>CM060704.1:101130041-103937541 GCA_030686995.1 Artemisia argyi | reverse complement strand
TTTGATTGGACTATTGCCTATTTCTGATATATTTGTGATTGTGCTTTGCTGAGATCGAGGTGAGTTTCATAGCCCCACTTTTATTCGTATTTTATACTACTTTCAAAACTTGGGGGAGAAAACATGCAAAGCGATTTCTTGGACCTGCTACTGTTTTTGTTTTGCTATATTGTGAGGACTAGTTAGGGTAGATTTGAAGTAGTGTCTGCCTTAGGCTAGGGCTACCGAACCTAGCTATGTGTAGATTAGTGCGAACGGCCTAGACCAGGGCAGTATGTGGTGGTTCCTTACTGTTTGTTGGACCTGTCTAGTAACCGTAAGAGGGGCCCGCTCATTTTGACCACTTATCTTTCCTAAGATAAGAAATTCATCGTGTTGTGAATTGTGTTGATGATTAGATTGCTTATCTACACCTTCTAGACTCACATAGCGCATACTCTTCAGGTCCACTACTATTTATGACTTAAACCTATGAACTCACCAGCGAAAGCTGACTTTTAAGCATGTTTTTCTCAGGCGAATAGGATGATGCTTGTGGATGATCAATATTGAATGCTTGGCGAATTGGCATGGGCGATGGATCGACAAATACTCTGATATTATTTTGGGGACCAATCTTTTAAACCCTTTGGGCCTTATCTTTTACATTTTTAACTATTTTTTAAAACTTTTAAAACTAAATTTTGGAATGTTTATTTAATAAAAATTTCCCTTCGAGTTAGCTATACTTGTGTTGTATATACCAATCCAGGTAGCACCCCCGAGAGCTTGTAAGTCTTCTGCTGTACCCAAATTTTGGGGGTGTTACAACGACACTACACCCTAGCCTAAATATTTGTTCACCCATTATTGCCTTCGAAGATTGTTTTGACCTTAGATGTAGTAGTGGAGTTTTGTATAACCGGCAAGCCTTTGATAGAATACATGCTATGACCGTGCCTTGAGTAATCACCCCAAAACTGACACTTAGATTAGAAAGAGAGTATGAGTGTTTGTTTCTCGTTTCGTGAGGTGTTCGGCTTTGAAAATTCTAGCATAGGAAGTTTTTAATCTCATATTTCCTGAGTAACTTGGGGGATATCATTTTAGAAATGATTCTAATAAGGTCTACTTGAGGGCAAGTAGAGTTCAAGTGGG
Organism: Artemisia argyi; assembly: GCA_030686995.1. Classification (NCBI taxonomy): domain Eukaryota; kingdom Viridiplantae; phylum Streptophyta; class Magnoliopsida; order Asterales; family Asteraceae; genus Artemisia; species Artemisia argyi. Next base: position 103,936,404 of record CM060704.1, on the reverse strand, counting down.
GGGATATTTGATGACATCAAATAATCCTGATAATTAAGTGTCAATTTTCTCCTAATATGCTCATTTATTATATTGTTTTTATGGATATATACTTGATTTCTATATATTTCATTTTTAGGATATAAATTAGCATTGGAGCTGAAAAGACGTGGAATTGGAAATGAGCTTACAAAGAAAGACATTTAGTATGCTGAGAAGAAGTTACGGCGTAACTCTCACTCTCATTTACGTCGTAACTATTAATTCAAACATGAAGACTAAGTCAATGCGGATCAAGGATTACGGCGTAACTACAACACTAGGTTACGCCGTAACTATTTGAAGACATAGAAGAATTTTATGATGAAGAAGGCTACGCCATAACCATACTTACGGGTTACGGCATAATTTTGCTACAGTACGTGATCCAAAGATTGGACAAGATTACGGCGTACCACACTTGAAGATTATGATGTTTTTGAAACCCTAAGGTAACTACGACGTAACAAATATCCATCATTATGTTGTAGCCAATATTATTGAATAAGATCGTTTCATGATTACACTAGTTACGGCGTAACCAATTCATAAGGTTATGCCATAGCTGTACCGGGCCTATAAATACCCGCCCTAAATTCGGCATTTGACACAACTTCCACACCACCAAAAGTCAGAGAATGAAGGGAGACATTAGAGAGACGATCTGTAGCAGCATACGGAGCATTTCCAATGGAGAAATCACACCACAATCACCATAATTTTTATCGATTGTTATTCTATCTACGTTTTCGAATTCATGTCTTCATTCATTATGCAATACATTGATTCGGTGTTACTAATTAATATGATCGGCTAAGTACCTTTGGTGCTAGCCTAGTTATGATTTCTATATTGATGTGATTATGTTTTCATACTTTTCATAATGCTTCTAGTGTGTGCATGCTTAGTTTATGCTTAGATCCTTTAGCTTCGGTTGTTTTGAAGAACCGGTTGTAGTTGGTACGCTAGGAGAATCGACCAAAGGCCCCTAGTGTAGTTTTGCGAGGGAAATGGGAATGTTGACTGTAAGAACTAGCCATTTACCCTTGTATGCAAATCGACTAAAGGACCACCTTCCGGGTTGGATAAACTTAAGAAGTTAGAGGTGAGGCTTAAGATCCGAGAGGCCAAGCCATACATAGATAAGTCTAGCATGTAGTCGTACTCAGTGACTCAAACTAGTCTACCGTACGTCCGATTACTTACAGAGGGTAATGCCCTTGGTTTCGGACAGGATTAGGGAGATAGGCTAGGAAAATCGACAAAAGGACTCTAGTGACTCATGTCTGCCCTACTTGAAACGTTTGAATAGTTTTACAGAGAACATAGTCAAAGCAATATAGGATGACCAACTAGGCTAGTACGCTTTCAAACCCATTGCTCACAACTCTTATTCACATTTAGTTTATATTTCATTTCTGTTTATTTAGTTAATTTAATCATCTCAATTCATAAATCATGTTAAAACATGACACTAGACTTAAAACCGACACACATAGCTCTTGGGACGACCTCGGTTTTACCAGTTACTAGTCTACACAAGACCGGAAACACTGTCTGTTAGTACGTTTAGGTAGACCATAGGTAATCGAGACATAATGAAATTTAAGACCTAATTAGTAAAACATACATCAAGTGATACAAAACATAATTGGAAAATTTAATCATGGCATAACAAGATCAGTAATTAGGCTAGCACATTTCTCGCTACTGATTATCTCATCTATTTTAATCACTTTCATTTTATTTTCATTTCTATATTTTATAATTAATCAATTCAAAACCCCTTTTCAAATTAGTGACATTAGACTTAAATAAGGATCCGCACTCATAGCTCTTGGGATGACCTCGGCTTTACCGATTACAACACTACACACGACCTGGTACATTGCCCGTTAGTCCATTAGGTAGACCTTAGGTAAACGAGAAATTATAAATATTAAAACCTTGTCAGAAATCCTGCATCAAACACTTGGAGCATAACCGCATCGTGAGACACACCAGGAATGTTGAAAAGGCGAACGATGTACAAGACATTATCAATATGCTCATGTGCATCTTCCGTCTTGCTTCGGGAAAAGGGATCTTTTTTCAACTCCCGCATGAACTGATTCTTTATCTCAGACTTCACATCAGCTCCAATGGCCAACTTAACAACCCCAGGCCCTTGCTCTTCTCGCGTCATAGCGAGGTATTCCTCTAGGGTAAGCGTATCAATGTAAACTTCACCCATGGTACCTGAAATTGTGAGACGATGAAAAACTAAAAATAATTAAAACATAAATAAAATCCTTAAATAGCTCCCAGGCAGCGGTGCCAAAAACTTGATGCTGGATTTTAGACCAGGTTTTAATATTTATAATTAACTCATCTATCTATGGTCTACCTATGCACTAACGGGCAGAGAACCCGGTCGTGTATGGTGTAGTAATTGGTAAAGTCGAGGTCATCCAAGAGCTATTAGTGTGGATCCTAATTTAAGTCTAATGTCACTAATTTTAAAGGGGGTTTTGAATTGATTAATAATTAAAGTAATGAAATGAAACAAAATAAAAATAATTAAAAGTGTGAACAATCAGTAGGGAGAAAAGTGCTAACATAGTTAATACGCTTGTTACGCCATAATTAGGTCTTCCTATCTATGCCTTCTACCGCTTCATGTGTGGATAAATGTCACTAGACTCCTCGGGTAAATTCGTCTAGCCTATGTCGCATAGGTTTCTAATCCATCATCTAATGATCGACAGATTTCATGGGTAACCTATACCAAGTCATTAAGTACTAGCTACAATTTAGACCTACTCTTATGAAACCCAGCCTCTTGGAACTTAGGTGGGTGAAGTCCGAATATTCGTAACAAACTTTCCGAAATTAACCGATATACGTAACATACTTATTTTATTCCAAAGATACGTAATATACTTTTAAATACTTACCAATGTACGTAACATTGACGATTACCATTTTAAAAAGTTACAGCTTTGGTCCCTGTTGTTTGCGTTGACTTTCACCGTTAGTCCTTTGACATTATTTTACGTAGAAAAGTTACAGTAATGGTCCCTTGACATTTTGTTGACTTCCATTGTTAGTCCTTTGACATTTTAAAAATCTTTCGTCCACTTTTCTTTACATTTTTATCCGTCTTAAGCATATATATATATATATATATATATATATATATATATATATATATATATATATATATATATATATATATATATATATATATATATATATATATATATATATATATCCTCTGTTTTTATACGCGTTCGTCCTTTTTTCTTACGTTTTCTTACATTTTTATCTGTTTTATACATTTTTGTCCTGTTTTATATGTTTTTATACGCTATCGTCCGTTTTCCTTACATTTTAATCCATTTTTGTCCATTTTCATCCGCTTTTATACGCTTTCGTCCATTTTTCTTTCATTTTTATCAGTTTTTATCTGTTTTTATCTGACTTTATCTGTTTTCATCCGTTTTTATACGCTTTCGTCCATTTTTCTTATGTTTTTATCCGTTTTCATCTGTTTTTTATATGCTTTCGTGCGTTTTTTCGCACATTTTTATTCGTTTTTAATCGTTTTCATCAATTTTTATATGCTTTCGTTTGTTTTTCTTATGTTTTTATCCGTCTTCATCCGTTTTTATAGCTTTTTGTCTATTTTCTTACGTTTTTATACGTTTTAATCTGTGTTTGTTTGTATTCATTCATTTTTATACGCTTTCATCCATTTTTCTTACTTTTTTTTCTTATAAAAATGGATAAAAACATATGAAGACGTAAGAAAAATGGACGAAAACGTTAAAAGATGGATAAAAGTGTATAAAAATTGATAAAAAATGTATAAAACGGATAAAATCGTATGAAAACAAAAGAAAAACAGACGAAAGCATATAAAAACGGATGAAAATGGATAAAAACGTATGAAAACGTAAGAAAAATGGACGAAAGCGTACAAAAATGGATGAAAACGTTCAAAAATGGACAAAACGGAAGAAAGACGGACGAAAGCATATAAAAATGGATAAAAAAGCACAAAATGGATAAAAATGTAAGAAAAATAGACGAAAGCCTATAAAAACAGATGAAAACGAAAAAAAATGATAAAAACGTAAGAAAAACGGACGAAATTGTATAAAAACGGATGATACATATATATATATTAGGCGAGTACCCGCGCCTAGTGGCAGCGATTCCTAGCGGCAGACAATTAACGATATGCGATATTGTAGTAAGTGTTTCGTATAACGTTCAAAATAGAACGTGTTAAACAATAGGTTCAACAAAAGTATTCGCCTCCAACTGATTTTCAGCGTGTTCATGTGAGAATGAATGACCTCCATTTTATGTATTGTTATATTATATGTTGTTTATATTATATGTTGTTACGTAATATATATATATATATATATATATATATATATATATATATATATATATATATATATATATATATATATATATATTCCAAGGTGTAGCCAACTTAGTTACACCATTATGCCAATTTGAGGTATAAAACATCAAATTTTATGCCCGATTAACATCATAAATCCATTTCCACTGCATAATATCTCAGAACTAACATCTATCATTGGCATTTTACACTAAGTTAGTTATTTTTGCAAATGCAAGATGTTAATAGCCATTTTCAGAACTAACATCTATCATTGACATTTTACATCTTAATAGCCATTATGAAGGTTAACAATTTTAAGATGTTAAAATGACATCATAATTGGGGTTATATGCATTGAATTATCATTTTGGTGTAGCTAAGTATAAAACATCAAATTTTATGCCCGATTAACATCATAAATCCATTTCCACTGCATAATATCTCAGAACTAACATCTATCATTGGCATTTTACACTAAGTTAGTTATTTTTGCAAATGCAAGATGTTAATAGCCATTTTCAGAACTAACATCTATCATTGACATTTTACATCTTAATAGCCATTATGAAGGTTAACAATTTTAAGATGTTAAAATGACATCATAATTGGGGTTATATGCATTGAATTATTATTTTGGTGTAGCTAAGATTTCCCCAATATATATATATATATATATATAATATATATATATATATATATATATATATATATAATATATATATACAATGTTGCAAAAATCGTGAATCGGTCCTGAGGCGGTCGAGGGCCCGAGTTGCGTTTTTTAGCCGATTAATCGGCCCAAAACCTTGTAATCGCCGATTAATCGGCCGACTTCCTTGTAAATGTCTCCAAGTTTCAGGGCCTTGTAGCTTGGAATCGACGATTACAAGGCCTTGTAGGCCATTTTTTTGCAACATTGTATATATATATATATATATATATATATATATATATATATATATATATATATATATATATATATATATATATATATATAGTTAGGATCAATTAAGAAGAAAAATTAAAATAAGAATGATAAGAAGAAACCACAACCACTTATTTCAGATGCATCTACAAAAATGGGTGCATCTCCCATTAAAATTCTCACTCCTATTTAAAATGTGTGGCTAGAAATCCTTCTTATTCTTCTTATTTTAGTTTTTCTTCTTACCGGATCCCTCTCCATATATATATATATATATATATATATATATATATATATATATATATATATATATATATATATATATATATATATGGGCTGGGCATCGCTGCTGCCACAGCAGATAAATTATCTGCAGTAACACACAAACCCACCCCCCGATGTAACTAAATGGTCCTTGAATGTTCATTTTGCGGCAAAAATGGCCCCCCCCACGAAGCTGTGACAGCAGCTATTGATCACTGCTGTCACAGCAGTGATCATTTTCCCTATATATATATATATATTCTAATGGTGGAATGGTACAATATATAAGAAAGAGGCGATGTAAAAAAGAAGGATAGGGCTCCAAATTTGTAAAGTTTGACAAAATAATAATCTTGTAAATCACTTTACCAAATACACGATTTGATTTGTATTGAAAATACAGGATTTGATTTGAAAATACCCAATATGAGACGAAATTGCATTTGATATATTATCTTGTTTGAAATTAAACGATTTGTAGTAAAAAATAATAATGATTTGAAAAGGTATGATTTCGTCTATTAAATGTGTACTGAACCATGAACAAAGTGTCCAATTATATAGAACTTGCATAACTTAGTAACAATTTTTATTTAAAGTGTATTGAATGATTTTAAACTTGCATAAATTATTAACCAATTTTCGTCTAGTAATAATAATATATTTTTTTATAATTTTTTTATTATTATTTTTTACTTCGTACCAAACTAAACATTATAGCCAATGACCCATAGTAATATTACACGCGTTTCTTTTTGGACTCATCATTGCATAAAATAATAAAGTTTGAAATAAATTAGTCACACATATGGATATGATTTGTAATATTGACTTGCAATTGTTTACATAAGTTTGACTTGCAATATGAATTTGATTTGTAGCATTTATGAATGGAGATAGCTTGGCTAAATTTTTTGTAGCAAATTGGCTACAATATTTTACCGAAATACACAAGAAAATGACTGAAGGACTCATAGAAATACTGTGGGGAATTGGCTATAATTCAATTGTAGCTAATATATTCTCTTTATGAATATGACTTGTAGTAAACTTTGACTTGCAATATGAATATAACTTATAATTAAGATAACGAATATCAATATGATTTGTAGTAAACTTTGGCTTTTATAGTGCTCTTTTGCTTGGATAAAATAAAAAAAAGTAATTAGGACAAACTATATTGTTTTATAGGACAAACAATAATAGTGCATTGTCATCAGTTTAATGTGTGTATCTCCTTATTTAAAACTTAAGCTACATGGTTTTAGACTCATTATTGTGGTTAGACTTGCTTTAATTGATAATCAGCTGAATTAACCTATGCAACATCACTTTTCATTTCCAAACTTGTGAATGAATTTGGAAAAAAAGATACGTCCACAGTAGAACCATGCAAATGTATAGAAGAAAATTATGACCCCATATCGATGGGTCTTCATTTAACATGCATGATGAATATTATAACCCAAAATATAAAGTGTCCTCATCAATATAGATATCGGTCTCTTGATTATATATCGGCCTAACTAATGGTCAATTCTATTAATGTGTATTGAACCATTAATAAAGTCTCCAATAATACACAACTTGCATAAATTAGTAATCAATTTTGTTTAAAGTGTATTTTTTTAGAAAGTCAACAATTATATAAAACGCAAAAAAAACCAAGAAACAAAAGAAAACTCATCTCATATTAATTAATCAAGCAAATTAAGTGGAGGATGAGACCCAAGAGAAAAATGAAATACAATCGACTGACCACAATTTATCTGGACCTAAACTTAAAAGACTAAACTATCTGACATATGGAAATTCTTGAAACAAGGTACGAAACAAATAAAACTAAACTCAAGTAGTTAATCACTACATATGTAAATATGGGTACACAAGAGTTACTAAATGAACCTATATCACATGAGTGCAGAACTGTAGACATGATGCATAAAAATATTTTAAACTTGAAACTGCCACTTGCATTACTTTAATATTCCTTGAGGGGACCCCTAACCCAACGGGGTCTACCCCCGAATAGCTAAAAAGATAGCTGCAGAGTAGCTGCAAAATGTACTTTTTTGCAATTTTTTTTACTGTTTTTGTCCTTAGTTGTCTTTTTTTTTCAAAGTCTTTTAATATCTTTATTTATTTATTATTATTTATTTTTTTTGTCCAAGTCTAAGTCCAAAGTGCAGATTCACACAAAACCACAAGGTGCTTTTTTTCTTTTTTTGTCCAAGTCTTTAAGTCTCAAATAGCATCCATCCAAAGTGCAGATTCACACAAAACCACAAAAGTGCAGATTCATACAAAACACCACAAAATGCAGATTCACACAAACACAAGAAATATTCGTCATCGCCTTATAGGCTCAGATTTTTAGTAAGGCTCGGATAATGAAGGTTGCAAAGTGATAAAAATATCACTTTGCCATGCCATTCGGTTTTTATAAAACCATTCGTCATTGCCTTGTATTTTCCAGTTTTTGTCCAAAGTGCAGATTCACACAAACACCACAAAGTGCAAATTCACACAAACACAAGAAATATTCATCATCGCCTTATAGGCTAAAATATTCGTCATCGCCTTATATTCACACAAACACAAGTGCAGATTGCAAGCCTGCATTATAAACAAGCTCAAAAGTATCATAAGCCTGTAAAAAGAATCACAAGCAGCCACTATAAACCAAGCAAGCCTCAAATCACAAACAGTAATATCACAAGCCTTATAACAACAAAACTAGCCCCGTCTTTATATCACATGTAAACAGCTGCCCATTCTCGCTTTTCAGCTTTCCTCCACTATAAACAAAACAACCCTCAAATCACAAAGAACAGTGGTATCAAAAGCATGTGGAAAACTCACAATTTCAATAGTAATATTCTTGCTACAAACCACTATAAACAGAGCAACTCAGTTTCACTAGTCTCAACCACAAGTACCACAAGGCTCGGATAATGAAGGCTGCAAAGTGATAAAAATATCACTTTGCCATGCCATTCGGTTTTAAAAACCATTCGTCATCGCCTTAGTTACAAAGTGATAGTTACACAAACCTGTAAACAGCATAAGTAACCTGTATCAGAATCACAAGTACTATCACATGTATAAACAAGAACGGGGGACTATTTCGTTATGGACTTAAGGCTCGGATAATGAAGGCTGCAAAGTGATAAAAATATCACTTTGCCATGCCATTCGGTTTTAAAAACTATTCGTCATCGCCTTTGTTCCAAGTGCACCTAAAGTGTAGCCCCCGTTAGTCTAAAAAATGTACCCCCGTCCTTATAAAGCACATGTTACATAACCTCAACAGCATCCACAAGCCATTCCAAAAAACATCACAAGCATGTAAACAGCAAGATTCTCACAACAAAAGCCTGCAAGTAAACAGCAAGATTCTCACTTGCTTTTGCAGCTTTCCTCAAGCAACCCTCAAATCACCAAGAAAAGTAGTATCAGAAGCATGTGAAATACTCACAAGCTCAACAGTTACAATCAGCTTTGCTCCACTATAAACAAAGCTCAGATTATCACAACAAAAGGCAAGCATCACAACAAAAGCTCAACAAGTAACAAGTAACAAGGATTGGGGCAGAGTATCACAACAAAAGGCAAGAGCATCACAACAAGGGTTGGGCCAGAGCATCACAACAAGTAACACCAACAAAAGCTCAGATTATCACAATAATAGGCAGAGCATCACAACAAAAGCTCAACAAGTAACAAGTAACAAGGATTGGGGCAGAGTATCACAAGGGTTGGGCCAGAGCATCACAACAAGTAACACAAAATGTCTAGGTCACGATTTTCCACAAATGAGGTAACAACAAGTTTTACACTTTTACATTAGGCTCAGATTATATGGCTGCAACTTCAAATGTTGCAAAATCAAGTTTCTATTGCCATCCATTTGGAAATGCCACGCCAATATCAATTTTTTAAAAAAATCATCATTGCCTATAATATGCTTAAAACTAGAGCCTGTGGACTGGGGGTAGGCCAGAGCAGGTATTCATACCACTCAAAGGTGGCAGATCAAGGTGTTAACCTACCCACATCCACAGGTTATAAAAGTACACCTAAAAGGCATGAGATATAAAGACGGGGGCTACTTTTTTATTCTAACGGGGGCTATACAGAACCACCACCACATAAGAACACAGAACCACCTACACAGAACCACCACCACATTAGAACACATAACCACCTACACAGAACCACCACCACATAAGAACACAGAACCACCTACACAGAACCACCACCACATTAGAACACATAACCACCTACACAGAACCACCACCACATAAGAACACATAACCACCTACACAGAACCACCACCACATAAGAACACATAACCACCACCACATAAAATTAGGGTTTCTTTGAAAAAATCAAATTTTTTATCAATTAACACACGGATTTAACAAACCAATCACAGAATCATCACGTATATATTCCAAACTTGAAAACCCCCAATCTAATTTTACGAAACCCTAATTTATAAAATTAGGGTTTCTTTGAAAAAATCAAATTTTTTATCAATTAACACACGGATCTAACAAACCAATCACAGAATCATCACGTATATATTCCAAACTTGAAAACCCCCAATCTAATTTTACGAAACCCTAATTTATAAAATTAGGGTTTCTTTGAAAAAATCAATTTTTTTATCAATTAACACACGGATCTAACAAACCAATCACAGAATCATCACGTATATATTCCAAACTTGAAAACCCCCAATCTAATTTTACGAAACCCTAATTTATAAAATTAGGGTTTCTTTGAAAAAATCAATTTTTTTATCAATTAACGTACCAATCAATTAACACACGGATCTAACATCACCACACAGAACCATCTACCCAACAACATCACCACACAGAACCATCTACCCAACAACAACATCACCACACATAACCATCTACCCAACAACAACATCACACATAACCATCTACCCAACAACAACATCACCACACAGAACCATCTACCCAACAACAACATCACCACACAGAACCATCTACCCAACAACATCACCACACACTCACAAACTCTCTCTAAAATCACAGAAACATGACATAAATATTTGGGTTGCCAAATATTGATTTTAGATCTAAAATCGTTTTTAGATCTAAAAATAGAGAGAGAAACGAGAGCAAATAGAGAGAGAGAGAGAGAGTATTTGAGTGTGTGGAGTGTGTGTGTGTGTGAGAGGGTGGGTATACGCGTGGGTGGGTATACGGGTTTATTTTTTTTTTTTAATTTTTGTATTTAAAAGTATTTGTATTAATTTTTGTATTTAAATAAAAGTTATATGTAAAAGTATATGTAAAAGTTATAAAAGTATATGTAAAAGTATGTAAAAGTATATGTAAAAGTTATAAAAGTTAAATAAAAGTTATAAAAATGTAAAAGTATTTGTATTAATTTTTGTATTTGTATTAATTTTTGTATTTGTATTATTATTTTTTTAAATGTAAAAAATGTAAACGTTAAATAAAAGTTATAAAAATGTAAGAAATAAAAGTTATAAAAATGTAAAAGTTGTAATAAAAACTAAAACCAAAAGTATTAGTAAAAAATATTATGTATTTTCAGGTTTTCGGTTCTCACGAGGAAGTAACTGAGTGGGCGCAAAATATAGCTCGTGAGCTCGGTTTTGTAATTGTTAAAGATAGAACCAAATCAGAAAATGGTTATATGAATGAAATCAATTATAGGTGTACAAAGGGTGGGCCGTATATACCTCAAGGTAGTGGCAGACGGAAAACCAAAACATGCAAAACTGGTTGTCCATTCAGATTAGATGCGAAATATCATCGAACAAAAAATTATTGGGTATTGAGGGTGAAGGATTATACGCATAATCATGATATGCTAGAGTCGTTGCATGGTGTGCCATATGCAATGCGATTAAAGGATGATGAGTTGGGCATGGTCAGAGAATTGACAGATTATAACGTACGACCACTTAATATACTTTCGACAATAAAGGGTCGTAATCCGGATAACGTGTCTAGCGTTAGAACTATATATAACGCACAAGATAAGTTCCGGAGAGTCAGAGTAGGTGATAGAACTCCAATTCAAGTCCTTTACTCGCATTTGCAAGAATCAGGGTATACATGGTACCCGAGGGTAAATGAGCATACCAACGAGCTTGAGGAGCTATTTTTTGTGCACCCCACGTCGTATGCTATATGGTGTACATTCCCTGAAGTCATGCTGATGGACTCCACGTACAATACCACGGTGTTTAAATTGCCGTTGTTGGAAATTGTTGGACTAACTTCAACAAACAAAACATTTTCAATGGCGTATAGCTTTTTATCCAGTGAACAAGGGCATAATTTTAGATGGGTATTTCAACGTGTGAAGCAAGTGATTGGCGAAAGATATTACCCACGTGTTATCGTCACTGACAGAGATTTAGCGTTAGTTAGGGCAATAAGAGCAGAATTTCCTGACGCTCACCAATTACTCTGTCGATGGCATATACAGCAAAACATACTTAAGTTTTGCAAAAATAAATTCACAGGTGGGGATATTGACTATGACTCCGTTAAAAAACGATGGGATTGGATGGTTAAAGCTCCGACCTTCGAATCGTTCGAGCGACGTTATCGACGCCTACAAGAGCTATTGGTCAACCATCAGGGTACTTAATTATTAATTGATTGTTTTTAAATATGCACCCGAATGACCTTTAATTAATTCATTGTTTTTTTTCAGATGTCGCTTTGTATCTGCATAACTGGGTGCAAGATTACACACCCATGTTTGTCTCGTATATTACCGACCGATATAAATCCTACGGCCAGACAACAACGTGCAGAGTTGAGGCTCACCACGCGTTGTTGAAATTATATTTGGACGGCACACAGTCCAAATTAGACAGGTTGTTGAGGTCGGTCGATAAGATTCTCATGACGCAAGAAGATGCGATAAAAGAGACTTTCAACAGAAGCATGAACGAGAAACTAATTAAGTGTGATGTACCACTATTTTACGAATTAACGTATAAAGTTTCACAACATGCTTTGAACCTCATTCACAAAGAACTCCACCTGTCGATCGCCCCAGAAGACTGTAGCCATAATAATCGAGCAAGTATTTTATTGATCGCATTCCAGAGATTTTCCGTTCACAGGTAAGACACAGATTTTACGTTGGAGATAAGGATAGCGAGTATTTTATTGATCGCATTCCAGAGATTTTCCGTTCACAGGTAATAAGTATAAATAATGTGGAGGGTGACGGAAATTGTGGGTTTCGGTGCATTGCCCATTGGATTGTGCATGACCAAGATAGGTGGGCCGATGCTAGATACATGTTAATGCAAGAGTTACAAAGACATAGTGTAACTTACGTGAGTATGTGGGGGGAAGAAGACTTTAACCACCTTCTTGAAACATTAAACTGGTTTAATGGACCAGCGCCTGAAGATTACTGGATGACGATGCCACATAACGGTCTGGTCATCGCTTCAGCTATTCGCCGACCTCTTGTATATATAGACCGTCATGGTTGGTTCACATGTTTACCCCTATTTTCTGCTCCAAACTTATCACATGGAATTTACCCCATTGTGATTGCGCGCGTGGGGGAGAACAGTGGTGCTCATTACATTTGTCTCAATATAGACAGAGATTCAGATCTACCACATTACCACCCACAATGGAGGTGGTTCAAACAGCCAGTTGCAAACGAATGGGATGCAATATATAACAATCGATGTATTTTGTAAATGTTGTAAATGATTATTCATTTATTAATTGTTTGTAAATGTTGTAAATGATTATTCATTTATTTAAATGTAAATTGTTTGAAAATGTTGTAAATGATTATTCAACATCGTTTAAATGTTAATTGTTTGAAAATGTTGTAAATGATTATTTAACATCGTTTAAATGTTAATTGTTTGAAAATGTTTAAATTAGTAATAACATTATTGATTGCTGATGTAAATTATTATGCAAATTCTTTTGTCAGATGAGCCAAAGAAATCCTTTCTGGTGCCGATGTAATAAAGGATTTATTGTAGAACGGAAATCCTGGCAAGATGGTAGTCGTGGGCGACTGTTTTATGCATGTCCTCTTTCAGTGGTAAATAATCATACGTTTGCTTAGTTATGTAAATAATTTGTTTGTTAAAAATACATTTCTTATTATTTTCTTAACATGTAACAGCCAGGTACACAAGACTATGGGTGTCGATACTTCGCGTGGAAAGATGAATTTGAAGCAGAACACTTTAATCAACCCTCTTCTTCAACGCATTGCTCAAACTGCGTTGCTACAAAAAATGAGTGCGTTGCTACAAAAAATGAGAACAAGTTGTTGAAGGCAAGAATAAAGGCGCTGGAAATGGAGTTAGAAATGGCAAGGAATCCTGAGGATCACGCTTGTCAGTCAAGTGCCCGGCTCCATGATCTTTTAAATGAGATGAATAATCTTCATATGTCGTAGATGTTGTTGTTTTTAAATAATATGTATAACGTTGTCGTTTAATTTAATAATAACAGTTTTTGTTGCATTTATTTAACGTGGTAATATTTAACGTGCTATTATACAAACAAAATAATTATACAAAACATTACACATATACAAAACATTATTAAACACAAAATATTATACATATACATCCCATTTACTTAAAAAAAAAAAAAAAAAAAAAAAAAAAAAAAAAAAAAAAAAAAAACCGGCGCTAAACGACAAAATAGGGTAAAAGTCAAAAAAAAAAAAAAAATATAAAAAGTACACCTAAAGTGTAGCCCCCGTTAGACTAAAAATTCTACCCCCGTCCTTATAACTCATGCCTTCCTTGAAGCTAACACTTGCACCGAATCTTGACGAATCTTGACACTGAACTTGCAGAAAGAATGTATCCAAACTTGCTGACATACCAATAATATAGGAGCACATAATATGACGAAATGACAATGACTTAGTAAACAGGATGAACTACTAAAGCAAGTATCCAAACTCATTTTTCATTGTTATGTATGTTCTTTTCAAAGTAAACAGGATGAACTGAAGAGAATGAAAGCCATGTCATAGGAATTTGGAAAACCTTTTCCATATACATGTTTTAAGTTTGAAGTTCAAATTGAAGAGTATTCCCGCCATGTTTTTAAAGATATAAAGAGATGAATCATTTAGAATATTTTTCTTTATTGTCATGCTTGTGTAAATCCTTTATTGTCATGCAAGAATACAAGTCAACAAACTTATATTAGGAAAGAGATGAATACAGCCGTGTACTAAGTCAAGAAAGAGATGAATAGGGCATTCGATTTCCATAGTTTGGCAAGGGCATTTTGAGGATTGACCAAAAGTTACGGATTTCACATTTCACTTTGACTATTTACACATTGTAAGTAGTAAAGATATATATATATATATATATATATATATATATATATATATATATATATATATATATATATATATACGTATCTTTGGAATAAAATAAGTATGTTACGTATATCGATTAATTTCAGAAAGTTTGTTACGTATATTTAGACTTCACCCAACTTAGGTTTCCCCTAACTTCTTAAGCATTTCCATGTGGTAGGTGATCCTATTGTCCGTTCACACACAAGAGGATGGTAGTCCTATGGTCAATTCTTACAAATCCTCGCAATCTATTTCACTAGGGTCCTACAGTCAATTCTCCTACCTTCCTAAATACTATAATGCTTCAATGCTTAAAAAAATAAATAAATAAAATAATAAAAAAGTGACCACGAATAGACAAATAAAATATGCACTTAAAATTGGATGTGACTCATGCCACACCTGACTCTCATGTAGGTTCGTCCATGAATTTACTAGTATGATGCACAAATATTCATGGGTCAGTAGGAATCTTATATTGTTTTGGTGTATAACTGTACAAGCAAGCCTTGAAAGACATCATTTTAAGAAACAACAATTTTTATTAACGAGTGGAGGAACCCGCGCATTGCTGTGGAAATGCCGTGCTAAAGTTGTATCTTCATGAAAATTTTTAATAAGCAAAATATGATTTTTTTTTCCATAAAAAAAAAAAAAAAAAAAAACTGCTGCTACAGTAGTGCTGCTACAGTGCTAGTGCTACAGTAGCAGTGCTACAGTACCTTTAATATATTTTACTTGTACTGTAGATACTCACAAAGAGTACTGTAGCAAAGTTTGGGGGGATCCACGGCAAATGTAATATATAGATAATAACCAGCTACAGGCAAGGGAGCTTGGGAGTAAAAAATTAAATAACGATTTGGTACAGGCTGATGTCACCTAATCACCTATACAATTTAAGCAAGACGGTTTTAATTGTCTATATCAATGAAAATTTATCAGCGGTCGACATATTTTAAAGTACTGGTAGCTGGTAAGGGATGACCCATGGCGATTTAATTTTACATGCTAAATTTGGATTGTGTTTGGTTGAGAGCAATTAATCAATATGATGGCAATCATCAATATTTTTTTTTTTAACGGTTTTTTCGGAGAAATCCTTGACCAATTCGAAACCAGATGGGGGGAAAACCTTCAACTTAAACCGCCCGAAGGCACGACACTTAATTTGAAGTAAACCCTGCCTTCTCCAGATTCGAATCCTAGTGGGTTGAAACCTTCATTGAAGGACTTTGAAAGCCTAGTATCAACAGACCCTGTGATCAAAAAGGACTTACCGGATGATCACCCATCCGGTACTACTCTCTTAGTGGCACACTTAACAAGTTAAGTTTTTACCACTAGACCACATGGTTGTTGATGGCAATCATCAATATAGTAGAAGTTTTGAGTTTTTTACCAACTCACTAAAGTATATGGTCTCACATTACATTTATAATAATATAACCTATTTTTATTTTCTCATTAAATACCAATCATGACCTTTCTTCATTCAAAGGTTAATCGTCACACCTATCAATTAAATTCTTTACTAAATGTACAATTTTAGATTATATATGTGTATCAAATGATCAATGTTATTCACGATTAATCAATTTTTTAGAATTGTGTTTGTGTCATCCTTTTTGCCGCATATTGTACTTCAGAAACTTAGTGATGCTTGTTGTATGAAAATTGAAAATCATTTGTATAATTTTTCAGCGTATGATTTTTGGTTCATAGTTGTTTTCATATGTTAGTTAAGGCTTACGATTAAGAAACTTTTTATCCAAACTAGAGTGATTTGATTTTATCCAAACTAGAGTGATTGGATGTTTTTGTCTATTGAGCTTCATTTGAGTTTATTTACATATCAAATGACTAATTTTCACCATCCATTTTCCTTTCATCTTTATTTAATCTAATTCATAAAATTAATACCAATAATTTAAAAATCTCACTTTCATACTTTTTTTTTTCAAATATTAATATTTTTCAAATCATTAATCGTTAAGCGAAAAAAATATACCGTTACGACGAGCATTTAATTATCTATAGAAAGATAATTAAATGTTCGTCGTAACGGTATATTTTTTTCGCTTAACGATTAACGGTTTAAAAGATATTAATATTTGAAAAAAAAATTATAAAAGTGGGTTTTTTAAATTCGTGTGATTAATCCCATCAATTAGATCAAATAAAGATGAAAGGTAAAAATTAGTCCCTTGATATATAAAAAAAGTTTTGTCCTCAATGATCTTTCCTATTTTTTATTTGCCATTCATGTTTTATTATCATTCAAGACTTTAACAGCCATATAACTTGTTGGGGATCCCCCAAAAAGAAAAGTTCCCTTCTCTCTCTAGGAAAACTCGCTCCTCCTTCTCACTAGGAAAACTCACCCATCTGCTCCATCTTCTCCGGCGGTCGGCTATGGCCGGCCGTCCGGACCTTTCCTTTTTGCACCTTTCTCTCTTTTAATAAATGTTTGCCTACAGATCTGTCATTTTCTTCGATGTTGAGGTTTGTCGCAGCTGCCACTACTGCTTCTGCTCAGATCCGATGGCTTCCGGCCTCTTCTGCTCAGATCTGTTGTGGTCCGTCATCGTCGGCTTGCTGCTGCGTAGGGATTTGGTTTAGATCTGTTAGGATTTTGTTAGGCTCCTTTATGGATGCCTTGTTTTAGCATCTTTGTATGTATTATGTACTTAGTGTACTTTTGTCAAGCTACACCCTTATATGGTTGTTTTCAGTCAAAGCTCACTCGGGTGATTCCCCCCACCCTTTGAAAGGTGATGTTATAGGCTGTTACAGCTATATGGTGTATGTCTTGTGATGTAACTTGTTATGTTGTTATCTTCCTCCGTTTGTGAGGTTATGTTTCGATGTAATTTGTTATGTCGTATCTTCCTCCTTTGTGAGGTTTGAAATGAAATGAAATTAATCTTTGTTCAAAAAAAAAAAAAAAAAAAATATAACTTGTTGGGAAAAATTTAAATGCATACTCTTATTTTGATGCATACCAAGGGACAAATTTTCACCATCTATCTAGTTTTGATCTAATAGTGAGGCATTAACCTAACATTAAATGGGAAACATAAGTCCATGTTTTTTTTATGTTTCTGAATATGACAAGTGATATTCAGAATATCACTTGTGATTTTCTGAATATCACTTGTGATTTTCTTATGTTTACTTCCGTTTTCATACGTAATCATCTACTTTCTTACATTTTCGTCCGTTTTCATACATTTTTTAATATCACAATTGATATTCAAAATATCACTTGTGGTTTTCTGAATATCACTTGTAATTTTTGAATATCTATCACTTGTGATTTTTTGAATATCACAGAATATCACTTATGATATTCAGAATAGCATTTGTGTTACTCATAATATCACTTGTAATATTCAGAAAATCACAAAATATCACATGTGATATTCAGAAAATCACTTGTGATATTTCGAATATCCCTTGTGATATTCAAAATATCACTGGGGTGATATTTTGAATATCACAGAATATCACTTGTGATATTCTGAAACGTATGAAAACGTCTGAAAATGGCAAAAAACATTGAAAAACGGATAAAAACGAATGAAAACGATGAAAATGTAAGAAAACGGAAGAATATTTATGAAAATGGACGAAAACATATGAAGGCATAAAAACATGAAAATGGAAGAAAACGTATGAAAAATAGGACGAAAACGAAAGAAAATGGATAAAAGTGGACGAAAACGAATGAAAACGAACGGAAACACAAGAAAACGGATGAATATGTTTGAAACGGATAAAAGCGTATGAAAGCATAAAAACACGTTGATGGATCAAAACACACACCTTGTGTTAGATAGATACTTTGAGTGTATACTAAGTAGCACGCGGAATTTACTACAAAGTACTTTAGAAGATGTGTTTAAGTGATGTGTATGAATTGTATGTATGTATAATAGAATGAACAAAGGAATAAACAAACGGTTAGCTTCAATATTATTCAAGATAATAATACGAGTGATCTTTGCTTATCACTAGGGTTACAACCTTGAAGCTTTAGCTAATGAATACGTGTATGTAAACCTAAACCTAGGACCTCCTTTTATAGGACACAAGGAGCCCTTTACAAGATAAGTATAAACCTATAATGATAGATTATACACAAGATCTTTTCTATACTTATCTAATACACGTTTCCTAACAATTATCATGTAGCAGTGGTAATATTATGTACTAGCAGTGGTAATGAGTTTCCACTCCTAGTGCATTCTTCAGCAGTGGCTTCAACTTTGCTTAACAGTGGTAACTGTTAGTGTAATTCCCAACACTCTTCCTATGTCGAGCCGATAACTTGCTCCTAACATGGCATCCTTAGTAGTCACTTATGCATTAAATACAACCATTAAAATCGTAGTACACATCCGATTCATGTTTCTTAATACGTTCAAGCAAGTTACCAATTGGAGATTAGCCAGTTTTCTTAAGCCTAACGTCGAAATCATTCATCCACAACAATTAATAACAAACAATCAACCAACAATCAATAGCTAGGTTTCATTACATCTAAGCAAACAAAACAAACCTAGCCTAGCATGTTAATGTAAAAACAAGCATAAGATAGAATCAAACAACACATAGACATATTGAATGATTATTTGAAGACTTATCTTTAATTAAACATGGATGAAAGAAGGGTTTGAAACCCTTACAAGAAGGTTAAAATTCGTCCTAGGGTTTATGGTGAAGTTCCTCCAAAAGTTTTCTCCTTTAATGAATGAAAATTAGAAAACTATATATAGAGAATACAATCTGACGGCGTCACGTTATACATGTGACGCCGTCAACTAGCCGCCAATGCTTTCCTCGGATTTCCTAGATCCAGATCTGACGCCGTCACTTGTTATTCTTCACTTGGCCGTCACCTTATAATTTGTACGTGACGGCCTAGGCGTCACAAAGGGTGATGCCGTCACTCTTTAAGTCCAAAAATCTTTTTGGCACGTCTCATGTAAACTTCATATCCACCTCTTTGCCAACACATGACGCCATCACCTATAGAGCGTGACGCCGTCAGGTACTGTTTCCAACGGGATTTTGGAGACTTTGTCGTTTTCTTCACTTTTCATTCCAAAAATGTCCAAAATGCTTCCTTTTCCAGATTTCTTCTCCAAAGTACCTAAACTGACAAAAAAAACGATTTGAGGCAATATTTGATCAAATAATCACGACTTAGGGCTTAAATGACCCCCTAAAAGCGTAACACTTTTCGCCTCATCAAATACCCTTACACTTGAGATTTGCTTGTCCTCAAGCAAATGCGCTTTTATTCTAATCAAAATACAAGCTAGGGGTCATTTAACACTAATATAAAAGTAATTACAACAAATGATCATTCCACTTCAACCAAAACAAGCACGGAAATTATACACTAGCACCTCGTAAATAGTGTTTGGATACTCACATCTCTCGGGTGTAATAAAAGTATATATCACAAATGAAAATGAAAAATATCTCTCACTACCTGTCATAGCACATAGATTACCATAGGCTTGGGAAAGGATCAAACCTCCACCACTTGGCGTAAGCACCTAGGATCAACTATCAAAGAGGTCTTTTAAAGGGTTGTAACGTGAGGTGTAGGGATATGATAAACACGGTTTTGTTGGATAAAGGAGTAGATTTGGAGCCTGATGAATGGATAAAGGATAATGGATGCTCAAGACACATGACGAGGAATCGCAAGCTATTTTCTACATACAAGGCGTATAACGGAGGTAACATTGTTTTTGGTAGTGATCGTCGTGAAAAAATCATATGCAAAGGTACGATCTCTCAAGACTCTCTAACTATTGAAAATGTTGAACATGTAGATAATCTAACTTATAACTTGCTTAGTATAGGTCAAATATGTGATAATAAGTGTTGGGTTACCTTTACCGATAAAGATAGTGAAATAATTAAGGATGAGAAAGTCGTAGGTAGAGGAATTAGGAAAGGAGGTATATATGTTATGAAACTAGGAGACAAACCGGAAGATAGGATATGCTTAGCAACTCTAGATGAAAATTCCACTTTGTGGCATAGGAGATTAGGTCACGCTAACATGCAACAATTACAATCTTTACTCTCTAAGAAACTAATTAGAAACTTGCCTAGTCTAAGATATGATCAACATTTTTGTGACGCTTGTAAAATTGGAAAACAAACACATGCTAGTCACAAAGCTAAAAATATGGTATCCACTACTAGGTGCTTAGAATTACTTCACATGGATCTTTTTGGTCCATCCACAGTGCGGAGCTATGATGGCAACCGTTACAACTTAGTTATAGTAGATGATTATTCACGATACACGTGGACTAGGTTCTTAAGTGATAAAATCGAAGCCTTTGAGAAATTTGAGAAATTTAGTAAAATGATTCAAAATAAATTAGGATGCTCAATAGTTTCAATTAGGACGGATCATGGTAGAGAATTTGACAACGAAGTACAATTCGGAAAATATTGTGATTTGAATGGAATATCTCACAACTTTTCCACTCCTCGTACTCCTCAATCTAATGGGGTAGTATAAACGAAAAATAGGTCTTGACAAGAAGTGAGTAGAACAATGCTAAATGAACAATCTATCCCACAAAAGTTTTGGTGTCACGCCGTAGATACACCAACATATATACTTAATAGGGCTTCTATTAGATGAATATTAGGAAAAACTCCTTATGAGTTATTAAGAGGTAGAAAACCAAATATAGGATACTTTAGAGTATTCGGAAGTAAATGCTTTGTCCTTAAAACAAAAGATTACCTTACTAAATTTGACCCTAAGTCATACTAAGGAATTTTTCTAGGATATTCACAAAATAATAAAGCATATATAATCTTAAATAAACATACTATGAAAATAGAAAAATCCTTAAATGTAACATTTGATGAAACTCCTCCACCACCTAAAACATTACCTTTAGAAGATGATGATGTGATTTAAGAAGAAGCTATTGAGGTAGTAAAAATAAATCCTTAGGAAATGATAATGAAGTAGAAACATTAGAAGAAAATGAGGCTGTAAATATTAAGGAATCAAAATCACATCTATTAGGTAACATCATAGGTAGTTTGAATCAAAGAACCCTTAGATCACAAGCTCAAGACAAAAGTAACTTCTTTTGCTTTGTGTCAACAATAGAACCTAGGAATGTAAATGAAGCATTAAAGGATGAAAGTTGAATTATGGCTATGCAAGAAGAATTAAATCAATTTAAAACAAATGATGTGTGGGAACTAGTCCCAAATCCTAGGAATGTGACCATAATAGGAACCAAATGAGTATTTAGGAACAAACTAGATGAAAATGGAATAGTAACTAGGAATAAAGCTAGATTAGTAGCCCAAGGTTATAATCAACAAAAAGGAATTGATTATGACGAAACCTATGCCCCGGTAGCTAGACTAGAATCCATTAGAATACTCCTAGCTTGCACCTGCGCCCTAGACTTTAAGTTATACCAAATGGATGTGAAGAGTGCATTCCTCAATGGTTTTATTAATGAGGAGGTGTATGTGGCACAGCCTCCGGGATTCATTGAAATCGCAAAACCTGATTATGTTTATAAACTCAAGAAGGCTTTATATGGACTCAAACAAGCCCCCAAGGCTTGGTATGATCGATTAGAAGCATTTCTTATTAAACATGATTATTCCATGGGAATGGTAGACAACACTCTCTTCACTAAAAAGAAAACCCGAATCTCATCATTGTTCAAATACATGTCGATGATATTGTATTTGGATTGACTTGTCAAGAAATGTGTGATGAATTTGCCAAAATCATGCATGATGAGTTTGAGATGAGTATGATGGGTGAACTAAACTACTTCCTAGGATTACATATAAAACAATTAAAAGATGGAATATTTTTTAACCAATCTACATACATTAAGGAAATGCTTAAGAAATTTGGCCTAGAAGATTCAAAACCCTTAAAAACACCTATGTCTATGGAAGTGAAACTCACAAGAGATGAAGAAGGTGAGTCTGTAGATAATACTAAGTATAGAGGAACGATAGGTAGTTTACTATACTTAACGGCAAGTAGACCCGATATCATGTTTAGTGTTGGCCTTTGTGCTCACTTTCAAGAGGATCCTAAAACCTCTCACCTAGAAGCGGTTAAGTGTATCTTCCGATACCTTAAAGGCACATACACTTAGGATTATGGTATCCTAAGGGATCCGATATAGATACCATTGTCTATGCGGATTCTGATCATGCGGGAGACTACGTGGACCAAAAGAGCACTAGCGGTATTTGCACGTTCATGGGATGTTTCCTAACATCTTGGTTTTCTAAGAAGCAAACCGCTCTTGCTATTTCGACCACCGAAGCTGAATATGTAAGCGCTGGAAAGGCATGTCAACAAGCACTCTGGATGAAACAAGCTCTCGTAGACTATGGCATTAAGTTAGAAATATTCCTATAATGTACAAAAATAAAGGTGCTATAGATTTAAGTAAGAATCCTGTTCAACACTCTAGGACTAAACATATAGAAATACGTCACCACTTCCTTAGGGATAATGTACAAAAAGGTAATATATCTATAGAAAAGGTTGCATCAGAAGATAATATTGCGGATATATTCACTAAACCCCTTAAGTGTGAACTATTTAACCACTTGCGTTTAGGATTAGGAATGATGGAGCAAAATGACTATATTCTATTGCATTTCCATTAATTAATTATTGCATAAAATTTCTTTCTTTTCTTTTCTTCATTTCTAAGTCTAGGAATCTATTTCGCACAAAATTGAAGATTGGGAATTTTACATTGCATAAACATTTTCATAAACCCAATTTATTTTATTTAAACAATTCTCACATCTAGAAAACACATGAATTTTTTTTTTCTTGCATTGTTGAATAATGCTAAAAACGTTCTTTAAATCATGCATGAAATTTCACATGAAATTGTCAAAATATATAATCTAATATATATCCTTGACATTCATGGGTTAAGCAAATTGAATCAAGGAGAATTTGGATTGCTTCTTAGGATATCTTCATCTTTGCATTAGGAGTCGAAACAATCGCATCTCCACATTTGTTGCATATAGGCACACACTAGTACAAAGTCATGAATTACATAGTCACATTTGTTCCATCACTAGTTTCTTACTATCTAGTTGCCTTTGCCCTTACACTAAGTTAAGTGTCTTAGGAATAATGACATGCTTATTTACTCTATTACATTATTGTTTTTGCATGCATGTTTAGTTGAAATTATATGCTTATTGCCAACATATATACTTTTCATGCATATTTCATTAAGATAATACATGCATAGTTGCCTAAAGAGATGGACTTGCCCAAAACCAAACCTCAAAACAAACATCTTTCTGAAAAAATTTCTGCCAAAAACCCTTTTCTGGCAATTTGGGAACCAGGAACTGGACGGCTGTAAGAACCCATAATTTTCCAAGTTATTTATTTCCTGTAAGACCGAAGAAAATTTATTATTTAATGTGATATTCAGCAGTTTCACTTAGCCTCACGTTTAAAGTTTTGCTTTCATTTAAACTGTAAAGCAACAACGAATATTATCAAAGAAACAATGTGGCAAAACTCAAGTTCCATTTTACTAAAATCGCATGCGTACCGATACCGCGATAGTATGGCTTAAGAGTAATAATCATTATCAAAGTCACCAATTTTATTCTTTTATTAGTTCTATGAAGACATTTCGAGAAACATATTTTTTCATATATTTATCAAACCAAGTTAATGCGTCTACACGCTAGCTTAACGGGACACGAAGTACACCTAATACACTAAATAATACTACTAATAATAAAACCTTACATTTATCACCCAATTTCTTTATATGTACATATATATACACACACATATAAACCTACAAAAAAAAGAAAAAAAGAAAGAAAAGTGAATACATAAAAAAGGGGAAACAGTTTATATCCCTTTTTCCCTAACCCGCACCCTCACACCCCTCATAACGCCTCCTCTTTTGTCTCCTCCCTCTTTCTCTCTTCCTGCTACAAACGTCCCCACCAACTGCCATGGCAGTTCCAATCCCCTGGCAACCACGATCCCGTTCAGATGGTCCTAACGCATCAGACAGGATTCCCCATTCCTTGTCATGACTCCGAAGTCAACACATGAGCACAAGTGCTGACGAGGCTGTGATTAAGCTATACTCCTTTTGGGCTACAAGGTCGACTGTCAAACGAGTTGTAGAGGGGCAAAACCCCCTTGTGTTATTTTTTTCTAAACCAATCGATCCAACTAGTGAGTCCACACTCCCAAAACTTATCACAGCCAATTTCATAGTTAATTCAAGGACAAACGTTTGAATCGAAGGGGTGTGGATTTGCTTGTGACGGGTTCAGATTGTTTCTGATTTCTAGCCTCTCTCATAATCAACTCTTGTAAGGATTCTGAGATTTGTTGTTTTAATATTCGATTTGATTATACTTTAAATGTTATATAAATTTTTCTGCACTTTGTTTGAGTTTAATATGAATCGAAGCAATTTCTTTTTCTATGAATAACTATACGAGGTGTTATCATTTTTGTGTGGCATGAATCAAACACTTGAAAAGTGAAATTAAAAAAAAAAGAAATCGGATGATATTGGCTCGATATTGGAAATGTTGTTTTGGTTTAATTTTGTTGTTTTGCTCATTTGATACGTTAGCGTTAGGAGTAGCAGCTTATTAAAAATTTCGGCTTGTTTGATTTTGGAGTAGAACCTGCCCGTATGTTAAGAGGCACGTACAAATTAGTTGAGAATGTATGCTTAGGTTATAAATAGATTTTGCTCAGCCGTGTTGTGTTGATCGCGCCTTGAACGAAAACCACAAGGGTGGTCTTATCATGTCTCGGCTCCACAACTCTTAGGGGCGTTGTGTCCGTAATTATGTATAGGTTTTTCCCGGTTTAAAGGACCTCAAGTCCATTTCCTAAGGGTGTGTGGGTTTTAGTTGTGTCGCATAAGTCAATTAATAAAACCTAGGGTCTGTTGGTGAAACCTAGTCCTTAAGGCTTACTAACCTTGGTGTTAATGCATAAGTCGGGTAACAATACTTAGGGTCTCGTAAATCTAGGAGTCGAGTTAAAGTCTAGACCTTGTGTTTTGACTGGTTTTCCAGGCATCACAAATTGCTCCAACACCTATATCATCCAAATTGATTTCCTGGTGTAAATGAAAGGGTATATAGGCCCCAAGCCCAAGTCTGCCATCAAGGGTGTGTGGCTAAGTCAAGCTCAATGGACCATAGGGTGCGTATCGTATAAACATATTTTTGGTTTCATTCCGTGATGTGGACGTGTGTGTTAATTGCTTATCCGAGTTCGACTCAAATTCTCAACTTATTTCCATTTCACTCTACCCCGGGTGTCGCAACGTATTTCCCGACATATACAAGTCAATATAACACATCTTAATTATATTTATATATAAGTGGTTACTTAACGCGGCATGATGTGAACATAATATTTCATATCATCGAAACTTAAATTTTTTTGAATTGTTAGTCCATACCTTTTGTAATGGATAGTTATATTAAATGAAATCTATTTTGATTCTAAAAAAAAATAATAATAATAATAATAAAAAAAATTAATATAACAACGAGTTATTATTTGTTTTGACATTTAGTCATCTTGTACAACTAAAACATATACACGGATTAAGCCAATTTTATAAAAATCTTACAAATTGTATTTCAAATACAAACACTTTAAATAAAACTTTTACATGAAGACATTTACACACCCTTTTATTAAAAACTAATATTTACATCTAAATACTTATAAACATTTAGATATATAAACATACTGTATCTATTCATTAAACACCTATAGGCGTTTATATAAACTTTCATATATGACTAAAGATATTTAATTATATACTTTTAACTCTATTATTTAAACATACATATATACTTTTAAACAATAAGGTTCTCATAATCTGACAACGTTTAATATTTAATTACTTTCCGTATATCATCTTTCGGGCACTGTGAAACCAAAGACTTATTCTTCCTTGATACTTCCCTTATAGTATACTTATATGTTTATACACTTCCATGAGCCAATACACACAAACTATTTTCAATTTATATGCAGCCACACAAGCAACTATAACATAAAAGTTTTGAAAACTTTTAAACTTAATTACGTTCATCGAGTCTTAAATTAGAACTGCGAGCTAAATTATGCCATACTAATCTAGGTCACGCGTCGGAGTAACCACCTACTATTTGACTCTATTGTATTTCAGACTACTACTACACTAAGGTGAGTTCATAGTCCCACTTTTTACTATGTTTTCAAATCTTATGGGGAGATACATGCTATAAAACTGAACACAGGTATTTTCTGTATGGTACCCTGATTAATATTGCCTAAGTTAACACCTTTGCCAAAAGTCCCTCATATCATGAACCATTAATCACTTGTGAGTGAACACGAATTTAGTGAATAGATCTATTGGCAGTTGACGCCCTATTTGAAGTTAGCCTGAAATGGTAACCAAATGCACTTTATTCGAATATAAATAAGAAGTTGGAAAACTCCTACGACGAGGGCACTCTCACCTACATCATTTCATGATGTAGGCTATTTATATAATTTATGATATCACCCTATGTTAAGGTTTGCGTGTCATGAGGCTTAGGGCAATATATTACACTACGATGCTATTATTTTTACTATTATTTAACTTGTGTTCAAACTATTACTAATTAAACACTATGGATTCACTCAACCGTTGTGTTGACCTTTTAGCATGTTTTATCTCAGGTAACTAAGAAGCATAACTGGCATGGAGTGGACTAGGGCCCCTTTTGGACGATGTCCAAAAATGTTATCATTCATTTTAATTTAAAACATTTTCTCTATGTATTTCTAAATGTTATGGAACCATTGTTGCAAACTTTGAATTTTATCTTTGATGAATGATAACAAATTTTCTCAAAACATCTCTTTTGAGTCGTTTTCTATAATAGTGACTATGATCAGAGATGTAATACCCCAACTAGACTTCTGTTGTTTCATTACGATTTTACGGGGTGTTACAGATTGGTATCAGAGACATGGTTATAGAGAACCAAGTGATTTTTTTAAAACACTGGACTATAACCACACTTTCAAAACAGATCATTTACACCTTACTACCCTATGCCCTCCGTGCCAACATCTTAACGAACATCATGCATTGATATTTTCTTGGCAGATGATGCATAACTTTTTGACATCATGACTAGTAGATTTTTTGAATTAAATGATTTATATTTATTATTATTGGGTTATTACAGTACCATCTCTTCGGCTTCGCACCCCATTACCTTATCATCAGATTCGGACATTACGGACGCCATGTCTTCGACTGTCGTACTGATACCCCCAGTGATTCCTGCCCCCACCGCACCGGCAGTGGAATCCGAGGAAACCGACCCCTTCGAGGAAGATGAAGTTACCCCTTCATGACACACCACTATACCTACATTGTTCACACGTCTTATTAAACCCGCCATGCTTATCAGACTAGGGATGAGTATCCCACCCCATTGCATTTTCCGATACCACCCCACTAGACCCAAGATGGTACACACCATGAGCCGCCTAGTGCGCCCACTCATACCGCCACCACCATTATGGACTCCTGGCATGCATACCTACGAAGACTTGGAAGACACATTAGGGATAGTGCCACGACCATCGTGACCACCACATCATGCCACCACTAAGGATCCACCTAGAAGAGCACTAGGCAGTTCTTCAACTACACTATTATCATTAGTAGCTTCTATCCTAGCCACGGGATGTGTGGCCAAATTAGTGACACTTGTAGTACCTTTTTGTTGTATAACAAATTAAGACAAGTTATCATTTGGACATGTGGATTGATTATGCTATGTATATTTTACTACTTATCTTACAAACTAATATTATACCAAACTAGATGTGTCAACCGTCACCCATTGCACTCCATATTTTACTACTTATCTTACAAACTAATATTATACCATTTTACGAACTAATACTATGTAACAGGCAAATTTTTGATACCGTACCACTATCAATGGAACAGTTCACTAATCCCTTGTTATAAACTATCTTTCACTATGTTACAAACAAATTTAATATGCTCTTAAGAATTACCTTACTGAAACCTCATAAACTAATAACCAGACTTACTATCCACTTATAAATTGTTTTGTTTAGTCTCATATAAACCATTTTGTAAACACCTTACAGACAGTCTTGTATTACTTTGTAAAACCATTTACTATTTCGCTAAAATTTGATATGTTGTTTGTCATTATCCCATCATTCTCTTACGAAAATAATAGACAATGTCGCTATCCACATACAACCGATTTTATAAATCATTCTACAGACTATTTTACATCAATGCAATAAAACCAAATTTACTACCCTACTAGTATTTTATAAACCAACAAATGTTTTACTAACACCCTGTAAACCATGTCGCAAATGCTCTACAAGTTTTACTATTGATTTATAAATTATTTTGCTCCTCTGAGCACCACATTAACCACTGATTTATAAAACAACAAATTGTATTGCTAGCTATACAAACTATATCGCAAATGCATTACAAACCAATTTTCCGTCATGCTACGAACTATTTTTACTACCATAAAATCAAAAATTTTGAACTTACTACCATCTTATGAATAATGAATTATCATCCCTGTTGTTCTATAAACTGTGTCACAAATTATTTTACAAAACCATTTTATCATATGTAATAAACCGACTTACTACTTAAATACTATTCCATAGACCAAAAATGGTTTCGACAACATTTAACTAACTATGATACATTTATTCAAAAACAAAATCACCTTATGAGCTATTTCGCTCCCTTGTGAGCTACTTTAGCCACTGTCTGGTCAAACAATAAATTCCATATTTATCACTTTATAAATTATTTCACGGTTTCTTTACCAACTATTTTACTGTGATCTCGCGAGCTGCCCTGCTACTATATCACAAACCAAACCACAACTCGGCTACTATTTTGCAATTAATAAATTGATTCCCTATTACTCTATAAACTTTTCTACACACCATTTTATAAGCTATCCTGTTAGCACCTTATGAACTAATTCCTCTTTGAAAAGTATTTTGAGCTACTACTTCATGAACAGGATAACCGATACTTCCTTTTAAACTAAACCCAACATTGCATCGTTGAACCTTAATTATACAAAGCCTGATCACCTATGTATAATTCAGGTATGACCATGCTATGCTAGGAATAATTATCAATTTTTTTTACGAAAAGTCAAACCTTCTATTTTCATTTTTGAGAAAACACAAAAGTTGTGCAAATCATGGGCATCCGTACTAAGAAGCAAAATAACCAAATGGACTTCGACACCATCTTATCACATTAAATCAGTCTAGTCTCACCGCATGTTCTACACAAGGACCACTTACATCATTAGCCATCATGGAAACGACCTACCAACGGACGTAGCCACAATCAATGGGATGGCCTATGATCATGACCATAAGAATTCCACCGTCAAACAAACAACTAGGGATGAGCACGGTCCCGGTCCCGTACCGATCCCGTACCGAATTAGTGGTACCGATTTTTTCCCAAGCATAAATAGTGGTACCGGTACCGTACCGAACGTGATTCGGATACCGGTACCGGTACCGGGAAGTCGGGTTTTCCCCGTTTTTATTCAGGAATTTCCCGATTTGGTACCGGTCCCGTACCGAATTAGTGGTATCGATTTTTTTCCACCTTATTTCGTAGTCCCGGTACCGTACTGTATATCAGGAATGGTATCGTTTCGGTATGGTACCGGTACGGTTCTGGTTCGGTTTCGGGATTCGGGTCGAAATGCTCATCCCTACAAACAGCCTCTAAATTCAATAACTACCGAATGACTCATAACCCCAAGAGTGACTAAGAAATACCTTCACTTTTATCGATGCCAATCGCGATGAGGATTACATTCACTCCCTTAATCGAAACCGTACCTTCTGCGTTGAACACTAAAGTAACTACTAAATCAACCAACTTACTGCTAGTAGCAATCAACACCATTCTTCAAGATCGTACCCTCCACGTTAAGTACTAAGTGTATCACTAAACTAGCAGTCTGACAGCTAATAGGGATCGACATCATCTTTCGAGGTTGCACCCTAAACCTAATGGATTTCCATAAGACATCGACCTAGTGTCTACAGAACTTGAGGCTTAGACATTTTTATGGTCTGGTTGCTGAAATACCACAATCATCTACGAGGAGAAACTCGTCTGCATACCATAGGGTAATAAGACCTTAACAATACGAGGAGGATCCCTCGATAGAGGTCAAGAAAAAAGGAACCAATAGAACTTTTGACAAGGACTAGGAACATACAATAGACTGACTTATGACCTAACGAAAGTCTTAAGACCTTACGGAGTAACCTGTACCATTATTATTGTTATTATTTTTTTTAGAACAATTGCCAAATCTTTCACAAATTCTTTGAAGATGTTAGCCTGACTGTGACGTAAGAGTAACCCAAAACACCGTAGTTCACTAAACCAAACCTTAGAGGTAAATCAAACCTCTCAGTCCGCGACTAGGAATGACAAGATACCATGACTTGACACTGTTCTGTCAATGCACGATACACCCTCTTCAAGCCATATAGTTAGATCTCCCTCGTAAGTAATGAATACCTTGGATAATACTCTCAAAATACAACCACCCTCACAACATTGTATCCTCTAGGAGTTCTAGATTATTCGGCCTCAAAATCCTTTTTGATATGACCTCACTCCCACACCAAGATGCCAATAAGTCTCAACATACCGAACGACAGTTGATACACAACTTTCACTTGCAACCAAGGAAAACAACTCCTGACATAATATCCAATTGATTTATTCATTTCAAACCACTAGCATAATAATATAAGTCATGATACCTTCCAGTACTATCGAGGTGAATTAAGTACCCTATCGATATACTTCACCCGACATTAGCCACCAAACACTACCAAGCACCGGAAACTAGGCTATGCCCTTAAACCTTTAAAAATTTATACGTACCCAACTATACCTGCTTCCTTGATGTTTTCACTCTTAAGGAACTTTTCCTAAAACTTGTAGTGATATTTTTCTAAAATACTTATTTTAACGGGTTAAATTTTTTTTTTTGTCAAACCTTACCACGCTTTCCTACGTTAAGAAATGACTAAACATTGATTTTTGTGAAATCATTTTAATTACACCATATTTAAAATTTGTTATACTAAACTTTAAAATTTTTAGGACCGTATTATTTTACCCGACTATTAACCTCGAACAAAGAAATTTATATCCCTTAAATTATTAATTTGGTCAAATTCGTGTAAACGCCTTCCCAAATAAAATTTTGAACAGATTCTTTTTTTCAATACCTCTAAGCAGGAAAACACACAATTCCAGGACAAATCCTAGGAACAAACCTCGAAAACAACCGCTACTGTAACACCCCCAAAATACCGCAGCGGAAGACTGTGTCACAGGGGTGCTACTTCATAATACAAAGTACAAGTTATAGAAAACGAACTCTAAATGAGACGTTTTGAAAAGTTACCATTCGATTAATAATTTCAAAGTTACAAACTTGAGATTCCAAAGTATGATACATAAATGTATACAAAGTGTTTTGAATGGTAAATGATAAAAGCGTAAGTCTTCAGAATATGCAGCTTGACTCTAAGTTCCACGCACTAGCTATCACCTTACTAACCTGAGATAAACATGCTAAAGTGTCAACACAATGGTTGGTGAGTTCATAGAGTTTGTCTTAAAACAGTTAAAAAGCCTTAAAGAATGTTCACACAGCAAAGGCATTGAGAATCCACTCAGTTGCAAGTCCCGCCATAAGAGACTTGTAACCTGTGTGTCCACAACCCACTGCTAAAGATAGTTTATATAATGTACCGGATTATATTCACCCAAGGTCAAGAATAGACACAAGGGCAGGGGCCTCTCCCCAAATAGTACTACGACATCCAAGGTCAAGTATAGACACAAGGGTAGGGGGCATCTTCCCATGAGTACTACCAATACCTCTCCGACAGAATAGAGTATTATGTATGCACGTAAATACGAATCTTGTATTTAAATTAAGCAAGTATAGTGTAACAAGTATGTATAACGCAATCAAGTATAATGCCAATCAAGTATAACACAATCAAGTATAAATGTTTAAGAGTATTTGTACAAGTAAACAAGTAGTTGAGCATGTATCCCCCCCAAGAGTTAAAACAAGTATGAAAAGAGTAGGGGCTATGACTCACCTTAAGTCTATGTAATGAGAAATGAAAGTGGTAGTCGAATCGCGAAAGTCTCTAAGAGCAGCCTATAATTGAACGTTGCGACTTAGGTTTGGAGTAACGTCTAAGAATACGAAGAATTGCCCATATATATCTTGCATAATGTTCATGATGTAGTACTTAGTTTATAGTGTAAGTCGTTGAATATAAGTGGTCTATGAAACATGTATAAGTTGTATATCTCTTACTACCGTTCGGGCCGACATAATTCAGAAGTCATGGAGTAAACGTTCGAGGAGCCAGGACACTTTAACTCGTAAATCCACAACTCGTCTCGACGGCTTACTCAATGAACTCCTCACATGAGGCTCCCTACTATTGTAGTATTTGATAACATATATATATATATATATATATATATATATATATATATATATATATATATATATATATATATATATATATATATATATATATATATATATAAGCTTTTTGATCTTTAAAAGTTATATGGTCTTTAGCCGTGGCTTTGCCGTGACCTTGGTCATTCTTACCATGGTCTTGAGACTCAATCTTGGCTTTAGCCATGGTTGTGGTCTTGGCTTTAGGTCATTAGACCTCTTGGTCTTAGTAAAACATAACTATTATTTAGTGACTTTGGTCTAAAATGGGCTGTTAAGAATTTGAAGAAAATTATCACTCAGAAAGCATTTTCAGGGCTCGAGCTTCTTTGTTCCTGAAGGAAAACGTCGTTCCGGACAACTTTCGTGTTTTAACTTTTTGATGAATCGGATCAGAAGTGGGACTTTCAAAAGCAAAATTTGATCAGAATGCTATTTAGGCAGTTTTGCCGTTTTGGTTTCGCTAACTTCTTATGGCCATAACGTTTGACTCGTATACTCGTTTTGGGTGATTCAAATTGCTATGTTTTCCTTGTTAAGTCCTCTTTAACAATAAGTAAGTGTCAAATATCAAAGTTATATTATTGTGGTCGTGGTTTTCCGTAAAAATCACTAGTTTGCTTGTTTACTTGTCATAAGTTAACATATGTATACCAATACTTGTTTTATCCATTTTTAAACATCATGAACACAATACAAAGACCATATATAGCATGAAAAGAACACAAAGAGCATGAAAATGATATTGAGCAAGAAAGTGTATAA
The DNA here is from genome assembly GCA_030686995.1 of Artemisia argyi. Taxonomy (NCBI): domain Eukaryota; kingdom Viridiplantae; phylum Streptophyta; class Magnoliopsida; order Asterales; family Asteraceae; genus Artemisia; species Artemisia argyi. The sequence continues at coordinate 103,901,926 of CM060704.1, read as the reverse complement.
GGGTTTCTTACAACTTTTGGCTTTCACTTAAGAAAGGAAGTCAAGTATAGAACTAGGACACTAAACCTAATCTTGTAAACCCTTCACCATAACTCTTGTAACCATTGATAGACTTGATATAAACCTTGTGAAAACCATTTAACTTCAGCCCTAGTAACCTTGTGTAGCTCCTAATTCAACCATGGAATCACCAAACAAACTTGAGAACTAGGTAGAGAATACTAAGACCTTGAACTTTGTAGTGTAACTTGTGTATTGAAGATCAAAGGATCATGGTGCTAAGTATTGATCTTGTGGCGTTTTTATTGATGAGAAAGGAAGAAGAATGAGCTTGTATTTATACTATGAATGAGGAGGTTAGGAAGGTGGCTAGGAAGGTGCTTAAACTTGGAGACAAAGTTGTAATTAAGTAAGATCTAATGGCTAAAGTCAAGATTTAACCACACATGGTGACTCCCCCCCCCTCCTAAGTCGGTTTGTATATGGATAGGGTGACTAGATGAGTAGTCATGGTCTTTGGATGATAATATCCTAAGTATGTAGCTAGTTTCGACTCCGTAAATTGCTAACCGTAAGTTTTTAAGTCACGAAACGTAAAACCGGGTATCCTAAAAATATGAAACTTATAAATATGGTTAAACATGTCAATATAGTCCATAATAAAATATAAAATGAGTGGTAGGTTCTATCGGGTGCTAAAACCCTGCTAAAAACTGGAAACACGGGTCTAAAACGCGTAATTCGCGTAAAACGCTGAACTGAAAAACGTAAAATTCCGAAACTTTTGGAATTGTCATAAAATGATAGAAAATCATATTTCTATTGTTTATAATGTTTTATGGATATATCGGGATGCTGGAAGGACGTTTAAACCTAAAAGTAAATCTCGGACACGGCTTTGTGATTTTTGCAGAAATGATCCGACGAGCGTCAAACTCTCGGATTATCGTTAAAATAGTTTAACTTACGAGAATATGAAATAAAAATTTCTGAGATGAATAGTGAAAAGTGAATAGTAAAAACTAAAAAGTGAATAGTAAAAAGTGAATAGTGAAATTTTCGGGAATAAAAGTTAACCTGAAATTGCAAATTGTTACAGTCTCTACCCCTTAAGGAGAACTTCGTCCCGAAGTTCAGTTGATGTTAACTACTTACGGTGTGTCTAAGAGAATTCGGGATTTCAGGATCTCTAAAATAGCGGTGTTCACTCTGATTCATCTAAGGTTGTGGTTAAGGAGTCGTATCGGCTACAATTAAGCCCACTTATTTATAACACATTACTTACATAAAGAAGCGTCCAAATTTATGTTAGTAAGGTCTCATAAACTTATGGTTCGGTGATTTACAATTTCTTTATTTAAATAAAGAGGCGTCCCAATCCATTTAAATAAGGAGATTCTAAATCATTCTACTTAAGAATTTCCGACACAAAATCCGCCTTCTGAGGCAGATAGTAAGATAATCAAGTCATCAAATCCCTAAAGCTAAGCAATAATATTATTTAACTCAAATCTTGTGTCTCATCAAACAAGAACTGTCACAAGATCAAGTTAACTAATTAGTTATTACTGAGCTCCATGTTTTTAATGACTCGATGAATCTCTGGGGCTCCTTATAAAACTAAAGTCACATCATCTAACAGCGTGGAACTAAGCAAACCTCTAACCAAAAAGCATATGTGTATGTATTGTGTGTAAGGCAAATAAAGAGGAAGGTCCCAACGTATATAGCAGTTATAGTCTAGGCACTAAATGCAACCTAGTTCTCTATAACCAAGGCTCTGGTACCAATCTGTAACACTCCCAAAATACCGCAGCGGAAGACTGTGTCACAGGGGTGCTACTTCATAATACAAAGTACAAGTTATAGAAAACGAACTCTAAATGAGACGTTTTGAAAAGTTACCATTCGATTAATAATTTCAAAGTTACAAACTTGAGATTCCAAAGTATGATACATAAATGTATACAAAGTGTTTTGAATGGTAAATGATAAAAGCGTAAGTCTTCAGAATATGCAGCTTGACTCTAAGTTCCACGCACTAGCTATCACCTTACTAACCTGAGATAAACATGCTAAAGTGTCAACACAATGGTTGGTGAGTTCATAGAGTTTGTCTTAAAACAGTTAAAAAGCCTTAAAGAATGTTCACACAGCAAAGGCATTGAGAATCCACTCAGTTGCAAGTCCCGCCATAAGAGACTTGTAACCTGTGTGTCCACAACCCACTGCTAAAGATAGTTTATACAATGCACCGGATTATATTCACCCAAGGTTAAGAATAGACACAAGGGCGGGGGCCTCTCCCCAAATAGTACTACGACATCCAAGGTCAAGTATAGACACAAGGGTAGGGGGCATCTTCCCATGAGTACTACCAATACCTCTCCGACAGAATAAAGTATTATGTATGCACGTAAATACGAATCTTGTATTTAAATTAAGCAAGTATAGTGTAACAAGTATGTATAACGCAATCAAGTATAATGCCAATCAAGTATAAATGTTTAAGAGTATTTGTACAAGTAAACAAGTAGTTGAGCATGTATCCCCCCCAAGAGTTAAAACAAGTATGAAAAGAGCAGGGGCTATGACTCACCTTAAGTCTATGTAATGAGAAATGAAAGTGGTAGTCGAATCGCGAAAGTCTCTAAGAGCAGCCTATAATTGAACGTTGCGACTTAGGTTTGGAGTAACGTCTAAGAATACGAAGAATTGCCCATATATATCTTGCATAATGTTCATGATGTAGTACTTAGTATATAGTGTAAGTCGTTGAATATAAGTGGTCTATGAAACATGTATAAGTTGTATATCTCTTACTACCGTTCGGGCCGACATAATTCAGAAGTCATGGAGTAAACGTTCGAGGAGCCAGGACACTTTAACTCGTAAATCCACAACTCGTCTCGACGGCTTACTCAATGAACTCCTCACATGAGGCTCCCTACTATTGTAGTATTTGATAACATATATATATATATATATATATATATATATATATATATATATATATATATATATATATATATATATATATATAAGCTTTTTGATCTTTAAAAGTTATATGGTCTTTAGCTGTGGCTTTGCCATGACCTTGGTCATTCTTACCATGGTCTTGAGACTCAATCTTGGCTTTAGCCATGGTTGTGGTCTTGGCTTTAGGTCATTAGACCTCTTGGTCTTAGTAAAACATAACTATTATTTAGTGACTTTGGTCTAAAATGGGCTGTTAAGAATTTGAAGAAAATTATCACTCAGAAAGCATTTTCAGGGCTCGAGCTTCTTTGTTCCTGAAGGAAAACGTCGTTCCGGATAACTTTCGTGTTTTAACTTTTTGATGAATCGGATCAGAAGTGGGACTTTCAAAAGCAAAATTTGATCAGAATGCTATTTAGGCAGTTTTGCCGTTTTGGTTTCGCTAACTTCTTATGGCCATAACGTTTGACTCGTATACTCGTTTTGGGTGATTCAAATTGCTATGTTTTCCTTGTTAAGTCCTCTTTAACAATAAGTAAGTGTCAAATATCAAAGTTATAGTATTGTGGTCGTGGTTTTCCATAAAAATCACTAGTTTGCTTGTTTACTTGTCATAAGTTAACATATGTATACCAATACTTGTTTTATCCATTTTTAAACATCATGAACACAATACAAAGACCATATATAGCATGAAAAGAACACAAAGAGCATGAAAATGATATTGAGCAAGAAAGTGTATAAGGGTTTCTTACAACTTTTGGCTTTCACTTAAGAAAGGAAGTCAAGTATAGAACTAGGACACTAAACCTAATCTTGTAAACCCTTCACCATAACTCTTGTAACCATTGATAGACTTGATATAAACCTTGTGAAAACCATTTAACTTCAGCCCTAGTAACCTTGTGTAGCTCCTAATTCAACCATGGAATCACCAAACAAACTTGAGAACTAGGTAGAGAATACTAAGACCTTGAACTTTGTAGTGTAACTTGTGTATTGAAGATCAAAGGATCATGGTGCTAGGTATTGATCTTGTGGCGTTTTTATTGATGAGAAAGGAAGAAGAATGAGCTTGTATTTATACTATGAATGAGGAGGTTAGGAAGGTGGCTAGGAAGGTGCTTAAACTTGGAGACAAAGTTGTAATTAAGTAAGATCTAATGGCTAAAGTCAAGATTTAACCACACATGGTGACTCCCCCCCCCTCCTAAGTCGGTTTGTATATGGATAGGGTGACTAGATGAGTAGTCATGGTCTTTGGATGATAATATCCTAAGTATGTAGCTAGTTTCGACTCCGTAAATTGCTAACCGTAAGTTTTTAAGTCACGAAACGTAAAACCGGGTATCCTAAAAATATGAAACTTATAAATATGGTTAAACATGTCAATATAGTCCATAATAAAATATAAAATGAGTGGTAGGTTCTATCGGGTGCTAAAACCCTGCTAAAAACTGGAAACACGGGTCTAAAACGCGTAATTCGCGTAAAACACTGAACTGAAAAACGTAAAATTCCGAAACTTTTGGAATTGTCATAAAATGATAGAAAATCATATTTCTATCGTTTATAATGTTTTATGGATATATCGGGATGCTGGAAGGACGTTTAAACCTAAAAGTAAATCTCGGACACGGCTTTGTGATTTTTGCAGAAATGATCCGACGAGCGTCAAACTCTCGGATTATCGTTAAAATAGTTTAACTTACGAGAATATGAAATAAAAATTTCTGAGATGAATAGTGAAAAGTGAATAGTAAAAAGTGAATAGTAAAAACTAAAAAGTGAATAGTAAAAAGTGAATAGTGAAATTTTCGGGAATAAAAGTTAACCTGAAATTGCGAATTGTTACAGCTACACCTATATACCACCTGACCTGCTTAATATTGACAATGACGATAGGCCATACCTTGACACCATTCCTTCGAAGTACAACCTTTTAAGATTCTTACACTGGTAGAACACGTGGAATTAGGTTATCAATTACTCAAGAGACAGCCTACCCTTTCAGAATTTTAGATAACTTTATCATTTTGGGACAAAACATCACTTTTACCTTGGGACAATAAGAGGTCGCATCTGACCGTAAGATCTTTAGCTTCCATCTGTGATGAGACAAACATCCCTAGACATAGTACCCACTTGACAATTAGTACCACGATTTTGAGTCAATCTACATCATGGTTCTGCCTTAATGAGTTAAGCACTTAGGATTGCGAGCATTATCCGATGATAACTTCCAAACGTTCCTAATCATTGTCATCCAACTCTGCCCTTAGATCCCTTGATTCATAGATTATCACTCTGACTAGCCGTGTAGGCTTTTTGAGACATTCTTCCTTGATGTGAAACAAGTAAAACAAAGCCGCATTCACATCGTCAAGGTTCAATGGAACTATAATAAAGGACCAGAGTACACATGGGAAAGTGAAGACCGAATTCGTGCCAAATATCCACATCTTTTCACCGAGACAACTCCAACAACAACTATAGACTAAGAATTCCGGGACAGAATTCAGTTTAAGGGGTAGTGTTAGGAATTAAATATTCCATAGATTTGATGATCAGAAACAATAAGAATGAAACATGAAGAATACTGAAATGATAAGCAAAATACGCTAAGTATGTTTCTGCTGATGATGCAATTCTGCTGATGGATTCTGCTGATGATGCATTTCTGCTGATGAATGCTGCTAGTGCAATTCTGCTGATGGATTCTGCTGATGAATTCTGTTGCTAGTACAAATGAAACTACTGCTGATCAATGAGTCATACTACTGAATGGATAAGGATGAAGAAGATATTATGAGCATAAAAGTCAAAGTATATCCTCTAGATAATATCTTTCATCAGTCATCAAATTGAACACTCTAAATGAGTTGTGAACATTGATACGTGTTGACTGACATCCTAGTCATAAGCTAGATAGTAGATGACAAAGCTTATCAATTTTGTAAAGATCTCCTTTGTTCTATAAAATGGAGATCACCCCTTTAGATAAAGTATGCTTCACAGTGAAACAAAGTGAACATCACCAAAGTGCTTCGTACTTACAAATTACAACAACACCAAGCGTGTTAAAATGTAAAGCACTTAGACGAGTGTGTGTAGGAACATCAGACAAGGGGTCTGTTGTTGTTAGGTTTGTTTAGCCTCAAGGATCTTTGATCCCTGTTAGATTGTAAACTGTGCTATACTTGATCACAAAGCATTGGGGCTAGTTGGAATAACAAACGGTTAAAAGTTAGAAAAAACTTGTTGTGATAATATTGTTTCTTTTATAGAATATTTCGTCAATATTATCATTGTGCTCGTAATAGCCAAATTCCTAGATCAAAGGCTTAACATCCTAGAGCTCATAAATGATCAGCAAAAGCTTATTGTTTAGGATACTAAAATAAGCTTTTCACAGTTGGTATCAGAGCGAAGGAGGCTCTGGATCTAGAAAAGAAAAGGTTTTTGTTAAAAAAAAAAAAAAAAAAAAAAAAAAAAAAAAAAAAAAAATCGTTTATGCTTAATTTTTCGCAACTTTTTGAAGAGCAGTTTTACAAAGGCTATAGCTCCTTCGTTAACCGTTGGATTGGGCTAAACTTTTTGTTGAAGGTTCTTGGCATATCAAGGTAGATTCTCACCGGAAGGATCTTCAATCTAAGCTTCTGATGGCAAGATATGCATCGTTGAAAACTGCTGCAGAAACAGTTGTGGTATGGTCGAATTTTTGGTTTTCTTTCTTGGTTTACACGCACAAAGGGGAAGAAACACACACAGAAGAGAGTTGGTTCTTAAAAGATAAAAAGGCTTGTTTATCAAGTTATTATTGGTAAAGAAAGTTATTTATTCCTTATTTGAAGATGAAGTGAATTTTTTCAAGGTTGTGTTCTTATCATATCTTAAGGTGATGTGTACACTTTAAAGATAGCTTGTTCGTTCGTTCAAGTGACTACGAAATGACAAACACTTAAAGGAGTTACATTGTAGTGCTCAGTGTCTCATAGAAGATGAGTTTATTGTCATGAGATTGAGGTCTCCCTATACATCAAGGATGGGTATACGTTCGAAGTCAGATTCAGTACAAGATATAAGACACAAGGTTGGTTTCTTTCACTTCAGCATCAAGTTAGTAATGATTGGTTTTTCTTCATCAAGTCATAAAAGCCTACAGAAATGGAGATTCAAATGGTTAACATATGGGTTTCAGGGGAAGCTTAAATGTTCAAGTGTTCAACCATTTATTATGTATGTGCATCACCACAGGGAAAGTAATTGATTCTTACTACTGTTAATTAGTATTGCTACTGATGGTTTAGATTTTTACTGTCTCAAGTTCATTTTTAGTGCGGAAAACTTAATGGAGGGTAATTTGAGATAATAGAAGGATAGATTGGATGTGTAGTATTAGTTCGTAGCTGTAAAAATCATATTTGTAATATTCTCTATTTGTTGATAATAAAAAGGGAAGAGATGTGGTGGATAGCATTAATTAAGGGGAAGACAGTATAGTTTCATTCATGGTGAGGTTTAGTTATCTCAATTTATCTACTTCGTCTAGGGAAATTCGTACAAGAATGTTTTTATTTTGTAATCATCAAATAGGAGAAGATTGTTAGGAATTAAATATTCCATAGATTTGATGATCAGAAACAATAAGAATGAAACATGAAGAATACTAAAATGATAAGCAAAATACGCTAAGTATGTTTCTGCTGATGATGTAATTCTGCTGATGGATTCTGCTGATGATGCAATTCTGCTGATGGATGTTGCTAGTGCAATTCTGCTGATGGATTCTGCTGATGAATTCTGCTGCTAGTACAAATGAAACTACTGCTGATCAATGAGTCATACTACTGAATGGATAAGGATGAAGAAGATATTATGAGCATAAAAGTCAAAGTATATCCTCTAGATAATATCTTTCATCAGTCATCAAATTGAACACTCTAAATGAGTTGTGAACATTGATACGTGTTGACTGACATCCTAGTCATAAGCTAGATAGTAGATGACAAAGCTTATCAATTTTGTAAACATCTCCTTTGTTCTATAAAAAGAAGATCACCCCTTTAGATAAAGTATGCTTCACAGTGAAACAAAGTGAACATCACCAAAGTGCTTCGTACTTACAAATTACAACAACACCAAGCGTGTTAAAATGTAAAGCACTTAGAAGAGTGTGCGTGGGAACATCAGACAAGGGGTCTGTTGTTGTTAGGTTTGTTTAGCCTCAAGGATCTTTGATCCCTGTTAGATTGTAAACCGTGCTATACTTGATCACATAGCATTGGGGCTAGTTGGAATAACAAACGGTGAAAAGTTAGAAAAACCTTGTTGTGATAATATTGTTTCTTTCATAGAATATTCCGTCAATATTATCATTGTGCTCGTAATAGCCAAATTCCTAGATCAAAGGCTTAACATCCTAGAGCTCATAAACGATCAGCAAAAGCTTATTGTTTAGGATATTAAAATAAGCTTTTCACAGGTAGGTACTGTAAGTACCCGTAATTTTCCAAGTTATTTATGTTAGGAATATAAATATTCACATAAAAGGCTCGGTTACCCCGAGTATAGATTAGCATTACATAGCTCGTAGTCTTATTAATATTTAGTTAGTTCGTAGATTAGTTTAAGTAACACCGTGGAGGAAGGATGGGTCTTTACCCACTGTATGCCTGATCCACAGCCCGGGAGTGGGCATTTTCTTTGTAACTATAAATACCCCTCTCCCTCCAAGGGAGAGGGTTGGACCTTTCACTTAAAGCTAATACATTTCTCTTATTTCTCTCTCTCTAGAAAAGGCTCTCACTTTATCTCTCTAAAACTCTTCTACTAATCGAATCTAACACTAAACCATACATGTTTACGATTATGAGTATCCTACAATTGGTATCAGAGCCAAGGTTTGATCTTAGGACCTTGTAGAATCGGATTTGGTGTGGTTTTGTGTAGTTTTTGTGAGTTAGAAGAGTTTTCTTGAAAACATCTTGGTTTGATCTTTCTAGTGTTATTTGAGATGTTATGGGTGTACTTTTATGATCATTGGTGTTCGTATAACATTGTTTTTCAGTTGGTTATGCTATATCTAACGTTTATTTGAAGTTGTGATTGATTTTGGGTCGTTTTGCTTGGTTTCGGTTTGCTATTCTACCTAGTTTCTTAATTGCGGTTTGCTAAGGAATCTTGTGGTTTGCTTGGTTGCGGTTACTTTATTGGGCATAAGGACAAAAGGCAAGATAGTGACTGTTTTGGATTTTAGTGGTTTGTGGTTAAATCTTGCGGTTTGTGTTAGCAGTTAGTTGCTTGCGGTTTACTCCTAGCATTTAACTCATTCTGCGGTTTGCTCCTTATAGCGGTTTGCTCCTAGCGGTTACCTTGCATCATCCTGCGGTTAACTTTGGTTTGCGTTTTGCTAAGGATAGCGATTACCTCATCCTGCGGTTTGCTACTTTTACGATTAACTGAAGATAGCGGTTTGTTCAAACTAGCGTTTAGTTCCAGCTAGCGATTACCTCTTTTTAGCGATTTGCTAAAGTTGCAGTTTGACCAAAGTTGACCTTTTACGTCAAAACTTCAAACGGCCATAACTTTTGAACCGTAACTCCGTTTTCAGCGAATTAGCTGTCAAAACGTCCGGAACAGGCTGAATATTGTGAGGTTTCACCACGAAGTCAAGAAACAAATTTTTCGAGACCCTAATCACCTCCGGAGTGAAGTTATTGAGGTTTTAAGTTTTTAGACCAAATTTTCGAGGCCAAACTTGCATCAACTGATCATCAAGTCCATCAACTGATCATCAAATTCATCTCAAGTCTTCGGTGTCTTACGGTTTCTTCTTGATTTTGTAAAATCCCACGAAAGAATCTATTTCTTGGTTTAAATCATAGAAGTGTAAAATCCAATGCATGTCCACATCATGTCAATTCTTCAGATTCAGTCATACCTGAGATACTCAAATTGTACGACATGATCGATGAACATAAGACTTCCAACCCTTCACAACAAATTAACATGTTTGAGTCTGATAATGCTGAAATGGAATCTCCGTGCTCGAAGTCTCAACAGTATGAACTTCATCAGCCAATTAAATTGCCCGATAATGCAAAGGATAGTTGCATAGAATGTTTTCGATTACTTCACTCACATCTCAAGGTTCTCTTTGCACAACCTGGATACTTGGTAGGTTACAATCGTGCATTCGCAACACTTTTTGGTCAAAATGTTGAGACCTTCATAGTCCAAATGACTCTATACTTAGATCAACTTCAACAACAACTTGAAAAAGGTGAATTTTCTGAAGGAAGATCCATGGCTACATTATGTGTGATCAACAACCAACTCCAAGCGTTCATTGATTCACGATTCACTGAGGAGTATGATCATGAGAGTCAAATGACGAAAAAGGGCTTTGCTACTCACACGGGAATCAAGGTTGACGTGTTCAGAGTCACACTACTCCAACTCATGTGTAATGTGAAGGAGTACATTATGGAAAGAGCGCAGCACAAACTCAAGTATGAAGACAAGGTGAAGGCATGTCGGGTGCAATCAAGTGATGGTATTGTGGATTCGGGTAAAGCATCGGATGTTGGGAGAGTTGTCACCGATGACAGAGGATCAGAGACTGATAAGCTTGACTCTACCAACAGTTCAATGACTCTTGCTACACAGGATGTGGATGCATATATCAGATAGATTAAAGAACATACTTCATGTGCTAAGGTACTCAAACTGAATGACACGGTCGATAAACATGAGATTCCCAACAAAGTACAACTGACAAACGTTGTTGGCTCAAATACTGCTAATATGGGAAATAGTGATATTTTCCCATGTGAACTATATGTGAAACACAACGAAGAGTCAGTTGTACCAAGTAGTGCATCTTCTGTTGTCGATAATGATTGCGATTTGCATGAGCACACTGTTTATATCCCTGATGACACCCTAATCACTAGGATTAATATTCTTAAGGATCAATTTAGGTGTCATGAACAACGTGCAAAATTTGAGCTAACTGAACGTGAAGAGAAAATGGATTGGAAAATGCATGCATATATAATTGAACGTAACTTAAAGGAAGAAACATTGAAACAAGAGTTAAAATCTTTACAAAATCAACTTGATCAAACTGTCAAACGTGAACAGGAGATACAATAGATTATGATTACTCAAAAACTTGATTTTCAAGATAAGGAAACAAAACTCTTAAATGATTTTTCCAGACTTAAGACGTTAAAGAACAAGCATGAAAACAAGTTGTACACACAAGGCCAAACCATTCAAACTGCTCAAATGATACAAAAGCATAGAAAGTTGTGTGATGAAAACAGTGAAAAGGATGTAGGTGAACCCAAATCTAATTGGCTTAGGAGCGTTAGAGATGCCCAACCTGCATTATATGATGCAAATGTTATGCTTAAGCCTGGTCATTCCCCTCCTGATGTGCGATCCGATGATGAGACCAATGAGATAGAAGATAGAACTAGAGAGAAATTGGCTGAAAAATTAAAGGATCCCTGGTGCATGGCAAACAAAATTCTGTACAAATATGATTACTTTGAAGATAATCGATTAGCTCTTTTTGTCCCTCAAAAAATGTTTACCCCAGAGCAAAAAGTTTACCCACTGAATACACCCAGGCATCTTGTCCCTGTAACTATCCCCACGCAAAATAATACTCTAGTTTCTCTATAAGTTCTTGGTCAAATATTCACTGATTTTGAAAAAACATGTAAAAAGAGAATTACGCCAACGGTATTACTGAAGGGGAAAAGGGTTTTGAACAAACAAAGAGTTGTTATTTAACTGAGGTCATGCCATTCTTTAAACTTCTCAAGGAACATTTTGAGGGTCTTCAAAAAACCTTAAAATAAAGATGTTGATAATATGAAAAAGGTGTTTAAAGAAGTGGAAAACAAGGGAAAACAAACTGCAACAGATCTTCAATATAGTGAAATTGCGAGGAAAAATGCTCTTATCATGAATGATACCTTGATTGCTAAATGTGTTGCTCAAGATGTATTCTATACTGCCACTGATTCTGCATTAACTGCTTGTCAATTTCATGAAATGTATGTTGCTTTAAATGTTCTCTAGAATCGTGTTTTTGAGCTTGAGGGGGAGAATTTAAAATTGCGTGAGAAAATTCAAAACGATGACCATGATAACATGGTCAGGCATTTGTCAAAACTAGAGGTTGATAATCTTAATTTGCAATTAAAGTGTCAACATTTAGAAGAAAGAATTAAAATCTCAAATGTCAAGACATCTTCGGATGCTCCTAAATTTGATGCATATTTTGAATTAGCCAAACGTCATGAAAAAATTCAAGCTCACACTAACACGATTCAAAAATTGAGGGTCCAAATTGACCAATTGAATGGCACTCAAAAACCACAGTCTATAGATTCTCAGAATTTTCAATTTCAAGATACCATCAATAAATTGCAACATGAAAATGATTGGTTTCGAGCTGAAAATTCAAAAGTTAAACAGCATTACAAAGAGTTATATGATTCAATTAAGATCACACGTGATAAAAACAATGAAAAGATAACTTCTTTGCTTAAAGAAATTGAGAATCTAAAGACTCAAGTGAAAGGGAAAATGCCAATCATCACTTGTGATAATGTTGTTCAAAAGGTTTTTGCTTGTAAGAAGTAAGCAATTGATGCTGCGAATATTCCTCTTCCCCTTAGGAATAATAAGTTAGTTCATAGTAACTATCTTAAACATCTTAAGGAGTGCCTTGACTTGCTTCGTGAAACCATTGAAGAGGATAGGATAGCAAAACCACATAATGATGCTATTGTAGGTGTCTGCTTTCTCACTAATAGATCTCAGGAACTCTTAGAATATGCTATTGGTACATGTCCTAAGATTGATAGCAAGCAAGATAGGTCATCTGCATCATCCTCTAAGTCAACAAACAAGCATGTTACCTTTGCTGACCCTTTGGAAACTTCATATCCCAACACATCAAAACATGTTCAGCAACTAGAAGTGAAAAAGACTAAGGTTCCCATCACTCCCTCTACAGGAGTTAATAGTGTCACTAATGCTAGCAAGTCAAAACCTAGGAGTCATATGAAGGATTATAGGACTTCTCTAGCTAAAAGTGTTCCTAAGACAAAAGTAGAAGACCACATGAGGAACTATAAGTCTGAGTTGAACAAAAGGAACCATAATTCAAATCCTAATTCACTTTGCAAAACATGTAATAAATGCTTAATCTCGAGTAATCGTGATAAATGTGTTGAGAAATTTCTGAAGTCATTTAATAAACCCCCAGTTAAGAAAGTTTGGAGAGCTAAACAAATTAAGCAAGTTTGGAAAGCAACAGGAAAACTATTTGCCAATGTTGGTTATCAATGGAAGCCCACTGGAAGGAAATTCACTTTAGGAGAACAGTGACCTTTAACTAGAATAACTAATTCTAAAGTAGTGCCTATTAAGGAATGGAAGCCAACTGGTAGAACTTTCCCTTTGGAGACCCAATGTCTTTTACCTAGGCCCATTGCATCTACTAGTGAAATTTTCACCATTGAAACGAATGCACCTAAGGTCTTAGTGGCTCCAGAACTTGTTTGCACTAACCAACTGGAACCCAACTCAAATTGGGGATCCAACACTCCAAATCTTCTGCTCTCATCTGTTTTCAAATGCAGGTCGTACATTTCGTCCTTTGGTATTTGGACTCAGGCTGCTCAAAATATATGATTGGGGATCGCTCAGGGCTCGAGAACTTCGTGAACAAGGTTATCGAGATAGTTAGATTTGGGAACTACCATTTTGGGGTAATTATGGGTTAAGGATATTATGTTTCTAGTGACAGCTAATCTCCTGGGTATACTACGTGGAAGGACTTGGGCATAATCTGTTCTCTGTTGGTCAATATTTTGATTCCGATCTTGAAGTTGCCTTTAGAATATACACATGCTTCGTCTGAGAATTGGATGGTATTGATCTTCTTAAAGACAGTCATGGCACAAATCTATACACCTTTTCTATCGAAGACATGATGCAGTCCTCTCCTATTTGCCTTTTCTCAAAGGCCTCAAAGAACAAATCGTGGCTATGGCAACAAAGTTTTAATCACTTGAACTTTGGTACCATCAATGATCTTGCTCGCAATGATCTTGTATGAGGTCTACCCAGATTTAAGTTTGAAAAAGAACATCTTCATTGGGCTTGTCAACTAGGTAAATGAAAGAAGCATACTCACAAACCTAAAATTTTCCACACCAACATGGAAGTTCTTTACACCCTTCACATGAACCTAGGCAGACCAATGAGTGTGAAGAGTATAAATGGGAAGTAATATGTACTCGTTGTTGTCGACGAATACTCTCGGTTTACATGGGTAAAGTTTTTAAGAACCAAGGACGAGACTCCAGAAGTTATCATAAAACTCATCAAAAAACTGCTAGTAAGACTCAACAAAACCGTCAGAATCATCCGGACAAACAATGGAATGGAGTTTATCAACAAACAACTCGTTCAATTTTATGAATGTACTGGCTTCACCCATCAGAAAAGTGTTCCATGCACTCCTCAGTAGAATGGAGTTGCTGAAAGATGAAATTGTTCTCTTGTAGAAGCTGCACGAACCATGCTAATATTCTCCAAGGCACCGATGTTCCTATGGGCAGAAGCAATTGCTACAGCTTGTTACACCCAAAACCGATACTTGATACATACTCTTCTCAACAAAACTCCATATGAGCTGATACATGGCAAGAAACCAGATCTCTCCTTTCAATTTGTGTTTAGTGCCTTATGCTACCCTACAAAATGACAGTCAAGATCTGGGAATGTTAAAAGCTAAACTTGGTATTGGATTCTTCGTTGGTTATGCTCCAGATAGTAAGGGATACCAAATCTACAACAAACGAACCCGATAAATCCTGGAAACCATTCACGTTACATTCGTTGAGCTGACTGAGCAAACGGCTCCTATACACATCAGTGCAGGACCCGCGTTTAAACTTTTGTCTCCTGAACCAATCAGTTCAGATCTTGTATAGCATCCCACTCCTGCAGTACGTTATGTACCAACTACAAATGAGTTTTTGAAGATCTTGTTTGACCCAATGATTGATGAATAATTTGAGATACCTACTGATGATACACTGACACCACCAGCTGCTGCTGCTGCTCCGGTTCTTTACAACTCAAATGGTCCATCAATATCTACTTGAATTGATCAAGATGCTCCATCTGTAATTTATTCACCATCTTTGTCAAATCTTCTATCTCCTTCAGTACATCAAGGCACTGCAGACTACAATTCTTTTAAAGTGAATTCATTTGCTCCTCCTGAATGTGGCTTCGTTCGATAATATACTTGCTCTTGAATCTTCATCAAAAGCATTTTTCTTTAGGTGATCTTAACATAGCTACATCAGTTCCCTACCCTCAACCACATGAGTATCTCTGATAATGGACCAATTATCATCCGATTGAGAAAGTTATTGGGAATTCCTCTCAACCCGTGTTCACATGAAGGCAACATACAACCTTTGCCTTGTGGTGTTTGTATAATTCCGTACTATCCAAAGTCGAACCCAAAGATGTCAAGACTGCTATCTCTAAAGACTGTTGGGTTATTGCGATGCATGAAAAAGTTTGCAAGGTCGATCGACTTGAAGTATGGGAATTGGTACTACCTCCAGACTGTGCAATGACTACTGCTCTTAAGTGGATCTTCAAAGTGAAACTTGATGAGCATGAGGTTTTTCTGAAAACAAGGCAAGGCTTATTGTTAAAGGATATCGTCTACAGGAAAGCATTGATTTAGAGGAATATTTCACTCTGGTTGTTCGTATTAAAGCTCTCAGACTGTTTCTCGCCAATGCTACAAGTCAGAACATGATGGTTTATCAAATGGATGTGATAATTGCATTTCTAAATGGCGAGCTGAATGAAATTCTTCATTTCAGTCAACCTGAAAGATTTGTGGATCTTGATCGTTCCGACCCTTGTCTATCGTCTGTAAAGGGCTCTCTATGGTCTAAAGCAGGTGCCTAGGACATGGTTTGATGCACTGTCAAAGTCTCTTCTGGAAATCGGAATCTCCAAAGGTGTCGTGGGACATGTTGAGTAAAGGGTAGTGGAACTTTACTTCGTGAGGACATAATTTCAGGTGTCAGATTTCTTCACTAAGGCTCTCTTAAGAGAACGGTTTCAATTTATTCTCCAGCGCCTTGGACTGAAGAGTCTTACGCCAAGATCACTCATACGTCTTTAGGAAGAGAATGAGGAGTAATGGGTTTGCTTCACATATCCTCTGTACATAGTTTAAAACAAAAAGAAAATAGAAAAATATAAAACCTATAAAAACCATAAAAAACTGAAAAATTACAAAAATCCAAAAATATTATTCTCACGACATGTCTCTTGTGTAATTAATATTATGTACGTTTCTAGAAATGTCATTCAATAATGACACGGAATCATACATATGCTTGAGCAAGAGTTTTTCTGTTTCAAATAATGTTTTTCTAAAACATGCCGTTTCTCAAAACATTCTTAAAATTATGGCTTGCAGTCATTTCAGGCTATAACCCGGACTTCAAAACTATGGCTTGCTATTACTTCAGATAGCAACCCGCTTTTCTAAATGGGGAAAACTCGTCACCAAAAAGACTGTTGTTCCTCTTACTGGGTGATGTTCACCCGGGCGTGGATTACTTTATATCCATGTTTCATCGACTTGATGTACGTTTTAGTGCATCATTTCTTGTATAAGAAGAGAAGTCTTCTTTACACCACAAATACCTTCCCTTCAATGATTCTTTGGAAAAGTATTTGTTCTAAACTTGGTGGTACCATGATTTTTGAAAATCAATCAAACTTGAAATTTTATATAAAATTTGCCACTCAATCGATGATGAATGATTAATCTTTTGAGTAAAATGATAAATTGAAAATGGGTCATCGATTGAGGGGGAGAATGATTTCAAAAAGTCTATATCATCAAAACAAGATCTTTGTACATAAAAAGCAGTGAATGAAATGTGAATGTTATGTGTTAGAATGTGAATTTTTCATGAGTTTCTAGTTAAACTCTAAATCATTCATAAACTCATCATTTCTAACACATAACATGTTCCCTCAAAGATTGAGGGGGAGCAAATGTATCGTCTTAAAATCAGTCATGCTTAAATCTGACCACATTTTTCTTCCACATTTTTCTTCCAAATGTATCGTCTCAAACGATTTGTAATTTTTGATCGGGAGAGAAAATGTGATTTAAATATGAAATCTGATTAAAATGTGATTGTTTTGGACTTAAAACACTCTCCCATATGTGCCAAAATTGTTTTGTACATCAATGCACATATTGAGGGGGAGCAAATGGTTTGTGATAAAAAGGATCCTAGCATCTCATGTGAGCGAGACTCAGACTTAACCAATGAATTGACGAAACAAAAACTGTCATCAATCGAAAGGACTAGTCCTGGCCGGGTAATAATTTCAAGCTGGTCTAATCAGTAATGTAAGCGTGTCTTGAAGAGGACTTGTCTAAGTAGAGTGTACCGTTTCGAGAAACCTTCTATGGACTTGATCAGGCCGGGTAATAACTTCAAGCTATTCCAACTAGTGATGTAAGCGTGTCTCGAATGCCTGCTCAAGTTCTCTTAAAAGGACTTGTTTCATTCTCACGGGGAACCGGTGTTATCTATCAACTTATCTCTTAGAGATGGTTGATATTGAAGCAGGAGACCTCTCCCTAGTCTCCGCATAGGAAAACCAAATTATGCACTTATCGAGTTTAGAGCCACGAGATGCATCAAAAGATCTCTTAGGAACACTTGATTCTTCTACTCTGGTTGTTCAACATTAAGGACACCAGCTGTAATATTTTGAGTCCTTCGCAGATCTTAGCAATCTACCAAGAACACTTATAAGAGAATATACATATGTAATTCCCAGTGATTGAGTGGAAATCCCTGCATGGGTCAACATCTAACAGCCCTGAAAGCAGGTCACTTCGGTAATTCCGTGTGGATTACGCTTAGTGGTCGCGGCGGTTACCAATGGTCTACAGTCGTGGAGTGAACTCCAGCGACTCACCCAGTCGTTGATTTACTTAGGTAGATCGTGTAAATCCTCTCGGGGGTTGCCGATTGGGAACGGTCTTGGTAAGGGTTAGAAGGAGTCTTCCCACTATGCTGTTGACGATCTCTAATTCCAAACCTGTAAGTACCGGGTGATTTGTTGCTAACTGTTTGCTTGCAGGAATTTCTGACGGTTGCGGTAGATTGTTGAAAAGATGCTGATCCATCACCCCATGCTCACACTTCGAAATCTTAATCAAGAAATCATGATCATTGAATGGGCTTCATCTATGCTTCCACAAATCTGATGCTGAAGATCATGATCCTGAAAAGTGTGAGCATGCCGATACAAAAATGTCTACGTCACATGGAGATGTTACTACACAAAGATGGCTTGGAGACATTCATTTGGATGATACACTCAAAGCAAAGTCAAAGATCATCCAACACCTAAAACAAGTCATCTAATGTCCTTTGCTGGAAGCACAAAGATTAATGACTATGAAGAATCACTGACTACGAGCTACGAAGATTCAACTCGAAGAATAGAATGCTAGAATTCAATTTGTATTTCCCGGGGTAACCTCCCTTAGGGGGAGATTGTTAGGAATATAAATATTCACATGAAAGGCTCGGTCACCCCGAGTATAGATTAGCATTACATAGCTCGTAGTCTTATTAATATTTAGTTAGTTCGTAGATTAGTTTAAGTAACACCGTGGAGGAAGGACGGGTCTTTACCCACTGTATGCTTGATCCACAGCCCGGGAGTGGGCGTTTTCTTTGTAACTATAAATACCCCTCTCCCTCCAAGGGAGAGGGTTGGACCTTTCACTTAAAGCTAATACATTTCTCTTGTTTCTCTCTCTATAAAAGGCTCCCACTTTCTCTCTCTAAAACTCTTCTACTAATCGAATCTAACACTAAACCATACATGTTTACGATTATGAGTATCCTACAATTTTTTCCCTGTAAGACCGAAAAAAATTTATTATTTAATGTGATATTTAGCAGTTTCACTTAGTCTCACGTTTAAAGTTTTGCTTTCATTTAAACTGTAAAGCAACAGCGAATATTATCAAAGAAACAATGTTGCAAAACTCAAGTTCCATTTTACTAAAATCGCACGCGTACCGATACCGCGATAGTATGGCTTAAGAGTAATAATCGTTATCAAAGTCACCAATTTTATTCTTTTATTAGTTCTATGAAGACATTTCGAGAAACGTATTTTTCATATATTTATCAAACCAAGTTAATGCATCTACACGCTAGCTTAACGGGACACGAAGTACACCTAATATACTAAATACTACTACTAATAATAAAACCTTACATTTATCACCCAATTTCTTTATATGTACATATATATATACACACACATATAAACCTACAAAAAAAAAAGAAAAAAAAAGAAAAAAAAAAGAAAAGAGAGAGAGAGAGAGAGAGAGAGAGAGAGAGAGAAAGAGAGAGAAGAAAAGTGAATAGATAAAAAGGGGAAACGGTTTATATCCCATTTTTCCTAACCCATACCCTCACACCCCTCATAACTCCTCCTCTTTTGTCTCCTCCCTCTTTCTCTATTCCTGCTACAAACGTCCCCACCAACTGCCATGGCAGTTCCGACCCCCTGGCAACCACGATCCCATTTAGATGGTCCTAACGCATCAAACGGGATTCCCTATTCCTTGTCATGACTCCGAAGTCAACACATGAGCACAAAAGCTGATGAGGCTGTGATTAAGCTATACTCCTTTTGGGCTACAAGGTCGACTGTCAAATGAGTTGTAGAGGGGCAAAACCTCCTTGTGTTAATTCATTATAAACCAATCGATCCAACAAGTGAGTCCAGACTCCCAATACTTATCACAGCCAATTTCATAGTTAATTCAAGGACAAACGTTTGAAGCGAAGGGGTGTGGATTTGCTTGTGACGGGTTCAGATTGTTTCTGATTTCTAGCCTCTCTCGTAATCAGCCCTTGTAAGGATTCCGAGATTTGTTGTTTTAATATTCGATTTGATTTTGTAACCACCCGTAATCTTCCTACTAAATAGTAAATGCAAACTCATGATTTACGAATCATTACGATAAATAAAAATCGTTTTTACCGAAAACAAATTTTTGTTTCTTAGTCGAGTTACATTTTTTATCACAACGTCGCTTATGATCACCGTTTACCTTGGAACGCGCTTACACACGAACCTAGATAGTCTAAGTATCGCGAAATAATTTTTATAATTAATGTTTATTAAGTAATGTAATAAATATATAATTAAATATATGTATATATTCCGTTAATTAACCAAATACGTCCTAATAAATTCCCGAGCTCACAAAAATTTCCACGAACGCTTAGTAACTACTCCTAACATCGACACGACTTTCGAGACGAGCCATTTGGGCCTACAAACCCCATTGGTCCTCTGCCCAATTCTGCTACTCACCAAACAAACCTAAACGGAACCTTTGATTTTATTTCTTTTCTTTCTTGGGCCTGGACCACGCCGTAAGCCCAAAACCAAATCCAAGCCCAAAATCCATTTAATTGTTTCGAAACCACCTCACACCCTTGTTACTTTACTTCATTTATTCGCAATTTTTACAAATGACTCCTATATATTTTTGCACCACTCGTTACACCTCCTAGCCAAGAATCATACGTGACAAATCATTTTCCCTATCGTGTATATTTAACCTATGAAAATCAAACAAAGCTCAGCCCCATTTTTACGTGTCCACAAAAATCCAAACTTCATTTTCGAGTTCACAACCTCTCGTATCTTTCTAAACTTGGTGCCAAAGTTACTCAAAACTCTTTAAACACATTTTTATTATGTCTTGACCTTCTACAAACCTACAAACAAGTTACAACAAGCAACAATGATGATTTCTTGTTGTTTTTCCTCTGTATACTATACCACAAGGACCATACGTGTAATCCTCCCCACATACTTCTCATTTTGACTCATGTGGCAGCCATGAGAACTGATACATGGGTCAAGAATAGTTTAAAAGGAATTGACCTCCTCTAAAACTATTAAACTCAACATTTCCATGTTTTCTTTGTTGTTTCTTGATGAGTGATTAATCACACATCATTTTTAGGCCTTAATTCTGACCAAAAATACCAAATACTAACCAAAAATGCCAAGAGAACATGTGTTTTTGTATTTGTGTATGTGCAGGTACGGGTATGTGAAAAATGAACGAAAACAAAGCAAAACCGACAAAAACGAGCACGAGATTGGAAAAAGGTCAAAAGCCGAAGCCGGGGAAGCAAAATGATCAAAGAAAGCTCATTATGTCATTAGAAGTCCTCAGAGATTCAGAAAATATCAATATTGGTCCCGAATCAAAGTTTGGAGAGATTGGCAAATTAAGTCCCTTCAGTTTCAGATTTTGGCAAATATGGTCCTTTAATGAAATTTTGAAGAAAAGTCATAGTCAACCCTCCATGATTCAGAGATTGATAACTTTAGCCCTTGGAAGAAACTTTTAAAGATTTATAGATTTGGTCCCTATAAAATTCATAATTACAACATTGGTCCTTGGTTTTTACTACTACTCTTTTACACTAAAAACTACAACCGGATCCAATAATATCAAATACCCAATCCTAATCCTGCTGGCCCAACTGATCACAAGCCCACCATCTAAATAAACTTAACCCGGTCCACTCTTTACTTATACCTGGTCAACCCCCAAACCTATACCCGGTCAACAAAACAAAGTAATAACAAAACCCCCAAAACCATTTCCCGCCCCCTAATTTTTTACACAACCCAGAAAAATACTATTTACCTAGAACCCAAATTTCACCATACTCACAATTACCCCACCTCATCTTATAATTACCCAATCATGAGTGTTCTAGAAGATGTCAGTAAGCCAGGGAATGTCAGAGAGTGGGATACGTGGACCAATCAGAGCACTCACGCAGGATCAGTCACATCATATCAATCAATCAAACGGTGGAAATTGAAACTTGGGGACCAAGGGTGATCATACGGCTTGCAAGGGATTCAAAGAAACACAACAAGCACACCACTCACCAGGATTGATGATGTAGGATTTCTAGGACCTTCCCCATTTCGTGTATAAATACCCCCTCCCCCTAGTCATTTGAGTGTGTTCTTTTTTATGTATTGTTATTCTGTCAAACTCTCTTTGTAATGTTTTATCAATCAATGAAATTTTAATTTTAATATAAGCTCTCGTATTTTCATTTAAATTTCTGCTTATTTACTTGATATTGTCTTAGTTTATTGCTTTAGTAGTTCATTTTTATATTCTGCCTGAATTAAATTCCATTTACTGTTTTTCTCAGCTCATATATATATATATATATATATATATATATATATATATATATATATATATATATATATATATATATATATATATATATATATATATATATATATATATATATTCAGTATTAATTTTAATTGGTTTGAATCTAGTTTTATTATAGTTGTTTTACTATTTTTATAAGTTTATATAAGTATTGAGGTTACTGTTTTATCAAAAGTCTAAAAATCCAAAAGAGTCAACTAAGGTCAACAGAGATTAAGCTTATTTATAAGCTGAGCTTTTTGGAGTGGAAGGCAGCCTTAAGGTGTCCAAAGGCCTGTCAAAAGACAGGCTAGCTAAGTGAACCCCCTCTGTTCTGCTAAGGGGGATTGTGTTGTAAGTTTTTATTTCAAATTCTGCTTCTATTGTATTTTTAGAATAATTCTAGGATAGATCTGTTTATTTTATTTTCTACTAGTTAACTGCTGCTTATATAGTTGAGTTATTGATTAATCTTGGTTGCTTTCTTCATTTCATCATCTGTTTCATCAATTTGAGTTGATACTGTTTCATCATTTTTTATCTGTCATATTTTGTGGATATGAGTTGCTTGATAGTTTGAATCTAAGTTCTGAGTCTCTGAGTGGTAGTTTGATTGATTGATTCACATGGTGCACTAAGGTTGAGTGTTGGATTGTATTGGATTGAGTTTGAGGAGTTTGTGGTAGTGACAGTCATATACAAAGGTGTTTGGATTTAATCAGTTTGATGGTATAGGTTGTGTCTCAGAGGTTGTATTCAGTTTAGACACATTACTTAGGGCATAACTTTGTTTAATCTAGCCTAAAACAGTAGGATACAATCTTAAAAGTCAATTTAGCTTTTAATTTGCATCACAGTTGGAATTTTAGTTGCATTATCTGTTGAAGTAGTTGCATTAGTATTAATGTTACCTTAGTTCACTCATACATTAGGTTTTAATTACATTTTCAGTCATATATTAGTAATCAAAATCAAATTTAGTCAAAGTTCCTTTGTGGTTAAAAAGTCAATACAAATTCTGAACTCAACTTTTGGACAGTTCTTTGTAAGCTTCTGTAGGCTTCATTCTTAATCAGAAATACTTTTGGCTTGTTGATTTTAGAAGTTTGGCAGTTAGGGGATAATAATCAAAAGGAAATTTTAGTTTTGCACTTCATTTGCTTATTGGAAAAAGCTGTTGGAAGTTGACTGTGTGAACTAAAACTCCCCTGCACATCAGTTATTGAGGGAATTTATAGGGTGCTTTTAGAATAGTGAATTAGCCTTGAAATCAGATCTGTTGGTGTATTTAAGATCTCTGTTGGTTGGACTAAGTTTTTCTCCCATAAGCTTTACCTCTTGAGCTTATTTGCTAAGGTTTATCTGCTTGTTTTATTGAGTAATTAAAACTTGTATCTGTTTTCTAATTCTGGACTGCAACTGTTATTATTTGATCATTAGCTGAGTTTATTTGTTCTTCTAAGTTCATTAGCACCTTAAATAGTGTTTCTCATTAAGCATTTGCCATTTGCTTCATCTGTGTGCTTATTGCTTATTTCAATTTTGCTTATTTGAACCTGTTTTGAACCCTATATGTGTTTCTGAGTTGTATTTGGTATGAGTTCTGTTTCATTAAGCTTTAATAAGTTCAAATTTCATTTGGTCAAAAGTTTTGGTCAATTGGGTCAAACAGTGCTTATAAATAAGCACTTCTATAAGCTGATTTTAAGTCATTAAGCACTTCCAGTGCTTATTTTTCAATTTTTATATTTTTCCTAGTTTTAAAATATTATTTTAGATTTTCCCTGAAATTTTCATATTTTTCTGAGTTAATTTGCTATTTTTCCTATTTAATTTTCATTTTTAATCATTTTTAATTACTTTTTAATTACTGAAAAATACAAAAAAATCAGGAAAACCCCAGAAAAATCCAAAAAAAATATTAGAAAATTATTTTTAGCTATTTTAGAATTTTAGAAATTTATTTTGCATTTTTCTCACTTTATTTGCATTTTCTTTTAATTTTTAATTAGTTAAATTAGTTTTTAATTCATAAAAAATAAATAAAAAGTCAAAAAAATATTTTTCTTTTTTTAAAATTTTCTTTTATCATTTTTAACTTTTGAAAATTATTTTCAAGTCCGTAGGAGTAGCGTAGCTTAAAAGTCGCGTTTTATTTTGTACGTTAACGTTTTATTTACGTTTAAGCTTACGTTTTCAATTTTGCATTACGTTTCTAGTTGCCTTACTTGAAATACGTGTTTATGTGATTATTTGTGCTTCATTTACTATTTCATTAGTGTAATCTCATTCAAATCACTTTTTACCACTTTCACGACACGTTTCACGAATCGGGAATTCGAAATTCCATTCACACCTTCGTTGGGACACGACCTGGGGAAATACTCTCCTAAGCATTTCTTCGGTAAAACAAACACTATACTATAAAAACGAATATATCAAATTTTGGCGCCGCTGCCGGGGAAGGTTGAAGTGAATTTTTCGTTTTCGTTTTTCGAAATTGTGTTTTGAAAACCTTCCTTGTATATATTTTCTTTAAAAATTATAAATACTGAAAAACCAAAAACACTTTTCCTAAAGTGTTTTCAAAAATACCAAAAAAATAATAAAGTTACAGCCTCGACTCGACCGAAAGGAAGGGCGTTGTAAACCAAATAAGCTTCCCAATATAATTACGCGTGAAATTAGTTGCTAGACGGATTACTTTAATTGTACGACCGAATAAGCGGAAAATACGGAAGCTTTGACATTAAATTGCAAGCTGAACAAAGATCCATTCTTCTCTCCCGTTCCGTCGCGAGTAGATTAAGGGAAACGGTTTACAATTAACGTAACGTTAGAAAAAGAAAAAAACAAAAGTATAAGTTTTTAAATTTTGCTTTATAAAAACAAAAATACAAAAAGATTTTCCTTTTCAAATTTGTTTTTCCTTTTATTTTTCAATAATTTGATTTTTGTGGTGTATGAACACACGTTCTACGTCTAAACGACTTGTTTCACCACTTTCAAATCCGGAAAGTTTGTTTCGTCACGCACACCGAGTTCTATTTCCTAATACGGAGGAAATGAACCCGAACGAACAACACTTAGGACCCCCGCCGATGGGTGGTATCCAAAACAATGTGATCCAGCCGATGGGACCACAACCGGTTTACGATCAACGTACTATGCAAGAATTGCTCCAGTGTCCCACCGAGGGATACGGGGATGTAATTGTTTTACCACCAATCCTTTCCGATAATTTTGAGCTTAAAACTGGATTGATTCAACTTGTTACGTCAAAACAATTTCACGGTTTTGAGAGGGACGATCCTCACGCGCACATCCGATGGTTTAATAAGTTAACTTCGACTTTGAAATTTAAGGATGTCCCTCATGATGCTATCAAATTGATGTTGTTCCCATTTTTACTCGAGGGTTCAGCCCGGATTTGGCTTAAAAAAGAACCCCCTCGATCAATTCACACATGGGAAGAACTAGTCTCGAAATTTGTTAATCATTTCTTTCCACCGTCCAAAACAACTAATCTTAAGAATGATATAACTAATTTTCAACAACGTTTTGATGAGAACTTTGGTGAGGCATGGGAAAGTTTTAAGGATCTTCTTCGAAAATGTCCTCACCATGGTTTCTTCGAGTTACACCAAATCGACACGTTTTATAACGCTTTGACGCAAAACGATCAAGATTCTTTAAACGCAGCCGCCGGTGGCAATATCTTGAATCGTACGCCTAGGGATATTTTAACGATCATTGAGAACAAATCTAAGGTTCCAACTTCTCGTAACAAACCGAATGTTTCGAAAGTGACTTCTTTTACTCCTCCTTCTCCTTCGTCGGTCAAATCATCGGAATTGGCCGAACTTACCGACGCTATCCGTTGTATGATGAAAGAGTTTAAGTCACAGAACCAAAAACCCAAGCCCGTTAAAGCCGTTAATGAAAAATGTGTGATTTGTGGTGGACCCCATCCGTATTATGATTGTCAAGCCACCGATGGCCAAGTTTATAATGCTAATGTAGCAGCCGTAAACTACAATCAAAACCAAGATTTTCATGCTAACCAAACAAGTCCACCTGGGTTTCCACCCGTACAAACTAATCAAAACCGTTATCCTCAAACTAACCAAGGTTACAATCAAAACCGTGGAACTAATTATCAAGTCCCTCCACCACAACAAGTTTATCAACCACCGCAACCTTCTCATGTGCTTGCTAATTACATGAAAACGAACGATGTTAACATTCGAGCAATGCAAAATCAAATCAACACCATGAGGGTTGAACTTAAGAAGGAGATCGATACAACCATGACTCGACAAACGAATGAGCTTAAGCTAATGATGAACAGCTTTATGCAGATGAATCAAGCATCGACGTCTGGTTCTCTTCCGAGCAACACAATTGCTAACCCGAGGGGCGAGATTAAGGCAATTACGACACGTAGTGGTGCTATATATGAACCCACGGTTCCGACTACCTCTTCTTCTCCTCCTCCTAAGGTAGTGGACCGTGAGACCGAGGCGACAAAGGACCCGGTACCTCCGATTAATAACGGAGATACTGAAAACGTCTAACCTCCGGTTGTTCAAACGTCTAAAGAAAAGGAAAAAGTTGGTTTTGAAAATAATATGAAATACAAGTCAAAATTGCCATATCCATCACGATTTAATGATGAAGAGCTCCGTGAAAAATCTAAAAAACAAATGGAAAAGTTTCTCGATATTTATCAAAAATTGCACTTTGATATAAGCTTCATGGATGCTCTTGTTTATATGCCAAAGTTTGCCTCAACGTTTAAAAATCTCATAAGTAATAAAGAGAAATTGCTTGAATTAGCCGAAATGCCGATAAATGCTCAATGTTCCGCGATTCTTCTCAAGAAGCTTCCCGAAAAGCTTGGTGACTCGGGAAAGTTTCTCATTCCTTGTTCATTGAAAGATCAAGAAGTTTGTAACGCCCTGGCCGATTCGGGTGCGAGTATTAACCTCATGCCATTATCGATCTACGAACAACTTGGAATGGGGGCTCTTAAACCGATGAGAATGACTTTGGAGCTTGCTAATCGATCGATCACTCATCCAGTTGGAATTGCTGAGGACGTTTTTGTTCGTGTGAATTCGTGTACTTTTCCGGCAGATTTCGTTGTTGTCAATTTTGAAGCTGATCTGAGAGTTCCTCTAATACTAGGGCGACCGTTTTTACGAACCGCTAAAGCCCTAGTAGACCATTTTGAGGATACTCTAACTTTACGACATGATGACGATATTATGATTTTTAAAGCCGATGCTTCAAAATTGAAGAAGTACTCTGTCAAAAGTGTTGATGTTCACGATTATTCCTTTGATGATTTTGTGAAAACTTTCGTCTCCGACTCTTCCCCATCATTTCCTCCGACTAAAGAATATGATTCTCTTTGGGAAGAGGTCGATGAATTTCTTGCTATCGAAACGATTCTGATTTCTGAGACTGACGACTCTTACATTGATTCGGAGGGGGATATTATTTTTCATAACAATTTGTTGAACGATGAATCGTCAATCCCTCCGGATAAAGTTAAGACGACGATTGAGCTTAAGATTGACGATCCTCTGGAGCCCAAGCTCGAGGAATTTTTACCAGACTTTGAGAGTTTCTCCTTTGATACGACTGAGGAGATGAGTGGCAATCCCACTTATCGTCTTAAGTTTTCTGATACGACTTATGAAGCTTTTCATTTCGATCACTCGGAAGAGACGAGTCGTGGCAGTACCACTTCCCATGCTTTTATCTCTCTTCCGGAGTTTAAGTCATTTCGTTTTGATGAATCTGAATGTGAAATTGAAAAATTTTCTAATCTTGAGTATGAAAGTTTCAGTTTTGATCTTGAAATTGATCATGATCCGGGTGGTGTTCTTAAAAATGAGAATTTGAATGAAAATTTATCCCATCCCTCCCACCCGGAAAAGTTTTTAACATGAGCTAGAATGATAAAATTAATAATTCCACAATTATGAAGTTTTCTTTTGATGATGATGAGTTTTTCGAGATAGTTATCATGACCTTCTTGCCATTTGTCACATTTGGTGTGATTTCTCTTATCCGTCACTCCGTTGGGAGTGAGGATGTTGTTTTTGACCCTGGTATCGTTTTTAAAAGTTTTCACTGTTAAAATACCATTGGTTATCTCATCTGGATGGAACTTTCTCATAATTCATATGTTTATCCAAATATTTTGAATGAAAGCCCGATGAAGATTATTTTCCATCTGCTCTCCCCAAGGACGAATTAATTCGGGGATCGAGTCAAGCTCATGTGACTCGGTAATCAAAAACAAGCGCTTCGTGGGAGGCACCCCATGCTTATCCTTTTCATTTTCTTAATTTTCTATTTTCTTTAAGTAACGTGACGTGACGGGGGCGACCCTTTCCAAACTCGTGTTTTCGTGATTGTTTATGAATGTTCAGGAATTTCCCCGAAGTTTGAGGACTCTCGTGCTCGTGGTTTGTCGTTCTCTCCACTCGAGTCTCATCCTTCGTTGCTCTTTCGGAAATTTAACATATCCAAAATCTTATCGACTAACATTTATCTCTTGGCATACTTAATAAACGGCCTTAGATTTTACGTAGGATTACCTTTACCCTTTAAACATTGAGGACAATGTTTCACTTTAGTCTGGGGGGGTGAATCTTCGATTCGATTTGACCTGTACCATCGTCTGAGCTGTTAACTTACGCAACTCCGTTTTCCACCAAAATTTTAAATTTTTGTCACCGCTTTATAATCAAAAAAAAAAAAAAACGAAATGAAATATATATATATATATATATATATATATATATATATATATATATATATATATATATATATATATATATATATATATATATATATATATATATGATATGAATAATAAGTTTTGACACCTTGTTTTGACTTTCCTACAGGCAAGAGTAGAAATAAATGTTCCGACTTGACCGGGCGTGTTGAGCCCTAGCTCGTCTCCCTTAACCAATATAATCAAAAGATTATGGCTAAGCATCCGCGGATCTCATTACTTGGGATTTTAAATTTGCGGAGATTGAGGAATGATAGAGTTTATTTAGAAGTTTCGTGCTAAACGTGGAGTAGTTGGATCTCTTTAGAGCCCACGAAAGGTACTTGTGGCCTCCTTGTTCCCACAAGCTTGCACACCAATAATAATAGATCTCTAGGATTAATTAAGGGTATACGGTTTGGGCAATACTTAGTTTTTTCTCGTTCCCAACAAAATCTCTGCATACGGGGGTTTGGTACACATAGGGGTACTGCCAGTGTTACGGTGAAATAGACTATTGCATCTTGCCGGTTCGCAGCCAATGTTGTGATCTTAGTAAAGGCCGTAGGACTCGGGGTTTGGCATATAATTATGAATATCAATAATAATAGTCCAAAGCCAAATAAAAAGGCAAAGGAATCCAAAGCTATAAAAAAGCAGCGGATAGAAATCCAAAGTCATAATAAAGCTCTTACATCTTGGCGGCTCATAAACCGTTGACTGTAAAAGAAATAAAGGACTAAGGACCAAAGTATTATTAAAGTGCTTATGATTATGCAAAAATGCCAAGCTTCGACTCCGGGGGTTTCCCTAATAAAAAGCTTCCGTTTCGGGTATCAAACATGGTATGTCTCGGTCGTAAATAAAAAGGGGACCTCCACAAATCGTGTTAAATCAGAGACCTTCATGTGGATCCGATTTCTGTATGCAGGGGTTTTCGAGGGAAAGTTTGGAAACTACTTAGCGTTCAAATTTTGTGCTCTTATCGGACTAATAACTATCAAAACGAGAAAATATGAAGCAATTCATTTCTCACAAATTAAAATCTTGAGATACCAAATTTAGGACCTGGGAACAAGAGGTAATACACAATTAACTTTTGTGGGTAGTATTAGCATCTAACTTGTGAATAAACAATGATCTCGATTTTACGCTTAGTTTGGGAGCTTGTGAAAAATCAAGGATGACGATTTTTATCCGAATGGTCTCTTCTCTGTGAGAAGTGTTTCTACTCGTTGACCCTGAAAATTATCAACAGATAAGAATTAATAATGAAAGTCAAAGCAAACCGTCACATATATAAAAATAAAAAAAATACAAAAACAGTAGTTGTAGTTGTTATTTATGAAAATTAGAAAACGGAGCGTTTTTGAGAATAAATGATTTTACTATCTCTCTTGAACATCATTGCTACTTTACAACGTCAGTAAAGAGAGGTTTTGAAATTATTTATCTCTTAAGCGTGAGGTGATGACATTACGTGAGGGCACGGCAATACCTTAGTCTGGGGGATTTTGATGAGTGATTAATCACACATCCTTTTTAGGCCTTAATTCAGACCAAAAATGCCAAGAGAACATGTGTTTTTGTATTTGTGTATGTGCAGGTACGGGTATGTGAAAAATGAACGAAAACAAAGCAAAACTGACAAAAACGAGCACGAGATTGGAAAAAGGTCAAAAGCCGAAGCCGGGGAAGCAAAATGATCAAAGAAAGCTCATTATGTCATTAGAAGTCCTCAGAGATTCAGAAAATATCAATATTGGTCCCGAATCAAAGTTTGGAGAGATTGGCAAATTAAGTCCCTTCAGTTTCAGATTTTGGCAAATATGGTCCTTTAATGAAATTTTGAAGAAAAGTCATAGTCAACCCTCCATGATTCAGAGATTGATAACTTTAGCCCTTGGAAGAAACTTTCAAAGATTTACAGATTTGGTCCCTATAAAATTCATAATTACAACATTGGTCCTTGGTTTTTACTACTACTCATTTACACTAAAAACTACAACCGGATCCAATAATATCAAATACCCAATCCTAATCCTGCTGGCCCAACTGATCACAAGCCCACCATCTAAATAAACTTAACCCGGTCCACTCTTTACTTATACCCGGTCAACCCCCAAACCTATACCCAGTCAACAAAACAAAGTAATAACAAAACCCCCAAAACCATTTCCCGCCCCCTAATTTTTTACACAACCCAGAAAAATACTATTTACCTAGAACCCTAATTTCACCATACTCACAATTACCCCACCTCATCTTATAATTACCCAATCATGAGTGTTCTAGAAGATGTCAGTAAGCCAGGGAATGTCAGAGAGTGGGATACGTGGACCAATCAAAGCACTCACGCAGGATCAGTCACATCATATCAATCAATCAAACAGTGGAAATTGAAACTTGGGGACCAAGGGTGATCATACGGCTTGCAAGGGATTCAAAGAAACACAATAAGCACACCACTCACCAGGATTGATGATGTAGGATTTCTAGGACCTTCCCCATTTCGTGTATAAATACCCCCTCCCCCTAGTCATTTGGGTGTGTTCTTTTTTA
This sequence comes from Artemisia argyi, assembly GCA_030686995.1. NCBI lineage: Eukaryota > Viridiplantae > Streptophyta > Magnoliopsida > Asterales > Asteraceae > Artemisia > Artemisia argyi. Next base: position 103,870,187 of record CM060704.1, on the reverse strand, counting down.
TGTATTGTTATTCTGTCAAACTCTCTTTGTAATGTTTTATCAATCAATGAAATTTTAATTTTAATATAAGCTCTCTTATTTTCATTTAAATTTCTGCTTATTTACTTGATATTGTCTTAGTTTATTGCTTTAGTAGTTCATTTTTATATTCTGCCTGAATTAAATTCCATTTACTGTTTTTCTCAGCTCATATATAAAAAAAAGAATATATATATATATATATATATATATATATATATATATATATATATATATATATATATATATATATATATATATATATATATATATATATATATATATATATATATATATATATATATATATATTCAGTATTAATTTTAATTGGTTTGAATCTAGTTTTATTATAGTTGTTTTACTATTTTTATAAGTTTATATAAGTATTGAGGTTACTGTTTTATCAAAAGTCTAAAAATCCAAAAGAGTCAACTAAGGTCAACAGAGATTAAGCTTATTTATAAGCTGAGCTTTTTGGAGTGGAAGGCAGCCTTAAGGTGTCCAAAGGCCTGTCAAAAGACAGGCTAGCTAAGTGAACCCCCTCTGTTCTGCTGAGGGGGATTGTGTTGTAAGTTTTTATTTCAAATTCTGCTTCTATTGTATTTTTAGAATAATTCTAGGATAGATCTGTTTATTTTATTTTCTACTAGTTAACTACTGCTTATATAGTTGAGTTATTGATTAATCTTGGTTGCTTTCTTCATTTCATCATCTGTTTCATCAATTTGAGTTGATACTGTTTCATCATTTTTTATCTGTCATATTTTGTGGATCTGAGTTGCTTGATAGTTTGAATCTAAGTTCTGAGTCTCTGAGTGGTATTTTGATTGATTGATTCACATGGTACACTAAGGTTGAGTGTTGGATTGTATTGGATTGAGTTTGAGGAGTTTGTGGTAGTGACAGTCATATACAAGGGTGTTTGGATTTAAGCAGTTTGATGGTATAGGTTGTGTCTCAGAGGTTGTATTCAGTTTAGACACATTACTTAGGGAATAACTTTGTTTAATCTAGCCTAAAACAGTAGGATACAATCTTAAAAGTCAATTTAGCTTTTAATTTGCATCACAGTTGGAATTTTAGTTGCATTATCTGTTTAAGTAGTTGCATTAGTATTAATGTTACCTTAGTTCACTCATACATTAGGTTTTAATTACATTTTCAGTCATATATTAGTAATCAAAATCAAATTTAGTCAAAGTTCCTTTGTGGTTAAAAAGTCAATACAAATTCTGAACTCAACTTTTGGACAGTTCTTTGTGAGCTTCTGTAGGCTTCATTCTTAATCAGAAATACTTTTGGCTTGTTGATTTTAGAAGTTTGGCAGTTAGGGGATAATAATCAAAAGGAAATTTTAGTTTTGCACTTCATTTGCTTATTGGAAAAAGCTGTTGGAAGTTGACTGTGTGAACTAAAACTCCCCTGCACATCAGTTATTGAGGGAATTTATAGGGTGCTTTTAGAATAGTGAATTAGCCTTGAAATCAGATCTGTTGGTGTATTTAAGATCTCTGTTGGTTGGACTAAGTTTTGCTCCCAAAAGCTTTACCTCTTGAGCTTATTTGCTAAGGTTTATCTGCTTGTTTTATTGAGTAGTTAAAACTTGTATCTGTTTTCTAATTCTGGACTGCAACTGTTATTATTTGATCATTAGCTGAGTTTATTTGTTCTTCTAAGTTCATTAGCACCTTAAATAGTGTTTCTCATTAAGCATTTGCCATTTGCTTCATCTGTGTGCTTATTGCTTATTTCAATTTTGCTTATTTGAACATGTTTTGAACCCTATCTGTGTTTCTGAGTTGTATTTGGTCTGAGTTCTGTTTCATTAAGCTTTAATAAGTTCAAATTTCATTTGGTCAAAAGTTTTGGTCAATTGGGTCAAACAGTGCTTATAAATAAGCACTTCTATAAGCTGATTTTAAGCCATTAAGCACTTCCAGTGCTTATTTTTCAATTTTTATATTTTTCCTAGTTTCAAAATATTATTTTAGATTTTCCCTGAAATTTTCATATTTTTCTGAGTTAATTTGCTATTTTTCCTATTTAATTTTCATTTTTAATCATTTTTAATTACTTTTTAATTACTGAAAAATACAAAAAAATCAGAAAAACCCCAGAAAAATCCAAAAAAATATTAAAAAATTATTTTTAGCTATTTTAGAATTTTAGAAATTTATTTTGCATTTTTCTCACTTTATTTGCTTTTTCTTTTAATTTTTAATTAGTTAAATTAGTTTTTAATTCATAAAAAATAAATAAAAAGTCAAAAAAATATTTTTCTTTTTCTTAAAATTTTCTTTTATCATTTTTAACTTTTGAAAATTATTTTCAAGTCCGTAGGAGTAGCGTAGCTTAAAAGTCGTGTTTTATTTTGTACGTTAACGTTTTATTTACGTTTAAGCTTACGTTTTCAATTTTGCGTTACGTTTCTAGTTGCCTTACTTGAAATACGTGTTTATGTGATTATTTGTGCTTTATTTACTATTTCATTAGTGTAATCTCATTCAAATCACTTTTTACCACTTTCACGACACGTTTCACGAATCGGGAATTCGAAATTCCATTCACACCTTCGTTGGGACACGACCCGGGGAAATACTTTCCTAAGCATTTATTCGGTAAAACAAACACTATACTATAAAAACGAATATATCATTTCTCTCGGCACACACTCCACAAGGACGAAAACTTGCACCAACCTTACTATTTGCATGAAAATCATCACCTCCCCTTGTTGACCAAGTATCTCAAAGTCCAAATGCAAACCATGAACCTATTTGTTGTTTTCCATTGCCCGTATACCTACAAGGACGATTCATGAACTACTCTTCATCATTACTACACTACTTGAGTTCCTATACCTCGTACCCTACTCCTTGGTCCCCAAGCACATGTTTCACAAGTCTCTCATGTATATATACATTCTTGCATGCATGCGTACGAGCCATGCACACTTTTAAATCTCACCTCCACTCACAAAACTAGCTCCTGAGTTCCTTTGGTGAAAGTTTTACTTTGGTTAAGCCTTTGGAAGGCTCGTATCAAGTAATAATACAGGTTGGGTGACTTGTGTGTACGTGGGAGTCAAGCTCAAGCTTTCTTTGTTCATTTCTAGCCTTCAAGTCTCGTTCTACTCCACCAAATCTTGGTGAGGTGAGCAAACTCCTCCTTTTCATTTTTCCTTTACGCTTTATTTTATTACACCACGATTACTTTGTCCAAATTCTAGTTAATAATAAGTTATAACGAATACGTAATAAGGGCTAAACTATAAGATTATCACGATATAAACCATAGTTAGTAAGGCATATTTCATTAATGAACACTTATAAGTACAATATATAACACGTTTCTAAGTTACCTCGATCTAAACGATTTCTACCAAACACTTAGAACATTTTGAGTAACAAAACTGTTTTTGGCTTGGTTAATGTCGAGTCACTTTGGTCACGTAAATCTTAAACTATACACACGACATAGTATTTTTAAGGCTCTAACTATTAGTTCACATGTTAAACTGACGAGTTACCTAAATAACTCACTCTCACAAGCTTATTGTATCCCTCGTATAACCCCAAAGCTTGTCACGTTTTTCTTAAAACTAAAACCTACGATTGGGCTTATAAGCCCAATAAGCCGAAAATAAGCTTTTCGAATAAGCTGGTCATACAAACTATTTCTCAACATTTTGTGGTCCAAAAATGAGCCAAATGCTAAGCCCAAATGTTTTCCTAGTCCATTGGATTGAAAAACCTTAACGGACCTTGAGTTAAGCTCGTTAAAGGCCCAACTAACTCGAAAAAAGCTCTTTTTAGGAAATAAGCTGTTTTAAAAGTTAAATAAGTTGTTTCAAACTTATTTAGAAAATAAAAATGCTAAGTTATGAAGTTGGTGAGTTTTGGACTAAATTTGCAAAATTTTGAAGTCGAAGGACTAAAACTGTCAAAATGGAAACTTATGGTGAAAACTGTCATTTCGACATTTTGTGATGAAAATTGTAAATCTAGAAAGTTTTGGGTATAAAATGTAAATATAAAATTGTTTTGGATTAGAAATGAAATTATAAATCGTTTTGGACTAACGGTGTAAAGTTATGCCTTTAGGGGGTTAAAATGTAAACTTTCTAAAACTTAAAGGTTTTTAATAAAATATAAATATTATAATTGATATTTTATATATATAAGTATTTTAGATAAAACTGATTCGATCAAGCACTTTTCGTAAAATAAATATATAGTTAATATATATATATATATATATATATATATATATATATATATATATATATATATATATATATATATATATATATATATATATATATATATATATATAAAACTTAAAAACGATAACAATAAATATAAAACTTTTAACAATTAACACATTCTCTCAAACCGATTCACTTTTCGGCACCTATCAACTGTCTTATTATTCACACCGTCCTTCGTAACCCTACGACACCTATCGTCACATTTCGTATTTTTCTTTTATATATATATATATATGGGAATATATTAGCTACAATTGAATTGTAGCTAATTCCCTACAATTTGTGTTATAAATTGTGGGCCCTGATTTATTTTGTGGGTCCCTGATTTGTTTCTGTGGGTCCCTGATTTATTTTCTTGTGTATTTTAGTGGGGGATTGTAGCTAATTAGCTACAAAAATTGTAGCCAAGTTATCCCCTATATATATATATATATATATATATATATATATATATATATATATATATATATATATATATATATATATATATAAGAATACGATAAGAAAATAATTAAAACGATTAACCAATGTTAGTTTTACCAACCACCAACCTCGTTCTTTTTCGTAAAATCTCTTCACTGCGCAACAAGAACATGCTCACGAGTTATATTTTTAATTATAACTTTTGTTCTTGAACTTCAGGCATTTAAACACGCACGTTTTAATTGCTACGAGTCAACTAACAAAACAATACACAATAATAAACAAGTTTCGCGATAAACTGAACTTAGACTATCAAACTCTGAAAACTTGCCATATATTTTACTTAGGTTGTGTGTTGAAGCCGTTTCCACCTATCGTTTGAATAACGATACTAGTACTACCGAGCTATCCAGGTCTGTGTTCATAGCCCACTCTTTAAACTTTTAAACTCTTTTGTGAGGAGATACATGCTTCAAACCCGAACACAAGCTTTTTAGTATACTATGCCTGATGTTTTTATTGCTTAAGTAGCTATTGCCAAAAGCCCCTCGATCATGAACCATAATCACTTGCGAGTGAACATGAATATCTGGGAATAGATCTATTTGGGACCGACAATCCCCATTTAGTTTAGCTAGGATGAGCGACTAGGCGCACAGTATTTAACAACTCATAGGTTACTGGAAAAGACCTATCCTGAGGGCACCCCTATTATATTAGTTTACATCACACATTGATGCCAATCGTTGCGTGTCATGAGCTTAATGCAATAACAAACTTGATTTTTAAACTTGTTAATTGTTTATCGATGCAATTAACACCCCTACTTGTGTTCAAACTTTAAACTTAAACCTATGGACATCACTCAACTTTTGTTGACTTTTAGCATGTTATCTCAGGTAATTAAGGCATGGATGATCAAGGCACGGAGAAGGGCATCAACCCGGGCACGGGTTATCTAAAATAAACGTTTTCTTTATCGTTCTACTAAATAAATCATATCTGCGAAGATATGATCCGTCTTTCTAAAACTATTTCTCTACTCAAATATTTTAAATGAATGATAAAATGTGTTTTCAAAACTTTTACTATGAGTGTGACAAAGATCCACTACGTAATACCCCATTAAGTCTTCCGCTGTCGTTAATCGATTTTAAGAGGTGTTATAGATTGGCATCAGAGCCATGGTTATAGCGAACCAGGTGTATTTTTTTAAACACTGGACTATAACTACTTTTAAAAAAGGACAGTTATCAAAAACATAAATATCTCATGCCCTCCGTGCCTACGTACTTCCAACGTTTAAGAATGTTGCCTATTATATGAGTTTTAGCAAGGCTAACATGTTTATAATTTTAACTTTCATTTACTATTTGGATTGTTACAGTACTATGTCTCCACACCCCATCGTAGTTTCGTCTGATTCAGAAAGTGAAGACCCTGCGTCTTCTACTTTAGACTTTACTCTTACAGTGATGCCTATGTCACCGGCTACTGATCGACACATGCATCGTCAATAGTGGTTACCTGCATCCGACTCAGAAAACCCTTCTCCCACATCTTCCCCTTCTCAATCTTCTCCGACTGGTCCGATCCGCCGACAAAGACGTGTTCGAAGACTTCAACCCTATGAACCCGACCCCTTTGGCTGTCTGTTTCGCTGATAAGAGGGAGGCCCTGTCCGTAAGATCACTATCCAGAAGAGGGTATGTGCACCTGCAGACTTTGCTATACCACCCCAACCCTTGAGCACACCAGGACACCATCACCTACACCGCCGTCTTCTATTCCATCCCCTACTATCTTCTACCGACAGACCACTACCGTGCCACTACCATCCTTTACCCCTCCTACATCCCCAACCACTCACAACGACCCTTTACCGACCCGTGGTAAGGAATGCCACTTGATCCCTTCTTCATCAGATCCTTATGCCCAAGTTACATCAGAGGCAACAACTCGTCTCAAGACTCACAGGAGACTCGATGCTTGTCGATGGTCTTTCTTACTTCCAATCATCCGCCGTTGGAGATTCCAGGAGGGAGCCCCTAGCACAGCTAAACTAGGAGAGAGCTCATTCGCCGTCGTCTCAAGGAGTCTTCCTGTCACCAGAGAACCGCAACCACCACACCCGTAATGACTCCGGAAGATATTCGAAAGGCGATCGCCGATGGCGTGAATGCAGTCTTGGCAGAGCAAGCAGCAGCTAATGCCCGCAACAGCGGTACTAGCATGCCCACTAAAGAGAGTGTGGCAGCCACCCATCGCCGATATACTTACAAAGACTTCATGAGTTTCCAGCCTACCTTCTACAAAGGAACTGAAGGTGTTACCGAACTGGCCCACTGGTTTGAGCGAATTGAGACTGTCTTTCAAAGGAGTGGTTATATCGACGACACGAAAGTCACCTTCACCACAGGAACACTCATGCAAGATGCCTTATCCAGGTGGAATGCCACAGTCCAGACTATGGGAACCACGGCAGCCTATCAGCTCACATGGGTGGAATTCAAGGCCAAAATACTGAAGAAGTATATCCCCCGTTCTGAACTGAGGAAATTGGAAGATGAATTCCACCAGCTAAAAGTCAAGGGTGTTGATCTCAAAACCTATAACCGCCGATTCCAAGAACTCATGGTATTATGTCCTACGGTTGTACCCGACCTCGAAAAGACTCTGGAGAAGTACGTTGAAGGACTTCCTCGGAGTATTGAGGGCGACGTTACCTTATCAAACCCCACCTCTCTGGAAGCTGCAATTGACCTTGCACAGAAACTCCTTGACCGAGAGGTCAAGTGTCGCAACGAACACAAGAGGAAACTCGAGCACAAGAGGACTACTCATTCCAACTCCAACCCCAATTCCAGCCCTAACTTCAACTCCAACCCTAACAACAACAATAGTAACCCTTACCACCACAACTGAAACAACTGCCACAACTGGCAAAACTAAAAACAAGAAGCTGTCAAAGCTTACACTGCTACGGATAGCAAAGAATACCAAAACCAAAAAACCTCAGTGTAATAGATGTAAACTACACCACAATGGACCATGCACCACCAAGTGCATGAGATGCCAGAAAATAGGACACCAAGCCAAGGATTGTAGGAGTCCAGCTACTGGAAGCAATCTTCAACCCATAGCCCCAGCCTGTTACACTTGTGGAGAAATAGGAAATTTTAGGAACCGCTGCCCAAAAGGAAATGGCCAGCAGAACGTGGCTCGAGGGAGAGCTTATGTGATCAAAGAAGAAGATGCTCCGTTAAACCCCGACGTTGTTACGGGTACGTTCTTAATAAACCAACATAGTGCTAGGATTTTATTCGATTCCGGAGCAGATAGGAGTTTTGTGTCCACTAGATTAGCCCACTTACTTAACGTAGAGCCCTCTAAGCTAAACACCGCCTTTGAAGTTGAAATGGCCAACGGAAACCTAATAAACACCAACGTCGTCCTGCGAGATTGCACTATAATCTTGCAAGACAAACCTTTCCCCATCGACCTTATACCTATCCCCCTCGGTAGCTTCGACGCCGTCATTGGTATCGATTGGCTGTCCAGACATCATGCGAGGATTCTCTGTGACGAGAAAACCAACCATATCCCTCTCCATGACGAAACCCTCATCGTTCACGGCAACCTAAATAAGACTCGATACGGAATCATCTCGTATGTCCGAGTAGTCAAGTACATGAATGAAGGATGTCAAGCATTCACAGTTCATGTAACGGAATACAAGTCGAAAGAGAGATAACTTGAAGACGTTCCGGTCGTCAATGAATTTCCCGATGTATTCCCCGACGACTTGCCCGGTCTTCCACCTGAGCGTTAGGTGGAATTCCAAATCGAACTTGTGCCTGGAGCGGCACCAGTTGCGAAAGCACCCTACAAACTAGTGTCGTCTAAACTAAAGGAACTATCTGAGCAACTGAAAGAATTGTCAGATAAAGGTCTTATCCGACCAATTTCATCACCTTGGGGAGCTCCAGTCTTATTCGTTAAGAATAAAGATGGATCGTTCAGAATGTGTATCGATTACCGGGAATTGAACAAACTCACGATAAAGAATCGATATCCATTACCCAGGATCGACAACTTGTTTGATCAGTTGCAAGGATCGAGTATATACTCAAAGATCGACCTGCGTTCAGGTTACCACCAACTTAGAGTCCGGGAAGAGGATATTCCCAAAACCGCCTTCAAAACCCGTTACGGACACTACGAGTTCCAAGTAATGCCATTTGGTTTAACCAATGCACCTGCTATGTTCATGGATCTCATGAACCGAGTATGCAAACCTTACTTGGACAAATTCGTAAGTATGTTCATCGACGAAATCCTAATCTACTCCCGCAATGAGAACGAACATGCAATCCATCTGAGGACAATCATGGAATTACTCAGGAGAGAGCGATTGTATGCCAAATTCTCGAAATGCGATTTCTGGATCCGCACCGTACAATTTCTTGGTCATATTGTCAATAGTCAAGGTATTCATGTAGACCCTGCCAAGATCGAAGCCGTGAAAGATTGGGCATCTCCAACCAACCCCACCGAGATTCGCCAATTCTTGGGTCTTGCCGTCTACTACAGGAGATTCATTGAAGGATTTTCAAAAATCTCGAAGCCCTTGACTGAACTGACCAGAAGAACAAGAAATTTGTTTGGGAAGAAAAACACGACTCAGCCTTCCGTCTCCTGAAGCGAAAGCTTTGTGAAGCACTAATATTGGCATTACCAGAAGGAAGTGAGGACTTCGTGGTATACTGTGATGCTTCGTATCATGGTTTAGGAGCCGTATTGATTCTATGAAACAAAGTGATAGCTTACGCCTCACGACAACTTAAGAAACACTAGGAGAACTATACAACCCACGACCTAGAACTAGGAGCCGTAGTATTCGCCCTTAAGTTATGGAGACACTACCTGTATGGCACACAATGCACCGTATACACCGACCACAAAAGCCTACAACATATCTTAGACCAGAAGGAACTAAACATGAGACAATGTAGATGGTTATAATTACTTAGTGAATACAACAGTGAAATCCATTATCACCCCGGTAAAGCCAACGTTGTGGCAGATGCCTTAAGTCGGAAGGAACGACTTAAACCTCTTAGGGTTAGATCATTAGGAATAACGATCTATTCACCTCTTCCTTCCCAAATACTCAACGCACAAACCAAAGCCCTTAAGGAAACCAACCGACCTAAGGAAAAGATTTATGGCATGCCAGAAAACCCCAACGGTTTTGTGATACAAGTTGATGGAACGCTCTGTTTCAAAGAGAGAAGTTGGATTCCTCTCTATGGAGGTATAAGAGACCTCATCATGCATAAATCTCACAAGCCAAAATACTCCATCCACCCCGGTTCGGACAAAATGTACCATGACCTAAAGAAACTTCACTGGTGGCCAAACATGAAGGCCGACATTGCTAAGTTTGTCGGGAAATGTTTGACTTGTTCATGAGTAAAGGCAGAATACCAAAAACCTTCAGGATTACTAACCCAACCTGAGATACCCAAATGGAAATGGGGACGTATTACCATGAATTTCATCACCAAACTACCCAAAACCTCAACCGTTTTAGACACCATCTGGGTCATTGTAGATCGTCTAACTAAATCCGCTCACTTCCTACCGATCAAAGAAATTGACAAGCTGAGTACGCTCGCGCAATTATACCTCAAAGAAATAGTGTCACGACATGGAGTGCCTATTTCAATCATCTCCGACTGAGATAGCCGTTTCACCTCTCATTTTTGGAAGACTTTGCAGAAATCCTTGGGAACCAAATTAGATATGAGCACGGCTTATCACCCCCAAACCGATGAACAGAGTGAGAGAACCATCCAAACCTAGAACACATGCTACGGGCATGCGCTATCGACTTCGGAAAAGGTTGGGATAGACACCTACCTTTGGCCAAGTTTTCCTACAACAACAGTTTCCATGCCAGTATTAAGGCAGCACCCTTCGAAGCACTTTACGGTCAAAACTGCAGATCACCTATCTGTTGGGCCGAAGTTGGAGAGACACAACTTACCGGGCCTGATCTCGTTCATGAGACAACGGAAAAGATAGTAAAGATCAAACAACGTCTACAAGCTACCAGAGACAGGTAGAAGAGTTATGCTGACGTAAGACGAAAACCCATGGAATTCCAAATAGGAGACAAGGTCATGTTAAAGGTATCTCCTTGGAAAGGAGTGATACGTTTCAGAAAACGTGGAAAACTAAACCCTATGTATATTGGTCCCTTTAGGATCCTAGAAAGGATAGGACCGGTTGCTTACAAACTAGAACTACCCATAGAACTTAACCGAGTGCACGACACCTTCCATATATCGAACCTAAATAAATGCTTGTCCGATGAATACTTGTTATCCCTTGGAAATAGATTCAGCTCGACGACAATCTTGTCTTTACGGAAAAATCCGTGGAGATCATGGATAGGGAGGTCAAATAACTGAAACACCACTGCATCCCCATTGTTAAAGTTTGTTGGGACTCGAAGCGAGGACCGGAGTACGCATGGGAACGCGAAGACCAAATCCACGACAAATACCCACATGTCTTCTCCTAGGCATCACCGACGACCGTTTCAGTCCCGGAATTCACTGTAAGGGGTATGTACTGTAACCACCCATAATTTTCCACCTAAATAGTAAATGCAAACTCATGATTTACGAATCATTACGATAAATAAAAACTGTTTTTACTGATAACAAATTTTTTGTTTGTTAGTCGAGTTACATTTTTTATCACAACGTCGCTCGTGATCACCGTTTACCTTGGAACGCACTTACACACGAACCTAGATAGTCTAAGTATCGCGAAATAATTTTTATAATTAACGTTTATTAAGTAACGTAATAATTATATAATTATATATATGCATATATTCCGTTAATTAACCAAATACATCCTAATAAATTCTCGAGCTCACGAAAATTTCCACGAACGCTCAGTAACTACTCCTAACATCGACACAACTTTCGAGACGAGCCATTTGGGCCTACAAACCCCATTGGGCCTCGGCCCAATTCTACTACACACAAAACTTACCTAAATTGACCCTTTGATTATATTTCTTTTCTTTCTTGGGCCTTGTTCACACCGTAAGCCCAAAACCAAATCCAAGCCAAAATCCATTTAATTGTTTCAAAACCACCTCACACCCTTGTTACTTTACTTCGTTTACTCGCAATTTTTACAAACGACTCCTATATATTTTTGCACCACTCGTTACACCTCCTAGCCAAGAATCATACGTGAAAAATCATTTTCGCTATCGTGTACATTTAACCTATGAAAATCAAACAAAGCTCAGCCCCATTTTTACGTGTCCACAAAAATCAAAACTTCATTTTCGAGTTCACAACCTCTCGTATCTTTCTAAACTCGGTGCCAAAGTTACTCAAAACTCTTTAAACACGTTTTTATTATGCCTTGACCTTCTACAAACCCACAAACAAGTCACAACAAGCAACAATGATAATTTCTTGTTGTTTTTCCATCGTATACTATACCACAAGGACCATATGTGTAATCTTCCCCACATACTTCTCATTTTGACTCATGTGCCAGCCATGAGAACTCATACATGGGTCAAGAATAGTTTAAAAGGAATTTACCTCCTCTAAAACTATAAAACTCAACATCCTTCCATGTTTTCTTTGTTGTTTCTCTTGGGACACACTCCACAAGGACGAAAACTTGCACCAACCTCACTATTTGCATGAAAATCATCACCTCCCCTTGTTGACCAAGTATCTCAAAGTCCAAACGTAAACCATGTACCTATTTGTTGTTTTCCTTTGCTCGTATACCCACAAGGACGATTCATGAACTACTCTTCATCATTACTACACTATTTGAGTTCCTATATCTCCTTGGTCCCCAAGCTCACGTTTCACATGTTTTACAAGTCTCTCATGTATATATACATGCTTGCATGCATGTGTACGAGCCATGCACACTTTTAAATCTCACCTCCACTCACAAAACTAGCTCCTGAGTTCCTTTGGTGAAAGTTTTACATTGGTTAAGCCTTTGGAAGTCTCGTATCAAGTAATAATACAAGTTGGGTGACTTGTGTGTACGTGGGAGTCAAGCTCAAGCTTTCTTTGTTCATTTCTAGCCTTCAAGTCTCGTTCTACTCCACCAAATCTTGGTGAGGTGAGCAAACTCCTCCTTTTCATTTTTCCTTTACGCTTTATTTTATTACACCACGATTACTTTGTCCAAATTCTAGTTAATAATAAGTTATAACGAATACGTAATAAGGGCTAAACTATAAGATTATCACGATATAAACCAAAGTTAGTAAGGCATATTTCATTAATGAACACTTATAAGTACAATATATAACACGTTTCTAAGTTACCTCGACCTAAACGATTTCTACCAAATACTTAGAATATTTTGAGTAACAAAACTGTTTTTGGCTTAGTTAATGTCGAGTCACTTTGGTCACGTAAATCTTAAACTATACACACGACATAGTATTTTTAAGGCTCTAACTATTAGTTCACATGTTAAACTAATGAGTTACCTAAATAACTCACTCTCACAAACTTATTTTATCCCTCATATAACCACAAAGCTTGTCACGTTTTTCTTAAAACTAAAACCTATGATTGGGCTTATAAGCCCAATAAGCCGAAAATAAGCTTTTCGAATAAGCTGGTCATACAAACTGTTTCTCAACATTTTTGTGGTCCAAAAATGAGCCCAATGCTAAGCCCAAATGTTTTCCTAGTCCATTTGATTGAAAAACCATAATGGGCCTTGAGTTAAGCTTGTTAAAGGCCCAACTAACTCGAAATATGATCTTTTGGGAAATAAGCTATTTTAAAACTTAAATACGTTGTTTCAAACTTATTTAGAAAATAAAAATGCTAAGTTATGAAGTTGGTGAGTTTTGGGCTAAATTTGCAAAAGTTTTGAAGTCGAGGGACTAAAACTGTCAAAACAGAAACATATGGTGAAAACTGTCATTTTGACACTTTGTGATGAAAACTGTAAATCTAGAAAGTTTTAGGTATAAAATGTAAATATAAAATAGTTTTGGATTAGAAATGAAATTATAAATTGTTTTGGACTAACGGTGTAAAGTTATGCCGTTAAGGGGTTAAAATGTAAACTTTCTAAAACTTAAAGGTTTTTAATAAAATATAAATATTATAACTTATATTTTTTATATATAAGTATTTTAGATAAAACCGATTCGATCAAGCACTTTTCGTAATATATATATATATATATATATATATATATATATATATATATATATATATATATATATATATATATATATATATATATATATATATATATATATATATATATATATATATAACGTAATAATGATAAAAATAAATATAAAACTTTTAACAATTAACACATTCTCTCAAACCAATTCACTTTTCGGCACCTATCAACCGTCTTATTATTCACACCATCGTTCGTAACCCTACGACACCTATCGTCACATTTCGTATTTTTCTTATATATATATATATATATATATATATATATATATATATATATATATATATAATAATGCGATAAGAAAATAATTAAAACGATTAACCAAAGTTGGTTTTACCAACCACGGACCTCGTTCTTTTTCGTAAAATCTCTTCACTACGTCAACAAGAACATGCTCACGAGTTATGTTTTTAAATATAACTTTTGTTCTTGAACTTCGGGCATTTAAACACGCACGTTTAAATTGCTACGAGTCAACTAATAAAACAATACACAATAATAAACAACTTTCGCGATAAACTAAACTTAGACTATCAAACTCTGAAAACTTGCCATATATTTTACTTAGGTTGTGTGTTGAAGCCATTTCCACCTATCGTTTGAATAACGATACTAGTACTACCGAGCTATCCAGGTGTGTGTTCATAGCCCACTCTTTAAACTTTTAAACTCTTTTATGGGGAGATACATGCTTCAAACCCGAACGCAAGCTTTTTAGTATGCTAAGCCTGATGTTTTTATTGCTTAAGTAGCTATTGCCAAAAGCCCCTCAATCATGAACCTTAATTACTTGCGAGTGAACGTGAATATCAGGGAATAAATCTATTTGGGACCGACAATGCCTGTTTAGTTTAGCTAGGATGAGCAACTAGGCGCACAGTATTTAACAAGTCATAGGTTACTGGCAAAGACATATCATGAGGGCACCCCTATTATATTAGTTTACATCACACATTGATGCCAATCATTGCGTGTCATGAGCTTAATGCAATAACAAACTTGATTTTTAAACTTGTTAATTGTTTATCGATGCAATTAACACCCCTACTTGTGTTCAAACTTTAAACTTAAACCTATGGATATCACTCAACTTTTGTTGACTTTTAGCATGTTATCTCAGGTAATTAAGGCATGGATGATCAAGGCACGGAGAAGGGCATCAACCCGGGCACGGGTTATCTAAAATAAACGTTTTCTTTATCATTCTACTAAATAAATCATATTTGTGAAGATATGATCCGTCTTTCTAAAACTATTTCTGTACTCAAATATTTTAAATGAATGATAAAATGTGTTTTCAAAATGTTTACTATGATTGTGACAAAGATCCACTACGTACGTAATACCCCGTTAAGTCTTCCGTTGTCGTTAATCGATTTTAGGTGGTGTTACAGATTATACTTTAAATGTGATAGAAATTTCACTGCACCTTGTTTGAGTTTAATATGAATCGCAGTAATTTCTTTTTTTATGAATAACTATACGAGGTGTTATCGTTTTTGTGTGGCACGAATCAAACACTTGAAAACTGAAATTTAAAAAAAAAAAAAGAAAAAAGAAAAAAGAAAAGAAAAAGGAAATCGGATGATATTGGCTCGATATTGGAAATGTTGTTTCGGTTTAATTTTGTTGTTTTGCTCATTTGATACGTTAGCGTTAGGAGTAGCTGCTTATTAAGAATTTCGGCTTGTTTGGTTTTGGAGTAGAACCTGCCCGTATGTTAAGAGGCACGTACAAATTAGTTGAGAATATATGCTTAGGTTATAAATAGATCTTGCTCAGCCGTGTTGTCTTGATCGCGCCTTAAACGGAAATCACAAAGGTCGTCTTATCATGTCTCGGCTCCACAACTCTTAGGGGCGTTGTGTCTGTAATTATGTATTGGTTTTGCCCTGTTTAAAGGACCTCAAGTCCATTTCATAAGGGCGCGTGGGTTTGAGTTGTGTCGCATAAGTCGATTAATAAAACCTAGGGTCTGTTGGTGAAACCTAGTCCTTAAGGCTTACTAACCTTGGTGTTAATGCATAAGTCGGATAACAATATTTAGGGTCTCGTAATTCTAGGAGTCGAGTTAAAGTCTAGACCTTGTGTTTTGACTGGTTTTCCCCACGTCACAAACTGCTCCAACACCTATATCATCCAAATTGATTTCCTGGTGTAAATGAAAGGGTATATGGGCCCCAAGCCCAAGTCTGCCATCAAGGGTGTGTGGCTAAGTCAAGCTCAATGGACCATAGGGTGCGTATGGTATAAACATATTTCCATTTCACTCTACCCCGAGTGTCGCAACGTATTTCTCGACATATACAAGTCAATATAACACATCTTAATTATACTTATATATAAGTGGTTACTTAACGCGGCATGACGTGAACATGATATTTCATATCATCGAAACTTAATTTTTTTTTTGAATTGTTAGTCCATACCTTTTGTAATGGTATAGTTATATTAAACGAAATCTATTTTGATTCTAAAAAATATATATATAACAACGAGTTATTATTTGTTTTGACATTTAGTCATCTCGTACAACTAAAACTTATACACGGATTAAGCCAATTTTATAAAAATCTTACAAGTTGTATTTTAAATACAAACACTTTAAATAAAAATTTTACTTGAAGACAATTACACACCTTTTTATTAAAAACTAATATTTACATCTAAATACTTATAAACATTTAGATATATAAACATACTTTATCTATTCAGTAAACACCTATAGACGTTTATATAAACTTTCATATATGACTAAAGATATTTAATTATATACTTTTAACTCTATTATTTAAACATACGTATATACTTTTAAACAATAAGGTTCTCATAATCTGACAATGTTTAATATTTAATTACTTTCCGTATATCATCTTTCGAGCACTGTCAAACCAAAGACTTATTCTTCCTTGATACTTCCCTTATAGTATACTCATATGTTTACACACCTCCAAGAGCCAATACACACGAACTATTTTCAACTTATATGCAGCCACACAAGCAACTATAATATAAACGTTTTGAAAACTTTTAAACTTAATTACGTTCATCGAGTCTTAAATTAGAACTGCGAGCTAAATTATGCCATACTAATCTAGGTCACGCGTCGGAGCTACCACCTACTATTTGACTCTATTGTATTTCATACTACTACTACACTAAGGTGAGTTAATAGTCCCACTTTTTACTATGTATTCAAATCTCGTGGAGAGATACATGCTATAAAACTGAACACAAGTATTTTCTGTATGCTACCCTGATTGATATTGCCTAAGTTAACACCTTTGCCAAAAGTCCCTCATATCATGAACCATTAATCACTTGCGAGTGAACGCGAATTTAGTGAATAGATCTATTGGCAGTTGATGCCCCATTTGAAGTTAACGTGAAATGGTTACCAAATGCACTTTATTCAAATATAAATAGGAAGTTGGCAAACTCCTATGACGAGGGCACTATCACCCTATGTTAAGGTCATGAGGCTTAGAGCAATATATTACACTACGATGCTATTGTTTTTACTACTATTTAACTTGTCTTCAAACTTTTACTAATTAAACACTATGGATTCACTCAACCGTTGTCTTGACCTTTTAGCATGTTTTATCTCAGGTAACTAAGAAGCATAACTGGCATGGAGTGGACTAGGGCCCCTTTTGGACGACGTCCAAAAATGTTATCATTCATTTTAATTTAAAACATTTTCTCTGTGTATTTCTAAATGTTACGGAACCATTGTTGCAAACTCTGAATTTTATCTTTGATGAATGATAACATATTTTCTCAAAATGTCTCTTCTGAGTCGTTTTCTATAATTGTGACTATGATCCAAGATGTAATACCCCAACTAGACTTCTGCTGTTTCATTACGATTTTACGGGGTGTTACAATAGCCCCCATAATTATAAAGGGCGGCCCCCTTAAAATTAAAGGGGCCAGCCATTAATTAAGGGGCCGGCCACCTGATAGTCGAGGTTCCCTGTTTGCTTTCTGCTTTTTAGCCCATTTCACCTTATTTTGATTCTCCACTTCCCTAAATTCATAAACATATTTTGTCTAGCAAATCCACCACATATTATCCTTCCATAAACACATAATCATCACACTATAAATACCCTTCTTCATCACAAATCATTACTCAACCCATCATGTCATCTCCCAACCACCTAAGATCTAAGCCTTCAGGAGTTGCTAAGATCTCCGTCAAACCCGTGTGGAGAAGAAAACTTGATACTTGTCAAAAGTCCGCCTCAATTAATGATGTTGTCTTTAACCAACCAACAACTAAACATCAAACTCACCCAAATGAAACCACTCTTTTAACTCCACATGACAACCTCACTATTTCACTTTCTAACAAAATTCCACATCCATCTCACTCACTTCTTCCAAATGACCCTTTTGAGGAACATACTCAATCTCAAAACAACAACCATTACTCTCATCAAAACATGAATCCTATGTTCCATGTTCAAGCCTCAATCCCTAGTCACAATCCAACTCCACCATCATCACCTTCCTCCGAACATAAAAAGTTTGTTGAGGAGCTCAAAGAAGCTCAAGAGCTTAGTGCTCTTCTTGCCTTACACCTTGCTCAACGCAATTTAGACCAACAACCTTCCTCCACTCACTCCTCACCACCCAACAACTTGGTCCAACTTGATAATCATGTTAACAATTGTCCTTGTTGCGTTCTTCTCAAAAAATAAACCATTGCACTCAATGAACACTTCACTTGGATTGATTATCTCCTCACAAGGTCTTATCCATCGCCATCACAAACACAACAATCCAACCCTTCCGCTCCAAACTCTCCACTACCAAACACTCCAAACTCTCCAAACAACATTCCCACAAAAATCCACCTCCACTAAATCCATCCACCATGCTCCACATCTCCATGCAAGTCCTACAGACCTCAAGTTGGCAACTTAATATTATCTATTGTAGTATGCTAAGAAAAGCATATATGTGTGCATATGTACCAATGATTATGTTTTTAGCATAATCTATTTTAATAACTAATGAATGCTTCTTGAGATTTATTTCTTTTATGCACTTTTATTAGTTCTCTTATTATATATTTGTTTCATGCATCGTATACATATTGTTTGTGCTCTAAAATTTTTTTTCAAGCACTCCATATCTCGATTTGTCTTATAACCTTAAAACGAGGGGGAGTATACGTCAAGGGGGAGTTCTACATTCATCGGGATAACCTTTTTGATGCTAACAAAAAGGGGGAGAAATGATATAAACTCACTAAATACTTGTATATATCTTAATTTTTGATTTAATGAGTTTAGATTTTGTAATCATCAAAAAGAAGGAGATTGTTTATATAAATAATGCATAAAAACGTTATTAATATTTCTCGATATCCCTACGTTTTGACGATCACAAAATGTAAAATCATTAAACATAAAATCATTACGTAAACAAGTATTTAGTTACAAATATCATTCCATCCAACTAAATCACTTAAGGTATGAATAAACAATTGCCTAATACATTTTATGATCAAAGGGATTTTTATTTAAACACTACAAATTATATAAAATGATATAAAAATTTTATATATTTTGAAAACACTTTTGGTAATTAAAGGAAAATGTTTAATTCATAATAAATATATGAATTCAAATTTTTAACCAAAACCAGTTAGTTTTTCACCAAATAAACTTTCACCAGAAAAGGACAAAAGATCTGGCCGTTACAGGAGGGCAGCCCTCTTAATTTTAAGGGGGCCGGCCACCAATTAAGGGGGCCGGCACGCTCCTGTGACCAGATTCTTTTGCCTATAAATA
This sequence comes from Artemisia argyi, assembly GCA_030686995.1. Lineage (NCBI taxonomy): Eukaryota > Viridiplantae > Streptophyta > Magnoliopsida > Asterales > Asteraceae > Artemisia > Artemisia argyi. Next base: position 103,850,387 of record CM060704.1, on the reverse strand, counting down.
CAGGTTCATTCCTGCAATTTTTTCTCACCTTTTGCACTAAAACTTTCTGTCTCAATCCTTTCAAAACATCCTTCTAAATCTTTTGATCATAAGATTATAAGTTTTTGTTTCAAGTGATCAAATCCCTTACCACTCAAAGTGCAAGAGAAGAATACTCCTTCAACATCTAGTTAAGAAGTATTGTAGATTTGTGAATATTGCTTGTAGTTGTGTAAATTATTTGTAAAGGTGTAGAGGTTTAGTAATAGGTAGATTTAGGTGTGTTAGTAGTGAAGAGAAGTTGTGAATAGAAGTAGTGAAGAAGTAGTAGTGTTGTAAAGAAAAAGTAGTGACATTGTGAGAAGTTGTGTAGTAGTAGTGGTGTGTATAAGTTGTGAAGAATTTGTGTAGTGACTAGTGGTGTGAAAATGGTTTTAGCTATGATTAGGACTCGACATCTAGCTTAGTGTCGTTAATTGGTGTAAGCAAAAGTTGTGTAAGGTTTTCTCCGCCATAAGGGAGCTTGTTGACATAGTGAAGAAAACTCTCGAGTTAGGTGCTCGGGGAGTGGAGTAGGGCGAAGAGGAGCTTCATAGCCGAACCACTAAAAATCCTTTGTCATGTGGTGCGATATTTCCATCTCTATCTCTTTATTTACTTGTCTACATTGCTATTATTTAGTCTCTTATATATTTGTATTAACTAGTGTTCAAGTATTGATCTCACATAAAAATAGAATCGAAGATTTGTAAACAAAGTTTTTATAAAAATAAAAATGATGTAAAACCATTCAACCCCCCCCCCCCTCTTCTAGTTTTCAACACTATCATTTACATATTCTTTAGTTATTAATACTCTCCGTGCTAATGGGATCCATTATTGTTTATCACTAACCATTTTTTTGTAGGTATTCGATTCCATTATGTTGATCCCAGTTATGCGCTTGATCAATTCCTTTAGCTTGTAAACATTTAGTTATCTTAGAGAAATCCAAAACAACTAGTTAAGAATATGTCTTGAAGTTTATCAAACACAATGCGAAATCTTATATTTGATCTTAAGAAGAACACTTGTATAAACACAAAACACTTTAATATTATTAATAATGTGAATACTCAAAAGTATTAAGGTTTACAACCTTGAAGTGATAAGAAAAAATGAACGTACTAAACTCAATGCCCTAGGACCTCCTATTATAGATTAAGGAGTCCTACTCGGCTTACAATTTCTTTCTACACAAGATAAACATCTTTTCTTTATTTATCCAATACAAAAATTTTGGTACAAGATATTCTATAAGTTCAAACCGAGTATAATACTCTAGCAGTAGTAAAAATGCTTAGCAGCATAAACACTTAACTCTGGCAGCGTAAACTCTTCAGCATTAGTAACTCTGAACTAGTAGTAGTAACGTTTAATCTAGTAGTAGTAACCACTTAGTGTATTATCTTGACAGTTTTCAGCAAAACTAGCAGTAGTAAATTACACAAGCAGTAAAAACCTTTATACCAGCAGTAGAAACATACTTAGATATTTTCCTTGTAATCATTAGAGCAGTTGTAACCACATGAGCAGCAGTATCTATAAAACCCAACACATTATATTTACAATGGTAGACCCATTTACAGGGTACAAATAGGGCCCACCCTAGATGGAATTTGCTAAGGTTTAACGTGATTGGCTAGTCAATGAATGTTACATGGAAGTCAAACCCGATAGTCAATGAATGGGTTATAAGGTTATGGAAAGTATTATGTGGCACAACTAGAAAGGAAATAGACCTAAAGGGCTTAAGTTGTCATATACTAAATGTGTTATAAGTTTATATGTGCCTAAAATAGAAGGAAAGAGACTTAAGGGACCAATTGTGCCAATTGGTTAAAGTTGTGCAAGTTAAATATCTACTTAGAGGATTCTAGAGAATCCTACCAAGTTCCATCTTTTCATAAGGGTGTGTTGAGGACCAGCTTTTCGAGGAGAAAAGGGGAGGGAAATGGATTAAGCTTGGATGATTGTTAGGAATACGTTTATTCATATGAAGACTCAGTTACCCCGAGTGTAGTTTAGCATATTGTAGCTCGTAGTATTTATCATATTAGTTAGAACGTAGTATAGTATTAGTTAGTATTTGTGGAGTCAGGTCGGGTCTTTACCCACTGTCAGCTCGCTCCACAGCCCGTTTCAAGGGGCATTTGTTTGTAAGTATAAATACCCCTTCCCTAGCTTGGAAGGGTTTGGACCTTTCACTTCAATCTAACATTTCTCTAGTTTCTCTCAAAGGCTCCCAACTTCATCTCTTTCTCTCTTTATCTTCTCACTAGAAAACATTACCTAAAATCATCCTAAACACTAAACCATCCATGTTCTTACATTAGAGTATAGTACAATTGGTATCAGAGCCATGGTTCTATCCTAGGATTAGTGGTATGCTCGAATTTATAGCTTGGTTGTATGTAGTTGGATGATTCGAATAGGTTTAGAGGTTTTCTCACTTCATTGATCTCGTTAGGTGTTTTTATTGACATTCTTCTTGTACTTTCTTGCTTAGGAGTAGTGTAGACACCTTGTATTGCCTTTGGTTTTATCATTTAATCATCTTAGTGGACTGTGGATAAATTTCATGGTTCATTTCTTGGCAGTGAGTTGTTAATTTCATTTAGAGAGTTGACAGAATTTCTAGCGAGTTGGGAGTAGAGGTTTGACGCTTTGCTATTTTGGGATATAATGCCAAATCGATAGACAGTGACACTTTTGTCTTACTGTTCCAGTGAGTTGAGGTTACTGTTGGTAGCGAGTAGATGTTGGTAGCGAGTTAATCAGGGTAGAGGTTTGATCAGTCTCAGCGAGTTGGTACTTTCCAGTGTGTTGATCTTTTCTAGCGAGTTGGTACACTTGTAGCGAGTTGAATTGTTTTTGTGGTGAGTTGTTCTATTTCAGAGAGTTGGTAACTTCAAAGATTTGGTGTGTCTAGCGAGTTGAGGACTTAGCGAGTTGTGCTATTTTTTTAGCGAGTTGGATCCTTTTTCCTGGCAAGTTGGTCTAGCTTGTGGTTACTTGTGAAGTGGTGTTAGCGACTTGGTTCTGTTACATAAGTGAAACTTGTGCACTGTTGCGACTTAAGTTGTTACTACTATTTCTACAGTAACTTGACGTTGTGAGGCTAATCTTACGACTTGACTTGTTATCTGTGGAGCGGTTGTAATTTGACTTGTTGCAACAAAACACGAAATACACTTGTGTTTTAAACTTGGTACTAAGACTTACTCACTTTCCACAGCATGGCAAGCACTTCCTCTTATGACATTCAAGCTACAGGGTCGGATACTCGTCCTCCAATGCTAGACAGGACCGACTATGAATCATGGGCACAGAGGATTCATCTTTATTGTTTAGGAAAGGAAAATGGGGTTAGCATTTTGAAATCCATCGATGAAGGACCTTTTCGAATGGGCGTCACTAGAGACACGATTGCAGCTACTGATGATCAACCTGCTGTAGTTGGTCTAGACAGACGTCGCACCTACGATGAGTTATCTGAGGAAGAAAAGAAAATCTATGATGCCGACGTCAGAGCATCGAACATTGTCATTCAAGGGCTTCCTAAAGATGTCTACAAACTTATCAACTACAACACAGAAGCCAAAGCAGTTTGGGATAATGTGAAAATGCTTCTTGCAGGGTCTGAGTTAACCAAAGAAGATCATGAGTCTCAGCTATATGATGAATTTGAGCACTTCAAAATGAATCCAGGTGAAAGCATCACTGACTATTATGTTAGATTTCACAAGTTGGTCAATGATATGAGAATCATCAAGATGACAATGCCCAACATTCAGCTTAACTCCAAATTCGTGAACAACATGGCACCTGAATGGGATAGGTTTGTTACGTCTATTAAACTCAGCAAAGGTCTCAGGGATACCAATCATGAACAACTCTATGCATATCTCCAACAACATGAGAAGCATGCTGCTTATGATCAGTTAATGCGGGAAAAACTCAATCCTTCAACAACAAATGACTCTCTTGCTTTCGTCTCAAATGTTCAAAAGCTTAATCAAGCCTCAAGTGATCCACCTCAACCACAACACCCTTCATCCAGGTCCACTAATATAACTGGTCAAGCATCAACTCCATCACCATCTGCCTTAAACACCCATCTGGACTCTAGGTACTCCCACACTGACATGATAATTGATAATATTTCCAACCAAGTTTCATTGTTGGTTCAATAATTCAGGGCAGCTCTTCCATCTACTAATAACCAACTTCAGACTTCATCCAATCCTCGTAATCAAGCAGTCATAGAGGATGGTAGAGTTGTGGGGCAAAATGTGAAAGGAAGACAGAATTTGAATCAGAGAAATGCTAGTATAAGGAATGGGACTTATAGAGTCGGTAATGCACTTCAAGGACAAGCCAGGCAACCTAAGTGCTACAACTATGGAGGAATGGGTCACATAGCTAGGAATTGCAGTCAACCAAAGCGTCCACAAAACTCTGAATATTTCAAAGACAAGATGTTGCTAATGTAGGCACAAGAAAATGGGACTGTTTTGGATGAAGAAGCTTTACTCTTTCTGGCTGGTGATGATGGGAATATATTTGATGCTGATGTAGATGATCAACCAGTTCAAGACTAAGCACTCAATGACCCGAACATCTTCCAAGTTGAAGACGGTGATGCATTTGACTCTGATGTTGATGACGAACCCACAGCTCAAACCATCTTCATGGCTAATCTGTCTGCAGCTGTTTCCTCTCCACAGCAGTCTGGCTCATCCATCACATCTGCTATTTCTGAGGTACCAACTTTACTTAATATGAATAACCCTACCAACCCACAGAGGGTGTGTGACTTTGTACAACTCAAGGATATTGACAACACATATACCATTGATATAGGAAATACCAATACTATCCCATATGAAAGGTATGTGAATGACAATGGACTGCCAGTTGTACCAAGTGATACACCGTCTGTTGAGTTTCGTGAACATGAGCTGCATGAGCACACTATATACAACCCTGATGATTCCTTGTCCACTAGATTTAACATCCTTAAGGATCAGGTGACTATATACGAACAGCGTGCTAAATTTGAGCTTAATGAACGTGAGTAGAAAATGGAATGGCAAATGCGTGCTTACATATCTGAAAATAATTCCAAACAAGAAACATTGAAAAGGGAGTTATTGTCTTTAAGAAAACAATTGGATCAAACTGTTAAACAAAAACAGGAGATTCAAAAGGGGTTAACCTCGATCAAACACGATTACAAAGATAAAGAAACAAAACTTCTAAATGATTTCTCTAATCTTAAAATGTTGAAAAATAAACTAGAAGAAAAGTTGTACACGCAAGGCCAAACCATCCAATCTGCTCAAATGTTGCAGAATCATAGGAAATTAAGAGATGAGTTTAGTGAACAGGATGCCTCTAAACCTAAGGCCAACTTCCTTAGAAATGGTATAGGTGCTCAACCTGCGTTATATGATGCAAAAATTATGTTTGAGCCTAATCATGCCCCTCCTGATGTGAGATCCTATGAAGAGATTGATGAAATGGAAGATAGAACTAGGGAAAAACTAGCTGAGGAATTAAAGGATCCCCTGTGCATTGCTAATAATATTGTCTTTCACTATGATTATACTGATGATAATCATTCAGCTATTTGTGTCCCTCAAAAGAAAATCCTTCCTGAGAAAGTTTTTTGGAATATTGACATAGAGAAAATGAAAGCTGAAAGACTTGTGGGTAACACACGTACTATTTTTAGGATTGCTGACCCAACTATTTGTCCTCTGAACACACCCAAGCACCTTGTACCATTTACTCTTCCCACACAGTGTAATACTCTAATTGGATTATATGTACTAGGTTAACTATTTAATGATTTTGAGAAAACATGTAAAAAGAGAATTACACCAACGGGGATTACTAAAGGGGAAAGGGGATTTGAGCAAACAAAACGGTGTTACCTAACTGAAGTCATGCCATTTTTCGATCTTCTCAAAGAACACTTTGCGGGTCTTAAAAAGACAATTAATAATGATGTAACTGAAATGAAAAAGGTCTTCAAAGATGTGGAAAATGAGGGTAAATAGTTGGCAATTGATCTTAAATATAGTGAAATTGACAGGAAAAACATTCTCATTATGAATGAAAATTTGATTGCTAATTGCATTGCTCAAGATGTTTTCTACACCGTCACCGACTCTGCATTATCTGCTCGACAATTTCACAAAATGTCGGTTACGTTAAATGTCTTTCAGAACCGTGTGATTGAACTTGAGAGGGAGAATTTCAAATTACATCAAAAAAATTCAAAATGACGACCATGATAACATGGTTAGGCATTTCTCAAAACTAGAAGTTGATAATCTTAACTTACAACTACAATATCAACTTCTAGAAGAAAGCATAAAAATCTCAAATGCCAAGACATCTTCGGATGCTCCTGAATTTGACACATGTTTTGAATTATCCGAAAAGGATGAAGTAATTCAAGCTCACTCAAACACGATTCGGAAATTGAGAGCCCAAATTGCACAATTAAAGTCTAACATGAGCAACGTGACCAATACCAGTTACCAAATGTCACTAGATTCTCAAAACTTTCAGAAACAAGACATCATTAACGTATTACAACATGAAAATGAGTGGCTTCATGCTGAAATGTCAAATGCTAAACAAATTTACAAAGAGTTATTTGAGTCTATTAAAATAACACGTGACCAAAACAATAAAAGAGTCACTTCTTTGTTAAACAAAATTGAGAATCTAAAGACTATGGTGAAAGGTAAAATGCCCGTCATTTCATGTGACCATGCGGTTTCCAATGTTCATGTTTGTAAGAAATATGCGTGTGATGCCTTGAATGTTTCTCTTCCCCTTAGGAACAATAAGTTAGTTCATAGCAACTATCTTAGACATCTTAAGGATTGCCTGATCATACTTAGAGAAACCATTGAAGATGATAGGATGACTAAACCACTGGATGATGTTATCGTTGGTGCATGCTTCCTCACTAATAGAGCCCAGGAAATATTATAATACGCTATAGGCTCATGCCCCAAGAATGATAACAAGTCGGATAGGTCATTTGCATCGCACTCTAACATTGGCAACAAACATGTTACTTTTGATTACCCTCAAACAACGTCACAATCCAACACCATGATCACCGGTAAACAAGTAGCGACTAAGCATACTAATGTTCCCATCATTGATTCTACAGAAGTAAACAATGTATCTAAAGCTAGCAAGTCACAGCCTAGGTGCAATACAAAGAATGATAGGGCTTTGTCGGCTAAGAGTGCACTTATGAAGGAAGTAGAAGAATCCTCTAGGAACAATTAAATTATGTTTAATGAAAGGAATCGAGTTGACTCAAACATTTGTGTTAACAATGATGTAATTAATTCAAATTCTGGTGCTATTTGTGAGACTTGTAACGAATGTTTATTTTTTGGTAATCATGATGCTTGTGTTGTGTCCTTCTTAAAATCCACTATGCAATCTTCGGCTATGAATGTTTCGAGTGCTAATAATGTTAGGCAGGTCTGGAATAAAACAGGAAAGGTATTCACTAATGTTGGTTATCAATGGAGGCCTACTGGAAGGAAATTCACCCTAGGAGAAAAGTGCCCCCTGACTAGGATCACTAACTCCAAAGTAGTGCCAATTAAGAAATGGAGACCTACTGGTAGAAGGTTCCCAATAGAAGCACTTAGTACCACTCCTAGGTTTAGTGCATCAACTTGTAAAAATACCAATAGTATCTCCGTGACTTATGATAATCCAATGTTTGTATGTGCTAATGAAACGGACCCCAATTGCTTGTGGGGCTCCAGCTTTTTTAGTTATCCACTATTGTCTGGTTTCAAATGCAGGTCATACAAATCGTCCTTTGGTATTTGGACTCAGGCTGCTCAAAACATATGACTGGCGATCACTCGTGGCTCAAGAATTTCGTGGAAAAGTTCCTTGGTACGGTCAGATTCAGGAACGACCATTTTGGGGCTATAATGGGCTATGGTGATTATGTCTTTGGAGACAGTGTGATATCCGGAGTATACTACGTAGAGGGACATGGACATAATCTATTCTCTGTTGGTCAATTCTATGATTCTGATCTTGAAGTTGCCTTCAGAAAACACACATGTTTTGTTAGAGAATTAGATGGTGTAGATCTTCTTAAAGGCAGTCGGGGCACCAATCTTTATACCATCTCAATTGAACACATGTTGTGGTCCTCCCCTATTTGCTTGCTTTCAAAAGCCTCTAAGAACAAATCATGGTTTTGGCATCGACGTTTAAACCATTTGAACTTCGGTACCATCAATGAGCTCAGACGAAAGGATCTCGTTCGAGGCTTGCCCAGACTTAAGTATGAAAAGGACCACTTATGCTCCGCGTGTCAAATGGGCAAGAGCAAAAAGCACACCCATAAACCTAAAACTGTCAATTCCATTATGGAAGTCCTACACACTCTTCACATTGATCTTTGTGGACCTATGAGGGTTCAAAGTATCAACGAAAAGAAATATGTGCTAGTTATTGTTGATGACTAGTCTCGTTTCACATGGGTAAAGTTTTTACGATCAAAGGATGAAACTTCGAAGATCATCATCAGACTCATCAAGCAATTGCAAGTCCGACTCAACAAAACAGTTAGGTTCATTCGCACTGACAATGGAACGGAGTTCATGAACAAACTACTTACTCAATTTTATGAAAGTGTCGGCATTAGTCATCAAAAGAGCATTCCACGTACTCCACAACAAAATGGCGTTGTTGAAAGGCGTAACCGCACCTTAGTTGAAGCTTCTAGGACTATGCTCATCTTCTCTAAAGCTCCTATGCTCCTTTGGGCAAAGGCTATTGCAACTGCTTGCTACACACAGAATCGATCCTTGATACATCCTCTCCACTGCAAGACTCCATATGAACTGGTTCATGGCAGAAAACCAGACCTTTCGTTTCTTCGAGTATTTGGCGCATTGTGTTATCCAACAAATGACAGTGAAGATCTTGGGAAACTCAATGCCAAGGCCGACATTGGTTTCTTCGTTGGCTATGCTCCAGAATGAAAGGGGTACCAAATCTACAACAAACGTACCAGAGACATAATGGAAACAATCCACGTTACATTCGATGAGCTGACTGAGCAACTGGCTCCTGGACAATCAAGTTCTGGACCCGTACCTAACCTTTTGTATCCTGGACCTATTAGCTCCGGGCTTGTATAAAATCCCACTCCTGCTATTCCTTTTGTGCCTCCTACAAGTGAAGATAAGAAGAAACTGTCTGACCCAATGTTTGATGAATACTTTGAACCTCAAAACGTGGCTGCTTCTGAAACTCCTGTCATTCCATAACTAGCTGGTGTAGCAAATGTCCCACAAGATAATGCAGGACCATCCACTTCGTTGTCATGGGATCCAGAAGCCCCCATCATCAGTCATTCAGTTACCACATCAAATGTTCAATCTTCATCTTTACAATGAGTAGCTGTTGTGGATAACTCTCTCGAAGTAAATCCTTTCGCTCCACCTGATGATGAGCCGTTTGTTAACATCTTTGCTCCTGAATCCTCTAATGATGCAACATCCTCAGAAAAATCTAACATGACGACCTCAATTCACTATCCTCAACCTCATGAGCATCTCAGGAAATGAACAAATGATCACCCAATTGACAACATCATTGGAAACCCTTCTTGTCCAGTATCAACACGTAAACAACTTGCAACTGACGCCTTGTGGTGCTTCTTCAATTCTGTTCTCTCCAAAGCTGAGTCAAAGGATTTCAAAGATGCAATGTCTAAATACTCATGGTTCACTTCTATGGTAGACGAAATTCATGAGTTTGATCGACTTGAAGTGTGGGAATTAGTGCCACCTCCCGATTGTGTTATAATCATTGCTCTCAAGTGGATATTTAAAGTAAAGCTTTGTAGGACCGTAGAACAACCTAAATCACTATTGAATCAAGCTTAAACCTAGAGAGAGAAAGTAAGTAGAGAGAGAGAGTGGATGGGATCTCCTAGTGTGTGTAAATGAATAACCTTGATATTACTAAGAGAACCACTAAGAGAACCAACCTCACAAATGAGGTTTACAAGAGTATTTATACTCATAGTCTAGGGCTTCTCTAATCTTTTACATTATTACACTAATAGCCCTTAGACTTTAACAAAACATGAGTACTACACATAAACTTCATCATAATGATATTCTAAAGCAACCTATAACAATACATTAATGACCGACACTTTTTATAAATAAAAATACGATTCTAACAATCTCCCCCTAAGTGTTGGTCATTGAAGGTTGCGCGACGTCATCATCTTTGTCTTTAAACTTTATCATTCATAGCTCTTGACGTCTTTAAGAATCACTAGATGAATCATAGTTCATCATGCTTCATTGTTTGTTGAAGTGATCCGATGATGTCATCTGCCTTTCATCACTTCTGTGTTTGTGGTGGTTGTCTGCCATTCCAACATGCTCATACATCTTAAGTCTTTGTCATACATACATTTGTTATTCCTGTTCTTTCACGTTGATCTTTGTATCTTTACTTTGTAGATTCTTCTTTTTGGCGTAGAATCTTTCTTTGACTGTTGCTATCCTTTGAGCTTTGTGAGAACTTTCCTTTGACTTTGTTGATGCATGTATGAGCATGTGGAATCTTTCGCCATGGAGATGATGTATAGCTGCAGGTAAACAGTTAGCAATAAACAACCGGTACTTACAGATAAGGAATTAGAGATCGTCAACAGCATAGTGTGAAGACTCCTTCTAATCCTTACCAAGGCCGTTCCCATGTCAGATACTCTTGAGAGAGCTTACGAGACCTACTAAGTAGCTCAATGACTGGGTGAGTCACTGGGGATCACTCCACGACTGTAGACCGTTTGAAACCACCGCGAACACTAAGCGTAACCCATAAAGAATTACCGAAGTGACTTGCTGTCAGGGCTGCTTGATGTTGACCCTGGCAGGAATTTCCGTTCAATCATTGAGAATATACATAAGTAAATTCTCTCATAAACGTTCTTGGCAGATTGCTAAGATCTGCGAAGGACTCTTAAGTTTACATCTGGTGTCCTTAATGATGAACAACCAGTGTAGAGATATCATGTGTTCCTATGAGATCTTTTGATGAATCTCGGGGCTCTAGACTCGATAAGTGCACATTTGGTTTCCTATGCGGAGATTAGGGAGAGGTCTCCTGCTTCAATATCAACCATCTCTAAGAGACAGGTCGATAGATTATGCCGGTTCCCCGTGAGAATGAAACAAGCTCTTTTAAGAGAACATGAGTGGCTAAAAGGTTTAGTGCAGTGCGTCACTGGGTCCATGACGTCTTTATCTTCAATACCGGTGTTACCTTAGTAACAACCAGTAGCATATGAATTGAACCCGGTGTCTGCCCTAAGGTTGAACATATGGAGGGCTATTTCTTTTCACCCTTTTTCATAACTTTTCTTTTTAATTCTTCAACCCCTTCTTTCTCCTTTCTCATTTTCTCCTTTTTTTCAATCATACCTAAGGACTTCTAATTCTAATCTATTGGAATTGTCCTTGGGTAGATCCCTCCGGCTCTGGCGGATCATAGGACGATTTTCCCTAACCTTAGTCACCTTATAACTCCATGAATCCTATAATAGCCATGAAACCTTTGATTGAAAATCTCTCAAAGTGTTTATGAATATAAACACATTTTAGTTGACACTTTGAGAGTTTTTGTTTCTTATGAAGGACTCCCCCTTCACATGTGCTCATGAATTTTTTAAGAAATTTGCACGTGCGTGAGGAGTTTGCACTTTTTGAATTGATCCACTTTCAGTGAACATGACCGATTCGAGACACGCTTACAACACTAGTTAGACTAGCTTGAAGTTATTACCCGTCCTGGTCAAGTCCAAAAAAAGTCTCTCGATACGGTACATTCTACTCAGACAAGTCCTATTCGAGACACACTTACATCACTAGTTAGACTAGCTTGAAATTATTACCCGTCCAGGACAAGTCTTTTCGATTACTGACATGTTAAGCTTCATCAATTCATTGGTACATTCTGAGTCTAGCTCTTTTGAGATTCAGTCACAAGCTTTAAACATCTTCGATCACATTTTAATCATGTCTTCTCCCCCTCAAAAATAGCATATCGTGATATTTTGATATCAACTAATTAAGAAAAAGCTTTTTGGAGAGATAGACAGATTTGTTGTTGCATGAATTCGGAACTATTTTGTTTTTGTACTCCCCCTTAATGATAGCACATTTAAAAATCAATTAAGGGTTTTGAGGGAGTTATCTTGAGCACTCATTTTGAGAGATTTTGAGAAATCTTTTGAACAATATTGAAAAAGTGCTCAAGAATTCTGTTAGAAAACGAGTTTTTGTGTGAAGTCTTTTTTGTTTGTTTAGACTCGAACGTTTTGAAAAAGATTTCGTCCTTGAAAATACGAGTCCTTGATTTGAAAACAATCAGAAGTCATCGTTTAAGCCCAGGTTTTGTACTGAAGTATACGAAAGCCATTGTGAAGAAACTTTTGAGAAACGACATGTTTTAGAAAAAAAACATTTAAAAGAACTCCCGCTCAAGCATCTGTACATATCCGTGTCATTGTTGAATAACATTTCTAGAAACGTACAGAATATTGATTTATACGAGAGACATGTCGTGAGAAGAATATTTTTGGATTTTTTGATTTTATATTGTTTTTGTATTTTTTGAAATTTTATATTTTTGTATTTTGTTTTTGTTGTTTTTTCAAATTTTGTATTTTGTTTTTTCAAAAATATTTACAGCGAAGCAATTTTGAAAACTTTTTCAAGAAGATTCGAGAAGACGTTCTAGCTCCTCAAGAGTTAGGCTTCGCATGCCAATTCGTCGAACTAAATAGTCAAACTGTTCTTTTGGAAGGGCTTTAGTAAATAGATCGGCGAGTTGGTAATCAGTCTTAACAAAAAATAATTCAACAGTACCCTCTTCCACGTGTTCTTTGATGAAATGGTAGCGTACTTTGATATGCTTCGTCTTAGAGTGATGTACGGGATTGCACGAGATGGCTATGGCACTTTTTGAGTCACAATACATAGGTATTTTGTCAAAAGTAAAGCCAGAATCTGTGAGCTGTGTCCGCATCCAAAGAACTTGGGCACAACACGCAGATAGAGACACATACTCGGCTTCGGCGGTTGATAGCGCAGTACAATCCTGTTTCTTTGACGACCAGCTTACTAGCTTTTCACCCAAAAATTGTGCTCCACCTGATGTACTTTTTGCTGTAACTTGATCTCCTGCATGGTCGGCATCTGAAAAGGCTGTTAGATTAAACCCCGAATCCTTCGGATACCAAAGTCCCATGTTAATGGTTCTTCGTAGGTACCGAAAGATCCTTTTAACCTCTTTGAGGTGAAGTTCGGTAGGCTTTGCCTGAAACCGTGCTAACAAACAAACAACAAATTGAATATCAGGTCGACTAGCAGTTAAGTACATGAGAGAACCGATCATGCTCCGATATTTTTTCGGATCGACGGGTTTCCCAAACAAATCAGCATCAATTTTTGGTGAAGTGACCATTGGAGTACCAACAGAATCACAATTTTCCATTCCATGTTTTTTCAAAATCTCTATTGTATATTTAGCTTGATTGATAAAAATACCACGAGGGGATTGATGTATTTGTAAACCAAGAAAGAATTTTAGTTCCCCCATCATGGACATTTCAAATTTGCTTTTCATGAGATTTTCAAAATGTTTTGAATGGTTAGGATTGGTTGATCCAAAAATTATGTCGTCCACGTAAATTTGAACGATCAAAATGTCATCTTTGAATTTTTTGATAAACAAGGTGTCATCAACCTTTCCTTTTGTGAAATTGTTTTTGAGCAAGAAAGATGATAGTTCGTCATACCACGCTCTTGGAGCTTGTTTTAAACCATAGATGGCTTTCTTAAGCTTGTAGACGTAGTCTGGATGATCTTTGTCGATGAATCCCTCTGGCTGACTCACATACACTTCTTCTTTCAAAGTTCCATTTAAGAAAGTTGTCTTAATGTCCATCTGATAGACTGTGATGTTTTTGTGAGCTGCATAGGCTAAGAAAATTCGGGCTGCTTCAAGTCTAGCTACAGGCGCGAATGATTCTTCGAAATCTATCCCTTCTTCTTGTGGATATCCTTTAGCCACGAGACGAGCTTTGTTACGAATTACAGTCTTTTCCTCATCCAGTTTGTTCTTCCACAACCACTTGAGATCAAGAACTCGTTTATCAAGTGGTCGTTCAACAAGTTCCCAACTATCATGTAACAGGTATTGAAGAAGTTCATCCTGCATCGCTTCTATCCAAGGGTTTTCTGCCATTGCTTCCCGAATGTTCTTTGGTTCTTTGAGGCTTATTGAGTAAATGTAAATGCACAATTCGAGATCGGTGGCAAGTTGTCTCCTCGTCTGAACTGGCTTTGAAGGTTCACCAATAACTTGTGCTATTGGATGGTCTTTTGTCCATTGAAACGTAGAAGGGTACCTTGGGTGTAACGAATGTGTGTTAGATGGTTCTTGTAACCTTGAAGAAGATTCAGCAGAGTCTGTTGCAAACGGGTTTTTAAATACTTCTTCTCCTTCTTCTAACGCAACATCGTTTGAATTATTTGTTGGTTCTTCTTGAAAATTTGTGTTTTGATTTTGCTCATCAACTCTTGGTAGTTCAGTTTCAAGTACTGGAGTGGCTTGAGTAGATGTAGATGATGTTGAGGTAGTTGGTGCTTCAGCTTCGATTGTTGTAGATGCATCCAGTGGTGGTGGTGGTGGTGGTTGATTTTGAGCGAGTGCAGCGGAATGTTGTTGAGATGCATTTGTCGAAGTTCCACCATAATATTCATCAAACATTAACTCAAAGAAATTTTCCAGTTCTTGTACTGAAGGTTTATCCGTGTTTGTTGACTGAGCTCCTTGAGGTACGAGTCCTGAACTGATGTGTCCAGAAGTTTGCATGTTTGGTGCGGGTCCTAATCCGTTATGATTAGAAGCCATCGGATTAAGCGTGGGTTCTAGAGCGTATCTCTCAGAAGCCATAACGTTAAGCTCGGGTCCGAAACTGAGTTGTTCCGAAGCCATTACATTAAGCTCGGGTCCGAAACTGATTTGTTCCGAAGCCATTGCTGAAGAATCTGCAAAGAAAGAAAGAAGAGACAAGAAAACAGAGAACAAGGATCCCCAAGAGAAACTGGGTTCCAGATGTTAGAAGCATAAAGATGTAGTGTCAATTATCTTCTTTACACTCGAACACACAATACCGATGGTTTTCATTTTAGTCTCAGAGGTAGATGTTGTGGAGCTCACATTAGTTTTGGTGCGAATGTCTAACATCTTTCCAGTAGGAATCCACCTAAGACCAATTGATTTGAAAATTCTACCAGTGGGTACCCACCTAGTGTTAGATCTAGGAGATATTTTCCTTTTAGATGCAGTTGAATGAAATGTGGGAGCATCACTTCTTTGAGAAAACCTACGTCCTATGTTGATCCACTTCTTAGGTTTCTGACTTATGACTTTTGGTTCAACGGGTTTGTTTGTCTTAGTCGATTGAGCCTTTTCAAGTGAATTTCCCTTTTGAAGATATTTTAAAGCACAAACAACATGATTATTTACGTAACTACTCTTAGAACCTATCCAATTCCTATTAGTTTGTTGATTACTCTTAAGTTTTGGTGTGCTACTACAAGCAGTGTTCTGTACTACAGTGGAAGGCATCACATGAGGTTTTGAACCTAAAATTCCATCCTTTTGAAGTAGCGCCTTTTTCCTAGCCTTTTCTATATCATAGTTCTTGTACATGTCATATGTGCCATAAGACTTTTTACTTTTAATGCTCGTTTTAGACACTGTTTTCGAACTAATCCTAGATGAGCCAGGTATAATCACGTGTTAAGATTTGGCAGACATAGATGCATTTTCCTTAGGCCAAGAATGTGGAGTGACCGGTTTTGTCAAATTGTTATTCTCAACAACTTGGGAGGCAAACCGAGGTTTTGAAAATTTAGGTCGTTCAGATTTAAATGCAGTTGGTTGTCTAACCACTGATTGTTTTCTGTTTGTTTGAGAAGGTTGTTTCCCCAAGATTGATGGTTTTGCAAACTTAGTATCCACACTCTGGCCAGTCAGGCTTCTAAATTTGTTTTGCAATGCAGCATGTGCAAACACTTTTGCTTGAATTTGACCTTTTAAAAGCTCATTTTCTTTAACTAATGTATCCACACGTTTACATAGTTCATTCGAAACTTGACCATTGTTGCCTGAAGTCAAAGATTCGTTTTGCATTTGAAGTTCAAGTGAGATGCAATGTGCCTCTAGTTTTGAAAAATCTTTATGACACTGGGCAATGGTCTTTTTGAGAAGAAGGTTTTCAGACTCAAGAGTTTGGTATGATGTTTCAGTAATTGGATTATCAGGTAAGGACTCAGACTCAAGATGTATTACTAGACATTGAACAACATCCTGGTCAACCTCTCCTTCATTACTGAAGTTAGGTTGCTCAGATTGTTGTTTCTCATATGTAGGCATAATATGATCAACAGTAGATTGTACCTCAACCATTTGCTCTTTGTCAAAGTTCGGTTCTTTGTCATAGATGGGTATGAAATCTTCCTCATCCATCTGTCCTTTGTCAAGGTTGGGCTCTGAGTCATAGAAGGGTATGATCTCTGCACAATCTGCATCTTTATCATTCCCCAATCTGCTGTTGTCATCCTGCACTTCTGATTCTATCCCTTTGCTTTCCATGACAACCACATTAGCTTTCAATGAATCATCTTTATGAGCTTGCTCTTCTTGAATCTGCAACTTCCTTTTATTTACCCTTTGTTCATACTCTTCTTTGTGAAGTACTCTTTCGGAAATTGACTTCTCAATAGCATCCATGTGTTGGAGCAAGACATCTTTGAAGGTTTAAGCCTTGATTCGAGTGAAATCAAAAAAATTCTTGCTTACATCTTCACAGTCATAATTGATGAAATGTTGAAACCGTTCCTTGAGCACTCTGAAGGCAGCCTTGGATTCATTCTCGTGAAATTCTTCCGTAGTAAGTTGTTTTTCAAGTTGGTTCACATTGTTAAACATCATATTAGTGAAAATATCAACTTCTTCTCCAAAGACGTCTTCAAATAAGAAATTGAGTACACGCTCGGAACAATCTTCAGCAAAGTTATTGCGAGTAAGGAGTTTAAGGTGTGTCTGAAGTAATCTAAAAGATGTCATGTATTTCTCAAATGGATCTTCAGAATCATCAGTATCCTTTGTGTCGTACACTGGGTCTGTATCATCCATGTGAAGTTCCTGCATGTTTGCCATTAAAATCACATCTACTGTATCGGCTTCCAAATCTGCTGTATTGGATTCCAAATCTGCATATTCATCATCAGATGGAATATCTCCCATGACCCTTTGCAAAACAGCATTGAGATTACCCCCTTCAACTTCCATTTGACTAAGTGTGGCATTGTATTCAACATTATCGTCAAAGAGTGGAGTTGAATCATAATCTTGATCTTCCACATATGCAATATTTTCTGTATATGCCAAAAATGCCATGCTTGGTTCGATAAGATCTTCTTCATCATCAGAATCTTTCATTGTGTTTAAGCATTCAGAAGTTGAAGTCATAGGCCATTGCCTTTCTTAGAAGATACTTGACTAAGATTCACTAGATTTTGCAGAAGAGATTGCACATTATTATGTAGTGTTGCAGGATGGTACTGTGGAATGAAGAAAGGCTCAGGTGCATTCGGAGGATTGAAGAAGAGACCATTTGGGGTGTAAATTAAGGATCCATGGTCAACAGCTGGAGATGGTGGAGCAGGGAGAATGGTCTTCAGAGGATTCATGCTTAAACAGGATTCAAGAATTTGCTTCATTCTGATGTGATGAAGTTCTTCTGTATGATGCATAGCTTCAAGATATTTCCACATTTCATAAGCACTGGCTTGAAAGTCCATATTCATGTAAATTGAATTGGGAAGGGCTAATGTCATGAACCATGCAGCCTGATGGTCAGCATCGTACTGAGCAAGTTCAGTAGCATTCAAATCTTCATCAGTTTGTAGTCTGATAATCCCTGTTGAGTCAACAAGAGATATCATTTTGTATGGACCATCTTGAATGGATTTAAGCATGAGATCTGCAGCAGGACGATCTGTGAGCCATTGTAAAAATCTCCGTTTCCAAACAGTATATGTTCCTGGTAGCAACATCGGAGGCCTTGATTCATTGCCAAAGAGCAGAACATGGCGAATGAGGGAGTTGTGACTTTGTTGTTGATGATACTGTTGCTGATGAGAATATTGGTGAGGAAGGTAGTTGGAAGAAGGTGATTGAGACGTTGTAGATGACATTGCTCTCCCCCTTGATTGTTGCGATGTAATCGAAAAAATCAAGCAAAATGTCACACGCAAGGTCGAAATAGTGATTTCTGGTTTTCCCTCCAAAAATTATTTGAAAAAATTTTCTTTCCCAAAATTTGAAAATCACTATGAAATGCAATTATAAGGTTGCAAGAAAAAATTTGAGTTTCAAAAATTTTGCCGCCAAATTTCACCGAAAAAATCTGAATTTTGGCCTAAAAAATTTGAATTTTGGGCCAAAATTTTCAACGTTATACCAAAATTTAAATTTCGCGTAAAAATTGAACGTTTAGTCTACTGTAGAAAAT
Organism: Artemisia argyi; assembly: GCA_030686995.1. Taxonomy (NCBI): domain Eukaryota; kingdom Viridiplantae; phylum Streptophyta; class Magnoliopsida; order Asterales; family Asteraceae; genus Artemisia; species Artemisia argyi. The sequence goes on along the minus strand of CM060704.1, from coordinate 103,831,681 downwards.
AAATTTTACTCAAAATTTCCTGCGTAAAAATTGAACGTTTAGTCTACTGGCCAAATTTTTTTTTTTTTTTTTTTTTTTTTTTTTTTTTTTTTTTTTTAAATCAAGAAGAGAAAGATAAGGAGGGGAAACTTTGAAAAGATAAGATGATGTGATTATGTTAATTTGGATCTTTTAAGGATAAATAAAGGTTTAAACTCGATATGTATTGATGATGTTTCCAAACTCGGTATGTTCTTATAAGTTTCAAACTCGGTATGTTCATATAAGCATCCAAACTCGATAAGTCCTGATATAACTCAAACTCGGTATCTTGATGATTGGTTGTCAAACTCGGTATGTTCTGGTTTAAGTCTAACTCAATAACTTATGTTGTTTATCTAACTCGGTAAGATTTAAGGACTTCCTAACTCGGTAAAGTGAATAGAGTTGGGCAGAGTTTCCCCTTAGTAGGTTGCCACAAAGAACCTAACTCGATAAACGATTAGGTAAAAGGCTAACTCGCCAAAGTCCAAACTCGATAAGAGAACCCCTAACTCGATAGACTTAATAATCCTAACTCGATAAGAAACCCCTAACTCGATAGACCCATCCCAAACTTGATAGGTAAAAACCAAACTCGGTATGACAACTAATCCTAACTCAATAGACAAATACCAAACTCGCTAATTTTGATCCTAACTCGATAGACAGTAGTTCAAACTCGCAAGAAATTAATGCCTAACTCGCAAGAAAATTACAAACTCGCTAAGTAAAAAGGCAAACTCGATAAATGCTCTGATACCACTTGTAGGACCGTAGAACAACCTAAATCACTATTGAATCAAGCTTAAACCTAGAGAGAGAAAGTAAGTAGAGAGAGAGAGTGGATGGGATCTCCTAGTGTGTGTAAATGAATAACCTTGATATTACTAAGAGAACCACTAAGAGAACCAACCTCACAAATGAGGTTTACAAGAGTATTTATACTCATAGTCTAGGGCTTCTCTAATCTTTTACATTATTACACTAATAGCCCTTAGACTTTTACAAAACATGAGTACTACACATAAACTTCATCATAATGATATTCTAAAGCAACCTATAACAATACATTAATGACCGACACTTTTTATAAATAAAAATACGATTCTAACAAGCTTGATGAGCATGGAGATGTATTGAAGAACAAGGCAAGGCTTGTAGCAAACGGATACCGTCAAGAAGAAGGAATAGACTTTGAAGAATCCTTCGCACCTGTTGCTAGAATTGAAGCCATAAGAATATTTCATGCAAATGGTGCCAGTTAGAACATGGTAGTATATCAAATGGACGTTAAGACTGCATTCTTAAATGGCGATCTAAAGGATGTGGTGTATGTTAGTCAACCTGAAGGATTCTTGGATCCTGAACGTCCTAACCATGTATATCATTTAAAGAAGGTGCTTTATGGGCTTAAGCAAGCTCCTAGGGCATGGTATGATACCTTGTCAAAATTCCTTCTTGCTAACAAGTTTTCCAAAGGTGCTATTGATCCTACACTCTTTACCAGAAAAATGGGCAAAAACTACCTTCATGTACAAATCTATGTTGATGATATCATATTTGCCTCCTCTGATCCTAAGGAGTGTGATCGTTTTTCCCAAGAAATGAGTTCTGAGTTCCAGATGTCCATGATGGGTCAAATGTCGTTCTTTCTAGGCTTGCAAATATCTCAAAACCCCAATGGCATATTCATCAATCAATCCAAGTATGCTAATGAAATTTTGAAGAAATTTGGATTCGAATCCTGTGACTTAGTTGATACTCCCATGATTGAAAGATCAAAACTAGATGAAGACGATGTTGGGATCCCGGTCAACCAAACCAAGTATCGAAGCATGATTGGTTCCTTAATGTATCTCACTGCTAGTAGACCGGATCTTCTGTTCATCGTTTGCATGTGTGCTTGGTATCAATCCAAACCTACCAAGAAGCACTTGGAAGCAGTCAAGAGGGTCTTTCGGTATCTTAAAGGAACAATCCACATGGGTCTATGGTATCCCAAGGACACTGCTATGGCGCTCATGGCTTATTCCGACGCTGACCATGCGGGATGTCAAGACACTCGTCGAAGTATATCTGGGGGTGCACAGTTTTTGGGCAATAAGCTAGTTAGTTGGTCTTCAAAGAAACAAATGAATACATCGATCTCCTCCACAGAGGCTGAATACATTGCTATGTCCTCATGCTGTGCTCAAATCCTATGGATGAGATCTCAACTTTCGGACTATGGCTTCGTGTACAACAAGATTCCCATGTACTATGATAACAAAAGTGCAATTGCTCTCTGTTGCAACAACGTCCAACACTCAAGAACTAAACACATTGATATTCGACATCACTTCATCAGGGAGCAAGTTGAGAAAGGAATTGTGGAACTCTACTTCGTGAGGACTGAGTTCCAGCTAGCTGATATCTTCACCAAAGTGCTTCCTAGGGAACGATTTCAATTCATTCTCCCTCGTCTTGGTATGAAGAGTCTCACGCCTGAGGATCTCATAAGTCTTCAAGAAGATCAGGAGGAGTAAAGGGATTGCTTCACATATCCTTTTGTACATAGTTTAAAGCAAAAAGAAAATAGAAAAATATAAAACCTATAAAAACCATAAAAATCTGAAATATCATAAAATCCAAAAATATCCTTCTTACGACATGTCTCTTGTGTAATCAATATTATGTACGTTTCTAGAAATGTCATTCAATAATAACACGGAAACATACATATGCTTGAGCAAGAGTTTTTCTTTTTCATAATAATGTTTTTCTAAAACATGTCGTATCTACAAATATTCTTTCAAGATGGTTTGCTATTACTTCAGATAGCAACCAATTCTTATTATTGGGGAAAGTTCATTGCCAAAAAGACGACTGTTCCTAACAAAGGCATGAATTACTTAATATTCGTGCCTTTCCGATCTGATGTACGTTTAAGTGCATCATTTCTGGTAAAAGAAGAGAAGTCTTCTTTACATCTCAAATGCTTTTCCTTCAATGATTCCTCGGGAAAGTATTTGCTCCAAACTTGATGGTACCATGGTTTTTGAAGATCAAACAAACCTGAAATGTTGTTTAAAATTTGCCACTCAATCAATGCTAAAAGATTAATACTTTGTGCAAAATATTTAATTTTAAATGCGTCATCGATTGAGGGGGAGAATGATTTCAAAAACTATATATCATCAAAACAAGACCTTTGTGCTTAAACACAGTCTATTAAGTGTGATTGTTATGTGTTAGTATATGAATTTTTCATGAGTTTCTTGCTAAACTCAAAATCATTTATAAATTCATCATCTCTAACACATAACATACTCCCTCAAGGTTTGAGGGGGAGCTAACATGTCGGCTCAAAATCAGTCATTCTTAAATCTTACACATCTTTCTCCCAAAATCTTTAAACTTATTTAAATCACTTGGGATCACAAATCTCAATTGGTTTGAAATTTTTGATCGGGGGAGAAGATATGATTTAAATATGAAAAACTAATTAAATTGTGATGTTTTGAACTCAAATTTATGCTCTCCCTTATGTGCTAAACTCTTTTATATCAATGCACATATTGAGGGGGAGCAAATGACTTGTGGAAAATGATTCTTGCATATTAAGAGATCGAGACTCAGATTTGACTCATGAATTGACGAAACACAATTGTCTTGAATCGAAAGGACTAATCCTGGACGGGTAATAACTTCAAGCTGGTTTAACCAGTAATGTAAGCATGTCTCGAAAAGGACTTGTCTGAGTAGAATGTACCATTTCGAGAAACCTTTGGTGAACCTGATCGGGCCGGGTAATAACTTCAAGCTAGTCTAACTAGTGATGTAAGCGTGTCTCGAATGCCCGATCATGTTCACTTAAGGAGGATCAATTCAAAAAGTGCAACTCTTCCCAACATGTGCAAATTTTCAAAACATAACATATGAGCACGTGTTAAGGGGGAGCATTTGAAAATGACAAAACTCTCAATGTGTTAACAAAATGTGTTTCTCAATCATAAACACGTTGAGAGAATTTTCAATAATTTAATGTATGGCAACATAGGATAGTCATGAAGTTATAAGGTGGCTAAGGTTAGGAAAACCGTCCTATGATCCGCCAGAGTTGGAGGGATCTACCCATGGACAATACCAAATAGATAGTATTAGAAAGTCCGTAGGTATGATTATGAAAAAAGGAGAAATATGAGAATGGAGAAAGAAGGGGTTGAAGAATTAAAAAGAAATGAAATGAGAAAGGGTGTAAAGAAATAGCCCTCCAATTATTCAACCTTAGGGCAGAAACCGGGTTCAATTCATATGCTACTGGTGGTTACTAAGGTAACACCGGTATTGAAGACAAGACGTCATGGACCCAGTGACGTACTGCACTAAACCTTCTAGCCACTCAAGTTCTCTTAAAAGGACTTGTTTCAGTCTCACGGGGAACCGGTGTAATCTATCAACTTATCTCTTAGAGATGGTTGATATTGAAGCAGGAGACCTCTCCCTAATCTCCGCATAGGAAAACCAAATGCACTTATTGAGTCTAGAGCCCCGAGATGCATAAAAAGATCTCATAGGAACACGTGCTACTTCTACCCTGGTTGTTCAACATTAAGGACACCAGTGGTAAACTTATGAGTCCTATGCAGATCTTAGCAATCTACCAGAACATTTATGAGGGACGTTGCTAGTGTAACTCCCAGTGATTGAATGGAAATTCCTACCATGGTCAACATCTAGCAGATCTGAAAGCAGGTCACTTAGCTAATCCCTTGTGGATTACGCTTAGTGATCGCGATGGTTATAAACGGTCAACAGTCATGGAGTGATCTCCAGCGACTCACTCATTCGTTGATCTACTTAGGTAGTTCGTGTAAAGCCTCTCAGGGTTTACCGATTGGGAACAGTCTTGGTAAGGATTAGAAGGAGTCTTCACACTATGTTGTTGACAATCTCTAATTCCAAACCTATAAGTACCGGATGATTTGTTGCTAACTGTCTACTTGCAGGAATTTCTGACGGTTGCGATTGATTGCTGAAAAGATGCTGATCCATCAACACATGCTCACACTTCGACATCACAATCTATGAAATCATGATCATTGATTGGGTCTCATTTATGCTTCCTCAACTCTGATGCAGAAGATCATGATCCTGAAAAGTGTGAGCATGCCAACACAAAGATGTTCATATCACATGGAGACGTTACTGCTCAAAGATGACCCTCAGACACTCATTTGGATGATGAAGTTGAAGCTATTTCCAAAGATCATCCATCACATTGAAGGTGTCATCTAGAGTCTACCACTTAATGCACAAATATCTCAACAATGAAGAATCAAAAGGCTACGAGCTACAAAGATGTTGTCAAAGATTTAAATGCTATAATTCAGTACTTATTTTCCGAGGTGACCTCCCTTAGGGGGAGATTGTTAGGAATACGTTTATTCATATGAAGACTCGGTCACCCCGAGTGTAGTTTAGCATATTGTAGCTCGTAGTATTTATCATATTAGTTAGAATGTAGTTTAGTATTAGTTAGTATTTGTGGAGTCGGGTTGGGTCGGGTCTTTACCCACTGTCAGCTCGCTCCATAACCTGTTTCAGGGGGCGTTTTGTTTGTAAGTATAAATACCCCTTCCCTAGCTTGGAAGGGGTTGGACCTTTCACTTCAATCTAACATTTCTCTAGTTTCTCTCAAAGGCTCCCAACTTCATCTCTTTCTCTCTCTAACTTCTCACTAGAAAACATTACCTAAAATCATCCTAAACACTAAACCATCCATGTTCTTACATTAGAGTATAGTACAATGATCTTAATGAAGAAGTAAGGGTGTTTATCCAAGGGTTAAGCCTAAACTATACTCTTTCTCAAGTAAGTAATCTCCCTATCTTGATGTTAACGAGGTTAAGGTTTATGTATAAAATGGGTTTTCATCATATGATCAAAGTATGATATATGATGATATAGAAAGGAAGTTAAGCATGTTAATGGGTTATATAAACCCTTAATCATAATGTTGACTAATGTGTTAATAGGTCTTGATCTTTGTGGTAAAGGATGATCCTAGAAGATGAATGATATTGATGATGAAGATGATGCTTATGCTCTTGTTACACTTAGCTTTGAAAGCTAAGGTAAGTAAACCGGTTATAATTGATATTATAATGATTTTTATACATTATATGTTATATGATTGTTATGATAAGGTTATTGAAGTGTTTGAATGATTGTGTGATGAGGAAATAGATGTAGGGCTAGTTTAGCCTAACTAGCAAAAGAGATTGAGAATCTAGTTTAGATTAAGTGAAAGTGTGTAGGAAAGGTTGAGAAGTAATGGTGAGGCTTAGAGTGGCTAAGGTATGTGTAATATTTAATGTTGCAATAGAATGAATGGATTATGATGCTTAATGTGCGAATGAGTTATGATGTCATGTTGTAATTATTTTACGTACTAAGCATTTGTGCTTACGGTTTAATGTTTCAATGTTTTGTAGGCTATGGTGTTTATGTAAAGGCTTGGAATAAAGGTTAATGTTTGGTTATGCGAAAGGCTAGAGGATTTGTAAGAAAGTAAGAGCTTAGGTAGATACCAAGCTCAAGATCGATGTTGCACCCCTGTGAGTCATTTAATGGTTTGTAATGGGTAAATAAGTGTCAAAATTAACGTGTGTCAAGATTGGTATAATGAATTGGTGGTCATTTGGTATGCTAAAGTGTGTCTTAAGTGTTTGTGGTAAAAGGTAAATGGGTGTTTGGATAAGCGTGAATATACCCATTTTGGGTTGTAAATGAGTTGAACAATTATGGATATGATGTATTATGTTATGTTGAAGATTTCTGGAAAGTTTCATTAATTTTGAGTCTCAGAAGTTGGTTTTCCAGAAATAGCGCAAGTATATTTTTATGTAGAAATTTCTGCAGTGGGTATATGACCATATGAATATTTCAGCATATAGTCATATGGTTGCCTCAGAGTTTTAGTAAAGGGGCATGTGGCGAGCATATGGCCATATGCTATTTGCTTCTGTCAGAGTATAAATGGAGTATTTTCCAGATTTTGTCAATTTTAGAAAAATCATATCTTTTAAAGCGTAAGTTGTCGCGGGTCGTACCACCCAGCATTTCGAATGTATTTGAGTCTAATTAAATTTAAAAATACTTCTAGGGTCTGAAAGTTTATAGATTGTTGTCAATGGTCAAAAGAGTAATAGAGTATCCGTTAAAGTGAAGTTGTTTCCGCAATAAAAGTCAAATTTTGTAGTCAAACCGGGCACGGGGTGTAACATACTTGACGTCCTCATTTAGGGGGAGCCATCATGAAGGGGAGCATTAAATTTGAGAATATTTATTCCACAATAGTTCCTCTTTGACACTTTTTTTGTTTCGATAAAAATGGGGAGAAACGAGTAAAACACTTTATTGTCTAAATCTTCAGAAAAATATAGATCTTAAGTTTTACTTGTAATAATTTTATGTTTTGTCATCAACAAAAAGGCAGAGATTGTTAATACATATAAGATGTAAAAATGTTTATTTATATTTTCTGATCTTTCTACATTTTTTAGATAACAATCGTAAATTCATTTCAAGCACAACTAACATACATAAGTTCTTATGTCTATAGCTTTCCAACTCATCAAAATCATGTTTATATAAAGTATACATTTTGTAAGTAAACACAAAGTTACTTACACATTTATTTTAAGCTAATTAAAATGTATTATTACCTTATGCATGACCTCATTGATATCTTGGGGATATCTTGTTAGATTTGGGCATATCTTGCTAGATTTAGGCATATCTTGCAAGATTACATGAAGATCTTGAAAGATTTTTTAAGCCATAATCCGGGTTTATCAATACAGTGGGGCGGATCCCTTATGAAGAGGGATCTAGCAGATCCGTGGAATCAGAGAAATTTTTGCCTATAAATAGAAAGCCATTTCTCTTTATTTATTCACCCATCTCATACATACTCACTTATATTCTCTCTCTACATCATAATAACCTTGATCTCAGATCAAAGTCATAGTTTACTTTCATTTTGGTTATTCTTATTAGTTTCTCATAAAGGACGAGATCACTACACTTGCATACAAGATGATCAAGCCTCAAGTTTGCTTGTTGCTAGTATTCATCATCATCACTAGATCTTAGATTTGATTCTAGTTGATCATTCATTTCATTATACTATAAACTTGTATTGATTGATTGGTGTGTTGGGTTGGTTCTACCTTTGTAAAGAACACGGTATTTAGCTTTGTACCGGATAAAGTATAAGCGACATTGTGAGGCTTCTCTACCGGACAAGGAGCTTGTTGATATAGTATTTACGACCTCTCGTGTTGGGTGCTCTGGAAGTGGAATAGGGCAAGGAAGGTGTCCTTGTAACCGAACCACTATAAATACTTGTGTCACGGTTCTATCTTTTCTTTCCTTTACTTTACATATCGTATTTATCATTATTTATCTCTTGCATTATCAATACTTCACTATTCAAAAGATTTCACATATACTTGATCTAACTATTTGGAAACTAAATTTTGATCGGCAAAACTATTCAACCCCCTTCTAGTCTTTCACATTTATATTGACATTTTTGAGTATCCATTTTCAGGTGATAACAATAATGTAGCTTAGGAAGGGCTGATTTATGCATGGCTTAGAGAGAGACTTATGGTGACTCCACTATGGCCATTTTATTTTGTTTTAAGACATTTTTCCACAATACTTTGGATTTCAGTTTCTTTATTTGTTTGTTTGGTACTTGCCCGGATTGGGGAACCTATTTATTTACTTAAAACTATGTTGTTGTGGTTTTCGACTAACCATGATACAAGTCCCCTACTTATGTCAGGTGTCGTCATGATATTTTTGTAATCTTTTCATTCAGTGATTTTCTTTATTGTGCATATCAATGTGTTATGATGATCCTTTCCATTACACCTCGCGTTCCGCCTATAAGGGGTGTGGCATAAGGTAACCAGGCTCTAAATTAAAGCTGAATGAAGCTAACAACACTATAAGAATTTCATCATTTACCGACGTGCTTAGCAATGGAATTTATACTTTGCATCAAATTTTTGAGACGGGTAACGGCATGTCAGTGTTAAAGCGTCGCATATTCAGCGTCTCTAACCATTTGCATTGATGAATTGACGTTTTATTTTTCACACCCACAAGCATATTTTCACTCTGTAGCTTTCTCTCATCTCCTCTTGTATCATTCTTCAATCAAAAGATGCTTTAATTTCCACCAAAGAAATTTCAAGAAAAGAAAGTAAAACGATAATTTAAAAGAAAAGCGATCTATTTTGTAGAAATAAACAATATGATGATAACGTTTACAATGAAGCTATAAAAACCGGTGAAGATACTTTTAGAATCGATTATTTCTTATACATTGAAGATCAAGCTATTTCATTGCTTGAAAGTAAATTTGACCAATTTAGTTAAATTGTATGATGATATCTTTAGATTATTATTTAGCACTGAAAAAGTAAAATCACTCGATTTGAAAATGATACACCTATTGATACACTTAACCATATTAGAAATCTAAACTTATTTCGTAATTATTTTGTTTGGCATATAGAATAATGTCAACCATCCCGGTAGAGGTTGAGGGTTCGAGTCTCATTTGAGACATGTGAAATAGATGGTGTAGGTCATAAAAATTTGTAGTTCTAAAAAATATATAAATAAATAAATAAATAACTTCGGCAAAAAGAAGTTTTTCAAAACTAAGGTAATTAAAATTAGTTATTTAAGATGGAAACTGTTACCAAAAGATTAAAGTTATTGGCTTATCACTATTTATTTATTTTAGAAAGGCAACATTATCACAGAACCCACAAAGATTCAACATACAAATAGAAGACATCCCTCCCTACTTAATCAAGCAAGTTAAATGAGGAAAGGGACCCAAGAAAACAAAGAACTAATACATAAGGGTGGCAATTCTCGACACGACACGATAAATGATACGAACTCGACACGAAGTTAAACAGGTTTGGGTTGAGGGTAAATAGGTTTGGGTCAAAAACAGGTCAACCCGTCTAACTCATTTAATAAATGGGTCGTGTTTAGGTTAAACAAGTGTTAAACAGGTCAACACGTGAACCCATTTAAGTATATAAGTCTTTAAAGATAAAATATATAACTTGGTTTTAATGTTAGATATGGATTAAATGTATTTTGTTATGTTGTTAATATAAGTGAATTATTATTATAACTCAGATTTTATTGAAATTGACACTTATAAGTTATAGAGTAAATTACACCGTTCGTCCCTAAGGTTTGCCCAAAATAACACCGCAAGTCCCTCGGTTTTCATTTTTGCATCATAAGTCCTTATAATGAAGTTTGGTAACACCATCAGTCCCTATCTCTAACGATCGTTAGCTTTCTCCGTTAACTCCCCACATGTGCCTTCCATGTGAGGGTATAATCATCCGTTTTTGCATGTTTTTGTCTGTTTTTACACGTTTTCGTCTGTATTTACATGGTTACGTCGCTTTTTACATATTTTTGTTCGTTTTTACAAGTTTTCTTTTATTTTTGTACGTTTCCGTCTGTTTTTACGTTTTTGTTCGTTTTTAAACGTTTTCATTCATTTTTGCATATTTTCGTCCTTTTTTCTCTGTTTTTTGCATGTTTCTCTCTGCCATGTTTTCGTTCGTTTTTACACGTTTTCATCCGTTTTTGCACGTTTTCAATCACTTTTACATGTTTTCGTCTGTTTTTGCATGTTTTCATCTGTTTTACATGTTTTCGTCCGTTTCACACGTATTCATCTGTTTTTAAACGTTGTCGTCTGTTTTTGTATGTTTTCGCCTGTTTACACGTTTTCATTCATTTTTGCACGTTTTCGTCCATTTTTGCATGTTTAATCCGCTTTTGCATGTGTTCATCTATTTTTACACATTTTCTTCTGTGTAAAAAAAGATGAAAACGTGAAAAATAAACTGACTCGTGTAAAAATGGATGAAAACGTGTAAAATGGATGAATACGTGCATAAAAGGACTAAAATGTGCATAAACGAACGGAAACGTGTATAAAACAGACGAAAACATGAAAATATGGACGAAACGTGTCAAACCAGACGAAAACATGTAAAACTAGACGAAAACATGTAAAACCAAATGAAAACGTTAAAAAACAAAAGAAAACGTGTAAAAACGGACAAAAACGTGCAAAAACGGACGAAAACGTGCAAAAACGGACGAAAATGTGTAAATTAGACGAAAACGTGCAAATAAAGGACGGAAACGTGCAAAAACAGACGAAAACGTGCAAAAATGAACAGAAACGTGTAAAAAAGAATGAAATTATGCAAAAACGGATGAAAACATGTAAAAAGGGACGAAAACGTGTAAAAATAGACGAAAAGTGTGAAACGAACTAAAACTTGTAAAATTGACGAAAACGTGTATAAACAGATGAAAACGTGCAAAAATGGACGATTATACCCTCACATGGAAGGCACACATGGGGAGTTAACGGAGAAAGTTAATGATCATTAGAGATAGGGACTGATGGTGTTACCAAACTTCATTATAAGGACTCATGATGCAAAAATAAAAACCGAGGGACTTGCGGTGTTATTTTGGGCAAACCACAGGGACGACGGTGTAATTTACTCTAAGTTATAACTCAGATATCATTGAAATTGTCATATAGTTATTTGTATGTTATTTTTGTCATATTCTAGATCCTTATATCATTTTTGCATTTAAGCTATTTAAATCAACAAACCACCAACCTTATGCATTGCTTGACCTATTTACTTAAATAGGTTAAGCGGGTCAAAAACGGGTTACACGTGTTATACAGGTCTGGGTTAGGGTTGAGTTTCTTGACACGATTAATAAATGGGTCGTATTTGGGTTAAGGTTATTTCAACCCGTCAACCCGAATAGGTCAACACGAACACGATTCGATTGCCACCCCTGCTAATACATAGAATTGGCTTATCATTATTGATTGAAAATGAAATATTATATCATATTAATTTTGAGAAACTAATCAAAGATTTCACATAAAAAAAAAAAAAAAAAAATGGGAAAGTAAATTTTATATAAAGAATTCTTCGACAAATAACTTAGATAAAAACGTATCATTTTAAAGCTTCGATTTACGCCTCCGAGAGGTTGAGCTGCGCATGACCATATCCAATTACCAAAAAATGTTTATAAATAGAGTTATATGATGTGAACATGTCACACATTGTATTCACACATTGTTTCATCTCTAATTTTCTTCTTGAACTTTGTTCACACCAAGAAACCAAACAATTTGCCACCTGGGCTACGAAAGCTTCCATTTATCGGAAACATACACCAACTAGCTGGAGGACTTCCACACCGTGTTCTTCGTGACTTGGCCAAGAAACATGGTCCTATCATGCACATTCAACTAGCCCAAGTCTCAGCAATTGTCATCTCATCGTCTCGGTTAGTCAAAGAAGTACTCAAAACTAATGATATCGCCCTTGCAGACCGTCCACAGTCTTTAGCATCTAATATATTGTTCTATGGGCATACAGATATTCTCTTTGCTCCATATGGTGATTATTGGCGAGAGTTGAAAAAGACTTGTTCTATACAACTCCTTAGTGCCAAAAAAGTGCGGTCGTTTGATGTGATTAGGCAACAAGAGTTTAATCATTTCATGAAGTCCGTAAGCTTATTATCAAATGGAGAGCCTATAGACTTGAATGAAAAGATCTTAGAAATGGTTAATAATGTTATTTGTAAATCGACGTTTGGGAATAATTGTAGACAACAACAAAAGCTGCTTAAACTCGTGCATGTCATTAGTGTAACGATCAGCGGGTTCTACTTGACGGATTTATTTCCAGACTATGAGATTGTTCCGGTGATTTTGGGAAGCAAGTCGAAGTTGTTGAAGCTGTCAAAGAATGTTGATGAAATCTTGGACGAAATTTTGGAGGATCGACGTCATGGTGATGCTGAGGTGCATGAAGAGGAAGATCTTCTTGAAGTTCTGATGAGAATTAAAGAGGAAACTGATCTTGAGTTTGCAATGACAACCAACAACGTCAAAGCCATCTTGTTGGTACGTAACTACTAAGTACTATATATAATATGATATGGTGATGTTGATAGACTGCAAATGATAAGATACATGAACATTTCATTGTCTTTTTATTAGTTTTTTTATTTGATTCCATTTTGGAAAGCGGAAATGGGATTAATTTGTGCCTACTCAGAAAAAATTTAAAACTAATAATCATCCCGTTTAGTGCATAGCTCAGGAGGATTAGCAACATCTTCGCATTTATTAGGAAAAACAGGAGCAACTTGGATGCATATAGAATTAATTTTCCCATTAAATTATATCAAACATTGACGCAGGATATCCTAGTCGGAGGCACTGATACGACATCAATAACAATCGTATGGGCAATGGCAGAAATGATGAGAAACCCAAATGTGCTGAAGAAGGTACAAACTGAAGTAAGAAAAGCCTTTGAGGGGAAAACAACAATCATGGAGACAGACTTACAATCTTTAAGTTATATGCACTCGATAATAAAAGAAACTCTAAGGCTTCACCCTCCAGGCCCTTTAATAGCCCCACGTGAATGTAGAGGGAGGCATGTAAGATCGATGGTTATGCTATACAAGTTAAGCAAAAATTGATTATCAATGCATGGGCATGTGCAACTGATCCTGATTATTGGGAGGATCCTGAGAGCTTCAAGCCAGAAAGATTTGAGAAAACGTCAGTTGATTATATGGATACTAACTATGAATTTATTCCATTTGGCACAGGAAGGAGAATATGCCCGGGCATTGGTTTTGGTATAAGATCAGTTGAGTTTTTTCTTGCTCGTATGTTATACTTCTATGATTGGGAACTCCCACATGGATTAAGCCCTGGTGATATCAATATGACTGAAACTGAAGGAATTCTTGCAGGAAAGAAAGATCACTTGTGTTTGATTCCTACATTGTATCATAAAGGAGTTGATGATGCTTTGTTTAGGAACCTTAACTTGTAGAATCTTTGATTGTACTTGTTCTAATAAATAAAGGGTTTTTCTAACTTGTGTCACGGTGGCACAAGCTTAGAAGTTAAAAATTCCCATAAATAAAACCGATGGAATCAAATTATTGTAAAACTCCTTATGATCTAAGTTCAAATTGTGGTTGTAAGTTAATAGTCAATCTAAGTTCAAATTATTGTAAAACTCCTTATAAGACTTCATATCTTAGTATGCAAGTACTTAAACATATGTTATGTATAGATATGTGTTCTAGAAAACATTAAATGGTCGATATTAAGATAGTACTGTTCATCGACAAGCACAGATTACCAAATGCTTATTGTGAATGTAACTACGAGATTATGAGCACGGATCACATGGCGTAATACTCTTTAATTATATAAAAGTTTACAAATTCTTATAGATAGCTATATGAAATACAGGATCTATTGCATAACAAAAGACATGTATGATAGAAGTCAAACTGAACATTCTCTGTAAACACAAAGCATAATTCAGTTCAGTGACGGACCCAGGAAAAATGAATGTGGAGGGCAAAAAAAATTTTTTTTTTTGACAATAACAACAAAATGCGGGAAAAAAATAAGATCGTAATGATAAATCGAGTATTTTTACTTAGAGATAAATGATTTATAAGGCTTTAGAGCGTTGAATGTTAGGTTTTAGTATATGGGTGGGGGCAATTTGAGTTTTGGGTGGGGTCACTTTCGAAAAAATGTCAAAATTTTTAAAAAAATTACACTAAAATTTTAACTTTTTAGGCTAGCCATGGGGGGCACCAGCCCCCATACTTACACTATATATCCGTCCCTCATTCAGTTGGATGATATTTACATTTTGTTTTAGACAAAAATGACCTTAATCATAGGGTGGCCCTCTCATGAACCGTTCATATTTAAATAAAACTAATTGCACTATCATATCGAAAAAAAAAAAATCATTTTTCATTATATATGCAAAGTTTTGAGTGCTTTTACGATTAATTTAATCTGGTAATTGTTCAACGTATAAAAAAGTTGTTGCAAATCTATCTGGCGACGGAAGTTGTGCTACGAGTTTTCCACTTTGGTCCAGTCCACCGCGATCAGACTCACATGAAATCATAGTGATTGCTCACGTGAATGGTGATTATTATATTACATATTTAATTTATATATATATATATATATATATATATATATATATATATATATATATATATATATATATATATATATATATATTTTATAAGTAAAAAAAATATAAGTAATGATTATAAGAATTAAGATGCTTTAAATTGTTAGTCAAAGTATTTTCATAATTGTATCATCATGAATGCACATTTACTTCTAAAAGTAAAAAATTCAAAGATTAATGTAACGAATGAAGTTTTATTTAGTGGAATAAATAGTTTCATTTAGGGGAACACTTTACAAAATGTCTATAAATAGAGTTATATGATGTGAACATGTAACACATTGTATTCATCAAATATGGATGCCAGAGTCATCTTTCTCATTGTTTCATCTCTAATTTTCTTCTTGAAATTTGTTCACACCAAGAAACCAAACAATTTGCCACCTGGGCCACGAAAACTTCCATTTATCAGAAACATACACCAACTAGCTGGAGGACTTCCATACCGTGTTCTTCGTGACTTGGCCAAGAAACATGGTCCTATCATGCACATTCAACTAGCCCAGGTCTCAACAATTGTCATCTCATCGCCCCGGTTAGTCAAAGAAGTGCTCAAAACTCATGATATCGCCCTTGCAAACCGTCCACACTCTTTAGCATCTAAGATATTGTTCTATGGGCATACAGATATTGTCCTTGCTCCATATGGTGATTATTGGCGAGAATTGAAAAAGACTTGCTCTATACAACTCCTTAGTGCCAAAAAAGTGCGGGCGTTTGATGTGATTAGGCAACAAGAGCTTAATCATTTCATGAAGTCCATAAGCTTATTATCGAATGGAGAGCCTATAGACCTTAATGAAAAGATCTTAGAAATGGTTAATAATGTTATTTGTAAATCGACATTTGGGAATAATTGTAGACAACAACAAAGGCTGCTTAAACTCATAGATGCCATTGGTGTAGTTATGAGCGGGTTCTACTTGGCGGATTTATTTCCGAATTATGAGTTTGTTCCGGTGATTTTGGGAAGCAAGTCGAAGTTGTTGAAGCTGTCAAAGAATGTTGATGAAGTCTTGGATGAAATTTTGGAGGATCGACGTCGCGGTGATGCTGAGGCGCATGAGGAGGAAGATGAGGAGGAAGATCTTCTTAAAGTTCTGATGAGAATTAAAGAGGAAACTGGCCTTGATTTTGCAATCACAAACAACAACATCAAAGCCCTATTGTTGGTAAGTAACTACTAACTCTACTCTGTGTGTGTCTATATATATATATATATATATATATATATATATATATATATATATATATATATATATATATATATATATATATATATATATATATATATATATTTATATATATATATATAAGGAAAAATAACAAAAATATACATATTCATAAACATACTTCACAAAATACTCATTTTTTTTTTAAAACCCAAAATACCCATAAAAGTTGGCAAACTTTGCGATTTTTTTCAGAAATCTCGCAAAGTTTGCAATTTTTTTAAGAAATCTGGCAAACTTCGCGATTTTTTTTAAAAAATTTCGCAAAGTTTGCGATATTTTAAAATAAAATCGCAAATTTTCGGATAAGACTTACCAGCATGGTAATCGCATTGTTAATGAATGTAATTAATTGATAATGAATGTAATTAATTACCGTGTAATCGCATTGATAATGAATGTAATTAATTGATAATGAATGCAATCAGGGGCGCAGCTACCCCCGAAATTTTTTTTGCGATGTAAGGGTATATAGTTTTCGTGTAGAAAACTTTCAGTATATTCGGTTTCGACTCCCAAAATTTCGGTATTACGCGAAAAATAGCGTTAGAAAAAAAATATATCCCGACCCCCCACTGAAAATTTTCTAGCTTCGCCACTGAATGCAATTAATTACCGTGTAATCGCATTGATAATGAATGTAATTAATTGATAATGAATGCAATTAGGGAAAGGAGTTTCTGTTAGACTGTACGTGTATGCATGGGATATAGGGAAATGATGGTTAACAAAGAGTCTAGTTTTTAATATCATTATTATTTCATATACACGGTAATTAATTGCATTCATTATCAATGTGATTACATGTGTGAAAAAATGTTTTAAGAAAAAAATCGATTAATTGATAATGAATGTAATTAATTACATGTAATCGCAAATTTGAATGTACCAGCATACAATCAATTGCAGGTTTACATGTGTGAAAGATTTACCAGCATACAATCTGTTGAAAGATTTGTGATTTTTAAAAGAAAAATTGCAAATAGTCGCAAAGTTCGCGAATTTTATGGGTATTTTTGGTTTTATGAAAAAAATGGGTATTTTGTGAAATATGCTTTTGAAAATGGGTATTTTTTGTTATTTTCCCTATATATAATATATGTGCTAATTATATGAGTACTAGTCATAGTCACATGGAACGGGGATCGCTCCGGTACAGGATCGCGGATTGGGGTCGTGCTTCGCTAGGCACCTAAAATTCGGTTGGATGGGGGGTTGGTTCATTTAGGATTGCTTCGGTACGATGCACCAAGTAATGCGGTACGATGTACCCATGTAGCCAATATAATTACTGTATTAATTTGAAATCCAAACATTCATAATATAATATTTGTCATATTCTCATAATTCATTCACAGAAGCATTATAAAAGTTATATCAGAAGCATTATAAAAGTTATATCAGCGACATAACTTAAAAAATCATAATCAAGATCCAAAAAACAATAAAAATATGAAAAACTAGAATTTAAACTTAGTCCAGCCTTTGGCTCAGCAACATAACTTATAAAAGCATATTAACTTAAAAGATATGAAAAACTAGTCTATCAGCAACATAACTTAAAAAAGCATAATCAAATATAACTGGAACATGAATCTGTTTTAATTGGAACGCGAATCAGAAATAACTGAAACGTGAATTGCTTTGTCCGGATTTAGATATCAATTAATTTCTGGAACGCTATTGTCACCTATCCAATTTGCGCTCCCAATCGATCCGGATCGATTTCGTACCATGTTTTGGATCGAACGAACTGGATCGCAATTTGTGGCTACTGTAGCGAATTATGTGACTGTGGTACTAGTTACTTGCTAGTCTTTAGTATTTTGTTATACCAACATTGGTTTGTTCATGTAATTATTAAAGGCTAAGTAATTAAATTACATCAAACATTAATGCAGGATATCCTCATAGGAGGCACTGATACGACATCAATAACAATCATATGGGCAATGACAGAAATTATGAGAAATCCAAATGTGCTGAAGAAGGTACAAACTGAAGTGAGAAAAGCCTTCGAGGGGAAAACAACAATCACGGAGACAGACTTACAATCTTTAAGTTATATGCACTCGGTAATAAAAGAAACTCTAAGGCTTCACCCTCCGGGCCCTATAATAGTCCCACGTGAATGTAGGGAGGCATGTAAGGTCGATGGTTATGCTATACAAGTTAAGCAAAAAGTGATTATCAATGCATGGGCATGTGCAACCGATCCTGATTATTGGGAGGATCCTGAGATCTTCAAGCCAGAAAGATTTGAGAAAACGTCGGTTGATTATACGGGTACTAACTATGAATTTATTCCATTTGGCGCAGGAAGGAGAATATGCCCGGGCATTGGTTTTGGTATAAGATCAGTTGAGTTTTTTCTTGCTCATATGTTATACTTCTATGATTTGGGAACTCCCACATGGATTAAACCCTGTTGATATCAATATGACTGAAACTGAAGGATCTTTTGCGGGAAAAAAATATCACTTATATTTGATTCCTACATTGTATCATAAAGGAGTTGATGATGCTTTGTTTAGGAACCTTAACTTGTAGAATCTTTGATTGTACTTGTTCTAATAGATAAAGTGTTTTTCTAACTTGTGTCATGGTGGCACAAGCATAGAAGTTAAAAATTCCCATAAATAAAACCTATGGAATCAAATTATTGTAAACCTCCTTATGATCTAAGTTCAAATTATTGTGGTTGTCAATCTAAGTTAATAGTCAATACTCTTCCATTTATAAGACTTCATATCTCAATATGCAAGTACTTAAACATATTGTGTTCTAGAAAACATTAAATGGTCGATTTAGATAGCAGTGTTCATCGACAAGCACAAATTACCATATGCTTATTGTGAATGTAACTACGAGATTATGAGCACGGATCACGTGTCGTAATACTCTTTAATTATATAGAAGTTTACAAATTCTTATAGATAGCTATATGCCTATATGAAATACAGGATCTATTACATAACACAAGACATGTATGATACAAGTCAAACTGTAACATTCTTCTCATCAGCTGTAGCAATGAGTCAATGACCATCCTCTGTAAACACAAAGCATAATCAGTTGGATGATATTTTCATTTTGTTTTAGACAAAAATGATTTAAATCATACCTTACCAAGTTCATAATTGGCATTTGGGTGGCCCTTTCTGAAACTTTTTGCTGAGTGTTCTTTTCATATACTTTCATCTTTAAAAAAAAAATGGAGTCTCATTCACTCAATAATTATAGCTCATAGAGTTGTTGCTTTCAGAATCATTTTGGCAACCATATCATTCCTCTATTGATACCGAAAACATAATTGTTTCTATATAGTAATATATAACCACCAACCATGTAAGATTTGTATCCAAACTTTTTTTGTATTGTCATCCTTTTTTAAAGTTACCATAGTTTTTCATATACCCTTTTTATCTCCTTTAAATATATGGCCCTTTTTATCTCCTTTAAATATATGGCCTTGAACCTTTTAACCTCTTAACGAACGTTGTCTCTTAGGCTGAGAAAATGACCCAGTATCATTATTTTAACAAATTTTACTGGGAATGAACTCTGATACCACTGCGAAATGCTTTAGTAGTTTATACAGATATATCAATTGACTCAAAATTAAAGCTTAATGATCAATTAGAATGATACAAGCCTAATATAACCAAAACAAGAATATCGATTTCAAATGCAGGAGGGGTTAGTTAACACAACCCGAGTCACTATCAAATTTATGTAACTATATACGTCTATATTACACCATAGTTAACCGAAAAACAAAATCAAATATTATTGAGATTCGCAAAACAAAATATTAAACAAAATACAGGTGGGGAGGAGAGGGATAGCAAGCTGCAACAAAAAACACCTTCTGATCCCTTCTTTGCTTTACCCACATTAATCATTGACCATCCCACACTCAAACCATGTCAGCCACTGGAATGTTTTTTCAGCTCGTTGTCTTGGCAGCAGCCTGTTGAAGCCAAGGGTGTTGCAAACATTGCTGTGCTGTTGGTCGATTCTCTGGTGCAAAATCAAGAATTGGAGTCAAAAACTCTGCAAATTCACGAGCATCCGTTTCAGGGAACTTGAACTTGTCAATGAGTAAACGACTGATTGATGAGTATTTTAGTCTACGGATCCTTTTGAGGTCACCATGTCTGTCAAAGTAATCTTTGGATCGACCACCTCCGACGGCTATCTGTTTCAGTTCAAGAAGGCAGAAAAACATAGCATGAAGGTTTTAGTATTTGCTGTTTAAAACGGGTATCGTGGGGGTTGAATTGTGTTACCTTCCGAGGTATCTTTCCTAGGAGTTCCATCATTAAAGCAAGGTGGTCCTGAAGTAAAAAATTCCCAGTTAGTATTTCACAGAGGTGACAATTTCGACCCTTAATTATGAACGAGTCAATTTGGGTTGCTTTTATATCTCAGATGTACAATAAATATAAAATAGCTAAAGAGGAAAACAGTCATTAAGTTACACTTTTTTAAGCATAAATTTTTCAATCATTACAACCAACCTGTTTTACGAAAGCAGACGCGATATTTACACGAGTTAAAAAGTGTTGAAAGTCACCTAAAGTGTACTTGTTAAGCACAAAACCTCATTATTGTTTTATTAAAAAGAAGTTAATATAGCTTTTTGAATCATATTTGAAACAGTAACCGTTGGTTAAAAAAACACGAATATTTGGACAAAAAGTGTTTCAGATCCACTAGACCCGTTTTGGACTGAACATGGTGGGACCTATCAACCCACCAGACCAGCCCATATTGCCATCTTCAGGAAAAACGTAATACCTCGTCTTCACTGAAACCTGGTCCTGGCTTAGGAGCAAACATCATTTCACCGGTAGCGAGCTCAAAAGCTGTGCACGCAAATGACCACATATCCACCGGGAACGAGTAGCCTGATTGTAGTATAACTTCAGGAGCTCGATATTGTCTTGTTTGAATTTCCTCCGCGATTTTTTTATCTTCCCAACATGCATTTCCCAAGTCCACAATTTTGCACCTGAAATCAATACCATCAAGGCATCTTTCAGGTTTTGCAGCTGCTGCACCCCCTCCTATGACGCTTCTTCTTTCAGCTGCAATTTTAGCAACTGCTCTTCTTGCCCTCTGCTTCAGTGTTTTCTCAATCACGTTGACCGTTGCTCCACTGGCCAAACTTCCCTCCGGTCGTTCGAGAATGGGGAGTGTATTTGATCTAACAGGGTCTTTAGATGGATTTACGGTGGAAAGAAGGAGAATGTTTTCGGGTTTTAGGTCTGTGTGAATTATACGAAGTTCTCTGTGCAAATAGTCGAGTCCAATCAGTATGCATCTGCATATCTCCCTTACTTTGTTCAAGTTTAGGCCTTTATAACGGTTATATCGGATGAGGTGCAGTATGCTATCACCAAGAAACTCAAGAACCATGCATAAATGCTGTCCATTTGGGCCTCTGTGTTTAAAGTGATCCACTAATTGTACAACACATTTTTTGTTTCCAGGGTCATTTTCGGTAATAGCTGAAAGAACCTCGATTTCGTGGAGGGCAGCTTGCACAAATTCTGGTGCACTCTTCTGAAGCTTGAGTGCAACATATTTCTACAAAATGGGGCAACCAAAATTACATATAAAACTGGTTGCACAGAGGTCGTAAGTAGTAAGAAATGCACTTAATGACAATTTAGAGGGTGTATGAGATTGCATATTTTTGGCTAGTGCTTATGTCCTATAACTACTTTAAAAAATGCGACTCTTCATGTGCTTATTTCATCAAAATAAGCCCAACACATATGCAATTCCAAACATTCCCTTAGAAGATTAAGAAAAGTAAACAGAATATACGGGTATAGATTTAGGTCACAGCCTATAAAATCTAAATTGTGAACTATTTTTTAATGTTTGTAAGAATGCTAATATATAGGCTAGATAAAGCACTAAAATCACAAAGCATAAACATTACGCATGCCATAATGAAAGAAGCATTAAAATGGCTTTATTTGTCTAAAAACCCAAAAATAAAATGGTTGGATTTTGAGAATTTCACTACGACTTTTCCCTACAGAAATTTGGTCAATGCAGAATGAATAGAGTTTAGCTGTCTAAAAGAGATTAGAATGGATCTCTAAATTTATGTTTTGGAAACACTTGGAAAAGGAGACTGCCAAAAACAGATCTCACTGTCTAGAAGTTTATAACATTAATTGAAACAGGTTTTGGACAATGTAATTTTCAGTGTTGCAAGAAAAGGCCTACAAGGCCGATTAATCGCCACCTAGGCGCTAAACGGCCACCAACCTTTTCAATTTGTGTAAATCAGTCAAATGTGGTCAACGACGGTCAACGGTGGTTAAACTTGCCGGAAATACCCAAAACTCGCCGTAAACTTGTTTTAATCACTTCCAGTCGTTGATCTATTACAAGTTGTTTGTTAAGGAAAATCTTGCCGGGAATACCCAAAACTCGCCAGAAATACCCAAAACTTGCCAGAAATGCTAATCCGATTAATCACCGACTAATCCCACCTAAACCGATTACAAGCTACAAGGGGGTCGACCGACCGACAACCGATTCGCGATTTTTGCAACCTTGATAATTTTGATGGGTCCAAGGAAAACAAGCGATCGACTTCCTTCCCCGTCGTTAAAACTCTATCAAGAAATCTGGTACTCTCTAACAATACTAGAGCTTATTTGCTAGAAATTCAATATAACTACTACTTCAGTATCTATCTACAAAGGAACTTGTTATTCAAAAGATTGTACTAGCTAAAGCTACTCTAGATTACAAAACAAACTGGTCAAGATGCCTGCATAAAAAGGTTATCTTCTATTATCTACCGTAAAACTATATAATGATGGTCAGATTGATACATAATCGGATAATCCTGGTGGAATAAGGCAATGCACGTAAAGAAAAAGGTAAGAGAAAGATGCACTATGCTAGACCTGACCAGTGCTGATCAACAAAGGCGGCTTCTTAGGCTCCATAATAAGAAGATGATAAAATTTGAAAGCTAACTTGACCATCAGCTTGGCCAGCCCAAGTATCATTCATAGGCACTGTTGGCTACATGAAGAGAAATGCACAATTAAGCATATTCAAACGACGGAAAAGTGGAAAACTGTGATTCTTGAGGCTCAGTCCATTATTTGATCGTTACTTCCAAATAAAACTTAACTCACGTCCAATTGTTCAGTATGGGAATTTATCAAGCACACTTGACTTGTGTTTTCACGGCTATTCTTGTAGGTTGAAGACGTTACTTCTAGCTTATCTTTCTTCTATCCGACTTTATATTGTATATGTAACTCAGTTTAGCCTTCTTAATACACAAACTAGAAAAAGACATAACAAAACCTACTATAACGGCAAACCATTTAAAGAGTCTGTGTCGTATGTGTTGTACTTTCTCTGAACGCTCATTTATCCTATCACCAACATAAGTAAACACTAACACGATAAACTCCGGAAGACCATGATTCCATGAATACAGGGATACACCACACGTATTTCTGACTGATCACATCAATACACAAACATATTTCCAAAAAGAAAAGATCAATATACAGACAAAATACGCCGTGCAAGATCAACGGAGAACAACTAACTCACTCTAACTATAAACACCCATCTTAAAGTCAATCTAAAGATCTTACTTTAATAGGCTTCCTTGATCCTACATTCACTTACTAAACACAATCCGCTTATTTAAGCTAAATGTGACGATTCAGTTACGAACTAATTATAGATACACACATTTCAACAAATGATCTACATTTCTTACCATTTCGAAACATGATCCATTAAAAATACATAAATAACTAATATTATTCCTAAACATGATACATAATCTAGATCACGGATCTTGACAATCTAAAGTTTAAAAATGAGAAATGGCATACTTGAGTTTTGGTATCATAAGCAAGCCAAACGGTGGAAAACTGGCCCCAGCCAAGCTTCCGTTGAGCGATGAAACGACCGGCAGCAAATGAATCACCTACCCTCACCGCATGATACCCTCCTTTCCTGTAACAATCCAAATCTTCATCTTCTTCAGAAGCTGATGACGATGATGATGCACAAGACATGTTTTAGTTATACAATTGATTGATCCGTTAATTAGATTATTTGATCTGTTAGAAATGTTTTGGTCAGAAAAAAATTGGGAGAAATGAATTGATGGCCTTGAAATGTTTTCTCCACTTTTTGCTCCTCTTTTGTTTAAATTGGTTTCTTCCTTTGGTAATTGTGTTTTGCTTTTTTCAAGTATTTGTTTGGTTTGATGATGATGTGGTGTTATGTTGTAGGGTTGAGTCGTTTGATGGTGTTGGCTTACCTTTTCTTAACCTCATTATTTTTAGTTACACGTTTCCATATCGGTCAAATGTCTTCCCACTTGTACAAACTAGTGGTTCATTTGAGTTATTACGGAGTATCGTTTTTCTCTTTTCTTTTCTTTTTCTATAGCGGTAAGAGGGGAAGGCGTAGCTCGCCCAGCACCTTTCGCCGTTTTTACGTGGAGGTTTTTTGCTTGGCCACAGCTTGCCGTGCACCAACCCCCCTCGTCATGTCTCGTCATTTTGGGAGCTACTCGTCTGCACGACGAGCAAATGAGTTGTACTTGTTGTTAGGGATGAGCATGGTTCTGGAACCGGAATCAGTGGATCCGAGAATCGATTTCTCTGAAAAGTGAGAATCGAGAACCGAACCGAATATAGTTTTTTGTTCTGGTTCTGGTTCTGGTTCTAGTTCTTTTGGAACTACCCGTATAGGAACCGTTTTTCTATTAAGCTAATAAAAAACACAAAAAATTAAACTTTTTAAGAACTTGCAACTATTTACATTTAAGCAAATAACAATTAACAAATAAACCATAAACTTGAATAATCAATGATTCTACATTTACTTTCACTTGTTCATATTTTTAACAAAACAATAATGCATAATAATCAGGAAAACAAAATAAAATAACTTAAAACTTTGTGCATAAACAAGTGGTTGATTTGAGTTATTATGGAGTATCATATCGTTTTTCTCTTTTATTTTCTTTTTTCTATAGCTGGTAACTTTTAAATACTTCTACTATGTATCTCACTATGTACTTATAAATATTTTTGACGATACTTGAATCAACGATCTCTTATTGCTTGGCGCATTTACATACCATTAGGCCAAAAGCCTCGAGTATCATGTTTGGTGTGGTATTAATAGTTGAGATCTTCTCTACTATCGTTAGGCCCGATGTGTACGAATTGTAACACAGATAGCAAGGAACTCAACCAACCTTCCCTTGGGTCACTTTATTACTTAAAACGTTTATTACAAGAAAACTAAAGATAGAATCACAAACTGTGATCTGTCAAACTAAATTGAATGATTACAACTGAAAAGATGAAACAACCAAAATGTAAGGATCACAGCACAGTGATCAACTGAACGATTAGAAGGTGTTGTTTGTTTATTAAGAGGCTCTGAATCTGAATCTGATTCGCATATCTGAATCTGAATATGAGGTAGAAAAGTCTGAATCTGATTTCAATCTGAATCTGAATAAGTGGTTGAGAAATCTGAATTGGAATCAAATAAAACTGTTTGTTTTTATAAAAATGTCTAGATGTGTTAAACTATCAGTTTTTTGTTGCCACGGATGTTCACCTGCGCCGACTTCAGGCTATCCAAAAGGGTAGTCGTTGTGGGATTAGTCGGCTCGCAATGTCAAATCGGAAACCCATGTTACCAAAAAAAATAATAATAAAAACGTGTTGGAAACCTTGTTAAATATAAACTTATTTTTCTTATTAATAATCAATTTAAAGTTAAAAGTATTTTAAACAAAACGTACAATCTAATGTTTATTTGATAAAAATGAACGTGTCGGAGTTTAGCTTAAGCTTTTTAAAACGATTAACTAAATGGTCGCGTTATTGTTGAGATATGTGCATCTAAATCCGAACCTTTCAATTTGAACAAAATATAAATTGTCACGTACATTCTTTATTTAATAAAACATATGCAATGATTCTATTTATTACGAAAGAAAAAAGTGAAACAAGACAAAAACACCAAGAAATGAAAAGAAACACCAAAATTAAAAATTATAACAAAATAGAAAATAAATAAAAACAAAAAAGAAAGTAAGAAAAAATTAAGAAAAATGAAAGGGACACTAAGAGGTGTTAAGACACCCCATCCACATCTAGTTTAGTAAGATGTTTTTGCCTCTTACTGCCTCTTAATGATCAAAAAAACCAAACGCTCTTAACACTGGTTGCCTCTTACCGCCTCTGATGACATGAAAAAAACAAACACTCTTAATGACCCAAATATCTTACAACGTATGAATGAGTCAGATTTAGATGTTGTTAAGAGGCATTTTTGAAAAAACAAACACCACCGAAGAGTGAAACAAAACGATTATTTTTTAGGGTTTGAAGAGAGCGTATGAAAGTTGAGAGAGATTGTGTGAGATTGTAAGTTGAATTATGAGAGGGAACCCTAATCTTGAAGTTTATATGGTCCAACTTCTACACTTTGCAATCCAATCCTCGACATATTGCAATATAGTCCTTAGAAGTTTGTTATTCAATCCTACAAAATAGAAAATAAACAAACAAGCCCCTCAAGTAGAGAAGCGGTTAGGAATAAGAATAAATTGTCCAGATTAAGTCACTGGACATATAAAATAAAGTTCTCAATAACCTCCCTCAAACGTTATACCCTGAACATATATTTTAGGTTTAGTTTTTGACACAATAACTTGCGTTGTTGAACATCTAAACCTTTAGTAAAGATATCAGCAATCTGCTGAGATGTATAAACCTTAATGGTTTTAACAATAACAGCTGAAACCTTTTCCCTTATCAAATGCAAATCAACCTCAAAATGTTTAGATTTCTCATGAAAGACTGGGTTTGCAGCAAGCTGCAAAGCGGATATATTGTCACAAAACATCTCAACTGGTAACACGCGAGTTATACCAAATTTACTCAAGATATTGCAAATCCAAATTAATTCACAAGTAGCAGCAGCCATACACCTATATTTAGCTTCAGTAGAAGATCTAGATAAGGTGGCTTGCTTCTTGTTTTTCTCCTGAGATTAAAGAGTCACCCAGAAAAACACAAAAAACCGGATAGTGATTTCCCGGTAACAAGAAATTTTGACCAGTCAGAATCAACATAGACTTTAACATCAAACTGTCTAGTTTTATTAATCTGAACACCACAACCACGTGATCCTTTAAGTTACCTTTTAATCAAGGGTTGGAACAATTTTTGGTTGATTTTCTGAGCACAAAGTGTATGTATGGTTTTAATGGGGATTTTTAAGGATTTTTGCTACTTTAGATCCGTCCTTTTTAATGTTTGTTATTCATAAAGTTCACATTTTTATGAAAGTTTACATCATATAGATTGTGTTTGTATAAAAATCTTGGATATAAAATGTTGGAAAATTGGTTTTTAAGTAGTTCCTACTATTTAGGATCTAGACCAATTTTGTAGAAATTTCATTTGGTGAAATTTTCATTTGGAGAAAATTCATTTGGAGAAAACTTTCATTTGAAGAAATTTTCATTTGGAGAAATTCGTTTGGAGAAATTTCAATTGGAGAAATTTCATTTGAACCGAAAATAACCAACAATGTTATCCATCAAATGCAAAATAAAAAACGTTTCCAAGACTTATCAAGTTTAATTAAATCCTTAACCCAAAACCATCAATCAAACTAAACATACCACATTTCACTTAAACGATCCTTATCAAGTTTCAATTTACACATCAAAGGCTAGTTTCTATACTTGAATGTTTATGTGACTACGGAGTTTGTATTTTATACTACCAGATTGGAAATGAAGTTATATTTAGCAAGTTCCCGCACTTATGTATATTCTTTTCTCTCTTTCTACTACATGAAGATGAATTGTCTAAGCGTTTATTGATTGTGGTGAAGACTTGACTATCTAGTTACTTTTATGTTTCTTCTCTATATACACAAAGTAGCTATCACTTTAAGGAGTTACGTTTTAGTGCTTAGTGTCTCACGTAGTTGAGGATATGTCAAATGGTTGGGTACTATTACATGTTGGGTATATGGTATCACCGTTCTAGGGGTGAGCACGGTTTTGAAACCGCAAAGAACCGGCCCGAAACTTAGAGAACCGAGAACCAAAAATGCATATTTGAGGAACTGAGAACCGGACCGAAGAGCGTGTTTCGATTCCAGTTTGGTTCTCGAGTCTGATTCGGGTATTTCGATTCTACCAGATTGGAACTGAAATTTATAAAAAAACACCCAAAAATTCAATATATATATATATATATATATATATATATATATATATATATATATATATATATACTAGATTTCAAAGCCCGCCCGATGGGCGGGCATGACTTATAATTATTCTTTTGCCGGTGTTTGTTAACGGAAATTCATTTTTTAAGGACGGGGGCTTAACTAATATTTGATGGTGTTTGTTAACGGAAATTCATTTTTGAGGAGAGGGGCTTAATTAATATTTTGATGGTATTAGTTTACGTTTAAATTTTTTATGATTATGGTTGACATATTTTTCTATAGCAAAAGAAGGGTGGTAAAATGATTAGAAAGTGTACATTATTTACTACAATAGCGGTGATCCACACCTTTTTAAATCGAGTCAACTAAGGATACATATGTTGCATAACACATGTTAGAGGTATTGAATTCACATGCTTTGATTTGTATTCTGGTAGATAAAGTATATAAAGTATATAAATCAGCCTACAATTTTAACATTGAGGCAATATAAGTTTCAAGATGGTTATAAAATGACACTTGTCTATTTCGAAAATGTTAATGTTTTCCTTGAGCATATTTGTGTCGATAGAGTGGGAACATACCTTTCCATATCAACCTAATCTCCATGAATATCGTTGAAAATGATAAGTTAACGAAAAGATATAAACATACAAAATTTTTCATTGAATGACAGAATTAGTTCTACACAAGACTTGATCATGCATACATTAATTTTTGAACGTTATATGCATTATTTAGACTATTTCATATATGCTCTTATTAGATCAACCTTTGACTTGTTATAGATCAACACAGAACTTCACATATTAATATTTCATTTGCAATTACCAATGTCAACATTTTAATAGAATAAAATCTACTTTTGGTTACATTTGACCTGTTTAATACGTTTTATTTTAAGCTATTTTTCAAATTTTATTCCTTTTATCTTGGTCCATAACGACCCAATTAAAAAGGCATAAGTAATTAGGGAAGTTTTTATCAGATAGCACATAAAATTTATGATCTTCCCTGATACAATGAGGTCTCTGGTTTAATTTGGTACTTCAGTTTACAAATTTTATTACAATTATAAAAGCAGAAGAACATAATAAAGAAGTAGTTGTAAACACCCCCTTATTAATTGCAGTTCCCGTACAAAAATACCCATTATAACTCAGCCCGTTACACGCCCTGCCTCTTTTGCCATCTCTATCAGCAACATTTGATTCAAATAATACTTTAAGTAACATATATTTCATTACAGGTTACTCGTAGTACACCTCACGCTAGAATATTATAACACCTCACTATTATAAATTCTTAAGATAACTTACTGATATGAAGAATAAATTGAAATGGGTCAGTTCATGATATACGTAAAAAGCAATATGGGCTTGAACACAACTGAATATAAAAGTAACACGACTAATAATCCAGACACACGTGCTACACGCAATCCACAACGTTAAGAAGCCAATAATCATTTAAATATATGTCTTCAAAAGGAAGACGACATAAATCTCAAATTAAAAACCCCACAACACACATACCTGATCTGTCCTAAGTTCCTAACGCATGTGATCGTAAGAGGACAATTTTTTTGAATCAAGATAATGAGAGTGGTTTACTCTGTACAGAAATTTCTCAAAGAAGCAAGTCCCTATAAGTTTTTGTTACATATAAACATGAAAATTGAAATAACGAAACGTAAAATACACTAATCTCTTTATTCTTAGTCTTTCACCTCGTTATTTTGTCCCAATTTTGACCGGGGCAACTAAATCCTAGATTAACCGATTAGTGGAAAGCATTTGCAAAGTCACATTATAAGTACCCGAAAGCAGGTTTCCTATAACTAAATGCACGTCGCATCCATTTTCCAGAATGTCTGCGATCACATTTTGTTGGCTGGAGAACTGCGAATTCTTAGGGACTTATATCTATTTGTTGCTATACATGGCTAAGTTCTCCCAGTCCCAGTCAGTTGGCGTATTTAAATTCCAGTCCATTAGACGAATTGAAACAAAGCTCAATATGATTTCTTAACGCTATATGCTCCATCCATTTTTAAACACGGAATCCAGCCTGTCATATGTTTGTATAGCGTAAGAAGGGTTTTAACGAATGGTTGCAAACAGAATGATTTATATTGTATAGCTTTATTTTACATCCAACATAACTATACACCAATAAGAAAAGCTGGTGAGTGTAGCTTTTTGAATATTTTCCCCATACATGTAAATCCGACACCATGCTACTGCCTTTTGAGCTTTTTGGGGCAATGTCAAAGCACAATGTAAGAGATGGTGTTTCTATTGCCTTATCACTTACTAAAACAGCTACTTATACAGTTGTTTGGTTTGGAACAAACACTTATTAATTCATAAAACAAAACCCTTGACTATGACTGCAACTGTTAAACAATGATTTGTCAATATAGTCTCTAATAACACCAACGCCACAGTGAAAATAAACAGAAGTTAAAAATGTTGAAAAAGATACTAATTACCTGTAGATGCCTTAATGTTACATGATTAAACAACAATCAACATATCTCTCTCGATCATATTCGCCAAATATACTTGAAGCACACAGCATCAACGACCCTCATATACTTAGTTCAACCCCCCAAAATTGATATTTCGTGAGTTAGAGAACCCTGCAAAAAGACATATTGCAGATCAGAAACAAAAGAAGGAACTGTTTTAGATAAAGGACAAACGTATATTTTATGCAAAGCATTATTGCAAATATTGGTCAATCACACATGCGTGATCTAAATGTCATGTGCAGTTAACATAAAAGAGAATTGACAAAACTTTTACTTATTTGAACTAATTCGATGCTAATGCTAATATGAAACGTTCTCACTAACCTATGTTTGGGTTGATTTGATTTACGTTATCTAATGAGTCGAATAATTATATAATAGCTAGAAGAGAAACAGGTCTAAAATTATTAGTATTAATCAAAGAGCGTCGTCGATTGTTGATTACGTATTAACATGCAAACTCATTTGTTATCCCAAAAGGTGAAGGTCTCTCGAGATATATATAGATATGGAGACAGTGAAAATTTCTGACTTACAGAAATGGCGGTGTATAAGGCACAAACATCTACTTCACCACCATCGTGCATACTGAATAAATTTTAACAGCTTAAAAGTGAATACACAAAACCCTTCAATCAAGTATGTTTTAAAAAATATGAATCAATAATAACTGGTGGTAATCAGACGCCGAACCTGAATCCTCCACTTGTGTGTTTCATTGTTGCTAAAAAACTTCAACTTACTTAAGTGTAGGTCAAGTTAAAGATTATACATTATTGCTAGAGGCTCAGTTCATTAAATTTAAAACAAAATTAGCTAAAAAGAACACAGGTAAAATGATTTAAGAGACGCCTAAAACAAAAGTTGTGTACAGGACAAGATCAAAATCCAAAAAGGAAAACATAACACAAAAATCTAACCGTTACATAATTGATTTCAGAGATCTATGACCGCCTAAGGTGATAAGTGAATTAACCGCAGCATAAGTTGTACAAAGATGCGGCATCTGACAGTAGTAGCAAAGGTTAGCAACTTTCAAATAAACTCAACTGGAAAATTTTCTCTTATGCACCATACACTACACTACGAAAAAAAGGTACGTAATACTTTCAGGTGAAAATACATGATTTAGCAACAAAAATTTACTTACGCAAGCCACTTTGCGCTTCCATTTTCCCTGCCTCTCCAGCACTACCCTCTTTGATAACAACACCATCAGCATTGCCAAGTTCTGATCCAAGTTTAGAATGTATTTTCCCTTCCTGAAATTAGGATATTATAGGTCATGATCACATGCAAACTTGGTAAGCTAAATCTAGTAAAACTGTCTGAAAGCATGTCAATAGTATTTTCTTCCTGTTTACCTGTCCGCGGTGGCCGTATATAGTTGGTTCGGTGGTGGCCATGAGGATGGTAAAGTCCATCCCATCTAATAATAGTGGGCCTGCTATGCCTACTGGTATCTGGATGTAACCAATTGGCATCTCACAACATTGTCCAAAAATTGAATAGTAGTCAAACTCGCCTAGGGGAAGTCAATATAGTGACTTTCCGCTAACTGTCTCCAATGCTTTTATTCTAATAAACACCACACGCTTTTTTTTTTTGGTAAAAGGGACACTACCCCGGCAAATATATTAAGAAACCAAAACCTGTACAAATGAACTACCTATGGACAACCCCATAGTAGTTATCAGTCCATGACCTCCCCAAAACATGCTTTGGGAACACTTTAAGAAAACAAGACATAACTCTACAGCTAAAACAAATACAATTCAAATAATTCAAAAAGAGGACACTACTTTTCTGGTCTTCCTCAAAACAAGCTAAACCATCATGAAATCTAAGGTCCAATATCTTCAGCTCTGTATCAACAAACATAACAACACACCAGCAGCCCTTAACCAGGAAAAAATCATTGATAAAATAAGAGTAAGCCACCATAATCCCAGCAATCCAGCAAACTAGGAGGCTACCACCATACTTACTAACCACAAACTTAAACCAACACCACCCAGGAAATGGTCTTCCACTGAAATTATTCCAATGGAAATGCCAGCAAGCCCAGCTTCTCTTAATACTCTTAAAACTTAACTGCCTAAACTTGTCACCACACAAAAGAACTTTTAGTCCTCCCATCTAAGATTTGAACTTTCTTTTTACCACTGCATTGCTTCACATGGAAATCCCAGATACTAGCAGCTTCATACACCTGAGCAGAAGGCTTGATATTAAGACCCATGATTCTGAGTCTAACAATATCTTTAATTAACCTGCAGATAACATCACTACTTCTGGTTTGATCTTGAAAAATTCTCATGTTTCTCTCTTGCCACACAAAATAAACAGTAGCTCCAATAACCAGTCTTTGCAGCACACTCCAAATGGACTTATTAAATGGAATTGTCATCATAAAATTCAAGATAGCAGACCAACTATTGGGAGCTTTAAATAATTTTGCCATACTCTTGATTTCAGACCATATTTTCCCAGAATAAGCACATTCAAAAAATAAATGGTTATGACTGTCAGGCACATTTTTGCAAAACACACATTTCAGATTAGTAGTTTTCTCCCACACATACATCTTGTCATGAGTCTTAAGCCTCCCCTGAATAGCCAACCACATCATGAAGGAGTGCCTGGGAATACACTGGCTAAACCATACCAAACCAGCCCAAGGGATGACAAGACTACTATCTCTGATATCATTCCAAACAGTGGACACTGAAAAATCTTTATGTCTACCTGACTTGGTAATCCACATAATTTTATCAGCTTTCCCATCAATAAGATCAGGAGGATCGAAAAGAAGAAGGCCATCAAATTCATCAGTAAGAACCTTAGGCCATGACCAACCATCCCTATCAATAATATCTGCAACCTTAGACCCCAAAGAAAGGCCAGAAGAATGAATCTTTCTAGTAGAAATAAAAGCTTCTAAAGGGCTTAAAGGGTGCCAATTATCAAACAAAAGCGACGTATTAGTCCCATTTCCAATCTTGTGAAAAAAATGCTCCCTGATTAAACCTCTAATACTGAGAATTTTCCTCCAACTCCATGATGCTTCTTGTTTTGCTGGAACATTCCAAAAATTTCTACCCTTGAGCTTGTACAAGTGAACCCATTTGACCCATAAGGACTTTTTGAAATTAACAAGGTTCCAAATATGTTTAGAAATCAAAGCCTTATTCCAATCCTCCAGAGATCTAATACCAAGGCCTCCCTCCACCTTAGGCTTACAAACATCAGCCCATTTAACTTTAGCCTTGCCTCTTTTGAACACACCATAATTCCATAAAAAGTCACGCATAAGTCTTTCTATCTCATTAGCAATGGAAACAGGGAGAATGAACATGGACAACCAATAGATTTGCATGGAACAAACCACAGACTGAATCAATTGCAGCCGCCCAGCAAAAGAAAGAGATTTGTTTTTCCAGTCCATAATTCTGTTTTTAACTCTATCAATTAACGGTAAGCAATCATTGCAGTAGAGTCTATTGGAAACAAGAGGGACTCCAAGATATTTAGCCGGTAATCTTCCCACATTCAATGGTAAAACCTCCAAAATTTTAGCCTTAGTAGCATCCCTAACATTGCCAAAGAACACTGTGCTCTTAGGAAGACTAGGAAATAAACCAGAAGCCTCACCAAACTCATCTAAAGCCAATTTCAAAACTTTGACAGATTTGCTATCACCATGGCAAAATAACATAAGGTCATCCGCAAAACAAATATGAGTGAGATTAAGCTCC
Source organism: Artemisia argyi (assembly GCA_030686995.1). Classification (NCBI taxonomy): domain Eukaryota; kingdom Viridiplantae; phylum Streptophyta; class Magnoliopsida; order Asterales; family Asteraceae; genus Artemisia; species Artemisia argyi. The sequence goes on along the minus strand of CM060704.1, from coordinate 103,796,646 downwards.
TTACACTGCCAGTGGAATTTAAAGTCAGCGCTAAGGTCTACCTGTCTTTTGATCATGAGATTAAGAACCTCCATAACAAGCGTGAACAGATAAGGGGAGAGAGGATCCCCCTGCCTTAAACCTCTTTGGCCTTTAAAGAATCCATGCATATCGCCATTGACATTAATAGAAAAGGAAGTGGTTGTAATGCATTCCATAATCCAATTAACCATAACACTGTGGAAACCATAATTAATAAGGCAGTTCTTCAAAAACATCCATTCCACAGAGTCGTAGGCTTTGTTGATGTCAATTTTAAAAGCACATCTAGGACGCCCCTTATTCCTATGATAACCCCTCATCAATTCTTGAGAAAGCAGAATATTATCACTAATATGCCTATTGGGAATAAACGCACTTTGGTTCTGATCAACTAAATCATCAAGGCAGCCTTTTATCCTATTAACGATGATCTTACTAATGATCTTATATACCACATTGCAGCACGCAATGGGTCTATAATCAGAAACCATAATGGGAGTTTTAATCTTGGGGACAAGAGAGATAACAGTAGAATTAATTTCTTTGAGGAGCTTACCCGATTTGAAAAATTCTTTGACAGCATTGCAAATATCTACACCAATAGTACTCCAAGCAGATTTGAAAAAATGCGCAGAGAACCCGTCCGGGCCTGGAGCCTTGTTGCTGTCAATATCAAAAAGGGCAGTCTTGATTTCTTCATCCGTAATGTCTCTGATCATGTAAGCAGCTTCAGAAGAAGCCAACTTATTAGGAAAAAGAGAAGCAGGATCACGGAAAGGCTCAACTTTGGACATACAGCCATAAACTCTTTGGAAATGAGTTACAAATTGTTGACCAACCTCATTTCCAAAGAAAGAAGAACCATTAACATCCTTAACCATAGAAATCCTACTTTTATTAATCTTCCCTTTCACAACATTATGGAAGTATTTAGAGTTCCAATCCCCCTCCTTCAACCACGTGGTTTTGGATTTTTGCTTAAGAAAAGATTCTTCATCTTTTAAAGCAGCCTTATAAGCTTTTAAGCAATCTAGCTCTTCTTCTCTCAGCTTAACAGAGTGAGGATCAGCAACAAGAAAAGCCTGAATATTAGCCAACTTGCTTCTAAGAGATTTCACATTCTCAAACAAATTCCCCTGAGCAAAATTCAACTTTCTTAAAGGCTTTTTGAGCATCTTCAGTTTGGAAACAACAGAGAACAAAGAAAAGCCTTCCACATCTTGACTCCAAACTTCCTTAACAACAGGTAAAAACCCCTCTTTGCTAGACAAATAATTGAGAAATTTAAACGGTTTAGGTTTAGGTTTCACAGCTTCAGGGATAACAAAAGTAGCAGGGCTGTGGTCTGATGTCATGAACGGGAGAAAATTAGCATAAGAAGAAAGGAAAGCAGAAATGAAAGCCCCATTCCCCATAACCCTGTCAAGTTTCTTCAACAACCCACCAGGCTTACCAGGCCTTTTATTCCAAGTAAAGCTCAAACCATGCATGGATATATCATCCATATCAATGTCAGAAACACAATCCCTGAAATCACTCATAGAAGTGGTGATTTTAGAACTCCCCGTAGACTTTTCAGAAACATCCAAAGTAGAATTAAAATCTCCTAAGATTACCCAAGGAGAGTCTTTAACAATCTTGCTAAACATATGGAGAGACTTCCACAACCCTCTTCTCTCAACAGTGTTCACATGAGCATATATAAAAGAACAATAAAACCTCAAATCACCCCTAAGGGATTCAACTAAACAATGGATAACTTGAGAATTTTGATCTAGCACCATAAGGTTAATGTGATTAGGATCCCATCCAACAATTATTCTAGTACCACCCACACATGAAGAGGCATTAGATACCCACTCCCAGTTTCCCAAAACACGCCTATAAACATTAGCCAACTTCCTCTTTTTCAAGTGAGTTTCTAAAAGACCACAAAGACTGTAATGGTCCTCTCTAAGAAGTTCTATAACTTGATCCTGATTAGTAACGTTACCCAAACCCCTCACATTCCATGCAAAAGCTTTGAACCCCATTAAGAAACATTAGAGATATGGGCTGCATTATTACCTTTTTCCTCAGCAGCATGAACATCAAATTCAGGTTTCATCTCATTGGCAATCCCATCCACATCAGACGCCACATCATCCTCTTCAAAGGAAGGGTTCAATTTGAACTTATGGCAATTTCTGTAGAAATAATCCAACTGCTGAGAAGACCATTCCAATCTCACAACTTTCGAAGGATATATACCAGCTTCCAATAAGACATCAACATCTTCTTTCATATCAGACCAGACCTTACCATTTCGCTTCTTTTGAACATTCACCTCCTTCTCCAAATTACTTTGATCCATGTCAACATCTTCATCTACAAGAGCCTGAAAAGAATTACTAACAGGAATGGATTCATTAGAAACAACCTCCCCAGAATTCTTAGAACCAGATCCTCTCAAAAGAACCTTAGGGTGGAAGTCAGGATCCTTGCTAAGTTGATGCAGGGATTTAGTACCACTAACAGAATTGTGATTCTTCTTAACAAAATTACCCGGATTACTCTTTTGACCATTAACCTTATCAGAATTCACATTACCATTAACATTACTTCTGCTCCTCCCCGCATAATTGTTCGCCTTAGGATGAAACCTGTAGAGATTATTACCATTACCACTATAACCATTAACACTCCTTCCATTTACTTGATTATTACTGAACTTCTTCTGAAAAGCCCCTTGAGAATTTCCATTTTGCCTAATCTTAGCATTACTAGCAACTGTCTTATTATTTCTCACCACAGTCGTAAAACCATCATTATCCATACCACCCACTTTACCCATGCTTCCAATTGAAGATTTCCCCTTATCACTTACACTCTCCTTATTGGCAACCAATTCTTCATCCGTTCTAGGTCTCACCTTGCATGTAAGTGTGTTGTGGCCAAATGTCTTACAGTGAGTACACAATGGGGGTTTCCATTGGTACTTAACTTCAAGTTTCCCCACTTTAGCTGGCCTGCTACCCAAAGGAGGATACTCAATTTCTAGAACATTAGGAAGCTCATCAATGGCAGACACCTCCACTAGAACTCTAGCATAATCTAATTTCCCTGCTTTCTTTAGGCATCTTTCTTTCGTCATCTTATCCATCACCATAGGTTTCCCTACACCACTCATTATTTTACCAATACCATTACCATTGCACAACTCCATAGGGATGTTATAGACACACACCCAAATGGGTATAGAAGAGGGTTCTTTCTTATCTAACCATATGCCAGGCTCCCAATTATTCAACACAAGAGAAACATTTTGAACCATCCACGGACCACAGTCTAAAACAGTCTTCATACCCTCTTCATTGTTAAATTTAAAATAATAGATCCTAGAACTCGTCTTAGTAATTTCCTCAATCCCATGAACTCTCCACATTTTCATAAGGTTGCCCCTCACCACCCTATAGTCCATAGAAGTTCCAACAAAATAACCATACAGCTGCAAAGAACACACCTGTCCACCTTTATAAACTTCTTCTGCTGAGAATTGGATTCTCCTATTGCCATTATCCTGTTTAGAAACAGCACTAGGAGTGTATTCCATTTTCAAAGTCAACTCTTCACTACCCTGTTTTAGTTTCTCAGCAAACCTATTTGCATCTGCGGTATATTGATTAGAAAGCACTGGTTGCCCAAAACCATTTATTCCACTAGTATTCCAAGCACCCCCCTTCTGCTGAACAGGCTTATTGACGAAAGGGTTACTCAGGCTACTCTTACCAAATTGTACAGTGAAAAGAGGACCAATGGGCTTCTTAAGAATACCTTTACTCTTATCATTCTTACCAAATTCAAAACCATTTCCAGACTTACAACAAGCAATACCATCCACCTCACTAGCAGTTTGCACACTAGTATTTACAACATCCTCCATACTAGTATGTTCACTACTAGGATTAGGGCTTGCTATTCCCACACCACACCCTGTCTCAGCCATAGCAATGTTATCACTATTTCCAACCTGAGTACAACTAGCATTTTCACCCTCCTTCATGCTAATGTATACAGGGCTAGTAACAGGACCATTACTCTTAGCTACAGGTATACTCTGGATACTATCTAATGGGCTCTTTCCTAAGGGGAAATTAATGAAAGACCCATCATTACCATTAGCCAAATCAACAGAATCATCAGGCTTAGACTTAGCATTAGACACACAAATACTACCAATGGAAAAATTCATATCAGTTTCAATAGCACCAGATTGCAAATTAGAAGAAACTTTACTAATATCCCCATCACCATGAGAATCATTAATAATACGTTTCCCAGCCCTATTATCAATAGGAGAAGGGTCAACACGTTTTCTAGACTTACCAGAACCCTTAGAAGAACGGAGACTCCTAAGGATAGAACCAGCTCCAACAGAAGCAGATCCCGGAGAAGCAACCCTAATTTTAATACCATGGCGATGCCTACGAACTTTACCCTCCTTACCTTTTGAAAGTAGGCTATCAGATCTAGTGAGATGAACCTTATCCGGTGACATCCCAGTAAGTTCACAAAACTCTTCAACTAGTGGATCTGGGGGTTTGTGCTTATCAATTGGCATAACGAAGTGTTTGATTTAGAAGGATTACAAGAGGGATTACAGATTAGAAGGTCTGTAATTCAATCAGCAAAACAATTGTGATTGAATGGAACGGTGAAAAGAGCAATCGCCAAAATCGCCCTAGGAGAGAGAAAAGAAAAAAGAAAGGAGGTGGTACCGTTAAACACCACACGCTTGATGTCCCCTAACTTTGATTCTAGGGAATAAGATGGAAGTTTCCTCTCAACCACCAACCTTATCACCTCCTCGTCCTTCTTTGTGATCAGATACGAAGCTAGTAAATCTGTAGAGGAGGAAAAAGCAACATAGATGATTAACTTATACCAAGAAGGCAAAAACAATGAAATAATATACGGAGGAGTGAGCGAGCCTGTTTTCTCTTTCATGACTTTGTCACTCTCTGTTACTCATTGATAGTTGGTTAGTTGCAGATGATGTTTACTCATTGATAGTTGGTTAGTTGCATATGATTTTTTAGCAGGTGAACTATCTCGAATGTCTGCTATTTCTGCTGGTCAACTTGTGAAGAGTCACATGAAGTATAATCGTTCCAATAAAGATGCAACATCCAAGCCATAAAAGTTTGTATATGGAGCCATGCCTTAAGTTGGTGTGCAACGGTATATATACTACAATCAGTAATTATGTAATTATTTTTTTCTAATGCACGAACCCACTTGAAGTAACTAACTGCCACACCTCCATCATTTTATGGTCTTAAGTTAATTGTATGAATCTGTTAAGAATGATAATGTTTAAAATTTTAAAGAAATGCAATATAACTCAAAACCATAGCAAACTATATGTACATAATCGTTTAGAAACCTCATAGAGAAGGAACTCTTAAACAGGATCTTATTATCAACAATCTTAATAGCTTACACATAAAAAAGCAGAAAACACATTTGAATTGAAAAGTAACATGAAAATGTTCATACTACTGACTTGTGATTTTCCTTTGAATGCACTTCTTTTTGAATAGACGGGCTAGACTTACGAATATCGTTGAAAAAGAGACAATATAATGCAAGTTTTTACTACTGCATTTTCTATAATCCCGTCACATGCAAATCTGCAACTAACAATTTTACAGAAATTCTACACCTTCAATTTCATACTAAACTGAACAGCTACATGCTTCTATTATTACTCTTCTATCTGTTTACTCGTCAAACTTTGGCAACTAAGAGAATGAGACAGATTTACTGTTTGTACATTGTACTTATCCAGTTGGCCATCATGTTTTATCCTGACCTTGGGATCTAACTGTGGCTAAGGGATAGTCTTAAGAACGTCACACTTGATTAGTAATTAACAAATTTATCGGCGAGAGGTTGAGGTCGAAATATTGGGCAGGTCAGAAGAGTGGAAAACGGGTCAAAGTGAGTAATTTTTCACTCTGGGTTGGGTTGTGTTTGACCCGACACACTTTTTCTCCAACTTTTTAACATTTTTAATTAATATTTAGCATGTCAAATATAATTACAAAAATTACTTCATTTATAAGAACTTAATATAATGATTTAGGAGGTTTCATGACCTAAGAACATACTTTAAGTGACATTTGACCCATTTAACCAATTCGACTTGTCTCCTTTTAAGACTTTTTAGTTGATCCATAAGAGATAAAACATTACCCTAAATCCTAATTGACCCGTTCATAAGTAAATGGATCAAAATTGACACATATACTCAGACTCTCAGTTTGTATCCTAAGCCCAGTAGAAATTCAATTTTCAGAAAGCAGAGAGAGATTGTTGATTTGCTCCTACTTAGCACACATGCAACCTAAATAAAATGAGCCAAGTTGACAGCCAGAATATGCAACATCCTATCGAACAATATATTAAACAATATCAGGTTCAAGATTTTGGGCAAGAATCATACATCGTTTCTTTTAAGCCTCCCGCGAAAGTATAGAAGTGTTGTTCTCTTTGATGCACTTTCTGATAAGCATTTGGCATTACATAAATCAAGATTGGGAACATAAAGAAGTATCAAATCTTTTTAAGGTGAAACTTGGCTAGGCTTGTACCTAAAATTATTAATAATACTACATTTATTATAACAATATGTTGACATATTATATGCATGAATGAAATTAAGAACAAAAATGTTAACAGTTCCCTGTGTTCCATGCAGACTGATCAGTAACCCGCTTCAATGCTTCCTAAAAAATACAAAAGTTGAAGGTCCATTAGAGGAAGATCCCAGTTTATCAAATATTATGATAAAATACCGTAGTTAGTACAGTAGTTCCGGGTTTTGGCTATACATATAGCCATGTACTAACGTACATGTCCCACCTAGCCGCTATAAGAGCACAAAACATTCATCACTAATGATTGAGGGTATTCTATGTCTGTAGTAGGCAAAATTTGAACTACGTATTTAGATAAAGAGGCCCAATCTTCTCTCATACCTGATGGTATTCCAGTTGAAGCTCATGGTCATGTTTAACAGTACATTCTTTCACCCGAACTGCAAATGTCAAAAAGGAGCCGGTATTCATATTTGTGAATTATGAGCATTCCTTGCCGCCACATACACACCTAGCATATGATCAAACCTACAAAACATGAGTATACACAGGTTCACCGGTATCCAAAAGTGTCGTGTAAAGTCGTGAGTAAAAGATTGAACAAAGTATGTTATTTACTTACTTTCAGTGCATCAAATGGAACACTTAAATAGCTGAATGAAATTCAAAGTAATGAAGTCAGCAAACATGACATATACTTCAAAAGAAAACTTAAGCACATAAAGAAAAGCCAATGGCATAAATACCAGTTGTATGTGACCTTTAACTGGTACCCGCAAGCAATTTGTTTCCTCTTGTGTTTAACTGAATATCAATATATCGTAGAAACATCAGTTGTATCACCTTCCTTATCAGTTGCTAATGCTAGGAGCGCGTTAACATCTGAATTCATGGTTTAAGGAGCTTGAATCTCATTAAAGTTATATACTATTATGCGTCTGGAATTATCTGTACAAAACCAATTTTATAATCATTGGTTAGTAGTTCCTTATATTTCACAATGGAAGTTTTTGTGGGTAAATCCATCCCGTGCTCGAATCCACTATGACCTATTGCCCGACTCGTACCCTCTTGCCACCATTGATATATAATCAGTGCAATTCAATAGAGTTCCATTTTGCACACACATAGATAGGTAAATACCTGCATGGCATTCATAACACCAGGACAGAAACCAAAAATGAAGAGAAAATGCCTTATAAGCAACAGCTGAACCTAAAAATGAAGAAAAATGCAATAACATACAGCTTGTAAGAACTGTTAATGTACTGGTTTTCATTCCAGTTTAAAAATTAGCTTTTAACTCAGGAAAATAGCAAATATAGTACCCTTGTTAGGACTGCTACTCAAGAAGTGGAGCGTTGATGTGTGGGGATTGCACCAGGCTTTACCTCTCAAGGGATCTCGAGAAGCTTACAACCCCCACCAGGCAGTGTACCTGATCGTTGTAGTATAGTACAGTGACAAGTACCGGGGGATTGATCGTTCAGCTAGGAATAACGTCGCTAGGATTAGAAAACCTAAATACTAGTTCTAAAGATGAGGGATGATTATTTTTGTATTTTTATATTTTTTAGAAAGCAAGTAAAAATCTCGGGTTTGAAGGATTTGGGCGGAATTAGTTGCTAGTCAACTAACCCAATACTAAAGATGCAATCAAAATAAAATACTCGAAATGAAAATAAACTAAATTAAACTAAGGTTGTGAGCAATAAGTGGAGAAATTGTGTTTACTTAGATTTCACTACTCCCTAGATATCTTTTACACGTTAATTACTTGTTATAGTTGCGTGGATGACGGATTGTATTCCTTAATACCATTCATGGGGTGGCGCACTTAATTCCCCAATCCTATGAGTGCCTACTTCACTCCTATGTCGAGCCGGCTAAGAAGCTCCTAACATGGGATCATTAGAATTTACTCATGCATTAAATACAACCAATAAAACCTAGTGCACGTCAGTTCATGTTTCCTAAGACCATTTGGAGATCTGCCAGTTTTCTTAAGCCTAACATCGAAATCATTCATCCAATACAACCATAAACAAGTAATCAACACATAATTAACATTTAGGTTTCATTAGATCTAAGCAAACACAAGATAGATCTAGCCTAGCATGATGGAATTAAGACAAGAACAAGATATAGACAACCAACACATAGACATATTGATTGAATTAGAAGAACACTTATCTTAATTACACATGAAAGGGTTCAAGGGCTGAAAACCCTTGAAAAACCTGTAAAATTCGTAATAGGTTCGGCCCTAGGGTTTCTCCAAAACTTCTCTTTTTTTTATGAATGAAAATTAGAAAACTATATATAGGAAATTGAGGCTGACAGCGTCAAGACCAAATAGGTGACGCCGTCATCTCGCCGCCAAAAGAATTCTCGGACTGCCTTGATCTACTTCTTACGCCGTCACGTTATAACTTTTTCCAGGCCGTCACGTATTTTACTGTTGACGCTCTTCCTTGTGACGTCTTCATTTCTGTACTGGGCCGTCATGCAATTTACTCTTGACGCCGTCAGGATGTTGCTCTTGACGCCGTCACCTACTGTTCTCAGCAAGGAAAATTAAGACTTTTGCGTTTTCTTCACTTTTATGCTCCAAAAACGTCCGAATTGCTTCCTTTTCCAGATTTCACTCCCAAAGTACCTAAAATCACAAAAGGAACGATTTAGGGCAATATTTGATCAAATAAATTCAATTTCGGGCTTAAATGACCCCCTAAAAGTGGTTCATTTTTCGCCTCATCATATACCCTTACACTTGAGATTTGCTTGTCCTCAAGCAAATGCGCTTTTATTTTAATCAAAATACAAGTTAGGGGTCATTTAACACTAACATAAAAGTAATTACAACAAATAATCGTTCCACTAAAGACCAATAGACAAGCACGGAGGTCATACACAAGCACCTCACAAATAGTGTTTAGATACTCACATCTCTCGGGTGTAATAAAGTATAAATTACAATATGGAAACGGAAGATATCTCTCACTACCTGTCATAGCAAAATAGATTACCATAGGCTTGGGAAAGGATCAAACCTCCATGTAAGATAACAAATATTTATAACTTATATGGTACTTGTGTTTAGATGGAATTAAAGAAAGAAAGAAAGAATAATAGATGAGAGTTTAGAGAGAGGAAGAGAGTTGGGTGATTTCTAGAGAGAGAGAGAGTTGAGAGAAAATAGAAGAATGTTAGATTGAAAGAAAAGCACCAACCCTCTCCACATGTGGAGAGGGATATATATAGTTTCCTACAAACGCCCACACCCGGGCTGTGGATCAGGCATACAGTGGGTAAAGACCCGTTCCTTCTTCCACGGTGTTACTTAATCTAATACTAATTAACTAATAAACAAACTAACTACGAGCTAACTTAATGCTATTACAATCATTAGGTGACCGAGACTTTTACAGGAATATTTGTATTCCTAACAATCTCCCCCTAAGCGAGGTCACCTTTGAAGTTAAGATCTTTGGTCTTTAAGCATTCTTTAATCTTTGTAGCTCGTAGGATCTGATTCTTCACTTTTCAACACACTTCGTACTTCAAGCAAGCGAACTTGTGATTAGAGTTCCTTTGTGATGTGTGATCTTTGAGCTTCTTTGAGATCATCTGCCAAAGTAAATCTCCAAGCTCATCCATAGTAGCATCGCCTTCATGTGATGTAGTGACTAAGGACCATCATGCTCACACCCTTCTGTATCTGGAGACGTTGCATTGGAGTTTGTGGATTATGAGACCTTTTCATCAGAGTTGCGGAAACGTTGTTAGTAGTCTCTCAACATTTGTTGTAGCAAGTCTCTCATCTTCATTGATAGTGTGGAGGATGTGTGAGCATGAGGTATGGATTGACCCGATTCAGCTGGAAACTGGAGCCATCAATGCCATCTTTATATGTGTCCCTGAAATAAAACAGTTAGCACTAAAGATAGAGAACAAATATGGCTTTGTCATTCGTTCTGCGAGGACAGACTACCCTCCGGTTTTGTGAAAACCGACCTGTGATCAGGTATAGTCTCTTTTAAAGAAGACTCTCCTTGACAGGAATTTCCAGCTTGTAGTAATGAATTTTCCAAAGAATCCACTTCGGAATCTTCATACTTAGCATGTTCTCATACCGGAACGTCTCAAAGCAGACAGCACGATAGAGTGAATCGGTGAATAGATATTCACGGATTGATGAGAAATTGATTTATAGAAATCACTCGCGTGTCATATGATAAACATTTTTGAGACACAACGAGAGTTTTATACTTTGAATCACATCTCCATCAAAAATACTTTTGTTTGAAAGATATTACACAATCAATGTGCTCGAAAGATAAGTTGGTGAGCACATTGAGAGGTTTTGGCAAAAGTATTCGTCAATCCATATCCTGGAACAAGTTTGATTCAAATTTGAATCGCACCATTGTTGCTTTCCAGTTGTCACTTGATCATTGATCCAAGATGGATCTCACATGTCACCTACCAAGAGCTTGAGTGATGTTCGCTCTAGAAGGATTTCCATCGTCATTGTGAATATTTTCATATCACTCGGATGTTCTGGCAATACCACAAGGATAATGCGTAGGACTCTAAATATTTTATCTTATTTTCCACATTGTGTGAAACAATAAGCATATTTGGAATGTGTCCTAATGAGATTTATGGATGATCTCTTGGCTCTAGACTCAATAGTGCGTTTTGATCCGCTCCTGGAGACTGGGGAGGCGTCTCCTGTTTTAGGTATCAACATAGCTCGGAATGAGCGGTCGATACATTGCACAGGGTTCCCCGTGAGAATGAAACAAGCTCTTTTAAGAGAACTTGAGTGGTTGGGAAGTTTAGTGCAGTGCGTCACTGGGTCCATGACGTCTTGTCTTCAATACCGGTGTTACCTTAGTAACCGCCAGTAGATTATAAATTGAACCCGGTTTCTGCCCTAAGGTTGAATATTTGGAGGGCTATTTCTTTTCACCCTTTCTCATTTCATTTCTTTTTCATTCTTCAACCCCTTCAGTGCTTACCGAGATTTCATCACTAGAACCTTGTTGGGTTTGTTCCAGTCCTAGCTCTATCTCAGTCCGCACTCTTCCCTTTCTCACTTTACTCCTTTTTTCATAATCATTCCTAAGGACTTCTAATCTATCTATGGATTGTCCCTGGGAAGATCCTTCCGGTTCTGGTGGATCATGGGAATTCATACCTAACCTTAACCAACCTTATAACTCCATGCATAAAGATAAATGGTCGGTCTTTAGTATTACTTCCACAAACGCCTTTGCTCCCCCTCAATATGTGCATCGGTATACGAAAGAGTTTAGCACATATGTGGGAGCCTATTATTGAGTCCAAAAGATCACATTTGATATCAGAAGATTGCATATTTAAATCACATTCTCTCCCCCGATCAAAAATTTCAAATCATTCGAGATTTTTTATCTCAATTGATTTAAATAATTTAGAAAGCGTTTTGGGAGAGAAATGCGGTCAATTTTAATATTTTCTGATAAAAAGGAACTTTTTCTTGCTCCCCCTCAATCTGTGAGGGAGGTTGTTATGTGTCAGATTTGAAGAGTTTACAAAAGATTTGAAGTTTTAACGAAAACTCTTTGAAAATGTACTCATTCTGACACATAACACATCACAAATCATTTTGTTGCAAGGTTTTATGTACGAAGTGTGGGGAGTTTTGATGATACATAAAATTTTGAGAAATCACTCTCCCCCTCAATCAATGACGGATGTGAAAGCATAAAGATTTTCATAAACTAGTAACGTCATTGATTGAGTGAAAATTTTATCAAACTTTTGAGTTCAATTTGATTTTCAATCAAAATCTCATGGTACCACCAAGTTTTGCACAAATACTTCCCGGAAAAATCATAGAAGGGAAAGTATTTGGCGATAAAAAGAAGACTTCTCTTCTTTATCAAGAAATAATGCACTGAAACGTACATTAGATCGAGGGTGCATGAATGTAAAGTAATTCATGCTCGGATGAACGGCACCCTTTGTTAGGAACAACCGTCTTTTTGGCGACATGTTTTCCTTAGTTTTGAAAACCGGGTTGCTATCTGAAGTAATAGCAAACCATATTTTTGAAGACCGGGTTGTAGCCTGAAATGACTACAAGCCATAATTTTTAAGAATGTTTTGAGAAACGACATGTTTTAGAAAAAAACTTTATTTGAAACCGAAAAACTCTTGCTCAAGCATATGTATGATTCCGTGTCATTATTAAATGACATTTCTAGAAACGTACATAATATTGATTACACAAGAGACATGTCGTGAGAAGAATATTTTTGGATTTTTTATGATTTTTCAGATTTTTTATGGTTTTTATAGGTTTTATATTTCTCTATTTTCTTTTTGTTTTTATAATATATACAAGGATATTTGAAGCAAATCCATTACTCCTCATTCTCTTCATGAAGACTTTTGACTGATTCTGGCGAGAGACACTTCATACCAAGTAGCAGGAGAATAAATAGAAACCGTTCTTCCTGGAAGTGCCTTTGTGAGGAAATCTGCCAGCTGTCATTCTGTCCTTCTGAAGAAAAATTCCACAACCCTCTTTTCCACTTGTTCTACCGAACCTTTGGAGAATCCATTTGTCAGAAGAAGCATTGACAGTATATCGTACCAACAAGGATTATCTTTACTCCATTTTGCAATATTGTTCATGTGGTTGAGGGTTAGGAACTGATGTAGCCCTATCAAGATCTCCTGAAGAATATGCCTTAGAGGAAAATTCAGGAGCAAGTGTGTTGTCGAACGGAACATCATTGGGAGGAGGAAATGAATTAACTTCAAAAGAATCGTCGACTGCAGTGCCTTGATGTACTGGTGGAGATTGAAAGTATGATGATGTTGACGAATGACTTGTTGTTGGAGCGTCTTGACCTATTGAAACAGGACAAGATGAACCATTTTGGATCGTTTGGTACATGAGCTGCGATGGCTGGTGGTACCGGTGTATCACCAATTGGCAGCTCGACATATTCATCAACCATTGGATCAGCCAAGATCTCCAAATCCTTATCGGTAGGAGGTACATAAGGTACATGCAGGAGTGGGATACTATACAAAGCCTGAACTGAATGGTTCAGAAGACAAAAATTTAGACGCGGGTCCTGTACTGATGTGTACAGAAGCCATTTGATCAGTCAGCTCATTGTAGAAGTGTGTAGCCAACATCTCTGAAACATCCACTACCAAAGCTTTCGAGGCTCTTGAGTAATCGTCTGAAGCCGTAGATGCCATGATGAGATCTTAAACGGAATTTTACAATTTTGTGACTTAAACCGAGAGATCGGTTCTCTCCCGGGATTTTACTAAAGTCAACAAAAGAAACCGAAAGATGTAATATGTGAGTTTAGACTTAGAGTGAGATCTTGGATAAGTTACAACTAGCATTAAGTGTCAAGTCGCGACAAGTCAAGTTACAATAGATCCGATCGTAATAAGTCAAGTTGTAACGATTAACTCACAACGTCAAATTACAATCAGATTAATCGAAACGACTTAAGTCACAACAATTCACCAAACACAGATTGATATCAAATCACAAGAATCTTACTATTGAGTCAATCGCTAGGCACCACCAAATTGCTGAGTTTTGGCCTCCTCAATGTGAAGCTTTGGTAGCTTCCCCCCAAACCGACAATCATCTTCATGAGACACTTCCCCCAAGTAGTTGAAGTGATGCAAAAAGTCTCATTGCATGAAGCTCTAGAACCCGAAGAGAACGATTACACCGAAGTAACAGGGTGAACCATGGATCATCTCTACGGTTAACAATCCCGGAATGTATGATGAAGCCCGATCACATGACCCTGTTGTACATCCCCAATGTATACATTACTTTGAGGTTTGGAGCAGTTGTCAATTAGGGGGAATCAGATATCAACATCTTCATTTCACTAAATGCTTTCCAGCTATCTTACACATGCCAACTCAATCCATATTGTACGCATGTATCCAATACAAGAAAAGACGATGACACCAAAGTAACAGGTTGCAGCACTGATCATCTCTGTGGATATCACCTCCGGAATATATGATTAAGCCCGATCACGTGAACCTGTTGCGCGTCCTTGATGTACACAAATCTCTCCCCTGATGGTTGCGATCTCATCGGAATCAGCATAACATAGTGTACATGAACCATTAACCAGAAGCACTTTACCAAAAATCATATCAGCTCATATGAAGATGTCGATAAGCAATATCATCTCACTCTCCAGTTGTTCTTCTCATATTTCTTCCTACTGAAAGCTGAAGTAATACATACCACAAGTATCAGAAGACCACTTCCCCCACGTAGTTGGAATAATACACCAAACGCCACGAGTTAAGACACTGATTATCTCTGCGGTTGTGACATTTGTCTTCCCGGCATAACTTCAATTAAGAAGAAGTATTAAGTTCATCACGTGTACTCATTATGCATTAAGATGTATGTCTCCTTCCCCCTTGCTAGTTTTGAAACCTCAGAATCAGCAACACATTATAAGCACATCTACTTGAAATCTTGTGAGAAGAACAAAATTGGTTTAGCTGGATCTGGTGAGAATCAACTGCTACAAAAACTCTCTCTAACTATCTTTACCAACCCTTATGTAGGCTATTTGAAGTGACCACTGATGAAGTAAACCCGATATACCAAAGTTGAAACTGAAGAAGAATTCCCCAAATCCGTAACTTAAGCTTGCACTGTTGTTGATTAAGGAACGATGTAGGAGAATAAGTACAACATCTCTTGAGACTATCCACATTCGCATTTGCGTGTGACACTGAGCACTACAATGTAACTCCTTGAAGTGATAGCCATAACCCGTGAGTACTACAATGTAACTCCTTCCATCGGGTATAACTAGATAATCCAAGTCTCAATCATAAACTTTAAGAGTTCACGCAAGTCATCAATCAATACATGAAGTTTCGATGATGAAATAAGTAGACGCCTTCGTAAAATACTCTTCAATCTCAATTAAGGGATGACAAATAAACTCCGTGATCACTTGACATTTCATTTCCAAATTGTTAGCCGTTTAGACATTTTAACCAACATTTTCCATAATGTTCTTCAGGTTGATTTACAAAGTGCACAATGGTAGGAACAACAATCCTTGATATACGCTCAAAAAGACGGATCATTATTCATGTGTGCAACTTCATAATCATGATAGTCATCATCAACACCTTGAGGAATAACATGAGATTGGATTACTTGAGCAAGTGATCAATCATCATTCATAATACTTCTAGATGGTGCATCTTGATCAATCATCATTAGTTGAATTTTGGAAGTAATCATCAAACATAAATCCCAGTCATCCTTCGTAAGTAGAGCATTAGGTGTTGGAGGAGAGTCGTATGACCATTCTTCAAGCATTAATCAACATGTGGTATATTCACACTTCTCCCCCTCAAAAATTGCAAGCGAGGTTTGCCATTTTTGATTGAGCAAGTGAATAATAATACAATTAGTCATGTATTTTATTCACACTTCTCCCCCTAAAAAATTGCATACGAGGTTGCCATTTTTGATTGAGCATGTGAATAAGAATACACTCCATCATGTAGTTTAAGCACTCTTCTCCCCCTCAAAAATTGCATACGAAGTTTGCCATTTTTGCATGAGAAAGCATGAAGCATGTTGATGATGATGGTCAAAACAAGAAGATTTCTCTTCTTCCGAAGATAAGGCACACTGAATCGTACACCTTTCTTTTCTTTGATGAACGGGGCCTGAAGTGTTGTCAGCAGACGCCATAATGATGACAATAAGGACCGAGGCTTGAACTGAAGTGTTCAAACGTCACAGTCATTGAAGAACGAGGCCTGAACTGATGTATTCAGACGTCATAGTCGTTGAAGAGCGAGGCCTGAACTGAAGTATTCAGACGTCATTTATCACATGCATCAAAGTTGAGCTTCTATAACCCCTGATTGATGAGATATCACTCTTTTCGGCAGCCAAACTCTGAGTCTTTCCTTAATAGGATTGAAGGATGTACCTGCACTTAAGTAAAGACTACCTGCATTGACATTGAGAGTTTGTTTGCATTTATATGGGTTAGTGAAATCAACATCTATACCATTTGGGGTTCCACTTTCAACCTTGGTTTTGCCATCGGTAAGCAACTTTCTGGTAGGTATCCACTTAAGTCCAACATTCTTAAAAATTCTACCAGTTGGAATCCACTTATGGCAAGGTCTAGGATTGTTAAGCTTCTTATGCATAGTGGAAGATTTGTAATTATTCCTAGTCTCCAAAGATTTAGCTATTTGAATCCACCTAGGAGAAGTTTTAGGTTTGTTTGGCTTCTTATGCATTGAAGTTGACTTACTATAAATCCTAGACTTAACGGGTTGAACCTTAGCTGTGTTCCTCAACAAACTTGGAGGCATCCTACAAGGTCGTGGGCCTAAGATACCGTCCTTTTGAAGTAGTGCCCTTTTCCTAGCCTTTTCTAGATCATAGCTCTTGTACAAGTCATTTATCTCACAAGAGTTTCTAATATTAATGCTCGGTTTTGACATTGTTTTCGAACCAATCCTAGAGAAGCTGGGAGTAGGAGTAGCTACATGTTGAGTTTTGACAGAACTAGAAGCAATTATCTTAGGAAAATAATGTGGAGTGACTGGTTTTGTCAAAACTTGTTCCGCATCAACTTGGGAGGCAAACCGCGTTTTTGAAAATTTTGGTCGTTCATATCTAAACGCATTCAGTTGTCTAACAACTGATTGGTTTCTATTTGGTTGTGAAACTGGTTTCCCCAAGATTGATGGTTTTGCAAACTTAGTGTTCACACTATTCCCGGTTGCTTTTCTAAGCTCGTTCTTTAATGCTGTAATAGTGAAACCCTTTTCCTGAAGTTGAGCTTTGAATTCATCATTTTTGGCAGTCAAAGAGGTTGTCATTTCTATCGACTTAGTTCTCGTTTCTTTGATTGACTCATTCAGGTTTTTACAATGCTTTTTCAAAGACTCATTTTCCAAAAGTAATTCAGCCACTTTTAGTTCAAAATTTCTAGTTGCAATCTCATTACTGACATGTTTAGCCTTAACTTCATTACACATAGCACACATCTCAGTAATACGTTTTTTCAGGTTGTTGATTGTCAAGTCCTTGGTTTCTAGCTGAGCTTTCAAATCATTAATCAAAAAGAATTCGCGGAAATCAGGAAGTTCCGGATCTTTACATGGTTGGTTAGTTTGAAAACTTTCTTCCTTTTGTTGCATTGCGATTTCAAGTGAAATACAATGTTTTTCAAGTTGTAAGAATCTCTTTGAAAGTTCATTAAACGTTTCTTTATCAACCATATCATTTGATTTAAAAGACTCAGCTGTAAACAAAGAACTTGACTCATCATCACGTTCAGCATCCTGATCACTTTCTCCCCTTTTATGATTCATATTTGTTAAATCAGAAATGGTATTGCTATCAGTCTTTTTCAACAAATATGTTTCATAACTGGGCATAACTTGATCAGTATGCAGTCGTTCATCAGAAAGCACAGTATGATGTTCAGTTAGGGGTACCTCAGCACATGACACTTGCTCTTTTACTGGTTTTAATTCAGTGCCCATGTCTGGAGTGGCTCTAGTCGCTGAGTCGCAGGGTGTGTCAAGCTTGTCAGTCTCTGATTCTTTGCATATCGTGACACCTGACCCAACATCCGATGCTATACCCGAGTCACCAACACCATCACATGATTGTACCCTACATACATTCACCTTGTCATCATATGCAGGTATATGTTGTGTCTTTTCGTTAATGAATCTTTTCACTTTATCCATAAGCTGGACAAGTGTGTCTCTGAATGTGTCAACCTCAATTCCCGTGTGATTAGCAAAGCACTTTTTCGTCATCTCACTATAATGGTCATATTCTAGAGTGAATTTCGAATCGATGAACTTAAGCAGTTGTTTGTTGATCACACAGAGGGCAGCCAAGGACCCAACATTGGAAGGTTCTGCTTGGTCAAGTTGTTGTCGTAATTGATCTAAATTAAGAATCATTGTGTCCGTGAAAGTCTGAACATCTTGACCGAAGAGAGTTGCAAATGCACGTTCAAATCCCATCTTGAATCCAGTTCCCTCTAAAAGTGCCGAGAGGTGTGAATGAAGTTGTTGAAAACATTCTATGCAACAATCTTTTGCATCATCGAGCAATTTAAGTGGCTGGTGAAGTACACTCTCAGATCTGACAGAATCATGAGTACTAGACATGATGTAACCGTGCACGGGATTTTACAAGTCTATGATTTAAACCAAAAAATATAATCTTTCGCGGGATTTTACAAAATCAAGACAAAACCGTGAAACAATGAGAAACCGTTGGAACGGTAAATTATGAGATGAAATTTTGAAGAGTGTGATGGTTGTATGATCAAAATCCGAATAACCCCGAAATAATATACGATAAGCACGAAAGAGATGCACAAACTCGGATTCTTGAAGCAAAATCAAACCCGTGGATCAAACTAATGCCAAAACTTTACAACAGAATACCAAGATAACACTTAAATTCGTTCCATCAATATTAATCAGCAAGAAAAATTCGGCCCCTTGTAGTTTGTAGGAGCCCAATCGATCCACCTTAACTCACTGAACCCAAGATAGATCCGGTCAAGCCCAACTCCATTGCATTTGATGAGATGCTAAGCCCAAGTCAGAACTTACTCTAATATACAGTTATAAAACACTAATAATCCATACAATCATAAATAATTAACACAAATCTAACCCTAAAAAAAACGCAGTCACAAGATCTTTCTTCACTCACCAAATCTTATCAACACTAAAACAAGAACGCAGCCAAAAAAAAAATCCGTCCCTTTGTTTCTTGTTCAATCCGAATACAAACAAACCTATCTTCGAACACAGCCCACGAAGATCCTTTATCTTAAATCACATAACCCACGAAGTAATTTAAGGGTCACGGTAAGGTCATGTTTGATATAGTTTTCAGTTTAAATCGAATCAAAAGAAAGATGAAGACTTAAGGTCGTGGTTTTTCTTTTATGGTTTTTCGTATATAAAACGAAGCTTGTGTCTTCGATAAGGATCTATGAAGAGTTGGTCTTGTGTGCTAAAAGTACTTTGACGTTCTCAAATTCTCATGAGAGACACACCAAGACCAAACTGAGATCACGATGGATTTTCAGTTTATGTTTGATCTTACCTTTGTGTTTGATGATTTTCTTTTATGTTTGAAGAGTAGCCTTTGGTTTGATTAAAGATTAAAGTTGTTGGTTTGTTTTGCACTTATCAGCAATAGTACTCTTCTCGTTCTACTTTTCTTTTCTTGATTTGCTTTAATAGACAGTGACTCTGATTGAGGTAAATGCTAACCCTTGAGGTAAACGCAAACCCTTGAAGTAATCACTAGGAAGTAACCGCAATTAGAGGTACACGCTAAACGCAAATCCTGAGCTAAACGCAAATAAGAGGTACATGCTAAAAAGGAAGCCGCAACATTAAGAGTTAACCGCAATTTTTTTTTTTTTTTTTAACCGCAACTTAGATTTGAGGTAGACGCAGGTATGTAGAAGTGAGATAACCGCAATGTTGAAAGTGGAACTAATTGCTATCAAGTGAAGACCAAATAAGTGTAGCCAGCACACGTCCAAAGCAGTCCTTTTCTTAAAGTTTTGTCTTAACACCCATTTTTAAAGAAATGACAAATAGAACCAAAAGCAGGACCACAGTACTAGAAGCAATAAGCGGCCAAATACTAACCGCAACCAAGAAAAGAAGAACTCGCAAGAAAGAATAATAAAAAAAAACAGGAAGTTGTACAATCCCTTATCTCAACTTTTTGCAAATAACCATTTGTTTTGACAAGATATTACTTTCGTATCACTTTTAGCAAAACATAGAAAACAAATGAAGCAAGAGTGACATCTTATGAAAACCAAGTTGAACAAGATAAAGCACAATAAGAACCGAACCAATCTAAACAACAACTCCCAAGAGTGTAACCATGGCTCTTGATACCAATTGTAAGATAACAAATATTTATAACTTATATGGTACTTGTGTTTAGATGGAATTAAAGAAAGAAAGAAAGAATAATAGATGAGAGTTTAGAGAGAGGAAGAGAGTTGGGTGATTTCTAGAGAGAGAGAGAGTTGAGAGAAAATAGAAGAATGTTAGATTGAAAGAAAAGCACCAACCCTCTCCACATGTGGAGAGGGATATATATAGTTTCCTACAAACGCCCACACCCGGGCTGTGGATCAGGCATACAGTGGGTAAAGACCCGTTCCTTCTTCCACGGTGTTACTTAATCTAATACTAATTAACTAATAAACAAACTAACTACGAGCTAACTTAATGCTATTACAATCATTAGGTGACCGAGACTTTTACAGGAATATTTGTATTCCTAACACTCCACCACATGGCGTAAGCACCTAGGATAAACTATCAAAGAGGTCTTTTAAAGGGTTGTAACGCTAGGTGTAGGGATATGAAATACACGGTTTTGTTGGATATAGGCAGTCTTTACTGGTGGCGAGTTAACAATCTTGGTTAATTACATGTACAATATGGCGTTGCTAAGCCAAGACTAGACTCGACTTAAGCTAATAAATCAAAAATAACAAAAACATAAAACAAACATAGAATGAAAAGGGATGGTAGTCCGTATGTTTTTTCTCTTTTTCTTTTTCTATATTTTTTTTTTCTTTTTCTTGATTTTTTCGATTTTTTTTTTTTTTTTTTTTTTTTTTTTTTTTTTTTTTTACATACACTCTTACCTTACCATCCAAAATAATACATCACAGGGAATGTAAATTCCCCTTACACTTGAATTTTTACATACTTTACAATAAACTAATCTAATGACTCGAATTAAGAAAATCAAAACACTTGGAGTACTTTTAAGATTAACGTACATATGGGGGTAATAAATGATGTCCTTCCCCATTACTCCATAAAGTAAGTACTTGCCCATGAGTCCCAATCGTCCCAAAATAATATGTACAAGGATATGACTCGACTTAGCAACCATGTAATCAATTAGAAAGTTAACTTAGGGTTTAACAAATAACAATAATGCACTAAAAATGAGCGCATACACGGAAGGCTAAGGCGATTTGGGTGTACATTTAAGTGGGGTGTAACAAATTCTTCCTTTAAGTAAGATGCTTAAAGTTAGAAACGAAAGGATAGGCTCGGAGGGGTGTACTAGGGGTTTCGTGTACTAAAAATGAGTACAACGCTAATGGTGTGGGAAAAATTAGTTGACTTAACTAGCCAAGTAATATGACTTAAATGGTCAAGTAATTATGATACGGGTTTAACACAAGGGTGATCCTAATGCCTCTTATCATGTAGTAAATCCTACTACACGAATGTAGTCTCACTAGCGGTCTCGGGATGCATCACTAACGCAAGTTCTAGAATCTAAATGCTACCGGTACACTCATAAGTACTAATAGTAAATGCTTTTCCTATCAAATCTAAAGGCGAACCTCACATATTTGGGTGGAAAATTTTTCTGAATGATACGGTTATGTGCTAGTCATACAATCTCCTATCCATGAGACGCTTGCTATGGTTAAAGTTTCACTCCTAAATGTTGTAAAAAAATTTAAATTTGGTGCTAAAATTGCACTAACAAGTATTTCTCATAGTTTTATTACACATCTACCATTAAACAAAACAAACTCAAGCGAAAGTGCATATGTAAGGTATCATCTTTTTACCCTCCCCTTACACTTATGATGAACATTGTCCCCAATGTTCAAGTAAATAATGTAAAAGTGAAATAAGTAAAAAGAATGAAATCAAATACTCCCCTGATTCGCTCGGTATGGATAATAAGGTGGCCAGGTTAAATCTTCCTCCAAGAAAATGAACAATCAAAGCTTCCCTTCCAGAATAATAAATCATCTTCTTGTCATACATAACCTGTAAATCCTGAGAAAACAAACAAGGCAACCTCGCATAAAATCGGCGGCAATCTATATAAGTTACTAAATCCTAGAAAACCAAGTAAGATATAATGCTTGTGGAATGAAGTTTGCAGATTTCCTGGAGATTATAAAACTTAATAATTCACAAAAACTTTAAGACTCCGTTAGAAAAACAAAATCGGTAAAATTTCCAGATTTTTGCACGTGACGCCGTCAAGAGTAATCTCGTGACGCCGTCAGAAGTGATCTGCAGAAATTCTTATGTTAAGTTTCCGGAAAATTTCTGGAAAAACTTGGTCCTACTTCCTGGAAAATCCTGCAAAACTTCATTATAACTTAATACAAGCATTTGACTCTAACAAATACGAATATACATGTTCACTTAGTATTGTGGAGAATCATGATTGGTTTGTTTCTTAAAAACATATTTGGGGTTTCCCCTTACACTTATCTTTTTGCAAAAATACTTTTAGGTGGAGTTAAGACTAGGCCAAAACAACAAAGTAAAGTATTTCCACTATTTAATTGAGAAACATGATCTACCAACAATAAAAATAAAGCATGCATACGGAAGCAAATAACAAACAAACAAACAAAATAAAATCACACAAAGCATGGGTTGCCTCCCAAGAAGCGCTTTTCTTTATTTACGAGTCTTGTAGCTAGACTCAAGGTCATGGGTTACGTTTTCCTTTCCCACTTTTGTGCCAACTCAAAACATCTAACCCAATTCTCATCACGCTTGTATTCCGGGCCTAGATTTATGCAACCCGAATAGTATGTTCGCCTCCTCTCATAATAGGCATCATCAGTCATTCCATCTTCCTTAACCTCGTAGGGTCGAATTTCATCAATTTGTAGATTCTTGATGCCCTTTAATTCTTCCTTCATGTGAGGCATCATGAAAGTGACCTTCTCTATCCCATCTGTAATCTGAGCTATTCCCTTCTCATGGTCGTGATACATCTTAGTCTTCTCCACAAAAGGTTGTCCTAAAACTACTTCTCCTAGGTGTGGATCTATAATGCGTCAACATCTTCTAGGATTACAAAGTCGCATTGATAAGTATAACTTCCTATAAAGATGTGTACTCCTTTAACTCTCCTGACGAAATTACATAGCCTATTAGAATTGTAAGGGTCTTTTCTAGGGCTTAGTCTTTCGTTCATTATCCAATTGTAATAGAGCCTAGACATGATATTCATGGGTGCTTTCAAGTCAATGTACGTATGCTCTCTAGACATGTACCCAATCATGCAAGGAATTTTTATGTTCCTGAAGTTATGCCTCCAAATCCATGGTGTCTTTCTATATTTTGAGGGGCAAGGGTGTTGTAAAAGGAACCTATGGTAACTCAATTCATCCGGGGTTGGAGCGAAGTCTGTAAACTCAATTTTCATTTGAAGAGGCTTAATGAATTCCTTAAATGTTTTAACTTCTCTCTTTCTTCTTTTATGCGCAATAAGCCTCTTGCTAGCTTCTAAACGGCGACTCTCTAATTCCATAAAGACCAAACTAGTACAAACAAAAACACGAAGAAATAAGATAGACTAAAGAAAACCTAAAAATAAAAATAAAATCTTACTAGAAAGGAATCTAGCAAGTAGACCTAATAAAAAGAGATTCTAACCTAGACAATAACTATTCCCCAGGCTGCGGCGCCAAAAACTTGATGCGTGGGGATTGCACCAGGCTTTACCTCTCAAGGGATCTCGAGAAGCTTACAACCCCCACCAGGCAGTGTACCTGATCGTTGTAGTATAGTATAGTGACAAGTACCGGAGGATTGATCGTTCAGCTAGGAATAGTGTCGCTAGGATTAGAAAACCTAAATACTAGTTCTAAAGATGAGGGATGATTATTTTTGTATTTTTATATTTTTTAGAAAGCAAGTAAAAATCTCGGGTTTGAAGGATTTGGGCGGAATTAGTTGCTAGTCAACTAACCCAATACTAAAGATGCAATCAAAATAAAATACTCGAAATGAAAATAAACTAAATTAAACTAAGGTTGTGAGCAATAAGTGGAGAAATTGTGTTTACTTAGATTTCACTACTCCCTAGATATCTTTTACACGTTAATTACTTGTTATAGTTGCGTGGATGACAGATTGTATTCCTTAATACCATTCATGGGGTGGCGCACTTAATTCCCCAATCCTATGAGTGCCTACTTCACTCCTATGTCGAGCCGGCTAAGAAGCTCCTAACATGGGATCATTAGAATTTACTCATGCATTAAATACAACCAATAAAACCTAGTGCACGTCAGTTCATGTTTCCTAAGACGTTCAAGCATGTTACCATTTGGAGATCTGCCAGTTTTCTTAAGCCTAACATCGAAATCATTCATCCAATACAACCATAAACAAGTAATCAACACATAATTAACATCTAGGTTTCATTAGATCTAAGCAAACACAAGATAGATCTAGCCTAGCATGATGGAATTAAGACAAGAACAAGATATAAACAACCAACACATAGACATATTGATTGAATTAGAAGAACACTTATCTTAATTACACATGAAAGGGTTCAAGGGCTGAAAACCCTTGAAAAGCCTGTAAAATTCGTAATAGGTTCGGCCCTAGGGTTTCTCCAAAACTTCTCTTTTTTTTATGAATGAAAATTAGAAAACTATATATAGGAAATTGAGGCTGACGGCGTCAAGACCAAATAGGTGACGCCGTCATCTCGCCGCCAAAAGAATTCTCGGACTGCCTTGATCTACTTCTGACGCCGTCACGTTATAACTTTTTCCAGGCCGTCACGTATTTTACTCTTGACGCTCTTCCTTGTGACGCCTTCATTTCTGTACTGGGCCGTCATGCAATTTACTCTTGACGCCGTCAGGATGTTGCTCTTGACGCCGTCACCTACTGTTCTCAGCAAGGAAAATTAAGACTTTGGCGTTTTCTTACTTTTATGCTCCAAAAACGTCTGAATTGCTTCCTTTTTCTGATTTCACTCCCAAAGTACCTAAAATCACAAAAGGAACGATTTAGGGCAATATTTGATCAAATAAATTCAATTCCGGGCTTAAATGACCCCCTAAAAGTGGTTCATTTTTCGCCTCATCAAGCGTATGAAAAGGGAATCTGTCGGTTTTACTTGCAGCACTTTCCCGTAGAGGCGTAGACCATTCACTGTTGTTGTAACCTATAGTATGTTCAAATAATTTCAGAAGAGATAAGCTTACAATTTTCTAATTATGTAGTATATTGTTCATACCAGTTCTTTCTTCCTAGCATTTGAGCCTGCAAGCAGTTCTGCAACTTTATCTAGTAATTACCTTTATTCATTGGCAGTACACTCCTAAAAGCATAGAATTGAGAAGACTAACACTACTTGTTAACATAAATGATGTCAAAAAGTAATCATTACCTCAAACTTTCTTTCAATGCAGATTACCACCAGTTCCAGTAGGCTGAATATGCTAGCTTGTTAGCAAAAAAGTGTGATGAGATAAATAAAACCCTAATTAATACAATATGGATTTATTTTAGGGTTTTGCCAACAACAATAGACTTACCATTGTATTGGATAGTCGACATATTACCTGCCATTGTTGATAATATACATGATAATAGACTTGCATATAAAAAAACAAATGATAATAGACTTACATGTACCATTGTTGATGTAGAATCTGCTGCGATTGTAACAGAAATAATAATATCTAATCGACTGCGATCATATTTACAGAATAAAGATGATGATCTTCAAGAAGAAGTTGCTCCTTCTTCTTTTATTTTTTGATTTAGGGTTGCAGAAGATACGTAAAGAATGATATGGAAAGGTTATTAGGGTTTTGAGAAAAAATATATTATGAATTAACTAAAGATAAGTGTCTCATTGTCAACCGAGTCTATTCCTTAAATATAGTTTAACCATATCAAGTTTTTAAGCATGACTTACTTAGTTTGTATTGTAAATAACAAAAAAATGGCTTGGTCTAGTGGTTGAAGCATTTGTATCTGGATTAAATGACTCAGGTTCGAATCTTGCAAAAGGACAATTTTTTTTAAAATTTAATCCGAATTTAATACATTAAATATTCGAATTTAATTAAAAAAAAATATTTGTGATGACATGGAAAATTCAAATAAAATAAATTTAAAAAATTGCTTACATGGCAACAATGTGATGACATGGCTGATAATGAATTACTGGGCATTGACTGAGCAATGAGGTGGCATATTCTTCAAATGCCTCCTGTTATATATATATATATATATATATATATATATATATATATATATATATATATATATATATATATATATATATATATATATATATATGGGAAATGATGCCTACATTTAAATGTAGGTAATTGCATACATTCTCTTTGAAAAAAGTTTACAAAATGTACAGTTTAGTCCCTGCAGTAAGCTCTTGATGCAGTAGGTAACTTGCCTACTTTATAAAGTATGCATATATATATATATATATATATATATATATATATATATATATATATATATATATATATATATATAACAGGAGGCGTTTGACCAATTTAATGCCAAATAAGCGCGGTCAATGCCCAGTCATCAGTTTTTTTCGTGCCTTGTCATTCGAACTCAAGACATTCTTGATGTTATGTGGCATCTTAACCACTTGATAACCACTAAACCAACATCTTTTTTCTTTTTTATTTTGCAACACTTAATCTATAAACCTCTGTGATTAATTTTGGCTAAATAGATTATGCACAATATAGGCCGATTCATTCATTATATCATTCTTAAAAAAAATCAAAACCCTAATATCATTCTATTCCACATGTCGACTCTCTTTTTTTTTTTTCTGTAAACCCTAATATGTTGAAGTTCATACAATTAAATAATGATGTTTTATTTTTACGCTTATGCAGATTATGTTAATGTTTGTTTTTTGCATTGATAGTAACAATGTGATACAACAAGCCATATGAACCACAAGCAACAACAACAGCAGATATGGATGTGGCTGGTGAAAACAATGAATCTGGAAGTGATTAGGTTAAAGCTTTATGTTCAACAAATGTAAAGGTAATATTACTCTCACTATTCATTATTTTCGTTTCAACTGGCAGAAGGTGTCGTTCATTATTTTTGAATTAATTAAATATTGATGTAGGCATATTATAATATTGTTATATATGGTGGACATTTGATTACATGGTATAACGAATCTGCTGTTTCTTTTTGTTATAAGACCGATTTGAGATGGTCAATCTCCCAAGAAGTAGATTAAAGAGATGGGTTAATAAGGCCCTTAGAGCGGGCAAGACTCCAAGAAAACAAGAGAGGAACTAGACTTTACTTTTTGTTCATTCATTCATCTCATGCCTTCACGTGTGCATGGAATTCGGACTCGTTAACATGGAGACGATCATATCAATACCCCACGCCTGAAAACGAGTCTTGTCCTCAAGACTCATGGTGGTGTACCACGTGTCATGTGATTTCCAAGGTGGTTTCGGTTCGGTTTGGAGAAAAACAAACTTTGGTGGACATTGACGATCGAGATGAAATGTCTCCGGGCATTGAAAACAAAGTCCGTTGCTATGTGTAATTTGGATTTCTTTGGTTGAAAGGCGATGTAATGGCAGTGCATCGGTTTGCTTTGGTGGGTCAGTAAGCATGTCGAGTCCATGTAAGGTGGCATTAGGGTTGGAGGCGGCAGCAGGAGTGAACTCGTGTAGGCTTGTTGGCCCCTTATGAGTTGGCTGGGTAGTTGAAGGTGGCAACGGGGAAGGAGGAATTTGAGTTGCAATCTCACTGTCGATGCACGTGAAATTTGTAGCAACATCGGTGGTAGTGGTGGGTTGCAAAGTGAGTTCTTGTGAGATGGTTTCGAGTACGGCAGTGGACGAGCAAAATTCGTGAACCGCCGTTGCTAGTTGATCCACTAGATCAGCCACTTTTTCTAAGACATCTCGTGAGTAACGTGTTGGAGGTGTCGAGTAAGTCGATGAAAGCACCATTTGTTATAAGACCGATTTGAGATGGTCAATCTCCCAAGAAGTAGATTAAAGAGATGGGTTAATAAGGCCCTTAGAGCGGGCAAGACTCCAAGAAAACAAGAGAGGAACTAGACTTTACTTTTTGTTCATTCATTCATCTCATGCCTTCACGTGTGCATGGAATTCGGACTCGTTAACATGGAGACGATCATATCACTTTTCTCCTAAATGACTACAGGTAATATATGATTTTATCTAATACCAGGAACAGACAAGAAGTCGATGGCTTGCCATTCCTACACAGGCATGCATTGTCAGGTATTTCAAGCATGTTTGATTGACTTCTGTGAATGCACTGACGCAGACATGATTTGTATGGATGCAAACAGTAGACAGCAGCGACCTGCACTTCAATGTAAGCATGGTACCATCGTTCATGTGTTATTTATCACATTTGATTGCTAATAATATAATCCCGTATCTATGCTCACAAGTGTTTTTCAGTACTGTCACATCTATTGTAAAAGTTTAAGTACAATTCGGTTACTGTTTATTGATCTCTTTATGTTCCTCTCATTGTAGGTGGATATGATTCACAAGGCTGGGCATCAATAACAATGACAGACAAGGATGTGATTACTCCATCCAACTTCCAGCCTCAAGAAGGAGTGCCACTTTACGCATGTGTTGAGCATGATCATGATAGTAGCTCGACCATTGAAAGCTGTGCGCGGCAGATGATGGTGGAGCAATAAGTGTCTTTGGCGGAAGGTCCAGTTCTTTTTAAATTTTTAGTCAGTTTCAGATGTTAGTACATGTGACCGCACACTTCTCAGATTTTTTTCTCTTATTCCACAGGTAATTTTCAGTGCCGTCAAATCGGTCGTAGAAGGTTAAGTAAATTTCAGTGTCTCCTTATTAAATTCTTTATGTTCCCATCATTGTAGGTGGACATTGTTCAAAAGTATGGCATACAACAATTGATCCACAAACATCGGCATCACCATCAGCGTCGCACAGGCGTGAGTCACCTCCCTTTATCTTTTGTCAAAGCCTGTATATGTGATTTGAATTGTGAGTATGATGAGAATTTAAGTTTAGGTCAGTTGGATTGTGGGAACTTTTTGCATCCGGTTACTTCACTTCCGTTTTCGAGTCCGTGGAGCTTTGTGAATGAATAAGTGGATTTAGCCAACAAGGGTGTTGCTTCAAGTAGTCATAGGGAGCAAGTCATGAAGGAAACGTCATCAGGGTCAGGTTCAAGAAGCAGTTCACAAGAGAATCATCAAAGTTTGTATCTTGAGGGAGGTTTGAATGGGGTCGCGGTGCCAAACCCGAATCAAAGTTTAAATCTTTTAGCAGTTGGGAATGAATCTCATGATGAAGAAGTTGGGTTTAAGCTTAATTATAAGTCTGCTTTGTCATGTTTGGAAGTGATTGGGGTGAAAAACATTCCTGTTATTAATCACTTCATTTCAAAGTTGGGTGAATTAGCTTCTCCTAGAGGCGAGTCTTTAATATCTCGTCTTGCTTCTTAACTTAACCCTCGAAGACAGTGGTAATTTACGATTGATTAACGAAGTGGACAAGAGAGTTTTGTGGAAATCTTTTATTACACAAATGGTGTACTTATGCCGTATGAAACTTGGGTATGACTTGGAAACAGGTCAGAATGTAACCATGACTTCCTTGATGAGGAATATTGAATACCCTGATTTGGTAGCTTTTACGTCGAGTTGAGACGCCCCTTAAGAAGCATCTCAGAGATTAGTTATTCACTAAAGAGGTCAACCATACTGGAGTAGTGGAAATTTAAAGAATCAAAGGTTTGAGTATGTGACTCAATTGAAAGGTTACCAAATTAGCTCAACATACAACAATAAACGATCTTTTAGCTATGACAAAGATCAAGACTATGTTGACGAAGATGTTATTCTACCCCCATGGACCTACTGTACTGTTCTTTTAATTATCCAATTTAGTAAACATCTAATCAGTGCCTCGTCAATGTCTCCAATGTTTAAAATATCTATGCAGTATAAATTTGTATCACTACTTAATATCATTTACTGTTTCTTTTAGTTTTGAGTTAAAATAGGCCGATTTATTTTAAATGTGATCACTAATCTGTATGCAAATGGGCTATTGATGTCTAATCCAACATGACCTCCCTATTTGAATTACATGGTTTAAGCACATAGACACAAGGAGAATAGGCTTAGATTTGGAATTCGTGACTACTCGGTTCATTCCAGCTTGGAAAGGTCTAATGTGGTGCGTTTGGCTGAAACTTCATGTATCTCTTTAACTCCACAAGAGGTACACATTACATTGTTTACAACTAAAAGTCATTGAGTTTGTTGCACACAACGAATGAGTGGCTAACATATACTGGTATTCTAAGGATGGACAAAGTAGCTTAACCTCTGTAATAAAATGGATGTTAGTGGTAGATATATGTTTACCAATACTTTTGTGCATAACATTAACAACTACTTTGAGTTTGATTGTTAAGTATGTTACTAATGATCAATTACATGTATTAATTGGCACCAGGATTATAGACTTTCACGTGGATTATTCATACTAAAAATACAGTAGGGTGCAACTAACTTGCTACAAATGAATGGGTTTGGTTACAGAAGGGTAAGGTCAAGAACATGAGAGAGACAAGCATCAAGACTGAGATCAACTTATTTGAAAGCAGTTTTTAGGCAAGAAGTGGCCTATCCGTGACTTAGATCATTGAAGCCGTGGAGATGTCCAAACATGTTGGTTGGGGTGTGATGGACCGTCATCACAGGTATAATATAGTCAAAAGCTTAACTAAGTCGATAGTATAAGCTTAACTTGATTTTTTATTTGACATTTTCGCTGGCTATGATTTCTTGAACTCGAATATCAATAACTATAACGTGACAGTATGGTACAACTCTACATACAATAATGATACAAGAGGTGGTCCACTTGGAATGATCCGGGTTCCTCACTCAATAAAATTGGTACACATTATTGGCCCTTCAAAATAGGATTATTAGAAACATCTAAATGGAAACCTTAAAGCAATTCTAACATCTTCAAGATATATGTATACAGGTGTCAAATGCTTTCTACAACTTTTAGGTGTATCATGTTTGATTTTGTAAAAGAGATGCCTAAATGTGAAACCGAACTAGACTTTTCTTCTCTCTTTGGGCCATTATTCTGTAGATGGGTCATTTTGAAACTATTTCCTGTAAGTAATCTTTTTTTTTCCTTTTTCCTTTTTTCTTTTTTAGTAACCATGGTTTTCGACATTTTTGGCCGGTTAAGTAATCCTTTTATTTCAAGTTATTTAGATTAATGTGAATACAAAAGAGGCTTTTAATGAAGTTGATATTATTACTTTGGGTTATTTCCACTCTCACATCTACTCACATGAACCTTATGCACGTGAGCTTAAAAATCTGGTTGATGTTTCTTTTTAATTTTCTTATGTATGTCGATCTGTAGTAATTTAACTTCAGAAAGCTTATATGAATGACAGTTATAACTATCTGCTTTTTACAGGCCTACTTAACTTTTTTGCATTCGTTATGTATGCTTACCAGCTAATATTCTGTAACAATATCTGCCGATACTCTAATGCCCTCTGATGTTAGGATGGTTGTGACTTGTGAGGTTGTTTATTATTTTGTCTATCCTTGGTTAATAAAGCTTTTATTGTACTTAATTTGATACAATATCAAGCTATACTATTCACGCTCTTATCAGTTAGGTCACTAAGAGCGATTGTTTGCTTGGTAGAGTTGAGATGTTTAGAGAACTTATCAGCATGGACAAAGTAAATCGAAGAATGGCTGGTGAAATGGTTGGACCTGCCATTTTAGAGTATCAAACTTTGCATCAATTTCTGACTTTTAGAGTATCAAACTTTTGCTAATCACTGTATTTTTTTTAGCTATGGACTATTCACACAGACCTCAACCTCAGACATACTTCTAATTCCAAATTCAGCTGCAAGACTTGCAGACAATGGCATACAGATGATTGAGTTTCTTGGAAGAGTTGTTGGCAAAGCGCTTTATGAAGGAATATTACTAGATTATTCCTTCTCCCATGTTTTTGTACAAAAACTGCTAGGCCGCTATAGCTTTATTGATGAGCTATCAGCACTTGATCCCGAGCTCTACTAGCAAAAGCAGGTTCGAGGAGATATTAATGTTAATAAATCGTTAGAATTGATGATTATCCTTTAGCTATCTTTTTCTGATGGCCAATTTCTGCTTACATGATACTATATTTAGGTACTACGTGTGAAGTATGCAATGAACAGTCAGTGACTAAGTGATAAACATCTCTTATCATAGACCTCCTTTCTTTAAATGTCACAATGCATAGGTTTAGTTGTAGACCATATAATACAAGAACTATTGCTCCTACAGTTGATCCTCAAGAATGACCACAACGATGGGGTATCTTCATAATAGTGATTCATATATCTACTATATATATTTGATTTAAATGCGAAATACGAACATTTGTGTACCATTTTAATCGCTGGGCATATGGTTTTGGTGTGTCTCATAAACATTGTTTCCACCCATTTCTACATCCACTTATGAGGATTGAAGTAGGCTTTGAGTTAAAATCATATGCTATGTCTAATAAACAACTATTTTAAACATACAACGAATTAAATAAATATGTACCACGTAATTAAATTGTATACAATATTTATTCTACAACAATTGATACTAAACAACACAAAAAAAATAAAAATATATATATTACAATATTTAACGTAAACAATAACCGTAAAAGATCACTATATATGTACATGACTAAATTAAAATGTAAATTACAATGGGCGGGCTTTGAAACTAGTTTATATATATATATATATATATATATATATATATATATATATATATATATATATATATATATATATATATATATATATATATATATATATATATATATATATATATATATTACAATTAGCCTATTTAGGTGACCCACTATTAGCAAAATAAACTATGTAGGGGATAAACAGAATAAACGAACACAACCGGATATAGTTTGAATCTCTGAAAGGCGTGTGAACACTTTCAGATCGAATCAATTCGGTGGTTCCCCGAATTATTCAATCGGATACAATTCAGAGATTGAGAACGTTTTGAATGTTTGTGTTTGAGATTCATGAACCAGAGAAAAAACATGCCCAAAAGAAAAGCGTAACTTTTTTAAATCAGGGATTAGGGCTCCTTTTATGCAGGTTTTTCCAAGGGTTCAAAGTTGTCAAAATTAGTCCCTTGAGTTCTGAAAATTTAATTTTCTAAGGAACTTTTACCATAACAACTTGGACCCTAATGCCTCCGGACCCCCATCCCTTAGGAGCTTCGCCCCTAAGATCATAATAAATTCAAATAGGCGTGCACTCCGCACCTCCAAGCCTAAACGATGTATTATTATGATTAAATTGGTCAAACAAGTTAATCCAATTACACTAAAATATCCAACATTCCTCCCCCATTTTAGTGCAATCCTTGATTAACTAAAACAAGTGATCTCAAACAATCAAACTTTTGCATAAATGAAATGTCGTGACGGTTGAATTTCACATTAGTACATTACACATTCCAAATATTCGAATACCAGGGTGTCGCTAAGGATTGAACCCTGGGAATTCATTTTGAATACACGAAGATAATGTACACAAAATTTTACATACATAGTAGTTCTATCTTGACACATGTTTTACTAGCCTATGTCCTTATCCTTCATAAGCATGTCAAAGCAAGTCCCAGCTTCTTGAAGCGGCTAAACTTCATGCTCATATAGGTAGTTCCTTTCAATCATGCCCTGCTTGCACTTTTTCAAAAGAACTATTAAGAAGATAAACTTCAACCTCTTTATCTTGCAGGTCTGAACACATACCTTGGGATAGTATAACATGTGTTCCAATCTCTAAGTGTGAGCTTTCCACATTGAATTCAGCTTCTAACATTGTATTAGAAGGGAATTGGGTGTCTCACCATTAGAAAATTTAAACGGACTTTATTTCATCCCTATTCTGACTTTGTGCACTAAGTCCCTTGCAAACCACTTTGTCAAGTGGTAAGCTATTGATATCTTTTGCTATAACAAGCATTAAACATGGTAGCATTGACTTTAAGACATAATACCATATGTTTATTAACAAATCCCTTAACCATTATGCTTCTTTGGAACAAGAAAACAACGAATCATGATGCAATCCTTGAATACGTTGTACAACTTTTTCCTTTGATCACAAGATACTACATTTTTACCAAGTGTAAAATCCAACACTTAATTCACTCGTAATCTTCTTGATCAAATATTCAACTTGCATCAGTTTATCCTTATAATATTTAAAGGATCCCGTTGTATTCTAAAACCACTTTTCCTTCAAGTACTAATGTACTTTGTTCAAGCATCCCAATATGTTTACTCAAGGGATACTACCATGGTTGTACACTACTTGCATGTACTCAAATACTTATGTACTTTGGTTTACAGTAGCCAAATATATCAAGTAAATGATATTCCTTTGAACACAAGTAAAATGTCTAAATACACAAGTACTATGTATCCATTAGACAATATAACTTTATCCATTACATTTTGTAACACTTTAATTTGGCTATTTTAATGCCATATTGTTTCAATATAATAAACATGTAAATTAAAGCATGCTCAAATACATTAGTTAGTCTAAACAGATAAATCACTAATGAGCAAACCACCAAATTGCGGTTACCGCAAATCCACTTACAGATTTTAGTTTCACTCAGAAAAGAATACATTAAAGTTGGAGTACTGATCACCACCTATTGGCTAGAGTCATATATTAATCCATTGATAAACAATCACCTTCATTATAAAATATTTATAAACCATTTAAAGAGGCATATATGGCTTTATGTATAGTGTTTCAAACCAAGAGTTTTCAGATTCTATCCATTTATAAAACATAAACATGCAATTAGACACATAACTTTTACAACCATGTTACAGTACCACATGTGAACATATGTGTCATGCAATTCATACTTGTAAATTATAAAATATAGGGAATAGAAGATGCGTACTGATCACCGATGTCGATCAATTTCAAAACTCTTTTCCACAATTCACCAATCATGATTATCAACAAAAATATTGTATCATATAATATGATTAATCATATCCTTTACAGAATCAGGGTTCGTCATCTTCAATAATTGATTCGATCTTTGTAGGGGATAAACAGAATAAACGAACACAACCGGATATAGTTTGAATCTCTGAAAGGCGTGTGAACACTTTCAGATCGAATCAATTCGGTGGTTCCCCGAATTATTCAATCGGATACAATTCAGAGATTGAGAACGTTTTGAATGCTTGTGTTTGAGATTCATGAACCAGAGAAAAAACATGCCCAAAAGAAAAGCGTAACTTTTTTAAATAAGGGATTAGGGCTCCTTTTATGCAGGTTTTTCCAAGGGTTTCAAAGTTTTCAAAATTAGTCCCTTGAGTTCTGAAAATTTAATTTTCTAAGGAACTTTTACCATAACAACTTGGACCCTAATGCCTCCGGACCCCCGTTCCTTAGGAGCTTCGCCCCTAAGATCATAACAAATTCAAATAGGCGTGCACTCCGCACCTCCAAGCCTAAACGATGTATTATTATGATTAAATTGGTCAAACAAGTTAATCCAATTACACTAAAATATCCAACAAACTAGAGTGTTTAAATCGAGATAAACATGAAAGTAGAAAACTAAAACAATTTATTTGATACAATTTTCCCGCATAAATTTGTTTTATTCATGTTTGGTTAAGCTTGTCACTGAAACGCATAGATAGAACATACTTGTACCAAACCCGTTATATTTTTACTGGAAGTAACAACATATATAGAAACTTACTCAGTTGGTTGCATAAAATAAATTTTTATTGTAAGTTTTCATCTTAGATTAAAAAAGTGTAACGCTAGGTACGAGAAAAAGATTTCTTTGGGTATTACGTAAAAACAACTAAACGTCCCATAAATATTTAGTATATTTGAAACTAATATTACTTTTAGTAGCATCATGACATTGGTAAGTATTCCGCATCCCCCCATGATTTACAGAACCAGTCATTTCAAAGGTAGATGTTAAGACATTGTGGAAAACTAGAAGGGGGGTTGAATAGTTTACCGCTTTTTCGATTCTTGTTTAGCTTAAATATCCTTTTAGAAACTTGACATTTGCTTAAAGATATAAACACAACTTTATACATTTGATTATTTGAAAAGCTTTTCATGTGAATAACAATTCTAACTTTACTTGTTTTAGTTCTTTGAAAAGCTTTACATTTGTTTCAAGATATAAATACAACTTTACTTGTTTTAATTCTTTTGGAAAGCTTTATATGTGGTTAGCAACTATAACTAAAAGACAACATGTAATAAGCAAAGATAAAGAAAGAAACGATCAAACCACAACACGATTGTTTATCGTGGTTCGGCTACAAGGACTCTTTTTCCTTGCCCTACATCCACGCCCCGAGTTTCCAACTCGAGAGTTATAAGCACTAATCAACAAGCTCCTTTCACCGGCGGAGAAAACCTTTACAACGTCGCTTACACTTTTACCGACACTAAGCTAGATGTCGAGTTCTTTTACAAGGGTACAACTACTCCCATTCGTCGCTCACACTTTTACCGACACTAAGCTAGATGTCGAGTTCTTTTACATGGGTTCAACCACTCCCGTACGTCGCTTACATTTTTATCGACACAAAGCTAGATGTCGAGTTCTTTTCCAAGGGTACAACCACTCCCGTTAGTTCTTTTACAAGGGTACAACAACTCCCGACACACTATGTATTTTGAGGCCTAAAATACTAACCACTTACATCTATATACATGACACACATGAAGTATAAACTATCAAAGCTTATACATGACCAAGCTACCAAGACTTGCAACTTTAGAGTTGAAGCTTGTAACTTCTTGAATGATCTTGTGAAGCCCCTTGCTACATAGGAGAATCACAAATCAAAAGGTTACTGAGTTAGTTGAGAGAATATGTGAATATATGTCCTAAAAGGGTTACACAAAACAAACAAATGGTTTGGTATTTATAGCAAACTATTCTGCATGTCTGGCGGATCAGGCGGAACCCTCAGATGGGTTCCGCCCGTGTACCCCCAGGGTACCGCCGGGTCTGCAGGGGTTTTTGCAATAACTCTTCAAACCAAACAAGGTCTTGTCTCATAACTCCTAGCAACCAAACAATGTCACATCACTTAAATCAAGTCAAACACAAAACTTGTAAGCCACGCCAAAGCAAGTCAAACACATTTCTTACCATAAATACATATAGACAAAACTTGCCATAAATGTGATGCGACAATTCTATTTTAAGAAATAAGTGTGATGTGACAAGACACTTTCTAATTTAAGAAATAAAAACAATGTTTAGTTTAAAAGGAAATGTAAACATTAGTTAAACAAGACTTAAA
Source organism: Artemisia argyi (assembly GCA_030686995.1). Classification (NCBI taxonomy): domain Eukaryota; kingdom Viridiplantae; phylum Streptophyta; class Magnoliopsida; order Asterales; family Asteraceae; genus Artemisia; species Artemisia argyi. The sequence continues at coordinate 103,758,590 of CM060704.1, read as the reverse complement.
CACTCAAAGTGATGATTTACTCTTAGCTAAAGTTCATACTTTGTCATTAACAAAACTTAGCAAAGATCGTAAAATATAAATAACGTTTTTAGGCGATATTTGTATTAACAATCTCCCCCTTTTTGTTGATGACAAAACATAAACTTTATTTAAAAGTAAGCCATAAGATTTAGTGTTAAGTCTTATAAAGTTAGTATTAAAACTTGTTTTTGCAAAGAGTTAGCGAAGCGGAAATATCAAAAGTTGAACAAGTTTAATATAAATTCTCCCCCTTTTTGTCGAAACAAAAAGTAGAGAAGCGAAGCGGAATAATGGCCATGCTCCCCCTTGGACGATACTCCCCCTAAATGGAGTGCCAAGAGATGATACATGGATTTTGAACCTACAAAAGAAAAGTTAGTTTCCGCACAAGATAAGTCATGAAAGTGTTTCATGTTTAAACACAACTAAGAGTTGTGAAGTGAAATAGTACAACACTCATGCTCCCCCTTGAATATTACTCCCCTAAATGGAGTATCAAGGAAGGAAAACATGGATAATGAACCTACAAAAAGAGATGTTAGTTTCTAAAGCACAAGATTTATGTATGGTACCATATCAAGGTATAGTTCACACATCATACCTAAATGGTCAACAAACAAAGAAAACCTTGTAGTGTAATGAAATTCATTTCATGTAAAATTTAGACTTCTTAGAAAGTCAAAGACAAGAAATTTTGGTTACACTATCCTACCTCTAGAAATAAAGAAAAAGCTACAAATAAGCTACGACCATAAAAAGCTACAAGGAAATCATCATTTTCCTTTGTGAGAAACATTTTCCAAAAACAAGGCTAAGGTTGTTTAAGGAAGAAAATGTGGGTTGTGGTTGTAGCGGGCTTTATTTTGAAGGTTGAGAGGGTGACACGGGTTTTGGTTTGTTGGTTTAAATGGGAAACATTTTCCAAAAGAAACGGTTTTGTTTCATTTTGGAGACTCTAAACTTGAGGTGGTGTTGGTACTCTAAACTTGGTTTGTTGGTTTTAATGAGCAACATTTTCCAAAAGAAACGGTTTTGTTTCATTTTGGAGACTCTAAACTTGAGACGTTCCACAATGTGGTTTAGGATAAACCTCATTTTATTGGATAGGGTGAAACAACAATGGTTTTGGGTGATGATACTCTTGTTGTGGTGGTTGGTTGTGGTCGAAAGACTCATTTTGGTTAAGCAATGACCTTGGTTATTCATTTGTGAAAGGTGGTGGTTGTTGTTGGTCTTGGTGGAAGATCGTTGAGATGCTTTTATTTTCTTATACGAAGAAAATAGAGATTCAAAGTGTTGGGAAGGTTCTTGTGGTAGTGGTAGTTATTGTTGTTGTGGTGGTTGTTGTTTGAACAAAATGGTGTAGGCTTGGTTATTTGTAAATGGTTACCATGAAGTATTTTTTTTTTTTTTTTTTTTTTTTTTTTTTTGTGAATGGGGTGAAACACAAATGATTGTAGGTGTGTATGACCTTGACCATTTGGAAAAATTGAGGATTTAGCATAAAGGTAGGCTAAACTCTCAAGCAATGACGGTGGATGAGGTGCATCATCCAATGACTCGTTTGGTTGAAATATTGGTTGTTGATGGGTTTCCGTTTCGGCAATGGTGTTAAAAGGTGACAATGATGGAGGGCTTGATGGTTTAGGTGATAGGTTTTCAAAAGTTTCCAATAGTGGATGTGATGATGTTGGTGGTGTATGGAAAAGTTCCATTAGTGTAAGTGTTGAAGTAGCAAGATTAAGCAAATCTTGAATAGTGATCACATTGGTATTGAAATGTGTTGAGGATGGTGTTGAGGTAGTGAGGTTAAGGAAATCTTGGATAGGTGAAGAAATGTTAAGCGAAGCATCACTTGAAGATGATGAGCTTGACTTGACGGTTTTGTTGAAGCAACAAGGTTTGACACTAATCCTAGTGATTTTTGAGAAGGATTTTGATGGTTATGGTGTGATTTGAATTGTTGCAAAACTTTCAAATTTATATGGTTGAAAGGGTGTTGACATGGGTGTTTGGATTTGATGTTCTACCATTCAAAGAATGAGGTTTCAAATGATTTTCATGACCATGTCACATCATTTGATGTTAATTCAATGGAATAGGGTGGAGTGAAAGATCAACATATGCACTCAATGCTTTGTGATCATGGGATGTGATTTGGTTGAAAATGTTTCAATGGTTTGAAGGATCCTTTAAAGGGGTTCCTTGGGTTAGTTATGTTTGAATTTGAATTTTGGGAGGGAAGTGGCTTTCTAATTGTTTTAGTGAGTGAGAGTTGTTCTAATATGGTTATTGGAGTTAATGGAAGATGTTTCTCACTTAGGATAATGGTTTTGACACATTACAAGTTTTGGACTTAAGAAAAATGGAAGAATTTTCTGCAGGTGTCTGGCGGAACCCTCAGAAGACACTGTCGGAACCCATTTGAGGGTACCGCCTGGTCCGTTGGGCTATTTCTGGAATTCCCAGAAAATACACTGGCGGACCCCAATTTTGGGTACCGCCAGATCCGCCAGAGGTAAAAAATTAGGCAGTCCGCGTTTTTGACCCGCGAGACGATTTTCAAAATTTTCAAAAACTCCTAAAATCAAAGAGATAAGGTATTTCTGGTTAGGCAATGCAAAAATTAGACATGTAAACATACATATCATGGGACTTTGACCTTGAGGTCGAGGATTTTACTATACTTAGTAAGAATTTCCATAAGCATAGAAAAAATGACAAACACCTTAAACATTGTCATTATGTATACAAGTTCATACAAACATAATCCAACAAACATAATAGACCATGAAAGTGAAAAACACATAATTCACGTAGTTTTAACACAAAGACGATTCTAAAGCATTCTTAAGCCAAACACTCCTTAATCGCCTCATAACCGGTCTATCCTCTTATTGAGCTTGCTTAGGTACATTCCAAAGCACTTGAAAATTCCTTTGGTTTGCTTAAACTCTTCAGATACATTTTCAATGACGGGGAGTTCTAGAAGGTAGTCTAAAGGAGGTAACTTAGAGTTAGGAAGTTAATCATCCTTTCTCATGTCAGATGATGATGATGATGGTGTAAGTGAGATTGTTCTAAACAGGCGGGTGAGAAGCATTCCATAAGGAAGAGCGGTTGTTCCTACCAAAGGTATGTCGGCCATTCTTTTGGCGAAGTAATAGGCTAAGCAAAAAAGGTTGACCGGTGGAAATGCTATAAAGCATGTAGCTAAGACAAACATTGATGTGATCCCGGTTTCCTATGGTGCTAATTTCATTGGTTCTAAGGAGTTCTTCCCATTCCTTTAATTGGGGCTTAAGTTCATTGAATTCCATACCATATGGGTCCTTAATGACCTCATTTTCTGTTCTAGTTCTTCTAGTGTTGGTGGTCCTAATGAAGAGGTGGTCACGAAGTTCATCTTTGGAAACAAGAGGGATATCATAGGAATAGATGCGGTCAAAGAGTGTGTCAAGAGTTGAGAGGGAGTGCAAGTCGGAGTAGATGCAAGTACCATGGTTTGGGACACCTAGGATTTGAGCAAACTCCTCGAGGGTGAAGGAGTATTGATGACTACTAGCCCTAAAGTTAATAGACATGCGACCATACTCATCCTTGGAGAGGGTGATGGATGCATAGAATTCTAAAATAAACCTAGAACAAATAGGCTCGTCGATTTCTAAGAGACACTCAAAGTTGATTGTGGCAAATTTCGTGTAGAGGTTTGTACCTTCTAAGAAGGATGGATAAATGGTTCTACCCTTATGGACGTATTGTTTTTCTAAGGCTTTGAAGACAACGATTTGAGTTTGAGTAAGACCTTTGATTTTGTGGTGTTTGGGTAGGTACTTGATGGTGTCCTTGTGGTCGTAGTGAGTTCGAGGATGCATGATGATTCCTAGAAAATCAAAATTTCACATTTAAGTAAATGACTATTGTAATGTGTATGTTCTAGTGTGTGCCTATATGAAAACAATGTGGAGGTGCGGTTGACTTGACTCATTTTGATGCTTAAAAATGTTTTGTAATGCAAGTGATGTTTCAATGACGTTTTTCATTTGTTTTAACAATGTGGTGGACGGTTGTAAAGTATGGGTGACGACCGAGAGTGGATATGTGAAATGAGGTGGTGATTGTTTGACAACACTTAAAGCTTGGATATCTTCTTTGTGTTTTTCACTTGCTAGAAAGTGGAAGAGACGCATTTCATAATGAAATTCACTTGACTTTTGACGACATAGACAAATATGTTAATGAGAGTATGGATATGACAATTGCCCTTTGTTTCAAAGAGCGACACAAAGGTGAACATAGGTTTATGTATCATGAAAGGTGGTTTGATCTTAATAGGTTAGGTTATAGTGGGGATGACACACTTGTTTGGTTACATTGTGGAATCTTCTTGTGAAGATGACTAGGTGGAGTTATTGGTGAAGATGATATTGACTCTTGGTTTCTTTGAAGGCATGGAAATGGTGGATGACTCGATATTGATATGACAAAGGATAACTCGGTTTCTCATTTCACATTGGTTGTTTGAGGTTCGAGTGATGAAAGGTTATGAGGAATCTGCTTGAAGTTTTGCTCATTTTGTGAATCTTATGGGCTGATGGTAAGTTGGAGTTGTGAGTAAAGAGGTGTTTGGTTTTGAAATTAAAAATAAAATATTCTGTGGCTTTGGCGGACCAGGCGGAACCAAAAAGTGGGTTCCGCCCGTATGGTCTGAGGGTGCCGTGGGATCTGCAGGGAAAACTCAAAAGGAATTGTCTTGATTTTTGTGGTTTTATCTTAATGTTCAAAACTAAGGTTTTAGGTCTTATGAGTCCTTGACTAAGCCTAGGGATGATGAATGCTTCTCATTCAAGAGGTTTTGTGAAAACGTTGATAGAATGGTTAACGTATAAGACTTACTTAGTTAAGATGTTCCTCAATGAACATTTTTACCAAGACGATGATGATGGATCACAATATTTCAATTAAGAACATAATGGATTGAATTGTCGCTGAAGTCGATGCTTCCTTTGTTGAAGGTATAACAATGTTGATAAGATGAATTTCGTTGTTGATGCGAGTTTGCTTGTTCAAGCGGTGCTTGTTCAAGCGGAGCTTGTTGATGTGCTTCTCCATCCGATACTAATTTGAGAATCTTACGCGTTTTGGAGAATCATTGGGTAAGTAAGTATAAAAGTGCAAGTACCACTTGTGCTTTTCTTATCAACTTATTACCGACATAATTCCATTAGGCATACACTATGGTTTCTATTCCCGTTCTTTTAGGAGACCATAATCCTAGTTGTGTAGTACCTTATGATGTATCCAACTAGGCTCAACTAACGAGTTGTTTAAGGATCTTCGTTAACACGAGCACATAGACAAAAGCTAAACATAATGTTGAATCTAAATGTTATGAGAACAAGTAGTCTTCCAAACATTTCTCTACGTTTAGTTTTACCTACGGATTTACTAATCTCATTCTTGATAGGTCATCAATAACTTAACCATTGAGAACAAGAGAGCAACTAGGAATGTCTTTAAGTTAAAATCCCTTGCTTTTGTGGCTTGCTTTTATTATCAAAAGGACTTTCAAATATTGACACTATATTCACTTGATTACTTTGAAATATCAACTTCGTTTTACTATTTGTTTTATTCTAAATTCCAAAAATTGTTTTTGTTGAATTTGTTTAGACACAACTAATGACCTATAAATCAAGTTTTATAACTTATGTCAATTTTACTTGATTTAATGTTTAACTCAAGGTGAAAAGATGTTGTTTTGTACTTTTACTCCATGCTTGTCTTGCCATCATTGGACTTTCGACTAAGTTATCATCTACCAAAGATGATATCATAGAAGGAGGAGATCACTCGTTAAATGTCATATTCAACGACTCCTCGACTCTTTAGGTTTTCTTACTTAAGACACTATGAACTCTATTTATTTTTAAAAAGTCCAAGAGGTACAACATCATTAGACTATGTGTCACATTTGATGTGTAAATCCTAGATGTTGAAAACTTATTTTCTTTCACACATCCTAATATATGCTAATGTGATTTATTTTACCTTGTGTGTTTTATGTGAGATTATCATAAAAGAGTGATTGAAGAAAGACACAATTAAAGACTCAAAGTATGGTGTTTGAGAAAATTGTTTAACAAAGGTTTGTTTTGCAAGCATCACCAAAGTGTTAGACATTTTAACACTTAGGAAATTCTTAGTTAGCTCACTTGTAAGCAAGAGTTGAGTGAGACATACTCAAGAGTTTTTCGTGTTTATCTCTTGATGGTTAAATAACCAAAACACCTTATATCTCCTACTAGTACTAAAGACTAAATTCCTCGTTGCATAGAATCTAATCTTAGTTATTTACAAATAGCAGGTAGACACTCTAGAGTATTACAAATAACACATATTTGAGCACATAATGCTAGAGACAAGATATAACCAAAGTCAAGTTTAAGTAATGCGTACCTTTTAAATTGCATAGAGATGCTATCAAGCGGATAAGCATTAAGCGTAAAAACTTGGTTTGACGACATGCTTTGAAACTCAATAACTCATGTATCCAAGAAGGTTAGACAATCATATAAAAGCAAAGAGTATGATAATCTTAATTCTTTTATCATGAGTTTCTATTAGAGATAGAATTATCTCTAAATCTCTCTTCTAGGTTAGACAAATTTTACTTGCTTTGTTTTATTAGTTAATGGTGCTTTTGAGTTAAATCCTAATCCGGTTTTATTTTTAAACAACCTTTGACTCCTCAACAATCTTTCAAGAGATTTTGAGCTTTCATCAAATTTAACTAATAATTTTTCCTTTCTCATTTTGCATTTTAATCTCATGTTTGTAATCTAGACATAATTTACATTCTAGATTAATTTCAACATTACTCTTAATTTTAGACATTTTATCTTCTAATAAGATTTCCTTTTCAAAGATATTCTTAAGAGATTTTGAAGACTCATTCTTGAAGATAGCTTTTAGGTCCATGTTGCACAAATGTTTAGACTCATTTTCTAGTTTAGAAAACCCTAGGATAAATTAATCAAAGCAAAAGAGTTTGATTTCAAAGTGTACCTTGCTTGATGTTTTATCTAGTATAGAATCACAAACCGTATGATTGACTTCATCTTCATCCGAGTTATTCCATGAATCGCAAGCAAGACTACTACGAGCTTGACACGAGTAATCACCTTAACTAACACCTTGCTTGTTGTATCAATAAGTTGACAATAAACTACCGGATCATTGTCTTCGTCAACATCCATTACATTCCAAGATACGCAAGCAGGTTCATCAAAACACACGTACTCATCTTCACTTGTACCTTCATTTAAAACATTTAAACTAGTAGCACATGTATTAACTTCTACTAAGTGTCTATCAATTAGTTTTTCTAAAACTTCTAATTCATATGTAAGATCAAATTGATCATCTTTGACTTGACATATTTCTTGATGAAAGTTTACCATATTTTTCCAAACATCATTAGCCTTTTGACAAAAATACATTCTTTCATATTTGGTACTAAAGCTTTGTAAAGCATTGTTTTAGCTTTAGTATTTTTATCAAGTTTAAGATAGGTATCTTGGTTTTCAAAAACTTGTTTTCTTTGGTTTGAAATTACCAAAAGAAATAATATGCCAAAGATGTTGATCAATTGATTTCACATAGTTTTCAAAATTACTTTTCCATTCAAGTAAGTTTTCTTTTTCAAATAGCGGTTGGTTTTGAATAGGTTGCCCTTCTTTGAGATTTTCAAAATCCATGGATCGATCCAAGTTTTAAAATACATTCTATTTTAAAGATCTTGAGTAACGTAGCTCCTGATGCCAATTGTGGAAAACTAGAAGGGGGTTGAATAGTTTACCGCTTTTTCGATTCTTGTTTAGCTTAAATATCCTTTTAGAAACTTGACATTTGCTTAAAGATATAAACACAACTTTATACATTTGATTATTTGAAAAGCTTTTCATGTGAATAACAATTCTAACTTTACTTGTTTTAGTTCTTTGAAAAGCTTTACATTTGTTTCAAGATATAAATACAACTTTACTTGTTTTAATTCTTTTGGAAAGCTTTATATGTGGTTAGCAACTATAACTAAAAGACAACATGTAATAAGCAAAGATAAAGAAAGAAACGATCAAACCACAACACGATTGTTTATCGTGGTTCGGCTACAAGGACTCTTTTTCCTTGCCCTACATCCACGCCCCGAGTTTCCAACTCGAGAGTTATAAGCACTAATCAACAAGCTCCTTTCACCGGCGGAGAAAACCTTTACAACGTCGCTTACACTTTTACCGACACTAAGCTAGATGTCGAGTTCTTTTACAAGGGTACAACTACTCCCATTCGTCGCTTACACTTTTACCGACACTAAGCTAGATGTCGAGTTCTTTTACATGGGTTCAACCACTCCCGTACGTCGCTTACACTTTTACCGACACAAAGCTAGATGTCGAGTTCTTTTCCAAGGGTACAACCACTCCCGTTAGTTCTTTTACAAGGGTACAACAACTCCCGACACACTATGTATTTTGAGGCCTAAAATACTAACCACTTACATCTATATACATGACACACATGAAGTATAAACTATCAAAGCTTATACATGACCAAGCTACCAAGACTTGCAACTTTAGAGTTGAAGCTTGTAACTTCTTGAATGATCTTGTGAAGCCCCTTGCTACATAAGAGAATCACAAATCAAAAGGTTACTGAGTTAGTTGAGAGAATATGTGAATATATGTCCTAAAAGGGTTACACAAAACAAACAAATGGTTTGGTATTTATAGCAAACTATTCTGCATGTCTGGCGGATCAGGCGGAACCCTCAGATGGGTTCCGCCCGTGTACCCCCAGGGTACCGCCGGGTCTGCAGGGGTTTTTGCAATAACTCTTCAAACCAAACAAGGTCTTGTCTCATAACTCCTAGCAACCAAACAATGTCACATCACTTAAATCAAGTCAAACACAAAACTTGTAAGCCACACCAAAGCAAGTCAAACACATTTCTTACCATAAATACATATAGACAAAACTTGCCATAAATGTGATGTGACAATTCTATTTTAAGAAATAAGTGTGATGTGACAAGACACTTTCTAATTTAAGAAATAAAAACAATGTTTAGTTTAAAAGGAAATGTAAACATTAGTTAAACAAGACTTAAACACTCAAAGTGATGATTTACTCTTAGCTAAAGTTCATACTTTGTCATTAACAAAACTTAGCAAAGATCGTAAAATATAAATAACGTTTTTAGGCGATATTTGTATTAACAGACATGATGGACCAAAGTCTGCAACCAAGCTTGGTCCAACTACATAACATACATATCTAATATCAACGTGTGATGAGACTTCCAAAAACTTGATGTGCTTAATCAACTGGAGTGATATGCTCTTAGATATTACAACCAGATTTTGCTTTAATGCTGAGATTCAAACTACAGCTTTGGTAACTTAGTATTTTGGCAATCGGGTATGTTTTGATTTGAAACGTTCAAAAAAGAAAAGATTTATTGAAAAGAAAAAAGCTTGCTCTCACTCATGAAAATTTGGAAGCAATATAGTTATAAAATCCAACTGGCTTGAATGGATAAATGATTCGAATTCTACTTGTACTAAACTTATGTAACATGTTATTGTCCTTACTATTGTTGCTAGTGAGTCCTATTTTTATGGGGCCACCTGGCAGCCTTCTCATCCGTTAGATCTTTCAACTTTTAATCCTGGCCCCTCTAATTCAACTTTTGATCTTGACCGTCAGATTCATCTCACATGCTCTCAACCATTGGATGTGTAGAAACTGAAAAAAACAGTTTGACTTCCCATGTACACTTCTCATTCAATTAAAAACTTAAAAAATAAAGAGAAATGCTATATCCACAAATAAAACATCCACAAAACATCCACAAAATGAGTTGTTGGAGTGTGATTGGTGTATTTTGCTTTGTTTCTCTCTCTTCTATTTGATTAAAGCCAATCACACTCCGACAACTCATTTTGTGGATGTTTTGTGAATGTTTTCTTTGTGGATATAGCATTCCTCAAAAATAAAACCGTCACCTCTCAACTGCTACTGATAACTTCTCTTTAGTCAGAATATTTACTTCCCTTTCTTCTCTCTCACTCGCACAAAACACACACATACACCGAGTTCTCTCTCACTTACATAAAAAACACTTCAGACTCACTTTAAGAACAAGCCACCGCCATCATCAGCCGCAACCACCACCATCATCAAAAACCTATGCCGCCGCCATCAACATGGTTTAGATATTTGGTTTTAACTGGTTGGTGGTTTTGGTGGTGTTTTGGTTGGATCTTTTGATCTGACCTGTTTGGGAGATAGTGGTTTTGGAGGCACTTTGGTGGTTTCGATGGTGTTGAGTGCTATAAATGATTAATCTAGCGTTCTGCTTTATCATGATTTGTCAGAGAAAACTATGTTTCTGCTTTATCAGAAATTGGTGGTTTGTAAAATACGGTTTCGATAGTTCAGTCATGGTGCTTCAACCGAATGATAATTTCAACCAGTGAGTAATTTTGTGTTTACAAAATCATTATTTTTCCATTGAAGAAATGATGCATTTGTGTCGTGTTTATGAGGATTGTGTTTATTGCATTTGTTTGATGATTTTGCAATCATAGTGTTTATGTGTGTGCTGTTTGGCAGAAAATAGGTTGATGATGGTCGCTAAAATAAACTAATTAGCTGATGATGATGTAAGTTGCTATGTTGCTGATAAAAGTTGCAAGAAAATTGTTGACTCGGGATGCTGAACAAACACACGCTGAAACAAAAAAAACTGAAGAAAAATTGATGACATGGGTTGCTGAACGAACACGCTGAACAAACATGCGCTGAAAGAAGACATGTTGAACAAACACGCGCTGAAAGAAGACACGCTGAACGAACAAGCGCTGAAAGAAGACACCCTGAACAAACACACGCTGAATGTACTCATGCAGAACAAACTCATGCTGAACGAAAATAAATATTTTTTTATTTTATTTACTATTTTTTTATTTTTTGTGTGTGTTAAGATTTTCTTAATTTTGTTGTTTATGTTTCAGGCTTGTAGCCTTTTATGAAGATTATATATGCTGGTGAATTTGGTAAGATTATTAAATTGTTTTCTCTTTTCATAAGCACATTTCGTGTTATTTAAATTGTTTCAGGTTACCTTATGATAGAGATAAAACCATAACTATCATATGCTTAATTAAATGCAATTTTTGGATACGAGCCCCATTCAGTTTGGCCTATTGGAGCAGGGATATTATCAGATCTTACGGGTTTTATGCTTACTGGCAAAGTCAAGATCCTTGCAAGTAGTGATGTAAGATTTAGAATCCTTCAACTTTCTGAAGTTTGGTATTTGAGTTTAATAATTGTTAAAGTTTCACTGTTATCAGGTGTTTTACACGCCATTCCTGAGGCATATGTGGACATGGATTTGACTGACATCAGCAACAAGACAGAACTTTTCGTCTCTTTTAAAATCCGGGTATAGTTGCATAGTATCCTGGTGGAGTACAAAAGGCGTTTTACATGGGACATGAGCCTGAGGTCTGTTTTTTATTCATTGTATTATGTGCAATATATAAGATGGAATTATATATTTGAAGTTATATTTCTATATAATTTGCGTTTTTTAAGGCGAATAAAGGATTCATACGCCTTGCCATGGAGAATAACTTTTAGGTTACTATTTTATGGAATTGAAGAGAGTGACATTTAACAATTGTTATAAAACTAATAATCGTGAATTGGGTAAATGATACGAATTTTATAACCTATATGGTTCTATATATTACTTAAATTTCGGTTATTCCTGATGCTAAGTAATTATACCTGAAATTAATTCCGCGAACAAATAATAAAATGGTTGTGTTTGTACAACTGATGAAGCTATCTGGTACAAAATGAACTTATGTTTGTTTATAAGGGGATGTTTGGGATTGCTTATAAGGGACTGTTTGGGATTGCTCAGTAGAATAAATACTTTTAGGGGTTGCTTGGGATTTGTTTTTGAAACTGATTACGTAAGTTTTTTAGGATTTCTTATTAGAATAACTACTTGTATATTGGAGTTGATGTATTTTACTCAAAAATATTCGTTAATATATATTGTAACAAAATGATTATGATAAAGTCAAAATGATTGAGCATTAACACTATACAAGCTTGACATTTATTATGGTTATAAATTTGATTTTGATGATTTCAGGGATATGGGACCTTCTTTCATAGTTGCGGAAAGCCCTATACAAAACCAGCTTCGCAGTAATGTTGTTGACGATCCTCAGATTGCGTCTGTTGGCCTGATGGATATGCAATAGCAGAGACCTGAAGGGCACCTAGCGCATATTGAAGGTGATAGGATATCCATATTTATTTCTTGCACGTTTCCCGTACCATGGTTTTACCTTCGGTTAGACCTTTTTTTAATGATTTCAGAGGTGACTGGCAGGCCAAGCCATCAAAATGCTTTGAACAACACAGTCAATCACAGACCTTCATGTGCAACTCGCAAAAGGAGGTTCATGGAGATGCGCACAGGTAGTTTCTGGTACTATGGCAAGCCATTGTGAAGTTGTTAAGTCAATTTTGGAGGAGATGTTACTTATCCTTTTATGATCCAATAACTAAAGGCCTTCGTGATTCAGAAACTGCCTATTCCATAGCCGATCGTGCAGCAACAGCCACACCACCAACTTCGCGCAGACGTAATGTACCTTTTACATAATCCAACACAGATTACCCTTAGTTGCACACATAGCATGTCACATAGATATGTTGTTAGCCACCTGTACACTAAACCTGTTGTGTAATTGTCATTATTGGTGTACCAGAAACAGATGGTGCGTCTCAAATGAGAACAAATGTGGTGACGCCAATTGGACTGCAAATATCAGCTCCATAAACAGGATCAACAAACATGTCTGCCCCGCCAAGTGCACGCATAGGTAACCCACATGTGATGACCAGCTCTGTGTGTGTGTGTTTCTTTTTTTCTTTTCTCTCTCTCTCTCTCTCTCTCTCTCTCTCTATTGGTTTGTGTCACAATATTTCAGTAATTGATATGAAGTTTCTTATGTGTCATTCATTGTAGATGTATCAGAAACAATGACTATGCCTGCCATAATAGCAAATGTGGGATGCCCAATAGGACCCCATATGGAGGTTCCACAAACAGCCGTATCAACTGGCTCTCTGATAGAGGTCGTGCACACACGTAAGCCATATGTAACAACCTGCATCATTTGTTTGTTTGTTTCCATTGATTTAATATGTAAAGTGAAGATATTCAACTTGTTTTTGTGACCTTGATTCTAAATGTATCAGAGGCGCAAGGTGCGACGCAAATGAGACCAAACGTGACCAACCCAACTGAAACACAACCGATTGTTCCACGTAGAGGTGCAGCAAGCAGGTCTGCAACATAGGCCGCGCGAAGAGGTAATACGCAGGCAATCCCCATTGTCATTTTCCTTGCATTTTCCACTGAGTTGTCAGCCTATGTCAGCTGCTGATAGTTTCTTTATTTCTCATGAAGGACCTCCGGTTGAGTATAAACCTTTCGGTTAATTTTTTTTAGGAGGCGGTGGGGCAACTATTGCTTGCGGCTACATCTTACTTCACTCTAAGGGGCTGTTTCGCTGGGCAACATGATATGTTTCCAGCCACAGATGGTGTGTCATGTTTTTTGAGTACGCACCTATCTGAGCTTTTTTTTTTTTTTTTTTTTTTTTTTTTGATATAATAGCCTTTGATGAGACTTGGTTGGTTGGGCTACATTCGAGACTGTCCGTATCTCGACACATGCATATGTATGTTTGTAAGATGCTTCGGTTTCCGTGAAATGATATCTGTTTCAGTTTCTGGCATTTTTCTTTTATTGCCTAATGACCTATGAAAGTTCCTATATGACGCGTTTTACTTGGCCGTGATGATCTTTCGAGTATGATGGTCTTGCTGCACGGCGTGGAAGGATAGCAGACTGCGAGAAATACTCGCCTCAGCATCCTCCGCCCGTGCGCCAGGCCATGAATTAATCTGACCCGATAAGCAAATCCCAAACACCCCCTTAAAACTGCTCAAGCCTACACAAATACATTACACATAGAACTCCAGCTTTTAGCTCGGTTCTGTTTATGCTGTAATCCTCTTGGACTAGCATTTTTATTCGATATAGTTTGTTCAGATGACAGACTTGCCACTTTCTCTTAACTCGACTATTGTGACTGAGAAACGCCACGGTTTGAACGAGGTATTGTGGAACATAACTCTTCACGTATTTACATCTTTTATTTACATTTATATTTGGGCTAACACATGGTATTTGTGGTTACAGCAAACGTTTTGGTTGTCAATACAAGACATGATTAAAGGCAAGTTATTGGGTGTCATAATATGACCAAACATTGTGGCTGCTATTATTTGGAATGTGCATGTATTGCTAGCTCTATTACTCGATTAAATAATATGTTTTCTATTGCACATAAGCTGAAGCAATGGTGTTCTCTTCTGGCCTAATGATATATTGAATTGGCCCACATAATATGACAAAAGCACATCATCAGCCCAATTCCGAATAAGACGGGTATCTCATCATGCTGAGGGTCTACGAAAGTTGAAAATAATCTTACTAATCAATGAAAGTTATTAGTGTGGACGTACTGATCCCAGTTCGTGCTATTGTGGTTCGTAGTGTTGTGGTATGTCCTCCATTGCTATCAGTTTTTGAATATAATCTATTGATGGAAATCAATTTTGTTGCAACTATAGTATTTGACGATATTTGTATATTGCAAAATACTAAAAGGAACTAGCGACAACGTTGAAACTCATTAATTGCTGGGCTAAAAAGGGGAAATCAACGGGAAAGGTAAATTTTGAATCAATTATATGCTTAATGATATGGCTGAAAAATGGGCGGGTCATGTAGATTGAGTCAAGGGCCATGTTTGGTCAATGTTCTTGATGCATCAGGAAAGACTACGGTTACCTGCTGTCAAGAGCAGGTAAAATATTTGAAAGGAACTTATAAGATTTTCGAAATTGAAATAAGCCCATAAGTCCAGAAAATAAGTTAATCCAAACACTTTTACACTCTTTTTCATAAGTGCATATAGGTGGACAAACCCTGTACTGTTACTATATATATATATATATATATATATATATATATATATATATACACACACACACACACACACATATATATATACACATATACATATACATATACATATACATATACATATACATATAGGGGCGCGTTATATGCAGTACCAATATTAGATACAGTACTTTACAGTACCATTTAGACCAATAGGAATTTAGTATAATTAAATTTTTTTAATTAATTTAAAAGGGTAAAATAGTAAAACACATTTTTACTTTCTTTTTGTATTTTTTAATTAGAAAAAGTTTTTCCAAGCCCATTAATTTTCGGATTTTTTTTTTTTTTTTTTTTTTCAAATATTGTATACTTACATATATTTCTTGTGTTTAATTGTTTCGACGTCAAACCTATTTTGCTTAAATTAAAGTGTGCACATATGTTTCTAATGTACATTCTTTTATCTTTGATATTTATGACCAAAAACAAAAACATATACATGTAACCTCTAAAAAATAAATAACAAACCAAGAACATAAATAATATACACAAAATTTAATATCAAATAAAATACAATACATCTACAAGTATCTTGTTAAATATACTTATGGACGTCATTTAAAAACATGTGTGCACTCTTCACTTTCTAATCAAATTCATTAGAACATATGTGCACACTTTCAAAGAATGTTTGCGGTGTCCACGTTGCGCTTTCTCGTCAAATTTATTAAAACATATGTGCACGCTTTCCAAAAACGTATGTGCACGCGGGGCTTTCTCATCAAATTTATTAGAACATACGCGCACGTCTTCCTAAAACATGTATGTTTGCGGTTTCTACGTTGCGCTTTCTCGTCAAATTTATTAGAACATATGTGCACGCTTTCCAAAAACATATGTGCACGCTGCAAATTTATTGTAGGCACTTGATCTTGCTTTAACTGCGTATTGAAGAAAACATACATGATTATTATAGTTATATCAACTAATTTTTTTAAATATAACAACTAGATAACACGTATGCTCCAATAACACAACCAAAACTAAAACACTTAACCATGTACATTATATATAGTTGGGGCACAACATACACAAACTCATTCAATCAAACCGAAAAACTTACGGCACGAGAAATAGATGTATAAGATGATGCTCGGTGGTAGAGCCATGCCCAAATATACAAAAAAAGAGATATACCTTTCTTTTCACTTAATTCTCAAACCAATTTACTTTTTTTTTTGACTCGTTCTCCTAACCCAAAATACCAACTAAACAGTACACCCTTATGAAAAAATGTAGTTCGGACTTGTAAAGTATATGTCCAACTTTGTCCATCAAACTGTTTGAGTTTTCATCATGCTTAAAAATGTTACTTTATTGAGATCCATGCCTTCTTTAATCAAAGTACTCATTTTCAATAGATAACTACTCCGTAATATTTATTCATCAAAACAATTTTCTCATAGTAAATATTGATGCCTTATCTAAAAAATGATTGAAAGAACCAGATTTCATTCACAAAACTATAGATTACGCTAGTATCTGTAAAGATGAATATATGTATCCTATCTATATGTAACACAATTCACCAAAAACATCATCAAATTAATTTGTTATTAGTTCAGAAGATTATGAAACAAAAAAACACCATGCTAATTTTGGATTAAAACAAAGAAAAATCATACAAACAATCTATATGAGATCATGTCAGAAAAAAATAATAATAATAAGGACTTGTTAAATCAAAACAAATAATTGACAACTAGTTTAATACAATGATCTAATTAAATAAACGATTTTCAAAAATGGAAGAAGATGATCCGTTACTGTGATATGATCACGAACATACCTCATCAATCACAAAGTCACGATCATCATCACCATTCACCAATCGTCATCTTTATTAAGAACGTAGCATGGGTAATCATCATCATCGAGATCTTCGTAGATATCAATTGAGAGAGTGGGAAAAATAATGGTGCGGCTTGTTTTATGTCTATAGATAAAGCACAATTTAATTTAATTAGGTTTAATGCTAAAAAAGGAAGACTTCATTTTCCCTAAAACGTGGCCTAAAAGTTGGGACAGTTTTGACGAAAAGTCTAATGTGCAATTCCATTATTACCCTTTCAGCATTTTATTTAATTAAAAAAGGAATCCTCATCTTTTGTATAATTACAACTTTGGCACTTTTAATCTTAACCTTTGATCAAACTCATTCAATGGCCTAGATTCATTTTAGTAGTACTGTAAAGTACTGTATATAATATTGGTACTGCATAGAATACATCACTATACATATATATATATATATATATATATATATATATATATATACACGAAACTTTATTGTGTAAACTTTGAAGACTAATTGTAGACATATTCGCAGCAGATGGATGTTACGTGGTGGTGCTTGCCTTTTTTTTTTATTGGAGATCCATATATACACGAGACACCATTTTCTTCATGGTTTCATAATCATCTACCTGTGAGTCTCGAATCATTTGTAGACCATTTCATTCTTAACATACATTGTGCATTAGTTATTAATTTATTTTTTTAAAAACAAACAATGTTATTACATTAATATATGGATTCTATAAATTGAATGACTTTGTAGTTGCGAATAGACTTTATCTGCAAATTGATATAAAGTAATTGCATAAAAAGTAACGAAATCTTAATCTTTGTATTATTATTGCTTGCCTAAATTGTTCTTAATCTTTGTATACTGTTTGTAATAGGTGGGTGTTGTTTCATGGAGGGATGAATATTGTTTGAGAGATTAATCTGGCTATAGGCCATGGTGGAGACTAAGGTCGAGAAGATCAGTGGCTCTTGGCTCTTATAGATTTGGTAATAATTTTAGATATATAATTTTAAATCTCAATTTTAAAAAGTTTGGGTGTTGTTTTATCAGTTGACCCGTTTAGTAAGTGTGTGTTGGTGTGGTTTTAAGTTTTCGAAAACTATTTGGGTGATGTTTCAACCGTTGACCCATTTAAATGGGTGGGTTTAACGGGAAGGGTAACTAAACAAAATGGGTAAGTAGGTAATTGATAATGTGGGTTATGGGGGTGGAAACAATTTATAACTGATTCATACAAGCTTACTACATAAATATGGACATACTTTAGTTACCCATAAGTGGTTATTGTATCATGTTTTTATGTACCTACACTTAGCATTGATATTGACAATGACAAAAATGGTGTAGGAGATAGCTGATTGGTGTTCATTTTGATTAGCAAAAAGCTAACTATTTTAGCCTGATTGAGTGATTGACGATGATATTGCAATTGCAAGAACCTACTTATACAGTTATATCAACATAATTTGTTTTTAATTGTGCAGATCTACTTGGCTATGCAATGGAAGTCACAAAAATTGAAAATGACAAGGGAATGAGCAAAAACCGATAGCAGCATCTGACTTTGGAAAGTGGAAGTTTATTAGGCTTATAAGTGCTGAACACATAACAGATATTGCACAAATAAGTACGCATAATCATCATGGATTATTTTTGAAAATGAGCTCTCGATCATGATATATTAAAATGGCATTCACGACCGAGTTGGGTCATATGCTAGTGACTTGGTGCATTATCTGTGAGACTCATTGTGAAAATTTACTAATGACAATTCAACGAGAGGAGAGACTTTATCCATCAGAATATATTAAAAAAATGTAGCTATATACAAGTTTTAAAGGATTTCTTTACCCAATTTAGTACAACACCCGTATAACTTCGTGACTAAATTTATTTATTTCATTTTAGTTTATTCGTGTATTATGTAAAGGATAAATTATGTTATATAAAACTTTCCCGATGCAATGCACGGGTATTATGCTAGTTTGTAACACCCCCAAAATCGTCACGTCAGCGAAAGACTTAAAAATGTCAGCGGAAGACTTTTTGGGTGTTACTTCGAGGATCTTTGTCACAATCATAGAAAACGACACAAAAGTGACGCTTTAAAGTTTAATTCATTCAAAATACCAAATATTCGAGACATCAAGATGTTTCATAATTTAAACAACAAGTTTATTTAAAATAAGTCAAAATGTTTATTTAAGCCCATGCCGGGTTACAAGCCCACTCCGTGCCTTCAAGTTCCTTCTTGTATAGTTACCTGAGATAAACACATGCTAAAAGTGTCAACACAAAGGTTGGTGAGTTCATAGAGTTTATAGTTTAAATCGTTAATTAGAAAATGAGTGATTTCCTTGTCAATTCAATAAATTAATCCGTTGGTTTGCCCTTCACCGGGCCAACACCAAAATAGTAGTTTGTTTGACCTAATCGGGTCAACACCAAAATAGTAGTTCGTTTGCCAATTATTAATAGTTTTTCCTGCTATATAGTGAGCACAATCTCGTAGTTTAATAAAACAGTGGGCTACAACATCGTACACCCTTAACATCAGTCATTGTAGTGCTATATTATTACCGTTCTCTTGCCCTAAGCTCATGACACTCAACGATTAACAGGCATCAAAATTATCCATAATAATGATGTAAACGGTGGCCCTCAAGATAGGTATTTACCAGTAACCTATGAAATCAAATAAAGTGCATTTGGTGGCTTTCCTCTAGCGACCAAATGGGGATTGTCAATCCCTAATAGATCTATTCACAATTATTTACGTTCACCCTGCATGTGATTAAGGCGCATGATCGAGGGACTTTCGGTAATAGGTACTTAGGCAATAGAGATCAAATATAGCATATCGTTGGAAAATCGCTTGTAATCATGTCTATAGCAGGTATTTCCTTATGAGATATAAAAATGTGTAAACCAGTAAAGTTTATATGAAATACAGTCATGTATTTAATTAATGAATACTTGTAAAAGTAAAAGCAGTAGTTAAGCATGTATCTCCCCCAAAAACGTTTATAAATCATTGTAAAACAAGTAAGAGTAGGGGCTATGACTCACCTGAGAGTTATGATAGGCATAGATAACGTAAAGTCAGAGGTAGAATAGAAATGACTTCAAAGATAACCTGAATGATACGGAAGTCCGAGATAAGTTCGACTTATTGAGAATCGTGATTTGAATAGTGTTTGATGGCAAAATGACTTGTGGCAGAGGTGGCTTGCGTGGCAAAACGCTTAATAGTTCAAGAGCAAAGTTATATACTATATAACTTGTCTTTATGTATAAGTATCGTTTATTATTTATATTTCTCGTCATGAATTTATAATATGTATCGAAAGTTGGTGAATGATAAATTATAGTAATTGTACGTTACTCCTAGTTAAGTGAATCAATGAGTTTTATAGAAATAATCATTTCTTAACGTGTATTCAAGTTATTGATAATAACGTTAAGTTATATATATATTATAATTCAAGTTATTTAGAAATATTATTTCATTATAGTCTCAAAATGTAAATCTCGGTATATGTTACTACGATATAGTTGTAAAATACGAACTCAAGTTTCTGTGTAAACCTTTAAGTTATACAAAAGTTGCTCCTTTAAACTCCAATAGTTAGATGATTTACATATTCAGTTTAGAATAATTATATTTACAAATTCATAATAGTTTTAGGGTGACAAGTATTAAAGTATCAACCTTAGAAGGGTTGAAGTCGTTTAGATTCTTATATTTTTCAAAACTTATAAAAGTTTATAAGAAAATGTTATATAGTTAAAGTTGGAGGTTTAAAATGTAAAGGTTTATATGAGTTATTTATAAAAGTCTTTTTAATAAGTAGTGAAAAGCCGAGGGGCTAAAATTGTCAATATGCAAAAGTTGCAAAAATAACTAAACAAAATTAAAAGTGAGGTGCAGGGTTCGAACCCCTGACCTTGCGCTTATTAGCCCAACGATCCAACCATTGCACCAGCCTTATTGTTGTTTTATATTACTGAACGATTTGCTTATAAAGTCTTATGATTCTGTGATATATCTTGTTATATCTTTCTCAGTTTCCTGCATGCGTTGATGTATATATATATGTTTTTCGAAATGGGTTTTGTGTTTCTTCTTTTCTAAACCTTTAAATAGTAGTTGGGTTATTTACTTGAAGATCAAAATAAGTCTAGTTTTATTCGTGACTCAAATTCCAAATGACGCCAAAAATCCTTAGAACTATTTAGTGGAAGGTTTCAATAAGCTTGTTTTTAATTCAATGGTTTATAAAAAGAAGCTTTTTATATACTTAGCCTGTTAATAAGGCTCAACATATATGGGTAGGTCGACTTGAAATCTGCTCGCTTATACCCTTTTTGAGTTTAACAGCGTTCAGTTTGTTTTAAGTAGTTGCCACGCAAGTTTTAAATGTAAAGCCAACATAAGTGTGTATATAAGTGGATGTATGCTAAGGGTGTATGTGTGATAATGTCGTGAGAGGAATAAATAACGAGACATGAAATATGAGTAGTACGTATGAGAAGGATATGTGAACGACTTACTACACCAAGAATGGTGGTGAGGAAACTCGTATCGTAGGTGTGAATGGGTACGAGAAGAGGTTCAACGCTCAAGGTTCCAAGCTTGTGATGAAACTACATAAAAGGAAACCTGGGAACTTTGTGAAAACACCTAGCTGCTTTGCTTCTCCTTTCTTTCTTCTCGACAGTGTATAATAGAGAGTGAGTAAGTGAGTTTTGTTGATGTGTTGTAATTTAGGTACGCATGAAATGCAATAATTTGCATGGCTCTTATTTCCTCCTTTCTTTCCTTTCACGACAGGAACACAAGAGTAATCTTTCATGTTCAAGTTTGGTTTAGTGGTAGTTGAGATGTGGAAAAGTGATGGTGTAAAGTTTGGTTAAATGTTCTATTATAAATCAAGATTTGTCCCTGATTCTCACCTCCTTGGCTCGACAGAAACAAAAGAAAAGAAACGGCCTGCTTGAAGGTTCAACTATGAATCTAGTCCTTCACCTAGTCGATTATACACTACATGAACCCAAGGAATTCTTGACCAATGTTCTTGTATAAACGATTGTGAGGAAAGGCCTAGAGGGTATTGAAATGTGATGAGTTTTTGTGTGTCCATAACTTTGTCGATCTTCATGGCTTCTTATATATGAGTTGAGGCTTGGACAAGTGGCGAATTGGAGCAGGAAATCATGAGAGTTTTGAGGTGCATGCTTCTTGATTGGGGAGGCTTTGAGGTGGAAGATTGAGGTGTGATATGGAGCAGTCGATTTACATGTATCCATGTATATGAACAAGAAGGTGATAAGTGATAGAATGGAGCAGGAAGGTGGTGTAAGATATGCACATGGATTCCTTAGGTTATACATGAGGTAGAACCAAGTGAGGGAGGGTGAAAGTGTGTACGAGAGCTGCCATTTGTATGTGACCTCCATCAATAACCAATCGAGTATAAGCAACAATCATGAGTGAGGGAATGTGAAGATAAGAAGCTGCTATTTACATGTATAAGAGTGTTCATGTGTGTGTCATACAATGTGTAAGGAAGTAACATGGTTCTCTAGGTCATATTTGAGGGAGGTGGTGTATGAGTTTGAGTCCAGGTCGTATTCCATAGATATCAGCCACGAATTACATTTTTGGTTCAAAAATCTCGCGTGCCTAGACGTAAAACATTATTTCGGACAACTTTCGTGTTTTACACTTTTCCTGGTTCGGACCAGAAGGGCCTTAAAATTGGGATTTAAATCCGTTACAGAAAGTTGGTGGTTTATTCGAATTTATACGAAGTGTCATTGGAACAAAGTTATTATTTGTGTCAAATTGAGATGGAACGTGTAACGTGCCTTAACTTGATCAATACCCTAGTATCATAATTATATTTGAAGGTTGATAACAATTGTCATTCATGTTTCTTAGATGTCAAATATTATTAGCGAGTACACATGGGAATTTTAGTAGGCTCGGGATTTATTTAAATTGTATTTGTTAATTATTGAAATGTATACTTATTAAGTATCAATGTTTTAGGTTATGTATGGTATCTAGGTTATTAAGGTTTAGGTGTAAATGTCGTTTTAAGGTAAGAGTGAATAACGTTGTAATTGACAAAGTATATATATAAAAAAAAATTGTTACGGGTAAAAATGGTTAATCTATGTTATGGTAACGTGTTAATCGTAGGAAAATTTTACGGGGTGTTATATTACCTACCCGTTAAACGGAATCCCGTCCCGGGATTCTAAGATAAGGTAGCTGTAAAGGTGAGTGGAAAGGGTGAACAAATAGTCATTCCTAACGATCTAATCCCTGAGCGGTTTTAATTTTTCCTTCGAGCTTAACGTATCTACTACTACATTAGCTTCTTCTTTTTAATTTTTCTTTCTAGCTTAACGTATCTACTACTACATTAGCTTTTTCCTTGATGATAGTAGTTCTCATAGTCATAATTGTTGAGTAGTTCTAATTACTTACGTTGTCTTATGTTCAATTCCTCTTGACCTAAGAAACAATTCCATTTTGGAATGAAGATTTTTATTTTAACATGTTTTGAAGATAAACATGGTTCACAGTATCTTGTTTAAAATCTGTAGGGTAACCTACCCGTTAAACTAGTTGCTTGTTAACAGATTTTTAATAATAAGAGTTTTCAAGTGGAAACTTGTTGAATGAAGAGAAAGTTGCTGAACTTCAACTTTTGTAAAGAGAAAACTTGTTAAGTATAGTTTTAAGTGACAACACGGTATTTGGTTTCAAGCTTTTGTAGATGATGAATCTGTTTGTTCCTTAGCAATTCCATATCTTGTATTTCTATTAGAGGAATCTATAGATTTTGATGGATTTTAGGTGAAACAACGTAAGGTTGTGAAAGGTTCGGAGATCACTATATCACTCATAGTGCCGGAGAAGTAAGAGAGACCATTGTAATCACATACAATGTCGTGAAAAGGTTTCATAAATCGCCAGAATGTAAAAGTAAGTACATGATTGAAGAAATGTGGTTGTGCCGTAATGCCTTAAAATTAGGCATACGCAGAAGAAAATTGTGAATCTTTGGCTGAAGTTTTAGTGTTTTATGAACTTTAGTGATCCTTGATTTCATACGCATGCCATTTCAGATACAATTAAGCCCACTTATTTATAATTCGTTATTTACATAGAGAAGCGTCCCAAACGATGTAAATAACGAAGTATAAACTTATGGTTCGGCGGTTTACAATTTCTTTATTTCAATAAAAAGGCGTCCCAATCCATTCAAATAAAGGCATTGTAAATCATCCTACTTAAGAATTACTGACTCAACACCCATACTGATTGACAAGGTAATGCGCAGATTTTTCCGAGAGTACGAAAAGAGTATGACATACGCATCTATAAAGATGAGAGCAAGATAATTAAGGAGGATTGGTATTGTACTCAAAATAGTTGGGGGAGCATATATATATATATATATATATATATATATATATATATATATATATATATATATATATATATATATATATATATATATATATATATATATATATATATATATTAATATACTAGTGTGTTTTTGTAGCATAAACTATCTAAAAGTCACATAATCTTCTGGCGGATGGAAATATAAAGACACGGTATTTGTAATAATACCGATTAGTAAATATAATTCATTAGCATAATTATAACATGTTAACATATATAAGAAATTATGTAAAAGTAATGTCTCTACCAGATGTTGGAAACGCGTAGGCACGGAGGGCATAAGGTGGTATTTTGTAAAAGTGGTCCGTTTTAAACGTGTAGTTATAGTCCAATGTTCAAAATACTTGGTTCTCTATAACTGTAGCTCTGATGCCAATCTGTAACACCCCCAAAATCGTCACGTCAGCGAAAGACTTAAAAATGTCAGCGGAAGACTTTTTGGGTGTTACTTCGAGGATCTTTGTCACAATCATAGAAAACGACACAAAAGTGACGCTTTAAAGTTTAATTCATTCAAAATACCAAATATTCGAGACATCAAGATGTTTCATAATTTAAACAACAAGTTTATTTAAAATAAGTCAAAATGTTTATTTAAGCCCATGCCGGGTTACAAGCCCACTCCGTGCCTTCAAGTTCCTTCTTGTATAGTTACCTGAGATAAACACATGCTAAAAGTGTCAACACAAAGGTTGGTGAGTTCATAGAGTTTATAGTTTAAATTGTTAATTAGAAAATGAGTGATTTCCTTGTCAATTCAATAAATTAATCTGTTGGTTTGCCCTTCACCGGGCCAACACCAAAATAGTAGTTTGTTTGACCTAATCGGGTCAACACCAAAATAGTAGTTCGTTTGCCAATTATTAATAGTTTTTCCTGCTATATAGTGAGCACAATCTCGTAGTTTAATAAAACAGTGGGCTACAACATCGTACACCCTTAACATCAGTCATTGTAGTGCTATATTATTACCGTTCTCTTGCCCTAAGCTCATGACACTCAACGATTAACAGGCATCAAAATTATCCATAATAATGATGTAAACGGTGGCCCTCAAGATAGGTATTTACCAGTAACCTATGAAATCAAATAAAGTGCATTTGGTGGCTTTCCTCTAGCGACCAAATGGGGATTGTCAATCCCTAATAGATCTATTCACAATTATTTACGTTCACCCTGCATGTGATTAAGGCGCATGATCGAGGGACTTTCGGTAATAGGTACTTAGGCAATAGAGATCAAATATAGCATATCGTTGGAAAATCGCTTGTAATCATGTCTATAGCAGGTATTTCCTTATGAGATATAAAAATGTGTAAACCAGTAAAGTTTATATGAAATACAGTCATGTATTTAATTAATGAATACTTGTAAAAGTAAAAGCAGTAGTTAAGCATGTATCTCCCCCAAAAACGTTTATAAATCATTGTAAAACAAGTAAGAGTAGGGGCTATGACTCACCTGAGAGTTATGATAGGCATAGATAACGTAAAGTCAGAGGTAGAATAGAAATGACTTCAAAGATAACCTGAATGATACGGAAGTCCGAGATAAGTTCGACTTATCGAGAATCATGATTTGAATAGTGTTTGATGGCAAAATGACTTGTGGCAGAGGTGGCTTGCGTGGCAAAACGCTTAATAGTTCAAGAGCAAAGTTATATACTATATAACTTGTCTTTATGTATAAGTATCGTTTATTATTTATATTTCTCGTCATGAATTTATAATATGTATCGAAAGTTGGTGAATGATAAATTATAGTAATTGTACGTTACTCCTAGTTAAGTGAATCAATGAGTTTTATAGAAATAATCATTTCTTAACGTGTATTCAAGTTATTGATAATAACGTTAAGTTATATATATTTTATAATTCAAGTTATTTAGAAATATTATTTCATTATAGTCTCAAAATGTAAATCTCGGTATATGTTACTACGATATAGTTGTAAAATACGAACTCAAGTTTCTGTGTAAACCTTTAAGTTATACAAAAGTTGCTCCTTTAAACTCCAATAGTTAGATGATTTACATATTCAGTTTAGAATAATTATATTTACAAATTCATAATAGTTTTAGGGTGACAAGTATTAAAGTATCAACCTTAGAAGGGTTGAAGTCGTTTAGATTCTTATATTTTTCAAAACTTATAAAAGTTTATAAGAAAATGTTATATAATTAAAGTTGGAGGTTTAAAATGTAAAGGTTTATATGAGTTATTTATAAAAGTCTTTTTAATAAGTAGTGAAAAGCCGAGGGGCTAAAATTGTCAATATGCAAAAGTTGCAAAAATAACTAAACAAAATTAAAAGTGAGGTGCAGGGTTCGAACCCCTGACCTTGCGCTTATTAGCCCAACGATCCAACCATTGCACCAGCCTTATTGTTGTTTTATATTACTGAACGATTTGCTTATAAAGTCTTATGATTCTGTGATATATCTTGTTATATCTTTCTCAGTTTCCTGCATGCGTTGATGTATATATATATATGTTTTTCGAAATGGGTTTTGTGTTTCTTCTTTTCTAAACCTTTAAATAGTAGTTGGGTTATTTACTTGAAGATCAAAATAAGTCTAGTTTTATTCGTGACTCAAATTCCAAATGACGCCAAAAATCCTTAGAACTATTTAGTGGAAGGTTTCAATAAGCTTGTTTTTAATTCAATGGTTTATAAAAAGAAGCTTTTTATATACTTAGCCTGTTAATAAGGCTCAACATATATGGGTAGGTCGACTTGAAATCTGCTCGCTTATACCCTTTTTGAGTTTAACAGCGTTCAGTTTGTTTTAAGTAGTTGCCACGCAAGTTTTAAATGTAAAGCCAACATAAGTGTGTATATAAGTGGATGTATGCTAAGGGTGTATGTGTGATAATGTCGTGAGAGGAATAAATAACGAGACATGAAATATGAGTAGTACGTATGAGAAGGATATGTGAACGACTTACTACACCAAGAATGGTGGTGAGGAAACTCGTATCGTAGGTGTGAATGGGTACGAGAAGAGGTTCAACGCTCAAGGTTCCAAGCTTGTGATGAAACTACATAAAAGGAAACCTGGGAACTTTGTGAAAACACCTAGCTGCTTTGCTTCTCCTTTCTTTCTTCTCGACAGTGTATAATAGAGAGTGAGTAAGTGAGTTTTGTTGATGTGTTGTAATTTAGGTACGCATGAAATGCAATAATTTGCATGGCTCTTATTTCCTCCTTTCTTTCCTTTCACGACAGGAACACAAGAGTAATCTTTCATGTTCAAGTTTGGTTTAGTGGTAGTTGAGATGTGGAAAAGTGATGGTGTAAAGTTTGGTTAAATGTTCTATTATAAATCAAGATTTGTCCCTGATTCTCACCTCCTTGGCTCGACAGAAACAAAAGAAAAGAAACGGCCTGCTTGAAGGTTCAACTATGAATCTAGTCCTTCACCTAGTCGATTATACACTACATGAACCCAAGGAATTCTTGACCAATGTTCTTGTATAAACGATTGTGAGGAAAGGCCTAGAGGGTATTGAAATGTGATGAGTTTTTGTGTGTCCATAACTTTGTCGATCTTCATGGCTTCTTATATATGAGTTGAGGCTTGGACAAGTGGCGAATTGGAGCAGGAAATCATGAGAGTTTTGAGGTGCATGCTTCTTGATTGGGGAGGCTTTGAGGTGGAAGATTGAGGTGTGATATGGAGCAGTCGATTTACATGTATCCATGTATATGAACAAGAAGGTGATAAGTGATAGAATGGAGCAGGAAGGTGGTGTAAGATATGCACATGGATTCCTTAGGTTATACATGAGGTAGAACCAAGTGAGGGAGGGTGAAAGTGTGTACGAGAGCTGCCATTTGTATGTGACCTCCATCAATAACCAATCGAGTATAAGCAACAATCATGAGTGAGGGAATGTGAAGATAAGAAGCTGCTATTTACATGTATAGGAGTGTTCATGTGTGTGTCATACAATGTGTAAGGAAGTAACATGGTTCTCTAGGTCATATTTGAGGGAGGTGGTGTATGAGTTTGAGTCCAGGTCGTATTCCATAGATATCAGCCACGAATTACATTTTTGGTTCAAAAATCTCACGTGTCTAGACGTAAAACATTATTTCGGACAACTTTCGTGTTTTACACTTTTCCTGGTTCGGACCAGAAGGGCCTTAAAATTGGGATTTAAATACGTTACAGAAAGTTGGTGGTTTATTCGAATTTATACGAAGTGTCATTGGAACAAAGTTATTATTTGTGTCAAATTGAGATGGAACGTGTAACGTGCCTTAACTTGATCAATACCCTAGTATCATAATTATATTTGAAGGTTGATAACAATTGTCATTCATGTTTCTTAGATGTCAAATATTATTAGCGAGTACACATGAGAATTTTAGTAGGCTCGGGATTTATTTAAATGGTATTTGTTAATTATTGAAATGTATACTTATTAAGTATCAATGTTTTAGGTTATGTATGGTATCTAGGTTATTAAGGTTTAGGTGTAAATGTCGTTTTAAGGTAAGAGTGAATAACGTTGTAATTGACAAAGTATATATATAAAAAAAAATTGTTACGGGTAAAAATGGTTAATCTATGTTATGGTAACGTGTTAATCGTAGGAAAATTTTACGGGGTGTTATATAGTTGCTCTTGTTTCTATACTAGAGTTTCTTTAATAATTGACATTCAAGAAAAAAGTGTCGTTATAAATGCTTGATGACATTCATGGCGAATATAAATACCTTACTTGGGCTAGTTGTCAAGAGAAATTAATCATGTTTGTTAATGACATGTAATGCGTGATATATCATGTGTGACAATATGCTCTATATAAGCTTAAAACAAACATTAAAAGCGTGATTCCACTAACACCTTTAACTTTCTAAAGTAAAAACACGTTTTATAGACTTAATTGAATGAATGAGGTGTTGCATTATTTTTTGGAAAGACAAAACATCCCATTCGTATTAAACATTTGATTAAGTTAATCAAAATTGGCGCATGTCACATTTGGAATGATTAATGTTGATCATTGTAGAGTTCCATATTCGTAAAATAATATTATAGTAACTAACATTATTGTAAAAAGTACATTATCTAACTACTAAGAGTATGGGGTACGGTGGGCTGGTGGGTGTAGCCATCGCCACCAGTTGAGAAATACCCATTGCGCACCGTACCCGATCTTGCGCCGTCGTCCCTTGCGCCGTTACGATGGCTCAGCAACGTGGCAATTTTTTTTCTTCTTTTTTTGATGGGTTTGTGACTGTATGTTGTGTTTCTATGTTGTGTTTGTGTTTATATGAAGCCTTTTTATTTATTTATTTATATCTATACTACTTATAAAGCATATAAGACCCTCTCTCATATTTATTATTTTAAGATTTCCTAAATTACATTTTAAGTAAAATACTACTTATAAAACATAATGTACTCTCTCATATTTATTATTTTAAAATTTCTTAAATTAGATTTTAAGTAAAATACTACTTATAAAACATAATGTACAACTATGTAAAGTACAACTGATTTTAAGCAAATACCATTTCTTACATACAATTAATACATAATTTAAAACACCTTATTACCAATATATACAACTAGCTAAGCACAATATACAAATAAAACAAAACACTATTCAACACATACAATTAATACATAATTTAATTCACATATTTACCAAAATATACAACTATTTAACCACAAAGTACAATCTAATTAAGCTTTTGAAACACAAATCTGAAATCATGCAGCCCAAAACAAAATAACAATTATTCGTCGGAAAATTTAGTCACAGGGTACCTGCCGCAGCATCGCGCGGGGTACCCTGCTAGTATATATAAATAATTAATTTACATGTACCATGTTTCCCTCATTTTATGTATTTGGTTTGGGCTGGGCTTTAAAATCTGGTTTGTGTTTTGGGCTTTAAATTTTTGTTATTTGTGAAAAAATATAAATGTGTGTTTAAGATTGGTTAATGTGGGTTTTAATTTTTATGTTCATGTATTAGGTTATTATTTTTATGCATTTTTTTTTATGTAATGTGTGTTTTTTTAATGTAACGTTTGTTTTTTTTTTTAATTAATAAATTTTATTTTAGTTAATATTGTGTGTGTTTTATTTTATGTAAAAAAAAAAGAAAAAAGAAAAAAGAAAAGAAAAATGGCCGACGGCACCAGAAATTCTGATGCCAACGGATACCCCTGAAATGTGGTGCCGTAGGGTTTCTGGTGCCTTGGAGCTTTTTGCTGACGTGTCAGCAAAAAGTTCCCACGGCACGAGCCTGATGGCACCACAATACCCAGTGCTCTAAATGAGATTGAAAAAGCAAAACTATTATTTAGAAAACAAAAACAAAAAACAAAAAGCATTTTTACTCTAGATTTATATCATGAGGTTTCTCTGGCATGTGTATATCAACCACAAGTTTATGTATTCTTAAATTAAAGTTTTTGCCCACTAAATTAAAAAAATACATTCAATCATAGTATTTGTAGGTACAAATTAATGTTTATTGAATGTATATTTATATAAAAAGAAAGTTTGTATTTAAGAGAGAGGTGAAATAACAAAAGTCACAATTATCTTTAAGGTGACACACCCACTCGACTTTAGTGACTATATGCCCATTAGCCTTATAATATGGTATTATAAATCATTGATAGGGTTCTTGCGGAGAGTGTCAAAATAGTGATTGGGAACATGGTTGGAAAGGTGCAAAACGAGTTTATAGAAGCTCATCAATATATACTTGATGGTATGTTAATTGCACATATGATAATGAAATACTTGAGAAAAAAGAAGGATAAATGTATACATTTTAAGGTTGATTTTGAGAAATCATATGATAGTATTGAATGGGGATTTTGGAATAATATTATAAGTCGTATGAGTTCGAAGAACCATGGTGTAAATGGGTGAGAGCATGTCTGGTGTCATCTTTTATCACAGTTTTAGTAAACGACTCACCTATAAAGAAATTCAATATGAAGAGATTTGTAAGACAAGGTAACTCATTGTCGCTTTTTTATTTTATTTTGGCGGCGAGTGAGAATGAGGTTATAGTATTGCACTTGTATTATGACAAGACATTATTCTCTTCGAGAATGGAGTAGATCTAATGTGTGTAGTCTAGATTCATGAAATGTGGTATGAGAGAAATGCCTTTCTCATACTTGGCATTGCCAACTGGTGTGATACGAGGAAGGTACCGACATCGAATCTTGTAGTTGAAAGGTTTAAAAATAGACTTTTCAATTGACAGTCTAAAACGATGTCTTTCGGCAGAAGGTTAACATTGGCGAAATCAGTCCTTGAAAGTTTGTCGTTGTATTTGTCTTTAGCATTGGGTCTTAAAATAAAATAAAAACATGGCATTAGGCGATTACTAGTATTTGTGGGAAAAAAAGTTTATTTATGGGGGCCGAGACATAGTTATGGGGGTGTGGCGTTTTGGGTAGGGGATATTTAGAGGGTATGAAGGATGATTTTTGGAAGAAAACAAAAAATTAAAAGAAAATGGGTGAAGAGTTAGATACAATTTTGGGGAAGGAAAAATGGACATGCAAGACAAAGCAAAGTGATTGCTTTATTAGGCTTTGTCAACTAGATATAAACAAAGATGTGATAATAGGGTAAAGTGGTAGTTGGGCAGGAACTGAATGAAATTGAGAATGAGAATATGAAAAGGAAATGAGGGATAGGGGAATTAGGAGTTGGGGGAACTAGATGAGTTCCCAAAAATTTATTTTTGAAAGAAAAGAAAATAAGTGAAAAGAAAACAAAATGAATTCTTGTTCGTGAGTTATTTCAAGAGAGAATAGAAGAGAAAATGAGTGAAAATTTTGTTAAATTTATGTCCAATACTTTCTTCTAAAGAATGAAATGATTTTTAAGGAAAATATACTATATACTACCTCCGTCCCAATTTATTTGTCCACTTTTAATTTTCAAAGTCTTTGTTTATCAAATTTGACCTTAAATATATTTGTTTGTGTTATTTAATATTTGATGCAAAATATATAAATGGATTGAGTTTTAAATGTATTTTTAATTTGTATAATTTTCATCAAGTATTATATAACATAAATAAAAATATTTACGGTCAAAGTTGACAAAGAAAGACTCAAAAAGTCAAAATTGGACAAATAAAACGGGACGGAGGGAGTATATTTTTTATTTTTAATTTTTAATTTTATAATAAAAACATTGTGTTGAATGCCCTAATATAAAACCTAAAACTTTCTATACAACATAGAGTATAGTTGTAAAATCATGATTTTTCTTTATTATTTCCCAACTCGAGATTAAAATATACAAAAATTAAATTGGATTCACCTCTTCTTCTTCTTTGCTCATTTTTGTCTCTTCTATTTTTTTCTTTCATTATTCCAAAACTCATGAGTAGAGTGAAAATGTTAACTTAAAAAAAGATTGCAAAAATAAGTGAAAATGAAACTTATAAGCGAGTAGTGTATATTTGATGAAATCTCTCACAAAAATAGTAGAGAAGAAACTTACGACAAAAAGTATTGGTGCAAATTAAACAATGTGGAATAATCTCCTTTCATAAAACGTGAACTTATTCGTATGATGGAAGACAAGCTACTAGTATCAATAGAACTCGACAAAAGAGGTATTGATATACATACGATTTTATGTCCAAGAAGTACGAGTGAGGGCCGAACCAAACCGACTAGATCTTATTCGGTTCGGTTTTCGGTTTTGTATAATTATTTCGGTTTTACTTGGTTTGGGTCAAAACACACCTATTCTGTTCGAGCTAGCTAAACTGGCCCGAACCGAACCAAACCGACCCGAACCGACCTTATTCGGTTCGGTTTTAGTTTTACTCGCTTCATTTTTCGGTTCACGTTTTACCCTTTATTGATTTTCAAGTCGGGTCGGGTTTGACCCGTTACTTAGCCCTGCCTTTTCTTTAGAATAACCAACATACACTTGTAATTTTATTTCAACTTTTTGATTTCAAAAATCGGAAGTTTTTTCATTCATTTCTAAGTTTAATCATTTTAGTTAAATATAGTCCGCAACAAAAATACTTGATGCATTATTAAAGCAAGCGAGCG
Organism: Artemisia argyi; assembly: GCA_030686995.1. NCBI lineage: Eukaryota > Viridiplantae > Streptophyta > Magnoliopsida > Asterales > Asteraceae > Artemisia > Artemisia argyi. The sequence goes on along the minus strand of CM060704.1, from coordinate 103,725,005 downwards.
AGTGGCTAATTACATCACTTCGCGTTGTGTACAACTCACAAGTCCCAACAACAGTATCCATCCAAAAATTTTAGATAAAAAGCCAGTACCAAAATTACCAAACACCCCCTCCACCGGCCGACGAAACAATAACCCCAACCCCAACCCCAAACCCAAACACACTGACACACACAACACAATTCCTCTTTTTATTTCTCCCATCTGGATCCAAACACCCCCTTAACAAAACCACCCGATCTGTACATGAATCCCTAACAAACACAGATCCTTTGATCGATCATTTCCACTAATAAATCAGATCTTTAAACTATATATATTCTAAATAAATAAATAAATCAGTTATGGATCAGTTTGAATTGTACTTTAGGAGAGCTGATTTAGACCATGACGGTCGAATTAGTGGCGCTGAAGCTGTTTCCTTTTTCAAAGCTTCTGGTTTACCTACTCCTGTTCTCGCTCAGGTTGTTATTTCACTTTTTATTCATTATTTTAATACTTTACAAGCAGGATATATAATTGTTGCTATGTGTAATGTATAATTGAAGTTAATTTCGGTTTTTATTGATTATTTGAATAGTTGCGAGGCGAAATTAGGGTTTAGAAGTAGGATGTATAATTGCTGTTATGTGTAATGTGATTTAAGTGTACCTGGTTGTGTTACGAGTATCGTCTTATGTATAAGTAGGATGTATAGAGAAGGGAGGGGTTTGACTGTTTGAGTATGTGTGGCGGTGAGTTCAAACCCCGTCGATTAGTCGGTCATAAGATCAGAAACTATGATCAGGGCTTTATTATGGTATGTGATTGCATATGATGTGAATTTTACTGCTCCAAACTTATTTGAATAGTTGCGAGGCGAACTTAGGGTTTACAAGCAGGATTTGTTATGTGATTTATACGTTTGTCAAGTTAATTGTCACCTGTTTTAGTGAAATGATGATTTAAGTGTACCTAGTTGTGTTACGACTTACGAGCATCCTCTTGTATAGAATCCTGAAAATTGAGGGCTTTTACCTAGTTTGAGTATATGTGGCGGTGGGTTTAAACCCTGTGAATTAGTCTGTCAAAAGATCAGATACCATGGTTAGCTACAAAACCATGGTTACTATGGTGTGTGACCTCATCTAATTTGAATAATGACTTTCTGAAGCTAGTTTACCTTTAGGTAGTAGAATGATTGCTTTTGTGTTATCGTACGGATGTGAATGTAGATTGTTGATTCTATATGTAGTATGTACGCGTATTTGTAGAAGTTGCACAATCGTTAAATAACAGAGTTCAGATCACCATCTAGAGTTAATAATAAGAAAACAAGAAAATTGTTATGGGTTTGAAGTTTGAACTTGAATGCTATTTTGTTTCGTGTATCTGAATCGAAATGTATGCCACATTTATAATCTACCTGAACGAGGTTGGTGTTTTAACAAATTGAATGAAATTATTGACAGCTTTTGGCTGCATTTTGTGATGCCATGTATTATTAGTATAATCAAGTTATGGCGTGGTAAGTTTATTCAATGTTATCAGTTGATATTGTTAAATAAGGTGTTTATAATATGTGTAACTATTGCAAAAACAAATCATCCTTATAAAGCTAGGTATACCAACTTTTGGCTCTATATTGTCATACCATGTAATAGTAATACTAAAGTTCTCACTTGGTCAGGTTACGGCGTATTATCTTTTTATGTTATTGAGTACTGTGTTTATAATAATCTAGAGTGATAAAATTAGGGAGAAATTAGAGATTAAGATGCCTTATGCAGAACACTTCCGTTCATGTAGAGCCTTTGAAACACTCACACTCTTAATTGTTGGCTCTTTTTTATTTGACGTTACAAACCCTTAACTCTAATGTATTATAACAAAATGTTTGGGGGAACAGGGATCGTTATAAAAGCTGAACTAAACGCAATGTATATTTATCTACATTACCTTAGCTCCTAGTTGTTAACAAATTATAATTAAAATATGCAGGTTTGGAATTATGCTGATCAAAAGCGAACCGGTTTCCTTGGACGGGAAGAATTCAACAATGCTCTCAAGCTTGTGACAGTTGCACAAAGTAAAAGAGATCTTACTGCTGATATAGTGAAAGCAGCATTACATGGACCTGCTTCTTCTAAGATTCCTGCTCCTCAGATCAATCTTGCAGCATTACCCCCTCCTCAGTCGAACCCAAATACGGGTCCACCTGCCCCGCAAATGCGTGCTAGTGCGCCAGTACCTTCTCCAAGTATGGGTGTAAGTGGCCCACAACCACAAGGCTATCCATCTCAGCCAACTCAAGGCATGAGGCCACATGGCCCGCCGATGCCTAACCCAACAATACAACCGCGGCCTGGAGTGAGTCAGGGACTGCCTAGTGGACCCACAGTGTTGAATCCTCGTCCTTCAACTTCACCCCTTTTCAATGACTGGCTTGGTGAGAGGAATGCTGCCCCTGCACCTAACGTATCTACTCAACCTCCTAGTAGTGGGCTAGCATCATCAGGGTGGACAGCCCCGGTACAACCTAGGCCACTAGCACCAACCAGCTTATCAGAAAACGCTGCACCAAAACCGAATGGTCAAGTGTCTGCTGCTAGTGGGACTGGAGCTAAAGTAATTAGTAGCCCTGTTGCAGGGAATGGGTCTTTGTCTAGCTCGGCATTTGGTGATGATTTTTTTTCCGTTGCATCCAATGGAAAACCCAATTCTTTGGGGCCTACGTCTTCCGCACCCGGCTTAAGTGTCTCGTCAGTCAATGGTCCTACACCGGCTGTGAACCAGTTTCCCAATAAGCCAAGTCAATTTCCCCAAGTCAATGTTGCCCAACAACCAACTAGTGGTCAAATCCCGAAAATGCAGCCAAATGTTAGACCTCCACATATTCCTGCTCAGAATTCCTCTACCGTTCCTGTTAGAACTGTAAATGTTCCTTCTACTCAACCTTGGCCAAAGATGACACAGTCCAATGTTCAACAGTACACTAAGGTGTTCGTGGAAGTAGATAAAGACACAGATGGGAAAATTACTGGTGAAGAGGCCCGTACTCTGTTCTTAAGCTGGAGGTTGCCAAGAGGTATGCAATGCATCCCTTTTTCTTGTTTTATTGAGTTAATACAACTACAAACGGTAGCTTATATACACATAGATGCTGCAAATTACTACTTTCTCAGTCTTTAAAAATGCAACGAAGATAGTTTTAACAGACCTGCTAACCTATCATTTCTATTGGGAAAAACACATGCTGCTTGTTCAATTTTCTCTATCTGTGTGTCCAACATAAACATCGTATGGATTCGCATATCCAGGCAATCCTAACTTGTATATAATGTTGAAACTCATTAACTAAATTAAAGAAAAACTTACGTTAAGAAAGTACTCCTAACATTACTATATTTTTTAATACTTAATAGTTTCTTAACGGATACGTCGTACAATTATACTTAACTTTATTATGCTTGTTTTCGGATTTCAGAGATCCTGAAGCAGGTATGGGAGTTGTCTGATCAGGACAATGACAGTATGCTTTCTTTAAAGGAATTTTGTATCGCTCTCTACCTTATGGAACGGCACAGGGAAGGCCGTCCTCTTCCAAAGGTGCTTCCAGCAGGTGTTATATTTGAGGGGACACCATCGCCATCATCAGGTCAAGCACCTACTGCATATGCTGCTCCTGTTTGGAGACCTGAACCAGGTAAATGGTGATATTTGTAATGCCACACATTTGTCTAAATGCTAAATTCACATAATCAGGTCTTAGTTTGCCACATTAAATCTTACTATTTCTGCATAGGTGCCCAACAAGGACATAGGGTAACTGCCCTACGACAGGTCAATCATGCTGCAGCAAGGCCACCTCGTCCTGTTCCACTACCTATAGAGGAAGATGTGCAGCCTAGACACCAAAAACCTAAAGTTCCTGTGTTGGAGAAGCATCTAGTGGACCAACTTAGTAATGAGGAGCAGAGTTCATTGAATTCAAAATTTCAGGAAGCAACCGAGGCAGATAAAAAGGTGAATCACTTTATTTCACTTCTATGTATATATTGTTTACCTCTTATTCCATATAGCACTGCAGAGGCACTCATATCTCTGATTCTCTTGATCATTCTTTCTCTTGCCAGGTGGTTGAACTTGAAAAAGAAATATTGGAAGCTAGACAAAAGATTGAGTTTTACAGGAGCAAGATGCAGGAAATTGTAAGTATTCTCTTATTTGAAGTGTCTAGCCATGTGTATATTATGTTTCTTTGATTCATGGGAGCAAGCAAAATGATAATAGCACTATCGAAAGATGAACATTTAGTCAAAAATTTGGTTGTTTTATGGTATCGAACGATGAACTTATGTTTTCTATGCAAGTTGTTTTAGCTAGTAAACTTTTTTCTGAAAAATCCTACTTGATTCAACTAGGATGTTAGTCTTGACTTATTACAATATATATCTGGTTGTTTTTCCTTATCAGCATCCTCGAGTAATAACATTTAAAAGTTATTATGAACGATTACCCATTTAATGTTGTGTTCTTTAACGTCAGGTCCTGTACAAGAGCCGCTGTGATACTCGATTAAATGAGATCACAGAAAGGGTTTCCTCTGATAAAAGAGAGGTATATTCTTGAATATATTGACGAAGAATATATTTTAAATATTTGTTTGCTTGAGACTGAGGAATATGTTTTCCAGGTTGAAATACTGTCTAAGAAATACGAAGACAAGTACAAGCAGTCTGGAGATGTAGCTTCAAAATTGACTCTCGAGGAGGCCACTTTTCGTGAAATTCAGGTTTACTAGCTAGCTAGTGTTGTTACACATTTGCAAAAATTATCATTTAAACTCGTATCGTTTTAGTAATTGACTACCATGCAATTGTCTTCTCCTTGATAGGCGAAAAAGATGGAGCTTTACAAAGCAATTGTGAAGCTAGACCAGGATGGGAAACCTGACGATATTCAGGTATCTTCTATGCTGATTAATCTTGCTAGGGCTATACACATTTTATGTGATCAAAGTATTTGCAGATAATCATAACGCCGTGTTACTTGATTGCTAGGCCCGAGCTGATCAAATTCTAGCGGATCTTGAGGAACAAGTAAAAGCCTTAAATGAGCGCTGTAAAATGTACGGATTGCGTGGGAAACCAACATTGCTGGTTGAGCTGCCCTTTGGTAATCTCTTGTCCACCATATATTTTTAAAATTTCAAGTCTAGTGGTTATTTTTACTTTTGCAACGTTACATCTTTTTAGTAGTTTGGCTAGCACACTGCTATTTATTTTTGTTAAATTATCGATGGTGAGCGTCTTTCTCCACGTCATGAAGATTTTGCATCAGTCACATACTACTATGCCGTGAATGCTATACTTTAAGTTGGATCTGGCAAATTTTGATGTTGATGTACTCAGCTACTTGGTCCACCTGTAGTTACAAACTAAACTGAATATTGCAGTCTCAAAATAAACGTGACTATAATTTGATGCACAGAGGCAGAAGTATGTGTGATCGTAAGATGATATATTGAGTTGGCTTAAAAAATTGAACTTAGCCAGTCAAAAGTTTTGTGGCCCAAATCTCTGTCTGTTGCATTCAATTTCTTAAATGTTCGTTCTTTGTCAAACTGTTCAGGTTGGCAAACTGGCATTCAAGAAGGAGCTGCTGATTGGGATGAAGATTGGGATAAGTTTGAAGATGAAGGTAAACAAGATATTGCCTACAGTATTTCGTTAATAACAACCTTATAATCTTTCTGTTATATTACACTTGAAATCAATATGCTCCATATACTGAAGTTGTGGTATATTATACATCATCACGAATATATGAAACTTGCAGGATATACATTTGTCAAAAATCTCACACTTGATGTGCAAAACGTTATAGCTCCTCCAAAACCGAAGTCCTTGCCTGTTAAAAACAAGTCTGCTTTCCAAGATGAAAAGTCAACTACCGTTTCATCCTTGGATAACAACACTAAACCTGAAAAGATCTCATCAGACGCTGAATCAGCTGAGCAACACAAAGACGACTTTGTAAAAACTCCACCTGATAGTCCTGCTAGTGTCAAGTCAACAGAGAGCCCATCTAAGATATTCCGGGATAGCTCACCCCGTGCTGTAAACACAAAGAGGTGTGCCATAGAGCTTGTCTAAAATGCCATTTAATACTGTTAATGTCACTTTTTTGCAAGTTCTAAAATACGTCGGGAAAAGAAAAAAGGGGTTCGTTTTCTAAATTTTTATATTTCCATTTGGTGCAGTGAATCTGTGTTCTTGGATGAAGGAACTTTTGATCTGCCAAGCAAGGCCACGTTTGACAGTCATGAGGATTCAGAGGCTGCTTGGGATTTTACTACTACAAATCATAAGGTATTTTTGGTACCTTTTTCAAATGCCAATTTGTGACTACCATAAAAATGAGTGATTATGGAATTTTTTTTGAAAATTTAAATACCTGCACACCAGCATATGTGGACTTACCGATCAAGATTGTTCATTCTTGTGAAGTGTAGTGTTTTTTAATCTTTGTACCAGAAAGATGAAGTCAATGGTCATGGATTCAAACTGATCTTCTTTTTGCAGGATATGGATGAAGAGAGTTTTCAGGGAAATTCGTTGTTCGATTCTTCTGATAACTGGGGACTAAACCCCATTAGAACAGAAATGCCAAAGAAGAGCACATTCACATTTGATTCTGTTCCAAGCACTCCTGCTTATAGCTATGCTGGATCCCCACCTGCAAACAACTTATTCCATAACACAGGCCCATTTGCTTCATCGTTTGATGAATCAGTTCCAAGCACACCTGCTTACAGTAATGCTGGCTCACCTCGGCGCCCATTTACTTCAGTTTTTGCAGATTCAGTTCCCAGCACTCCCATGTTTGCCAACGATGGTCCAGAAGATAATTCTTTCAATAACTTTTCAAGATTCGACTCCTTCAGCACCAATTCGCGTGACTCATTTGCAAGATTTGATTCATTCCACAGCACGGCACAAGATTCAGAAGTTGATCAAAGTTTCTACCCTTCTAAAAACTTTACCAGATTTGATTCCATGCAGAGTAATGCTGATTCTGATTTTGGCCATTCGCTCTTCCAGCCTCGTGATTCTTTCTCGAGGTATGATTCCATGCAAAGTACCAATGACTCGTATGATAACAATCGTGGGTTTTCATCTTTCGACGATGCTGATCCTTTTGGGTCTTACGACCCGTTTAAGACTTCAGTAGAGAGTGAAACACCAAGAAGAGATTCAGTAGATGGCTGGAAAGCATTTTAGGTTTTTGCACATGGGTCATATTTAGATATTCCGGCTTTTGGCTCCTTTGCTTAAGGTTTGTTGATGTGGTATTCGTGGCTGTTTTATGTTGGATATGTGCGACAATGAGTTCGAGGTTGTGATTCTTTATTTCTATATATAGATGTATATTCAAGTTTATCGATTGTTTTCACTTAGGACGTGTATAAAAATATAAGCCCTTTGTTTAGGGCATTGGTTTTGCGAACTTTGATCATATGTCAAACAGTATTCCCTGGATTGATGACAGCTGTATCTTGAGACACTTGCAATTCTACTTTTTCCATTGGTGCTTTATAAATTTCAGACGGCTTGGTCTTTTAGTGATACGATGTGTATTGGCCAATGTCAAACAAATGCATTCGAAACTAAAACTCTAGTGAAGTATTTACGGATGCCGGAATTCCAGTTGGTACCATACCATTATTACTTGAAAGTTAATTGCATGTGGATTACAGACAAAGGAGTTTCTTCACAAATTAGTAACACTAATCTGAGCAATACGTGTATGCATTATGCACATCTTGCAAGCCTTGTGACCTTCATGGATTTTGCTTCAAAGCTTTAGCACAAAGATGGGAAGCCAGTATGGGGATAATGGACGAATATCAAGAACACTTATGATAGAAAATGGTACCACCTTCGAGATAAATTACAGATATATCTCGTCATGAATACAAATACAATCAACATAAGAGAAAAAGGAGTATGGCAATAGAATCATTAACAGTCACTGACCTAACTTGTTATAGATACAATACTTTGTTAGAAGTATCATCATACTTTCGGTGTATTCTCAAGAAAAAATAAAGTGAAAGTAGAGTAAAGTAAGAGGGAGCAAAGAAATGTAAAAGAAGTAAAATTATCTTTCACCCAAAAAATGGGGTGAAAGTTTTAAATGCAAAATCCACCCGCTTTCCCTCATTTACTTTCACTATTGAGAACATGAGCTCTTTTACATTTCATTTCTTTTCCTTTCATCCCTTTTACTCAACTTAAGAACACAAATAGTTAAAAGAGTCCTAAAAGTAGTAGTAAAAAAGATGATCCATGGATGAAAAATCCACCTATATCTACATCAATATTTAGTATTAGTCATTGACATCCACCAACAATATCGGATCAGGTGGATGTCAATGACTAATACTAAATATCGACTTAGATACAGGTGGATTTTTCATCCATGGGTCACCTTTTTACTACTCCTTTTAGGACTCCTTTAACTGTTAACTCTACACCTTTTAAGTATCAGTGTTTTGATGATACTCCTAACAAAGTATCGTATCCGTAACAAGTTTACACAAAACCAGATATATTTCGAAGCATTATAATAACAACCTATATAAGTACAGATACTCATTAAATGTTCCTTGGACACTTGCAACTAATACAAGAAATCATACGATTATTGTAAGCACACGTATAGTATTAGTTCTCAATACAAACAAACAAGAGTTTCCACGAAAAAAATGAACTTGAAAAGCACATTATCTTACAAGTTTCTAAATATAACAAGATATATAAACTTACACCTTTATGCATCCAAACCTTTGAGTTCAATCATCTCTTGGCTCAAATGATTCACAATCATGAACCAAGGTTGAATGGAAGGTACATTATTGTATATAACTCCAAATATCCACAAACATGCAACATTTCAATCTATGCTTACATCATCATTCAAAAATCACAAGCAAAACCCATGCTAACAATCTCGTTATTTCCTCTTTCGGCAGCTGCTTTTCTCAACTTTGACATTGAAATGACGACTTTGTCATTTAAGCTTTTGTTGCAAGAATCTCTAGCAAAGAAGTCCATGTACCAGTAATAGCCAATAACACACCAAAAACAATAAAGGCTCCATCTTTAAACCAACCAAGCATGCCCACCTCATCTTTACACACCATCAAGTGAAACAAAGCAGGCAAAACAAACCCCAATATAATACAAACACTACTCCCAACCAACGACAAAAAATCAGCAAAATTCGGCACCAAAAGAGCCACTAAACTCACAACCAAAACCATGCCCCATCTAATCCACAAAGTATATCTCCCTTCACAAAACATCCTCTCAAAAACCTCAAACACCGGATTCATCATCACCGGAAACGTCACAAAAAGATTGAAACAAAGTCCCAGTTGCACCACACCACTCAACCACCCTTCTCCTAAATTAGTGGTAATAATATCTTTCGTATCATCACCAAACGCAAAGTACCCAAACACACCAAACGACGCAAACATCAAAGCAATGAAACTAATCGTAATCCCCAGCACACTCCCAAACTTCTCCTTCTTTTCCATCTCACTCTCCAACGGCAACACCATTCCAATCCCTTCAAACGCGTAAACCGCCACACCAATCCCATAAAAGAAAACCGAAAACCCCCCAAAGGCCTCCAAAACCGGCCTAGTATTCAAATAAATCATAACCTCCTCAACCATAACAACACCCATAGCCCCAATATCAACCACATCAGCAAAAATACTCAAAGGAGCCAAATGGGTCAAAGTCGGAATTGAATTCAACCCTAGTTGAAAAGGAAAACAAGCCCATATATAAAAACTCTTCCACGACAACCCGAAAATAGTACTACTACCATCATTTCCAAGATTACTAGACATTGATTTCAAGTTAAATATATTAACCAAAGTATTAGACACAAATATCAAATAACTAACACAAAAACCAGCTTGTGACAAAACAATCATAACATCAACAGATATTCTACCAAAAGGACCAGCAACCATAAATCCTAAATCACCAAAAGAATTAATCTTGGAAAACCCATTTTTGCTTTCCATTTTTCTTCTGGTCTTAACTAAAAGCATCATACAATGGTTTGTAAAATAAGCAACAGCAAATACAGTAATGGTTCCAGTAGCATAACCTGTTTTTTTGAAAGTGTAGGGTAGGCCTAAAACACCTGCACCAACTATGGCTATGAAAACATTTGCAAATGTTTTGAAATGGGATGATTTGTGGGATTTTTTTATAAGTGGGGTTGTTTCATTTGGTAGGATTAATGTGTGTGATGATGAACTTGCTTCTGAAGGATTATTGTTGTTGTTGGATTCTTTGAATCCCATGTTTGTGTTTTTTTTTAACAAGGTTTGTTGCTCAGAATTTATAAAGGTGGTGTTGATAAAGTTTGATGAATGTTTAATAAAGTGGATCTGTTGATATGGAGATAGGAGATATGTATAAGCAATCAAGCACTAGGGAGGGGGTGTTTGGCATGTGTTATTTAAAGGGTTTATTAAATGTGAAAATGATTTTTTTAAGATGTTGATTATCTGGCAAAGCAATGGAATTCACACACGTCTACTCGATGTTTCGTTTTTTTGGAATCTTCTATTATTATAAACCAGGGAAAAAGTGCTAGAGAACAAAATAGGAAAAAACAAAGTATTTGGGGTTTAATAGTGGGAGGTTTCATATGTATAGTGAAAAGAAAAAATACATTAGAGCGCTAGTTGCCGCAGGTAACACTAAAAAGTGTTGTAATTGATTTTTTTTTTTTTGAACGGTTACTTTCTTTCAAGGGAAAACCATGTCCAATTTGAAACCCGATGGGGGAAAACTTTCAACTTAAGCCGCCCGAAGGCACGACACTTAAATTGAAGTAAACCATGTCTTCTTCAGATTCGAACCCTGGTGGGTTGAAACCTTCATTGAAGGACTTTGAAATCGTACCGACAGGGCAGTGGTCCACAAGGGAGGACTTCCCGGTTTGGTCACCCAAACCGGTACTACTCTCCACTAGGCACGCTTAACTGAATAAGACATGCCCAGTGGACCACAAGCCCATTGTAATTGATTAGTGTCATATCATTTTTTTTAGATTTACCTTTTTTTTTTTTCTTTTTTTTTTCTTCCTTTTTTACATAAACTAACTTTTCATTCATTAAATAAAAATACAAATTATATTAAAAAAAAAAAAAAAAAAAAAAAAAAACTACTTATAAACTTTAGTCGGTCCAAGTCCAACATCGTACTATTTTAGCCCACTTAACTCATTTACAGTATTACATTTGATTAAAACAAATTAAAACTTCATCTTTTCCATCTCACTGCACATACACTAAAATACACATAGTTCACACACAGTAAATGCACACACACAACAACACATGTAAAAAAAAAAAAAAAAAAAAAAAAAAAAAAAAAAAAAAAGGACACGCACCTATTTAAATTGAACAAAAAAAGAAAAAGAGAGAGAAAAAAAATGTTTCAACGCGTGTGAGTCGATTAACGGCCAACCCAACACCGTTGGTTTTGTGGGTATGCCGATATGGTAACGTCGGTGCCAGCTAGGCTCAACGCCGAGCTCGGCATTATCACACCCAAGGCTCTTATGATTTAACAATGATTTTATATATAAGAAGGCATTTGTGTGCGTATAAGTTATTATTGTTCGGATGGAGAAAATGAGATATGATTGTGATTTTGAATCATTTGCAACTATCAAGTCACTTGATAATTGCAAATGATTCAAAATATTCAAGTGTTATTTTAATAAGGAGTGTTTAACTTGATGTCTAATGATTTATCCTAGGGTAAATATTTGTTTGAGCTAGCAGGTTATACAGTGAGGAAACGACGAAAAACGTTTGTCTACAAGGTGCAATTGCAATTTATGACTGTTATAGGTGCCGTCACGTCAACATGTACCTTATAATACTCTTATAACATAACATTCTCTTTAGCTATAACTGTTATAGGTACAAATGGATCCAAAGTTTATTTATTTATTATTATTATTTTTTCAACAAACACATTTCATTAAACTAAAAATAAAATTACGATACATAAAATAAAATATGACATTTCTAGTAATAAACGGGTGGTTTGGGCAGAGGTTATACCAACACGTCAATTCAAACTAAAGCTTAAAAAAAAAAAAAAAAAAAAAAAAAAGTGAGAGAGAAAAGGTTAAAGTCCATCATCTTCCTTCCTAAAACACACAACACACATGACACAACATACAAAAACACACACAAACACAACGACAAACGCAAATATTAGTAATTGGTCTTAAAAAAAAGGAAAAAAGAAAAACGGAAAACGATTGTTAAGTGGATGGCGAAACCACCTATAACGCGGCTATGGCACCATGGCCGGTGCAATATAGCGCCGCCATAGGAGGCCAAATTTGCCTATGACGTGTGATAAGGCTACTGCACCGAGCACTCTTATATATGAAAATGACTAAAGTACAAATATTTTAGAAGAAAAAAAGCTCAAAAATTATGCACAAAAAAGTGGTGTGAACTGCATGAAGGTTAATGAAAAAAAAAAAAAAAAAAAAAAAAAAAAAAAAAGGCCACTTACTTGTCATGCTAGAAATTTGCATGTGGTCTGCGCAAATAATTCGTCAAGGACAGTCATATGTGTAGTCGTGTATGAGTTGCCATGTAGAGTTTCTGGTCATTATTGTTGTATTTGTCAAAGCACTGAGTGTCGTCGGCTGGAGCCATCTGACGTGGCCCGAAGCCATACCGCCGCCACTATACCAAAACCACCTGGTGCCAAGGTGGCGGTTAAGCGCTTGGTTTGATCCAAAACAATTTCTCCCCATTTTATTGTTATTTTTATTTTTTTCAATTAAAAATGTTATTTGTGATGTGTTTTTGAATGTGTGTATCTGTTTGTGTGTGTTTTTTTCAGTGGAGAAGACAATCCAAAATTTATATATACAAGTATGAGTAATATTTTGTGTTTTTGTTTATAACCTTTGCAAAACCCAAATTATATAGATACGCGTTTATAAAAACAACATTAGCATTTGTAAACATTTTCTATTGGTAGAAAAAGTTGAAAAGGAACATTCGCACCAACTTCCTCCTACATGATACTCGTAGTTGGCATACGGCTCCAAACCTTTGACATAGAAAGACAACTTCACCAAAAAATAATAATAGTAACAAAATATCTTAGTAGGAGGCAAAAATTGAAGAGTAGATATGCACAAAACCCAGCTGGTGATGTGATAATTATCATTTTACAAATAAACAATTTTTCGAAACAAACAAATGAGAAAGTATTTTATTTTTCTTTAGGCATTGAAGGAGGCTATGCCGCTATGAGAATAAACAAATGAAATATATTTTTTTAAGGGTACTTGTGATGGCTCACGTGTTACCGATTTTAATCGTTTTTTGATAAGTACGACTTCACCTATGCGACCAGATGCACCGACCCTGAGCGATTGTTCTAAAACCATTAATTATTTATATAAAAGCATAATTCATTCATTTTTTTTTTTTTTTTCAGTTTTTTAATTCATAATAAAAAAGAAAGGAACGAAATTTGGTACAACAAAGATTCGAACCTGCTACACATGAACACCCTTTTGGGGAGCTTAATCGCCGCTAGATTTTTATTTATTTATTTGTTTATTTATTTATTTATTTATTTTAAAACATATATAGTAAGTATAACTTTTTGTTTGTTAAATAAGGACAAAAAAATATAATTATGTATTGAAAAATAAATATATAATGTTTATATTTAGAATTAAGATATTTATATCAAAATATCATATACCTACTTGTGTAGTGTCATGTTTCATATGTGTATACATGATGTTAAGTTGTTAACGTGAGAAACATAATGTAATATATCATGCAGTCACACTCGTAGGGAAACTATTTGGTTTCGCTGGTTGCAAATTTGGGTGGTCATCTTTATCGTCCTACTCTACTGCATTGTCATAATTATACTGTTATTGAGATAGAGCGTAACGCATTGTTACATGAGCAAAGTAAACATATATCATTTTCAGTTTCTTTTTGACAAACTCTGAATGTGTATTATTGCAACATCATGAGTTTGAAGGGGTATATCAGTATATGGCCTTTGGTTAGCACACCCCGTGACAACCTCCCCCACTAATCATGTTTTATTTATTGTAGTAAGATAAGTTGTATTTAACTAATGAGATTAAAAAAAAAAAAAAAAAAAAAAAAAAAAAAAAAAAAAAATCGGATATATATAGCATAAGTACACAAAGTGAGGCCCTGTGCGACCGCAACATTTGCACACCCTCCACTGGGTATCGTTGCCATACGACAAGCTTATTATTAGCTCCCGTTAGGTCTACAAAATAGGAACCAAGTCTGTTGGATCAATTGAAAGATATAAGGTCCGCCATGTCATAAAATGTTACTTTTAAGAATATGGTATGGATTATGAAGAAACTTTTCCCCATATTGCTAAAAGTACAGTTGTTTATATTTTGACTGCATTGGCTTCTAGTTGTAAATGAACGATATTTAAGGTGCAGTTTGGTTGGTGGGGATAAGGATTGGGTTAGGGGATCATGGTTAACTTTTGTTGTTTGGTCTAAATTAAAGGGGCTTAAAGATGAGAGTCAACCCAATATTAAAGGAATACTCAAATCCGATGGGGGAGGACTGGTTTTTGACAAAAGTACTGTTGTGATCTTTCTCTTTCATTTTTTTTTTTTTTCTTTTTTTGGGTTTCGATTGGTTGTACCACTGAGAATGTACTGTTCATCTTTCTTTTTCTTTTTTTTCCCTTTCTTTCAACATATCCACATAGATATGTATTTTCGATTGCTCATTAATTTTTTTAATATTAAAATAAATATAAATCTAACCTTATTTTATATACTAACATACAAAACAAACAACTTTTAGCACCTTTCAAATCTAAATCCAAATTTAAATCTAAATTCAAATTTAAATCCTAAACTCATCTACAAACCACGGGCTCTAAAATATATATTAGTAATGCTTCTTGAATGTGGACCTTAACATTGTGTTTTTAAGTTTAGTTTAAAAGAGAAAAGAAAAGATTTGGAAGGAAACAAAAGTTATTCAATGTTTTTAAGTTTTATAACAACTGAAGTAAAGGAAATGGTTTGGAAGGGAAAAAAATGGATTTTTTCATGTGAAACTTTCTGCCCATTATTGGGCAGATTTGAAGAGATATTAGATTGCAAGCTCACAAACACTAGTGAAATGACCAGTATGCCCTTCAAACTTTATAGTATTATTGGTACTATTTTTTTAACGACAACTACCTATCTCACAATTTTACACCACAAATCTATCTTAACCATTTGGTTCGGGAGCTTCTCACACAACTTGAGACACCATTGGGATTTGGGACACAACTTGTTGTGCACAATGATGAGTTCGCCTTTCATTTTGTTTGCACCTTTGTATGTGCACAACGATGAGTTCTCCTTTCATTTTGTTTGCACCTTTGTATGTATATAAACTGTGTTTTATTTTTATTTAAATTTTGACTGAAACCAGCTAATTTTGGTTGATCTAGTTATGAAGGTAAATGTTTATGTTATTTTTCTTACTACATGTGCAGAGGCTATAAGCTTTGCAATTGATTTTATGTTTCTTATTTTTATTGTGTAGTTTAGATTTGTAAATGATATCACAATTTGTTTGTTAAATGTGTCACTATCTGTATTAATTTGGTTTTTGTTAGTACAAAAAGTGTGAGTGGGTTAGGATTGGGCTTGGTCCGAGTTGGGCCGTCCTTGATGGACACCATCCATTGTGTGAATTATGCATTAATCAAAGTAGTAGATCGATTCCTTACACAAATGAAAGTAAATCGTTAGCCTTACCGTGGGAACGGACCCCACGATTAAGCTCCGGCGTGAGAGTAAGTATTCATGTTGTAAGAGAAATGTATGTGTATTGTGATGTGTGAGAAAGTCATACCTCGTGAATGTGTACTAAGGTTTCCTTTTATAGGTGGTCGAAATACTAGGGTTTTCTAATATTTTGTGTATCTTTGTAATGGCCGGTGTGGCCCTTGTCGGGCAAGGGTCCGCAGCTTAATCATGACTGCGGACGCGGATCATCTTCCGGACCGTGAGTTTGATTCGTAAGCTTACTTTGGAAGTGTCGCTCCGACAATCCGCGTGCGTCTTTAGAAATCTGGACCACGCCTTGCTCATGGCTTGGGCTTTGGCAATGTCCGGTATTTCTGTTTTGTTGGGCCGGAGCCCAGTTGCTTATAATACGGTCCAGGCCCAGCAAGCATGCTATCCGCATTATAAGTCATCAAGTCCCCCAGTTTAGTATATTCATTGCTCGTGTGCTGTTGTAGCGTGCGGTGAATGTTGCTAGACTAACATTCTAGTTGCTCCGCTCTAGGCTTGAGGCTTGTCCGTGACGTATCTTGGGTAGTCAGCGGATGAGATCGTGGGGGAACATGGAGCGTTTTTGGCCGTTCGGTCTTTTTGCTTAGGTGTGATCTTTATCTTTTACTGTTGATCGTAGCTATTGATTGATGCGTTCTTAACACGTGTCATGTTTCATATCTTATGATTGTTCCGCGGGAATAAATATGCTGTTTGATTTTTTGCTGCTTTCTTATTTACTCATTCTCTTCTGCTTTTTAGAGAATCCTTCCCATTTGCTATTTTTCTTTTCCTTGCCACATTCGTCTCGCACGTTGTCTGTTTTTTCCGATCTCCGCATCAATATGGTAAAAATTGCCGAGGTCAGATCCAATCTTATGCCCGGGGGTCTGAGGGATCTGTGCTCAAAATGTCATATTCCTTCGTCGGTGCATGCTATTATGCCTGAGCCTGATCAGACCATTAATGATTATCCTCCTGGGGAGATTGGCCTTTACAACCGATTCATTGACTATGCCAACCTTCGTCTGCCTTTTTCTGTTTTCTTTCTTGTGATCATAAAGTATTATCGCATCAACATTTCTCAACTATCTGTTATTGGAGCGACTAAAGTCTCACATTTTGAAGTGTTGTGCCGCGTTCGTAATATTGTGCCGACGGTTGGATTATTTTGGCGCCTTTATGTTAATTCTATAAAGAATGGTTGTCTCTCATTCAGCAAGTGTTCGAAAGAAACTGGTACTACGGCCTTGGATTATGTTAAGGGCTGGAGTGACCGCTTCTTCTGGGCTGATGAGTTTGCCTGCCTACATATCTTTCCTTGGCCTACAGAGGATAGTGTTGAGAGGGATTCAACTCCCGAGCCTGGTGACTATGATGATGGAGAGCATAACACCCTCATTACAAAGCAGGCTCCGTTTCGTAGATACCCGGAGGCTTTTCTTTGCTAGGTCGGCCTAAGCCACCATTATCCGTTTAATGAGGAAACTTACCCCATATTTCGTCTTAACGGAAAAGGTTAGTGTTGTATGCTTACTTCTTCTTCTTCTTCTTCTTCTTCTTCTTCTTCTTCTTCTTCTTCTTCTTCTCTTTTCTTTCCTTTTTTTTTTTTTTTTTTTTCTTTTTTTTAATTATTTCTTCTTAACCGTGCAGAAGTGGATGTGTATACTTTTATTACTCCTGTTGGTCCAGATGAGGTAAAAGTTGATGAGAGGCAGCGAGCAGGATGAGCCCAAGCTTTTAGAGGTTACTGCTGGACGAGTCGTTCCATTATCTCCTCCTCCGCAAAATCAAGCGGAAGGGGAATTGGAGGCTAACGAAGATGGATTGCTTGACCACAGTGATGGCACGGAGCAAGGTAGCTCTGGCATGGGGAATGATGTTAATAATCCCGTGCCTAAGCGAGCAGAGAATGTTCCATCGAGGCGTATTGTTGTCCCACTTAGACGGAACCGGAAAGTGATGGATACAACGACCGTTGGGAGTGCTTCGACGCATCCTCCGAAGAAGTTGATGGAGGACTATGGTTCTGTTAATAGGACTACGACTTCTGGTAAGTCTTTGGCTGCTATCTAAAGTGTGATGACTACTAATGTTCAAGATTTAAATCATATGTTTGAGCCATCTTCCCATATACCTTTCATGTCAGTTGTTCCGGGGCAAGAAGTAGGTTTTCAGTTTGATATTCCTACTGGATCTTATCTTCGTACTATCCATCCTGCGGAGAGGTTCATTGTTTCTTCTGAATCTTCATCCTACTCTGTCACCCATGATACTGAGGTTAGTTCTTTTTCCAGGTCTTCCGTTCCATTAGTGTCAGAAGCCCCTACGACTACGACATTTGTTGCTTGTACAGCATCAAAAGGGGGAGATAAAGGGAAAGCTTCTGAGTCATCTCCCCGTTGCGGATGTTTCTTTACCCATTGGTGGTTTGAAGTTTGGCGTTAGTGACCAAGCGGGTTTTTCAGGAGATGAATTTACCTATGGTCGTATCCGTTCTGCTGCTGATGTAGATCCGAATGTATTTGGCGAAGTTTTTATTCCAGAGTGGAATGTATCTCGTGGTTCTCATTTGAATAATGCTGCTGATTGCCGGGAGATTATTGATTGATTTTCTCCGCCGGGCTTTCTTGCTGAGGTTCGCGAGATGGATTATGAACGGTTTTTTGAGGAGTTTAATTTTTTATCTGCTCACCAAACTGCCTTTAGTGCGGAGCTGCGGATGCGGGCTGAACATAATATTGCCCAGAAACGGAAGCTGTCTTCTTTTTATGACCATCGAGGTAAGCAGCTAGATGCAAAGAATGAAGAGATTATGAAGTTGAAAGTTGAGCTAGCATCGGCGAAGGCCGAGGTCGCGGAGGTAACTTGCCTCCATACTCGGATTACTTCTGCAGAGTCCTCAGATTATCCTTATGTGGCTGAGATATCTTCTCTGAAGGAAAAGACGGTAAAGCTTGAAGGAGATCATGATTTACTTAGGACGGAGCTAGCAGACTTGCACGCTTCCGCGAATGATCAGGCTTCCTCCTTTGAAGCAGAGCGTGCCGATATGTCTGCGAAGCTAGCGGAGCTTCGCTTTTCGTTAGAAGACAAGGACCCCAAGCTTGCTGACTTAAATGCCACTGTTGCTGATTTGAAGCATAAAAATAAGAATCTCTCGGGTCAGGTATGTTTGGTGCTTTTTTTGTGTTAAAGTTATATTTATTTTTGTCTCTAGACCCTTCATCCTTTCTTTTTGTTTTAAAAAGGTGCACCTCCGCGAAGCTGCGCTTGAAACTTTGAAGAGTCTGTTTAAGGAGAATCAGGATGCTCAACTGAAGGAGGTTACTGAGAAGTTGTCCCAGTTAGATTCTCATCTTGTGGACATAGCTGTGCACCTCGATGAGAACTTTTACCCCTGCTTCCTTTCTGCTGTTGCTGGTCGCAGGTGGCTGTTGGTGTTTGGCATGAAGTTACTCCTTACTAAATGTTTGAATTTTTCAGAGTATTGTACGATGTTGGGGAAACTTTTAAGTTGCGCAGTTATGAAGGGTATTCAAAAAGGCTTGGCTGCTGGCATTGAACACGTCAAGGAGGGCACAAAACTTACTGAAATTACTGCCTATAGGCCAGCTGCGGAAGCGGAATATGACTCCGCTTATCTGGTGTTTCGTGAACCTGAATTGCCCTTGTTAGCAGATTTGTCATTGCATAGGGATTTCCGATATTAAGGATGTTATGCACCTTCTTCGACTTGATGCCGAGATTGCGGAGAAGCTTTGTATGGCTGACCTGCAACCTAGTCTGGAACAATTGTACGTTCCTCAAACCAAAGATGGGTTAGTTATCGGGGAAGTGACTTTATCTTCTTCCCTAAGCATTACTTGCCAAAGACATAAGAAGATTAAAGAAGATGTTGCTACTGGTCAATCTGTACTTGCTAATGTATTTGCTCCAGTTGTTAAACCGTTATCTCCTGAAGTCTTGTTGAGTATTTTTTAGAATGCAGTTATGCACTGGGTCCCACAGATGATGCCAACTTGTTAGTGCAAAAAGTGTGAGTGGGTTAGGATTGGGCTTGGTCCGAGTTGGGCCGTCCTTGATGGACTGTCCGTTGTGTGAATTATGCACTAATCCAAGTAGTAGATCGATTCCCTGCGCAAATGAAAACAAACCGTTTTCCTTACCATGGGGACGGACCCCACGATTAAGCTCCAACGTGAGAGTAAGTATTCATGTTGTCAAAGAAATGTTTGTGTATTGTGATGTGTGAGAAAGTCATACCTCATGAATGTGTACTAAGGTTGCCTTTTATAGGTGGTCGAAATACTAGGGTTTCCTAATATTTCGTGTATCTTTGTAATGGCTGGTGTGGGACCCTTGTCGGGCAAGGTTCTGCAGCTTAATCATGACTGCGGACGCGGATCATCTTCCGGACCGTGAGTTTGATCCGTAAGGTTAGTTTAGAAGTGACGCTCCGACAATCCGCGTGCGTCTTTAGAAATCCGGACCACGCCTTGCTCGTGGCTTGGGCTTTGGCAATGCCCGGTATTTCTGTTTTGTTGGGCCGGAGCCCAGTTGCTTATAATACGGTCCAGGCCCAGCAAACCTGCTATCCGTATTATACGTCATCAGTTTCAAACATGCAATTGAGGTTCTGTTATGCTCGATTAAACAATGGGAAATGATTTGTAAAATCCGACTATAAAAGACTAAACAAGTTTATATGTGTTTTGTATTTATATTAATGGAGAATTCGTGTGCTTATAAAAGAGGGGCACAAATGTGAATATGTCGATTTCCTTTCTTTTCCTTATTACTCGAGAACAAAAATCAGTCATTATCCATTATTTTCCTTTCAACTCGAGAACACGAGCTTAACAATCCTTTTTTTTTTTTTTCCATTTTTTTCTTTCTTATCTTTTTCTCTCTTTTCTCCCCATTCACAACTCGAGAACGCAGCGTAATGAAAAGGCTTATATGAAACCATCTCCTCATGGTGCTCATCAAATTGGTGAAGTTTTCAGACTACTAAAAGTTCTGTATGGTGTCAAACAAGCAACAAGTGCTTGGCATGAGAAATTTTTCATGACAATTACTTTACTTGGCTTTGTTTGTAGCCGTCATGACTCTGCCTTGTTTCAGGGTCGTACTCCATTATCTTTTCATGTTGATGATATGATTATTAATGGAGATGAAAGTCATGGGATTGGATAGTTGAAGTCTGAGTTATCTCATTATTTAGCTATGAAAGATTTGGGTGTGTTATGTTACTTCTTTAGTATTGAGGGAATGGATCAAGTGAAAAGAATAATTTGCATTAGAAATGTATGATTGTGGTTACTTCTCATCTTTCTCATTTTAATTGTTTTTCTCACTTGATCCTAAATCTACAAATTAAACATATCTTTACCAAGCCGTACTCTGGTTCGTGTTATTGGTTTCTTTATGACAAACTCTCAAGTCTCAATGTCAATTATTCTAGAATTGTAAGTTTGTGGGAAGATATTAGTTAATTAGTGGCATGTGAGCCCAACCTGTGTTAGCCTTTTGGCATATTAAAGTAGTCTAGTTTATGGTTTTTGTGCTTGTACAAGCCCATGTACATTCTTTGTATTATTGACAGGTTATACATATTGTCCTTTTCAGTGTTTAAAAACCCGGGTTGACCCGGCCGGTTGAACCGTGAATCGGCTCGGAGACCAAGCCGGATGTGACTGGGTTTTTTTTGTTTGAGAACCGGATTGAACCACCGGTTTTTGTTGACCCGGGTTGATAAACCTGGCCGGGTTATGACTTTTATAAAAAAATCTAACAAAATATTTTTTTTTTCTCCACCAACCTTTATAAGTTTAATTATCAAGTTGAAGTAAGTGTTTGTTAAAATTTATAAAATAATAAATTAAAGTTATATATTATTCTTAGAAACACTAAATATTATAGTTTTAATATATACCGTTATAATATAGACGTATAAATTGATTATTATTGCAAATTTTTGCTAGATTGTTATAAATATATAACTTAAAAACAAACCCTTGTCGGTTGAGTCTTAAATTTTTCCGTGTATTCAATCAAAAGTTGGGAATAAAGTCGGATAAATCAAGTGATCAATCAACACTACATATTAAATATACAAAAAATATATATATACATGTAGAACCGGTTCGACCCGGCGGTTCAACCGGTTGAACCAGTGACCCGATAAACTGGTGAGTAAACCAGGTCAATAAAAAACCGGGTTTTAACCTGATAAACCGGTGAGTAAACCGGGTCAATAAAAACACCGGGTTTTAAAACATTGATTAAGACAGTACTTTTGGTTATAAATAATTAGATTTTTATAGATGATACACGATTTATTTATTTATTTATTTATTTATTTATTTGTTATTTTTCAAGACACAATTTAACTATCTTAAAACATTTATACCACAAATCAATCTCACATGTTTTAAGTAAGACTGGAA
Organism: Artemisia argyi; assembly: GCA_030686995.1. Taxonomy (NCBI): domain Eukaryota; kingdom Viridiplantae; phylum Streptophyta; class Magnoliopsida; order Asterales; family Asteraceae; genus Artemisia; species Artemisia argyi. Next base: position 103,702,632 of record CM060704.1, on the reverse strand, counting down.
TCCACAACCATTTATTTGAGGAGCTTATCACACAACATGGGGTACTATTAAGACACAAGTCCACTCGCCATTATGTGATGGATCTGCAAATTTGGCCTAAACATAAATATATGTATTTTCAGATTTGCACCTTAGTGACGAGGAAAACAAAAACGTTGTGTTGTTCTAGCTGGAACAAAAGCAACGCGTCGCTTGGCAACGAAACAAATGTTTTGGTTGCTTGGGCAACCGAAAGAATTAAACATGCAACCCTATTTTTTTGACCATTTGGCTTGGTTTTAAGAAAAAATGCAGAAAAAGGTAGTACCGTTTTTTATGTTTTGCAGGTGTGGCTGCCGGCTGGAATGGAAGAAGAAAACAACAAATAAGTAAATATCATACTCATCCTATGTACACGTTAACTTATATTGATAGGGTTTGTTTTAAAATTTGGGCTTTTAAAAAAATTGGGCTACTAGATTTTGATATGGAATATGTTATAGAAATATTGTTGTTTAATTTTTTTAATTTTTACATATTCTTACAAAATAAAGTTTGTTTTATTTCTTAATTAAAAAAAAAAAAAAAAAAAAAAAAAAAAAAAAAAAAAAAAAAATTGGGGTTGCTTTTGTGGTCACCACTAGCTAATTGTGGTTGGGGTGGAGTTGTGGAGAGAGAAAGCTGAGGTGGCGCTCACGTGGCGGGGTTGCTTTTGTGAAAATGGGGTTGCCATTAGCATTAGTCTAAGAGCTCATGGGCAGTGGAGGCAGTTCTTTGCGAAAAATATTATGACATGCCGTATCCATATGATTCGTTTATATCAGATTTTGGTAACTAACTGATATATGATGAGTTAAATTATGATTCAACGTGGTCTAAAAAAAGTGTCACATATTATAAATTATATATAAGCTTATGGGTTATGTCTATTCATCTTATTCTTTAGGAACAAGTTAGGGTTTAGACTATTAGCCTTATATATACTTTCTGTTTGTAACCTCATGGGATTCATTCAATAATAATTTTCTCTTCTCTCTACTCTTGTTTATTACTTTTACAATACGTTATCAGCACGAAGTTTGCTCCAAACCAAAAAGAGGTAAATAAAAAAAAAAAAAAAAAAAAAAAAAAAAACGTATGGTGTTTACTCGTATGCTATTATAATTATAAATATTATAATGTGTTTCTGTTGAGGTTGGGTCCTCACATTCACACATCCGTAATTACAGATTTATTTTCCCATACCACTGTCTATGCTATAATCAATATATTAAGATGCATGATATGCTAATACTATCATATATTGTCGCCATCTGTATAAGGGAAATAATTTTTTTTTTTTTTTTTTTTAACTATTAAACTTTCATATATGATCTAATATATTTGTTAGCCACGTATGTTATTGTGTCAGAAGGGATATAGTGCAAAGAGTTCCTATTACGTATTTATGCTACTGGAATTGTTGTTTATCTTGTTAATTTTTTTTAATCGTTAAACAATTTACTATTAATTCATCTCTATTGTAATTTACAAGAACAACAAATGTTCTATAGTGATTACATAAAGAGAATTGCGTTTTTTTTTATTTTACTTTCATGTTATGTTAAAAAAAAATAATAATAATGCAACATTAGGTTATGTTGAAAAAAAAAATATAGAACCTCAAAGTTCTAATATGGTTCTTTCAAGAGGTTCTAATATGGTTCTTTCAAGAATCAATATGAAAAAAAAAAAAAAAATAAAAAAAATAAAAAATCATAACCTCAAGTTATGAAAAAAATAAATAAATAAAAAAAAATAAAAAAAAAATAAAAAATTAGAACCTCAAGTTCTAATATGATCTTTTTATAAAGATCAATATCATAACTTCATGTTATGACAAAAAAGTAGAACATCATGTTCTAATTTGATTCAATAAATAGAATCAATTGCATAGCTTTATGTTATGTTAGAAAAAAAAATATATATAACCTCGCGTTATTATTATATGTTTTTATTTACTCGTTGCAACAACTGGAAAAAAAAATGTCAATGCTCCAATTACATATATTTTGTACTTCATGACGTGAATGTATATATACATGTATTATTCTAGTAATTAAATTTAGTCCTCCTATGAATAATAATAAAAAAAAAAGTACTATTAGTAGTAAAGTAATCTATTATATGATTTTTTAATGCACTTGTCTTTTTATGTAGTTAAAAAAAATGTCAAATTCAAAGCTTTCGAATATCGATTTTGCTGTTCTTGACATATCTGAAAAAAACTATCTCCCTTGGACTCTTGATGCTGAGATCCATTTAACTGCAAAAGAATTGGGAGAAACGATCCAAACTGGAAATACGGCCTCTGCACAAGCACGTGCCAAAGCTATGATATTCCTGCGTCATCATCTTCATGAGGACCTAAAAAAGGAATATCTAACGGTGAAAGACCCGTTAATATTATGGCAAAGTTTAAAGGAAAGGTTTGATCATCAAAAACAAGTAATCCTTCCTAAAGCTCGCTATGACTGGATGCACCTCAGGTTGCAAGATTTTAAAAGTGTCAGCGAGTACAATTCCGCAATGTTTAGCATCACATCTAAACTAACATTGTGCGGAGAAAAGATTACTGATGAAGACATGCTAGATAAAACTTTCTCTACTTTTCATGCTTCAAATATGCTCTTACAGCAACAATATAGAGAACGTGGCTTCAAAAAATACCATGAACTAATATCTGTCCTTCTTGTTGCTGAACAAAATAATGAGCTTTTGATGAAAAATCATCAAGCACGCCCCACTGGTTCCACTGCATTGCCTGAAGTGCATGCAACATCAAATGTGAGGGGTCAGGGTCGTGAACATGGTAATAACCGTGGAAATGAATGAGGTCGTGGTCGTGGCCGTGGACGTGGTCGTAATATTGTTTGGCATCGTGATGGTTATAATCCTAAGCCATACGATTTCAAGAAAAAAGATGATAAAGGCAAAAAGATGCAAAAGCCAGCTCCTAAACATTCTGGAAATGCTTGCCACAGATGTGGCATGAACACTCATTGGGCAAAACAGTGTCGCACCTCAAGACACTTTGTTGACATTTATCAAGCATCACTCAAAAAGAAAGGAAAAGACATTGAAACAAACTTCATTGATCATTTCAATGATGAAACAAACTTCTTTAATAGTTTCAATGATAATGAGCCAAATCCCAATGTGCGCTTCGACTCCTCAGATTTCTTTGATGATGTCGAAGACGTTGTTGCTTCTTTCTCCAACGATGGAAATAATAACTAGTTATCTAATTGCATTTTTATTTTTCCGCAATTAAGTTTTTAAGTTTAAATTTTGTGTTGAATAAGCTAGGTTTGTTCTAGCATTGTTACTCATGTATTGAATTTTCATTAATGAAGTATTTTTTTTCCTTAAAGTTTTCTTTTACTTTGAAATGCTTATTTATTTATTTTATTTTTATGTTCAAGGATATGAAAAGCATTTTGAAAAACGGTGAAGATGAGTGTCTAGTAGATAGTGGAACAACAAATACCATTTTGAAAAACAGAAAATACTTTTATGAATTTCACATAGCAAATGCAAATGTCAACACAATTTGTGGTACTAGCAACTTGATTGAAGGCTCTGGCAAAGCCTGCATTGTGTTACCTAAAGGTACACAATTAATAATAAATGATGTGTTATATTCTAGTAGATCCTGGAGAAATCTACTAAGTTTTAAGGATATAAGACGCAATGGTTATCATCTTGAAACCATGAATGAAAATAATGTTGAGTATCTCCAAATTATATCCATTGAAAATGGAAAAAAATACCATAATGGAAAGAATGAAAGGTCTATCTTCTGGATTGTATTTTACATACATCAATCAGACAGAAATAAATATGGTTTCTACCCGAAAGGGTATAGATCCCAAAATATTTACCCTTTGGCATGATCGATTGGGTCATCCGGGTGATATTATGATGAGGAGAATAATTGAGAGCTCAAATGGGCATCCACTAAAGGATCTCAAGATCCTATTATCAAAAGAATTATCATGCTCTCTTGGAAAAATGATAACTAGGCCCTCAATCAATAAACTTGAAAAAGAATCTCCTTTATTTCTAGAAAGAATTCAAGGAGACATTTGTGGGCCAATTACTCCACCGTGTGGACCATTTCGATACTTTATGGTATTAATTGATGCATCATCCCGATGGTCCCATGTCTGTCTGTTAGCATCAAGAAATGTTGCTTTTGCAAGGCTGTTAGCCCAAATAATTCAATTAAGAGCACATTTCCCAGATTATCAAATCAAAAAGATTAGACTTGATAATGCAGGAGAATTTACATCTCAATCATTTAATGATTTTTGTATGTCAATCGGGATTGAGGTTGAGCATCCTGTAGCACATGTGCATACACAAAATGGTCTAGCTGAATCTTTAATAAAAATATTACAATTTATTGCTAGACCACTACTTATGAAATCAAAATTGCCATCCTCTGCATGGGGACATGCTATCTTACATTCTGCTGCTCTTATTAGATTAAGACCAAGTGCATCTCATAAGTATTCTCCTCTCCAACTGGTTTCTGGAAGAGAACCAAGTTTGTCTCATCTAAAAGTATTTGGTTGTGGTGTCTATGTCCCAATAGCACCACCACAACGAACAAAGATGGGACCTCAAAGAAGATTGGGAATTTATGTTGGTTTTAATTCTCCATCAATCATAAAATACTTGGAACCATTAACTGGAGATGTTTTTACAGCACGTTTTGCTGATTGCCAGTTTGATGAAACAATGTTCCCAATCTTAGGAGGAGAAAATAAAAAGTTGGACAAACAAGATGTAACTTGGAATGCATCACAAATAAATTTTCTTGACCCTCGGAGTGGTCAATGTGAATTAGAGGTTCAAAAGCTCATTCACTTGCAAAGAATAGCAAATGAATTGCCTGATGCATTTACAGATACAAAAAGAGTTACAAAATCATATGTTCCAGCTTTAAATGCACCTTCTCGAATTGATATTCCTGAAACTCTGAATGAGTCAAATGTACGCAGGAAGCGTGGAAGACCAATGGGATCTAAGGATACAAATCCACGAAAAAGGAAAGAGCAGAATACAACTAGCAAAGTCCAAGAAGTTGTTATCAATAAAATCACAGAAGAGATTAATAATAACACAGAAAATGTGGAAAAATCTCTTGAGAATGGTCATGTACCTAATGAATATGAGATCTCAATAAATTTTGTACAAAATGGTACAACATGGAATCGTAATGAAACATGTGTTGATAAATTTTTTGCATATGCTATAGCAAGTGAAATAATAAATGATGAAGTTTCTGTGCCAAAATCTATTAGAGAATGTCGACAAAGAAAAGATTGGCATAAATGGCAAGATGCCATACAAGCTGAACTAGATTCACTTGAAAAGCGCCAAGTATTTGGCCCTGTGACATTAACCCCAGATAATGTGAATTCGGTAGGCTATAAATGGGTATTTGCTATAAAAAGAAACGAGAAAAATGAAATTGTGAGATACAAAGCACGACTTGTGGCACAAGGTTTCTCACAAATACCCGAGGTGGATTATGAAGAAACATATTCACCTGTTGTGGATGCAACGACTCTCAGATTTTTAATTAGTCTTGCAAATGTTGAAAGGCTTCAAATGCGCCTTATGGATGTTGTCACAGCTTACTTGTACGGCTCACTTGATAGTGACATTTATATGAAAATCCCCGAAGGATTGAAAATGCCGGAAGCTTGTAAATCTATGCCCCGTGAAATGTTTTCAATTAAATTGAAAAGATCTTTATACGGTCTAAAACAATCAGGACGAATGTGGTATAATCGCCTGAGTGAATATCTTTCAAAAGAAGGATACAAAAGTAATCAAATAAGTCCGTGTGTTTTTATCAAAAGATCAAAGGGGGGTTTCACAATCATTGCAGTGTATGTTGATGATTTAAATATCATCGGAAATATTGATGAAATTGAACATACTGCAAATTTGTTAAAGAATGAATTTGAAATGAAAGATCTTGGTATAACCAAGTTTTGTCTGGGCTTGCAAATTGAGCATTTGTCAAGTGGAATATTTGTCCATCAATCAAACTATACGGAAAAGATATTGAAAAGATTCAATATGGATAAAGCTCATCCACTAAGCTCACCAATGGTCGGTCGTTCACTTGACCGGGAACTTGATCCATTCCGCCCAAAAGAACATGATAAGGACATTCTTGGTCCTGAAATACCATATCTAAGTGCGATAGGGGCTTTGATGTACCTTGCTAGTAATATACGTCCAGATATTGCATTCTCAGTAAACTTTTTAGCAAGATATAGTTCCGAACCAACACGCCGACATTGGAATGGAATTAAACACATATTCCGTTATCTTTGTGGTACCCGTGATATGGGATTATTTTACCAAAAGAATTCGAAATCAAAGTTGGTTGGATATGCTGATGCTGGTTACTTGTCTGATCCACATAAGGCACGATCCCAAACAGGGTATATTTTCACATATGGAGACACTACAATTTCTTGGAGGTCGACAAAGCAATCTTTAACTGCAACATCATCAAATCATGCTGAACTTATTGCACTTGATGAAGCTGGTCGAGAGTGCGTTTGGTTAAGATCGATGATTCAAAACATCCAAGAAGAATGTGGGCTCGAGTCTATTCAAGGAAATCCAACCATGTTATATGAAGACAATGCGGCATGTATAGCTCAAATCAAGGAAGGGTATATCAAAGGAGACAAAACAAAACACATTTCTCCGAAATTTTTCTTTACATATGATCTACAAAAGGATGGAGTTATTGACGTTCGTCAAGTTCGATCAAGTGACAATTTGGCAGATTTATTCACAAAGTCTTTGCCAACAAGATTTTTTGAGCTACTGGTTCGGAAGATCGGGCTTTGACGCTTAAAAGATATGCATTAATTTGAGGAGGAGCATTATGCGTACTGCACTCTTTTCCTTCATCAAGTTTTTATCCCATTGGGTTTTTTCTTGATAAGGTTTTTAATGAGGCAGTTTATGGCGTGTAATGAACGATGAATATCCAAGGAGGAGTATTATAAATTATATATGGGCCTATGGGTTATGTCTATTCATCCTATTCTTTAGGAACAAGTTAGGGTTTAGACTATTAGCCTTATATATACATCCTGCTTGTAACCTCATGGGATTCATTCAATAATAATTTTCTCTTCTCTCTACTCTTGTTTATTACTTTTACAATATCACAAAATTTGTGATCACAACCACATTTATCTATGTAGCGTTTGTAGAAAAATAGGATTGAATATGGTTTCATTCCTTTTCCGTTATTTGAATATTGAGTTTCATAAAATGTTTCATTGTTGCGAATTTTATACTTTACCTTTGCTTATCCAAATGTTTTTATATCTAACCTCTAACATCATAATAGGCACTGCCAATCATTATTTTCTCTGAAACGGTTTTTTAAAATACCCATGAATTTCACGGGTCTGTTAGCTAGTGAAGATATAAAATCATAAGTGTTGAGTGTCACGGCCCGCCTACTTGATACAGTTATTTTCAAGGATATTCGGGATTCTAGATTATTCTACACTTCTCTTGGAAGATTATGGATAAGCTTGGAAACCCTTGGAAAAGTATGGAAGATGTAGGAAGCTCTAGAATCTCATGGAAGCCCTAGAAGCTCATGGAAGTCCTAGAACTTCCTACCATGGAATAATGTAGAACTTGTACATAGCTTCTTAGGAGTAGTATAAATTGATGGTAGCCTCATTTGTAGAGATCATCCAACAAAGTTCACTTATAATCTCTCTTATAAAGTTCTAAGTAATACAAAGCGTTTTCCTTATTCCACTTGTTCCTTTCTTCGAAGCTTTCTATAATTGCATACATCATTGAGTATTCGAGCAAGGCTGAGCTTAGTCGAGACTAAGTGCCGCACGGAAGACCTTGTAGAGACAAGTCCGTGACAAGTGGTATCAGAGATAGGTTGATTCGAGGCGATGGCGAACGTAACCAAGAAGATTGGTGCTAGTGGAAGTGCAATCATTGATGAGAGGCAAGGGCGAGATGAGAAGCGTCAAGACCCCAAGAAGAGAGGAACGGTCATGATGCGGATTTATACTGTAAGTTTGTAAAACCAAAGTTTCTGACATGGTTTTCGATACAAAAGTTTTGATAATATATACATGAAAAAAAAGTCTCTTGCATCCTATAAGAATCATGAGATCAAAGCCAAGGGAGCTTTTTCGAATTTTAGAATCCCATAAATAACATGGAAAGAAAAAAAAATACATATAGGTTTCATACAATTAACTCAATACAATGGGTGTAGAAAATTATACAATTTCTACCAAAAATTGAAGGACTAATCAACAATGAAAAGTCAAATCCTTGAAGTAAAAGCTTCATGGTATGTAACATGTCATGTTCCTCAACATTGAGAGAAAACATTAAAGATCGAGAACAGTAAACAAATAAACAAGGTTCATGAAAATTCTGCATCATCAAACAACTATGATTTGTTTGATGTATCATGTCTCTAAACATTCAAACATGATGTAAAACACCTTTAAGAACATCCAATCCTTCAACCGATATTGTCCTTCTTTTGTATGATCTCGGTATCTCAATCTTAGGTGGTGGCTCTGACGAGAAACAAACAACTACGACCGTAAGGTTGTCACAACTATTTCTTTTCAAAGCCTCACTGACAAGTTCTCTAGAGCATTTTCCAGGATCATTATGAACCATAAGTTCTTTTCTTACTATTGTCACGGCATACTGGCTACTCATCACATCCCACAAACCATCACAAGCAATTATTAAAAACTCATCATCTTCAGTTAAGGTGACTTCTTTTAGCTCTGGTTCAGCACTTAACGGCCCATCTGAACCTTTTGGTCCCTTCATGTGCCAATCTCCTAGTGCACGTGCAACTGATAGTTGACCGTCTAGATAGCCATCATATATCACCCCTCCTAGTTTTTCTATCCTGTTTTTCTCGGATGTGCAACTTGGTTTATGGTCTATTGAAAGCTCGATTGCTCTTCCACGCTTTCCAAGTACAGCCCTCGAGTCACCAGCATTTGCAATTATCATGTTCCTGTCATTCAAGTTTCAAACCACTAAAAAAGTCATGTCAAGTCCATCTAAGGGAGATGTGCGCTTTGAAAGTGAGTGTGTGATTTTGACTAAGGGCGTGCTTAGTTTCGCTTCAACCAATATGAGACTGGCTAAATAATCATATAATCAGAAGCAATATGTATTGAGTATTGTATATCTAAACATGAAAACAATAAAACAAAGTATTCAGATGATCTGATTCAGAACCCAGGTCCAAACACCCTTTAATCCTTGGATTCACCATTATGTTTCCTTTTTATCCAAAGATGCATTAAAAAATGTATTAAGCTATGTGAAGGAACCATGTTGCTTACTTTCCTAATATAAGAACAGTCAAAGCAGTGGTTCCAGATGAGTTATCGAGGGAGCTAGTGTCTGCATCTGCTAGTGCATGATCTGCTTTGACAAAAGCATTCTTGACAGCTTTCTTAACCCCATTTGGGAAATTAGAGTCCTCAACAATAAACTTAAGAATGTTTCTTTTGGTAAATGATGCAGCATCAACGCCGCCATGTCCATCAAACACCTGAAATAATTAGCATTAGTTTTAGATAAATTATCATGTGATTTTTTCCTGTTTGGGCCACTTTGTAACCCGTATTCTTAACATTTCTATATAAACTTTAACATTATGGAAGCCTCTATATACAACATTCGAGAGTGAAACAACAAAAATTAAAGAAGGTAAATTACCCCATAAAATGCTCCAGCTAGAGAGCGAACTGATTTAGCATTTAAATGTTCTTGAAGATCATCAATACATATAAACTCATCCTCCATATATGGTTTTGGACCTATCTCAGAACAGCTGCCAGAGCGAAACGCAGGTGAAAATGGAGAGCTTTTATCTTGTGGTGATTGTGTTGTGGATTGGTTTAATCTCTGTAAAAAGAACATACAACAATTATTATAAATTCTTATACATCAATGAGGAGTAACACAAACCGATCTACCTAATGTGCTATGCCATATACCCTAAAAAAAAATATGCATAAAGATTGCAAAATGGACTATAATAAACAATGAACATTGGATCTGCTCACCAAATCTGAGGTGTCAACCAATAAAGCTTCGCTAATACTATGTCGCACAGGTGGGGGACCATTTCTCGGAGGTTTAGTAGACTTTTCTTGGTTCACATTATCTAAATCCTCGGGATCCTCCACTTCCATCATAGCAGGCATACATTCCCTTGGATACCTATTATCCAACGACGCACATTGAGGCCATACATCAGTCCCAGGACCCATTCCTCCTGTCACTCAAATCATCGACCAGTTATGCATAAAAAATAATTCTTCCTATTCAACCTTATTCAATGCGGATGACACTTCATAAACAGTTATTAACCTTTTGACCCATAAACAACAACATTAGCCCAACAAGTAACTTTTTTTGGTAAAGTTAAACCAAAGCCGTTCATTTCCTGGAATTCGTACAGAATCAAGCACACCCACATGCCAAAAGCGTTAAATTCTTAACCAAGACCGATGTTTAGGATTCTACTGAACAATGTAGTATCGAAATGTATGAATGATAACTATGAACAACCCACCAATGGAAAGAGACAATGTTGGAAAATTGGTTAAGGAAATGATGAATAAGATGAAGAAATGTGAATCAATTACGGAAGCAAAATAGTAGGGATAGGAATGACCATTAAGAAAGCTTTTGCATGCATGTAAAGTACCAAATTTGGTCAATTTTTGTTTGATGGAAGAGAAAATTTGTAGCCATTGCCCAAGGGCAAAGGAGAGTCATAACACTGGATTATTGACGATGAATATTTTGGAAAATTTTTTTTCTTCTTACAAAGTTCTATTTTTAGGAACCAACTCGCATAAAGGCTGGTTGAGTTTTTTTTCTTTACCAATGTTTTGAAACTATATTTCATTAAGTAACGTCTCTCCTCACAATGGAGATAATTTTGGTTGTTACAAAAAAAAAATTGTGTAGACGAGTCAAAATAATGTTTAGGAGCTTGTGTGACACAAGGTTGGCCACAACCACAACCTTATGTCTCGGTTTGAGATTGAACTGATTCAAACCGGATATCAGTAATACTATAGAGTCCAGTTTGAGTTTGAGATATCATTATAAACATATGTTCCATACGGTCACCTACACGTGCTATTGTTGTCTATACTTAATTTGCATCATTACTGACCAAAAGTGAATTACGATAACAATAAGTCCTATATATAAGGGAAGGTAGTGCAAAAATAAAACTAAAAATTTAAAAATATTCAAAAAACAATAATTATCTATAAAAAACAGTCCTAATAAATAAAAGAAAATATGCTATTCGCGGCCTCTATGGCGTAATAAGGTTTTGCGTGTTACGCCATAGCGAAGTCATAAAATGATTGGTTATTTATCTGTGGCTTCTACGACGTAACAAGGATCATAGTGTTACACCGTAGTTAAGTCTTGAGCTGTTTTTCATGTTCCAAATGCTCTACATACTTTTCAGTTTTTTTTTTTTTTTTTTTTATTTATTATTTTTTTTATCTTGTCCTTATCATCCTTCCTCACGTGAAAAGACTCGACCCCGAGTTCTCATGTGTAGTGTTCCTCGTGGGGTATACATTTAACCTTTAACTAACCATTTTAATCTTCACTCGCTTCCCACACTCCCAAAAGTTAACACACAAACCCAATCTTTGATTAAGTAGTCCCAAATAATCTTCCTTATCCGTCTTCTTTTCATTAAGATCCATACTAAAGTCTTGATTGACTTAACCACTCTTCAAACCTTCAACACGTTCTTTATCATTAAAACCCAAAACTTTGTCTTCACAATTCTTCAAAATTACAACTACTTTTGTTGATTCTACTAAAGTTGCAATTTTGTCTTCATATTACTCGCAAACTTGAAGTTCTTTGATGTTCGCAACGTGTTCTTCAACAACCTTGGTCTTCGATATCTTTTCTTCAATCTTAACCTTGGCAATTGGTACATGTACTTGCTTTTCGAATGGAATCATCGCAATTCTCTTTCATTCCCATAAGAAAAGGTAGAGTTTATGTTTTAAATCATAAAAACCTTGAACTTTGCAACGCAATGATTTTCGCACCCGAATATGACAATCCTCAATGTCATCCAATTCCTTCTTGCAAAATTTACCAATAGATATCCGGATCGTACAAACCTCATGACCTCCAATCAAACAAATTTTGAAAAATTAAAGTAATTGACCAATTTTCTCAATACCAAGTTCCTAGCCCCATAATTATTAATAATTAAAGAAAATACCTTAAATTTTTAATGAAACCATTTGATTGTCAGTAGTCAAATCTTCATCATCACCCTTTCCTCACGTTCGTTAACCCTCCTATTGTTGAACAAGGATTGGTTGCATCTACGGTTGTCAATAAATATGCCTATGGTTGGACGAATTCTTAAACCTCCATAATTCCTAATGTCACGATTTTTGTGGATCGATGCCCCACCTACAATCATGGAACGTAGTTCTTATAGCATAGCGTAATTCCTGTCAAGTGTTTTCATGGATTTGGGTGAAACCATGATACATGTACCGTACAGACCATACCCAAGCAACATTATGGTTTTTTTTTAATATTCTCACTACACCAGATTTTTGTAGTCGCCAAAAGTCCTGTATGTAGTCGCTAAAAGCTTTAGCGGCTACATGTATTTGGACCATCTATGGCCGCTTTAACTCCGTCGCTAAAGGTTTTAGCGACTACAAATTTTAGCTATAACGACTACACCTTTGACTTGACTTTTTGATTTTTTAGCTATAGATCTACACTATTCACCATCCAGTATACTAACAAACTCTAGATGCTAACTGACGCATGACACATAAATGAATTTTGTTAACCCTAATCCAAAGGATAAAACCTTTACGAAATAAAACCCCTAACTAGAGTAAAATTCTTAAAACACAAATTTATTAATCACCAAAAGTGAATTACAATGATAATAAGCCTATATTTATAAAATGTTATAAATATAGGCTAGAATGTCGTGTATGTAATTTATAAAATATTATATCACCCGCACATGATAGTTTGTGAGTTTATTTGTAAAGATAATGTTACTTGGTTATATTCTAACGATAGTCCAAATATAATATTTTTGGACTTTTAGCAAGTATGTATCGTTACAGCGATATGGATGTTTCAGTAATATACAGGTTGAAAAGTCTCCGACTCGACTAAAGTATGTAACCAAAACACTACAACTTCCATTTATATCATTTTGTCCAAAACCGAACTTAATATATCTAAATTCCATTTCCAAGAATAAAAACAGGGTGCTATTCCCTATATGAAAAGCTGTCAAAATATATTTTTCGTCAATATCTTCGTTAAGTCATAACTTGTTCGTTGTAACTCCGTTTTCAAAGTTCTACCTATCCCAGCGAAGGTATTCAAGTATACTAATATATTTTGAGGTCTCGGCGACTCGGTTATCTTTTAAAGTTTGGTTTTACTAACTTGAAATTCCATTCAGCAACTATTATATTTTCCTGAAAATAGTTATCGATATTATATATCAGAAAACTCGTATCTTATTCGTTACAAATCCGTTTTAATCCATTTAAACGATCACGTTTTTGTTATAAAATCTATTTTCCATTTCATTGACTAAATCCTTGTAAAAATAACTTGATTTTATAAAAGTTAGAAATTTGGGCAGCGCTACCGCGTATATTTTTAAATAATCCATTTTTCTAGCTAAAAACCCTCAAATCAACTCCAAATCTATCCTAATCTCTTCCATCAATCTTCAACAATTTATATAGTTCAAAAATAAAAATAAAGAAACATAATAAAATCTCAAAAACATGTATATAGGTGATATAGGTAGTTTAATGAGTTTAAATAAATATTTAAACTTTGTAAATTCATATATATATATATATATATATATATATATATATATATATATATATATATATATATATATATATATATATATATATATATATATATATATATCACTGATTTTGTTTGATCATGCTAGAATGACGGATAATAAGATTGTTGAAATTCCTATTGATGCTAAAGCAAAATGTACCCCTACAGATGGTGATCTTTTACGTGACCCTAGTTTATATCGCACTATTGTTGTGAGTTTGGTTTATCTTACAGTGACTCGACCATATATTTCTTATGTTGTCCACATTGTTAGTCAGTTTGTTACTGCTCCAACTACAGTACATTGGGTTACTGTTTTATGGATTCTTCGGTATCTTCGTGGTACTCAGTTTCAGACACTATTGTTTCCCTCTGCATCTTCTTTAGACTTGCGTGCTTATTGTGATGTTGAATGGGCTGGTGATTCTGTTCTTCGTAAGTCTACAATTTTTTTATTTTTTTATTATTTTATTTATTTATTATTTTTTTTTTTTGGAGAATCTCTTATCTCGTGGAAGAGTAGAAACAAGATGTTCTTTCAAGATCTTCTACTGAAGCTGAGTATCGTGCCATGGCTGTTACTACTAGTAAAATTGTTTGGTGACGTTGGTTACTTGCAGATATGGGTGTTCACATTTGTCCTACTCCATATGATAATCGTAGTGCTATTCAGATTGAGTGCAACACGGTTTTTCATGAACGGACCAAGCATATAGAGATTTATTGTCATTTTACTCATCACCATCTTCAGGCAGGCACTATTTCTTTGTCGTTTGTTCCGTCTTCTTTACAGATTGTAGATATACTTACCAAGCCTCACTGTGGCGCGCGTTTTCGTTTTCTATCTGACAAACTCTTAGTGTTCCTGTAGTAAGTATGGTGTGTATTGCTACTAGAGACAAACAAATAATATGTTGATCACAACAATAAAAGATAAAGTGTAGAAATGATACCATAATTCTTTTGATTGTTGAGACACAAAAAACACAAGTAAGGAAAAATGTTGAGAATCGTGAACGTCTATCTCTCAGGATACAACAACAACGGATAACCCCGTTAGCACAAACTGGTTATCAAGGCGAACCAAAATCGTGTCTTCCCTCTATTACGAATTGGATACACAAGAAATATATGAATTGTAACACAAAAGGAGAGGAGTAACAAGTTGTGTATTTTTTTCAGTGTATATAGACAAATGAGAAGAGCTCTCATTTATAGGTAAAAGAGATGAGGAAAAGAAACAGTGGCAATTAAATCTACTAATGGCTCATGAACACAATCTTAATTCGGTCATTACAATTGACCAAACATTAACATTGTTCTTAAATCCCATTAGTATACATGATGACCATCAATTGTCATTCAATTCAAAAAATTTGACCAAAATTTTTCCAACAATCCCCCACATGAATGAAATTGATAACGGGAAACAAATTTCAACGACTCGATGTTGTAATAGAGTTTTGCAGTTGATATTTGCAAAGGATATGTAGGTGTTACCCTTTGAACCTTCCCTTGTGAAATATACTTAGACTCCTAGCAGCCAGTAGAACTCGATGTCTTTGAACTGTCTGCTGTTTGTGGAGATGACAATATATATTCACACAAATATCTCCTTGACACTTTTTGGTTCTCATAGTTATGTTCGTTTTGGTCATGAACATTAGCCTGGTTTTGTGAGAGCTGTTAAGAATTGCGCCCCCACAATTCCCTTAGAAGTGACCCCACTTCTCTCTCACATAGGTGATTCTCGATTAATCATTAAAAGCCATATGCTTAACCTCATATTGTCACTATTAGAGGAATGGACTAGGAAGTTTACCAACTCCCTTAAATAAATGTGGAGTTTATTACTCACCCACAGTGACCTCAGTTTATACAAGTAGGTTGTCCTATTGAACCCAGATCTTGGGATCTGCAGTCAGCTGGGTTAGGTTTTCCTTCATACAAACTTTTCAAGGGCTTTAGTCTCATTCCTCTTCACGACTTTATAACTAACACTCACATTTAGCATTTTGCAAGCAGATCCACAATGTTATTCTATGACTTCACATTGTCAATAGGGATAACTCATACTGAGAGTAGTTTTCGTATCGACATAATATGTATGCATAAATTCGAGTTTCGTTCAACTCTTGTAGTATATCATGCTCAAGTAATTCTTGAGTATTCTAAATAGGCAAGAACTTCATGTTTGTTGATGTCCTTTTGAACTCTAGCTCGGCCGTTATACCCCACATGGAATTTATGTAACACCCCAACCTGACAAGGGTAAAAGTATCACAATAAATGGTGTCATATCAAAGACATTCAATGACCAAAGCAACAGAAGTCTTACATACATATCCGAAAGAAATAAGTCAACATGACTTATCAATACAAAAGTTCCCAAATGAAAGTAACCAACAAGAGTACATAAATAATCCAAAATCAAATGATAAGTATCAAATGTCCAAGCTAAGAAGTCTAAGGGTAAGTCCACACATCGCACTCAATCCCCAAAGCTAAACCCCCGCTCCTAGCTTAGATACCTACCGCAGGAAAAAGAAAGTGCGGCTGAGCTTAAAAAGCCCAGTGAACAGATATATATAAACAGAAGTAATTGATAACGAACGAATAAAGATATAATGTAAGGTGCATTGGTGAAAGCGTAAGGTATAATCAAGGATAACAAAGTATGAGATAATCTGATATCAAAATCAAAGTATAAGGTAAAT
Organism: Artemisia argyi; assembly: GCA_030686995.1. Lineage (NCBI taxonomy): Eukaryota > Viridiplantae > Streptophyta > Magnoliopsida > Asterales > Asteraceae > Artemisia > Artemisia argyi. Next base: position 103,685,911 of record CM060704.1, on the reverse strand, counting down.
CAGTAATCAAAGTGTAAGGAAAGTCAGTTATCAAATCCCGATCCCTAACAAATCATATCACATATCATGGCAACCATAATGGAGGGGAGACCTCCTAAAGTGTGAAGACACGGATTGCACCCATGCACATTCACCGAACATATAATAATCATAATCATAATCATAATCATAATCATAATCATAATCATAATCATGTCAAATCCATCGAACACAAAACGAACCTAGGATTAAAACAGAAGAACTTTAGAAGGGGTGATATGGATTACCCTTGTGAAGCAAAACGATTGGGATGAGATGAAAAGGACCGAATATCAAGCTTGAAACCAAACCGAAACAAAACCAAACTCCAACCCTTATTTGAACCAGCTTAACCACGATCAATGGCCTCCAATAGCACACCAATTCGAACCCTTAAAGCCCTTGTTGTGATCGGAATTATTGAGAGAGAGACAATAGTCACCAATAAGGATATTAGGTTTTAATGTGTTTTGTGAAATTTGTTATGAATGCCGTGTATTTTGATGAGCCTAATAGGGGAAAGGAGCGTGTATATAAGAAGAAGGAGATCACAATGACCGAAATTTGTGGGATACATTGACCACAAATCGTTATCTTTAAGGATGGCATGGAATGGGCCTAATTTATGCATATCTTATTCAATTAAGGCTCAATAGTTAAGGTCTTGTGTTTTGTACTTTATTTTTGGCCCAAGGTCAAAAGAAAACGTATACAATGTCTTAGATTGTAGCTTTGTGATTCCAAGTTAAGTGTTTAAGTCATATAAGTCATAATGTAGTAGTTTAAATATCTTATAAGTGTTTTAAGACTTTATTTACTTAGGTTTTAGTTTATATTATAATCTTATAGATTCATGATTAGAGGGTAATTTGGGAAGTTCACATGTTTGAGATTTTAGGGTTTTACAATTCTTCCCCTCTAAAAAGAAAATTTCGTCCGCGAAATTGAAATGAGAACGGAATGAAGACATACCAGACTACGAAAAGAAATGAGGATAACTAGTTCGCATAGATTCCTCGGTCTCCCAGGTAGCTTCACGCTCTGGGTGATTCTTCCAAAGAATTTTCACAAACGGAATGACTTTGTTTCTCATGACTCTATCTTGTCGGTCCAGAATAGCTTCGGGTTCCTCCGAAAGAGACATATCAGGCTGAATCTGATCAAATGGATAAGATGCCACATGCAATGGATGATAGTTGTATCCCCTCAGAAGAGATACATGGAAAACATTATGAACATGCGATAACTGCGGAGGTAGAGCTAGACGATAAGAAACCTCTCCAATACGTTCAAGAATCTCAAACGGTCCGAGATATCTAGGACTAAGCTTGCCCTTAATCCCAAAACGCTTCACACCCCGGAATGGCGATACTTTTAAAAATACACGATCTCCAACCTGAAACTCTAAGTCACGTCGATGCTTATCAGCATAACTCTTCTGTCGAGCACGAGCCTCCTTCAGTTTTTCCTTAGCAATCGCCACTTTCTCATTTGTAATCTCAATAAGTTCAGGACCCTCAATCAAACGCTCACCCACTTCGTTCCAACAAATGGGTGCCCTACATTTCCGTCCGTACAGAAGCTCATACGGTGCCGCCTTGCTGCTAACATGCCAACTATTATTGTAGGCAAACTCCACCAAGCACAAATAGTCGTCCCAACTACCGGTCCACTCCAAGGCACAAGCTCTCAACATGTCCTCCAATGTCTGAATGGTCCTCTCTGACTGACCATCTGTTTGAGGATGAAAAGCCGTGCTAAATTTAAGACGTGTACCCCAAGCATTATGTAGACCCTTCCAAAAACGAGAAGTAAATCGCGGATCCCTGTCTGAAACGATGGATGTTGGAGTACCATGAAGTCTAATAATCTCCAGCTGAAAAATCTCCGCCAACTTACTAACATGATAATCCATACGAATTGGTAAGAAGTGAGCAGACTTGGTTAGCCGATCGACAACCACCCAAATCGCATCATGTCTTTTCCGAGTAAGAGGCAAACCGGTAACGAAGTCCATGGAAATCTCATCCCACTTCCAGGTAGGAATATCTAACGGTTGCAGCAAACCACTAGCCCTCTGATGTTCAATCTTGACCTGCTGGCAAGTCATACATCTGGCAACATACAAAGCTATGTCCTGTTTCATGCCATTCCACCAAAAGTGCTGCTTAAGGTCCCTGTACATCTTGGTAGAACCAGGATGAATTGTGATGGGGAACTATGAGCCTCAGTCAAAACAGCCTTACGCAACTCAGGATCATTAGGCACACAAAGTCGATCCTCAAACCATACCACTCCAGAGTCATCTACCCTGAACTCCGACTGCTTACCCTCCTGAACATTTTGAACCACAGCCCAAAGCTCACCATCATCCTTTTGAGCTTCCTTAATCCGTAGTATAAGATTGGACTCGACCTTCATGCTAGCCCAATATCCGTCATAACCTCGCACACAAAGTTCAACATCCAAAATCTCCAAATCATTAAGAATTCGGGGTTCAATCTCAAGACTCGCTATCATACCAGATTTCCTGCTAAGCGCGTCAGCAACAACATTCGCCTTACCCGGATGGTATTGAATATTAGTGATGCGTGGGAATCGCACCTTGCTTTACCTCTCGAGGGATCTCGAGAAGCTTACAACCCCCACCAGGCAGTGTACCTGATTGTTGTAGTATAGTATAGTGACAAGTACCGGGGGATTGATCGTTCAGCTTAGGAATAGTGTCGCTAGGATTAGAAAACCTAATTAATAGTTCTAGAGGTGAGAGATGATTATTTTTGTATTTTTATGTTTTTATGAAAGCAAGTAAAATCTCGGGTTTTAGAAGAGTGGGCGGAATTAGTTGCTATTCAACTAACCCAAAGCTATTATATAATTAAAATAAAACAATGAAAATGAAATTAAACTAATTAAACTAAGGTTGTGAGCAGTAATTGGATAAATTGTGTTTACTTAGACTTCATTACTCCCTAGATATCTTTTACATGTTAATTACTTGTTACACTTGTATGAATGACGGGTTGTATTCCTTAATACCATTCGTGGGGTGGCATACATAACTCCCCAACTCTATGAGCTCTTATCTCCTCCTACACCATGACCCAGCACAACTATAGGGATTGTAAACAGTGGCTCATGCATTAAATACAACCAATAAAGACCTAGTACGCCTCGGTTCATGTTTCTTAAGATGTTCAAGCATGTTACCATTTGGAGATCTGCCAGTTTTCTTAAGCCTAACATATAAATCATTCATTCAAAACAAGAATAGACAAGTAATCAACACATAATCAACATCTAGGTTTCATTAGATCTAAGCAAACACAAGAGAGATCTAGCCTAGCATAGTAGAATTGAGACAAGAACAAGGGATGAACAACCAACACATAGACATATTGATTGAATTGAAAGTACACTTATCTCAATTACAATGCAAGGTCTCAAGGGTTTGGAACCCTTGAAAAACCTGTAAAAGAGGCACCAAAATCGTCTTTAGGGTTTCACCAAAACTTCTCTCTCTTTTTAATGAAAAAACTAGAAAACTATATATAGGAAAAGTAGTCTGACGGCGTCAAGAGTTAATTCTGACGCCGTCACCTCGCCGCCATATACTTCCTCGGACGGCCTAGATCCACTTATGACGGCCTATGTGAAGCCGTCACCACCCACGGTATAATATTTTTGCCACTTTGACGCCGTCACCAGTCCATCTGACGCCGTCACCAGCTACGATGTTTAATTCTCCATGTCTGACGCCGTCAAGAAGGTAGTCTTGACGCCGTCACCTTGTATCTTCAGCATGGATTTTTGGTACTTTGCCGTTTTCTTCACTTTTATGCTCCAAAAACGTCCAAAATAGCTTCTTTTCCAGAATTCACTCTCCAAACACCTAAAATCACAAAAGGAACGATTTAGGGCAATATTTGATCAAATAAAGTCGGATTCGGGCTTAAATGACCCCCTAAAAACGGATCATTTTTCGCTTTATCAATTAGTGTCATAATCCTTGAGGAGTTCCAACCATCTCCTTTGCCTCATATTGAGCTCCTTCTGAGTGAAAATATATTTGAGGCTCTTATGATCGGTAAATATGTCACAAGACTTACCGTACAGATAGTGTCTCCAAATCTTAAGTGCAAAACAACCGCGGCCAATTCCAAATCGTGTGTCGGGTAATTCTCCTCATAAGGTTTCAACTGCCTTGAAGCATAAGCAATCACCTTTCCATGCTGCATGAGGACACAACCTAAACCCTTCTTAGATGCGTCACTATAAATCTGAAAACCCCCAGAACCAGATGGAAGAGTTAAAATAGGAGCTGACACCAATCTTTGTTTCAACTCTTCAAAGCTCTGCTCACGTTCCTCCGTTCAAACAAACGTCTCACCCTTCCTCATCAATTGCGTTAAAGGTAATGCCAACCGTGAGAAACCCTCAACAAACCGTCGATAGTAGCCAGCAAGTCCCAGAAAGCTCCTAACCTCAGTCACAGTAGTAGGTCTTGGCCACTTAGTGATAGCCTCAACCTTAGACGGATCCATGGTGATACCATCCGCCGATACGATATGACCAAGGAAGGCAACTCGGTCCAACCAAAATTCACACTTGGAGAATTTGGCATACAACTTCTGCTGCCTAAGAGTCTCCAAAACAATACAGAGGTGTTGCTCGTGTTCTCCCTCACTCTTGGAATAAACAAGAATATCATCAATGAAGACAATCACAAACTTATCGAGGTACTCGTGAAACACCCGATTCATCAAATCCATAAACACAGCAGGAGCATTTGTCAGACCGAAAGGCATAACCAGAAATTCATAATGACCATATCGAGTTCGAAAAGCGGTTTTTGGAACATCTTGTTCCTTCACACGAAGTTGGTGATAACCGGATCTCAAATCAATCTTCGAAAAGAATTTAGTCCCTTGCAACTGATCAAACAAATCATCGATACGCGGAAGAGGATAACGATTACGAATAGTGATTCGGTTCAGCTCACGATAGTCAATACATAAACGCATGCTCCCATCTTTCTTTTTAACAAATAATCCATGAGCACCCCATGGAGATACACTGGGTCGGATGAAGCCATTCTCCAAGAGTTCCTGCAATTGTTCCTTCAACTCCTTTAATTCAATAGGCGCCATACGATACGGAGCTTTAGAGATAGGTTCAGCACCTGGAATCAAATCTATGCTAAACTCAACTTCCCTAGCCGGAGGAAGACCAAGAGGTTCATCGGGAAACACATCAGCAAAATCGCGAACAATAGGAAGACTAGCAATACACGGACCTTCCAAAGAGGTATCTTTAATGGATGCCAAAAAGCCTTGGCAACCGTGAGAGATCAAAGTACGGGCTTTCATAGCAGAAATAATCTTAGCAGATTTTAGGGGTTACGAGCCATGATACACAAAATCAGGATGATGAACATTGCCAAAGATCACATTCCTGGCATGACAGTCAATGGTAGCTCTATGCAAAGACAACCAATCCATACCAAGAATCACATCAAAGTCGAACATATCAATAGGAAGCAAATTTACTGAACGAACTCGATCATCAAATCGTAGGGGACAGTTCACATATTCATGATCAATAAGCAAACGGTTTTTCATTGGAGTTGAAATGATAACCCAATTATTTAGTGGTGTTGGAGTCATATTAAGCTTTTTGGCTAGTGAAAAAGATATTATGGAATGTGTGGCACCCGTATCAAATAAAGCATAAACAGTAAGATCTCCAATGTAAAGAATGCCGGTAATAGTACCTGAGGACTTGGCTGCTTGGTCACGAGTGGTAGCATAAACCCGACCCATAGTAGGAGGTCTAGAAGAGTCCACTGGTACAATCTGCTTCTTCTTCTCATGAGGACAATCCTCACCTTATGATCAGTAGCCCCACAAGTAAAACATCCCCCAGTAGCCTTATAGCAAACACCTGGATGAGGCTTTCCACAGGTAGAACAAAGTGGTGGAGGAGGTAAAGTCTCGGTCGGCCTCCTCTTACTAGAAGTACCTGTAGATCGACCCTTCTGATAACCCCGAGTCGACTGATCCCTATACTGTCGCTGATTGTTACCTTGACCCTGACGGTCATTCCCATTCCTGCTAGTAACTCTCTGATCCTAACGCATGTAATCATAGTTTCTACCAGTCTGATTCCGCTGGTCGTAACCCCTGTCCATCTGTCCCCTCGAGTCATGACCCCTACCAGAATATCCCTTGTTATCATTACCCTGAACTCTAGGATGAATCCGGTCACCGTCACGGTTACGTTTGTTGTAGCCAGAACCCTCGTGGAAAATCTCAATGTTGCGGGCTGCGTCATTCACAGCTGACACATCCGCGAACTCGGTGTTAAGGAGACGGTCTAATACCTACCTCTTCAGTCCCCATTTAAAAAGCTTAGCCTGACGGCTAGCATCTCCAGCAATAGGTCCAACAAAACTGGCCAATCTTACGAACCGCTGCATGTATTCCCCCGAATTTTCGTTCTCATACTGATGGATGTTATTATATTCTCGTTCAAACCGCTGCTATTCAGAATAAGGAAAGTACCGCTTATAGAAGGTGTCGTGGAACTCGGCCCAAGTACAAGTAGTCATATAAACATCTCCACCTTTCGCCTGCTTATGCGCTTTCCACCAGTTCAGCGCATCGCCTTCTAACTTAAAAGCAGCCAAACGAGCTTTAAACTCATCACCGCACCCCAACACTTCAAAAAATTTTCTCCATGTGTGTAATCCAGTCCTCTGCCTCCTTAGGAGAGGCAGCCGAACTGAACGACAAGGGCTTGAGCTTACTGAAACTCTCAAGCCAACCATGAATAGTGGTGGGTCGGCCACCAGCACCAGCGCCTCCAGAAGAGCCCGCTCCATTGCAGACGTCGTTAATGATCCGCGAAATCACCTCATTGGCGTTAAGACCCGGTAACATGTTCGCTATAGCAGCAGCAACCATAGCTTCCAAATTAGGGATCTCAACATCCCCATCAGGTTGTCCATCGGGATGTCCGTTACGGCGAGTGTTAACCATCTGAATGATTAATAAAGCGATTAGCAAGAGCAAATAAAGATGAAGTACGAAAGGAAAAGTACGCAGAAGGAAACTTAGTGTCTACCCAATCCTCACAGGTCATAGCCTAAGCTCTAAGGGTTTCGGAACCTGTCTCTAATACCATAAATTGTAACACCCCAACCCGACAAGGGTAAAAGTATCACAATAAATGGTGTCATATCAAAGACATTCAATGACCAAAGCAACGGAAGTCTTACATACATATCCGAAAGAAATAAGTCAACATGACTTATCAATACAAAAGTTCCCAAATGAAAGTAACCAACAAGAGTACATAAATAATCCAAAATCAAATGATAAGTATCAAATGTCCAAGCTAAGAAGTCTAAGGGTAAGTCCACACATCGCTCTCAATCCCCAAAGCTAAACCCCCGCTCCTAGCGTAGATACCTGCCGCAGGAAAAAGAAAGTGCGGCTGAGCTTAAAAAGCCCAGTGAACAGATATATATAAACAGAAGTAATTGATAACGAACGAATAAAGATATAATGTAAGGTGCATTGGTGAAAGCGTAAGGTATAATCAAGGATAACAAAGTATGAGATAATCTGATATCAAAATCAAAGTATAAGGTAAATCAGTAATCAAAGTGTAAGGAAAGTCAGTTATCAAATCCCGATCCCTAACAAATCATATCACATATCATGGCAACCATAATGGAGGGGAGACCTCCTAAAGTGTGAAGACACGGATTGCACCCATGCACATTCACCGAACATATAATAATCATAATCATAATCATAATCATAATCATAATCATAATCATAATCATAATCATAATCATAATCATGTCAAATCCATCGAACACAAAACGAACCTAGGATTAAAACAGAAGAACTTTAGAAGGGGTGATATGGATTACCCTTGTGAAGCAAAACGATTGGGATGAGATGAAAAGGACCGAATATCAAGCTTGAAACTAAACCGAAACAAAACCAAACTCCAACCCTTATTTGAACCAGCTTAACCACGATCAATGGCCTCCAATAGCACACCAATTCGAACCCTTAAAGCCCTTGTTGTGATCGGAATTATTGAGAGAGAGAGAGAGACAATAGTCGCCAATAAGGATATTAGGTTTTAATGTGTTTTGTGAAATTTGTTATGAATGCCGTGTATTTTGATGAGCCTAATAGGGGAAAGGAGCGTGTATATAAGAAGAAGGAGATCACAATGACCGAAATTTGTGGGATACATTGACCACAAATCGTTATCTTTAAGGATGGCATGGAATGGGCCTAATTTATGCATATCTTATTCAATTAAGACTCAATAGTTAAGGTCTTGTGTTTTGTACTTTATTTTTGGCCCAAGGTCAAAAGAAAACGTGTACAATGTCTTAAATTGTAGCTTTGTGATTCCAAGTTAAGTGTTTAAGTCATATAAGTCATAATGTAGTAGTTTAAATATCTTATAAGTGTTTTAAGACTTTATTTACTTAGGTTTTAGTTTATATTATAATCTTATAGATTCATGATTAGAGGGTAATTTGGGAAGTTCACATGTTTGAGATTTTAGGGTTTTACAGTTCTTCCCCTCTAAAAAGAAAATTTCGTCCGCGAAATTGAAATGAGAACGGAATGAAGACATACCAGACTACGAAAAGAAATGAGGATAACTAGTTCGCATAGATTCCTCGGTCTCCCAGGTAGCTTCACGCTCTGGGTGATTCTTTCAAAGAATTTTCACAAACGGAATGACTTTGTTTCTCATGACTCTATCTTGTCGGTCCAGAATAGCTTCGGGTTCCTCCGAAAGAGACATATCAGGCTGAATCTGATCAAACGGATAAGATGCCACATGCAATGGATGATAGTTGTATCCCCTCAGAAGAGATACATGGAAAACATTATGAACATGCGATAACTGCGGAGGTAGAGCTAGACGATAAGAAACCTCTCCAATACGTTCAAGAATCTCAAACGGTCCGATATATCTAGGACTAAGCTTGCCCTTAATCCCAAAACGCTTCACACCCCGGAATGGCGATACTTTCAAAAATACACGATCTCCAACCTGAAACTCTAAGTCACGTCGATGCTTATCAGCATAACTCTTCTGTCGAGCACGAGCCTCCTTCAGTTTTTCCTTAGCAATCGCCACTTTCTCATTTGGTGGACCCCTTTATATTTTCTCTCTATATGGTGGACCCCTTTATATTTTCTCACATTTTCTTTTTCAATTTTTACATTCAAATAATATATATTTTATTCAAGATTTATTATAAAATATATTTAAATAAATATAATTTCTCTCTCCTAAACCTACCGCAAATCCAAAACCTATACCAAATCTAAATCATAATCCAAACCCATTTACGAACCAAACTAAGAAAATTAACTTTTTCTTGAAACTCGTAGCATGTAACTTTAATTTGTTATCTTATTTTGATAATATGGTTTTTAACAACTTTTATATTTGAATAAGTAGTTTGACATTTCACAATATTTACGTTTGAGCGTCTCTTTTTTGTCCCATAACTCTACTAATAAAGGTTTTGTTGTCTTAGTTCAAAATTAAGTTTTAAGCTTAGGTTTCATTCTAAAAAAAAGATTTATGTTAACATTTTTAAATAAAACATCCATACTATATTTATAAGCATATATAAGCGCATATATAAGCAATAAAGTTCAGATCTCTTTAATACAAGTTTAACCACATTTGGCTTGTTTTATTTTTAGTTACGTGTTATATTCGAACTGGTACCGTGTTCATCCCTACACATATCTATTTATTGACAATTAATCTCATTCCGTACTAACCACACATTTGTTGTTAACCACCACTTTCCAAATATTGAGCAATAAATTGACCTCTACTCAAAGAAGACAAGAAGTTTATGGCCACAAAACTTATGAAATTGAAACTTACAATATGGTTTTTCTTTTTTAGTTGTTTTTTATTAATTATTGCACTTGAAATTTGGCATTTTGCAGTGGTCCTTGTCTCCTTGATGTTGAAGGAAAAATTGACTAACTCAATTAAAATTGGGATTTACATCAAGGTGGTAGGTAAGCGGGCAACAAGCTGCGCCGCCACCCTTTTCTGAATAGCAAACCCTATTCTACTGAAAACATAATCGTGACCCCTCGGGGCCGATATATTGCTGCGAACAATCTTACGAACCCGATCCAAGAAGCGCACAGCTTCAGGGGCTAAGGAACCAAAAGTGTCAAATGCAAAAGGAACAAACACGTGTTGATTCTCGGAGCAGGCTTTATCATGTTTGTCCACTTTCTTCGTCTCAGCCTTCATAACAGCTTGCCCAGCCGTAAACCCATTACCCCGAAGATCCACGAGGGGGGACACACCAGTGAGGTCCACACAAGCATGTTTCCCCCCTGCCCATCCAAAAACCAAAACATCAGCGGGCCGCAGGGAGGACCTCCCCTCAGTAGGGTCTGTAAGGAAATTTACGGGAGCTTCCTTTTTCGCCGAAATCCCCGCCCTCCGAAGGACATCAAACAACACATCCCGCACCAATCAAATAGTTGTGTAAATCATCAAGAAACAAAAGGCTTTTGTCCGGATGGTATTTATTGTTGTGTGAAAAGCCTCACAATCAAATAGTTGTGTGTTTATGTTCTACTTAAGAGTTAAGACATGTGAGATGGTTTATTGTGTATAAATTGTGAGGTATTTAGTTGCAGTGAAAAAAAAAAAAAAAAAAAAAAAAAAAAAAAAAAATCCACCAAGAACCAAATAACATCATAAATGTTAATGACAAAAATGTCTATATCATCAAAAATGAGAATTAATTTGCACACTCTTAATATTTATTGGCACACTTTATTGTGTGAATCTTGCAGTTGCACCTTATTTTCTATATGCTTTAACTGTTTATACAATAAAGTGTGCAAATAAAAAAACAAATATGTGCAAATCACCTCTCATAAAAAATGGTTTGTATAGTTTGCAGTGAAGAAAAATGACAATGAAACATCTTATCGGAAAGAAGAATATTGTCCCACTGCATTTGGTAAATCCAAGTCCATGGCCTATTTCGGTTCACTCGGAGCTTTGGCAACCACTCTCAATAAAAGCTACGATATTTTGTAATGGGGAATCCAGACTTGCATACTTAATTTTGAAAAATAAGCAATTTAATAACTAGCTAGCATGCGATACTTTCAAGTTTTAGTGAATTAACAAGTTTTGTCGATCATTCCATTTAATTCCATCATAACAAATACGGGTTATGGATGCAGTGAAATGTAACACGCAAAGATAGAGCCAGAAATTTATGGTCGAGAGGGTAAATTTTGATAATTTTTAGAAATTATACTACAATTTGATTCATTACGAAGAGAAAATTACAAAAATAGCTAGATAGTTTCAAAAGATTTAAACTACCAACAATTTTTTCGCTGAGAGGGTACCAGACTACCAGCCCACCATGCCCCTTCCTATCTGCGCCTTTGGTAACATGGCTATAATAGCGATCATTTACATTTAATTTGCTAGTATACGAGAACTAAATAGACTGACATACCATAATACAGAATATATCTCAATTCCACCAAGATAATTTAAGATCTCAAAAAAAGTTAAAGCAAATTATTTTGGATCATTTGAAAATGGATACCACGAAACCTTTGAAAACGAGTTACATATGTAATTATATTTAATTACGTACTAAGGGATCGTGACCCAACATAATGGATACAACCTGTAAAATAAAGGCAAGCAATATCGACACTTTATGCATGCATGCGCAACTGCACATGTTCCGTACCTTCATATAATTATTTTGTTTTAGACCATTTTCATATGACAGTTGATACTGCTTGAATTTTATATTGCTCATTTGCTCCCACTTACTAGTGGCCTAGTGGGTTCAGTGCTTTGGAATTTTATTTTAGAGCATTTTCACATGATATTTCAGGGGTGTTTGTAGTGCGGCAATCAGGAATGGATTCATCTATCCATTGCAGCCGTTTATTTAAAAAAATATGGATATGAAATGTGGAAATGATACTAAACTAGTGGACTACGTTACATATAATGTAACTACATCAATTACATTATAAATAATGATACCTCGGTGTATATGTGTAATCTCATAAACTCACGTATATTTAGCATATAATTATTTATTATGACTTGAAAATATTTCAACAGTTTAATCCTTTATTAATCATATGGTAACTTTTGCATTATGTCATGGTAAGTGAGTGAATTTTTCTGATTTCATTTGTTATATATACACCATCATATGCACTGAGAGATTGTGAGTATCCAAACACTTATTGTAAAGTGCTAGTCTTATATGTTTCGTGCTTGATGACACTTAAAAGTGTATTGTCAAACGGGTTGTGCCATAATCTATCTTTCAATGAACGCTAAATGTCTCATAACTTGTAATTTGATTATGATAAAAACACATTTACTTGAGGACTAGCAAATCCCAAGTGTAAGTGAAACGCCCGTAATTTATAAAATAAAATACGCCATATTAGCCTGAACCCTATATGCCGTATAGATCTGCGATACGAAAACTGCATAAACTGAAATCTGATTATGAAAAACTTGTAAACTCTGAAAACACATTTCATTAACATAAAACATAAATACTATACACGTATTGCATAAGCGGAAACGTTAAATATCACGAGTGCGGGTGCTAACCCAAACACTCTTGTTTTGACCCATAACAAATAACATGTTCTAATTCTTGCAACTTATTATACTATCTTATAAAGAATTTAGACCTTCTAAAAAAATAAATACTTAAAATTCAGCATAAAAGTACAACTAATTAAAACAATTTTCTAATATTAAAAAAATAATTACAAGTTCTTAAGCTAAAAGTACAACTAATTAAAACACATTTTTTAACATTAAATACAATATTTAAATAGAAATACTTAAAATTCAGCATTACAAGTCTTTAAGCTAAAAGTACAACTAACTAAAACACATTTACTAACATTAAATACAATACAAAGCACTATTAATGTGGTCAAGATATTAAATTTAGTCAATTAATTAAGAGAAAAGTCCAAAATACATCCCTGTGGTATGCCCAAATCCCGCTTTTCATCATTTTCTTTTTTTCAGAACAAAATCATCCACCGTTAGTAAAGTTGGCACAAATACATCCCTCCTTTAGTAATATCAGTTAATGAAGACTAACGATGCAAATGATTTTTCGTTATCTCCTAACAAGAGTTAAAATATTTGCATCGTTACTCCTCATTTACTATAGAGTTAAAATATTTGCATCGTTAGTCCTCATTGAGTTAAAATAATTGCATCGTTAGTCCTCATTGACTATTCTTACGTTTTTATCTTTTTTCGTCCGTTTTTTACGTTTTCATCCGTTTTTGTCCGTTTTTCCCATGTTTCATAAGTTTTTATCAGTTTTCGTCCGTTTTTATACGTTTTCATCCATTTTTCTTATGTTTCTATCCGCTTCTTCTGTTTTCTCACGTTTTTAGCCGTGTTCATACACTTTTATTCGTTTTCATCTAATATTCTATATGTTCATCTGTTTTCATCCATTTTTTACATATAAGATGTATGAAAAAGGATAAAAATATATAAAAATAGATAAAAACGTATGAAAACTTGATATTTGATTAAAATGTTTCTGTATCAATTTTAAATCATGATTTTGACCCCTTTCTGGTCCGAATCATCAAAAGGGTAAAATACGAAAGTTGTCCGGAATGATGTTTTACATCAAGACTCGCGATATTTTAATCTGAAATTGTAAAACAATGGTTGTTTACTACCAAAACTTAAGCGGTTTTCGACCAAATTCATAACTTATAAACTTATAAACTCTTGTAAATCTTATACTCCGTAAGTTATAACTTGTGTAAATAATCAAACTTATAAGATTTACAGGAGTTTATAAGTGTATAAGTTATGAATTTGGTCGAAAACCACTCAAGTTTTGGTAGTAAACAACCATTGTTTTTTAATTTGAGGTTAAAATTTCACGAGTCTTGATGTAAAACATCATTCCGGACAACTTTCGTGTTTCACAATTTTGATGATTCGGGCCAGAAATGGTTCAAAATCATGATTTAAAATCGATACAGAAACATTTTAATAAAATGTCAAGTTTTCATATGTTTTTATCTATTTTCATATATTTTTTTTTATCCTTTTTCATACATATTATATGTATAAAAATGGATGAAAACAGATGAAATATAAGAAAAACGGATGAAAACGTAGAATAATAGACGAAAGTGAATAAAAGTGTATGAATACGGATAAAAACGTGAGAAAAACGGAAGAAACGGATAGAAACATGAGAAAAGTGGATGAAAACGTATAAAAACGGACGAAAACTGATAAAACTTATGAAAGCATGAGAAAAACGGATGAAAACGTAAGAAAAACGGACGAAAAAAGATAAAAACGTAAGAATAGTCAATGAGGACTAACGATGCAAATATTTTTACTCAATGAGGACTAACGATGCAAATATATTAACTCTATAATCAATGAGGACTAACGATGCAAGTATTTTAACTCAATGAGGACTAACGATGCAAATTTAACTCTTGTTAGAAGATAACGGAAAATCATTTGCATCGTTAGTCCTCATTGACTGATATTACTAACGGGGGGATTTATTTGTGCCAACTTTACTAAATGTGGATGATTTTGTTCTGAAAAAAAGAAGAAAAGGATAGAAAGCGGGATTTGGGCATACCATAGGGATGTATTTTGGAATTTTCTCATTAATTAACTGGTAAATAAATACAATTAATACAGTTATTAAAACACTTCTTACATAAAAAATACAAATTATCAAGCATGTTGTACAACCAACTTAAACACAATTCCTGCATTAAATGTCACTAATATAAATAATAAAGCACATTATACAAATATTCAAGCCCGAACGGGCAACGGACCAAATGGGCTCGAGCCTGAACAGGCACGGGTCAAAAGGGCTCGAGCCCGAATGGGCACAGGCCAACGGGCTCGAGCCCGACAACTCCTAGCTATTTCTTTTGCCTTTTTATGTCTTTAACATTTATTTTAGGATACCCGCCGCTGTAACGCGCGGATACCCTAGGTAAGAAGTGAAAACCTTCTCAAACTGCACAACTTTTTCTATGTTATTTATACATTGATATATCTTTGTACAAGTCAGATATTGTAATATTAGGTTCATTTTGATCGCATTTACATAATCTGTTTAACGGTAAATTCTTAAATATAAAGTGCTAGTTTTGTTTAGTAATAGTTAAATTAACAACGCGCATGTTAACTTTTTGTAATTAATTACTGTATAAATTTTTTTGGAAACTCTTCCTAATCAACCCCTAATCTAGAGGGTGTTTGTGAAATGAGCATTGCTATAACTAGAGCTGCAATCAAGCCAAGCTTTTATCAAGCAACTCGAGCTCGAGCTTGGCTCGATCAAGTCAAGCTTTTATCAAGCTCAAGCCCAAAAATTAGCTCGAAACATTTAACAAGCCAAGCTCAAGCTTTGGATAGCTCGGCTCGAGCTCGTATCAAGCATTTTCAAGCTTTTATATCGATATATTTTTATATAAATTTCATATAAGTAATTAGGAGCAAATTTGGTTATTAAGCTAATTATAAGTGCTTAGTTGTGAAATGTGTAAAAAGAGTGTTAATCGATCCACTGACGTGTATATTAGAATATTAGATTAGTAGTATGAAACTATATCTTTAGTTTTGAAATAGTATTGCACTTTTATTATTAGACAGTTAGTGTAGTTAACTTGTTGCAAATTGCAAATGCATGAACCAAGATATCTTTATATACGAATGCATGATCTTTTCTTCAAGTAGACAAGCACTAACACAATATAAACTCTCATGTTCTTACAATAAAATGCTAAGGAAATCATCAATTAGTACCTTAATTAGTACCTTGGCTTATGTTTCATTCTGATGTTCGACTTGGGTACGAGAATGTTGTTCTTGGTTTTTTTAGTGTTAAATCAATCTAATTTGGTTTTCAAATATGGTTTTAGCTTGTTTTACTTTATACATATATTTATGGTGAATTTAGCTATTGAATACAATATTTTTGTGTACATTCAAGCTTTTCAAGCCAAGCTCAAGCTTTGCTCGAAACCTACTCAAGCCAAGCTCAAGCCCGGATAATGAAAGCTTGACAAGCTATCAAGCCAAGCTCAAGCCTTGTCGAGCTTGACTCGATTGCAGCCCTAGCTATAACCTCTTACAATATTCTCTTACTAATCCTCATACACACACAATAATATTATATATATATATATATATATATATATATATATATATATATATATATATATATATATATATATATATATATATATATATATATATATATATATATATATATATATATATATATATAATAGGATCCTGTAAGTAGGAGGTTTTGGTAGGAGAATTTAACATTTCTCTTGTGAAATTATCATCCAAATTGCATTATTTTTGTCGAACCCCATTATTAATGCTAATGAACAATAAATGCCAGTTCATATTTGTATTATAAAAACTAACAGGGTACCCGCGCGATGCAGCGGTGGTACCTTGTGACTATACTTTCTGACAATGTGATATTATGCGGCCATACTTTTATTAAACAATTAATTTACAAATAACAATAACTTTAGTTAAAGCACTGGTATAATTCCACAGACCCAGTTCGACCCTCATTCCTTGGTCGGCGCAGCGGCGATCGAACCGGTCGACCGACCACTGCGGGCAGCCTAATGGCTTTATTTTTAAATGTTTTGCTTAGTATCTTGCTTAAATTGTACGTTGTGGTTAAATCATTGTATATTTTGGTTACAGAGTGAATAAACTAGTGTATTAATTGTATGTGTTGAATAGTATTTTATTAGTTGTATTTGTGTTTCAAATAGTTTGTACATTGTGTTTTATTAATTATACATTTTATCAAATGGGTGTTTTAAATATGACATTAATTAAAATTGTTGATCAGTCAATATGTGTAAGTGTTTATGCATAAATTAATTATACATATAGCTTAATTAGTTGTATTTACTTAAAATCTATATAAAGAAATCTTAAAAAATTGGAAAAAAGATGGTGCTAAATGTTTTATAAGTAGTATAGATAATACTATTTGGGGATATCATCTTTTATTTACAGAAATAAGAAACTTCAAATATTGTATGCTGTTAGTCTCATTTTTTTTAACAACATTAGTCTCAAATGAATTAACTTCTAATTACACATTTTACAGATAACCAAACTTATAGAGTAAATGAGAATGAATAAAGTTTGTGCTATTTAAAGAAAATGATTAATAGATTGCATTAGTTTTTATAAGTAATTGTATTTTATTAAAACATCATTTTTTTTTTTTTTTTGAAAGGTGAATTTCAACTTAGAAACGACCACCTTCGCGGACAGCGAAGGCCCCATCGCCACCCCGCCAGACTATGTTGTCTAAACCAGGTCCACGTTGATCTCAGGTGGTAACGGGTTTCCCCCGGAAACCGTACTGCCTCCACACAAGTTTACCTTGCTGGAGAAACAGCCGGATGAAAACCGGGCCATGCTCAAGATTCGAACCCCCGCAACTATACTTTTATTTTAGAAAATTTGAGTTTATCTTTATTCACTTTATCCATCTCAAAATTATAGTATCTCTTTTCTTTTTTGATTGTCTCAAAATAGTTCTCCTAAAAAAAAAAAAAAAAAAAGTTAGCTAGTAAGATAACATGTATGTTCTTTAGATGGGGATTGTCTCAAGTTGGAGAAGTGTGATCCACTGCATTTGATCTAATGGCTCAAATCAAAAGAAGTTTTTTTGATTTGAGTCATTGAATAACTTCTTTTGATTTGAACCGTTGGATCCAATTCAATGACTCACAAATGCTCAACTTAAATCAAGTAATGAGAGAATCCTCACCCATATACTTTTCCATATTACCCTTCCTATCTAGGGTATAGATACACTTACCCACTGGGTGGTTTATCCGGATGAAGTGACATTCAGTCATTGGGAGAGAAGAAACAAAAACATTAATTGTGTTTTTATTCCTTTCATGCCACATATTACAAACAAACATTTATTGTATTTTTAGTCATTGGGTAGTTTACCCACCGGGTAGGTTAAGTTTTCTCCTCCTATCAATTCACATCACAAAATCCAATGAGAACGGTCGAGATTAAGAAGTGTTAGAGTGTCCAAAAGGCAACAATCATTAATTTTCCTTAAAGTTGCATTTAAGGGACAATAATCGGAGGAAAGATGAATTATATACACTAGTAAATATTAACTATCTAGATATTTATACTCTAATCTACTATTTTATTATGAAAAAAAATTACGAGACTTAAAAAAGATCGACTAATTTTGAGTTTAACTTATGTGTCATTATTTGATTGGATTGTGAAGAAGTATGTCCGGTTTATACAACTAATGAATTAATGTCATACATGTTTAGACATAAAATTAAACATCAGTTTTAGGTGTGTCAATCATTTCTCTTTTATTATTTAAAAAATAAGGTACTTAAAAGGAGACCGAAAGTGATGAATATAAAAATATTTTTGATAAAGTTACTATGAAGTGATGAAACATGTGACGAGAAACTCCCAACCACTTGGGTCTTGTCTAAATCACACATGGAAAATGAACTTTACAGTGTGGGGAAAATTCTCGCACCATACACAAAGACAAGACAATGTATAATCGACATGTGAACAAACCAACAAAATGCAAATCTATTTTCTTACATCATTCACGAATATAAGTCCTGTGACAATTATCACTTTCTATTAACCATAAAATTTCTAAACCATACATGAAACCCTCTTGTAATACTCTTAGCTACAATGCCATTTTCCCTCATTTTTTGGTCATTGTGGTTGGCTGCTGCTTAGTCTCATTTTCTCTGTAATCTTACTACCTCTATCTATATTTATATCCATATATACAGGTACATGTATGATGTATGTATATATCCAGATTTAGGACTATATGTATTATGTACTCATCTTATGTGATTTTCTTGATGTTTGAATTATTTATGTGCTGATGTTGTTTAAGTGATTAGTGTGTTGTGTAATTCAGGTTTTTAGTTGTTAAGACTGTTTTGAAGTTGGGCACAACATGTTTTGATGTTTTGTTTGAAGGGGTTTTGAGAATTATGTTATTTTAGTCACTTGAAATTTTGTGCTGGTTGGTTTAATTGCTAAAAATAGTAATAACTAGGGATACTCAGCTAAAAATAGTAATAACTAGTATATATATTAGCGTGCATCAATGTTTTTATGTTACTTAAGATTAACTTTTTAATCTTCCTATCTATGTATTACACTTTTTAAGCAAATGATATAGTGATTAACTTGTGGCACGTCATAACTTCTCCCGTAATCAGGTCATTTAGTACATAGAATAGGAATATTAGTTGATTCTATTCATAGAATAAGAAGAATAAAAGGTTAGTCATATAGGAAAAACAAAAAAGGCTGATACACGCTAAAGAATTTTGTGTCAAGTTTGATACATTTTAAACTTGGTATCCCTATTAGTTATCGTGGTCAAAAGTTTACTCCATTTTGTTTAATTGCTTTAGCACGTATACGAAGGGGGTGTTCAAGATTTTTTATGAAAACGGCTTCTCTGCTAAAGGCTTTTTGAAAGTAGTCTGAGATAAGCAACACCAAATGGTTCATTCAAAACAGCTTATTTTACTCTCAGAAGCCTAAATACCCTCAAAAATGCTTATATGTTGTATTAAATGCCGTGCACAGATAAACACTTTCAAAAGGCAATTCAGACACCACCTAAACCTTGCTTGTTATCATAGAAATGCGATCTTTATGCTTTGATTATCTGAGAACAGATACTAAAAGTTCTTTCATGTTGTTTTGCATATCAGGGTATACGATACTGACCCTTTGTAAGAGAAATGCCTAAGAATTTAGTTTGGGCGTTGGTGGTTTTGTTGGTTATTTTCAGTGGATATATCACTGAGGGGCTTAACAATGCCAGTGTTTCCACAAGACCAGATGTTGTAAATATTGCATCTGTCTTGACATTCAATTCCATCATCGGGAAAGTTGCAAAAATCGCTTTACAGGCTGCGATTGACGATGTGAATGCTGATCCAACTATCCTTAGCGGAACCAAGCTGAAAATTACTTTTCATGATTCCAATTACAGTGCATTTATGAGCATGATGGAGGGTAAATCTTCTTTAACATTTGCTTGGTATTAATGTGATATTTTTTCATTAGAATTATTCAAATAAGGTATTACATTTTTATATTCTTGTGGGCTGTCATTTGTTTCTGATTACAGCTTTACAAGTCATGGAGACAGACAGTGTGGCTTTGATAGGCCCCCAAAGTTCGCTCTTAGCTCACGTGGTTTCCCATGTGGCAAACGAGCTTCAAGTTCCTTTACTGTCGTTCACAGCCACTGATCCTACATTATCTGCACTTCAATATCCTTTCTTCGTCCGAACAACTCACAGTGATCTTTACCAAATGGCGGCGATATCAGACATAGTTAGATACTATGAATGGAGACAAGTAATAGCAATTTATTTTGACGATGATCATGGAAGAAATGGAATAATCTCATTAGGAGATCAATTAGCAGCAAGAGGATGTAAGATATCCCATAAAGCACCTATTAAACCGATGGCAACAAAAACCGACATAAGTGATGTTTTGGTTCAAGTTGCTTTAATGGAGTCAAGAGTACTAGTTGTCCACACTTATGCTAATTCGGGATTGGATATTCTTGAAGTGGCTAAAAATCTTGGAATGTTGGAAAATGGGTATGTTTGGATTGCTACTAATTGGCTATCTGCGGTTATAGAAATTAGTTCTCCACTTCCTTCAAAGACAGTTGACGTTATGCAAGGGGTTATTACATTGAAAACATACACAAAAGATTCTAACCTTACAAAGAAGTTTGCTTCCGAGTGGCGAAACCTGACTACGTTTGGGTTAAGTACTTATTGTTTATATGCATACGACACTGTTTATCTGCTTGCTCATGCACTTGATGCTTATTTTGATCAAGGCGGAAACATTTCATTTTCAGAAGATCTAAAGTTACAAGGGTTAAAAGGAGAACTCTTGAACCTCAACTCTTTGAGTATCTTTAATGGAGGAAAGTTATTGCTTCAAGAAATCTTAAAAGTTAAAATGAAAGGATTAACAGGAGTTATGGAATTTACTTCTGATAAAAATTTAATCTTTCCCGCATTTGAAGTTCTTAATGTGATTGGTACGGGTGTACGGAGAATTGGGTATTGGTCAAACTCTTCGGGCTTGTCAGCTAGTAGTCCAGATACAGTTTACAAGAAGCCATCTCAGCAGTCAAGCTCTTCGAAGGTATTACGGACTGTGATTTGGCCTGGTCAAACAATGCAAAAACCACGTGGATGGGTTTTCCCAGAAAATGGAAAAGAGTTGAGAATTGGTGTTCCAAATCGAGTGAGTTTTCAAGAATTTGTGGGACAATCAAAGAACACTGCAACATTCAAAGGATACTGCATTGATGTGTTTACAGCTGCTGTAAACTTATTGCCATATGCTGTGCCATATAAGTTTGTAGCCGATGGAGACGGTGTCAAGAATCCGAGCAACACCAAGCTCGTGAGCTTGATAAACGCTGGTGTGAGTATTTATTGTTTAGTTTTTTTAATCACTCAATAAATAGCGGAGATTAAAATTTTTAGTTCATTCACTTATTAATGGGTCAATTCGGATTATGTTTGGGTCAAATGAGTATAATTACGAGCAAAAATAGCTCAAAAGAAAACAATTTAAATGGTTCATACGGGTCAAAAGCCCTCAGAGTGTAGTCAAATGGGTTGAATCTTGTCAAAGGTGTTATTTTGATGCATAAATCCTTCCAAAACACATTTTATTAAGAAAGTTAAGCCTTAATTGAAGGGCTAAATGGCTAATGGCGTAATGGCATTACATGGCTATATACTTTTACAATTATATGAATTTTTTAATAATGTTTGACACACTAGTTATTTAAAAAAAACACCATTTTTTTACTTAGTGTTTCGGGTCAACCTGGCCTATGAAAACTATACCTATTTTCAGCCTGCCTGACCCGCCTATTTAGCAACCTCTAAAAAAGGGTCTAACAGTATGTAATGTAAGCCAGCATGATTCTTGATTTGTAGGTGCATTCTCTTGTTAAATTTTCTTGATGTATAACAAATTTCTATGCAGGTTTATGATGCTGTAGTTGGAGACATTGCTATCACTACTAAACGAACACGACTAGCTGATTTTTCACAGCCATTTATCGAATCTGGGCTTGTTGTAGTGGCACCAGTTACGAGGTCAAGTTCTAGTACTTGGGCTTTTCTTAGACCTTTCTCCCCGATGATGTGGTGTGTTTCAGGAATCTTCTTTATTGTTGTGGGAGCAGTTGTATGGACTCTAGAACATCGTATAAATGATGAATTTCGTGGTCCCCCAAAAAAACAGATTGTCACAGTTCTATGGTAGGTGTTTTTCTTGTTCAAAAACACAAAATAAAATTCATTTAAGCTAAAGCACTCGTGTTGTTTTTTGCAGGTTTAGCTTTTCAACTTTGTTTTCATCCCACAGTAAGTGTCCTTTAGCATATTCAGCGAGTTTCTGTTAAACATCACAATACAAGGGGGAAAAACTTGTATGATCTTACTTGAGCATGGTTTATGCAGGAGAAAACACACTAAGCACTCTTGGTCGTATGGTTCTACTTTTATGGTTATTTGTGGTTCTGATAATAAACTCAAGCTACACTGCTAGTTTGACCTCAATCTTGACCGTTCAGAAACTATATTCGCCTATTAGAGGTATAGATAGTTTGATGACAAGCAAAGATCCAATTGGGTACCAAGAGAATTCTTTTGTCCGTAACTACCTTATAGCCGAATATGGGATTCATGAAGATCGATTGATTCCTCTTCCCTTACCCGAAGACTATGAAGAAGCATTAAGAGCTGGACCCCACAATGGCGGTGTTGCTGCAGTGGTCGATGAACGTGCATACATAGAGCTCTTCCTTTCTTCACGTTGTGATTTCAGCATTGTTGGTCAAGAGTTTACCAAAAACGGATGGGGATTTGTAAGTACAATTTTGACGGATTCGATACATTATGCCTAGTGATTAACTTTCGAAAGAACCATTTTTGCAAGAACACAGATACATTATGTTTAAGCATTCATGTTTAAACTCTTACTTTTTACAGGCCTTCCCACGGGACTCTCCTCTAGCAGCTGATATGTCAACTGCTATTCTTAAACTATCAGAAAATGGTGAGCTACAAAGGATCCATGATAAATGGTTAATGAGAAGCGCATGCAGTTCACAAGGAACACAATTTGAAGTAGACCAGCTCGAGTTAACAAGCTTTCGAGGCCTCTTTTTGATATGTGGATTAGTTTGTTTTATTGCTCTACTCATATACTTTGCACTAACTTTTCGCCAATTTACCAAACACTATCCAAGTCTTTCTGAGTCGAGTGGGAGAAGCCTCCAATCAGGATCTCTTAAGAGGTTCATTTCGTTTGTTGATGAAAAAGAAGAGACAGTAAAAGCTCGTTCAAAGAGAAAATGTGCAGAGGAAAGTTCAAGCAGGATGGAGGCAGATGATTTGTCGTTTGATAACTATAAATGCAGAAGGAAAGATGGAGATTTGTCACTGGATGCATCTAAATGATCTAAAAGTGGTACTTTCAGTCAAATGTGTAATCTCTGGTGTACAACATTATTACTTTATTTAACCTTAGCAAATGCTATAGTAGTAGCAAGTTAACCTAAAGTTACCATATTTATAAGATTAATAGCAAGTTAACAAGCATTTAAAATTATATAAGTTGGTATTATACGATAAGTAGGATACCATGTCGATATATATATATTTCCTAATCTGCATACCAATAGTTGCACAACCTCAATATAAATACATACGAGCATCTAAGATAATAAGTCGATATTATATAACATGTAGAATCATGAAATGTCCTCACATTCTTAATCCTTATCATTTATACTAAAGTCGCATAACCAGAAAACAGATGCATTCGTGCATTTAAGATAACTAGACGAATACCCGTGCATAGTAACAGGATTTTATAACGACAGATCGTTTAGTGATAAATGAAAGTTTATGGGTTATAAATGAAAAATAATAAAAGTTAGGGGTGGCAAATCTTGCCCAATTTGTAATTTTTGGGCGAATTTTGACACTTTTTTAAAAGTTTGGGCGTTTTTTGCCCCCTTGCATTTATTTGATGGGCTCTTACAGGCAAAAGATAAAAACATATATTATTAGATTGGCTTTCGAATCACACAATTCAACTTTCAAGCAATCACTTGTCCTGGTAACTATAAAACATTCCAACTATTTTAATTTTAATTTATCTCATTTATTAACTATTTTATGCATAATTATTTAATACTCTAATTAATTGATATATATATTTAATTAGTTGCATTTTTATTCATTTAATACTTTATTTATTTATTTATTTTTTTAAGAAAAAATAATTAAATATAGTTAAGACTTAGATGCTTGATCTTTTTTTACAAGATGAATTAAAAGGGTTTTTAGGACTGTTCCGAATGTTTTTAATAGTTGAATTATAATTTGCTCGTTTTAGCCCGTGCCCGTTTGGCCCGATTTACAATTTGTCCGTTTAGCCCGTGCCCGTTTTAACCCGTGCCATTTTAGCCCGTGCCCGCCCGTTTTGCCACCTCTAATAAAAGTTTGAAGATTTAGGGATTAAATGTGTTGACTTATTGACTTTGTTGACTTATTGACTTTGATACTTAAGCTCACGTCAACATAATGTTTTGAAACCCGGTTGAACAGTTCCGGTCGAAAAATGGGTCGATTTAAACCGAGTCATGCTTTTAATAACTGAACCTGTCGTGTCCAGTTTTCAAAACTATATGTTTTTCCCAGTTGAACCCATTGGTCCGGTCCAGTTTTCAAAACTATATGCAATATCAACTTGTTAGCTTGTATAAAGTTTTGTGTGTTTTATTAATTTGTATAATGTGTATAATAACATATACTTTTCATTTTAGGGTGTTTTAAAAATAACATTAATTAGTGTGTTTAATTATTTTATATTTTATATTATGTTGTAGCTTGTTTAAATTGTATATTATGAAAATTTTATTGTACTTTTTTAGTAAGGGGTGTTTTAATTGATTGTTTTTAATTTGATATAGATGCTTTTAATTGGTTGTACCATATGAATAAATAATTGTAATTTTAAGTTATGGGGTGTTTTAATAAGAGCATTAATTACACAATTCATTTTCTCTCACCCTTGTAGTATAGAAGGGCAAAATGGGGATTGACTGAAAATTCAGTTTTTCACTTTTCCCCTTTGACTAAATCTACATTATAAGTAGTTAAGATATTGTGAACAATCTCGATATTGCTTCATATGAAACTCGAAGGACCAAAGTTGTTAAACAAAAACTTAATAACCAAAAGTTAGTTAAGTTAGTTATTAGAAAAAGTTAGTTATGTTAGTTAAAACCCGAAGGATTGTGTCGATTGGTACATGTCCCTTCGAATAGTCACATCGGTTTGATACACCGATTGGTACACTATATACTTATGTATTTGTAACGTTTGAAGTTTAGACGAAATAAAAGTTATCTAGTTTATTTGTTTGCAAATCATTTCGACTCACACATTTGGGACCAACATTTGGCATCAAGAGCCACGCTCGTTACATACATCAAAACCAAAAAATTCTTAACGAGACCAAAAGGAAACCAAAAGCAGAAAGATACACACTAAAACTTTGTTGCAAAAAAGAAACACGCGACGTACAAAAGTCAAGAACGTTGCCTGGATAACTAGGACGCAAGGAAAGTAGTGCATGACCGTACTTGTGTAGAATTTGCAAACGAGAAGGCACCAAACGAAGTGGTGACTTATTGGTTTGTGTTGGTGTGATTATGTACGCGGCAAGAAAAAGAGCAACTAGAAAAACATTTCGTTGCATAAACCTTGTTGGCAACCAATATCACACGACAACAAACCGGAGACCCATTGTTGCTATCTAACGCAACAATTTGGAAGAAGAAAGACGTCAAAAAAGGAAGACCCACATTTGCTCTTAAAGCAATACGTTGGAAGAAGAAGGAAGCTGCTTGGGTTAAGAAAGGTAAACCGAAAGAGAAAACAATCTAGGATTGTTTTGGGGAAGAGACGCTAGCAATACAAGGACGACAACAACAAAAACAATCTGATCAATTGTTTGGAGGGAATACCGTGGGGTATTCTTGGAGATTTGATGTGGATTATACTGTGTGGAACAAACAAAACAAAGAAAGGAAGTATTGTGGTACGCGGACAAGCAATAACGACAACAAGAAAACTAGCAACTCGCTACTTCTTGTTTGAAGGACATACTACCGTGGTAGTATTAGATAAGAAAACAAACGAATTAGTTTGTTTTTGGATTGAATACCGATGGGTATTTGGACACTTTGTGGTCACGTAGACTTGGTAATCAAGAGAAAAACAACAAACAACTAACTTTGTTGTTTTACCGAAAGCACTTGGTGATTTTTGGAAGAAAGCCGAGATCAAAACAAGGGATCTAGGGCACGTTTGGTTTCAAGTTGACACAAAGGAAGAAAAGGAATGATGTGTGAACAAGGGAAAGAAGAAAAAGGCGTGTTTGGTATAATATTCAAGTGCCGACACAAAAGGGAATACGTTTGTGTTTTAACACAACAATGAGGTCACAAAATTCAAACTTTGGATTTCAATTCATATTCAGATAGTATAGATATTTATTTTATACTATTAGGAAATCCCGAGAACTATATATTTATCCCGTACTATTAGGATTCCCGGATAACTATTTTCTATTCCGTAGTAGTAGAAATACCATACTAGTTAGAAATTCCCATAAGATTCGAAAGTGAAAATTATAAGCAGTTTTAAGATGTCGGGTGACAATACAACTAACACATCAACAACACTGAAACCTGGAACACCTATTGCACAATACCAATGCCCTAAACTCAAGAACACAAACTACATAGTTTGGGCTATACAGATTAAGGTTATACTAGAAGCACATGGTTTATGGGAAACAATAGAACCTAAGGAAAACACGCAAGTAGATAATAAGAAGGATAAGGCAACAACTGCCCTCCTATATCAAGCGTTGACCGAAGATGTGATTTTACAAGTAGCAATTTGTAAGACGGCAAAGGAATTATGGGAATCATTAAAGAAGAGACACATTGGAGAAGAGAGACTGCAGCAAGCACGATTACAATCATTGATGATTGGATTTCAGACCCTTCAGATGAAGTAAGATGACACGGTGGATGCATTTACGGACAAACTAAACGGCTACGCCACGAAGGCTAAAGAATTAGGAAAAACCTTGGATGAATCACTTTTAGTACGAAAACTATTAGATTCCGCACCAGATAGGTTCATTCAAATAGTAGCATCCATAGAACAGACAAATGATCTCGACGACATTACCTTAGATGAGATCGCTGGAAAACTAAAGGCATTCGAGGAAAGGATAAAACTCCGAAAGGGAGGACAAGTAGAAAGCCAAGATAACTTATTATTCGCACAAGGCAAATACTCTAGAAAAGGAATACGTTTTTTCAAACACGGAGGTAGATCAAACTACTCACGAGGAACCTGGCATAGCAATGGAAATAAAAACAACTCGAATGAAACAAACTCAATTCACAAAGATAAGTCAAAAAGTAGTAGACGTGAGTGGGATATGAGTAAGGTAAAGTGTTATAATTGTGGAAAACTTGGCCACATTAAGAAAGACTGCAGAAAACCATCGACAACTCAGGAACAATCAAACCTTATCTTAGAAGACGATGAACCATCACTATTGATGACTACACACGAAACTAAAAAAGTCTTGTTGAACGAAGAACAAGTACAACCTCAAAAATATGCTACAACAGATACTAGCAGATGGTATTTAGATAATGGTGCAAGTAACCATATGACGGGCACCAAGAGTCACTTTAAGGATATTGACGAAAGCATCACTGGACGCGTTCGTTTTGGAGATGGATCGTATGTAGAGATAAATGGTAGAGGTTCAATAATATTCGGATGTAGAAACCAACAACAGAAGATAGTTTCGGACGTTTACTACATTCCAAACCTCAAGAGCAACATACTTAGTCTAGGACAACTTACAGAAATAGGTTGTAAGATCATCATGGACGGAAACAAACTGACTTTGTATGACAAGAATAAGAAGTTGTTGATGAAAGTAGAAAGATCTAAGAATTGACTTTATAGTATTAGACTACAAATAAAAGCACCTATATGTCTCTTAGCAAATGTAGATAACCAAGCATGGTTATGGCACGCTAGATTAGGTCATCTGAAATTTGACAACATCAACAAGATAACAAGAAAGGGTCTAGTTGAAGGAATACCAAGAATAAACCATGCAAGACAAATTTGTGATGCATGTTTATTAGGAAAACACAGTAGAACACATTTCCAAATCAAGCTAAATTCAGATCTAAGAACCCGTTGGACTTAGTGTATGGAGATCTCTATGGTCCCATAAGTCCGACCACACACTCTGGAAAGAAACTCATCTTCTTGTTAGTAGATGACTGTACACGTTTCATGTGGGCTTACTTTCTAACATCGAAAGATCATGCATTTAACACATTCAAGGAATTTAGACAGCAGATTGAAATGAAGATGAAAATGAAGTTAAGAATGCTAAGAACTGATAGAGGAGGTGAATTTACATCAAATGAATTCACTAAGTACTGTAAGGAGAATGGAATAGCAAGAAAGTTGACAGCACCATACTCACCACAACAGAATGGTGTAGTGGAGAGAAGAAATAAGACAGTGTTATCAACTACTAGGAGTATGATGAAAGCGATGAAGTTACCTTTAACTTTTTGGGCGGAAGCAGTCAGACACACCATTTACATACTCAACAGGGTACCTACGAGAGCCCTGGAAGATAAAACACCATATGAGGCACTCTACAACAGAAAACCGAATCTGGAAAACCTAAGAATATTCGGATGCACAGCTTATGCCAAGATAACGATACCTCATTTGAAGAAGCTGGACGATAGAAGCATACCAATGATTTACTTAGGAGTAGAGGAAGCATCAAAAGCATGTAGGTTATATAATCCAATAAGAAAGAAGAAACATTTTAGTAGGGAAGTAAAGTTTATGGAAACGAAACCGTGGGATTGGGATAACAATGGAGAAGATACAGATACACAAGACACATTTTGGGCTAGTTTTGTGGTAGTCGGAGTTGACAATGAAGATCCTATACCAGTCAACATAGAAAACAATTATAATACGTATCAGGAACTGGATTCAATACCAGTTTCAGACTCACCAATCACACCACCAACATACACTTACAACCCTAACTCAGAAGATGAAGAAGAAGCTACTTTTAGCTCATTAGGAGGCTCAGATAAGAGATATGATGATAGACCAATATGAGGTTTAAAAGAGATAACAGAAATCTATAAGGATGCACATGAAGTAACAGTTGAAAGCTTATTCTTCATAGAAGAGGAACCCCGTAACTATAAGATATGCCTTAACCTTTTGCAAACTTGGAATGTCTTTTCCCATGATCAAATGTCATCGACATATAAAATAAGGAAAATTACATCACTTCCACTAGCTTTGTGATATACACATGGCTCATCAAGATTTTGAGTGAATCCATACTTTTTAGTTTCACTATCAAATCTTTTATTCCATTGTCGTGATGCTTGCTTCAATCCATAAATGGATCTTTGAAGTTTGCATACACAATTTGGAAATTCTGGATTCACAAACCCCTCAGGCTGCGCCATATAGATGTCTTCATCTAGGCAACCATTTAAGAAGGCAGTTTTGACATCCATTTGCCAAATCTCATAGTCATAGTATGCAGCTATAGCTATAAGAATCCTAATAGCCCTAATGTCAGCTACAAGAGAAAAGGTCTCCTCGTAGTCAACACCAAAAGTTTGGGTAAAGCCTTTAGCTACCAAACGAGCTTTATAGGTGTGTACATTGCCATCCAAGTCAGTTTTCTTTTTGAAGAGCCACTTACTCCTAACTACATTGGCATTGGGAGGAAGGTCTACTTCAATCCAGACTTCATTATCTTTCATGGATTGTATTTCCCCATTCATAGAAACTCGCCATTTATCCTTTTCAGGACTATTTATGGCATCCCTATAACTAGTAGGTTCATCAAGATCCCCTAGCATGTTTCCTCACACTCTACGTTAAGACATAGACGTTCAGGAGCTTTCACAGTCCTTACGGATCTGCGAATGGGAACCACTTCAACTTCTGGTGGAGGACCTAAACTTTCAGGTTTTACCGGAAGTTGGCTAGTGTTTTCAGAAGGTAATGCATCTACTTGATCGTCTTCCAGATCATAAACTCTCCCACTGAATTCTTGAAATATGAATTCCTTTTCCAAGAAATCTCCATACCTTGCAACAAATACTTTGTTTTCAGGTGGGTAATAAAAGTAGTAACCCATTGTTTCCTTTGGGTATCCTACAAAGATGCACTTTACAGATCTTTGTTGGAGTTTATCTGCTGAGTCACGTTTAATAAACGCCTTGCAACCCCAGACCTTTATATAAAACAAGTTTGGCACTTTACCGGTCCATAACTCATATGGTGTCTTATCCACCTTCTTAGTTGGAACCATATTTAGAATGTGAACTGCAGATTCTTAGGCATAATCCCAAAACGAAAAAAGAAGAGTTGTAAGATTAAACATAGATCGTACCATATCTAGCAATGTACGATTCCTTCTATCAGATACACCATTTTGTTGTGGAGTATATGGAGAAGTGAGATGTTGGACAATTCCATCTCGGCTAGAAAATCTTTAAACTCTTGACTCAGGTATTCGCCACCTCTGTCGGAACGAAGAGCTTTAATTTTCTTTCCAGTTTGCAACTCTACTTCTGCTTTAAACACTTTTAATGTTTCATACACCTTATGTTTATGTTTAAGTAAATAAACATAACCATAACGACTATAATCATCCGTAAATGTTAAGAAGTAGCTAGCACCCCTCCTTGACACATGTCTAAGTGGTCCACACACATCTGTGTGAATAAGACCAAGTAGATCAGAAGCTCTTTCCATACGATTATTGAAAGGTTTCCTAGTCATCTTACCAGATATACAAGATTCGCATTTATCATATGATTCATCATTAATATCTTGCAAAAGCCCATCGCATTGCAGCTTTTCCATGCGTGTCTTGCCTATATGAGCAAGTCGACAATGCCAAAGATAAGATGAATCCAGACCTTTCTTGATTCTCTTATTACTGATGCTATACATTGAATTATTATATTCATTGGATACATTCACATTCATATTAATTTCAAAAATACCATTCACAGCAATAGCATTAAAATAAAAAAATATTATTAAATGAAACAGAAATTCCATTGCCATTGATAGTATGTTGAAAACTAAGATCCAACAAACAAGAAAAGGAAACTACACCCCTAACAATTGAAGGTGCATAATGACAATTATTCAAATACAGTACTAAGCCCGAAGGCAAAACTAATTCAAATACGCCTATAGCTTCAACAGCTGCATTTGCTCCATTACCAACGTGTAGATATTGTTGTCCATAGGCAAGCCTCTTCTCAACACTAAACCCCTGCATAGTATTGCAAATATGAATACCACAGCTCGTATCATATACCCAGGAATTTTTATGAGTTAAAGTAAATAATTCAATCATAAAGAACGCACCTGAAGTACTGGGTTACCAGCTTAATTCTTCTGCTTCTTTTGTCGCAAGTCATGAATGTAGAGTGGACAATTGCGTTTCCAATGTCCCTTCTCATGACAATGGTGACAAGCCTGATCCTTCTTGTTGGCAGGATTCACCTTGTTCTGCTTGGGTTGATGCTGATTCACCTTAGAATTTGGTTGATAGGCCATGACTTGCTTGCTTTTGTCAACCTTACCCTTACCCTTCTTCACTTTTGATTTCTTATGGATCCTACCTCCTTGAATTGCCAACACTTGAAGAGTAGGTGCCTTGCCCTGAGCTGGAAAACCTTTCTCATAGTCTACAAGCTTTGCTGATGAGACAAAAAGTGTACCGCATTTAGGGGGCCATTTAAGCCCTAAGTTGAGATTATTTGATCAAATATTGCCCTAAATCATTCCTTTTGTCATTTTAGGTACTTTGGAGAAGAAATCTGGAAAAGGAAGCATTTTGAACGTTTTTTGAGCGTAAAAGTGAAGAAAACGGCAAAGTCTCCAAATCAAGCTGGAAACAGTGCTTGATGGCGTCACGCTTTGGAGGTGACGGCGTCACTTTATGGCAAATAGGTGGACACTTTTACACTTGATGGGCCAGAAAGTTTTCAACACATTTACACGTGACGGCGTCACGTGTAATTTCACCAAGGCCGTCACGTTATAAGACAACAAGAGACGTCCCAGAAGACTTTTGAAGGTGACGGCGTCAGGATTCAACCTGACGATGTCAGATGATATAGAGTGACGACGTCAGGAAGAAGGCTTGAACAAGAAGAAACCTTAGTGAAACCGTTACAAGATGATCAAGACAATCACAACTTGCGCGCGGAGTAACTGATATTGTTTTGGAAATATCTTTTGCATACGAACTCGGATTTAGGTGATTCAAAAGCCCACGCGAAGAGGATGAAAAAATCTTCAATTTGGTGAAAACGGTGGGCTGACGCCGTCGCTTGTTAGAGCTGACGCCATCAAGCCTTGCTGACAGAAACATTGCCTATAAATATAACATCATAACTTCACTTTTTGTAAGCCCCCAACCCTAAGTCCGATTCTAGGGTTAGGGTAGGTGTTTTTCCAGCAACTTAGAGGGTCTTAATCACTCCATAAACATCTTGTAATGGTTTGTTTATTGATTCAATCTTATGTTATGTCTTCGATTATGATTATTGTTGATTGCTCTTCATTGATTATGCGTTGCTAATTCACCTTGTGTCTACTTATGATTGTGTGAAACTTGTATAATTGATTAGATCTTATTGATTTCTTTGTTGATGTTTGTGTCTATCTTTATCAATTAAGGTGTGACAACTTCAATAGGTCTAGTTGATTTAGTTTATAATTCTTGGTTCCTATTGTTTCTTGTTTTGATTGAATGTTTATCGATGTTAGGCTTAAGAAAACTGGCAAACTTCCAATTGGTAACATGCTTGAACGTCTTAAGAAACATGAATCGGATGTGTACTACGATTTTAATGGTTGTATTTAATGGATGAGTGACTACTAAGGAGGCCATGTTAGGAGCTAGTTGTCGGCTCGACATAGGAAGAGGTAGAAGCTTATAGAGTTGGGGAAGATCGTACACGGCCCCACAAATGGTATTAAGGAATACAACCCCGTCAATTAAAACAAAGTGTGACAATTCAATAGGTAGAAATGGATAGCTAGCAAGGAGTAACATATCATAGGTAGATACGTTTCACTTCCCTCGTAGAACCCTAGTGAATTTTCCTACACATTAGGTTAAGTAGTAGATTTTTGGTTAGTTGATTAGCAACTAATTCCGCCCCTTTTTCCAAAACCCGAGATTTTTACTTGCTTTCCATAAAATATAAAAATACAAAAAGAATCATCCCTCACCTCTAGACCTAGTTAGATTAATTTCAATCCTAACGAAGACTATTCTTTGAGTTGAACGATCAATCCCCTGGTACTTGCCACTTTACTATACTACAACGGTCAGGTACACTGCCTGGTGGGGATTGCAAACCTCTTGAGATCCCTTGAGAGGTAAAACCTTTTGCGAGGGCGTAATCCCACGCATCAAGTTTTTGGCGCCGCAGCCCGGGGAATAGTTATTGCTTAGGTTGAATTTTATTTTTATTAGGTCTACTCACAAGATTCCTATCAAGTGAGATTTTTTCTTTTTATTTTGTAGCTTTCTCGTAGTCTATCTTTTCTTTGTGATTTTGTTTGTAATTTGCTTCAAATGGACTTTTCACTTAGACTTCTAAGATTGCAAGATAAGGTTGAGTGGCTAGAACACCAAGGGGTTCAAAATACCTCATTTAGAGACACCTATGAATCATATGAGCTTTCACCTAGGATAGATTCTTATGAACAACCTCCATGTTTAGGATCTCGTTTTAGTGAGGCCAGTAGGAAAAGTGACCTAGTTTGCCAAGGAATTATAGAGAGAGCCGTAGCGACAAACCATAAGTTGGATGAAGCACTAGGTTTGTTGTTATCACTACCTAAGAAAACAATTGAGGAGGATTTAGCCGAGCATGATCACATTGATAAAAAAGACCTAGGTTTTATGACCAATGACTTTGAATCTCAAGGAACACATGATGAATCCTTTAGGCAAATTGAACATAAGATTATTGAGGAAGATCCTTATGATTCGGACATAGAAGTTGAGATGCCTAGAGAAGCACGTGAGATACTTAGGAGAATGCTTAGGATAGATTCTACGAAAACACATGATGAGGATATAGGTGATCTTGACACGTGGAATGATGAGGTC
This sequence comes from Artemisia argyi, assembly GCA_030686995.1. Lineage (NCBI taxonomy): Eukaryota > Viridiplantae > Streptophyta > Magnoliopsida > Asterales > Asteraceae > Artemisia > Artemisia argyi. The sequence continues at coordinate 103,651,288 of CM060704.1, read as the reverse complement.
AATAACATAAGCCCACAAAATACTCAACCATCATTTGAGGCACACACACCGCCCGTGACTTACCCGGAAGAAGTAGAAAAGACTTTAGGAATCCCGATGGAGGTAGAACCTTTGAACCAAATACAACTAGAGGATATAGGTTTGATTACTTGTAGTGATAACCTTACTCTTAGTTCTAGGGAATTTCCTAGTGTTGATGAACCGGAACCTCAATCTTTACATACCTTTCCATCCTTAGATTTACATCTAGGAGACAAAAGAGGAACCGACCCACCCATCAACCAATATTATCCGGGTAGTTTTAGGATGAAGGAAGCCATTCACTCACCCCCTTCACCTCACGTGGCATATTTCCACCCTAAGGGTGTGTATCGCTACTTCCACCCGCACTTAATCCTAAGTGTAGGGAAAACCTCCCCTATTTCCATTAAATAAGGGTAGATTCAGGCTCGTGACTCGAACAAAAACAAGCGCTTCTTGGGAGGTAACCCAAGCTTTATTTTTTTGTTTGTTTGTTTGATTTTATTTGTTTCAGTATGCATGTTTTATTTTTATTGTTTGTGGCTCATGTTTCAAAATAAATTGTGAAAATGCTTTATTTTGTTTTTAACTTCGTCTTGATTACATATAAAGGTATTTCGCAAAAGATAAGTGTAAGGGAAATCTAAATTTGTTTCTAAGAACGAGATTGGACACGAACCACAACAATATTAAATGAATGTGCATATTAGTATTTGTGTGAGTCAAATGCTTGTATCGAGTCATAATGATGTTTTGCAGGATTTCCAGGAATTAAGGCGTGAGTTTTTCCAGAAATTTTCCGGAAACTTAACATAAGATTTCTGTCAGAGCACTCTGACGGCGTCAGGATTATAACCTGACGGCGTCAGATGTAAAATTCTGAAAATTTTTGCGAGTTTTGTTTTTCTACCGGAGTCTTAAAGTTTTTATTAATTCTTTAGTTTTATAAACTCCAGAAAATCTGCAAACATTCATTTCATAAGCATTATATCTTAATTTGCTTTCTAGGTTTTTAGTATATATAGACTTTGCCGCCGATTTTACGCGAGGTTTGCAATGATTGTTTCTCAGGTTTAACAGGTTATATTGGACAAGAAGATGATTTATATTTCTAGAGGGAAGCTTTCAACGTTCATTTTCTTGGAGGAGGATCTAACCTTGTTACCACATTATCTACACCGAACAAATCAGGGGAGTATTTGTTCATTCTTTTACCTTCATTACTTTTACATCCTTTTCATTGAACACTGGGGATAATGGTCAGCCTAAGTGTAAGGGGAGGGTAAATGATGATATCTTAGAAAATGCAATTGCACTTGAGTTTGTTTGTTCAATAGTAGGTGTGTAACAAAACTAAAAGAAATACTTGTTAAGGCAATTTTAGCGCCAAATTTAAATTTCTTTACAACATTTAGGAGTGAAGCTTTAGCCTTAATGAGCGTCTCATTGATAGGAGTTGTTTACAATCCACCCCAAATGTACACCCAAGTCGCCTTAGCCTTCCTTGTATGCACTCATCTTTAGTGCATTATTGTTACATATTTAAACCTTTAGTTAATTGTCTAATTGATTACATGGTTGCTAAGTCGAGTCATATCTTGTACATATTGTTTTGGGACGATTAGGACTCATGAGTAAAGTACTATTATTATGGATTAATGGGGAAGAACATCATATATTACCCCCATATGTACGTTAATCTTAAAAAGTACTCAAAGTGTTTTGATTATCTTAATTCGAGTCATTAGAATAGTTAATTGTAAAGTATGTAAAAGTTCAAGTGTGAGGGGAATGCAAATCCCCTATGATGTACTACCTCCGTCCCATTTAAAGTGTCCACTTTCATAATGCACAAAGTTTTAGGAGATTCCACTAACTAAACTCTCCACCAATCAAATATTACTTTTACCCACTAAACTCTCATCTTATTGGTTGGAAGGTACAAATGGACACTTTAAATGGGACATGCAAAGATTCCATTGTAGACACTTTAAATGGGACGGAGGGAGTATTATTTTAGATGGTAGAGCAAGAGTGTATGAAAAAAAAATCAAAAAATCAAGAAAAATTAAAAAAAAATAAAAAAAAGGAAAAGAGAAAAAACATACGGGCTACCATCCCATTTACTTTTATGTTTATTTTAAGTTATGTTTATGATTAGCTTAAGTCGAGTCGAGTCTTGGCTTAGCAACGCCACATTGTACATGTAATTGACCAAGATGATTAACTCGCCACCAGTAAAGATTACCTTTATCTAACAAAACCGTGTTTATCATATCTCTACACCTCACGTTATAACCCTTTTAAAAGACCTCTTTGATAGTTTATCCTAGGTGCTTACGCCAAGTGGTGGAGGTTTGATCCTTTCCCAAGCCTATGGTAATCTATTTGCTATGACAGGTAGTGAGAGATATTTTCCATTTTCATATTGTAATATATAATTTTATTACACCCGAGAGATGTGAGTATCTAAACACTATTTGTGAGGTGCTAGTGTATAATTTTCGTGCTTGTGTTTTTGTTGAAGTGCAACGATTATTTGTTGTAATTACTTTTATATTAGTGTTAAATGACCCCTAGCTTGTATTTTGATTAGAATAAAAGCGCATTTGCTTGAGGACAAGCAAATCTCACGTGTAAGGGTATTTGATGAGACGAAAAGTGTACCACTTTTAGGGGGTCATTTAAGCCCTAAGTCGAGATTATTTTATCAAATATTGCCCTAAATCGTTCCTTTTGTCATTTTAGGTACTTTGGAGAAGAAATCTGGAAAAGGAAGCATTTTGGACGTTTTTTTAGTGTAAAAGTGAAGAAAACGGCAAAGTCTCCAAATCAAGCTGGAAACAGTGCTTGACGGCGTCACGCTTTGGAGGTGACGGCGTCACGCTATGGCAAAGAGGTGGATACTTTTACACTTAACGGGCCAGAAAGTTTTCAACACATTTACACGTGACGGCGTCACGTGTAATTTCACCAAGGTCGTCACGTTATAAGACAACAAGAGACGTCCCAGAAGACTTTTGAAGGTGATGGCATCAGGATTCAACCTGACGATGTCAGATGATATAGAGTGGCGACGTCAGGAAGAATGCTTGCACAAGAAGAAACCTTAGTGAAACCGTCACAAGATGATCAAGACAATCACAACTTGCGCGCGGAGTAACTGATATTGTTTTGGCCATATCTTTTGCATACGAACTTGGATTTAGGTGATTCAAAAGCTCACGCGAAGAGGACGAAAAAAATCTTCAATTTGGTGAAAACGGCGGGCTGACGCCGTCACTTGTTAGAGCTGACGCCGTCAAGCCTTGCTGACAGAAACATTGCCTATAAATATAACATCATAACTTCACTTTTTGTAAGCCCCCAACCCTAAGTCCGATTCTAGGGTTAGGGTAGGTGTTTTTCCAGCAACTTAGAGGGTCTTAATCACTCCATAAACATCTTGTAATGGTTTGTTTATTGATTCAATCTTATGTTATGTCTTCGATTATGATTATTGTTGATTGCTCTTCATTGATTATGCGTTGCTAATTCACCTTGTGTCTACTTATGATTGTGTGAAACTTGTATATAATTAATTAGATCTTATTGATTTCTTTGTTGATGTTTGTGTCTATCTTCATCAATTAAGGTGTGACAACTTCAATAGGTCTAGTTGATTTAGTATATAATTCTTGGTTCCTATTGTTTCTTGTTTTGATTGAATGTTTATCGATGTTAGGCTTAAGAAAACGGGCAGACTTCCAATTGGTAACATGCTTGAACGTCTTAAGAAACATGAATTGGATGTGTACTACGATTTTAATGGTTGTAATTAATGCATGAGTGACTACTAAGGAGGCCATGTTAGGAGCTAGTTGTCGGCTCGACATAGGAAGAGGTAGAAGCTTATAGAGTTGGGGAAGATCGTACACGGCCCCACAAATGGTATTAAGGAATACAGCCTGTCAATTAAAACAAGGTGTGACAATTCAATAGGTAGAAATGGATAGCTAGCAAGGAGTAACTTATCATAGGTAGATACGCTTCACTTCCCTCGTAGAACCCTAGTTTATTTTCCTACACATTAGTTTAAGTAGTAGCTTTTGGGTTAGTTGATTAGCAACTAATTTTGCCCCTTTTTCCAGAACCTGAGATTTTTACTTGCTTTCCATAAAATATAAAAATACAAAAAAAATCAACCCTCACCTCTAGACCTAGTTAGATTAATTTTAATCCTAACGAACACTATTGTTTGAGTTGAATGATCACTCCCCCGGTACTTGCCACTTTACTATACTACAATGGTCAGGTACACTGCTTGGTGGGGATTGCAAACCTCTTGAGATCCCTTGAGAGGTAAAACCTTTTGTGAGGGCGCAATCCCACGCATCAATTACGAGTAAATATGAGACTGTGTTCCCCGAACAATGCATGTTGAAGTTTTGAACAAAACCTTTAAAGTCCTTGTTAAGGGACTTATTGATTAGGATTACTTGCACATTCTCAGGGTAACTAAAGTCGAGTCTGTGAAGTTGATCAAAGTAGTCTTTCATCATCAACACGTAATCACTTACAGGTTTTCCATCACCATGTTTACAACTGTGTAATTGATCGAGTAGGTCAGACAATTCAACTGCTGGTGATTTCTCATAAGATTTCTTGAGTTCTTGAAGCATATTGTATGGATAATAGTTGTGACAACCGTGGTTTTAGCATGTCATTTTAACTGATAGTTTTGACTCGGTTGATGTTTGTTTGGTGTGTCCTTGGTGATTGAAGTGATATATGTGTGATATATGTACGATATGAGTGTGTGTTGGCAATAAATCCCTTGGTGTGATGTTGTCTTTGTGAGTTAGGTGGTATTGATTTGGAGATAAGTTCATTTTGATCGCCTTAGTGGTGTAAAAATGACTTGTGTGGTTTTATGTTTTGTGTTTTGCGTAACGAGTTTTGTTTGAGCTTGGAGTGTTAATAAACTATGTGGTGTTCGGTTTTATGGGTTATATTAATTTTAAGTGTGAAATTCTATTTTTGAAAACTTTGTTTTGAAAATGATTATTTTTCCGGTTTGTCGTAAAATGAAGATTTATCGTGTAAGACGTTAGGTTTCTGATTGGTCATGAACGGTCAACTAAATCAACCAAGTGAATGGTCAACTAAGTCAAACGTCTCAGACCAAATCTCCAAGGAGTACAGTGTTTCCCCGGGTCGTTATGTCTCGACGAGGGGTGATGGTATCAAAAACGGGTTTGTGATCGGGTGAATTTGAATGAGGTTTAAAGAGAGATTTAGAATTTGTAAACTAAATTAAGCAAATAACAATTCAAAATAACCCAAATTAACAAACACGTAAAGCACGTAAATCACAATTATACTAAAACGTAATCTAAACCAAAAACGGGTCTAAAACTAAATGATTAAAGCAAAGAAAATAATAACACTAGTACGAAGTAAATAATATTAACCTAACGATAAAAGATCACAAAAAAAATATGTTAAGCAAGCAAATAAGAAATATATGATAAAAAGATATACTTGTTAAGCAAATTATCACGATCCTTAAGTTTGGTTTATTATTTCAATTAAGTTCTCTTATTGATAAATTAATATCTCTTACGAATAAATATTTTCTCACAACGTTGGTTTATTTTGAAAACAATCTTTCATAAAGAGATATCAATATTTAAATTAAAACCCAATTATTTTCACGGCTTTTGCCCGCTCAAACAACCAAAATTTCAATCTAAGTAACTTAAAATTACTAACCAATATATTTTCTAGCTTTTATAAAACCACACTTAATTCACGAAATAATCTACTCAACAAGTATATAAAAAGTCTACTCACTACTTATGACTATTAAGCTAACAATAATAAGCATATTTTTAAACTAACATATATAAACTACTCGCACATAATAAAAACTAAACTACAAGCAATAAATAAAGCAACAATAATAACTAATAAGCTAAACATGGCAATAAATATAATAAAAATAAAAAGGTAAAAGGATAAGAGATAACCAAATGAGATGAAAAATATAAAAACGGCGAGATAAGACCCATTTCATAAGCTTCGAAATGATACTCATATATTACCCTCTAACCACCTCTAGTAACATCTAGATCTCAACTAGTTACTATTTTTGAAACAAAAGTTTAAATACAAAACAGTAATGACATCTTAGAAATTTAAATTTCCAAAACGTAATTAATAAAAGATTTGATAACAAGTACCTAATTTTGTTTACGAAAATAAAGAGCTTAATATAAATATTAGACCTACCAACAAAGATTCAATACTTCCATAAAATGAAAAATTGCTTCGTATGAAAACAAAATTAAGCAAATAGTATGAAACAATAAGTGATTAATAGGTCATTTGTAAATGATGACAAAAGCATTAATTAAAAACTATCAAAATAAAGTATGACTACTTTTAGATTCAATGAAGCAGAGATTCGTTACTACACTTGTAAATTGGTTAACTACAAGATTTGAAAACAGAGTGACTACAAAGTTGACTAAAAGTAATTTCATACTGATTAAAAAAATCAACTACAACTTGAATGAAATTGATATATTAAAGATTGAACTAACACTCTGTTCTCAAGATTTGTTTTGGAGTGAAAATGAATGGAGTGGAGAGACTAAAATAATATTGTGTTCTCAAGAAAAAAGTTAGGGGAGGAGGGAAGTGAAAAGTACTGAAAAGGAGGGGAAGTGGGGCTGTTTTGTTAACAAAAAGTTCCATCCCAATATTGGGCAGAAACCAAAGAAAAAGGAGTATCATACATACACTTTTTCTCTCAACCTTATCTTCTTCACCAAGCACATTTTCCACCATAAAAATTTGATTATTCCCTCTATCTTATACTCAGGTTTGATACTATAATTTCGAATTATTAAAGATTTGTAAACTAATTTTTGGTTATACCTGCTGACTTTATGAAGAAATCTTTTTTTTTTTTTTTTTTTTTTTTTTTTTAATCTAAAAAATTTGAAAATATAAAAGTTGGTTATATCTGCTGACTGGAAACATAGATGAGGCGTTGTTGATTGGTTATGGCTTTTTTTTTGGGTAAATGGAAAATAATTCAATGGTTTATGATGTTTGTAAATGCAAGCAGCCAAACACACGTATTTTTTTTTCATCACTTCCCTTCTTTAGTTTTAGAACTCAAGAACATAACCAAATCTGCAATAATCTTTCACTTCCTCTCCCCACACTTCCTATCCTCCCCTTCACTTTTCACTCCTTTCACTTTCACTCCAAAATAAATCTTGAGAACAGAGTGTAAAAGCTAAGATTTAAATAATAACAAAATTGAGATAGAACATTTGTTGCAAGTTGAGATGCGTTTGGTGTGACGGCAAAACCGACCGTCTCCTCCAATTTCATATTAGAAAATTTTATAAAAAGTTGATTAGAGAAGGTAAAGTAAAGATTAAATGGGTAAAAAGTGATTAACTAAAACATAAACTTTAAAGCTTGAAATTAATATATCATAAACATAAACTAATAATGATTAAAACCTTACATTAAATAAATATCATTACATAGTTTAAAGATTAACACTAAATTAAAAACTAATCTGATCTAAAGAAAAAAAAAAGAAAGAACGAAAAAAAAATATGATAGATGGTCCCCGTCTTCGTTGATGTCCTTCCTCTTTTTATATTCTCATGTAAAATTTGGCACAAAAATAAGATGAGCACTCACAAGATGCCAAGTGGCGCACTTTGATTTGTTGGATGAGATAGTGGGCATGAGATGGATGGAGATAGAGCATCATTTTTCTCTATTTTTTCTTCTTCTTTTTTTTTTATTTTTATTATTTTTTTTTATAGTTATATGTTTTAAAAAGTGGGTCAACGACAAAACAAAAAGTGCATATACGAAATATTAGTTTCGCTGGATCTGTGTAGCTGTGTAGTTTTCATTGGGCCAAGTTGGGTTGAGCTTGTGTGGCTTGCTAGGCTTGTTGGCCATTAGGCTTTGTGGGCTATAAATATCATTGGGCCAAGCTTAATAATTCTTGAGCTTAACTTCGGGCTTTAATTGGGCTTTCACTTAAGTTTGATATATCATTGAATAAGCTTCAAATAAAATTATCATTGATCCCGTAATTTCGTGTTCTTTCCAATCTCGTGCTTGTTTTGTCCACTTTTGCCTCGTTTTCAATCCTTTTGTACCTGAAACACATAAAAACACAATCCAAGGATATTTGCAGTATAATTAGGTGTATTTTGGTGTTTTCAGTGTTTTTACAGTCCAATATGGGCACAAAATGATAAGTGTTTGAGCACTCATCAATCCCCAACACTAAACTATTGCTAGTCCCTAGCAATCTAGAATCCAAAAACAACCCGTTTTAAAATTTTAATAGATTTGATGTCTCTTTACCAAAAGCCATTACTTCTGGAGTAGCCAAATGTTTTAGTTCAAGTAAGAACTATGGTACACTGATAACCATATGATTTTGAGCAAACCACCAGCTGTCAACGGATTTGATTTGTCTTTACCAAAAGTCGTTTGCTTCTGGACTAGCCAACTCTTTGATGGACTACAGCCATCTTCTTGGTGAGTTGATTACCAATTATGGTTTTCCACTGCCTTTACCACAAGCCATAACCTTGCGGGTTAGCCAACTCTTTTACTTTTTAGGATATGGTGAGTTGAATACCATACAATTTTGGGCAAATTGTCAGCCATCAACGGATTTGAGTTATCTTTACCAAGAGCCGTTTGCTCCTGGATTAGCCAATCCTTTTGTCGTTTAGACATGGTGGACTGATAACCACAAAAAAAAAATTGAAATAAAGTGAAAAAAAAATTAAAATTTTGGCCAAAAACGGGGGTACTAGAAGGTAAAATGTGATCAAATTCGCTAGAATTTCCCCCCACGCTTAGAATTGAATATTGTCCTCAATATTCAAAGTCCCGGCTATTATGCCGACTCTTTGAACGTTAAAAGGCAATATTACAAGCTAAATATGGAAACACTATTTTTCACTTTATTTATATATATACATTTTTTTAAAACTTATATACATGTTAACAACAGCATGGGTAACTCCCCCACACTTAGGGTGAAAACCCCATATACATGCTACTGTTTTTGTTTACTGAGTCGCTAGCTTGACTCGACCCCGAATTCATTTGTTCTTGGGGAAACAAGATGTGAAAGAAACAATCTGCATCGGACTTTCATTCAAGATGTTTAGACAAACATTTGAAGCACGTGAAAGTTCCACACCGATGAGATAAGTACCCGGTTCTACCTAGAATGGTAAATGGAAATGTCGGAGTCAAAGATAATGTCTTCATTCCAGAAGGAGTGAAGAACAGGAGAAGTCACCCGGTAGGTGAAGAAGGGAAGAAAGATCTTGATGACAATAAAGATAAAGTCATCATCATCAGAAAGAGAATTCATAATTTTCATATCATGAATCTCATCATTTAAGCTCATTTGGTCCAGACATATTATGGGCGGGAGGGATGGGATTTTGATATCAAGCAAATTCTCATGGCTGGGAACATCTCCCCCCGGGACACAAGGACCATCTTTGTCTAGATCAAAGTAGAAGTTAGCATACTCCGATGAAGATATGATATGAGTGAGTTCACAGGAGAACTCCTTAAAAGTGAATGAATCATATACGGGGAGAGAAATTTGAGAATAAGAAGTGGCACTGCCACTAATATTCTCTCCCATATGATCAAAAGTGAACGATTCAAATTCCGGTATAGAATCATCGGAAAAAATGTCACTATCCTTAATGGGGATAGGAGATGAAATAGGTTTCTCTTTGAAAGCCTCGATTTTAGAAATGAGAAGACTGACATTCAGTAATGTAGCCCGAAGAGCTTCATCTTGGATTTCAGTGTCAGTCTCTTCATCATTCTCTTCTTCTAAGCTGACTAGCTCATAAGGTAATTCTTCCACATAACTGATGTCTCCACAAGATAACGAATCGTCATAAGTAGAATCGGAGAACATCTCAGCATGATTAGTTGGGAAGACAAGAGGAGGAGGGATATCACACAAATGATCAAGAATTCCCTGTGACTCTCTTGGGATTGGGACAAGGTTCTCAACACTAGACTTTATTAATTCGTCCGATTCCTTTTCAGGAACGGTGTTAAGATGCTCGTCCCCCATGCTCAGAGAGTGAGTGGGAACCTCGGGTGTGATAACAGCAGATTGAGATGGAATCTCAACTGATGGTATCTCATCTGATGAATCTTTATAAAATTGAAGAATATCAAGGGTATCTTCATCATCACTGTCATCGGTATGGCTGCTTTTTCTTTTTCAATTGACTCCCTAATAGATTTCTCAATGGCAATCTGGGAATTTATTTTAGCAGCCTATTCTTCAGCTAAATATTCTTCCATCGATTTTTGTTTTGGATTATCTGGGGTATGTATGATTCCTTTCAAATCTTTCACTAAATCCAAAAGATCAAGGAGAAGACTTTGAGGAATTGGCTGAGGTGGAGGTGGATCATAATACGATGTGTCAAAATTGTTACAAGGAAATGGATTCCTTGTTTGACAATCAGTGCTGAAGTGTGGACCTCCACAGTACTCACAACAGTAAAACTGATGTGGCTGTGAGTCGTATGCGCTAGAGTCATAATCGTTATCAGGAAACTGCTCATAGACAAGCGTGTTTCCCGATTGACAATTAGAACTGTAATGTGAACCGCCACAGTACTCACAACAGTAAAACTGCTGCGTCTCATAGTGTGGTAGCTGATAGAATAAATCAGTCGTGTCATGGTAGGAATAGGGATCTTGGTTATAGACAGACCCGTTTCCTGACTCTACCATGCCACAACTGGAGCAATTACCATCATTATAAGAACTACCACACCATTGGCAAATAATAAGGTGTGGATGAGACATAGAAAGAATCAAAAGGTTTTGGAGGGTAAGAAATGTAGAATCAAAAAGGTAGGAGGGTAAAGATGGATATTTTTTGGATTTTTGATAAACATATTATAAAAATAAGAAAAAAATCTTTTTGGGTTTTTATGTTCGTTGAAAACTGATTTTAAAATGTTTTCAGGAACTGTTTTGTTTTTTATATGATAAAAATAAGAAAATATGAACAAGGATGATAAATATACAATGAGCGTATATTCAGATTCACTAATCTGCAAACCGTTTAGAATAACGCGCACAACCTCCCCGGCAACGGCGCCAAAATTTGATTGGTCATGAACGGTCAACTAAATCAACCAAGTGAATGGTCAACTAAGTCAAACGTCTCAGACCAAATCTCCAAGGAGTACAGTGTTTCCCTGGGTCGTTATGTCCCGACGAGGTGTGATGGTATCTGGTACGTGGGAATTGCACCAGGCTTTACCTCTCAAGGGATCTCGAGAAGCTTACAACCCCCACCAGGCAGTGTACCTGATCGATGTAGTATAGTATAATGACAAGTACCGGGGGACTGATCGTTCAGCTAGGAATAGTGTCGCTAGGATTAGAAAACCTAAATACTAGATCTAGAGATGAGGGATGATTCTTTTTGTATTTTTTATATTTTTAGGAAAGCAAATTAAAATCTCGGGTTTTAAGGATATGGGCGGAATTAGTTGCTAATCAACTAACCCAATACTAAGATGCAATCAAAATAAAATACTAAAATTGAAAATAAACTATATTAAACTAAAGTTGTGAGCAATAAGTGGGAGAAATGTGTTTACTTAGATTTCACTACTCCCTAGATATCTTTTACACGTTAATTACTTGTTATAGTTGCGTGGATGACGGATTGTATTCCTTAACACCATTCATGGGGTGGCGTACTTAACTCCCCAATCCTATGAGTGCCTACTTCACTCCTATGTCGAGCCGGCTAAGAAGCTCCTAACATGGGACCATTAGAATTTACTCATGCTTTAAATACAACCAATAAAACCTAGTACACATCGGTTCATGTTTCCTAAGACGTTCAAGCATGTTACCAATTGGAGATCTGCCAGTTTTCTTAAGCCTAACATTGAAATCATTCATCCAATACAACCATAAATAAGTAATCAACACATAATTAACATCTAGGTTTCATTAGATCTAAGCAAACACAAGATAGATCTAGCCTAACATGGTGGAATCAAGACAAGCACAAGATATATACAACCAACACATAGACATATTGATTGAATTAAGAGAAGACTTATCTCAATTACACATGTAAGGATTCAAGGGCTGAAAACCCTTGAAAAAGCTGTAAAATTCGTACAAGGTTCGGCCTTAGGGTTTCTTCAAACTTGTTCCTTCTTTAATGAATGAAAATTAGAAAACTATATATAAATTTTGGAGGGTGACGGCATCAAGAACAAATGTGTGACGCCGTCATCTCGCCGCCAAATAGTTCCTCGGACTGCCTAGATCTGGATCTGACGCCGTCATGTGTACTCCTTATGCAAGCCGTCATGACTTTAACTCTTGACGCTCTTCATGTGACGCCTTCATGTTTGTACTGGGTCGTCATGGACTTTACTCTTGACGCCGTCAAACACTGTTCTCAGCATGGAAAATTAAGTCTTTGGCGTTTTCTTCACTTTTATGCTCCAAAAACGTCAGAATTGCTTCCTTTTCCAGATTTCACTCCCAAAGTGCCTAAAATCACAAAAGGAATGATTTAGGGCAATATTTGATCAAATAAATTCAATTCCGGGCTTAAATGACCCCCTAAAAGTGGTTCATTTTTTGCCTCATCATATACCCTTACACTTGAGATTTGCTTGTCCTCAAGCAAATGCGCTTTTATTCTAATCAAATGCGCTTTAACACTAATATAAAAGTAATTACAACAAATAATCGTTCCATTAAAGACCAAAGACAAGCACGGAGGTCATATACTAGCACCTCACAAATAGTGTTTAGATACTTACATCTCTCGGGTGTAATAAAGTATAAATTACAATATGGAAACGGAAGATATCTCTCACTACCTGTCATAGCAAAATAGATTACCATGGGTTTGGGAAAGGATCAAACCTCCACCACATGGCGTAAGCACCTAGGATAAACTATCAAAGAGGTCTTTTAAAGGGTTGTAATGTTAGGTGTAGGGATATGAAATACACGGTTTTGTTGGATATAGGCAGTCTTTACTGGTGGCGAGTTAACAATCTTGGTTAATTACATGTACAATATGGCGTTGCTAAGCCAAGATTAGACTCGACTTAAGCTAATAAATGAAAAATAACAAAAACATAAAATGAACATAGAATAAAAAGGGATGGTAGTCCGTATGTTTTTTATCTTTTCCTTTTTCTCTCTCTCTCTCTCTCTCTCTCTCTCTCTCTATATATATATATATATATATATATATATATATATATATATATATATATATATATATATATATATATATATATATATATATATTCTTTTTTTTTCTTGATTTTTTTTCGATTTTTTTTTTTTTTTTTTTTTTGCATACACTCTTACCCTACCATCCAAAATAATACATTGTAGGGAATAAACATTCCCCTTACACTTGAATTTTTACAATAAACTAAACTAATGACTCGAATTAAGAAAATCAAAACACTTGGAGTACTTTTAAGATTAACGTACATACGGGGGTAATAAATGATGTACTTCCCCATTACTCCATAAAATAAGTACTTTACCCATGAGTCTCAATCGTCCCAAAACAATATGTACAAGGATATGACTCGACTTAGCAACCATGTAATCAATTAGATAATTAACTTAGGGTTTAACAAATAACAGTAATTCACTAAAAATGAGCGCATACACGGAAGGCTAAGGCGATTTGGGTGTACATTTAAGTGGGGTGTAATAAATTCTTTCTTTAAGTAAAATACTTAAAGTTAGAAACGAAAAGATAGGCTCGGAGGGCTGTACTAGGGGTTTCGTGTACTAAAAATGAGTACAACGCTAATGGTGTGGGAAAAATTAGTTGACTTAACTAGCCAAGTAATATGACTTAAATGGTCAAGCAATTATGATACGGGTTTAACACAAGGGTGATCCTAATGCCTCTTATCATGTAGTAAATCCTACTACACGAATGTAGTCTCACTAGCGGTCTCGGGATGCATCACTAACGCAAGTTCTAGAATCTAAATGCTACCGGTACACTCATAAGCACTAATAGTGAATGCTTTTCCTATCAAATCTAAAGGCGAACCTCACATATTTGGGTGGAAAATTTTTCTGAATGATACGGTTATGTGCTAGTCATACAATCTCCTATCCATGAGACGCTTGCTATGGCTAAAGTTTCACTCCTAAATGTTGTAAAAAAATTTAAATTGGGCGCTAAAATTGCACTAACAAGTATTTCTCATAGTTTTATTACACGTCTACTATCAAACAAACAAACTCAAGCGAAAGTGTAGCTGTAAGGTATCATCATTTTACCCTCCCCTTACACTTAAGATGAACATTGTCTCCAATGTTCAAGTAAAGAATGTAAAAGTGAAATAAGTAAAAAGAATGAAATCAAATACTCCCCTGATTCGCTCGGTATGGATAATAAGTTGGCCAGGTTAAATCTTCCTCCAAGAAAACGAACAATCAAAGCTTTCCTTCCAGAAAAATAATCATCTTCTTGTCATACATAACCTGTAAATCCTGAGAAAACAGACAAGGCAACCTCGCATAAAATCGGCGACAATCTACATAAGTTACTAAATCCTAAAAAACAAAGTAAGATATAATGCTTGTGGAATGAAGTTTGCAGATTTCCTGGAGATTATAAAACTTAATAATTCAACAAAAACTTTAAGACTCCGTTAGAAAAACAAAACCGGTAAAATTTCCAGATTTTTACACGTGACGCCGTCAAGAGTAAACTCGTGACGCCGTCAGAAGTGACCTGCAGAAATTCTTATGTTAAGTTTCCGGAAAATTTCTGGAAAAACTTGGTTCTACTTCCTGGAAAATCCTGCAAAACTTCATTATGACTCGATACAAGCATTTGACTCTAACAATTACGAATATACATGTTCACTTAATATTGTGGAGAATCATGATCGGTTTGTTTCTTAAAAACATATTTGGGGTTTCCCCTTACACTTATCTTTTGCAAAAATACCTTTTGGTGAAGTTAAGACTAGGCCAAAACAACAAAGTAAAGTATTTCCACTTTTTAGTTTAGAAGCATGATCTACCAACAATAAATATAAAGCACGCATACGGAAGCAAATAACAAACAAACAAAATAAAATCACACAAAATCATGGGTTGCCTCCCAAGAAGCGCTTTTCTTTATTTACGAGTCTTGTAGCTAGACTCAAGGTCATGGGTTACTACGTGATACGGGTGAGTTCCTCATTGAGGACATCTTTGGGATCAAACTTAGGTTTCAACTTCCTATCGGTTTTCTTAGTACGGTATGACCTTTCAAACTTTTCTCCATCCGGATCATACAAAGTCATCTTCATATGCCATGATCCGTCACCTTCTTTAGGTGGCTTGTCCCACCTCCATTTACACTTCTCTCCTTCTCTTTTCCACTTGTTCATCTCTATGTTAATAGGCATTACGCTCAAGAACTCAATCATCTTCCTAAAGACTAAGGGGTCCTCAAAACGATCTAGCTCTTCATCTCTAGCTATGAGTTGTTCCACCGAATGTGTCTTTTCGATGAAATCTTTTTCTAAATAGAATGGGCATTGAGGTCCTATAAAGTTCCTTTCTATCCAAGGTCCAAATCTAGACGGTCTCCTATTAATCTCTACCCAATGTGGTGTCGGTTCATCATCACAATCATAACTATGTTTCTTAACATCGTATACCGACCAAGTATCGCCTTCACCTACCGCTATCTTAGACTCCTTAAAATCTATCATGGCGCTAGCGGTTGCTAAAAATCCTCTTCCTACCAACAATGGGCATGTAGTGTCACTAACCATGTCTAGGACGTGAAAATCCGCTAAGATAGTTAACTTTCTGATGAGTGTCTAAATACTCATCATTTTATACCAATCTGAGATGCCAAAACATACAAAAACACTCAAATATGTATCAAAATACTTAAAATATCTTAGAAGTGCGTTTGATATGTTTCAAATGCAAAATATGCAAAAACAGATGAAAAACGTACAAAGTTTGCATAATTGGCAGTTTCAGTCCCTCAAGTTTCATAAATTGGCAAAACTAGTCCCTGGTTATTCTAAAAACTTGAAAAAGTCATCAAAGGTCATTTTTAATCATAAAGTTACATATTTAGTCCTTTGGTGCAAAGTTTCACAAAATTACAAGTTTAGTCCCTGTACTTTGGAATTTGACATAATTGGTCCCTGGGATGTTAAAAACTTTGAGAAAAGCAATTTTGGTCCTTGTATTAATAATCTTTTGCAGGAATGGTCCTTGGTGTGAAGTTTGGCATAATTACATAATTGGTCCCTCAAGTTTGGCAGTTTGTCAGTTTTAGTCCCCGGGTATTTAAAAAATTAAAAAATATCAAAAATACCCTTGTACTATTCACATATGACAAATTAGGTCCTGTGAGAACTTTGGTAAATTTACAAAGTCAGACCCTTAACTTTACCTAAATTACAAATTTGGTCCTTGTGTGAAAATAACCAAACGAACCCTATGTTATTAATAAAAATCAAACCAACAATCCAATCCACTACCCAAAACACCAAGCCCATCCCTTTTTATTTATCCCCAGCCCAATCACTAGCCCAAACCACCCTTAAATATAAACGGGGTCAAACTACCCCAGTCAAACCCACTCCCAAAACCGCTACTCCACCTCCTTCTTCCTTCCACCACTGCAATACCATACCACCTTCACCCACAGTTTCCACCTCAACCCCCCAGCTGTCCAACCTTATCCCTCCACCTCCACAACACTCCAACAACCCTTAAATGCCCTAAAAACCGCTCCACGCAACCACAACTGACACAAGATATTTTGGCGCGAAAAAGCAATTCAAACGGCTGGGATTCAATTGACCATTTCAATGGCTAAGATGTGGTGGGAAAGGTCAAGTGGGTCCCACAAAACTCAGAAAATTGCTACAAAAGGGAAAGGAAGCACTGGGTGAAGGATATTAGTGTAGTCTTAGAATAAAGTAGTCGTAGGTAGTATAATTTGCTCATTCAGTTGTAATTTCCATCAAAAACACTTGTATTCAGTTAATCTAATGTATTTCAATCCTTAATTAAAGATAATTTCAAGTTTCAGTGTCATTCTCAGATTATGCATTTTCATTAAAGTTCAAAAATCTCAAAAAGTTAATTGTTATTGTTAGTTGTTGTTAAAGCAGTTCATAAGCTCATATAAGCTCTGACAAAGCTTATTTAAGTTTTTAGAAGGTTTAAATTTCAGTTTAAGTTAATAAAGCAAAAAAAAAAAGAAAAATATCAAATAAATAAGAAATAAATAAAAAATTAGCTGTCAAGCTTGAAGAATGATGGTGCAGGGCAAGGAATGATTGCTGTGGTATTAGTTACCTCTTGGGAGGTCATAGGTTATGTCCTAAGTCCATTGGTATCCTAGTCTCAGTCAGGATCATTGTAAGTCACAATCTTGATTTTTGCAAATTCTGTTTTCTTATTGTTGGTATTGCATTCTACTATTCAATTAGCTTTAAAAATGATATAATAAGATAGTTAGATCAGTAGTTAGATATTTCAAGGTTTAATCATAAGTGAGTTAGGGTAAACTGCCTATAAAGGAGTGTTTGGATATATGTTGAACACTGTGATATGAGTTGTGTTTGTTGGTAATTTTGGTTTAAACACTTCTCTTTTGAAGTTATATACTCAGTCAAACAACAAAATCTAGTGTTTGTTAGTAAAAAGTCAAAAAGTTAATTAATCAACCCTCACAGTTAACTGTGAGGGATTTGTGATCCACAATCCTCCAATTTAGTTAAATAGTTGTTATTATAGTATAATATAGTCTCATTGTAACTTAATACATCCATATCAGTACCTAGGATCAAATAGAAACTCACCAAAGTCAACAATCAAGTTTCTAATAAAAGTCAAATTGACAGCTTCTCAGATTTTCTCAAAACTTCAAGGAATTTTGTAGAATTGTATATCAGGCTTTAGAATCTGAAATTGGTTGTAGTAATAATCTACTAGCTCATCTTTAGGTTTCCACTGAGCTTATATTTTTAGCATTTTTTATCTGGGCCCCACTCACTCTCAAAGTAACCTGCAGGGCAAGGTATTGCCTTGCTCCAGCAGATTCAGTCTATCACCACCACTTTGGTGGTGATTTGTGACCACCTCAGTGGGCCCCAGACCTCAAACTTAGTTCCATAGAACCCGCCTCCTACCAGACTCTTAGGATTGACCATTTGTTTGACCTGAAACCCTGTGGACCCCACTTGAAATAAGCCCTCAAGTCTGTCCCCATTCTGAGTTCAAATTGAGTTTTGGAATTGCTTATTTGTGCTTATTAGCTTATCTACTGAGCTTATTTGGCTAAATTTCACTTTGACAAGTCCAACATACTTATGAGAATCAGATTCATCCATAGTGGGTCCCACACAAGCTCATTTGAGCTTATTAGCTTATTCAGTAAACAAAAGTCAACTGTGGTAGCAATAAGCTTCCACAGTGCTTATTATTAAGCTATAAAATAATTGTTTTTACAAAAGTTATCTATTTTTATGTATAAATTAGTTTTGTAAAAGAAAAATCCAGAAAAATCAACATAAAAATAAGTGATAGTTTCTATTTAATTTAATTTAATTTAATTTTCATTTTTAGATTTTTATTAAGTAAGTTGTGTTTTTATATTTTTAATAATTTACTTTTAGGTTAAAGTATTTTTGATAATTTTTTCAGATTTTTATTTTGTAATTTAGTATTTATTATAATTAATAATAGTTTTATTAATAATTAATTAATAATTAAGTTATAAATAGCATAATTAATGTTTATAAAGTAACACATAGTTTTTATATTTTTTATAGCTTTTATAAGTCATAAAATAGTTTTATAAATTTTTCCACAATTTTCTAAGTCAATTTAGTATTATTTGTAATTTAAAATAGTTTAATTAGTTTAATTAATATAAATAGTTTTTAATTAATAGAAAATCCATAAAAAGACAAAAACATTTATTTTTATTTTTTATACTTTCTTCAAGTTCTAATTTAAGTTTAGAAATTATTTTTACAAGTTTTTAGTTTAATTTGTAGTATTTATAATTTTTAGTTTAATTTAAATTAGTTTTAATTAATTAAGTTAAATAGTTTTTAATTAAATAATTAATAATAAATAAAATAATAATCTAAAAAATAGTTTTCTTTTTAATTTAATTTTATTTTAAGTTTAAGTTTATAGAATTTTCATTTTTAACCCCTATAGTTTATTTTTCCTTAAAACTCACCTTTTTCTCAGTACGCAGTCGCGTCTGATTTTTAATTTGGTGTACTTTTAAAACGTTTTAGATACCTAGGTTTCACGTAACTGTTCATATAGTTTATATAAGTTATTTTAAGTTATAAAACCCTAGTGTAAACACACACACACTTATACCTTTTCCTGTTCACATTCACTCGATCACAGATTCGTTTTTAATAACACATCGCACACCTCGTTGGGACATTATGACCCGGGAAAACACTGTATTTCACGGAAGCATTTGCCTCAGCTGTTTGACTATTATACTTGACCATTCACAAGTGGTTGACCAATAATTATCTGACCGTTTGAGGCGAATCACTTTCCTACGTGAACAACTACATCCTTAATCATTCCAACCGGGTGGGCAATACTTCCATCCGCGAGACCTATCAATACCTCCGTCTCCTCTAAC
The DNA here is from genome assembly GCA_030686995.1 of Artemisia argyi. Lineage (NCBI taxonomy): Eukaryota > Viridiplantae > Streptophyta > Magnoliopsida > Asterales > Asteraceae > Artemisia > Artemisia argyi. The sequence continues at coordinate 103,631,490 of CM060704.1, read as the reverse complement.
TTTCCTAGCTTAAGAGTGGTGAAAAGGGATAAGGGAATCAAGTTGAGGCTTGACCCTAAATCGGCTAGTGTGTCGAAAGCTTCGGATCTTCCTATCTTACAAGGCAAAACAAATATACCCGGATCATCAAGCATTTTAGGCAACTTGTTTTGAACGAAGGCGGTCCCATTTTTACCTAGTTTAAACTTCTCATATTTTTCTAGGAGGGCACTATAGTAGGGAGCACGGGCTAAGACATCAATGACGGGGCGTTCAAGGTGAAGTTCCTTGAATTCATCGTCAAGGTCTTGCGTAGGAGGTGTTTCAACTATGCTTTTGACCGGTTTTATATCGGGTGTTTTACTTGATTGGTCCTTTTTGAAGAATTTGGTTTTGTTTGAAACACGTGCTCGTTGATTTAACCGAGTAGTATTGTGGACACGAAGTGGGTGACGAAACTGATGATATGGAATTAACGTTTAGTTTCGGATTCTTGACCGTGTCGCTTGGGAGTGCTCCCATTTCTCGGTCATTGAGAACTTTCAACAATGCATCAATTTTGGTGGTCATCTCGCTTTGCTTTTGCTTGAAATCGGCTTCAAACTTAGATATGCGAGCTTTTTGAGATGCCATGAATTTAGACATCAATCCTTCAAGATTGTTGGTACTACCATAGTTGTTAGAAGGATTGTTGTTGAAAGTACGGTTGGAGGGTGGACCGTTTGGTTGGTAACGATTAGGCGGATTGGAAGAATTGGTTTGATTTTGTTTCCACCTAAAGTTTGGGTGATTTTTCCAAGAGGGGTTGTATGAATCACCGTAAGGGTTTGGCTCGGGTTTGAAAGTGTACCACTTATCTCCCGCTTCGTCGGTACGCGAGGATGCGTAGTCCGCAAAAGCTGTTTCGGGGAGTTCCACACAATCATGAGTGTCATGGGGACCACTAGATAATTCGCATGAAGAAGTGATTTTGTTCACTTGGCTTGAAGGCTTAGGAGCTTCGTAAGATTTCATGAGAAACTTGACTTGGTCCTCAAGTTCCATGATCCTAAGGTCGGGAGTGCTAGAGTTATTCGAAGGCAAAGATATTGCCTTGACAGTTTTGTTCAAATCACGGGGATCATTCCAACTTTCGTTGTCATAGAGAGCAAGATCTTCTATGAGTTCCCATGATTGTTCCGCACTTAAATCTGTAGCTTACCACCGGCCGATTGGTCAATGGCTCGCCTCGTGGAGAGATCGATATGGTCATTAAAGATTTGGACTTGGAGCCAAAAATCTATGCCATGATGAGGGACTTTATGGAGTAAGTCCTTGAAACGAGTCCATGCTTCATAAAGAGTTTCATTTTGACATTGTTGGAACATCAAGATGTCATTTCTAAGCTTAGTAGTTCTCCCCGATGGGAAAAATTGAGCAAGGAAACGAGTGGTGAGATCATCCCATGTGGTGATGGATCCCGTGGGTAAACGCTCAAGCCATTGACTAGCTTGATCACGTAGAGAGAATTGGAATAGGCGTAATCGGGTTGTTTCTCTAGTTGCAACATCTAGGTGTATGGAATCTACGATTTTAAGGAAGTCCTTGAGATGTTGATTTGGATCTTCGAAACGAAGTCCATGGAATGCACATCCGCTTTGCACCAACCGGATGGTGTCGGATCGCAAGGGGGTCACATTGGCTCCGGTGAGCTCAATGGTGTTTCGGTAGCCTTGGTGGCTAGGTCGGAAATACTCTCCTAAGGTTCGGGGCCTAAGAGGTTGTAGTGGTGGGTTTTGTTGTGGTGGGATGACGGGTTCAAAGATGTTCCCATCGTCCATGATGTCGGGTGGTGAAGAGTTACGAACAAAAACACAAAGAAATAAGATAGACTAAAGAGAACCTAAAAATAAAAATAAAATCTTACTAGAAAGGAATCTGATGAGGCGAAAAATGAACCACTTTTAGGGGGTCATTTAAGCCCGGAATTGAATTTATTTGATCAAATATTGCCCTAAATCGTTCCTTTTGTGATTTTAGGTACTTTGGGAGTGAAATCTGGAAAAGGAAGCAATTCGGACGTTTTTGGAGCATAAAAGTGAAGAAAACGCCAAAGACTTAATTTTCCAAGCTGGGAACAGTATGTGACGGCGTCAAGAGCATTATCCTGACGGCGCCAAGAGTAAATTTCATGACGGCCCAGTACAGAAATGAAGGCGTCACAAGGAAGAGCGTCAAGAGTTAAATACGTGACGGCTTGGAAAGACTTAATACATGACGGCGTCAGATGTAGATCAAGGCAGTCCGAGGATTCTTTTGGCGGCGAGATGACGGCGTCACAAGGTTGTTCTTGACGCCGTCAGCCTCAATTTTCTATATATAGTTTTCTAATTTTCATTTATTAAGAGGAACAAGTTTGGAGAAACCCTAAGGCCGAACCATATACGAATTTTACAGGTTTTTCAAGGGTTTTCAGCCCTTGAACCCTTACATGTGTAATTGAGATAAGTGTTCTTTTAATTCAATCAATATGTTTATGTGTTGTTTGTCTATATCTTGTGCTTTTCTTGATTCCACCATGCTAGGCTAGATTTATCTTGTGTTTGCTTAGATCTAATGAAACCTAGATGTTGATTATGTGTTGATTACTTGTTTATGGTTGTATTGGATGAATGATTTCAATGTTAGGCTTAAGAAAACTGGCAGATCTCCAATTGGTAACATGCTTGAACGTCTTAGGAAACATGAACCGATGTGTACTAGGTTTTATTGGTTGTATTTAATGCATGAGTAAATTCTAATGATCCCATGTTAGGAGCTTCTTATCCGGCTCGACATAGGAGTGAAGTAGGCACTCATAGGATTGGGGAGTTAAGTACGCCACCCCATAAATGGTATTAAGGAATACAATCCGTCATCCACGCAACTATAACAAGTAATTAACGTGTAAAAGATATCTAGGGAGTAGTGAAATCTAAGTAAACACAATCTCTCCACTTATTGCTCACAACCTTAGTTTAATATAGTTTATTTTCATTTCTAGTATTTTATTTTGATTGCATCTTTAGTATTAGGTTAGTTGACTAGCAACTAATTCCGCCCATATCCTTCAAAACCCGAGATGTTTACTTGCTTTCTAAAAAATATTAAAATACAAAAATAATCATCCTTCATCTCTAGAACTAGTATTTAGGTTTTCTAATCCTAGCGACACTATTCCTAGCTGAACGATCAATCCCCCGGTACTTGTCACTATACTATACTACAACGATCAGGTACACTGCCTGGTGGGGGTTGTAAGCTTCTCGAGATCCCTCGAGAGGTAAAGCCTTGTGCAATTCCCACGCATCAAGTTTTTGGCGTCGCAGCCCGGGGAATAGTTATTGTCTAGGTTAGAATATCTTTTTATTAGGTCTACTTGCAAGATTCCTTTCTAGTAAGATTTTATTTTTATTTTTAGGTTTTCTTTAGTCTATCTTATTTCTTTGTGTTTTTGTTCGTAACTCTTCACCACCCGACATCATGGACAATGGGAACATCTTTGAACCTGTCATCTCACCACAACAAAACCCACCACTAGAACCTCTTAGGCCTCGAACCTTAGGAGAGTATTCCCGACCTAGCCACCAAGGCTACCGAAACACCATTGAGCTCACCGGAGCCAATGTGACCCCTTTGCGATCCGACACCATCCGGTTGGTGCAAAGCGGATGTGCATTCCATGGACTTCGTTCCGAAGTTCCAAATCAACATCTTAAGGACTTCCTTAAAATCGTAGACTCCATAGACCTAGATGTTGCAACTAGAGAGACAACCCCGATTACGCCTATTCAATTCTCTCTACGGGATCAAGCTAGTCAATGGATTGAGCGTTTACCCGCGGGATCCATCACCACATGGGATAATCTCACCAATCGCTTCCTTACTCAATTCTTCCCACCGGGGAAGACTGCAATGCTTAGAAATGACATTTTGATGTTTGAACAACATCAGGGTAAAACTTTCTACGAAACATGGGCCCGTTTTAAGGATCTGCTCCATAAGGTCCCTCATCATGGTATAAACCTTTGGTTATTAGTTCAGATTTTCTATTACCATGTTGACTATCACACTAAACGTACAATCGATAGGGCCGCGGGAGGTAAACTGCGTGATAAGAACGCCGAGGAGTCCTGGGCAATTATTGAGGAGCTCGCCGCCGATAATCAAGAGATGTGGGAGTTTAATCATACAATAAAAGTGGCCATCAATGCAGTCTCAACATCTGGAGGAACCACCGAAATTCCCGATGAACTCCTATACAAACTCGAGGTAAAAGTTGACTATTTTGAGGAAAGGCAAAGGAGACCTTTAAGTCCTAGACGGGCTACTGTCAATTCTGTCTCGAAACCGACTTCAACACCATTATCAGAGTCACCCTCTAGAGAAAATGTCGAGACTTTTCAAAACTATGCCCCACCTTATTCCCCTCCCGAGGAACTTAACTCGGAGTTTGAAGCTAGGATGAGAGAATATATGGCAACTCATTCAGATCGGCTTGCCAGATTCGAGGAAGCAATTTATAAGCAAAAAGAGGAGATGCAAGAGAAAATGAATGAGATGATGAGTCTATTGGAGGAGTATGCCAACCAGAGAACCCCTGAAAGAATGCTACTAAGGAAAGAAAGCGTCACCCCCACTACCCAATTTGTTAATTCCATCACAATTGTCCACAAGGATGACGAGAAGGTAGAAGCCTCTACTAAACAGACCTTAGATAAGCCACCAAAATCCCAGTCCTTGAGTCACTACCTGAAATATGATATAAATGAAAACACCATAACAAATTGGATTAAGGGTGACGGGCGTAATCAACCTTCCAAACAGGGTTCTGAGAAAGAGGAAAAGGGAAAAGATGAGTATGATACGTTACCTGGGGGGTCAATATTAGAGAGGCTATTGGTACAAAAAGTGGCTACTAAGCAGATTGCGTGTAGGAACTTTGAGATACCAACTAGCATCGGGGATTTGAAATATCTTAGTGCTTTCGCCGACCAAGGATCGGAAGTAAATCTTATGCCCCTAACTATTTACATCAAACTAACGTCAAAAATGCCAGCCCCTACTCGTGTTAGGTTGTCCCTCGTTGGACACTCGTACGTATACCCCCTAGGAATCGCAGAAGATGTATTAGTTAATGTCGCAGGATTCATGTACCCCGTTGATTTTATGATCATCGATGATAAGGGAGATGGATGCATGCCAATAATCCTTGGGGCACCATTCCTCGCCACCGCTAGAGCTGTCATTAAGTATGAAGGCAAGAAAATTGAGCTTAAATCTGGAAAAAGAAAGATTAGCTTCCCCATGACTCCGCGAAGTGGGCATGAGAATTTGAGTTGGAGAAAGCTCAAAAACAACACTGACACGACACCCATTCGTGTTCAGAATAAAATTCTTGCATGGGAGGCAAGAATCAAAAGCTACAAGGAGGCTGAATACGAAAGAAGCAAAAGCAATAAGGTTCATGTCGAATTCGAACATAATCGACCAGCAGAAAGTCATGTACCATTCGAGGAAGGGAATTTGGTACTCTTAAGACACTTGGAAACAACAATACCATCCGATAAACCAAGTCCTTGGTGGTATGGGCCTTTCACAATTGAGAGCATGAACCAAGATGGGATGGCTAACCTGAGAAGTAAAGTAGGTGGAGAGGTGATTGCAAGTATCGACAGGTTAAGGCACTACCACCACAATAGTAATGATCACAACTACATGGGGTACATCATCTCAAAGGATGAAATCATGACCTTGAGTCTAGCTACAAGACTCGTAAATAAAGAAAAGCGCTTCTTGGGAGGCAACCCATGCTTTGTGTGATTTTATTTTGTTTGTTTGTTATTTGTTTCTGTATGCATGCTTTATTTTTATTGTTGGTAGACCATGTTTCTAAATTAAATAGTGAAAATACTTTACTTTGTTGTTTTGGCCTAGTCTTAACTCCACATAAAGGTATTTTTGCAAAATATAAGTGTAAGGGGAAACCCCAAATATGTTTTTAAGAAACAAACCGGTCATGATTCTCCACAATATTAAATGAACATGTATATTCGTATTTGTTAGAGTCAAATGCTTGTATTGAGTCATAATGAGGTTTTGCAGGATTTTCCAGGAAGTAGGACCAAGTTTTTCCAGAAATTTTCCGGAAACTTAACATAAGAATTTCTGCAGGTCACTTCTGACGGCGTCACGTGCAAAAAAAAACCTGGAAATTTTACCAGTTTTGTTTTCTAACGGATTCTTAAAGTTTTTGTTGAATTATTAAGTTTTATAATCTCCAGGAAATCTGCAAACTTCATTCCACAAGCATTATATCTTATTTTGTTTTCTAGGATTTAGTAACTTATGTAGATTGCCGCCGATTTTATGCGAGGTTGCCATGTCTGTTTTCTCAGAATTTACAGGTTATGTATGACAAGAAGATGATTATTATTCTGGAAGGAAAGCTTTGATTGTTCATTTTCTTGGAGGAAGATTTAACCTGACCGCCTTATTATCCATACCAAGCGAATCAGGGGAGTATTTGATTTCATTCTTTTTACTTTTTCACTTTTACATTCTTTACTTGAACATTGGGGACAATGTTCATCCTAAGTGTAAGGGGCGGGTAAAATGATGATACCTTACAAATACACTTTCGCTTGAGTTTGTTTGTTTAATGGTAGATGTGTAATAAAACTATGAGAAATACTTGTTAGTGCAATTTTAGCGCCAAATTTAAAATTTTTTACAACATTTAAGAGTGAAACTTTAGCCATAGCAAGCGTCTCATGGATAGGAGATTGTATGACTAGCACATAACCGTACATTCAGAAAAATTTTCGACCCAAATATGTGAGGTTTGCCTTTAGATTTGATAGGAAAAGCATTTACTATTAGTGCTTGTGAGTGTACCGGTAGCATTTAGATTCTAGAACTTGCGTTAGTGATGCATCCCGAGACCACTAGTGAGACTACATTTGTGTAGTAGGATTTACTACATGATAAGAGGCATTAGGATCACCCTTGTGTTAAACCCGTATTATAATTACTTGACCATTTAAGTCATATTACTTGGCTAGTTAAGTCAACTAATTTTTCCTACACCTTAGCGTTGTACTCATTTTTAGTACACGAAGCCCCTAGTACACCCCTCCGAGCCTATCTTTTCGTTTCTAACTTTAAGCATTTTACTTAAAGGAAGAATTTGTTACACCCCACTTAAATGTACACCCAAATCGCCTTAGCCTTCTGTGTATGCGCTCATTTTTAGTGCAGTATTGTTATATATTAAACCCTAAGTTAATTATCTAATTGATTACATGGTTGCTAAGTCGAGTCATATCCTTGTACATATTGTTTTGGGACGATTGGGACTCATGGGTAAAGTACTTATTTTATGGAGTAATGGGGAAGAACATCATATTATTACCCCCATATGTGCGTTAATCTTAAACATACGGACTACCATCCCTTTTCATTCTATGTTTATTCTATGTTTTTGTTATTTTTCATTTATTAGCTTAAGTCGAGTCTAGTCTTGGCTTAGCAACGCCATATTGTACATGTAATTAACTAAGATTGTTAACTCGCCACCAGTAAAGACTGCCTATATCCAACAAAACCGTGTATTTCATATCCCTACACCTAACGTTACAACCTTTTTAAAGACCTCTTTGATAGTTTATCCTATGTGCTTACGCCATGTGGTGGAGGTTTGATCCTTTCCCAAGCCTATGGTAATCTATTTTGCTATGACAGGTAGTGAGAGATGTTTTCCATTTCCATATTGTGATATATACTTTATTACACCCGAGAGATGTGAGTATCTAAACACTATTTATAAGGTGCTAGTGTATGACCTCCGTGCTTGTCTTTGGTCTTTAGTGGAACGATTATTTATTGTAATTACTTTTATATTAGTGTTAAATGACCCGTAACTTGTATTTTGACTAGAATAAAAGCGCATTTGCTTGAGGACAAGCAAATCTCAAGTGTAAGGGTATATGATGAGGCGAAAAATGAACAACTTTTAGGGGGTCATTTAAGCCCGGAATTGAATTTATTTGATCAAATATTGCCCTAAATCATTCCTTTTGTGATTTTAGGTACTTTGGGAGTGAAATCTGGAAAAGGAAGCAATTCGGACGTTTTTGAAGCATAAAAGTGAAGAAAACGCCAAAGACTTAATTTTCCAAGCTGGGAACAGTATGTGATGGCGTCAAGAGCATTATCCTGACGGCGTCAAGAGTAAATTTCATGACGGCCCAGTACAGAAATGAAGGCGTCACAAGGAAGAGCGTCAAGAGTTAAATACGTGACGGCCTATAAAGACTTAATACATGACGGTGTCAGATGTAGATCAAGGCAGTCCGAGGATTCTTTTGGCGGCGAGATGACGGCGTCACAAGGTTGTTCTTGACGCCGTCAGCCTCAATTTTCTATATATAGTTTTCTACTTTTCATTCATTAAGAGGAACAAGTTTGGAGAACCCTAAGGCCGAACCATATACGAATTTTACAGGTTTTTCAAGGGTTTTCAGCCCTTGAACCCTTACATGTGTAATTGAGATAAGTGTTCTTTTAATTCAATCAGTATGTCTATGTGTTGGTTGTCTATATCTTGTGCTTGTCTTGATTCCACCATGCTAGGCTAGATTTATCTTGTGTTTGCTTAGATCTAATGAAACCTAGATGTTGATTATGTGTTGATTACTTGTTTATGGTTGTATTGGATGAATGATTTCAATGTTAGGCTTAAGAAAACTGGCAGATCTCCAATTGGTAACATGCTTGAACGTCTTAGGAAACATGAACCTATGTGTACTAGGTTTTATTGGTTGTATTTAATGCATGAGTAAATTCTAATGATCCCATGTTAGGAGCTTCTTAGCCGGCTCGACATAGGAGTGAAGTAGGCACTCATAGGATTGGGGAGTTAAGTACGCCACCCCATGAATGGTATTAAGGAATACAATCCGTCATCCACGCAACTATAACAAGTAATTAACGTGTAAAAGATATCTAGGGAGTAGTGAAATCTAAGTAAACACAATCTCTCCACTTATTGCTCACAACCTTGGTTTAATATAGTTTATTTTCATTTCTAGTATTTTATTTTGATTGCATCTTTAGTATTGGGTTAGTTGACTAGCAACTAATTCCGCCCATATCCTTCAAAACCCGAGATATTTACTTGCTTTCTAAAAAATATTAAAATACAAAAATAATCATCCTTCATCTTTAGAACTAGTATTTAGGTTTTCTAATTCTAGCGACACTATTCCTAGCTGAACGATCAATCCCCCGGTACTTGTCACTATACTATACTACAACGATCAGGTACACAGCCTGGTGGGGGTTGTGTGCTTCTCGAGATCCCTCGAGAGGTAAAGCCTGGTGCAATTCCCACGCATCAGAATCTAGCAAGTAGACCTAATAAAAAGATATTCTAACCTAGACAATAACTATTCCCCGGCAGCGACGCCAAAAACTTGATGCGTGGGAATTGCACCAGGCTTTACCTCTCAAGGGATCTCGAGAAGCTTACAACCCCCACCAGGCAGTGTACCTGATCGATGTAGTATAGTATAATGACAAGTACCGGGGGATTGATCGTTCAGCTAAGAATAGTGTCGCTAGGATTAGAAAACCTAAATACTAGATCTAGAGATGAGGGATGATTCTTTTTGTATTTTTTATATTTTTAGGAAAGCAAATTAAAATCTCGGGTTTTAAGGATATGGGCGGAATTAGTTGCTAATCAACTAACCCAATACTTAGATGCAATCAAAATAAAATACTAAAATTTAAAATAAACTATATTAAACTAAAGTTGTGAGCAATAAGTGGGAGAAATGTGTTTACTTAGATTTCACTACTCCCTAGATATCTTTTACACGTTAATTACTTGTTATAGTTGCGTGGATGACGGATTGTATTCCTTAATACCATTCATGGGGTGGCGTACTTAACTCCCCAATCCTATGAGTGCCTACTTCACTCCTATGTCGAGCCGGCTAAGAAGCTCCTAACATGGGATCATTAGAATTTATTCTTGCATTAAATACAACCAATAAAACCTAGTACACATCGGTTCATGTTTCCTAAGACGTTCAAGCATGTTACCAATTGGAGATCTGCCAGTTTTTTTAAGCCTAACATTGAAATCATTCATCCAATACAACCATAAACAAGTAATCAACACATAATTAACATCTAGGTTTCATTAGATCTAAGCAAACACAAGATAGATCTAGCCTAACATGGTGGAATCAAGACAAGCACAAGTTATAGACAACCAACACATAGACATATTGATTGAATTAAGAGAAGACTTATCTCAATTACACATGTAAGGATTCAAGGACTGAAAACCCTTGAAAAAGCTGTAAAATTCGTACAAGGTTCGGCCTTAGGGTTTCTCCAAACTTGTTCCTTCCTTAATGAATGAAAATTAGAAAACTATATATAGATTTTGGAGGGTGACGGCGTCAAGAACAAATGTGTGACGCCGTCATCTCGCCGCCAAGTAGTTCCTCGGACTGCCTAGATCTGGATCTGACGCCGTCATGTGTACTCCTTATGCAGGCCGTCATGACTTTAACTCTTGACGCCTTCATGTTTGTACTGGGTCGTCATGGACTTTACTCTTGACGCCGGCAAATACTTCCTCTTGACGCCGTTAAACACTGTTCTCAGCATGGAAAATTAAGTCTTTGGCGTTTTCTTCACTTTTATGCTCCAAAAACGTCCGAATTGCTTCCTTTTCCAGATTTCACTCCCAAAGTACCTAAAATCACAAAAGGAACGATTTAGGGCAATATTTGATCAAATAAATTCAATTCCGGGCTTAAATGACCCCCTAAAAGTGGTTCATTTTTCGCCTCATCAGTATCAAAAACGAGTTTGTGATCGGGTGAATTTGAATGAGGTTTAAAGAGAGATTTGGAATTTGTAAACTAAATTAAGCAAATAACAATTCAAAATAACCCAAATTAACAAACACGTAAAGCACGTGAATCACAATTATACTAAAACGTAATCTAAACCTAAAACAGGCCTAAAACTAAATGATTAAAGCAAAGAAAATAATAACACTAGTACGAAGTAAATAATATTAACCTAACGATAAAAGATCACAACAAAAATATGTTAAGCAAGCAAATAAGAAAATATATGATAAAAAGATATACTTGTTAAGCAAATTATCACGATCCTTAAGTTTGGTTTATTATTTCAATTAAGTTTTCTTATTGATAAATTAATATCTCTTACGAATAAATATTTTCTCACAACGTTGGTTTATTTTGAAAATAATCTTTCATAAAGAGATATCAATATTTAAATTAAAACCCAATTATTTTCACGGCTTTTGCCCGCTCAAACAAACAAAATTTCAATCTAAGCAACTTGAAATTACTAACAAATATATTTTCTAGCTTTTATAAAACCACATTTAATTCACGGAATAATCTACTCAACAAGTATATAAAAAGTCTACTCACTACTCATGACTAAGCTAACAATAATAAGCATATTTTGTAAACTAACATATATAAACTACTCGCACATAATTAAAACTAAACTACAAGCAATAAATAAAGCAACAATAATAACTAATAAGCTAAACATGGCAATAAATATAATAAAAATAAAAAGGTAAAAGGATAAGAGATAACCAAATGAGATGAAAAATATAAAGACGGCAAGATGAAACCCATTCCATAAGCTTCGAAATGATACTCATATATTACCCTCTAACCACCTCTAGTAACATCTAGATCTCAACTAGTTACTATTTTTGAAACAAAAGTTTAAATACAAAACAGTAATGACATCTTAGAAATTTAAATTTCCAAAACGTAATTAATAAAAGATTTGATAACAAGTACCTAATTTTGTTTACGAAAATAAAGAGCTTAATATAAATATTAGACCTACCAACAAAGATTCAATACTTCCATAAAATGAAAAATTGCTTCGTATGAAAACAAAATTAAGCAAATAGTATGAAACAATAAGTGATTAATAGGTCATTTGTAAATGATGACAAAAGCATTAATTAAAAACTATCAAAATAAAGTATGACTACTTTTAGGGTGCGTTTGGTACCCATTCCTGGGAATCAACTATCACTATGAAAGTGATAGTTGGTGTTTGTTTAGGGTGCCCGGGCCCACCACTATGACTATGAAAGTCCATTATTTTCTATACTTCATATATGGCTAAAGAGTGGGGAATGAAACTTTCATAGTTGAGTACTATCAAACTCATACCCATTGTCATTCCTCCCAGCATACCAAACGCACCCTTAGATTCAATGAAGCAGAGATTCGTTACTACACTTGTAAATTGGTTAACTACAAGATTTGAAAACAGAGTGACTACAAAGTTGACTAAAAGTAATTTCATACTGATTAAAAACATCAACTACAACTTGAACGAAATTGATATATTAAAGATTGAACTAAAAGCTAAGATTTAAATAATAACAAAATTGAGATAGAACATTTGTTGCAAGTTGAGATGCGTTTGGCGTGACGGCAAAACCGACCGTCTCCTCCAATTTCATATTAGAAAATTTTATAAAAAGTTGATTAGAGAAGGTAAAGTAAAGATTAAATGGGTAAAAAGTGATTAACTAAAACATAAACTTTAAAGCTTGAAATTAATATATCATAAACATAAACTAATAATGATTAAAACCTTACATTAAATAAATATCATTACATAGTTTAAAGATTAACACTAAATTAAAAACTAATCTGATCTAAAGAAAAAAAAGAAAGAACGAAAAAAAAAAATGATAGATGGTCCCCGTCTTCGTTGATGTCCTTCCTCTTTTTATATTCTCATGTAAAATTTGGCACAAAGATAAGATGAGCACTCACAAGATGCCAAGTGGCGCACTTTGATTTGTTGGATGAGATAGTGGGCATGAGATGGATGGAGATAGAGCATCATTTTTCTCTCTCTCTCTCTCTCTTTTTATATATATATATATATATATATATATATATATATATATATATATATATATATATATATATATATATATATATATATATATGTTTTAAAATGTGGTCAACGACAAAACAAAAAGTGCATATACAAAATATTAGTTTCGCTGGACCTGTGTAGTTGTGTGGTTTTCATTGGGCCAAGTTGGGTTGAGCTTGTGTGGTTTGCTAGGGTTGTTGGCCACTAGGCTTTGTGGGCTATAAATATCATTGGGCCAAGCTTAATAATTCTTGAGCTTAACTTCGGGCTTTAATTGGGCTTTCACTTAAATTTGATATATCATTGAATAAGCTCCAAATAAAATTATCATTGATCCCGTAATTTCGTGTTCTTTCCAATCTCGTGCTTGTTTTGTCCACTTTTGCCTTGTTTTCAATCCTTTTGTACCTGAAACACATAAAAACACAATCCAATGATATTTGCAGTATAATTAGGTGTATTTTGGTGTTTTCAGTGTTTTTACAGTCCAATATGGGCACAAAATGATGAGTGTTTGAGCACTCATCAGTTTCGTTATGGGTTTTTATAAAATATCAAAAGTACAAGGTTTTAAGTGTAATAATTAAATTAATAAAAAAATATATATACATCGGGGGGGGGGGGGGGTGGCCAAATTGATGAAAAAATAAAAAAAGGAAACCAAATTTGATCCCAATTACAATTCCTAACAATAAGGGTTATTCATAATTATTATAAATACAAAATAAAAACCCCTCATCCCATTTTTTTAGTATATGGTCGAAATTTAGAGAAGAAGGAAAGCAGAAAAAAGTTAGGGTTTATTTTTTAGGCATAAAAATCAAGATCAAGGTATAATTTTTAATCCTTAAGTTTAACTAATTATTATTATACATGTAACAAGGATATGATGGATTGGGGTTTTCATTCACTTCTGTAAATTAATGTTATTAAACATGTTGGGATCAATAATTATTAATATTATGATGATTGGTGAAGGGATTAGGGCATAAAACATGTTAATTAAGGAGTTAGGGTTTTGACAGATTTGTAAGGCTGTAAAGATATGAAGATATTTAATAGATAGTGATGAGTTAGATCGCGAACTTTGGGTCTAAATTATAGTTCAGAGAAAGATCTTTCCAAAAAGTCCGACCACGATCGATTTCGTGGTCCGGAAGTCAGTCAAACAATTTTTACAAGTTGAAGTGTCAAAGCAGTTAAACCGGGACAGAATTAGGTCATAAGTTTGGTAGTGAGTTGTGTATGAAAAAGTGAGATCTAGGTTATCCCTTTTGTGGAAGTTGAGTTTCAAATGTATCTCATGCAAAGGATTTGCGATAAAAAGTTGTACAAGTATGTTAGTTTGGTCAAAACTTTTTGGTGTGTGTTCAGATCTGAATTTGGATAGTTTTTAAGATTGATTTTCTTATGGGCACTTATGTGTGTGTTTGAGTGCATTGCCTTCTGAGGATAGCTTTTTTACTCATAAGAGACCATGGTGAAATTTTGGTGTGAGTTGTGGAGCTTGTTTTGTCGTGATGGTATGTGGGTAAATGTACCCCAAAATTCTGCGTTTTCTGAAATTATGTGTGTAAGGGATTTAGTGAGTGTTAATGATTGGTAGTGTTTGGTATAGAGTCTAGGTGAACCATAGTGGTTTATATGAACTTTAGACATCCATCATATGTGTGTTACATGGACTATAGCTTTTAGCTTGGTCGCGTGTAATGTGGGTTTATTTTGTTGTATAGATTTGTGATTGTTTATTTGGAAGCTGCAAAGACTGAGGTAAGTTCATAGTCCCATTTTTACATTGTTTTAAACTTGGTATGGGAATGATGCTTGTGTTAAATTGTGGTTTTAAGTTACTGTGATTATGTGTTTAACAAATGCATGGACTTGTAAGTGGTTATCGTGTGTATGCTACATGTTATGTTAATGTGATGTAGTTAAATTGTGGGATCCAATTGGGGGGGGGGGGGGATGCTTATCCCATTGCTCGTTCATACGACCCAATTGATAACAAATGGATCGGTGGGCACGTTCCGTCCCAATTTATGTGTGATGTGAAACTTGGATCGGTGGGCACGTATGTCCCAATTTATGTGTGATATGAAACTTGGATCGGTGGGCACGTTCCGTCCCAATTGGTAATGGATATGGTAATTGGATCGGTGAGCACGTTCCGTCCCAATGGTTGCCTTATGTTGTGTGATCGCATGCTAACTTATATGGTAACTATACTTAATGTCCTGCTATGTGTTCATAATCACAGTGAACTGGTTGCCTTGTGTGATATTGTGTGTCTTAAACCTATGAATCTCACCAACATTATGTTGATGTTTTTAAGCATCATTTTCAGGTGAGCATTCTAATGATAAGATAGAAGGAAACGACTAGAAGAGACGTTAGTTGCATTTGAGAATGAATTATCTATATGTTTGGATATGAATTTGTTTGACTTTGTTGAAGATACCTTTGGAGGTTTGATTTGGTTATTTTCTTTTGGGGTATCGTTATGACACTTTGTGTCTGTACTTTGCTCTAATTTTGTGCATGTAGTTATTCTCTATATAGACACCATGTGTTGTGATGATATCCATGAAGTTACACACTCGTGTTTCCGCCTTGGCGAGGTGTGACAATAGTACTCAAACTGCTTTTGTAACTTAGCATCCATACTAGTGAGCCTTAAACAAGCAACCTCATTATACTTCTTGTACTCAACGTACCATGCTGCTTTTTCTGCTTCAGGTGCAGTGTCAGCAGGTCGTTCAGGGCAAGGTGTATTCAAATAATCGAGCTTATCAGTCGCCCTCAAGACAATTCTGAGCGATCTGTGCCAATCATTGAAATTCTTCCCAGTTAGTTTTCCCTTTCAAGATGACTCTTGAAAGCAGAAACAACAGTGGAGTTATCGGGGTGAGCCATTTCTACAGAAAAAAGTTCAAAAATTAGTATTTTCGATAATACATATTTTCAAGAAAATATAATACCCAAGGATATATTCATATAACCACTTAATTTTCTTGAAAATCTAGGATCCAACTTTTCATAGATTTCACTACATCAGTTGATCTGCTAGTAATGAAAGTATAAAAGATGGTAATCTGTCGAACAATAATTGGCAAACCATTTCCAATTCCTAGATCATTATGGGAATTACATCAAATTGATTCATCAATTCGCAATGTAAGCATGTTTCATCCCATCTCATGCCTTAAGTTCTAGGTCTCATGCATAACTTAATTAAGTCGTCTAACTTAGAAACGTGTAAAATATCTATATCTGGTCTCACACAATAACAGAATTTTACCTTGTCATTAAAATTTAGCCTAGGTCTCACGTTTACCAAATAATAATTTCAAGTGTCTCTTATAGTTAGATGGCATGTAACTTAAATTTTATAGGGTATTTGTTTGATGTGACAATCAAAACATGTACGAAGATGCATGCACTCATCTTCATAACATAAGTTTTCAAAACCTTTTTATTATCAATTATCAAAGATTAAGTCAAAAGTGTTACTTGAGGTATCGGGTTCACCAATTAAAGAAGTACCAACAATTATCACCCACTATGTCCTACTCTTACATGTTATTTGGACAATTACCACAAAGTGGCGCATGGAATTGAGGTAAATCACCCTTAAGATGACAATGTACGTAAAATAGTGATATAGGTAAGTCTAATTTGACGTACTGGCGAGCGTAGAGACAAAATGGAGTCTCTCTAAGGTCACAATTTAACGCGAAACCAAACTAGAACTCACTTTATAGTTTATCAACGTCGGTCCGCCTTTCACACACTATTTGTACAAAAAGATCAATCAAGCAAAAGTTATGAATTAAATCTTAAAAAACATGTAATAAAGTATAAAACTTGCTAGTCTCGCCTGGGAGCACATAAGACTTTGCAAGAATCATAATTTATTACTTTAAAGTTTCACCATTATTAGTCCAATTAATTTTCACTATAAAAACTACCCTTTTATTGCTTACAACGTGTCCAACAAAACAATAAAACAAGTAATGAACAAAATTAATCAACCAATATACATAACAATTATAAAGATGAAACAATTAGCCACATGCAAGCTAGATTAGATAAACCCTAATCAAACCAATTCTAGGTTTCCAATATGCATATAATCAACTAAGGCCTTCCCTTCTTAAAGGAAGTGAGCCACATACATTGACGAATCAATTGCGTAGGCCAAATTTAATCACATACCACATAGCACATAAATTGATTTTAATAGATTAGGGTCTTCCCCAATTTTAGATCTATCTAAAACATGTGACAAAGCATAACAATTAAATCAAATAACAATCCATGACTAACATGCATGTTTCGTCACGGATCAAAGTATAACAATTACCAATTAGGTCACAAGTACGTCCAATTAACACATAAACTTGTTAAAACCTAAGGTTTCTAATCATAATTAATATTTAATACAAACCCTAAAATTTGGAAAAGGAGGTAATCGATCCCCCCCCCCCCCCGGGAAATTACAAGGGTTTCGAATTACTAAAGCCTATATGAACAAAAAAATCTAAACGTGTATCTAAAACATTAAAGATTCAATTTTTATGTGTTTTAGTAATCATTAACATGTTAAAACAAGCTCGTGATACCACTGTTAGAATATTTAAAACATGACAATCATAAAACAGGTAAACACATATGCGGAAGCGAATGATCATCTATAACATATTAAAGATTAACATAAATTAAATAGGAACGTACCGTGGGATTCTAGCTGAACAAGAATCAAACTTTAATAACTAGAAGAAGATGATGAACCTTAGTTAGGGTTTATATGAATCAGTGATCAATCCCTTACCATTTTATTGATCGATTCCTTGATAATAACTATAATGAGTTATTACCTCGTTCTTGTACACACGTACTAATACCAAGTAAATGTTTATGCAAGTAAAACAAACACAAAACAATTTTATGATCAAGAAAATTGAAACCCTTAAGGTATTAGGGGTGTTCGATCGGTTTGAGCAAGAGAGAAAAGAGAGAAAGCCTTTAGGTATTGTGTGTGTAAAGAGTACCCCAAAACCTAGAAATCCCAATTGTATTTATAGGCTAGGAAAACTTAGAGTCCAAGTTTGACAAGGGGCGGGTTACCCCTCTCCTTGGCCGATCTGTGTACAAGCCCAAGGTGGGCTTCCGGATCCTTCTTGACATTCCATAATATACACAATAATACTTTCCTTATTTTCGTCTAACGGTCGTTAGTCACTTTTCCGTTAAGTGCTAACGGTCGTTACATGTTTTGTGTTTATAATCTATACTACATATAATAGACAAAGGACTCTCTCTCCAAAAAATTCAAATGTACAAAAAATTATGCAATGTTTACAACAGTTTAAAGCAAGGATTTTTCAGAATTATAGCAAGCAAAGCATTGTGTACAATGAAAACAAGCATAACTTGAAATTCAGACCAAAATCTTATAATTATACATTAAATAGCATTTAAAACACCCCTGGATCTATTATTACAATTACTTAAATATAATGTACAACCCTTTATTAAATTGATTTTTAAGCAAATACAAATAAAAAAACATAATATACAAGTATGTAAAGCACAAATCAAACTATAA
The DNA here is from genome assembly GCA_030686995.1 of Artemisia argyi. Classification (NCBI taxonomy): domain Eukaryota; kingdom Viridiplantae; phylum Streptophyta; class Magnoliopsida; order Asterales; family Asteraceae; genus Artemisia; species Artemisia argyi. The sequence continues at coordinate 103,612,901 of CM060704.1, read as the reverse complement.
AAACACTATTCCTTACATACAAAAAGAACACAAGATCTAGTGTTATTATTTCGTTTCAAGAACGGATCTTTAAAGATCTCAACAACCCATCATCGACCTTAGAAAATGAACAAAATTAAAAAACAACCTTACCCGAGATCTTTACAAAAGGTCTAGGATACCTCATTACGAGACCTTAGCTGAGACACATTTGTGTGTGGTACTCGGTTTCGTGCCAGAAAGAAACCAACAACAGAGGTTTGTGTATTATTATTCTTTGTTCGATCGTGGGTAGTTGAATTAAAAGGAACGAGTTATTATAGAGTTTGCATGTTTATTTGCAAAAGAAGGAATGAGATGTCAATTGTGTGTGGCTGCTTATTTTAGAGAAGGTGAGTTTGTAACTGCAAAGTGTATAAGTGAAATTAGGGTTGAATGATGCTATATATATATATATATATATATATATATATATATATATATATATATATATATATATATATATATATTTGGTAACATGGGTTTCCGACTCAACATTGCGAGTCGACTAATCCCACGGCGACTACCCTTTTGGAAAGCCCGGAGTTGGCGAAGGTGAACCTCCGTGGCCACAAGGGGATTAATTTTCTCCCCATTGGATTCGAACCCTTGACCTCCTCTTTGGAAGGCTGGTATTATTGTACTCGTAATACTTTTCTACTTCCTGGGCCATAATCCGGAATAATTGTTGGCATGCGTTGGACTATCTGAATTTTGCTTCTATTGGGCTATACATGGTTTAATCCCAAAAAAAATTGCTTGCAAGCATTAATAAACAAACTTAGAGCGTAACAAAAAAAAATGACATACCCAGCCAATTATTACTTATATAATCCAAATTAAATACACTAGCAAATTTAGGATATACATTTGATTAAAAAAAATGAATGCACAAAATTTTGTAACATAAAAATAACACAAAACAAAACCAAAAAAATCTAGCCATTACGCACATAATACATACAATGAAAAAAAAAACTATATAGAGACCAAATACGTACAAGAAACGGATATTTTTTACCTAAAAGTAAAACAAACCAACTTTTGTACAACCCGAGCTCGACCTAAAAATAGGAAACAATAAATATATGTACAAATATAGACAACAGATAACACAACTAAAATCATACAAATACGTAAAATCCTTCTAATAACAAAATAACAAAAAACATTGATGCATAACATTGATGCATCAAATTTTGTTACACAAAAATAATGCAAATCAAAAAAAGCAAAAAAAATCCCACCGCAACGCGCAGGCGCCATCCAACTTGTAATTTTAAAAAACAGATTTATCGTATAGTATATCTAGAGAAAAAAAATTGTAATCGAACAATATTTAATCGCCGCAAAATATAGTCACAGTGTACCCGCCGCTGCATCGCGCGGGTACCCTGCTAGTAATAATAAATATATTATTATTATTCATTTACTTTTCATACATAAAGTGTGCAATCCCGATGTCTCGGGTTCGATACTAGACATACACGTATTAATATTTATACACAAACCAACAATGTGTTGTAGTGTTCACCTACTTTGCCTATTTCCTGCTTAATGCTTTATGATCTACTTTACTATATTTCTTTTTGACTCTGTGAGTAAGCCTTGTTTTTCTTAAATATATATTTTTTTAAAAAATATTTTAGAAAAAATATTTTAAAAAAAAATTCGAAAAAATATTTTTTTTATTCAAATATTTTTCTAAAAAATTTTCGAAAAAAAATATTTTTAAAAAATATTTTTTAAAAAAAAATTTGAAAAAATATTTTTTTTATTCAAATATTTTTCTGAAAAGATTTTATTTTTTTTCTAAAAAAATTTTTCTAAAAAAATTTTGAAAAAAATTTTTTTTTTCTAAAAAATATTTTTTTTTGAAAATATTTTAGAAAAAATGTTTTTTTTTCGAAAATATTTTATTCAAATATTTTTTTTAAGAAAATTTCGAAAAAATATTTTTTTTATTCAAATATTTTTCCAAAAACATTTTATTTTTTTCCTAAAAAAATTTTAGAAAAAAATATTTTTCTAAAAAATTTTCGAAAAAAAATATTTTTTCTAAAAAATATTTTTTTCGAAAATATTTTAGAAAAAATATTTTTTTTCAAAAATATTTTAGAAAAATATTTTTTATAAAAGTGGAAAAACGGAAGAAAACGTGTAAAAACGGACCAAAACGTGTAAAACGGACGAAAGATTGAAAATAAAGTCAAGAGTCTAAAGGTGAAAGTCAACCCAAACGACAAGGACCATTATTGTAACTTTTATAACTGAAATAAAGTTAAAGGATGACTGGTGAAAACAGACGCAAACCACAGGGACCAATAATGTATATTTTTTAAAATGTTTATCTACAAACCGGTCAATCAGGTAAAAATCCGGTCAACATTACGTATCTTTAGCCAAGTTTGAAAGTTTGTTAGCGATATAAGGACTATTTTTAGTAGGTTACGTATTTTGGTACTTTTGAGAAAGTATGTTGCGTATCTACAAACTTAGTCCTTTTTTAAAATGATAAGATATGGGACATAATGTGTTACGAGGATTATTAGTTGTGGGAAGGACTGATGTTTTGCGGGTATTAGCTTCTTTTATTGATAGTTGTAGTAATGTGTTATCATGTTATGAAAGTTATTATTAGTGAGGGTCTTGAGTTTCGTTGCTAATCATGGAAATATGAGCTAAGAAAATTTGCTATGTAGTCCCTTTTAATCAATGGTTTTCGTGGCAAGTAACTTTAATCGAGTGAAACAAGCAACCTATATTGTGATAGCTGATAATTAGCCCCTTTTGATATCAACAATTACTTATCGGGTTAAATGCTAAATGCTTAGAGTAATTAGATACTTTTGTGTAAGTACCAACTATAGAAACATGAGCCAAAGCGTTAAATATTTCTTCTTAACTTTTCTTCTTAACATTTCCTTCGTTGAAACTTCTTATCAAATCTTCAATATATTTAATTAAATTTTGTAATAAGTAGAATGTAAATAGAAAAGGTTTCATTTTGTGAAGGAAGAATGGAAGGAAGTCATGAGACAACTGATGGATGACAACAAAATCGCCAAAAGATGCTCTTAATATCTTGCCATTGAAAGGAAGATGACACATATTTTCTTACAGGTAGAAATCTTATTGTTTTGTTTAATTAATATTATTTTGTTTTTAGCCATCCTTCTCTGTTTTGAATATCTCAAGTTTTCAATATTGCGATCTTCATATTTTACTACTTTAAGTTAGTAGGTGATAGTGAGGATGGTTTGTGTAACACCCCCAAATTTAAGTTTGTAGCAGCGGAAAATAATTTTGGTGTTACGGGGAGGATCGAAGTTATAATCTCATAAAACAGCTTAAAAGAAGCTTTTTGAAAGTTATTTGTCATTCAAATAATATTTTTGATAAAAGATGAACCATTTAATTTAAAATCTTTTTAAAAAATGTAAAGGCTTGAAAGAATGACATATTTGATTTTTACACCATTTTAATTTATCAGAGTAATAAATGCCCACTCCGTGTCTTGTCCTGCTCCGTTAAATTACCTGAGATACACATGCTTAAAAGTGTCAACACAAAGGTTGGTGAGTTCATAGAGTTTTATGGAAAACCATTTATTTTGATAGATTTCAGAAATATTTGGTAATGATAAAATACAAACATTAATGAAACAAGTATTGAGTTATGTTGACTATAATCACAAATAAATCATATAAGTATTCAATTAAAATCAAGTAAGGAATCAATAATCTTAACATGAGCTGGAAACTCATGATGCTAATTTAATCAGATATACAATTCAAGTATGGTCAAATTCTTATACAGCTGTATCTAAATATATGTTGAAAACATACATTTCCTTATAGATATTGCACCAAGCCTCATAACACACAAGCTTAACAAAAGAGGTGATTTATCAAGTCAATGATAAATTTTGCCCTCTTATAATAGGTGATTTGCCAATTCCTATTTGTCTACGAATATAGTGTATCACGACTAATACGACTAACCATATGCATATGGCATTCCGTCAAGTATTAGTGAGACAGGAGGTCAATCCTTAACAGGTTTCGAAGCTGTTCACTATATTCGCGCTCACTTAACAATGATTAATGGCTCATGATTAAGGGACTTTATGGCGATAAGGTAACTTAGTCAATATCAAGGTAATAATGGGATCATTCAGGATAGCATCATATAATCAAGTATCATACCACAGTAATCAATTTGGAAATATTATCGTCTGAGTATCAGTAATTCAGTTTAAGTATTTCGCCAGTAACATATGTATATCACATACCACAATAATCGAATTGGAAACATTATCATATGAGTATCAGTATTTCAGTCAAGTAATTTATCAGTAAAATATATATATCACATACCACAATAATCAAATTGGAAGCATTATCATATGAGTATCAGTATTTCAGTCAAGTAATTCATAAGTAAAATATATATATCACATACCACAATAATCAAATTGGAAACATTATCATATGAGTATCAGTATTTCAATTAAGTATTTCGTCAAGTATTGTATATATCACATCTTAAATTATAAACCATATCAGATAATTATTAATAAGAAAATTGATTTGAATCATGTAATTTATTCATATACTTATCAATTTATCAAAGTATATGTAAGCATGTATCTCCCCCAAATGAGTTAAAAACAAGTATTGGAAATGGGGCTATGACTCACATCGATTGATGTTGGGATGATGAAAAGTAAAGTCGGATGAGATTATAAGAATGATTTTGGAAACGTCTTTGATACGGAACCTGATAAATAAATTTATCTGAGAATATAACCAAATACTATTTGGTAACCGAATAACGATAAATCGTTAAGATGAAAAGATGATATGCGAATGGAATTATTATGTTTATAATAATATGATGAGACGGGCTATTATTTCTAATGTTTTTCCTTTTTAACCATAATGATAACAATACGTAATGATAATTAGTTAAAAAGTCGTTATATATATTATTAACATAAAAATAAATAATATATAAATAAAATGTAATAAAAATGCATATGACGTGATGGATGACGTAAAAATAGAAGATAAAATAAGAATGTCAAATATAATATGTTGGTCCTTGTCCTTTTCCAGTTTTTACACTTTTTATACTAACGGCATTAGCGTTACACCGTTAGTCCTTTTTATATATAATTTACAATTATAGTCCACTACATGTCCAATATAGCATTCTAAGCTTGAAATATTAAATAATATCAAGTTTTATCCTAAAATTTCTGTTTTGACAGTTTTAGTCCAAGTTTTTAAGGTTTGGCAGTTTTAGTCCTTTTAGGTATCGTCGCGTTACATTTTTAGTCCAAACGTTCAAAAATTATGGGAAAAATTATATTAAATTTTTTGGAGCTTATTGAAGCTTATTAAAACTTATTTCAACTGCTTATTTGCAAAAATAGCTTATTTTTCAATAAATGGGCTTTAATGAGCTAAATTAAAGGCCCGTTAGCGTTTAACGATCTGTGAGCGTTGAGACAAGTTGGGCTTATCCCTAGACTCATTTTTAATGTTATAAAATCATATCAAAAGAGCTTTTTGGTCCAGCTTATACGGATTGCTTATTTTCAGCTTATTGAGCTTTTCAGTCCATTAAGCCTTTAATAATTAGTTTTGAAAATGGATTTAATCACTTTACTTTGGCCAATTTAAAGGGTCTAAACGAGCTTATCATTACAAAGTATAAACATGAAACTTGTAGCTTGTAGCAAGGAGAAATAGGTTGTGTAAAAATATTGTATGCTTGTTAAGTCGAATTGAGTTTTAAAGGGTCCTTTTGGTCACGATCTGAAACTATTTTCTGGGTAAAAAGACTGACTCCTCCTAAACCAACCAGTCAAACGGGTGCAGTTGATAGGCCCACCTAGGAGAAAGTGCAAGTTATATTAACCGTGGAAGTACAGGGAAATCCCCGGGTCGTTAAGTCCCGACGAGATTGAAATTGTGTTTCTGGACGTTTGTGGAATAAGTGGCACTGAGGACAGTAACCAAAATGATTGGGGAATGATTATACTACTGATTGCTTGGTATTTGAACAATTATGGAATGATATAAACAACAGATATAAACACAAAAGCACAAATTAGAAAATCAGATAACAGACAGAGAAAAGTGTGTTTTAACAAATTACAAACTACAGGGGGTACAAGTGAAACTTTTTAAAACTTAAAATTAAAAGAAAATTTAATATGAAAATGAAATTATAAAAGTGATTATTTTAATATTTAAATATTACTTAATTAATTAAAACTATTTAAAATCTAATTTAAACCTAAGTTAAATTAACTAAAGATTATAAAGATTACAAATTAAACTAAAAACTTGCAAAAATAATTTATAAACCTTAAAAAGAACTTGAAGAAAGTATAAAAAATGAAAATAAATATTTTTGTCTTTTTATGAGTTTTCTATTAATTAAAAACTATTTATATTATTTAAACTAATTAAACTATTTTAAATTACTAATAATACCTAAATGATTTAGAAAATTATGGAAAAATTTATAAAACTAATTAACCATCACAATAATCCTAAAAAATTATAAAAAGTTACTAAAAATTATATTTAGGCTATTTTACTAATTAATTACTTATTAATTAGTTTAAATCTAATTTAATTAAATTAAATAAGAAAATTAGGAAATTAATAGTGGAATTTATAAATCTATTTTCTAAAAGTCTTAACTAATTTATATAACCTAGGAAAAATATAAAATTCTACTGTTATTAATTAAAATTAAAGAAAACTATTTAATTACTAATATTACTTTTGTAATTAATTAAACTACTTTTAAATCTAATAAATAGTAAACTGCTTAGGAAAAATCTAAGAAAATTATTTTAAATACTTAAAGGTATTAGGAAATTAAGAAAATTATAAAAATGGAAAAGTGCTTATAAATAAGCTGAAATGAAAAATGAAAAAGATAGATTCTATTAAATAGAAGCTATCACTAATTTTATGTTTGGTTTTTCTTGGTTTTTCTTTTTGACAGATGTAAATAAGACTAAAATAAGGAACTTTTGTGAAGTGACTTTTGTTTTAGCTTAAAAATAAGCTGTGTGCACCCCCAAGTGCTTAATAGATGGCTTTTAAGCTTATTAGGACTTGTGACTTGGTGAAAAGCTATTCAAATGATCAAATAAGTTATCACACATGTATAGCAACTTGAAATAAGACTAAAAGCACAAATAAGCACTCTGGATAAGCAGTTATGAACAAATAAGCACTTATAAAGTCAATAGGCCAAAACAGGCCTGAGATGAGAGGTTTTGGACCTCTGTGGGGTCCACAAAAGTAATCTAGGGTCCAAATAAAATCCTAAACCTTAAAGGTGGACTGGTAGGCTTCAAAATAAGCCAATAAGTAGAGCTTATGGCTTATTATTGAAGGCTGTGTAAAGCTTGGAAGTTGGGGTCAAACACTGACCACTCAGTATTGATTCAGACAATAGCTAAACTTAATGAAGTGTGCAGCCCTATCAAATAAGCTCTCAATAGCAAAATAAGCACTGACTTATCAAAATGGGTTGTATGGCTTTCCAAAAAGCCAATAATCCAAAGGTGGGACCCACTAATGAAGTATCTATGGTCTATTGAAGTTGGGTCACTTATACTGATGACTCAGTATAAAGTTTTGAAATCAGCAAACTTGAGGACCAAAATAAGCTATGCTACAGTGAACTGAGATCCAATTTTATGCTTGATCTTAAAAGTACTACTGATGAGCTTTTCAAAAAGCTAAAAATCAAGTCCTAAGGTTTTGATTTGCACCCTGAAGGGGGGTTTGAAACTTTGACTAAAACCACAAATACCTTGGTACAGGGCAGTACCTTGCCCTGCAGGTCTAAATAAGCTTTTGCACAATCTTATAGAAAATTCCTAAAAATAAGCTGACTATGGGATTTTGTAGACTAGGTGGTACACTTTAACTTCTGAAAAGGGCAAGGTCTCAAAGCTAATACAAAAATCACAAAAATTACTCTAAGATTTGGATTTCTGAGACAATGGTACTTTTTGACTTTTTGAGTTTTTTTAGTTAAGTTGACTAAAGTGGATTTTGATCTTAATTTTCTTACTGATTATGTTATTTTAGACTATAGTGACTTAAAAATAAGCAACCTTAACCACTTATGAACAGATTTGATAAGTTTGGAAACACAAATCCTCACAGATGACTATTTATGAAAATTTGAAAGTGATATTGACTTTTCCTAGAACAAGTACTGGTTTTTGTTGTTGTTCTGAGCTAGTTATGACCTGAGTGAATTGTGTAAACAAGAAACAACCACAATAATACACCACAACTCCTAAGAATTCCTTGATCCAAACATACCTTATATGTTGACTGTTTTGAGTTTTGAGAAGCAAATGGTTACTAGGGCTATTGTAACTGATCCACAATGACTTCTTATGATATATTAAGTATAAATAAGCACTTATAAACAGATCACAACCACAATTGATGAAGGATACTAAATATGCTACTTAGATGTGAAATTAAGATTTTAAAGCAACTATGAAAATTAACAAGCAAGCTACTGATTTTATGTTGTATTTTCACTACTTAGAGCTAATTAAGCACAAATAAACTGAATAAGCAAAGGAATAAGCAAAGCTACAGTAAAAAGACAGATATGAGATTTCAAGGACTTACAATATGCTTTCCTGCTCAAACCATGAACCAAGAACCTCAAATACACTCCTATAGATCTTCCACAAGATCACTAACCCAAGGCAATCCAGAATTCACCCTGCTCCAGTGTTGATCTTCACAAAACCTGCAACTTTGACTTTGGTTGACTGATTTTTTATTTTTGATTTTCTTATATCTAAGCAGTATTTTAGTGGTTTCTAAAAGCTTTTATAGCTTCCTAGGAGCTTATATTAGCATAAGAGTCCATGAGTCATGATAATAACAACAATACAGATCACTAAGAAATTTGAAATGAAATTGAAATTGCATAAACTGAGATATCAAACCAAACTTGATTCTTATTATCTGAAAAGCTTAAGAGTACACTGAAAATGATAACTTGAAAGTTTGAAAGCTTGAATTACACTGGAAATTGAGATTCACTAAGTACGAAATAAGAAAATTACAATTAAAACTAGATAGTCTTCTCCTTGCATCTTCTTCCTTTTATAGGCTCGTATTAAGGTTGGGGGACACTTCCTGAGCAAATCCCATCAATGAATTTGGCCGTTGGATGACTGAAAGTGATCTCATCCGTTTAAACCACTTTTGGCGCCAAAAGTCCTACACGTTGCTTGGGGCCAAAGTTCTGCAATTAAAGAATATTGGGAGCTTGTGGAGGTGGCAGGGGACAAGTAACATGGTTTAGTGGCCAAGTTGTGGAGATTATCATGATAACGAGCTTAGGAAATGCTTTGGAGGGAAAATAAGGTGGGGATGCATTAATTGTGGAGTAGGATAGGGTTGTGAGGTGGAAGGTATGTGAGGGGAGGGTAGGTGATGAGCTGGGGGAGTAGTGAGGTGGTGGAATACCACCATGGTTTCTGGTTTCAGGTTGGGGGTGAGGGAGATGTACAGTGGTGATGGTTTGGCGGTTTTGGGAGGTCAAACGGGGTCAAACCCCCGTTTATATTATTAAGGGTGTTGGGCTGGTTTGTTTTGGGCCTAGGAATAGGAAGGGGTGGGCTTGGTGTGTTGTGTTTGGGTTAGATTTGGTTTTGGGTTATAATATATAAAGGGTCCGGTTGGTAAGTAGTAATAAACAAGGACCAATTTTGTAATTTGGTGAAATTTGATGGGCTGAATTTGTCACTTTTCCAAACTACTTCCAAGGACTAAACCTGCAATAAAACCATAACACAAGGACAAAAGATGCATATTTTCCATTTTTTAAATCCTAGGGACCTTTTCTGCCAATTCCTCAAACTCCAGGGACCAAACCTGTAATTTTCTGAAAATTGAAGAGTTAAAGTTGTAATTTCCCAAAAGTTATCATAAGGACCAATTATGCCATTTAAGAATAGTGCAAGGTTTATTTTTCATATGTTTCCATTTTCAAAACCTTAAGGACTATATTTAACATTTTTGAAACTTGAGGGACTAAAGTTGTCATTTTGCAATTTTTTAACTTTAAAGGACTAGACTTGACAACTTATGAATCCCTAAGGACCTTTGATGATATTTTTCATGTTTTGATTTACCAGGGACTAGTTTTGCCAATTTTTTAAAGTTCAGGGACTGAAACTGTAAATTATGTGAAATATGTTGTTTTTCATCAGTTTTCAATCCTTTTGCACAAAAACACAATCCAGGGAAATTTTATGTATTTTAAGGCATTCCTGTGTGTTTTCATATGTTTTTGCAGTTTAAATGTAACAGAAATGATGAGTATTTACACACTCATCAAAGACTTAGAAAAATTCTAAGTGTTTATGGTATATACGGTTTTTCCAATTCACTTTGGTCGATTTAGAAGGTCGAGATGCGATTATTTTTACAAGCTATCTTTATGAAAGTTGTAGCTAGTCATGGCGTCTATGAGGTCGTGTAAAAATATGACATGCTTGTTACGCTAAATTGTGAGATAAAGGTTGTTTTATAAGTGACTTGGGACAGATTTTTACTAGTAAAAGACTTAGTTAAATTTGTATGTTTTTCTCATTTTTAACGTGTGAATATTTATGTTCAAACGGGTTTCGTTTTTAAGTATAACAATAAAAGTAACGTGAAGTGGGCGATATTCATGGTTCCTAGGCCTTCCACAAGGGAGGCTAACCACGACTTGTGTTCTATATATAAAGGTTTGTACGTAAAAATGCATAATAAAACTATACATTCGAAAATTTATTTATATGCGATGCATGGATAATAAAATAACGTACGAGATGAAATCAAGATGATATGGACAACACCTCTAGGGTGGTAGAGAGTCGAGAGTGATGAAGGAAAACACACGGGGAAAACACAATTCGCCATAACCATTTATACGATATATATATATATATATATATATATATATATATATATATATATATATATATATATACCCTATATTTCGAATAAGCTTCCAAACGAAAAGGATGATAACTTCTTGTCTTCTTGGGGTTTCTAAATGATGAAGAGGGACTGAGAAACATGCAAGGGAGTTGTGTGGGAGAAGTGGTGATGGAGAAAGGAGTCATACGCATATATAAGTATATGTACGAGTTATATATTGAGTTTTAAGGCATTCACACATGTTTCTACTATTTCGAAGTCAGAGATTGTTGGGATATTGATGAGGCGAAAAGTGAACCACTTTTAGGGGGTCATTTAAGCCCGAAATTGAATTTATTTGATCAAATATTGCCCTAAATCGTTCCTTTTGTGATTTTAGGTACTTTGGGAGTGAATTATGGAAAAGGAAGCAATTCGGACGTTTTTGGAGCATTAAAGTGAAGAAAACGGCAAAGACTTAATTTTCCATGCTTTGAACAGTACCTGACGGCGTCAAGAGGAAGATCCTGACGGCGTCAATAGTTAAATCCATGACGACCCAGTGCAAACCTGAAGGCGTCACAACAAGGGCGTCAAGAGTTAATTTGGTGACGGCCTGCACAAGGGGTATACATGACGGCGTCAGACCCAGATCTAGGCAGTCCGAGAAACTATTTGGCGGCGAGATGACGGCGTCAGACTTTTGTTCTTGACGCCGTCACCTATCAAACTCTATATATAGTTTTCTATTTTTCATTCATTAGAGAGGAACTTGTGTGGAGAAAACTAGGGCCGAACTTTGTAAACCCTAGGTCATATATTACAGTGTTTTCAAGGGTTTTCACCCCTTGAATCCTTTCATGTTCAATTAAGATAAGTCTTCTCTTAATTCATTCAATATGTTTATGTGTTGTTTGAATATATCTTATGCTTGTCTTGATTTCAACATGCTAGGCTAGATCTATCTTGTGTTTGCTTAGATCTAATGAAACCTAGATGTTGATTATATGTTGATTACTTGTTTATGGTTGTATTGGATGAATGATTTCAATGTTAGGCTTAAGAAAACTGGCAGATCTCCATTGTGTAACATGCTTGAACGTCTTAGGAAACATGAACCGATGTGTACTAGGTTTTATTGATTGTATTTAATGCATGAGTAAATTCTAGTGATCCCATGTTAGGAGCTTCTTAGCCGGCTCGACATAGGAGTGAAGTAGGCGCTCATAGGATTGGGGAAGTAAGTACGCCACCCCATGAATGGTATTAAGGAATACAATCTGTCATCCACGCAACTATAACAAGTAATTAACGTGTAAAAGATGTCTAGGGAGTAGTGAAATCTAAGTAAACACAATTCTCCCACATATTGCTCAAAACATTAGTATAATTTAGTTTATTTCCATTTTAGTATTTTAATTTGATTGCATCTTAGTTTTGGGTTAGTTGACTAGCAACTAATTCCGCCCAACTCCTTAAAACCCGAGATTTTTATTTGCTTTCATAAAAATATAAAAATACAAAAAGAATCATCCCTCATCTCTAGACCTAGTCTTTAGGTTTTCTAATCCTAGCGACACTATTCCTAGCTGAACGATCAATCCCCCGGTACTTGTCATTATACTATACTACATCGATCAGGTACACTGCCTGGTGGGGGTTGTAAGCTTCTCGAGATCCCTCGAGAGGTAAAGCCTGGTGCAATCCCTACGCATCAAGTTTTTGGCGCCGCAGCCCGGGGAATAGTTATTGTCTAGGTTAGAATATCTTTTTGTTAGGTCTACTTGCTAGATTCCTTTATAGTAAGATTTTATTTTTATTTTCTAGGTTCTCTTTAGTCTATTTTTTTCTTCGTGCCTTTGTTAGTAAATTAAATTCATTGACTATTCCGTTGACCATTATGGAAAACGCGAATCCACCCCTTTCCCCTAGAGAAGTGGCTTTGTTACGTGAGCAGATTGAGAATGAGATTAGGGAACTTGGGGAGCTTAATAGGTTGATTAAGGTTGAGCTCGACCATGCATTTAGTGACCTAGCGACCGCCTTGTATTCAAATGAGGACCTAGGGCCTAATGATTTTGTGAATGTTGTTGAAGAACTTGAAGAAGTGGAGATTGATCCAAAGTTAGATGATTATTTTAATCTATACCCCACTAAGGAGGAGATTGCGTACTATAATAATCTTATTGACAACCCTCGATCCCCTTTTACAAGAATCGAACCTAAGATAAAAAGAGGCGGTCCTAAGAATGCTAAGATACCATGTATGATTGGGTATAGACACGTTGACAATGCTTACATTGACTTTAAATTCTCAATTAACATCATGTCCTCAAGTGTTTATAATGATATAGTGAAAACAAGACTTGAACCTAGAAGAGATCCTAAATACCCTGATGGAGTTTGTAACTTTGTCGGGAGAATTAAAGGTCTACATGTCTTTGTTGGGAATTTTACTTATATCACCGACTTTATGATTGTGGAAGATCTTGCTAATGTTATTGATTGTCGATTATCCAATGTTGTGTTTGGTAAACCGTTTGTTGAGGAGTCCAAGTTAGAATATGATGAGATAGAAGGGACAATCCGATTTGCAAGTAACACCGATATGATCACTTATAGGATGCCTAATAGAATGAAAGAATTTCGTTTTATACCCCGATTTGACATGGATAACATTGGTGCTTTTGAGGATATCAATGAAGAGGATAAGAAAAAGGGCATGAATTATGTATGGGGAAAGAGGAGTCTTTTCTACAAAGATTGCTTGACTCTAGGACCAAGGTATAAAGTCGATAAGGAATTTGCCCATATGATTATAGGAGTGATTGAGAATAAGGTGATTGGTTTCTACAAAGAACATTTACAATCAGAGAGTGAAACCAACGATGAGGTCACGCAGTAACCTATGACCTTGAGTCTAGCTACAAGACTCGTAAATAAAGAAAAGCGCTTCTTGGGAGGCAACCCATGATTGTGTGTGATTTTTATTTTGTTTGTTTGTTATTTGCTTCCGTATGCATGCTTTATTTTTATTGTTGGTAGATTATGTTTCAAAACTAAAATAGTGAAAATACTTTACTTTGTTGTTTAGCTAGTCTAAACTTCACCCAAAGGTATTTTTGCAAAAGATAAGTGTAAGGGGAAACCCCAAATATGTTTTTAAGAACAAAACCGATCATGATTCTCCACAATATTAAGTGAACATGTATATTCGTATTTGTTAGAGTCAAATGCTTGTATCGAGTCATAATGATGTTTTGCAGGATTTTCCAGGAAGTAGGACGAAGTTTTTCCAGAAATTTTCCGGAAACTTAACATAAGAATTTCTGCAGGTCACTTCTGACGGCGTCATGAGTTTACTCTTGACGGCGTCACGTGTAAAATTCTGGAAATTTTACCAGTTTTGTTTTTCTAACGGAGTCTTAAAGTTTTTGTTGAATTATTAGTTTTATAATCTCCAGGAAATCTGCAAACATCATTCCACAAGCATTATATCTTACTTTGCTTTTTAGGATTTATTAGCATATGTAGATTGCCGCCGATTTTATGCAAGGTTGCCTTGTCTGTTTTCTCAGGTTTTACAGGTTATGTATGACAAGAAGATGATTATTATTCTGGAAGGGAAGCTTTGATTGTTCATTTTCTTGGAGGAAGATCTAACCTGGCCACCTTATTATCCATACCGAGCGAATCAGGGGAGTATTTGATTTCATTTGTTTTACCTATTTCACTTTTACATTCTTTACTTGAACATTGGGGACAATGTTCATCCTAAATGTAAGGGGAGGGTAAAATGATGATACCATATAGTATAAACTTTCGCTTGAGTTTGTTTGTTTGATGGTAGATGTGTAATAAAACTATGAGAAATACTTGTTAGTGCAATTTTAGGGCCAAATTTAAATTTTTTTACAACATTTAGGAGTGAAACTTTAGCCATAGCAAGCGTCTCATGGATAGGAGATTGTATGACTAGCACAAAACCGTACCATACAGAAAAATTTTCCACCCAAATATGTGAGGTTCGCTTTTAGATTTGATAGGAAAAGCATTTACTATTAGTGCTTATGAGTGTACCGGTAGCATTTAGATTCTAGAACTTGCGTTAGTGATGCATCCCGAGACCGCTAGTGAGACCACATTCGTGTAGTAGGATTTACTACATGATAAGAGGCATTAGGATCACCCTTGTGTTAAACCCATATCATAATTACTTGACCATTTAAGTCATATTACTTGGCTGGTTAAGTCAACTAATTTTTCCCACACCTTAGCGTTGTACTCATTTTTAGTACACGAAACCCCTAGTACACCCCTCCGAGCCTATCTTTTCGTTTCTAACTTTAAGCATCTTACTTAAAGGAAGAATTTGTTACACCCCACTTAAATGTACACCCAAATCGCCTTAGCCTCCCGTGTATGCACTCATTTTTAGTGCATTATTGTTATTTGTTAAACCCTAAGTTAATTATCTAATTGATTACATGGTTGCTAAGTCGAGTCATATCCTTGTACATATTGTTTTGGGACGATTGAGACTCATGGGTAAAGTACTTATTTATGGAGTAATGGGGAAGAACATTATATATTACCCCCGTATGTGCGTTAATCTTAAAAGTGCTCCAAGTGTTTTGATTTTCTTAATTCGAGCCATTAGATTAGTTTATTGTAAAGTATGTAAAAATTCAAGTGTAAGGGGAATGTTCATTCCCTACGATGTATTATTTTGGATGGTAGGGTAAGAGTGTATGTGAAAGAAAAAAAAATCGAAAAAATCAAAAAAAAAAAAAAAAAAAAAAAAAATAGAAAAAGAGAAAAAAAAAAAAAAAAAACATACGAACTACCATCCATTTTCATTCTATGTTCATTTTATGTTTTTGTTATTTTTGATTTATTAGCTTAAGTCGAGTCTAGTCTTGGCTTAGCAACGCCATATTGTACATGTAATTAACCAAGATTGTTAACTCGCCACCAGTAAAGACTGCCTATATCCAACAAAACAGTGTATTCCATATCCCTACACCTAACGTTACAACCCTTTAAAAGACCTCTTTGATAGTTTATCCTAGGTGCTTACGCCATGTGGTGGAGGTTTGATACTTTCCCAAGCCTATGGTAATCTATTTTGCTATGACAGGTAGTGAGAGATGTTTTCCATTTCCATATTGTGATATATACTTTATTACACCCGAGAGATGTGAGTATCTAAACACTATTTATAAGGTGCTAGTGTATGACCTCCGTGCTTGTCTTTGGTCTTTAGTGGAACGATTATTTATTGTAATTACTTTTATATTAGTGTTAAATGACCCGTAACTTGTATTTTGACTAGAATAAAAGCGCATTTGCTTGAGGACAAGCAAATCTCAAGTGTAAGGGTATATGATGAGGCGAAAAATGAACCACTTTTAGGGGATCATTTAAGCCCGGAATTGAATTTATTTGATCAAATATTGCCCTAAATCGTTCCTTTTGTGATTTTAGGTACTTTGGGAGTGAATTCTGGAAAAAGAAGCAATTCGGACGTTTTTGGAGCATAAAAGTGAAGAAAATGGCAAAGACTTAATTTTCCATGCTTTGAACAGTACCTGACGGCGTCAAGAGTTAAATCCATGACGACCCAGTGCAAACCTGAAGGCGTCACAACAAGGGCGTCAAGAGTTAATTTGGTGACGGCCTGCATAAGGGGTATACATGACGGCGTCAGACCCAGATCTAGGCAGTCCGAGAAACTATTTGGCGGCGAGATGATGGCGTCAGACTTTTGTTCTTGACGCCGTCACCTATCAAACTCTATATATAGTTGTCTATTTTTCATTCATTAGAGAGGAACTTGTGTGGAGAAAACTAGGGCCGAACTTTGTAAACCCTAGGTCATATTTTACAGTGTTTTCAAGGGTTTTCACCCCTTGAATCCTTTCATGTTCAATTAAGATAAGTCTTCTCTTAATTCATTCAATATGTCTATGTGTTGTTTGAATATATCTTATGCTTGTCTTGATTTCAACATGCTAGGCTAGATCTATCTTGTGTTTGCTTAGATCTAATGAAACCTAGATGTTGATTATATGTTGATTACTTGTTTATGGTTGTATTGGATGAATGATTTCAATGTTAGGCTTAAGAAAACTGGCAGATCTCCATTGTGTAACATGCTTGAACGTCTTAGGAAACATGAACCGATGTGTACTAGGTTTTATTGATTGTATTTAATGCATGAGTAAATTCTAGTGATCCCATGTTAGGAGCTTCTTAGCCGGCTCGACATAGGAGTGAAGTAGGCGCTCATAGGATTGGGGAAGTAAGTACGCCACCCCATGAATGGTATTAAGGAATACAATCCGTCATCCACGCAACTATAACAAGTAATTAACGTGTAAAAGATATCTAGGGAGTAGTGAAATCTAAGTAAACACAATTCTCCCACATATTGCTCACAACATTAGTATAATTTAGTTTATTTCCATTTTAGTATTTTAATTTGATTGCATCTTAGTTTTGGGTTAGTTGACTAGCAACTAATTCCGTCCAACTCCTTAAAACCCGAGATTTTTATTTGCTTTCATAAAAATATAAAAATACAAAAAGAATCATCCCTCATCTCTAGACCTAGTCTTTAGGTTTTCTAATCCCAGCGACACTATTCCTAACTGAACGATCAATCCCCCGGTACTTGTCATTATACTATACTACATCGATCAGGTACACTGCCTGGTGGGGGTTGTAAGCTTCTCGAGATCCCTTAAGAGGTAAAGCCTGGTGCAATCCCTACGCATCAGATATTATTGAGATTTGACTGTTAGTATGACTTTAAGGGTTGTGAGATTGAAAGAAGGCAAATGAGAATTGAGTTCTATACATATATGTCGACTAGGGATTTTTCATACATACACGAATTGATAAATCGTATATCACTTGGTCTCTAGCTGATGAAACATGTTTATTAACATGAAAACATGATGGAATAATTATTAGGATTAAGTAGAAACAATCCGGGTTTAAAATGGTTGAGTTTGGAATTTTTATACGTGTCGAATGGGTTGGATTTTGGCCAAACACTTTGCCTCTATTAAACATATCAAACGTTCGTCTTAGAAGCTAAAATTTAGCGTCCTACTTCTTTGGCAGGTAGACAATTAGAAGGGACAAAAATATGTAAACGTTATGTTTAGAAATTGAAAGATACAAAGGCGTTTTGAAGAGGTCTGGGTCGACTGAAAACTGAAATAAAAAGAAAAAAATTGGGCTTGTATTGGGCTGCTGTGAATAGTAACGAGGGATGTGTTTGGGCTGAAATTTTATTAAGGGTCAAATTATTATTATTAGTGAGTAATTAGGATTAGTGAAGTTATTTAGTTTTCGTTAAACGTGTCGAGAACTTGTTTCGTCGTTTGGTGAATTATGGGATGACGTGATTTCGTAAATATAGTATAATAAGAAAAATTTTAAATTTCCCCGTAAAAATGGTGATTAAAAATAATGACGAAGATTAATATATAATTAAACGTTGTTAATTATATGGATTTTTGTGAGGTTTTACAGTTTGGATTTGATACATGATTGAAATTGACAAAATATTATTAAGTGGTGGTGAAGCTTTTGAAACATGTGCGCATCTTGGTTATTTTGTTACTTCTCCTAATTTGCACCCCATATTGAGTGTACCTATAACTGCATATTGATGTTTGTAATCTATTTCCTATGTTTACTCAGTTTTGACATTTAGCCCATTATGATATGTACATTTTGTAATTCGAGTAATTGTTTAGAAAGATAAGATACTTTATGTGTTTTACCGAGTATAGTAATGTGTTGTGGAAATTGTTAATAGTAAGAAGGACTGATATATGGTTGTTGTTAGCTCCTTTTAGTGGCTATTTTTGTCGTACATTAGTATAAATCCTGTAATACAAGTAAAGTAGATTTTCAAGGTTGATAGTTATGGATAGTTTATATTTTTACTGATTATAGTAATGTGTTATGGGTTATTAGTATTATGAATATGAAGGCTTGACATTTTGTTACCAATCGTATAAATGTGATATAAGGAGTAAGAAACGTGTCTTTTAGCGGATTTGTTAATATGTATATTAAAAGTATGTATTTAGTTATAAGTAGAATTTTTTTAAAAGGATAAGATATGGGACATAATATGTTATGGGGATTATTAGTTGTAGGAAGGACTGATGTTTTGCGGGTATTAACTTCTTTTATTTATATTTGTAGTAATGTGTTATGAAAGTTATTATTAGTGAGGGTCTTGCGTTTCGTTGCTAATCATGGAAATATAAGCCAAGAAAAGTTGCTATGTAGTCCTTTTTAATCGATGGTTTTCGTGGCAAGTTACTATAATCGGGTGGTGAAGCTTTTGAATTTAATCCTTTTGTTATTTTGTGACATATACATTTGATTTGGTCTCTCTTTAGTAGATCTCGGATAGTAAATTTCGTTTTCGTTAATTACAGGCGGTGATTGTATGATATACTCAAGTAGACGGGCTATGATAATAGAGGAAGGCATATGATACCAATATTCGGTAGGGGCACTCTCATGGCACCACAACCACAATTATCGTACCAACAAACAAGCAAGAGTCAACTGAAAAATCTTTAAATCATTAGATATATTGATGTTTTAGATCACATGGTTGGCCTCAAATAACCATTCTATCTAACATTTGCATTAAAGGTTTCATACTGTTGTAGGCATGCGACCAAGTTCCAATTGATGCAGTATATTTAGTAGCATACTTCATGCCTCTGTTTGTTTTTAAATGTTTTATTCAACGGCATGTACTGCAATGGATCTATTTACCTATTGGATGGCAAGTCCATGTTAAAGGTCATCATCTATATATGTGCATAAGTTATGCATTCGATTAGGTCTATTGTGATGTGGTCAAAGATGAGAAGGAATATTCTCCGTCCAACACACGCGTTGGTTTAGTTTAAGAGGATTCGACTGATGCGGCCTTTTACAGTGACGAGGAGAGTTTTGATGCCGTTGATTACGAAAATGCATATTTAGCATTTGACCCAGAGAAATCTCCAAAATTTTATTATTAGCTTTTTATGACGTATAAAGAAGTACTTGAAGGCCTATCATCACGGCATGGATTGGGTTTTGAATCGATAGGCGCTCACACAAATCATTTTATGTTCGAGACAATCAGTTTTGACGTATAGAGAAGTACTTGAAGGCCTATCATGACGGCATGGATTGGATTTTGAATCGATAGGCGCTCACACAAATCATTTTATGTTCGAGACAATCAGTTTTGACGTATAGAGAAGTACTTGAAGGCCTATCATGACGGCATGGATTGGGTTTTGAATCGATAGACGCTCACACAAATCATTTTATGTTCGAGATAATCAGTTTTACAATCGCCAACGCTTGGACGTTTGTTTGTATAATTGTAACAAACTAAATTGCTTATCGGATAATTGACACATTGTCTCATTCTTTCTTTCTTTCATAATTTAAATGGAACAAGTTTACGTTATTACATTTCTTATCATCTCATTGACCTATTTCTTTAAAAAATTACCCGGTGTCAACGGGTCTCTAAGCTATATCTTATATGACATGGACATCCATACCATAAATATTTATAACAATTTTCACTTTCTTTCTTGTGCAAAACTCTTTGAAAATCTCATACATAAGTTTAGGGGAGTGTTTCTACAAATATATCAAAAATTTCAAGTGTTAAACATTTTGATATGAGAAGTATTATGCACACCACAAAAATTGATGTACACACCACAATTATACATATATGATGTTGTAATAAATGTATTCGTTCACATTAGTTTTTGTCGTGTCCTTATCACCCATAGTTAAAAAAAAAAAAAAAAAAAAAAAAAAAAAAAATTACCACCTCATTCTTGCTATTTTATTTATTTTTTATTTTTATTTTTTTTATTTATTTTTTTCCTAATCGTTCATAAAAACCCTAACTTTGAAACTCAAGCAACTTCCTGTCAAACGAAAAGAATAAAACAACACAAAACAAAGACACTAACCATCAAACAATCAAACCAGAGTTACACATAAACCGCCGTCGTTTAGAGCTCAGAACAACAATTAACGGCAAAGAATCATGCTACAGAGCAAGTCATTCGTTCGAAAAACCAAACAAGGCAAAGTTGTTAAGGTATAATTAATTCCCCCTAACCCTACCTGCTATTGTGTGTGTTTTATATTGATTAATTAAGTTTTTTTTTTTTTTTTTTTTTTTTTTTTTTTTTTATTAATTATTATATATATAGGTGGTACGAGAACATTATTTAAGAGATGATATATATTGTGGAGCTTCTTTTTGCAAAGTTTGTGATACTAAAGGTGCTCGTTTCGAGTCGCCCGGTTCGACTATCTTAGTTGTTGATACTAATGTTGTCCTTAATCAGGTATACTTTATGTTTTGTTTTGTTATGTTATTTGTTCACTAAAGGCGAAGATAAGCTGCTTAAAATTAAGCATTTTTTTAGTAAATAGTGTTTCGGTAAATTAGTTTTTGGTAAGCGGAAAGAAGAACGTAGTTAAGGTTATAGGTTAGGTATGAGGTTGGATGCCGTGTTTATTGGGGACGAATCAGATAAGGTCACCAGTTGGTTATTGAAACGTGCTTACTTGACTTTAGAATAAGCAGATATGCAGACGCAGTTTGAATTATCCAATGTGCTTATCTGGGTGATAATAAGCAGATAAGTAGAGGAATTAAGCCATTCCAAACACCCTCTTAATTAGCATTATTGTTATTAAGAAATAAGAATTATGTTTTCCGTATGCCCTGCTTTACTCATTGTATGGTTTGGGTCATTTAGTAACTGTTACTATATTAATTTTGCAATTTATTTAGAAGTTATTATATTTAAATTCCAGTATTAGACTTATGATATGATCCAAATGTTACATTGTTACTACGACTAAAAGTACACATAGGAAAAAGTATGCTGGTTTTTCATGACAAAACCCGTCCGATAGTTGCAGTCACGTGAAAATGGTATTAGGCGTTGCTAGTAATAGTAAAAGTTAATAGACACTAATTATGACTGGACTTACCGTTTCCCTGTCAAATAAAGAGACGTACGTCAGTCATGTTAGTTAATTTAAGTACATGTTTATGCTTCGCACATGCTTATACATATTTCCTTTTCATTTTAGATCGATTTGCTTGAAAATACAGCAATTGACGATGTGGTGGTGCTGTCTGTGGTGTTGGATGAGGTCAAGAATAAGAATCTTGGAGTTTATAACAGACTCAGGGCATTATGCAGTAATTCGTTAAGAAGATTCTTTGTATTTTCTAACGAACACCATAAGTAAGCTTCTTTATTGTTCGTAAGATTGCTTGCTGTTATTCATAATGAGATGTTAATCATGTTTGTAGATTTCACTGAATGTTTGGATATCTTTTTAGAAATGTTTATTCTCCAGTAAAATCTTCCTATGTACGTTAAAGTGGTAATCTGAAGTAAAGCTAAGGATCATCACTCGTCTTTGTAGGTTTATTTTCCATTAACAGAACATGATTGCCATTCTGTTAATGTTACAGGACATCTGTTTTTAACATTTTAGTTCTATATACTCTCGTTTGTATTCTTATGCTCCTAACGACGTTATCTTTTCGTTGTGAAGGGATACATATGTGAAGGCTATGACAGGCGAGAGTCCAAATGATCGCAATGACAGAGGTGTGATGTCTAATTATCTTGCAACACCAGAATTAATATTAAGTGTCTATATTAGGTATTAAAAGTTATACCCTGATGCACCGATTGTTGTGTCATTTCAGCTATAAGGGTGGCAGCACAGTGGTATCAAAACCATCTTGGTAGCGCGACAAAAATCTTAATGATCACAAATGACAGGGAAAATAAAAGAAAGGCCACTGAAGAGGGAATTTCTTCAGAGACAGGTACGGCATAATCAAATAATTATACTAAATTTAGTTATCAGTTTCCAGTCTGCTCGGTTTCACACATTACTTTTTATTCTGTTTCAGTGGAGTCATATGTGACATCACTTGGTCAGCCAGCCCTTCTTGACCTACTTGTACAACCTCATACCTCTGAGGATATGGAAATTGAAGATTTAAGGCCTTCAAAGAAGAAAGTTATATATACTGAGGTATTATTGTATTTATGTCTATAGTTACAAGTATGCCGTTGATGGTCATATCTACTTTAGTCACATGTTTTAATATGATTTTTTTTGATCCAGCATAAACCCATTTCAGAGATTACATCTGGGATGCGTTGTGGAATATACCATCAAGGAAAACTTCGTGTTAACCGTTATAATCCATTTGAAGCATATGTTAGAAGTGAGAGTATTGGCGATGAAATTATAATATTTGGCCGTGAAAACATGAATAGGGCTTTTGATGGAGATATTGTTGCTGTCCAACTTTTGTCTAAAGATGAATGTCTTAACGAAAAATCTCTGCACATAGCCGACGAAGGTAAGTTGACACGTGACAGTCAGTATCTGCATGTTGTAAACAAATATAAATTGCTTTTTGTAAGCTTTGTAATCATGTTTCAGATGATGAAGAAGATGATGGTGTTCACTTAGCACCAAGCAGTGCCGATGATGCTCCAAGAATTGCAAATTCGGCACAAGGTTCTTCTGAAAATGCTAACAATGCTCCTTCACGTCGTTATGGGCGTGTTGTTGGCATTATTAAACGTAATTGGCATGCGTAAGTGTTCAGTTTAAATTTTATCAAGACATTGTTATTATTATTATTTTTAATTGTAATGGTGATACCAAATAAATGTTTGTCTTTTTATAGTTACTGTGGATCTTTAGAGCCAATGGCTATGCCAGCAGGTAATGCTGGTATTGCCCATGCTTTATTTGTGTCCAAGGATCGAAGATTTCCAAAGATAAGAATTCAAACTCGGCAGCTCGGTAATCTTTTGGACAAAAGAATTATTGTTGCAGTCGATACTTGGGATTGCCAATCCCGATACCCTTCTGGTCATTATGTCCGAACAATAGGAGATATTGGAGACCGTGAAACTGAAACAGAGGTACCAAATATGATAATGTTTCTGCCTAATAAACAGATTAATGTTTATGCTTAAAATATATTTATCTTTCTGTAAGATTAATGATTGTGAGCAAATGCGCAGGTTGTATTAATAGAGAATGATATTGATGCAAAACCATTTACTTCTCAAGTTTTGGCATGCCTACCACCGCTACCATGGTCAGTGTCCTCAGAAGATCTATCAAATCCCATTAGACAGGACTTGCGTCATTTACGCATATTTAGCGTGGACCCACCAGGTATTTTACCATCTTATATATAATTCATCTAAGTCAAGCTATGGTTATCAGTCTTGCATATTCTACACATCTTCTGGTTCTTGCAGGATGCAAGGACATTGATGATGCATTACACTGTACTTCACTTCCAAATGGAAACTTTGAAGTTGGAGTTCGTATCCTCGAGCATTTCTTTATTATTTTCTGAGACAATGATAATTTGGGAATATATGTTGAGTTTGTATGTATCCTTTACTATAGTTGATAAGATATTGCTGATGTCACGAATTTTGTCCACCCTGGAACACCCCTTGATAATGAAGCTACACAAAGAGGAACTTCTACCTACCTTGTTGAACGCCGCATTGACATGCTTCCCAAACCTCTTACAGAAGGTATTGTCATCGGTTGTTTAGTATACCTTGATAAATTCTGCAAGATGATATTTAACCATTAGTTTATTGACTTGTTTACTGGATCTTTTTTGAAGATATATGTTCCCTTCGGGCTGATGTGGAGAGGCTAGCCTTTTCTGTTATTTGGGTAAGGTTTACAACGCTTTTGTATCTTTTCGCATGTTGGTTTCGTTTTATATAGTTCCTGCTTCTTATGATTTGTATATCTAGTACGCTATTATTTGGTATCACATTATGGGTAGTACCAATCCATGTCAAACATGATACTTTAGTATCAGTATCTGTAAGTTTGACCTTTGGTATGCTAGTTCTTATGTTTTAATTGTTTGGGTCGAAGCATATTAATCACAACTAGTTTATTCTACTTTCAGGAAATGACTTCCGACGCTCATGTTATTTCTACCAGATATACAAAGAGTGTCATCAAGTCATGTGCCGCTTTGTCTTACGTTGAAGCTCAAGCAAGGATGGATGACAGGTGCATGACATGTTTATTAGTTCTTTTTCTTAAATTTCACTCCTGATAGTTTTCTTCGTGCTTTTATGTTTTCAACATCCCTTTATATATCAACTCATGATGTGATTTTTCTTTACTTTCAGCCGGTTGTTGGATCCAGTAACCAAGGATTTGCGGAATATGAATATGTTAGCAAAGGTATGTAATTGATGTTGCTTTTTTATGGGGAAAATACAAAGAACGGTGTCAGAAATAAACTTTAGCTAAATTTCCGTTTAGCGGAGCATGCTTTCATTTTGTACATTCATCTTATGCAAAAATAAAAGGATATGAAAAAGGTAATAAGTTACTTGATGAAATCTGGGTTTAATTTTAGCGACTACTGACTAATCAGCAGAAACTTCTGACAAATTATTAGATGTATAGGGACTGTACATGGATGGATTTATAACTGTATTTCATATGGGTTTTGGTTACTCAAAATGGTGGGAAAACAAAGTTTGACCGGTTAACTTGTTTCAATCTTTTGTTCGACATATGGTCCAGTGGGTTTTGAAACACAGAGTAGTTGAGTTCAACAATAAAAATGTTAAAAATACTACTGATTTATCTCAAAGGGATCAAAAGTTGAGGACAATGCTTAAAACTAAGAAATTCGAACACGTAAACGGGTCAGACTTTGTTATACTTCTGTTTTAGCAACCGGACCCCAACCGGAGTGTAACTGTAGAGTCCAAAACCATGGAAAATCTCTATACATGCATCTAAAGGTTACTCTACTTGGTTGTTCTTGTCTTCTTGACAAGTCATCTAATTTCACAGTAAACAATGTTACCCTATTTTTAATCTTTTTAGAAATATGTTACATTTCTTTATCTAAATGAAAATACGTTTGCCTTACTTAACGTAAGTTACCTTTTTTGAACATATTTAAAAAGTATCATTACCTTTCTCTACGCAAATGAAAGTACGTTTTCCTGCGTGAACATTTGCCTAAAGGATCTTACCTTTCTTTGCCTTTTCCACTAAGTTAACGAGCTTGGTGCTTGTGTAAAATAGCATTGACATTATTCGTACAGCATAAACATTTTTGCTGTCTTCCTCGGTAAGGAGAAACAAGAATAGGAGAGAAAGAGAAAAGGAAAAGAGTGAAAAGAAAGGAAGACAGATAATGCTTTATTGTGTTTTTGAGTTGAAGAGAAAGGAAAAGAAAAATGTATTCTTTAACACCCCTTATAATTAAAACTATGTTAGTTAAGGTCGGGGTAGTCCAAAATTTCCCAGATTTGATATGAAAGTTTAGGAAAGAAACACACTTAATATTTTCTCCTGGTTCTGTTCTCATCCCTCTGTAAATACTCGGGAACACAATTTTTTTCTCGGAAGTAAAACTAACTGGGATTATGATGATCTAGTTGGCATTGTTGCTTAATGGGATTATAAAGCCATAAATTTAACGAACTACTCTTGTTGCATATGATTTGTAGATAATGCGGGCAAGGCGTATCGAGAGAGGGGCCATAACTCTTGCTTCTGCAGAAGTCAAATTCCAAGTTGACACGGAGACTCATGATCCTCTTGACATTGGTAAAATCTGTTTTGTATTTCAATAATTATATTTACGTCAAGTAAAAAAAGTTCTCTTAATTTCAACTGGTTTTCTGGTTATGTAACTATCATGCAGTTTGATTTTTGGAGGATAGTACCACCAAAGCTGAACATAACTGGCAATATTTCTGAATTGTTTGATTGCAATTGTCTTTGCTTTCTCATATTCTTGTATAACCTTTACTGCAGGCATGTATCAAATCCGAGAAGCAAACCAAATGGTTGAAGAGTTTATGCTTGCTGCTAATGTTTCAGTTGCTGAACAAATCCTTAAGAGCTTCCCTCAGTGTTCATTGTTGAGGTTAGTTAGTTATCTATATGCCTATAATATTAATAATCATCAAATAAAAACATATAAATGTGACATTCCAATATTAAAATCTATATACAGACGCCATCCTAGTCCAACCAAAGAGATGCTTGAACCTTTGCTACGTACTGCTGCTTCTGTTGGCCTCGATTTGGATGTGTCATCATCCAAAGCACTCGCTGACTCACTTGACCGTGCTGTGGTTAGTTCTGTCTACCAATTTTGCCAATCATTATAAAAGTCTTTGTACAGTTATTTAATATTTATCATTCACCTAAAATGTTTCAGGGTGAGGACCCATATTTCAATAAGTTGATCCGTATTCTAGCGACAAGGTGTATGACACAGGTTGGTACACTTAAATGTGTTAGCTGTATTTCATTTAATTATCTGAGTTTTTTTTCTACACATTTTTACATATGTATATACCACCGCAGGCGGTTTACTTCTGTAGTGGGGAGCTTAGCCCGCCAGAGTTTCACCATTATGGGCTTGCTGCACCTCTATACACACATTTCACCTCACCAATTAGAAGATACGCTGGTAAATAAAAGTCTCAGTGGGTGGTATTGGTGCTATTTTTTTATGTACTTTTGGATGGATAATAAGCTTTGTTAAATTGGTTGCAGATGTTATAGTGCACAGGTTGCTTGCTGCATCTTTAGGAATATACAAGCTGCCACCTATATTCCAGGACAGACCACAACTCACCAGCATCGCTGACAGTAAGAATGCTAAGAATAAATTATGCATCAACGACACTTTCTTTCTTTTCAGATGTCAAACTACGCTTGATAATTATGCATTTTCTTTCTATTTAAACACAAACAACAAGAAAAGACTGTCTAATCTATAGGAACTCACATCGTGTATATTTAATTTTAAATGTGCATTGCTCACTTTTATTTATTTATTGTCAGATCTAAATTATCGGCATAGGAATGCTCAGATGGCAAGTCGTGCCTCCATAGAGCTTCATACAATAATCTTTTTCAGGAAAAGGTATTCAACATCATTATCATCGTTATATCAATAATCATAATATCATGATCTTCATGATCTTTTTTCTTTGTGTGTTCTTACAGGCCTACTGACACTGAAGCCAGAATTGTAAAGATTAGAGCTAATGGATTTATTGTTTTCGTGCCCAAGTATGACTTTCTAACTTTTGAGGACAAATGAATTATGTAGAGACAAGTTTGTTTGAGTAAATACAAACTTACTAATTTTTTTCCTTGTAGGTATGGTATTGAAGGGCCAGTGTACTTGACAATGAGAGGTGAGAAAGGAGGGGGTGAATGGGTCGTGGACGAGCAGCAGCAGAAGATTAAAAAGATTGATGGATCAATATCTTATGGTGTTCTTCAGACTGTACAAATCCATATGGAGGTTGTTGAACCGCAGCCCAACCGGCCTAAACTTCAGCTCACTCTTATTTAAACAGTAAGATTTTGAACTTACACTATTTTATACTCCGTATGTTTTTCTAGCTTCTTTCAAGATAGCATTATAAATATGAGGATGTGTGTATGCAAAGAATACTTTGTTCATTATTCTATTCAAATACAAGATTTTTTTTTTTTTTTTTTTGGAAGTGTTTGTATCTTTGGGGTTTATGGGTTTATCTAACTTAAATGCACAAAAGTTGAACTAATGGTCCAGTGAATATTGTTCTTATACATAAATAGTTCATCTCTCAAAGTTTCTCAAGTTTGTTTTGTAGTCAGCTGGTAGCTATATAGTATATTGATATTTCACGACAAGTTCAACATGAAAGCTAGTCAATTTTGTGCAGAAACTGCAGCCTAGCACATATCGTATGATACTGTGGGACTTGATAGTACTGTATTTTTAGAGCATCATTTACCATTAATAACACTCAAACATCGCCTCAAAATTATGTTCCTTGCCATCCATGTTTAAAAAATCAAAACTAATAACACTTATAATCAAAAGTCGAGAGTGTTGGCTTCTGTTGTTAATTACCCATTGTTTGTACGTATCCAAATATGATTTGGGCAAACACAAATATTGACAAAGGAAGAAAAGAAGGGAACAACTGTGATCAATTTAATGAATCAAGTCCCATGATATCGAAAAGGACATGAAAGCATGCTGCAATGTGTCAAACATTTATGCTATATTGGCATTATATCAATGCTAAAGAATAAGTAGGCTAGACTTCTTTTGATGCTTGTTTAGTACTTAACAATTCATAAAAGATATGAAAGAATTACTATAAAACATAAAGATATAAATGGTTGTGTACAATCTTTCATCATCCAGTGTGCCCATTAGGGCAACCAGTAAACAATAACAGATCTAGGATTTCCGATCCCAATATGTGCTACCATAACTAATCATTTTCGGGTGATGCATTAGACTGTCTCACTTTTTTTAAATCTTTTGAATATGCATGTGCATCCTAGCTGACCATGAATGCCCACCCATGTGCGGTTGCTTAATGTAAATGATCATGTCAAGATCCACATGAATACCGTTGACCATCCAGTAAGCGCAATTGCTGCAACTAAGTAACACCACATCGTAAGCACCGAACACTCCTCTTGTCCCACATTGAACAATTGGGTCATCGTACCTACATACCAAAATATCAGTTATAACCTTAAAATTTTAACAAACATGGGCATAAGTCTCAGCGACACACGAACTATGACAACCAATAACTCATTAAATGGTTGCTATTGTACAATAAAACATGGGTACCATTATAATTCCAGAACATAACAAGAATTGCTTACTTATGTTCATGGCAGGGGGCACTGTGTACTGAATCAATAGCACAAAACTGAAGAGGGGATCAGAAGGAAGTAATCCTAGACTGGTCGCTGTTTTAATCACTAGGATTCCGATCATTGGAAGAATCATAAATCGTACAATGATCATTGTGATAATGATTACTGGTTTGATGCTTGCTCTTCTTAGACCTGCAATCACAAGTTGATTGTCTAAGAAAGAATGACAATGATTTGCTTCATATCTAGACTTAACAAAATAAAAGTTAAAAATCGTTCATATTCGCCAAGTATCTTGTTTTTTGACATAAAAAGGATAATCGGTTTGAAATTAATGAATCTTTACCTTGTATTAGGTTGCCTCCTAGTATAAGTGTGATGCAAGGTATAGTTCCATCCCTATATAACAAGGTAAAATGCTGTTAAGAAAAGGTTCTTGAATTACTAACATCACAACCGAATTAGAAGAAACATACCCTAGTAGTGTGACTGAATCTTGGATCACTCGTAAAGGAGCATTATCGCCAATTACAAGGTTTTTCAGCCATGGAGTTGCCCCAAAAACCAAACCTACAATCTGAACACAGGACAAAATGACTATTATATTTTGCACATGCATAATATGCAGTATTATAGTTCAACTGGTTTTTTAAAACTTACAGAACCAAGCGTTGGAGGAGCCAATAGTTCCTCTAATACAGTGTGGAGTATATCTTCAACTTTACTTGAAAAAGATGCTTTTTTCACATCCTTGCTCACCAACCCTTGAATTTGTGTGTCGTCACTAGTTGAGTACGATAAAGGGACAACCACATCAATATATTCTTGGGTTTCTCCATTTAGGAGATGAGTTTTTTCATTTGCATTTGAGTCTTTGTTGGGTTCTTGTGGTAAATCCTCGATTTCTTTCATTGTAGTGTACCTTGAACTTGAGCTTTTTAATAGCTGGTAAGTGTATGTCCAAATGTAGAAGCTGCCCAACTGCACATAAGTTTAAATTCGATTTTCAATCATGGTGTGAAAATCAAAACATTTACTCAATGAAAAGCATTATTGCTGATTTTTATGAAGAAGTGAGCTCACCGCCATGGAGAATGATGAATATGAGAGTCCCTTGGACTTGCAAACGCTATGTTCTCCGAAAGGGCTTCCACCCTCGGTGCAGATTGCAGGGACAATAATCAATAGAATGTTTCCCAAATTTCCTATATCATATCATACAAAAAGAGTGTAAAAATCCGGCAAGACCTTTATACTTTAATCTGAGAAACAAGTACAAACACTTGCAGAGTTGGTTATATTGAACCATATACAAATGCAAATGTTAGCAAGAAATCAAGAATGCAAATATGAATACCTGTGGAGCACATAGCTATAAGTAGGCCCTCCAAATGTGGCTTTGGTTTTATTAGTTTTGTTGCTATCCATCCCAATATACCTCCACAAAGAAACGTTATTCCAATATTTATTGGCATAAACCACCTACAAGATGTAGAATAGCATGTTACCACTTAATTAGCAAACTTACCAATGATCAGAAGTTTTAGAATTATTTGATGATGATAAAGAACTACTAATTAATATTGATATAAATTTCATTCTCGACACGCATAATTAATCATATACGTATATATACATGCATGCAAAATGAAATTAGCTCATACCATGAGATAATGTCTCCAAGGGTGACTGTTTTTGCAAGGCTGGCAAAAATAAGCGACGGAGTAAACGCCACAAACACAATCTGCAATAAAGTTTCCTTATTTAGAAATTTCTTGTTGAATGTTGACATAACATACAAAGTAGATATTGGCATGAAATCAATAGTACCTTATTAAGCGACTTGCGTGTGTCGCTAGAGAGAATATTGAAGTAATCCGTAGCCATAACGGCTCCTATTGAACTAACCAACAACACCTCCAATATTGGCATCGACGCCGTCTCAAACAACGACCAAAACCCCATTTTCCTTGAGTCGTCGTTAGTTCGATCTTAACACAATAATCCTCAAGCAGAAACAACTTCTTATACACTTTTGCTTTGTATCTCTTTTCTTTTTATATATATGTACAAGTTGTTGTTTGGTTGAAGAAAGATCCTGGCAAACAGCGGACCAAAAGCAAAATTGAATTCAAACTCATACAAATGTAATAAATAAAGATACGAGTGAGATATGTTTTTTGGAAACATTGAATAGACATAAATGATGCAAGAAATGACAAAGCAATAGAATATATCACAAGCAAGTTGCCTTTTGGGTTCCAGCTTTTATAATAAAAGTAGCGGGGTATCCGCGCGTTGTAGCGGCGGGTATTATGAATTTTAATTTTTCGGTGAATCATGTATTTTAGTTTATTATGTTATTTTTTACAATAAATTTACGGATATCAAGAATTTTGTTTAGCCCGTGCCCGTTTGGGCTCGAGCCCATTTGGCCCGCACCTGTTCGGGCTCAAGCTCATTTGGCCCGTTGCCCGTTCGAGTTTGAATATTTGTATAATGTGCTTTATTATTTGTATTAGTGACATTTATTGTAGGAATTGTGTTTAATTTAGTTGTACACTATGCGCGATAATTTATATTTCTTATGTAAGGAGTGTCTTAATATCTCTATTAATTGTATTTATTAACCAGTTAATTAATTGATTACATTAAATAGTATTAATGCGCATTTTTTTTAATATGTGCATTAAAGTAGTGTACACTATACTTCTTGTCTTGTAAGTCTGAAAATTATGTACATTAAAGTGGTGTACACTATGCTTCTTTTCTTGTAAGTCTTAAAAAATTACAGGCATTGAAAACTATATTTGTAACAATCTATATTTCTTAAAGACACTAAAATTTTTAGTCTTTTAATTATATATATGTATGCATCTTTTTTATTAAATTTTTTTTTTTTAATATTTTAAATAGATTATAAGGTAGTATAAATAATACAAAGAGAAGTTGCGAGTCGACTTTGACAGCCGCCTTCTAAGTTACCCTCCACGAAATAAGGACCACATAATGTATTATCATGCACATGTCACAAAACATTAAATAATTACTAATGTAAGACATCTTATTAGACTAAAATTGAACTTTTCTTAGTAAGCATCAATTGATTTATAAAGTGATATTTAAAAAATGCGTTAACAACCTAATTTTTTCGCATGATAGAACTTTATTACTAATTTATTGTGTACATTAGGAGTATTTTGAAAGACTAGAACAGTACTCGCGCAATGCAGCGACGGATATCGTGTGATTATATTTTGCGTTATTTGGTTACACGTTTAGTTGTTTTCATGCTTTATAAGTAAAGATATTAGAAATGGTTAAGCAAATAATTTTAGTTTGAACAACCAACCGCTTCCTAACAAACTTCCTAACCAACTTGTTTTCTAACAAATTAATTTTGAAATCTTTCCATAAATAGTAAGAAAAAAGTCTGAATTTTAAGTCTTTTTAATTATAGAATAGTCCCAAATGCATTATATAGTAGTATAGATGTGTTCCAAAACATAATTAACATACAAGGTGAAAAAAAAAAAAAAAAAAAAAAAAAGCCCTTAAATCCTGAACATGATCAACCTCGAAACCAATACGCAAGGGACTCTCTTCTGAGACTTTTTTCCATCGCCGATGCTCAGGCCGTGACACACTTCGCCCACTCCCACGACCGTCCTTCTCCAAGTATAAATATCTTTATCGACGTTCGTTTCTCAATTATCTCCATTTGCTTTGGATTTTTATGTATAAAGATGTATCCATTTTGTTTGGCAAGAAGATGTGACCCATTTTGTTGTCTTTTGTTTGCTTAAAAGATGGTCAATATTTGGTCCATATTTCTTCATATATTTACTGTTTATATACATGACTTACGAACAAGATTTTAAGGAAACAGTTTTGGAAGCGTTAAATTTGTTTTGAAACACAATAGCCATATAAGAAACTCTAAATTTTTACATAAAATATAAATAAATAAAGACATAGTTTCAATGAACTTCGCCCTTCGTGCCTTTTTGGTCATTAAACGTGTTTTTCTACTCGTTACACAAACATAATGTATTTTGGATTGTATAATTTACCATTTCGTTATAAATATATCCATTAACCAACTAATTTACATATTCCATTCTTTTTTCATATACTTTAACAGTTTAACGTTCAATTGACATACGAAATGATAAAAGATCATAAATATGGGAAAAATATATAAAAATCTGTTCTCATGTTGATATTTTTCTAAAAACGATGAAGCATACGAAAGGCCAAATAGTACTAGATTAGATTAATGACAAGTTAACAGCTCAATCAAAAACGTGAAATACAAGTGGTCCAAGTTGCTTGTGGGAGACTCACAACTTAATGTCGGATTCATGGCCCACACATTTGAACCATATTGCAATGCCAAATATAAAAACTCGTCACCAATGACGAGGTACGGGCCCACTGGTGAGCGACCCATTTTAAGTTAAAAAGTGCTACTACGAGAGACGGAACTTAGGCTAGTACGCAAGGTAATGTTTTTTTCACCATATACATCAGCGTCACATCAGCTTTCTATCTCTTCTCACTTCCCTTCATCACTTTTCACCTTTTAGTGGGCAAGAGGACCTCTCACTTCACCTTTCATTAAATAACCACTTTATAAAAATATACCCCGCTAAATACCCCACACACACTCACATACAAAATAAAAAATAATAAATGGGGCCCAATTTCCTTGTTTACCATTTGGTTGTGAGACCACCAATTGTGATGTTAAAATTTGCGCATGGCTCGTGAATTGGGGTAGAGGGCAAGGAGATAATTGGTGAAAGTGAGCCCATTTGGTGAGGGTTTCTTGCCCTTGCCTACTAGCAGCACAAGAGTTTTTCGGCCCCTCAGCGAAATTTCCCGTTGTGGCGGAACTAATAGGTGATAATAACCATTTTCAAAAGTTGATTGACTGATTACTACTTACTAGTGTTTGCATAACTTTGTTTTGTAAGATAATGAAAACCCCGTCGGTGTATCGTATTATTAGGCAACTATATATAAAATACACATAACATGAAATCCTAATGGACTTCATATTACTGTCTAATATTCTTCGCAATTGGAGCGACGAAATCGCAAAACCTCATATTAGAAAACTAAATGAACAGTAAGCAAAGGTAAACTAAGTGGATTTTTTATTTTTTAATCTAAGAGAATGGGTTCACAAACTCATTTAATATTATTTTTTTTCTATAAGTAGGACCTACTATTTCTCTTAGTTTGTCTATATTCAAAAGACATTAATTGTAATACCCTTCTCAATAAGTGGCTCATATAGATGTGAGGTCATTCTAAATATACCTAATTATTCTACTAAATAAACCTATATTAGTTACCAATCATTATGTTTTTATAAATTACCTAATATATGCATTTA
The DNA here is from genome assembly GCA_030686995.1 of Artemisia argyi. Classification (NCBI taxonomy): domain Eukaryota; kingdom Viridiplantae; phylum Streptophyta; class Magnoliopsida; order Asterales; family Asteraceae; genus Artemisia; species Artemisia argyi. The sequence goes on along the minus strand of CM060704.1, from coordinate 103,577,660 downwards.
AGGGGGTGTTTATTTTTTTTGTTAGCTAAGAGATGGGTGAGGTTCATATGGGACTCATGCCTCTTAGTGTGTCTTAATGGTTGTTGTAATCAATGTTTACTTTTTTTCTTAATTTTGTTATTAACTATTACTCCGTATTGTTTTACTTTTATGTTCTACATTCGCATGTATCCGTAAGTAAATATCATATTCTTGTATACCTTACATCTACATCTAATACAACTACCGCTTAAACTTATCTCATAATGTGTATCAATTTCTTTAAATACTATCAGCAACTTAAACAACATCAAACTCAACGTTATATTTTTTTCATATGCAAATTAAAAAAAAATAATAATAATAAATAAAACCTCTAAAAAAACCTCTAAATAAAGTTCGTTGAAAGTATATATCGAAATGCACGTCTACTGAAAGATAAAAAAAAAATAATAAAAATAAAAATAAAATAAAAAAATGGTGCATTTTTTGTCGCTTGAGATATTTTATTTTTATTTTTTTTAAATGTGTAAAGTGGTTTTTTAATTTTGTTAAAAGAATGATTGAATAGGATGTAAAGAAGATCGGGTATATACTGAACTCTAAATATATTGCTAATTTTATACTTTTATGGTTGTATGCATCGAGCGTAGTTTGCAACCAAAAGCTCTGATATCAAAGTTTAAGCGGAAAGTAATTTGGGAGAGAAAATGAATTATTATTAGTGAAAGTGTTAAGTACAAATGAGAGATGAAATGAGTTTTATAGAGAGATGATTAACGAAACTAACTAACATTCAAACTATTTACAATATTAGTCCTTATAGAATGAACTGATGTACAAAGAACTCTAGTAACTTTATACCCTCCCCTCAAGTTGGAACTTCTTGAAGACCCAACTTGTCAGATAAGAAGGTATGTTGAGCAGCTCCTAAAGCTTTTGTCATGATGTCAGCCAGTTGCAAATTGGTGGGGATATAAGCAGTTTGTAAGAAACCATCTTGTACTTTGTCTCTAGTGAAGTGACAGACAATGTCTAGGTGCTTGGTTCTCTCATGATAACAAGGATTAGCAACTATTTGCTGAGGTGCTTTATTGTCACAGAACAATGTTATAGGCACTTTAACAGGTATATGTAGGTCCTTTAGCAGATAAGTTAACCATACAAGTTCGTAGTTGTGGCCATACTCCTGTACTCTGCTTCAGTGGAAGACCTGGACACTGTGGCTTGCTCCTTTGTCTTCCATGAGATTAAAGAATGACCTAAGAATATGCAATACCATGTCAAAGACTTTCTAGTCATCAAACAAGAGGCCCAATCAACATCTGAGAACCCTGCAACTTTCAAGTTTGACTGCACAGGATAGAAAAGACCCTTTGAAATTGTTCCTTTTAAGTATCTGAGTAGGTGCAGGGCTGCTTGCATATGTGGTTCCTTAGGTGAAGACACAAACTGACTCAAATGTTGTACTCCATAAGAAATATCAGGTCTTTTCATTGAGAGATAAAGTAGTCTCCCTACAAGTCTTCTATATGATTCAGGATTAGAAATAGGAGCCCCTTTATCCAATGATAGCTTTAGATTTTGTGGCCGAGGAAAACTAGTAGGTTTTGCAGCAGTTAACCCTGCATCTTTGAGAAGATCTAAAACATACTTTCTCTTATGCAAATGAGTGCCATTGTCTGTTTTGCACATTTCAATGCCCAAGAAATATCTTGCTAGACCCAAATCTTTTATTGTGAACTTTTTATCCAAAGCCATTTTAGTATCTGCAATCTCCTGATAACAATATCCAGCGAGTAAGATGTCATCCACATACACCAATGCCATGGTATAGGATTCTCCTTTTGCTTTTACAAATAAAGAGTAATCATGTTTGGATTGTACATAACCCAATGAACTGAGAAACCTTGAAAGCTCTTGATTCCATTGTCTTGAAGCTTGCTTGAGACCATATAAAAACTTGTTGAGTTTACAAACTTGACCAGGTAAAGCTTTAGTATATCCCTCTAGTGGTTTCATGTAGATATCTTCTTCTACATAACCATGTAAAAATGCATTGTTCACATCCAATTGGTGTAAAGGCCACCCCTTAGCAGTAGCTATAGCAATAAGAACTCTAATAGTGGCTGCTTTTGCAATTGGAGAGAAAGTATGTTTGTAATCAAGACCCTCCCTCTGATCAAAACCTCTAATAACCAACCTTGCCTTGTACTTATCAACAGTACCATCTGGTAAGAACTTGATTTTGTAAACCCATTTGGAAGAGATTGCTTTCTTTCCTTCTGGCAAAACAGTGAGTTCCTAAGTTTCATTAACATCCAGAGCATGTAACTCCTTGTCTATGACATCTATCCACCTTAGATCAGAGGCTGCTTGTGAGTAGGTGGTTGGTTCTAAGCTTGCTAAAACATGTGCCAAAGAAGCAACATATTCTTCTGGATAAGGTTCAAAATCTTTATTATTGAACAAAGGATAAGCTGGTTGTTTGGTGTTTGCTGCCATGGATGCTTTGTGTTTTCCAATGACAAAATCTTTTAGCCAAGCAGGTTGATTAGTAGACCTGGTAGATCTCATTGTTGGAATGAAAGGTTCAGAAGAGTGATTTTGAGTAGGAATAGGTATCTCAGCTGGAGGTTCTTCAGGTTCCACAAAAGTATTATCATCATGAATAAGATCAGGGGTATCAGGGGTGTTTGGAGTAACATCAACTTCAGGATCATTCATAGTACTCTGCACAGGGCTATTTAGAACCTCATCTTCTTTAGTTGTTTTTTAATCAGGCCAAAATTTCTCAACTGGTGCTCTGATACCATATCAAAGTTTAAGCGGAAAGTAATTTGGGAGAGAAAATGAATTATTATTAGTGAAAGTGTTAAGTACAAATGATAGATGAAATGAGTTTTATATAGAGATGATTAACGCAACTAACTAACATTCAAACTATTTACAATATCAGTCCTTATAGAATGAACTGATGTACAAAGAACTCTAGTAACTTTATATCTGATTTACAAATATTAAATGCAAGGTCATATTCTAATTATATACTGATACACAATTATATTCTACAAAATTAAACAGGTCTTGTTGCATCAAAATTATGGTGCAAAGTTATAGGGTGACTGATGAGGCGAAAAATGTTACGCTTTTAGGGGGTCATTTAAGCTCTAAGTCGTGAATATTTGATCAAATATTGCCTCAAATCGTTCCTTTTGTCATTTTAGGTACTTTGGAGAAGAAATCTGAAAAAAAAGCATTTTGGACGTTTTTGGAGTGAAAAGTGAAGAAAACGACAAAGTCTCCAAATCAAGCTGAAAACAGTACCTGACGGCGTCGCATGTTGGAAAAGAGGTGGATATTAAGTTTACACGAGACGCGCCAGAAAGGTTTTTTGGATTTAAAGAGTGACGGCGTCACCCTTTGTGACGCCTAGGCCGTCACGTACATTCTATAAGGTGACGGCCAGTGAAGATTAAAAGGGGACGACGTTAGATCTGGATCTAGGCAATCTGAGGAAAGTATTGGCGGCAAGTTGACGGCGTCACATGTATAATGTAACGCCATCAGATTGTATTCTCTATATATAGTTTTCTAATTTTCATTCATTAGAAAGAGAACTTTTGGAGGAACTTCACCATAAACCATAGGACGAATTTTAACCTTTTTGTAAGGGTTTCAAACCCTTATTTCATCCATGAATAATTAAAGATAAGTCTTCCAATAATCATTCAATATGTCTATGTGTTGTTTGATTCTATCTTATGCTTGTCTTTATATTAACATGTTTGGCTATGTTTATTTGTGTTTGCTTGGATGTAATGAAACCTAACTATTGATTATTGATTGATTGTTTGTTATTAATTGTTGTTCAATGAATGATTTCGATGTTAGGCTTAAGAAAACTGGCTAATCCCCAATTCGTAACATGCTTGAACGTCTTAAGAAACATGAATCGGATGTGTACGACAATTTTAATGGTTATATTTAATGCATAAGTGACTACTAAGAGGCCATGTTAGGAGCTAGTTGTCGGCTCGAAATAGGAAGAGGTAGAAGCTTATAGAGCTGGGGAAGATCGTACACGGCCCCACGAATGGTATAAAGGAATATAACCCGTCATCCACGCAATTGTAACAAACTAATCAATTAATGAAAGATAGCTAGGGAGTAATGAAATCTAAGTAAACACGTTTCTCTCCATATAAGGTTTTTCTCACATTTATTTTCTTGTTATTTTATTCTAACTACATTTGTAGTTATTTGGGTTAGTTGATTAGCAAGTAGTTCCGCCCACTCTTCCAATACCCGAGATTTTTACTTGCTTTTCATAAAATATAAAAATACAAAAAGAATCATCACTCACCTCTAGACCTAGTTAGATTAAGTTTCAATCCTAACGAACACTATTCCTCAAGTAGAACGATCAATCCCCCGGTACTTGCCACTACACTATACTACATCGGTCAGGTACTCTGCCTGGTGGGGATTGCAAGCCTCTCGAGATCCCTCGAGAGGTAAAACCTTTTGCAAGATTGGAAAACCACGCATCAGTGACGAGGGTAAAAACTTGATGCAAGGATTCAAAGAAAAGAAGATTACTTATTAATAAGGGCATGTTTGAAAAATAATATAAAATGATAACTTGGTATTTAAATGCATTAAAAAATGAACCAATAAGATCTTTAAGCCTTTATTTATGTCTACTTAATTAGGCCTAATTATCTTTTCTCATAAGTTTAATGTAACTTTTATATTTCCAATGCATTGACTTTACTTTGATATGGGTCTAAATATTTGAATTAGTGTAAGAATAGTAGGACCCTAGATGTGGACCTCACACACTCTCTTAGCTAAAAAAAAGGAAAAACATTATGGCACTGACGAAGAAATCCGAAAGCAAGCGTAAACAATTCTTCAAACAGCAGCAAAACCAATTAAATGCAGTAGCAAAGCAAATATCATATTTCTTGATGAATACATAGACAGCAAGCGGATATTAATCTTTATCATGCAACAACAACAATAATAAGAGGAAAAGCAAAAGCAAAGGAACAAAAGCAAACCGTTGATTCTTTTTGCCGCTGTCGGCTTTCGGCGACACATTGGGGGGTGACAAAGGTGATTCAACTTGAGTTTTGTGCAGAATAGAAAAACGAAGAGAATGGCGTTGGCGATGTTACTCGATTCCAAACGTTTAAAAAGTTATGGCCAAAAAGTATATGCAAGTAGGGTTTTGGCCGAAAATTGCATTTCTAATGAAAAAAATGAAAAAATGTGGTAGCTAGGGTTTGTCAAGGTGGCTTAGAGGAGGCAGCTCAATGTAGCCACCTAGATCTGAAAGTCAGACCCACTCTGATACTATGTAAGATAACAGAAACCAGCTTGTGCCATATTTACATTTTGCAGTTTTGGTTTTTGTAAAACAAACATATTCGGAAACAACAAAGCCTAATAATAGTTGTTTGTTACTCCGTACTATTATTAGCATTGCTTGCAAGTTTTGTACTTCTAACCTAGTAAAATTTAATTGGTTTGATTTGATTAAATTATTGAATAATGTAACCATGCATCATACCATTCTTATGAGTTTCGGAATTTTAGTACAAAACCAGTCTTTGAATTAGGTTGCCAAACAAAACTAAAAAATAAAGCAAACAAATTCTGGCCGGTGAAGTTTAGTTAGGCCTCATAATTCGCAAATAAACTTTATAGGACAAACAAGAGGATTTCTTAAACAATATTAAGATACATTAGCTTAACACAACAAATTAACCTTAAGACGAACTTATATAAGAATCTATAAACTTAACTTTTAGATAAAGCAAGATCGACAATTTCATATCCTCCAAACGATCAACAACAATTAATCCAAGTAAGATATAATGAAGGAGCTCACGTCGCAAAGAATTATGGACATTCCAAACTCAGACTAGATCATGAAAAATTGAAAACTAGAGCTAAAACAAAATGGCAGATGCAATAGCAAGATTTTTCCATAATTATGCCGATTTATGCAAAATTTCAATTATTAGTCCATGAACATTATTGTGTTTTCGAAAATCCAACAATATTATAGTTATCAACTTATAAAAACCCTATATAAATAGAAACATTTTACAAGCTCAATTACACGAACTGACCGAACAAGGTAATTGTATGCTATCACATGCAACTATCATGTAGCAAAAGAAACGCGATAAAATCAGTTACCTCAGGCTTCCCTTAAGTTCTTGCAGATGATTGAAGAGTAGGCGTGACTAGTACGTTACGAGACACAGATACGGAAACACACGTACATGTACGTACGTGTAATATGCGTGATGTGTATGGTCATATGATAGTTGATAAGTCGTCGTTGAAGAAGATGAGGCGTTATTTGGGGAGTTTGCGAGTGTGTTTTTTCATATGTTCACCGCCACCACAACAAGACAAACACATATATAATGATCATAATAATTCACACATAAGAGACGTGATTGGGTTGTTGAGCATGACTTCGATAACGACTGACTTATATACTTATTTATATTTGTATTTGTTTTGTTTAACAAATACAACATATTGTTTTGCTAATAAGACTTGCCACTGTTGTCCCAATAATAGATCTTTTAAGTTGCAATTCAAATGAATAAGTAAAATCTAAATTGTTTCATTAACCTTTAATCGATCCATGTATACACATATATATAGGTTTAGAATCGGTGTAAATGAACCGACACAACCATTCATATAACCGAAATAACTAACATAACTACATTTCGGTTATTATGTTTCTAACTAACAAGTTTGGTCCTTTATGTTCTAACTTTTACAAACGAAGCAATGTATTAAGATTATTCGGTCTTCATTCTCCTCCTTAATCTTGATCGTTGCTTCTCTTTAAATCTTGAACTCCGAGCATCTGTCGCATTGTTGTGAACTTCAATCTTGGTAGAGCCTTTGTTAGAATATCTGCTCTTTGTAGTTCTCCGCTGACATGTTCCACATTGATGTGTCCATTCTCTACGCATTCTCGAATAAAATGATAGCGAATGTCGATGTGTTTACTTCTTCCATGAAAAACTGGGTTCTTCACAAGTGCTATTGCTGAAACGTTGTCTACCTTCAGCGTTATCTTCTTTTCTTCACTTCCAGTTAATTCACTAAGTAATCTTTTCAACCATAAGGCTTGACATGCTGCTGCAGTAGCCGCCATGAATTCTGATTCACACGATGATAGTGCCACTGTCGGTTGCTTCTGAGTACTCCATGTAATGGGTGACTCTCCAAAGTAAAATACTATGCCAGTAGTTCCTTTTCCTTGATCAGTGTTGATTCCATAACTACTGTCGCTGTAACCTGTAATCTTGCAGCCGCTTTCTTTCTTGTAAATTATGCCATGCTCCTTTGTTCCTTTGATATATCGAATTACTTGCTTAACCGCCTTCAGGTGGTGATCTTTCGGATCTTGCATAAATCTGCTGAGTAACCCGATTGAATAACTAAGATCTGGTCTTGTATGTAGTAAATATCTGATACTTCCTATTAAGCTTCTGTAGTAAGTTGCGTCAACTGAGTTTCCATCTTCCGCCTTGACCAACTTAGTACCTGGATCCATGGGTATCTTCGTATCATTACTATCCGTCATACTTGTCTCCTTTAAGATCTTGTTAATATATCCTGTTTGCTTGATTGTAATCTCTCCTCCTGTCTGTGTAACTTCTATCCCAAGGTAATAAGCTAGCAATCCTAAATCGCTCATTTCAAACTTTTCTTCCATTTGAGATTTAAATAAATCTAATTCTTTCTTTGGAGTGCCTGTGATTATCAAATCATCTACATAAACTCCAACTATAATCGTAGAATTCTTATTTCTCCTTGTATAGACTGCTTGCTCGAGATTACACTTCTTAAAATCTAATGACTTTAATGTTTGGTCAAGCTTCATGTTCCAAGCTCTTGGTGCTTGTCTTAATCCGTATAAAGCTTTAATAAGCTTATAAACTTTTCTTGAGTTTTCTGGTTGTACAAAACCTTCAGGTTGTGTAACGTAGACTTCCTCCTTCAAATCTCCATGTAAAAATGCTGATTTTACATCTAAATGGTGAACTTGCCATCCATTATATGCTGCTAACGCTAGTATTAACCGTACTGTTTCTATCCTAGCAACTAGGGCAAATACTTCATTGAAGTCTATTCTTTGTTCTTGTACATATCCTTTTGCTACTAACCGTGCCTTATACTTGATGATCTTTCCTTCTGCATCTCTTTTGGTTTTAAAAACCCACTTAAGTCCTATTGCCTTTTGGTTTTCTGGCAATTCAGTAAGTAACCATGTGTTGTTCTTGTTGATTGAATTCAATTCAATCTCCATGGCCTCAATCCACTTCTTATCTACTGATGCTTCCTTATAGTTACGAGGTTCTTCTTCTATGAAGAGTAAACTAGGTGCTTCAACTACACTTGCTGTTTCATAAACTTCTTTCAAGTCCTTTAAACCTCTAACCGGTGTATGATCATATCTTCCTGAGCTTCCTAACGAGCTTCTAAGTGAACTAATAATAGTAGCTTCTCTCTCACTTTCTGAGTTAGGTTCGTAAGTATATGTTGGTGGTGTGACTGGTGAATCTGGTTCCGACAATGGATCTGGTATCGGTTCTAGTACTTGATCCTCTTGGTGATACGTATCGTCTGCATCTTCTATGTTGACTTGTATAGGTTTTTCATTGTCAATTTCGCCTTCCACAAAACTAGGCCAAAATGTGTCTTGTGTACTTGTATCTTCTCCAATCTTATTCCAATCCCACGGCTTTGTTTCCATAAACTTTACGTCCCTACTAACATATTTCTTCTTGGCTATTGGATCATATAACCTACATGCTTTTGATCCTTCCTCTACTCCCAAATAAACCAATGGTATACTCTATCATCCAGCTTCTTCAAATGAGGTATTGTTATCTTTGCATAAGCTGTGCATCCAAATATTCTTAGGTTCTCTAAGTTTGGTTTTCTACTGTAGAGTGCTTCATATGGAGTTTTATCTATCAGGGCTCTTGTAGGTACCCTATTCAATATGTAAATAGCATGTCTAACTGCTTCCGCCCAAAAAATTAAGGGTAGTTTCATAGCTTTCATCATACTCCTAGTCATTGATAACACTGTCCTATTTCTTCTCTCCACTACTCCATTCTGTTGTGGTGAGTATGGTGCTGTCAACTGTCGTGCTATTCCATTATCCTTACAGTACTGTGTGAATTCATTTGAAGTAAATTCACCTCCTCTATCTGTTCTCAGCATCCTCACTTTCAATCTTAACTCCATTTCTATTTTCTGTTTAAATTCCTTAAATGTACTAAATGCTTGATCCTTAGATTGTAGAAAGTAAGCCCACATAAAACGTGTACAATCGTCTACTAACAAGAATATTAGTTTCTTAGATCTGAATTTAGCTTGGTTTGGAAATGGTGTTCTACTTTGTTTTCCTAATAAACATGCATCACAGATTTGTCCTGCATGGTTTATTCTAGGTACTCCATCCACTAGACCCTTCCTAGTCATCTTGTTCATAACATCAAAGTTCAGATGACCTAATCTAGCATGCCATAACCATTCCTGGTTATCTACATTTGCTAAGAGAGAAATAGGTGTGTCTATTTGTAATCTAATACTGTAAAGTCTATTCTTAGATCTTTCTACTTTCATCAACAACTTCATGCTCTTATCATACAAAGTCAATTTATCTCCGTCCATTAACACTTTACAACCTATTTCCGTAAGTTGTCCTAGACTTAGTATGTTGCTCTTAAGGTTTGGTATAAAGTATACATCTGTCACTACCTTATGCTCTTGGTTTTTACAACCTAATAATATAGAGCCTTTTCCCTTTATCTGTACATACGATCCATCTCCAAAACGTACTCGTCCTGTTACGCTTTCATCTATATCCTTAAAATGACTTTTAGTTCCCGTCATATGGTTACTTGCACCGTTATCTAAATACCATATGCTTGCATCCTTTGAAGCATATTTTCCTGGTTGAATTTGGCCTTCATTCAACAACACTCCCTCGTGTTCAGTTTCGTGCATAGTCATTAACAATGATGGTTCATCGTCTTCTAAGATAAGGTTTGATTGTTCCTGAGTTGTTGGGTTTGATCTACATTTATCTCGAAAGTGTCCAAGTTTGTTGCAATTATAACATCTTACGTTGCTAAAATCAAACTTACTCGAATTCTTATTTTGGTTATCTTTATGATTCGAGTTATTCCTATTCTTATTTTTACGCCAGTTTCTTCGTGAATAGTTCGATCTACCTCCACGCTTGTTAAAACTTTTTCTTTTATCTGAGTGTTCGTCATGTGCAAAAAGTAAGTTATCCTGGCTTTCAACTTGTCCTCCCTTTCGTAATTTTATCCTTTCCTCAAACGCTTTGAGTTTTCCAATGATCTCATCTAGGGTTATGTCGTCTAGATCATTTGTTTGTTCTATGGATGCTACTATTTGTATGAATCTATCTGGTGTGGAGTCTAATAGTTTTCTAACTAAAAGTGATTCATCTAGTGTTTTCCCTAGTTCTTTTGCCTTCGTGACATAGCCGTTCAACTTTTCCGCAAATGCATCCACCGTCTCATCTTCCTTCATCTGAAGTGAGTTAAATCCAATCATCAATGATTGTAGTCGTGCTTGCTGCACCTTTTCTTCTCCAACATGTCTCTTTCTCAATGATTCCCATAATTCCTTAGCCGTCTTACAACTCGCCACTTGTAAGATTACATCTTCGGTTAACGCTTGGTATATGAAAGCAATTGTTGCTTTATCCTTCTTATCATCTACGTCTGCCCTATCCTTATATTCAATAGTTTCCCATAAACCTTGTGCACCTAATATTGCCTTAATTTGTATAGCCCATACCGTATAATTTGTGTTTTTCAATTTTGGACATTGGTATTGTGCAATCGGTATTACGGTTTTTGTTGTGTTAGATGTACTAGCGTCATCCCCGGCCATGTTAAATGTATTTCTTATGATTTTCACTTTCTAATCCGTATGGGAATAATTTTACTTTGTATGGTATCTTCTAATATGAAATATAGTTTTTGAAATTCCTTAATACTACGGGATCAAATAATAGTTCTCAGGATTTCCTAATAGTATAAACTAATATGATCTATACTATATAAAATGAAATCCAGAAAATTGAAACTTGTGACCTTGTTAATTTCGTATAGAATATGAGATGTATTCGATGTTTCGACTTGTTATAATCGGTCACCAACTTTGTTCCTTTTCCCGCGCCAAATTCCTTTTAAATTTCAGTGCCTCGTTGTCTTTTCAAAGTGTTATTCGACTCCAAACTTAACCAACACTTCTCGGTTTTCTTTTGTTGTTGTCGCTGTCCTTGTTCTCGAATCAAACAAAAAAACTGCACAACCCTTCTACACTTGTCGAATCTGCTTTTATTTTTGCCAACGAGTCTATATTCCAAACGTTCCACTGCCTTCACTTGGCTTTCCTTGTTACTGCTGTTTGTCGAATGGATTCGACACGCAAATAAAGAAATACCACACTACACGTTATCACCCTTTGTGTGTTTGATCTCGGTATTGAGATCACGCAGTCTCCTACACACAAACTTGTATTACCATGCCTTGGTAACAACACCGAACCCAAAACAAACTGTTTGCTGCGCTCCTGGTTCGTTCCAATGAAAACAACGACAGTCACTTGTCTTGTTTTCTCCCCACGTTGTTGTTGTCGTTGTGTTCTTGCGACACAAACTCCACACTCTTCTCTTTCAAACGTATACGTATTAATCTAACAACAACGTCTCTTCGCGCCTCTAGAATTCGCGTATCACTATGCCTTGTGTTTTTCTTTTCTTCTTAACCGGTTCTTAACACAAAGTCTCCACTCTTCTTCCTCAACACCAATTCACTTTCGATGTTATACACTTGCAACTTCTACGCAAAACATATCGTGCACTATCTCTTCTACGCGTTCCTTATTCACACTTGTTTGTTTCCTTGGAAGAATTAAGAAAAACAAACGTCCCTTTGCTTTGAAGAAAAAAGACCAGCGAGAGTCTCTTCCTCAGCGTGTTCAAATGGCCTCCTTGTTAAGGTTTCTTTAAAAATGTTTTTCAGATATTTCGATGTGTATAAAACCTTTGCTCTTGATGCCAATTGTTGTCCCAATAATAGATCTTTTAAGTTGCAATTCAAATGAATAAGTAAAATCTAAATTGTTTCATTAACCTTTAATCGATCCATGTATACACATATATATAGGTTTAGAATCGGTGTAAATGAACCGACACAACCATTCATATAACCGAAATAACTAACATAACTACTTTTCGGTTATTATGTTTCTAACTAACAAGTTTGGTCCTTTATGTTCTAACTTTTACAAACGAAGCAATGTATTAAGATTATTCGGTCTTCAGCCACAAAAGTGCAACGTAACAAGCTTGATTATTGTATATCAAGACCGTCTCATGGTTCTTGATGATTGTGTACGATCACGACAAGTAGGCTCTATCTGTAATTGGCAAGAGTTTTTTCAATTACGATAAAATGAAGACAAAGTTTTCAATCCCGGATTGCTGTATATCTATAGTATTCTCTTGTCTTGACTATCTGTAATTGGTAAGAGTTTTTTCATTCCTTTTGTAGTTCTCGCAGTTAAAGCCTTAGGAGGAATCTAGAATGTGTAGCTTTGTTTATTTTTAGATTTGTATTTGTTTTACCCGATCAAAATTGATGGATCCTGATACGACCCGTTAAGGTTGTATTGATAATATGCACTACTTCAAGCGGGTACGAGCTCCTTAAGAATATTGGAGTAGAGAAGACTAGAAAGTTATTTGACAAATCATGCCTTTCATTAATGAATGACGCGGTATATAAATACGGAATAAACCCTAATTTGTATCACCATTCGATTACAAGATAGATGACAATGACACGTTCCTAATACGACTCAAAGACATTCCGGCCTAAACAAATAGATAATAAACGTAAACAAATAGAAAAACGAGTTAGACAAGTCCTAGCCCATTACGAACTCATGCCGACCCGATGCTTTCCTGGTCCACTTCCCAGGACCAGCTAGCCCACTATCCGCGGGTGTAACAGATCCACCACTCATGTTGTATGTATACTACAATAGCAACCACTTTTAGCCACAGAGAGTTGTCGCCAAAAGTGGATAATTGTTGACGCTATGCTTTTGGCGACAGCAACCACATACGTATGCTTGCAAGAAGGTAACACAATCATGCTAAATATAAACAAATGATTTGAAATACTCACCACTGTAATCAAGTTTAAAGATAAACAACTAACTCAGAGATGATTGTGCATATCTACACACTCGTGCTTCTTTATAAACATACCCAGGCAAACAAAAGTAGCCATTTGTTGGACTGCAATGTCTATCCTCCGAGCACACACAAACTCCTTCTAAAGCACACCCGTCATAATCTTCCCATTTGGTTCCAAACAACAACTCATCTGTCCATTCACTTGAGAATATATTTTGCGGATCCATTTTTGTTTTAGCAGCCATAAAACTATTAAAGTTTTTGTACTTCTTTTGCACCTTTGAAAATGCAATTTTCCTATTTTTAGCCCAATGTGGCCTTGCATTATAGTTAAAAAACGCCATTTGCTCAACTTCCTCCATCACATCTTGGTTTAGCCTTGGGGTTGTTGCTTCGTCAGCTCGATAGTAGTTAAAGGCGACCACCACAGAATCCATTGGCTGACCCAAATATGCAGTTGATGCCTTGATGAACCGGATTAAAAGTCCATTGTAGATGTCCACTAATTGAGCCCGAACCGTCAACCAAAGTCAACCACGGATGTGGTCAAGATGGTCAAACAGCCTAGAGTCAATGCTCCGCGGAAGTATAGTGTTTCCCCGGGTCGTTATGTCCCGACGAGGTGTGGATGGTTATCAAACGGTTTCGTGATCGGGTGAATTTGGATGAGAAAGGGGTTTTGAGTTTGGTTTAACTAAGGAATCTATAAGGGAATAGCTTAAACAAGCTATAAGCATAAGACAGGAAAGTGAGAAAAACCAGAAACGATTTAAACCTAAAAAACGCGTACGTTCAGTTTTAAGTAACGTGAACGTACAAAATAAAACGCGAGTTTTAGTAAAATAAAATACTTACAAAGATGAAAATCACATTTTTACAATCCTAAAAATAAAATATACTTTTTAGAAAATTAAAATTACTTTTTATACTATTTATATAATTAATATTAATTAAAAACTAATTTAAAATAATTAAAATTACACTAATTAATAGGAAAATGTAAAATAAGCTTGGAAAAATAAAATTAAAACTTAGAAAAGTCTAAAATAATATAAAACTAATTTTAAAACAGAAAATATATTTTTAAGACTATTTAAATAATTATTATTAATTATTAACTAATTATTAATTAATTAAAACTAATATTAATTACTAAAAATACTAAATGAAAAGAGAAAAATATGAAAAATTTACAGAAATTATTTTACAACTATATGAACTTAAGAAAATTATAAAAACAGAAAGTGCTTAAGGAAAATAAACACTTATGCAATAAGCTTCTTAAATAGAAGCTATCACTTTAGGAAAATTAGGCTTTTTTGGATTTTCTTTTTACAACACTGATTTATACACAAAAATAAGCTACTTTGAAAAAGGCACTTTGGAAAAAGCTCACAAATAAACACTACAAGTGCTTGTTAGCTTGACAGTTGACTTTAGTCAACTGTCAAAGCTAAAAGCTTTGAGATAAGCTTTTAAGCTGAGACTAGGGTAGCTTATGGTAGATGTAAGTTGGATGAAGGTAAATAAGCTAAAAGAAACTAGAAAAATACAAGTAATAAGCAGTTGTAAGGAAATAAGCACTTGGCCAATAATCTAATTCCACACAGTCCACTGGGTGACCTTTGCAGGCTTGTGGGGCCCACTGGGGTACTTGGGGGACCAATGCAAAAGCTGATAAACCAAGCTGAGCTTGGGGGCTATCCAAAGAGCTAATAAGCAAGCCCTGGGTCCTACTAGTGAAGGTAGGGGAGGGCTTGGAAGACAAGCTCAAAAACTGAGTGCATCAGCATGTGTGGGTGAGGGACAAAAGGAAAGGGGCCAGCAGCCCTAGTAAATGAGCTGAAAAACACAAAATAAGCTAAGACCTTTAAAGCCTGGCTTATTGGCTTCTCAATAAGCCAACACTCAAACAATGGGGCCCACTATTGAGGAAGTTATGAACTAAGAAAGATGGGTTTGTTTGGTCAGATCTGTGGTGCAGGGCATATCATTGCCCTGCAGGCTACTTTGATAAGCAACAACAAGCTCAAATAAAATCTGAAAAATAAGCAAAATGTGGATTTCTCAAGTTGAGCTGGTAGACAATTAATAGAAACAAGTTTCACTCCATGAAAAGAAACACAAAATTCAAAACAATTGATCAAACTTTTGGAAAAATCTGATGTGCACAATTTTGACTTTTTCACAAGAACTCACAAGTTGACTTTATCCAACTTTGAATGATCAAATCTGATGAAATATGATATATTAAGCTACACTAAGATGATATAAGGTTATATAAACATGTACTAGGCTAAAATGGATGAATTTAGAACCTAAAACCCATGACAGTTAACTGTCAAGGGGATTTGAGGAGATTTTTGACTTTTAGTTGAAAACACACAAGGTTTAAAGGTTAAAATGGACTAAGACAACTATGCCTGAGTTATACAAACAGTAAACAACAACCAAAACTACATTAAGCTCCTTAAACAACTAATGCCAAACACCCCTATTGAAACTGAAAATAGAAATTTAATAAAGTAAACTTACAATTTATCCCAGGAATCTGAACCAGAACCTACCCTAATGTCCCCAAATGGACTCTAACCCATGATTCCACTGCTTCCTTCTCCTCTTCTTAACTTTCTGATTTTCAATTTATTTTACCCTATTTTTTGTATTTTTTTCTTTTTATGATTTATACTATACTAAATAACCCACAAGCTTTCAAAAGCTTATAAATAAGCTACTGTGAGCTCAAACTAACAAGAAACAACAAGAATTACCCAGCTTGAACAAAGCTATCAATATCACTTGAGATTACCAAAAACTGAGCTTGTACTTTGAGAATTGAAACTGAGAATCTATTTGAAATACTT
This sequence comes from Artemisia argyi, assembly GCA_030686995.1. Classification (NCBI taxonomy): domain Eukaryota; kingdom Viridiplantae; phylum Streptophyta; class Magnoliopsida; order Asterales; family Asteraceae; genus Artemisia; species Artemisia argyi. Next base: position 103,561,511 of record CM060704.1, on the reverse strand, counting down.
TTCATTAACATTAAAGCTTGATACAACTTGAATTAAAAACAGAATTTTAAAGATTTACAACATAAAATTAAAGTTTACACTACGAAATGGTCTAAAACATGTGACAACCTATTCTTCTCTTTTTTCTTCATCTTTATAGGCCCTGGAGCTCTTCTCTTTCTTTCCCACTTGTTCTCAGCCCTTAGATGGCTCTCTTTTGATCTGAGCCGTTTAAAAACCTTTTGGCGGGAAATGGGGAAAAGGCAGTTGTGAGTGTTTCTGGTGTGGTATTAATGAGGGTAGGAGGGGGAAGGTGAGGTTGGTGTAAGGTTGGTGAGTGGTATTTAATGGGGTAGCATGGAGGGGGGGGGGGGGGGGGGGGAAGTTTCCTGGTTTTTAGGGGTAGTGTTGGGAGGTTAGGGAAGGGTCAAACCTTGGTTTGACCGGGTTTAAAATAAAAACGGGGGTTAATAATTTTTGGAGTGGGCCGGATTTAGATGGGCTTGGGGAGTTAATGTTGGATCAGATTTGGTTATTGGATTTGGTTGTTTTGGGTAGTAACAAAATAAAAGGGTCCGTTTGATTAAATAACAAAACACCACAAGGACCATTTTTGTAATTTTGGAAAACTTGGGGACTGAAAATGGACATTGCCCAAAGTACCCACAAGGGTGTAATTTGCCAAGAACCAATAACACAAGGACCAAATTTACATTTTACCATTTTTCAAAATTCCCGGGGACTAAAAATGGCATTTTTCAAAGTTAAGGGACCATTCTTGCCATTTTGTGAAAAACTTTTATCCAAGGATCCATATTGAATATTTTATAACTTCCAAGGATTAAAAATGGTTTTCCATCCAAAAATATCCCATCAGGGACCAAATCTGCCAAAATCTGAAACTCCAGGGACCAAACTGTAAATTTCCAAAACTTTTCCAATTTTTCACCAAAGGACTAAATATGACAACTTATGATTTCAAAATGACCTTTGGTGATAATTTTCCATATTTTGAATATCCAGGGACTAGTTTTGTCAATTTTTGAAAATTGAGGGACTGAAACTGCTAATTTTGCAAACTTTGTACGTTTTTCAACTGTTTTTACTCGTTTTGCATCTAAAACATATAAAACACAATTTTGAAATATTTTCAGTATTTTGATGCATTACTGAGTGTTTTTGTATGTTTTGCAGTTCAGACTAGACCAAAAATGATGAGTGTTTGAGCACTCATCATCCACACCACAAAAGTTGTCTGGATTTAGGTCTCTTAACTTTTTTACATCACGAATAAAGTCCTTAAACATATCAGCAGAGAAAATGGCAGTGCTTTCATAGAAGAACAATCCACCAATTCGTGGATCCCATGCACACGCGTTTACAATGTCGCTAGATGATGAATATAAGCATGAACCTGAAGTTTGCATTTTTCCTTGGCGACCGATAACACGATATCCAGTGAAGATTAAGTTATTTTTTAACCCATTTGCTACTAGTTTCTTATATCCTATGAAAGTACTTGCCATTGCACACTTTCCCTTCATGTTTTTTGTCTTCTCCAACGATTTCTCTGTTTTAAAGACCAACGACAATTTTATTGAATCCTCAAAGCAAACATGTGATTACCCGGTTGTAGATTGCGCATATACTAAGAGAAGATGAGAACATTTGTATATACCTGAAGCTCGTGTGGATTTAGAGACGACAATGAGATTGGATTGAAAGCCTAGGAAGTCGTTGGTACCATCACCTTTTGTGTTTATTGAAACCCGATCATCATGCCTATAAACGGCTGTTTGTTTCGAGGGATACCATGTTATGTCTCCAAACTCGTGAGCCTTTGCGTGACTCGTGAATGCATCCTCCAGAGCACTATCATCCGTAAAGTTGAACGTTATGCTTCTCTTAAAACCTTTCTCCAACTTTAGCTTTACCTATAATTTTTATAAACCACAAAGCTAAAACATTTTAAAATATTTGTTAGAAAACATTGATTGCTAGAGGCAAAGTCTCGCGTAGACATATATGATCAGCACTTTCAGGTTCATAGCAGTCAAAGATATTCAAGAAAGAAAAAGAAATTTGTTTATGTACATCTTCTACTTCACAATATTTGACATGGTACCTGCTACCGTGGTGAATTTTTTTGAATCTTTAATCTCCCACGGTATAACTGATTTATAAACTCGGATATGGTATACTTATAAATTAAAATAGGGACAATATTTATTTTTATTTATTTATTTTTATTAAATACTTAATTTAACATCAAGGCTTGTACAATGGGCAGTTCAAGCAAAGTTATATGATGTAGTATGTATTTTATAGTTTTGTAGATAAAGGTCCACAACGTTCTTGCCCATCATAGATGTTCTATCAAGTAGTTTTAGCAAATTGATGAAGGATCTATTTAGACGCTCTCAATTTCTCAACTATATTTTGCAAGGTTTTCAAGACCGAGATCCTACTCAAAATCGTTTTTCTTTTTGCAAGATTGAAACCGTAATATCGGATCGGGATCCTAAAATTACTATAATGTCATTTTCTTAATATTATTTGTAATATTATTTAAACCTACAAATTATTATATATCATTCATTAACACAAAATTACATAAATGTTTCATGAAAATATTGTTTTAAATTATAAGTATTGAAGTTTAAGAAGATTCACATGTTGTTTTTTTAATTTCTATAAAACATAATCCATAACTAGCTTTTTAGTTTCTGATTCGACCAAAGTAAAATCGGATCGTATTAGATCTTAAGATCTTATCATCAAGCTAGATCGTGATCTTATAAGATCTTAAGTGTGCTAAGATCCTACATGGGATCCGAATCGTTTTCGCTTCGTAATATCATAATATCGTAAGATACTAAGATCAGGATTGAGATCCTGAAAACTATAATATTTTGGGCCATCAATGAATATAAATTGTTGCAAAATAAAAACATGCATACCTTGGATATAATACCCAAGGTACCTAATGAAACTTTGGCTGCATTAAAGAGTTGATCATTTGTTGCATCAAAATGAAGAACCTTAGCAAACCCTTCGCTTTGTTTAGCAGGAACCACCATGTCAATCTTAACAACATGATCATGAACTGATCCTCCATTTGTTGGAATATATGAATAATATAAAACAATAAACATATAAACATCAAAGAGTACGCAGCGGAATAGATCAAATACAAATAATAAATTAACCGAAATATAAATGGATACATACCTCTTGATTGCCAGCAAGAACAAGAACTTATAAACCCTAGGAGAGGGCTTATATGGATCGACTAGGGCTAGTCACAAGGCAAGATCACCGTTAGCAAAAGTATGCTAACACTTCGTTCTCACACACACGTACTATAAGCGTTTCAATGGAAATGCTAGATTCGTAGTACACGAAAAGATTAAACTATTAGTCCTATCAATCAAAGATCAATTAGACACAAAGAAAGAGATTAGAGAAGATTAGGTTGCAATGGAACCAAGGGATGATTAGAATGAATGAGAGGGGTCTCATTATATACTAATCAAGAGGCTTGGAGCAAAAGCTATCCCAAAACCCTATGGGAGAGGGGCCTTGGCCGGCCATGGGTTTCAAAAGCCCAACCCGAACCGAACTTTCACTCTTTTCCAACTCTAGTCCTTCATGTCTCGTCTAACGGTCGTTAGTTACCGTTAAGTTTATATTTCGTGTATTTAATAATTATTCGTCACTAAAACAATAATTATTAATTCATTGAAACTCATACGTAAAGTGTGCAATCCCGAAGTCTCGAGTTCGAATCCGGTCATGATATATTAATTTATTATCCGTCAAACTAACAGCTCCCACTCGGATATAGATTAATGTAACAATGACAATGGTTAGTCTAGCATAACACGCCAATGCCCCCAGAACGATCTCGAGTATGGTTTCCTGGAAAAAACCACATTTGATGATTCATCATCATACTTATCCTTTTGATTCTAATACTATGTTAATTTGGATATGGATTGAAGTCATTCCATAATTAACTAGTGTTTCTCGTTATTTATAATTAAGCAAGATTACCAACTCTTCTGAACGTATTCCAGATAGACCTTGGGCATGGCCATGCAAACATTTTGTTAATCCTACGAGCGGCCAAACAGTATTATACTTCAAAACAAATTTGAAGGAACCAAATCCTGTATTGACTACAAGCATAACCTATGAACTTCGCATCACCTCTGAAAATAATCCTTATAACTACCAGTTACGGATAGCGTTAGATTATCTCACAGAAAATGAGCTATATCCACAGTAGTTACCTAGTATCTCAAGTCTGAGGATAAATATTCATGATTTACTATAATGACAACATCCATAAGTACAATCATGTAGTTGGGATTTTGTCCTATATTCAATTTATCCAGTATTGAATATCATGTGAATTTGGGTTGTCTACGCACCAATATAATTTATATATATATATATATATTATACCAAATCTCACATTTGTCTTAGTTCAATGATACTCCCATATCATTAATTGACAACGGACAATTTTAGAATAACTTAAGTTATTCATGGATTAAACATGCAAATATAGGATACAATATTTATGAATAGAAATAAACATAACACAATACTTCATTTCATTCGAATAATTATTGTTTACAATCCTTTATCCAAATACTAACCACAGATTTACATGAAACTACTAGCTAAACGAAGTCCAATGCCATCAGCAAGTCGAGTAAGCTTTTCCTTAGATAAAGCCTTCGTAAATGGATCAGCTAGATTGTTATCTGTGTGAATTTTGAGTAGATTGATTTCACCTATGTCGACTTGTTCTCGAACATAGTGATATCTTCTTGGAAAATGTCTGGCGCCCTTCATAACTCCAGGTTCATTGGCGAATGTAACTGCGGCAGAGTTGTCACAATACATATTAATAGGTAATTCAATTGACGGCATAATACCAAGCCCCGAAATGAATTTCCTGATCCAAACAGCTTCCATCGTAGCTTCCGATGCAGCAATATACTCAGCTTCTGTAACAGACATCGCAATTGTTGTCTGCTTCTTGCTCTTCCAGTCAACTGCTCCTCCATTAATAACAAAGACATAACCCGTCTGAGACTTTGTATCATCTTTATCAGTTTCAAAGGATGCATCACAGTAACCTGTAACATCAAGTTCTGCTTCTGGATTTCCCCCATACACTAGAAACATATCTTTAGTATTCCTTAAATACTTAAGAATGCTTTTAACAGCGTGCCAGTGCTTTCCACCTGGATTCTGTTGATAACGACTGGTCATATTTTGTGCAAACGCCACATCAGGTCTTGTGCATCTAACTGCATACATGATAGATCCTACTGCTGAAGCATACGGAACCTTCTTCATGATTGCAACCTCTTCAGGTGTTGAGGCACATAGTTTGCTACTTAAGCCATGTTCCACTTGCATTGGCAAATATCCTTTCTTGGAATTTTGCATATTAAATCTCTTCAATACTTTATCAATGTAAGTACTTTGACTTAATCCAATCAACCGCTTTGATCTATCTCTGTAGATCTTGATTCCAAGGATGAATGTCGCTTCTCCTAAATCCTTCATAGAAAAACATCTACCAAGATAAGCTTTAACTTCGTTTAAACTTGGTATATGATTTCCTAATATTAATATGTCATCGACATATAGGATAAGGAAAGTAACATTACTCCCACTAGCTTTCTGGTATACACATGGCTCATCAAGATTTTGACTAAATCCAAAACTTTTGATTTCTGCGTCAAATCTCTTATTCCATTGACGTGATGCTTGCTTTAATCCATAAATGGATCTTTTAAGTTTGCATACACGGTTTGGAAATTCTGGATTCACAAACCCCTCAGGCTGCGCCATATAGATGTCTTCATCTAGGCGACCATTCAAGAAGGCGGTTTTGACATCCATTTGCCATATCTCATAGTCATAGTAGGCAGCTATGGCTAAGAGAATCCTAATAGCTCTAATGTCAGCTACAGGAGAAATGGTCTCCTCGTAGTCAACACCAAATGTTTGAGTATAGCCTTTAGCTACCAAACGAGCCTTATAGATGTGTACAATGCCATCCATGTCTGTTTTCATTTTGTAGAGCCATTTACTTCCAACTACCTTAGCATTTGGAGGTAAGTCTACTTCTTCCCAAACTTCATTGTCTTTCATGGACTGCATTTCCCCATTCATAGCACTCTGCCATTTCTCCTTTTCAGGACCATTAATGGCAGCCTTATAACTAGTAGGTTCATTAAGATCCCCTAGTATCGTTTCCTCACACTCTACGTTAAGACATAGACGTTCGGGTGCTTTCACAGTTCTTGAAGATCTGCGAATGGGTACCACTTCCACTTCAGGTGGAGGACCTAAACTTTCAGGTTCCACAGGAAGTGTGCTAGTGTTTTCAGAAGGTGATGTATCTTCATCCTCTAGATCATAAACTCTCCCACTGAATTCTTGAGATATGAGATTCTTTTCAAAGAAATCTCCATACCTAGCCACAATGACTTTATTCTCTGGTGGAAAGTAAAAGTAGTAACCCATTGTTTCCTTTGGGTATCCTACGAAGATACACTTAACAGATCGCTGTTGGAGTTTATCTGGTGAATCACGTTTAACAAACGCGTCACAACCCCAGACCTTTAAGTAAGAAAAGCTAGGAGCTTTTCCTGTCCATAATTCATATGGAGTCTTATCAACCTTCTTTGTTGGAACCATATTCAATATGTGAATAGCAGTTTCAAGGGCATAATCCCAAAAGGATAAGGGTAGAGATGTAAGATTAAACATTGATCGTACCATGTCTAGCAAAGTACGATTTCTCCTTTCAGATACACCATTTTGCTGTGGAGTATAAGGAGCCGTGAGATGTTGGACTATACCACACTCAGTTAGATAATCTTTAAACTCTTGGCTTAAATATTCACCGCCTCTATCGGATCGAAGTGCCTTAATCTTCTTACCGAGTTGTAATTCTACTTCACTTTTAAAAACCTTGAAGGTATTAAAGACTTCATGTTTATGTTTAAGTAAATAAACATAACCATAACGACTATAATCATCCGTGAAGGTTATGAAGTAGGTAGCACCACGTCTTGACACATGTCTAAGTGGACCACACACATCAGTGTGTATTAATCCAAGTAAATCTGTTGCCCTTTCCACTTGTGGTGAAAAAGGTTTCCTTGTCATCTTCCCAGATATGCAGGACTCGCATTTATCAAATGATTCATCATTGATCTTTTGTAAAAGCCCATCATGTTGCAGCTTTTGCATGCGATCCTTGCCTATATGAGCAAGACGACAGTGCCAAAGATAAGACGAATCCAAGTTAGACTTGATTCTCTTATTGTTAATGCTATACATAGAATTATTTCTATTGGACATGGAATCTTCCATATCAATTTCAAACACACCATTTATTGGAATTGCTTTAAAGTAAAAAACATTATTTAAAGAAACAGAAATTCCATTATTAATAAATGTGTGAACAAAACCATTATCCAATAACAAAGAAACTGAAATGACACCCCTAACAATAGAGGGTGCAAAGTGACAATTATTCAATACTAGTATCATTCCCGAAGGTAAAACTAAATCGAAAGTCCCTATGGCTTCAACTGCTGCACGTACTCCATTTCCTACGTACAAGTATCTTTCTCCATAGGCCAGCTTCCTTGCTCCTCTAAGTCCCTGCGACGTATTACAGATGTGAGTACCACATCCTGTATCATATATCCAGGAATTATTCTTACGAGGAAAAGAAAATAACTCAATCATAAACATACCTGAAGTGCTTGCGACGTTACCAGGCATTTTACTTTTGTTGAGGCGCAACTCCTCTAGAAACAATGGACAGTTTTTCTTCCAATGACCAGGAGTGTTGCAGTGGTGACATTTAGCCAAATCCTTATTGAAATTTTCCTTCTTCTTCTGAAAAGGAGGATTTTGCTTCTTAGGCTTCTGTTGGTGATTTGCAATCTGCTTGCCTTTACCATTACCATTGCCTTTACCCTTGACGTTCGCATTATGCGGTTTGTTGGGTTTCTTGGTGATCCTACCACCCTGTATCGCCATTACAGCAGGTGTAGGTGCCTTCTTATTCAGGCTTTTCTCATAATCTATAAGCATTGCATGAACTTCACTTACTGTCTTCCCCTTGCAATGCATATTATAGTTACGTACAAACTCACTATACAGATCCTGATTAAGGGATCGCAAAATGAGACCAATGCACACACTTTCCTGATATCCGCAACCAAGTCGCTCCAATTGATCCATATAGTATTTCATGGACAAAAAATGGGCACTCACGGATTTTCCTGCTTCCTGCTTACAATTGTGCAGAGATTCTATTAGATCATATAATTCTGCAGCAGGTGGTTTCTCAAACATTCGTCTGAGTTCATTGATCATGTCCATGGGACCAAAGTTCTCAAATCGCTTTTGCAATTGAGTATCCATCCCAGCCAACATGAGACAAGCCACATCATTGTGCTTCTCATATTCAATGTTGTATGCATCCTTTACGGCTTGTGTTGCATCATCAGCAGGTTTCTCAGGTAGAGGTTCACCAAGATAATCATATCTTCTGGCCATCCTTAAGGTGATTCTTAAAGATCGATACCAGTCATTGAAATTTTCACCAGTCAACTTGTCTCGATCAATCATTTGCTTGAACGCAGAACTCATGTTGCTCATATTAGTGTTTTCAGGTGTAGCCATTTCTACAGAAAAAATTCAAAAGATAGTACTTTCAATAATTAAATTTCAATAAAATTAAATACCCTAGGTTCATAAACATATAACCATTTTAATTTTACATTGAAATACTAGGATCCAAATTGACATAAGTTCATCACATCAGTTGATCTGCTAGTGATGACGTTATTCAATAAGGTACGGGTCGTGTCCCAATTGCCAATATTCAATTGCAATTCCTAGAATCGATGGGATTTACATTATTTGCCAACCGCAGTTGCAATGTAAACATGTTTTATCCCCATCTTCTTATGCCTTGAGTGATCAGTACCCACTATCAACTCAATTAAGTTAACCAATTTAAGAAACAACAAACTTACATAATGACACCACACCAGTTGATCTGCAAGTGATGAAATCATGTAATTTGTCCTTCCATTGCAATCTAGTCAGGTTACGCCCTGGCGTAGATCCAATTTCAGGTGTTTCCGTTTCATTGGATGGCATATAACTTAAATTTAAGGGTAGTATTTTTGATGTGTGTAATCAAAATATATGTACAAAGATGTCATGCATTCATCTTGTAGCATATGTTTCATGTAAAAAAACTTTTACTCATTAGTTTCTTTACGAGCTTAAATCTCCAAACTTTTGATTGAGGCGTTGAGAAACTTACAACTTTGCCTTAAGTGCTTCGTAGTTATCATGGATGTTGGGTGAAGACTAAAATATGACTCACAGGCGAGCGGTAAGCCAGAATGGAGGCTCACTAAGGCCGCAATTTAATGCGTAGCCAACCTTATACCCACTTTAATAGTTTGTCATAATTAGTTCCACCTTTCAACCACTTAATACAGTCGCGATCAATCAACCAAAAGTTCAAGATTTATAAGTTAAGCTCAAAACAAGATTTCACCATTATTAAGTCCGTTTAATATTTTATTTCTTGAAAAACATATAAAACAAAAGTAATAAAATAAAATAAACAAACAACAACAATAATGGTCATGCAAATTACAATCAATATAAAACACACTATTGATTTAATATACGATTAATAGGGTCTTCCCTAATTTTATAATTAATCAAATTTTAGTAATCATTATACATAATATTTACTAAACCATTTATCAATTATAATAAATCGCATAAATAAGCATGAAATCAAAACAAATCTTAATCCATAACAACACATGCATAGTTTGTCATGGATGCCCATATTGCACATATTATACAAATAATCATGTCAATCAAGGAACGCAACCAAACGGCATATAACAATATCCATACACATAAATTACATGCAACCTATGGTTTCTACAAGTTTTTATTACATAATTCATCAAACCCTAATTTCTTTTTAAATAAAAAAAAAAACTTTCGACATATATATAAAATAAATTCGAAATAAAAAAAAATAAAAACTAGGGTTTATAAAAAAAATAAAAACATAAGAACACCAAGCATGTTATAATCAAATGATTCAATTTTATGTGTTTCGGTAATTCATTATAATGTATTAACGGCTCTTGATGCCACTGTTGGAATATATGAATAATATAAAACAATAAACATATAAACATCAAAGAGTACGCAGCGGAATAGATCAAATACAAATAATAAATTAACCGAAATATAAATGGATACATACCTCTTGATTGCCAGCAAGAACAAGAACTTATAAACCCTAGGAGAGGGCTTATATGGATCGACTAGGGCTAGTCACAAGGCAAGATCACCGTTAGCAAAAGTATGCTAACACTTCGTTCTCACACACACGTACTATAAGCGTTTCAATGGAAATGCTAGATTCGTAGTACACGAAAAGATTAAACTATTGGTCCTATCAATCAAAGATCAATTAGACACAAAGAAAGAGATTAGAGAAGATTAGGTTGCAATGGAACCAAGGGATGATTAGAATGAATGAGAGGGGTCTCATTATATACTAATCAAGAGGCTTGGAGCAAAAGCTATCCCAAAACCCTATGGGAGAGGGGCCTTGGCCGGCCATGGGTTTCAAAAGCCCAACCCGAACCGAACTTTCACTCTTTTCCAACTCTAGTCCTTCATGTCTCGTCTAACGGTCGTTAGTTACCGTTAAGTTTATATTTCGTGTATTTAATAATTATTCGTCACTAAAACAATAATTATTAATTCATTGAAACTCATACGTAAAGTGTGCAATCCCGAAGTCTCGAGTTCGAATCCGGTCATGATATATTAATTTATTATCCGTCAAACTAACACCATTACCCCACCAAGAACTCCCATGAGCACCAATACTTATCAACCCACCCACACTAACACCTTCCCAATAAGGTGCAGCCACAAGACTCAAACCCGCATCTTCCACTTTATTGATAAGAGCTCGAAGACTGACTCCGGAATCAGCAGTAACTGTGAGCTCACCAACATTAATATCAATGTTGGAGTTGTAGTTCTCAGTACTAACAATAATTGACGAGTCCCCATTGGCTGGACAAGCGAACTTGGGTATGGTGCCTGAGAATTTGGAGACTACTTTGAGTTTAAGTTTGTTTTTTGTTGCATCGGCTACAATTGTGAGGAGTTGGTCTTGTGTTGTCGGGTAGATAACTTTTGAGGCAATGCAATCTTTTCTGTCGCCCCATACACCATAGGAGTTTTGGAGGGTACAACCGGTAGTTCCAGTTGTGCACTTGATTGGGGATGATGGTGGGATGGCGTAGGTATTGGCTAAAGCCGAACTTATGATTAGCAAAACGATTGTACGGTAAGCCATCATGTATTATTAGTTTCAAAAGGGAAGGTACTTAATCATGAGTTTTCTTGTAAAATGCTTAGCTTCTACTCTATGAATCTAATTGATGTTGTAAAAGAAAAGAGAATTGACATACTCCGTAATATGGACGTTTTATACTCGCTACTCGCTAGCTACCAATTACTCCATCTTTTAAGGTTAATAATAATTATTTTTGTTGAAATTCGAACATGTGATCTGTTTTGCTTTGCTGGTACGTGTCCACCCATTAAAGGAAAATTCAATGTGTACTACATTAATAATTGGTACTTGTCGATAGATTTTGGAGGGTTTTTATTTTATTTTAAGAATTGCTTTCAAAAAACACATTACTAAACAGTTCGTTGTTGGATTCTGAGGCTGCCTTGGTTTTCATGTGTCCTTTATAAAAAATTAAGCATTTTGGTTTACTAGTAGCTATTTTTAATATAATTCTTTAGTTAAAAAATAAAAAATAAAAAAAATAAAAAAAGTGTATGATCAATTCGTGTTCTAAGTTATGATAATCTCTCAGATATGATAGTTGTTTTGGCTAAATTCTTAGAAGATATGAAAACCAATATTGATAAGATGATCCTAAATAGTTTTAGACGCACTTGGGCATTCGTATAAGTAATTTCTGGATAAATGTAAACGTGGAAGTCCAATCTTAATACACAATTTGTAAATGACTAGACGAGTACCCGTGCATAGCAACGGAATTTTCTAGCGGCAGACAGCAATAGGTGCGATAAAACGTGAAATAATATAAATGTATAGCAATGAAATATCTAGCTGCAAACAACTATAAGTGTTTCGTGTAATGTTTATACATAAAACAAGAAACAATCAAAATATAATTGCAAAAGGTTGTAACATGTAATAATCTAACTCAAAGAAAATAGTAACGAGATTTTATAGCGACATATAGTTATAATGATATTTTGCTTAAGTGTTTTGTGTAACGTTTTGTATAACTAAAATATCGTTTACAGATTAATCAGTGGATTTGTTATGAAGCGTTTGCATCCAAGCTCTCATAATACGAACATGTAAGATGATATTTTATTTTACAATGCTAATCAGAGATGAACATGCTTTCAGACATCGTAATTCGCAGGCAGATAAAGAACATGTCTAGGAATGATATTGGTTGGTTCATAGAAGAATGGTTATTACGATACTTATATAGGCGGAGTAACAAAACACTGATAGCAAAAGTATTCCCAGAAATGATGCATGAATCATTATTCGAAGGAAATATACACATTTAGGCATGATTTGATTAACAAATCACAACAAAAGACGATTTGATAGATATCAACATTATTTATAAAAGGGGCATTTACATATATCCCCAATAAAACTTTAATAATTACATATTTTCCCAACGCATATTTTAATAGCATTGTACATAATGCATTAAAAACTTGTGTTTTGGGAAATATGTAATTTTTGAAATTTCCTTAGGTATATATGAAATTCCCCCTTATAAAAACCTCGTTTGCAAAGGAATTTATATAATTGATTGAGAAATCACAAAGTTGACCAAACTAAAAACATTGTATGATTATCACCATTGCGTAATATAAAATGCCAAAATGATAGGTGTATAAACAATTCCTAATCTAATGCCATACATTTTTAAGATTTCATAATAATTTTTTATTTTTTTATTTTTATTTTTTTATTATTATTTTTTTAAGAATTCAAAAAATGGGTGTAAACCCTTTATATGTGGTTTAAAACAATTCATAATTTAATGCCATACATTTTCAAGATTTCATAAATAATTTTCTTAATTTTTCAAAAATTTAAGAAATTGATGTAAACCTTTTTATATGTAGCATAAGTATATATATTCTCCATGGTCAAGCATGGAGGAGCCATCAATTCTTGATAAAAAAAAACTTGTGTAGCTCATGATTGATAAAACAATTAATTTTAAAAGGGCAATTTTTGTATAAAGTTGACATTCACCCATAACATGGATTTGAAATAAATATAATCCGGTCTAATATTACTCCATAGTCCATAGTCCATACTCCATACTCCAAATTGTCAAGAGGAAATACTCAATATGAGTTTAGAATTTTTTTTTTAGTGTCAAACCTACTCTTTTTGTATTAAGATTATGTTAAAAAGTCATTCCAATGTCTCAATATTGAGTATTTCCTCTTGGGTAATACCATTACTCATCTTTTATCCATTCAATATTCTCTCAAATTGTCACTTATATCCTCATGTCCCCCTTCAAACTTTTAAATTCTAAACTCATTCGAAAAGTTAACTGGTGAAGCTTTAAACCATCGTCTCCGGCAACATCAACTCAACTTTGAACTTTAACTGAGAGTACCATATCAGACTTTAACAAGCTAAGATACCAAAATGTTACCATATAAATAGATCTATTAAAATAAAATCGTCAAAGACTTGTAAACTAAAGAACATTAAATGAAACCAAATACCATATGAGAAGTTTTAATGTACACAAGAGTGATCTCACGCTACCATTTGCTGACATTGCAAAACGAAGTTACATAAAATCTCTAAGGTTGCATCATTTCCATTTCAAGAAATTTCAATCATCAAACCCTCTTTAAAGAAATTTGCACAACCATGAACACTCATAGCGAAAGTATAAAATAAAGGGAAGAAGCTATTACTGCTATATAAAAACATCATCGGTCTCACAGAAATCTGTGACTAAAACCACGACATCACTGGCCTCATAAGCAATATCATTGGCCTCAATAAGCATCTTTCAGAACTATCAAAAGTTTTTCCCAAATCACAAAAGAAACTATCAAAAACCAAACACAAAAGGAACATTAGATCTACCAATCAGTTCCAAAAAAAGTAAAATTTCATTAGATCAGTATCTAAAATAGCAAACAAACACAAATATTTTCCCTCAAAAACAACATCGTCGGGCTTTTATAAAAAGACCATAGCCCCTTAGATCTAACAAAGCAACCAAAACCCGTCAAATCTCACGAAAATAAAAAGAAGTCGAAAACCGATACAACATCACCAATGTTGTTCATCCACTGACACCAAAATCAAACGTTATCACACTCTCAGATCTCATATTCAAGAATAAGAAAGCGAACAATCATTAAAAAATTATGTAGCAAAACACAACAACAAACATATATTGCTGCAGTTCTAATATAACCGAAAATGGCCATAAACAAACCTTAAATTTTTAGATCGAGAAATAAATAACCTTGAAATCTTTAGATATAAGATTTATGTTGAAACCACATACACAACAAATAAGCCACACAAACACAATCTAACAGCCGACAACACCATTGAAACCAACTGCACCACCGCATCACCAACCGAAAACACAAAGTTATGGTCATGATTTTTGCGATGGTAGCAATTTCTATGAAGAGTTGCGTTAGAGAGAAAGAGAGCGAGACAGCAGATGTGGTGTTTTAGAGAGAGGGAGTGGTATGTGTTTTTGTTCACCATGTGTTTTATGTGTGAGTATAGGTAATCATAATGTGCACACTACAATCATAATGTACCATACATAGGTGTGCTGTAATCGTGTGATGCAAAATAGGAAAGGAGCGTTGCCATACATAGTTACAGAACTATGTATTCAGTTTAGAAAAAAAAGTCAGCCCTATTATGTATTCAGTTTCATACAGCCGTGTAAATTAAGTTTCAATATTTCCTTTATTAACTTTTTCAACATTAATTCCCTTTAATGAAATTCAGACCTTCTTAAACAAGTACCAATTTAGTTTTACAAGGGCATTATGGGTATTGACCCAAAATTCAGTTTTTCGCTTTTCATATTTGACTATTTTTTTCATTATAAGTAATTAAGATACGTTAGGTTAATCATTCTATTCCACCGGTATACTACGAGTGAATTAATATTCGTAATATCTTTTTTTATTATTATTTTTATTTATTTATTATTATTATTATTATTATTATTATTATTATTATTATTTCCCCCCTAAATGACAAAGAATATATAAAAAAAAGCTATTTGAGGAGTTAGAAAAGAAATTACAAAGAAGAGGATGGGCTTTTGGGGATTAGAGATAGGGGTGTTCATCGGTTCGGTTATTCGGTTTATTCGGTTCGGTTTGTTCGGTTAATTTTTTTTCTGGGTCAAACCGAAAACCGAATTCAAATTTGATTCAACCGAACCGAAAACCGAACAGAATAACCGAAACCGAACACTTATAACCGAAAACCGAACCGAATAACCCGAATTACGTAATTTTAATAATTTTTTCATTTAATTATATATATTTTTAGAACAAAATTTTTTTTCAAGCTTAAATAATGTTATATTTATACTAAAAAAGACTTTTAGTGATTATTTTTGTATATAAATACATAAAAAAAATATATATATTTATATATTTTCGGTTTTCGGTTTTCATTGCCAAACCCATATCCGAACCGATAACCAAATATTTAGTTCGGTTCGGTTCGGTTATGACCAATTCGGTTCAGTTACAAATTCGGTTCGGTTCCGTTTCGGTATTCGGTTATCGTGGATATTACCCGATCCATGAACACCCCTAGTTAGAGAACCACTCAACCCAATTAGAAAGAGCCCTTTTAATTTGTGTCTATTAGAGATCCAAATGTATGTCATGAGTTTAACGAAGAAAGATTCTTTCTTAGGTTTCTACAGATATATTAATTTACTCGATCAAACTATTCTAAATATGTTCATTATTCTCCAAGTGTTGTCTATACAGAGGTGCGCTTGAAGGGGGGAGGGGGGGTCCCTATTGGGCCCAACATCGTCGGGGCCTAAGCGCCCTCTTGCTACTCATATGCGAGGTGCCGTCTTAGCCTTCCCTAACCAGGATCGCTCCCACACCTATAGCGCTCTCCGAAACTTCGATTTGGAGGCTTGGGCTGGAGCTCCAGCTAGTTGGACTAGAAGCTAGTTATTCCGGTCTACTTGTTGGGCAGGCCCCCTACACACGAAATTCACTCTCCTTTGTCTCACTCAAGTGAATTGGTAGTAATGCAATCAAGGGAAAAAAATGTTCTAAATGTTTTTACTCTTAGCTTTAAGAAGATTGTACCCTTATAGGTCATACTTTACCTTCACACACTTGTAAGTTGTAACGTTACACTTCAAAATTTCTTAGTTTGAAATCTATTGGTCAATATTTATATACTCCGTATTATTTACCAATCAATAGGCATGATCCTTTGTACTCTAGTTGATTAGGATACTTGGCTATCACCCGTGAGACCGGGTTCAAGTCCCTGCAACACAATTTTTTGTATTTAAAGTCCATAACTAAATATTTTTTAATCTTTTTTACCAAGTTGTTTTCTCCTTGTTTTTGTTAATCCGTTAATTACCATAGTAACTAAGATGTTTCACTTGCTCGTTGTTTATCACACTAGTTCAACTACTCGACTAGAGAGAAATCTGCACTTCTTTTTGAACGAAAAATTCTGTACTTCATCGTAAAATTCTTGAAGGTTAAGCTTTGCTGAAGAGCATATTTTAAAGAACCCATGTCCTCTTTTGGTGCTGGAACAAATGAATTAAAAGAAACATGTAGTTATTTGGTACTTGTTAATCACCTAATAAAATCCTTTAATATAGGCCACACTACGTTACATGCGTTACATATGTTATATCTGCCATAGCATAACATGCAGCAACAACTAATTGAATTACATTCTCTATAGTCGATAATATTTCTTTTTCTTTCGTTTACACACATTTTCACCTGGAACAAGCACAATGAATAATACCACGTCGATAGCAGATGTTCTTGAGTTGTAATGATCATACTTGGCGGACTCCTTTGGGCTTTAGTTTTTGTTAAGGTATTATAGCTCATTGTATATGGCCTGTTCCTAGAGTTAACCAGACTACAAGCCAGACTTTGATATGAGTTTAGCTAAGAAAGTCAAAAAGTCAAAGCTGGAAGCAACTTATGCCTTGGCGGGAAAATCAGTTTTAAAGACATTTCATTTCATTCATTCCTTCATTGTATAGATACACATTTACATCACCAATTGTAACTAGCTATTCATTTCTGTTGTACCAGTTTTCCCTCTCTTGTAAACTGCTAGTTGATTCCATTAATTATTGATACAATTGGTGATTTGATCTTCTAATGCTATAAATCTATAATCTTCTTCAATTAGTAGTTAATTCTGGAAGATTGTACCAGACTTCAAGCCAGCAGTCCGCGAATAATGGTATAAATAAGATGATTATTGAGGTAATTCCAAAGTATACGTATTATTCCAACAAGTAAGATAAAGGCTGTGGAATGTTATGTTCTAGCGAGTGCGATTTGTTTGGCTGAGTATGTTGATGGAGATGAGATACGTGTGTTTCCCCAACGTGGACATGGATTTCACGTAGGGTGTATTGATGCATGATTGATTTATAACTCATCATGTCCTCCGTGTAGACAGATTGGGGACGAGTAGGTGTGTAAGATATTAGTGCTGATAGTTAGACAGTTTAGGGGTCTTTGTGAAACTTTAGCTCTTATTAGTGGTCAAACAAGATTAGAGTACAAGCCATTCGTGAGTCTTTTTTCTCCCTTTGTTGCAGCCGGTTTAAACTCTCTTTAGGGTTTAGTTTTCTCCCCCCTCATCTCTATAATAAAGAGGTGACGGGGGAGGGGTCATTGTACGTCATTCTTTCAAGCTTAATCTAAACGTTTGGATTAGGGTTATCTCGTATGCTCGTGTTTTCTACTTTTTCTGTCGATACATAAGATTGTTGTGGTGTGTCAAAGTTATTCACTGAATCAGTTATCCGTGTTCTAGTTTTCTGGATTGTTGTACGACAATACAACAAGTGGCATCAGAGCATTGGTTCGAAGTCGAGGAAGCTAGGTTCGATTCAGTGAAGGTTGATTCTATTTTCGTTTTACTGGAAGGAGCAGAAGGTTTTCTGTTTGGGCTACCAGGTTCGACGAAAACAAGAAAAGTTATTGTTTCCGGTTCGTGAGCAGTAACGGTAGCAGCAGGGAGATCGAAGAAAAAGGGTTCTTAAGTTTTCGATTTGTTGAGGTTCGACAAGGGTTAAAGAAGACTTAAGATTTGTTGATTTTCAGAATATAGAAGATCGACAAGAAGTTTTTGTGTCGTTTCGGTTTTTTGTCGGTTTTTTATGAAGAAGAAGAAGACATCAGGTGTGCTTATTGCTTCAAAAAGGTGTTCTTTAATAATTGATTTTAGAGGAAGACTACAAAAGTCTTAATGAAATAGTTTTTATTAATCAAGGACAAGGACAATTACTTTTTTGAAGACGTGATATATTTATTATTAGTTTAAGATTGTGATATATAATTATCATAAGGTTTATTAAACTAACAAGGATAAAGAATGATCATGGGTAACAAGGTTCTTGAAGTTGTCTTGCAAGGAGGTGGATCAATTCTCCTAGGGGTTATAGGAAATTGTTTTCTTTTGTCACAAGGTTCTTTGATTTTCGGTTTTGAGCTTCAAAGGTGACAAGGTTTTGCAAGAGTTACGACTTCAAGGTTTCGGCTTAAAGAAGTTACGTGGTGGTGAAGTTTGATCGATTTGAGCAAGGGTATCATCAAAGGGTTTTCTTTGATCGATTTTGTTCAAGGTTTTTCGGTTATAGTTCTTCTATCATCAAAGGGTTTTGTCGACTAGTTTGTTACTTGGGCTACAAGTTTCAGGTTTGCTAGGGTTTAATCGAAAAAATATTTACTTCAATCGGGGTAGCTCTCGGGTAAGTTGATTTCTTGTTAGGGTTTTCTACAAGGGTTAATTCGATTGAAGAGTGATGAAAAATAAATACTTTGAAGGTATCCGTGATTTCTTGGAATTCAAGTCTTGGTGATTCTTGGAAGACAAGTAAGGTTTAGCTTTCTCTTGGGATTAAAGGAAAGTGATTACTTGAAGTACAAGGTATATCAAGTTTGTAGACTTGAGGTGGAAAGATTGAAGCTTTAGGGTTTTTCTAAAGGTTAGTAGATCAATCTTTACAAGAAAGCGGGTTAGCACACGGCTTGTGAGACTTGTTGTTAAAGTTGGTTAAAAAGCAACTTAACAAGGTTTGTATCAAGGTTAAAGAAGAATGACTAGTATAAATACTAGGTTAAACATCGGAAAGCTCGATGGGAATATTGTACAAAGACATGGAGCTTCAAAACAAGTTGGGTTTAAGCAACTTGGTCTTGTTGTTAAAACAAGGGTCCGTGGAGTACATGTTCAAAAGCGTGTTTGGTTTGAGGTGGAACTGCAGGGAGCTCAGGAAAATCGTAAAGCTGAGGTAATTCAGGAGAGTAACGATCATGCTGCAGTGGCTCAAAGAAAGTTGGAGGTTAAACAACTTGAAGGAAAGACAAACACGGACTGCTTGGTAAATAAGCGGGTATACCTTGGTGCAAAGATGAGGGCAGACATTATGAAAACCGGAGTACCTGGTCAAGAAGGTGCAAAGGGTAATGTTGCTGAAAGGTATAGAGGTGACAGTAATATGGCTGCTTTAGTAGTTGCTGGAGTGATAAAAGAAGATACACATGAGTCATTGACTTTCAATGATCCAGTTGCTTGTGAGGTGATTTCCAAGTGGAAGGCTTGATTGAAAGAAGATATGGATGCTCGGTTAGATGTGTGTGTGCTCAGCAACTGTTGCAGGAACAACAGTGACAACAGCAACGACTATTACTGGGAGTATACACCAAGTATGTTCATACATCTATTTCTCCATATAGATGGTATGGTTTTTTCTTTGTGATGCAAGGTTGAGATATGGGATACCAAGGGATTGCTTGATAAAGCAAAAGGAAATGTACTTGATATGGATATCATCAGGGGTCAGAGTGGTAATACTCTGAGGGGGTCATAGTCCAGGGTTCACAACGAGAAGTTGGTACAGACTTTGTTGGAGGGACACTCCATACTGTCGTTGGAGGGTAGTCTATCAAGGGACTGTGATGTAAAAAAGAATGGTAAGTTGTCATATACATATGCAGTTGGAAGCCGGGAGTATCAGATGGTCTGCATGAGACCTGACATAGCATCTGTAGATGTGGGTATGTTGGATAGGTTTGATCGTGGATTACAGACAGACGTACAGGTTTTTGTGGATTTTGACTCCGCTATGGGTAGATCAATCACTGTCATGGGTATATCAATCACATGGTACAGGTTTGTGATACAAGGATGTGCAGGAAGCTCGGAAGCTATCATGCTGCACATGGAGGCTTTGTCAACAACTGAAGCGGAGTATATGACACTTACTGAGGCTGCAAAGGAGGCTATTTGGCTAAAGGGACTCTCGATAGAGTCAGGAGCTAAGCTAATGTTAGTAGCGGTTATTGCTACTAGTGCGTGGACGAAGGCACACCCCTATCCGAGGTTCCAGCACTGGTTGAAGCTGCTGCGTATCGGAGAAGATTAACTATCACTACTAAGGTGGAAATTGTTAGATATTAATGATGATAGTTAGATAGTGTAGGGGTCTTTGTGAAACTTTAGCTCTTATTAGTCAAATAGGAATGTATATGTCGGTATTTCAACTCTATATATACAATTAGAGGGTGTCAAACGAGATCAGAGTACAAGCCATTCGTGAGTCTTTTTTCTCCCTTTGTTGCCGCCAGTTTAAACTCTCTTTAGGGTTTAGTTTTCTCCCCCCTCATCTCTATAATAAAGAGGTGGGGGGAGGGGTCATTGTACGTCATTCTTTCAAGCTTAATCTGAACGTTTGGATTAGGGTTATCTCGTGTGCTCGTGTTTTCTACTTTTTCTGTCGATACATAAGATTGTTGTGGTGTGTCAAAGTTATTCACTGAATCAGTTATCCGTGTTCTAGTTTTCTGGATTGTTGTACGACAATACAACAAGGTGCAAAGAGCGTGGTGAGTTGCCAGTTGTGCCACTGCCAGGGGAAATTTCATTAAAGGGACATGAATTAGGCGAACAACATTCTAATACATGTACTTTATATAAGTGATTATTTACCCTGAGACCACCAGACCAGAGCTTGAAGAGCTAAATGCCTAAAAAGATAATGAGGAGTGATAACTAGCTAATAACAACGTGTTTTTCTGATTGTTTGATTTATGCAAAATACCTTTTTATAAGGTCTAAGATTAGAACTTATTTGTAAAATGTGTCCTATCGATCATTTGAAAATTTTAACATACAGAAGTTATCAGAAGTCAAAGCCAAGCAAAATAAGTGTTGATGTCACATGTAAGTATCTCGTAGCAAAAATAAATACGATGCAGTTACCTCTTGTTCTCACGACTCCCTGATGTTCATGGTAGCTCATACATGTCAGACCATGGCGTAGAGATTGAAGAGGGTTGTCGTGAAACTGAATACTTAATCCAGGGAGATTAATATGTAGCAATCGATATAACACATTAAAGGCAGTAATGAACTGCTTGAGACCGAGACACAAAGAAGTCATGTTATGTGATAAGTGAAGCTCAATTCGAGGTCCAAGTAGTTAAATTCGTAGTTAGTCGTTGTGAAGCATTCCTATATTTTTGGCGGAATAATGTAAACGTGTTAGTTCAATCTAGGCACTATAATTAGTTATCATCATGCCGTAGAAGCAGAGTTTGTAAATGATCTCTGACTATTCTATCCTCCCCTACAAAAAAACACATTATGAGTGAATATATATTTTTTGTTTATATACAGTAATAGATGTAGTATAATAATCTATTTGAGCAAACCAACTATGAGTGAATATATCTTAATTCTAGCTAATATTGTGATATTTAAAAACTAAATTCCATGCTTCAAAACTATAGTTTTGTACTTATAGTTGACTTGAGAGTACGAAAACAAGATCCGTTGTAGTCTAGTTGGTTAGGATACTCGGCTCTCACCCGAGAGACCCGGGTTCGAGTCCCGGCAACGGAAATATCTTTTTGTTCCTGTTGTCATTTTTTTTGTTTTTTGTTTTTTGTTTTTTGTTTTTTGTTTTCATACATCTAGGCCTTAATCTTGCTTAAAAAGATAGAAAAACTAACTCGTAAATAAATGTTTATGTTCTAATGATAAACGATATCAAGTTTGTAAAGAGTAAATAAATTAACATTAAAATATCTTGCTAGAAATGGAGGTTTTGGATAGAATGTGTTTTGGTTATAATAGGGTATTTGCTCTGAAATGAACGAGTGAATAATGCATAGAAAAATAACAAATGGCAGACAAACCAATTTTTGGAATGATACCTGGCTCAAAGATCACGGTCAATTAAAACTTCTCTTTAGAAACGAATAAATGTTGTTCGGGTTACTGAGAGATGGTCTAGAACAGATGATTTTTGGCAAGGGAATTGGGCGTGGAGAAGACAACCTAGTGGTCGGGCGCTTAAAGATATTTTTTCGCTATAATCTCTTATTTATATATGGAATTCTGCTTATTCTTGTAGTGTGCACTTTTTTTGCAATGAGTATATTTTAATGTATTAGTCTCAAGGAATTTGTGTGTTCCTTTAGTTGTGACCGAAGTTATACAATACTGCTTTCTTCATCTCAAAATTATTGTCATTATTTTTATTTTAGGATCTCTCAAAAATAATAGTATTCTTCTTGTGTTAACCAATCAAAAGAGGATTTAGTTAGTGAGGATGATATTTAATTTGTTGAAGAGTGTAGTAGTTCCAGTATTTTTAAACTGTTTATTTTTTTTACTAGGAATAATAATTTTCGGACGGAAGAAACATTTTAAGTTTTTTATAAACGTTTTCATTTTTGTGGGACATGTCTATTTGAACTAATGGAGTAACATGATTTTTTTTTTTTTTTTTTTTTTTTTTTTTTTTGAGCAAGCTAGGGAGTAAGAGGTTACTTTCCAACTTCAATCTATAGATTTTGTATCACTAGCATGGTATCCGCGCAAAGCAGCAGTTCGGAGACGAATCTTGTTTAACGATTTTCTAGATTATAGAGTACCTGACGTAGAATCATTATCACGAAAAAAAGAGATCGAAAAATCTTACTCACCAAAATTTTTGGTTATAGGGTATCAACCATCATAACGTGTGGATACCATGTGAATCTAATTTTGACATCCATTTATTTCTTTGCATATTTTTGAAGAAAGCTGGAATTAAATTTAATTATCATACCCTACAAATGTTGTATATCTATTTTGTTGTTCAATAAGTGAACAAAACTAACGGTTAGCATATTTGCTTTTACCCATCACACCCGGGTCGATTCCTGTTAGAAACAAACTTTTTAAATCATTAAATCTTAAACGATTCTATAATTAACAAGCACGTGGGCTGAAAAATTTAAACCTTCTACAAATAGATGTCCTAAATAATTTATAGATAAATAAAGAGAAAGTAAAGCACAATACATAAAACTATGTAACAAATGCCATGAAAAATGTATAACTAAACAATAAGTTCGCCGGATATTTTAGGTACAAACACCACCCGCTGCAACGCACAAGTATCTCGCAATTCAATATAATGGCTATAAAATTTTACAATACCAAATTCTATGATATAACTGATTAGTTTTAACTAGGCCTCATATCTTTTTTGGGTAAAAGGTCAACGACCCGGTAAATATATTACTGCAAAAAACATTTAAGTACAACGGATATAAGTGAATCCCATATCTCAGCCCGTTACATAGGCGAAAAGCTTACATAACAAGATACTTTCTATTTTCTAGACAAGAAAACAAAACCACTACCACAAAATATTGAAAAACTCGAACAAAAATATAAACTACTTCCTACGACCTTGGAGATTAAAGCCATAAATGGCATTAAGAGCATCCAATTCCCCTGGAAGATCATAAATTTGCATCGAGTAATCATCATAGTCATCAAACTCATCTTCACGCTCATGACCTCCACCAAAAAGATTTGCAGATTCGTCGAACGTGTTAAGAACCTCTTCCTCATCACTATCAGTAACCACAACATCACCCACCTTGGAAAATGGGTTAGCCCTCTTAGTGACAGAGGCAGACGGAATAGGATGACCTTCATCATTCACAAGAGTAGCTTTTCCATCAATAAGTAGCTTTTCAAGCTTACTAATCTTCTCAACTATTGGAGTAGAACCAACTTCTTTAGTTCCCATTGAATCACTCACAATCGGTTCTTGTGATATAGTACCAGTCTTAACCGACTCATCCTCATTAACTTCCATTGTACGGCCAGAATCCACATCCATGTTGGTGTCAGAAGTAGGAATACCAAACGCATCCGTATCATCCATATTAAGAGCATCAAATTGGTTAGATGTAGAAATCTTCGTACCACTAGAACTAGCCACATCAGAAGTCGTCTTCTTAGTGCTACCAGCATTCTTAGTCGTCTTCTTAGGTTCAGGAGGAGCCTTTTTGGGTTGATACTGAAACTGCTTACCCACAACAGGTTTAGTAAACCTCCTTGACCCGGAATTGAAGGACCACCTTGCTTTCCTTTCTTCTTGTGATTGACAGTCTTGAAACTATCATTAACATGCTTAGTAGGCTGAACAGGAGGTATAACAACTTTAGGACAGTCAGTCATAGTATGACCAAATATCTTACACTTGTCACACCGAGGTGGTTGCCACTCGTATTCAACCCGTATCTTCTCAATAGTCGAACCCGAACCATCAAGTAATGGTATCTCAACAGTGAGGCTATCCCGAAGCACCTCATCCGACTTCACTTCTATCATGCATCTAGCAAAACTACTACGGCCCCACGATTCCTTGCACATTTGGCTTGTAAAAGCATCTAACCTTTTGGGCGTGCCAATCAGTGTGGCAAGAAGACTGAGGCCATCATCAGAAAACATAGCAAGGGGAACATCATGGAATTTAACCCAGACCGGGATGTTAGTCAAATCTTCTTTAAGTAGGTTAGTGTTCAAAGTCCATGGTTTAAGAATAATAGGAACATTTATGATCAACCAAGGACCGTTTTCAAGCACATCATCAACACCTTTCTTCGAGTTGAATTTAAAGAAGAAGAACCCCTTAGCATTCATCATTACCTTTCGCACACCAAACTTAGCCCATGCATTGCGAACATAGTAATCAACAACCGGAAAAGCAAGGCGTTGGCCAAGAAAGTAACCGTAGAGAGTATTCTCAAACCGCGTGTTCACCTCTTCCACTACTTTCATTGGAACTGAAAGGTCAACATCAGCCTTCTTCTTGCTACATTCCAACCTACGGAAGTTTGAAACATGTTTCAGAGGTTCATTAGAAGTAGCACCCGCGTAAGAAACCGACTTCACTCCAGTACCACTGGTAGTATCAACCTTAGGAGAATTAGGACCTTTCAAATTAGAATGTTGCCCTATAACACTCGTCTTGTGCAAATCAGAAGAGGAATCCTTATTAGCAACAATCTCACGTTGAATATTATTCATGGCTTCATCAAAATTCGTATGCGCATTAACTAGCAATTGTTCCACATTAATCTTATCCTTGTCCATATAATCGTTATCAGCCCCATGTGGAGTCTCATCAACAGAAACCGGATTCTCTTGATAAGAACACCCAACTTCAACAACATTAGGAGAAGCATTAGATAAGTTTGCATTAGGACTTCGATAAATTGACTCACCAAGACTAGGTATACATGTATTAGCAGACATACTCCTAACATTAAGCCTCGTTGGCTCAGTTGAACTAACCTTAGAAGCTAGCTCAGACAACGTCAGGAAGTTAGAAACCATAGACACCGATTCGAAATTCATACCACTCGACTCATTTTCCTTTTTCTTTTTCTTCTTTTCACCTCCTCCACCCGAATCCAAGAAACCCTTCATCATAACCGAAACACAAACGAATACAAACCAGAAGAAACTATGAACGTCTTGTCTTCTACTAACGCAAAACCCTAAGCGATTAGGGTTTTAAAATATAAGCATGTTAATCAGTCACATGATGCAATCAAACATACAGATAGATAAAGTATAATATTAAGAATTGAATAATGGATCGTGAATTTGGCGCATGCAAAAAACAACCCTACAATCGATTAAACAATTATAGCATATAACCGACCCACAATGGTAGTGGATACGATTAAAAACAATAACGGTTTGAAAAAACGGTAGAGGATGTTAGGGTTTCGTTTGTCGCCAAAAACTAGGCCTCATATCACAAAACGTAGAAATGGGTTGTCACACTACAAGCCTACAATCTTTTGTTAATATGATAAAAAGAGAATAAAAGACAAACAAGATGCAGGGAAGAGTAGCGACCAAGTTAATATAAGTGAGACAAAGTTAAAAAGCCTTATTCATCTCAAAAATAAATTACAACTAACTTCACATGTAGTGTTGATTCAACAATGACTATCCATCAATGCAGATACCTATGGTCATTCACTGATAACAAAACGTCTCTAACAGATGTTCCTGATTCAGGCCTAAATTGGTCATGTTACATGCTCTTGTTAGCTGTTATCGTCGCTGCATTGATTTGTATTCTATGCATCCTTGTGTTGGCTCGTTCAGTTAATAGATGAATGAAGAAGGAAAAGACGATTGAGGTGATTCCAAAGTTCATATATAATTCTAGCAAGGAAGATAAAGGCAACGGGAACTACGGATCGTTATGTTTGACTGAATGTATGATTTGTTTAAGTGAATATGTTGATGGAGATGAGATA
The DNA here is from genome assembly GCA_030686995.1 of Artemisia argyi. Lineage (NCBI taxonomy): Eukaryota > Viridiplantae > Streptophyta > Magnoliopsida > Asterales > Asteraceae > Artemisia > Artemisia argyi. The sequence goes on along the minus strand of CM060704.1, from coordinate 103,534,442 downwards.
CGTGTGTTTCCGCAGCGTGGACACGGATTTCACATTGGATGCATTGATAAATGGCTGAGTTCACACTCATCGTGTCCGTCTTGTAGACTAGACGTGTTATCCTGACCGTGATATGCAAATGTGGACGAGTTCCTAATTTCGAGTGGAAGTTACATCAGAGGTAAATTGTTTTAGGTAGACACTAGAAAGCATTGTATTTGCTCTACCGTACTGTGTTAATTTCGGATTATGGAAAAAAATTATTCAATGATATACATGGTGTTTAATAGTTTGCTATATTATCCTCGTCTTCTAACTGGCATCTTGTTTTTGTCTTTGATAGATTGTTCATGATTATATATCGGTCTATCATGTGTTGAGATTGTGGAACTTAGTTTACGTTATTATCATCCTATATTTCTTGTCATGAGATTGTGGAACTTAGTTTACGTTATTATCATCCTATATTTCTTGTCATGCTTTGTGCCTTTATGCAATGCGAATACACATAAAATTCAAGTTTTAAGCCATATACATGGAAAAAAAGAAAGAAGCAGCAGCTTATTATAATCATGATATGGATTTGATGTTTATCACATTCCATCAACTCACTTCAGCATATGACGATAACCGTCAATCATGGTTCTATTGTTTATACTTCAGCATATGATGAACCTCTGGCGACAGCGCTTAGCGACAACGTGTTGCCGCAAAAACTTTTAGCGACAACCGAACCCCACCTTTAGTGACGACGTAGGTGTAGTGTTACTTACATAATCACATTAATAGTTTAATACCCTTTTGTGTCAAATTATTATTTCTTGTCGTTTCATCTCTTATTGGCCATTGCTGCTAGTCTATTCGAGTACTCGAGTATATATTCAGTCAAAGTAATGCATTTTGTGTGACTAAAAAAAAATTGTGGGATCAACTAGTAAAACGTATATTATCTAATACTCAAATCAAAATAACAGTGGCAAAGAAATATTAGCAAAAGAATATGATATTGTTAACGGCGATTTACAAAAGTTAGCAAAAACTATGAAAATGAGATTACAAAAACAAGAAGATGGCATTCAAAGAGTTTAAAATATAAAAGCCACTCAATTTAATTCAAAACTCTTCCTACATCTATATAACAGCTGTGATAATAATGATAAAAAATAATCAATTTTTCTTTAAAAGTTTAAAAAAAAAAAAAAAAAAAAAAAAAAAAAAAAAAAAAAAAAAAAGATAAGAGAATCAATTTTTCTTTAAATGTTAAATATGAAAAAATGTAGTAAAAGATAAGAAGTTGAAAACTAAGAAAACAAAAGGATGAACAAAAAACAAAGAAAATACTCCAAAGAAAGTTAAAAACAAAAAGAGCACAAGGAATCAAACACATGCTTTTATGATTTCTACCCTCGTCATGTATTAATCATAGAGCTTATTCGGGAAGCAAAATAAAGCTAGACACATACGGAGTACTATTTATTTCCATTTGCAATTATGTTAACATTAAAATAAACAAATGATGAAAATTTCTATCTAATTCATGTTCTCTTAAATCAGTTCAAGTTCCTTTTATAAAAGCATGCATATACTAATTTTACAAAAATTTGTGCTAAAAAAAATATTGCGTGGAAAGCAAAGCTTTCAAGAAATGAGTATACCTTGGAATATTTTAACAGTTGGTTACTACTAATTTCACATGCATTACATATGTTCACATTTTTCCGCCTTAGCATAATATCGACAACAAACTAATCTCTTAGTTTTTATTTCTATATTTTACTCTCTCACACTTACACATTAAAATCGAACTACTATACTCGTAAAATTTGCCAACCAATGACTCGTGTGTACAGATTCTTGTCCTCGTCGGAAACAGCAGAACCGCCAGAGGCAGCCGATATTGAGTTAAGTCCTCTAGACATGGTCGTCGTGGTAGTATTTATTTTAATTTTGTTTGTAGCTGTCATCGGGTTAACTTACTGTGTACCACCCATGGATAGAGTTAGTCAGGTCCAACAATTAGCGAATAGAGGTATCAAGAGAAAGATAATTGAGGTGATACCAAAGGTTACTTATAGTTCAAAGAATGACAACACTGAATATGGGAACTCTGGGATGTTATGCTCGAGTGAGTGTGTGATTTGTTTGGGTGAGTATGTTGATGGAGACGAGATACGTGTATTGCCACAGTGTGGCCATGGATTTCACGTAGGTTGCATTGATACATGGTTGAGTTCACACTCTTCATGTCCTTGGTGTAGACAGATTCTGGTGAGCTCAAAGTTCAAAACTTGGGGTAAAGTCCCAATGGTTTCTGTCGAGGAAGTTCCATTGGAGGCAAAAGATAACGAGAAACAAACACTGTAGTTGCTCTACTTCAAGTGATTATTTAGTGTGATCATTTCACGTTATGGAAAAAGTTATTCACTAATATGTGATGCTTGATATTTTTGCTATAGTTCCTCTACTTTCTAATTAATCCACATCTGTTTTTAATAATCGATTTGTCTTTCAAAATGTTATATCTAGCCTCTCGAGACTACTGAAGTAAATCTAGTGTGATAATATTTTCACTTTAATATCATATGGTGTTGGTTCTTTTCTTGATATGTCATGCTTCATCCAATGTACTTGACACACAGCGCGAAAACGAATTTTAATAAATCCTAATCTAAAGGTTGATAAATAAGAATAAACCTCTAAGGAACAAAACCCTAACATGAGATAACTCTTAAAAACACGAAATATATTAATAATCAAAAGTTTCGTAGATAACAAAACTGAAAATTTTCAGACTTGAGCATAGATCGACCCAAAAATTTGTGTGAAATTCTCACCTGAGCATAGTTCTTAAGGTCTATGGCCAAGGCAGAATGCTAAGGCACATACCATCACTTTGCTTTGTATGCCCTCATTGCTTCATGTGATCTTGTGCCAACTCATCCCCTCGATCATTGTCCTCATTAATTCCAATCACTTGAATAGTCTGGCAATCCGTCTTCAAAACCGGGGGCCTTATATCATTGGGTAAAATAGCTATGCTCTTTCCACGTCAATTGAACACATAAAAATTCAACTTCACACTACGAATCGCATTCAAATCTGGTTGCCATGGCCTTCCTAACAAAACATGACTAGCTCCTAATTAGTTTACTACATCACAAGTCATAACAGCACGATAGATATTTTCAATAGCAATTGGAATTAGACAAACCTCATTCACTTTCACATGCGGCCCTTTCTTTATCCAACCTAATTATGGAGTAGGATGTTGTTTGGTTGGAAATTCCAAAGCCTTTACAACTCATCAATATGTTCTAAATTATCACCCAATCAATCCTCTTTCGCCTCTCTGATTTTCTTCAACATATGCATTCAAACTCCAATTAGGACACTCATTCGACCTATGACCTGGTAGACTAAACCAAAAACACGTAGGTGCATAGTTTGGTATAAGGATTGGAGCGTGTCTTCTTAGAAACAACTGGTTTTACCACGCCACTGCCATTAAAAAATACTGGAGAAGTCAAACTTGAAGATGCATTAGTTCCAACAATTGATTGATTCTGATTAGATTGGTTTACCTAAGTAGACTCCAAATATGAATTCTTTTCTAATGACCTTCCAAAGCTCAAAGTTGGTTTTGTCATCGATTGTTGGAAGAAATCCAACAAACCAGTTTCTAGAGCGGAACCACGAATCAAGAACTACTCTAACAAGACCTCGACAAAGGGTTATGATCCCTTAATGCCGAGTGGCACCAACCCACACGAGATATTTTACACTCAAACGTTTATTAAACATGAGCAAGAAAAGAAGGTAAAAATAAAACCTTACCCCCTCATCCTTATTTATAGAGAATGAAGGGGGAGAAACATAATCCTTGGTGAACAAGGATTCTACAATTGAGGAGGTTAGACACTTTCCTAATACATGACTAACCTCCTTAAGTTTGAGCTAAGCTACAACTAGCCCCCTAAACTTATATCCTAACTATTACACACTAATATTCTAACAATTTCCACCTTAGTGGTAATAGTTAGCCTTCTCCGATACGCATCAGCTTCAACAAATGCTGGAACCTCGGACTAGGGACCGCCTTCGTCAAGGCACCAGTAGCAATACCCGCTACTAACCTTAGCTTAAATTCTAACTCTGTAGAGAGTCCCTTTAGCCATGTATCCTCCTTCAATTCTCCAGCAAGTGTCATATACTCCGCTTCAGTTGTTAACAAAGTCATCATGTACCGCAACATAGCTTCCCAGCTCACCGCACATTCCTGTATCATAAACCCGTACATTGTGATAGATCTACCCATGATGTAGTTAGAATCCACAAAAGCATGTATGTCCGTCTGTAATCCACGATCAAACCTATCCAACATTCCCACATCCGCAAAAGCGTCCTATTAAATTCCATGATGATAGGACCCATACAATAACCCGTCATATTAGATAGTCTATTAGGACACTGCTTGAAAAGCGTCGTAGGAAAAAGGTCCTAAAAAGCCCCTTTTCTTGTAGTGGATCTCGTGCAGACAACTTGATACTTATGACTTCCAACTGCATATATACATGACCCTTTACTCTTCTTTTCTTCATAACGATTCCCTGACATACTACCCTCTAACGACAGCCTAGAGTGTCACCCCAACAATATCTGAACCGCCATTCCGTTGGAAAACCTGAATCGTGACACCCTCAGAGTATTACCACTCTGAGTCCTAAAGATCTTCATACCAAGTATATTTTCCTTTTCTTCATCTAGCAAACCCTTGGTAACCCAGATCTCAGCCTTGCTTTCGCAAGTAAACCCCATATAATCTATATAGAGGAATAGATATATGAACATACCTGGTGCATACTTCCAGTAATATATTTTATTGTCGTCATTGTTTCGCCTGAAACCATTGTTGAGCAAATACATACTAGACCGAGTATCCATATTTTCTTTCATTACAGCCATCCACTTGGAAATTACCTCACAAGCAACTGCATCTCTGAAAGTCATTGATTCATGTGCATATTCTTCTATCATTGCAGCAACTCCTAAAGTAGCCATATTACTGTCGCCTCTATACCTTCCAACAGCATTACCCTTTGCACCTTCTTGACCAGGTGCTCCGGTTTTTATAATGTCTACCCCGACCTTTGCACCAAGATGTACATGCTTATTTACCAAGCAATCCATGTTTGTCTTTCCTTCAAGTTGTTTAACCTTCAACTTCTTTGAGCCACTGCAGCATGATCATTACTCTCCTGAATTACCTCAGCTTCACGATTTTCCTGAGCTCCCTGCAGTTCCACCTCAAACCAAACACGCTTTTGAACATGTACTCCATGTACCCTTGTACAATATTCCCATCGAGCTTTTTGATGTTTAACCTAGTATTCATACTAGCCATTCTTCTTTAACCTTGCTACAAACCTTGTCAAGTTGCTTTTTAACCAACTTTACCAACAAGTCTCACAAGCCGTATGTTAAACCCGTTTTCTTGTAATTATCGATCTACTAACCTTTAAGGAAACCCTAAAGCTTCGATCTTTCCACCTCAAGTCTACAACCTTGATATACCTTGTACTCCAAGTAATCACTTTTCTTGAATCCCAAGATAAAGCTAAACCTTACTTGTCTTCCAAGAACCACCAAGACTTGAATTCCAAGAAACCAAAAAACTTGAAATTGAAACTTCTTGCAAAACCTTGTCACCTTTGAAGCTCAAATCCGAAACTCCAAGAACCTTGTGACAAAAGAAATCGATTTACTATAACCCTAGAAGAATCGATCCACCTCCTTGCAAGACAACTTCAAGAACCTTGTTGCCCAAGTTCTTGACTCGTAAACCTAGAAACCTTTAACCTTGTAATCTACACAACGATAGCCAAACATTAACTGAAAAACGATAAAGAACACAACAACCACACTAGAAACTTCGACAACCTATATCTCTTTCCTGGAAGCTCCGATCAAGATCCCTCCAGTGAGATCCTAGATCTATGTCTCTTCAACCCACTATTCAAATTACGTAGAAATCCAACGGTTAACGTACTCGCAGCGCCAATTCTCCCACGACTGCGCAGTAACCGACAAACCAAACCTGGTTCAGTCGTTTCTCTTGTTTTGGCTCTATCCACCTTGTGTGATTCGTTGTTCTTAAACAAGGCTCTGATACCAATTGTTGGAAGAAATCCAACAAACCAGTTTCTAAAGTGGAACCACGAATCAAGAACTACTCCAACAAGACCTCGACAAAGGGTTATGATCCCTTAATGCCGAGTGGCACCAACCCACACGAGATATTTTACACTCAAACGTTTATTAAACGTGAGCAAGAAAAGAAGATACAAATAAAACCTTACCCCCTCATCCCTATTTATAGAGATTGAAGGGGGAGAAACCTAATCCTTGGTGAACAAGGATTCTACAATTGAGGAGGTTAGGAACTTTCCTAATACATGATTAACCTCCTTAAGTTTGAGCTAAACTACAATTAGCCCCCTAAACTTATATCCTAACTATTACACACTAATATTCTAACAATTTTGAGGGTGTCACAATCAGGGTACATTTTTAAGATTTTAAATAATTTTAGAATAGATAATGGGAAATCGGTTAAACCATCTTGTGCTTGTTCTTTTCTTTTCAGTCGATATTACAAACTGTTGTAGGTTGTGTGTTCTTCTAACGATATCGAGGTAATCCGCACTAGTATCCAGGTTGTTAGTCGATCGAAGACTTACAAGTGGTATTAGAGCTCAGGTTCATGGGTTCTCTGGTATACTAGGATCGACTCATTTGAAAGGTTTCTTTCTTATTCAGGTTTCGTTGTAGAAGAGAATGGTTCGGTTTTCGGGTTTCTATACGATCAGAAAAAGAAAGAAGGATTTGTGTTCGTTCGTTCTTGGAAGAGTTGGGCGTGGAGCTTAACACTATGGCAGTTAATTGTGATAATCAGGGTGTGATTCACTTATCGCGGAATCATGCTTTTCATGAAATGACTAAGCACATCAATGTGCGTTATCACTTTATTAGAGAGGTCTGGGAAGCAAAGACGGTTGAAGTTCTGAAGGTGGGTACTGAACACAATGTTGCGGATGCCTTGATGAAGGTGGTACCTGGACGGAGTTACAACACTGCTTTGAGTTGTTGAAGGTCGGTATATGCTAATATGAAGCCTAAGGTGGAAATTGTTATGTATTAGTCTTCACATTAGCAAGAGTCTAAGGTGGTTAAGTGTTAATTTTTATAATCTTATTCAAAGTTGGAATTTATCTTGAGCCACAAGCTATACATCTTTCCTTTTCTTCTGTTTTTACAACCGACATTGATCCCATGTATGAGTCGGTTTTCTTTCCCCCCTCATCTCTATAAAAGGAGGTGAGGGGGAGGGGTTTGTCACGTCATTCTTTCAAGGTTTAATAAACTTTCGGTTAAACCATCTTGTGCTTGTTCTTTTCTTTTCAGTCGATATTACAAACTGTTGTAGGTTGTGTGTTCTTCTAACGATATCGAGGTAATCCGCACTAGTATCCGGGTTGTTAGTCGATCGAAGACTTACATCGATCTTTCTACCTTCAAAACTAAATTTTTGGCTTGATCAACCGTCCAAATCAACACCAAACTCAACTTCTCTTGGATTGATTGAATCAACCTACTAATGTACCTAGTAGGTTTTTGTTATACGGTTTCCATCAAGTTATACCTAACCTCAAAAACTCACCCCGTATATTATATTATGGTTCCTTTACCTTGAACATATGTATGATATTTTTTGATATAATAATTGTTCAAAATCTGGGGGTAAAAACCACCCTTTAATAATAGGCTTCATCCTTGACCACATATCAACCGGATGCTTTCCTTGTCTCCTACGATTGTCTTGCTCATTTTGCCACTGATAATACAAATAAACGCATAAAAGTATTATTTCTATTTAAATTTTTTTTTACATTTTGCTAATGAAAAATATAAAAACGTATTAAGTAAAAGTTTAAGTAAACAAGTTTTAGACATAGTTAATTGATTGGTGCAAAAGCAATCAACTATAGTCAACCACAGGTGTGGTCAATATAGTCAAACTACCTAGACCAATGCTTCCGGGTAATATAGGGTATCACCAGGTCATTATGTCCCAACGAGGTGTGAATTGTGCTGTAGCGTGCTTGTGATCGGGTGATTTTTCACAGGAAAGGGTTTTGATGAGAATTATTTGAGAATTATGAAATGAAATAGCTTAGGAAAACTATATGATTGATTACGTGAATTTAGATTAAGAAGAAACGAGCTAAAACCTAAAAACGTACGTTTTAATTACAAACGTATACTGACGTACGTGATAAAAAGTAAAACTGATTAACTAAAAAGTCTACGGGTATGAAATTAATGTTTTTACAATCCTAATAAATAAAGAAAATTTTTAGAAAAAGAAAAATTATTTTTACTCTATTTAATTATTTATTATTAATTAATTACTATGTACTTATTAATTAACTAATTAAACTAATTTAAATTATTAAAAATACTAAAAAGACTTAGATAATTAAGAAAAATTTCATAAAATCTAATTAACTATCACAGGAATCCTAAAAAATTATAAAAAGTTGGTTTTATGAATTTTTAAACTAATTTACTAATTACTATTCTAATTATTAATTAATTACCAATTAAACTAATTAAATTCAAAAAAATAGAAAATGAACAGTAGAAATTCTAAAAAAAAATTCCTAAAAATGTTTTAACTTATATAAAAGCTAGGAAATTATAAAAACTAGGTATTACTTAATGAAATCGAATTTTGCTATTTAATATTTTAATATTAATTAATAATTAATAAATCTAGTATTAAATCTAATAATTATTAAATGACAAGATAAAATTCTGGAAAAATTTCTAAAAATACTTCAATATAAAAGAAAATTAAGAAAAATATAAAAATGCAAAGGTGCTTATAAATAGGCTGAAAAGAAAATTAAAAAGTTAAGTTAAATTAAATAGAAATTATCACTTATAATTAAATTGGTTTTTTCTGTTTTTTCATTTTCTAAACTATTTTAACACTAAAAACAAACAACTTTTACACAAACAACTTTTTTGTAACTTAAAAATAAGCCAAATGGACTCTAAAAGGCTTAACATTTGACTTTCTTTGACCAAGCTAGGAAATAAGCTTGAATGAGCTTATGTGGGGTCCATAAGGGTGAAAATGAGTTCAAACAAGTACTTTGGACTGGAATAAGCTAAGAACTAGCAAACAAGCCTCTTGGATAAGCCAATAAGCCAGAATAAGAACTTGATTTTCTATTTTGTACACAGAAAATGGGACAGAAGTTAGGGGTGATTTCAGGTGGGGTCCACTGAGCTTGAGCTCAAAAGTTTGCTCAAACTTGGAAGGTGGCCAGGAGGGGGGTTGAAAGAACCCAAAGGGGGCCTGTAGGACCCACTGAGGTGGTCAGTAAGAACCTCCAAAGTGGTGGTGGTGGTACTGAGTTGCTGCAGCAGGGGAGCTTCTTCCCCTGTAGGTGTGTTTGGGTGTTTGTAGGGCCCACAGAAAAATTACCAAAAATATAATGAGAGTAGGATACCAAAGTTCAACTGGGGGACAATGACTCCTAAAGGTTTCAGGGTCTGAATCTAAGTATAAAAATCACAAAAATTCTTGGAGTTTTTGGAAAAACTGGACACAATGCAATTTTGACTTTTTCAGTTTTGATGAAAGGTTGACTTTATTAAACTTTGATCCTAATTTAATGACTGTAAATGTAATATTAGGCTTATAAGAGATGAAAACAAGCTAGATTAACAGTTATTAAGCTAATATGGAGATTATGGTACCAAATGTTTCAACAGATAACAAATGAGATGGATTTCAAGATTATTTTGACTTTCTTATAAAAGAACACTGGATTTAATGGTCAAACTGAGATATTAGATTAATTTGTGTAATACATCAAACAAGAACAATGACACAAGCAATCTTAATCACAGATAAGCAACTTAATCCAAACACCCCTTCAAGATAGTGAAATCAATATTTTCAAACCAACTCACTTGTTTAATCCCTAACGCTGATTCAAAACCATATATTAGCACATAAAAAGGACAAATGAGCATCAAATAACAATCGCACAAGCATGAGAACATGGAACTAACAAATTGCAATTTTGACTGTGAAAACAAGATTTCAGCAACAACAAATTCCAACAAACAACCAAGCTATATTAAGCAATGTTATGACTAAGTAGCACTAATGAAGCACAGAAACACAAATATTATCAAGTTTAACCAACTAATATAGTGAAAGAGCAAAATGGAACAAAAGCTTACAAAATGTGATTAAGCTGAAAACCATGCACAATGAACCAAGAACACTCCTATAAGTTCTCCACAGAACCACTAACCCAAGGCCATCCAAGATTTACCCTGCTCCAGCTGTGATCACCATCTTCATGGGCATTTTTGATTTTTTTTTTTTATATTTTATGTAATTTTTTTGGTATTTTTGATTTTTAACTCTAGACTGAATTTTAAGGTTTCTAAAAGCTTTTAAAAGCTTTCTGGGAGCTTATGTGATCTATTTCAATCCACAATAACAACTAACAATAACATTAAGCTACGAATGAGATTTTGAGTGAAAATTGCACAATATTGAAATCAAACTGAAATACTTGAATTGATTACTTGAAAAGGTTTACAATACACTGAATTAACTTACTTTAACACTAGAAAGCTTGAAAGTACAGTGGAAATGATAAAATTAGCTAATCGACCTAAGTTATATTAAATTACTCTAGTTATCTATCTCTAAGCCTTCTTTTTCTTTATATAGGACTCCATTAGGGTTTAGGAACCCTTCTGAGTGTTTCCCACTTAACTCTTGAACCGTTGGATGATTTACTTTTGATCTTGGCCTTTGAAACCATATTGGCGCCAAAATTCCACAACTGCTTCTCTGGTAACTTGGAGACTTTTAGGAACAATAAATGCACTTTAGAGGTTAGCTAAGGTTGGTGGAACATGGAATGGTTAGCTGAGTTGGAAGTATGGAGGGGGAAGGTAGAAGCAGGTACCAAGTGGGAGGAGAAGGTGAAGGTTTTATTTATCTGTTTGTGGGAGGGAGTAGTGATAAAACGGGGAGGTGGGATTTTTATTTTAAAAGGGTAAATGGGCTAAGGTGATGTTGGGCCAGGGATAGGGATTGGGCTTGGGTTGGTTTGGTATTGGATTTGGTTTACTAAAAGGCAAGGGTCCGTTTGGTATTGAAATGAGTACAAGGACCAATGTTGTAATTTAACCAAAGTTGAGGGGGCTGAAATCCAATTTCACCAAAGTTCTCACAAGGACCATTTATGCCAAGTTTTAATTCCCCGAAGACTTAAGAGGTTAAAATTTAATATTTGAAACCCGGGGGACTTGTTTTGCCATTTTTGAAACTTCAGGGACCTAAGTTGTCATTTTGTAATTTTCAACATTAAAGGATTAATTTTGACAACTTGAGAATCCCTAAGGACCTTTGATGATAAATTCCATGTTTTGATTAACCATGGACTAGTTTTGACAATTTTGAAAGTTTAGGGACTGAAACTGCATATTTTGCAAACTTGACTTGTTTTTTTATCAGTTTTCCATCCTTTTGCATAAAAACACAATCCAGGGATATTTTATGTATTTGAAGGCATTCCTGTGTGTTTTCAGATGTTTTTGTAGTCTAAATGTGACAGAAATGATGAGTATTTACACACTCATCATTAATTTTTGTTGAAAATCACTTAAGGTATGTATATGAATCCCTAAAACTTCTTTAATGATCAAATACAGTTTTATCATACACATTACATAAAACGCTTGCATTATTTTGTAAACTTTCAAAAAGTTTTATTTACTTTTATTTAAACAAAATATTTTATAAAAATCACTTTGACCAACTAGTTGTTATTCCCTTTTGGGAATTAATAAATCAAATCTTTCATTGAAAGATGAATCAACCGTTTATGAAATAATCCAAAACCAAAGAGGAAAACATCAAATATGTTTTTGTATAAAAACAATCATTAGCCACTTTAACCAACTAGTTGTTATTCCCTTTTAGGAATTAATAAATCAAATCTTTCATTGAAAGATGAATCAACCATTTATGAAATAATCCAAAACCAAAGAGGAAAACATCAAATGTGTTTTTGTATAAAAACAATCATTAGCCATTTTTAGGCTTGGAGTGTTTAACACTTTAGGCAAAGGTTAAATGACCATACAAAATGAATTTATTTTTTGCTGATTTTGGACCCACGGATTCGAATAGACCGACGGATCCCTGCATGGATCTGTGGATCCGTAGCAGTCTGTGACTGGGTCATTCTTGCCTATTCAAACAAGCAATTTGCTACAATTTTTTCTTACCCCTTGCTAACATATTTCTAGCATTACATCACACTCATACACATTTTTTTTAATCATTATCTTGTTCTATATTCATCCAATTAATCCTTTCAAGTGACCATTTCTTTAACAAGGGAAGAAAACATGAAGTTTCCAAGTCTTTTGTGTTTTAGTTGTAGTCTTGTATTTGCAACTTTGTGTTATCATATTCCATTACTGTATTCCAAAGTTATAAACATCATCATACACCAAACATAAAGAGTTAGGTTAGTGTTTTAGGCCTCAAAAATAGATAAAGAGAAAGTTTGGTTCTACCTTGATTAGGATTCGATATTCAACTTTGTATCTGTAAAAGTATGAGGGACGTTTTACGGTTTTATTCGCCAAGAAGGGAGCTTGTTAACATAGTGAAGTAACTCTCTAGTTGGAAACTCGAGGAGTTAAGTAGTGCGAGGAGGAGCTTCGTTACCGAACCACTATAAATCTTTTGTGTTTGGTTTAATATTTATTTTATTTTCTTGTCTTGCATTTTCTTATTCATATTATCATTGCTTGCACACAATAAGTTTCAAAACTACGTTTTTAAAATGCAAAACTATACAACCTCCCTTCTAGTTTTCCACAACCACCAAGCTCTAGTTCCTCTACGTAATTTATAAGCTACGATCTAAACTTTCTCTTCCTCGGGAACGTCCACGATATCAAAGAAATTATCAACCTCATACAACCAATCCAACACAGTTTCAATACCAAAATATTCCAAGAAAATTGAGAATCTTCACCTTAATACCCTTGTTGATCTTCATAGCCATGTCGACCCTCATTCCTCTGATTCATAACCCTAGGACCATTAAACCGTCCTTTTGGTCATAGCCATGATCTCCTTCCTCATCTGACAACCCATTAAAATTAATATGTCTCCAGTTTTGATCGGGAAATTAGTTAATCATGATTACAAACAATCCATTCTTTTTAGTACGGAACTACGATCACCATGATTGTTACCCTCGCTATTTACGTGAAAGCCATCACCCACGATCACAGATCATAATTCATCAAGAACAGTGGACATATTCCCGGATTTGAATGTGAGATCGGTGATCGCATGATCCATGTATTGGTCAACCATACTACACAAGTAGCACAGGTTTTTGGATATTCCACACCACTCACAATGAGGATACTGCCAAGCTCAAGATACTATAAAGCTACAGGGAATAAAACTCCAACAAGAGATAACTCTAAAACATGAAATTTATTAATAATTAAAAGTGAATAGCAATATTCCCAGACCTATATTTATAGTAATTTTGAGGAAAAAGAAATCCAAATAAAGTAAGTTAGAGCGTCCCTTAACAATCGTTAAACTTTCATAAATAACAAAATTGATTTTTTTTTTACTTAAGTATAAATCTAAGATCTAGCATAAATTTGAAAGCTAACAGTCTTACATGAGCATAGTTCTTATCATCTATGCCCAAGGCAGAATGCTAAGGTAAACACCATTGCTTTGCTTCATATGCCCTCTGTTTTACAGGTTGTTTGGGGTTTTCCAGGATCGAATGATCAAAGCAACTTCATGTAACAATCATATAGAATCAATAAAACGAAATAATAGAAGATTGGGTTGAACCCTTATAAAATCTGATATATTAAACGTGAAAGGGTTACCAATTGTTTACAGAAACCTACACCTATTTATACTAGATGAAACGCTGCCTTGATACATCATAACTGTTGGCATACCGTTTCAATAAAAGTAAAAGACTGCAATGTTTCTAAAATACCTAACTAACTGCCTTCGTTTCTACCTAATGGGTTTGTTGGCCTGCTGGCCCAAACCAGAAAACTTGCAGGCTTATTTCATACTAAATATAATCAAAGATTAATGGATTAAACTTTCCAACATATTCCCCTCTAATCTATTAATCTTTGTTTTCTTCAATCTTCTTATTCCTTGATTCTCCTTGTTCATGCTTTTTTCAAAAAACATAGTTTTGATTCTTGGTGTTGATTTCTTCATGGCTTTTCGGTTTCTAATTGAACCAAATTCCAGCAGGGTTAGTGCCGCCATCTTGGTTTCAATTTTCGGCCTGACTTCTCGTGATTCTCAAATGATCACGATTTTAAGCGGGTTAATGCCGTCATGGTGGGGTTAGCACAATCGAAAACTGAAACTGCAAAAAAATCTCCAACCAATCTTCAATTCATAATCACAAAACAGCCTTCTTCTGATCATTATTCTAATTCCTTGTGATGCCCTTTCTTTTCTCTTACAACTGCTATGCTTTCTCTCTCTCTTTGAGACTGTCTGTCTCTATTATCTATTTCTCTTCAATTCGACATCTTTTCTTCTCCATGGCTGCAATCTTGTGATATTAAAACACACATATCTGATCTTGAATGATAATTGTAACATGAATTGGTATGTTGTTTGATCCCTTGTCTCTGATACCACTGTTTCACAGGTTGTTTGGGGTTTTCCAGGATCGAATGATCAAAGCAACTTCATGTAACAATCATATAGAATCAATAAAACGAAACAATAGAAGATTGGGTTGAACCCTTATAAAATCTGATATATTAAACGTGAAAGGGTTACCAATAGTTTACAGAAACCTACACCTATTTATACAAGATGAAACGCTGCCTTGATACATCATAACTGTTGGCATACCGTTTCAATAAAAGTAAAAGACTGCAATGTTTCTAAAATACCTAACTAACTGCCTTCGTTTCTACCTAATGGGTTTGTTGGCCTGCTGGCCCAAACCAGAAAACTTGCAGGCTTATTTCATACTAAATATAATCAAAGATTAATGGATTAAACTTTCCAACACCCTCGTTGCTTCATGTGATCTTCCCAAACTCATCCCTTTGATCCTTGTCAATATTAGTACTGGATCGAGTATCAAACGTTAGCTAATACTAACAACATTCAAAGATATACATATCCAAGACAGATAAATCATCCATTCAATTTCAAACCAGTACAGAGTTATTCACGGCATTCACCTTATTTATTTATTATTATTATTTTTTTAGATGTTTTCTTTTTGTCTTCTTCTTTTTTTCTTTCTCACTTATATTAACCGCTTATCATTATTTACTTAAGTAGTTTTGGATAACTTTTGGAATGTGATATTGCTAAAAGGTATGTGATGGGTGTTTTCGTAACTCAGGTTAAGTTCCTTTTAGATGTAACACGTATATCGCTGATATAATATCAGTTGTGTATGAATTGTGGAAAGTACGTATAATCTTGTATAAATTAAAAATGTTTAGGCACATAAGTATAGAGTCGAGTTATATTACAAACCAAATATTTCTCACATACCAAGGGACTCATCCCCACCTTCCATTTAAAAAGGAAATCAATGGTTGAGATTAAAAGCATTTTATTATTTCACTCATTTTTTATAATTTAAATATCTCTTAAACCGTTAATCGTTAAGCGAAAATAATTACACCATCGCGACTGGCATTTAATTATCTTTCTATAGACGGGCACTTTGATATACTTTTGAAAAGAAAAAAAAACGTTTTTCTCACGTTTTTTTTTCGTGGCCGAAAAAAAATCATATATGATATTGCATATCATATCATATATGATATGTAATATCATATATGATATTACATATAATATCATATATGATATTACATATCATATGTGATATGTAATATCATATATGATTTTTTCGGTCACGAAAAAAAACGTGAAAAAAAACGTGAAAAAAAACGAAAAAAAAAATTGTCAAAAATATATCAATTAGCCTATCTATAGAAAGATAATTAAATGCTCGTCGTAACGGTATATACTTTTTCGCTTAACGATTGACGGTTTGAAAGATATTAATATTTGAAAAAAAATGATGAAAGTGGGTTTTTTAAATTGTTGGGATTAATCTCATCCATTAGATCAAATAAAGATGGAGGGTGGAGATTAGTCCCTTGGTATGTAAAAAAGGTTTGCTCCTCAAATGATCTTATATCAAAGATATAGGGCCGATATATGAGATTATGTGATGGCTCGATCAATATACCCAAGTCCATAGCAATCAATCCATCTGCAACTTATCAATTTAGCTACCTGGCCCAACATATGGCAGATTACCATTTATAACCTAAGGTAGAAGACTTATTATCGAAATGGTTAATTAGAAGTATAAACAGTTTGGTAAATTTGATTAGGAGAATCGTAGAGAGATGAAACATGTTAGAACATAACTTGAATTCTAATTATTGGTACACAAGTACCTGACCTAAAAAATATAGTACTTGCTCGGGAAAAAACTGATAAATACATAAAAGGTATTCACAAAACTTATTTGGCTCATACGCTTCATAACAATGAAACTATACGAAAGAAAATGATCAATGACGGGTTCCACTCATGAGAGCATACACCCATACAGGTTTATGTTTTCATAATAATCTTATTTGTTTACATGTTTTTCAGTCATAATTTCACATGTAATATGTATTTCTGATTTTAGTGTTAAATTGTATTTAAAGAGTACATAATACCATAACAACGTACGTCAGTTTGGCGATTCGATATAACGTGAATATAATTAAAAATTGAACCATAAATCATCGAGAGCTTAACCAAATCAATTAGTTAACAATTGTATATCAATGATATCTCATATTGTGTGACGAACTTCCAACCAAATGGATGTGGGTTAGTTCAAGTCCTGGTTAAACATGTGAAATTAATCTGTGGTGTATATTTGTGACCTAATTAGTTATCGTTAAAAACAAAAGAATTAGTTACTTATTCAAACAATCAACATTGCCATATCTAGTGCTCTTACAATATATCTAGCATGACTAAATAATACCTATAAACATTCGACTATACCAAATCAAAAGAAAACCATCATTCACATTCACTATTATCATAAGTTATACACTTAAACTTAGATGATATGATCACCTAGTGTGGATAAAAAATCATGCCACCTTCTTCTGCAAAAGGAATGTACCTAAAGACGCTAAGATGGTTAGGCATTATCAATAAGAATAACATGACTTTCCTAGAAATAATGTGAAACATTACGTTCAGTGTCACCAAATGAACTATGTAAATAACTAGAAGAACTTCACTGAATGTGGAAATTGATTCAAAAAGACATTCTATAGGAACATCGGAATCACTTTAACGACTCTAGAAGTTCGGAAGATAAAAGCTAGCGCTTGCGGCAAACAAATGAATTATGTTGTTGATAGGTACCAAAAGATTCAATTCCATCTAGGAAAGCTTGCAAGCAGATGTAATAAAGCTTACATGGATTAGGGGACCAGTCGCAGGACATTAAGAGGACGACAGAGCCTTCAATCTTTCTTGTCAAGAAAGTGATTTGTTGCAATCATATAACTATATAGGATCTTACCAAACGAGCCATGAAAATGACTAAATGAACTACAATCGCCTCAATTGCCACCGCTAGAACTCTCTTTAAGAGAAAACTTAGAAATACATCACACATCGTAGGATTGGTACACAATAGGCCACACATGCCCCTTTCACAATTACACTAGCAGTTACGTGAAGGTCTTGTTGTTGTGAAGAACGAAGGATTCATCGGTATGAAAGAGTTACCATCAAGATATGTAAGCCATTACCAAACGAACCATGAAATTGACTAAATGAACTTCAATCGCCCAAAACCACTACTAGAATTCTCTTTATGAGAAGACTTAGAAATACATCATACATAGTTGGGATTCGTGCACAATAAGCCACACACGCCCCTTTCAAAATTAGACCGGCATTTACTTGAATGTTTTGAAGCTGGGAAGATCGAAGCAGTTTTCTAAACAAAGGAGTTGCCAGTAGGTATGGCAAGTTTCCATCAAACAATGTAAGCCATTAAAATTTGCAATGACGCTAAAATGGATTGGGGGCCGATTGAAGCAACAGAGAACGACAGGTGCTGATCATTATTTGTTGTTGTTAAAGTAATTAGCCATGACCATGCATTTTCATTTTCATCTAATGGGCTCATAAGCAAGTTTGACAAGCATCCAATGAGTATTTCAGAAACCAGAAACTCATATTTATGTTTTATCTGTCAAATATGATGCTAGATACCCAAATAGTTTATTTGCTCCTCGTAAGAGGGACTTCCATTTGTCATATGTCAAACTGGATTATGATCAGTTGATCACCTTGTGTGCGCGCGTATTAAAATTCAGCCATGTCACCTTCTTCTGCTAGAAGAGAAGTACCTAAAGGGTTCCAATCGAGATAAACCGTAAGATGGAACATTGGAGTTTATTGTCCTTTACTTTTCATCCTCGATGTATGTTAAGATGGTTGGGGTTTTGCTAAAACTCGTCTTCCGAGATGATTTCCTACCAGTAAGTATCTGAAATGTAATGTGTCACAAAATGAAGTATTGAAGTGTGAATATGACTAAATGAACTCCAGCGGCCACTAGAATTGGAAACTTTAAATACATCGAATAATGTTGCAATTAAAAAAAAAAAAAAAAAAAAAAAAAAAAAAAAAGGCCCCATTTGCCCATTCTACAGGAACACTGACAATCACTCTAATGACTAGAAGTTTGGAAGAGAGACTGAACTTGCCAAGCAAATGAGTTGTCCGTAAGCCCTTGTAGTGACGCTCGTATGTAGGGGACTAATCACATAAAAGAGAAAATTGAGCCGACCCTTGTAGTTTGTAGTTAAGTAATTATCCATGACCATGCATTTTCATCTGATTGTATCTTTAAATAAGTTTTACAGGTAAGACTATGGGTCTTCATGGAGTGACCAACAACGTACTCATATTTTGATATCTATGACCAACAACGTACTCATATTTTGATATCTATGCTAGCTATTTGTTGATATGACGCTATATAAATGTTGAAATGATTGGAACTTACTAAAAAGAACTAAAATGATCTTTCTGGTAAACAGATTGGGTATAATTAAGTTATGTATTACCAATAGAACTGTGAAAATGACCATTCGCCACATTGGTACAAAATAGGCTGCATTATCCCATTCCATATGAACACTGACAATCACTCAAACAAACTAGAAGTTCGAAAGATATAAAGAGCTTGCCAAACATTGAGTTGTGTATGGAAAGCTTCCATCAAGGGAAACTTCCAATTAAGCCATGGTGGTAGTAATAGTAACGCTCAAATGATTAAAGGAACCAGTCACATGGGAATTAAGAGGACAAAAAAGCTCTCAATCTTTCTTGTCTAGAAGGTAATTTGTCGCATAATACAACTCAGTCTGCAATACACCATCTCTCACCAAACGAACCATGATAATGACCATATGAACTAAAATAGACTCAGCCCTCTCTCTCAATAAAGGGAGAGTTAGAAATACATCACACAGCATAGGGATTGGCACCATAAAGGGCCACAAATGCCCCTTTCGCAATATAATTAACCATTACTTTAACGACTTGAAGCTTTTGGATGATAAAAGGAGCTTTCCAAACAAACGAGTTGTCGTTAGGTACATAAAGTTTCCATCTAGCAATGTAAGCCATTAAATATTCACAAAAACGCTAAAATGGATTAGGGGCCAATTACTGCAGAAGAGGTCGACAACCCTTCATCATCTGCTGTCAAGAACTAATTAGCCATGACCATACATTTTAATCAAATGTGCTCGTAAAAAGGTTTGACAAGCAATCCAATGACTATAATTTCAGTGAGGAACCAACAACTCATCTTTATGTTTTTTCTGTCAAGTACAATGCTAAATACCCAAATAGTCTATTTGCTATAGTAGATTACTTCAATAAGTTCAATTCTATGTGTCTTGTGCAAACATTTTTTATATAGTGGGGATTTCATGATGAACAACACAAGACATAATTGAGTACATACATTAGTTTTGTATGAAATAATTATTGTGCTAGCAGTGAGAATTGCCATAATCATATAATGTTATATCAAGTGCTAATACATTTATACTTAACACGCCTTAATTAACAGTACCTTCTAACATTTGACTATATATACCAAATCAAAAGAAAACTGTCATTCAAATTTACTATCCTCAAAGGTTGTCCCGGATGACCACCTAGTGCATGCGGATATGGAACAATGCCACCTTCATTTGCAACGGTTGGAGTTTATTAAAACTAACTTATGGTTTCTCTAGCTACAAGTCTGTGAAATGTAAATGAACTATGAAAATGACTAAAAGAACTACAATGGCCACTGGAAGAGGAAACTTATAAATACATTGCATAATGTTGGAATTGGTTAAAAATAGGTCCCATGTGCCCATTCTACAGGAACACTGACAATCACTCTAACGACTAGAGGTTGGAAAGTTAGATCGAAAGAGCTTGCCAAACAAATGAGTGGTCAATATATAGGCCATAATATTAAAGCTCGAACGCTGTAGGGGACCGATCACATAAGAAAAATGCATTGAGCCAGCGTTTGTCGAATGTTGTCTAGAACGTATTAACCGTGACCATACATTTTCATCGATCTGATGGTATTTCAGACAAGTTTTTAAAGCAAACTAATGTGCTATATGGGTCTTCAAGTAACCAACAACTATCTTGATGTTTTTTTGTCAAGTTATCATCCTATACACCTAAATCGTCATTTTCTTAGCATTTTCTTGCTGTCACATATCATACGTACAATGATTTGTGCATAAATTAGCGGTTGGAGATGAACATTACATAATACACGAAATAATCGAACAAAATAAACCTGTGAAATACTTGCTTTGCTAGTATTAGTTTACGATCAACTGTAATACCTTTAAGGTAAAATACCATGCAAGTGGAAATTATTTACTTTAAGGTAAATTTCTTACCTTCTATGTAAGATATTATGCAATCAGAATCGGTGGTGTTTGGGTGAGGGTTTATAGAAGTTGCATATAAGTGTAGTTCTGAGTATGGGTTAATTTTAAGAGTTCTTGTTTTAGGTTCAATGTTTTTTTCTTCTTCTTTTTTCATATTTTTTTGGTAACCTATCTTTTTGTTGTTAGTTTTAAAAATTCATTTGCCGTTATAGAAAGTGGAAATGAAAGTATCAAAAATAAGTTTGGAAATTGGAATTAATAAAAAGCAATGAGAGGAAAATCTACATAGTGTTGTAAATCTGATGACATAATTTTGTTCTTGTAAGGCTACTCGCAATAAGGAGAGATAATCCTTTCCAACTTTACTGTCACGTCAACTTTCTCTCTTCATCGACCTTTAGGCGATCGGATGCCCCAGTAAGACGACCTGCAAAAAAACATATCCCACAAATATTCTTTTTTAATTAAATAAAACACACACAAAACATTAAACACTCGGTCGTCCAAACGACCCACATTCAAAAAAATTGTCCACCCGATCAATTGAAAAAAAGAACCATAAGAACGATCGATATGTAATCAATCGTGTAAGTCGATAGTGAATTGTTACTGTAAGTAGCCTAGGCACATGCGAGTCAATGAAAGCAGACTTCTTTATATAACAGGTCAAATAAGTTTGATCCTACAAATATTTCTAACTCAAATTTCAACATATTGGGATGGTAGGTTTACAGGAGAACATTCTAAACTGTTGGCGCCTTGCCGGTATGAAAAAAATCAGGTCAATAAAGACTTAAGCATCAACAACTAAAATATTAAACACAATTCAGTACGTGTCTAAATCTGCAACTGACCAACGCTAAAACATATCCCTTGTCTGCAATAATGACACATGTGAACATGCAATTGTGAAAATGGGTCCCATGCACATTCGTTATATATATCCACTTTCCATCTGCCCAAGCAAAGCATCAAAATATATCCGCTAGACTTATTTATCTCACACACACTTACACCTAAAACACACACTACTTACAACCTTAAAAAACAATGACACGACCGTACAGAATCCTGTCAGCCTTAGATAAGCCACTGACAGAAGCTGATCCACCTCAAGCAGCCACTGTTGAGTCAGATTTCGTTATTATCCTAGCAGCACTTTTATGTGCCGTAGTTTCTGTGGTGAGTCTAATAGCAATAGCTAGATGTGCGTGGATGCGTCGCGGATCCCTAGCTAATAATAGTACTAGGGATACGCGGTCCGCGAATAAAGGACTTAAGAAGAAAGTAATCGAGGTGATTCCTAAGTTCAAGTATGACTCAAATAATGATGAGAAAGGATGTGGAAAGTTAAGTTGGAGTGAGTGTGCTATTTGTTTGGGTGAGTATGTTGATGGAGATGAAATCCGTGTTTTGCCACAGTGTGGACACGGATTTCATGTTGGGTGTATTGATAAGTGGTTAAATTCGCACTCGTCGTGTCCGTCCTGTAGACAGATTTTGGTCGCGACGAGGTGTAAAACATGTGGTGGAATCCCGACGAACACTATCGGGGATGTTCGATTAGAGGTGGATGCTAAAGTTAGACATTGTAGTAGTAGCTCTAGTTCGAATGATTATTTACCGTGATAAGCTTGTGATTAGAAAGATCGAGAGTTGGTCATTTGTAATACGTTATGTGTTCTTGTACAATTATTTTTCGCTACAAAGTAGTAATTTTTAGTGTGATTACTTTACGCTAAATGTTACTGAAAATTAACATGACTATTGATATAAAACAAAAAAGTTCAGTATTATTATACGCGTACTTATATGAGTTTTACCATGTAAGTGAACATATATACCCTAATAATTTTACTATAAGCTTTTAAGCAACCGGTTGGGATTTGCTCACTTCGGCCATACAGTTAGGAACCATACAATCCGTAATTTAATTAGGTTGGCCGTAATTAAAAGTTGTTTGGGCCTTAACAGAGGCCATATAGTTAGGAGACATATAATCCGCGATTGGCCGTGAGTGTTGAATAATTTGTAAAAATGAATTTTTACAAACTTTTTTCTTTTCACCCAATCCTTTTCTTATGTACATTGAGATAGATTAAATGAGAAAAAAAATATTAAAATAAGAAAAATGAGAAGAAAACATAACCATATATTTTAGATGCAGCTACAAGATGCATGCATCTCCCATTAAAATTATCTTTCTTATCTAAAATGTGTGACTAAAAATCTTTTTTATTCTTGTCATTTTAGTTTTTGTTTTTACCTGATCCCTTCCCTATGTACATGTTATACATATTAACATTGGATTGTTGATTTGCGTTCTCTTCAAAGTGAGCTTCACAATGAGATAAAGAATATCAAAAACAAAGTTAATATAAATGAGATATCATGTCTTAACGTGAGTCACTTAGAGCACAAAACTGAATTAAGATTTGCTACCCCACAATGCTTGGAGAATGAAATGTTGATACGTTTATACTATGCTTAGGTGTTTCATATTCAAATTATGTAAAGTTGGTTTTACCCCAAGACCAACGTGCGCACGCACGGAGAAAATTGTGGCGGCGTAATTCCTAAATGCTCGCAGAACTAGGTTAGTGTTTATGACTATAACAAACATGATTATGAGGACCTGACAAGGTTAGGATGAGTGGGTCCACTCATTAAATAGAAAAGAAACACCTTCTAAGTACATCTCACAAGAGAAGGTTCAAATGGTCACACTCACCTATCCTATGCATGAATTAACCATTGGAATTTCGCCGAAATTTGTGTGTGTTATTTTGACTGATCTCTATTCATGTGACGGATTGTTAGAAAATTGTTTTGTTAAAACAAGTTTTTACAAACTTTGGACACTTTTTAATGCATGTATGTGTTATACAAATTAATATTGGGGTAAATTGCAAATTTGGTCCTTAAAGTAACACGAAAATAAAGGATCACACGAGACAATTTTTGTTGCAAAAAAAACATTAATGTTTACATTTTTTGTAAAACAGCCACTGAGAGTCACTTTTTGCTAACAACTGTTAGTTATCTCGTTCAGGGGCCCCACCCGCGAGGGTATTATCGCCATTTCACTCGTTTCGATGGCTAAATTTGCAAATGAAAACTTAACTTCCGAAACACTCTTCATCATCTTTCATCCTTAATTTTCTATTGAGTTTATATTTAATTTTAAACAATTATCAAGAACATCAAGATGAAACTAAGATTTTTCATATTTTTAACACCCAAAAAGCAGCCAAATCCGATTGAATTTAAAAACATGAGTTAAAGTTTCAGTCCTCATGATGATACCAAATCAAGGTTTAACATGATAAACAGTTTTATACTTTTGTCATTTCTCATTAATAGTTGCTTTAATAAGAGCCATTTTACTCTGGAAAAGTGCCTTGAGGCTGAATGATCCAAATATAACTATTGCATCATCTGTTGTTTACAAGTCTGTTATTACCCCTTTAGTTTAATATATTAAAGTGTTGATCTAATGTGCACTTTTCTTATGTGGGACAACATGCTGCTTTACATATTTATTTAATTTGCTGTTTAGATAAAATTGTCCAGGTGGAATTAAGTTATTTGCCATTTTAGCACTATAAGCTC
Source organism: Artemisia argyi (assembly GCA_030686995.1). Lineage (NCBI taxonomy): Eukaryota > Viridiplantae > Streptophyta > Magnoliopsida > Asterales > Asteraceae > Artemisia > Artemisia argyi. The sequence goes on along the minus strand of CM060704.1, from coordinate 103,509,674 downwards.
TCTTTCAAAATATGCAATGAATTTGTGTCAAGACTTTTGGAACAAGAAGCACTATCTGCACCACATTTCCCACCATTTCTATGATGGACCTGTAAGCCACCGAGTCTGTCCCCACTTATTTACTTTGTTATTCTTTAGTTTCTTGTTACTAGTTACCCATATGCCAAGTCTACAACCTTTAGTTCCTTTACGTCTTTCTCGTTTCAAATATCGCTTATATGATTTTATGTGTCGCTTGGTTTGTATGAGTTTGCTAGCAATGTTGAAAGAGTAATGGATTAATAAGCCCGACCATCTATTAGGGGGGTATGAAAGATTCGGAGTTTTATGAGTATCTACTCCCCTCACAGACATACATTTGAACCAAACATACCCAAGCACCATCATATCTGTATTTTTAAACCAAACATCGGAGATATAGTTTTTAGAATAAATAAAATGTGTTAAGAGTGATTGCAATCCGTTGTGAAGTTGTTAAGTGGTTTAAAAGACCTGTTTGTCGTGGTCTATGCTTTTAGGTACGATTAGTGTACTGATTGATGATTACAAAGTTGTTGGAATATTATGTCATGAGAACAAAGTGCAGATAAATTCATTAAAATTTGAAAAATACAATAATATCAAGGATCTTCCTTATGTTTATCCCAACAGGCAAAGGGTTCTTGTGTTAATACTATTTCGATATAACTAAGGATATAGGTATAATTAACTTCTATCTAGGAAAAAACAAGTTATTAATAACTAAGGATTGTAACTTAATGATCTCGAGTTAATATGATTTCCAAAACACAAATAGTGCACTTACATAAAACTTTAGGAAATGCTGCAACTTTTATCAAGTGGTTATAAAAAAAACGAGTACTACTTGAGGTTATGATGAATGCCCTTCTTGATTATTTGGGTGGCAGTAATTTTTGCATTTTTTGGGTTTTTGTTCTTGATGTTCTTGTTGTATTAAAATTAAATATAAATTCAAAAGAAATATGGGGAAGAGACAAGCGTAAATTAGTCATTTCACTGCGTTTGACCTTAACTTAACGATAGCACTAACGTCCGTTAGCATTCCATAGTTGTTATGCAAAAAATGTAAACATTAATGTTTTTTTTTTTTTCTTTTTTTTTTTTTTTTTTTTTTTTTTTTCAAAAAAAAGGGGGGGAAAAAAGAAAAAGAAAAATCGCCTCGGTGTGATCCTTGCGTTTTCGTGTTCTTTAGGGACCAAATGTGCAATTTACCCTTTATTGTTTAGTGGGTTTCGACCGATCTCCATTCATGTGAGAGATTTTTGCTTGTGTGAATGTTTTGTGAGGTATGTTTGTGTCATTGATTTGATGTTAACCACTGTAGGTGTCTTTGTAGGTATCTCATCGATGGTTTATTAATGAAAGTGACTTCTCAACAAAAGGTAAGAGGAATAGCCATTCCCCCTTTTCTTCCGGAATGGCTTAAAAGCGCCTTCATCATGTCAAGTTTCAGGCAAGCGATTGGCTCCAAAGGACTTTAGAAGAAGAGTAATGAGCGTTGTGTTAACACTTTCAGTAAGCACCTCTTCTGAGTTAGAACTCAACCTTTGATTGCCGTCGATATTTCCTCCATAACTAGCCCCTTATTAATATAAAATGAAAGAGGAAGTTTGAAAAACGGTTCGTAGATTTGATGTGGTGATGATGAGTCTGATATCACCATTACTACAAATTTTAATGACCAGTGAGTTATGAAGATCAATTAATCTAGCGAAATGAATTGTGAAGGTTGAAATATACTTGCTGACAGTACTCGAGTGCACGACTTGAAGATGTGATTGTCCGTGACTATCAAAAGTAAGAATATATATTTTGGCAGTCGTACTTTAACATGATCACTTAATACTAAGCGTAGTAAGGGGTCAGGCTCGATCAGTCATCCTGTACTAACGCGTCGCCCTTAGTACATTCGGTCCCCACCGACGCGTCACCCAAGGTAAAATCATAGAAGAAGGTCATTGAGGCGACCGATTTGTTTACACACAAAAACAAATCCAACGGTACAAAATGTATCCGTTTGGGTATATTTTAAAAAAGAAAAACTTTATTTAAAAAACTTTAACAATATCTCATTCACTTCATCATTTTATACACAATTTTCAACCACTTTACTATAATCTTGTCATCTCTATACAAAATGTCTCAAAAAACTCGCAAACCAAAACCCCAAATCCCAACGCCAACAAAACATTCCAAACTTAACACCGGATCCCAATTTTCGTTTAACCCGTAAGTTTCATTTATCAATCAAAGCAACCACAACACCAATATTATCAAAATAATCCGTTCCATCCTCCGTATAACCAACAAAAACAACAATCTTTTTACCAACAACAACAACAACAACAACAACAAAATTTGATGCATCGTTTGTAATTTGATTCACCACCACCATTCAACCAATTCGATTCATAATAACCTCAATCTTCTCAACGATTTTATCCAGTTAACCCTCTTAATCTTAACGTAGATATGGATCAATTGTTTGGTAGTCAAGATTATTCTACGGCTTAAGGTTCGGGTGTTCGTCAAGATTATTTTATGGGCCAAGTCGGGTAAAGGTCCATCCGAACCCGTTGAATACGACTCTCCCGTCGAAGAGATGGCGCCCGTCAAAGCTAAGAAGATTGCAAAACAGCATCAAAAAGCCATGACGACTGTAAATGCTACCTCGTTAATACCATGAACACTCGGGAAAGAGCTAGCGTTGTGTAAAGCATAGATCGACAAGTCAGAAAATAGCGTCAAATGAAACGCTCAAAAGACTAGGGGGTTTTATTTTACGGGGAGGTGGTGACTTACTTTGAGAATGAAATGGGGGAATCGACAAGAGGATATGATGCCATTTGTACCAAATGGAAAAATAGGCTTTGTCCTAAAATTGGTCAATTTTGTGCCATTTACAATAATGTAAAACGGAGGCATGAGAGTGGGTATTGTGACCTAACTGTGTATGAACAAGCGTGTCAGGAATATTACATGGCATACAATCAGGAGTTCACAATGACTGTGTGTTGGAGACTTTTAAAGGACCATAGTAACTGGAGAGATGTTGAGATGCCAATATTTTACAAATCACAAAAAGGGGTAAAAAAAACCCAAGACATCCGAAACTACCACATACGGCACATCATAGGGTTATTACACACAAATGTTACTACAGTTTCCAAAAAAATTGCTTTAAGTTACTATAGTTTTTTTTGTTCAAAGAGGTTACCATTGTTTGTGTGACCGGTTGTTTACGTTACTCCATATATTACAACTTATGATAGCAGGTAAAAAGTTACGAAATGGTCCTTGTGGGTTGTCGGGTTTAACAAATTTAGTCCTTAGATTTTTTTTTCTCGAATCCTCTCCTGTAGGCGACCCGTAATGGGGTTTCCTTACTTTTTATATGTTTTTTTCGAATCCTCGCTTATGTTCTTGACTGTGGATGCCGATGAGCTAACTGTAAGTGTAATAACATACATTCATTTGAGGTAATAAACAAAATCTATGTACACGTACTGTGGAAAACTAGAAGGGGGGGGGTTGAATAGTTTTACGTCTTTTTAATTTTATTATGAAAACTTAGTTTAGTTTTAAAACCTTGTTTGCTTTTAAAACTTTGATTCAATCTTATGTGAACTCAAATCTTGAACAATATGAACAAGTATATCTAAGTATGAACAATAATAATAATGTAAGCCAAGTATGTGAAATCAACACATGCATAATATAAACAATTATAGCTATATATAAGAGATAAGTACGTAATCATTTATTTTATAATCCTTAGTTATATTTTGTATGAAAACTATACTTGATCGAAATGATCAATTATATGTATGTAACATTTTTAGTGTGATTGTAAAAACTTTGTTTTGTGAATGAAACTTTCGTTTGATCTTTAAGTAAAATCAATACTAGCACTATATGAGCAACTATATATATACGTCTACGTCTACAAAAGTAATAACGATATAAGCAAGATAATAAGTAAGATATGGAAAGATCTAACCGCGAGACAAAGGATTTATAGTGGTTCGGCTACAAGGATACCTTCCTTGCCCTACTCCACTCCTCGAGTCACCTACTCGAGAGTTTTCTTCACTATGTCAACAAGCTCCTTATGGCGGAGAAACCTTACACACCACAACTTCGTCACAACTTATTCACACCTTCTACACAACTTCTTCACACCTAGTCACTACTTAATCACAACACTACTTCTTCACACCTATCTATCTTCACAACTATCTACTTCAAGCCTATCTTCTTCACACCAATTTACTTCACAACTAACAACTTCACACCTAGCTTCTTCACTATAATCTAATTCCTAACTTTTCTTCTTCACACCAAACAACTAACTAATCACACAATCAATATACCTAGCACAACTATCTACAATCACATATACACAACAATCTTCACAAAGAGTAATGTAAATAATCTTGATGATGCACCAACAACTTGTATGTGGAGGTCACAACAAGTTGTAATACTTCTTGTCTTGGGGGATAGAAGTATTCTTCTCTTGCACTTGTGAGGATGAAGTTTGAATCACTTTGAAACAAAGAATTATACACTTATGATCAAAGGATTAAGAGAATAGAAATGTGGATCTAGAATAGAAAGTTTAGGAGTGCAAAAGGTGAGAAAATTCTGTGGGATGAACCAGTATTTATAGGGGAGAAAATTACTGTTCTGGAGCGTGGCCGGTCCCCTTAATTAATGGCCGGTCCCCTTAATTAATGGCCGGTTCCCTTAATGATTAAGGGGGCCGCCTAAGGAATTAAGGGGGCCGCCCCTTCAGAACGTTGGATTTTCTTGTCTTTTAGTGAGGAATATTTTTCTGGATAAAATTTGCCATTTTTGGTTAGAAATTTGAAATTATATATTTATAATGAATTAAACATATTCTTTTAATTCCAAAAATAATTTTGTAAAAGATATAGAATGTTTAATACATTTTATAAAAATTCTAGAGATTAGAAAATTTTCCTTTGATCATGAAATGCAATAAACACTTTGTTTATTCATACCTTAAGTGATATGGATGCAAAGACAAATATTAAGCACTAAAAACTTGTTTACGTCATAAGTTTTAAATTAATGAGTTTATGCTTTGTAATTTTCAAAACATAGAGACATTGTTAATATGCTAACAATGTTTTTAGACATTATTTATGTCAACAATCTCCCCTTTTTTGATGATTACAAAACCTTAAACTCATTAAGTCTAAAAAATAATTTTTAGACAAGTATTATTAGAGTTTAACATTCTCTTCTCCCCCTTTTTGTAGAATCAAAAAAGGTTATGCCGGCTAGCTTCATAAATGAAGTTTGACGGGATGAAAGCTCCCCCTTGATGTGTGCTCCCCCTCGTTAAGGGATCGAGATATGGAATGCTCGCAAGAAAAATATTACAAGCACAAGCATATATAGAAGAATATGCAATATACAAATAACAAGCATAAAAAACAAATATTAAGGATACATAACAATTAATTCAAAGAGATTATGTTAAAGATCATAATTTGCCAAAGAGAGTCATCGGACTTGCTTGTAACAAAAGGTTGGTTGATTCGTATTTAAAGTGAAAATCATAAGCATATAGTATGCTTAGATGGTTGATGATGGAGTGTTTGGAATGAAGATGGTTGAGTTAGGGTAAGGTTGTTGGATTAATGGAGGTATATGTTTGGGTCATGAATGTTGGAGAGTTTGGTTATGGAGAGTTTGTAGCGGAAGAGGTTGATTAAGGTTTTGGATGTTGTTCAAGTGAGGGTATTGGATGTGATCTAGTGAGAAAATATTCAATCCAAGTGAAGTGTTCATTGAATGCAATGGTTTTTAGGAGAAAGATGCAACAAGGTCAATTGTTGACATGCTTCTCAAGTTGATTTATGTTGTGTGGTGATGAGGGTGATCTAGATGAAGGTGGATCCAAATTGCGTTGAGCAAGATGTAAGGCTAAAAGAGTACTAAGCTCATGGGATTCTTTTAGCGCCTCAACGAACATTAAGTGTTCGGAGGAAGGTGATGGTGGTGGAGCATGATAGTTGTCTTGGGTGAGGGTTTGAACATGCAACATAGGAATGGCATGTGAAGTGGTGGTGATACTCTTGGTGGTGGAGACATGTTTGAGTTTAGGTAATCATGAAAACATGATATGGGTGGAAGAGATGCTTCATGAGTGGATGGTGTTTTTGTTGAATGAGCAACATGTAAAGTGTTGGTAATGAGGTTGGGATTATTGTTTTGGGATTGTGCATGCTCATCATAAGAAGGAGCATTAGTGGAAGCACGAATGGATGATTTGTTGTTAAATGGATCATTTGTGTGAGAGTGAGGTTTAGGTGTTGGTTGATTATGAACAACATCGCTTGAGTTGTGAAAAGATTATGAGGTTTGAGTGTAATGTAGAAGGATATGGGTGAGTAAAGGTTTTTGATATGTAATGTTGGTGAGAAGGAGAGTGAGGTGTTAGGTATGTAATGTTGAAGACATAGGAGGAATTTGGTGTTGGATGTTTGACAACATCATTTGGTTTGACGGGCTTTTAATGGAAGTTAGTCTTTCTTCTCCAAACGGGTTATTTGGTGGTTTTGGTTTAATGGGAGAGGTCATGAAGAGATGAGTATAGATTGAGACGAATGCGAGTGTTTATAATGTAGGATTGGTGGGGTTAAGGATGTATAAATTTTGATAGAAGGTTTACGATAAAATAGGTTTATGAATTTTGGAAAGTGTAGGATGAAATGGGCTAAAGAATAGAAAAAGGAAACAACACCTTCGACCATCAGATGGCCGGTCCCCTTAATTGGAGGCCGGTCCCCTTAATAATTAAGGGGGCCGCCTTATGATTTAAGGGGGCCGCCCATCTGGTGATTCCCAGATTGCCAGAAAAGGGTTTTTGGTAGTGAATTGCAGAAAGGTTGTGTTTTTGGTTTCAAACAAGTCCAACTCTTTGAGGCAATTAAGCATATACTAATTATGTAGGCAATTATGTAGCCAAAGCATGTCAATCAAAGAGATTAAGTAAACAAGCAATTTCATCTAGCATGCAAACATACTCATCAAGCAAGTAAAATATAAGTGCTAGAAAACAATAAGCAATATCAAGTATTACATAACTACATAACTAGGAGGATTAATCCTAATGTGTAACAATGTGCAATAAGTGGGTAGTTATGATAGCATGGATTTCTAGACTTGTTACAAACAAAGTCTTAAAGAACAAACCATGGTCCTCTTGATTTGATTTAGTTCACTTATAAGTGTCATTTGTATAAATATAGATGACAAATATGAGATCACCATGCATGATTTTAAAAGAGACGTTTTTAGCATTATTCAACAATGTTTGAAAGTAAGTTTTCACTTAGATGTGAGAGTTATTTGAATAAAATAGATTGGGTTTTTACTTCAAAATGTGTGAATGAACAGTAAAGAATATTTTCCCAATCTTTAGTTTTGATCAAAACAAAATTGTGGATATTGATAGTGAAAACATGTTATTTAAAAGAGGGATAGTTATTTGAAAAACTATTTTCCAAAATGTGAGGTTTTTGCATATTTTTAGAGATATTAGATTTTTGACAACAAATATCATAAATCAAATATTTTAAAAAATGTTTATTAAAGATCTCATGCTCAAGAGGATTGGTTAAGCCTATTATTATCTCTTGCTATCGTTTCTACATATCCTATGATCCTAAAGGAAATGAAGACGATAATTTATATGTTAGATGCGAGAGTGTTGAATGGGGTATAACCTAACATCTATAGTTCCTTTGTTTTCGCACGCTTATCTAACTTAATGCCATAGTCTACGAGAGCTTGTTTCATCCATAGTTTTCTTACGCGAGGGATCTAATCCTACTTCTATATTAACGATCGATCCACTTAACTCATTTCACTTCATCACCATGAGTTTGCTAATAGTGGATATAGAAGATTTCCATTTTCTATTTCGTTCGGCGATGAACAATTTTATCTTATTCCTAGAAGAGTCAACCAATGATGTTTCTAGGTTATAAGAATATAAGCTATTATGTACACATATATGTATAGCTAAGCATTAGTCTAACTAATCATATATCTAAGCATGCAAATTATAGCGATGAACTTAAAAGAAACGCGTACCTTTTAGTCTTCAATGGAATATCTTCAAGCACTTCAAGTGACCATGTTGACTTATAGAAGTCATTTGTAGATGATATTCCAACTTCTTCCAAGATTGACAGCTTAGCCACTTGGTTCCCATTGTCTCATTGGTCCAAATTTGTTTGGTCCAAACATATTCAACATTTGGCTAGGATGCATGTATGGTGGTAGTATTCCCCAAGGATTGTAACTTGGTTGATAATTCCACATTTGATGACTAGTATTATTGTAGTTTTGTCTATTTTGATTTCTTCTAGGTTGAGGTGTTTTAGATCGAGTATGAAGATTATTTGGTTTTCTTGGTGGTGGAGTTTTAGATCTTAATTTAAATTTAGAGGATCCTACTTCGGTCTTTAAGGATGGTTTATAAAAAGTTTTTACTTTTTCATCATTCGCAATGGGTATTTTTCTATCTTTTGTAAGTAAATACTTAGGTTTTGATTCTAATGATTTTTGTTTACTAAATTCACATTCAAACTTTATACTTTTATTTTCACTAGTTGAAACATTAGTTGAGGTTAATCCTAGACCGGTTTTAACTCCCGAAGTTTTTTGAACACTTATTATTTTCTTAAGTGGGTTACTACTATTTTTAAACTTGTCAAGTTTGAAAATTTCATCTTTAAGTTTTTCGTTTTAATTATTAACCTCTATGCATGTTTTACATTCTATAAAAACTTCTTTTCCTTTTTTCAAATGTTGTAGTCTAATTTTTAATTCGAGTACTTCATTTTCTAATAGATTATTAATATGTTTTAGTGACTTATTTTTAGCTATAACCTTTTGACCTAATTTTCATAACCTATTATATTCACTATCTAGGTCTTTTTCATCTAATGATAAATTTTCGTCACTAAAGTATTCGGTTTTGGAACGTACCTCGCTTGATGTCTTAGCCATAAGACATTTCTCCTCATTTGTGATTTCTTTCTCATCGTCATCGCTATCACTCCAAGCTCCTCCAACAAACGCCTTTTGATTTTGATTTCTTGACATCATTGGACATTTTCCGATGAGATGATTTGGATCACCACATTTGAAGCACTTCCTATCACTTTTGCCATTTTTGTCATCTTTATTTCTTTGGTTTGCTTTCCTTTCATCTTGCGGTTGTCTAACGAATCTTCCTCGCCTTTTGAAGAATTTCTTGAAGTCTCTTACGGCCATCGCATATTCTTCGTCATCACTTTCGGAGGTTGAGCTATCCTCGTTACTAGATTCCTTCCTAGCTTTCAACGCAATTGACTTGCTTTGCTCTCTTTTTCCATTGACCATCTCGGAGACTTTCTTTATTATTGCTTCGTAGACTTTCAGGTTGCCGATCAACTCATCAAGTTGAAGAGTTGACAAGTTCTTCGATTCTTCAATCGCCGTAGCTTTAGCTCGCCATTTTGAATGAAGAGCCCTAAGAAATTTCCTAACAAAATTCTTACTAGAAAAATTCTCATCAAGTGCTTTTACACTTGTGATGATAGTGTTAAACCTAGCAAAAGCATTATCTATTGATTCCTTCTCCGGAATCGTAAATTGTTCATATTGTTGAACAAGAAGATCTATTTTGTTATCTTTAACTTGACTATTACCTTGGTGAGTGATTAGTAAAGAATCCCAAATTTCTTTTGCCGTTTTACACATAAAAATTCTTTCATATTCTTTTTGTGGTAACGCATTATAAATAACCATTTTAGCCTCATTATTTTTTGCTAGTTTCTTTTTCAAATCATCATTTTGTTTTTCAAAAGATACAATTTCATCCATTTTAGTTTCAAAATTATATTGAATAGGGGGAAAATCACCAAAGGTAATGACATACCAAAGATCAAGATCTTTTGATTTCACATAAGTTTCGAATATATTTTTCCAATTTCAAATAGTGGTGGTCTTTGCATAGATTGCCCTTCTAAATATTTTTCCGATTCCATAGATCGATACAAGTTTTAAAATACAGTATATTTTAAAAATCTTATTTAACGTAGCTCTGATGCCAATTGTGAAAAACTAGAAGGGGGGGAGGGTTGAATAGTTTTACGTCTTTTTAATTTTATTATGAAAACTTAGTTTAGTTTTAAAACCTTGTTTGCTTTTAAAACTTTGATTCAATCTTATGTGAACTCAAATCTTGAACAATATGAACAAGTATATCTAAGTATGAACAATAATAATAATGTAAGCCAAGTATGTGAAATCAACACATGCATAATATAAACAATTATAGCTATATATAAGAGATAAGTACGTAATCATTTATTTTATAATCCTTAGTTATATTTTGTATGAAAACTATACTTGATCGAAATGATCAATTATATGTATGTAACCTTTTTAGTGTGATTGTAAAAACTTTGTTTTGTGAATGAAACTTTCGTTTGATCTTTAAGTAAAATCAATACTAGCAATATATGAGCAACTATATATATATACGTCTACGTCTACAAAAGTAATAACGATATAAGCAAGATAATAAGTAAGATATGGAAAGATCTAACCGCGAGACAAAGGATTTATAGTGGTTCGGCTACAAGGACACCTTCCTTTCCCTACTCCACTCCTCGAGTCACCTACTCGAGAGTTTTCTTCACTATGTCAACAACCTCCTTATGGCGGAGAAACCTTACACACCACAACTTCGTCACAACTTATTCACACCTTCTACACAACTTCTTCACACCTAGTCACTACTTAATCACAACACTACTTCTTCACACCTATCTATCTTCACAACTATCTACTTCAAGCCTATCTTCTTCACACCAATTTACTTCACAACTAACAACTTCACACCTAGCTTCTTCATTATAATCTAATTCCTAACTTTTCTTCTTCACACCAAACAACTAACTAATCACACAATCAATATACCTAGCACAACTATCTACAATCACATATACACAACAATCTTCACAAAGAGTAATGTAAATAATCTTGATGATGCACCAACAACTTGTATGTGGAGGTCACAACAAGTTGTAATACTTCTTGTCTTGAGGGATAGAAGTATTCTTCTCTTGCACTTGAGAGGATGAAGTTTGAATCACTTTGAAACAAAGAATTATACACTTATGATCAAAGGATTAAGAGAATAGAAATGTGGATCTAGAACAGAAAGTTTAAGAGTGCAAAAGGTGAGAAAATTCTGTGGGATGAACCAGTATTTATAGAGGAGAAAATTACTGTTCTGGAGCGTGGCCGGTCCCCTTAATGATTAAGGGGGCCGCTTAAGGAATTAAGGGGGCCGCCCCTTCAGAGCGTTGGATTTTCTTGTCTTTTAGTGAGGAATATTTTTCTGGATAAAATTTGCCATTTTTGGTTAGAAATTTGAAATTATATATTTATAATGAATTAAACATATATTCTTTTAATTCCAAAAATAATTTTGTAAAAGATATAGAATGTTTAATACATTTTATAAAAATTCTAGAGATTAGAAAAATTTCCTTTGATCATGAAATGCAATAAACACTTTGTTTATTCATACCTTAAGTGATATGGATGCAAAGACAAATATTAAGCACTAAAAACTTGTTTACGTCATAAGTTTTAGATTGATGAGTTTATGCTTTGTAATTATCAAAACATAGAGACATTGTTAATATGCTAACAATGTTTTTAGACATTATTTATGTCAACACGTACGTTTGAAAGCAACAATGTGCTTCTGCAGACGACAGTTTTCGAATCAACAAACTCGAATCAACAAACTGGATCCAATGAATGTTTCTTCAAATCAATTTTACTAATGTACGTATTATTTAAAGGTATAACAAGCGAAATGTGCTTTGTGATATATTCAATTCATTCATTAGCAATCTCTGTGTAGCAAAAAAAGGCTAATGAAATACAGTATGTGTTTGTCATATGAGTTATTGATTTCTTAATTAAATTAGACAAACTTGACGGATGAAAAAAAAAAAAAAAAAAAAAAAAAAAAAAAAAAAAAAAAACCTACTTAAATCAGCAAGTGCATCACTGAATTCTGTGACACAACTTAACTAGTGAAACACGTGTTTATCAAATGAGTTTATGATCTCATGATTCTATGTGAACAATATTACCCAAATTATGATAAGCGACTTAAATTGTTTAGCAAATAAAGTATAGATAGGAACGTTTTTGATTCGGAATGTTATCAAGAAATTAAAGAGATATAATGAATGAGATAGGAACGTTTTTTATTCGGTATAGATTTGGGACGGTTTTGATTCGTTTTTTATTCGATTTTGGGTCAATGTTATCAAGAAATTAAATAAGGCATGGTATACATATAAAATCAATTTACCGGGTTCATATGTAATACAATGGAATAAGGATACATGTATTTGATATAATCCAAGATATAACTTATATCGGGTCCTATACATTATCTGCAAAGTACTAACTTTGAAAACATTAATGACTTCCTAAGGACTAAATTCGTTATACCCGCCATGCCACAGGGACCAAAAATGTAAATTAAAGATAGTGAAAACCTGTTACACCCGGTAGCAAACTTTAGGAGTAACCTAATTAAACGAACACGTTTACATGAGTAACCTAATTAAACGAACCTGTTTACATGAGTAACCTCTTAAAAAAAAAAAAAAAAAAAAAAAAAAAAAAAAAAAAAAAAAAAAAAAAACTATAGTAACTTAAAGCAAATTTTTTGGAAACTTTAGTAACATTTGTGTATAATAACCCTACATCATACTCAACACATAGTGATTTGAATCTGAACGAAGAAGCAGATGATTCTGAGGAAGAGCTTCAAGAAGAAGAGCGACGAATGGACTGGGGCAAACTAAGAAGAAAGGGTCATCCTCCTATGTTCCTTCGAAATCTTCAAATGTTGTAGGAGGTCTTGTTGATAAGATAGTTGATAAATGGAAGAGCATCAAAGCAGCTAGTTAGGACAAAAAGAAGAAAGTGTGGGATTCTTATATACCGTTGAAGAATCCGCAATTGGAAATCCAAGAAGAGGCGCGTCAGGAGCAAGCGAAATTGGAAGGAGAGAGATTTGCAAACCTGAGAGAAGAACTTCCATTGCAATGTGAGCTGATTCAATTTCAACGAGAAAAGAAAAGGGATAAATACCTCCTCTTGTATAATTCAAGCAACGATGGGCTTTTGCCCGAATTGCAAAAACAGGCGCCATGAAGAAACAAATAAAGGCGAAATATAGTTTAGATTAGTAGTTTATGTTTTTAATTTTTATTGTATTGTTTTTAATTTTATTTGAATTTTTATGAAATGTTTTATTAATAATAATTTTAATTTTATTGTTAAAAAACCGAAAATAAATAAATAAAGAAATAAAATTGGAGATGTCAGTCGTCTTATTACACTAAAGAGAGTGTTTACTTTTTCTTTTATTATCTTTTAATGAAATAAATGTGTGTCCAAAACATTTACAATCCCTTAATCGGGGGACTCATTAAAAATATACTCTCTCAATAAGTAGCTAATTAATAAATATTTAACTATTTAATTTAGTAAAGACTCTTTAAGTTGGTTAAAATGTTATCCGGATAGAAATGTGACTTTTAGTGTTTTGACATTTATATATTCACATAGTGAAATAAGTGAAAATGATATGATGATATAAATATCAAAACACTCATAATTTAAGTGTGTCAATCAATGACAAGAGTGTGCAAATCACCTCCTATTTTGATAATATGATTGTTCGTGATACCTCAAAGAGTAATTTATTAAAGCCGACTGTCTAAAGAATCTGTTACGGTTTATCTGTTAGCGACAGAGAGGTGCTTGTGCATGGATAGGGACTGATTTTTTACATTTCAGTGGGATTATAATACAGCTGAACTAGCACATTGTTTTTCATAATATCCCTTTTTTTTTTCCTCCTTATCTTATCCTTTTCTCATCATTTGCTTCAATAAAAAAATGTAAAGTAAAGTTTAAGCAGTGCTTGTGTCCTGTTTTTTTAGTGGCCATTTTGAACTTATTTTTCATTTTTTCAATTTACTTATTATCTCCTTGTGCTGTGTACTAAATTTTGTTATTCCTTTGTAGTGTATTTTGATTGAAGTTTACATTATTGTATCTGACTTTTATTACTGTATAAACAAGTTATAATCCGTTTATCTATATCTATACTACTATATAATGTATTTTTGACTATTCTATAATTAGAAAGGCTTAAAAATTCAGACTTTTACTTACTAATTATGAAAACAACCACTCCTAACAATCGCCCCCAACAATTTATAACCACTTCAACAACCACCCCAACAAATTATAACCACCTCAACAACCACCCCACCTCCCTCTTCTTCACCCCAACAATTCGCCCCGCATCGCACGGGCACCTTTCTAGTTTTAACTTAAAGTTTAGGAATCAATAATTGAAGATAAGTTAATCTATTGCAAATTGTTTTCTATCTCCTATCGTTTTCATACTCTATATCTATATTTGTTTCTACGATATTCTATTCTACGGATCGAGTACAGTAGTAAATAGTACTTAAAAAAGAACAACAAAAAAACTATTTGTCAATTTGTAAACAGAAAACTGCTTGGAAAATTCCATTACCACTTTTTTTATGTGTCTATTGTCGATGGCGATTTCGGTTTTCCTTTTTTTTTATTAGTAAAAAAACATATGTATCATTTCATGACAATTTATAAAGAAATTACCATCTTCCTAATATTGTTGTTTATCTGCCTCCATTATTAGTAACACCTTTGCATTTTCCAAAACAAATGCAGCTAAGAGGACAAGAAAAACTAATTTAGTTAACTCATTGCCAAATTAAATGCTGCATTCTGATAGGATACCGAATATGTCGATCAGGTTAAAACAAAAACACCACAAATGTACGATGAAATGATGCATATTGTTTGGTTTCGCGGTTTTATCGTATACTGGATGTATGTTTTGTCCAACTATTTTTCACAAATTTGGTTACATGTCCATCATAAAATGTCGGGTCCCCTTTTCGTTTTAGATGCATGTATGTTATCGTTAAAACATTTCAATAATTTTTGCACTTGTATGCCTTGTTTGGGTGTGTAAACTGTAAAGTGGGCTAACCAAGTGGTGTGTACCTATCTGAGTTAGGACACACTCTTGCATTAATTTTCCATATAAAGTCGTTCAAGGGTTGAACCCATGATGTACATTTCATTTTCCGCGCAACATAATAATCGTATCATAATTCTAACACTTACATGTGACATATGCAATTATCGTATTATATTGAAGTTTCGAGTTCTTATTGATATTAGCTATAATACAAAGAAAGTATGTTAAACTGAATACAAGTTTGTAGCTAGCTATAGTAGATATGGTTAGTCAAAATTCAAAGACATGGGATCTTCTTTTTGTAAAAAAGAGAGTTAGGTATTCCGGTAACAAAACCACTCACTTTTTATCTTATCTTTTTGGCTTAAAAATTAGACCTCTATTGGAATATAACTTAAAAGAGGAATGTTTTGTGAAGATCAGCAATAAAAAGATTGTAATTGCAACACTATAACATTACTTTTAAAATGTATCTTGGTTAATTTCGCAATGAGAAAAATTCTATACGAAACTACATTTAGCTAAAGTACAAATTAAACGATCTCATCCATCCATTCCCCTTTCATCCAACGGTATATATTTATTACAAACAAAAAATAAAAAAATAATAATAAAAAAATAAAAAAATAAAAAAAAACGGAAGGTCATTTTTGTAATTTCCATACTTACTCTAATATTCATCAGTATCACACATTTCACGTGTTTTTCTCACCCTCACCCTCACACATAGTAAAACACACGCTCTCTCCTCATTTCCCCCAATTCAAACCCTAACCCTAAATCGTTTAATCGCCGTTAATCCGTCATCAATCCGTCATTAATCGTCATTTAAATGTACCTACGTGGTGAAATAACTCAATCTAAAGAGCGTTTGTTGTCGGATCCCATTGATAATGTCGAATCTGGTATGTTTTTGTCTCATTTTTTAAAATCAGTTATTATTTTGAATTTTTGTTATCGATTAGGTTATTTTTTTGAATTTGTTAGCTTATTTTGTGGTTTTATTAGCTTTTTTTGTTACTGAATGAGTGTTTGGATTAGTTTAAGTTAGCGATTAGATTAGATTTTAGGATTAGTTAATTTTTTTTTATGTAATGACTGTTTAGGATTAGCTTATTTTTGCTTATTTTTCGGTTTGTGATAAGCATAAATAGATAAGCAAATGGGATTTTGCTTATCACTGAATAATCCTATGGGATTATCACTGAATCCCATGGGATTCACATAAGAATTAGTGGTCTGTGATGTATAAGTAGATTAGCGAGTACATTGTGTTTGAGTTGTTGTTGTTTTTTTTTTTTTTTTTTTTTTTTTTTTAGAGAATTACGGACTATTTAGATTTGTTTTTGCTTGATGTAAGCTGTATATGCGATATATTTGGCTAGATAAATATGGCATAATCAGATAAGCGGTTGTAGTTTGAGTGTTTAGCAAATTCGTTATGTACGTCGTTGTATTGTTTTTGTATGCTTTTGCTTGATTTACGCCTGTATGTGTGATATATGTACCTGTAAGGAGTGTTTGGGAAATAGCGTAACTAAAGCAATGTAGGATGAGATAGTGTTCGGTTTTATGAAAACGGTGTTGTCATTCAAATAAGATAAGTGGTTGATTACTTATTATTAAGCAAAAGTAGTTTCAAATAAGCGATTGCAGTTTGTTTACGGGATATAATGCTTGTTGCAGCACTTCAATCTGTGTGTACATTTTTGTGAATTAATCGCTTAGGTTGTTGAGATTATGCAACTTTTTTAATTGATAGCACATTGGTATTCCATCTGTATCACAAGTCCAGTTGAAAAATCTATTAGTGTTTGTTTAACTATGAACGATCAGAGGGGTGTTACAAGTCGAGGTGAAGGGATTGCGGAATATCAGTGGTTTGTGATATAAGTAGATTAGCAAATGGGATTTTGTTTCACTGAATAATCCTATGGGATTATCACTGAATCCCATGGGATTCACATAGAATTAAAATTATGGAAAATATCAGTGTTTAAGAATAATCCTATGGGATTATCACTGAATCCCATGGGATTAACATATAATGAGTGTTTGTATTAGTTTTAGGTCTTTGTGATTAATTAGTTTTTGCTGTTTTTAGTTGCTTATAACTAATATTATTCTTTTCATCTTATAATTTATGTAGGTAACGTATTGAACCCAACACCGTTGTCTAGGTTCAATCCATTCGATAAATTGGGAAAGAAAACATAGCCGGTGAAGCAGCCTCGGTTCAATCCGTTTGATGTTAAAAAAAACAAATCGCCGTCAAAGAAAAAACCAACGGGTGATGTTAGTGAGGCTGCCAAACCAGTAGAGTTTGAGGTTAATGTTCAGGGGAAGGCGATTGTTGATCAGGGAAAGGAGAGTAGTGTTGTTATTGCTGCAGTTGTTGCTGATTTGGAGAAGGAGAGTGAGAAGGAGAAGGAGAAGAAGTTGTTGAGTGAGAAGGAGAGTGAGACTGAGATGGAGAAGGAGAGAGAGAAGGAGAAGGAGGAGAATGTTATTGAGAAGGTGGTGGAGAGTGAGAATGAGGAGAGTGGGAAGTTGGTTACATACAAATCAAAAAAGGGTAAAAAGTTGGCTGTTGTTAAGGATAAGTCAACGGACAAGGGTTCTGTTGTTGTTGATGGTAAGAAGCTTAAGAAGAATATTAAGGTGACGGTTGTTGATGATAAGAAGCTTAAGAAGAGTATTAAGGTGACGGAGCCAGTTAAGACGACTCCGAAGAAGAAAGTAATATCAGAAGCTCCTGTTTTGGGATCCAAGAAGCTGGTTCAGGAGGAAACTCCAAAGAAACGGAAATTAGTATTAGCAAAAGTCGATGAGAGTTCAAAGAAACAAAAGCTCAAGGTTCCAAAAGGTATAGATATGTCCAAATCCATGAAAATTGTTTTTATTTCATCTCTATTGCTTTAAGTTTTTCTGTTTGAGTCTTTTATCTAATTTAATATTATGTTAAAAGTTATGGGATTGACAGTGATTCCCAGTGAATCCCATGGGATTCACAGTGAATCCCATGGGATTTCCTAGTGAATCCCATGATATTTTAGTTATAGTAGTTATACTTGAGCTTATTTGATTCTCTGTACAATTGGTTGCTTGAACTAAGTTGTTATTGAGATTTATTTGATCATCCTGTGGATCTGTTATTTAGTAGTTCATCGTGGTTATTCATAGTTTAATTAGTTCATGTAAGTAATTTGTGACTTAGATTGAGCATTGATTTAAAGATTTGAGGTCTAAAATCAGTAGGTGTAGTGTAATCTAGACTTATAGGGACTGTTTGGATTTGTAAGTTACTTGCTGATCTTGTTGTTGCTTTGCTGTGATATTGGTACAATTAGTTTGCATTAGGATAATAATAGATAATTTAGGCATAAAATCAGTAGGTATATTAGCTAAAAGTCAAAGTAGTCTTTAAATCTCATCACTACTTTGTATTAAGTATAATCTGAATTAGTAGATTTAGTTGGAAACTTGTGTTAGAGCTTTTGCACTTTTTATGATAAATTGATTGCATCCTGTGCCACATAGTGTACTGCATTCTGTTATGAATCCCATGGGATTCACATTGAATCTCATGGGATTAATAATGAATCCCATGGGATTCACTGTCAATCCCATGGGATTCATTATTAATCCCATGGGATTCAATGTGAATCCCATGGGATTCATTGTGAATCTCTTTGTTATCAAGTGGTTTATATTGTGGCTTTTTTTATATACAGATGTTGCTGAAAAGAAGATATCAAAGAGAAAAGAGGGGCGATTCTTCCATTTCTTTTAAAGAAGAAGATAAGGGGAAGAAAGTGAAGGACGATACTGGTAAAGAAGAAGTTAAAGAAGATATTGTACCTGACAATGTGATGAAGCAGCTGATGAAGACTTTGTTGAAGAATTCAATGGTTAAAGTAGAAACTGATGAGGAGAATGAATCGAAGCCGAATAAGAAAGGCAAGAAGAAAGAAAAGGTGTTGACAGAAGAAGAAAAACGCCATCAAGATTATCTGAAAAAAATTCCCATTCTTCAGGCTAGGTCAGCTCCTACCGCCCTTCATACTGCCATCCATGGCATAAAAAATGTTGATATTGAGAAGTTTTTGGAGGAGATAGGGTTTAGCTCATATTTCAAGTTTGATATAAACAAAATTCCGTCAAGGTTAGGTAGGTATGTTGTTGATAATTTTGATGCTGAGACTTGCGAGTTGAAGTTGGAAGGTGGGAAGTCAATTCAGGCCACTGTTAACAAAGTTCATGAGCTACTAGGTATTCCGATTGGCGGCGAGACTTTGTTATCTTTAGAAACCAGGCCAGTGGGAGATGATTTTGAGAAAGTTTGGGTTGGTCAGTTTAAATCGAAATCTGCTAAGCAAATAAGAGTGAATGATATTACTAGCAAGTTGATTGAGTCTAAGGAAGTTGACTTCCTTTTTAAAGTCAACTTTCTTACCTTGTTTACGAATACAATGGGAATGGTTGCTGGATTGCACGGGGAAATAAACTTTGATGTTGTTAAGCGTCTTCGTGAAGATACTGATATTCGTAGTATTGATTGGTGTGAGTACATCTTTCATTGTCTTAAAGTCAGTAGAAAACCGACAACTCTTCTAAACAAATACACGGGACCATATACCTTTCTTGCTGTAAGTTTTTAACTATACGAAGTTTTAAATTGTTTTTATGTTTGTGTGACATATTTGTTATGTTTATATCATGTTACTGTGAATCCCATGAGATTAACTGTGAATCCCATGGGATTAACTGTGAATCCCATGGGATTCATACAAAATCCCATGGGATTCACTGTGAATCCCATGGGATTCTGAATCCCATGGGATTAACTATGACATATGTAGAAAACTAGAAGGGGGGGTTGAATAGTTTTGCGTCTTTTTCGTTTCAATAAAAGTTTGCTTTCAAGTAATTAATGGTAGTTTGTAAAAATCCTTTGAAGCTAAATTATAGATACAAATTAATTCACATATGTCACATAAATACTTCTTATTTAAAGTGTTAAATAGAAATTATAATTTCATATATCTCACTTAAATATAAGTTTGTATTTATATGTGTATATGTGTTTTAATGATTGTATATACTTTAATTTACTAATGTATAATTAGTGTTTTGAATGGAAACTAGTTTTGAGCAAACATGTTGATGATTGTTAATAAGTAACAAATAGGTGGATATGATTATGTGGACTTCAAGACTTGTTACAAACAAGATCCATATGGGCAAGTCATGATTCTCATGAAATGATTTGATAAAATTGTGAATGTCATTTCCAATAGAAGTGTATGACACATGTGAGAAAGTTAAATGTGTTTTAAGCAAAACGTTTTTAGTTTTATTTAACAATGTTTTGAAATAAATTCAAATGTGCATTACAATACCATAAATTAAATTTTGTTTCATAACGTGTAACAATAAAATATTTCAATCTTGTTTTTGATTAAAATGATGGTTAAGAAAGAGGTTTTAGTTAAGTAAATTGAAAAAAAAATATTTCATTAAAAAAGAGAGAAGTTTTAAACATGATGTTTTGATCATGATAATCAAGAAGTTGCAAGTGAAGGATTTGAAATGGAAGCTTATCATGCTCAAGAGAATCAATTAAGCCCATTGTCACATATAATCATCTTTAATGACACCTAAAGATATTAAAGTGAAATGATAGATACTTATGATCTAGATGCAATGGGACAGGAAGGAGCAAGGTAAATAGTTCATGGATACAAGATAGACATATGTATGTATATATATATATATATATATATATATATATATATATATATATATATATATATATATATATATATATATATATATATATATATATATGTATGTATGTATGTATACAAAGAACATCATAATATCAAGTTGCAAACAAATATCAATTATAATGCATCTATTAATACAACTAGTAAGATCATATAGCTTAAGTGGAAGGGTTCTACTATAGATAATAGAAGATTTAAGAAAAATGATAATAGACTAAACAACAAGAAGGTTAATAATGCTAATATCATGTATGCATATATTAGTGTTAATAATCTAAAAGCATGGCAACTTATCAGTTAAATCGTATTCACACACTAATTAAAACATTCTAAAGTATAATATAACATTGACAAGTTTTTGAAAAGAAAAACTTATCTCAGGTCCAGCTTTTCAAAAAGGATGGGCATGACGGTGAAAGAAGAAATCTTAAGAGCAAGTCCAAGACATGTCGAAGTAGCCAAGTGATATTCCCATGAATAGAAAACAAGGTAACTAGATCCGAGATGCTCAATCGATCACACCAATCATCACAAGTCGTGAAGGTTAAAAGAAGTAGTACTTAGGAGGCTTCATCATGAAAAAGTAACGGATACACCATGATACCAATACTCCAAGAGTGAAGAACAAAATGCCGATACATGAATAAATCCGCAACAACGTCATAAGCGAAACATTTGCAGAAAGTGAAACAATATGATAGAGACCAATATCCGTCAAAGGTAATAGAGCGAGATGAGTAAATCAACACGTAATAGACTCTTCATTCGTAAATTACCTAAACAAGATAAACAGCTTGGTACCCAGATTCTCATGGGTCCTAGTTGGTTAGATGACAACATCCATTGCATTTGAATGCACATGATGTGGATGTCGTCGATAAGTACAAGAATTCATCAATAGTTTGTTTTAATTAACAAACAATGACTTTCTTGACTAGAATAATAAGTAATGAATGTTAATAGTATTAGTTCTAAATTTATTCACTAGATTTAACAAATTTTATTTGTTTTAATGCATTTGTTGAAGGATCGTTTACGATAAATCCTAACCCGGTTTTATCATAAAATGGCTTTTGAATGTCGAGAAGATATTTTAAAGATTTAGAGCTATTTTTGAATTTTGCCAATGTTTTTGCTTTTTCATTTTCCATTTTAATTTCATGTTTGTAGTCTCGACATTTTTTACATACAAGATCGATTTTAATATTACTTTTAAGTCTAGACATTTTATCTTCTAAAATGATTTCTTTTTCAAAGTTGTTTTCAGCGGATGTTGAAAATTCGTTCTTAAAAATAATTTTTGAATCAATGTTGCAAAAATGTTTGAAGTTGTTTTCCATTTTTAAAAACTCTAATATAAATTGATCGTAACAAAAATGTTCAGTTTTGAATTGTACCTTCTTTGTAGTTGTACATTCCTCACATGCTATACGGTGATCAATTTCATTTTCCATGTCGCTCCATGTTTTGTTTGTAGTTTCACTTGGATCTAGGAACATGTAGTTCTTGCCATCAATACTTGTGTTCTCCTTTGTTTGAATATTCTCATAAGCCGTATTATCATCGTCTTCTTTGCACTTGTTGCACCATGGTTTATTCACGCTCTTTCTTTGGATTTGACTCATGTATTCTTCGTTGTAGATACCTTCAATGATCACATTTGAACTAGTAGTACATGTATTTATTTCAACTAAATATTTATTTACTAAATTTTCTAGATTAACTATTTCTTGTGCAATATCAAGTTTATCATCTTTGGTTTTACATTTCTCTTGGTGAAACTTTAAAAGACATTTCCAAATATCATTTGCCGTCTTACAACGAAATAATCTTTCATATTTAACTTTTGGTAGAGTTTTGAAAATAAGTAATTTGGCTTTAGTGTTTTTATCAATATTAGTTTGAAGATTATTATATTGATTTTCAAACTCTATTTTGGTTGGTTTAAGATCACCAATTGAAATGATATGCCAAAGATCAAGATCTATTGATTTCACATAGTTTTCAAATTTGTTTTTCCATTCAAGAAAATGATCATTTTCAAATAACGGTGGTTGTTGTACAAATTTCCCTTCTACATATTTTTCAAATTCCATTGATCGTTGCAAGTTTTAAAATACAATATATTTTAAAAATCTTGCTAGACGTGGCTCTTGATACCAATTGTAGAAAACTAGAAGGGGGGGGGGGGGTTGAATAGTTTTGCGTCTTTTTTGTTTCAATAAAAGTTTGCTTTCAAGTAATTAATGGTAGTTTGTAAAAACCCTTTGAAGCTAAATTATAGATACAAATTAATTCACATATGTCACATAAATACTTCTTATTTAAAGTGTTAAATAGAAATTATAATTTCATATATCTCACTTAAATATAAGTTTGCATTTATATGTGTATATGTGTTTTAATAATTGTATATACTTTAATTTACTAATGTATAATTAAAGTTTTGAATGGAAACTAGTTTGATCTTTATGTGAAACCAATATATGCACAACACACAATAATAATAATATATGAGAAGGCAAGTAAGTAAACAAGTAAAGAATGAGGGATGGAAAGATCAAACCGAGAGACAAAGGATTTATAGTGGTTCGGCTACAAGGACACCTTCCTTGCCCTACTCCACTCCCCGAGCACCGAACTCGAGAGTTTTCTTCACTAAGTCAATAACCTCCCTTGTGGCAGAGAAAACCGTACACACCAAATGCTTACACCAATTAACGACACAAAGCAAGGTGTCGAGTTCTAATCGTAGCTAGAACCAATCTCACACCAAATAACACACCACAATTTCTTCACACCTTTGACTTCTTCAATAAGTCTTCACACCACTAGTATCTTCACGCCTTCACAAAATTCTTCACAACTTCAAAGCACCTATGTCTTCACAACTTCAATCAACTAGTGTCTTCAAGTCTCCTCCACTTGAAAGCTTCACTTTCTTCACTACTAGTCCCTATTGCCACTTACTCCTATCTTCACTATTATCCAACACTACTTCTTCACTTCAACTTCCACTACACACTTACAATAATTCTAGATTCTACAACTAAATCTAGAAAACTAATACATACACCTTATTCACCAAAGTATGAAAGATCAACAAGATGAAACAACCAAACAACTTAGATAGCAAGATGATACTAAGTTGTAATACTTCTAGTAGAAGTATTCTTCTCTTTGCACTTGAGTGTGGAGGCTTGAATCACTTTGAAACAAAGATCAAAGTATATAAGATCAAAGGATTTTTAGAAGATGGAGAGGGATGTTTAGATCAGAAAGTTTTAGTGCAAAAAGGTGAGGAAAAAATCCAGGTTTAAGGTGGTATTTATAGGCAACAGATTCTGACAGAGGAGCGTGGGCGGTCCCCTTAAATCATGGCCGGCCCCCTTAAAATTAAGGGGACCGCCCAGCTGAAATGGCCAGATTCTTTGTCTTTTAGTGGGGAAAGTTTATTTGGTGAAAAACTAACTGATTTTGGTTAAAAATTTGAATTCATATATTTAGTATGAATAAAACATTTTTCTTTATTACCAAAAGTGTTTTTCAAAAATATATAATATGTTTATATAATTAAATAAACTTTGTAATACTTAATTAAACTTTCCTTTGATCTTATAATGCTTTAAACACTATGTTTATTCATACCTTAAGTGATTAGATGGTGAAAGTGATTATTAACTACTAAATACTTGTTTACGTCATTATCTTTGATTTAATGTGTTTTCGTTTTGTAATTATCAAAACATAGAGATATCGAAAGATATGAATAACGTTTTTAGTCGTTTATTTATGTCAACAACATAGTTGTTGTATCTTTCTTACACTTTTTCGTTCCGTTTTTTTTTTTTTTTTTTTTTTTTTTTTTTTTTTTTTTTTTTTTTTTACAACTTTTGTATTTAGATTCCACTAAGTACAACAAGCTTTCTTATGTCCGCACACGTCCGGCCATCAAACATTGGTCGTCTTTCTTAATGTCAAAAAGGGAGGACATGGAATTGAAAGAAGAGTTTATGGGGACGTTAGATGTTTATGATGAATCTGAGCTTCCGGAGATGGAAGGTTTTGTTGCTGGTTGTTCTAGTGAGAGTTCTTACAAGGAGGTTTGTTTAATTCCTTGTCTTATTTTATTGTGATACTTCTTTATGTGTGAGCATGTTTAGGATCCCATGGGATTCATAAATAATCCCATGGGATTCACAGTTAATCCCATGGGATTCATACACAATCCATGGGATTCACAGTTAATCCCATGGGCTTACATGGGATTAACTGTGAATCCCATGGGATTGTGTATGAATCCCATGGGATTCAATGTACTTATCTCATTATGAATATCCCTGTTTGTTCTCCAGGAATTGCTTAAAAAAATTGAAGAAAAGTTATCTGTTATAAGCAATGAAAGAGTTACTGTTGAAGAATTTTTGGTTATAGGCGGTGTAGACTTTCCTGCCGATCCAAAGCTCATTGAACTTCATCAAAGGTATGTTCAGATCCTCGAGCATCCTATCTCATTGAATGGTGAAGATCTTCATCGAGCTGATGATAATGGAGGTGCTGAGGGAGATGTTGATACTGTAACTGATAAACGCCTATCTGGTACTGATCTTTAATTCCGATAGGCTGTTGTGGTTCTCTTTTGTACTTGAAACTGTCGAATTTATGAAATAAATTTGTTAAATTTATAATTGTTGTAGTTCCCTTTTATTGGATCTCTTTCCGACATTGATTAATTTATTGGATCTGTTTCCCTTTTATTGGATCTCTTTTATTTAATCCCATGGGATTTATCTGTGAATCCCATGGGATTCATCTGTTAATTCCATGTGATTCATTTGTCAATCCCAGAAGTTTTGTTGCCTAATGTTCAAAGTGTAAACCTCATAAGTTTTGTTTTAGTTATTTCAACAGTGGTTGATCCATCTCAAATACAAGAAGAATGTGATGATGGTAATGGGGATGATAAAGATGCCGAGAAGCGAGATGATGCAGTTCCCGTGAATCAAGTTGCTGAACCTTTCGCTTTAACTCAATGGATCGAAAACAATTTAGAGCTGATTGAAGAGTGGTTTAATTGTGCAGCTGCTGAGTTCGATTATGTAATATTCTTGTATAATATTAGTGTTTTAATTTAATTAATTTATTTTTAATTATTTTTTTTTGTTTTATTCAGCTAAAGTCAGTCGCTGAAGGTACTGTGGAGCCAATGGGTGGCGATGTGAATCCAGATGCCATTACTCCTCAAAATATGGCTACTCGTGCCTGCAATGTAAGTTTGAGTCCTGAAAAGCGTTTGGTGAAACCGTCTTCCTATTTATTGTCTCCATATATGAACAAGAAGACAAAGGTTCAACTTAAACTAACTAGGCCGGAGTTCGTTCTTGGGAATAGTGTTTTCGCGATGCAGGGCGAAAAGATGTAAGTTTGTGTTTTTTATATAAGTTTCATTGTTATCTGATTCAATGTGAGGGATTGATAGTGAATCTGATGGGATTCACATGAATCCCATGGGATTCACATAAATCCCATGGGATTGTATGTGAATCCCATGGGATTTACAATTATACGATATGATTCTTAAATGATTTTTTTTTCTTATATAGTGAACCAGTTTTTGAAACACATTCTGGGGAGCCATATTCAGTTAGTTTGAATATGGAGACATTAGCACCCGGTTTGGAGGATGATGTTAATGTAATTGATTGTTTAGCTGCAATTTTGAATCATGAAAATCGTTCTAGAGGCGCTGGTTGTCCATCGCGACACTTTTTTCCCAACTGGGTGTATTGTAAGTAATTATTTTTTTATTTTGCTTAGTAAACTGTTTTCAATTCATATCGTAACATGATATTGTAAAATCGCATATACAGCCGATAACTATGTTTGATGGAACATTGGAGTCTGATGATGATAAATTTTAAGAATTTGAAAAAGAACTTTCGGCTCATTTTAAAGATGACGTTGGTGGCATATCTCTCAATGGCATTGAATTGGTAAAATTATATTTTTTGTTTTAATTTTTTATTTTTGTTTTTACTTTTTGTCATTTTTATTATGGTTTTTTTTGTTTTGTTTAAACACGCATTTTTTCCTATTCGCAAATCGGGTCATTTCTTTGTTGTTGTCTTCAGCCTTACTAAAAGGGTTATAACAATGACGATACTGGATAACAGCAATTGTGGAGCAACGTATGAGGAAAAGTATGAAGATTCATGTGAACTTCTTGTAAGTACTTTTATGATTTATTCTGAATCCCATGGGATTGAAACATAATTATAGTTATTTATGCTCTCTCTTTTTTTTAATAATTTTTGTAGAAAACATTATTTGCCCGTCATCTGGAGTTGTATGGATTCAATAGACATGCTAGCATTCGTAAAGTCAAGCCAAGAATCGCAAGCCTCAAGTGGAAGACCAAGAACAACTTCACGGATTGTGGTGTTTTCGCTATGTTACATATGGATAATTACACTGGTGAAGCTCCTGGAAAATGGGATTGTGGTTTGGTTGCTGAGTCTAAAGAGCAGTCTGCCCAATTGAGGTTATTGAGATTCAAGTTTGCTACCAAGATCTTGTTACACGAGATTAATGTTCATGCGGGTAAGATGTATGAATTAGCATTGGAGTTTGATAAACTTCCTTCTCGTGAAAAGTTGTCTATAATTTTGATAGCAATTAGGAATAGGGATGCACGTGACCGCAAATTCTAGAAGTTCGTCTTTTGTTAATGGTAAAACTATAACTGTTGAAGTAATTGGTTTACACAGATTTTCTTTTATGCTATTATCAGATTTTTATGATATTTTTTATAGATTTTTTTGCTATTATCTGATTTTTATGATATTTTATTTACATTTTATTGTTGATGGTTGAAATTTTAAATGAAGTTATAAAATAATCCCATGGGATTAGCAAATGAATCCCATGGGATTCTTATAAATATTCAAATAAAGAAGAAAATTAAAAAAGAACCAGAATTTTCTTTTTAAATCATCTGAATAATCAAGTAAAAAGTTTGTTCTAGAAACTGTTGGTTTCGGCTTTCGCCTTGAATTTGGATTATGTTGTTTTTGTTATAAGTAATTGGTTTAAACAAATTTAAATGGGATTAGGGAAATAATCCCATGGGATTCATTTTCTAATCCCATAGGATTCTTATGAATATTTTATTAAAGAATAAAAATAAACAATAAATTCAGAAATTTCAATGACTTATGTTATAAACGAATTTCAAAGAATCTCATGGGATTAGGTAAATAATCCCATGGGATTCATTTGATAATCCCATGAGATTCTTATAAATATTCAATTAAAAAATTAGAATAATACAAATTCAGAAATTTCTTTTCAAATAATCTAAATATCCAATTAAAGAAGAAAATAACTAACAAATTCAGAAATTTTCTTTGCAAATCATCTAAATATTCAAGTAAATAATAAAAAAGAACTAACATAAAATCAAAATATAATAAGTTTGTTCAAGAAACTTTTGGTTTCAGCTTTCGCCTATTTGGGTTATCCGGACAAGTTGTTTTTGTGTGCAAGTTGGTCTTTTTTCCACAAAAGCCGCACTTCCTCTCTTGTTTCTTTTTAACTCCAAGTGCTTTTTCTCTCTCACTCTTTCGCCTTTTATTGCGTTCCATTTCTGTAATATTCCCTTTGTTTCCTACCTTTGTTGGATTGTTGACTATTGTTTCATCAGGATTAGAAATTGCATAATGTTCACCAATCACATCTGCCGTTTTACTTGAAGGAGGATTTGGAACCTCAGCCTCCACTTCTGTTTTCAAAGTCTTCAACTTTTCTACAAACTCACCCATCTTCTCTACATTATTGCTTAACCTGAATAAGCAATCGTCCACCACAGAAGTTGCTTCGTTTGTAAGTCTTTCAACTTCCACATTTTTCCCCATATCTGTTTCTTTTCCTTCTCAATTCAGGTGGTATTATATCACTTGTCCAATGCCTCAAAATATACTGTTTTGGAATGACGTTAATATCACGGTTCTTGAAGACAAAGAATATGTGTCGGCATAGAAAACCATATCGAGCAAAATGTCTACAACTGCATACCACCAATCCATCTTCTATTGTACGTAGTACCTGTTTTAAAAATAAATAAATAAATAAAATTAATTTGAATTACTTTTTCCTTAAAATTCATACTGAATATCATGGATTCATAACTAATCCCATGGGATTCACATACAATCCCATGGGATTCACTGTAAATCCCATGGGATTCATTTCTCAGTCCCATGGGATTTACATGTGTATATCATGGTTTTTATGCTGATAACAAGACTAACAAATTCATTCTCAAAACTAATCCCATGGGAGTGAATCCCATAGGATTCACAGTGAAAAATAAGAAAAGAATTACTTTGATTTACTTTTTTTTTTTAATTCATACTGAAAACCATAATTTATAAGTAATCCCATGGGATTGGAATTACTTTGAATTACTTTTTTTTTTAAATTCATACTGAAAATCATAATTTATAACTAATTCCATGGGATTCACTGTGAATCCCATGGGATTCACTGTGAATCCCATGGGATTCACAGTGAGTCCCGTGGGATTTACAGTGAATAAAAAGCAACACACCTTATAGTCTATAAACTTTTTCTTCTCCACACTATTGTCTTCCTCTGCTTGTTCTTTTGCAGCTTCCTTTTTAGTTTTTCTATAAACCCACGGATTTTTGTGTCTTATCTTTACAATCTCACAACCTTCTTCTATCTTTAAATCTTGAATCGTACAATTCCAGCATGCTTCGTATATTTCAGCTTGAACCAGCAAAAATATCGTTCTAGTATACACTTTTGCTGCATGACGTTCAATCTCTAATTCTGTTAGGCATTTTGGAGCCGCGTCAAATGTTTTAAAGTCCAAATGTTCTTGCCTATATCGTTGTCTTTCCATTGCTGATTCATAGGACATCATAAAACTAACTAGCGTTGCTCCTGGGCTTGTGAAACTTTTGAAGAACGAGTTTTCACTCTCGGATCTTGATGTGGTTCTCATCAAACCAAATAATGGCGAGTCGATGAAAAAAGCTGGAATCCACATTTCTCGTAAGTTAAACATCTTGGTCATCCATTTGTGATTTTGCAAACCAAAATCCTCAATCAACTTAGTCAATTTCTCTTCAAATTCCAACGGTTCCATGTACATATTCGAAACAATCTTCCTAAAACGCTTCTTGAAATCTGTTTCTACATATATCTCTTTACAAATCTGTTTTTGATAAAGATAGTTTTAGAATCATGTTATCAGCATAAATAAGATGATTTAAACATGTAAATCCCATGGGATTTACAAATGAATCCCATGGGATTCATGTGAAACCCATGGGATTAATCAGTCAATCCCATGGGATTCATCATGCAATCCCATGGGATTCATTAGGCAATCCCATGGGATTCATAGTTTCATACAGAATCCCATGGGATTCATAGTATTATATGTGATAAGAAACGCATTTTTTATAAGTTCAATAAATTACCTTTGCTGGAATCTTTTGGTCAATATGCCACATGCAAAGTCTGTGCTTTGCTTTAGTGAAAATGGCTTCAATGGCTCTCTTCATTGCTCCATCTTGATCTGTTACCACCATTGTTGGTTCTTTTTTGAAAGCCGTCATAAATGCTTTTAGAAGCCACGTGTATGACTCAGTGTCTTCATGTAATAGCATTCTCGATCCAAGTGTGACACACTTTCTGTGATTATCGACACCGGTGAATGGTACAAACACCATATTGTACCAAAAAATAACATAATTGTTAATTACACACACAATCTAAAAGGGTGAATCTCATGGGATATAATATGTGAATCCCATAGGATTTCATGAGAATCCCATGGGATTTCATGATAATCCCATGGGATTTCATAAAGAATCCCATGGGATTTCATAAAGAATCTCTTGTAAAACTTACCTGTTACATCTGAATGTTGCATCAAATGAGACTATGTCTCCAAACTCCTTATAATTGCATTTCGCAACTTCATCAGCCCAAAACAAAGCAACTAACTCACTCTCTTCTACCTTATACTGAAACGTAAAGTTTGGCACATATATCTTTCTGTTTTCCATTTTATTTATTAGCATTTGTGCGTCACTTTCCCCAATGAACATATTAACATCCCGCATTTCATTCTTAAAATCATCAACTGTCCCATGAACATACTCATACCCTCCTTTCATACTCGTTAACAAGTTATGAGCCCGTGTTGGACCAATCTTGTTCTTTGCAGCTTTAACAACGAACATTTTTTCTGCTTGTGTCATTCTTCTTTGCTTTTTTGTAAAATGTTTGAACTCTTTTGGTAGGAGCATATGGTTGTGTTTTGCAATAAACTTAACAATCTGGTATTTCTGAGAAACAACATACAATTCTAACCTTATACGAGCTCTACAACCTGTTATATAAAAAAATATTTTAAAAACATGTTATTCAAAAACAAATCCCATGGGATTCAGAAAGAATCCCATGGGATTCACAAAGAATCCCATGGTATTCAAAAAGAAACTTATAAATACATTAGAGAGCTTTACTACCAGTCACATGCATCATTGTATTTCTTTTTTGTTTGTCACTATCTTTAGCATCTAAAGTGTCGATATTAATATGTCTTGGAGCTCCTTCTTTATTGCACATGATGTATTTGAGTTGCACCGCTCTATATTTTGTTAATTTTTGTCCTGCTTTTTTAATTTGAAAACCTCCGGCTTCAGCGTAGTTATCATACATTTCTATAGCTTCATCTAGAGTGTTATAGAATTTTCCTTCTTCTGGTATAGGAATTCCTTCTACATGAGGCTCCCAATATTCTGATCCGTCCGGTGTCTCAGTGTATTCATATAAAGTTGGTCTTGGTGATTTCATAGAATCTGTATATAAACAGCAAAATCTCAAGGGATTAAGAATTCTGCAAACAATGAATCCCATGGGATTTATAAAGAATCCCATGTTATTCATAAAGAATCCCATGGGATTCATAAAGAATCCCATGGGATCTTTAAGAATCCCATGGGATTCTTTATGAATCCCATGAGATTCTTAACGAATCCCATGGGATTCTTTTATAAGTTTCTTGTGATACATTTATAAATTTCTTGTACAGAATCTCATGGGATTCACACAGAATCCCATGGGATTCACACAGAATCCCATGAGATTCTTTATAAATTACTTGTGATACATTTATAAAATCAAATTGATGAATCAAATGATTAATAATGATTCAAATGGGATTCATCTATGAATCCCATAGGATTCAGTATGAATCCCATGGGATTTATACTTCTCTTAAATTATTAAACAAAAAAAATTAGATTCTGAAAGAATTTACCATGAACTTTTTTAACAGTAGCATCTTCATCTGGTAAATCACCTTCTGTAATCAAATCATCTTCTGACGTGTTTATTGAAGAATCCGGCGGGTTTGTAGAAGATTCCGATCTGGTTATTGATGATTTCGACGGCGGCGGTGGTGTTTTTGATGAATTCGTTATTCCGATGATTTCCGATTGGTTTGTTGATGATTCCGATCGGATTATTGATGTTTCCGGCTGGGTTGATGATGATTCCGATGTAGGTGGTGGTGTTTTGTATGAAGGTGGTGGTGTTTTGTATGAATTCGTTGGATTCATGATTCCGATTGGATGATTTTTCCGGCGATTGGATGTTTAATCCGGCGATTGGATGAATTTTCCGGCGAGAATTTGGATCTCAGATCAGATATGGGTTTTTTTGTTTTGGATGAGAGAGAAATTAGAGGTTGTAATAATAGGGAGTAGTTTTTTTTTTTTTTAAATATATATTTTTTTATTATGATTTCTAAATTACTATCTTGCCCTTGTTTGTATTTTCTTGGTTTAATCTAAGCCATTAGATGGAGGGAGAATGAATGGTTGGGATTTGTTTATATGTAGTTTATATACTAGTGGTTTTTGATAGATCTCAACTCATTTGGCAATCATTCTAAAACTAGTAACTTTGATTTTATTCGGCAAGTATGTTCCACACTTCTGTTCTACAGGAATAGCAAAGACCAAAGAGTAATCTTATCTTATTTCAATATATAGCGGAGTAATAAACTAATCGTTGGTTTACTTTTCTTTTCAAACATAAAGGGTGATTTTTTGGTAGTTCATTATGGGGATGAATACAAGTTTCTGTCACTATCATCTGAATAAGATTAATACTGAAATATAATCAGTAGTGGAGAAGTCATGTTCAAATCTTGGTTGAATTAGGTTCAAAAAAAAAAAAAAAAAAACTTGGTCAAATCTTGGTTGAATTAAGTTTAAAAAAAAAAATCTTGGTCAAATATACTCTCTCATTCTTATTAGGGTGCGTTTGGTTCGCCGTAATCTGACGTAATTTAATGTAATTGTAATTCAGATTACATTAAATAAGCTGTTTGATTAGTAAAATTGAGGGAATTGTAATTCAAAATACATTAGGTAAGTTGTTTGGTTTGTGTTGTAATGTAATTCAGTCACTACAATTACATCAAAAGAGTAAATTCAGATCACATATGATGTTTGATGAAAAGTTTTGAATTACGTTGTAATTCAGAATTATGTAGTAATAATAATAATAATAATAATAATAATAATAATAATAACAATAATAATTTATTATTATTATTATTATTATTATTGTTATTATTATTATTATGATAAAATTTAAAAATAATAATATTTATATAATAATAAATAAATAAATAATAAAATATAATATAATTAAATAATAATAATAATAATAAATATTTAATATAAACAAGGTGTTGGTTCCCGCCGCGTTGCGGCGGGTGTTTTTCACATATATTTTAGCTCAGTGTTTGTGTTGTGTGAATAGTGACCGTGATCTTGTAACCAATGAAACCACCATGCACATCTCGACTTCTTTAGCATCATATAATCGGAAAAGAAAAAAAAATAAGAAAGAAGAAACTTGAATAGCATACCAAAGGCAAGTGGGTTGGCCAAGCTAGAGGACTAAAAATAAGCCTAGCAAAGTATAATATTAAAATGAAATATTGAAATATTATATTCCCAAATGGTCGGCACGTTCATTCTCCTTTAGTATACATATAGAATATTACAATAATAATATTTATAATTAGCGACATAATTAGCGACTTAAATAGAGACTTTTACAGAAATAGCGTCGCGTTAAGCGATTTAGATGACAACATCTCTTTGAAACAGCGATGCAAATGGCGACAAGAAATACTGAAGTCGCAAATTTATAGCGACTTATTTTATGAAGTCGTTATACTAGTCACTCATTTTAGCGACACATGTCACGAGTCGTTAAAAATTTACGACTCGTTTACAACGACCCATCACCTAAAGTCGCAATCATAAAATACATTGCTAAAAAAGTGGGCTTTTTTTTCTTGTAGTAGGAGATAGACGAATAGATAAAGAAAAAAGAAGGTTGACTCATCTTTGGCTTAGCGTGTGAAGAGTACTGGCTCACTCATTTTTAATTATTTTCATTCTCCACACATGTTGAAGTTGGCTCAATTTTTAGTGGCTGAACAATACTGGCTCAACAACTTCACTTTGTCAAATGTTATACCATAATGAAAGTCAAAGAAAATACAATTCCAACAGTCACCTTTTTACATACATATGATGCTAGTTTTTATGCCGAGGAAATTACCAAAATAGTACAAAAACATTCGGCCATTTCATATTTTGGTCATGATTTGACCTATTTTCTTAATTTAGTCATGCTCAATTGCTCGACTGTTCAACTGGCCTATATGATCGACACGTGTCCCACTTTCAATTTTTTTATTACTATTTTGGTCTGCCAAAAATCTCTGACATAATCTTTTTTACTATGCTTAGTGGGTGTACTTTAATATAAAAAATTGCTCGACTCGGCTGCTCGACTGACGGCGTCCTTTTTGTCAAAATCTCTGACAAAATCTCTGACAGAATCTTTTACTGACACCTTTTTGACAAAAAGTACGCCGTCAGTCGAGCAGCCGCCTGTCGAGCAGCGGAGTCGAACAATATTTTATATTAAAGTACACCACTAAGCACAGTAACAAAGATTCTGTCAGAGATTTTATGACAGACCAAAATAGTTATAAAAAAGTAAAAGTGAGACACGTGTCGATCATAGAGGCTGGTTGAGCAGTCGAGAATGACCAAATTAAGAAAATAGGTCAAATCGTGACTAAAACATGAAATGGCTGAATGTTTTGTACCTTTTAGTAATTTCCTCTTTTATGCCTCCACAACTGAGATAAGCTTGACTTATATTTGCTTGTGTCGCCGTTGATGTTGTAGTTGCATAGGCATGGTCTCGAGGCAGCCGAGCTGATGGTAGGTATGTCTAGCAGTCAAACATGTTTACGTGTAATTTTTTCTTTGTCTAAAAAGAATATCTAAATGACACTCCATTTGTTATAAACCATATGTTCATTTTCCCGAATTAATTCAAATTAATTGTACTCATAAGAATTTGATGTGGCAATTTGTGCCTAAAATAAAAAAAAAAAAAAAAAAAAAAAAAAAAAAAAAAAATTGGCTAATTTGCAATTTGTACCCAAAATTAAAAAAAAAAAAAAAAAAAAAGAGGCTAATTTGAGCATGTTTGTAAAAATTTTGGGCATATTTAATCACATCCTTTTATTTGAAATGGGAATTTATTTAGTGAAAAATTTGGGCATATTTACCATTGTTTATAAAGAAAAAACTTATAGATTTAATATATTTATTTATTTATTTTTAAATATAAATGAGGTGTTACATTTGAAGAATTTATTTTGTCATTTTGGGTCTTTTCTAAAATGATTTGTATAACATGCGCTCATTTGACCCGTGTCGGTTTAGCCCATGCCCGTTTAACCCGTAGCCCGTTTGAACCGTGGTCCGTGCCCGCCCGACCCAACCGTTTTGCTACCTCTAATAAAAATAGTTAAAGAAGTTTTGACGAATTTACAATATTGATCTCTTTTACTCAAGGTTACAAAAATCGCGAGTAATCGGTCTATGCATGATTAATCGTATTGGCATTTTTAGCAAGTGTAGGGTATTTTCGGCGAGTTTTGTGTATTCCCGGCAATAATTTCTTTAAAAAAAACATCTTGTAAAAGATATAAACAACAACTTATGTGATTAAAACTAGTTTACGGTGAGCTTTTTGGATATTCTGACAAAATTTGCAAGATTCCGGCAAGTTTGACAATTGTTGACCGCCGTTGACCGATTTACAAAAATTAAAAAAGTTGCTGGGCAAGTAGCGTTTAGGCAGCGATTAATCGTCTTTGCAGATTTTTTTTTTTTTTTGCAACACTGCTTTTGTTTGAAGTCATAAACTTATAATTATAAATCATATCGTTAAGTAGCGCATGCCTTTTGTTTGCATCCTTGGTTGTTTTTGTATTAATACATAATTAATGGCTTTTCCAAAAAGAGAGAGGAAAAAAAAAAAAAAAAAGTCATGTTAAATGGTCATTTGGTGAAATGAATTATCAAATGTTTAAGGATGCGCTAAAATGAAGATTAGCAAGGAAGATGAAAACATAAAGAAAAACAGAAGAAAAGATAACAAGTACAAGGACAGGACCATAGTATTGCGGACTAGTAGATAAAAACCCTTTTGTCAGTTAAATAGCTCCATGTGCCAGCTCCATCTACAACTCACATCAAATCATATAAATACACACACTCACACACTCTTCCATCTCCTCATTAAACAACAATCTATCCACTCTTTCTCTCTCACACACCACTTTCACCTTCAAAAACACACACATTTCCACCCTAAAAAAACACATAATTATAGATTTCATAAACCATGACTCGTTATAACAGATTCTTAACCACCATAACCAACTCATCATCATCCTCCTCCTCATCATCATCATCATCTTCGTTTGATCAAACAGCCGCAGAGCCACCAGAAGCCGTGGCAGTAGAATCCGACTTCGTGGTCATCCTCGCGGCCCTTCTCTGCGCTCTTATCTGCGTCCTCGGCCTAATCGCCGTGGCACGCTGCGCGTGGCTCCGCCGAAGCTCCACAACCACCGCTCGTCGAAACCCTACCTCACCTACCGCCAACAAAGGTGTCAAAAAGAAGATAGTCGAGACGTTACCCAAGTTCATTTACAATGTCTCCGGGGAGAAAAAGATATCTGCTGACTGTGCGATATGTTTGAGTGAGTATGTTGACGGAGATGAGATCCGTGTGTTGCCTCAGTGTGGACATGGGTTTCATGTTGGGTGTATTGATTTGTGGCTGAGTTCGCATTCGTCTTGTCCGAGCTGTAGGCAGGTTTTGGTGGTGACGAGGTGTAAGAAGTGTGGGGAGATTCCCGCTGTTTCAGCTGGAGCTGCTGTTCAGTCAGCAGCTCCGGCTGAAACTGTGCCAAAAAATAGGCCACATGATAGTAACTCTTGTTCTAGTGATTATTTACCGTGACAGTAAAAGAAAAGGGGAAAGTAAATTAAGGGAATAAAGGGTGTGAAAGATGGATGGTTGAGATGTTAGTGGGTTAGCTTTGAGAAAGATTGTGATGGTGGTATTAGAATCTAGAAATTAGGTGAAGTGTTAATTTTTTAAGTTAAATCTGTTTTTGAGGATTAATGATTAAATTCTCACCTTTTTATATTAGTTCTTGTTGTTGTACTATAGTTTATTGGAATTAATCAAGGTTGATATGATTAAAGTTTGTTTTTGTGAACAGTGTAGTGTTTCTGACAAAGGAATGCGATTCGACACGTATTGAACTGTGGTTTGAGAGGAATTACATGAATTTTTTCTTTTTGGCCACTTTTTTACTTGTTTTGGTTTTGTTTTTATCAATGCTTAAAGTAGTATCATGTTCAAAACTTGCCCTGTAAGTTTATTAGGGTGGTGGCATTGTTGTCTAAAGGTTTATGGAGTTTAATTTTAATTGACTAATAAAAGGCATGCAACACATTTTTTGCCTAAACATGCCTAAAATTGGTTTTTTAGTGGCAATGTCATGCCTAAGCATGTTTAAACTTTTTTTTTTTTTTTTTTTTTTTTTGAAAATGTCAATAACGGTCGAAAAATTAAAGGCACCAACGGTCACATTTTCCCTTCAAACGTCTACACCGAATCGGTGTTTCTCACCGAAACAGTTGTCGAATTACTCATGCCTACGTATAGGCATTTTGTTTGCCAAACCTTGCCGACCCATACCGGGCAATACCGAGTAACATTGCCACCCCCTTAAATTTATACTCCGTGTCAAAGGAAAAAGTACGTCAAAAACAATTATTGGCATGTCTAGTTTGATCGCGAACACGTGAGTTAAAACTTGTACTCTTCGTATAATCTTGAACACCTAAAAGTATAGCCTTAAAA
Source organism: Artemisia argyi (assembly GCA_030686995.1). Classification (NCBI taxonomy): domain Eukaryota; kingdom Viridiplantae; phylum Streptophyta; class Magnoliopsida; order Asterales; family Asteraceae; genus Artemisia; species Artemisia argyi. The sequence continues at coordinate 103,471,316 of CM060704.1, read as the reverse complement.
TCCTCAAAATAAAAACTAGTTTACTCGTTTTCTAATGAAAAGATACATAATTGTTCGCAATGGCGGAGCTACACCAAATATTTTGGGAGAGCCAACGATGCAATTCTTGTATAATGGGAGGGCCAAAAGCTAAATTATATATATTTTTTTTACAAATAAAAAGCATGGAAAGTACATGTACTACAAGAAGTTCTAGGAGGGCCACTAGGGCCGGCAATTTTGACACGAAACCTGTTAACACGACACGACACGACCTGTTCTTAACAGGTTTCGTGTTTAACCTTAACATGTTTCGTGTCTTAACAGGTCAGACCTGTTAAGACCTGTTAATTTTCGTGTCTTAACAGGTCAGACCTGTTAAACCTGTTAGCGACCTGTTAATTTTATACTATATATATAAAGTATTTTTAGGTCATACACTCATACATTCACAAACCCTAATCACACATTTACACACACATAATCCGCCCCCATCCTCCTTTTATCTTTGCAGGAAAAAGAAAAAAAAAATCTCATCTCAATATCATCATCAACATCTATTCGATCCATCATCAATCCATCTAATCAACATCTATTCGATCCATCATCAATATCATCATCAACATCTATTCGATCCATCATCAGTCCATCTATGTGATACTTGTGGTTGACTCTTGATCCTTTCTTGATGTTATGGTTGTGTTTGGGTGCAAGTTTGATGCATCTTATTCTTGGGTGCGTTTGGATGCATAGCCGAGACCCACTAGGCCTAGGGCCGTGGGTTTGGTTCAAATAGAGGTAAGCCATGGGCTAGACCCACGAATCTGATGGGTTTTGATACTTGTGGGTTTGGTTGACTCTCGTTGTTGTTATAAATTTGTGGGTTTGGTTGACAGTTGACTCTCGTTGTTGTTATTGTGTTGTTGTTGACAGTTGATGCATTAAGATAAGAAGACTTGTTGTTGTGTTGTTGTTATTGTTATTGTGTTGTTGTTGTTGTTATTTGTGGGTTTGTGGGTTTGGTTGACAGTTGACAGTTGACAGTTGATGCATCTTATTAGTTTAGATTTTGTGTTTTATGAAGATTTGTAACATTAGTTTAGATTTTGTAATAGCAGATTTGTAATAGTTAACATTAAGATAAGAAGACTTTTAATAGCTTTTTTATAAGATTTTTAAGATTTGTAATAGCAGATTTGGATTTGGTTGTGACTGGATTTGGATTTGTTCGATTTGGATTTGGTTGTGACTGGATTTGGATTTGTTCTTGATGTTGTTCTTGACTGGATTTCGATAGCAGATTTGGATTTGTTCTTTGCAAAAAAAAAGAAAAAAAAATCCGAATATATATGTTAATAACAGTTTCTTTGTTTTTTGCAAAAAAAAAAAAAAAAAAAAAAAAAAAAATCCGAATATATATGTTAACAGGTTCTTAACAGGTTTTAACAGGTTAACCTGTTTATTTTCGTGTCGTGTTCGTGTTTGAGAAAAATGACACGATAAACTAACAGGTCGTGTTCGTGTTTGACCTTAACAGGTTCGTGTCTTAACAGGTTCGTGTCTTAACAGGTTCGTGTGACCTGTTATGCCAGCCCTAAGGGCCACCACCCTCTCTAGCCTTTATGTAGCTCCGCCCTTGACTGTTCGATATAGTCAAGTTGCCAAGTTGGCATATGGATGGGAGCTGGGAAGAATAAAATATCTTGTTATATGTGAAATAAATAAGATATTTATAAAGTAGAGCTAATGCATTGCTTTACCGGTAGTTTAGGAGTTGAAGACATTTAGGAGTAAATAACAACAATTTAGTTTAATTTAACATATAGTTATTCCAAAAGGGATGAACTTTATTTTATTTATGATTCTTCAGAGTTTTGTCTCTTCAACTTATGAGACTTGAGCACTAAGGAGGGTGGCAGTGGTGGGCGGCATCACCAATGACATGCATTTGCCAGCGGTGAACACCGCCGCCACTTCGCCGGCAAGCCCAACAGCATGAGTCCAGCGGCATTTCATGCTTCCGCGGTTTGGTGTTTTCAATGCTAAAATATGATAGTTTGGAGTTAATATTTGGAACGTTGGAGAAGCGGATAAAAAAAAAAAAAATCCTTTATATCAAGAAACAAGTACCATTCAGCAGCATGTTGATTACCAGGGTACTTTGGGTTATCATTTTTTAAGCCACCTCTAGGAAGCTCGTAGCTTTCAATAACTAAGTAAATCTTGATGGTAAATCATACATGTAAATATTTATTGCTGTTTTTGTTAATGGGTTTTTAATGGGTAAATTTGTGGGGTTTGAAATGGGGTTTGAATGGTAGAAAGTGTTGAAGGTGGTGGTGGTGGATGGGTTGAAGATGAAGATGAAGATGATAAGTGGTGGCCAAACTGATGATTGTTAAACTAGTTGTGAATTCTTTCTTTATGAAAATAAAAAATAAAATTGTTTAATATAATTTATGAAAAAAAAAAGTTGAGAGGTATGAAAAAGGCATGGTTGTCACTAAAAAGGGGTTGGGAGGTATGGAAAAAGTATGAATGAGATGAAATGAGGTGGAATGATATTATTGGTGGATTTGGGAGGTATAGGTGATTTCAGAAGCATGACTGCCACCATTCTAAGGTGTAAAAGTTTAATACCGGTAACCTGAACTCCCCATAAACTATATATATATATATATATATATATATATATATATATATATATATATATATATATATATATATATATATATATATATATATATTGAACAAACCCCATAAACTATATTGAATTATGGAATTTCCCTTAAGGCATTGTGCTTATTAATTAACTATTTATAATGCAATGTATATATAGCAAATTTTGAAAACGCTAATGAATCAGAAGCGCACAAACGGCCATGGGTCAATTATCTATCATCTAAAATTCTCTTGCAGATAAAAAGACGAAATCGCAAAAGTTCAGACTGAAGTAGAAAAACTAAAAACATTAAGATAAACATAAAGATAGTATGTGGATGACTGTCGAGACTTATAACGAAGCTTGAATACGCATCCAACCGATGGAGGCGACGATTTCGATAGCAATTTCTTTGGAATTTAATTATGAATCTATGAACGATGATGACATAAAGTAACTCTATGCTATTTGAGAGTTATAAGCAATACAAGGAGCCGTTTATTTTTTCCAAACCTAATAGATTGTTTGAGCATGTGACAGTGCGTCGCTAAAGCTAACGAGGCATTTCCAATATGCTTGCCTTCGTAATTTGATTACGAAGCCAATGCCGCTGACGACGTCAGTTATTTCATTACGAGTTAATGTCGAAATAGTGACCGGGTAAGGTTGAAGCCGAATTTTTGCTAAAAGTAATTAAAGGTTATGGCTAGGTTTTGATGGAGTGACATAGAGTTGTTGGCTCCAGGCCGACTAGATCAGAGGATCGACCTGCTCGGATACCATGTTATATTATAAAATCACTATAAGGTATATTAACTATTTATAATTCAACATACATTAGAAAATCATAATAAACCTAAAACCCAAAACCACATAATGTCATCAAACATAAACGACTGCCTTCCATAATGTGAAAGCATCTATTACTCACTTGATCATATCATTAGTAAGTTACAATGTTTGAGCGGCATTTATATATGAACTTCTACAACAACTTTTGGAAAGTAATAGTTTTTACACAAATTCAGATGATCAAAATAATAAGGTGAAAGGTTTATTTTTAATTGTTGTACTCCCTACTTCTCATATTAAGTGTCCACTTTTACTTTTTTGAGTATTTATTATTCAACTTTGACCGTAAATATTTTTATTTGTGCTATATAGTATTTGATGAAAATTATACTAACAAATATACACTTAAAACCAATCCAATTTATATATTTTGCATCAAGCGTTACATAACACAAATAATATAATTTAATGTCAAAGTTAAACAATAAAGACTTTGAAAGTCAAAGTTGACACTTAATATGAGACGGAAGTAGTATCATTTTTCATCTGTCTTCGAATATAAGACATTAGGTTTTGAGCATGTGAGATGTTACGTATTTTTAACATATCATTAGGTGCAACATTCGAACATGGGACGTTTGTCGTTATACTCAAGTACATATAATTAATAAGAAAACAATCGCCCAGCACACTAAAGGTATAAACATTACGACACATTTGACGAAATGACAAACAGATGTTCTTCTCTTGATCAGATTCATTATTGGCTTTTTTGAGTTATGTTCCTTTCTTCATATATAATGTAATCCGAAAGAATGGTTGATTCATAATAAATCTGTTAGATAAATGTTCTTGTCTTGGACCCTAGAACTAGACTTGTTATCAACTTGTTAAAATGTTCAATTTCGTTTTGGTTTTTCTAACTATGAAATTGGCTGTAGGGTAAACCATTAAATGAAATTAGACGATGATAGGAAACATCCTCAAAAGGTTTATATCAACGGTGAAACGCTAACCGCGTAGACCCCTTTTGAGTGCACGCTTCGGTGACTGATTTAGACTCAAACAACCAGATCATATATATACATGAACACAACTACACTGTGTTTGAGGGTGATTATCCCTTGCCTTATCATTATCAATTACTAATCAATATATAGATTACAAAGATTATCTATTAGGCCTCATTACAAAGAATACTAAACGGGCCTATGGCTACACTAAACAGTCAACTAATACTTCCTCGCAGTTTGAACGGGATGAAGTCGGACTCTTAAATTGGATCTAAATTCCTCAAACAAAGCTGACGGAAGCCCTTTGATGAAGATATCTGCATACTGGTAACGAGATGGCACATGGAGAACACGGACCTGACCAGCCGTAACCAAGTCATAAACGAAATGGATGTCGATCTCAATATGTTTCGTTCGTGGTGTTGCACCGGGTTATTTGAGAGATAGATGGCACTAACATTATCACAATAAACAAGCGTGGCAAATGATAAAGGAAAATACAGCTCTCTGAGCAAATTGCGAATCCATGCAGTCTCAGCAACGACATTAGCAATTCCCCAGTATTCGGCTTCAACACTAGATCTGTAGAGAGTGTGTTGCTGTTTGGAGGACCAAGATAATAAATTATCACCCAGAAAGACACAATAACCTGATGTTGACCGTCGTGTAGAGGGGCAACCCGCCCAATCGGCATCTGTATAACCAACTAAAGAAGTAGTGTACGATGAGTATAAATGTAAGCCAAGATCTAGAGTCCCCTAAACATAGCGTAGAATACGCTTAAGAGCAGCTAGGTGTGGCTCTCGGGATCATGCATGTAGAGAAATATCTGTTGAACAACATAAGATAGATCCGGACGGGTGAAAGTGGGATACTATAGACCACCAGCAAGACTGCAACATAAAGTAGGATCCTTAACTGGAACCCCTTCAGGACCCAATTTAGACTTTGTATCGACAGGTTTCCTAGAGGGGTTACGCTAAGTCATATGGGTACGCTCAAGCAGTTGGAGAGCATACGTCCTTTGAGACAAAAACAACCCTGTAGGATGATGTTCAATAGAGATACCAAGAAACTAATTATGTGGCCCGAGATAGGTCATATCAAACTCTCTATGCAAGGAGGCAATAACCTCTTGGAGAAAAACATTGGAGGAAGCTATAAGGATGATGTCATCCACATATATAAGAAGGTAAGCAACCTGTGAACCCTGCCTGTCAATGAATAATGAAGAGCCACACCGAATGTGATAAAATCCGGCCCTGATGGCATAGCCTGCAAACCTCTGAAACCAAGCACGATGTGCTTGTTTAACTCTATATAACGATCTCTGCAAAAGGCAAACATGATGAGGGTATCGAGGGTCAATAAATCCTGGTGGCTGGTGCATGTATACAGTCTCAGATAAATCACCATTAAGAAAAGCATTCTTAACGTCTAGCTAATGAATTGGCCACTGCCGAGACATGGCCAGGCTAAAAACAGTACGGATGGTAGCCGGTTTATCAACCGGACTTAAAGTCTCATCACAATCAACACAAAGTTGCTGATTACTCCCATTAGCAACTAAATGTGCCTTATAACGGCTCAAAGACCCATCTACATGGAATTTGTGCTTAAAGAGCCACATCGATCGAACCAGATTAACATCATTAGGTGTCAGTACAAGAACCCAAGTACCATTTTTAATTAACGCATTATACTCATTTGTTATAGCATTACGCCAATGAGGCATGTTTGAGGGTGATTATTATCCCTTGCCTTATCATTATCAATCACTGATCAAGATATAGATTAAAAGGATTATTCTAGAGAGTGGGCTCTATTAAGCCTCATTACAAAGAATACTAAATGGGCCTATAGCTACACTAAACAGTCGATTAATACGCTGCAACATAACTTGAATATTACAAACATCGAACAGTGTAATGATTAATCATGACACATTCTAATATGAAGACATGCATCATAGTCTTTTACATGTCATCTAAGCATAAGTTGTAAATGACACATTCTTATATCTTGTATGTCTATTCCATCGCTATATATGTGAATATGTCTGATAATTTCTTTAATAATTGGTTACATCATGCTAAACAAGTGATCACTGTATTTGTGTGCCCTTTTTACGTATGGTGGCGTGCAGGTTTTGTGTAACGAGAGTTATTGAGGTGTCTCATTGTTACTTTCTTTCGAGGGAACTCACTAGCTACTTACACTATTTATGATTTGATAATTGCTCTTGATGTAACATAATCTTTAGCTCATACCTATTTTTTTTCTTCTTTTAATCAAAGTTTATGTTGTTAAAAAAAAATTAATAAATACTGACATATACTGTCTATATAAAGAGAAATATCTAGTGAACTATTATACCATTGATTAAAAATGATAACGAACATCTATCACTAAATTAACATTTTAAATATTGTTTAATGCTTAAATTTTTATCATTTTTTGCTTCTAAAGCATAGACTTTTTTCTCACAATTACTACAAATTAAACCTGTAAGTTTGCATCAAGGGTTGAACCAAAATCATGATTTCACAAATATAATAATTATTTGTCGCTATGCATCATCATTTCGCATGAGTTTTCATAAAGTATATAGTTGAATTTGAAAATTCAACATTGTGAAATTACCAAATTACCTTCACTTATTTTAAGAATTACACAACAAAATTCTCCTTCAATGTTTGATATAGTTTCCATAATTACAAAATCAGCAAAATAAAAGAAACCAAAAACTTATTATTATTATTATTATTATTATTATTATTATTATTATTATTATTATTATTATTATTTGGCAAATGATTTCTCCGATAAAATATATTACTAAAAAAACCATTATGTACAACAGTTGAGGTTGAGTCTCACAACTCAGCCCAAAAAGGCTAAACAAACACTCCTACAGAGAATAAGACCTAACCTAGCATAACAAGGACATGCCATACTTATGCGACCCAAGAAATGAACTAATAAAATTTGACCATTAAGATGAATGTCATAATCATTAACATATGGTGGGTCAACAATTGACCTAAATATCCCTGACAAAGATTTGAACATAAGATAGCCCAAACACTCACTGACAGAATATCAGTGATCATCGAACTCACTGATGATCAGTGAGAATGTCTCTTCCTGATATAAGGAAGAAACTCAAACAACATACTTCAAAGAGTTGGCAAGACCAACTGAAGATAAGCTTTAACTCAACTGATGCAGTCTCAGTGAGTAAGGTACTTGAGCAAATATCAAGAACACTGAGATGTGACAAATGTCTCTATATCTGTGATGGCCTTTCTCTCATTGACAATAAACACCTCACCAACTTTAATCTAACTGATCAAGAAGTTATGATGATCAACATGACTTCATCAAGGCTCAAGAATCAGAGACATCAGGAATCTAGGAAGAACTGATTAAAGAAGACAAAATCACTGAACATCAACAGCAGAAGTTCAAGCCCTAGATATCGTCAAGAGTTGTCTTGCAAACTTACTAAGTGCTTATCAGCCAGTATGGACAAGAAACTCTAGCTCAGGAACAAGGGATTCTCAAGGGCAGGGATACCTTGAGATCTCTCAGCTCTTTGAACAAAGACCAAGAAAGTTAGGTGAGACTATAGCGTTTAAGTGAGAAAACCCTTGGGAAGATAAACTTTGCTCCGTCCCAAGACACTAAAGAAGCTCAGGGGTGATTGGTACTGTCAACTCCGGTAAACCAAAAGGACATTAAGGCTAAATGTCTAGGCGCGTGCCTATCCATGAACAGTTGGCAAGATCACTATTCTCACGTGAAGCAACATTAATATTTCCGCTATATAAACCCGTTCCAACAAAGTAAAATGTGTGCATTCAACGAAAATAAGAAGTGAGAATTCCATACATAGTTAGAGTGTTAGAATCCTCAATACACTTATAACTCAAGCCTAGCTTGATTCTTTGTGTCAATTTGTCTCTCAGCGGAGATAGTCGTCTGCAGCTATCCTCTTGAAAAGCCAACCAAGTTATTAGTGTGTCTAAGTGGGTTCTTGAGTAACCTTGTAATTTCGCTCATCGTGAATCATAAACTCGGGTCCAAACGTCACGTGTTTATGTTTATTCTGTTAATTCATGAGTTGCTCAAGTTTAAGTCGTTAAAAACCGGACCAACAACATACTCACATTGTGCACTAGTCAAACCACACTCATCAAGATTTTCATCATCATACAGGCTTGGATCATAGATATCTTCCTTCCATCTCTCAAATAAGCTCTTTTTACCGACTCCACCTCCACTTTTAGGACCATCATTCTTCATGTAACTAAAAATTTTATTTGACTTCAAAAACTTCATCACCATCATCATCAAAGGGGGGGGGGGGGGGCGTGAATACGATTTCTTCGGCTTTCAAGATGTTTATAAACTTTAAGCCTCAAAGAAAACCAAGTGGTTGTATAATCAATCTAAACAACCACTAACACAATCAAAGTATATAAAGCAAGTAAGAACACAACGATATATACTGGTTCGGGATGGGGGTTTATACCATCCGTACGTCCAGTTACGAATCCGCGACTCCGATACTATTCACTAGTATAATCCTTTCGGTGGACTAAAAACCGTTACAATTCACTCCACCGATATTCACCAATATCGATGCTCACAAAGAAGGAGTTACTCCTAAACGGTATTCCGCCCTCGGAAACCACCCAAAAAAATCTCGCGATTCGACTTCACCTAAGAGTCACCAAGACCACTACCAAGACTTCCCACTGGAAGTATCAAGCCCCAACTAGATCCCCAATGATCTAGGCTTGATCACCAAGACACAAGACTTCCCTTACAAACAATTGAATGAATATAAGTTTCTTTGAACCAAGCCCTAACCAAACCTAGTGACTCGATTCTAGTAGAAAGGGTATAGATAAGAAGAGCCTTGACACAATCACAAGAGTGGATTAGGTTCTTGTAATTCTTCCCTTGCAAGTAGATGCGTTCTTTCAAAGATGTTAATGTGAAAATCAAGAACACAAGATTAGAGATGGAGATTGAGATAGAGATTTGAGAGTGTTTAGAGAGAAAGAATAATGGCAAGGGGTGAGGAATACAAGAGGCAAGGGTGGTATTTATAGGCCAAGAACCCAAACTTGGGAATTTTTACTGAGGCCGGCGCGTCACCCGCTCGTCAGCGCGCGGGTAGCGCGCCAGGCTTCTGTAAACATTCCCAAGTGTTGGGTGTTTGGATCTTATAAATACATATCCTTGCTAAACCCCCAATTGTACTTCACACTAAACCTTAACATTAATCAATCTAAGGTTTACCAACTCAAATAGCCAATTTGGAAAATATTTTGTGAAGTGTTTATAAGAAAACAAATTACCAATGGTATAGAGTGTAGATAGGGTAATTTGGAAGGGGTGGAAGTGTTATTCCTCACATGGCATGGAAAGGAGAGAAAGAATATGCCAATGTATATTCCATTGCTTGGGGGAGGGAAGAATGAGGTGGAGGGTTGAGATGAAATGGTTTGAATTGGATGGCTAGGATCAAAGGGAGCCTCCTTTGGTTTTCAAATTATTTGTCATGTGTTGAATATGGATGGTTGGGATGTGTTGATTTGAAATAGATGGCTATGATCAAAGAAGCCTAGGTTTGGATTGAGAAGGGATATTACAAAGGAATATGCTTTGCTTGGGGGGAAAGGGTGAATCAATGGTTGAGATGGTTTTGATTTGAAATTGAGGGCTTAGATTAAACACATGTGATGGTATAGAGAAGAGATTGGATGGATGGTTGAGATGTGTTTAGTTTGAATTCAATGGCTAGGATCAAGGGAGCATCCTTTGGAATTCAAATTAAATCCTATGTGTTGAAGTTGGAAGGTTGAGATGTGTTGTAAGGGAATGGATGGTTGAGATGTAGTGTGTAAGGGAATATGTAAGAGTGTAAGAGATTGTGTAAGAGAATATATGTGATGAGGCAAAAGTGTACCGCTTTTAAGGGGTCATTTAAGCCCGAATTCGTGATTATTTGATCAAATATTGCCCTAAATAGTTCCTTTTGTCATTTTAGGTACTTTTGGAGAGAAATCTGGAAAAGGAAGTATTTTGGACGTTTTTGGAGCATAAAAGTGAAGAAAACGGCAAAGTCTCAATTTTCCTTGCTGGAACAGTACCTGACGGCGTCAAGACTCTCCACATGACGGCGTCAAGACTCTCCACATGACCGCGTCAAGAGTTACAAAAGAGGTAGATGTGGAAAATACACGTGACGATCCAGAGAGTTTTTAAGCCTAGGAGATGACGGCGTCACCCAAGGCCGTCATGGTCCAAGTATTAGTGACGGCCCAGAGGAAAATCTTACATGACGGCGTCACAAATAGATCTAGACAATACGATTTCATTATGGAGGCGAGTTGACGGCGTCACAATCTAATACATGACGCCGTCACCATGTAAAATCCATATATAGTTTTCCAAATTTCATTCATTAGTGTGCAACTTTGAGGGAATAAACCCTAGTCCAAATTTTATCACTTTTTCAAGGGTTCCAACCCCTTGAATCTTTTATGTTCAATTAAGGATAAGTATTCCTTCAAATCATTCAATATGTCTATGTGTTGTTTGATTATATCTTACGCTTGTCTTTTATTTAACATGCTAGGCTAGATTTCTTTTGTGTTTGCTTAGATGTAGTGAAACCTATATGTTGATTATGGGTTGATTGTTTGTTTATAATTGTTACGGATGATTGTATTCGATGTTAGGCTTAAGAAAACTGGCAGACTTCCATTGGTAACTTGCTTGAACGTATTAAGAAACATGATCGGAGGTGTACTACGATTTTTGGTTGTATTTAATGCGTAGGAGAATTCTAATGATCCCATGTTAGGAGCTTCTAACGGCTCGACATAGGAGTGAAGTGGGATCCTATTGAGTTAGGGAATATTGTACACGGCCCTACGACTACTATTAAGGAATATGACCCGTCATCCATGCAATTGTAACAAGCTATCAACCTGTAAAAGATATCTAGGGAGTAATGAAACCTAAGTAAACACAACTTTCCTCATTATTGTTTCACCACATTAGTATAATTAGTTTTGTTTTCATTTCTTTTATTTTATTTTGATTGCATCTATAGATAAATTAGGTTAGTTGGCTAGCAACTAATTCCGCTCACTCCTTCAAAACCCGAGATTTTAATTGCTTTCCATAAAATATAAAAATACAAAAAGAATCACCCCTCACCTCTAGACCTAGTTTATTAGGCTTTCTAATCCTAGCGACACTATTCCTGAGTTGAACGATCAATCCCCCGGTACTTGTCACTATACTATACTACAACGATCAGGTACACTGCCTGGTGGGGGTTGTAAGCTTCTCGAGATCCCTTGAGAGGTAAAACCTGTTGCGAGGGTACGATCCCCACGTATCAATATAATTTAGATATGATTTGATATGATTGGATTTATATTTTGTAGAAATGAGATTAAGAGAAGATTAAGACATAATCTAATTGTCATTAAGAAGAAAAGGTTTAGACACTTAAGATTATAAGTTAAGAAAATCATAAGTTACTTATAAGTTCAAATAACACAACGTTGAGAATCCATAGGTTCATATCTCGTGACTTTCCATGACTTGATGTTCTCAACTAATACCTTGGTTCAAAGTTCAAACAAGTTAAGTGCTTTGCCTTGATGTAAAGCATAACCTAAGTGGGAAAGGATACGTTTATGCAAAGAGACCTTTGACCTAGTTTGACCAATAAGGGAGTAAACCCGTTACGTAATTAGAGAAAACGTAAGCACGGGATATGAGCATATGGATGCTTCAACACGATGTCACGTGAAATATACAGGCTCCCTAAGTTTAGAAAAGCCTTGGCTAGAGGCGATAGTTAGAAAACATGAGTTGGCGTTTTCCCGTAAATGGGTGTTTTAAAAGTAGGATCTCTCAAGTCTCAAAACTTGTTTCGAGTGTTCTCAATTAAGCACATAACATATTCATACCTGTATTGAAAGATCCACATTTGTAGGGTAAGGGGAAAGCCGACTTTCAAAATTCGCCCGGAACCATACAATGTCCTGGCGCGTCACCCGCGCATTGACGCGCGGGCAGCGCACCAGGAGCAGACATGGGCTCCGGCGATTTTGAGCTAACGTTTGTTATTTTATGTGTTTCGATGGTTTATTTGTCATCATTAAAACAAGAAGAGATCTTGATCATGTTGCCTCAACAATCTCCCCCTTTTTGATGATGACAAATAAAAACTGAAAGCAAATAAAATTACCAAACTTAGCGAAGACAAAGCGCGCCCTTGGTGTAGCTTGTGTCTTGACCTTTGCCTTATAATTTGGTGAAGCCTTTAATAATTCTTGAGTGGTCTTCACGCTCCCGCTTTCTTTCTCCCCCTTTTGTCGAATCAAAAAGGCGGAACTTCCAATCAAGCCAGGTTTCGAACTTGGGCCTGTGGGATAAATAAGCTGGCTTGTATGTGCACCCAAATGTTCTCTCCCTTGAACATAGATCCCCCTAGATCGTTGCTTCCCCTTGTTTCAAGGCGGGGATCCATGGGTCAAGAGCCTCACTTTTGCGGTGGCCTAGCTACACATAGAAATCACAACATGCAACAAACAAGAAATCCTCACGTGTAAAAGTTCCAAAATGGGTTAGGTTACCATTTGGATACTTGCAACATGGGTTAGTTCACATAATAATACATATATATGTGTATGTGTTTGTCCACTTTAATTAGATTTTATAAAGATTATCCCTTTATGACTTTTATAGACCGAATGATGAGCAAGAGCTGTAACACCCCAACCCGAGAAGGGTTAAAGTGCAACATTATGGAGTCAATTCAGAACACAAGTGAAACGGAGATACCATACTAATTCAAAACTTACAAGATAACAAAAGAAAACTAATCAAAATAAAAGGTACAAAAGGGCAACAATAATCTAAGCCCAATATAGATGCTTCTAATCATTTCTAAGTCCAGCAAGTATCTAACAGGGTGAATTCTTCTAAGCCCAAAAGCAAAACCTTCGTCCATAACTCAGCTTCCTACTAAACCTGCCGCAGGAAAAGAAATGCGGCTGAGCTTACAAAGCTCAGTGAACAGATATCAATCGAATAACAATACAATACAAAAGAGATATGATAAACAAAGGAATACGAAGATAGATTACATATGGTGTCAATGGATAGTCAAAGGTTGTCAAAGTTTAAGTGTAAGATGCAAGATGTAATGTATGTGGAATTTAGTATTTTCCCCAGGCCCAATCAATCAATCAATACAATACAATAGTAGCCTAATATGGAGTAGCTAGCTCCCAATATGTGAGGGGTTGCAATGCACGTACACCCAGTCACCAATCAATGTAGCAAATATCAATGTAGTCAATACAGTAGTCACAATCAATCAATCAAATCTAGGATGCATCCATACGCCCCTGCAGGCCAATAACAATCATAGCAGTAGTTGATAACAATAATCAGGGACGGTGTAGTACATCTCTCCAACCACACTAGAGTACATAACATTGGTGCATCAATGCTATGGTTGTGGCTACTCCACAACAAGTAATACCTGGGTAAATACTGAAGGGTCATGTAGTCAAGGTTCAATATCAAGTATAAGTGCCAAGTCATAATCAAAGGTTCAATGTCAAAGGTTCAATATCAAAGGTTCAGTATTCAAAGGTTCAATATACAAAGGTTCAGTATTCAAAGGTTCAATATCAAAGGTTCAGTATGAAAGGTTCAATATCAAGGTTCAATATCAAGGATCAATGTCAAAGGATCTATATCAAAGGATCAATCAAAGATGTGATATCAACGGATCAAAATGGAGAGGTCAAAGCCAATGTTCCAATCCACAGGGTTCATTATTCCAAGTTCCAAAGTCCCATAGTTCATGATCAAAAGGGTCATAATGAGAGTTTAAAACAAAAGATCAATTTAGTAGGTTCCCATCACTTGTTTAAAAAGGTTCGTAGTACAATCCCATTTAAAAGGTTTATAACAAAAGTTCATTTAGAAAAGATCTTCCAAAAGATGACATTTATAAAGGTGATTCTTTAATAACGGTTTTCACAAGATATTCTTTAAAAGTGGTCTTCATGAATTTATAAAATCCCATATAAGATTAGTCTTAAATCATATTAAAAGTGTCGTTATAAAATAATTTCTCCTTTAAATGTTTCCATGTCATAACTTTAAGAAAAGAGATTTCACCTCCCGTTATAATATCCCAAAGAACATTCAAAGTCTCCCAAGGGTTCAAAGGTTGAGGTCATGAAAGGTTATCGAACGGGTCATGTCAACACCATACCATAAGAGTCCAAACGAATAACAATAGGATCACAAATACCGGTGGAACCCATCAATCATAGGGCCAAGTACGAAGGATCATAACCAAGACCAAACGGAAGTCATAACACGATAATCAAGTCAAAGACAAAGTCAAGAGAGAGAAAGTGTGCACTCTTACTGAAAGAGTACGGAATATCTGTACCTTTGCCTAGCCAAACAAACCGAGATCAAACGAAGGGAGAACGGTCATTCCCGCTTCACCAAACCTAGAAGCACGTGAAAACAAATTACGAAGAGTTCAAAATTACTTAAGTTTCCTCTTTTAGTTATCTTTCCATTTTTAGAAACTTTCCAAATTTAGCAGCTTCCAATTTAGCAGGTTTCCAAAAATAGAAGGTTTCCAAATATAGGAGTTTCCCAAAAATAATTAGGTTAAGCCATTAATTAATCATTATGATGGAATTAGGGTTTATATGACAAGTTATGATGAATTAGGGTTCAGTAGCAACTTTTCATATTTTAGGGTTTAAAATGCAATTACTTCAAAGTCAAAGGTCTAAAGTGTAAATATTACAATTCTCCATATTTATACCATTTAATCCATGAGTAAATAATATTTACCATTCAATACTTCAAGTTTACAAATGTTACAATTTAAATCCGTAAGTTATAATATTTACCAAATAAATCCTTTTTTATATTTAATTTACAATTACAACCATGTTTAATTTAAATTAACACTTCTAACCCTTAATTATCAAAAGTATACCATTTCAGCCCTTATTATCATATCTATTTAAAACAGCCCCTTTACCTTCATAATTTACAAAACAAACCCTTATTTTAAATAAATTACAAAATCATGACATTAATTATATAATTTATCAAATGGTCCTTTAAAATTACCATATTTACACATCATACCCATAAATATATATTAAGTACATAAATACCTTCAAGTTCCTAGAATTTACCATTCACACCCCTTACTTTAATTATTTACAAATCAGATATAAATTAAATACCAAAATAATTATTTAACCCTTTTTAATCCTTTTACTATCAATTATTACCCATAGCCCCCTGATTTTCTATTTTATATGAATACTCCCCATCTTAATACATTGTAAAAAAATACCCACGAAGTTTCAATAATCACAAAACAACCCCCTCGATTTTATAAAATGTATACGGTTTGAATTAAAATCACAAAACCTTATACGAATTTCCCCCAAATCATTTAGCAATTATTAACCAATCATTACAGTATTACAAACATGTTTTCAATGTATAAACCCTAACACTAAATTCGTACACCTCATATTTTAATTATTAAAATCGGATCAAAATGAAATATATCAAAACGAATTCTCTAGGATTCAAATAAATGTATACCCATTTTATTTAGGTCATATATGTGTTATAACATGCCACAAAAAATCAGATCTAGCCACCATAAAATCATATAGGCCGATTATATAATTAAAATGTTTTTAGGGTTTTAATTTGTATGGCTTCAATAACCTGCATGGATTAATTTTTTTATTTTCTACAGATTATAATAGGTAAAAGGGATGATATAAAAATACCCAAAGTAGCTAGAATCAAATGGATGAGCAAAAATGAGTTTCCCCCCTTTTCGGCTACAAATCAAACACCAAAAATGAAATCCAATAACCACGAGCACTTCTGATCCTTGAGACTATTTTTATCACCTTCCTTGGATCAATATTCAACTAGGAAAAATAGCCAAATTCCATGGAAAATTGATGGAGGCCGTATGTGGTTTTTAGAGAGAAGTAGGGTTTTATTTTTTGTTAAATGGGAAAAATAAATACAAACCATGTAAAATAGAGGAGGGGGGGGGGGTCAAATACGGCCCATATAGTTGCAATATAATGAAGTTTCTGATTTTCAAAACTCTTTCCCAAAATATTTAGTATTATCCTTTTATTATGCATTTTAAATCAAATTAGATAGTAACTATATACAAATCAAGGTATTTTTGGCCAAATTAAATGTGACATATATTTTTAGGGTACTTATAATATTAAAATGTACATATAAAAATTATCATGTGTCATATGTTGCTAATTACCAAGTGTTTGGGATTTATTTGATGTTTAATTAAGTGTTTAATTGTAATTATTAATATGTAGGGGTATTTTGGTAATTTTGCATGTTTTAAAATTTTAGGTGTTACAACTTCTTCCCCTCTAAAAGAAAATTTTCATCCTCGAAATTTGAAGTCGCGCAGTTAGACGGAGTCGTAGCAAATCGCAAAAATTGTCACAATTTTTCTCACGCTCGGGGAGGCTCTTCCAAAAGGATCTTTAAAACGAAATAGTTTCTCATGACTCAATCAAGACAAGGTGGGTACAAATTCATCAGAAGGAGTCAATTTGGTTTAATCTGGTCACAAAAGCCAATGCAACATATAGCGGGATGGTAGGTGAATATTCTCGAAATATCATATGTGATACGAACAAAATTTCAAATCGAAAAACTATATCAAACAGTAGAGAGTTATACCAGGAGCACATGATTTTTAACAGAGGCCAACAGAATGCAATTCGAAAATCCAAACTTATCCAGATATCTAACGAACAAAACAGAGTAAACGTATAGGTAGAATGAACCTACGGTCTCATTAATCGCTGATATTCGACAAAACGAAGGTGCACCAAACTACGAATAGAAAAAGGAGTAGTTTAACTCGCACATATTCAGACTTTAAGAATGTCAGCAACAGAATGATCTTTTTTCCTAATACTTGTTCTTAATGATTCAAAGATGGTTTCGGGTCACCCAGGGAGGCACATCATACAAAATCCAAATCAAAAGAATCACATACCGAACGTAACAGATGACAAACGTATCCCCTTAAAAGACATTCAAAGGAAGATGTAGGATTGGGTGCGTATTCCATTCGCGGACAAGGAACTGAACTAATCAAATGAGAATGTATCGAATGATAGCACGATGAAGGTGACATATATAAGTCTATCTCTTTAGATTCACAAATAGTTTCGTCTTCAAAATAACCTTCCAAAGGTATTTTCGTAAACCGACAAATCTTGATTCTCAAAATCTAAAACTTATATATAACCCATAACATGTCATTGTAAAACGAATTCATCGAATGTGAGGAGTGTATACATAGCAAGGCATAGGTGTAGCTCTTAATAGTAATGAATCAAATCCATATCGACAGAAATAAGTTGACAGATAACATCAAATGGCAGGAAGTTCTACAACGGAACTTAGGATTTTTATCAAAACATAGAAGTCAAATAATCGCGTGACGAGTATCCAAACATATCAAAGCGTACAGCGATAAGGCAGATCAAATGTACAGATCGAAAGAATCCTAAAGTCTCACTATTCGCAGATAGTCAGAAACAAAGACAGCGATTTAAGGCTCCTTTAAGGCACTTCTCAAGATATCCTATGAACACAACATGTACACATTATATGATGTAAGTATTATCACGTTGGCCAAGCGTCATAATACTAGCTTCATATAAATATGCCCTCATGATGGTCATACTTTATCTCAATCAGTGAAATAAATCTACAAATCTACCTAACAGTTCAACTAACTCCTGGATTATCCATATTCAAAAGATCAATAAAAAAACAATGTCGGCAAAACAAACAAAACTCGAAAAGACGTAACGAAGTTAAACAATCATCATTAGAAAGAAACATGTCGCCAGGGCATCAATTCTTCCATCATAAAGTTTGCTTCAAGAATTCGCCCCTTCAGAATCTTCTTATGTCTGAGTAGTCGGTCTTCGTCCATCTTCCAATATAAGAGTGAAAAGAAATCATTAACTTGAGTTTGGTTCCTCAAACCTTCTGCAGTTTCTTCTTGGAATATGACCGAGTAATGTGAATTTCTAGTACGGTCTTCAATCTCGTCATCATCCAGTCTGCTTCTACTCTTAATTCATCTTAGTACAACCAAGATGAATAGGGAAGTGAGACTGTATGTTCTTCATCAGCTCCAGGTTTGACGTCTTGACCAGGTTCCCTCGTTCTGCCCGTCCACTCGTCCGTCTTGCGAGGTCTGTCATCAACTCTCCAGAGTAGTTACCGTTGTCGGTCATCTTCTGTTTTTATCCAACTCCGTCCCTGGGTGGCAAACTTGGTGGTTCAACAAGAATCATATCCGAAATTTCAGGGTGCCAAACATAATTCACACGATAATGTTCATCTCTCGGTGAACAAAATAGGTGCAAGAGAATTTCATAATCGTGAAAGTAATGTACAAGTATCCAGAGCAATAATGATAGCAAAAGTTCAAGGATTCGGAAATTGTGGTAAAGGATTTTCAAAGAGTTCAAAACTTCAAAGGTGAAACATAGCAGAAAAATTGTCAGCATCTCGAATGCTAAAGCAATCAAAACTCATATCAGGATCCAATCGAAGTTGACTTTCCAAATAAAGTGAGATTAACTTAGCAAACCTTTATCATTCAAAGTGGAAGGAATTACTCTTATACTCGTGGTTAAACACCACCAAACTTCTCATGGGAACAAAGATGGACAAAACAAAATCACATAACGTCAGGAAACTTACAAATGATTACCAAAAGCATGAGGTGATCATAGATTGCATCAAATACATCATCGTCAGGAAGATTCTCAGAAAGCCCAAAGAGATATCAAAAGGATTAGGAATTAGGTTAGAGATCAAAGGTAAAATCAAAACAGTATTGCCATGCAATCTTCAATGCCTTCAAAAATACTGGTGGTAAATTTAGGTGGTGCAAAGATTTCTCAATCCAAAAAGGAGGATTACGAAAAGGCATAGCTAAACGTAAGGCACGAATCAGAGTAATGCGGAAGCAAAAATACATAAGCAAAAACCTTAGGGTCTACCCATTCCTTACTGGTCAAAACTTAAATTCATGTAATGGATTCCTAAGGCAAGTTCTCAAAGCGGTTTCCTATGTTCCTACAGTGGAAGCTTAATGGTTCAAAACTCAAAGGTCATAGCCTAAGCTCTACGGATGTCGCATCCGCTGATCCAAACCTATAGCTCTGATACCATAATTGTAACACCCCAACCCGAGAAGGGCTAAAGTGCAACATTATGGAGTCAATTCAGAACACAAGTGAAACGGAGATACAATACTAATTCAAAACTTACAAGATAACAAAAGAAAACTAATCAAAATAAAAGGTACAAAAGGGCAACAATAATCTAAGCCCAATATAGATGCTTCTAATCATTTCTAAGTCCAGCAAGTATCTAACAGGGTGAATTCTTCTAAGCCCAAAAGCAAAACCTTCGTCCATAACTCAGCTTCCTACTAAACCTGCCGCAAGAAAAGAAATGTGGCTGAGCTTACAAAGCTCAGTGAATAGATATCAATCGAATAACAATACAATACAAAAGAGATATAATAAACAAAGGAATACGAAGATAGTTTACATATGGTATCAATGGATAGTCAAAGGTTAAGTGTAAGATGTAAGATGTAATGTATGTGGAATTCAGTATTTTCCCCAGGCCCAATCAATCAATCAATACAATACAATAGTAGCCCAATATGGAGTAGCTAGCTCCCAATATGTGAGGGGTTGCAATGCACGCACACCCAGTCACCAATCAATGTAGCAAATATCAATGTAGTCAATACAATAGTCACAATCAATCAATCAATCAATCAAATCTAGGATGCATCCATACGCCCTTGCAGGCCAATAACAATCATAGCAGTAGTCGATAACAATAATCAGGGACGGTGTGGTACATCTCTCCAACCACACTAGAGTACATAACATTGATGCATCAATGCTATGGTTGTGGCTACTCCGCAACAAGTAGTACCTGGGTAAATGCTGAAGGGTCATGTAGTCAAGGTTCAATATCAAGTATAAGTGCCAAGTCATAATCAAAGGTTCAATGTCAAAGGTTCAATATCAAAGGTTCAGTATTCAAAGGTTCAATATACAAAGGTTCAGTATTCAAAGGTTCAATATCAAAGGTTCAATATCAAAGGTTCAGTATCAAAGGTTCAATATCAAGGTTCAATATCAAGGATCAATGTCAAAGGATCTATATCAACGGATTAATCAAAGATGTGATATCAACGGATCAAAATGGAGAGGTCAAAGCCAATGTTCCAATCCACAGGGTTCATTATTTCAAGTTCCAAAGTCCCATAGTTCATGATCAAAAGGGTCATAATGAGAGTTTAAAACAAAAGATCAATTTAGCAGGTTCCCATCACTTGTTTAAAAGGGTTCGTAGTACAATCCCATTTAAAAGGTTTATAACAAAAGTTCATTTAGAAAAGATCTTCCAAAAGATGACATTTATAAAGGTGATTCTTTAATAACGGTTTTCACAAGATATTCTTTAAAAGTGGTCTTCATGAATTTATAAAATCCCATATAAGATTAGTCTTAAATCATATTAAAAGTGACGTTATAAAATAATTTCTCTTTTAAATGTTTCCATGTCATAACTTTAAAAAAAGAGATTTCACCTCCCATTATAATATCCCAAAGAACATTCAAAGTCCCCCAAGGGTTCAAAGGTTGAGGTCACGAAAGGTTATCGAACGGGTCATGTCAACACCATACCATAAGAGTCCAAACGAATAACAATAGGATCACAAATACCGGTGGATCAATCATAGGGCCAAGTACGAAGGATCATAACCAAGACCAAACGGAAGTCATAACACGATAATCAAGTCAAAGACGAAGTCAAGAGAGAGAAAGTGTGCACTCTTACTGAAAGAGTACGGAATATCTGTACCTTTGCCGAGCCAAACAAACCGAGATCAAACGAAGGGAGAAAGGTCATTCCCGCTTCACCAAACCTAGAAGCACGTGAAAACGGATTACTAAGAGTTCAAAATTACTTAATTTTCCTCTTTTAGTTATCTTTCCATTTTTAGAAACTTTCCAAATTTAACAGCTTCCAATTTAGCAGGTTTCCAAAAATAGAAGGTTTCCAAATATAGGAGTTTCCCAAAAATAATTAGGTTAAGCCATTAATTAATCATTATGATGGAATTAGGGTTTATATGACAAGTTATGATGAATTAGGGTTCAGTAGCAACTTTTCATATTTTAGGGTTCAAAATGCAATTACTCCAAAGTCAAAAGCCTAAAGTGTAAATATTACAATTCTCCATATTTATACCATTTAATCCATGAGTAAATAATATTTACCATTCAATACTTTAAGTTTACAAATGTTACAATTTAAACCCTTAAGTTATACTATTTACCAAATAAATCCTTTTTGATATTTAATTTACAATTACAACCATGTTTAATTTAAATTAACACTTCTAACCCTTAATTATCAAAAGTATACCATTTCAGCCCCTAATATCATATCTATTCAAAACAGCCCCTTTACCTTCATAATTTACAAAACAAACCCTTATTTTAAATAAATTACAAAATCATGACATTAATTATATAATTTATCAAATGGTCCTTTAAAATTATCGTATTTACACATCATACCCATAAATACATATTAAGTACAGAAATACCTTCAAGTTCCCAGAATTTACCATTCACACCCCTTACTTTAATTATTTACAAATCGGATATAAATTAAATACCAAAATAATTATTTAACCCTTTTTAATCCTTTTACTATAAATTATTACCCATAGCCCCCTGATTATCTATTTTATATGAATACTCCCCATATTAATACATTGTAAAAAAATACCCACGAAGTTTCAATAATTACAAAACAGCCCCCTCGATTTTATAAAATGTATACGGTTTGAATTAAAATCACAAAACCTTATATGAATTTCCCCCAAATCATTTAGCAATTATTAACCAATCATTATAGTATTAAAAAAATGTTTTCAATGTATAAACCCTAACACTAAATTCGTACACCTCATATTTTAATTATTAAAATCAGATCAAAATAAAATAAATCAAAACGAATTCTCTAGGATTCAAATAAATGTATACCCATTTTATTTAGGTCATATATGTGTTATAACATGCCAAAAAAATAAGATCTAGCCACCATAAAATCATATAGGCCGATTATATAATTAATATGTTTTTGGGGTTTTTAATTCGTATGGCTTCAATAACATGCATGGATTAATTTTTTATTTTCTACAGATTATAATAGGTAAAAGGGATGATATAAAAATACACAAAGTAGCTAGAATCGAATGGATGAGCAAAAATGAGTTTTCCCCCCTTTTCGGCTACAAATCAAACACCAAAAATGAAATCCAATAACCACGAGCACTTCTGATCCTTGAGAAT
This sequence comes from Artemisia argyi, assembly GCA_030686995.1. Taxonomy (NCBI): domain Eukaryota; kingdom Viridiplantae; phylum Streptophyta; class Magnoliopsida; order Asterales; family Asteraceae; genus Artemisia; species Artemisia argyi. Next base: position 103,448,277 of record CM060704.1, on the reverse strand, counting down.
ATTTTTCTCACCTTCCTTGGATCAATATTCAACTAGGAAAAATAGCCAAATGCCCTGTAAAATTGATGGAGGCCGTCTGTGGTTTTTAGAGAGAAGTAGGGTTTTATTTTTGGTTAAATGGGAAAAATAAATACAAACCATGTAAAATAGAGGTGGGGGGAGTCAAATTCGGCCCATATATTTGCAATATAATGAAGTTTCTGATTTTCAAAACTCTTTCCCAAAATATTTAGTATTATCCTTTTATTATGCATTTTAAATCAAATTAAATAATAACTATATACAAATCAAGGTATTTTTGGCCAAATTAAATGTGACATATATTTTTAGGGTACTTACAATATTAAAATGTACATATAAAAATTATCATGTGTCATATGTTGCTAATTACCAAGTGTTTGGGATTTATTTGATGTTTAATTAAGTGTTTAATTGTAATTATTAATATGTAGGGGTATTTTGGTAATTTTGCATGTTTGGAAATTTTAGGTGTTACAAGAGCAATACTAGATATGTATATATTCGTATGAGTATTATTATAACATAACACAATCATTTTATTTCCTAGAAGAAACATGGGTCATACAACCAACAAAGCAACAACACTTAAAACTTCCTAGAACTCCTAGGAAAAACTACAACAACTTATTTATAGATCTCAAAACTCAAGAGAGTCCATTGTGAAAGAATGGTATTTTGAATGACGACAGCATGAATTGGGGCCACTAGAGCATAAGTGCTCGGATGATAGTGCCTTATATTCATGAATTCCTCCGTCTTGGTGGACCTTGTATAGAACAAGTTCCCTTTAGAACACACATTCGAAACCTTTCCTAACTTCTTTAAGCTCCATGCATACCCATGCCTATACATACGAAAATTGAGGGTAAGAGAAGGTTGATCTAGATATAACCTATCATAGAATTCTTGAAGATGCCTAGGATAAATTTCAATGGGTAGGTCACGACCTAAGGAGAAGGCATTAGCTTTGATGAATGGTTTTCTCATATCGGTGGCACACATGAAATTTTTGTCGCATTCACGATCTTCACGAAATTCACGGTACTCAAATGGTTCATACACATTAGTTTCGTTTGACTCGTCAACACATTTCATGAAAAACTTAGTTGCCATTTTTTGAAGAGAAGATAAGTGTATTTAAGGAAGAAGAAGGTTGTGATGAAGATATGTGATACAAAGTCACTCCTCTTATAGCCAATTAGTATGAATTAGGTATGTTTAAGGAAGATCTATAGTCCAAAGGAAAATCATTCTTAGTACTAAGATTCCTAGTACAAGATGAGTTGAAAGAAAGTATTGTATGGGGAAGATAATTATTCTTATATGACATGAGTGATTAACATTGAGTTAGTTATGAGTTTGGTTGGATTTGAATGCCATGTTAGATCCTATGATAATTGCATGCATTCTTTACAAAAGATATGCATGAATTTATCATAGTTGATGAGTGAAGATCAAGTGGCATCAACTCTTTGGAAAATGACTTTATCAAACACCATTTTGAACCTACAACTACCCAATACATGAACCAAGTGCAAGTATTTCATGTAGGATATTCAATGAGTGTAGTTATATGTGTATGATTATTAAGTGCTTCTTCATTTTAGGTACACAAGCTAGATCCTATGAACCATTACACATTATATAGAAAGTCAATACATAATACATGATATCTCCGGTTCATAGTTCGTTGTGTAGTGTGTCGACATAAATAATCCTTATGTGTTACTTGCATCAACACCATAAGTTTCTAAAATCTCGGATGAGGAACTTAGCTTACTTAGTCTATTCATTGGGTATTTTAGTTTGTTATGCAATACCATACCAAATTCGATTCATAGGAATTCTCTTCAACTATGTAAATAGTTTGTATGTTTGCACAAAATCTTTTCATTTCTCTTCTTTCCTAAACACAAAGCATGCATATTACACATAAATTGAGCAAGTAGATTTAGATATAAGATTTTCAACACAAGTGTGAGTTGTGATCCAATGATTTTATCTAATCTTGGTATTCTAACACAATAAACTCTCAATCTTGTTACGATGTAACAAGACCTTTTGTGTCAGGTTTTCTTGCCCCATCACATAGTATAGACATGTAGAATCAAGGATATTGTCAATCATTATTTGAATCATGAATTGATACATATCTTTCCTCTTGGAAGTCATAAATTTGATCTTCCTTCCATGCCTTCACATAAGACCTAGTCATATAAACACATAAGCTCTAGTAGCACCTAAAAGGCTTGCAAACAACACATAGACATTTTACTCTGACTTAAAGATTGTTCTCCTAAGATGAATTGTTTTAACATCAAACCTATCCCAAAGCAATTTGGACTCTTGAAAAATGTCATGCCAAAAACCTAATCTTGTTTGTTTTGTGATCTAAGATTCCTTTTATACAAGTTACCAATGACTTATTATAAATGATGACCCCTCGCTTCTCTTACTTCCTTAGGATTGCCTTCAACCGAAACATTAACTTGTAATGTCGGCGACCTTTCTTGATCTTGAACTATAAGTTCACGAATCACATCATCTTCTACCGAAGGAGATGATTTAGGCTCGGGCATACTCTCATTAAAGGTCATATTGAGAGATTCCTCAATCCTCATTATTTCCTTGTTAAGCACTATGGATGCTTTACTAGATTGAGAGTTTCCTAGGAACCCACCTTCATACGGCTTTGGGTAGAATTTGGTGAGATATTCTTTGGTGTTAAGTATAAATACTTTGCAACCAAATATTCTAAAATATTCTCAGAAAGACTTCCTATTTCTAAGTATTTCATATGGAGTTTTATTAATGACCTTTCTTATATGAACTCTATTAAAGATATAACATGCGGTAACTAAGGCATGACATCAAAACTTTTGTGGGATGGATTACTCGTCAAGCATTGCATGACTCATCTTTCTTAACTTACGATGTGTTCTTTCAACAATCTTAAGCGATTGAGAAGTGAACGGGCCCGATAAGTTATAAGATATTCCATGTTGTTCACAAAAGGTTCCAAATTGCATTTTATCAAACTCACTACTATGATTTGTTTTAATTGAGACAATTGAACAATCAAGTAGGTTTTCAAGTTTCTTTCTAAAAATGTTGAATTTATTTAAGACTCCATCCTTGTTTTCTAAGAATAATATCCATGACAATTTGGAAAGCCATCTACAATCATTAAAGTGTAGAAGTTTCCTTTTTAACTTTGAATTGGAGATGGATTATGCAAATCTAAGTGTATTAATTCTAAAACCTTATTTGTTGACTCTTCATGCCTATGTCTATTGCTAGCTTGACCTTGACTCCCTAGACATGTATCAAAATATTGCCATTCAAAACTCAACGATGGTAAATTGCTTACTAGCTTGTCGGCAAGACCTAACTTCCTAAGCCGAGGCGTTGGGTTATTTACCAAGTTTGTTATGCATATATTGTTACTAATATTCTATGATTAACAAGTATACAAGTTGTTTCGCCTATGACCCTTAGCTAGTATGTTACCGTTTTTACTAATAGTGCAATCTACATTGGCAAACATAATACTAAGATCATCATCATTAGGATTACTTGTACTACAAAACTTAGAGTTTAGATTGCTACCATGCTCATCATTGGTGAATTCTACAAATTCATGAAGAGTATTGTTATGGGTGATTACACAAGAAGTTTGAGGAAAGTATGGTTTAGCGAAAGTATTTAATGATGAACCATTGTCACTCAGACTACTGGCGCGCTTGTCACGCGTTGGCGCGTCAACCTGCGCATCAGAGTTGGTAATTTTAGAATTATGACCTTCTTTTATAAACACAATGGATTTATCTTGTCTTGTAAATGTATTTTTATCATTTTCAGAAAAACCAAGACCTCCTTTATCATGAAAGGGTTTTTGTTCACTTAATATTTTGTTTAAATCAAAACTACTTTTCTTAAATTTAAGTAGTATCAATTTATCTTCAAGTTGACTAATTTCTTTCTTGAGTTTATGTTTATCCATTTCGTGTTCTTCTATATTTCTCAAATTGTTTTCATCAAGTTTAATTAATTCTTATATTCCTTTTACAATTTATGAATATCTAGATTATTATTAGACGAGGAAGGATTAGATGATACCTCAAGAGCTTCAAGTGTCGTGAGGCAAGTGACTTCTCCATGCGAATGATTCACATCTTCACTATTGCTCCAAGCCACTCCGACGAATGCAATCTCTTGATCATTTCATCTTCTTTGGTCATGGTGGTTATTTAATTCCCTTGTTGTCACAATGACTTCATCATCTACACCTTTGACTTCATCAAGAGAAGCATCTTGATCACTAGTTTGGCTTGTAGTAACTTCATCTTCAAAATCTAGCGAATCAGCCTCTTCCTTGGTGATGACTCTAATATTATCAAGAAACACTTCATGTGTGTTAAGATCATCAATTATCTTCTCTAACAATAATTGTCCCAAACTTCTTGTTTCTTCAACCATCGCTTCTTCAAATTGCCAATTTTTGGAAATAGCATTAACAAATTTTTCAATATGATTTTTGCTATAATAGCTTGGATCTAATGAGTTCAAGCTTGTAGTGATAGCATTGAATCTCATTAAACTGCTAACAATGGTTTCATCATTTGTGATAGAGAACTCTTCATATTGTTGAATGAGAGAGTCTATCTTGTTGGCCTTGACTTGTGTAGTATCATGATGAACAAGAAGAAGTAAGTCCCAAATCTCCTTTGCGGTCTTGCACATGTACACCCTCTCAAGCTCCTCTTGAGGTAGGGCATCATATATCATCATTTTGGCTCGAACATTCTTGTCGGTCATCTTCTTTTCCTCATCATCAAAATCACCATTTTGGAAAATGTACCATAAGTCATAATCCTTAGACCTAACATACGTCTCAAATAGAATTTTCCAAAAACGGAATCCTTCATATTTAAACAAAGGTGGTCTTTCCATAGAACGCCCCTCTCTATAGTTCTCTTGAGCCATGGATCTATACTCTACTTTACCAAAAATCTTAGTTAGGATTTTAGATTTTTGGGAAAGAAGTTTTTGACTTAAAACGACTTCTCGGGAAGGCTTTAACGCTCAAAAACTTGAGTATTCCGCTCTGATACCAATTGTAGAACCGTAGGGGGGTGAATATGGTTTCTTCGGCTTTCAAGATGTTTATAAACTTTAAGCCTCAAAGAAAACCAAGTGGTTGTATAATCAATCCAAACAACCACTAACACAACCAAAGTATATAAAGCAAGTAAGAACACAACGATATATACTGGTTCGGGATGGGGGGTTTATACCATCCGTACGTCTAGTTGCGAATCCGAGACTCCGATACTATTCACTAGTATAATCCTTTCGGTGGACTACAAACCGTTACAATTCACTCCACCGATATTCACCAATATCGATGCTAACAAAGAAGGAGTTACTCCCCAACGGTATTCCGCCCTCGGAAACCACCCAAAAGAATCTCGCGATTCGACTTCACCTAAGGGTCACCAAGACCACTACCAAGACTTCCCACTGGAAGTATCAAACCCCAACTAGATCCCCAATGATCTAGGCTTGGTCACCAAGACACAAGACTTCCCTTACAAACAATTGAATGAATATAACTTTCTTTGAACCAAGCCCTAACTTAACCTAGTCACTCGATTCTAGTAGAAAGGGTATAGATAAGAAGACCCTCGACACAATCACAAGAGTGAATTAGGTTCTTGTGATTCTTCCCTTGCAAGTAGATGTGTTCTTTCAAAGATGCTAATGTGAAAATCAAGAACACAAGATTAGAGATGGAGATAGAGATAGAGATTTGAGAGTGTTTAGAGAGAAAGAATCTATAGAGAAAGAATAATGGCAATGGGTGAGGAATACAAGAGGCAAGGGTGGTATTTATAGGCCAAGAACCCAAAACTGGGAATTTTTACCGAGGCCGGTGCGTCACCCGCGCGTCATCGCGCGGGCAGCACGCCAGGCATCTGTAAACATTCCCAAGTGTTGGGTGTTTGGATCTTATAAATACCTATCCTTGCTAAACCCCCAATTGTACTTCACACTAAACCTTAACATTAATCAATCTAAGGTTTACCAACTCAAATAGCCAATTTGGAAAATATTTTGTGAAGTGTTTATAAGAAAACAAATTATCAAGGGTATAGAGTGTAGATAGGGTAATTTGAAAGGGGTGGAAGTGTTATTCCTCACATGGCATAGAAAGGAGAGAAAGAATATGCCAAGGTATATTCCATTGCTTGGGGGGAAGAATGAGATGGAGGGTTGAGATGAAATGGTTTGAATTGGATGGCTAGGATCAAAGGGAGCCTCCTTTGGTTTTCAAATTATTTGGTATGTGTAGAATATGAATGGTTGGGATGTGTTGATTTAAAATAGATGGCTAAGATCAAAGAAGCCTAGATTTGGATTGAGAAGGGATATTCCAAAGGAATATGCTTTGCTTGGGGGGAAAGGGTGAATCAATGGTTGAGATGGTTTTGATTTGAAATGGAGGGCTTGGATTAAACACATGTGATGGTATAGAGAAGAGATTGGATGGATGGTTGAGATGTGTTTAGTTTTAATTCAATGACTAGGAACAAGGGAACATCCTTTGGAATTCAAATTAAATACCATGTGTTAAAATTGAAAGGTTGAGATGTGTTGTAAGGGGGTGGCAACATAAGTAGGCAAGGGTCGGCAATGGGCGGCATGGCTCAGCCAGAACACTGCCTGTTGCTCGGTATCACAAATTCGGCATGTCCTTCGGTAAATATTACCGAATCGGTGAAGAAGTTTGCATTAAATAAATTGAACCGTTGCTTCTTAATTGATTAGGCATGAGTTAAAAAAAATAAAAAAATAAATAAATAATAAAAAATAAAAATAAATAAATAAAAAAGAAAGAAAAAAGTTTAGGCATGCTTAGGCATGACATTGCCATTAAAAATCAACTTTAGGCATGTTTAGGCAAAAAAATGTGTTGCATGCTTTTTATTGGTCAATTAAAAATAAACTCCATAAACCTTTTAGGCAACGTTGCCACCACCCTAAGGGAATGGATGGTTGAGATTTAGTGTGTAAGGGAATATGTAAGAGTGTAAGAGATTGTGTAAGAGAATATATGATTTAGATATGATTGGATATGATTGGATTTGTCTTTTGTAGAAATGAGATTAAGAGAAGATTAAGACATTATCTAATTGTCATTAAGAAGAAAAGGTTTACACAATTAAGATTATAAGTTGAGAAAATCATAAGTTACTTATAAGTTCAAGTAACACAACGTCGAGAATCCATAGGTTCATATCTCGTGACTTTCCACGACTCGACGTTCTCAACTAATACCTTGGTTCAAACAAGTTAAGTGCTTTGCCTTGATGTAAAGCATAACCCAAGTGGGAAAGGATGCGTTTACGCAAATAGACCTTTGACTTAGTTTGACCAATAAGGGAGTAAACCCGTTACGTAATTAGAGAAAACGTAAGCACGGGATATGAGCATATGGATGCTTCAACACGATGTCACGTGAAATATACAAGCTCCATAAGTTTAGAAAAGCCTTGGCTAGAGGCGATAGTTAGAAAACATGAGTTGGCGTTTTCCCGTAAATGGGTGTTTTAAAAGTAGGATCTCTCAAGTCTCAAAACTCGTTTCGAGTGTTCTCAATTAAGCACATAACATATTCATACCTGTTTTGAAAGATCCACATTTGTCGGGTAAGGGGAAAGTCGACTTTCAAAATTTGCCCGGAACCATATAGTGTCCTGGCACGTCACCCACGCGTTGACACGCGGGCAGCGCGCAAGGAGCAGACATGGGCTCCGGCGATTTTGAGCTAACGTTTGTTATTTTATGTGTTTCGATGGTTTATTTGTCATTATTAAAACAAGAAGAGATCTTGATCATGTTGCCTCAACACTTTCTATATTATCAAAGACCGGATAATCAGCCATTTCCCAACATTTTTCATACCCGAATCACCAACCTTTTTTCCATCATTAAACGAACCAGAAGAAGGAACTCAAGTAGGCGAACTAGTGACAGTAGGCAGAGTAGTATTACCAGTTGAATTAACATTTTCTATACAAAATCATCAATTTCATCAAGAGCAACAAAAGCATTATAGATATTTACCATGTTACTATCCTTCGGAGGTTGTTTTGAAGTAAAAGCCACGTTGCTTTTCTCCTTTTGGCTAGTCGCCTTATCGGTAGTTTGTTGCTTCCCACCGGCCAATACTCAACTTTCTTGCTCATATCAACCCCATAAACTCGCTTAGAATTAGATCCTTTCCGTTTTACAGTGGTAAACCCATCATTAGATACCCTTTTTGTAACACCCGAAATCGGGATCTTTACCTTTATCAACCGCATTAACTAAACGTTTAGTTGTAGCTTTGGGACACTCATCAAGAAGATGACCATATACCAAACATGCACTACATCTAGGGGTTCCCATTCGTATTCAATACCAATAGTTACTTTCTTATATCCACTTCCTTTACCAACACTAGAGTATCACGAAACTCAATGGACGCATTAACTTCAATCAAAGCTCTAGCATAGCTACAAACCAAAAATTTTCAAAATTACAAAATACTAATTTCCTAAAATTACATACTAATTATTTTTTTTAGGGGGACAAAAATTACAAATTGCAAATTATATTCTAAGACTAGAGGGAGTGGTCACACCCTCTCACTTTTACATCAGCGTCATCTCATCTTTCTGTCTCCTCTCACTCTCTCTCTCTCCCTTTTCACCCATATTGGTCACACTACCTATCACTTTTCATTAAAATACTCACTTTATATAAATATACCCTACTAAATACCTCACACACACTCACAAATCAAATAAAAAATAAAAAAATACACAAAGATTGCACGAGAACCAAGAGGTGACTACATGGTTGGGATTGGGATGGCTCATGAGGATGGGACTCATGAGTGAGCTCTTACCCACCACTCCTTCTAGTCTAAATAAAAGTAGACTGTGTCCAATTTAACCCAATATAAATAGGATCACACAACAATATTGAAAATATACAACCAATTATGGGTGTTATCCGGTTATCCGGTTATCGGGTTTATCGGGTGAGGTTGATTCATGTTTTATGCTAGAATATAATAACCTGCAACCTGTCCCAATAAGAGATCGGATTATCGGGCTTGGGTTTATATCGGGTCGGTCATTCGGGTTATGTGGTTGTCTTGTTTAATTCAACCCAAAAAGATGTTCCAGCTTAAACACTTACTACGTATTACGAGTACTAAGCATCCCAAACACTCATGACCATAAGATGTGAGTAGAAAAGTAATTGCATCCAAAATTCATAACAATAACTAGAAATGAAATAATAAAACAACAGTACGTGTATTTTTGTGTAGAAAAAAATGTCAAGAGGCATTACAATAACTAATTCATATATTTCAAATGAGACAAATAATAGCAACAAATATCTATACTACATATAAAGTATGAATGACTCTCTCTTCAAAATTTTAAGACTTACAAGAAATTAAGCATGATTTACAACACTTTAAAGCACCTAATTTTCAGAATTACAACAAAATAAGCAAATTGTACAACAAAATAAAGCATGGTGTTATTTTAAGACCAAAATTCTATCAAACAACATTAATGCTATTAAAAATACCCATCACCAAAAATTACAACAATTTAAGCATAATGTATAATAGCTGCAACCAATTTTTAGATTTACAACAAAATGAGCATAGTGTACAACAAAATAAGCATGATGTAATTTTCAGACTTATTTTCAGACTTACAATATTAATGCTATTAAAGTGGTCAATGTTATTAATGACTATAATGACTACTACTTACAAAAAAAGAAACATAGTGTACAACACTTTAATGCACATAATTTTCAGACGTACAAGACAAGAAGCATAGTGTACAACAAAACACCACATTAATGCTATTTAATGTAGTCAATTATTTAACTGGTAAATAAATGCAATTAATACATTTATTAAAACACTCCTTACAAATACAAATTATCAAGCATATTGTACAACCAAATTAAACACAATTCATGCATTAAATTTCACTACTACAAATAATAAAGCACATTATACAAATATTCAAGCCCGAACGTGCAACGGGCCAAATGGGCTTGAGCTCGAACTAGAGCTGGCAAATCGTGTCTTAACAGGTTTTGAGCGTGCGAATAATATACGTTTCAAACATGAAAACGACTTGTTTAACACTTGGTTTTGGTGGTTTGAGTATGACAGATATACGTTTTATGTATCAAAAGAGTTAAATATTGAACCCTAGAATACTACAAACAATTATTTTAAAAAATAAAAAAATTGCATAGTACATTTTTTCCCTTAACAGGTCTTAACAGGTACCCAATTTGCCAGCTCCCGAACGGGCACGGAGCAAACGGGCTCGAGCCCGAACAGGCACGGGCCAATAGGTTCAAGCCCGAACGGGCACGAGCTATACGAAATTCTTGATATCCGTAAATTTATTGTCAAAAATAACATAATAAACTAAAATACATTATTTATCAAAAAATTTATTTCAGGATACCCGCCGCTGCAACGCGCGGGTACCCTGCTAGTTATACAATAAAGGCCGAAGAATAATTTTTGTTTGCAAAATTATACTGAAGAATGTTGACTGTTGGACCCAATATAAGATTTAGAAACTTGTATAATCGACTGAGAAAAAAAAAAGCATCTATAAAATTATAGTATTGATAAAGGTTCTAGCACTAACACTAATAAACTAAAGAGTAATGAATTGTTACATGAAAAAGGAAAGCCAAAAAGTGACATAGAAGTAAACAAATGATGGAGTACTAGAATTTTGACAACATTAAAAAAAATAATAATAAAAATAAAAAGTAAATAAATCGATATCCTATATAATTCAACAATAACCCGACCTGATAACAATATCGGTATACTGGGTTTGGGTCAAACTAACTCAATGAGCTTTTTAAACCCGATTACTCCCGACCCTATAAGCTTTATCGGGTTTCGGATGAGGTCAACCCGACCATATTAACACCCCTAGAACCAATTAATGAAGCTTGTTCGAAAGAAGATGCAATATTGTTGAATGGATGTTTAACATATGAAACCACATTTTACTCGGTAAATCAATTATGCATATTCGTTATTGACATATTTGTGCGTTTGCTACTATATCTCATTTTACAATGATGTTTTTATTTTAATATATATGTTTTTGTAAGATGATACTTGTTTTGTTGTTTTATTTTAATATCGTAACTATATTTCGCATAATATTTAGACACAAATAAACTAAATTACAAGATATCAGCCACCGCAACGCAAAGTTACCGACTATAGCTTCATGATCTCTTATGTCCAAACCAACCTTTTCTTTTACCCAACCCAACTCAAAGAGGGGCGTTTAAAAAAGAAAGTTGAGTGGGAGGGAGTTCTTTTCAAGCAAAGATGATTTTATGTTAAAGGCTCAAGCTAGATGATTCTTTTTACCAACTTTGTGACATGAAATTTTAGACCCACAAACATTATTAGTATTCACATATCTAAGATATCCGTACGAAAATGTGACCAGTTGAACATGCTTTACTGTTTCATAAATTAACAAAAATAGCATGCATCGTGCACAACTTCTTGGCGTCGTTCACTAGACGTATTTAGTTTTTTTAGCTAATGTGATGTGATACTCTAAGGATATTCTTGTATATTTACCCTATTATCAATAGATGGATGTGTTTATGGTAGTTTCTCTCAAAACTAGAACGATTTTCGTTAATATTTAACTTGCAATTGATGAAATTTAAGAGCTTAGCTACAAGTAAAACGGGTACAACGGTCAATATAACTCTTCAATTGTTATTTTGATCGTTTTGCTTACTTAATAATAATAATAATTTTTTTTTTTCAAAGTAAAGAAAAAGATGAAAAGATTACAAATCAACCAACTGAGTTTTTGCACATTTAAGACTACAATTGCGCGCCTCATCACCCCAAAAACATATTGATTCGTCAATAAATTGCTAGTTGTTTGACTTGTTTCAATAAAGTACTCGTATTACATAATTATCTCACGAATACACCAATTTGAGCAATATCAAGTGCAACTTAGGCTAAAAGTTTGCACTAGCTGATTCAAAAAGGTAACAATCCTGGTACCATATATCTTTAACTTCATGTGCGCAATCTCATTATTCATTTTCACAAGATTTTATTTTTCAATAAATGACAAAGTTATGGACCCACTTTTAGAAAAAGTGAAAAGAGGAAAATATTCTGAAATATAATGCATACTTCAAGCTTTTTACATTTGGCAATCTCTTTTTAGGCTTGAACCCAAAAAGACTAGATTCTCGTTTATCCTTACAATTTTCCATTTTTATTCAATTGGTTGTTCGTGTTTTAGATATTTTGAAACTTCGTGTTTTAGATATTTTGAAAATAGTACGGAGTATGTTATTATATTTTATTTTTAATATAAAATATGTACAAACTGAAATTGTTATGTTTGCAAATACAAAATGATCTTAAGTAAGTAGTAAAACTTCAAAAATTAAAAAGGGATGTGTTTAGATTGCAGTAGTCAAGTATAAACCATTTTCTTTATTAACAACAATTTTTAAATATCACACAATATTTATGTCAAAAAATATATCTCACTATGTCGTAAGCAAGATTTAAACCCACAATCATTTGTTGAGGAGCTTCTCACACAACATGTGATACCATTAGGATACAAGCTTTTTGATAAACCATTGTTATGTTCATGTGTTTGTTACTGCAAAATGCAGTAGTTTTTAGTATTTACCAAAACTATATTACAGTAAAACTTCTATAAATTAAGAATGTTAGGACCGGAATATTTTATTAATTTAGCGAGATATTATTATATTGATAAATTTAAAGAGGTTTTACGTATTGCCTTTAAATCTTCAAATCCAGCATAATAGTTAGAGATGAAAATAAATTAAAAATAAAATAAATAAATTAACACTTTATGAATTCACATTCGCAAATTAATTGAATTTGTTAGGTTCATTATTTTTGAATAAGTAAAAAGTTAGTTTCATTGATACAAGTTCCAATAACATATGACTTTAATTGAATTAATTAAATTTGTACAAGTTCTAATTAGATATAGCTTATATATATATATATATATATATATATATATATATATATATATATATATATATATATATATATATATATATATATATATATATGAAAATTTTTAGTAATTATTAATTTAGATTTTATAGTTTTGTTGGGACAAACATATACACACTAAAGTTTCAAAAAATTATTATCTTATTATTTTATCGATTGAGGTCTAAATTTGTACTAGTCTCAAGTTGAGACTGGACAAATCATTAATTTTATCGATTGGAGTCCAAATTTGTACCAGTCTCAAATTAGAACTGGACAAATCATTAATTTTATCGAGATTATTAATTTATTATATTAATTTATACAGGTTTTACTGCTTAATAACTAACAATCATTGGTATGACTCTTTAGTCTAAGAGCTCTCGGTACCCAGCGTTTTCGTTGGTGTGTTCCCGGAAAACGCAACCGGACAGCGCTAAAAGGGTACCGTGGCTCGCGTTTTCGAGTTCTAAGCCGTCGTGACCAGCCCAAATGGTCCCGGAAAACGCAACCGGATGGCGCCACCACGGTACCGTGGCTTGCGTTTTCGGTCGCGTTTTCCCGTAGTTTGGAGGCGTTGGTCTTATCTTTTTATGAAAACAATTTTGTAACTGAATTTGTAATTCATAAACTAAACAAATACTCTTACATGTTAATGTATGTCTATCACATATTCAACCTGTGATCAAGGCGATGGTGAAGAACGATGATGAAGGAAGGCGGCGATGTATTTTTAGTTTGCAGGTTTTTGGGGAAGAGAAACTAAGTTGTTGAAAGTGATAAAAAGAGTTGACTTGTAGTTTAATACTATAAATAGTACATGGTAACTGTTAAAAGTAAAATATATTATCATAATAAAATCTTACAAATAATTTGTATGTTAAATTTTTTTGGTAAATACGTTCAATAAATTTGTATCATTATAGTAGTATATGCTTGTTTTTTAAAAAAATGTCTTTTTTTTTTCTTCTATGCATGACGAACTTCGACACGATAGCATCAAGTATTTATGAAAGCTTAATCACTAAATTTTATTTATTTTTAATGTATCATTTATTTTCATTTTTTTGTACTCTTTTGTATCTTTTTTATTAATGAAATTTTAGTTTTAGTTAAATGTGTTGGTATTTAAATAAATGAAAACAAAAAAAGAAAAAAATATATGTGTGGTCCAAAGGTGTACGATGGCACGAGAAATTGGTGTTATAGGAGGTAGGAGGTTTTTGGTGTTATGGTGAATTATTGTGTTATGAGAAAATGTGCTGATGTGGCAGCACTTTTTCTCACAACACCAACGGGATAACACGAGGATACCTTATGCTCTAAAAGAAAAGATTATTTTGTATCAATTGATACAACAATGTTTTTCACCAAACATTCAGTACTGTCAAAGTGTCATATATGATAACATTTAATTAGGTATATATTATGAGTGATTAGTGACTAACTAACCTCAACTATTGTTAAAAATAGAAAGATGTAATGTGATGTATCTTCGCGAAACTAATTTTTTATCAAATGATATTGCATGAATCTCTTGCTAGCAGATATAATTAAGGATCATTAAACCTGGTTCATTTCAGAAGGATTTTATAATAGGAATAAATAGACGAAATTGTTTAATAATATGGTTGGAGGTTACAAAATAACTAAGATTAGCGGATTAAACTGATATATGTATACTTGGTGTGCAAATAAATAATTAACGAAACTACTGATATATTTTTATATCTAACTCGTTTGATGTATATGTTTTATATGTTGGACAAATTCAGTGTCCAATAATTGTCGTCTAGGATTCAAATAGAATACCCAAAGTATAATTGAAGTCTCTGAACGTAAGAAAACATTCAAAGAGTCATCTTCATTGTTCTTAGAGTCTAAAGAAAGATTCATTACTTCGTGAGGCGGAACTCAGCTTGTTAAGTCCCTGAACCAAAAGATGATGATGAAGTCAGTCAGTGAGTGATGACAATAGCTCACTAAATCCCCTTTGATCTCCTCAACAAAGCAAGACATCCTCAACTTAGATACTTAAGAAAAGTATGTAAGTCCATGAAACAAAGAGGTGGAAACTTTGTTGATGTGATAAGTGAAAGCTACTTATCAAAGAAATTCAAATAAGTACAAGAGCTGGTATAAAAAGGGTAAAGAGTTGTCAGCATTGTTCCTTAAAGCAAGGTTGGACGTTTTCCAAGAATAAAAGCATTTATTGCAGTTAGGTACCAGTGTACTTTCTCAGTTAAATGCTTGACACGTCGCTTTTATCCTACGAGTAATCTGCCTATATAAAGGAATGCTATCTCGTACATCATTTACTCCTAAAACTAAGTCCCTGAATATCATTAGTGGTCAACATAGTTTTTACTTAAACACAATACTTACGTTTGTGTTTAAGAAAGTGAGGAGATCACCTTACACTTGTCATTCAACTTTAATTATTATTCCGCATACAATCATATTAAATTATTTGATTTATTCAGATAAAAGTTTAAACATTGAAAAACTTTGTTGTAATCTTTTGTTCAAACTGTTTTTTAATACTTGTTATTAACTTGTTTAAACATACATCTAGTTAACATGATAAAGTGATTTAACTTGGTACTTAGATTATAATCACTTCAAAGGAAACAACACCATTTCAGCTGGATTTCTAAAGTTACTCATTGGAATTTTAGAAGATATAAGTACGTATAAAATGGGTGACTTGTTGATTAATAGTTCAAAGTTGTCTCCCTTACAGATTGTTTGATTGATTTCCAATGATACAAATGGTTTTAAAACATTGACATGTGTTCTTTTAAGAGCTAGCTAGTATAGAATGTCCGCGTTACCGAATCCAATAAGACCAAGAATTGAAGATGATTCTGTCGACTCCCAGATGTCAAACTCGAACATCATGGTATTTGTTCTATGACATTATAATTTTGTACTCTCCTTTGGAAAAGAGATCATCTTTGAATCGTTAAATGTTATTTTCACATATTCGTTCTACTTTCTTTGATTCTTTGGTTTCTTTCACCGGTCTCTAACGATATTATCTTTAAGCAAACGTTCTTCTATTGGATTGACGTAGAATTCGGTTCATTTAACATAGACACTAATTGTCTTGATCCCACACTTGATCAAACATTTTAAGGAAGTGGGATGATCCGATGATAGCTATACGAAAATGACAACCATGATAATTGCTTAAAGAAATTTAGATACTCGATATTATATTTGATAAGGACACAAACACATCACGCATGCTTTATTGAGTACTTGTGGTAGGATTCCAGTTGGAATTGGGTAGGGTCGAAATTGGGCAGTAGTGAAATAAAAACAGATGGTATGAAATAGGGATTGGGTTGGGTCGAAATTGGGCAGTAGTGAAATAAAAACAGATGGTATGAAATAGGGATGAGCACGGTACCGGTACCGTACCGATCCCGTACCGAATTAGTGGTACCGATTTTTTCTCGAGCATAAATAGTGGTACCGGTACCGGTGGGTTTTTCCCGTTTTTATTCGGGAATTTCCCGATTTGGTACAGGTCCCGTACCGAATTAGTGGTCCTGATTTTTTTTTTTCAACTTATTTCGTAGTTCCGGTACCGTACCGTATATCGGGAACGGTACCGGTACGGTTCCTGTTCGGTTCCGAGATTCGGGTCGAAATGCTCATCCCTAGTATGAAATCAATGGATTTGTATTCGCTCGAGTTGAAATGAACACATGTCGTTTATTTGTTGATTGTGTACCTTTTTTTTATTAGACGATATACAGCTCGATTGTGGGTTTGAGTCCATTAAACTCCAATGGACTCAAACTTATAATCGGGCTAGAGCTAGGGCCAGAGCCATATTTATTGTCTAATATTTTTTTTTTGTTTAAAAAATAATAATAATAATTATGTATACGAGTAGCAACCACACCCAGAAGTCTTTAGTTCGGCTGGGGTAGGATAAAGGGCTTATCTTGCATAATTGCATTAAAAAGTTGTAAAAATAGAAAAGCATGTTACCAGTGTCTAAAAACTCTTTTTGGATGATAAAATGTTTGCCTTTAAATGGAGAAAATAGAGCCAAAAAGTTTGGCTCAATAGAATTTTAAAAATAGTACCACACTTTACATGTAATCAAAGTCCCTTAACATGCAACATGCCCACAAAAAAGGATCATTTTTGTTATCATTCTTTAACCCACTTGCTAGGCAAAAAGCCAGGAAAAACGTCATTACCTGTATCCAAGGATTAGGATGTATTTGGCTTTTAGAAATCATATTTTTACACTTTATCTTAAATATGATAATGATCATTCCGGTGATAAAGAAGAATTGACCACCAGAAGTATGTAACACGAATTCTGTGTAACACGAATTCTAGAGATATTAACTCGACAACTTTTAGGATGAGATGAGTAGAAGAAAAAAGGGATAATTATCTGAAAATATATTTTAACTTGTCATTTTTTCAAGTGTTGTGTAGTCAGCTACGAGTATTTTTAAATTTTTGTGCTATCAAACTTTAGAATTTTGACCTTTGTGTGTATTTTGTGTCTATTTTACTCTTACGTTTTTTTAACCAACCTATTAACACCGAAGGGTATGTTGGCCATTACAATAGCAAAAAAATAAAGTTGACTACACAACACTCAAAAAAGTGTCAAGTTAAATACATTGTTCGGTTATTATGACAAGAAAAAAGTAATGCTTAGACAACTTTTCTCTTCTAATCTGTTTTAATTTTATATCGTTTTGACATATTTTTTTGAGCACGTGAGTTGGTTAGATTTGACAATTTTACTCTGTTTCCACTGGGTTAAAACACATAGGGAGCAGAAAAATAGTTTGCATAGAAAACGGATTTAGTGAGTTGAAAGTTGCCAAACATGTAAATACTTAGAAGCTCCAAAATTGTTATGCCAATATGATATAAGAAAGTGCGAGCATTTTGGAATGTTACATAGGGATCATGAATCTGTAAGGTGCAAAGCCTGAAGAGGATTCAGTATTGATTCAACAATACTAAAATCTGGTGAGGCATGTCATTTGTGATACACCGATAGCTACATTGGGCGTGTGTACTGAAATAATCAAATATTTATGCTTATTATTATCTTCCTGAAAAAAAAAAAGGTATTTGTTGATACTTCGCAACTGGAGACAGCATGACAAAATTGTGATATGACACGCGAAAGACGTGGATGCTTTAATCAGTGCTATAAGCTGTGGTCTTCAATTGCCAAGTTTTCAATCAATGATATCGGACAAGATCTTCAACTGAGATAGCTTTAAAGTTCAAACGGGTAGTCGAGCACCAACAGTGTCATGCAACACATTTCCATCTTCAAGGGGACCATCCATAAATCTTTCATTATTACATCAAGATAATGATCTTTATATCTATGTTGCAATACGCTATAAAGTTGGAACATACCTTTTGTTCAGAGCAATATCTGGACCAAAACAAAAGACAATATGAAATGGTGGTTATCAGGGTCTGCTGATAAGAGCTCATGCATTAACCTTTCAACTCTGAACTATTACTATACATGTGTATTAACAGCAACAAAAAGATCTGTTTGTCAAAAGGAAAAGCAATTCAGGCAGGTAACATGTACAAAACATATCGAGTTCAGTCTAGTTTACAGCTTCTTAATGTCCCAACGGCCATCAAATAGAATAGATAAATAAATACGCAAATCACCAAAACAAAATACTTCTCGGTTCTTATAGAGTACCTACATGATAAAAGAGAAACGTCTAGGTCTTCAATTTATATTTCTCCTTCATCACCACTACTGTCTCCAAACATTGAAGCCATTTTCATGGCTAAATTTGCAGCCATTTCCCTTCTTTGGAAATCAGGCATCAACCTCAAGCTGTCACGCATATTTCCAATCTCAGCCATTAACTGTTCCATATCCTCGAGTTCAAAAATCTTACCAGCGTCATTATCTTCTTCAGGTTCTTCAAGTGCTTCAGGTATTGCTCTTTCTCTTTCAATCTCAATCACTTCTTGTGATTGTGATTGTGATTGTGATGTTGATGTTGATGCCTGCATATCTCCTCCAGCTATCCTTTCGTTATCTATAGTAGGAGTATCATTGGTTGCAGAAACCCATGATACATCTGTATCATCCCATGGTTCTACTGATCCAGCTGATAAGATTTCGTACTCGAGTTCATAGTTGGGTTCTTCTTCATCTGATGAATCTGCAACAGGTAAATGAGAATGAATTTAGTGGCTTATTAGATAAGGTGGGTTAAGTTTAACGAGTGTTTGGCGCGCAAGCTTAGGAGCCTATGGGAGCTTAAGCTATTATTCCTGTGAATATAGCTTTGTTTGGCTAACAAAGCTTATGAGAGCTAATGAAAAACTAAGCTACTAAATTTAAAAGCTACTTGAAGTAGCTTCTTATAAAAGCTCCAGCTTAAGCTTTCGCTCCAGCTAGTTTTGCTAAAAACACCCATAATACAAGTATAGATGCCAACATCGACCCATTTACTTGTGATTAACTGATTATACATCATCTCTACTCAAGTCAGACCTGTACGATAAATTCTTTTAGCATACCAGTTTATGGTCAAACTTTACCCATAGTGTATTTTAGAGCATAAAACCCTAACCCGTGCATTTTGCAACAATTGTTACAGGTCACCCGCACCAAAAAGTTACCCGCTACCTAACCCGTCCATTTTGCCACCTCTACCGAGAGAACCAAATTTGAATGCAAACCTTCTTGTTCAGGTAATGAAGGTTGATTTATAGTATCACCCGATTTTAAGACCATTCCAGGCCACATATGAGCAGATAGAGCCCCGAGAAGTCGCTCCACACCTTGTGAATCACCATCGACCGACAAACCTGCGATAAAATTTCTTTCAGTTATCATAACCAAAAAGATGAAACTCAGAAGCAAGAGTAATTCAAAGGATTTTTACATTTGTCAAACTGAGGATTTGATGCACAAGCTTCAATATATTCGATGTTATGTTCCAAGCACCAGTCCATACAAGACCTCTTAGTCTCCAATGATGATTCGTCATCTCCCAATAAACTACTTCCTTCAGATTCAGATATACCAAATTCTGATGACTCATCAAGATTGAGTTGACGTCTTCTGTATTCAACATGGGCCGCGTGACCTGGAACAAGATCTGCTTTGTTCCCGATGCATAATAAGATATCAAAATTCTGAATATTATTGCCAGAAACCCATTTCTTAAGTTCTGAAAAAGTCGATAGCTGCATGCAAAAATAAAATCCTATCAGGATTGTGCTTAAATTTTCAATATAAATATATAATAAAAATATTGAAGCACGGCTAACATTATTGAGGTCGAAAACCATCACTAAGGCAGCCACTTGATCAAACATTGGCACCCCTGTGACTGAAAATTGATCGTATAAATGAGCCATCCACATGGAGACATCCGCTGTGTAATACTTTGTGTTGATTGTCCACCTGAACCATAACATAAACACAATATAATATTTAGTTTTTCGAAAACCCCCAGTATGTTACATTACACCATCCACCATGATGCTTCAAATGAATCGTCTTACCCATAAGCAAGAGTGTCTGAAGACGAATCAGAGTCATCTTCAAAGTCAATAGACAGTAATCCTACAAGATTCAAGTAGCTTATATTGATTAGAAATTGTCCTAAAAACATAGTAAGTTGTACAAATTTATTCAGAAATAATATGTTCCGATAGTATTGCACTTCCTGCATTGTTTAATGCAAGAAGTTGGACTCTGATTAGGAGAAACAGTACGAACAATGTGTACTGCAAATTATTATAATCTAATTGATCTAAGGTATCGCACAATGTGTTATAGCACAATTATAACTTAGGGGTTCAGAAGACTAGTAAGGTGAACATAACCCATACTCAGGATACATTAGGTCGAGTAGTGTTTACATAAGTTCATAGCTCATAAAGATTTCAACTTTTCCAGAACCGGGATTGATTTATTGCAACACTTACTCATACAAAATGAATACTCAATTCCTATCTTCAAATCAAGTTTAAGTCTTTAAGTTCTAAAAAACCAATGCCCAGGCTGTTTACGTTACCTTCTTGTTCCAACCTAAAATTAAAGCCACATGTTCTTAATAGACATGATCCTGATTACCCCATACTAAAACTATATACTAAAGTACTACCTTTTGTTAGTTGGTTAACTTTTACCAGCCCAATGACAGGTCATTATATATGAATTTGTTTTCTTACCAAATGAAAGATATCTTTTCTCAGTGTTGAAAATTTGTCTATTTTAAAATTATATTCCAGACTTAAGTAGTAGCAAGCTGTGGCAGTGAGCATTAGCTTTAGCTGTATAAAAATGTTTGGTAACGTAGTTGTTGTTTAATTATAATGTGTAAAACAGCTCCTAAATGCTCAAAGCTCCTAAAATGCTACTTCATGGAGAGTCGGAAAAGGAGCATTCCGAAAAAATAGATAAAGTTACTTGTTGCTTGCCAAATGAATATTAAAAACCATGACGCTCACCGCTCCTAAAAGCTATGCGTCAAACACACACTCACAGTATGACTAACTTTTTAGTTTGCCTCCCAACATAACATTTTTTTTTTTTTTAATATCGTAGTGAAATTCCTAGGCAATGCTTTTAATACTAGTTGTAGTTTTTATAAATCATATTCTACAATAAAACTAACAAATATTTAAGCTCAGCATCAAAAGTAATAGGTTCACAGACAGTCAAAGGGGGGCTTAATAATAATTATAACACATGAAGTTGTTAAATTTTTATTTATTAAGAAACAAATAAAACAATAATAGATGAGGAAGGAAATGAGAGTTACGAGAAAGAATGGTGCGTTTGCCGACGCCGGCGGAACCGATGACGAGGACACCAGGCCTCTTTGCCAATAAATCTTTGTCCCAAGTATTATGATCCATTTATAAGATCTGAATCTAAATTTCAAATTTTTTTTTTCTTTTTAATATCAACTGACGGTTGTAGATCCTGAACCCTCAAGTGGCGACGAGACGAGTTGATCAATTCTATGCGCCAGAAAAATGAAACTAAGATTAGGGGGTGTTTGGGATTTTGTTTATCTAACTATTTATATTTCATGTTTGTTAATTTTTTAATTAATAGATCACAGAAAACCTCGTATGGGTACAAGGGAAATGGCTTTCATTCTTATTTTAGTTGTTTGGTTAGTGGGTTTACTAATTAAAAACGGGAATCAAACCCATAAAATTAAGCATTTTTGAAACCCACCAAAGGTGGCAGGTTTCAAAACCCATTTCGATTACCTTAACATAGTGATTCCTAATATAAACCAAACACCCCTTTAATATTTTTAATCATCTTTCTCTATTAAGTCACAAACAGTTGTCATATGACTTAATTAATTCAGTTTTTTTCATATAAAGTTGAAATTAAACACCCCTTTATTAAAGGGTTGTTCAGTGGTTTGACCCGAAAAACCGACACTCCCAAAGTAATTTAGAATCTAAATTACTTTTGATACGAGTAATATATAATCACACTTAAAGAAAGGTATAATTGGTACTTCATAACAAACTTGTCATTCATATTACTTTAATAAGTTAGAGATTGATTCCTTAGTTATGCTTTACAATTTTTGGGCATAAATTTGTTCATAATTGGTGTAAAATAAAATAAAATAAATAAATAAATAAAAAAGACATAGTTAAACAGCCTACAAATTAGTTTTAATAATGGGCAGCGTATATGTCAAAAACTTAATACTTTAGTGGCCTTCACATACATTATCCCTTTCTTTTATTTATGTAGTGCGTTAAGTTTGACGAAAATAACTCGAGAAAATAGGCTTATGAAATAAAAACCAAAATAACATAAGCTCGTATATTCATATATCAGCTTAAACAAACACCTCAGTCACTTAGATAATATACTAAGCCCCATTAGTGTGTTTGGGGACAAGCTTATAAGAATTTACGTAAAAGCTTAGCTTATAAGATAAGCTTCGTTTAACATAAAATGAGCTTTTAATGTGTAAAACTTTTAATTAGTCAAATTACATTAATACATTTCAAAATATCAGGGATAAACATACAACTTTATGTGTACCTGCATTACTACAATGTTTTGTTTTTGCAGTTTTTAAGATTACAATACTTTCAAACCAGTCTGTCTATTTTAAGATTTGGTAAATGATAAATAACTCATGTATCCATACAAATTTGCTTTTAAACATTAAAGAGTACATTGATTTGATGCTACATACAGTAAGGAATGTATTAACCCTCGCGAAAATTTGATGAACTAAGTGTATGCTGATTTGTCGATCTAAAAGTTTACCACAATAAATGTACCTGCATTACTACAATGCCAATGATATTGGCTTTTGTTGAATATATGGGTGTTCATTGCTTGGGTTATCAGGTTTTTTGTTCGGGTTATTCGTGTTGAAATTTTTTTCAGCCAAAATCAAACTGAACCAATTTAAAAGCGGATTAAACCGAGCCAAAAAATGATAAACTTGAATTCGGATCGGTTATTTGGTTGATCCGAAAAACCGAATATCATATTTATAGATTTTTTTCATCTAATTATATATTTTTAACAACAAATATATATAATTATAAAACTTAGACGATATATGCTTCAATATATAGTGAAAAAGATATCTCACTAACAAAAATAAGATTTACAAGTTTAAATATTACTGGAAAAATGTTTTATTATTATTTTTATTTATTAAATATGTGAACAATTTATATTTACGAATTCGGTTTTCGGTTCGGTTTAACTGAAAACTGAATATTTAATTCATTTCAGTTTTATTTTGACCCGAAAATCCATTTACAAATTTAGTTCGGTTCAAGTTTGATTTTCATTTTTTTGTGGACCTGAATTATGAACACCTCTAGTTGAATCGAATAATTCTCATGTGTAACTTTTCAACTTTGAGAAAAGCCCATTGGACATGTGGTTATGTTAGAAAAACAAAATGACATTCGATCCTGTCCGTTAGTGGGTAGCGTATCTTTAACCTAGTTATTCTCTTAAACAACGTACGGTGATCAGTCACCTAAACATAAACCCCTCTTCTTCCTTCGTGGGGTTTTAACTTTAAAGCACATTAGAAAGAAAACGAATAAAGTGCGTACACTTGTTACATATTTGATGCTTGTTTCTGAAGATGGGTTGAACACCACTAAAAACACAAACATGAAAGAAGCAAAATTCTGTGAGGAATTTACTCCAAAATATTATGGAATCTGTACAGTTGGTGGAATGCTTAGTGCTGGTGCAACACATCTTGCCATTACTCCCCTTGATGTCCTCAAAGTTAATATGCAGGTTTATTTCCCTTCTATTTATTTTCTACAATAAAATTCAACTCAGGGTATGTAGAATTATAAAAAAGGATTGATCTAGTGCATTTAAGGAGGGGGGAAAAAAATCAATGTTAGGAACACTTTTTTTTTGAACCGGGTGCATTTAGGAAAAAGTTATTTTACAAAAAATTAGCACTGCGCCGTTGTCAATGTACTATATGTTATGATTTAATTTTTGGTTTTGTTGTGTATGGTGCCCTTTTTACAAGTGGGATTCTGTGATTGTTGTTGAATGGCTTCATTATTGTGCTCTTCTTTTCTAAATTCCATTTTTGTTAGAAAATTGCTCCCCATATCGCGAATGAGTACTGATACGTGATCAGTCTAGCATACACAGTAATAATGGCAACACTGTTGTAGAAGTAAAAATGTACAGAACAGTGTAGTCAAAAGCGAGAAAAAGCGCGCTTTAAGCGAAGAAGCGAAGCGAAGCGCCCTATAGCGCTTTGATTCTAAAAAAGCGATGCGTTTTACTAAAGCGAGCAGAAGCGACCTAAAGCGACCGAAAAGCGACCTAAAAGCGCTCGCTTTTTTGCATAACGGCTAGTTTTTAATTTTTTACCTAATGAAGTTTTACAGCCGGCCCTAATCTTTTAAATTAGGTTAAATATTTACAAAACTGACCCTTTAGCATAATATTAAATGAGCGACCGAAGGGGAGTTTGTGTTTGGTGAGGATGAAGCACTAACTTGGGGTACCGTAGCTAGTGCTAGTGGTGTAAATGAGCCGAGGCATTATACAAGAAGAAATGCACCGGCATCTACAAGTAGGACATCTACAAGTAGGGCACTCTTCGATGAATCCGACGAGGATCTTGTAGATGAAGATGATATAGTGGATCTCAGAAACGATGGGGAAATAAGAAATGAGAACTTAGATGATTATTCCGAATAAAAAATATTAGACTTTAAGCTTTAACTATTTGAATAAACTTCTCTTTTGTGGTCTTTTTAGATTGAAAATGAAGATTTTAAGATAATTATGTTTTTATTTAACCATTGTTTTCATACTAGACACTATTATATGCACAAAGGGTAAAAAGTTAATTGAAGCGCTCGCTTTTGTCGCTTCTCGCTTCTCGCTTTAGAAAAAGGCATGTCGCTTTGAGGTCGCTTTCGCTTTTAACTACCTTGGTACAGAAAACTAAGACCACTCTGGTTTAGCATTTCAGTCACTGTGATCGAGAGCTTTTACAACCGCGTTGCGCATACGTGTCTCAGGTCAAATTGGGGTAGATTCATATATGGGTGCTTGGTCCGATAACTATTATTCTCTAAGCATAACACTTTTGTTGTTTATGAATCTTAGGTACTTTTGGGTACGATTAGTTTGTGAACTTACTATAAAATTTGTGATAGTGATTGGCGTTAGATGGTTCAATTTTCTAATACTTTTTGAAGCCTAATCTTGTTGTTTATAAATCCTAAATGTTTTTGGGTAATAATTTTGGTCATGTGTGGTTTTATGATCTAAACTAAATGGTATCTTCTGGCTCACGCGTATGAAGTTGGTTATTAGAGATTAACACAGTTTTAGTTTTGATGTCATTAGTTATTTCTCAAAGTCAGTTATGGTATGAAGTGGATGGAGGCTGGGAGGGTGGATCTTTATACATTATATTGCATATGTTTTTATACAAATTGCATATGTGATGTGTATTTTTTTACTGTTAACTGATTTATCTTTTGAATCTTGAGTGTAACTCACAATGCTCTGGAATTTAGGTGAATCCACTCAAGTATAGTAGCATTTCTACGAGCATTACCACTCTACTTAGAGAGGATGGGCTTTCGGCTTTCAGGAGAGGGTGGTCGGGGAAATTCTTTGGATATGGTGTTCAAGGCGCTTGCAGATTCGGCCTTTATGAATATTTCAAGAGAATCTACTCAAACAATCTAAAAAACCAAAACAAGAGTCTAATCTTTTTCTTGAGCAGTGCATCTGCTGAAGTGATTGCTAATGTGGCTCTTTGTCCTTTTGAAGCTATTAAAGTTCGTGTTCAAGCTCAACCTCGTTTTGCAAAGGGTCTAATTGATGGGTTTCCAAAACTATACGCGTCTGAAGGTCTTCGTGGGTACAAACTTCACAATTCTCGTCTTTATTAATTCTAAACTATCATTGCCATAATCGTAACTGTTCGTTTTGCAGCTTTTACAAAGGGCTCATTCCACTTTGGGGTCGTAACTTACCATGTAAAGAAATGCTAATATATGTTCTACTTGACTAAAAGATTAATTTGCACGTTCAAGTCTTGATGTTTCTTTGTTCTTATGGGCAGTTTCTATGATCATGTTTTCAACTTTTGAGCACTCGGTGGATTTTATTTATCGTAATGCAATTCAAAGAAAAAAGGATGATTGTTCGGTCACACAACAGCTTGGGGTAACATGTTTAGCTGGATATGCTGCGGGATCTATTGGCAGTATTATTTCAAACCCTGCAGATAATATTGTTGCTTCTTTTAATAACAGGAAAGCTAGTAGTCTGAAGATGGTAAATCCTTTTTCTATTTTGATTGTTAATTCGTTCTTTACAGTGTCATAATTCAGTTGGTTGTCACTTGAAATGTAAACAGGTTGTGAAGAAAATTGGGTTCCGGAATCTGTTTACGAGAAGTCTTCCTATTAGGATCATGCTTGTTGGGCCTGTGGTGACTTTACAGTGGCTGTTCTATGACACCATTAAGGTGTTAAGTGGCTTGTAAGTGCAAACTTCGATATTATAGATTCAAGAATTTGAATATAACATGATCATTTTGATTAATGTGTATTATGATTAGATCATGAAGTTTTCCCGATGTAACTTGAAAGAAATTTATGAAAGCTTCTATTTAAACCGAACTAAAGTTTAAATGCAAACTCTTGCAGGCCGACAAGTGGGCATGTACGAGCGGACGTAGAAGCTACTGGATCCAAGATAGAAATTACACCAGTAACCTCTAGTTAGCGATTCATTTGTGCAAAAATAACACCCACCATACTTCAGGTTCTATCTGCAACACACTGGAGCTCAAGAACCGTTTGTTTTGCTCGATTTCATCGATCTAAAGGAACAAGTCCTTTATGGGTTATGTTCATTTTTTTAGGGTATCTCCACTACAATCACGCCATGACTTTTGTGGATAGATAAGTTGATTACGATTAGCGTAGCAATGATATATTGGGCTATGTTCTCATCCCCACCTAATGCATGTTTGGATGGTGTGTTCGTATTTAGGTACAACCCTATGCAACATGCAAGGGCTAATAACATTACACTGATATCATTTTGGGGCAGGAAATTCAACTGCAGCTTCTATTCCTTATCATGTTTCTAATTAATCACAAATTGTTGGTATCATGGCTAAGGATTCTTGGTTCTACATATATTCTCTCTGTGTCTCTGTTAGAATTACAACCATCAAACTTGTGGACTCGTGGGTTGATAATGGAAATGATGATAAGTAGACTATGATGGTGATGGGATGGTTACGTTAAACCACAACCAAGGACCAAGGTGGTCTAGTGGTTAGGCGTTTTTTATGTCCTGAAAAGTGGTTTTAGGTTTGAATATCACTAGGTAAACATCTTGGGGTGGCCAGAGATAGGGTCTAGAAATGGTCATACTCATGTGGATGCCCCGGTTACGCCGCATACATCTAAGTTAACTTGCTCTTCCCGGCGAACATGAACAAGGAAAACCTCGTCCATTTACCCGTTTACACTAGCATAAAGAAATAGCCAGCGTAGTTTGGCTATTTGTTATTTCTTAAGGGTTGGATAATGGTCTGCATGAGAAGGTAAAGGGATATGCAGATATCAGTTCCAAGTTGTAACAATTAGTTAACTGATTT
Organism: Artemisia argyi; assembly: GCA_030686995.1. NCBI lineage: Eukaryota > Viridiplantae > Streptophyta > Magnoliopsida > Asterales > Asteraceae > Artemisia > Artemisia argyi. The sequence continues at coordinate 103,419,918 of CM060704.1, read as the reverse complement.
TGCAAATTGGTTTTCTGTATAGTACTGTAATAATTTTGTTAAAACGACGATGGTTCGTTGGAAGTACTTTTTTCTAACCAATGTTTGTAAAAAGTTAATTACTCCTATAAAAGTGGCCTTGAAAAATTAACGCGGTCATTTTCCTACTTCATGACACTCCCTAGTTCATGTACAGACGTTTTCCCAAAGAAAACCATTTAAAACTAAAACATAAACAATGTACTAAGAAATTTGAAAACTACAGTTCATCGTAGTCTTTTGCCACATGACAATGCTTTGATGCTACAGCAGCCAAATAATTTGTTGACTTGGCCAACAGCTACATTTTCCCGTTAAAGCATTATCACAAGTATACACTTCTCGTGACCCAAACAAGTTTGATACTACATAAGATGCTTTCGTTGACATGGGCCAACCCCATCATGATCAACACATGGTATGCATCTAAGAAGCCAACAAAAGTTGGAGTAATAAATTTCCTTTGTCCCCTAACAGATTTGCATTTCAAACGTGCAAATCAGACACATGTTGGACACAAATTTCGTCTATACATCTGTTACCATTTCATGGGAGTAACAACCCGTCATTATCTTTCTATTGCACATTATTGGTTGCAACTAAGTGCTAGTACAATTTACCAACATACAATACCAGTTATGCAACTCAGAGCCAGAAACTACAAACACGCTTTCTTTTTTCCTGGAATCATAAAATGTACAACAAAGAAAGGTGTTGCATTCTTAAAGAGAAATGGAAATCCAAATAGATACATTGTTACAGATTTACAACAAATAAATTAAATAAATAAAGCGAGTAAACAATCAACAAGTCACTGCAGTAATTCAATAACACTCACTTTGCCTCTTGTGAAAAAGTATGTTTTACTCTCCTATGGCTGAAATTTTTTACAGTGATTCATTGATCACCTAATGTCATTTTGCACAATAAATAACAAAGAAAGATATAATACAGTATTTAAAGTATCTGTATGAAGGGAATGATATGAAGCATACTTGAAGAATGAGTTGGTGTCGAAAATTAAACCAATTAAGAACTTTGGCTTGTTACAGCTTAGGACAGCTCAGCATTTCCTGAATTTGGATAAAAGCAATAGCATGTGAGGATCTCTTTGTAGTTGCCCCATAATAGTTATTTATGGCACCAGCCTAATATTGTTCACAACCCCACGTGTTCATGACCTTCCTTCCCTGTTTCCTGCCGATATCTTTTGCCTATAAACAAATTAGATATAACAATCTTTTAGTATTGTTACATATATAATATCAATATTTTTATTAGTGGATTAGATCCAATTTCATTTTTTTAATCTGTTCCGCAATCAATTCAAAAAAATGCTGACAACTAGGTGAAGACATTACTAAAATCCAGGTCTTCATTCAATTACATAACAAATAAAATAATATTTATCACATGCTTATACTTTAATACTGTAATCATTTTAACTACATCATAGATATGTCAACCTTTAACAAACATATAACTTATACAATCAACGACAGTTGAAATGTTAACATTTTTTCAATCAAATTGTTTCTTTTCATCATCTTGTGGTCTTCAATTGACCATGTACAATATAAACAACTAATCTTTTGAATTTAAAAAAAAAAAAAAAAAAAAAAAAAAAAAAAAAAAAAAAAAAAAAAAAAAATTGCCCAAAATGTTGGTGTGATTAGTTTAGGTTAAGATTACTCAACTTCATACTTACGGAGTTATGGGAACTTTAGCCATTTAATCTGACAGTCAAGTATGCTTATTTAGTTATTTTAAAACATTACATTTCTTTTAAAACATATGAAGTGCTAAAACATTGCATCAAGAGTTTCATTCTGATTATAGAATTTGAACAAAGTAATTTTCGCGTGAATATTTACACAGGAGCTTTCACTCGTTTTAGTAATAAAGTTCGGTCATGTATGCTTTCTAACCTACTCGTAATAACTTGGACAATAGGAGCTTGCAGTGACAAGACCACTCTATTTACTTAAAGCTAAGGAAAGACAGATCGATGTAAATTGGATACATGGACTTACATGAAAACTTCTTGAGGCTGGTTTAGTTGTTTAGGTGGTCAATGGGTAATTCGCTTGCGTTTGCTAGAGATTGAAAAGAACTTTTGAGCCCAAGATTTCTTCTTTTTGACTGGTTGAACCTTCTCATCCTTTTTCTCATGGAGTTCCTTCAAGTACTGGACAACAGCCTGGGTGCCACAAAGCATATAAACAAGCCATGAATATGACGCTATTAGTAAACTTTTAAATATACAAAATAATAAAAACGAGAATTCACCTGAGCGCCTTTGTCAAGAACATCACGTGGCGGTGCTTCCAAAGGGTTCCCTTCAGTTCTCAAGACTCTTAACTTTGATAGCATCCTAAACGAATCCGGAAGGTTTCTTATTTGGTTGTTACTCATATCCAACTCTTCCAAATTCTCAAGGTTCCCAATGGACCTCGGCAAGTACCTTAAGTCAGCAAAGTTGTTGCTGATGTTGATTTTCACAAGTGAAGTAGCGAAACATAAGCTCTCAGGCACTGAATCGAGTTCATTGAAACTTACATTAAGCTCCTTCAAACATGTCAGTGATGACATAGTTGTCGGCAACCTGCCAATGTTATTGTAACGAACAGATAGAACTTCTAATGCCTCGAGTTTCCCTACAGCTTCTGGTAACGCTTTAAGTTTGTTGTAGTCTGCAAGAAGCTCTTTGAGTGATACACATTGACCAATAACATGTGGGATCTCTTCGATATCATTAGTCTCAATATTGAGTTTTTGCAAATTAACAAGAGAACCAATTGACTCAGGAAGCGCTGAAAGACTATTCGAGCTCAAATCAAGCTCTTGAAGACGGACCAATCTACTCAAGGTAGCAGGAAGAGAAGTCAACTGATTTGCCCGTAGATCAAGAAAAACCAAACTGAGAAGATCCCCTATGGATTCCGGGAGTTCAATAATTCTATTGGAATGCAGATCTAGTTTCGTCAACGATGAAAGACCTGAGATGGAGGATGGTAATGTAACAAGCCTATTCTCCGATAGATCCAATGTGATTAAAGTGGATAACTTCCCTATTGAATCGGGAAGCCATTCAATTTGTTCCATCAGTTTATTTCGAAGATTGAGTTCTTTCGTTCCTTTCTTCGATGATGCTTCTATCAAACTAGCAACCTTCATAAGATTCATTTTCGCATCATCTTGGTCTACAAAACCAAACCATCATTAGTATTCAACAAAAATGATTAAAACATGATAATACAATTAACCAGAACAAAACTTACCGGAAGCAATAGCAGGTTTTAGAGTTGAATCCACTATCTTCGGCCTCATAACATCACTTGGCTGAAACCCTGATCTTATCCCATCACCATTAAATATCGACTTAGACTTACTCACATAAGTATCATCTCTTGTAAACATCTCCGCGCTTTTACCAGTCTCTTTCTCATAAAACAACCCGGAACTCGGCTTGGCAACCAAACTCACCGCATTCGGCACAGCATAACTAAAAGCACTAGTACTACTACTACTACTACTCGTTGACGCAACCGACTTCCCACCACCATTCTCCTTACCACCACAACAGCTCGACGCCCTCTGAATCATCTCATCAAACACCTGATGCACATTCTCCAACTCCAACAACTTAACCGCCTCCCTCTTCTGCTCTTCGGTCTGAAACCGAACAAAACTCCTTTGCATATCCAACAACACCATGAACAACTCATCCGGAACATCTTTTCGCTTCTTTTGCCTATTAATAGACTCAAATTTCGCCTGTTCTTCGACTTCTAAGTTCCGAATCAGTATTTTCGCACCTTCTACGTCATCTATTTCAGGCCTTGCTGGTAGTGACCTATGAATTCTCATTATCTCTTCCAATACCTCATCTACTGATTTACCAGAATCCATTTTTTAACACTAATAACACCTAAATTCACAAAAAAAAAAAAAAAAAAAAAAAAAAAAAAAAAAAAAAACCCGTCAATACTAAAACTAAATTCTACATAAGGGGTGTTTGGATTAGCTTATTATTTTCCGGGCTTATGAGCTTATTTGAATTTTGAAAAAGCCGATAAGCTCACTTTTTAGGGCTTATGAAAATTTAGCTTATTTGGTTAACCAAATAAGCTAAAGCTACTAACTAAGCTCATAAGCTCTAAAAGTGAGCTTATTAGCTTTTCAAAATTCAAATAAGCCCATAAGCCCGGAAAATAATAATAAGCTAATCCAAACACCCACCCCCTAATCTAATCAACCACTACAAAAAAAATAAAAACATATAAAAAGTTAATAAAAACTTACAGAATTATGAGATTGAGGTTCACAGGAACAAACACATTATAAGTGAAGTTATTTATAAAAATTAAAACAGGGGTATAGAATAGCACACAGATCCTGGGTGTTATTTAATTAAGGAAATGTGGAGTTGAATTGACTCGTATTTATTTGGATCAGGAAGGAAATAAGAGGAATGGAAATGAGTTTGTTTATATTTATTAGATGGGGCGGCGGCTAGTGTGTGTGTTTTACTCTGTGTGTGTGAGAGAGAGAGAAAATGGGAAAACGGAATCCGGGTTGGTTCTTAACTGGTGCCTGCCTTGATGTTAAAATATTGTTTTTGTAATAATAGAACTATAGAAGTAGTAGCATGATTAGTGTAGGGGTGAGCGCGGTTCCGGAACCGCACGGAACCGACCCGGAACCGCAAGAACCGAGAACCGAAATATTCATAATTTAGGAACTGAGAACCGGACCGAAGAACATGTTTCGGTTCCGGTTCGGTTCTCGGGTCCGGTCCGGGTATTTCGGTTCTACCCGAATGGAACCGCAAAATTAGAAAAAACGCCACAATACGATCGAGGTTGCCTTGATGCCTCAAAAGAAAAGAACGTATATATGACTCATGTATATATTTTTTAGCACCCTGTATAATAACAGAAGGCTTGAACATGAATGGTACACAAAAACTTCATTTCTGTTGGGCCCTCCTAGTTTACAAATAAAAAACGCATACTTACATTAGTGGTGGGAAGCTGAAGCCAAACAAGAAGCGCAAACTTCATATGATGGTAAAGTGCAACAGTGAGAAACCAACAATTTAAGTGTATGCTTATTAGATTTTTATGTTATTAATCACTATTTATACGGGCCTAGCCCATTAGATGGCCTGTCATTCCACAAGTATAACAGATAGGTCGGTTCTTCGGTTCCGGAACCGATACCCGCGGAACCGAACCGAACCGAACCGAGAACCGAAATTCGCAATATTGAAGAACCGAGAACCGAACCGCAGGTCTAAAATTCGGTTCGGGTTGGGTCGGTTCCGGTTCGGTTCTCGGTTCCAGTTCGGTTCTCGGTCTATTTGCTCACCCCTAGATTAGTGTTGTATTTAAGTGAATTTGTATTTAAGTGAATTTGGTATTTAAAGGTACAATTAGTTATAATTTATTTCGGTCACCTTGCTTCCATCTAAGCACTTCTAAATGTTTTACTTACATGGCCTGTTTTCAGAAGCCGATTTAGATTTTATGTTTCAAAGATGGATTTTACACTTAAATCATAAGATTCTCGCTTGATATATCCTATTTGCGAACCATGCCTTTGTAAGATAGAATGGTGTATTCAACTGTGTATATTGATCCATGGAAGCCACAGAGGAAGGAGGGGATTATAAGTCTATTATGGGTAAATCCCATAAATCAAAGATTATACTAATTACATTTAATTAAGAGATATGACTTCATTACTAATTAATATGGTGTTATCATTGTACACGTCTTTCATGATTTGATGTTATCTTTTCACACGTCTAATAGCCTTGTGCGCGGCCAGAAAGATAGGCCAAGTATTGAGCCCGACCGCTCTAGTTCGGCCAGACCATCTTGGGTGCAAGCCACCTGATAGTAGAGCCGACAATTTTGACACGAAACCTGTTAACACGACACGACATGACCTGTTCTTAACAAGTTTCGTGTTTGACCTTAACAGGTTTCGTGTCTTAACAGGTCAGACCTGTTAAGACCTGTTATGACCTGTTAATATTATAATAATATATATATATATATATATATATATATATATATATATATATATATATATATATATATATATATATATATATATATATATATATATATATATAATCCTTAAAATTAAAAACCCTAAAATCCTAAATCTATTCTATTATCCATTCATGTGGGTCTTTGAAATTGTATGAACTTTTGCATTATGTATCATTATGTATGTTAACAGGTTCTTAACAGGTGCATGTTAACAGGTTAACAGGTCTTAACAGGTTCTTGTATCATTCGATTTGGTCATATGCATGTTAACAGGTTCTTAACAGGTCTTAACAGGTGCACCTGTTTATTTTCGTGTCGTGTTCGTGTATGAGAAAAATGACACGATTAGTTAACAGGTCGTGTTCGTGTTTGGCCTTAACAGGTTCGTGTCTTAACAAGTTCGTGTAACCTGTTATGCCAGCTCTACCTGATAGCAAGGTATTACAGTAAGCGGCTGAAAAGAGTTTAGCAAATGGGGCCTTAAAGATCATTTGAGGAGTGTTTAAACAATAAAAACACATAAGACTGGTGTAGTAGTGACCAAGATCATCATTGTCAACTTAGCGTCACATCACTTTTTCATTTCACCATCAATATATTATAATAAGATAGCCAATATTACGACCAAAAGATACCCATTTATACAAAAATATATACCTAAGATTTTAAAAGGTGTGCAATTGCACTGCTAAGCCCGGAGGTATGACCCTACGTTACGAAATAGATCTATACGCCGTCTCTAGGCGTAGCTTGGTATTGAGGCGTGAAAAAGCGAGAGACGTGTCGCCATTTTGAGGCATTTTCAAGGAACCTTATTACAATGTTATGTACACCACGTATATGGGCTCGATAATCGCAATTTGGGTTTTTTTTTGGAAAAAAAAATGAAGATTACATGGAGGTGTATTTTCTTGACTTTAAGTCTTATGCATAACACTTTTGTAAACTCGGTATAGATGAAATATGATATAAATCTATAAATATATTGTAGCGCTTTAAGTCGCGTCTTAAAAACGTCGTGGCTTCGCCATGACTCCTTGGACTTAAGGCTTGGTCATGTCGTCACGCCACACCTCACGCTATTTTAACATTGAATATACCTCACAATAAATAAATAAATAAATAAAACCTCTTTTTCTACACAACTCGGTCGTATAAACGACTGAGTTCTCATAAATTGAGGAGACACCTCGATCTGGGAGAATGAGTGTTTTAAAAGGACGTGTCATTGGGCAAGAAATTGAGAGGAACAACAAGTGTGTAATAACCCCATATTACATGTAGCCTAAACAAAGGGGTTGAAACACTCTTCTTATGACATAACTAGTAATTAAAACAAGAGCTTTGCTACGGTAGATGTTAGCGATAGCTACACGTAAATTTTTAGATGTTAGCGGTAGTTTTATGTTCTATTTTTTGTAGATGAGTTGTAACTTTAATTATAAAGTTTTAAAACAATCATACAATTTATAAAGCTAAACGTTTTTTTATTGGCTTTTCATTAAGAGTGATTAAATTTTAAGCAATATCTTTTTTCAAATAAGCTTTTGATATTAAACGCTAAACGCTTCTAACCAAACATAGCTTTATGAATAAATGTTAATACACTATTCACATGTAATTTTGATAATGAGACTGAAATACATGCTAACTTTAATTATTAAGATGAGAAAAAAGAACATTTATAACTCTGTAACTTAGCTGTAAAGTATCAAATGAGTTAAACGTGTATTACTCATACGTTTCAGCAATGTATGTCAGTATTTGTATATTTTTATTAATATATTTAATCTTTACCATTCATAAATTTATGAGTTAATTGCAAAAATCGTCCCTAAGGTTTGATCAAATTGCAGATTTCGTCCCTAATAGTTTAAAATTGCAAAAATCGTCCCTAAATCAAACCTTTTGGCAAATTTTGGTCCCTAGCTTTAACTACCGTTAAGTACATTCCGTTAGAATTTGCACCGTTAGTCCTTTTTCACCGTTATCTCCTAACGAGCTAGAGCACATTGCACCGTTAGTCCTCTTGGTTAACAGTATTTGCACCGTTAGTCCTTTTTTACGTTTTTTTCCCTTTTTTTCGTTTTCGTCCGTTTTTTTTACGTTTACTTCCGTTTTTTTACGTTTTCACCCGGTTTTTTACGTTTTTTTACGTTTTCGTCCGTTTTTTTACTTTTTCGTCCATTTTTTTTACGTTTACGCCCTTTTTTTACGTTTTCACCCAGTTTTATACGTTTTTTTTTGTTTTCGTCCGTTTTTTGTACGTTTACTTCCGTTTTTTTTACGCTTTCACCCGGTTTTTTAACGTTTTCGTCCGTTTTTTTACGTTTTCGTCCGTTTTTTTACCTTTTCGTCCGTTTTTTTACGTTTACGCCCGTTTTTTTACGTTTTCTTCCGTTTTTTTACGTTTTCACCCGTTTTTATACGTTTTTTTTCGTTTTCGTCCGTTTTTTACGTTTACTTCCGTTTTTTTACGCTTTCTTCCGTTTTTTTACGTTTTCACCCGGTTTTATACGTTTTTTTCGTTTTCGTCCGTTTTTTACGTTTACTTCCGTTTTTTTACGTTTTCACCCGGTTTTTTACCTTTTTTTTTACGTTTTCGTCCATTTTTTTACGTTTTCGTCCGTTTTTTTACGTTTTCGTCCGTTTTTTTTTACGTTTACGCCCGTTTTTTTACGTTTTCACCCGGTTTTATACGTTTTTTTTCGTTTTCGTCCGTTTTTTTACGTTTACTTCCATTTTTTTACGTTTTCACCCGGTTTTTTACGCTTTTTTACGCTTTCGTCCGTTTTTTACCTTTACGCCCGTTTTTTTACGTTTTCTTCCGTTTTTTTTACGTTTTCTTTCGTTTTTTTACGTTTTCACCCGGTTTTATACGATTTTTTTGTTTTCGTCCGTTTTTTTTACGTTTACTTCCGTTTTTTTACGTTTTCACCCGGTTTTTTACGGTTTTTTACATTTACGGCCGTTTTTTTACGTTTTTATCCATTTTTTTACGTTTTCTTCCGTTTTTAACCTTTTCGCATGTTTTTTTTTGCGTTTTGCCCCTTTTTTACGTTTACGCATGTTTTTTTACGTTTTCGCCCATTTTTAATACGTTTTCGCCTGGTTTGTCTGAGTTTTCGTATGTTTTTCATGTTTACACCCGTTTTTTTTTAATTTTCATATGTTGTTTAAGTTTTTTAGATTTTCGTACATTTTTTCATGTTTACACCCGTTTACGTACGTAAAAAATGGGTGAAAACATAAAAAACCGAGTGAAAACGTAAAAAAACTGGCGAAAACGTAAAAAGAACTTATGAAAGTGTAAAAAAACCGGGTAAGAACGTAAAAAAAGGGCGTAAACGTAAAAAGACAGGCGTAAACGTAAAAAAAACGAACGAAAACGTAAAAAAAATAGGTGAAAACGTAAAAAAATGGGCGTAAACGTAAAAAAAACGGTCGAAAACGTCAAAAAATTTAAGAAAGCGTAAAAAACCGGAAGAAAACGAACGAAAACGTAAAAAAACGGAAGAAAACGTAAAAAACGAAAGAAAACGTAAAAAAAACGGGCGTAAATGTAAAAAACCGGGTGAAAACGTAAAAAACGGGCGTAAACGTAAAAAAACAGACGAAAAGGTAAAAAAACGGACGAAAACGAAAAAAAACGGACGAAAACGTAAAAAAGGTATAAAACCGGGTGAAATCGTAAAAAACGGGCGTAAACGTAAAAAAACAGACGAAAACGTAAAAAAACGTATAAAACTGGGTGAAAACGTAAAAAACGGGCGTAAACGTAAAAAAACGGACGAAAACGTAAAAAACGGAAGTAAACGTAAAAAAAACGGACGAAAACGTAAAAAAGGACTAACGGTGCAAATATAGTTAACCAAGAGGACTAACGGTGCAATGTGCTCTAGCTCGTTAGGACGATAACGGTGGAAAAGGACTAACGGTGCAAATTCTAACGGAATGTACTTAACGGTAGTTAAAGTTAGGGACCAAAATTTGCCAAAAGGTTTGATTTAGGGACGATTTTTGCAATTTTAAACTATTAGGGACGAAATCTGCAATTTGAGCAAACCTTAGGGACGATTTTTGCAATTAGCTCTAAATTTATATAGGGCACGTTTGGTAGAGAGAATTTCAGATAATAGAAATGAAGCAGAGAATATAAATTCAGATAATAGAAATCAGTAGAGAATTTTGTTCAATTCTAATGTTTGATAACAATAGAGACTTGACCCGAGAAATGAAAAAAAATTATTTGTTGATTTTTTTTAAATATTTATTTTTTTTAAATAACAATTCTAAAAAAATATTTAAAAAAAAATTATAAATTATATTTTATTTTTAATTTTTTTTTCATTTTATTGAAAAAAAACTTATTTTTTTTTAAAATTTATTTAAAAAAAATTAATTAATTTTTTTATAAAAATTATTTTTTCTAAATAACAATTCTAAAAAAGTATATTTTAAAAAAAATTATTTAATTTATTTAAAAAAACTTATTTTTTAAAAATTTATTTAAAAAAAATTATATTTATTTTTTATAAAAATTATTTAAAAAAATTATTTTTTCTAAATAACAATCCTAAAAAAATATATATTTTCAAAATGAATTTATTTTCTTTTAATTATTTTTAAAAGAAAAATATTTAAAAAAAACCTATTTATTTTGTTAAAAAAAATAAAAATAAAATTTTCATCAATATCTACGGTGATTTTAAAGAGCAAATTTTATATTTTTGTATAGCACAACCAATTCTCACATGTACCTCACCATTTCCACTCAAACTAGAAAGGAAATCAAAGAATTGAAAATACAAAGGACCAATTCTCTATGAGATATTTAATTTCTCCGCTTTTTATTTTCCATGATCTACCAAACAATGGAAATGGAGGCATTTCTATTTCTCTCCCCTTATTTCCCCCTACCAAACACACCCATAGTATATTTCCAACCCAAGTTTATAAGTTTCATGAGTTTACATCAAGTTTCATATATTACAAATTTGGTTAAAATATAACGTAGTTTTGATCAAATACTGTGGTGATGTAATTTCCAAATACATGTGATCTTGATAAAAGAAATACGAAGTCGGATTTTATTTATGTGACAATCTTCGTTATCAGATAAACATTCTCTGATTTTTACTAATGTAAGCTCAATTGTTAAAATCAAAACGATAACATTCTTAACTCTGTATATTAGTTGTAAAGTATCAAATGAGATAAACGTGTACTTACTCATAAGTTTCAGCAATGTTTGTCATGATTTGTACTTTTTTTTTCTTCATATATTCAATATTTTTTCATTCACACATCCATATAAACACCCCCAAACTTGGGTATGGCAGTGGAACTTAGCCAGGGGTATTACTCGAGGGGTAAAATAGTTACATCCATAGAAAACGACCTCATGACAGGACGTTTTTAAATAAAACCCACATTTGATTGCATAAAACCATTAGAGTTCAAAGACTCTTTAACAAAGTAGCAGCGGAAAATAAACATCAGTTGCAACGGAAACATAAACAAAGTTCTGTAACGGAAATAACAAAGTTTGCAGCGGAAATTTAAAAGACGCAGTTTTAAAAGGTTTTGTAGAAAATATGATATGATAGAAAAAGTAGCCACAAATAGATAGCCTCCAAAAGTCCTAGCCACTCTGATACGTGGGAATCGCACCAGGCTTTACCTCTCGAGGGATCTCGAGAAGCTTACAACCCCCACCAGGCAGTGTACCTGATCGTTGTAGTATAGTATAGTGACAAGTACCGGGGGATTGATCGTTCAACTCAGGAATAGTGTCGCTAGGATTAGAAAGTCTCCTAAATTAAGTCTAGAGGTGAGGGATGATTATTTTTGTATTTTTATATTTTATAAAAGCAATTAAAATCTCGGGTTTTTGGAAGAGTGGGCGGAATTAGTTCCTAATCAACTAACGCAAATTAACTAAGATGCAATCAAAATAAAATAACAAAAATGAAAATAAAGCTAATTATACTAGTGGTGTAAACAATGATGGGAAAGTTGTGTTTACTTAGGTTTCATTACTCCCTAGATATCTTTTACAGGTTGATAGCTTGTTACAATTACATGGATGACGGGTCGTATTCCTTAATACTAGTCGTATGGCCGTGTACAATATTCCCTAACTCTATAGGATCCTACTTCACTCCTATGTCGAGCCGTTAGAAGCTCCTAACATGTGATCATTAGAATTCTCCTACGCATTAAATACAACCAAAAATCGTAGTACACCTCCGATCATGTTTCTTAAGACGTTCAAGCATGTTACCAATGGAAGTCTGCCAGTTTTCTTAAACCTAACATCGAATACAATCATCCGTAACAACTATAAACAAACAATCAACCCATAATTAACATCTAGGTTTCACTACATCTAAGTAAACACAAGAGAGATCTAGCCGAGCATGTTAAATTGAAGACAAGTGTAAGATATATTCAAGCAACACATAGACATATTGATTGAATTGAAAGAGTACTTACCTCAAATTGACATGAAAAGTTTAAAGGGTTGAAACCCTTGAAAAAGCTGTAAAAATTCGTCGTAGGGTTTTTCCCTCAAAGTTGCACACTAATGAATGAAATTTGGAAAACTATATATAGATTATACAGGGTGACGGCGTCATGCGTAAACATGTGACGCCGTCAACTCGCACCCCATAATAGAATCGGATTGCCTAGATCTACTTTTGAAGCCATCATGTGTAATTTTCTTCTGGGCCGTAACTAATTCTTGGACCATGACGGCCTTGGGTGACGCCGTCATCTCCTTAGTACAAAACTTTCTGGATCGTCACGTGTATCATCCACTTCCACCTCTTGTATTACTCTTGACGCCGTCATGTAGAAGCTTGTGACGCCGTCAGGTACTGTTTTCAGCAAGGAAAATTAAGACTTTGCCATTTTCTTCACTTTGATGCTCCAAAAACGTCAAAAATGTTTCCTTTTCCAGATTTCACTCCAAAAGTACCTAAAATGACAAAAGTAACGATTTAGGGCAATATTTGATCAAATAAATTCGAATTCGGGCTTAAATGACCCCTTAAAAACGGTTCATTTTTTGCCTCATCAAATACCCTTACATTTGAGATTTGCTTGTCCTCAAGCAAATACGCTTTTATTCTAATCAAAATACAAGTTAGGGGTCATTTAACACTAATATAAAAGTAATTACAACAAATAATCGTTCCACTAAAGACCAAAGACAAGCACGGAGGTCATACACTAGCACCTCACAAATAGTGTTTAGATACTCACATCTCTCGGGTGTAATAAAGTATATATCACAATATGGAAATGGAAAACATCTCTGACTACCTGTCATAACAAAATAGATTACCATAGGCATGAGAAAGGATCAAACCTCCACCACTTGGCGTAAGCACCTAGGATAAACTATCAAAAAGGTCTTTTAAAGGGTTATAACATTAGGTGTAGGGATATGGAATACACGGTTTTGTTGGATAAAGGCAATATTTACTGGTGGCGAGTTAATCATCTTGGTTAATTACATGTACAATATGGCGTTGTTAAGCCAAGACTAGACTCGACTTAAACTAATAGATCAAAAATAACAAAAACTTAAAACAAACATAGAATGAAACGGGATGGTAGTCCGTATGTTTTTTTCTCTTTTCTTTTTTTCTATTTTTTTTCTTTCTTTTTTTCGATTTTATTTATTTATTTTTATTTTTTTTGCATACACTCTTACCCTACCATCCAAAATAATACATCATAGGGAATGTACATTCCCCTTACACTTGAATTTTTACATACTTTACAATAAACTAGTCTAATGACTCGAATCAAGATAATCAAAACACTTGGAGTACTTTTAAGTTTAACGCACATATGGGGGTAATAATATGATGTTCTTCCCCATTACTTCAAAACACTAGTACTTTACCCATGAGTCTCAATCGTCCTAAAACAATATGTACAAGATATGACTCGACTTAGCAACCATGTAATCAATTAGATAATTAACTAAGGGTTTAAACAAATAACAATAATGCACTAAAGATGAGTGCATACAAGGAAGGCTAAGGAGATTTGGGTGTACATTTAAGTGGGTTGTAACAAATTCTTCCTTTAAGTAAGATGCTTAAAGGTCGAAACGAAAAGATAGGCTCGGAGGGGTGTACTAGGGGTTTCGTGTACTAAAAATGAGTACAACGCTAAGGTGTGGGAACAATTAATTGACTTTACTAGCCAAGTAAGATGACTTAAATGGTCAAGTAATTATAATACGGGTTTAACACAAGGGTGATCCTAATGCCTCTTATCATGTAGTAAATCCTACTACACGAATGTAGTCTCACTAGCGGTCTCGGGATGCATCACTAACGCAAGTTCTAGAATCTAAATGCTACCGGTATACTCATAAGCACTAATAATGAATGCTTTTTCTATCAAATCTAAAGGCGAACCTCACATATTTTGGTAAAAAGTTTTTCTGAATGGTACGGTTTTGTGCTAGTCATACAACTCCTATCCATGAGACACTTGCTAAGGCTAAAGTTTCACTCCTAAATGTTGTAAAAATTTTAAATTTGGCGCTAAAATTACACTAACAAGTATTTCTTTTAGTCTTATTACACACCTACCATCAAACAAACAAACTCAAGTGCAATTGTATCCTATAAGGTATCATCATTTACCCTCCCCTTACACTTAGGATGAACATTGTCCCCAATGTTCAATTGAAGAATGTAAAAGTGAAATAGGTAAAAGAATGAAAGCAAATACTCCCCTGATTCGTGTTGTGGATAGTGTGGTAACAAGGTTAGATCTTCCTCCAAGAAAATGAACATTCAAAGCTTCCCTTCCAGAAAAATAAATCATCTTCTTGTCATATATAACCTGTTAAACCTGAGAAAACAAACAAGGCAACCTCGCGTAAAATCGGCGGCAATCTATATATACTAACAAGTCCTAGAAAACAAATTAAGATATAATGTTTGTGGAATGAATGTTTGCAGATTTCCTGGAGTTTATAAAACTAAGAATTAACAAAAACTTTAAGACTCCGTTAGAAAAACAAAACTCGCAAAATTTCCAGAATTTTACACATGACGCACTCAGGTATTAATTCCTGACGCCATCAGAAGTGACCTGCAGAAATTTTTACGTTAAGTTTCCGGAAAATTTCTGGAAAAACTTATGTCCTACTTCCTGGAAAATCCTGCAAAACATCATTATGACTCGATACAAGCATTTGACTCTAACAAATACTAATACACATGTCCATTTAATATTGGGGAGAATCATGATCAATTTCGTTCTTAAAAACAAATTTGGGGTTTCCCCTTACACTTATCTTTTGCAAAATACCTTTATATGAAGTTAAGACAAAGTTAAACAACAAAATAAAGCATTTTCACAATTTTAGTTTCGAAACATGATCTACCAACAATAAAAATAAAGCATGCATACGGAAATAAATAACAATCAAACAAATAAAAATCACACAAAACACGGGTTGCCTCCCAAGAAGCGCTTTTCTTTATTTACGAGTCTTGTAGCTAGACTCAAGGTCATGGGCTATTACGTGACCTCATCGTTGGTCTCATTCTCCAAGTCATCTCCAATCTTAGTTTTGTATTCCGGACCTAGTTGCAAGCATTCCTTGTAGAAACCAAGTATTCTATTCATGACATAATCTACTCCTCTACGTCTATCCTCATCATTCCTATAATAAACCGCTTGCTTGTGTTCCTTTTCTATGTTTGATAGAAGGCGGTATTGTTCAATCTTATAGGGCATTTGGTAAGTAATCTCATCATTCTCTTCCTTGAATCTAACTATACCTAGGGTCGGGTCATAACTCATCTTAGAGGCCTCAACAAACGGTTTTCCGAACACTACTTGACTTAGGCAATCATCTATTACCGAACGAGTATCCTCCACAATCACAAAGTCGATAACATAAGTGAAGTTTCCTACAAATACATGCAATCCTTTCACTCTTCCTACAAAATTGCTCATCGAATTTGTGTTAGGCATCATCCTATACCCAAGTTGCTTCTTCATTACCCAATTATAATAGGTCCTAGTCATAATGTTTATAGGAGACCTAGGATCGATATAAGCTTTCCATACATGCATATGCCCAATGTTGCATGGTATGTTGATGTTAGAGGGATCACCTACTTTAATAAGGGGTGAAAAAAGGATATATGGTGTCTCGGGATCATCGAATAAATCCTTGTGATATTCCCGTTCTTCCTTGGTGGGCGACTTATCAAAGTACTCTTCTACGTTTTCTACTTCCTCTAACTTTTCTTCCTTAGTATCCTCAACTTTCTTAGTCTCATCCCTAGTCTCGGTTTCTATTCCAACTTTATCCTTGTCACTTTCTTCTATATCCTTATCTATTGGCTTAACGGTGACAACATTGACAAAGTGGACGTGTTTGGATGATGAAGGGTCCTTAATTTGGATTCCGCTATTGGTGTCCCTAGTGTCCTTCCTAGGGGTAGTAAGCACTTGGTTGTTGAGGGCTTTCAACAAGTTGTCAATCTTATTGGTCATCTCCGTTTGTTGTTGATTGAATTAGGTTTCAAACTTAGCTATGCGAGCTTCTTGAGATACTACCATAGTTATTAGAAGGATTGTTGTTGAAAATACGGTTAGAGGGTAGACCGTTTAGTTGGTAACGATTAGGTGGATTGGAAGAACTATTTTGGGGCACGTTTTGGTTTTGTTTCCACCTAAGATTCGGGTGATTTTTCTAAGAAGGGTTGTAGGAATCACCGTAAGGGTTTGGCTCAGTTTTGAAAGTGTACCACTTGTCTCCCGCTTCGTCGGTACGCGAGGATGCGTAGTCCGCAAAAGCTTGTCCAGGGAGTTCCACGCAATCACGAGTGTCATGGGGACCACTACATAATTCGCATGAAGAAGTGATTTTGTTCACTTGGCTTGAAGGCTTAGGAGCTTCGTAAGATTTCATGAGAAACTTGACTTGGTCCTCAAGTTCCATGATCCTACGGTCGGGAGTGCTAGAATTGTTCGAAGGCAAAGATATTGCCTTGACCATTTTGTTCAAATCACGGGGATCATTCCAACTTTCGTTGTCATAGAGAGCAAGATCTTCTATGAGTTCCCCTGATTCTTCCGCACTTAGATCACGTAGCTTGCCACTGGCCGATTGGTCAATGGTTCGCCTTGTGGAGAGATCGATATGGTCATAGAAGATTTGGACTTGGAGCCAAAGATCTATGCCATGATGAGGGACTTTTTGGAGTAAGTCCTTGAAATAAGTCCATGCTTCATATAGAGTTTCACCTTGACGTTGTTGGAACATCAAGATATCATTTCTAAGCTTGGTAGTTCTCCCCGGTGGGAAAAATTGAGCAAGGAAATGAGTGGTGAGATCATCCCATGAGGTGATGGATCCCGCGGCTAAACGTTCAAGCCATTGACTAGCTTGATCACGTAGAGAGAATTGGAATAGGCGTAATCGGGTCGACTCTCTAGTTGTAACATCAAGGTCTATAGAATCTACGATTTTAAGGAAGTCCTTGAGATGTTGATTAGGATTTTCGGAACGAAGTCCATGGAATGCACATCCGCTTTGCACCAACCGGATGGTGTCGGATCGCAAGGGGGACACATTGGCTCCTTGAGTGAGCTCAATAGTGTTTCGATAGCCTTGGTGGCTAGGACGGGAATACTCTCCAAAGGTTCGGGGCCTAAGAGGTTGGTTTGCTAGTGGTGGGTTTTGTGGGTGGTTTTGTTGTGGTGGGTTGATGGGTTCAAAGATGTTACCACCTTCCATGATGTCGGATGGTAAAGGTTACGAACAAAGACATGAAGAAATAAGATAGACTAAAGAAGACCTAAAAATAAAAATAAAATCTTGCTAGAAAGGAATCTAGCAAGTAGACCTAATAAAAAGAAATCCTAACCTAGACAATAACTATTCCCCGGCAGCGGTGCCAAAAACTTGATACGTGGGAATCGCACCAGGCTTTACCTCTCGAGGGATCTCGAGAAGCTTACAACCCCCACCAGGCAGTGTACTAGATCATTGTAGTATTGTATAGTGACAAGTACCGGGGGATTGATCGTTCAACTCAGGAATAGTGTCGCTAGGATTAGAAAGTCTCCTAAATTAAGTTTAGAGGTGAGGGATGATTATTTTTGTATTTTTATATTTTATAAAAGCAATTAAAATCTCGGGTTTTTTGAAGAGTGGGCGGAATTAGTTGCTAATAAACTAACCCAAATTAACTAAGATGCAATCAAAATAAAATAACAAAAATGAAAATAAAGCTAATTATACTAGTGGTGTAAACAATGAAGGGAAAGTTGTGTTTACTTAGGTTTCATTTCTCCCTAGATATCTTTTATAGGTTGATAGCTTGTTACAATTGCATGGATGATGGGTCGTATTCCTTAATACTAGTCGTAGGGCCGTGTACAATATTCCCTAACTCTATAGGATCTTACTTCACTCCTATGTCGAGCCGTTAGAAGCTCCTAACATGGGATCATTAGAATTCTCCTACGCATTAAATACAACCAAAAATAGTAGTACACCTCCGATCATGTTTCTTAATGTGTTCAAGCATGTTACCAATGGAAGTCTGCCAGTTTTCTTAAGCCTAACATCGAATACAATCATCCGTAACAACTATAAACAAACAATCAACCCATAATTAACATCTAGGTTTTACTACATCTAAGCAAACACAAGAGAGATCTAGCCGAGCATGTTAAATTGAAGACAAGTGTAAGATATATTCAAGCAACACATAGACATATTGATTGAATTGAAAGAGTACTTATCTCAAATTGACATGAAAAGTTCAAAGGGTTGAAACCCTTGAAAAAGCTGGAAAAATTTGTCCAAGGGTTTTTCCCTCAAAGTTGCACACTAATGAATGAAATTTGGAAAACTATATATAGATTATACAGGGTGACAGCGTCATGTGTAAACATGTGACGCCGTCAACTCGCCGCCCATAATGAAATCGGATTGCCTAGATCCACTTTTGACGCCGACATGTGTAATTTTCTTCTGGGCCGTCACTAATTCTTGGACCATGATGGCCTTGGGTGACGCCGTCATCTCCTTAGTACAAAACTTTCTGGATCGTCACGTGTATCATCCACTTCCACCTCTTGTATTACTCTTGACGCCGTCATGTAGAAGCTTGTGACGCCGCCAGGTACTGTTCCCAGCAAGGAAAATTAAGACTTTGTTATTTTCTTCACTTTTATACTCCAAAAACGTCCAAAGTGCTTCCTTTTCCAGATTTCACTCCAAAAGTACCTAAAATGACAAAAGGAATGATTTAGGGCAATATTTGATCAAATAAATTCGAATTCGGGCTTAAATGACCCCTTAAAACGGTTCATTTTTCGCCTCATCACACTCCTTTGCCAAAAGCATACTTCAATAGCTAGTTACCTGAGATAAAACATGCTTAAAAAGTCAACACAAAGGTTGAGTGCAATTCATAGGTTTAGTAAATAAAGTTGAGCACAAGATTTTAAGTCTGGAAGATATAAGCAACAAATGCAAATACCAGGTAAGCAACAGTAAATATACATCCCTATGTATATATAATATCAATAAGTAATGATGTGATAACGCTAAGCTCATGACACCTAAAACGTTAACCAGCACTAGTAACACTGGAGTAAGTCGACAATAACCGCGGAATTTCATAATATAATAAATGCCCCCAAAGCTAGGTACATGCCAGATACCTAGGGAAGTCGAATATAGTACATCACATGTGGACCAGACTTAGCCCAACATGGTGGGAGGGTCAATTCCTATAGGCCTATATCCCTATATTCGCGCTCACTCGCAAGTGATTAATGGTTCATGATATGAGGGACTTGCTTGTGGCAAGGTACAACTACTTAGCAGATCGGTCAGGAAAAGCATACCAATCAGGAAAGCATACCAGTCAGGAATAACATACAAATAAACTATTGTGCTCAGAAAACATTTAAAAGCATGTATCTCACCCCAAGGGTTTATAAACAATTAAAAGGTAAAATGGGGCTATGAATCACACCTTAACAGCAGAGAAATAGATATCAAAAGTAATCAAATAATGCGTCACAACAGATGAACCTCAGCAAAACCTAATCAGTTTAAATGGCATAACTCAGGAATAATACTCGAATAATCCAATAAACAATACTTGCAGAAAAGGTTTTAGTTTCATTGGCGTTGAAAGAAAATACGTTTAAGTCTCGTGTGGAGATTTAAGAAATAAAGAAAGTCAACGAACGCGGACGAAGGGTAAAGAAGAATAAACGAGAAGAGAATGATTAACGAAAACAAACAGAATCAAGACAGAAAAGATATTGACCGGAAGAAAAGAAACAATCAAACAAATATGGAGAAAACATCAATAAGTAATTATAATTAGATTATAATTTATTTCGGTCATCCTTGCTTCCATCTAAGCACTTCTAGATGTTTTACCTGGTCTGTTTTCAGAAGCCGATTAAGATTCTTGCTTGATATATGTCATATATCCTATTTACTAACCATGCATTGTGTGCGCCGAGAAATATGGCCCAAGTGTTGAGCCCACTCTGGTTCGGCTACACCACCTGGGTGTAAGCTACCTGACAAGCAAGCTGTTGCAGCAAGTTGCTGAAGAGATTTTAGCAAATCGGGCCTTGAAGATCATTTGAGGAGTGCTTAAGATAAACAATACAAACACTTAAGACTGGTGTGGTGGTGACCAAGATCATCACTGTTAACTTAGCGTCACCTTACTTTTTCATTTCACCATCAATATAGTATAATAAGATAGCCAATATTATGACCCAAACATACTCCATTTATACACAAATATATACCTAAGGTTTTAAAGGCGTGCCATTACGCCACTAAGGCCAGAGGTATGACCCCTACGTTATGAAATAGATCTAGACGTTGCCTTTAAGCGTGGCTTGGGATTGACGCGTGAGAAAGTTAAGGAATCTGGTTATAATGTTATGCACACCACGTATATGGGTCGGATAATCGCGATTTGGGGTTTTTTTGAAAAAAAGTTAAGATTACATGGAGGGATATTTTCTTGACTTTAAGTCTTATGCTTACCACTTTTTGTAAACTCAGTATAGATGAAATATGATATAAATCTATAAATATATTGTGACGCTTTAAGTCGCACCTTAAAAACGTTGTGGCTTCGCCATGACTCCTTGGACTTAAGGCTTGGTCATGCCATCACGCCACACCTTACGCTACTTAAAAAAAAAAAAAAAAAAAAAAAAAAAAGAAAAAAAAAAACTCTATTTCTGCCCAACTCGGTCGTATAAACGACCGAGTTCTCACAAATTGAGGAGACATCGCGTTCCGGGAGAATGAGTGTTTTAAAAGGACGCGTCGTTTGGGCAAGATATTGAGGGGAACAACACGTGTGTAATAATCACATATTACACATAGCCTAAACAATGGGATTGAAACACTCTTCTTACCACATAACTAGTAATTAAAGCAAAAGCTTTGCTACGGTAGTTGTTAGCGATAGCTGCACGTAAATTTTTAGACGTTCGCAGTAGTTTTATGTTCTATTTTTCGTAGATGAGTTGTAACAGTAATTATAAAGTTTAAAACAATCATACAATTTATAAAGCTAAACGCTTTTTTTATTGGCTTTTCATTAAGAGTGTTTAAAGTTTAAGCAATATCTTTTTCAAATAAGCTTTTGATATTAAACGCTAAACGCTTCTTAACAAACATAGCTTTATGAATAAATGATGTGTTAAAACACTATTCACATGTAATTTTGATAATGAGACTGAAATACATGCTAAATTTAATTAATAAGATGTGAACAAAGAACATTTATAACTCTGTAACTTAGTTGTAAAGTATCAAATGAGTTAAATGTGTATTTACTCATACGTTTCAGCAATGTATGTCAGTATTTGTACATTTTTATTAATATATTTAATCTTTTCCATTCATAATAGATTTATATAGTAGATTTCCAACCTAAGTTTATAAGTTTCATGAGTTTACATCAAGTTTCATCTATTACAAATTAGGTTAAAATATAAAATAGTTTTGATCAAATACTGTAGTAATGTAATTACCAAATACATGTGATCTTGATAAAAGAAATACGAAGCCGGATTTTCTTTATGTACAATCTTTGTTATCAGATGAACATTCTCTGATTTTTACTAATGTAAGCTACTTTGTTAAGATAAGAACGTGATTCGTTGTGTTTTTGTGCAAAACAATTTTATCAAAATATCAACTAACGTGTGGTCAATGTTATCGTGAGACAACAAGACGTGGAGAAATACGAGTAAACCTTTTAGGAAAAAGATTATCTCGTAAACTCGTGAAAGTGATATTAAATTGTGAGACCGGGAAGTGATTTCCCGGGTCGTACCCCAACGAGGTGTGAATGGAAAGCTTCGTGAAAAGATCGAGATTAAAATCTTGTATGTTTTGTTGGGAAAGGTTGTTTGGTTTTGTTTGTACGTTAAATTAACGAAAATTGAAAATTAACGAACGGAAACGAAATAAACGTAACCTAAAGTTGAATTTAAACAAAGGAATGCTAACGAATTCTTGAAATCACCTAAAAAACTACGGGAAACATGTTAGAAAAAACGGGGAATCCTAAAACGTAATCTAAACGAAAAACGCAAAAGTTATTTAAATAAAACGCGAGTGCGCAAAATAAAACGTGAATTTAATCCTACGGGTGTAAAAATGATTTTCTACGATTCTAAAAGCAAAAGAAATTTTTTGAAAAAGAAAAATATTTTTTTTTGGCTTTTATATTTTTTTATTACGAATTAATTATTAAATAAACTAAAACCAATTTTAAAATTCTGAAAATTTTTTGGAAAGTAAATGACAGTTATACTAACCTAGGAAAAATAAGAAAATGGAATAAGCAGTTTGAAATAAGCAGAAATAAGCAGATCTAAATTGAACTAGTTAATAAGCAATAAGGAAAAAGATTTTAAATAATAAATAAATGGGAACTTAACCAAGAGAATGGCTAGCACAGATGGTGTGAGTATTGTGTTATGTGTGGTGAGCCTGTCGACCAGGGTTCAATCCCTGGCAATACCAAAATTTTTGCAAAACTACTTTTTTTGTTTTTTGTTTTTTGTTTTTTTTGTTTTTTGTTTTTTTTTTTTTTTTTGCCAAACCTTTTAACAGCTAAAATCAAAATCTTGTTGTAAAACCACTTTAGTAAGACTCTTTAAATAAGCTGTAACAATCCCAAATGCTTATCAGTTAATGTACATGAACCAATAACAAATACACTAAATGATTTCGAGTAATAAGCTCAAATGATTAACTGATTGCACAAAAGAAAAACTTTTATAAGCCTAGCTTGAGCCTATTATGCTATACAAAACCTAAAAACAAACATAAGTAAGCCGTTCTGAACTAATGGAAAGTAGTAAGTAAAATGGAAAACACAAAGGCTTAAACACAAACTCAAAACCAAGCAGCCCAACTACCCACATTAAGCCACAACTCAAGCTAAGGGGGTAATAAGCTAGTACCTCTAAGCCTATAAACAACATCTAACTACTGACAAAGGGCTGTTTGGAGGCACCAAGCTGCTGAAGCAGCAGACCCTAAGGGGGTGATTTGCAAGCTCAAAATAAGTAACCAAATAAGCCAAAAATTGCAAAATAAGCTAAGACATATAAAATTTAATCTATAAGCTAATGGTAAAACAGAAATAAACACCTAAATTCTACTAGAGCTAGACTAATCATGAGATCAAAAGAAGACTGTTACAGCAGTAAAGAGCACATGGGTGAGTTGAGGGGCTAATGTACAGGGCTAAAATAAGCTATTAATAAGCCATAAAAAGTTGAAGTAAGATCGAACTTACAAAGTCTAAACTAAAAACTAATGATAAAACCAAAATCTAATCCTAAAACTTACTACATCTAAGCTAACATTGAGGACAAAAGGGACAAGTGAGCCAGAACCTACTGATGCAACAATTAGCGTAAATGGGCAAAAATGGGCTCATTGACCTAGAAACTCAACACATAAACTCAGAAACCTATAGTGACCTATTCTAAACATGTTAGGACTAATATGAAGCAAAATTAACAACAAATAATGTCTAAACTAAGATCTACACTAACTTAATATATGAAAACAGTTATAACAAAAAAAAAATTGAAAAAATAGACAAGAAGCTAAGAAACTACTGTAAATTACTTGCACTTACTTCTAAACTACTAATAACAATCACCTAAAGCTGTTTTAAATTCGAAATTTTGGTAAAGACAAGTTTTGGCTACAGAAAAGTGTTGTGCCAAACACTACTTTTGACAATATCTGATGAAAACTTTGACTCAAGAACAAGCTTTTTAACTAAAATCTAGAAAGAGAATTGTAACATAAGCTATTCCAAAGACATATTAACTCTAATTAACCATAGCATTTGGAGTAGAGACGATTAGGTATTCTTGAAACTATAATTTTAAAGTAAGCTTAGAGATTAACCCATTAAGTAAAAAGGGAAATTGAAATTTCATTCAACTGAAAATAGTAGTACATAAAAATTTAAAGACTCAATAGAAATCTAAAAGACTAGAATTAAAAACTAAGACCTACTTAATGACTGCTACTAAAAATCTAATTAATGACTAAAAAAACTCACTGCCAATGTTGGCTTACATAAGTCCTATTTATACTATGATAGGGCTTCACCTGGTCGGTCTTGGATGTGTTTCTTCTCTGAGTAGAAAGCAGCCACAGTCAATCTTGTGCTTCTTTGAGCCAATCCCAACCATCCAATTAAAGCTTAAGTGATCATGGCCCTTTATTCGTTTTTGGCGCCCAAAGGGTGTTGTGGATTGCCATCGTGTCTTGGTGGTAGGTACGAGCTTGTGAGACATTGGAGGAAGTGATAGTGGGGATGAGCTTTTGAGGTAGTGGGAGGGGGGTTGGAGTGTTGCAGAGAAGCTATGGAGGAGGGGATGGTTTGTTGGGTAATAGCAGGTGAGGGGATGAAGGTGTGTTTGACCTGGTGTGGTCAAAGGTAAAACGAGGGGGCTTTTGTTTTTGTTGTATCTGGTTTGAGAGTGGGTATGTTAGAGTATGGTGTGGGCTTGGGTAGAGTTGGGCTAGGATTAAGGGTTTAGTGTTAAGATTAGTTTTAGGTTTTTAGGATTAGTATTAATAGTCTAGTAGATTATTTAATAAAACTGAATTTGTAAAATATTTTTTGTTTGTTTGTTTGTTTGTTTTTTTTTTTTTTTTTTTTTTTTTTTTTTTTTTTTTTTTTTAACATAATAATAATAATAATAATATTTGCACAAATAATAATAATAATAATAATAATAATAATGATAATAATACTACTATTAATAATATTAATAATAATAAGACTAATATTAATAAAATTAATACTAATAATAAGAAAATACCTAGAAAGTTTTGACAAAAAAAGGTTTTTGGTGATTTATTTTAGAAATGGTTTTTGGAAAAGGTTTTGACAATGATTTTTCGTTTAAGCTTACGGGGTAAAAAGGGTAATTTGGGAATTTGGTGTCGGGTGAGGGGTATTTTGGTCATTTTGGGTTAGGTTAAAAGTAAAGGTGATTATAGGTTTCGATTTGGTTATCCACACTCCCCTCAATGTCACATTCCCGGGATTGACTTTGCTTTTGACATTTTGTCTTTTTCTTCAAAATTGTGTCGAATCGATCCGGTAATGCTCCATTTAGCTCCGATTTCCCATCCACGCTCCGGCTTTTGACAATTTTCCAAATCTCGTGCTCGTTTTTGTCTTTTTGGCCTAATTATGCCTATTTTTGCAATATCCGTTCCTGCACGATCACAAACACAAAAACATAGTATCTTTGGCATTTTTGGTTAGTTTTTTTGGTTGTTTTGGTCTTAATTTAGCCAGAAAAAGGTGTGTGAATAAGCACACACCAACGAGAACATTCTTAACTCTGTAACTTAGTTGTAAAGTATCAAATGAGATAAACGTGCACTTACTCATATGTTTCAGCAATGTTTGTCATGCTTTGTACATTTTTTTCCATATATTCAATATTTTTTCATTCACACATCCATATAAGTAGATTTCAAACTTAAGTTTATAAGTCACATGAGTTCACATCAAGGTTTATCTATTACAAATCTAGTAAAAAAATAAGTATTTCGATCAAATATTGTAAGATTGAGGAATTTGAACCCTCGTTCTGCAACGAGGCGTGGGATTTTGCGTGAAAATGGTATAAGTTATTTTAAGATCTCATTTAAATCAATTTTATTTTTTACTTACAAATTGTTTTTAACGTATACAAATTAATACTAATTAATAATCTAGTAATATTAAACTGTTTGACAAATACATTAAAAGATATTTTTAAATAAAAAGCAAAAAACTTGCAAACCATACTTAAAAGGTTTTTTTTTTTTTTTTTTTTTTTTTTTTTTTTTTTTTTTTTTATAGGGGATTACCCCAGTAAAATATATTAATCCCAATAAAAGTTAAGGAGAATAGAATGTGACTGAAGTACTACATTAACCTCAAGCAACGACTAAAAAACCACTAACACATTTGTGACATGCCACAACACGAGACCAACTAGCTAAATATACTAACTATCACACCAATAGGAAAAAGCCACTTCAAAGAACAAGTATCACCAAAATCAACCAACATCTGCATATGAGGAGAATTGTACACCATTTGAGACTGCTTCCTTAAAAAATCTTCCTAAGTAAAACCCAGTGGAAAAAACCTTGTAGAAGGAAAGAAGAGTAAGCTCTGATCTGGCACTCCAATCTTGAGAACATAACCAAAGGTAAGCTCGCTTCCAAACGCCATAAATCACCAGACGACCACAACTTCAAACAAGCACGAACATTAATGATTTGACCGGATAAGGGAGTTAGGCAACTTCCAACGTTGCAAGAACACCTTCACACTATTCATCTTCATAAATTTACACAAAAGAAGCTTGAGACAAACAGTAGACTTGATCACTTCAATAACTTGATCCTTAGACCTCTTATGATACTTGAAAAGCCTATTATTCCGTTCTTGCCATATGAAATAACAAGAAGCCATGAACACAAGCTTAGCAATAACACTTGAAGCCGGCCTTTTCCTTGACACGGGAATAGGGGTGTAAATGAGTCGAGTCGAGCCGAGTACTGCCAAGCTCGAGCTCGACTCGAATACTAAAACTCGAGCTCGATCAAGCTTTATATTTCGAGCTCAAGCTCGAAGCACGACTCGAGCTCGATTATTTTCATATTTAAGGCTCTAACTCGATGAATACTCGACATATCAAGCTCGGCTCGACTCGATTTATATGAAATTAAGTAAATATATGTATATAAAAGGGTAAAAGTGTAATTTAGTTGAAGCTCGTTAAGGCTCGCGAGCTTCACGAGCAGAGTATTTTTGAGCTCGAGCTCGACTAGAAAATATACTCGAATAGCTCGAACTCGAGCTCGACTCATTTACATTGAGTCGATTTCGAGTAGTTTACGAGTCGATTCCGAGTAGCTCGCAAGTTGTCTCGTCTCGTTTACACCCCTGCACGGGAGTAAAAAGATCTACAATTAAGCTCGAGGACGTTGGCATATTACAAACACTAGTATAAAACTTCAAGTGATCCTAAACCTGAAAAGAAAACCTACAATCAAAGAAAAGACAAAAAATATAATAATAAATAAATAAAATAAATAAAATCCACAAAAATATTCACAAAATAAGTTGTTATGGTTTAATTGGCTTAATCAAAAAGAAGAGAAAGAAACTATAGCAAAATACACAAATCAAACCATGACAACTCATTTTATGGATGTCTTTTTGTGATTGTAGCAAAGCTCTTAATATAAAGTCAAAACTAAAAAGTAAAAATGCACCAATTTGATTCTCAAAAGTTCTTTCTTAAAAGAATTTTCATCTTGCATCTCAATTTTCTCATTATTCATGCTTGAGCTATTCGGTTTTATGTCTTAACCATGTGATTTGGTTCAGAGATGTACTAACAAACGAGTTTTCTTGGTTCCTCGAGGAGGTTACGTAATTCATCAAATTTGGTTACTTTAGATTATCTTCACTATATCATCAAATTTGATGTTTTGCTGTAAAACTTCTTTTCCAAACAAGACAACAAATTTGGAGTTATTTTGTGTTGTACGTACACTCTCCAACACATCTTCATATCAAATTTGGTGTAACCCCGTATACTTTTATACCAAATTTGTTATTATTAATCAAACTATCAGTTTACAATTAGTCTTTATGAGCATGGGGCTGTTTTTGGTTAAAACCAAACCCCGAATCGAAAACTTTGATTTCTAAAAATTCCAAACTGTTTGGTTTTGGTTTTTTCGGTTTTTGTCATTAAATCGGTTCAGTTTCAGTTTATTCTTCAGTCTTTTAGCTTTGGATTCACCTATAAATATACTAGTTAGTTATGAACTATCATGACTTTTAACCTGTTTCATCATTCTTTCAATTTCAATCAATAAAGAAATTATAACTAGCCCATTACTCATGAAACATAGAACTTATGCTTCACAACCACATTATTCCAACGAGATTAATAGTAACATAATATTTAACAATTAAAAACTATCAAATAAAGTATTGAATAACAGTATAAAACTCTATAGAACTATGAAATGCAAGTGTTAGCTTTAACTTTTATTTTAAAAGAATCCAAGAGATATAACGAATCTTTCATTGGAATAATTAAGTAGCTAAGATTATTTTAAATCTTTAGAAAATAGATAAAGGTGGTGTGAGGCATTTTTCGGTTAAATTTTTCGTACACAACAAAAAACCAGGCCGTCCAGTGAATTTTGATAGCTCCGTGCCATTTTGACAATATAGGCCTCCCGAACAATACGAATAACTTAAATGTGTAAAAATAAATATATCACAAGGTAAGTGTCCGAAGACATTAAAACAACTTTGTATAACATGTCTATATTCATCACATTAATAATAAGAGGGGAGTTATTTAACATACCAAACTTTTCTCACATGCCAAGGGACTCATCCCTATCATACATATGAAATAAAATCTATGGTTGAGATTAAAAGTATTTTAATATTTCACATATTTTTTATAATTTAAATATCTCATAAGCCTTTAATCATTAGACAAAACAAATTATACCGTCACGACTATCATTTAATTATCTATCCATATACGGGCACTTTGATATACTTTCAACAAACTTTTTGTTTTTCATTTTTTTCGCATTTTTTAAAGTTTTTTCATCTTTTTTTCTTTCTTTTTTCTTCGTATTTGAAAATAGCATAAGAAATCACATGTGATTAAACACTAATTTGAATATTCTGATAATATCACATGTGATATTAGTGTTAAATCACACATGTATTACATATCATGCCATTCAGCGTCTTCTGAGCTGCAAGTCAAGATGGACAAGAAGGCACTGATTGAACAAGCATCGTGAGTCCTAATGGGGCGAGGAAGCTGGCAGCTTCCTGTTGCTTTGTTTGTTTCTCTAGGGAGACCACCCTCTAAGCCTAAGTATTCCTCAATGACCGATAGCGTACAAGTACCGTGAGGGAAAGGTGAAAAGAATCCTATTTAGGGAGTGCAATAGAGAACCCGAGATCCGATGCGAACAATCAGTCGAAGGAGTGAAGAGCCTTGACTTTCTATATTAGTCAAGCGCACTCACTCTAACGGCGTACCTTTTGCATGATGGGTCAGCGAGGAAATGGGAACAGCGGCTTAAGCCATTAGGTGTAGGCGCTTTTCAGATGTGGAATCAAATGTGCCATATCATATGTGATTTAACACTAATATTACATGTGATATTATTAGAATATTCAAATTAGTGTTTAATCACATGTGATTTTTTCATGCAAATTTCAATAATGGAAAAAAATGTTAAAAAAAGGTGAAAAAAACGAGAATTTTTTTTTGTTGAAAGTATATCAAAGTGCCTATCTATAGAAAGATACTTACATGCTCGTCATAATGATATATATTTTTTTCGCTTAGTGAGTAACAGTTTGAAAGATATTAATATTTGAAAAAAAGTGATGAAATGTGTTTTTTAAATTGTTGGGAATAATCTCATACATTAGATTAAAGATGTAGCATGGAGATTGATCCCTTGGTATATAAGAAAAGTTTGGTGTGTAAATGATTTTTAATCTAATAATATTAGACTCTATTTAAAACCTTTATTTTTTTTCCTTTTCAGAAAATGTGTAACAAAAGATCATTTGAAAAAAAATTAGACTAGTTTTAGCAACTTTACAATCTTGGGTTAAAAGTATAACTTTTGTAAACCCATTTGTAAGGAAAAACGAAAAAGATTAGAATAGAAGTGCAAAATCCTTAAACTTTAGGGTGCAAAGTAAAATATTACATTAGTCATCATCTTTCTTGACCTGCAATTTTGTATCTCCGGTCTTTTTTTTTTCATCATCTGAAACTAAAGTACCTTTCACTTATGCACAAATCTAAACTTTTAGAGTATATGTTCATCAGTAGTACCTTAAACCACAATTAAAACAGGCCCTCGTTATCGTCGGAGGCCCCAACAATTTTGGGGCGCTGTGTGGTTGTGCACTCTGCATACATTAAAATTCAGCCCTGCCATAAACCGTCCCACGCATTCGGGTTTCCAAAAATAAAAACCGCCCCCATCGGTTCTTTATATGGTTCAGTTTTTTTGGTGCGGTCTTTTCGGTTTTGATTCGGTTTTTTGATTGTTGTGGTCACCCCTATTACAAAACACAGGTGGAGCTTAGTGGAGCTTTGGGAGGGTGGTGGCCCTGATGAGTGCTCAAACACTCATAATTTTTTGATCAAATCTGAACTGCAAAACATACAAAAACAATCAAAAAGTCATAAAAATACTCAAAATATCCCAGGGATTGTGTTTTATATGTTTTAAATGTAAAATGAGCAAAAACAATTGAAAAATGATCAAAGTTTGCAATATTGACAGTTTCAGTCCCCCAAGTTTCAAAACTTGTTAAAAATAGTCCCTATGCATTTATTTTGAAAGAAAAGTCAACCCAAGTCTTTTGAAAGTTAAAAATCACAAAATATGATACTTGGGTCTTAAGTTTCAAAAGTTGACATGTTTGGTCCGTAAAATTTCAAATCTGGCAAAAATAGTCCCTGGGAATTTTGAAAAATGGAAAAAGTGAAATATTGGTCCTTGGAATAATAATCTTGGCATGTTTGGTCCTTTGGAGCACTTTGGGAAATGTACAACTTAAGCCCATCATCTTTGGTAAAATTACAAAAATGGTCCTTGTATTTTGATATCTTACCAACCGGACCCTTAATATCTTAAATCCAAAACCAAACCAAACCCCATCCAAAGCCCAAGCCCAATCCCTTTTTACCCGGCCCAACCCCAAACTAATAAAACCCACCCCCAGGTCAAACAGTCAACAGGGTGAAACACACGGTCAAACAGACCGTCTTCCCCACCATTTCCCCTGTTTTTCTGCTACTCTGTCTCCCCCCCTCTACCTTTTCACCAAACTAAGCCACCCACAATTAATGTTCTTAACCAACCAAACCAACCCCCACCATCCACAATTAATAACCTCACCCGTCCCACTAATATTGCCCCGTTTTATTTTTGGCGCCAAATTGGCAATCAATGGCTAGGATTGGTGATATCTCAATTGGACGATGGGGATATGGTCTTGAGTCAACAAAAGAGCCATTGAGACTCTCAAATTACAACAAGAATCCATGTGGGAGAGTGTGTGGATTATTTAAGAATCGAAGTATAAGTAGTAGCATATGTAAGCCTCAAAGGGCAAGTAGTATTGTAATTTTAGTTAATGTAATGTTTATTTTTCTTTTGTAATCAGTTTTCAAGTAATGAAAATTTCAGTTTAAGTTTATTTTCTTGTTTCTCAAATTTCAAGTTTCATCAAATATTTAAATTCTCATTATAAAGTGTAGTAGTGATCAAAAGCTGTTTGTAAACTCTTACAAGTTCAAACATAAAGTTTTTAGAAGCCTTACAAGCTTCTACAACAATCAGTGACTCAGTTTCAATAAATAATCAAAAATTATAAGAAAAATAAAAAAATAAAATAAAAAAAGAAAGTATGTTGCAGATTGAAGAAGGCATGGAGAACAGTACATTATGGATGGCTGTGGGTTAGTGACCTGTGGACGTCAATAGGTTGTTCTCTTTGGGTCCTGGTTCATTGGAAACTGCTTGGAAAGCTTTGTAAGCCTTTAATTTTGATTTCCATCATCTTAGTGTACAAGTACTAGTAGTGGTTTATCTTTGTCTATTTTGCTTGTTTATTGCTCAGTAGAACATGTGTGATCATTAGATAGTAGTTTGAGTTGATTTGAACATAGGCTTCTGTGTTCATAAGGTGTGTTTGGTTTATTTTGTATCAAGTGCATCAGTTGGATTCCTTGTTCATTTATTGTTGACACATCTCACTCAGGACCTAAGTAGACTTTAACAAACAACTTTTTAGTAGAAACTAGCATAGAAGTCAAAATCATATTAAATTTGGCCTAAAAACCTTCTGTGAAGGACTTAGAGAGGCACAGACCTCATTTCAAGTCACAAGTATAAGTTTTTGCTCATTTTGAACTTATTGTAGCTTATATAACTTAAACAAGTCATTAAATCAGGGTTTGAAGTTCATTTTGGTCAAATCTCACAAAATCTCAAAAAGTCAAAATTGCAATTTGTGCAAAATCTCAATTCTTGTGAGAATTTTATAGAATTTTGTGTTTGGATTTGGTACTTGAAACTTGTTGTGGTTGAAGTGTGTCAGCTGAACTCCATGAATCCATGGCTTGCTTATTTTTTAGATTTTTTACCTGAGCTTTGCAATAGCTTATTTTAGGGTGCAGGGAAAGGACCCTGCCCTGCACCAGGATTTTTAGCCAATTTCTTTGGCTTGTTGTGACCAAACCAGTGGACCCCACACTGGCCTTTTAGCTTATTTGAGCAGCTCATTAGCTGAGCTTGTTATACCATAGCTTATTTTCCAATTTGTGGCTTATTTACTAGGGCTGCATGCCCATTGAACTTTGTCCATTTTGCTTGTATGCTCGGCAAGCTCAGCTTTTGAGCCTGTTTTCCAAGCCCTCCCCTGACCCTACCTGTGGGACCCAGGGATCATACTTTAGCTTTTTAGAAAGCCAATAAGCTCAGCTTATTGGCTTAACTTTTCATTTGGTCTTCCAAGCTCCCTAGTGGGCCCTACAGGCCTGCAAACTTGGCCCTTGTGACCTGTTTGGACTGTTTGGTATTTGGGATTGCTTATTGCTTATTATTTGCTTATTCCTAGTGCGTTTTGGTTTCATTTGGCTTATTATAAGTAGTTCTCAATCTGTTTAAAGCTTATTGGTGTTTATAATCTCATTTGGTAGCTTTTTCATTACAAGCAAAGTCCTAATAAGCTAAAAAGCTTAACTCTCAAACAAATAAGCCACCAAATTGCTTATTGTTAAGTTCCATTCAAACTTGCTTCACAAAAGTTGCCTAAAAACAGTTGATAAGCAGTTGTGAAAAAGAAAAATCCAAAAAATCCCAACTTAATAGAAGTGATAGCTTCTATTTAAGCCAATTGGCTTATTTCCTCAGCTTATTTATAATCAATTTTCATTTTTATATTTTTCCTAGGTTTCTTATTGTTAAAAATAATTTTAGTAATTTTCTCAGATTTTTTTTTTCATCATTTGGTATTTTTCTTAATTTAAGTTAGATTTTAATAATTAATAAATAGTTAATAATTAATAATAATTAATTAGAATATCAGAAAAATACAAATTTAGTTTTAAAATTAGTTTTTAAGTATTTAAAATTTTTCCAAATGTTATTTTCAATTTTCTAGTGTAATTTCATAATTAATTACTCCCTCCGTCTCATATTTATTGTCCATATTTGCATTTTAGGATATCTCAAAATAATTGTCAATTTTCCCTATTTTGTAAAAACTAGAGAATCAAGTGGAAGAATATTCCAATTTAGTGGTTGAAAATTAAAGTGTCCCCACTTTTATTAAACTTTGTGTATTCTCTCTCATGACAATAATTTTGAGACGGAGGGAGTAGAATTTAGGGTAATTTAAATAATTAAAAAGTAATTAGGAAATAAATAATTAATAATAATTAATTAAAAAGTCTTAAAAATATATTTTCAGTTTTAAAATTAGTTTTATATTATTTTATATTTTTCTAAGTTTAAATTTTATTTTTCTAGGTTAATTTCATAATTATTTGTATTTTAGGTTAATTTAAATAATTAAAAATAATTAGGAAATTAGTAATTAATTAATAATAATTATATAAATAGTGTAAAAATTAATTTTAATTTTCCAAAAATTTTATTAATCATTAGGTTTGTAAAAATATCATTTTCATATCCGTAGACTTTTTAGTTAATCAGTCTCACTTTTTATTACGTACGTCAGTTCACGTTTATAATCAAAACGTACGTTTTTAGGTTTTAGCTCAGTTCTTCTTAATCTAAATTCAAGTAATCAATCATATAGCTTTTCTAAGCTATTTCATTTCATAATTCTCAAAATAATTCTCATCACAACCCTTTCCTGTGAAAAATCACCCGATCACAAGCACGCTGAAGCACAATTCACACCTCGTCGGGTCATAA
Source organism: Artemisia argyi (assembly GCA_030686995.1). Classification (NCBI taxonomy): domain Eukaryota; kingdom Viridiplantae; phylum Streptophyta; class Magnoliopsida; order Asterales; family Asteraceae; genus Artemisia; species Artemisia argyi. The sequence continues at coordinate 103,385,193 of CM060704.1, read as the reverse complement.
CGACCCGGGGAAACCCCTATACTTCCATGGAGATTGACTCTAGGCTGTTTGACTTTGTTGACCATTCCTTGGTCAATATAAGTTGATTGTTTAGGGCAATCAAATTTTGGCACCGCTGTCGGGGAGGTGTGCGCGTTTCTGCAGCGTCTTTCGAGATTAGTGTTATTTCACCATCATCACTGTAAAATCCACTACTTTTGTAAATTTTCAAATCAAAACACAAAAAAGTCATGAACACTTTTCCTAAAGTGTTAAAACGCCAAAAAATTAAAAACAACAAAACAGATCGTAACGTTTTCTGAATCGGGTTTCTTTTAAGGTAATTCTTAAAGAGATACGATTTTGGATAACGAGATGATACCAAAAATAATTCCAAAAGTTTTTTCACATATACACAAAAACCCAAAAACATCCATCTTTTCTTGTGAATAATAATACATAAAAATAAACCGTCGCAAACCAAGACAGAACACCTACCAACTGGGGGTGTGGTCATAATAAGTTCCCAAACATAAGATCAAAACTTGCCTTTGTATCCCTGTGAGTGGTATACCTTTTTTAAAGAAGCCACTTGTTTGTGATTATAGGTTTAAGTTCACTGTCGTTTTGCCTCGATTTTTTTTGAGTGAGTTTTGTTTTTAGTGCATGCGCACTCGTTCTTCAAGGTCCACTAGCCCATTACGTGAGCTTGTTAGGAAACCTCGAAGACCTCGTAGACGTTCAGCACCAACAGTCGGATCTGAGATCCGTACTGTTGCCACATCTGTTGTCACCATGGCGGAAGACCGCCCCATGTGTGAGCTTCTCCAAGCACCCATCGAGGGTTACGGAGATGCCATTGTTGTTCCAGCCATCGTGGCTGATAATTTTGAGCTCAAAACCGGGTTACTCAATCTTGTAACCTCAAGCCAATTCTACGGTTTTGAGACGGACGATCCTCATGCTCACATTCAATGGTTCAATAAAATCACTTCAACCATCAAATACAAGAATATCCCTTGTGAAGCAATCAAACTTCTTCTCTTCCCATTCTCCCTCGAGGGACAAGCCCGGATTTGGCTTGAAAAACAACCTCCTCGATCTATTGAGACATGGGAAGATCTTGTAAAAAAAATTGTGAATGAATTCTTCCCACCTTCCAAGACCACGAGTCTTAAGAATGAAATCACCAAGTTCACTCAGAAATATGATGAATCATTTGGTGAAGCGTGGGATCATTTCAAAGAATTACTTCGCAAGTGTCCACATCATGGTTTCTCAGAGTTGATGCAACTCGATACTTTCTACAATGGCGTAAGCCAAGCTGATCAGGATTCTCTCAATGCCTCTGCGGGAGGTAACTTCTTGAGTAGAACCACCAAAGAAGCTTTGCAAATCATAGAAAACAAGTCCAAGGTCCGCTCTACATGAAGCAAACCGATTGTTTCCCAAATCAATGCGGGTCCTTCTACTTCATCTTCTGTGGGTCAGTCTAGCACGGATGCTAAGATTGACAAGCTCACTGAAGCTATTCAAGCCTTGGTTCTCGCCCAACAAAAGAAAGTCTCCTTTCCACAACATCCTCCACCTACTGAGGTTAAAAAAGTGGAAGTCTGTGTAACCTGTGGTGGGCCGCATGCCTACTATAATTGCACAGCTACTGATGGTACTCCATATGAAGCTCATGTTGTTGTCGGGTCCCAAAATCAAGGAGGCAATCAATACCGCCCTCATACGGACCCAAACTATCGTCCTCACCACTACCTTGGACCTCCCGGTTTTAATCCAAACCAAAATGTTCAAAACCGTGGCCAAAATCAAAATAGAGTGAACCAAGGTTTTCAAAACCAAGGTAACTTCAATCAGGGTCACGATTTTTAAAATCAAAACCAAGGTTTCCAAAATCAAGGTTTCCAACATCAAAATCAAGGAAACTTTAATCAAAACCAAGGTCAGGGTAATTTCAATCCCGGGAATTTTCATGGAAACAACAACCAGAATCAAGGGAATTTCCAACATCAAAATCAATGAAATTTCAACCAAGGTCCCAACCAAAACAATCGAGCTCAAAATTTCAATAATCCACCTCAAGCTATTGTTCCTACTAGGCCTTCATCTGATGAGTTGTTAAAGCAATTTATGAAATCCCAAGAAGAGTTGAACAAGTTGCTGGTCAGCCAGATTTCTAATATCAAGAAGTCTTTAAATGATCGACCCTTGGGCTCAGGTACTACTTTACCGAGCAACACGATCGCTAACCCGAGGGGCGATGCTAAGGCGATCACAACAAGAAATGGTGCTTCATATGATGAACCCGCGATTCCTACTACCTCTTCTTCCTCTCCTCCAAAGGTAGTGGAACGTGAACCTGAGATGACAAAGGACAATGTGCAACCTCCTAGCTCACGAAGTACAGCACACGTCCAACCTCAGGTAATTCCAGAAACCAGATGTAAGCCTGGAGTTGTCTTTGAACCACCAGAAACTCCAGGGGACAACCCTAAATCCAAAACTTCTATTCCTTACCCATCACGTCTCAATGAACAAAAGCTCCGCGGAAAGGCTAGTCACCAAATGGATAAATTTTTCCAAATCTTACAAGATTTGCACTTTAACATTAGCTTCGCGGACGCTATTCTCTTGATGCCCAAGTTTACATCTGATTGAGGCAAAAGCAGTCAACTAAAGTCAACCACTGATGTGGTCAATATAGTCAAACTCTTTAGGCTCAATGCTCCGCGGAATATAGTGGTTTCCCCGGGTCGTTATGTCCCGACGAGGTGTGAATGGCTATCAAACGGGTCTGTGATCGGGTGAATTTGGACAGAAAGAGGTTTGAGATTGATTAAACTAAGGAATCTACAAGGAAATATCTTAAACAAGCTATATTAACAAGACTGGAAAGTTGGAAAAACCAGAAACGTTTTAAACCTAAAAACGTGTACGTTCAGTTTTGAAATAACGCGAACGCACAAAATAAAACGCGAGTTTTTGTGAAATAAAATACTTCCAAAGATGAAAATCACATTTTTACAATCCTAATAATATAAGAAAATTTTTAGAAAATTAAAATTAATTTTTACACTATTTAATTAATTATTATTAATTACTCCCTCCGTCTCAAAATTATAGTCCCCTTTTGATTTTTTCGGTCTTTCTTTCTCAACTTTGACCTTAAATATTTTTGTTTATATTACATAATACTTGATGCAAAATATATGAATGAATTGAGTTTTAAATGTATTTTTCATTGGTATAATTTTCATCAACTATTGTATAACACAAACAAAAATATTTAAAGTCAAAGTTGAGAAAGAAAGACCGAAAAAGTCAAAAGGGGACTATAATTTTGGGACGGAGGTAGTAATTACTAATTATTAATAACTTAACTAATTTAAATTATTAAAAATAACAAAATAACTTAGAAAACTAAGAAAATTTTTACAAATCTAATTAACCATCACAGGAATCCTAAAAAATTATAAAAAGTTTGTTTTATAAGTTTTTACACTATTTTACTAATTATTATATTTAATATTAATTAATTACTAATTAAACTAAATAAATTATAAAAACTAGCAAATGAACAGTAGAAATTACAAGAAAATTTATAAAATTATTTTACAATATATAAAAGCTAGGAAAAATATAGAAACTAGGGTTTACTTAATAAAAAATAATTTTGCTATTTAATACTTAATATTAATTAATAATTAATAAAACTAATATTAAATCTAATAAATACTAAATGACAAAATAAAAATCTAGAAAAATTACTGAAATTACTTTAATATAAAAGGAAATTAAGAAAAATATAAAAACGCAAGTTACTTAATAAAAATCTAAAAATGAAAATTAAAATTTAAATTACATTAAATAGAAACTATCACTTGAAATTAAATTGTTTTTTCTGGATTTTTCTTTTACAAAACTCTTAGGAATATAAAAACATGAAACTTTTGTGAAAACAAAATTTCCAAAGCTTAAAAATAAGCCAAATGCAAGCTAAAAAGCTTGACAGTTGACTTTGGTTGACCAAAACAAGAAATAAGCCCAAATGGACTTAAGTGGGACCCACAAGGGTGAAACTAGGTTTAGATATGTTGTTGGGACAGGATTAAGTCAGAATAAGCAATTGGAGTCCAATTAATAAGCAAATAAGCTTCAATAAGCCATTACTTATGGGTGGACTGAGACAGATTTGGGACAAACTTTGGGACTGTCTAGGGGGCCCACAAGGGTGATTGGGGTCACAAGCTTGGGTGCAATGGAAAGCCACCCAACTTGGGAGTTCAAAGAACCAAGAGTGAAGCAATGGGTCCCACTGTGGAGGGCTGCAGCCACCACCAAAGGTGGTGGTGGTGTGGTGGTCTGCTGATGCAGGGGAGCTATCTTCCCCTGCAGCTGACTTTGGAGGACAATGGGGCCCACAGAAAAAATTGTAAAAATCAAACAACAATGGGGATCAATAGATGAGGTGGTGGACTACAAGTCCTGAAAAGATCAAGACCTAGATCTAACCACAAAATTCTATAAAAATCTTGCAAGAAATGGAAAAAACTGAAAACATGCAATTTGACTTTTCATGAAAAACTTGAGGTTTGACTATTTTGAACTTCTGATGACCTAATTTCTTCCTAAATGTGATATTGAGATGATTTATGAGATGACTAACGTAGATGCAACCTATTTCTAACAACCCTTAAAGATTGCAGCTTCACTTTAACAAAGGTTAACACAGATTTTGACCAAGAAGTAAATTTTGACTTTTAACCTTAAAGTGACTAATATACTGACTTATGCAGCCTAAATGAACATAAAGGAATCTAGTTATGAAGAAAGTTCACCAAACAAATCACAAGAGTACACGGATTTGGCTTAAACCAAACACCCCAATATATACTAATCTGTTTATGATTTTAAGATGCAAATGGTTGTTAAAAGCTATCCTACTGATGTTACCCTAGGATATAAGCCATGGGGGACTGAATACAACTAACTTAACAGAAAGCAATCACAACAAACAGCTCAAAGAGATTAAGCACTTTTATGAATGAAATACAAAAATCAAGCAAAGAAAAGGTAATAACTCACAACTGCTTCCTGCTCACCAAGGGTAACTTAGCTCCACAATCAACTTAGGACAAAGGATTAAGGATCTAAGAATCTTCCACTGTAGAGAATAAGCTCCAAAGCTTACATCAACTAGCAGTTTGACTTGCAGTTGACTTTTTTGGACTTTTTAAGTAGAAGCAGGAAATAAGGAGCAATGAACTTACAAATAGGTATGGGAGCTATCATAAGCCTTAGTAAGCTTCTGGATCACTTAAAAAACTAATCTTAACAATACTAATAATGAAATAAGATTTTGAGCATTTGTAAGTAAAATCTGATAAAGAAACTTAGAACTTAATTAAATGATCAAAGGAGCTTTTACATACACTAAAGAGTCTGAAATTACATTTTTAAAGCAAGGAAATCAACAGAAAATCTGAAATACATTAAATTGACATTAATTCTAAACTAAAAATCTATTCTACTCTAACTAATACTTCCTCATCACTTTTTCTTCATTTAAATAGGTCCTGGAGATATCTTCTGTCTTTCCCACATGTAATCTCAGCCATTTGATGGCTTTAAGTGATCCTAGCCATTCATTCCCATTTTGGCGGGAAAAGGGATTGGAATTCTGAGTGGAGTTTGGTGAGGTGTAGGTGAGATATTAAATGAGGGGGAGAGTTGGTTTGGTGAGAATATTAATTGAGGTTGAGAGTTTGGTGAAGGTAGCATGGAGGAGGGGGGGGGGGAGTTTCCCTAGTTTTGTGGGATATGGTTGGGAGGGAAGATGGGTCAAAGGTGGGGGTTGACTGAGGTGGTTATAAAACGGGGTGTTTGTTTTATTTATTTGTTGTTGGGCCGGGTTAAATAAAAAGGGGGTGTTGGGCTGGGATATATGTGGATCAGGCTTGGTGTTTTGTTTGTATTAATATCAAGGATCCGTTTGTTTGTAGCCCAAAAATCACAAGGACCATATGTGCAATTTGCTGAAACTTTGAGGGTAACTTCTGCCAATTGTTCAAAGTTATTCCATGGACCAAACATGACAAGTTTGAATATTACAAGGACCAAAAATTAATATTTTCCAAAATAAAACACCCGGGGACCAATTACGCCAAAATCCAAACATGAGCGACCAAAATGTAAATTTTCAAAACTTTTCATCCAAGGACCATTTTTGACAAATTTAGATTTTCCAAGGACCTTTATTGACTTTTCTTACAAAATAAATGCCCAGGGACTGTTTTTGTCAAATTTTGAAAGTTGGGGGACTGAAACTACCAATTATGCAAACTTTGAACGTTTTTCATCTGTTTTTACTCATTTTGCATCTAAAACATATAAAACACAATTTTGGAATATTTTTAGTATTTTGATGCATTTCTGAGTATTTTTGTATGTTTTGCAGTTCAGATTTGACCAAAAATGATGAGTGTTTGAGCACTCATCAATCTCCCACACTAAACTATTGCTAGTCCCTAGCAATAAACTGTTTTGAAAACTTAATGGATTTGAAACTCTTTACCAAAAGCCATTATTTCTGGAGTAGCCAAATGTATCAGTTCAAGTAAGAACTATGGTTCACTTGATAACCATGTGATTTTGAGCAAACCACCAGCTGTCAACGGATTTGATTCGTCTTTACCAAAAGCCGTTTGCTTCTGGACTAGCCAACTCTTGATGGACAAAGTCAACATCTTGGTGAGCTGATTACCAATTATGGTTTTTCCACTGCCTTTACCACAAGCCATAATCTTGCGGGCTAGCCAACTCATTCACTTTTTAGGATATGGCGAGTTGAGGTACCATACAATTTTGGGCAAATTGCAAGCCGTAAACGGATTTGATATATCTTTACCAAGAGCCGTTTGCTCCTGGATTAGCCAATCCTTTTGTCGTTTAGACATGGCGGACTGATAAACACAAAATTTTTGAAGCACAAGTGAAAATTTTTTAAAATTTTTGAGATTTTGGCCAAAACGGGGGTACTAGATAGTAAAATGTGATAAAATTCGCTAGAATACCCCCCACACTTAGAATGAATATTGTCCTAAATATTCAAAGTCCCGGCTATTATGTCGACTCTTTGAACGTAAAAGGGCAACATTACAATCTAAATGTGGAAACACCATTTTGTTTTTCACTTTATTTGTAACCACAGCAGGGGTAACTCCCCCACACTTAGGGTGAAAACCCTAAGTACATGCTACTGTTTTTGTTTACCGAGGCGCTAGCTTGACTCGACCCCGAATTCATTTGTTCTTGGGGAAGCATGATGTGGAAGAAACAATCTCAATCGGACTTTCATTCAAGATGTTTGGACAAACATTTGAAGCACGTGACAGTTCCACACCGATGAGATATAATCCCGGCTCAAGATAATGGTAAATAAAAATGCCGGGATCAAAGATAGCATCTTCATTCCCGAAGGAATGAAGAAGAGAGGAAGGCACCGAGAAGGTCATGAGAATAATCATGAAAGGATGCTCATACTCAAGATCAGGTTTAGTTTCCTGAATTTGGATTTTTTCGGTTAAGCTCTTAGGGTTAGAAAACATCCCGGGAGGGAGGGTGGGATAATTTGTCATAGAAATACAAATTCTCATGATTGAGAATCTTTCCCCCCCGAACATGATGTTTCTTGCCATCATACTCCGGAGGAGTCATGATAAGGTGATCAATGATAGGCTCAGAAGGTGTTTCATCAACATCACTGATGTCTCCATAAGATAAAGAATTTTCATCAGTGTTTGAATCACTAAGCCCGGTGTTGAGATAGGAATTGAGTGATGGATCATCATTCAATAAGCTTTCAAGGAAAATAATATCCCCCTCAGAATCAAGATAGTTATCATCAACTTCATAGAAAGTTGAACTATCTAAGGCAAGGAATGCTTCGACTTCTTCCAGATCATCTTTGAGATTAAAGAGATCATCATCACATCCCGATGGAAGTGGATTGGTGTTAGTGAGTTCATCGGCGAACTCCTCGAGAAGAAAGTCAACATTAGAGTGGGGAAGGGATTCATCAACATACTCAATGTCTCCATAAGATAAACAATCATCACTGGAATCAGAGACAGTCTCAATTTGATCATTTGGATTATCAGTGGGAGAAGGAATATCACACACTTGATCAAAAGTCCCCTGTGACTCTCTCGGGATTGGGACAAGGAACTCAACACTAGACTTTATTAATTCGTCCGATTCCTTATTAGGAACAGTGCTAAGATGCTCATCCCCCAAGTTCAGAGAGTGAGTGTGAACTTCGGGTGTGATATCAACAGACTGAGGGAGTGGAGAGGAGTTAGCATTCATGGATTGTACAAGTTCTATTTGATCTTCTGCTAGTAATTTCTCCGTTACATTACTTTCTCCCTGATTTTCAATGGGAGGAATCACAAATGATGAATCTGACGAACCCTTATAAAATTGAAGGATATCAAGGGTGTCTTCATTATCACTATCATCATCACAGTCTAGAAGAGCAGCTTTATGAAATTTGGCACGTGTTATAGCTGCTTGTTCTAAGACTAGCAATTCTTTCATGCTCAATTCGTTTCTTGCATCTCGTTCTTCAGCAAGTAATTCTGCCATAGATTTCTCACGAGAGTCTTGAAACGATGTAGTAACCAACTCCTCCTTAAGTTCTTTCAATATATCAAGAGCCTTTAGTAAAAGGTCTTGCTCAGTATCATGAGGAGTTGCTTGGATCATTTGGTATTGTGGAGGTGGGTCTGAAAACGAATAGTCGTAATTGTTACAAGGAAATGGATTCCTTGTTTGACAATCCGAGCTAGAGTGTGGACCTCCACAGTAATCACAACAGTAAAACTGATGTGGCTGTGGGTTGTATGTGCTAGAGTCATAATTGTTATCAGGAGACTGCTCATAGACAAGCGTGTTTCCCGATCGACAATCAGAGCTGTAGTGTGAACCACCACAGTACTCACAACAGTAAAACTGTTGAGTCTCATGGTGTGGTAGCTGGTGGAATAAATCAGTCGTGTCATGGTAGGAATAGGGATTCTGGTTATAGACAGACCCGTTTCCTGACTCTACCATGCCACAACTGGGGCAATTGCCACCATTATGAGGATTACCACACCAATGGCAAATAAGAAGGTGTGGATGAGACATAGAAAGAATCAAAAGTTCATAGAGGGGTAGGGATGAAGAATCAAAGATGTGAGAGGGTAAAGGTGAATATTTTTGGATTTTTGGATAAATATGTTATACAAATGATAAAGAAAATGTTTTAGTGTTTTTTGTGTTCGTTGAAAACTGAGTTTAAAATGTTTTCGGGAACAGTTTTGTTTTTATATGATAATAAGAAGAGAATATGAACAAGGATGGATAAATGTACAATGGAATGAATTCCAAAATCACTAGTCAGAAAAACCGTTTAAAATACGCGCACAACCTCCCCGGCAACGGCGCCAAATTTTGATTGAGGCGAAAGCAGTCAACTAAAGTCAACCACTAATGTGGTCAATATAGTCAAACTCCTTAGGCTCAATGCTCCGCGGAATATAGTGGTTTCCCCGGGTCGTTATGTCCCGACGAGGTGTGAATGGCTATCAAACGGGTCTGTGATCGGGTGAATTTGGACAGAAAGAGGTTTGAGATTGATTAAACTAAGGAATCTACAAGGAAATAGCTTAAACAAGCTATAATAACAAGACTGGAAAGTTGGAAAAACCAGAAACGTTTTAAACCTAAAAACGTGTACGTTCAGTTTTGAAATAACGCGAACGTACAAAATAAAACGCGAGTTTTTGTGAAATAAAATACTTACAAAGATGAAAATCACATTTTTACAATCCTAATAATATAAGAAAATTTTTAGAAAATTAAAATTAATTTTTACACTATTTAATTAATTATTATTAATTAATTACTAATTATTAATTACTTAACTAATTTTAATTAATTAAAATTATTAAAAATAACAAACTAACTTAGAAAATTAAGAAAAATTTTACAAATCTAATTAACCATCACAGGAATCCTAAAAAATTATAAAAAGTTTGTTTTATAAGTTTTTACACTATTTTACTAATTATTATATTTAATATAAATTAATTACTAATTAAACTAAATAAATTATAAAAACTAGCAAATGAACAGTAGAAATTACAAGAAAATTTCTAAAATTATTTTACAACATATAAAATCTAGGAAAAATATAAAAACTAGGGTTTACTTAATAAAAACTAATTTTGCTATTTATACTTAATATTAATTAATAAAACTAATATTAAATCTAATAAATACTAAATGACAAAACAAAAATCTGGAAAAATTACTGAAATTACTTTAATATAAAAGGAAATTAATAAAAATATAAAAATGCAAGTTACTTAATAAAAATCTAAAAATGAAAATTAAAATTTAAATTACATTAAATAGAAACTATCACTTGAAATTAAATTGTTTTTTCTGGATTTTTCTTTTACAAAACTCTTAGGAATATAAAAACATGAAACTTTTGTGAAAACAAAATTTCCAAAGCTTAAAAATAAGCCAAATGCAAGCTAAAAAGCTTGACAGTTGACTTTGGTTGACCAAAACAAGAAATAAGCCCAAATGGACTTAAGTGGGACCCACAAGGGTGAAACTTGGTTTAGATATGTTGTTGGGACATGATTAAGCCAGAATAAGCAATTGGAGTCCACTAAATAAGCAAATAAACTTCAATAAGCCATTAGTCATGGGTGGACTGAGACAGATTTGGGACAACTTTGGGACTGTCTAGGGGGCCCACAAGGGTGATTGGGGGCACAAGCTTGGGTGCAATGGAAAGCCACCCAGCTTGGGAGTTCAAAGAACCAAGAGTGAAGCAATAGGTCCTACTGTGGAGGGCTGCAGCCACCACCAAAGGTGGTGGTGGTGTGGTGGTCTGCTGATGCAGGGGAGCTATCTTCCCCTGCAGCTGACTTTGGAGGTCAATGGGGCCCACAGAAAAAATTGTAAAAATCAAACAACAATGGGGATCAATAGATGAGGTGGTGGACTACAAGTCCTAAAAAGATCAAGACCTAGATCTAATCTGTTTATGAAGAAAGTTCACCAAACAAATCACAAGAGTACACGGATTTGGCTTAAACCAAACACCCCTATATATACTAATCTGTTTATGATTTTAAGATGCAAATGGTTGTTGAAAGCTATCCTACTGATGTTACCCTAGGATATAAGCCATGGGGGACTGAATACAACTAACTTAACAGAAAGCAATCACAACAAACAGCTCAAAGAGATTAAGCACTTTTATGAATGAAATACAAAAATCAAGCAAAGAAAAGGTAATAACTCACAACTGCTTCCTGCTCACCAAGGGTAACTTAGCTCCACAATCAACTTAGGACAAAGGATTAAGGATCTAAGAATCTTCCACTGTAGAGAATAAGCTCCAAAGCTTACATCAACTAGCAGTTTGACTTGCAGTTGACTTTTTTGGACTTTTTAAGTAGAAGCAGGAAATAAGGAGCAATGAACTTACAAATAGGTTTGGGAGCTATCATAAGCCTTAGTAAGCTTCTGGATCACTTAAAAAACTAATCTTAACAATACTAATAATGAAATAAGATTTTGAGCATTTGTAAGTAAAATCTGATAAAGAAACTTAGAACTTAATTAAATGATCAAAGGACCTTTTACATACACTAAAGAGTCTGAAATTACATTTTTAAAGCAAGGAAATCAACAGAAAATCTGAAATACATTAAATCGACATTAATTCTAAATTAAAAGTCTATTCTACTTTAACTAATACTTCCTCATCACTTTTTCTTCATTTACATAGGTCCTGGAGATATCTTCTGTCTTTCCCACTTGTAATCTCAGCCGTTTGATGGCTTTAAGTGATCCTAGCCATTCATTCCCATTTTGGCGGGAAAAGGGATTGAAATTCTGAGTAGAGTTTGGTGAGGTGTAGGTGAGATATTAAATGAGGGGGAGGGTTGGTTTGGTGAGAATATTAATTGAGGTTGAGAGTTTGGTGAAGGTAGCATGGAGGAGGGGGGGGGAGTTTCCCTAGTTTTGTGGGATATGGTTGGGAGGGAAGATGGGTCAAAGGTGGGGGTTGACTGAGGTGGTTATAAAACGGGGTGTTTGTTTTATTTATTTGTTGTTGGGCCGGGTTAAATAAAAAGGGGGTGTTGGGCTGGGATATATGTGGATCAGGCTTGGTGTTTTGTTTGTATTAATATCAAGGATCCGTTTGTTTGTAGCCCAAAAATCACAAGGACCATATGTGCAATTTGCTGAAACTTTGAGGGTAACTTCTGCCAATTGTTCAAAGTTATTCCATGGACCAAACATGACATGTTTGAATATTACAAGGACCAAAAATTAATATTTTCCAAAATAAAACACCCGGGGACCAATTATGCCAAAATCCAAACTTGAGGGACCAAAATGTAAATTTTCAAAACTTTTCATCCAAGGACCATTTTTGACAAATTTAGATTTTCCAAGGACCGTTATTGACTTTTTTTACAAAATAAATGCCTAGGGACTATTTTTGTCAAATTTTGAAAGTTGGGGGACTGAAACTACCAATTATGCAAACTTTGTACGTTTTTCATCTGTTTTTACTCATTTTGCATCTAAAACATATAAAACACAATTTTGGAATATTTTTAGTATTTTGATGCATTTCTGAGTGTTTTTGTATGTTTTGCAGTTCAGATTTGACCAAAAATGATGAGTGTTTGAGCACTCATCAATCCCCCACACTAAACTATTGCTAGTCCCTAGCAATAAACTGTTTTGAAAACTTAATGGATTTGAAACTCTTTACCAAAAGCTATTACTTCTGGAGTAGCCAAATGTATCAGTTCAAGTAAGAACTATGGTCCACTTGATAACCATGTGTTTTTGAGCAAACCACCAGCTGTCAACGGATTTGATTCGTCTTTACCAAAAGCCGTTTGCTTCTGGACTAGCCAACTCTTGATGGACAAAGTCAACATCTTGGTGAGCTGATTACCAATTATGGTTTTTCCACTGCCTTTACCACAAGCCATAATCTTGCGGGCTAGCCAACTCATTCACTTATTAGGATATGGCGAGTTGAGGTACCATACAATTTTGGGCAAATTGCAAGCTGTAGGATTTGATATATCTTTACCAAGAGCCGTTTGCTCCTGGATTAGCCAATCCTTTTGTCGTTTAGACATGGCGGACTGATAAACACAAAAATTTTGAAGCACAAGTGAAAATTTTTTAAAATTTTTGAGATTTTGGCCAAAACGGGGGTACTAGATAGTAAAATGTGATAAAATTCGCTAGAATACCCCCCACACTTAGAATGAATATTGTCCTCAATATTCAAAGTCCCGGCTATTATGTCGACTCTTTGAACGTAAAAGGGCAACATTACAATCTAAATGTGGAAACACCATTTTGTTTTTCACTTTATTTGTAACCACAGCAGGGGTAACTCCCCCACACTTAGGGTGAAAACCCTAAGTACATGCTACTGTTTTTATTTACCGAGTCGCTAGCTTGACTCGACCCCGAATTCATTTGTTCTTGGGGAAGCATGATGTGGAAGAAATAATCTCAATCGGACTTTCATTCAAGTTGTTTGGACAAACATTTGAAGCACGTGAAAGTTCCACACCGATGAGATATAATCCCGGCTCAAGATAATGGTAAATAAAAATGCCGGGATCAAAGATGGTATCTTCATTCCCGAAGGAATGAAGAAGAGAGGAAGGCACCTAGAAGGTCATGAGAATAATCATGAAAGGATGCTCATCCTCAAGATCAGGTTTAGTTTCCTGAATTTGGATTTTGTCGGTTAAGCTCTTAGGGTTAGAAAACATCCCGGGAGGGAGGGTGGGATAATTTGTCATAGAAATACAAATTCTCATGATTGAGAATCTTTCCCCCCGAACATGATGTTTCTTGCCATCATACTCCGGAGGAGTCATGATAAGGTGATCAATGATGGGCTCAGAAGGTGTTTCATCAACATCACTGATGTCTCCATAAGATAAAGAATTTTCATAAGTGTTTGAATCACTAAGCCCGGTGTTGAGATAGGAATTGAGTGATGGATCATCATTCAATAAGCTTTCAAGGAAAAGAATATCCCCCTCAGAATCAAGATAGTTATCATCAACTTCATACAAAGTTGAACTATCTAAGGCAAGGAATGCTTCGACTTCTTCCAGATCATCTTTGAGATTAAAGAGATCATCATCACATCCCGATGGAAGTGGATTGGTGTCAGTGAGTTCATCGGCGAACTCCTCGAGAAGAAAGTCAACATTAGAGTGGGGAAGGGATGCATCAACATACTCAATGTCTCCATAAGATAAACAATCATCACTGGAATCAGAGACAGTCTCAATTTGATCATTTGGATTATCAGTGGGAGAAGGAATATCACACACTTGATCAAAAGTCCCCTGTGACACCCTCGGGATTGGGACAAGGATCTCAACACTAGACTTTATTAATTCGTCCGATTCCTTATTAGGAACAGTGCTAAGATGCTCATCCCCCAAGTTCAGAGAGTGAGTGTGAACTTCGGGTGTGATATCAACAGACTGAGGGAGTGGAAAGGAGCTAGCATTCATGGATTGTACAAGTTCCATTTGATCTTCTGCTAGTAATTTCTCCGTCACATTACTTTCTCCCTGATTTTCAATGGGAGGAATCACAAATGATGAATCTGACGAACCCTTATAAAATTGAAGGATATCAAGGGTGTCTTCATTATCACTATCATCATCACAGTCTAGAAGAGCAGCTTATGAAATTTGGCACGTGTTATAGCTGCTTGTTCTAAGACTAGCAATTCTTCTATGCTCAATTCGTTTCTTGCATCTCGTTCTTCAGCAAGTAATTCTGCCATAGATTTCTCACGAGAGTCTTGAAACGATGTAGTAACCAACTCCTCCTTAAGTTCTTTCAATATATCAAGAGCCTTTAGTAAAAGGTCTTGCTCAGTATCATGAGGAGTTGCTTGGATCATTAGGTATTGTGGAGGTGGGTCTGAAAATGAATAGTCGTAATTGTTACAAGGAAATGGAATCCTTGTTTGACAATCCGAGCTAGAGTGTGGACCTCCACAGTAATCACAACAGTAAAACTGATGTGGCTGTGGGTTGTATGTGCTAGAGTCATAATTGTTATCAAGAGACTGCTCATAGACAAGCGTGTTTCCCGATCGACAATCAGAGCTGTAGTGTGAACCACCACAGTACTCACAACAGTAAAACTGTTGAGTCTCATGGTGTGGTAGCTGGTGGAATAAATCAGTCGTGTCATGGTAGGAATAGGGATTCTGGTTATAGACAGACCCGTTTCCTGACTCTACCTTGCCACAACTGGGGCAATTGCCACCATTATGAGGATTACCACACCAATGGCAAATAAGAAGGTGTGGATGAGACATAGAAAGAATCAAAAGTTCATAGAGGGGTAGGGATGAAGAATCAAAGATGTGAGAGGGTAAAGGTGAATATTTTTGGATTTTTGGATAAACATGTTATACAAATGATAAAGAAAATGTTTTAGTGTTTTTTGTGTTCGTTGAAAACTGAGTTTAAAATGTTTTCGGGAACAGTTTTCTTTTTATATGATAATAAGAAGAGAATATGAACAAGGATGGATAAATGTACAATGGAATGAATTTCAAAATCACTAATCAGAAAAACCGTTTAAAATACGCGCACAACCTCCCCGGCAACGGCGCCAAATTTTGATTGAGGCAAAAGCAGTCAACTAAAGTCAACCACTAATGTGGTCAATATAGTCAAACTCCTTAGGCTCAATGCTCCGCGGAATATAGTGGTTTCCCCGGGTCGTTATGTCCCGACGAGGTTTGAATGGCTATCAAACGGGACTGTGATCGGGTGAATTTGGACAGAAAGAGGTTTGAGATTGACTAAACTAAGGAATCTACAAGGAAATAGCTTAAACAAGCTATATTAACAAGACTGGAAAGTTGGAAAAACCAGAAACGTTTTAAACCTAAAAACGTGTACGTTCAGTTTTGAAATAACGCGAACGTACAAAATAAAACGCGAGTTTTTGTGAAATAAAATACTTACAAAGATGAAAATCACATTTTTACAATCCTAATAATATAAGAAAATTTTTAGAAAATTAAAATTAATTTTTACACTATTTAATTAATTATTATTAATTAATTACTAATTATTAATTACTTAACTAATTTTAATTAATTTAAATTATTAAAAATAACAAACTAACTTAGAAAATTAAGAAAAATTTTAAAAATCTAATTAACCATCACAGGAATCCTAAAAAATTATAAAAAGTTTGTTTTATAAGTTTTTACACTATTTTACTAATTATTATATTTAATATAAATTAATTACTAATTAAACTAAATAAATTATAAAAACTAGCAAATGAACAGTAGAAATTACAAGAAAATTTCTAAAATTATTTTACTACATATAAAAGCTAGGAAAAATATAAAAACTAGGGATTACTTAATAAAAACTAATTTTGCTATTTAATACTTAATATTAATTAATAAAACTAATATTAAATCTAATAAATACTAAATGACAAAATAAAAATCTGGAAAAATTACTGAAATTACTTTAATATAAAAGGAAATTAATAAAAATATAAAAATGCAAGTTACTTAATAAAAATCTAAAAATGAAAATTAAAATTTAAATTACATTAAATAGAAACTATCACTTGAAATTAAATTGTTTTTTCTGGATTTTTCTTTTACAAAACTCTTAGGAATATAAAAACATGAATCTTTTGTGAAAACAAAATTTCCAAAGCTTAAAAATAAGCCAAATGCAAGCTAAAAAGTTTGACAGTTGACTTTGGTTGACCAAAACAAGAAATAAGCCCAAATGGACTTAAGTGGGACCTACAAGGGTGAAACTTGGTTTAGATATGTTGTTGGGACATGATTAAGCCAGAATAAGCAATTGGAGTCCACTAAATAAGCAAATAAGCTTCAATAAGCCATTAGTCATGGGTGAACTGAGACAAATTTGGGACAACTTTGGGACTGTCTAGGGGGCCCACAAGGGTGATTGGGGGCACAAGCTTGGGTGCAATGGAAAGCCACCCAGCTTGGGAGTTCAAAGAACCAAGAGTGAGGCAATAGGTCCCACTGTGGAGGGCTGCAGCCACCACCAAAGGTGGTGGTGGTGTGGTGGTCTGCTGATGCAGGGGAGCTATCTTCCCCTGCAGCTGACTTTGGAGGTCAATGGGGCCCACAGAAAAAATTGTAAAAATCAAACAACAATGGGGATCAATAGATGAGGTGGTGGACTACAAGTCCTGAATAGATCAAGACCTAGATCTAACTACAAAATTCTATAAAAATCTTGCAAGAAATGGAAAAAACTGAAAACATGCAATTTGACTTTTCATGAAAAACTTGAGGTTTGACTATTTTGAACTTCTGATGACCTAATTTCTTCCTAAATGTGATATTGAGATGATTTATGAGATGACTAACCTAGATGCAACCTATTTCTAACAACCCTTAAAGATTGCAGCTTCACTTTAACAAAGGTTAACACAGATTTTGACCAAGAAGTAAATTTTGACTTTTAACCTTAAAGTGACTAATATACTGACTTATGCAGCCTAAATGAACCTAAAGGAATCTAGTTATGAAGAAAGTTCACCAAACAAATCACAAGAGTACACGGATTTGGCTTAAACCAAACACCCCTATATATACTAATCTGTTTATGATTTTAAGATGCAAATGGTTGTTGAAAGCTATCCTACTGATGTTACCCTAGGATATAAGCCATGGGGGACTGAATACAATTAACTTAACAGAAAGCAATCACAACAAACAGCTCAAAGAGATTAAGCACTTTTATGAATGAAAAACAAAAATCAAGCAAAGAAAAGGTAATAACTCACAACTGCTTCCTGCTCACCAAGGGTAATTTAGCTCCACAATCAACTTAGGACAAAGGATTAAGGATCTAAGAATCTTCCACTGTAGAGAATAAGCTCCAAAGCTTACATCAACTAGCAGTTTGACTTGCAGTTGACTTTTTTGGACTTTTTAAGTAGAAGCAGGAAATAAGGAGCAATGAACTTACAAATAGGTATGGGAGCTATCATAAGCCTTAGTAAGCTTCTGGATCACTTAAAAAACTAATCTTAACAATACTAATAAAGAAATAAGATTTTGAGCATTTGTAAGTAAAATCTGATAAAGAAACTTAGAACTTAATTAAATGATCAAAGGAGCTTTTACATACACTAAAGAGTCTGAAATTACATTTTTAAAGCAAGGAAATCAACAGAAAATCTGAAATACAATAAATCGACATTAATTCTAAAATAAAAATCTATTCTACTCTAACTAATACTTCCTCATCAGTTTTTCTTCATTTAAATAGGTCCTGGAGATATCTTCTGTCTTTCCCACATGTAATCTCAGCCGTTTGATGGCTTTAAGTGATCCTAGCCATTCATTCCCATTTTGGCGGGAAAAGTGATTGGAATTCTGAGTGGAGTTTGGTGAGGTGTAGGTGAGATATTAAATGAGGGGGAGGGTTGGTTTGGTGAGAATATTAATTGAGGTTGAGAGTTTGGTGAAGGTAGCATGGAGGAGGGGGGGGGGAGTTTCCCTGGTTTTGTGGGATATGGTTGGGAGGGAAGATGGGTCAAAGGTGGGGGTTGACTGAGGTGGTTATAAAACGGGGTGTTTGTTTTATTTATTTGTTGTTGGGCCGGGTTAAATAAAAAGGGGGTGTTGGGCTGGGATATATGTGGATCAGGCTTGGTGTTTTGCTTGTATTAATATCAAGGATCCGTTTGTTTGTAGCCCAAAAATCACAAGGACCATATGTGCAATTTGCTGAAACTTTGAGGGTAACTTCTGCCAATTGTTCAAAGTTATTCCATGGACCAAACATGACAAGTTTGAATATTACAAGGACCAAAAATTAATATTTTCCAAAATAAAACACCCGGGGACCAATTATGCCAAAATCCAAACATGAGGGACCAAAATGTAAATTTTCAAAACTTTTCATCCAAGGACCATTTTTGACAAATTTAGATTTTCCAAGGACCTTTATTGACTTTTCTTACAAAATAAATGCCTAGGGATTGTTTTTGTCAAATTTTGAAAGTTGGGGGACTGAAACTACCAATTATGCAAACTTTGTACGTTTTTCATCTGTTTTTACTCATTTTGCATCTAAAACATATAAAACACAATTTTGGAATATTTTTAGTATTTTGATGCATTTCTGAGTGTTTTTGTATGTTTTGCAGTTCAGATTTGACCAAAAATGATGAGTGTTTGAGCACTCATCAATCCCCCACACTAAACTATTGCTAGTCCCTAGCAATAAACTGTTTTGAAAACTTAATGGATTTGAAACTCTTTACCAAAAGCCATTACTTCTGGAGTAGCCAAATGTATCAGTTCAAGTAAGAACTATGGTCCACTTGATAACTATGTGTTTTTGAGCAAACCACCAGCTGTCAACGGATTTGATTCGTCTTTACCAAAAGCCGTTTGCTTCTGGACTAGCCAACTCTTGATGGACAAAGTCAACATCTTGGTGAGCTGATTACCAATTATGGTTTTTCCACTGCCTTTACCACAAGCCATAATCTTGCGGGCTAGCCAACTCATTCACCTTTTAGGACATGGCGAGTTGAGGTACCATACAATTTTGGGCAAATTGCAAGCCGTAAACGGATTTGATATATCTTTACCAAGAGCCGTTTGCTCCTGGATTAGCCAATCCTTTTGTCGTTTAGACATGGCGGACTGATAAACACAAAAATTTTGAAGCACAAGTGAAAAATTTTTAAAATTTTTGAGATTTTGGCCAAAACGGGGGTACTAGATAGTAAAATGTGATAAAATTCGCTAGAATACCCCCCACACTTAGAATGAATATTGTCCTCAATATTCAAAGTCCCGGCTATTATGTCGACTCTTTGAACGTAAAAGGGCAACATTACAATCTAAATGTGGAAACACCATTTTGTTTTTCACTTTATTTGTAACCACAGCAGGGGTAACTCCCCCACACTTAGGGTGAAAACCCTAAGTACATGCTACTGTTTTTGTTTACCGAGTCGCTAGCTTGACTCGACCCCGAATTCATTTGTTCTTGGGGAAGCATGATGTGGAAGAAACAATCTTAATCGGACTTTCATTCAAGATGTTTGGACAAACATTTGAAGCACGTGAAAGTTCCACACCGATGAGATATAATCCCGGCTCAAGATAATGGTAAATAAAAATGCCGGGATCAAAGATGGTATCTTCATTCCCGAAGGAATGAAGAAGAGAGGAAGGCACCGAGAAGGTCATGAGAATAATCTTGAAAGGATGCTCATCCTCAAGATCAGGTTTAGTTTCCTGAATTTGGATTTTGTCGGTTAAGCTCTTAGGGTTAGAAAACATCCCGGGAGGGAGGGTGGGATAATTTGTCATAGAAATAAAAATTCTCATGATTGAGAATCTTTCCCCCCGAACATGATGTTTCTTGCCATCATACTCCGGAGGAGTCATGATAAGGTGAACAATGATGGGCTCAGAAGGTGTTTCATCAACATCACTGATGTCTCCATAAGATAAAGAATTTTCATAAGTGTTTGAATCACTAAGCCCGGTGTTGAGATAGGAATTGAGTGATGGATCATCATTCAATAAGCTTTCAAGGAAAAGAATATCCCCCTCAGAATCAAGATAGTTATCATCAACTTCATACAAAGTTGAACTATCTAAGGCAAGGAATGCTTCAACTTCTTCCAGATCATCTTTGAGATTAAAGAGATCATCATCACATCCCGATGGAAGTGGATTGGTGTCAGTGAGTTCATCGGCGAACTCCTCGAGAAGAAAGTCAACATTAGAGTGGGGAAGGGATGCATCAACATACTCAATGCCTCCATAAGATAAACAATCATCACTGGAATCAGAGACAGTCTCAATTTGATCATTTGGATTATCAGTGGGAGAAGGAATATCACACACTTGATCAAAAGTCCCCTGTGACTCTCTCAGGATTGGGACAAGGATCTCAACACTAGACTTTATTAATTCGTCCGATTCCTTATTAGGAACAGTGCTAAGATGCTCATCCCCCAAGTTCAGAGAGTGAGTGTGAACTTCGGGTGTGATATCAACAGACTGAGGGAGTGGAAAGGAGCTAGCATTCATGGATTGTACAAGTTCCATTTGGTCTTCTGCTAGTAATTTCTCCGTCACATTACTTTCTCCCTGATTTTCAATGGGAGGAATCACAAATGATGAATCTGACGAACCCTTATAAAATTGAAGGATATCAAGGGTGTCTTCATTATCACTATCATCATAACAGTCTAGAAGAGCAGCTTTATGAAATTTGGCACGTGTTATAGCTGCTTGTTCTAAGACTAGCAATTCTTCCATGCTCAATTCGTTTCTAGCATCTCGTTCTTCAGCAAGTAATTCTGCCATAGATTTCTCACGAGAGTCTTGAAACGATGTAGTAACCAACTCCTCCTTAAGTTCTTTCAATATATCAAGAGCCTTTAGTAAAAGGTCTTGCTCAGTATCATGAGGAGTTGCTTGGATCATTTGGTATTGTGGAGGTGGGTCTAAAAACGAATAGTCGTAATTGTTACAAGGAAATGGATTCCTTGTTTGACAATCCGAGCTAGAGTGTGGACCTCCACAGTAATCACAACAGTAAAACTGATGTGGCTGTGGCTTGTATATGCTAGAGTCATAATTGTTATCAGGAGACTGCTCATAGACAAGCGTGTTTCCCGATCGACAATCAGAGCTGTAGTTTGAACCACCACAGTATTCACAACAGTAAAATTGTTGAGTCTCATGGTGTGGTAGCTGGTGGAATAAATCAGTCGTGTCATGGTAGGAATAGGGATTCTGGTTATAGACAGACCCGTTTCCTGACTCTACCATGCCACAACTGGGGCAATTGCCACCATTATGAGGATTACCACACCAATGGCAAATAAGAAGGTGTGGATGAGACATAGAAAGAATCAAAAGTTCATAGAGGGGTAGGGATGAAGAATCAAAGATGTGAGAGGGTAAAGGTGAATATTTTTGGATTTTTGGATAAACATGTTATACAAATGATAAAGAAAATGTTTTAGTGTTTTTTGTGTTCGTTGAAAACTGAGTTTAAAATGTTTTCGGGAACAGTTTTGTTTTTATATGATAATAAGAAGAGAATATGAACAAGGATGGATAAATGTACAATGGAATGAATTTCAAAATCACTAATCAGAAAAACCGTTTAAAATACGCGCACAACCTCCCCGGCAACGGCGCCAAATTTTGATTGAGGCAAAAGCAGTCAACTAAAGTCAACCACTAATATGGTCAATATAGTCAAACTCCTTAGGCTCAATGCTCCGCGGAATATAGTGGTTTCCCCGGGTCGTTATGTCCCGACGAGGTGTGAATGGCTATCAAACGGGTCTGTGATCGGGTGAATTTGGACAGAAAGAGGTTTGAGATTGATTAAACTAAGGAATCTACAAGGAAATAGCTTAAACAAGCTATATTAACAAGACTGGAAAATTGGAAAAACCAGAAACGTTTTAAACCTAAAAACGTGTACGTTCAGTTTTGAAATAACGCGAACGTACAAAATAAAACGCGAGTTTTTGTGAAATAAAATACTTACAAAGATGAAAATCACATTTTTACAATCCTAATAATATAAGAAAATTTTTGGAAAATTAAAATTAATTTTTACACTATTTAATTAATTATTATTAATTAATTACTAATTATTAATTACTTAACTAATTTTAATTAATTTAAATTATTAAAAATAACAAACTAACTTAGAAAATTAAGAAAAATTTTAAAAATCTAATTAACCATCACAGGAATCCTAAAAAATTATAAAAAGTTTGTTTTATAAGTTTTTACACTATTTTACTAATTATTATATTTAATATAAATTAATTACTAATTAAACTAAATAAATTATAAAAACTAGCAAATGAATAGTAGAAATTACAAGAAAATTTCTAAAATTATTTTACAACATATAAAAGCTAGGAAAAATATAAAAACTAGGGTTTACTTAATAAAAACTAATTTTGCTATTTAATACTTAATATTAATTAATAAAACTAATATTAAATCTAATAAATACTAAATGACAAAATAAAAATCTGGAAAAATTACTGAAATTACTTTAATATAAAAGGAAATTAATAAAAATATAAAAATGCAAGTTACTTAATAAAAATCTAAAAATGAAAATTAAAATTTAAATTACATTAAATAAAAACTATCACTTGAAATTAAATTGTTTTTTCTGGATTTTTCTTGTACAAAACTCTTAGGAATATAAAAACATGAAACTTTTGTGATAACAAAATTTCCAAAGCTTAAAAATAAGCCAAATGCAAGCTAAAAAGTTTGACAGTTGACTTTGGTTGACCAAAACAAGAAATAAGCCCAAATGGACTTAAGTGGGACCCACAAGGGTGAAACTTGGTTTAGATATGTTGTTGGGACATGATTAAGCCAGAATAAGCAATTGGAGTCCACTAAATAAGCAAATAAGCTTCAGTAAGCCATTAGTCATGGGTGGACTGAGACAGATTTGGGACAACTTTGGGACTGTCTAGGGGGCCCACAAGGGTGATTGGGGGCACAAGCTTGGGTGCAATGGAAAGCCACCCAGCTTGGGAGTTCAAAGAACCAAGAGTGAAGCAATAGGTCCCACTGTGGAGGGCTGCAGCCACCACCAAAGGTGGTGGTGGTGTGGTGGTCTGCTGATGCAGGGGAGCTATCTTCCCCTGCAGCTGACTTTGGAGGTCAATGGGGCCCACAGAAAAAATTGTAAAAATCAAACAACAATGGGGATCAATAGATGAGGTGGTGGACTACAAGTCCTGAAAAGATCAAGACCTAGATCTAACCACAAAATTCTATAAAAATCTTGCAAGAAGTGGAAAAAACTGAAAACATGCAATTTGACTTTTCATGAAAAACTTGAGGTTTGACTATTTTGAACTTCTGATGACCTAATTTCTTCCTAAATGTGATATTGAGATGATTTATGAGATGACTAACCTAGATGCAACCTATTTCTAACAACCCTTAAAGATTGCAGCTTCACTTTAACAAAGGTTAACACAGATATTGACCAAGAAGTAAATTTTGACTTTTAACCTTAAAGTGACTAATATACTGACTTATGCAGCCTAAATGAACCTAAAGGAATCTAGTTATGAAGAAAGTTCACCAAACAAATCACAAGAGTACACGGATTTGGCTTAAACCAAACACCCCTATATATACTAATCTGTTTATGATTTTAAGATGCAAATGGTTGTTGAAAGCTATCCTACTGATGTTACCCTAGGATATAAGCCATGGGGGACTGAATACAACTAACTTAACAGAAAGCAATCACAACAAACAGCTCAAAGAGATTAAGCACTTTTATGAATGAAATACAAAAATCAAGCAAAGAAAAGGTAATAACTCACAACTGCTTCCTGCTCACCAAGGGTAACTTAGCTCCACAATCAACTTAGGACAAAGGATTAAGGATCTAAGAATCTTCCACTGTAGAGAATAAGCTCCAAAGCTTACATCAACTAGCAGTTTGACTTGCAGTTGACTTTTTTGGACTTTTTAAGTAGAAGCAGGAAATAAGGAGCAATGAACTTACAAATAGGTATGGGAGCTATCATAAGCCTTAGTAAGCTTCTGGATCACTTAAAAAACTAATCTTAACAATACTAATAATGAAATAAGATTTTGAGCATTTGTAAGTAAAATCTGATAAAGAAACTTAGAACTTAATTAAATGATCAAAGGAGCTTTTACATACACTAAAGAGTCTGAAATTACATTTTTAAAGCAAGGAAATCAACAGAAAATCTGAAATACATTAAATCGACATTAATTCTAAACTAAAAATCTATTCTACTCTAACTAATACTTCCTCATCACTTTTTCTTCATTTAAATAGGTCCTGGAGATATCTTCTGTCTTTCCCACATGTAATCTCAGCCGTTTGATGGCTTTAAGTGATCCTAGCCATTCATTCCCATTTTGGCGGGAAAAGGGATTGGAATTCTGAGTGGAGTTTGGTGAGGTGTAGGTGAGATATTAAATGAGGGGGAGGGTTGGTTTGGTGAGAATATTAATTGAGGTTGAGAGTTTGGTGAAGGTAGCATGGAGGAGGGGGGGGGGGAGTTTCCCTGGTTTTGTGGGATATGGTTGGGAGGGAAGATGGGTCAAAGGTGGGGGTTGACTGAGGTGGTTATAAAACAGGGTGTTTGTTTTATTTATTTGTTGTTGGGCCGGGTTAAATAAAAAGGGGGTGTTGGGCTGGGATATATGTGGATCAGGCTTGGTGTTTTGTTTGTATTAATATCAAGGATCCGTTTGTTTGTAGCCCAAAAATCACAAGGACCATATGTGCAATTTGCTGAAACTTTGAGGGTAACTTGATGAGTGCTCAAACACTCATCATTTTTGGTATAATCTGAACTGCAAAACATACAAAAACACTCAGAAATGCATCAAAATACTAAAAATATTTCAAAATTGTGTTTTATATATTTTAGATGCAAAATGAGTAAAAACAGATAAAAAACGTATAAAGTTTGCAAAATTGGCAGTTTCAGTCCCCCAACTTTCATAAAATTACAAAACTAGTCCCTGGATATTCAAAATATGGAAAATTATCACCAAAGATCCTTTTACAATCATAAGTTGTCATATTTTGTCCTTTGGTGAAAAATCTGAAAAGTTTTGGAAATTTACAGTTTGGTCCCTGGAGTTTCACAAAATGACAGAATTGGTCCCTGGTGGGATATTTTTTGAAAGGAAAATCAGTTTTTATCCTTGGAAAATCAAAACGTGTCAAAAATAGTCCTTGGAATGAAAGATTGGTGAAAATTGCAAGTTTAGTCCCCGAGGTTTGGAAATTTACAAATTTGGTCCCCGGGAAATTTTGAAAAATGAAAATTGCAAAAAATGGTTTTTGGATTATTACACTTGGCAACATTGGTCCTTGGTGGTACTTTGGGAGAATTACAATTTCAATCCTTTGGTTTTGATAAAATTCAAAATTGGTCCTTGTATACACTACAAATACCAAATGGACCCTTGCTTTTATTACCAAATCCAAAACCAAACCTGCCCAATCCACCCTTTACCCCCTAGCCCAACTGCTACCCCAGCCCACCAAGCCCAATCACAAAACAAAACCCAATCCCGTTTTTAATAATTCCCACCCCCCGGTCAACTCAGTCAACGCCTTCACCACTCACCTCCCTAACCTGTTTTCCCACCATTAACCTCCCCTAATCCCAGTAATCATGTCTCCCCCCCTCCTCTCCAATCCCACAAAACACTCACCAACCCAACCAAACCTCCCCTCTCCTCATTAAATGTTTCACCAAATACCACAACTGCCCAATCCCTATTTTCACGCCAAAAAAGGATTTGAACGGCCAAGATGTGATGAAGCCATCCAACGGCCATGAATCAGTGTGGGAAAGATAGTGGAACTCCCTGGGAGCTATAAAAGTAAAAGAGAAGAGCAGAAGAAAAGTAGTAGAGTAGTAGTAGTTTAATTAGTATAGTTTAATTTCGTTTCAATTAATTTCTGTTTTCCAGTGTATGTTTTAAATTTCTAATGTTGTAATAAGCAAATCCTTGTATTTTAAACCTTTGTGATGCATTAATTTAAGTCTTTCAGTCTCATCTCAGTGTATGCTAATTTTTAGTAAAAATCTCATTTTTACTTAATTATTGTTAAGACTTAAGAGTGTTTGTTCTCTGATTGTTTAAGCTCAGTAGAGTTATTAAGAAGCTTTTAAAAGTTTCTTAACCTGTGAAACAAGTTTTAGGTTAAAAAACTTAAAAATACTCAAAATTCCAAATAAATAGGTGTTAAATAAAAAAAATTCAGAAAGGAAGGTGATTCAAGCATTGGAGCATGTTATATTCTGGATTTTCTTGGTTTAGGACCTCATGGGAGGTACTAGGATGTGTGTTGAGACCTGGTGACTTGTTTCTCAGCCAACTGCCATTGTAAGCATTTTTCAATTTTATTTGGCATTTAATATTTACAGATTTCAATTATTGTTTAACTTAGTAAATTTAGGTTTGGTTAATGTTAGTGTATGTTTAGGATCAGTTTCATGGATTAGTTGTTTCAATTGTTTCATTATACATCTCAACTGCCATCTTAAGGGGTGTTTGGTTTAGAGTGTTCACATAAGCTCTTGGCTGCTTTGGTTGTTTTTTATTGTTTAAGTATGCTACTATAGGTCCAAAAGGGTGAAGTAAATCATAAGAACCAATTATTGATCTAGGCTATTTGACTTTATTGACCATTCCTTGGTCAATTTAAGTTGGTGGTTTAGCATAAATCATAACTTCTGCCAATTGTTCAAAGTTATTCCATGGACCAAACATGACAAGTTTGAATATTACAAGGACCAAAAATTAATATTTTCCAAAATAAAACACCCGGGGACCAATTATACCAAAATCCAAACATGAGGGACCAAAATGTAAATTTTCAAAACTTTTCATCCAAGGACCATTTTTGACAAATTTAGATTTTCCAAGGACCTTTATTGACTTTTCTTACAAAATAAATGCCTAGGGACTGTTTTTGTCAAAATTTGAAAGTTGGGGACTAAAACTACCAATTATGCAAACTTTGTACGTTTTTCATCTGTTTTTACTCATTTTGTATCTAAAACTTATAAAACACAATTTTGGAATATGTTTAGCATTTTGATGCATTTCTGAGTGTTTTTGTATGTTTTGTAGTTCAGATTTGACCAAAAATGATGAGTGTTTGAGCACTCATCAGCATCAACAATCAAGAATCTGTTAAGTAATAAGGAAAAACTCTTCGAGATGGCTAGAACTCCTCTGAATGAGCACTGCTCAGCAGTTCTTTTGAAAAAGCTTCCCGAAAAGCTTGGAGACCCCGAGAAATTCCTCATTCCTTGTATTTTTCCGGGTATGGTTGAATGCTTCACCTTGGCCGATCTAGGTGCTAGCATCAACCTGATGCCATATTCTGTGTGGAAGAAACTCTCTCTTCCCGAACTTACTCACACGTGCATGACTTTAGAGCTTGCCGATCGATCGATTTCTCGTCCAATTGGCATAGCCGAGGACGTGTTCGTTACAGTGGGAAAGTTCCATTTTCCGGCAGATTTTGTGATTGTTGACTTTGTTGCCGATTCAAGGGTCCCTCTCATTCTTGGAAGGGGATTCCTTAGAACTGGGCATGCTCTCATCGATGTATTTGAGCAAGAGATCACATTGCGTGTTGGAACTAAAGCCATCACCTTCAACCTCAATCAAACTTCGAGGTACTCCTCCAGTTATGAATCTGAATCGGTGAACCAAATAGATGTCATCGATGTTGCTGCTGAGGAGTACGCTCAAGAGGTTTTAGGTTTCTTTGATGATTCTCCGAGTGAAAACCTCACTCCATCTTCTTACCCTATCATTGCAAATTCTTCTCCTTCCCTCACTCCGTTTAAGGGAAGTGACTTCGTCTTAGAAGAAATTGAGGCCTTTCTCAAGAGTGATTTGATTCCCGATGGAATCGATAACCAAGAGATTAACCCCGAGAGGGATATTCTCCTGCTTGAGAAATTATTAAACGAAGATCCCTCTCCTCTTCCTGTTCTACGACAAACACTTCATAAGGAGGAAGTAAAAAATGTTGAGAAAACTGATGACTTTCCTGAAGTCGAACTTAAGGACTTGCCGCCTCATCTTGAATATGCATTTCTGGAAGGTGATGATAAATTACCCGTCATAATTGCTAAAGATTTCAGTGTTGAGGAAAAGGCTGTTCTAATAAAGGTTTTGAAGTCACATAAACAAGCAATTGCTTGGAGACTCTCCGACATCAAGGGCATTGACCCTGAATTTTGTACCCACAAGATTTTAATGGAGGATGACTTCAAACCAGCAGTCCAACAACAAAGAAGGGTGAATCCAAAAATTCATGAGGTCATCAAATAAGAAGTTTTAAAACTTCTTGATGCCAGATTGATTTACCCTATCTCGGACAGTCCTTGGGTGAGCCCAATACATTGTGTTCCAAAAGAGGGTGGCATTACTGTTGTCACTAACGAAGAGAACGAGTTGATTCTAACTCGATTGGTTACGGGATGGCGTGTCTGCATTGACTATCGCAAGTTAAATGACGCCACCCGCAAAGACCATTTTCCTCTGCCCTTTATGGATCAGATGCTCGAGAAATTAGCAGGGAATGAGTACTATTGCTTCCACGATGGTTTCTCGGGTTACTTTCAGACTCCCATTGATCCGCAGGATCAAGAAAAGACCACTTTCACGTGCCCCTATGGAACTTTTGCTTATAAACGTATGCCATTTGGTTTATGTAATGCTCAGGGCACGTTTCAATGATGTATGATGGACATATTTTCCGACATGATCGGGAAAACTATGGAGGTCTTTATGGACGATTTTTCGGTCATTGGGGATTCGTTTCAATCATGTCTCTCCCATTTAGACAGCATGCTCAAACGTTGTGAAGACACAAGGTTATGTCTAAATTGGGAGAAGAGTCACTTTTAGTCAAAGAGGGCATTGTCCTCGGCCATAAAATTTCAAAGAACGGGATTGAGGTTAACAAAGCCAAAGTGGGTATCATTGCAAAATTACCTCATCCCACTACCGTCAAAGGTTTTAGGAGCTTTTTGGGTCATGCCGGTTTCTATCGTAGGTTTATTCAAGATTTTTCTAAAATTGCCCGGCCTATGACCCATCTCCTCGAGAAGGATGCTCCTTTTATCTTCTCCCTCGAGTGCATCGAAGCTTTTGAAACATTGAAGAAAAAGCTTACTGAGGCACCGATTCTTGTTGCCCCCGATTGGGACTTGCCCTTCGAACTCATGTGTGATGCTAGTGATTATGCGATAGGGGCGGTCTTGGGGCAACGAAAAACAAAACACTTTCAGCCTATACACTATGCGAGCAAAACTATGACCGAGGCTCAAAGCCATTACACCACCACTGAAAAAGAATTATTAGCTGTGGTGTATGCCTTTGAAAAATTTCGGCCATACTTGATATTGACCAAGAGCATAGTGTATACAGATCACTCGGCTTTGAAGTATCTCTTTGCAAAATAAGATGCAAAGCCGAGACTACTCCGTTGGGTTCTCCTCTTGCAAGAATTTGATATCATTATTCGTGATAAAAAAGGAGCTGAGAACCTAGCTGCTGATCATCTCTCCCGTTTGTAAAACCCCCACCAAGATGTCTTCGAAAAGAAGGAAATCAATGAAACCTTCCCTCTCGAGACACTCAATGCGGTTGCCTTTCGTGGAGATTCTGTTACCCCATGGTTTGCCCATTTTGCAAACTACCATGCGGGTAATTTTGTTGTGAAAGGGATGTCATCCCAACAAAAGAACAGGTTCTTTAAAGATGTAAAACACTATTTCTGGGACGACCCTTTCTTGTTCAAAATTTGCGCGGATCAAGTCATCCGGCGGTGTGTTTATGGTCAGGAAGCCGCTGAAATTCTAAAGGCTTGCCATGCTGGTCCCACGGGGGGCCACCATAATCCAAACTACACCGCCAAAAAGGTGTTTGATTCCGGCTTTTATTGTCCCATAATCTACAAGGATGCCCAAGAATTAGTCAAATCTTGTGACGCTTGTCAACGTCACGGGAACATTTCACAAAAGAACAAAATGCCTCAAAATGCAATTCAAGTTTGTGAAATTTTTGACGTATGGGGAATCGACTTTATGGGGCCATTTCCGTCATCTCATGGCAACAAGTATATACTCGTGGCTGTTGACTATTTGTCAAAATGGGTTGAAGCAAAAGCTTTACCGACTAATGATGCCCGAGTAGTTGTGAAATTTTTGAAAGCTCTTTTTGCCCGATTTGGAACTCCACGTGCTATTATTAGGGATTGCGGTACGCATTTCTGTAATGACAAATTCGATAAGGTCATGCAAAAGTATGGTGTAACTCACCGTCTTTCTACTGCGTACCACCCTCAAACAAGTGGACAAGTAGAAGTTTCCAATCGGGGCATTAAGAGAATTTTGGAGAGAACTGTAGTTGAAAATCGCGCATCGTGGTTGGATAAATTAGATGATGCACTTTGGGCATTCCGTACGGCTTACAAAACACCCATCGGGTGTACGCCTTACAAGCTTGTGTATGGGAAAGCGTGCCATCTACCAATCGAGCTTGAGCACAAAGCTTATTGGGCTCTCAAGCATGCAAATTTTGACCTCAAAACTGCGGGTGATCATAGGAAAGTTCAACTGAATGAATTAAATGAACTTCGTGATCAAGCTTACGAGAACTCTTTGATCTATAAAGAAAAGACAAAGAAGATTCATGACTCCAAAATCAAGAACCGCATTTTTAACGTTGGTGATCGAGTCCTTCTTTTCAACTCTAGACTCAAGATCTTCTCGGGAAAGCTAAAGACCCGTTGGACTGGTCCATTCACTATAGCAAAGGTTTATCCTTACGGCACCGTTGAGTTATCTCAAAATGACGGTCCGAATTTCAAAGTGAATGGGCATCGATTGAAACATTACTTTGGAGAGGACATACCATCAATGGTTGTCCCGGATCTCCAAACTTTCCCCAAGGACAATTGAATTCGGGGATCGAGTCAAGCTAGCGACTCGATGAACAAAAACAGTAGCACAATATGGGTTTTCACCCATATCTCTCATTTCTTTCTACTTTCTAACACCTAGTATGGGGGAGTGGCCGTCCCCTGCCGTTTGCAATGTATATATGTATATAAGTTTCAAAAAAAAAAAAAAAATGTGTCTGTATGTATGTAGAAAGAAAGTGAAAAATGGTGTTCCCACAGTTAGCTTCGAATCTTGCCCTTTTCCGTTTAAAGAGTCGGTATAATCGCCGGGACTTTGAATATTGAGGACAATATTCATTTCTAAGTGTGTGTGTGGGGGGGGGGGGGGGAATTCTAGCGAATTTTATCAAATTATATCTTCTAGTACCCCCATTTTTGGTCCAAAAAAAAAATCACTTTATTTCAAAAAATTTGTGGTTATCAGTCCGCCATGTCTAACCGACAAAGGGATTGGCTAATCCAGGAGCAAACGGCTCTTGGTAAAGATAACTCAAATCCGTTTATGGCTTGCAATTTGCCCAAAATTTTATGGTATCTCAACTCGCCATATCCTAAAAAGTGAAAGAGTTGGCTAGCCCGCAAGATTAAGTTTTCATCAAATATTGCTAGGGACTAGCAATAGTTTAGTGTGGGGGATTGATGAGTGCTCAAACACTCATCATTTTTGATCAAATCTGAACTGCAAAACATACAAAAACAATCAAAAGTCATAAAAATACTGAAAATATCTCAGGGATTGTGTTTTATATGTTTTAAATGTAAAATGAGCAAAAACAAATGAAAAATGATCAAAGTTTGCAATATTGGCAGTTTCAGTCCCCCAAGTTTCAAAACTTGTCAAAAATTGTCCCTATGCATTTATTTTGAAAGAAAAGTCAACCCAAGTCTTTTGAAAGTTAAAAATCACAAAATATGATACTTGGGTCTTAAGTTTCAAAAGTTGACATGTTTGGTCTCTAAAATTTCAAATCTGGCAAAAATAGTCAATGGGAATTTTGAAAAATGGAAAAAGTGAAATATTGGTCCTTGGAATAATAAGCTTGGCATGTTTGGTCCTTTGGAGCACTTTGGGAAATGTACAACTTAAGCCCATCATCTTTAGTAAAATTACAAAAATGGTCCTTGTGTTTTGATATCTTACCAACCGGATCCTTAATATCTTAAATCCAAAACCAAACCAAACCCCATCCAAAGCCCAAGCCCAATCCCTTTTTACCCGGCCCAACCCCAAACTAATAAAACCTACCCCAGGTCAAACACACGGTCAAACAGACCGTCTTCCCCACCATTTCCCCCGTTTTTCTGCTACTCTGTCTCCCCCCCTCCACCTTTTCACCAAACTAAGCCACCCACAATTAATGTTCTTCACCAACCAAACCAACCCCCACCATCCACAATTAATAACCTCACCCGTCCCACTAATATTGCCCCGTTTTGTTTTTGGCCCCAAATTGGCAATCAATGGCTAGGATTGGTGATATCTCAATTGGATGATGGGGATATGGTCTTGAGGCAACAAAAGAGCCATTGGGACTCTCAAATTACAACAGGAAGCCATGTGGGAGAGTGTGTGGATTATTTTAGAATCGAAGTATAAGTAGTAGCATATGTAAGCCTCAAAGGGCAAGTAGTATTGTAATTTTAGTTAATGTAATGTTTATTTTTCTTTTGTAATCAGTTTTCAAGTAATGAAAATTCCAGTTTAAGTTTATTTTCTTGTTTCTCAAATTTCAAGTTTCATCAATATTTAAATTCTCATTATAAAGTGTAGTAGTGATCAAAAGCTGTTTGTAAACTCTTACAAGTTCAAACATAAAGTTTTTAGAAGCCTTACAAGCTTCTACAACAATCAGTGACTCGGTTTCAATAAATAATCAAAAATTATAAGAAAAATAAAAAAATAAAATAGAAAAAGAAAGTATGTTGCAGGTTGAAGAAGGCATGGAGCACAGTACATTATGGATGGCTGTGGGTTAGTGACCTGTGGAGGTCAATAGGTTGTTCTCTTTGGGTCCTGGTTCATTGGAAACTGCTTGGAAAGCTTTGTAAGCCTTTAATTTTGATTTCCATAATCTTAGTGTACAAGTATTAGTAGTGGTTTATCTTTGTCTATTTTGCTTGTTTATTGCTCAGTAGAACATGTGTGATCATTAGATAGTAGTTTGAGTTGATTTGAACCTAGTTTCATAGGCTTCTATGTTCATAAGGTGTGTTTGGTTTATTCTGTATCAAGTGCATCAGTTGGATTCCTTGTTCATTTATTGTTGACACATCTTACTCAGGGCCTAAGTAGACTTTAACAAACAACTTTTTAGTAGAAACTAGCATAGAAGTCAAAATCATATTAAATTTGGCCTAAAAACCTTCTGTGAAGGATTTAGAGAGGCACAGACCTCATTTCAAGTCACAAGTATACGTTTTTGCTCATTTTGAACTTATTGTAGCTTAGATAACTTAAACAAGTCATTAAATCAGGGTTTGAAGTTCATTTTGGTCAAATCTCACAAAATCTCAAAAAGTCAAAATTGTAATTTGTGCAAAATCTCAATTCTTGTGAGAATTTTATAGAATTTTGTGTTTGGATTTGGTACTTGAAACTTGTTGTGGTTGAAGTGTGTCAACTGAACTCCATGAATCCATGGCTTGCTTATTTTTTAGATTTTTTACCTGAGCTGTGCAATAGCTTATTTTAGGGTGCAGGGAAAGGACCCTTCCCTGCACCAGGATTTTTAGCCAATTTCTTTGGCTTGTTGTGACCAAACCAGTGGACCCCACGCTGGCCTTTTAGCTTATTTGAGCAGCTCATCAGCTGAGCTTGTTATGTCATAGCTTATTTTCCAATTTGTGGCTTATTTACTAGGGCTGCATGCCCATTGAACTTTGTCCATTTTGCTTGTATGCTAAGTAAGCTCAGCTTTTGAGCTTGATTTCCAAGCCCTCCCCTGACCTCACCTGTGGGACCCAGGGATCATACTTTAGCTTTTTAGAAAGCCAATAAGGTCAGCTTATTGGCTTAACTTTTCATTTGGTCTTCCAAGCTCCCTAGTGGGGCCTACAGGCCTGCAAACTTGGCCCTTGTGACCTGTTTGGAATGTTTGGTATTTGGGATTGCTTATTGCTTATTATTTGCTTATTCCTAGTGCTTTTTGGTTTCATTTGGCTTATTATAAGTAGTTCTCAATCTGTTTAAAGCTTATTGGTGTTTATAATATCATTTGGTAGCTTTTTCATTACAAGCAAAGTCCTAATAAGTTAAAAAGCTTAATTGTTAAACAAATTAGCCACCAAATTGCTTATTGTTGAGTTCCATTCAAACTTGCTTCACAAAAGTTGCCTAAAAACAGTTGATAAGCAGTTGTGAAAAAGAAAAATCCAAAAAAATCCCAACTTAATAGAAGTGATAGCTTCTATTTAAGCCAATTGGCTTATTTTCTCAGCTTATTTATAAGCAATTTTCATTTTTATATTTTTCCTAGGTTTCTTATTGTTAAAAATAATTTGGTAATTTTCTCAGATTTTTCTTTCATCATTTGGTATTTTTCTTAATTTAAGTTAGATTTTAATAATTAATAAATAGTTAATAATTAATAATAATTAATTAGAAAATCATAAAAGTACAAATTTAGTTTTAAAATTAGTTTTTAAGTATTTTAAAATTTTCCAAATGTTATTTTCAATTTTATAGTGTAATTTCATAATTAATTAGAATTTAGGGTAATTTAAATAATTAAAAAGTAATTAGGAAATATTAAATAATTAATTAAAAAGTCTTAAAAATATATTTTCAGTTTTAAAATTAGTTTTATATTATTTTAGATTTTTCTAAGTTTAAATTTTATTTTTCTAGGTTAATTTCATAATTATTTGTATTTTAGGTTAATTTAAATAATTAAAAATAATTAAGAAATTAGTAATTAAGTAATAATAATTATATAAATAGTGTGAAAATTAATTTTAATTTTACAAAAATTTTCTTTAATCATTAGGTTTGTAAAAATATCATTTTCATATCCGTAGACTTTTTAGTTAATCAGTCTCACTTTTTATTACATACGTCAGTTCACGTTTATAATCAAAACGTACGTTTTTAGGTTTTAGCTCAATTCTTCTTAATCTAAATTCAAGTAATCAATCATATAGCTTTCCTAAGCTATTTCATTTCGTAATTCTCAAAATAATTCTCATCACAACCCTTTCCTGTGAAAAATCACCCGATCACAAGCACGCTGAAGCACAATTCACACCTCGTCGGGACATAATGACCCGGGGAAACCCCTATACTTCCACAGAGATTGACTCTAGGCTGTTTGACTTTGTTGACCATTCCTTGGTCAATATAAGTTGACTGTTTAGGGCCAATCAGGCCCCTTAGAAGAAAAACTGGTAGTATACTTTTGGCCCTCTTAATATGCAAGAACTACAATAGCCCACCCAGAATTTATGTTGAAGCTCCGCCACTATTACAAAATAATTAGATTTTAGGAAGAAAATAATTATTCATTTTTTTGTTTATTTTTTTTTGGTAACCATGCATGATTTCAGACATTTTGGTTGACTAATTCATTGGGTTTGAATTCACCGTTATACAAACTCAAAATCGGGTAAAACTATCTCATTCTCAAGATTTGAATGTAAGACCTCTTTCATTATTGTGACTATCTTCTGTTTTTCCGCCGGACCACAGTCTTGACCTCCGATTGAGCTACGAACACGAGTAGGTAAAATCAATCAAAAAAGAAAAAGCAGACATGAACAGTTTTCTTCTCTAAACAAGCGGGTTTGGGGTTCTTTTTTAACACCTTATTGTGATGATAGTCACAACTTTTTACCACTAAACCACTTTGAGTTTCCATACGACATAACTAGTAACCAAAACAGAACTAAGAGAATACAATTCACCAACCTAATTCTTCAAAGTTAAGTCCGGAAAGAATGGTCATCCTCTATCTCATTTTCTTCATTCTTCCTGTTTGAGTTATTCAGTTCATTTGTCTTTATCTCATTTTCTTCATTCTTCCTGTTTGAGTTATTCAGTTCATTTGTCTTAATTATGTGATTGGGTTCAAAGATGTACTTTGATGTAGGATTTACTGACCAGGCCTTAAATTTATAAATGACTCATTTACCTAAGGTCTACCTAATGCACTATCGGGTAGTGTACCCGGTCGTGTATGGTATAGTTAACGGTAAAGCCGAGGTCGTCCCAAGAGCTATGCTTGCGGATTATATCTAAGTTCTAGTGTCACTGGTTTTAAAGGGGGGGGGGGGTTGTAATTGATTAATTAAACTAATGAAATAAATAACAAGAAAACAATAAAATAATAAAAGAGATGTCAATAAGGAGAGAATTGTTAACCTAGTTACTACTCTTGTTATTACTATGACTAGTTTTCTATTAAGTGCATCCTATCGTTTCATCCGAGGATTCAAGTCGGCTGGACTCAGATGGTCAAATCCTCCAATCCTATCTTCCACCTTGCCCTATTCCGTAACCTAATGATTACAAGAGTTCGTTGGTAATACAAGATGAAAGAGTCATTAAGTGCCTCTACTAACTTAGACTTGTCTAATGGGATCCGGCCTGTCGGAACTTATATCCCCCCTAATTCCTTAAGCAATTCGGTTTGGTAGGTGGTCGTTCATTGAAATTCCCACACGAATAGCGATAGTTCTATGATCAATTCTTATCACTAAGCACACCCTTATTCACTATGGGTCCTATGGTCAATTCTTCTAGGTTCATAAGAACTACCAAACATCAATGCTACCAAAACAAGGGTGTCCTAAGACACGCTAAGAAAGTATGCAAATAAGACGATACAAATATGAGAAAACTAAATCAAAATCATAACAATTTCATAACAAGGCTAACACAAAAGGTGTTTAGCCACTCATATTAAAATATGCAGGAAAATCAATGTTTAACATGATAAATGAAAACATGAATTCGATACAAAAAATGTAAATGGTAAAACTTATGATTGATGCTTGGAAATGACTTGTATGCTTGCAGAACTTCGTCCTCCTAGATCCCTAATTCCTTTCTGACTTCTGTGTTGATGAGGCGAAAAATGATCCGTTTTTAGGGGGTCATTTAAGCCCGAATCCGACTTTATTTGATCAAATATTGCCCTAAATCGTTCCTTTTGTGATTTTAGGTACTTGGAGAGTGAATTCTGGAAAAGAAGCCATTTTGGACGTTTTTGGAGCATAAAAGTGAAGAAAACGGCAAAGTCTCAATTTTCCATGCTGGGAACAGTACATGAAGGCGTCAAGAGTTGTTCATGACGGCGTCAAAACCCCAAGAATAAAATACCGTAGTTGATGACGGCGTCACATAGGGCGTCAGAAGTAGATCAAGGCCGTCCGAGGAAGTATTTGGCGGCGAGATGACGGCGTCACACCCTTGTTCTTGACGCCGTCACCCCTATTTTCCTATATATAGTTTTCTAGTTTTTCACATTAAAAGAGAGAAGTTTTGGTGAAAACCCTAAAGACGATTTTGGTGCAACTTTTACAGGTTTTTCAAGGGTTCCAAACCCTTGATACCTTGCATTGTAATTGAGATAAGTGTTCTTCTAATTCAATCAATATGTCTATGTGTTGGTTGTCTATATCTTGTTCTTGTCTCAATTCCATTATGCTAGGCTAGATCTCTTTTGTGTTTGCTTAGATCTAATGAAACCTATATATTGATTATGTGTTGATTACTTGTTTATTCTTGTCTTGGATGAATGATTTATATGTTAGGCTTAAGAAAACTGGCAGATCTCCAAATGGTAACATGCTTGAACGTCTTAAGAAACATGAACCGAGGCGTACTAGGGAGTAGTGAAATCTAAGTAAACACATTTTCTCCAATTACTGCTCACAACTTTAGTTTAATTAGTTTATTTTCATTTTTGTTATTTTATT
The DNA here is from genome assembly GCA_030686995.1 of Artemisia argyi. Taxonomy (NCBI): domain Eukaryota; kingdom Viridiplantae; phylum Streptophyta; class Magnoliopsida; order Asterales; family Asteraceae; genus Artemisia; species Artemisia argyi. The sequence goes on along the minus strand of CM060704.1, from coordinate 103,346,581 downwards.
TTGATTGCATCTTAGTTTTGGGTTAGTTGAATAGCAACTAATTCCGCCCACTCTTTCAAACCCCGAGATTTTAATTGCTTTCCATAAAATATAAAAATACAAAAAAATAATCATCCCTCACCTTTAGAACTAGTAATTAGGCTTTCTAATCCTAGAGACACTATTCCTAAGCTGAACGATCAATCCCCCGGTACTTGTCACTATACTATACTACAACGATCAGGTACACTGCCTGGTGGGGGTTGTAAGCTTCTCGAGATCCCTCGAGAGGTAAAGCCTGTTGCGATTCCCACGTATCAAGTTTTTGGCGCCGCAGCCCGGGGAATAGTTATTGTCTAGGTTAGGATTTCTCTTTATTAGGTCTACTTGCTAGATTCCTTTCTAGTAAGATTTTTATTTTTATTTTTAGGTCTTCTTTAGTCTATCTTGTTTCTTCGTGCCTTTGTTCGTAACTCTTTACCATCCGACATCATGGAAGGTGGTAACATCTCTGAACCCGTCATCCCACCACAACAAAACCCACCACTAGAACCCCTTAGGCCCTAAACCTTAGGAGAGTACTCCCGACCTAGCCACCAAGGCTACCGAAACACCATTGAGCTCACCGGAGCCAATGTGACCCCCTTGCGATCCGACACCATCCGGTTGGTGCAAAGCGGATGTGCATTCCATGGACTTCGTTCCGAAGATCCAAACCAACACCTTAAGGACTTTCTTAAAATCGTAGATTCCATAGACCTAGGTGTTAAAACTAGAGAGACCACCCGTTTACGCCTATTCCAATTCTCTCTACGGGATCAAGCTAGTCAATGGCTTGAGCGTTTACCCGCGGGATCCATCACCACATGGGATGATCTCACCACTCGTTTCCTTGCTCAATTTTTCCCACCGGGGAGAACTACTAAGCTTAGGAATGACATCTTGATGTTCCAACAATGTCAAAATGAATCTCTTTATGAAGCATGGACTCGTTTCAAGGACTTACTCCAAAAAGTCCCTCATCATGGCATAGATCTTTGGCTCCAAGTCCAAATCTTCTATGACCATATCGACATCTCTACGAGGCGAACCATTGACCAATCGGTCGGTGGTAAGCTACGTGATCTTAGTGCGGAACAATCATGGGAACTCATAGAAGATCTTGCTCTCTATGACAACGAAAGTTGGAACGATCCCCGTGACTTGAACAAAACGGTCAAGGCAATATCTTTGCCTTTGAACAATTCTAGCACTCCCGACCGTAGGATCATGGAACTTGAGGACCAAGTCAAGTTTCTCATGAAATCTTACGAAGCTCCGAAGCCTTCAAGCTAAGTGAACAAAATCACTTCTTCATGCGAATTATGTAGTGGTCCCCATGACACTCGTGATTGTGTGGAACTCCCCGGAACAGCTTTTGCGGACTACGCATCCACGCGTACCGACGAAGCGGGAGATAAGTGGTACACTTTCAAGCCCGAGCCAAACACATACGGTGATTCATACAACCCCTCATGGAAAAATCACCCAAACCTTAGGTGGAAACAAAATCAACCCAATTCCTCCAATCCGCCTAACCGTTACTAACCAACCGGTCCACCATCCAACCGTACTTTCAGCAACAATCCTTCTAACAACTATGGTAGTACCAAAAATCTTGAAGGATTGATGTCAAAGTTTATGGCATCTCAAGAGGCTCGCATAGCTAGGTTTGAAACCGAATTCAACCAACAACAAACAGAGATGACCAAAAAGATTGACAACTTGTTGAAAGCCCTCAACAACCAAGCGTTAATCACACCTAGGAAGGACACTAGGGACACCAATAGTGGAAACCAAATTAAGGATCCCTCATCATCTAAACAGGTCCACTTTGTTAATGTTGTCACTATTAAGCCGATAGATAAGGAGATAGAAGAGAGTGACAAGAATGAAGTTAGGATAGAAGCCAAGACTAAGGATGAGAATAGGGAAGTTGAGGTTAATAAGGATGAGGAATTAGAGGAGGTAGAACCTATAGAAGAATACTTTGATAAGTTGCCAACCAAGGAAGAACGGAATACCATAAAGATTTATTCGATAGTCCCGAGAGAACATATATCTTTGGCGACCCCCTTATCAAAATGGGAGACCCCTCTAACATTAACATCCCATGTAATATCGGGCACATGCATATATGGAAAGCTTACATCGACCCTAGATCCCCCGTGAACATCATGACTAGGACTTATTACAATTGGGTGATGAAGAAGCAACTTAATTTTAGGATGATGCCTAATAGGAACCTGATAAGTAATTTTGCGGGAAGAGTGAAAGGATTGCATGTAATTATAGGGAATCTCACCTATGAGATCGATTTTATGATAGTTGAGGATACTCGTCCGGTGATAGATGCTTGCCTAAGTCAAATAATATTTGGGAAACCATTTGTTGAGGCTACTAGGATGAGTTATGATCCAACTTTAGGGATAGTTAGATTCAAGAAAGAGAATGATGAGGTTGCTTATCAAATGCCCTACAAGATTGAGCAATACCGCCTTCTCTCTAATTTCGAAAAGGAACACAAGCAAGCGGCTTATTATAGGAATGAGGAGGATAGACGTAGAGGAGTAGAGTGTGTTAGAAAAAGGATGCTTGGTTTCTACAAAGAGTGCTTACAACTAGGTCCGGAATACAAAACTGGTTTGGAAGATGACCTAGAGAGTGGAACCAATGATGAGATCACGTAGTAACCCATGACTTTGAGTCTAGCTACAAGACTCGTAAATAAAGAAAAGCGCTTCTTGGGAGGCAACCCATGTTTTGTGTGATTTTATTTGTTTGATTGTTATTTGCTTCCGTATGCATGTTTTATTTTTATTGTTGGTAGATCATGTTTCTTAATTAAAATGTGGAAATACTTTACTTTGTTGTTTAGCCTAGTCTTAACCCCAACCTAAAAGTATTTTTGCAAAAGATAAGTGTAAGGGAAAACCCCAAATATGTTTTCAAGAAACAAACCGATCATGATTCTCCACAATATTAAATGAACATGTATATTCGTATTTGTTAGAGTCAAATGCTTGTATTGAGTCATAATGAAGTTTTGCAGGATTTTCCAGGAAGTAGGACCAAGTTTTTCCAGAAATTTTCCGGAAACTTAATATAAGAATTTCTGCAGGTCCATTCTGACGGCGTCAGGGGTTTACTCTTGACGGCGTCAGGAGTTAAAATCTGGAAATTTTACCGGTTTTGTTTTTCTAACGGAGTCTTATGGTTTTTGTGAATTATTAAGTTTTATAATCTCCAGGAAATCTGCAAACTTCATTCCACAAGCATTATATCTTACTTTGTTTTCTAGGATTTAATAACTTATGTAGGATGCCGCCGATTTTACGCGAGGTTGTCTTGTCTATTTTTTGTCAGGATTTATAGGTTATTTTCGACAAGGAGATGATTTATATTCTGGAAGGGAAGCTTTGATTGTTCGTTTTCTTGGAGGAAGATTTAACCTGGCCAACCTATAATCCATACCGAGCGAATCAGGGGAGTATTTGATTTCATTCTCTTTACTTTTTCACTTTTACATTCTTTACTTGAACATTGGGGACAATGTTCATCTTAAGTGTAAGGGGAGGGTAAAAAGATGATACCTTACATATGCACTTTCGCTTGAGTTTGTTTTGTTTGATAGTAGATGTGTAATAAAACTATGAGAAATACTTGTTAGTGTAATTTTAGCGCCAAATTTAAATTTTTTTACAACATTTAGGAGTGAAACTTTAGCCATAGCAAGCGTCTCATGGATAGGAGATTGTATGACTAGCACATAACCGTATATTCAGAAAAATTTCCACCCAAATATGTGAGGTTCGCCTTTAGATTTGATAGGAAAAGCATTTACTATTAGTGCTTATGAGTGTACCGGTAGCATTTAGATTCTAGAACTTGCGTTAGTGATGCATCCCGAGACCGCTAGTGAGACTACATTCGTGTGGTAGGATTTACTACATGATAAGAGGCATTAGGATCACCCTTGTGTTAAACCCGTATTATAATTACTTGACCATTTAAGTCATATTACTTGGCTAGTTAAGTCAACTAATTTTTCCCACACCCTTAGCGTTGTACTCATTTTTAGTACACGAAACCCCTAGTACACCCCTCCGAGCCTATCTTTTCGTTTCTAACTTTAAGCATTTTACTTAAAGGAAAAATTTGTTACACCCCACTTAAATGTACACCCAAATCGCCTTAGCCTTCCGTGTATGCGCTCATTTTTAGTGCATTATTGTTATTTGTTAAAACCTAAGTTAACTTTCTAATTGATTACATGGTTGCTAAGTCGAGTCATATCCTTGTACATATTGTTTTGGGACGATTGGGACTCATGGGTAAGTACTTATTTTATGGAGTAATGGGGAAGAACATCATTTATTACCCCCATATGTACGTTAATCTTAAAAGTGCTCAAAGTGTTTTGATTTTCTTAATTCGAGTCATTAGAATAGTTAATTGTAAAGTATGCAAAGATTCAAGTGTAAGGGGAATTCTCATCCCCTATGATGTATTATTTTGGATGGTAGGGTAAGATTGTATGCAAAAAAATAAAAATAAAATAAAAAATAAATAGAAAAACATACGGACTACCATCCCGTTTCATTTTATGTTCATTTTATGTTTTTGTTATTTCTCATTTATTAGCTTAAGTCGAGTCTAGTCTTGGCTTAGCAACGCCATATTATACATGTAATTAACCAAGATTGTTAACTCGCCACCAATAAAACTTCCTTTATCCAACAAAACCGTGTAATTCATATCCCTATACCTAACGTTACAATCCTTTAAAAGACCTCTTTGATAGTTTATCCTAGGTGCTTACGCCATGTGGTGGAGGTTTGATCCTTTCCCAAGCCTATGGTAATCTATTTTGCTATGACAGGTAGTGAGAGATATCTTCCATTTCCATAATGTTATATTACTTTATTACACCCGAGAGATGTGAGTATCTAAACACTATTTGTGAGGTGCTTGTGTATGACCTCCGTGCTTGTCTATTGGTCTTTAGTGGAACGATTATTTGTTGTAATTACTTTTATATTAGTGTTAAATGACCCCTAACTTGTATTTTGAGTAGAATAAAAGCGCATTTGCTTGAGGACAAGCAAATCTCAAGTGTAAGGGTATATGATGAGGCGAAAAATGATCCGTTTTTAGGGGGTCATTTAAGCCCGAATCTGACTTTATTTGATCAAATATTGCCCTAAATCGTTCCTTTTGTGATTTTAGGTACTTGGAGAGTGAATTCTGGAAAAGAAGCCATTTTGGACGTTTTTTGAGCATAAAAGTGAAGAAAACGGCAAAGTCTCAATTTTCCATGCTGGGAACAGTACATGAAGGCGTCAAGAGTTGTTCATGACGGCGTCAAAACCCCAAGAATAAAATACCGTAGTTGATGACGGCGTCACATAGGGCGTCAGAAGTAGATCAAGGCCGTCCGAGGAAGTATTTGGCGGCGAGATGACGGCGTCACACCCTTGTTCTTGACGCCGTCACCCCTATTTTCCTATATATAGTTTTCTAGTTTTTCACATTAAAAGAGAGAAGTTTTGGTGAAAACCCTAAAGACGATTTTGGTGCAACTTTTACAGGTTTTTCAAGGGTTCCAAACCCTTGATACCTTGCATTGTAATTGAGATAAGTGTTCTTCTAATTCAATCAATATGTCTATGTGTTGGTTGTCTATATCTTGTTCTTGTCTCAATTCCATTATGCTAGGCTAGATCTCTTTTGTGTTTGCTTAGATCTAATGAAACCTATATATTGATTATGTGTTGATTACTTGTTTATTCTTGTCTTGGATGAATGATTTATATGTTAGGCTTAAGAAAACTGGCAGATCTCCAAATGGTAACATGCTTGAACGTCTTAAGAAACATGAACCGAGGCGTACTAGGGAGTAGTGAAATCTAAGTAAACACATTTTCTCCAATTACTGCTCACAACTTTAGTTTAATTAGTTTATTTTCATTTTTGTTATTTTATTTTGATTGCATCTTAGTTTTGGGTTAGTTGAATAGCAACTCATTCAGCCCACTCTTTCAAACCCCGAGATTTTAATTGCTTTCCATAAAATATAAAAATACAAAAAAATAATCATCCCTCACCTTTAGAACTAGTAATTAGGCTTTCTAATCCTAGCGACACTATTCCTAAGCTGAACGATCAATCCCCCGGTACTTGTCACTATACTATACTACAACGATCAGGTACACTGCCTGGTGGGGGTTGTAAGCTTCTCGAGATCCCTCGAGAGGTAAAGCCTGTTGCGATTCCCACGCATCATGTGTGTGAAGAGACGATCTTTAAAATGCGAAATTAGGGCTGGTATTTATAATCTTGACTTTGCTACGGCGTAACCCCCAGGGTTAACTATGTCGTAGCCTTTGTATTTTGATACTACGCCGTAGCTTGATCTTCTGTTATGGTCGTAGAACTCTCGTACACCAATCTACAGTGTAGCCTAATAAGTGGTTACGTAGTAACTACTTCTTAGATCACGAAATTCTTCTAAGTGTTGAAGGAATATCTATGGCGTAACTTGAAAGAGTGTTACGCCCGTAGGAGTCTCGTAACTATATCTAAGCAGTAACCAATAATCAGGTTACGCCGTAGTTCTTGGTCAGCGTTGACCTCAATCTTCAGTGTAAATAGATGCTACGACGTAGGTAGAGAGATCATCTACGCCGTAGTTAGTGTTAACTCTGCATACTTCAAATATTTTCACTAATAATCTTTCAAATCCGCATTTCTTTGTTCCAATGCTCATCTTTGCTCTGAAAATGAAATATAAACTAATAAGAGTATATATTCTAGTAAAATGACATAAAAGATTAGCATAATAGGGGGAACTTAACACTTAAATATCGGAACTATTTTATGTTATCATACTTGCAACCGAGTTTTCTCGGTTTCTTGAGGAGGTTTTAGGATTTTGGTATATGATGTCGTCTACTAATCTCCGGTCTTGACTATACAAACACATATTCGTTATTACCATACGTAATCAACCATGCATGGTTGCAATAACCAAACGATCTATCACGTTAGAAACTGATGTCGTTCATCTTGCTTGAAGACAGCAATGAGATACCGCTTCTTTCATATATTTTATTTAGAACGTGTAGGCCATTTACATGACCTTTGGATAGTCTACATACTGATCTTCAGACAAATGTCATTATGATGAGGCGAAAAGTGAACCACTTTTAAGGGGTCATTTAAGCCCGGATTCGTGATTATTTGTTCAAATATTCCCCTAAATCGTTCTTTTGTCATTTTAGGTACTTTTGGAGAGAAATCTAGAAAAGGAAGCATTTTGGGCGTTTTTGGAGCATAAAAATGAAGAAAATGGCAAAGTCTCAATTTTCCTTGCTGGGAACAGTACCTGACGGCGTCAAGAGCTTCTACGTGACGACATCAAGAGTTACAAAAGAGGTGGATGTGGAAAATACACGTGACGGTCCAGAGTGTTTTCAAGCATAGGACCTGACGGCGTCAACAAGGTCGTCAGGGTCCATTTGTACATGACAGCCCAGAAGATTTTTATACATGACGACGTCAAAATCAGATCTAGGCAATACGATTTCTATTAAGGCGGCGAGTTGATGGCGTCACGATCCAATACATGACGCCGTCACCCTGTAAAATCTATATATAGTTTTCCAAATTTCATTCATTAGGGTGCAACTTTGTGGAAAAAAAACCCTAGGTCGAATTTTCCAGCTTTTTCAAGGGTTCCAACCCTTTGAATCTTTCATGTTCAATTGGAGATAAGTACTTTTTCAAATCAATCAATATATCTATGTGTTGTTTGATTATATCTTACGCTTGTCTTCTATTTAACATGCTATGCTAGATTTCCTTTGTGTTTGCTTAGATGTAGTGAAACCTAGATGTTGATTATGGGTTGATTGTTTGTTTATAGTTGTTACGGATGATTGTAATCGATGTTAGGCTTAAGAAAACTGGCAGACTTCCATTGTTAACTTGCTTGAACGTCTTAAGAAACATGATCGGAGGTGTACTACGATTTTTGGTTGTATTTAATGCGTAGGAGAATTCTAATGATCCCATGTTAGGAGTTTCTAACGGCTCGACATAGGAGTGAAGTAGGATCCTATAGAGTTAGGGAATATTGTACACGGCCCTACGACTAGTATTAAGGAATATGACCCGTCGTCCATGCAATTATAACAAGCTATTAACCTGTAAAAGATATCTAGGGAGTAATGAAACCTAAGTAAACACAATTTTCCTCATTATTGTCACCGCCACATTAGTATAATTAGTTTCATTTCATTTTTTTTTATTTTATTTTGATTACATCTTAGATAAATTGGGTTAGTTGGCTAGCAACTAATTCCGCCCACTCTTCCAAAACCCGAGATTTTACTTGCTTTTATAAAATATAAAAATACAAAAAGAATCATCCCTCACCTCTATACCTAGTTTAGTAGACTTTCTAATCCTAGCGACACTATTCCTGAGTTGAACGATCAATCCCCCAGTACTTGTTACTATACTATACTACAACGATCAGGTACACTGCCTGGTGGGGGTTGTAAGCTTCTCGAGATCCCTTGGGAGGTAAAACCTGGTGCGATCCCCACGTACATCACATTACTATGAAGAAATTTTAGACGATGCCTTGTAAAGCTTAGCTTCATCAAATACACTATAAATACAAGTCCTCGCATCACTTATGGGTATGCATTCAATCTCCATAAAATCACTTAGGGTGCTTTTGGTTTGCAGAATGTTTTTAAATGAATTGTAATGTAATCTGAATGAATTGTAATATGTCAAATGAATTGTAATCATAATCTGCATTAATTGCAACGTGAATAAATTGTAATATGCAGTAATAATAATAATAATAATAATAATAATAATAATAATAATGATAGAGTTAACCTTGTTAAAATTCAAACAATTACTAATAAAATAATAAATAAAAATAATTTTTTTTAATTTTAATATTTATAAATCTTAAGTATAAAAAATATCATCGTAGATTATTTTTATATTATTTAATTATAAAATAAAAATATTTAATAATAATAACGATAATAATTTATAAACATTGATGTTTTAAGTTATAAAATTCCGAATTACAACATAATTAAACTTTTCATCGAACTTTATATGTAATATGAATTCCTTCACTTGATGTAATTGGAGTGACTCAATTACAATTACTTTAGAAACCAAATTGGCTACTTAATGTGATACACCTGGGCCAAAGCCCATTCCAGAGCCACGACCCAAGAGGGCCACATCCAAGCCTGTATGGCATAAGGATTATGTCGTTCAGTAAACTATCTTTATTTACCAGTAAACTATCTTTATTTACTTATTACGTTTGTGTTTTATTAAGCAAGTGTCGTTATATTAGGAGAAGTCTTGGACTACAAGTTGTCTTGTATTCGGTATAAATATACCGAACCATTCATGAATGAATTCATAGTTTTTCTATCAAATAATTTCTCTTTTATTTTCTACTTTTCTTAAGGAGCTAGAACCCGCTAAAAGTGGTGCCCTATCCCGATACTATCCACAAGGGTCGTATCAACTGGTGCTTTCATTCTCATGGATGCGGACGAAATTCGGTTGCTGCTCAAGGAGCAGGCAACGGCTAATCAACAACAGGCCGACGCCTTTCAAGCTCAGCTTGTGGCGTTATAGTTGGAGTTACAGGCTACAAAGAATCTGATCCAAAACCGCCATGGGGGAGGTGGTGATACTGGGTCAATGTTGCCGCGTTCAATGCGGTTGGATGTTCCTAAATTTACAGGCACCGATCCAGAAGGCTGGATCTTTTCTATTACTGAATACTTTTCTTTGCTAAATACTCCGATCGATCAACGGTTAAGGATTGTTGGATTCAACCTCGAAGGTGAGGCCGCAAAATGGTTTCGTTGGATGACACGGAATGGATTGATCACCAACTGGGATGCGTTTGTAGAGAGTGGCAGGAATCGATTCGGACCTTCTAAATATGAGGATCCGCAAGGGGCTCTATCAAAATTGTTACAAACTGGTACGGTCGCTCAATACCAAGGTGAGTTTAAAAAATTAATGAATCGGGTTACTGATATATTTGAGAATTTACTTATCTCGTTTTATGTTTCTTGGCTTAAACCAAACCTATAACGGGAATTACTTGTTGCCAAACCCACGAACTTGGGAGATGTGTTTGCTTTAGCCAGGGTTACTGAGGCTCGTTTGGATGATCAGCCGGTGTCCATTGTTGGCCAGGCTTCAGGAGGAGGATCGCAAAAGACCCACTCGTCATGAATTTCAGCCACGGTATCTCCACCATCCGTGGTGTCCCAATCGGGTAAACCCCGTTGCTACCCACTCCAACATCAGGTATTACCAATGCTACTGCCAAACCATTAGCTGTTAAATGGATTTCACCCGCGGAACGCCAGGAACAGCTTAGTAAGGGCTTATGTTTTAATTGTGATAATCGGTGGGTACGGGGTAGTAAATGTCCTGGTAAGTTTATGTTACTTATGACTGATGAGGATGTAGATGAGGAGCAGCCTCCAGAAACAGAGCACGAAGAGGTTGTAGAAAGAGGGGATATCTCGATGCTTAATTCTTTGGTTGGGCATGGAAGTCCTCGATCTCTTCAGTTATGGGGTACACTGGGTACGGGTAAGGTTCACATTTTAATTGATAACGGAAGCACTCACAATTTTGTTCAACCAGAAGTGGTCGAACGAATGATGCTACCAGTCACGAACACGAGACCCTTTAAAGTATACATTGGCAGTGGCGAAACTCTATTGTGTAAAAACCTATGTGCTCATGTATCACTTGAAATCCAGGGGTTACACATAACGGTGGACTTATATGTGCTTCCGATGAAAGGGCCATATATTGTACTTGGTATTCAGTGGTTGCAAAAACTAGGTAGGGTAACGTACGATTATTCTCAGCAGACAATGGAATTTACTTGGTTGTATTGTGGTTATAAATTGCAAGGGGGCGCTTCGCTGCGCTTGAAACAAATTAGCTTACGCCATATGCGGGGTTTATTAGAGGCGGATGATGTTTATGGGGTATATGAGCTGTATAATTTGACTTCCAAGGAGAATGACCAAGGAGCTACACTCGTGGCAGACGTAGCAGTACGACTAGAGCTTGTGCAACTCATACACCGGTTCGAATCACTCTTTCAGGTACCCACTACTCTTCCACCCCATCGTAGCATTGACCATCGAATTCATTTATATCCAAATAAAAAACCGGTGAATGTGCGGCCTTATCGTTATCCCTTTATCAAAAAGGGGAAATGGAGAAACTCGTGAATGAGATGTTAACTTAGGGAATTATACGATTTAGTCAAAGCCCTTTCTCATCCCCAGTGTTATTAGTAAAAAAGAAGGACGGCAGTTATCGCTTTTGTGTGGATTATAGGGCCTTGAATGAAGTCACAATCAAAGATAAGTTTCCGATTCCTACAGCAGATGAGATGTTTGATGAGCTAGGGGGTGCCGTTATTTTCACTAAACTTGATTTGCGTGCGGGGTATTATCAAATACGGGTACATGAGCGAGATGTGTACAAAATGGCCTTTCGAACGTATGATGGTCACTATGAATTTTTGGTAATGCCGTTTAGACTTACCAATGCTCCATCTACTTTTCAAGCCACAATGAATCGGCTATTCTCTCCTTACTTGCGCAAATTTGTGATTGTTTTCTTTGATGATATCCTAGTTTATAGTGCCACTCTTACTGCCCATCTAGAACATCTGCAATGTGTTTTCAAGTGTTACAGGACCACCACTTTTATGTTAAACAATCAAAGTGCGTGTTCTGAGCTTTGTCCCTTGAGTATTTGGGGCATATTATTTCAAAACAAGGCGTGGAGATGGACCCGAAAAAGGTTGCTGCGGTAAGGCATTGACCCGTTGATGAGTGTCTAAATACTCATCATTTTATACAAATCTGAATTGCCAAAACATCTAAAAACACTCAAATATGTATCAAAATACTTAAAATATCTTAGAGGTGTGTTTTATATGTTTCAAATGCAAAATATGCAAAAACAGATGAAAAACGTACAAAGTTTGCATAATTGGCAGTTTCAGTCCCTCAAGTTTCATAAATTGGCAAAACTAGTCCCTGGTTATTCTAAAAACATGAAAAAGTCATCAAAGGTCCTTTTTAATCATAAAATTACATATTTAGTCCTTTGGTGCAAAGTTTCACAAAATTACAAGTTTAGTCCCTCAACTTTGGAAATTGACAGAAATGGTCCCTGGGATGTTTAAACTTTGAGAAATTCAATTTTGGTCCTTATACTAATAATCTTTTGCAGGTTTGGTCCTTATGTGAAAAGTTTGGTGAATTTACATGATTGGTCCCTGAAGTTTGGTGAATTGGCAAATATAGTCCCCGGGTATTTTAAAAGTGAAAATTATCAAAACCTACCCTTGTACTATTCATATATGGCAAATTAAGTCCTTATGATAAACTTTGGATAATGCCACAAACAGCCCTAAACTTTAACCAATTTACAAAAGTGGTCCTTGTGCATAAAATAAACCAACCGGACCCTTAAGTTTTAAACTTAACCCAAAATTCATTCCAAACACAAACCTGGTCCATCTCTTTTACCCAAGCCCAAAATCCAAGCCCAGTCCAACCCCAAGTCAACCCCCGATCAACAAAACCACACCAGTTACCACTCTTTCCCTCCCAAACCACTTCCACCACTGTAGCACCAATACCACCACCTCCACCTCACCGGTTTCTTGCTCCCCACTCTCACCACCTCATCCTCCACCTCACCACAACACTCCAAAGAGCATTTAATGCTCTATAACTTCTCCACGCAACACTGTACACCTTTGACCCTTTGGCGCCAAGAAAGATTTTTAAACGGCCTGGATGACTTGGACCATATCAATGGCTACAAATTGGTGGGAAAGGTCAAATGGGTCCCACCTAGCTCAGAAGAGGGCTACATAATGGGATTGAAGCAGAAGATAAAGATAATTAGCTTAGGAGTAGAATAACATAGTCGTAGGTAGTGTAATCTTGTATTTCAGTTATAATTTCAATCAAAATAGCTTGTACTCAGTTAATTTAATGTAATTTGAACTTTTCTTAAAGTCAATTTAAAGTTTCAGCTCAGTTCTCAGTCTATGCAATTTTTACTTGTTTCAAGAATCACAAAAATTTCATCTGTGTTGTTAGTTGTTGTTAAAAGCATTTCACAAGTCCATTTAAGCTTTGACAAAGCTTATTTAAGCTTTTAAATTTCCTCAGAAGTCAGTTAGAATAGAAAACACAAAAATTCATAGAAAATCAAAGAAAATAGAAAATAAATAAAAAATTAGTGTTAATGATGAAAGAAGATTGGAGCTTGATGTTATTTGGATATGTTGCTGGTTTAGAATCCTATGGGGGATACTAGGAGTGATCTTGTCCTTGGTTCCATCATCTCAGTCTAATTCCACTTTGTAAGCTTTTACATAAATTTTTCATATTACTATTTTAGTATTACATTTACTTAGGTCTCTGTGTTTTCATGCTTATTTATTGTTGTTAAGATAATATAAAGCTTAATATAGATAGCTTATTATTCAGATATCACTTGTTCTCGAATCCAAAAATCTCACAGTTAAAACTCAATCTTGACAAAATTGTGTTTTGTGCTTGTGGTGTGTTTGATTAATGTTCATTTGATCTTAATTAGTCATATTAGAGTATTAGAAATCAGTTTGTTAGATTCAAATCTTGTTTAGCTTTTAAAATTAGTAAAACAGTGCAATATAGGGGTGTTTGGTTCATGCTACTCATAGGTGTTCAAGACATATTTTGTTGTTGTTTCTGCTCTAAACATATCACAATAGGTTTAGGTATATCATATCAGTTATAAAATTAAGGGTTCATAAGTTAAAAAGTCAAATTCCAAAACCAAATCCCTTGACAGTTAACTGTCAAGGAATTGAGTTTCCAAAACCACCCACACTAGTGTATAATCTAGTAACTTAGCTTAATTAGGACTTATTATAAGTTATTACTTCCATATCAGTAGTTTAGATCACCTAGAAATCCAAATTAGTCAAACTAGCAAAGTTCTCTCAAAAAGTCAATATTGCACTTATCAGATTTTTCCAAATATTGGGAGATTTGTTTAGAATTTAGGAAAGAGATCTAAGCTTTGATATTTTTAGGATTAATTCTCTACCACTTCAACTTTAGAATCCCACCATTTTTATATTTTTAGGATTTTTGAGGTGGGCCCCACTTGAGCCCAAACACAACTGCAGGGAGACCTTCTCCCCTGCACATCAGTACATCACCACACCACCACCACTTTGGTGGTGGTTTGTGGCTACCATAGTGGGCCCCAGACCTCAATATCAGTTCCATAGAACTCCCCTCCTAGTAGGTTATTAGGTTTGACCTTTAGTTTGACCTGTGTCACTGTGGACCCCACCTAATCAGATCCAAAACCTTGTCCCATTTCTGTGTTGATATTCAGTTTTTGGATTAGCTTATTTGGCTTATTGGCTTATCTACTGAGCTTATTTAGCTAATTTAAGTTTTGACAAGTCCAATACACTTATTAGAACCAGAAAACACCAAGGTGGGTCCCACATAAGCTCATTTGAGCTTATTTCCCATTTAAGTCAACTAAAGTCAACTGTCTAGGATTATAGCTTATAACTAGCTTATTTTTAAGTTCTAAAATTATTGTTTTTATTAAAGTTAGTTGTTTTTATATATAATATAGTTTTGTAAAAGAAAAATCCAGAAAAAACAATATAAAATTAAGTGATAGTTTCTATTTAATTTAATTTAATTTTAATTTTCATTTTTATATTTTTATTAAGTAATCTGTATTTGTATATTTTTATTAATTTCCTTATATATTAAAGTATTTTTAATAATTTTCTTAGATTTTTATATTGTAATTTAGTATTTATTAGAATTAAAAATAGTTTAATTAATAATTAATCAATAAATAAGTTTTAAATAGCATAATTAATTTTTACATAGTAATACATAGTTTTTATATTTTTTATAGCTTTTATAAGTTATAAAATAGTTTTATAAAATTTTTCATAATTTTCTAAGTGAGTTTAATAATATTTGTAATTTAAAATAGTTTAATTAGTTTAATTAATATAAATAGTTTTTAATTAATAAAAAGTTCATAAAAAGACAAAAATATTTATTTTTATTTTTTATACTTTCTTCAAGTTCTATTTTAAGTTTATAAATTATTTTTATAAGTTTTTAGTTTAATTTGTAGTATTAATCATTTTTAGTTTTTATTTAAGTTAGTTTTAATTAAATAGTTAAATAAGTTTTTAATTAAATAATTAATAATAAATAATATAATAATCTAAAAAATAGTTTTATTTTTAATTTAATTTTATTTTAAGTTTAAGTTTATAGGATTTTCATTTTTAACCCTTGTAGTTTATTTTTCTTAAAACTCACCTTTTTCTCAGTACGCAGTCGCGTCTGATTTTAATTTGGTGTACGTTTTTAATACCTAGCTTTTACGTAATCATTCTAATAGTTATTTTAAGTTATAAAACCCTAGATAAACACACACACACAAACTTTATACCTTTCCTGTTCACATTCATTAATCACAGATTCGTTTATAATATCACATCGCACACCTCGTTGGGACTTACGACCCGGGAAAACACTGTATTCCTCGGAAGCATTTGCCTCAGCTGTTTGACTATTACAGTTGGCCATTCACAAGTGGTTGATCAATAATTATCTGACTGTTTGAGGCGAATCAAAATTTGGCGCCGCTGCCGGGGAGGTTGTGCGCTTATTTTAAACGATTTTGCGTATTAGTGAGTTTGGATATACATCCATTGTATATTTACCATCTTTTATCCATATTTTTATAAATCAAAACACAAAAATATTCACCTTTACACCCCTACCTATTTGATTCTTCATTTCTCATCCCCAAAACCCTTTGATTCTTTCTATGTCTTATTCTCACCCTCTTGTCTGTCAATGGTGTGGTAGTCCTTATAATGGTGGTAATTGCCCCAGTTGTGGCAGGGTAGAGTCAGGAAACGGGTCTGTCTATAACCAGAATCCCTATTCCTACCCTGACATGACTGATTCTTACAACCAGCTTCCATACCATGAGACTCAGCAGTTTTACTGTTGTGAGTACTGTGGTGGTTCACACTACAGTTCTGATTGTCAATCGGGAAACACGCTTGTCTATGAGCAGGTCCCTGATAACAATTATGACTTAAACACATACGACTCACAGCCACATCAGTTCAACTGTTGTGAGTATTGTGGAGGCCCTCACTACGGCTCTGATTGTCAAACTAGGAATCAGTTTGTCTATGAACAGGTTCCTTGTAACAATCATGAATTTGGTTTTAACCAGCCTTCACAGTACACAAACCCTCAATCACTTCCTCAGGACAAGTCAGCTAAAGCTGAATTGATAAAAATGATTTTGGCTCAAAGTCAAGTTAACAAGGCCATTCAAGATGGAATAAACAGTCTTAAGGATCAGATTCTTAGGAAACAAAAACCTCTTGTTAACTCATTACATCTTGAGGATATAAGTGACGAGGATGAACCAATTGAAGACAAAAACTCAAATGACCCTTCAGATATCTTGATAATGGGGGACAAGCAGTTCAAAGTAACTCCTCTTAAGGAAATAAATGAACTTGTTCCAATCCCAAAGGTGTCTGAGGAACCTTTTGATTCAACTTCAGTTGAAGCTACTTCAGTAGAAATACAGGGAGAAATGAATATAACGGAATCACCAGCAGTAGAAATAATGGAACTTGTAGACTCCATTACTGCTAGTCCTTCTCAGCTCCCTGAGTCTACTGTTATCACACCCGAGGTTCCCACTCACTCTCTGAACATGGGGGACGAGCATCTTGACACTGTTCCTGCAAAGGAATCGGACGAATTCATAAAGTCTAGTGTTGAGAACCTTGTCCCAATCCCAAGAGAGTCACAGGGAATTCTTGAACATATGTGTGATATCCCTCCCCCTCTTGTCTTTCCAAATAATCATACTGAAATGTTCTCTGATTCTGATGAGAACTATTCTTTATCTTGTGGAGACATAAGTTATGTGGGGGAATTACCTTCTGAGCTTGTCAACTCAGAAGAAGAGAATGAGGAAGAAATAATCCAAGACGAAGCTCTTCGTCTTACATTATTAAATGCTAATCTTCTCATTTCTAGAATCGAGGCTTTTAATGAAAAGCCTATTTCATCTCCTATCCCCGTCAAGGATAGTGAGGTTTTGATCAATGATTCTATTCCTGAATTGCAAACGTTCCATTTTGATCAAACGGAAGAGAAGATAAGTGGTATCACCACTTCTCATTCTTATAATTCTCTTCCCGTTTATGAATCATTTACTTTTGAGGAGTTCCCCAATGAACTCACTCAAATCAATCCCGAATACGAATCATTCACCTTTGAAGAGTTCTCCGGTGAACTCACTCATATCATATCTCCTCCGGAGTATGATAATTTCTATTTTGATCTAGATATACCCATAATATGTCTTGATCAAACGTGCTTAAACGAGGAGATTCATGAACCAATGAATTCTCCTATTGAAGAAGAGTTAATCATGATTTTCATCATGACTTTCTTTCTTTTCTTCATATATCCTGTGGCTTATCCTGTTCTTCACTCTTTCGGGAGTGAAGACATTATCTTTGATCCCGGCATTCTCATTTATAAATTATGAGCCGGTTACTTGTCTCATCGGTGTGGAACTTTCACGTGCTTCAAATGTTTATCCAAACATCTTGAATGAAAGTCCGATTGAGATTGTCTCTTCCACTTGCTTCCCCATGGACTAATTAATTCGGGGTCGAGTTAAGCTAGTAACTCGGTAATCAAAAACATTAGCATGTATATAGGTTTTCCCCCGTGTGTAACACCTTAGTGTGGGGGAAATGCCCCACATGTTGTATATATATATATAAATCCTCTAAAAAAAAAAAAAAAAAAAAAAAAAAAAAAAAAAAAATGTACATATAGTGATAGCTTCTATTTAAGAAGTTTTATCTAAAAAAATAATTGTATGTATATACATTTTAAATAAAGGCTATAGAGTATTTTCTTCTTACGTTCTAAGTTCGGTTTCACACCCGGTACTTTGAATATTGAGGACAATATTCATTTCTAAGTGTGGGGGGAGATTCGTCTAACGAATTTAAACACATGTTCCATCAAGAACCCCCATTTTAGCCAAAATTTTAAAATTTTTTTTTCTCACTTAGAACGCAATAAATGGTATCAATCCTCCATGTCTAACCCACAACAGGATTGGCTAATCCAGGAGCAAACGGTTCTTGGTAAAGATAACTCAAACCCGTTTATGGCTTGCAATTTGCCAAAAATTGTATGGTTCCTCAACTCCCCATTATCCTCAAAAGCTAATGAGTTGGCTAGCCCGCAAGATTATGGCTTGTGGTAAAGGCCGTGGAAAAACCATAATTGGTAATCAGCTCACCAAGATGTTGACTATTCCATCAAGAGTTGGCTAGTCCAGAAGCAAACGGCTTTTGGTAAAGACTAATCAAATCCGTTGACAGCTGGTGATTTGCTCAAAATCACACGGTTATCAGGTGTGCCACAGTTCTTACACCTGGCTACTCCAGAAGTGATGGCTTTTGGTAAAGAGTTTTTCAAATCCATTAAGTTTTTCTCAAATAGATTGCTAGGGACTAGCAATAGTTTAGTGTGGGGGATTGATGAGTGTCTAAATACTCATCATTTTATACAAATCTGAACTGCCAAAACATCTAAAAACACTCAAATATGTATCAAAATACTTAAAATATCTTAGAGGTGTGTTTTATATGTTTCAAATGCAAAATATGCAAAAACAGATGAAAAACGTACAAAGTTTGCATAATTGGCAGTTTCAGTCCCTCAAGTTTCATAAATTGGCAAAACTAGTCCCTGGTTATTCTAAAAACATGAAAAAGTCATCAAAGGTCCTTTTTAATCATAAAATTACATATTTAGTCCTTTGGTGCAAAGTTTCACAAAATTACAAGTTTAGTCCCTCAACTTTGGAAATTGACAGAAATGGTCCCTGGGATGTTTAAACTTTGAGAAATTCAATTTTGGTCCTTATACTAATAATCTTTTGCAGGTTTGGTCCTTATGTGAAAAGTTTGGTGAATTTACATGATTGGTCCCTGAAGTTTGGTGAATTGGCAAATATAGTCCCCGGGTATTTTAAAAGTGAAAATTATCAAAACCTACCCTTGTACTATTCATATATGGCAAATTAAGTCCTTATGATAAACTTTGGATAATGCCACAAACAGCCCTAAACTTTAACCAATTTACAAAAGTGGTCCTTGTGCATAAAATAAACCAACCGGACCCTTAAGTTTTAAACTTAACCCAAAATTCATTCCAAACACAAACCTGGTCCATCTCTTTTACCCAAGCCCAAAATCCAAGCCCAGTCCAACCCCAAGTCAACCCCCGGTCAACAAAACCACACCAGTTACCACTCTTTCCCTCCCAAACCACTTCCACCACTGTAGCACCAATACCACCACCTCCACCTCACCGGTTTCTTGCTCCCCACTCTCACCACCTCATCCTCCACCTCACCATAACACTCCAAAGAGCATTTAATGCTCTATAACTTCTCCACGCAACACTGTACACCTTTGACCCTTTGGCGCCAAGAAAGATTTTTAAACGGCCTGGATGACTTGGACCATATCAATGGCTACAAATTGGTGGGAAAGGTCAAATGGGTCCCACCTAGCTCAGAAGAGGGCTACATAATGGGATTGAAGCAGAAGATAAAGATAATTAGCTTAGGAGTAGAATAACATAGTCGTAGGTAGTGTAATCTTGTATTTCAGTTATAATTTCAATCAAAATAGCTTGTACTCAGTTAATTTAATGTAATTTGAACTTTTCTTAAAGTCAATTTAAAGTTTCAGCTCAGTTCTCAGTCTATGCAATTTTTACTTGTTTCAAGAATCACAAAAATTTCATCTGTGTTGTTAGTTGTTGTTAAAAGCATTTCACAAGTCCATTTAAGCTTTGACAAAGCTTATTTAAGCTTTTAAATTTCCTCAGAAGTCAGTTAGAATAGAAAACACAAAAATTCATAGAAAATCAAAGAAAATAGAAAATAAATAAAAAAATTAGTGTTAATGATGAAAGAAGATTGGAGCTTGATGTTATTTGGATATGTTGCTGGTTTAGAATCCTATGGGGGATACTAGGAGTGATCTTGTCCTTGGTTCCATCATCTCAGTCTAATTCCACTTTGTAAGCTTTTACATAAATTTTTCATATTACTATTTTAGTATTACATTTACTTAGGTCTCTGTGTTTTCATGCTTATTTATTGTTGTTAAGATAATATAAAGCTTAATATAGATAGCTTATTATTCAGATATCACTTGTTCTCGAATCTAAAAATCTCACAGTTAAAACTCAATCTTGACAAAATTGTGTTTTGTGCTTGTGGTGTGTTTGATTAATGTTCATTTGATCTTAATTAGTCATATTAGAGTATTAGAAATCAGTTTGTTAGATTCAAATCTTGTTTAGCTTTTAAAATTAGTAAAACAGTGCAATATAGGGGTGTTTGGTTCATGCTACTCATAGGTGTTCAAGACATATTTTGTTGTTGTTTCTGCTCTAAACATATCACATTAGGTTTAGGTATATCATATCAGTTATAAAATTAAGGGTTCATAAGTTAAAAAGTCAAATTCCAAAACCAAATCCCTTGACAGTTAACTGTCAAGGAATTGAGTTTCCAAAACCACCCACACTAGTGTATAATCTAGTAACTTAGCTTAATTAGGACTTATTATAAGTTATTACTTCCATATCAGTAGTTTAGATCACCTAGAAATCCAAATTAGTCAAACTAGCAAAGTTCTCTCAAAAAGTCAATATTGCACTTATCAGATTTTTCCAAATATTGGGAGATTTGTTTAGAATTTAGGAAAGAGATCTAAGCTTTGATATTTTTAGGATTAATTCTCTACCACTTCAACTTTAGAATCCCACCATTTTTATATTTTTAGGATTTTTGAGGTGGGCCCCACTTGTGCCCAAACACAACTGCAGGGAGACCTTCTCCCCTGCACATCAGTACATCACCACACCACCACCACTTTGGTGGTGGTTTGTGGCTACCATAGTGGGCCCCAGACCTCAATATCAGTTCCATAGAACTCCCCTCCTAGTAGGTTATTAGGTTTGACCTTTAGTTTGACCTGTGTCACTGTGGACCCCACCTAATCAGATCCAAAACCTTGTCCCATTTCTGTGTTGATATTCAGTTTTTGGATTAGCTTATTTGGCTTATTGGCTTATCTACTGAGCTTATTTAGCTAATTTAAGTTTTGACAAGTCCAATACACTTATTAGAACCAGAAAACACCAAGGTGGGTCCCACATAAGCTCATTTGAGCTTATTTCCCATTTAAGTCAACTAAAGTCAACTGTCTAGGATTATAGCTTATAACTAGCTTATTTTTAAGTTCTAAAATTATTGTTTTTATTAAAGTTAGTTGTTTTTATATATAATATAGTTTTGTAAAAGAAAAATCCAGAAAAAACAATATAAAATTAAGTGATAGTTTCTATTTAATTTAATTTAATTTTAATTTTCATTTTTATATTTTTATTAAGTAATCTGTATTTGTATATTTTTATTAATTTCCTTATATATTAAAGTATTTTTAATAATTTTCTTAGATTTTTATATTGTAATTTAGTATTTATTAGAATTAAAAATAGTTTAATTAATAATTAATCAATAAATAAGTTTTAAATAGCATAATTAATTTTTACATAGTAATACATAGTTTTTATATTTTTTATAGCTTTTATAAGTTATAAAATAGTTTTATAAAATTTTTCATAATTTTCTAAGTGAGTTTAATAATATTTGTAATTTAAAATAGTTTAATTAGTTTAATTAATATAAATAGTTTTTAATTAATAAAAAGTTCATAAAAAGACAAAAATATTTATTTTTATTTTTTATACTTTCTTCAAGTTCTATTTTAAGTTTATAAATTATTTTTATAAGTTTTTAGTTTAATTTGTAGTATTAATCATTTTTAGTTTTTATTTAAGTTAGTTTTAATTAAATAGTTAAATAAGTTTTTAATTAAATAATTAATAATAAATAATATAATAATCTAAAAAATAGTTTTATTTTTAATTTAATTTTATTTTAAGTTTAAGTTTATAGGATTTTCATTTTTAACCCTTGTAGTTTATTTTTCTTAAAACTCACCTTTTTCTCAGTACGCAGTCGCGTCTGATTTTAATTTGGTGTACGTTTTTAATACCTAGCTTTTACGTAATCATTCTAATAGTTATTTTAAGTTATAAAACCCTAGATAAACACACACACACAAACTTTATACCTTTCCTGTTCACATTCATTAATCACAGATTCGTTTATAATATCACATCGCACACCTCGTTGGGACTTACGACCCGGGAAAACACTGTATTCCTCGGAAGCATTTGCCTCAGCTGTTTGACTATTACAGTTGGCCATTCACAAGTGGTTGATCAATAATTATCTGACTGTTTGAGGCGAATCACCCGTCCCTGCGAACCAACGGCAAGTGCGGGGATTTTTGGGACTTGCTGGTTATTATAGGCGTTTTATTAAAGACTATGCTACGATTGCTGCTCCTTTGACCAGTTTGCTTCAGAAAAACGGATTCCAGTGGGGGGCACTGGAGAATAAGGTTTTTGAAGACCTTAAGACACGAATGTCTAGTGCACCAATATTGGGTCTTCCAAATTTTGATGAGATGTTTGTGGTAGAAACCGAGGCGTCGGATGTGGGAATAGGTGTCGTATTGTTGCAAAAAGGACAGCCCTTAAGCTATTTCAGCCGCAAGTTGGGTCCGCGAATGCGAATAGCCGCCACCTATCAAAAGGAACTATTTGCTATTGTCGAATCCATTTATAAATGGCGACAGTATTTACTTGGGCGTCATTTTACTATACGCACGGATCACAGGAGTCTCAAAGAACTTATGCAACAAGTTATACAAACACCCCTACAACAGAAATATGTACGAAAGCTTATGGGTTTTGATTTTGTTATTGAATACAAACCGGGGGCTACTAATCAGGTTGCTGATGCATTATCCCGTATGTATGAGGAGGAAGATAACGTCATGACTACGTTTATGAATTTAAGTAAGCCATTGCCTGGTTTGATAAGTGACTTACGGCAAGAGAATGAAACAATGGAAGAGTTATAGAAAATTCATCAAAAACTCGATCACAATGAGCCGATGGAGGGGTTTCGACGAGAGCAGGGTATGTTAGTGTTTCGTGATCGTTACTATATTGGGACGGAATCTAAACTTAAGGAGTTATTATTGTCGGAATTTCACAACACTCCAACGGCGGGGCATAGTGGTGTTAAAAAGATGTTGGTTGGGTTATCCGCATTGTTTTACTAGAAGGGTATGCGTAAGTCAGTTGAAGAATTTATTGGTAAGTGCCTCATTTGTCAACAGACTAAATATTCTACGCAAGCTCCGGGTGGATTACTACAACCCTTGCCGACTCCGTCTAGAGTATGGGAAGATGTTTCAATGGATTTTATTACCGGATTACTAGTTTACAAGGGATTGTCAGTGATTTTTGTAGTAGTAGATTGGTTCACTAAGTATGCCCAATTCGGGCCACTACCTGCTAGTTTCAACGCACCACAGGTTGTTGAAATTTTTATTGATATGGTGGTCAAGCACCATGGGATTCCTAAAACCATCGTATCTGACCGTGACCCCATCTTTGTTAGCAAGTTTTGGAGGCAGTTGTTCGAAGCCAGTGGGACTAAATTAAATCATAGCACGGCTTATCATCCCAGACAGACGGTCAAACGGAAGTGGTTAACCGTGGGCTTGAGCAATATTTGGCTATGGTATCGGACCGGCCTCAACACTGGGTGCGTTTGTTACCATGTGCTGAATATTGCTACAATGCTAGTTTCCATAGTAGCATCGGAATGACGCCTTACCAAGCTGTCTATGGGCGTGTTCCTCCTGCAATTATTCCTTATCCACTCGGGGTCGTCCAAGGTCGCGGCTGTGGAAGAGTCATTAGTTGAGCGTGATGCCTTGTTACGCTAACTTAAGCACAATCTATTAGTCACTAAACACCGCATGGAAATGTAAGCTAATCGGAAACGGCGGGATGTCGAGTTCAATACTGGGGACATGGTGCTTGTTAAACTACAACCGTATCGACAGGTTACTTTGGCAAAGCGTCACTCCAACAAATTGGCTAAAAGGTATTATGGACCATTTAAGGTGTTGGAGCTTGTGGGCAAGGTGGCTTATCGACTTGCTCTACCAGATTCAAGTAAGATCTACCCCGTATTCCATGTGTCATTTCTCAAACCATTTTCAGGAACGGGTCAGGAACAGATTGCGGACTTGCCGGAGGATGAACATGAGGGGCAACCCATGGAGCAGTCATTGGCAATTTGTGATACCTGAATCGTTTTGCAGAAAGGCATACCGGTTCGGCAAGTGTTGGTGCAATGGAGCGGAAGATCACCTGAAGAGGCGACGTGGGAATGGTTGTCAGAATTCAAGATTGCTTATCCATCTTACCACCTTGAGGACAAGGTGATTTTTGAAGGCGAGGGGAATGATACACCTGGGCCAAAGCCCATTCCAGAGCCACGACCCAAGAGGGCCACATCCAAGCCTGTATGGCATAAGGATTATGTCGTTCATTAAACTATCTTTATTTACCAGTAAACTATCTTTATTTACTTATTACGTTTGTGTTTTATTAAGCAAGTGTCGTTATATTAGAAGTCTTGGACTACAAGTTGTCTTGTATTCGGTATTAATATACCGAACCATTCATGAATGAATTCATAGTTTTTCTATCAAATCAATTCTCTTTTCTTTTTTACTTTCCTTAAGGAGCTAGCACCCGCTAAAAGTAGTGCCCTATTCTGATACTATCCACAAGGGTCGTATCATAATGTAATCTAAATTACATTTTACTCCATTCTGCAAATCAAAGTCATCATACATGATATAATAAGATCACAATTACATTCAATTACACCATAGTACAACTAACCAAACATGATCTTAGATTATTATTTCCATTCATCTTCAAATGATTAAAAAAATTGCTACACATTTAAAAAATTCTTTTTCTTTCATAATGGCCACGTACGGGTAAGGGACTTGCCAATAGAAGCATTTGCTCATGCACCTTTTAAGAAATGAAATAAAATGAAATTAAGTGCCATTACAATGTGGATAATGATTAATATTGTTCAACATAACGGTTTAAAAGATACATCCGTCTCATTTGTTTTGATGGCTCCGTATTATCATCACAAAGATGTCTTTAAACGCACGCTCAAAATACACATTTATTATACCTTATAATGTATTTAGGACATATATATTTAGAAGTCTTAAAATGTTTAAGAACAAAAACATTTCTTTAATAGGAAAAATGCATACGCATATAATTAAAAGCATAAAAATTTAAGTGTCTTTAAACATTTTTGGTTGTTACAAGTATAGCTTTCAATGCTTGTAATTTTTTAAGACTTACAAGAAAAGAAGCATATTATACACCACTTTAATGCACATAATTTTCAAACTTACAAGACAAGAAGCATATTGTACATCACTTTAATGCATATATTAAAAAAAAAAAAAAAAAAAAAAAAAAAAAAAAAAAAAAAACCATATTAATGTTATTTAATTTAGTCAAATAATTAACTGATTAATAAATACAATTAATACAGTTATTAAAACAACCCTTATATAAGAAATAGAAATTATCAAGCATATTTTACAACCAAATTAAACATAATTTCTGCATTAAATGTCACTAATACAAATAATAAAATATATTATACAAATATTCAAGCCCGAACGGGCAACGGGCCAAATGCGCTTGAGCCCGAACAGGCACGAGCAAACGGGCTCGAGCCTGAACAAGCACGGGCTAAACAAAATTCTTCATATCCGTAAATTTATTGTTAAAAAGAATATAATAAACTAAAATACATAATTTACCGAAAAATTTAATTTCAGGGTAACCGCCACTGCAACGCGCGGGATACCTTGCTAGTATTTCAATAATGCATAAACTAGTTAAACTCAAGCCTCATATTATATATATATAAATAATATATAATAGAAATGAATGAAATTTTATGACTCCTCAAACGATGACTCTGTAAGATGACTATGTGCAATTACATCGCTTACGCAATCATGAAAATGGCAATGCATGTCAACTACAATTACATAAATGATATTATTTCTTACTTTTGTATGTCTTGTTATTCTCTAGTCTATAAAACTTGGGTACGTGGTAAATTTTCAAGTGGAATTTCAAAGATCATCAACTTATGATTAGCAGTTAGATACAAAAGTCAAAGGGGAGATGATTTGCACACTCAGTTTTTTTATTGGGACACTCTAATATACAACTAGTTAAAGCAGAATATATAAACTGTACAACTAGTTAATGCATGTATTGGAGTGTCTCAATCAAAAAGTTGAGTGTGCAAATCATTTCTCAAAGTCAAACGTACACATCAATGCCATTATTTTTGACAAATTGGTGAAATAAGAGCATCTACAATGGTAAAACCAACAAAAGCTTTTTACTATTCTTAAAAGCTTTTGGAAGAGGTTTTTATGCATTGCATCTAAAGCTTTTTGAATAGCTTTTTACAAAGACTTGCTAAACCTCAAGTCTTTGATAAAAACTTTCTACCTTTATGCCTCAAGTCATTAATTGCATTAAATGTAAAAAGTCTTTCAAAAACCAACCATTGCATATGCTCTAACATATTTGACTTGAACCACTTAAAGTCGCAAATGCTGCTCTTCTTAACATATTTCAAGTTCAAATATTTCTAGAAAACTAAGTGATATTTGTCACTATCAATGCTTTTGTTTAATGCTATAATTTGTCTTTATCATATATGAAAAAAAGAAGTTATTATACGTAATGAAATAGACATAATAATAATGAAGAATTATAGAAAAACAAGAAAGGAAGCAGAAGCATATGGAGGAAATCTGATCCATTAGGAAACACATGTCCCACGTTGGGCTGTATAACACGTGCTCCTTCTGTCGATTACAAATTACAACTGTCTACTCTACCCGTTAAAACCGCCCCAGCTCACCTTTGAATCAATTACTTCTTCAATTCTGTTTCAATCTTGTTGATTCTTGTCGTCATGGTTAATTGGTTGTTAATAAAGAAAATCTAATTCTGTTTATGTACTACCAGCAAAGTGGCATATGGGTATAAGATTCTATTCGTAAGTTAAAAGGAAAGATCAATGAATAGAAATGGTACAAAAAGTCCACATTTTTTTCAAAAAGGTGCAAAACTAACATGTTTTTTTAATTTGGTCATGTTTAAACATGTGAATGTGTAACTCCACTGAATGTGTGACACGTGCCAATTTTTTTAATAATAAAAATACATGTGATTTGATATTTTGTCTGAACTTTGACTTTGAATTATTTGTTTAAATGACAAATGTACCCCTCTATTTAATGTGCGACATGCGAATGTGCGACTCGGATTTTTTTTACCAGCATCATCAACCACATATTCCGGTGACACCCATTTATTCCGGCCAACTTTATTTTTTTCTTAAAAAAAAATTGTCACATCTACAAATTCACAACAAAACCTAAAATACGAACTACATGTATAAGCAAGAACTTTTTTTTTTCTCAAAAAAAAAAAAATTTGTCACAGCTACAAAGTCCATTTTGCCTCCATCTTTAAGCAAGAATACATGTATACTTAAACCATTTGCAACCTTAACCTACTACTTTTGTTTTGATTTAATCGTATGAATTTGTAGCTGCCATCCCCATTAATCGGCCACCACCACCACGCAGCTACACCGCCTTCACCATCATTAAAACAACCATAAACCCTCCCTTAGATCACCTCCCTTGTCTCAGATCCGTGGTGTACGCGCCATCAAACCTCCGTACGCGCCACCGCGGTTGCCATCACATTGTTATTTTTGAGTTTTAGGTAAGGAGGTAAGTAGATCCATGGGTAAGGGTGATAAACTCACTGACTCTCACTCTCGTATGCCTTGTTTCATCTTGAATCTGAGCTCATAAGCTTATTCTTAGTTGTTAGATTTATTTGGTCTTGTGCGTTGTGTTAGTTTAGGTCACGGTGGTTTGGTGGTGGTGGTGGAAGTATCAAGCGGCGGTGATGATGGCTTTGGAGGTGGTGGTGGTGAGTGGTGGTGAATGGTGATGGAAGTATAAGGTGGTGGTGAGAGAAGGAGATGAGAAGAATGAGACTAGCATTTATTTATATTAAATAGAGGGGTACATTTTTCATTTAAACAATAATTCAAAGTCAAAGTTGAGACAAAGTATTAAATCAAATGTACTTTTATTATTAAAAAAGTGGACACGTGTCGCACATTCAGTGAAGTCGCATATTCGCACATGACCAAATTGGGAAAACATGTTAGTTTTGTACCTTTTTGGAAAAAAGGGAGGACTTTTTGTACCATTTTGAGAAATAACTCGTCTTTTTTTTTTTTTTTTTTTTTTTTTTTTTTTTTTTTTTTTGTATGTTAGATGTTATTTTAGTACAAGAGCACTTGGCCACTTGCTATCGTGGCTCTACGCCTAATAACCAACTCAACGTCACCTCAGCATTTTACTTTTGACACTCATACATCAAAATTACATTTCTCACATAACACGTCATTTCACATACCAAAAAGGCCCCACCATAACTAATATCTCTACTTTTTCCCCACCAAACCCGATATTTTAGGATTTTAAATTCAAACCATAGTTAAATGCACCTATGACTACTCACAATAGGAGGTGAGGGCTCACCTCCACCTCACCTTCTCACGAGTGACACCACTAAAACCATCCTCACCTCACGCGTTACTCAAGGAAAAAGAAGAGTGAGTGTTGAGGGTTCTCACCACTCGGGTACCATGCATGTTTGTTACTATTTATTTGACTTGTAAGTGTGCATGGGGTATTTTGTGAGGGTATGTTTGTATAAAATGAATATTTTTAATGGTGGTGAGGGGAGTGGTATTGTGTTTGAATGATGATCCGGCGCTGAGCTGGAGGTGAGTGGAAGGGCGGCCATTGTGTATAGCCTAATATCACCCAACCAGACATTTAAAAAAAATCATAATTTTTTATTTACATTTTTGTTAAAAATAAATGGAAATTGATTTTCCACAAAACTTAGAAAACATATTCATTTGACATTGTTTTTCGATTTCAAAAGAAAAAGAAAGGAGTTACAAGGGAAAGAAAGAAAACATACAAAAAAAAATGTTGTTGTTTCCCTTATTAGGCTGGGAAACAAATGCTTTTTGTTTTGTAGAGATCTTACTTGAAATTTTTTTATTTAAACGCAATTTCTATATTCTTTATTTTGTACAAACCATTTTGTAGAAAATAAGGTTATTCAAATTTTTATTTTTATTTATTTATTTGTTTATTTTATTTATTTATTTATTTATTTTTGCAGTGGAAACGCCTTACAATATGAAGTTTAACACTTAAAGGAAGAAACGTTCTTGGTGGATGCAGGGCTTGCGACCGCCAAAATGAGTATGCAGGATGAGCCGTTTTCAACTAAACGAACCCTTTCTTTGCCCGAAGTGAGAAAGTAATCTCTTTGAATTATATTAAACTGGAATTCGTTCAAAGTTGAACTAGTTATACATGGGGTTTTGACATACATTCTTAATTATGTTTTAATATAAAATATTTCGAGTTTAAAAGTTATTGTATATAAATATACTCTGCATAATTATACTAAATTCTAAACCCTAAACCCTAAAAAAGCCACGAGGCTTTTACTTTACTATTCATTGAGTAATAAAGTTACAGAACAAAAGACAAAAATATCTCCACTAATTGTAAATGTGTTGCAAAAAATGTCCTTTCAAAATTGCAAAAAAAAGTATTGTTGTTTACATGCTATTGCAGAAATAGTCCTTGTATTATATCTAGGGATTGTTAGTGCTAAAAAAATTACATACATGCCTCTCCCCTTTTTTTGCATTACAGAAACAATCTCAAAAAATTGTAAAAATTGTCCCTATGGTTACTAGCGATTAAAAGATAGTCTCTAGGTTTACCCCGCGCCGCACAGTTGAGCGTTGGTGAAAAAATCCTCGTTGTCTACTATAATGTTTAGCTTGTGTGTGTGTGTGTGATTGGTTTAGCAGATGTACTGAAGCTGAACTTTAGATTATTTATACTAACTCAATTAGTATAGTTGCGAAGTAACCACCTAGTGTTTTAAATTCACAAAAATAAAATTATCTCTTGAAACAAAACTACATACTAGAGGTTATATTTGTAGTTCCATTATACCATTACTTTGTTAATGAGAAACAAACGACATAATTAAGGTTTTTTTGGAGTCATTGTGCAGTTGTGTGGTTGTTTTAGATGAGTGAGGAAAAAGTGAGTGTTTCGGTTGAGAAAGAAAAACATGATGTGTGTAGGAAGAGAATAGTAATAGTATTAGATTTTATAAGTTGGTCCAAAAATACCAACTATTACTATATTTTGTGTGCGTGTGCATTTTAGATTTTTTTTATACATAAATAAACAAAAACGAATTTATAATTATTTATGGCCAAATTAGGTAAAACTAAAGTTTTTTCTAGTTAAAATTTTTGTTTTAAAAAAATAATAATTTGGTTATTATCTAATAAGGGAAGTTTCAAAAATTTATACGTCCAAAAGAATTTCTTTTATTATTTTAATTTAATATTTAAAAAGATTTGTGATACCCTGGTAGTATATTGGGGTCCCTTAGTAGTGTATGAAGATCACTAAAAATATAGGCTATTTGCTTGTTACATGCACATGTGGGTTGGCGGGTTACATTAGCCTTACAAAAGAGATAAACAGACTCAACCGTTGTGGCTAGGGGTAGAAATGAGCCGAGCCACTCGTAAAAAGCTCAAGATCGGATCGGTAAAAAGCTCGAACGAGCCGAGCTTAAATGAGCTCGAGCCTAAGTTGCAGCTCATTTTGTTGATGCAAAAGTTGGGCGTTCCTTGTTTGGGTTCCTGTCGTACCAATTAGATCTTAATGCTTGAGACCTGCGCACTAAGAAAGTAAACAAACACCGTTAGGCTTATCGTGGGATTGTTTATCCTCCGACGTGAGAGTAAGTAATCGGTTTTAGGGTTGTATTGATGAGTTAGGGTTTTTTGATCGTACCTCAATGAAAGTCGTGATACTCTTTATATAGGCACGAAATCCTTGTAGATTTCGTGCTCCTTACTCTTCGGCGTATCACGCTTATCCGGTCTATTGATCTTTATCCCATAAATAGAAGATCCTTATCAAGACCATAAATAATATATTTGGGTTTGGGCTTTCGTGAGTCCAAACCGTTAGCATGGTAGCCCAAATCATTATTATAATAGCCCACGCGTGATGGGCTTGGACATTAGTAATGTCCATTAATTGGGTTCGTGACCCGAGTGTGGACTATACGTCATCATGTCCCCCCAGTCTAATATGTGCGGGGCGTAGCTGTGTATACTAGACTAATAACTGCAGCGATAAGCGTGGCGGGGAAGCTTCGAGTATTTCCCGCCAAAAGGAATATACGGTGTATCTAGGCTTAAACAGTCCTACGTACCCTTGGAAAACATGAAAAAGTGCTATTCCTGTTGGTATTCTAGCCACACGATGAAGTTAGTGGGATCCACATGGCATCCATCCAAGGCTAGGGGTAACCCTATATAAAGGTTTCCCCATTTTCACTGTGATCATCACAGTAAAACGCCATTTCCTCCACTTTTAGAATCATCAAACACCAATCAAGAAACCTAGTATCCGTTAAGGTAATAGCGCGTGCGCTTCTTGATCAAAGTATATTTGAAAAATGGTTCGCCAATGAAATGATTTTGTTTCCAAAATGGACGAGGATGAACTCCGTCAGTTCACCTCAGACTATTTTATACCCCTCGCATTGCATCCGGAAGTACCGGAGGCAGACACATCTATTGCAGACTTCCCTGAGGGGAAGATAGGGTTACACACGTGATTTTTCGAGTTTGTGAATCAGCGCGTACCTGTATCCCTATTCTTGAGCGACGTGCTCAATTTCTATCGTCTGTACATATCTCAGCTGCACTGTATAGGTGCGGCGAAGATAACTAATTTTGAAGTAAACTGTCGTTTACTCGCCATAAACCTAACCATCAACCTCTTCCGCACGTTTTACCACACAACGTGGTCAAACGGGTGGGTGTCCTTTTCGAAGCACCCAGGGCGCTATCAATGTTATACTGAGAAGGTAGACGCCCTTAGGAATTGGAGGGAGATATTTTTTTGGGTGGATGATAAGGTGTTCCCCTAGCTCTTTGAGTTCTATACGCAGGGGACGCTGCCAAAGGATGAGCGCCCAGACCCCGGGACGTACAATGTGGGTATTGCGGAGACCATCAATATGAACTGCATCCCCATCAATTCCTACCCCGAGGAATTTTTTGTGCATATAGGGATTAGTCAGAACTATTTCCAAGGCGCAGACGAGGTGCCAACGTTTCTGGATGAGAGCGGCCGGGGTGGGTGCTTGTCCTTCCTTTCCTTCGCATCTGTAGTGTAAGCCTTCTTTTATATTGCAACTTTAATAACTCAATTTTTCTTTGTTGTTTGTTTATGTGTTGCGCAGAGATGGACTTGTTCAGCGTAGTGAGGCTGGAAAAATCCACACAAGTAACTGTGGGTGTGCGCCCATTGAGGGAAGGTGAGATACCTATCCCGGAAGCCACAGCCGGACGCACTTATGCGCAAGAGGAACCGGCCAACGTCGCCCAACCCTTGTTGGTGGCGACTCCCGTGCAGAATGTTCCTTCTCAGAAAGTGCCGGCCCCTGAGCCTGCTCGCACTGAGTCCTCTGAAGGTGTTGGGATCTTCAAGGCCGACACTGATTCTAAGGAGGCGAGTCAGGGGTGAAGCGCAAGGCTTCTGGTGATGGTGGTGAGGGCACCTCCAAGTGCAGGCGCCACATCATTACTGTGGATAAGTCAACAGATGAGGAGGCGTCGCTATCTGTGGCTGCGCGAGATACTGCTGAGACCTATTCTCCCATGTAAGTAATAATGTCATGGTTCTTCTTCTCTCTCTATTTCTTTTTTATCATTGATATAATTTCTTGACTTCTTGCTCTTTATATGTAGTGACAAAGCTGCAGGGGGTGATGCAGCGCATATGGAGCAAGTGCCACCTAAGGTGAGTCACTCGCAGGTGGAAGAGCCTCCCAAGGCTAATGAGGAGATGTCTGCTGCGGCGCTGATAGAGGAGTTGAGCATAGCTGATGCGCGCCAGGCCACCTTGGTCGCTCAACTCAAGGTGCGGTACGCTGGTGAGGGTAGCAGCAGCGCGCAGAAGGACGAGGAGATTGCACTGCTAAAGACACAGTTGGCGAGTGCTCAAGCTGCCTTGGAGTCAACAATGGCGCACTCCAAGAGGCTTGCGGATGAAAGGTTGCCTCTACTGGCTGACGTGAGCCATGAGCGTGCTGCCTTTGAGCAGTATAAGGCTACCTGCTTGTTGGGGTTGAAGTACCTGCAGGAGAATAAGAGCAAGCACTTTGCTCAGTTGGATGACTTCCGCAAGGCTGTAGAGGCTGCCTTGGAGACGCAGGAGGGTAAGCTGCGCAAGCTCAACATCGAGTACGATGAGTAGTTGTACCCTCACTTGGTGTCTGCTGTTGCTGAGCGCAGGTACTTTTGATTTCTTTTCCATCTTCTCACTTTTAATTCCCTTGAAATTATTGTCTTGTGATGCGTGTGTTGTTTTATTCGTAGGTGGCTGATCAGTCATGGTCTTCGCTTGGCTGCAATGGGCAAGCTAGAGTCCCAAGAAGTTGTGGATGCTTTTGGGGACGTTGTGAGGTGTGCCTTTGCGCGTGTCAAGGCTGAAGCCATGGAGGAGTTGCACAATGGCAAGTTGTTGACGGTGCCTCTCGCAGAGGTGCCAGGCTACCAAGGAGATGGCTATGCGGAACTTGTTGCTGCGATGGAGAAGATGAAGATCTTCGAGTTCCCCCACATCGCTCAACTGGAACGTGACGAGGATTACCTCATTGGTGTGATTATGGAGGGGTTAACCCTGGCAAGGCATATAGCGGAGGACGCGGAGGCGCAACCTGACTTCTTTTTGAAGCCGGATGAGTCGCAGCTTCAGGTGCCCGTGTTTGCTCGTCCACGCGACGTGTTGAATCCTTTCGCTCTGGAAAAGGAGGTATCTTTGAAGGCATCCTTGGAAGCCCATGCTACAAGGGTCGCAAGGAAGAAGGGCGTAAAAGGAAAAGCTATCCTCTACGGTGTTGGTGCAGCGCACCTTCCTAGATCTGATGGGATTCCTGTCGGCGTGCCGACAGTGTCGCAGGAGGATAGCAGCCTACTGAAAAGGCTTGAGGAGGCTGGGCGTGTAGTGTCCACTGCTAGTAGTTCAGGGCATAAACGTACTCGTAGTATTTAGGTTATTATAGATTCACCTTTTTTGATGTATATGTTGAATCTATAACTTGTATAAACTCGTAGTTTATGAATAATAAGATTGGTTGATGTAACACCCCCAAAATACCGCAGTGGAAGACTGTGTCATTGGGGTGCTACTTCATAATAAAAAGTACAAGTTATAGAAAACGAACTCTAAATGAGACGTTTTGAAAAGTTACCATTCGATTAATGAATTCAAAGTTACAAACATGAGATTCCAAAGTATGATACATAAATGTATACAAAATGTTTTTGAATGGTAAATGATAAAAGCATAAGTCTTCAGAATATGCAGCTTGACTCTAAGTTCCACGCACTAGCTATCGCCTTACTAACCTGAGATAAACATGCTAAAGTGTCAACACAATGGTTGGTGAGTTCATAGAGTTTGTCTTAAAACAGTTGAAAAGCCTTAAAGAATGTTCACATAGCAAAGGCATTGTGAATCCACTCAGTTGCAAGTCCCGCCATAAGAGACTTGTAACCTGTGTGTTCACAACCCACTGCTAATATATAGTATAATAAAGACATGTATAAGTTCATCAAAACAATTAAGCAATTAGTAGTGAGTCTCTACTTCATCTCCGAAGATCTCACTTGGGAGCCAATTCCCAAAGATAAAAGTTTACTGGGAGCCACTTCCCAAAGACAACTGGGAGCCACTTCCCAAAGATAAGTACTAGCTACTAAATAGAATAACGCAATTAAGTATAACACAGTCATGTATGTATGCAATCAAGTATAACACATTCAAGTATAAATGTTTTGAGTATTTGTACAAGTAAGCAAGTAGTTGAGCATGTGTCTCCCCCAAAGAGTTAAAACAAGTACGAAAAGAGTAGGGGCTATGACTCACCTTAAGCTTATGTAATGAGAAATGATAGTGATAGTCGAATCGCGAAAGTCTCTAAGAGCAGCCTATAATAGAACGTTGCGACTTAGGTTTGGAGTAACGTCTAAGAATACGAAAAATTGCCCATATATGTCTTGCATAATGTTCATGATGTGGTACTTAGTATATAGTGTAAGTCTTTCAATATAAATGGTTTATGAAACATGTTTAGGTTGTATATCTCTTACTACCGTTCGGGCCGACATAATTCAGAAGTCATGGAGTAAACGTTCGAGGAGCCAGGACACTTTAATTCGTAAATCCACAACTCATCTCGACGGCTTACTTAATGAACTCCTCACATGAGGCTCCCTACTATTGTAGTATTTGATAACATATATATAAGTTTTTGATCTTTAAAAGTTATATGGTCTTTAGCCGTGGCTTTGCCGTGACCTTGGTCATTGTTACCATGGTCTTGAGACTCAACCTTGGCTTTAGCTATGGTTGTGGTCTTGGCTTTAGGTCATTAGACCTCTTGGTCTCATCTAATTACAATCATTATATAGTAACTTTGGTCTAAAAATGGGCTGTTAAGAATTTTAAGAAAATTATCACTCAGAAAGCATTTTCAGGGCTCGATCTTCTCTATTCCTGAACGAAAACGTCGTTCCGGACAACTTTCGTGTTTTAACTTTTTGATGAATCGGACCAGAAGTGGGACTTTCAAAATTGACAGAATGCAAAACAGTTTGCATAGGCAGTTTTGCCGTTTTGGTTTCGCTAGCTTCAAATGATCATAACTTTTGACTCGGGTACTCATTTTGGTTGATTCAAATTGCTATGTTTTCCTTGTTAAGTCCTCTTTAACAGTAAGTAGGTGTCAAATATCATAGTTGTACTATTTTGGTCGTGGTTTTCCATAAAAATCACTAGTTTGCTTGTTTACTTGTCATAAGTTATCCTATGTATACCAATACTTGTTTTATCCATTTTTAAACATCATGAACGCAATAACAAGAACATATATAGAATGAAAGGAACACAAAGAGCATGAAAATTATAATTAAGCAAGGAGTATGTTAGGGTTTGCTTACAACTTGAGGCTTTCTAAAAGAAAGGTAAGTAACTAGTAAGGTACGGACTTTGATAGACTTAAGCTTCACTCTTTGCAATCTATGATAAACCGTGGTTATTTGAAGATTATAACGACGCCTTCTTGAAAGTCCAAAGCTATTTGAAGATTATAACTACGTCTTTTTGGAGACTTTAGAGTTATAACAACTTTTCTTAGAAAATTTCCAAGATTGAAGATCAAACACTAGTTTTCTTTCAAAAACTAGTTAACTTTCTTACAAAATATTAGAAAAGTGCCTTAGGTTTTAGGACTTGAAGGTTATAAGAAGGTGTGGTGCAAGTTTTCTATGTGTTTTAGCTTGGTATTTATAGGGTAGGAAAAATAGTTAACCATATATTAGGTTAGAATTTAACCATGGTTAGTTAAGACACTTGTAATGATCTAAAGAATCAATGGTCAAGATTTAACCACACATGGTGACTCCACCCCCCTCCTAAGTCGGTTTTCCAAGGATAAGGGTGACTAGATGAGTAGTCATGGTCTTTGGATGATAATATCCTAAGTATTTAGCTAGTTTTGACTCCGTAAATTGCTAACCGTAAGTTTTTAAGTCACGAAACGTAAAACCGGGTATCCTTAAAATATGAAACTTATAAATATGCTAGAACTTATCAATATACTCCATAATAAAATATAAAATGAGTGGTAGGATCTATCGGGTGCTAAAACCCTGCTAAAAACTGGAAACACGGGTCTAAAACGCGTAATTCGCGTAAAACGCTGAACTGAAAAACGTAAAATTCCAAAACTTTTGGAATTGTCCTAAAATGAGAGAAAATCATATTTCTATTGTTTATAATGTTTTATGGACATATCGGGATGCTGGAATGACGTTTAAACCTAAAAGTAAATCTCGGACACGGCTTTGTGATTTTTGCAGAAATGATCCGACGAGCGTCAAACTCTCGGATTATCGTTAAAATAGTTTAACTTACGAGAATATGAAATAAAAATTTCTAAGATGAATAGTGAAAAGTGAATAGTAAAAGTGAATAGTAAAAAGTGAATAGTGAAATTTTCGGGAATAAAAGTTAACCTGAAATTGCGAATTGTTACAGTCTCTACCCCTTAAGGAGAACTTCGTCCCGAAGTTCAGTTGATGTTAACTACTTATGATGTGTCTAAGAGAATTCGGGATTTCAGGATCTCTAAAATAGTGGTGTTCACTCTGATTCATCTAAGGTTGTGGTTAAGGAGTCGTATCGGCTACAATTAAGCCTACTTATTTATAACACATTACTTACATAAAGAAGCGTCCAAATTTATGTAAGTAAGGGATCATAAACTTATGGTTCGGTGATTTACAATTTCTTTATTTAAATGAAGAGGCGTCCCAATCTATTTAAATAAGGAGATTCTAAATCATCCTACTTAAGAATTTCTGACACAAAATCTGCCTTCTAAGGCCGTTAGTAAGATAATCAAGTCATCAAATCCCTAAAGCTAAGCAATAATATTATTTAACTCAAATCTTGTGTCTCATCAAACAAGAACTGTCACAAGATCAAGTTAAATAATTAGTTATTACTGAGCTCCATGTTTTTAATGAATCGGCTAATCTCTGGGGCTCCTTATAATACTAAAGTCACATCATCTAACAGCGTGGAACTAAACCAACAACTACCAAAAAGCGTATGTGTATGTAGTATGTATAAGGCAAATAAAGAGGAGAGTCTTAACGTATATAGTAGTTATAGTCT
This sequence comes from Artemisia argyi, assembly GCA_030686995.1. Taxonomy (NCBI): domain Eukaryota; kingdom Viridiplantae; phylum Streptophyta; class Magnoliopsida; order Asterales; family Asteraceae; genus Artemisia; species Artemisia argyi. The sequence continues at coordinate 103,308,279 of CM060704.1, read as the reverse complement.
AGGCACTAAATGCAACCTAGTTCTCTATAACCATGGCTCTGATACCAATCTGTAACACCCCCAAAATACCGCAGCGGAAGACTGTGTCATTGGGGTGCTACTTCATAATACAAAGTACAAGTTATAGAAAACGAACTCTAAATGAGACGTTTTGAAAAGTTACCATTCGATTAATGAATTCAAAGTTACAAACATGAGATTCCAAAGTATGATACATAAATGTATACAAAATGTTTTTGAATGGTAAATGATAAAAGCATAAGTCTTCAGAATATACAGCTTGACTCTAAGTTCCACGCACTAGCTATCACCTTACTAACCTGAGATAAACATGCTAAAGTGTCAACACAATGGTTGGTGAGTTCATAGAGTTTGTCTTAAAACAGTTGAAAAGCCTTAAAGAATGTTCACATAGCAAAGGCATTGTGAATCCACTCAGTTGCAAGTCCCGCCATAAGAGACTTGTAACCTGTGTGTTCACAACCCACTGCTAATATATAGTATAATAAAGACATGTATAAGTTCATCAAAACAATTAAGCAATTAGTAGTGAGTCTCTACTTCATCTCCGAAGACCTCACTTGGGAGCCAATTCCCAAAGATAAAAGTTTACTGGGAGCCACTTCCCAAAGACAACTGGGAGCCACTTCCCAAAGATAAGTACTAGCTACTAAATAGAATAACGCAATTAAGTATAACACAGTCATGTATGTATGCAATCAAGTATAACACATTCAAGTATAAATGTTTTGAGTATTTGTACAAGTAAGCAAGTAGTTGAGCATGTGTCTCCCCCAAAGAGTTAAAACAAGTACGAAAAGAGTAGGGGCTATGACTCACCTTAAGCTTATGTAATGAGAAATGATAGTGATAGTCGAATCGCGAAAGTCTCTAAGAGCAGCCTATAATAGAACGTTGCGACTTAGGTTTGGAGTAACGTCTAAGAATACGAAGAATTGCCCATATATGTCTTGCATAATGTTCATGATGTGGTACTTAGTATATAGTGTAAGTCTTTCAATATAAATGGTTTATGAAACATGTTTAGGTTGTATATCTCTTACTACCGTTCGGGCCGACATAATTCAGAAGTCATGGAGTAAACGTTCGAGGAGCCAGGACACTTTAATTCGTAAATCAACAACTCATCTCGACGGCTTACTTAATGAACTCCTCACATGAGGCTCCCTACTATTGTAGTATTTGATAACATATATATAAGTTTTTGATCTTTAAAAGTTATATGGTCTTTAGCCGTGGCTTTGCCGTGACCTTGGTCATTGTTACCATGGTCTTGAGACTCAACCTTGGCTTTAGCCATGGTTGTGGTCTTGGCTTTAGGTCATTAGACCTCTTGGTCTCATCTAATTACAATCATTATATAGTAACTTTGGTCTAAAAATGGGCTGTTAAGAATTTGAAGAAAATTATCACTCAGAAAGCGTTTTCAGGACTCGAGCTTCTTTACCCTGAACGAAAACGTCGTTCCGGACAACTTTCGTGTTTTAACTTTTTGATGAATCGGACCAGAAGTGGGACTTTCAAAATTGACAGAATGCAAAACAGTTTGCTTAGGCAGTTTTGCCGTTTTGGTTTCGCTAGCTTCAAATGATCATAACTTTTGACTCGGGTACTCATTTTGGTTGATTCAAATTGCTATGTTTTCCTTGTTAAGTCCTCTTTAACAATAAGTAGGTGTCAAATATCATAGTTGTACTATTTTGGTCGTGGTTTTCCATAAAAATCACTAGTTTGCTTGTTTACTTGTCATAAGTTATCCTATGTATACCAATACTTGTTTTATCCATTTTTAAACATCATGAACACAATAACAAGAACATATATAGCATGAAAGGAACACAAAGAGCATGAAAATGATAATTAAGCAAGGAGTATGTTAGGGTTTGCTTACAACTTGAGGCTTTCTAAAAGAAAGGTAAGTAACTAGTAAGGTACGGACTTTGATAGACTTAAGCTTCACTCTTTGCAATCTATGATAAACCGTGGTTATTTGAAGATTATAACGACGCCTTCTTGAAAGTCCAAAGCTATTTGAAGATTATAACTACGTCTTTTTGGAGACTTTAGAGTTATAACAACTTTTCTTAGAAAATTTCCAAGATTGAAGATCAAACACTAGTTTTCTTTCAAAAACTAGTTAACTTTCTTACAAAATATAAGAAAAGTGCCTTAGGTTTTAGGACTTGAAGGTTATAAGAAGGTCTGGTGCAAGTTTTCTATGTGTTTTAGCTTGGTATTTATAGGGTAGGAAAAATAGTTAACCATATATTGGGTTAGAATTTAACCATGGTTAGTTAAGACACTTGTAATGATCTAAAGAATCGATGGTCAAGATTTAACCACACATGGTTACTCCACCCCCCTCCTAAGTCGGTTTTCCAAGGATAAGGGTGACTAGATGAGTAGTCATGGTCTTTGGATGATAATATCCTAAGTATGTAGCTAGTTTTGACTCCGTAAATTGCTAACCGTAAGTTTTTAAGTCACGAAACGTAAAACCGGGTATCCTAAAAATATGAAACTTATAAATATGCTAGAACTTATCAATATACTCCATAATAAAATATAAAATGAGTGGTAGGATCTATCGGGTGCTAAAACCCTGCTAAAAACTGGAAACACAGGTCTAAAACGCGTAATTCGCGTAAAACGCTGAACTGAAAAACGTAAAATTCCAAAACTTTTGGAATTGTCCTAAAATGAGAGAAAATCATATTTCTATTGTTTATAATGTTTTATGGACATATCGGGATGCTGGAATGACGTTTAAACCTAAAAGTAAATCTCGGACACGGCTTTGTGATTTTTGCAGAAATGATCCGACGAGCGTCAAACTCTCGGATTATCGTTAAAATAGTTTAACTTACGAGAATATGAAATAAAAATTTCCGAGATGAATAGTGAAAAGTGAATAGTAAAAAGTGAATAGTAAAAAGTGAATAGTGAAATTTTCGTGAATAAAAGTTAACCTGAAATTGAATTGTTACAGTTGATGTATGCATGTTTATATCATCTTGTTTGTACTTAGATTTTTTGTCTTTTTCATGAAAGACTTTCCAAGAGTCAAATTGTGAACCAAACGTACTTAGAAAAAATGGTATTAAGTCCATAACTTAATAAATATATGTGAATAAAAATTCATAAGTGTATGGATTAATTTGCAGCGTACTGCAAATGCCATGTTAAGGAACCAAGAGTCTTGACTCCTAATTTGTTAAATGCGCACGGTGTGCGTTGTTGCGCATTGAACTTATTCCAACGTCTTGAGAATAAGGTGTTTAACGAGGATACGTGATCCAATGTTGATGGGTTTGTAACCCTCTTACTCAACGAGCTATTTATTAGGTTTACTCTTCCTTTATGCCATCATGGGTCTTGATAAATGCATGCATGCCATGTAGGTAAAAATATAAAGTAACAATATTGAGACATAAATAAGATGTAAGCAATAAAGTTAAATGTGTCGCGGTGTTAGCTGGAAACCACGATGTTTTATTAATACTTGCAAGTTTTTGAAAAGAAAAAAACAATTCCCTAAACAAAACAAAATGTAAATACACAGACGTTTATTGAGCACTTACTAAAGTGCAGAGGTGTCTGTGTGTGGGCCGTAGCCTTTCCTAAAGATAGCATCTCTTGAGATTGCAAATATTCCATGTGCGTGGTAGCTCATGGCCATCCATATCACGCAGTTTATATGCGCCTGTACCTAGTGCTTCTGTGACCTCGTAGGGTCCTTCCCACTTTGGTCCAACCTTTCATGTATCTTCTGCGTGGCTTGCATCATTGGTGCGATAAACAAAGTCTCATGGTCTGAATGAGTTGTTTCTGACTTTGGCATCATAGTACCCCTTCATCTTTGACTTAGCTCTTGCCTCACATATAGCTACACGTTCGCGCCTTTCTTCCAACAGATCCAAATCTATACGTCGCTCATCGTCATTGGTTGTAACATTGACTTCCACCGTACGAATAGTTGGCATCCCAATTTCGACTGGTATGACAGCTTCTGTCCCATAGACAAGAGAGAATGGTGTGTCTCTAGTGCTGACTTTGATTGTCGTGCGGTGCGCCCATAAAACATGCGACAATTCATCCACCCATCTTCCTTTGTGTTTGCCAAGGCGCACTTTAATTCCTTCGCCCAGACTACGATTCGCGCGCTCAACCAGACCATTGGTTTGTAGGTGCTTAACTGACGCGAAGTGTTGTGTAATATTTAGCTGCGCGCACTAGTCTTTGAACGGGTTATCACAGAATTGTTTTCCGTTGTTCGAAATAATTTCTCCAGGTAGTCCGAAGCGACATACGATGTTGTCCCAAACAAAGCGTTTGACCTGGTTACCTGTGATAGTAGCTACTGCTTTCGCCTCAATCCACTTAGTGAAGTAATCTATGGCCACTATGAGGAATTTTAGTCCCCCTGCTGCAACAGGAAAAGGGCCTGCAATATCAATGCCCCATTTATAGAATGGCCATGGTGAGGTGATAGGTGTCAGCTCTTGTTGTGGTCGGTGCGGGATGGGTCTGTGGACCTGGCAGTCACTACATTTCTTTATCATGTCCCGCGCATCGCGATGCATAGTAGGCCAATAGTATCATGACTGCAAGGCTCGTGCCACAACGGACCGTGGTCCTGAGTGCATACTGCATGAACCAGCGTGGATCTCTCGGAGTACGTAATCTGCCTGAAGAGGTCCAACGCACCGAAGCTATGGTTGTAGGAATGAACGTAGATATAGGATACCATCTCGAAGTTCGAACCTCTGCGCTGTGCGCCGTATCCATTGAGCGTCCTTCTATTCTTGAGGTAATATCCCCTTGCTTATGAATTCGATGATAGGGGTCATCCATGTAGGATCCTGCTCTTCTATCACCGTGGATATCTCTATCTCTGAGATAGATTTGTTCTTCAAGGTCTCCACCAATACTTGTTTTGACAGGTGCGCAAAGCTTGTAGATGCGATCTTACTCAGTGCATCTGCTTTTCTATTTTTCCCTCTAGGAACTTGTTTGATGGTGAACCTGTCAAAGTTCTGGATTAGAGATTTGGTCTTGTCGAGTTATTGGATCATGTTATCCTCTTAAGCCACGTATTCACCCAACACATGATTTGCTACTAATCGGGAATCAACATTTGCTTCTAGGTTGCGTACACCCATTTGAGTTGCAATGCGTAATCCAGCGATTAGGGCTTCATATTCTGCCTCATTGTTTATAGCTATGAATTCAAAATGCAGTGCGTACGTGAATTCCATTCCCTCTGGGCTGGTGAGGATGAGGCTTGCGCCTGACCCATCCACGCACGAAGATCCGTCCGTGAATAGAACCCATGGTTCTTGTGGCGCTACCTCGCTTTTTGAAGGTGGAGTATCAGTATCTGGTTTCTCAACGATGAAGTCGGCTAATATCTGCCCCTTAATCGCAGTGCGTGGTCTATAAGAGATGTTATGCTCACTTAGTAACACATTTCATTTTTGTAGCCGCCCCGATGCGTCGGGTTTAGAGATAACTTGCTTGATCTGCGCAATCTTTTGGCTGCGAATACTAAAGCTAGGACCAGCTTCTCCATTGCGGTATAGTTAGTCTCTGTCTTTTTGAGTGCTTTGCTTACAAGTATACTGGTGTTTGTATGGAGTTCATATCTGTCAATAGCACCGGGCTAACTGCTCCATGAGTTGCAGACAAATACATGATCAATTCTTCCCCTGGTCGGGGTGCGACTAGTGTGGGAAGCGCTGCTATATGTTGCTTAAGCTGTTGAAAAGCTTCTTCCGCCTCTGCAGTCCAACGAAAGTCTCCCTTTTTTGTACACTTCGTGAGTGTTTTAAAGAGAGGGAGTGACTTATCCGCTGATTTGGACAAGAATCGATTTAGTCCAGCTAATTTTCCGTTCAATGACTGGACCTCTTTCAATGTGCGTGGTGAAGGGAGTTGGACGACAACCTGTGTTTTTTCTGGGTAGGGTTTAATGCCATCAGGTTCTATCAAATATCCGAGAAACATGCCTTCTGTAGCGCCAAAAGTACACTTCTTGGGATTTAACTTCATATTGATCCTTCCCAGTGTTTTGAATGTTTCTTCGATGTCGCGCACCAATTCTTCTTCAATATGACTCTTTATGACAAGGTCATCAACATAAACCTCCAGGTTGCGGCCTACTTGCTTCTCAAATGCATTGTCTACTAACCGCTGGTAAGTGGCTCCCGCATTCTTTAGGCCAAAGGGCATCTTTGTGTAGCAGTAGACCCCTTGACTTGTATGGAAGGCTGTTTTCTCCTCGTCTTCCTTGGCCATCTGAATTTAGTGGTACCCTTTGTATGCGTCTAGGAAGCATTTAAAGGGATATTCGCACAAAGATTCTATCTTCCAATCTATCTCTGGTAGTGGGTAGCAGTCATGTGGACATGCCTTGTTGAGATCAGTGAAATCTACGCACATCCTCCAGCTTCCATCACTCTTTTTTTACCATTACTGGATTAGAGAGCCAGTCATGGTAGTAGACCTCTCGCATGATGCCTGCGTCTACCAATTTGTGTACTTCCTCTAGAATGGCTTTTGCGCGTTCTGGAGCTTGGCCGTGCTTTTTCTGTCTTATTGCAGGGTATCCTTGTCGGATTTCCAGCTTGTGCTCTGTAATCGATCGCGGTACGCCAGTCATGTGTTTTGGTTCCCATGCAAAGATGTTTAGATTTCTTTGCAAGAGTGCGCACACAGCTGTTCTGCCTTTGTCAGACAGCGATCCTCCAATTGATATCTTCTGAACTGGATAGTCAGGGTGGATTGCGACCTTCAGGTTTGCCACTTTAGGTGTGTGCTGCTCTGGAGTGAGCGGGGTCTCACTTGTCACTGTGTTGCATTCTTTAGGTGACACAGAGGTATTGTAGAGGGTGACAATGCCTCCTTCTACTGGGAATTTGAGCATCCCATGTGCTGTGGACGGTACCACACGCATGGCTGATATTCCTGGTCTTCCAATAATGCCATTGTATGGCGAAGGAGACATGATTACCATTAAGTTCATCTAGGCTTCCGTAGAGTGTTGCTCATTACCAACGACCACAAGTAATCATAATTGCCCCATGGGCCATATCTTCTCTCCTGTGAAGCCAGCCAGTGACGTAGTGGCCGGAATTAGCTGACTTCGTATATCAGGTTGTAACCTTTTGAAGCAATGTTCATACATGATATCTGCTGACGCTCCCCCATCAACATACATACGGTGGATATCGTGACCCCCCGTATGTATCTCAATGGCGAGCGGTTCCACTACTTCGTTGTACGCAATCAGAGTGGGGAAAGAGATTTTGCTCCCATAGGAAACTTCTGGCGGACTTTTTGCCTCGTCTTTCGCTGCCATGATTGTATCATGTAGATGGTGTCAGCCTTGTCTTTGGGTGTCCTTTCTTGCCCTCATTCTTCTGTTTGTCCTTCCCCTCCTTGATGTTTTTAATGAGGTGATCCATTTTGCCTTCTTTCACTAATTTGTCAATTAGTTGGCGCAATTGGACACATTCGTTGGTAGTGTGGCCCTTTTGTCCATGGTATTCACAGTATCCACTTCCTATGCGCTGATCCTCTGGGGTGCGCATTGGTGGAGGTTTCGGGAAGTTTGCTCCTTCTATCGCAAATATCTCCCTTGGGGTCTTCGTGAGTGGAGTGTATTTGTCGTTATCCCATCCACTTCCCTGATTGCGGTAGTTCTTGTTGTGGCTGCTACTCTGGTCATTGAATTGTCTCCTAGGCTGTTCTTGTGACCTATAATTTGAGTAACCTTTTTTGCTATCCGCAGCAGCTGCTTCCCCTTGGATAAAGGACCTGGTGCGCTTCATCAGTTCATCAAAGGTTTGGGGAACCTTATCATTTAATCTTTTGATAAGTTCTGGGTTATTGATCCCATTCATGAACCCTAAAATTTTAAGTACTTCGGGGCATGCCTTGACATGTATGCATTCATCCTTATAGCGCTCCACATAAGCGCTTGTGGATTCCCCTTGGCGCTGTTTCACTCTGGCAAGTTCGACAGGGTTCTTGGCGCACTTCTTTCTTTGAGTAAAGTTCAAACGGAATGCTTTCCGCAGCTCTTCATACCCGTTTATGCTTCTTCGTGGAAGCTTGCTAAACCAGGTTCGCGCATTCCCTACCAACGTGGAGTTAAACATGTGGCACCACACAGGTTGTGGCCAATTTTTGATAGTAGCAGCTGATTCGAAAATTTTTAGGTGGTCATCAGGATCACCCGTCCCATCATATGTTTTAACATTGGTGGGCATGCACCATCTCTTATCATCTGAATAATCGCTGATGCGCCACGTGAATGCGTCAACCTTTTGGCGGCGCCAAGGAAGAGATATATCTTCGTCCTCCTCATCGCGATGTCTTCACCTGGACTTCCAGTGTCCTATTTCTTTGTCCTCGTTGTCCGAGGAGTCACTTGAGGAGGAGTTGCCCCTTTTGCGGCGCTTGCGCTGTTTTTCCTCGGAGTCCGAGCTTGGGGGGCTTTAACTTGGGGAGTTCTGTCTCCCAAGCCTATCATGAATTCTTCTACTACTAGACCTTGAAGGGCTCTCGCTTTGTGAGCGTTGCCGTCCAAGTCTATCCTGCATCCTGCGGTTACCAAGTCTAGCGTGGATATTGGTACGCCTTCCATTGTCTTCATACTCCTCCGAGTATTGCGAATCAGATGCTTCACCATCTACGGCTGTCCTTCCAACTCTAGCGAATACTGGAAGTCGGTGGCTATCTTTTTTGCGCCCCTCCTTTCGATAACGCGATGGAGATGTTCTTTTACTCTGGGCCAAAGTTAAGCCGGGCTTGCATGCTCTGACTTGACCTTCTTCTTGCCTCCTCTTGCATGAGGGTAGTGAAGGTTTCGTAATTTTGAGACACAAAATTACTTAGCGTTAGCTCAGGCGTGTCCTCCTCTAGCGCGAGGATATCTGTTTCCCCATTAGGTCCCCTGTCTCGATTAGGCGCGCATGGCGGCACAGTAGTATCCGAGATGGGTGCCGTTTGGTGGGGAGTGGTGAAGAGAGTACGCTGTAGATCTTCCATGCTAGGGGCCGCCGTAGTGGTCTGGGTAGTCCCTGTGGGCAATTCTACCGTTGGGAGGATCATACTTGGGCCTGATTCTTGGTGACTGGGCACACTGATTGTTCCAGAGGCCTGCTTAGAGGTCGAATCTTGATGTTTCCTCCTCTAGGGGTCACCATGTGTTTTTTCCAACTGTGGAGTCCGCTGGCTTGAATTTCTATGTTTCGTCATTCTAGTTCTTAGTATAGGGTCCCACGGATGGCGCCACTTGTTGATACAAAAGTTGGGCGTTCCTTGTTTGGGTTCCTGTTCTCGTACCAATTAGATCTTAATGCTTGAGACCTGCGCACTAAGAAAGCAAACAAACACCGTTAGGCTTATCGTGGGATTGTCTCCCACGATTATCCTCCGGCGTGAGAGTAAGTAATCGGTTTTAGGGTTGTATTGAAGAGTTAGGGTTTTTTGATCGTACCTCAATGAAAGCCGTGATATTCTTTATATAGGCACGAAATCCTTGTAGATTTCATTCTCCTTACTCTTCGGCGTATCACGCTTATCCGGTCTATTGATCTTCATCCCATAAATAGAAGATCCTTATCAAGACCATAAATAATATATTTGGGTTTGGGCTTTCGTGAGTCCAAACCGTTAGCATGGTAGCCCAAATCATTATTATGATAGCCCACGCGTGGTGGGCTTGGGCATTAGTAATGTCCATTAATTGGGTTCGTGACCCGAGTGTGGACTATACGTCATCACATTTATTAACTGAGCTCGTGCCCGAGCTTTACATACAAAGCTCGTTTGGGCTCACGAGCCTAAACGACATTATAATATTTTAAGTATTAAGCATATATACGAGCCGAGCTCGAGCTTATTAACAAGCTCAATAAAGATATATTACGATCCGAGCTCGAGCTCAAGTCAAGCTTTAACTTTCCAATGCTAAATCATATAAACGAGCCGAGCCCGAGCCTATATAACATTTCACGAGCCAAGCTCGAGCTTAAAATTTAAGGCTCAAAACGAGCCGAGCTCGAGCTCGAGCTTTTTAAAACTTAAACGAGCAGAGCTCGAGCTCTGGCAGGCTCGAACTCAGCTCGTCTCGTTTCCACCCCTAGTTGTGACTAGGAAAAAGTTGTGGCAAACTGGCAACAATAGTAATTTGGGTTTTGGGGTTATAAGACATCTATGTAGTGGTTTTCTAAAGCTTGGATTGAAGATAAATGGGGATATCTGAAACTGAGAAAATAGAAACCCATTATTACCGTAATTTAGGCTAGACATAATGGGTCTGAAAATCTCGATCGAGTATAAGGGGTGACCGATATTGAGATCGGTCGTGCCCACTGTGGTTGTTTTGGCAAATATCGGTCGACAACATCAAAAGATAACAATTGGTCACATTTTCGATCGATTATTCACACAACAAAAATCCATGAAATCATACCGTTTGACATTTATTAAAAAAAAAAACAAAAAAACAAAAAAACAAACAAAAAACAAAACTCTACCGCTTTACAACCCTATAAATACCAACCTCAAACACACTTCTAAACACACAATTTCAAACAAAATTTTTCTCAATACCTTCAAACACATTATTTTAATTATGTCTTACGAGCAATTGTTTGGTTCTTCGGCTTTCGACGATGATGAAGTTATGAGTGAGTTTACGGAGTTTGCTTGAAATGCTTATGAAGCATCACAGCCAAAAGTTCCACGAAGGTACATACCTAGGGATCATGAGGGTGCTCATAATTGTTTAGTGGCGGCATACTTCTTCGAAAACCCGCAGTTTGACGAAAGAACATTCTGTCGGTGGTTCCGAATGAGCCAAGAACTATTCACACGAATTGTTCGAGAGGTAACCGATTATTATCTTTATTTTTAACAAACTCCTAATTGTAGGGGCGTACCTGGTATTAGCTCATTGGTCAACTGTACTGCGGCCATTCGTCAATTGGGATACGCGGCCGTTCCTGAATCTCTTGACGAGAATCTGGCAATGGCTGCAACAACAGCCTATGACTGTCTTTGTAAGTTTTGCAATGTTATCATGGAGTTATATGGTCCTGAGTATTTGCGAATGCCCACGTATTCTGACCTTGAAAGATTATATGCTCATCACGAGCATCAGTATGGGTTTCCTGGGATGATGGGAAGAATTGATTGTACAAGTTGGGAGTGGGAGAATTGCCCAAATGCTTTGTGAGGTCAACATGTTAGTGGTGATCATGGGCCACATCCATTCATTTTATTGGAAGCGGTTGCCTCCCAAGATTTATCGATTTGGCATGGTTCTTTGGTGTCTCCAGGAAGAATAACATCGTAAACATTTTACATCGTTCCCCTGTTTTCAATGATATCAGATCTTGAAGAGCACCAGACCTTGAATTCGAGGCTAACGATGTACAATATAGAAAGGGATATTATCTTACTGACGGGATATATCCACAATGGGCGGTTCTTATTAAATCCATTTCAAATCCTCCCACCGGTGATGTAAAAAGAATATTGTACAAGAGGAAGCACGAAGCAACAAGGAAAGATGTGAAACTAACTTTTGGTGTGTTGAAAAAGAAGTAGAAAATGCTTAAAGTTCCGGCTCGAGGGCTGTATAAAAAAGATCTCCAAGATATTATATATACATGTATCATATCACATAATATGATCATTCAACACTGTAGAAACGTAGAGGGGGTGAATACGTTCCTCTTTAAAATCTTAAAACTTTCGTATCAAATTCCCGATCAACAAACATATGAATAGTGGTTATGTGACTCACAACAAACATATATGTCACGCAATCACATAAATATAAGCATATCATGAGATTAAAAGTATTTAGCTGTTTGTGACTGCACTGTGGACGGTCCTTAATATGTTCGGACGGTCCCATATATATTTGGGACCGCCGACCTAATTAAGGGACCACCTTCAGTCATGAGTTTACTACGTGTTATTATGTTTTCATATGTTTTTCTGTTTTTAAGATAACTAGTGTAATACTCCATAAAATCCCAGGTCATTTATTAATGCTAATTATCGATACTATTCTAATCTAAGCCATTTTTGCAGGCTAATTTGAAATTTTTATATGAGACACCGTTTGTTTGACACCGTTTGTTTGACATCGTTTGTTTAACACCGTATGTTTGACACCCGATTACTTGGTCACCCTATGTTTGTCACGTGGTATCACCCGAAGTCACTCTTGGATGTCACCCAATGAGGTTAACATCGGTAATTCCCACTTGCGACCTGACACCTTGAGATGACACCGATATTATATATATATATATATATATATATATATATATATATATATATATATATATATATATATATATATATATATATATATATATAAATTATTACGAGACTAATATCACACTAAGTGTATATATAAGTATATATATACCTAGGAACGACACCGTCTATATTTTCATGGACTACACGAACCGACACCGACACCGACACCAAAACTAAAATTTTGAGAACTCAAGTCACCGACACTATAATATTTCATGATGGGCCGTGTACCACTTTTGGCTCAAGATCCATTTTCTTCCTTTGCTCGCTGCTGGGCCAAAACACACCATAAGCCCAAAGCCATATTTATTTCGTTTGGGCCAAGTTTTCACAAGCCCGTAGGGCTATTATGTTTTCTCTCTTTGCATGCTACTCAACGAGCACAGCTTATGCACCACCCAAGTATTATTACACACGTTTTCTTTCCTTGGTTCCCTACATCCTCGACACCAAGCACACTATCCCTTTGACTTTGTTTCATGCGTGAGGATGCAACCAAACTAGACAATGAGCCACCCTTGTAGCCGTCGAACCTTTGGGTATTCACCATACACGGTAAGTTTACTATACCCATTAGATTACATGTTTCTTTGACCACTAACACAACTTAAACAAATACACCTAGTACACAAGCATGCTTCTAATCTTTGTACTAAACCATTTTAAAATGGATTATAGCTTCTAAACCCTTATAAGTCGATTTGACAACACCCTTGGCACTAGACAACTTTGTCCTAAGATTGAACAACCATTCAAATTGTGTAGTATGATATGGAGACCATTCGAACCACCTTTGCTACCATATATAAAGCCATATTAAATGCATTTTGTCTCACACTTCCAAGTTTCACAAGAATCTCATATCACAAACACTCTTTTCTTTCTTCCTTTGCTTACTAACGAGAGGGTCGAGCACACAAGTAAGGTTTTGGGTTAAGAACAACTTGGGTAACTATTTTTGGATCGAGGGACACAACACGAAGAGGGTATAGCATTTGTTGATTCTCATTGTCTCGTATCACTTGGACTCTCCACCATTTTTGGTGTTGTAAGTTATTGTACCTATTTCATTTCCTACTCTACTACATTCATGCATATCACGTTTATTTCACACAAGGTACATTACGTTAAAGTTATCTAAATTACACTCGTTACACTAGTAACTATATTTATATGTACATGCCTCGACACCTCTAGGAATGGGCTCACCATTTCGTTTTTATGCGTACAACATACATATATTTTTCGACACTCTAATTCTTCGACTCACGCCTGACTAAACCAACGTCACATGCAAACTATACTCGATCTTATACTGTGAAAACTAGACCAAAACCAAATCCTAGTCGAGTACTATTTTTAAACAAATCAAACGCCACTTGGGCCTAGAATGGGCTAACGAGCCCATTTGGATTTTCAAAAGAGAATTTTCAGTTTTGAAATTGAGAAATAGCGAGTGTGTAAAAACTGATTTTAGGATTTTTACAAGTTATAATTACTACTTTTATTGTACCAAAAAGTTTGTTTTTCAAAAACATAACTACGGACCATTTTTGCAAAGTCTGGCGTTAAGGGACTAAAACTGTCAAAACTACCAAACTTTCGGACTAAATATAACATAATCGATTTCTAATAAAATTGAAGGGTAGAAACTGTAATTTTCAAGAGCTCAAGGTATAAAGTGTAAAAGTACTAAAAAGGACTAAAATATAATTATTTTGACAAAGGGGTAAAAAGTGTAACTTTTCTTAAAGACAAGGGCCAAGTTTGACAAAGAAACTTTACTAATTATTTTACATAATTAAATTTTGTATATGAATATATATATATATATATATATATATATATATATACTTTGTAGTTTTAAAATAAATATGTATATCTACTAAAAATATTTAATCATAAATATTTTTATTAACGTTATTATTTTCACAAATAAATTAACATTTAATGATCACCGTTTTGAATCAACGGTACAAGTAACTACATAAAGATATTTTGGAATATATATTAAGACACCCGAATCAATATCACCGTACTCGTGACATATCACATGTCAATTATGAATCAAATCTAAGACACCGATGACTATATATTTATAGGTCGCAAGTCAGAGGAATTTCATTGCTAGTCGTAGCAGTACACCGTCACCTTTGAGCACCGTTATGATTCACCCGCACCTGTCAGGTGAGTTCATGGTCCCACATTTTAATTATTTTTAAACCCCGTGGGGAGATACATGCTATAAACCGAACACAAGTATTTTCTGTATACTAGTATTACCTGATATTGCCTAAGTTGACACCTGTACTACATGTCCCTCATATCACGAACCTTAATCACTTACGAGTGAGCGCGAATATAGCTAATAGATCTATTGGAACGACAGCCCATCTCTGTCAAAGTGATTATTTGGCAGGAGGTGTGCTATATTCGAAGTAAAATGGAAACCGAGTACATTTCCATCACCGAGGGCCCCTTGTTATTTACACCCCTGTGGTGTAGGTAATTTTTATCTTTATGATATTTCGATACTATGTTAAGGCTTGAGCTTCGTGAGGCTTAGGAGCAATATTTTACCAGTTTAGTCAAGACCTGTCTATCTTGGCTTTTTTATTTCAAATGCTTGACCTGTGTTCACACTATTACAATTTAAACTACTATGGATTCACTCAACCTTTGTGTTGACTTTTTAGCATGTTTATCTCAGGAAACTAGCAGGCATGGTGGCACGGAGCTGGCAGAAAAGGGCACAGGACCTCCCTTTTATTTTGAATAATAATATCATTCTTTTCAAACTTATAACTTCTTTTACGAAACGATTAACATTTGGAAAATGTTTGTAACTCTGACTACTTGAGTTTTCATGGAATGATATTGACTATCTTTTGAATTGTTTTCTATGAGTATGACTGTGTACTAAACTGTAATGACCCCGATTAGACTTCCGCTGCTTATCAAATTTTCGGGGTGTTACAGATTGGTATCAGAGCCATGGTTATAGAGAACCAAATGATTTTTCAAAAAATTGGACTATAACCTCACCAGATTTCTAAACAAACTATTTATCACCGAAGTGCCCTCCGTGCCAGCGCTTGCCAACATCATGTTTTAAGGTTTGATTTTTAGCACCCATTGCACTAAGTTCACTATGACACCATGATCACCGTGTATGTAGCATTATGTAGACTAAATGACTTATATTACTATTATTTTGGGATATTACAGTACCATGTCGCCCCTGATTATTATCTTGTCTGACAGTGACGACGTCATGCCGGCATCATCCACCTATCCTACCATTGACTTATCTGACTATGACACCCAGGACACCCGAGACACCCATGATTCTGACCATGACACCCTACCTGTATCACCTATCATTCCATCTCCTGTTCCATCTGGAGACCCATCTGCTGATACTGAGCCCTTCGAGGAGGGTGAGGTTGCTTCGACAACCATTGATTCTTTTTCTATACAGCCTCTTTTTCATCCTGTCTATGGACCTATGACACAGGAGCAGTACCTGTATGATCAGTATCTCATGTCTCAGCAGTTTCTTGCGGCTGATGACCGTCCTACACCACCTGCTAGTCACCATTCCGGTTCAGATGCTTATGACGAGTCTTCTGACTCCGATACTTCTGACACTGCTGCTTCCATCCCACCACCATCCCCTCCTGCACCGATTCGTCGGCGCAAGCGAGTGAGGATTCTTGAGCCCTTTGAGCCTGAGCCTTTCGGAGAGTTGTTTCGATATCATGTTGGAGACTTTACCCGCAAATTCATGGCTCAGAAACGAGTCTGTATTTTGCCTGCTTCTACTGTTACACCACCAGTACCTACATCTGTACCATCACCCACACCTGTGCTTCCACCTGTGTCTACGCCAGAGCTGACACCTGTGGCATCACTAGCACCTTCACCATCTCCGTCACCATCACCTGTATCACCATTACCTGAGCCACACCCGTATATGCTACCTACTTACACTGCACCCCACTCTTCTGAGGTTTTGCCATGCATGCCACCACCTACAGTTTTCTACTCTCAGACTACTACTGTGCCGATACCATCACCTGTTTCGTCACCTATTCCATCACCATCACCTGTTCCTACTGAGACCCCTACCTCACCCGGCATTCATAGATTGGTTGATGCCCGCCGATGGTCGTTTTTGTTAGAGTGCATTCGCCGATGGAGGTTTATTGAGGGATCACCTAGGGTTGCTGAGCTTGGAGAGAGTTCTTCAGCGGTGTTACCAGTTACTGGAGAGCCGATACATCATACTATCCCTTTATTGGCTGCTAGGTTAGTTAGACATGAGGATCGTCTTGATGAGCTGTTGGGCGTTATTGAGGAGATATCCTTGGAGAGGATTGAGGGTATGCAGGAGGAGGTTGAGAGCCTCATAGTACATAGGACAGCTCTAGAGATGGTATTTGAGATGATGGGGACAGAGATTGAGGAGGCACAGGCTACCATCACTGAGTTCGGTCACCGACTAGATGTTCAGAGGCATGAGACGGAGGATTTGAGAGAGATAGCGATCATCACGCAGCAGATGCTGGAGCATCAGACACAGGAGTTGGCCGCATCTAGTGCTACCATTCACGCTCTTTCAGCCACGATTGAGGAGATTCAGGCCCGTGAGAGATCCAGAGATTTAGAGATGTTGGAGATGATCAGGATCATCCGAGAGCTAGAGAGGAGATCAGGAGGCGCACCTGAACCTTCATAGATCTATGATATATCACTACATTCAGGGACATCTTAACTTGCCACCTGTGGCATTAATAATGTTGT
This sequence comes from Artemisia argyi, assembly GCA_030686995.1. Taxonomy (NCBI): domain Eukaryota; kingdom Viridiplantae; phylum Streptophyta; class Magnoliopsida; order Asterales; family Asteraceae; genus Artemisia; species Artemisia argyi. The sequence goes on along the minus strand of CM060704.1, from coordinate 103,291,104 downwards.
ATCTTATTGTTTTGTAACAATGAATTCAAATTATTAAAACTTTATGTTGGTTATGATTGTACTGTATTGATATTGATTTATGATGATTCAGTTGTTTGATCTTATATTATGCTCTCATATTGAGATTCATTATAATGTCCACATGTGTTGTTACATGTTGTGATGATTATTTATGAATGATATGGTTTATGTTGATGGTGTGATTGTGCTGTATTTTGTGATGATCTCGACTATTATGAGCTTGGTTATATTATTTCTCTTGTTATTGATCGATGTTTGGAATTCTTACTTATACACATGCAATTTTATAGAGATATGGCCCCTAGGAAAACCGCTACTGCTACCTCGTCACCCGCTATGACCCCGGGCTGCTATCAGAAAGTTGGTCGCCGACAATGTTGCTGCAGCTTTGGAAGAGCAGGCTGCCGCAATGGCGCGAACTAGTAGCAATAACCGAGCCACTGCTGAAAGTGAGTCCGCTGCGACTCGGAAGTGCACCTATAAGGACTTCATTGCTTGTAAACCATCCCACTTCAAAGGCACTGAAGGAGTAACAGAACTTGCTAGATGGTTTGAGCGAACTGAGACTGTGTTTGTGAGGAGCGGTTGTGCCGCCGAAAACCGAGTCTCGTTTACTACTGGAACATTGTTGGAAGACGCGTTGTCTTGGTGGAACGCAACTGCTCAGAAGATTGGTGTGGAGGAGGCCTATCAGATCACCTGGGCTGACTTTAAGGAAAAGATGTTGAAGAAGTTCTGTCCAAGAGGAGAAGTTAAGAAACTGGAAGATGAGTTTCACCTGTTAGTCGTAAAAGGGAGTGACCTCAGGGCTTATGATAGGAGATTTCAGGAACTTGCCACACTTTGCCCTTCAAAGGTTCCCGATTTGGAGAAGTTGTTGGAAAAGTACATTGAGGGACTACCCAGGAGCATTGAGGGAAACGTCACCTCGTCAAAGCCTCAATCTTTGGAAGAAGCAATGACTATTGCCCAAAGACTGCTAGACCGGGAGATTAAGCGTAACTCTGCTCAGGGAAACAACGTTCACAAAAGGACGTTCGATGATCGGAAGACAAACAACAACAACAACAACAACAAAAACAACAACAACAACAACAACAACCACCGTAACCCCAACCGTAACTACCACAATGACAGAAACATCCACCACAACCAACAGAACCGACGACAGGAAGCTGTCAGAGCTTATGTTGTCGCACCAGTTAAGAATGCTGGGTATGCTGGACCTGCCCCATTTTGTGACAAGTGTAAGATGCACCACACTGGGCCCTGTTATGCTAAGTGTGGGAAATGTTCAAGGGTTGGTCATAAGACACAAGATTGCATGGCTACAGGAGCTAACTTGCAACCCGTGACTGTAGTATGCCATGCTTGTGGGGAGAAAGGACACTACAGGCGTCAGTGCCCAAACAAGGACAACAATGCACGTGGGAGAACATACGTGCTGGGAGATGGAAATGTCCAACAAGATCCGAACATAGTCACGGGTACGTTCTTTTTAAACAACCGCCTCGTTAAAGTTTTATTCGATTCTGGAGCCGATCAAAGTTTCGTATCTATTTCTCTTGCACCCCTACTTAATTTTACACCGACCAAACTAGACACCACATATGAGATTGAACTGGCCGATGGAAAGCTAGTGAGCACTAACACTATACTCCGGGGTTGCACCCTGCGACTATTAGACACCCCATTCGTCATTGACCTTATGCCTATTAGACTTGGTAGTTTCGACGTCGTCATAGGAATGGATTGGCTATCCAAGAACCGTGCTAAAATCATTTGTGACGAAAAGGTCGTTCACATTCCCCTGAATAACAAAACCCTGATTGTTCACGGATAGCGAAGTAAAACACGTCTAAGCATCGTTTCTTGCGTCAAAGTTGTGAAGTACATCGAACGAGGATGTCAGGTCTTTTTAGCTCAAGTCACCAAGAAGAAGTCAGAGGATAAGCGACTTCAGGATGTGCTAGTAGTCAGGGACTTTCCCGAAGTGTTCCCTGGGGACTTGCCTGGCCTTCCGCCAACACGAAAAGTGGAATTTCAAATTGACTTGGTGCCAGGAGCAGCACCCGTAGCACGAGCACCCTATAGGCTAGCACCATCTGAAATGAAGGAGTTATCTGAGCAATTGCAGGAACTATCAGATAAAGGATTTATACGCCCTAGTTCGTCACCATGGGGAGCACCTGTGTTGTTTGTGAAGAAGAAGGATGGAACCTTCAGGATGTGTATCGATTATCATGAGTTGAACAAACTTACGGTGAAGAATCGATATCCGTTGCCAAGGATTGATGACTCCTCCCAAACCAACCAGTCAACCGGGTGCAGTTGATAGGCCCACTTGGGAGAGGAGAGTCAAGTCTTTAAAATCCGTGGAAGTACAGGAAAATCCCCGGGTCGTTAAGTCCCAACGAGATTGAAATTGTATTTTGAACGTTTGTGGAATAAGTGGCACTGAGGACAGTAACCAAGATGATTGGGGAATGATTTATACTACTGATTGCTTGGTATTTGGACAATTATGGAATGATAAACACAATAACAGATAGAATCACAAAAAGCACAACTTGGGAAATCAGATAACAGGCACAGAAAAGTGGGTTTTAACAAATTTCAAACTACAGGGGGTGCAAGTGAAAACTTTTAAAACTTAAAAGTTAAAAGAAAATTTAAAATGAAAATGAAATTATAAAAATGATTATTTTAATAATTAAATACTAATTAATTAATTAAAACTATTTAAAATCTATTTTAAACCTAATTTAATTTAACTAAAAATTATAAAGATTACAAATTAAACTAAAAATTTGCAAAAATAATTTCTAAACTTTAAAATGAACTTGAAGAAAGTATAAAAAATAAAAATAAATATTTTTGTCTTTTTATGAGTTTTTTATTAATTAAAAACTATTTATCTTAATTAAACTAATTAAACTATTTTAAATTACTAATAATACTTAAATGACCTAGAAAATTATGGAAAAATTTATAAAACTAATTAACCATCACAGGAATCCTAAAAAATTATAAAAAGTTACTAAAGATTATATTTAGGCTAATTTACTAATTAATTACTTATTAATTAATTTAAATCTAATTTAATTAAATTAAATAGGAAAATTGGAAAATGAACAGTGGAAATTATAAATCAATTTTCTAAAAGTCTTAAATAATTTATAAAACCTAGGAAAAATATAAAAATCTACTGTTGTTAATTAAAGTTTAAGAAAACTAATTAATTACTAATATTACCTAATTAATTATTTAAACTACTTTTAATTCTAATATATAGTAAGCTGTTTAGGAAAAATCTAAGAAAATTATTTTAAATACTTAAAGGTACAAGAAAATTAAGAAAATTATAAAAATGGAAAAGTGCTTATTAATAAGCTGAAAAGAAAATTGAAAAAGATAGAATCTATTAAATAGAAGCTATCACTAATTTTATGTTTGGTTTTTTGGTGTTTTTCTTTTTGACAGCTAAAAATGAGATAAAAATAAGAAACTTTTGTGAAACAACTTTTTATATAGCTTAAAAATAAGCTGTGTGCACCCCCTTAACCAAAACAGTTTGACTATCTTTGACCAAGTAGGAAATTGAGCTCAAATGATTATGTGTGGGGTCCACAATGATGAAACTTGGTTCAATTAAGCACAAGTGACTTATATAAGCTAGTAATAACAAACTTTGAACACTGATAAGCCAATTGGAGCAAAATTAAGCACTTGAAGCTTAATGCTAAACACAGAAATGGGACAAAGATTAGGGGCCAAACAAGTGGGGTCCACAAGGTGTAAAGGGGTCAAACCTAATTGCTATGGACTGAGGGCCAGATTGGGGGTTCAAAGATACCAATGGGGGCCTGTGGGACCCACTGTGGTGTCCTGTGGGACCCACAAAAGGAAGCTCAGTGAGCTGATGTAGCAGATGCACAGGGGAGGTCCTTTCCCTGCATGCAACTTTGAGCTTATGTAACTTGGACACAAAAATTCTCAAAAATATATGGATGCTGGGATTCAGTAGTCTAGATGGGGGACTACTATATGTGAAAGTTTCAAACCTTAGATCTTAACTCAAAATTCAAAACAAATCAAGCCATTTTTGGCTTTCTGCACCAATGGGTGATTTTAACTTTTGCAAGATTGAACCTAAGTTGACTAAATTGAAATTCTAATGATCCTAGATGACTGTTTAAGTTATACTAACCCTAGATTAAGCCAAATATTCCTAAATATACTAGTTAAGAGTTGAATGAAAGGTGTATGGCTTGCAAAATCACTAACAGTTAACTGTTAGGGGTAATGACTTAGGATTTTGACTTTTTAACTAGTGACTACTGATTTTTATGTTTCACTTAGCCTAATAGAACCTATGGTACCATGTAAGAACAGGAAACAACCAATGAAACCACCAAATCAATCCTAACTCAGCAGTGCCAAACAGTCCTTAATGTGGACTAGTTTTGAGATTTTCAAAGTTTTAAACTGATTTAAGGTTCGACACTAATCCACTTTACTCTAATATGATGTAATTAACTATTATAAGCTAAAAAACACAGCTAATAACAACAAGAACCACAGAACACAGATTATACTAATTTAAGTGCTAAAATTGATTTTCAAGCAACTAGCAATCCTGATTAACAAGTACTACCTATTGAGTGATTAAATTAATACTGTGCACTAAACTAGCATAGAAACACATTAAATTATACTATTGAGCAGTTAAATAATAGAATGCTAAGATTGAAATATGAACTTACAATTTGCATTCCAAGCTAATACCAAGAACAGGCTCCAAGAACCAATGTAACACTCCTAATAGCTTCCCATGAAGCTTCTAACCCAAGGCCATCCAGTATAAACCCTGCTCCAGTGTTCTTCACCAAAAACCTGCTAGTTTGACCAACGTTGACTGTTTTTGAATTTTTTATAACTAATACTGCTTTTAAGGGTTTCTAAAAGCTTGCCTAAGCTTTCTGGGAGCTTATGTTAGCCTAAGAATCCATAAGTACCAATGATAACAACAATACAGAAGAATAATGAACTTGAAATAAAATTGAAAATTGCACAGGTTGAGGTATGACTTGTAACTTAACTTTGATTGATAAAAATCATTAATAGTACACTGAAAAGAGAAATTACACTAATTTAGAGTTGAATTACACAAAGATAACTTGATAATTGCTTAAACGACCTAAATTACTTAAAATTAATCTAATACTCTTTCTTCTTGGACTTCTCTTCTTTTTATAGGCCACCATTAGGGTTTCTCCACTTCTCTGATCATTTCCCATCAATAATATCGGCCATTGGATCACTCTGATGGATTATTGACCCTTGGATCATGTTGGCGGGAAAGACAAATCAGAGCAATTTGCTCTGATTGAGTGTTGTGGGAGGGAAGCATTTAATGTGGAGGTGAGGGTAGGTGCAGAAGGTGGTGGGATGGTGATGATGGGGCTACCAAGTGGGGGTGGTGATACCATGGCGGTTTTGCAGGGGGATGTGGTGGTTTGGAGGGAAAGGGTGGTTTGGTCAAACAGGGTTTGACCGGGGGATTATTTAAAACGGTTTTTTGGGAAGGTTGGGCTTAGGAGTGGGCTTGGGGTAAAGGGTCAAGTGGGATGGGCTGGTGTTGTTTTGGATTGGACTTGGTTTTTTTTGGATTTGATAATATAAGGGTCCGGTTTGGTTTTTATTGCATAAGGACCATTTTTGTAATTTACCGAATTTTGAGGGGTGAGTTTTGGAACTTTTCCAAAGTTTCCATAAGGGTGTGTTTTGCATATGATGAATAGTATGAGGTCCTTATATGATTTTTCCACTTTAAATTTTCCCAGGGACTATTTCTGCCAATATTTCAAACTTCAGGGACCAAATGTGAAATTTCACCGAACTTGCCAATCAAGGACCAATCCTGCCATATATGAGAAGTACAAGGACAAAATTTGTTTTTCTCAAAGTTTTAATATCACAGGGACCATTTTTGACAATTTTCAAAGTTCAGGGACTAAACTTGACATTTTGTCCAACTTTGCACCAAAGGACTAATTATGCAACTTTTTGATTTAAAAGGGCCTTAGGTGAATTTTTCAAGTTTTTAGAGTAACCAGGGACTAGATTTGATAACTTTTGAAAGTTGAGGGATTGAAACTGCCAATTATGCAAACTTTGTACGTTTTTCATCTGTTTTTGATTATTTTGCATCTGAAACATATAAAACACATTCCTGGGATATTTTCACTATTTTGATACAATATTGAGTGTTTTTGGATGTTTTGGCAGTTCAGATTGGTATAAAATGATGAGTATTTACACACTCATCAATCCCTCACACTAAAACATTGCTAGTCCCTAGCAATCTTTTGAGAAAAACTTGATGGATTTGAAAAAACTCTTTACCAAAAGCCATCACTTCTGGAGTAGCCAGATGTATCGATTCAAGTAAGAACTATGGTCCACCTGATAACCATGTGATTTTGAGCAAACTACCAGCTGTCAACGGATTTGATTTGTCTTTACCAAAAGCCGTTTGCTTCTGGACTAGCAAACTCTTGATGGAATAGTCAACATCTTGGTGAGCTGATTACCAATTATGGTTTTTCCACGGCCTTTTCCACAAGCCATAATCTTGCGGGCTAGCCAACTCATTAACTTTATGGGATATGGCGAGTTGATTTACCATACAATTTTGGGCAAATTGCAAGCCATCAACGGGTTTGAGATATCTTTACCAAGAGCCGTTTGCTCCTGGATTAGCCAATCCTTTTGTCGATTAGACATGGCGGACTGATTACCACAAAAATTTTGCAATAAAGTGAAAAATTTTTGAAAATTTTGGGCCAAAAATGGGGGTACTAGAGGATATAATATGATAAAATTCGCTAGAATTTCCCCCCCATACTAAGAATTGAATATTGTCCTCAATATTCAAAGTCCCGGCTATTATGCCGACTCTTTGAACATAAAAAGATAATATTATAAGCTAACTGTGGAAATATCATTTTTTTTTCACTTTATTCATATTTACATACAATCACACACATTTTTTTTTTTTTAAAGATATATACATTTCAAATAGCTGCAGGGGACGGCCACTCCCCCACACTAGGGTGTTAGAAAGTAGAAAGAAGTCAGAGACATGGGTGAAAACCCATGTTGTTGCTACTGTTTTTGTTCATCGAGTCGCTAGCTTGACTCGATCCCTGAATTCATTGGTTTGTGGGGAAAGTTTGGAGATCTGGGACAACCATTTGTGGTACTTCCGCTCCAAAGTAGTGCTTTAATCGATGGCCATTCACTTTAAAGTTGGAACCATCAGGTTGAGATAATTCAACAGTTCCGTATGGAAATACTTTTGTGACAGTGAATGGCCCAGACCAACGGGTTTTAAGCTTTCCTGAGAATATATTTAATCGCGAATTGAAGAGAAGGACTCTGTCACCGATGTTGAAAACACGGTTTTTAATTTTAGAGTCGTGTATCTTCTTGGTTTTTTCTTTGTAAATCAAAGAATTCTCATAAGCTTGATCACGAAGTTCATTTAATTCATTTAGTTGAACCTTGCGGTGATCACCCGCTGTGTGAAGGTCGAAATTTGCATGTTTCATGGCCCAGTAGGCCTTATGCTCTAATTTGATCGGAAGATGACATGCCTTCCCGTACACTAGCTTATATGGAGTACACCCGATGGGTGTTTTGTATGCAGTGCGGAAAGCCCATAATGCATCATCCAGCTTATCCGACCAAGAGGCACGGTTTTCTCCAACCGTCCTCTCCAGAATTCTCTAAATACCACGATTCGAGACCTCCACCTGCCCACTTGTTTGTGGGTGGTATGCAGTTGAAAGACGGTGAGTTACACCATATTTCAACATCACTTTTGCAAATTGTTCATTGCAGAAGTGTGTGCCACGATCACTGATAATGGCACGAGGAGTTCCGAATCTGGCAAAGAGAGACTTCAGAAATTTAACGACTACTCGGGCATCATTGGTGGGTAAGGCTTTTGCCTCAACCCATTTTGACAGATAGCCGACAGCCACGAGTATATACTTATTCCCTCGTGAAGACGGGAACAGCCCCATAAAATCAATGCCCCACATATCAAATATTTCACAGACTTGGATGGCGTTTTGTGGCATCTCATTCTTTCTGGAAATATTCCCGTGACGCTGGCAAGCCTCACAGGTTTTGATAAGTTCATGGGCGTCTTTATAGATTGTGGGCCAGAAGAATCCCGAATCAAACACCTTTTTGGCTGTGTAGTTTGGGTTTTGATGTCCCCCCGTGGGTCCATCATGACAAGCTTCAAGAATTTCTATGGCTTCTTGTCCATGGACACACCGTCGGATGACTTGATCTCCACATATTTTGAACAAATAGGGGTCGTCCCAGTAGTAATGTTTTACATCTTTAAAGAATTTTCTTTTCTGTTGGGATGACATCCCTTTCACAACGAAATTACCCGCATGGTAATTTGCAAAGTTGGCAAACCATGGGGTAGTAGCATCATCCCGGGTAGAGATTAGATTGAGAGTCTCCAGAGGAAAAGTTTCATTAATTTCCTTTCTCTCGAGAATATCCTGATGAGGATTCTCTAACTGGGACAAGTGATCAGCAGCAAGGTTCTCTGCTCCTTTTTTGTCTCGTATGAGTATATCGAATTACTGAAGGAGCAGGACCCAATGGAGTAGTCTTGGCTTTGCGTCCTGTTTAGTGAACAGGTATTTCAAAGCCGAGTGGTCCGTATACACCACGCATTTGGTTAGGATTAAGTAAGACCTAAATTTCTCAAAGGCATATACCACAGATAATAATTCTTTTTCTGTGGTGGTATAGTGCGTTTGAGCTTCACTCATGGTCTTACTTGCGTAGTGTATTGGCTGAAAATGTTTTGTTTTGCGTTGCCCCAGAACTGCACCAATAGCGAAGTCGCTAGCATCGCACATAAGTTCGAAGGGTAAGTCCCAGTCGGGGGCAACAAGGATCGGTGCCTCGGTAAGCCTTTTCTTTAAAGTAGAAAAAGCTTCGATGCACTCGGGGGAAAAGATGAAAGGAGCTTCTTTTCAAGAAGATGAGTCAATGGTCGGGCTATTTTGGAGAAATCCTGAATGAATCTCCGATAAAACCCGGCATGGCCAAGGAAACTCCTAATTCCTTTAACAGTGGTGGGATGAGGCAGTTTAGCAATAACATCAATTTTGGCCTTATCGACCTCAATCCCACTTTTTGAAATTTTATGGCCGAGGACAATGCCCTCCTTAACCATAAAATGGCTCTTTTCCCAGTTTAGACAAAGATTTGTGTCTTCACAATGTTGAAGCATCTTTTCTAAATGGGAGAGGCATGAGTCGAAAGAATTCCCGATGACTGAGAAGTCATCCATGAATACCTCCATGGTTTTCCCGATCATTTCGTGGAAAATAGCCATCATGCACCTCTGGAAAGTGCCCGGTGCGTTGCATAACCCAAAAGGCATGCGACGATAGGCAAACGTCCCGTAAGGGCATGTGAAGGTAGTCTTCTCTTGATCCTTAGGATCAATGGGAATCTGGAAGTAACCCGAGAAGCCGTCGAGGAAGCAATAATACTCATTCCCCGCTAGTCTTTCGAGCATTTGATCCATAAAGGGAAGAGGAAAATGGTCCTTGCGGGTGGCTTCGTTAAGCTTTCTGTAATCGATACATACTCGCCACCCTGTAACCAAACGAGTTGGTATCAATTCGTTATCCTCATTAGTGACAACCGTGATGCCACCCTTTTTTGGAACACAGTGTATTGGGCTAACCCAAGGACTGTCTGATATAGGGTAAATTAATCCCGCATTGAGAAGTTTGATAACTTCTTCTTTGATAACTTCGTGGATTTTTGGATTTACCCTTCTTTGATGCTGCACAGCAGGTTAGAAGTCCTCTTCCATTAGGATTTTGTGTGTACAAAAATCCGGGTTAATACCCTTGATGTCTGAGAGCTTCCAAGCAATTGCTTGCTTGTGGGACTTCAAAACCTTAAGCAGCGCGGTTTTCTCCTCATCCTTTAAGTCTTTTGTAATAATGACCGGCAACTTATCGTTACCTTCCAAGAATGCATATTCTAGATGAGGAGGTAGGTCCTTAAGTTCGACCTCGGGGAAATCATCATTTTTCTCAACATATTTGACTTCCGCGTTATGAAGTTGTGGAGGTAGAACAGGAATGGGAGAGGGATCTTTGTTCAATAATTTCTCAAGGAGAAATATATCCCTCTCCGGGTCAATCTCTTGGTTATCAATTCCTTCGGGAACTGAATCACTTTTGAGAAAGGCCTCTAATTCCTCAAGGACGAAATCACTTCCCTCAAATGGAGTGAGGGAAGGAGAAGAATTAGCGATTATGGGGTGAGAAGAGGGAGTGGAATTTCCACTCGTAGAACTATCAGCGAATCCAAGGATTTCCTGAGCATACTCCTCGGATGCAATGTCACTGACATCAATTCGGTTGACCGATCCAGCATCATAATTCGAGGAGTATCTCGAGGTTTGATCAAGGTTGAACGTTATCGCTTCATTGCCAACTCGTAATGTGATTTCCTCATCGAAAACATCGATTAATGCACGACCCGTCCTTAAGAATCCCCTCCCAAGAATGAGAGGAACTCTCGGATCTGCATCGAAATCAACAACGACAAAGTCTGCCGGAAAATGGAACTTTCCCACTCTTACAAATACGTCTTCGGCAATACCGAGGGGACGTGAAATTGAACGGTCTGCAAGCTCGAGAGTCATGCATGTGGGAGTAAGTGCCTGAAGAGAAAGCTTTTTCCAAACTGAGTGGGGCATTAAGTTGATGCTTGCGCCAAGATCGGCCAAGGCAAAGCACTCAACCATCCCCGGAAAAATACATGGTATTAGAAATTTCCCGGGGTCTCCTAGCTTCTTGGGAAGCTGTTTCAACAGAACCGCAGAGCAGTTTTCGTTGAGTGGAGTTCGTGCCATTTCAAAGGGTTTCTCTTTATTTCCCAGTAAGTTTTTGATTGTCGATGCAAATTTGGGCATTAATATGAGAGCATCCGCGAAACTAATAACAAAGTGTAGTTCTTGGAAAATTTGGAAAAAATTTTCCATCTGATGATTAGCTTTTTCACGGAGCTTCTGATCTTGCAATCGTGAGGGATATGGAATCGTTGGTTTTGGGTTGGCTTTTGGTATTTCAACAGGACCTTTGGGAGTTTCAAACATGACTCTTTTAGGGGGAGTCGGGACCGGGACAACTGGAGGAGGGATGTCAGTGGTATCTCCTTTATTAGTAGGAAGTACCGTATCCGTAGTATCCTCAGTATCACACTCCTCTACCTGGACAGGAGAAGTGGTAGAAAGAGCTGTGGGCCCTTTATAAGAAACTCCACTTCTTGTGGTGATCGCCTTTGCATCGCCCCTCGGATTAGCGATCGTGTTGCTAGGTAAAATACCTGAGCCCGAGGGTCGATCATTTAAAGACTTCTTCAATTCAGAGATTTGACTAACCAGCACTTTGTTTAATTCATCTTGGGATTTCATAAACTGTTTTAATAACTCATCAGATGATGGTCCAGTTGGAACAATGGCTTGATTTTGATTTGGAAAATTTTGAGCCCGATTGTTCTAGAAATTCCCATGTTGCTGGTTGTTATTACCCTGGAAGTGGTTTTGTTGAAAATTACCCTGATGGTAATTATTCTGACCTTGATTACGGTTATAATTTCCTTGGTTTGGATTATTTTGAACCTGGTGTTGACCAGAGTTGAAATTCCCATGGTTGTTAAAACCTTGGTTCATTCGGTTCTGGTTCTGATTCTGGTTATAGTTCTGGTTTCTGTTTTGACCATTTTGGTTCTGGGGTTGATTAAACCCGGGTGGTCCAATGTAGTTATTCGAACGATAGCTTAACAGATTTTGGTCCCCTTGCGGTTGGTAGGAATTACCTCCCGTATTGTAAGAACCTTGGGCTGCGAATACGTTCTCTTGAGTGAAGCCACCGGAGGCTGGGCACTCATGATATGGGTGTGGACCACCACATGTTTCACTACTGATAGGTCTATTCTGCTGATTTTGATTTGTCTGGTGAATTCGGAGAACCGCAGCAGACAAATCATCGAACTTTTTGGTAAGAGCAACTATTTCATTACTTGCCGGAGTGACTGACTTACATGAGTCATTCCTCTCTGCAAAGGAGTCCCAAAAATTATGATGGGCAGTCATGTTTTCGATTAAGCCATAGCACTTTTCAGGGGTCCTTTTCATAAAGGTGCCCCTAGCAGCAGCATTGATGGTGTCACGATGACGAAGTGTCAAACCATTATAGAAGGTATCAATAATGGAATCAAGAAGCATGTTATGATTAGGACACCGATCAATAGCAAGTTTGTAGCGTTCCCATGCCTCAAATAAGGACTCGTTGGGAAGCTGTCTGAAGTTACTAATATCGTTTCTCAGCTTTGTAACCATAGATGGTGGAAAATATTTAGCCAAGAACTTAGTAACCATCTCATCAAAGGTATGGATCGAATTCTTAGGAAGTCGATCGAACCAAGCAGTCGTATGATGAGTGAGAGAATAGGGGAACAGGTATAAACGCAGGCCGTCTTCGGTGACGCCATTTTGTTTCATGCTCTGGGTGACGGTTAAAAATTTATCGAGATGCCTGTTAGCATCGTCACCCGACAAACTGTGGAACTGACACGAATTCTGGACTTGTTGTATCATGTTGTGTTTCAGTCCAAAATCCGTGGCTCCAATTGTGAGTGGTGCAATGGGTCCACCTCTCCCGTGCATGGTAGGTTGACATAGTTCCTCCATAGTTCGGGTGTCAGGAACTACATCCTCCTTGGGAGGGATAGGGGGCTCGTCGTTCATTTTTAGTGAGTGTTCTTCGTCAACAGAACGTAACTTGGGTACGTTTTTCTGTTTTTTATTCTTTGTTTGTGAACGAGTGCGCATGCACTAAAATCAATTTTCAAAACAAGATCGTGGCAAAACCACAGTGAACTTAAATCCAATAATCACAAGTAAATGGCTTCTTTGAAAAAGGTACACCACCCACAAGGATACAATGGCAAGTTTTTATCTTATGTTTGGGAACTTATTATGTTTACACCCCCAGTTGGTAGGTGTTCTGCCTTGGTTTGTGGTGGTAAACTTTTATGTAATTATATTCACAGAAAAATGTTTTTGGCTTTTCGTGTATGGGTGAAAAAAAAACTTGGACAATATTTTTGGAACTGATTCGTTAACCGAAATCGTTCCTTTAAGATTACTCGCAGGCTGGCGGGAGGAAATAAATGGATCCCTCTTCAGTTCGCAATTTAATGTCAGAACTTACCTTAAACCAACTGTATAGGTTGTAATCTTAAAGATAACGAAGTAATTTAACTTCACAGTTTGTTTTGTTGTTTATGATTTTTTTGGTGTTTCTAACACTTCAGGAGAAGTGTTAATGAACTTTTTTCAGATATGATTTTGATTTTCTCAAAAATTTACAAAGTGGTGTTATTTGTACAGGAGGGGTTTTGAAAACCACTAAACCTAAAACGTTTTAAAATACGCAACAACCTCCACGGCAGCGGCGCCAAATTTTGACTCCTCCCAAACCAACCAGTCAACCGGGTGCAGTTGATAGGCCCACTTGGGAGAGGAGAGTCAAGTGTTTATAATCCGTGGAAGTATAGGGAAATCCCCGGGTCATTAAGTCCCAACGAGATTGAAATTGTATTTTGAACGTTTATGGAATAAGTGGCACTGAGGACAGTAACCAAGATGATTGGGGAATGATTTATACTACTGATTGCTTGGTATTTGGACAATTATGGAATGATATACACAATAACAGATATAATCACAAAAAGCACAACTTGGGAAATCAAATAACAGACAGAGAAAAGTGGGTTTTAACAAATTTCAAACTACAGAGGGTGCAAGTGAAACTTTTTAAAACTTAAAATTTAAAATGAAAATGAAATTATAAAAATGATTATTTTAATAATTAAATACTAATTAATTAATTAAAACTATTTAAAATCTATTTTAAACCTAATTTAATTTAACTAAAAATTATAAAGATTACAAATTAAACTAAAAATTTGCAAAAATAATTTCTAAACCTTAAAATGAACTTGAAGAAAGTATAAAAAATAAAAATAAATATTTTTGTCTTTTTATGAGTTTTTTATTAATTAAAAACTATTTATCTTTATTAAACTATTTTAAATTACTAATAATACTTAAATGACTTAGAAAATTATGGAAAAATTTATAAAACTAACTAACTATCACAGGAATCCTAAAAAATTATAAAAAGTTACTAACAATTATATTTAGGCTAATTTACTAATTAATTACTTATTAATTAATTTAAATCTAATTTAATAAAATTAAATAGGAAAATTGGAAAATGAATAGTGGAAATTATAAATCTATTTTCTAAAAGTCTTAACTAATTTATAACACCTAGGAAAAATATAAAAATCTACTGTTGTTAATTAAAGTTTAAGAAAACTAATTAATTACTAATATTACCTAATTAATTATTTAAACTACTTTTAATTCTAATAAATAGTAAACTGTTTAGGAAAAATCTAAGAAAATTATTTTAAATACTTAAAGGTACAAGAAAATTAAGAAAATTATAAAAATGGAAAAGTGCTTATTAATAAGCTGAAAAGAAAATTGAAAAAGATAGAATCTATTAAATAGAAGCTATCACTAATTTTATGTTTGGTGTTTTTCTTTTTGACAGCTAAAAATGAGATAAAAATAAGAAACTTTTGTGAAACAACTTTTTATATAGCTTAAAAATAAGCTGTGTGCACCCCCTTAACCAAAACAGTTTTACTATCTTTGACCAAGCAGGAAATTGAGCTCAAATGATTATGTGTGGGGTCCACAATGAAGAAACTTGGTTCAATTAAGCACAAGTGACTTATATAAGCTAGGAATAACAAACTTTGAACACTGATAAGCCAATTGGAGCAAAAATAAGCACTTGAAGCTTAATGCTAAACACAGAAATGGGACAAAGATTAGGGGCCAAACAAGTGGGGTCCACAAGGTGTAAATGGGTCAAACCTAATTGTTATGGACTGAGGGCCAGCTTGGGGGTTCAAAGATACCAACGGGTGCCTGTGGGACCCACTGTGGTGTCCTGTGGGACCCACAAAAGGAAGCTCAGTGAGCTGATGTAGCAGATGCACAGGGGAAGCCCTTTCCCTGCATGCAACTTTGAGCTTATGTAACTTGGACACAAAAATTCTAAAACATATATGGATGCTGGGATTCAGTAGTCTAGATGGGGGACTACTATATGTGAAAGTTTCAAACCTTAGATCTTAACTCAAAATTCAAAACAAATCAAGCCATTTTTGGCTTTCTGCACCAATGGGTGATTTTGATTTTTGCAAGATTGAACCTAAGTTGACTAAATTGAAATTCTAATGATCCTAGATGACTGTTTAAGTTATACTAACCCTAGATTAAGCCAAATATTCCTAAATATACTAGTTAAGAGTTGAATGAAAGGTTTATGGCTTGCAAAATCACTAACAGTTAACTGTTAGGGGTAATGACTTAGGATTTTGACTTTTTAACTAGTGACTACTGATTTTTATGTTTCACTTAGCCTAATAGAACCTATGGTACCATGTAAGAGCAGGAAACAACCAATGAAACCACCAAATTAGTCCTAACTCAGCAGTGCCAAACAGTCCTTAATGTGGACTAGTTTTGAGATTTTCAAAGTTTTAAACTGATTTAAGGTTCAACACTAATCCACTTTACTCTAATATGATGTAATTAACTATTATAAGCTAAAAAACACAGCTAATAACAACAAGAACCACAGAACACAGATTATACTAATTTAAGTGCTAAAATTGATTTTCAAGCAACTAGCAATCCTGATTAACAAGTACTACCTATTGAGTGATTAAATTAATACTGAGCACTAAACTAGCATAGAAACACAAGAAATTATACTATTGAGCAGTTTAATAATAGAATGCTAAGATTGAAATATGAGCTTACAATTTGCATTCCAAGATAATACCAAGAACAGGCTCCAAGAACTAATGTAACACTCCTAATAGCTTCCCATGAAGCTTCTAACCCAAGGCCATCCAGTATAAACCCTGCTCCAGTGTTCTTCACCAAGAACCTGCTAGTTTGACCAACGTTGACTGTTTTTGTATTTTTGAATTTTTTATAACTAATACTGCTTTTAAGGGTTTCTAAAAGCTTGCCTAAGCTTTCTGGGAACTTATGTTAGCCTAAGAATCCATAAGTACCAATGATAACAACAATACAGAAGAAAAATGAACTTGAAATAAAATTGAAAATTGCACAGGTTGAGGTATGACTTGTAACTTAACTTTGATTGATAAAAATCATTAATAGTACACTGAAATGAGAAATTACACTAATTTAGAGCTGAATTACACAAAGATAACTTGATAATTGCTTAAACGACCTAAATTACTTAAAATTAATCTAATACTCTTTCTTCTTGGACTTCTCTTCCTTTTATAGGCCACCATTAGGGTTTCTCCTCTTCTCTGATCATTTCCCATCAATAATATCGGCCATTGGATCACTCTGATGGATTATTGACCCTTGGATCATGTTGGCGGGAAAGACAAATCAGAGCAATTTGCTCTGATTGAGTATTGTGGGAGGGAAGCATTTAATGTGGAGGTGAGGGTTGGTGCAGAGGGTGGTGGGATGGTGATGATGGGGCTACCAAGTGGGGGTGGTGATACCATGGCAGTTTTGCAGGGGGAGGTGGTGGTTTGGAGGGAAAGGGTGGTTTGTTCAAACGGGGTTTGACCGGGGGATTATTTAAAATGGTTTTTTGGGAAGGTTGGGCTTAGGAGTGTGCTTGGGGTAACGGGTCAAGTGGGATGGGCTGGTGTTGTTTTGGATTGGACTTGGTTTTTTTCGGATTTGATAATATAAGGGTCCGGTTTGGTTTTTATTGCACAAGGACCATTTTTGTAATTTACCGAATTTTGAGGGGTGAGTTTTGGCAGTTTATCAAAGTTTCCATAAGGGTGTGTTTTGCCATATGATGAATAGTATGAGGTCCTTATATGATTTTTCCACTTTAAATTTTCCCAGGGACTATTTCTGCCAATATTTCAAACTTCAGGGACCAAATGTGAAATTTCACCAAACTTGCAAATCAAGGACCAATCCTGCCATATATGAGAAGTTCAAGGACAAAATTTGTTTTTCTCAAAGTTTTAATATCCCAGGGACCATTTTTGAGAATTTTCAAAGTTTAGGGACTAAACTTGACATTTTGTGAAACTTTGCACCAAAAGGACTAATTATGCAATTTTTTGATTTAAAAGGGCCTTAGGTGACTTTTTTAAGTTTTTAGAGTAACCAGGGACTAGATTTGACAACTTTTGAAAGTTGAGGGAATGAAACTGCCAATTATGCAAACTTTGTACGTTTTTCATCTGTTTTTGATTATTTTGCATCTGAAACATATAAAACACATTCCTGGGATATTTTCACTATTTTGATGCAATATTGAGTGTTTTTGGATATTTTGGCAGTTCAGATTGGTATAAAATGATGAGTATTTACACACTCATCAATTGACGATCTGTTTGATCAGCTACAAGGATCGAGTGTTTACTCGAAGATTGATTTGAGGTCAGGTTATCACCAACTGAGAGTTAGGGAAGAGGATATCCCGAAGACGGCTTTCAGGACAAGATACGGCCACTACGAGTTCCAAGTAATGCCATTCGGTCTAACAAATGTACCCGCTGTATTTATGGACTTAATGAACCGAGTATGCAAACCCTATTTGGACAAGTTTGTGATTGTATTCATCGATGATATCCTTATCTATTCACGTAGTAAGGAAGAGCACGCAGAACATTTAAAGGTTATACTAACACTGCTCAGAGAAGAGAAATTATACGCCAAATTTTCCAAGTGTGATTTTTGGATTGAGAAGGTACAATTTCTTGGGCATGTTATTGACAGTAAAGGTATTCATGTTGATCCCGCCAAGATCGAAGCTGTTAAAAATTGGGCGTCGCCTACAAGTCCTACCGAGATACGCCAATTTTTAGGTCTTGCCGGATACTATCGGAGATTTATTGAAGGTTTTTCAAGGATTGCTAAGCCTTTGACCGAGTTAACCCAGAAGAAGAAGAAGTTTGACTGGGGAGAAGAGCAAGAATTGGCATTTCAATTTTTGAAGAAGAAGCTTTGTGAAGCACCGATATTAGCACTACCCGAAGGAAGTGAGGACTTCGTGGTATATTGCGATGCATCAATCCAAGGTTTGGGTGCTGTATTGATGCAAAGATTTAAAGTAATCGCTTATGCTTCTAGACAACTTAAACCCCACGAGGAAAACTATACTACTCATGATCTAGAATTAGGAGCGGTAGTATTCGCTCTTAAGATCTGGAGACACTACCTATATGGAACCAAGTGTACGGTTTTCACCGATCACAAAAGTCTTCAGCACATTTTAGATCAAAAGGAGTTGAACATGAGACAACGTCGATGGCTAGAGTTATTAAGTGACTATGATTGCGAAATTCGTTATCACCCGGGGAAGGCAAATGTTGTAGCAGATGCCTTGAGTCGAAAGGAACGACTTAGACCCCTCAGAGTTAGGTCATTGGGAATGACAATTAGATCACCACTTCCGTCTTAAATTCTTGAAGTTCAAGCTGAGGCCCTTAAGGAAGAGAATAGACCACACAAGAAGATTTACGGCATGGCAGAAAGCACGAATAGATTTGTCAAGAAACCAGATGGAAGGCTGTGTTTCAAGGACAGAAGTTGGATTCCATTGTATGGAGGAATACGAGACCTCATCATGCACGAGTCTCATAAGTCTAAATATTCCATTCATCCTGGTTCGGACAAAATGTATCATGATCTTAAGAAGTTGTATTGGTGGCCAAACATGAAGGCTGACATTGCAGAGTATGTCGGTAAATGTTTGACCTGCTCAAGAGTAAAGGCTGAGCATCAGAAACCATTCGGTCTTTTGATTCAACCAGAGCTACCAATGTGGAAATGGGAAAGGATTACAATGGACTTCATTACGAAATTACCCAAGACATCGAGTGGGTTTGACACTATTTGGGTCATTGTCGATCGTCTCACGAAGTCAGCGCACTTCTTACCAATCAAAGAGACTGATGATATGGACGTTCTTGCACGTTTATACTTGAAGGAGATAGTCTCCCGGCATGGAGTGCCGATTTCTATTATCTCCGATCGAGACAGCCGTTTCACGTCTAACTTTTGGCAATCTTTACAGAAAGCCTTGGGAACTAAGTTAGACATGAGTACCGCTTACCATCCACAGACTGATGGTCAAAGTGAAAGGACTATTCAGACCCTAGAGGACATGCTTAGGGCATGTGTGATTGATTTTGGAAAAGGCTGGGATAAGCACCTACCGTTAGCAGAATTCTCATATAACAACAGTTATCAAGCAAGTATTAAGGCCGCACCGTTTGAAGCACTTTATGGAAGAAAGTGTCGATCACCAGTTTGTTGGGCTGAGATTGGAGATGTACAACTCTTAGGTCCAGAGTTAATTCTTGAAACCACCGAGAAAATAGTAAGGATTAGGCAACGATTACAAGCCGCCAGGGATCGGCAAAAGAGCTATGCCGATGTGAGAAGGAAACCAATGGAGTTTCAAGTTGGAGACAAGGTCATGCTAAAGGTATCACCTTGCAAAGGAATGATTAGGTTTGGAAAACGTGGAAAGCTAAACCCAAGATATGTTGGACCCTTCGAGATCATTGAAAGGATCGGTCCTGTGGCATACAAACTTGAACTCCCTGAGTAGCTCAGTAGAGTACACAACACCTTCCATGTGTCAAATTTGAAAAAGTGTTTATCGGATGAAACCCTTGTGATTCCATTGAAAGAGATCAGAATCGACGATAAGTTGAACTTTGTTGAGGAACCCGTCGAAATTATGGATCTGGAGGTCAAAAGACTTAAGCATAGTCGCATTCCCATTGTTAAGGTCAGATGGAACTCTAAGAGAGGACCCGAGTTCACTTGGGAGCGCGAGGATCAAATTCGTGCCAAATACCCACAACTATTCGACAAGACAACCCCGAGCACCGATTCAACTCCGGATTCCGGGACGAATCCAATCTAACGAGTGGGTACTGTAATACTCCGTAAAATCCCATGTCATTTATTAATGCTAATTATCGATACTATTCTAATCTAAGCCATTTTTGCGGGCTAATTTGAAATTTTTATATGAGACACCGTTTGTTTGTCACCGTTTGTTTGACACCGTTTGTTTGACATCGTTTGTTTAACACCGTATGTTTGACACCCGATTACTTGGTCACCCTATGTTTGTCACCTGGTATCACCCGAAGTCACTCTTGGATGTCACCCAATGAGGTTAACACCGATAACTCCCACTTGCGACCTGACACGTTGAGATGACACTGATATATATATATATATATATATATATATATATATATATATATATATATATATATATATATATATATATATATATATATATATATATATATATATATATATATATAAAAAAATTATTATGAGACTAATATCACACTAAGTGTATATATAAGTATATATATACCTAGGAACAACACCGTCTATATTTTCATGGACTACACGAACCGACACCGACACCGACACCAAAACTAAAATTTCAAGAACTCAAGTCACCGACACTATAATATTTCATGAAGGACCGTATACTACTTTTGGCTCAAGATCCATTTTCTTCCTTTGCTCGTTGCTGGGCCGAAACACACCATAAGCCTAAAGCCATATTTATTTCGTTTGGGCCAAGTTTTCACAAGCCCGTAGGGCTATTATGTTTTCTCTCTTTGCATGCTACTCAACGAGCACAGCTCGTGCACCACCCAAGTATTATTACACACGTTTTCTTTCCTTGGTTCCCTACATCCTCGACACCAAGCACACTATCCCTTTGACTTTGTTTCATGCGTGATGATGCAACCAAACTAGACAATAGGCCACCCTTGTAGCCGTCGAACCTTTGGGTATTCACCATACACGATAAGTTTACTATACCCATTAGATTACATGTTTCTTTGACCACTAACACAACTTAAAAAAAATACACCTAGTACACAAGCATGCTTCTAATCTTTGTACTAAACCATTTTAAAATGGATCATAGCTTCTAAACCCTTACAAGTCGATTTGACAACACCCTTGGCACTAGACAACTTTGTCCCAAGATTGAACAACCATTCGAATTGTGTAGTATGATATGGAGACCATTCGAACCACCTTTGCTACCCTATATAAAGCCATATTAAATGCATTTTATCTCACACTTCCAAGTTTCACAAGAATCTCATATCACAAACACTCTTTTCTTTCTTCCTTTGCTTACTAACGAGAGGGTCGGGCACACAAGTAAGGTTTTGGGTTAAGAACTACTTGGGTAACTATTTTTGGATCAAGGGACACAACACAAAGGGGGTATAGCATTTGTTGATTCTCATTGTCTCGTATCACTTGGACTCTCCACCATTTTTGGTGTTGTAAGTTATCGTACCTATTTCATTTCCTACTCTACTACATTCATGCATATCACGTTTATTTCACACAAGGCACATTACGTTAAAGTTATCTAAATTACACTCGTTACACTAGTAACTATATTTATATGCACATGCCTCGACACCTCTAGGAATGGGCTCACCATTTCGTTTTTATGCGTACAACATACATATATTTTTCGACACTCTAATTCTTCGACTCACGCCTAACTAAACCAATGTCACATGCAAACTATAATCGATCTTATACTGTGAAAACTAGACCAAAACCAAATCCTAGTCGAGTACTAATTTTAAACAAATCAAACGCCACTTGGGCCTAGAATGGGCTAACGAGCCCATTTGGATTTTCAAAAGAGAATTTTCAGTTTTGAAATTGAGAAATAGCGAGTGTGTAAAAACTGATTTTAGGATTTTTACAAGTTATAATTACTACTTTTATAGTACCAAAAAGTTTGTTTTTCAAAAACATAACTACGGACCATTTTTGCAAAGTCTCGCGTTAAGGGACTAAAACTGTCAAAACGACCAAACTTTCGGACTAAATATAACATAATCGATTTCTAATAAAATTGAAGGGTAGAAACTGTAATTTTCAAGAGCTCAAGGTATAAAGTGTAAAAAGTACTAAAAGGACTAAAATATAATTATTTTGACCAAGGGGTAAAAAGTGTAACTTTTCTTAAAGACAAGGGCCAAGTTTGACAAAGAAACTTTACTAATTAATTTACATAATTAAATTTTGTATATGGAATATATATATATATACTTTTTAGTTTTAAAATAAATATGTATATCTACTAAAAATATTTAATCATAAATATTTTTATTAACGTTATTATTTTCACAAATAGATTAACATTTAATGATCACCGTTTCGAATCAACGTTACAAGTAACTACGTAAAGATATTTTGGAATATATATTAAGACACCCGAATCAATATCACCGTACTCGTGACATATCACATGTCAATTACGAATCAAATCTAAGACACCGATGACTATATATTTATAGGTCGCAAGTCGGAGGAATTTCATTGCTAGTCGTAGCAGTACACCGTCACCTTTGAGCACCGTTGTGATTCACCCGCACCTGTCAGGTGAGTTCATGGTCCCACATTTTAATTATTTTTAAACCCCGTGGGGAGATACATGCTATAAACCGAACACAAGTATTTTCTTTATGCTATTACTACCTGATATTGCCTAAGTTGACACCTGTACTACAAGTCCCTCATATCACGAACCTTAATCACTTGCGAGTGAGCGCGAATATAGCTAATAGATCTATTGGAATGGCAGCCCATCTCTGTCAAAGTGATTATTTGGCAGGAGGTGTGCTATATTAGAAGTAACATGGAAACCGAGTACATTTCTATCACCGAGGGCCCCTTGTTATTTACACCCATGTGGTGTAGGTAATTTTTATCTTTATGATATTTTGATACTATGTTAAGGCTTGAGCTTCGTGAGGCTTAGGAGCAATATTTCACCAGTTTAGTCAAGACCTATCTATCTTGGCTCGTTTATTTCAAATGCTTGACTTGTGTTCACACTATTACAATTTAAACTACTCTGGATTCACTCAACCTTTGTGTTGACTTTTTAGCATGTTTATCTCAGGAAACTAGCAGGCATGGTGGCACGGAGCTGGCAGAAAAGGGCACAGGACCTCCCTTTTATTTTGAGTAATAATATCATTCTTTTCAAACTCATAACTTCTTTTGCGAAACGATTAACATTTGGAAAATGTTTGTAATTTTGACTACTTGAGTTTTCATGGAATGGTATTGACTATCTTTTGAATTGTTTTCTATGAGTATGACTGTGTACTAAACTGTAATGACCCCGATTAGACTTCCGCTGCTTATCAAATTTTCGGGGTGTTACAACTAGTTGATATCACAAGCATATACACACCAAGCCACACAAACATAAATGTAATGCAAGTATAGAAAGTAAAGAGAAAGGAAGAGAAAACGCAAACCGGACACGATGATTTATAGTGGTTCGGCATGAAGCACCTCTTCGTCCTACTCCACTCCCCAAGTACCACACTCGAGAGTTACTTCACTAATCAACACGCTCCTTTATGGTAGACCAAACCGTACACAAGCTTACACCAAGTTTAACGACTCAAAGCAGAATGTCGAGTCCTAATCGTAGCTAGAACCAATCTACACCAAGGCCCACGTGGCCACACGAACAAGCACTCTTGTCCCACTTAGATTGACACACGACCTAAGCCTTCACACGAACGAGCACTCCCGTTCACTAGATTCTTCATACCAAGACACACTTGGATCTTCACCCAATCCAAGTCTTCACACACGAAACAACTAACTCCTAACCTACACACTGGGACACCACACACCATACAATAATTACATGACCTAATCTAGTTACAAGACTTCTTTGATCTAAATCACCATCCAAATTCATACAAATAACCCCATCCTCGACTCACACACAAGTCAGAAATATTACAAGACTTATTCTAGTTACAACACCTTGTGAAGATTAGAATCGTAACACTTGTTACGTTTGTATGGACTCTTATAACATCTCGATTCTTCATCTAAGTCGAGAGTTCTTCTCTTACCCATGAGGTAGAGGAAAAAGAAAATCATGACACTAGTTACGTTGGTGTGTGGACTGAACAACACTTCGATTCTTGACGACTTCGAGTGTTCTTCTCTTGCACATGATATAGTGGATGACGAGATCACTTATAAACACATACCAAAGAGTTATAGTGATCAAAGATGAAACAGGAAATTTATGTGCAAAGAGGATTAGTTTTTCTGATGAAAATGGGTCAGTATTTATAGCCTGCACGAGGAGCGTCAAACGGTCCCTTAAACCTTGGACAGTCCTTTATCAATAAGGGACCGTCACATAGATAAAGGACCTCCGCGATAGTTTTTGTCCTTTAGTGGTGAAATATTACCTGGTGAAATTTTATCTGATTTAGGCGGGTGATGAGTGCTCAAATACTCATCATTTTTGGTCAAATCTGAACTGCAAAACATACAAAAACACTCAATAATGCATCAAATTACTAAAAATATTTCAAAATTATGTTTTATATGTTTTAGATGCAAAGTGAGTGAAAACAGATGAAAAACGTACAGAGTTTGCATAATTGGCAGTTTCAGCCCCCAACTTTCAAAACTTGTCAAAAATAGTCCCTGAGCATTTATTTTAAAAGAAAAATCACCAAAGGTCCTTTTGAAACCACAAGTTGTCATATTTAGTCCTTTAGTGAAAAATTTCAAAGTTTTGAGAAATTACAAATTTAGTCCCTGGAATTTCACTTTTGGCAGATTTGGTCCCTGGTGGGAAATTTTTGGAAGTAAAATCATTATTGGTCCCTGGAAAGTCACAAGTGTCAAATATGGTCCTTGGAATGAAAGGTTTAGGGAAATTACAAGTTTGATCCCTATACTTTGAATTTTAGCATATTTGGTCCCCGGATAATGAAAAAATTATCATTAAGGGTCCTTATATTATTTACACTTGGCATAATTGGTTCTTGTGATTGCTTTGGGAAATTACATTTGCAGCCCTCAACTTTTGGTAAAATACAAGTTTGGTCCTTGTGTTATTATTTCTAAAAACCAAACGAAAACCTTTAATATTAAACCCAAAAGCAACCCTTTACCCAATCCAATCCACCCATAAATCCCAAGCCCGTCCCTTAAAGCCCACCAAGCCCATAATCCATTTAATACCACACCAGGGTCAACATAAGTCAACAAGCCAGGGTCAAACAATGGTCAAATCCACTTCCCTCTCCAAATACCACCTCCCTCGATACCACTCCCACGTGCCCTGCAATACCATGCTACCCTGCCATCAGCCACCTTTTCCTCACCTTCCCTACACCCAACAGTCCCCTACCCCCTCCTCATTTATTGCACTTCCTGTTTCACCAACCCCCACTAATCCTACCAATTCCAATTTCCCGCCAAAATGATATTCAAGGGCTGAGATTAATGGAGCTCATCCAATGGCTAGCAAACAAAGTGGGATTTATTCAGATATCCATCCTGGTCTATAAAAGTCAAGGAGGAAAGAAAGAAAAGTATTAGTTAGCTAGTGAGTAGTTAAAAAAGTAGGAGTAGTGTAATTTGATAAGCTTCAACATACATCCTGTTAAGCTTTTTGGGTTCCATCATGCTTATTTTCAAACTCTAGCCTAAGTCCCTTTGTTTAAGTTTTTCATTTTAAGTATTTTAGTAGTTTTCAAAAAGAAAAATCAGAAAAAGACAAATTTTATAGAAGTGATAGCTTCTATTTAAGCTTTTTAGCTTATTTTCAGCTTTTTCAAAAAGTAAATCTCATTTTTATAATTTTCCTAGGTTCCTATAGTTATAAAATAATTTCGGTAATTTTTTCATATTTTTCTCTATTCATTTAGTATTTTTAATAATTAATATTACTTTTTATTAATTAATAATTAGTTAATAATTAATAATAATTATTTAAAAATTCTTAAAAATATATTTTCATTTTTAAAATTAGTTTTATATTATTTTAGATTTTTCCAAATTTAAATTTTATTTTTCTAAGTTAATTTCCTAATTATTTGTATTTTAGGTTAATTTAAATAATTAATAAGTAATTAGAAAATAGTATTTAATTAATAATAATTAATTAAATAGTGTAAAAATTAATTTTAATTTTCTAAAAAATTTCTTTTATTATTAGGATTGTAAAAATATAATTTTCATATTCGTAAGTATTTTATTTGTACAAAACTCGCGTTTTATTTTGTACGTTCACGTAAACTTAAACTGAACGTACGCATTATTAGGTTTAAAACGTTTCTGGGTTTTCTAATTTTACAGTCTTGTTATAATAGCTTATTTAAGCTATTTTTTGTATATTCCTTAGTTCAATCAAACATAAATCCCTTCCTGTCCAAATTCACCCGATCACAAACCCGTTTGATAATAATTCACACCTCGTCGGGACATAACGACCCGGGGAAACCCTATACTTCTGCGGAGCATTGACTCTAGGCTGTTTGACCTAGTTGACCATTCACCTGGTCAATTTAAGTTGACCATTCAGAGCCAATCAAATTTTGGCGCCGCTGCCGGGGAGGTTGTGCGCGTTTTTCTAAAAACGGTTTGCTGATTAGTGGTTTTGGAATTCAATCCTTTGTATATTTACCCATCCTTGTTCATATTTCCTTATTATTATCATATAAAAACAAAACAGTTCCTGAAAACATTTTAAAATCAGTTTTCAACGAACACAAAAACCCAAAAAGATTTTTCTTTCTTATTTGTATATAAAATGTCTTTCCAAAAACCCAAAAATATTCACCTTTACCCACTCACATATTTGATTCTTCATTCCTTACCCTCCTAAACCTTTTGATTCTTTCTATGTCTTATCCACACCTTCTGATTTGTGAATGGTGTGGTAGTCCTCATAATGGTGGTAATTGCCCCGGTTGTGGCATGGTAGAGTCAGGAAACGGGTCTGTCTATAACCAGGATCCCTATTCCTACCATGACACGACTGATTTATTCCAGCAGCTACCACACCATGAGACTCAGCAGTTTTACTGTTGTGAGTACTATGGTGGTTCATCCTACAGTTCTGATTGTCAATCGGGAAACACGCTTGTCTATGAGCAGTTTCCTGATAACGATTATGACTCTAGCACATACAACTCACAGCCACATCAGTTTTACTGTTGTGAGTACTATGGAGGTCCACACTCTAGCTCGGATTGTCAAACAAGGAATCCATCTCCTTGTAACAATTACGACTATTCGTTCTCAGACCACCCTCCTCAGTACCAAATGATCCAAGCAACTCCTCATGATACTGAGCAAGACCTTTTACTAAAGGCTCTTGAGATATTGAAAGAACTTAAGGGGGAGTTGGTTACTACATCGTTTCAAGACTCTCGTGAGAAATCTATTGCAGAATTACTTGCTGAAGAACTAGAGGCTAGAAACAAAAAGAGTATGGAGGAATTACTTGTCGAAGAAGAAGCAGCTATAACACGTGCCAAATTTCGTAAAGATGCTCTTCTCGATTGTGATGATGATAGTGATAATGAAGATACCCTTGATATCCTTCAATTTTATAAGGGTTCGTCAGATTCATCATTTGTGATTCCTTCCATTGAAAATCAGGGAGAAAATAATGAGACGGGGAATTACTAGCAGAAAATCAAATGGAACTCGTACAATCCATGAATGCTAGCTCCTCTCAACTCCCTCAGTCTGTTGTTATCACACCCAAAGTTCACACTCACTCTCTAAACATGGGGGATGAGCATCTTAGCACTGTTCCTGAAAAGGAATCGGACGAATTCATAAAGTCTAGTGTTGAGAACCTTGTCCTAATCCCAGGAGAGTCACAGGGAACTTTTGATCATATGTGTGATATTCCTTCCCCTCTTGAGTGTCCAAACGATCATTTTGAGACTTTCTCAGATTTTAATGATCATTGTACATCTCATGGAGACATTGAGTATATTGAGGCATCACTCCCACAGTCTGATGCTGATCCTCTTCTTGAGGAGTTCGCCGATGAACTTACTCACATCAATCCACTTTCAACGGGAAGTGATGATGGTGTCCTTGATTTCGAAGCCGATCTGGGAGAAATTGAAAGTCACCTATATCATGATCCACCACTCAGTTCTTATCCCAGTAGTCCAATAGAGAATGATAATCACTTTGTTCTCGAATCATTCAAAACTACTCTCACCAATCCTCTGTTTGAATTCAAATCTGAATTCACTTTGATTTCTGATAACCCAATCTTCGGTATTCAGAATGAGGATAGTGATGAGTATACTCCGGAACATGAGTTCACAGATTTACATCTTGTGAGTGATTCTCATTCCGAGGAGTTCTCCGGTGAACTCACTCATCATATCATGACTCCTCTGGGGTATGATAGCCCGGGGGAGATGCACTCAATCATGAGGATTTGCAAAATCCCACCCTCCCTCCCAGGATGTTTTCAAACCCAATGAGCTTAACCTTTGAAATCCAAATTCAGGCTAATGAGCCTGCTCTCGAGGAAGAAGATCTTATCATGATTTTCATCATGGTTTTCTTCCTTTTCTTCACCTATAAGGTGACTTCTCCTGTTCTTCACTCCTTCGGGAATGAAGACATTATCTTTGTCCCCGGCATCACCGCTTATAGTTTATACTATTTAAGGTCGGGTACTTATCTCGTCGGTGTGGAACTTTCACGTGCTTCAAATGTTTGTCCAAACATCTTGAATGAAAGTCCGATGGAGATTGTTTCTTCCACATCATGCTTCCAAAAGAACAAATGAATTCGGGGTCGAGTCAAGCTAGCGACTCGGTAAACAAAAACAGTAGCATGCTTATAGGATTTTCACCCTAAGTGTGGGGGAGTACCCCTGCTGTGGTTACAAATAAAGTGAAAAAAATGGTGTTTCCACATTTAGCTTGTAATGTTGCCCTTTTACGTTCAAAGAGTCGGCATAATAGTCGGGACTTTGAATATTGAGGACAATATTCAATTCTAAGTGTGTGGGGGGGGGGGGGGGGGGAATTCTAGCAAATTTTATCACATTTTACCATCTAGTACCCCCGTTTTTGACCAAAATTTTTAAAAAATTTTCACTTAAGTTCAAAATTTTTTGTAGTTATCAGTCCGCCATGACCAAACTTCAAAAGGATTGGCTAATCCAGGAGCAAACGACTCTTTTTAAAGATAACTCAAATCCGTTGACGGCTTGCAATTTGCCCAAAATTGTATGGTATCTCAACTCGCCATATCCTAAAAAGTTAGAGTTGGCTAGCCCGCAAGATTATGGCTTGTGGTAAAGGCAGTGGAAAACCATAATTGGTAATCAGCTCACCAAGATGTTGACTATGTCCATCAAGAGTTGGCTAGTCCAGAAGCAAACGGCTTCTGGTAAAGACAAAGCAAATCCGTTTAAAGCTGGTGGTTTGCTCAAAATCATATGGTTATCAGGTGGACCATAGTTCTTACTTGAACTGAAACATTTGGCTACTCCAGAAGTAATGGATTTTGGTAAAGAGATTCAAATCCATTAAGTTTTCTCAAAAAGATTGCTAGGGACTAGCAATAGTTTAGTAGTGTGGGGGATTGATGAGTGCTCAAACACTCATCATTTTTGGTCAAATCTGAACTGCAAAATATACAAAAATAGTCAATAATGCATCAAATTACTGAAAATATTTCAAAATTGTGTTTTATATGTTTTAGATGCAAAATGAGTGAAAAAAGATGAAAAACGTACAGAGTTTGCATAATTGGCAGTTTCAGTTCCCCAACTTTCAAAACTTGTCAAAAATAGTCCCTGAGCATTTATGTTAAAAGAAAAATCACCAAAGGTCCTTTTGAAATCATAAGTTGTTATATTTAGTCCTTTGGTGAAAAATTTCAAAGTTTTGAGAAATTACAAATTTAGTCCCTGGAATTTCACTTTTGGCAGATTTGGTCCCTGGTGGGAAATTTTTGGAAGTAAAATCATTATTGGTCCCTGGAAAGTCACAAGTGTCAAATATGGTCCTTGGAATGAAAGGTTTGGGGAAATTACAAGTTTGGTCCCTATACTTTGAATTTTGGCATATTTGGTCCCCGGATGTTTAAAATGAAAAAATTATCATTAAGGGTCCTTATATTATTTACACTTGGCATAATTGGTTCTTGTGATTGCTTTGGGAAATTACATTTGCAGCCCTCAACTTTTGGCAAAATACAAGTTTGGTCCTTGTGTTATTATTTCTAAAAACCAAACGAAAACCTTTACTATTAAACCCAAAAACAACCCTTTACCCAATCCAATCCACCCATAAATCCCAAGCCCGTCCCTTAAAGCCCAACAAGCCCCTAATCCGTTTAATACCACACTAGGGTCAACATAAGTCAACAAGCCAGGGTCAAACAATAGTCAAATCCACTTCCCTCTCCAAATACCACATCCCTCAATACCACTCCCACGTGCCCTGCAATACCATGCTACCCTGCTATCAGCCACCTTTTCCTCACCTTCCCTACACCCAACAGTCCCCTACCCCCTCCTCATTTATTGCACCTCCTGTTTCACCAACCCCCACTAATCCTACCAATTCTAATTTCCCGCCAAAATGATATTCAAGGGCTGAGATCAATGGAGCTCATCCAATGGCTAGCAAACAAAGTGGGATTTATTCAGATATCCATCCTGGTCTATAAAAGTCAAGGAGGATAGAAAGAGAAGTATTAGTTAGCTAGTGAGTAGTTAAAAAAGTAGGAGTAGTGTAATTTGATAAAATTAATGTAATCTTTGTTATTTCTCAGTTGTAATCTCAGATTAGTACTCTTTTTAAGTTGAAATCAAAGTCTTAGTTTCATTATTATTAATATCAAGTAATTTAAAGATTTCATTTTTTGCTTAAATTTCCAAGTCCTAAATCCCAAGCTTATTTACTGTTTGATATAGTTCCCATAAGCTGTCATCAGCTTATTGAGAGCCTTGGTTCTCATTCAACCTGTTTTAGCATTATCTAACTAAGCCTTCCTCATAAAAACACAAAAAAAAAAAAAAAAAAAAAAAAAAAAAAAAAAAATTAAAAAAAAAAAATAAAAAAATAAGAGAAAGAAAAATGTATATGAAAAGTCAGTGAAAAATAGAAAAAGAGAAGAAGCAAAGGAGCTTGTTGATTTTGGGATTTACATGGGTTAGAGTCTCTTGGGAGACATTTAAGTTGGTTCTATTGGTCCTAAGTTCTCATTCTCAGTGTGGAATCACATTGTAAGCATCTTCTAAATTTTCGCACAAGTACTGTAGCTCAGCATATTATTTGCTTATCTGTGTTGTTTAGTGTTTGTTTGGTGCATGTTAGTGATATTAATGCTTCAGTCTTCTTGTTTGTTCATTAGTTTTCACAATGGCTTAGTATTTCATTTTCACAGTCATAGTAGCTTATTTATGATCCGTGGGTATTTGTTGTTGTTAGTAGTGTTTTTATGCTTAAATAGGTCTATGGTATCATATTATAAGCTTGTGGATCAGTCTTATGGGTCATAGCAGTTATCTCCTTTGAAAATCACAATTTAGCTTTTTAAAGAGGGTGTTTGGATCAAGCTGATCATCAGTGTGGTAGGGGGTTTTGATTGTTGTTTGCTGTTTCTATAACTCATATTAGGAAGTTTTAGTACATTTCAGTCATAAGATACTAGTGTAATATGTTTAAAAGTCAAAATTGCTCTTTAATTGCTTATTTAACTTCACTGTTAGGATTTTAGGTTCTAGATTGCATGATATCATTGTATAATTGTTAGATTCAGCTAAGTTAGTTTCATTATAGCCTAAAACATCATTCTCAGTTAACTAGGATAGATCAAAATCCATATTAGTCAACTTAGCTTAAAATTCAAAAAGTTAAAACTTGCACTCTCTCAGTTTTTCCAAATCTTGCAGGAATTTTCATGAATTATGTGATTAGAGTTAGACTTTGATCTTTTAACATGTTAGATTATCTCCGCTAAACTTTTTAATCCCATAGTCATCTAATTTTTGTGATTTTTTCTGTGGGTCTCACACCCCTCCAAACACACCTGCAGGGGGAGTGACCTCCCCTGCACCACCACTCAGTTCCAAACGCCCAGCTTCCATGGTCTCCCCCATCCTCATTAGTGGGCCCCAGGGCATGAGCCCCAGCTTTTTGGAAACCCCAATAAGCTGGCTTCTCAAGTCAAGTCTCACTTTGGGCTTCTAATCTCTCCTGTGGGCCCCACAAGGCCTGGTAGTTGATCATTTGAACCTGTTTGGTCTGTGGTGTTTTAGGATTGCTTATTGCTTATCACAGCCGATGGCTTGAGCTTTTCTACTTCATTTTTGTTTATTCCAAGTTCTTATAAGTTTGTTTTAGCTTATCTATCATGGTGGCAGCTTATGGTAGCTTATTCAAGTTTGCATAAGTCCTAATAAGCTTCAATATACATCCTGTTAAGCTTTTTGGGTTCCATCTTGCTTATTTTTAAACTCTAGCCTAAGACCCTTTGTTAAAGTTTTTCATTTTAAGTATTTTAGTAGTTTTCAAAAAGAAAAATCAGAAAAAGACAAATTTTATAGAAGTGATAGCTTTTATTTAAGCTTTTTAGCTTATTTTCAGCTTTTTTAAAAAGCAAATCTCATTTTTATGATTTTCCTAGGTTCCTGTAGTTATAAAATAATTTCAGTAATTTTTTCATATTTTTCTCTTTTCATTTAGTATTTTTAATAATTAATATTACTTTTTATTTATTAATAATTAGGTAATAATTAATAATAATTATTTAAAAAGTCTTAAAAATGTATTTTCAGTTTTAAAATTAGTTTTATATTATTTTAGATTTTTCCAAATTTAAATTTTATTTTTCTAAGTTAATTTCCTAATTATTTGTATTTTAGGTTAATTTAAATAATTAATAAGTAATTAGAAAATAATATTTAATTAATAATAATTAATTAAATAGTGTAAAAATTAATTTTAATTTTCTAAAAATTTTCTTTTATTATTAGGATTGTAAAAATGTAATTTTCATATTCGTAAGTATTTTATTTGTACAAAACTCGCGTTTTATTTTGTACGTTCACGTAAACTTAAACTGAACGTACGCGTTTTTAGGTTTAAAACGTTTCTGGGTTTTCTAATTTTACAGTCTTGTTATAATAGCTTATTTATGTTATTTCTTTGTATATTCCTTAGTTCAATCAAACACAAAACCCTTCCTGTCCAAATTCACCCGATCACAAACCCGTTTGATAACAATTCACACCTCGTCGGGACATAACGACCCGGGGAAACCCTATACTTCCGCGGAGCATTGACTCTAGGCTGTTTGACCTAGTTGACCATTCACCTGGTCAATTTAGGTTGACCGTTCAGATCCAATCAGCGGGAAATGAGGCCGTTTGGACATTTTGAAATTCAAATTCAAATTTATTTTTCTTATTAAAACATTTCTTTATAAATACAAAAATAATTTGTCTAGTTTATTTTTGTATAAATGTTTTGTCACATTTATAAAATGTAAGGTTTAAGGACAAAAAGGATTTTCTTTGATCACTTAACAAAGTTGGCAAAGTGTTTGTTCATACCTGAAGTGATGTCGAGAGACGTTGATGTGTGAACGAGTAACTTGTGCAACGTTATGTGTTACAAGTTACGTGTTTGTCATCATTAAAACATGAAGACACTGTATAGATTAAACTTCATAATGTTTGCACTAACAATCTCCTCATTTTTGTTGATGACAAATATGTAAACCGTAACTCATAGTAAAGTGTAGAAGTTACTAGTTTACACTCCTCTCTCCCCTTTTTGTCGATGCAAAAAGGTGTTGCCAATGTTGAGGTAGACTTGATAAGATGACCCGAGAAGACAACTTGAGCATATAGAGTGAAATATGATCTCCGAATGTATAGACTATCCCGACCCCCATCATTTAAAGTATTGAGCGTGCATCATCCTAGTGAAGCCTTGCTCCTACCGCCATGGTTTAACGAACTCCGAACCATGTACCCCACTACTTTCGAGCTCCCCGTAGCTCATTGCATCTCTAGTTTGAAACTTGCAAATGCTCCCTTGGTGTATGCTCAAAACTAGTTTTGGCTACCAAAGATTCGAGCAATGAAGTAATGCTACAAAACAAAGTTAGTAGACAAGTGCACATATATAATAATGATGATATATATACATGATGAAATTATCGAGTGTTAATACATGCATGACTCAATTATGATTATTCTAAAGCATGGCATGAAAGGGATTGAAACTAAACATACATAATAGTTGATTAACACACCATTCATTAACTTCTTCCAAGATAAGTGTCTAGTGTCTAGGTGATATGGGATGAGGATGATATGCTCCTAGATATGGATGAAGATGACTCTCTAATAGTCGATTGGGATAGACCAAAATAAAGAGAGTATGTATGATGAGTGCTCAAACACTCATCATTTTTTGTCAAATCTGAGCTGCAAAACATTTAAAAACACTCAAAAAGGCATCAAAATACTGAAAATATTCCAAAATTGTATTTTATGTGTTTTAAATGCAAAATGAGTAAAAAGAGTTGAAAAACAATCAAAGTTTGCAAAATTGGCAGTTTCAGTCCCCTAACTTTCAAAAATTGGCAAAAATAGTCCCTGAGCACTTCTTTTAAAAGAAAAGTCACCAAAGGTCCTTTTGAAATCATTAGTTGTCATATTTAGTCCTTTAGTGAAAAATTGGAAAAGTTTTAAGAATTTACAATTTTGGTCCCTGGAGTTTCAATTTTGTCAGATTTGGTCCCTGGGAAATATTTTTGGATGGAAAAGTCAACAAAGGTCTTTGGAAACTCAAAAGTTATCACAAATTATCCCTTGGTGTAAAGTTCGAAGAAATTGCATAATTGGTCCCTCAAGTTTCCAATATGACAGAAAATACCCCCGGAGGTGTGAAAGTGGAAAAATAACATTTATGGGCCTTGGGTTATTACACTATGGCAAGTTTGGTCCCTTGAATCCACTTTGGGAATATTGCAAAACCGACCCTCCATTTTCAACATTTTACAACTTTGGTCCTTGTGATATTATAAACCAAATGGACCCTTTGATATTAAACCAAATCCACTTCCAAACCTGATCCAAAAACACCCCTAAGCCCATAACCACTTTCCTGGCCCAACTCCCATACCCCGTGTAATATTAAACTTGGGGTCAAACCAAGTCAAACCCAACACCCCACCACTATTCACCCATCTTCCTCCCTGATTACCCGCTCCAAGTCTCCCCCCTCCTCTCCACATGTTCTCACCAACCTTACCACTTCAATTAATATCCACACCAACTCAAACCAACCCCCCCCCCTCCTCATTTATTACACCCACCAAACCCACTAAAAAACTACCCAAACCCAATTTCCCGCCAAAAAGGATTTGAAGGGCTGGGATCACATAGAGGCCATCCAAGGGCTGAAAAGAGAGTGGGAAAGAAAGAGAATCATGCCAGGGCCTATATAAGTCAAAATGAATGGAAGAAAGAAGATCAGTTAGTGTAGAATAGTTTAGTGTAGATTTATGTATGTCGAATAGTTTACATTTCCATGTTTCAATGCTTATCTTAGCTTAAAAATAATATACTAAGTAGCCTCAGTGTAACCAAATACTTTTTCAAGCTCTAATTTAAGTTTCTCAGTGCAATTTCAGTTTATGCTTTTATTTTACTAAAAATCTTATTATATCTTGATTGTTGGTGATGGTTGTTGTTTAGGGACCTTTAAGCTCATATAAACCTACTTTTAAATCTTTTATAAGCTTTCATTAGTGATCTAGTCAGCTTGTAGTCTTAAATAAAATAATTACTCAAAAATTCAAGCAAAATAGTAGAAAATGGAAAACCATTGAAGAAGGTGGGACAAGCAAAGAGGCAAGGTTGATTTTTGATATTCATGGTTTAGTAGCCTCAGGGGAGGCATTAGGTTGTGTTATGGGTCCTTAGTTCACAGTTCTTAGCTTGGATTCACATTGTAAGCCCTTGTTATCTAATTTTTGCATTCAACTGTATAAGTACCTATGATTGCTCATTTCTGTGTTTTATGTGCTTGAATAGTGTAATGTAATTTAGTTGTTGCTTAATATTGTTATTTTGTTCTTTGTAATCCTCTATGCTCATTTTCATTATTTTAAACTACCAAGTTAGCATAATAGTGATATTTAGGAATTTGATGTTATTGTTGGTTTGTACATGCTCATCTCAGTTTATTGTAAGATTATAAGTATTCCTAAACCAAAACCTTGGCCTGAATCAGCTAAATCTTTTTAAAATCTTCAAATCAGTTACTAAAAGGGGTGTTTGGTTCAATACATTGTTATGTGTTCAGGTCTATTATTGGTGTTATTGTTGGTTCAAATAAGTTGCATCAGGTGAATATAGTACATTCAAACTCTAAAAACTAGGCCTTATTTGAACAAAAGTCAAATATCTCTTTGTTACCTTTAGTAGTTGTTCACTGTTAAATTTCTAGGATACATACTCTGTCAAATCAGTTCCTAAGTAGTTAGATTAGCTTATTTTAGCTTCATGTTTGCTTATTACAACTTATTCTGTGATTTAGAACCTTTCAAATCTCAACAAAGTCAATCCAAGTGTTAGTTTTTTAAAAAAGTCAACAGTTATCTATGGCAGAAAACCTAAATTTTCCAAGAATTTTCTAGAATTTTGGGTAGGGATTCAGGTTTTGAAACTTATTGTGGTTAAAGTATACCACTTCAACTTCAGAAACCCACAACCATTATATTTTTTCAAATTTTCTTGGGATCCCTACACCCTCTCAAAGTGAGCTGCAGGGGAAGAACCTCCCGTGTGCACAAACCCTTGCAGCCACCACCATCACTTTGGAGGGTCCCACAGGACTCCACAGTGGGCTCCATAGCCTCACTCTTGGTCCTTTGGAATCCCCAACTGACCCTCTAGCCATTCCAAGCAAAGTTTTGAGCCAAGGTGCCCTTGCCCCCTCCTGAATTTGGCCTGCAACCTTGTCCCATTTCTGTTTGGTCTGTGGTGGATTTGGGCTTGCTTAATCAGCTTATTGGCTTATCTAGAGCCCATTCCTTGTTGTTTTAGCTTCATTATAAGCCATTTAACTTGACCACACCTTAATCCAACCATGTGGACCCCACAAAGGCTGATTTCCATCAAAAGTCAATAAAAGTCAACTGTCTAAGCTTTTAGTGTCCATTTTGCTTATTTTTAAGTAAGAAAAAAGTTGTCTTCCCAAAAGTTTTCTATTTTTAGTATTTAAAAAGATTTCTAAAAGAAAAACCAGGAAAATCCAATTTAAAATTAAGTGATAGTTTCTATTTAATATAATTTAACTTTTTAATTTTCCTTTTTAGCTTTTTTATTAAGCACTTTGCAATTTTATATTTTTCTTAATTTTTGTTTATGTTAAAGTAATTTCAGTAATTTTTCCAGATTTTTATATTGTCATTTAGTATTTATTAGATTTAATATTAGATTTATTAATTATTAATTAATATTAAAGTATTAAATAGCAAAATTAGTTTTTATAAAGTAATACCTAGTTTTTATATTTTTCCTAGCTTTTATATGTTATAAAATAATTTTAGGAATTTTTCTAGAATTTTTACTGTTCATATTTAAGTTTTTATAATTTAATTAGTTTAATTAGTAATTAATTAATATTTAATTCAATAATTAGTAAAATAGTTTAAAAAAAGATAAAACAAACTTTTTATATTTTTCTAGGATTCCTGTAATGGTTAATTAGATTTATAAAAACTTTCATAATTATCTAAGTCATTTTAGTATCTTTAATAATTTAAATTAGTTTAATTTGATAATTAATATTAAATTAGTAATTAATTAATATAAAAATCACAAAAAGGCAAAAAAGTATATTTTTAATTTTAAAATTAGTTTTTAGTTATTTTATAATTTTATAAATTTAATTTTTATTTTTCTAGTATTAAATTAATATTATATTGTATTTAAGGTATTTAAATATTAATAATTAGTATTAAATAGTATTTAATTAATATTAAATAATTAAATAGTGTAAAAAATAATTTTCTTTTTCTAAAAATTTTCTTTCATCCTTAGGTTTGTAAAAAAGTCATTTTGACCCCCTGAGGGTTTTCAGATTTCAGTTTTCACTTTTTATTTTGTACGTTCACGTAAATTTAAACTGAACGTACACGTTTTTAGGTTTAAAACGTTTATGGTTTTTCTGATTTCACAATCTTGTTAATATAGCTTATTTAAGCTATTTCCTTGTACATTTCAGTACTGTAATCAATCACAAACCCTTTCCTGTCCAAATTCACCCGATCACAAACCCGTTTGAACACCATCACACCTCGTCGGGGCATAACGACCCGGGGAAACCCTATATTACCCGGAAGTATTGGTCTAGGTAGTTTGACTATATTGACCACACCTGTGGTTGACTTTAGTAGACTGCTTTTGTGCCAATCAAATTTTGGTGAATCGGGATATACACCCATTGTATATTTATCCACCCTTGTTCATATTATCTTCTTATTTATACAAAACAGTTCACGAAAACATTTTAAAATCAGTTTTCAACGAACACAAAAACCCAAAAAGATTTTCTTTCTTATTTGTATATAAAATGTCTTTCCAAAAATCCAAAAATATTCATCTTTACCCTTCTACCTTTTTGATTCTTCATTCCTTACCCTCCCAAACCTTTTGATTCTTTCTATGTCTCATCCACACCTTCTGATTTGTGAATGGTGTGGTAGTCCTCATAATGGTGGTAATTGCCCCAGTTGTGGCATGGTAGAGTCTGAAAACGGGTCTGTCTATAACCAAGATCCCTATTCTTACCATGACACGACAGATTTATTCCATCAGCTACCACACCATGATACTCAGCAGTTTTACTGTTGTGAGTACTGTGGTGGTTCACACTACAGTTCTGATTGTCAATCAGGAAACACGCTTGTCTATGAGCAGTTTCCTGATAATGATTATGACTCTAGCACATACAACCCACAGCCACATCAGTTTTACTGTTGTGATTACTGTGGAGGTCCACACTTCAGTTCCGATTGTCAAACAAGGTATCCATTTCCTTGTAACAATTTTGACACATCATATTGTGACGAACCTCCACCTCAGCCAATTCCTCAAAGTCTTCTCCTTGATCTCTTGGATTGTGAAAGATTTGAAAGGAATCGTACATACCCCAGATAATCCAAAACAAAAATCGATGAAAGAATTGTTAGCTGAGGAACAGGCTGCTAAAATAAATTCCCAAGATGCCATTGAGAGATCTATTAGGGAATCAATTGAAAAAGAAAAAGCAGCCAGATCTAGCTCTCGATTTTGTTTCATTCCTGATGACAGTGATGATGAAGATACACTTGATATTCTTCAATTTTATAAAGATTCATCAGATGAGATACCATCAGTTGAGATTCCATCTCAACCCACTGTTATCACACCCGAGGTTCCCACTCATTCTCTGAGCCTGGGGGACGAGCATCTTGGCACTGTTCCTGAAAAGGAATCGAACGAATTCATAAAGTCTAGTGTTGAGGACCTTGTCCAAATCCCAAGTGAGTCACAGGGAATTCTTGATCATATATGTGATATTCATCCTCCTCTTGTCTTCCCGAATGTTGATGTAGAGATGTTCTCCGATTCTACTGATGACGATTCGTTATCTTGTGGAGACATCATTTTTATGGAAGAATTACCTTCTAAGCTAGTTAGCTTAGAAGAAGAGAATGACGAGATTGACACTGAAATCAAGGATGAAGCACTTCGTGCAACATTATTGAATGTCGATCTCCTCATCTCTAAAATCGAGGCTTTCAAAGAGAAACCTATTTCATCTCCTATCCCCATTAAGGATAGTGACATTTTCTCTGATGATCCTATTCCGGAGTTCGAAGCCTTTACTTTTGATCATATGGGAGAGAAGATTAGTGGCAGTACCACTTCTCATTCTCAAATTTCTCTCCTCGAGTATGATTCATTCACCTTTGAGGAGTTCTCCGGTGAACTCACTTATATCATATCTCCACCGGAGTATGATAACTTTTACTTTGATCTAGACAAAGATGATCTTTGTGTTCCAGAGGGAAATATTCTCAACCTTGAGAATTTGCTTGATATAAAAATCCCAACCCTACCTCCCATAATAAGTCTAGATCATATGAGCTTTAATGATGAGATTCATGATATACGAATTATGAATTCTCTTTCTGATGATAATGAGTCTATCTTGATTGTCATCAAGATCTTTCTTCCCTTCTTCACCTACCGGGTGACTTCTCCTGTTCTTCATTCCTTCGGGAATGAAGACATTATCTTTGACCCCGGCATCACCACTTATAGTTTATACTATTTAAAGCCAGAGTCTGTATATCTCATCGGTGTGGAACTTTCACGTGCTTCAAATATTTGTCCAAACATCTTGAATGAAAGTCCGATGGAGATTGTCTCTTCCACATCATGCTTCCCCAAGAACAAATGAATTCGGGGTCGAGTCAAGCTAGCGACTCGGTAAACAAAAACTGTAGCATGCATATAGGGTTTTCACCCAAAGTGTGGGGGAGTTACCCCTGCTGTGGTTTCCAATAAAGTGAAAAAAAAATGGTATTTCCACATTTAGCTTGTAATGTTGCCCTTTTACGTTCAAAGAGTCGGCATAATAGCCGAGACTTTGAATATTGAGGACAATATTCAATTCTAAGTGTGGGGGGAAATTCTAGCGAATTTTATCACATTTTACCATCTAGTACCCCCGTTTTTGGCCAAAATTTAAAAAATTTTTCACTTTATTTCAAAATTTTTTGTGGTTATCAGTCCGCCATGTCTAAACGACAAAAGGATTGGCTAATCCAGGAGAAAACGGCTCTTGGTAAAGATATATCAAATCCGTTTATGGCTGGCAATTTGCCCAAAATTGTATGTTATTCAACTCTCCATATCCTAAAAAGTAAAGAGTTGGCTAGCCTGCAAGGTTATGGCTTGTGGTAAAGGCAGTGGAAAACCATAATTGGTAATTAACTCACCAAGATGATGACTGAATTCCATTAAGAGCTGGCTAATCCAGAAGCAAACGGCTTCTGGTAAAGACAAATCAAATCCGTTTACAGCTGGTGGTTTGCTCAAAATCATATGGTTATCAGTGTACCATAGTTCTTACTTGAACTGAAACATTTGGCTACTCCAGAAGTAATGGCTTTTGGTAAAGAGATTTAAATCCATTAAGTTTTCTCAAAAAGATTGCTAGGGACTAGCAATAGTTTAGTGTGGGGGATTGATGAGTGCTCAAACACTCATCATTTTTGGTCAAATCTGAGCTGCAAAACATTTAAAAACACTAAAAAAGGCATCAAAATGCTGAAAATATTCCAAAATTGTGTTTTATGTGTTTTAAATGCAAAATGAGTAAAAACAGTTGAAAAACGAACAAAGTTTGCATAATTGGCAGTTTCAGTCCCCCTACTTTCAAAAATTGGCAAAAATAGTCCATCAGCACATATTTTAAAAGAAAAGTCACCAAAGGTCCTTTTGAAATCATAAGTTGTCATATTTAATCCTTTGGTGAAAAATTGGAAAAGTTTTGAGAATTTACAATTTTGGTCGCTGAAGTTTCAATTTTGTCAGATATGGTCCCTGGGAAATATTTTTGGATGGAAAAGTCAACAAAGGTCTTTGGAAACTCAAAAGTTATCACAAATGATCCCTTGGTGTAAAGTTTGAAGAAATTACATAATTGGTCCCTCAAGTTTCCAATATGACAGAAAATACCCCCGGAGGTGTGAAAGTGGAAAAATAACATTTATGGGCCTTGGGTTATTACACTATGGCAAGTTTGGTCCCTTGAATCCACTTTGGGAATATTGCAAAACCAACCCTCCATTTTCAGCATTTTACAACTTTGGTCCTTGTGATATTATAAACCAAATGGACCCTTTTATATTAAACCAAATCCACTTCCAAACCTGATCCAAAAACACCCCTAAGCCTATAACCACTTTCCTGGCCCAACTCCCATACCCCGTGTAATATTAAACTTGGGGTCAAGCCAAGTCAAACCCAACACCCCACCACTTTTCACCCATATTCCTCCCTGATTACCCGCTCCATGTCTTCCCCCTCCTCTCCACATGTTCTCACCAACCTTACCACTTCAATTAATATCCACACCAACTCAAACCAACCCCCCCCCCTCCTCATTTATTACACCCACCAAACCCACTAAAAAACTACCCAAACCCAATTTCCTGCCAAAAAGGATTTGAAGGGCTGAGATCACATGGAGGCCATCCAAGGGCTGAAAAGAGAGTGGGAAAGAAAGAGAATCATGCCAGGGCCTATATAAGTTAAAATGAATGGAAGAAAGAAGATCAGTTAGTGTAGAATAGTTTAGTGTAGATTTATGTATGTCGAATAGTTTACATTTCCATGTTTCAATGCTTATCTTAGCTTAAAATAATATACTAAGTAGCCTCAGTGTAACCAAATACTTTTTCAAGCTCTAATTTAAGTTTCTCAGTGCAATTTCAGTTTATGCTTTTATTTTACTAAAAATCTTATTATATCTTGATTGTTGGTGATGGTTGTTGTTTAGGGACCATTAAGCTCATATAAACCTACTTTTAAAGCTTTTATAAGCTTCCATTAGTGATCTAGTCAGCTTGTAGTCGTAAATAAAATAATTACTCAAAAATTCAAGCAAAATAGTAGAAAATCGAAAACCAGTGAAGAAGGTGGGACAAGCAAAGAGGCAAGGTTGATTTTTGATATTCATGGTTTAGTAGCCTCAGGGGAGGCATTAGGCTGTGTTACGGGTCCTTAGTTCACAGTTCTTAGCTTGGATTCACATTGTAAGCCCTTGTTGTCTAATTTTTGCATTCAACTGTATAAGTACCTACGATTGCTCATTTTTGTGTTTTATGTGCTTGAATAGTGTAATGTAATTTAGTTGTTGCTTAATATTGTTATTTTGTTCTTTGTAATCCTTTATGCTCATTTTCATTATTTTAAACTACCAAGTTAGCATAATAGTGATATTTAGGAATTTGATGTTATTGTTGGTTTGTACATGCTCATCTCAGTTTATTGTAAGATTATAAGTCTTCCTGAACCAAAACCTTGGCCTGAATCAGCTAAATCTTTTTAAAATCTTCAAATCAGTTACTAAAAGGGGTGTTTGGTTCAATACATTGTTATGTGTTCAAGTCTGTTATTGGTGTTATTGTTGGTTCAAATAAGTTGCATCGTGTGAATATAGTACATTCAAACTCTAAAAACTAGGCCTTATTTGAACAAAAGTCAAATATCTCTTTGTTACCTTTAGTAGTTGTTCACTGTTAAATTTCTAGGATACATACTCTGTCTAATCAGTTCCTAAGTAGTTAGATTAGCTTATTTTAGCTTCATGTTGGCTTATTACAACTTATTCTGTGATTTAGAACCTTTCAAATCTCAACAAAGTCAACCCAAGTGTTAGTTTTAAAAAAAAGTCAAAAGTTATCTATGGTAGAAAACCTAAATTTTCCAAGAATTTTCTAGAATTTGGGTAGGGATTCAGGTTTTGAAACTTATTGTGGTTAAAGTATACCACTTCAACTTCAGAAACCCACAACCATTACATTTTTTCAAATTTTCTTGAGATCCCTACACCCTCTCAAAGTGAGCTGCAGGGGAAGAACCTCCCGTGTGCACAGACCCTTGCAGCCACCACCACCACTTTGGAGGGTCCCACAGGACTCCACAGTGGGCCCCACAGCCTCACTCTTGGTCTTTGGAATCCCCAACTGACCCTCTAGCCATTCCAAGCAAAGTTTTGAGCCAAGGTGCCCTTGCCCCCTCCTGAATTTGGCCTGCAACCTTGTCCTATTTCTGTGTGGTCTGTGGTGGATTTGGGCTTGCTTAATCACCTTATTGGCTTATCTAGTGCCCATTCCTTGTTGTTTTAGCTTCATTATAAGCCATTTAACTTGTCCACACCTTAATCCACCCCTGTGGACCCCACAAGGGCTGATTTTCATCAAAAGTCAATAAAAGTCAACTATCAAAGCTTTTAGTGTCTATTTTGCTTATTTTTAAGCAAGAAAAAAGTTGTCTTCACAAAAGTTTTCGATTTTTAGTATTTAAAAAGATTTCTAAAAGAAAAACCAGGAAAATCCAATTTAAAATTAAGTGATAGTTTCTATTTAATATAATTTAACTTTTTGATTTTCCTTTTTAGCTTTTTCATTAAGCACTTTGCGATTTTATATTTTTCTTAATTTTCTTTTATGTTAAACTAATTTCAGTAATTTTTCCAGATTTTTATATTGTCATTTATTATTTATTAGATTTAATATTAAATTTATTAATTATTAATTAATATTAAAGTATTAAATAGCAAAATTAGTTTTTATAAAGTAATACCTAGTTTTTATATTTTTCCTAGCTTTTATATGTTATAAAATAATTTTAGGAATT
Organism: Artemisia argyi; assembly: GCA_030686995.1. Classification (NCBI taxonomy): domain Eukaryota; kingdom Viridiplantae; phylum Streptophyta; class Magnoliopsida; order Asterales; family Asteraceae; genus Artemisia; species Artemisia argyi. The sequence goes on along the minus strand of CM060704.1, from coordinate 103,246,489 downwards.
TTTCTAGAATTTTTACTGTTCATCTTCTTGTTTTTATAATTTAATTAGTTTAATTAGTAATTAATTAATATTTAATTCAATAAATAGTAAAGTAGTTTAAAAACAGATCAAACAAACTTTTTATATTTTTCTAGGATTCCTGTAATGGTTAATTAGATTTATAAAAACTTTCATAATTATCTAAGTCATTTTAGTATCTTTAATAATTTAAATTAGTTTAATTAGATAATTAATATTAAATTAGTAATTAATTAATATAAAAATCACAAAAAGACAAAAAAGTATATTTTTAATTTTAAAATTAGTTTTTAGTTATTTTATAATTTTAGAAATTTAATTTTTATTTTTCTAGTATTAAATTAATATTATATTGTATTTAAGTTATTTAAATATTAATAATTAGTATTAAATAGTATTTAATTAATATTAAATAATTAAATAGTGTAAAAATTAATTTTCTTTTTCTAAAAATTTTCTTTCATCCTTAGGTTTGTAAAAAAGTCATTTTGATCCCCTGAGGGTTTTCAGATTTCAGTTTTCACTTTTTATTTTGTACGTTCACGTAAATTTAAACTGAACGTACACGTTTTTAGGTTTAAAACATTTCTAGTTTTTCTGATTTCACAATCTTGTTAATATAGCTTGTTTAAGCTATTTCCTTGTATATTTCAGTAGTTTAATCAATCTCAAACCCTTTCCTGTCCAAATTCACCCGATCATAAACCCGTTTGAACACCATCACACCTCGTCGGGACATAACGACCCGGGGAAACCCTATATTACCCGGAAGTATTGGTCTTGGTAGTTTGACTATATTGACCACACCCGTGGTTGACTTTAGTTGACTACTTTTGTGCCAATCAATGTATTGAGCTAAAGTTTGGTAAGGATGGTGTGAAGATGAGACGGAAGATAGGAGACTTCATAATTGAAGTTGGTGGTTATAGATGTGTGTGTGGAGATAATGAAAAGAACGTTTGCATTTACAATGAGTGAGGAAAGGATTCAACGGAATACGAGCATCCTTAAAAGGGCATCGTCGAATATATCGACGGAATGGGAGACATCAAAGATGTAAATGTGATAAAGGAAGAGGGATGATACTATGGACTCTTACGAAGGAGTTTTTGAAGGAATTCTCATGGGTGGTACCAATTATATTGGATTCGTCATTCAAGGTGGATATGTTGGTGACAATGAGTGTTCTTGAGGATTGAGATTAGGATAATTGATGATTGGAAATCATGGAATTTTAAGGTGTTTTGTTGGTTGACGACTGAAGGTGGATATGTGAAATGAGGGACGATTCTTTTTGTATTTTTTATATTTTATGAAAAGCAAGTAAAATCTCGGGTTTTGAAGGAGTGGGCGGAATTAGTTGCTAGTCAACTAACCCAATTAACTAAGGATGCAATCAAAATAAAATAAAAAGAAACGAAATTAAATTAATGTGGTGGAAACAATAATGAGAAAAGATGTGTTTACTTAGATTTCATTACTCCATAGATATCTTTTACCGGTTGATTAGCTTGTTACAATTGCATGGATGACGGGTTATATTCCTTAATACTAGTCGTAGGGCCGTGTACAATATTACCTAACTCTATAAGCTCCTACTTCACTCCTATGTCGAGCCGACTAAAAGCTCATAACATGGGATCATTAGAATTCACTTGTGCATTAAATACAACCAAAAATCATAGTACACCTCTGATCATGTTTCTTAAGACATTCAAGCAAGTTACCAATGGAAGTCTGCCAGTTTTCTTAAGCCTAACATCGAATACAATCATCCACAACAATTATAAACAAACAATCAACCAATAATCAACATCTAGGTTTCACTACATCTATGCAAACACAATAAAAACCTAGCCTAACATGTTAAAAGAAAGACAAGCATAAGATAGAATCAAACAACACATAGACATATTGAATGATTATTGGAAACTTATCTTTATTCAAACATGGATGAAAGAAGGGTTTGAAACCCCTACAATATGATGAAAATTCGACCTAGGGTTTGTAGTAAAATTCCTCCTAATGTTCTACTCTTTTACAATGAAAAATTGGAAAAATATATATAGAGAATACATCCTGACGGCGTCACGTTGTAGGGTCTGACGCCGTTAACTCACCGCCAATATAAAATTCGTATTGCCTAGATCCAGTCTTGACGCCTTCATGTGTAAATATACTCTGGGCCGTCACATGTGTTTTGACCCTGACGGCCTTGGTGACGCCGTCAGGCCAAATAGCCTTGAAGATGCTCTGGGCCGTCACGTGTATTTTCCACTTCCACCTCTTTTGCCACTCTTGACGCCGTCATGTGTTAGATCTTGACGTCGTCAGGTACTGTTCCCAGCAAGGATTTTGAGACTTTGCCGTTTTTTTCACTTTTATGCTCCAAAAACGTCCAAAATGCTTCCTTTTCATGATTTCTCCTCAAAAGTACCTAAAATGACAAAAAGAACGATTTAGGGCAGTAATTGATCCAATAATCACGAATTCGGGCTTAAATGACCCCTTAAAAGCGGTACACTTTTCGCCTCATCAGACTCGACAACACATGAAGCTTGGACATCTTTTTTGTGTTCTTCATTTGCTAGGAAGTGGAAAAGACGCATTTCATAATGAAATTCACTTGGATATGTGACATGAGATGGTGATGACTTAACAACACTTCAAGCTCGGATATCTTCTTTGTGCTCTTCACTTGCTAGAAAGTGGAAAAGACGTATTTCATAATGAAATTCACTTGACTTCTGACGACATAGATAAATATGTTAATGAATGTATGGATATGCCGATTGCCCTTTGTTTCAAAGAGCGACACAAGGGTGAACATAGGTTTATGTATCATGAAAGGTGGTTTAACCTTAATGGGTTAGGTTGTAGTGGTGCTGACACACTTGTTTGGTTACATGGTGGAATCTTCTTGTGAAGATGACTAGGTGGAGTTATTGGTGGATGACTCTTGGTTTCTTTGAGGGCATGGAAATGGTGGATGACTCAATATTGGTAGAACAAAGTATAACTCGGTTTTTCATTTCACATTGGTGGTTTGAGATTTGAGTGATTAAAGGTTATGAGGAAAATGCTTCTTTGTGAGTTTTTGACAAGGCATGATGTAGGATGGTTCAAAGTATTGCAGAAGAAGAAAAGCAGTGAACCAGTTCGTGAGCCCTTTACTAGGGACGGTCCTTTAAATCGTTGGACGGTCCTTTAAAAGATAAGGGACCGCCAATGCAATAAGGGACTGCTGATACGTGGGAATCGCATCAGGCTTTACCTCTCGAGGGATCTCGAGAAGCTTACAACTCCCACCAGGCAGTGTACCTGATCGTTGTAGTATAGTATAGTTGTTGAAGATAAGACCTTGATAGATCTTCTTGAGCACTCTAGAATCGTTAGATATGTTAAAGTAATGAATAACACACTAATAGACAATCTCTGTAACTTGTATTTTAAAGCGGAAACAAACACAAGTTTAATACTAAGAACTCTTGATCCTCTATGGATCTTTTAATAACAATGAAAAATGTTTTCTAAAATGTTAATCAATACATAGTCGTGTGTTCCTTTTATACACAAGGAACCCTAAACCGTTTCCCAAGAAACGTATATTCTAAAACTTCTAAAAGATATGCATTATCACTTCCTAAATAAACTCATGCATATCCAAACTATATTACATAAAATACGGAAATACTATATCCGCAGAAACTAATAATGCTGAAACTAGTCTTCAGCAGATACACTGCTTCAGCAGGAACCAGCTCTTCAACAGTATCCATCAGCAGAATTCTTACTTAACAGAATTCCCAACAATCCTCCCCTAATCTTGAATTTGACATGGTTAAGTTCAAGATTCTTGATAGATCTTCAAAGGTACATACCAAGAGGATTGAAATATTACAGCACCAGCAAAGAATCATCATCAGCAGAATCTCTATGATCAGCAAATACTTGAAAGCTCCATTCTTTGCAGCAACAAATGACTAAATGTACATCAAAACAAATTAGTTTCATACTATTCTCATCACATCCAGATGTGTTAACTCCTGTGAGAGGTGAATCATTGAAAATAATGGATTTGATGTCTCTTTACCAATAGCCATTACTACTGGAGTAGCCAAGTGTTCTAAGGTACACTGATAACCACATGATTTTTAGCAAATCATCAGCTATAAACGGATTTGAGATGTCTTTACCTATAGCCGTTTGCTCAGGACTAGCCAATTATTTTGATGAAAATCATCTTGGTTAACTGATTACCAAATATGGTTTTCCACTGCCTTTACCACAAGCCATATACATGTGGGCTAGCCAATTATTTGGAATCCATAAAGGAAAAATCCATGGTCAATTGACAACCATTTCAACTACTCAGCAACAAAGCATGGGTGAGTTGAAAACCCTATGGTTTTGAGCAAACCATTACAGCTATCAACAGATTTGATGTGTCTTTACCAAAGCTGTACCCTTTGGACTAGCCAACTTTTTGATGGAATAGTCTACATCAGGTAAGTTGATAACCAAACCTGCATACAATAAACACAATACTATACAACAATTTTTTTTTTAATAATACTAAATAAAAACAAATATACAACATTATACCCTTAAACAGAAGCTGCTCTGGAAGTCTTAATCCTTTGTTTGAAGACTTTCACCAAAGATTCAGCAAACAATCTTGCATTCCCAACTGGATTAGGAGGAATCTCCAACTTTTGTTGCAGCATTTTCTCCATCAGAGACACTTTCAGAGGATATTTTTTGCCAAGATCCATAATCAGCCTTAGACCAGTTGTAGTTTCCAAAACATGAACATAAGGCATAGGATAGAACTTCCAACTCTGAACTTTCCATCTATGATTGTTTTTCCATATGTCATAGCTAACACCAGTGGGAGTAGAAGAATCAAACAACACTCTAAGATCACCCAATAAATACAATCCAGACCCTGTAGGAGTATGATTTGCATAATATTTGTGAACCAACTCATTTAGAGTGACCAAATCCTGATGATCAACAAGATGTAGAATCTCTTGAAGAAATGTAAAGGATATAGAAGTTTTATCCAATCTATAAATGGTATTAACTTGGCCATTTTCAGTTAACTCCCAGTGAACCAAAACATCTCTAGTTGCTTCAGGCCAATCATCAGGGGATCCTTCCCTTATAAATGAATCATCAGAAGCATTCACATTTATTAAGCTTTGTGTGGAATGTGAAGTTCTGACTCTAGCCATTCTCTTTGCTCTTCTTCCAGGAACAGAAATAGCAGCATGAGGTAGAGAAGATGCATCAGGAACTTCAGCTTCAGCAGATACAACTTCTGTAGCATCAGTTTCCACTGATGGAGTATCCAATTGTTCATTAGTAGAATGCGGAGAAGATTCAAGTGCAGTAGATGCATATTGTTCATCCATAGCCTTCCTCATCTGTTTGGCTCTAGCAGCTTGAAGTTCAGCTTCTCTTACTTTAAGCTCATGAAATCTTGCAAGTTCAGCTTTTTGTTCCTCATCTAACTTTTTAGCAGCCTCTTCACCCAATCTTTCCTCCTCCAGTATTCTCCTGGTACTCTTTCTAGATGGAGGATCTTCTGCTATCACTTGAGCTTTACCTTTATCCACATAAGAAGAAGTAGCAACTTGTGGTACATCAGCAGAAGTATTAGGTAAAGATACCTTTTCAGCAGCAACAAGAATATCCACATGAACAGATAAACCAGCATCAGCAAGAGTGATAGGAATATTCTTAGAAGCACCCAATCCATCTTTTTCATTTCTAGCCTTGATCCTGTTATACATCTGGACCAATTTGTCAAATGGAAGTGCCCACACTTGTTTCTTAGTCCAAGCAGTATTATATAATGAACTGCTTTGACTTTTCACATATGTTCTCATATAATCCCTCTGATGTGCTTGAGTCATAGGTTTGTCTCTTTTAGCTTTGGCTTTAAGCTCATCTGCTACCTTCTTCCTCAACTTCAGCACTTTCACAATTTCAGAAGCCCAGTCCTGCTTCTCCACACTTTTACCAAGAATGTCTGTAGCTAAATCAGGATTAGCAAGCACTTGTTGTCCAATATGCTGCCAATCTGACTCATCAAACTCTTGAACAGCAGCATCCAATTCTCTTTGTCTTTCAATAGGCAAAGTAGAAACATATCTTTGAGTGGCGGACTGGTATGCTGCATCAAACTTGGCTTGCTGTGCCTCAGCCATATTAGAACTCTTCTTATAATCTTCCCATTCTTTGAAGAGTTTTTCTTGTTCATCTCTTTCTTCAGCTGTAACAAGTTCATCCTCAGCCACTTCAGTTCCTTCAGTAAAATCATCATGAGAAACTTCCAAATCTTCCATAGGATCATCATTTAATTCTTGAACATCTCTATCAGTAGATCCTTGAGGCTTGAGGATTTCAGTGATGTCATCAGGAGAAACTTGCTGATTCCCAGATGAATTATGAACAGGGGAATTCACATACTCTTTCCCTGCTACAAAGAATGCTTCTCCTGATGTATTACCTTTATCAGCAGATTTGTCAGCAGCAATAATACTTGGTGATTGTTTCTCCTGAAGTAGATCAGTAGCTTCAGCCATGAGTACATCATCATTACCACTAGACATTTTGGAAGATTCAGCAGCTTTCTTTGCCAAATATTGTCTTCTACTTCTTCTTCTGCTGAATTGAATTGGTGACTTAGATGGAGGTACTTCAGCAGCTTTAGGAGGAACAACATGAGACTGTCTAGCAACTTCAGCTAGAATTTCAAGAGAATCCAAATTTGCCTCCTGATGCACTTCAGTAGTATCCAGTCCATCCTTACTTTGCTTCTGCTGATTCAACTGTGCCTCCAAATCCTGAAACTTACTTTTCAGCCTTTCAATTTCATTACCAAGAGTAGTCTTGGTATCAGAAAGCTCCTTTTGGAGATCATCCGTCCTTTTCATGTACCTGCAAAGTGAATCATATACAGAAGTAAGAGTAATAGGGTCCTCTGCTCTACCTGCTGACTGCTCAGTGGTAAGTGGAGCTTTATTGAACCCAGCAGGAGAAATAGACTCATGTACAACATTAGGAAAGCCTTCATCAATTGGCTCTCTCATAGGGCTGGGTGTAGGTAGTCTAGTGAACTCAGGCTCAAGAGGCTGAAATGTATCTTCAAACTCATGAATTTGCTCAACTGGAGCATCCTGAGGTGGTGAAATGGTAGGACTAGGTGACATATGTGTAGGGGAAGGTGGTGGTAAGTCAGTAGAAATAGGTAATGGTTCAGCAGTTACAGCTGGCTCTTCCTCAATTACCACTGAAGGATTACCATCAGCAGCAACACCAGAAGATGATGGGTTACCATCATCAGCAGCATTATGAGTAGGCACATTACCAGCATCATCACCCTCAACTACATTATCATTTCCATGTGGCAACATAGCTTCTAACAAAGGGTGATGTTCCCCAGTATAATTTGTTTTCATTGAGGCAAACAACTTAGAACCAAGACTTTTAATAGGCACATGGGTTTTATCCTCAGTTGTTATATTTAAAATAATTTGTAAGAACCTAGGGTACATTAAAAACTTATGCTGTTGTTTATCAATATTTTCCAGCATATTTTCAAAAATAAACTTATAAAAATTATAAGTTAGACCCTTAGAGAGACAAACAATACCACAACCCAATTGTAGAGAGAATTGGTTCCATCCACCACACTTGTTACTGATACATTGGAGCAGCAAATGCACCAAATACCTCCATTTAGGACAAAATTGATTCTTGTGCCACTTAGTTGTATCAGTACTTTGATATCCAGCTTCCCTTAGCCCAGCAAGAATCTCTGCAGTGTTGGAGTGATACACACCATTCTCGTCATCCAACTGAAGCTTTGTCCTAATCAAACCTTCTGTCACCACATACTCTACACCTTCAACTTCAGCTACAATCTCTGTGTCAGATCTCTTTGCAGCAGATGCCCAAAATTGCTTCACCATTGATTCACAAACCAAATTGGGACAATGTGTCAAAGCATAATGAATCTTTGACCTTTGTAGAAACTCCACCATTAAATCGAATTCTTCATGTCCCTTAGCCTTTTTCAGAATAGCATACTTGTTATGATCTCCTTTCAATTCAAGTTGAGCCATTGGAATAAACTTGCGTGAGACGGTTATGAATTACGCAGAGAATAATGGGTTTAAGTGGAGTAATAAGCGAATAATTTTATTTAGGAAGAGATATGCGAAGTGGGTTATATTTGGAAGTTCCCCAATCGTGGTCAAAATTATCGGAACTAATTATTGACCGAGTCTGACGTGTAATTCAAAAACTTCCAATTTCAAAATTACCCTTCAGCAGAAATGAAAGTCAAATCTGCTGAGGAATGGTCAACATCAGCAGAAACCAAGCAAATGTAAAAATATCTTCGGTGAATATCTTGATTTTACTGTGCCACCCAACTCGCATTAATTATTATAACGCCTAAAATTAGCTTATTTAATCACCCCCAAGTTTCACTTCTCAGGCATCAATTAGCCCCAAATCATCTCTCAACCCTAATTTCCCAATTAAACTCAATTCATCACCAAAACCATGTCATCAAAACCAGAAACTTTAGATCAAACTTCCTCTTCTCACTCTCCTTCATCATCAGAGGAAGATTTACCACCATATCCTTGGGAGCTTGATGATTCTGACTATGAAAGAGAAATGGAGAGACGATGGGATGCACATGAAAGACAATGGAATGCACATAAAAGGGATGAACCTAGCCAGGTTCTCATTCCTGCTGAGAGAGAACTTGTCTCTCCTTTCATATGTACCTCTGATGAAGACTCTGCAGAGGAGGAAAATGAAGATCCAACATTTCTTCCTCCTTCCACACCAGAGAGATCCTATCCAAGATCAAGTAAGAGAGATCTATCTTTTCCAACATCACAGAATTTGGTGTTGGATCTTCCTGCTCCAGGACCTGGTCTTTCTCATCAAGAACATATCGGACAGAGCAAGAAGGCAGAGATTGTACGTAAGGGAAAAGGGAAAGTAGAGTAGATGATTGAGGAATGTTACCATGGACCAAAGTTCTTGAGTATTTTCTTGCCTTTGGTACTTGAGCAGCATCACAATCTTCCTTCTCTTCTTTTTCCATTTTCATCTTTAGCTTTATCATTGTACTTGTCATAGCCTCAATGATAGAAGCCAGTAGAACTCGATTAGGCAAATGTATAGGAATGGTCTTTGTAATCCAGTTGGAACTTTGAATGTAAGCTGTAACTTGTTTCTTTGAATGAATGAAAAGTTCTTCTTTATAAAGCAACTTTATATGACTTTCAGCATAAACAACTAATCAGAAGAAACCATGTTCAGCATACTTGACCACATTCCCTTGAACTCAGCTCTTGATGACTTTTAACATACAACTTACAACCTCAAAACATCTGCAAAACAGACATAAAACATGCAAATACACCAAACAAACTTGCAAAAACATTAGTGGGTTAGTGTTAAAAACTCAAAAAGTATACAAATTATACAAATCTACAAAGTTTACACTCACAATCCTCCCCTGAGGCATATGCCTCCCCTGAGGCTTATGCCTCCCCTTAAACTTTGCATTTAAGGGTTAAGCATACCAATATGGACCACCAAATATTGAAACCTTGGTCCATCAAATGCTTTGGTTAACAAATCTGCCACATTTTCATCTGTGTGAATTTTGACCACTTTAGTTAAATGTTTCTCATAAGCATCCCTGATAAAGTGGTGCCTGATTTCAATATGTTTGGTTCTATTATGAAAAACTGGATTTTTAACAATGCAAATTGTACTTTGATTGTCAATGAAAATGGTAGTATTCATAAAGTTATACCCATAATCCAGCAATTGATTCTGAATCCATAGAACCTGTCCACAACAATTGGCAGCAGCAACATACTCTGCTTCAGTAGTAGAGGTAGCAACAATGGTCTGTTTCTTGCATTGCCAAGAAATCAGTCTCCTTCCAAGGAATTGGCAACCTCCAGTTGTGGATGTTCTATCCATATTGGCACTAGCATAGTCACTAACACTATAATCTGCTAGCTGAAATGGAGACTCTTTGGGATACCAAAGACCTAATTTGGGTTGGCCTTTTAGGTACTTAAAAATCATTTTGACAGCATTCAAGTGAGATGTAAGTGGAGTGACTTGGTGCCTTGAACATGTACTCACAGCAAATGTAATATCAGGTCTAGAGGCAGTCAAATACATCAAAGAACCAATCATTGACCTGTATAAATGAACATTCATAGGGATATCAGGATCAATATTGTTCTTTGGTTTGGGAGCCTCATAGGGAGTAGTGGCAGTCCTGACATTCTCCATATCAAACTTTGACAACATATCCTTTACATACTTCTCCTGATGAATGAAAATACCATCAGGTTTCTGCTGAACCTGTAAACCCAAAAAGAAAGTGAGTTCTCCCATGGCACTCATTTGAAATTCTCCCTTCATCAGATCCTCAAACTCTCTACACCATGCTTCTTTGGTGGAACCAAAGATAATATCATCCATATACACCTGCACAAGAATAATATCCCTGGAATCTTTCTTGAGGAATAGAGTCTTGTCAATGGCACCTCTTCTGTAGCTATGCTTCAGCAGAAATGTGGAAAGTCTAGCATACCAAGCTCTGGGAGCTTGATGAAGTCCATAGAGAGCTTTGACAACCTTGTACACATACTCAGGATGATCAGGGTCTTCAAATCCCTTGGATTGAGTCACATAAACCTCCTCTTCAATCTCACCATATAAGAAAGCACCTTTAACATCCATCTGATAAACCATAAAGCCCATATATGAGGCATAGGCAAAAAATATCCTAATTGCTTCAACTCTGGCCACTGGTGCAAAGACTTCATCATAGTCAATGCCTTCCTCTTGTCTAAACCCTTGAGCCACTAGTCGAGCTTTGTTCTTCACCACAATCCCCCTTGCATCTCTTTTATTCTTCAAAATCCATTTTGTCCCAATGGCATATTTACCATCAGGAAGAGGAACCAAAATCCAAACCTGCTGATTCTTGAATTGCAGCATCTCTTCTTGCATTGCTTCAAGCCAACTTGAATCAGCCAGTGCTTGAGGAACACTAGTTGGCTCTATCTGAGAAAGAAAGCATGCAAACAGACAATGTTTGAAGTCTGTGTGATTGTCCCTCTTTTGATTGTAGACATAAGAAATGAAAGTAACTTCACCATATTTTGTATTCTTTACAGTGCTTTTTGTTCTAACAGGTGCTTTAGGATCTTCAATAATCTCTGATAGGGGATGAGCATTATGAATCCTTTTTGTTGCTGTAGGGTTAACATCAATTGTGGCATCAAGGTTGTTGACTGTAGGCCCAAACTCAGTATCATAAGAAGCTGAGTGAAACAGGCCAGGCTTTGGCTGATAATTACCAAGATCAGAAGGACTTGGAAATCTTGTAAAGGGCTTCTCTAAGTCTGTAGATGCTTCAGTAGAAATGGGAGATTTTGCATCATGAGTATCAGCAGCTTTGGACTTATCAGTGGGAATAGGTGTGCCTTCAGTAGAATTGTCAGCAGTATCCTTGTTTCCACTGACTGCTTGTGCTGATTGATGTAGGATGGCTTCAGTCTCTTGTGTTTCTGAGCTTCCTTGGTAGCAGCATGTTCTTGCTTCTTAAGTCTTGCAAGATCCTCTACATAATGTGACTCATCATCTTGTTCAGCAGCAGAATGATTACCTACAAAATGGTTAGGTGGAAAAGATGGTACAACAATGAGATGTTCATCAGGCTCAGATTTACATTCTGAGTCATCATCCATGGAACCTGCAGGGTTAGTATTTGGATCTTTGGTACCTGCATTAGGATTAGAAGCATGTCTAGTATAACCCAAATAATCAGTCAAATAATCTAGGTCAAAATACTAAGAATGGCCTTGTCCCTGAGCATTAGGCTGATCTTCAAGAAATCTTAGGTTAAGGGTCTCCTCTATCCTTTTGGCATTCAGATTATAAACCCTATAGGCCTTGCTATGAGCTGAATAACCCACAATATATCCCTCATCAGCTTTCCCATCAAACTTACCCAGTATATCAGAAGTATTTAAAATGGTCACTTTGTATCCAAAGGGCTTAAGGTAATGTATGTCTGGAACTTTCCCAGTGAGAAGTTCATAAGGTGTCTTGACATGATGTCTAGTGATGGATACCCTGTTCAAGACATAGCAAGCAGTACTTACTGCTTCAGTCCAAAGCATAGTGGGTAATTTGAAGTCTGCAAGCATAGATCTTGCTGCCTTAATTAGGGTTCTATTTTTCCTTTCAGCAACCCCATTTTGTTGTGGGGTCCTTGGAGTACTATAGTCCCTTCTAATCCCCTTAGACTTACAGAATTCTATGAAAACAACATTTTTGAATTCTGTCCCATTGTCACACCTAATGCCTTTAACCTTTTTATTAAGCTGGTTTTCAATTAAAGTGATGAATTCTTTCAAAATAGGAGTTGTTTCATCTTTTGTTTTTAGAAAGAATACCCAGCAAAACCTGCTATAATCATCTGTGATAACCAGGCAGAAGTACTTATGATCAATACTTCTGATAGGAGTTGGACTAAAGAGATCCATGTGCAGCAACTGAAGAGGTTCTGAAATGGTGCTCACAGCTTTTATGGCTTTGTAAGAGGCTCTGTGTTGCTTTCCCTTGTTTCAAGCAATACAATTGTGTTCATTGGTGAAGAGTTTAGAAGGAAGGCCCAGAACAAGACCAAGTTTAGACAACTTGTTGATAGTCTTGTAATTCACATGAGCCATTCTCCTATGCCACTTGGTAGATTCATCCTGAGAAGCTTTGGCCACCAAACATGTTAGATCACCTTCTGGCTTGACATCATTCAGATTGAATGTGTACAAGTTGAAGGTTCTAGGAACTCTCAGCAAAACTGTTGTGTCTTCTGGAAGTTTGAAGTCCTTGGAGAGCACAAGACACTCATCTTTAGAGAAGAATACCTTATTCTTAGATTCACAAATTTGTGATACAGAGAATAGATTAAAATGCTCCAGTTCCTTCACATAATAAACATTTTCAAAATCTAACAAAGGTGTCTTAATTGTTCCTTTCCCAGTAATTTTGCCATCTCCACCACCAAAAGTTACACTGCCTCCTCCTTCTATGGGCACAAAGTCATGCATCTTGTCCTTGTTCCCTGACATACTTCTAGAACAACCACTATCAACAATACCTACTTCAGTACTTTTCAAAGGATGATCCTACAACAACAACAAAAATATACAAAAGTTAGTATACATTGGAGACTCAAGTCATTGCTGACTTGAGCCTGCCTTATGGATCATTAGTGATAGGCCATGTAGATGTTTTAGATCCACCATTGTTCTTGGGCCTGTAATGCAAATTAGGTCCCTTCTTTGTCCAAGAACAACCTGCTGAGGGCTTCACAGCAGTATTCCAATACCCACCACCATAATGCATTGAGTCAAAGTGATTAGGCCAATAACCATTAGAAAAGAAAGAACTAGTGGGTCGAACATATGGTCTAGTACTGGTTCTTCTCCATGAAGAATGTGGTTCAGCAGAATTGGATTTCTACTGATGTGGAATAAAAGAAGGTATTTCACTAACATTCTTCCACATTTGCGTAGGTTTCCTTTGACTAAAACATATACCCATTCTTTGCTCATGAAAGGTACAATCCTTAATCAAATGAGATTTACTTCCACACACAAAACATTTCTTCTTTTTAGAAGATTTATTCAAACTAAAGGAAGTTCCATAACATGAAAAAGCATTCAAACCACAATGATTAACAGAATTGTTTTTAACAGAACTAGAAATATTGTTTTGCAAAGAATTTAAAAACAAGTCTTCAGTAGAAACTGTCTTGGTATCAGCGGCAACTCTAGAAGGCTTGTGGGGAGTCTTGGGTGATGTCTTTGGTGTGGTCTTGGGCAGGTCAGACTTCTCACTTGAATCACAGCTGGCAAATGAGGTAGACCCTTCATCAGAAGACTTGTCACTGTCACAACAAGAGACAAAGTCAGTAGATTTAATAATAGGGTCTGGCAAGTCAGTTGACTTTTTGCCATAGAGATGGTGTGATCCATCAAAGTCAATAGGTATGGACAGGTCTATAGGCATGTGTTCCCCTCTTATAGGTTCAGGGACAGCATTCATTCCCCCTTCCTTTACAAATTTAACAGGTATTTGATAAGCTAAGGCTGGTTCAGGGTCAAAAACACTAGACATATCAGGATAAGTTAACTCTTCAGGATCTATATATTTCTCATATCCTAATGCTTTTCTAGACCTAACAGATTGGCGACCATCAATCAATTTATTCAAATTAGATGCTCCTTCCTGCCATTTCATTCGACCAGCTATCTCTTTATCTAACTTAACTTGTAATTCTTGTTTTTCCTTTTCTATATCAGATTTCTCTTTTTCAGAACGTCTTAAATCTATCTTAGCACATTCTAAATCACTTTCTAGAACTCTTAGTTTTTCATCATATTTAACTTGATTCTTTTGAAACCAAACCTTTTGTTTTTCTAATGTTTTAAAGCCTTTTTATAGGACTCTACTTCAATATAACACTCATTGTACTTTAGTTTCAATTCATCATATTCTTGTTTAAGCTCATTGTATCTTACACTACATCCAAACACACACTTGTGTACCTGAGAGATTCCCATCAAGGAGACTTGCTCCTTCTTGTCCTCTGAAGGTGAGTATGCCAGCAGATTCACTTGTGTAGAAGTAGAAGCTTCCTCTCCAGCAGGTTCATGTTTAGCCCAAGCAATCTGGTGATCCAGAGTCACCATAGCCTTTGAAGGTGCAGTCTTAGAAGTCCCTGCTTCCAATGGATATGAGCTATATCTAACTTCATCACCAGACTTCATCTCCTTGCATTCTCTTGAAAAATGGCCCACTTGACCACAAGTGTAGCATTTCACCTTCCTTCTGTCAAACCTTGCTGCCTCTCTTCCATTAAAACCAAACTTCCTTCCAGACTTGGTTTCAAACCTCTTAATGTTCATAGAAATCATTGCTAGCTGCCATTTCAAATGCATCTCCAAAGGATCTACCTGTTCAAAATCCTCATAAGCAAGAAACTGTTGATGTTCATATTCAGCCACAAATGAATAAACAATGTCATCCATTATACTACTGGATTTTGATTTAAGAGCAGAATGAGTTTGGGTTTGGGTTTGAGAAGATGCTCCTAAGGAGTAAGAGCTTGATGCATGATGCACAGGTTTTGTGGTGGTGCTAACAAAGGCTGAGTGAGTGGATGGACGAATTGGACTTCTAACATCAAGCTCAAGAGATTTGAGCTTGTTGTAGAGGTCATCAAAGGAGATTAAATCCAATCCACCTTTTGTTTTGAGAGCAATACTGACTTGCAACCAAGAAGGTGGCAAAGATCTCAGAAACTTAGCATTGCAGTCTTCATTGTCAGGTCTAGCCTTCAGTTGATTAAGCTGACTTAAGATCCGGTGAAACCTGTCATAGCCTTTATGAATTCCTTCTTCCTCAGATATCTGAAACTCTTGAAACTGCTGCTTCAACATTGACTTCTTCAACCTTCTTGATTCCTCATTCCCACCAAATCTAGCCTTTATTGCCATCCAAATGTCCTTGGCATCATCCATAAAGTGGAAGTCACCCATGTGATCATCTGGTATGGCTTGCAGCAGAATTGTTCTAACTTTATTTTCCCTTTGCACAGCTAGAATCTCTTCAGCAGTTCTGGGACCTAGAATTGTAACTATCCCATCAGTATCTTTAACTTGCTTCTTCAGGCTATTCCCCTTTCTGACAACCTCCCAAAGATTCCAGTCTATGTTTGTGATCCAGTTCTGTATCTTCATGGACCACAAATCATAGTCTTCAGCATTCTTCAAGTATGGAAATTTAGCATTACTGTTGGAGAGGTTGAGTTATTGAAGAGAAGTGGTGTTAAGGTTTTAGGTTGTACCAACTTCATCATCAGTTCCAGGCATGCTTCTTGATTAATTTGGATTCTTAAGGTGTAAGATTTGTGTTTCTCAGTATTACAGAGACTCTCCTGAGGCTCTGATACCACTTGTTGAAGATAAGACCTTGATAGATCTTCTTGAGCACTCTAGAATCGTTAGATATGTTAAAGTAATCAATAACACACTAATAGACAATCTCTGTAACTTGTATTTTAAAGCGGAAACAAACACAAGTTTAATACTAAGAACTCTTGATCCTCTATGGATCTTTTAATAACAATGAAAAATGTTTTCTAAAACGTTAATCAATACATAGTCGTGTGTTCCTTTTATACACAAGGAACCCTAAACCGTTTCCCAAGAAACGTATATTCTAAAACTTCTAAAAGATATGCATTATCACTTCCTAAATAAACTCATGCATATCCAAACTATATTACATAAAATACGGAAATACTATATCCGCAGAAACTAATAATGCTGAAACTAGTCTTCAGCAGATACACTGCTTCAGCAGGAACCAGCTCTTCAGCAGTATCCTTCAGCAGTATCCATCAGCAGAATTCTTACTTAACAGAATTCCCAACAATCCTCCCCTAATCTTGAATTTGACATGGTTAAGTTCAAGATTCTTGATAGATCTTCAAAGGTACATACCAAGAGGATTGAAATATTACAGCACCAGCAAAGAATCATCATCAGCAGAATCTCTATGATCAGCAAATACTTGAAAGCTCCATTCTTTGCAGCAACAAATGACTAAATGTACATCAAAACAAATTAGTTTCATACTATTCTCATCACATCCAGATGTGTTAACTCCTGTGAGAGGTGAATCATTGAAAATAATGGATTTGATGTCTCTTTACCAATAGCCATTACTACTGGAGTAGCCAAGTGTTCTAAGGTACACTGATAACCACATGATTTTTAGCAAATCATCAGCTATAAACGGATTTGAGATGTCTTTACCTGTAGTCGTTTGCTCAGGACTAGCCAATTATTTTGATGACAATCATCTTGGTTAACTGATTACCAAATATGGTTTTCCACTGCCTTTACCACAAGCCATATACATGTGGGCTAGCCAATTATTTGGAATCCATAAAGGAAAAATCCATGGTCAATTGACAACCATTTCAACTACTCAGCAACAAAGCATGGGTGAGTTGAAAACCCTATTGGTTTGAGCAAACCATTACAACTATCAACAGATTTGATGTGTCTTTACCAAAGCTGTACCCTTTGGACTAGCCAACTTTTTGATGGAATAGTCTACATCAGGTAAGTTGATAACCAAACCTGCATACAATAAACACAATACTATACAACAATTTTTTTTTTAATAATACTAAATAAAAACAAATATACAACATTATACCCTTAAACAGAAGCTGCTCTGGAAGTCTTAATCCTTTGTTTGAAGACTTTCACCAAAGATTCAACAAACAATCTTGCATTCCCAACTGGATTAGGAGGAATCTCCAACTTTTGTTGCAGCATTTTCTCTATCAGAGACACTTTCAGAGGATATTTTTTGCCAAGATCCATAATCAGCCTTAGACCAATTATAATTTCCAAAACATGAACATAAGGCATAGGATAGAACATCCAACTCTGAACTTTCCATCTCTGA
Organism: Artemisia argyi; assembly: GCA_030686995.1. Lineage (NCBI taxonomy): Eukaryota > Viridiplantae > Streptophyta > Magnoliopsida > Asterales > Asteraceae > Artemisia > Artemisia argyi. The sequence continues at coordinate 103,228,849 of CM060704.1, read as the reverse complement.
TTGTTTTTCCATATGTCATAGCTAACACCAGTGGGAGTAGAAGAATCAAACAACACTCTAAGATCACCCAATAAATACAATCCAGACCCTGTAGGAGTATGATTTGCATAATATTTGTGAACCAACTCATTTAGAGTGACCAAATCCTGATGATCAACAAGATGTAGAATCTCTTGAAGAAATGTAAAGGATATAGAAGTTTTATCCAATCTATAAATGGTATTAACTTGGCCATTTTCAGTTAACTCCCAGTGAACCAAAACATCTCTAGTTGCTTCAGGCCAATCATCAGGGGATCCTTCCCTTATAAATGAATCATCAGAAGCATTCACATTTATTAAGCTTTGTGTGGAATGTGAAGTTCTGACTCTAGCCATTCTCTTTGCTCTTCTTCCAGGAACATAAATAGCAGCATGAGGTAGAGAAGATGCATCAGGAACTTCAGCTTCAACAGATACACCTTCTGCAGCATCAGTTTCCACTGATGGAGTATCCAATTGTTCATCAGTAGAATCCTGAGAAGATTCAAGTGCAGCAGATACATATTGTTCATCCATAGCCTTCCTCATCTGTTTGGCTCTAGCAGCTTGAAGTTCAGCTTCTCTTACTTTAAGCTCATGAAATCTTGCAAGTTCAGCTTTTTGTTCCTCATCTAACTTTTTAGCAGCCTCTTCACCCAATCTTTCCTCCTCCAGTATTCTCCTGGTACTCTTTCTAGATGGAGGATCTTCTGCTATCACTTGAGCTTTACCTTTATCCACATAAGAAGAAGTAGCAACTTGTGGTACATCAGCAGAAGTATTAGGTAAAGATACCTTTTCAGCAGCAACAGGAATATCCACATGAACAGATAAACCAGCATCAGCAAGAGTGATAGGAATATTTTTAGAAGCACCCAATCCATCTTTTTCATTTCTAGCCTTGATCCTGTTATACATCTGGACCAATTTGTCAAATGGAAGTGCCCACACTTGTTTCTTAGTCCAAGCAGTATTATATAATGAACTGCTTTGACTTTTCACATATGTTCTCATATAATCCCTCTGCTGTGCTTGAGTCAAAGGTTTGTCTCTTTTAGCTTTGGCTTTAAGCTCATCTGCTACCTTCTTCCTCAACTTCAGCACTTTCACAATTTCAGAAGCCCAGTCCTGCTTCTCCACACTTTTACCAAGAATGTCAGTAGCTAAATCAGGATTAGCAAGCACTTGTTGTCCAATATGCTGCCAATCTGACTCATCAAACTCTTGAACAGCAGCATCCAATTCTCTTTGTCTTTCAATAGGCAAAGTAGAAACATATCTTTGAGTGGCAGACTGGTATGCTGCATCAAACTTGGCTTGCTGTGCCTCAGCCATATTAGAACTCTTCTTATAATCTTCCCATTCTTTGAAGAGTTTTTCTTGTTCATCTCTTTCTTCAGCTGTAACAAGTTCATCCTCAGCCACTTCAGTTCCTTCAGTAAAATCATTATGAGAAACTTCCAAATCTTCCATAGGATCATCATTTAATTCTTGAACATCTCTATCAGTAGATCCTTGAGGCTTGAGGATTTCAGTGATGTCATCAGGAGAAACTTGCTGATTCCCAAATGAATTATGAACAGGGGAATTCACATACTCTTTCCCTGCTACAAAGAATGCTTCTCCTGATGTATTCCCCCTTCCTTAACAAATTTAACAGGTGTTTGATAAGCTAAGGCTGGTTCAGGGTCAAAAACACTAGACATATCAGGATAAGTTAACTCTTCAAGATCTATATATTTCTCATATCCTAATGCTTTTCTAGACCTAACAGATTGGCGACCATCAATCAATTTATTCAAATTAGATGCTCCTTCCTGCCATTTCATTCGACCAGCTATCTCTTTATCTAACTTAACTTGTAATTCTTGTTTTTCCTTTTCTATATCAGATTTCTCTTTCTCAGAACGTCTTAAATCTATCTTAGCACATTCTAAATCACTTTCTAGAACTCTTATTTTTTCATCATATTTAACTTGATTCTTTTGAAACCAAACCTTTTGTTTTTCTAATGTTTTTAAAGCCTTTTTATAGGACTCTACTTCAATATAACACTCATTGTACTTTGGTTTCAATTCATCATATTCTTGTTTAAGCTCATTGTATCTTACACTACATCCAAACACACAGTTGTGTACCTGAGAGATTCCCATCAAGGAGACTTGCTCCTTCTTGTCCTCTGAAGGTGAGTATGCCAGCAGATTCACTTGTGTAGAAGTAGAAGCTTCCTCTCCAGCAGGTTCATGTTCAGCCCAATCAATCTGGTGATCCAGAGTCACCATAACCTTTGAAGGTGCAGTCTTAGAAGTCCCTGCTTCCAATGGATATAAGCCATATCTAACTTCATCACCAGACTTCCTCTCTTTGCATTCTCTTGAAAAATGGCCCACTTGACCACAAGTGTAGCATTTCACCTTCCTTCTGTCAAACCTTACTGCCTCTCTTCCATTAAAACCAAACTTCCTTCCAGACTTGGTTTCAAACCTATTAATGTTCATAGAAATCATTGCTAGCTGCCATTTCAAATGCATCTCCAAAGGATCTACCTGTTCAAAATCCTCATAAGCAAGAAACTGTTGATGTTCATATTCAGCCACAAATGAATAAACAATGTCATCCATTATACTACTAGATTTTGATTTAAGAACAGATTGAGTTTGGGTTTGGGTTTGAGAAGATGCTCCTGAGGAGTAAGAGCTTGATGCATGATGCACAGGTTTTGTGGTGGTGCTGACAAAGGCTGAGTGAGTGGATGGACGAATTGGACTTCTAACATCAGGCTCAAGAGATTTGAGCTTGTTGTAGAGGTCATCAAAGGAGATTAAATCCAATCCACCTTTTGTTTTGAGAGCAATACTGACTTGCAACCAAGATGGTGGCAAAGATCTCAGAAACTTAGCATTGCAGTCTTCATTGTCAGGTCTAGCCTTCAGTTGATTAAGCTGACTTAAGATCCGGTGAAACCTGTCATAGCCTTTATGAATTCCTTCTTCCTCAGATATCTGAAACTCTTGAAACTGCTGCTTCAACATTGACTTCTTCAACCTTCTTGATTCCTCATTCCCACCAAATCTAGCCTTTATTGCCATCCAAATGTCCTTGGCATCATCCATAAAGTAGAAGTCACCCATGTGATCATCTGGTATGGCTTGCAGCATAATTGTTCTAACTTTATTTTCCCTTTACACAGCTAGAATCTCTTCAGCAGTTCTGGGACCTAGAATTGTAACTATCCCATCAGCATCTTTAACATGCTTCTTCAGGCTATTCCCCTTTCTGACAACCTCCCAAAGATTCCAGTCTATGTTTGTGATCTAGTTCTGCATCTTCATGGACCACAAATCATAGTCTTCAGCATTCTTCAAGTATGGAAATTTAGCATTACTGTTGGAGAGGTTGAGTTGTTGAAGAGAAGTGGTGTTAAGGTTTTAGGTTGTATCAACTTCATCATCAGTTCCAGGCATGTTTCTTGATTAATTTGGATTCTTAAGGTGTAAGATTTGTGTTTCTCAGTATTACAAAGACTCTCCCGAGGCTCTGATACCACTTGTTGAAGATAAGACCTTGATAGATCTTCTTGAGCACTCTAGAATCGTTAGATATGTTAAAGTAATCAATAACACACTAATAGACAATCTCTGTAACTTGTATTTTAAAGCGGAAACAAACACAAGTTTAATACTAAGAACTCTTGATCCTCTATGGATCTTTTAATAACAATGAAAAATGTTTTCTAAAACATTAATCAATACATAGTCGTGTGTTCCTTTTATACACAAGGAACCCTAAACCGTTTCCAAAGAAACGTATATTCTAAAACTTCTAAAAGATATGCATTATCACTTCCTAAATAAACTCATGCATATCCAAACTATATTACATAAAATACGGAAATACTATATCCGCAGAAACTAATAATGCTAAAACAAATCTTCAGCAGATACACTGCTTCAACAGGAACACTGCTTCAACAGGAACTAGCTCTTCAGCAGTATCCTTCAGCAGTATCCATCAGCAGAATTCTTACTTAACAGAATTCCCAACAATAGTGACAAGTACCAGGGGATTGATCGTTCAACTCAGGAATAGTATCGTTAGGATTAGAAAGCCTAAAAACTAGGTCTAGAGGTGAGGGATGATTCTTTTTTATATTTTTATGAAAGCAATTAAAATCTCGAGTTTTGGAAGAATGGGCGGAATTAGTTGCTAGCCAACTAACCCAAAAACTAAAGATGCAATCAAAATAAAATAACATAAATGAAAATAAATCTAATTAAACTAGTGGTGTAACCAATGATGGGGAAAGTTGTGTTTACTTAGGTTTCATTACTCCCTAGATATCTTTTACAGGTTGATAGCTTGTTACAATTGCATGGATGACGAGTCGTATTCCTTAATACTAGTCGTAGGGCCGTGTACAATATTTCCTAACTCTATAGGAGCCTACTTCACTCCTATGTCGAGCTATTAGAAGCTCCTAACATGGGATCATTAGAATTCTCCTATGCATTAAATACAATCAAAAATCATAGTACACCTCTGATCATGTTTCTTAAAACGTTCAAGCATGTTACCAATGGAAGTCTGGCAGTTTTCTTAAGCCTAACATCGAATACAATCATCCGTAACAACTATAAACAAACAATAAACCCATAATTAACATCTAGGTTTCACTACATCTAAGAAAACACAAAAGAGATCTAGTCGAGCATGTTAAATTGAAGACAAGTGTAAGATATATTCAAGCAACACATAGACATATTGATTGAATTGAAAGAGTACTTATCTCAAATTGACATGAAAAGTTCAAAGGGTTGAAACCCTTGAAAAAGCTGGAAAAATTCGACCTAGGGTTTCTCCCTCAAAGTTGCACACTAATGAATGAAATTTGGAAAACTATATATAGATTATACAGGGTGACGACATCATGAAGAAATCTGTGACGCCGTCAACTCGCCTCCCATAATGAAATTGGATTGCCTAGATCCACTTTTGACGCCGTCATGTGTGATTTTGTTCTGGGCCGTCACTAATACTTGGACCATGACGGCCTTGGGTGACGCCGTCATCTCCTATGTATAAAACTTTCTCGATCGTCACGTGTATAGTCCACTTCCACCTCTTGTATTACTCTTGACGCCATCATGTAGAAGCATGTGACGCCGTCAGGTACAGTTCCCAGCAAGGAAAATTAAGACTTTGCCGTTTTCTTCACTTTTATGCTCCAAAAACGTCCAAAATGCTTATTTTTTCTAGATTTCACTCCAAAAGTACCTAAAATGACAAAAGGAACGATTTAGGGCAATATTTGATCAAATAAATTCGAATTCGAGCTAAAATGACACCTTAAAAATGGTTTATTTTTCGCCTCATCAAATACCCTTACACTTGAGATTTGCTTGTCCTCAAGAAAATGCGCTTTTATTCTAATCAAAATACAAGTTAGGGGTCATTTAACACTAATATAAAAGTAATTACGACAAATAATCGTTCCACTAAAGACCAAAGACAAGCACGGAGGTCATACACTAGCACCTCAGAAATAGTGTTTAGATACTCACATCTCTCGGGTGTAATAAAGTATATATCACAATAAGGAAATGGAAAACATCTCTCACTACCTGTCATAACAAAATAGATTACCATAGGCTTGGGAAAGGATCAAACCTCCACCACCTGGCGTAAGCACCTAGGATAAACTATCAAAGAGGTCTTTTAAAGGGTTATAACGTTAGGTGTAGGGATATAGAATACACAGTTTTGTTGGATAAAGGCAATATTTACTGGTGGCAAGTTAATCATCTTGGTTAATTACATGTATAATATGGCGTTGCTAAGCCAAGACTAGACTCGACTTAAGCTAATGAATCAAAAATAACAAAAACATAAAACAAACATAAAATGAAACGGGATGGTAGTACGTATGTTTTTTTCTCTTTTCTTTTTCTATTTTTTTTCTTTTTTTTTCCTCTCTTTTTTTTTTCTTTTTTTCTTTATATATATATATATATATATATATATATATATATATATATATTTATATATATTTTGCATACACTCTTACCCTACCATCCAAAATAATACATCATATGGAATGTACATTCCCCTTACACTTGAATTTTTACATACTTTACAATAAACTAATCTAATGACTCGAATCAAGATAATCAAAACACTTGGAGTACTTTTAATATTAAATCATATATGGGGGTAATAAATGATGTTCTTCCCCATTACCCCATAATATTAGTACTTTACCCATGAGTCCCAATCGTCCCAAAACAATATGTACAAGATATGACTCGACTTAGCAACCATGTAATCAATTAGATAATTAACTAAGGGTTTAAACATATAACAATAATGCACTAAAGATGAGTGCATACACGGAAGGCTAAGGCGATTTGGTTGTACATTTGAGTGGGTTGTAACAAATTCTTCCTTTTAGTAAGATGCTTAAAGTTAGAAACGAAAAGATAGGCTCGGAGGGGTGTAATAGGGGTTTCGTGTACTAAAAATGAGTACAACGCTAAGGTGTGGGAAAAATTAATTGACTTTACTAGCCAAGTAATATGACTTAAATGGTCAAGTAATTATGATACGGATTTAACATAAGGGTGATCCTAATGCCTCTTATCATGTAGTAAATCCTACTACACGAATGTAGTCTCACTAGCGGTCTCGGGATGCATCACTAACGCAAGTTCTAGAATCTAAATGCTACCGGTACACTCATAAGTAATGTTGCAAAAATCGGCCGAATCGGCCGATTAATCGCTGATTAATCGCTAATCGGTGATGCACCTTGTCGATTTTCGAAAATCGGTGAAAAAATCGGCCTAGGCAAAAAAATCAGAAAAAATGGGTCAAAAATCGGCCGAATCGGTCAAAAATTGGCCTAATCGGTCAAGAATCGGCCGAATCGGTCAATTTAAAAAAAAATAAAATTTAAGCATTTTACTTAATTTGGGGATCGTTTATTTCACTTATAACGTACAATGGGCCTCATAATCAGAATTGAAGCCTTTTATTGAGGTTTGTAAATATAGAAGGCTTGGAATCAGTTAAGATCTTTAGTTTGCTCTTCAGAAATTCCCAAAACATGCAGGAAATGCCAAACCGATTAATCACCGGTTAATCACCGCCTTGATCGATTACAAGCTGCAGGGTGGTCGACCGCCCGACTACCGATTCACGATTTTTGCAACATTGCTCATAAGCACTAATAATGAATGCTTTTCCTATCAAATATAAAGGCGAACCTCACATATTTGGGTGGAAAATTTTTCTGAATGGTACGATTTTGTGCTAGTCATACGACTCCTATCCATGAGACGCTTGCTAAGGCTAAAGTTTCACTCCTAAATGTTGTAAAAAATTTTAAATTTGGCGCTAAAATTACACTAACAAGTATTTCTCTTAGTTTTATTACACACCTACCATCAAACAAACAAACTCAAGTGCAATTGTATCCTATAAGGTATCATCATTTACCCTCCCCTTACACTTAGGATGAACATTGTCCCCAATGTTCAATTAAAGAAAGTAAAAGTGAAATAGGTAAAAGAATGAAAGCAAATACTCCCCTGATTCGTTCAGTGTGGATAGTGTGGTAACAAGGTTAGATCTTCCTCTAAGAAAATGAATATTTAAAGCTTCCCTTCCAGAAAAATAAATCATCTTCTTATCATACATAACCTGTTAAACCTGAGAAAACAAACAAGGCAACCTCACGTAAAATCGGCGGCAATCTATATATACTAACAAGTCCTAGAAAGTAAATTAAGATATAATGCTTGTGGAATGAATGTTTGCAGATTTCCTGGAGTTTATAAAACTAAAGAATTAACAAAAACTTTAAGATTCCGTTAGAAAAACAAAACTCGCAAAATTTCCAGAATTTTACACATGACGCCGTCAGAAGTGACCTGCAGAAATTTTTACGTTAAGTTTCCAGAAAATTTCTGGAAAAACTTATGTCCTACTTCCTGGAAAATCCTGCAAAACATCATTATGACTCGATACAAGCATTTGACTCTAACAAATATTAATACACATGTTCATTTAATATTGTGGAGAATCATGATCAATTTTGTTCTTAGAAACAAATTTGAGGTTTCCCCTTACACTTAGCTTTTGCAAAATACCTTTATATGAAGTTAAGACAAAGTTAAACATCAAAATAAAGCATTTTCACAATTTAGTTTTGGAACATGATCTACCAACGATAACAATAAAGCATGCATACGGAAGCAAATAACAATCAAACAATTAGAAATCACACAAAACATGGGTTGCCTCCCAAGAAGCGCTTTTCTTTATTTACGAGTCTTGTACTAGACTCAAGGTCATGGGCTATCCTATATATGTGAGCTCCTCATTGAGGACATCTTTGGGATCAAACTTGGGTTTCAACTTCCTATCAGTTTTCTTAGTACGGTATGACCTTTCAAACTTTTCTCCATCCGGATCATATAAGATCATCTTCATATGCCATGATCCATCACCTTCCTTAGGTGGCTTGTCCCACTTCCATTTACACTTATCCCCTTCTCTCTTCCACTTGTTCATCTCTATGTTAATAGGCATTACGCATAAGAACTCAATCATTTTCCTAAAGACTAGGGGATCTTCAAAAGGGTGTAGTTCCTCATCTCTAGCTATGAGTTGTTCCACCGAATGTGTTTTATCGATGAAGTCTTTTTCTAGATAGAATTGGCGTTGAGGTCCTATAAAGTTTCTTTCTATCCAAGGTCCATATCTAGATGGTATCCTATTCATCTCTACCCAATGCGGTGTCGGTTCGTCCTCACAATCGTAGCTATGCTTCCTAACATCATAAACCAACCAAGTATCGCCCTCTCCTACCGCTATCTTAGACTCCTTACAATCTATCATGGCACTAGCGGTTGCTAAAAATCCTCTTCCTACTAACAATGGGCATGTAGTATCACTAACCATATCTAGGACGTGAAAATCCGCTAAAATAGTTAACCTCCATACGTGAACCACTACATCCTTGATCATTCCAACCGGAAGGGCAATACTTCCATCCGCTATACCAACTAGTACTTCCGTCTCCTCTAACTTTACTAGCTTAAGAGTGGTGAAAAGGGATAAGGGAATCAAGTTGAGGCTTGATCCTAAATCGGCTAGTGTGTCGAAAGCTTCGGATTTTCCTATCTTACAAGGCAAAACAAATATACCCGGATCATCAAGCTTCTTAGGCAACTTGTTTTGAACGAAGGCGGTCCCATTTTTACCCAATTTAAATTTCTCATATTTTTCTAGGAGGGCACTATAATAGGGAGCACGGGCTAGGACATCAATGACAGGGCGTTCAAGGTGGAGCTCCTTGAATTCATCGTCAAGGTCTTGTGTAAGAGGTGTTTCAACTATGCTTTTGACCGGTTTGATATTGGATGTTTCATTCAATTGGTCCTTTTGAAGAATTTGGGTTTGCTTGAAACACGTGCTCATTGCTTTGACAGAATGGTATTGTGGACAAGGAGTAGGTGACGAAACCGATGATATGGCATTAATTTTTAGCTTCGAGTTCTTGACCGTGTCGCTTGGGAGTGCTCCCATTTCTCGGTCATTAAGAACTTTCAACAATGTGTCAATTTTGGTGCTCATCTCGCTTTGCTTTTGTTTGAAATCGGCTTCAAGCTTAGATATGCGAGCTTCTTGAGATGCCATAAACTTGGACATCAATCCTTCAAGATTGTTGGTACTACCATAGTTGTTGGAAGGATTGTTATTGAAAGTACGGTTAGAGGGTGGACCGTTTGGTTGTTAACGATTAGGCGGATTGGAAGAATTGTTTTGGTTTTGTTTCCACCTAAGGTTCGGGTGATTTTTCCAAGAGGGGTTGTAGGAATCACCGTAAGGGTTTGGCTCGGGTTTGAAATTGTACCACTTGTCTCCTGCTTCGTCGGTACGCGTGGATGTGTAGTCCGCAAAAGCTTGTCCGGGGAGTTCCATGCAATCACGAGTGTCATGGGGACCACTACGTAATTCGCATGAAGAAGTGATTTTGTTCACTTGGCTTGAAGGCTTAGGAGCTTCGTAAGATTTCATGAGAAACTTGACTTGGTCCTCAAGTTCCATGATCGTATGGTCGGGAGTGCTAGAATTGTTCGAAGGCAAAGATATTGCCTTGACCGTTTTGTTCAAATCACGGGGATCATTCTAACTTTCGTTGTCATAGAGAGCAAGATCTTCTATGAGTTCCCATGATTCTTCCGCACTTAGATCACGTAGCTTACCACCGGCCGATTGGTCAATGGTTCGCCTTGTGGAGAGATCGACATGGTCATAGAAGATTTGGACTTGGAACCAAAGATCTATGCCATGATGAGGGACTTTTTGGAGTAAGTCCTTGAAACGAGTCCATGCTTCATATGGAGTTTCACCTTGACATTGTTGGAACATCAAGATATTATTTCTAAGCTTGGTAGTTCTCCCCGGTGGGAAAAATTGAGCAAGGAAACGAGTGGTGAGATCATCCCATGAGGTGATGGATCCCGCGGGTAAACGTTCAAGCCATTGACTAGCTTGATCACGTAGAGAGAATTGGAATAGGCGTAATCGGGTCGACTCTCTAGTTGTAACATCAAGGTCTATAGAATCTACGATTTTAAGGAAATCCTTGAGATGTTGTATAGGATCTTTGGAACGAAGTCCATGGAATGCACATCCGCTTTGCACCAACCGGATGGTGTCGGATCGCAATGGGGACACATTGGCTCCTTGAGTGAGCTCAATAGTGTTTCGATAACCTTGGTGGCTCGGACGGGATTACTCTCCTAAGGTTCGGGGCCTAATAGGTTGGTTTGCTAGTGGTGGGTTTTGTGGGTGGTTTTGTTGTGGTGGGTTGATGGGTTCAAAGATGTTACCAGCTTTCATGATGTCGGATGGTAAAGGTTACGAACAAAGACACGAAGAAATAAGATAGACTAAAGAAAACCTAGAAATAAAAATAAAATCTTAATAGAAAGGAATTTAGCAAGTAGACCTAATAAAAAGAAATCCTAACCTAGACAATAACTATTCCCCGGGCTGCGGAGCCAAAAACTTGATACGTGGGAATCGCACCAGGCTTTACCTCTCGAGGGATCTCGAGAAGCTTACAACCCCCACCAGGCAGTGTATCTGATCGTTGTAGTATAGTATAGTGACAAGTACTGGGGGATTGATCGTTCAACTCATGAATAGTGTCGCTAGGATTAGAAAGCCTACAAACTAGGTCTAGAGGTGAGGGATGATTCTTTTTTATATTTTTATGAAAGCAATTAAAATATCGAGTTTTGGAAGAGTGGGCGGAATTAGTTGCTAGCCAACTAACCAAAAAACTAAAGATGCAATCAAAATAAAATAACAGAAATGAAAATAAATCTAATTAAACTAGTGGTGTAAACAATGATGGGGAAAGTTGTGTTTACTTAGGTTTCATTACTCTCTAGATATCTTTTACAGGTTGATAGCTTGTTACAATTGCATGGATGACGGGTCGTATTCCTTAATACTAGTCGTAAGGCCGTGTACAATATTCCCTAACTCTATAGGATCCTACTTCACTCCTATGTCGAGCCGTTAGAAGCTCCTAACATGGGATCATTAGAATTCTCATACGCATTAAATACAACCAAAAATCATAGTACACCTCTGATCATGTTTCTTAAGACGTTCAAGCATGTTACCAATGGAAGTCTGGCAGTTTTCTTAAGCCTAACATCGAATAATCATCCGTAACAACTATAAACAATCAATCAACCCATAATTAACATCTAGGTTTCACTACATCTAAGCAAACACAAAAGAGATCTAGCCGAGCATGTTAAATTGAAGACAAGTGTAAGATATATTCAAGCAACACATAGACATATTGATTGAATTGAAAGAGTACTTATCGCAAATTGACATGAAAAGTTCAAAGGGTTGAAACCCTTGAAAAAGCTGAAAAAATTCGACCTAGGGTTTCTCCCTCAAAGTTGCACACTAATGAATGAAATTTGGAAAACTATATATAGATTATACAAGGTGAAGGCGTCATGAAGAAATCTGTGACGCCGTCAACTCGCCGCCCATAATGAAATCGGATTGTCTAGATCCACTTTTGACGTCGTCATGTGTGATTTTGTTCTGGGCCGTCACTAATACTTGGACCATGACGGCCTTGGGTGACGTCGTCATGTAGAAGCATGTGACGCCGTCATCTCCTACGTATAAAACTTTCTGGATCATCACGTGTATTGTCCACTTCCACCTCTTGTATTAATCTTGACGCCGTCATGTAGAAGCATGTGACGCGGTCAGGTACTGTTCCTAGCAAGGAAAATTAAGACTTTTCCATTTTCTTCACTTTTATGCTCCAAAAAAGTCCAAAATGCTTCCTTTTCCAGATTTCACTCCAAAAGTACCTAAAATGACAAAAGGAACAATTTAGGGCAATATTTGATCAAATAAATTCGAGTTCGGGCTAAAATGACCCCTTAAAAATGGTTCATTTTTCGCCTCATCAACCGCCGTCAGTAAGGTGCAGAGTCTCTCCAGTTTTTTGTTTTTCCCAGATTAAAGGATAGGAGTAATCAAATGATTAAGGAGTGGTTTAGGTAATTGATGCGTGGAATTGCACCCTCGCAAAAGGTTTTACCTCTGAAGGGATCTTGAGAAGCTTGCAATCCCCACCAGGTAGTGTACCTGTTCGTTGTAGTATAGTATAGTGACAAGTACCGAGGGATTGATCGTTCAACTCAGGAATAGTTTTCGCTAGGATTAAAAAGTCTAATAAACTAGGTCTAAAGGTGAGGGATGATTCTTTTTGTATTTTTATATTTTTATAAAAGCAAATAAAAATCTCGGTTTTAAAGGAGTGGGCGGAATTTGTTGCTAGTCAACTAACCCAATTAACTAAAGATGCAAATAAAATAAACTTAAACTAAATTGTGGTGTAAACAATAATAAGAGAAAATGTATTTACTTAGATTTCATTACTCCCTAGATATCTTTTACCTGTTGATTAGCTTGTTACAATTGCATGGATGACGGGTTATCACTAGCAGTTGCCTACGCATTAAATACAACCAATAAATCGTAGTACACCTCCGATCATGTTTCTTAAGACGTTCAAGCAAGTTACCAATTGGAAGTCTGCCAGTTTTCTTAAGCCTAACATCGAATACAATCATCCACAACAATTATAAACAAACCATCAACCAATAATCAACATCTAGGTTTCATTACATCTAAGCAAACACAAGAAAAACCTAGCCTAACATGTTAAAATGAAGACAAGCATAAGATAGAATCAAACAACACATAGACATATTGAATGATTATTGGAAGACTTATCTTCAATTGAACATGGATGGAACAAGGGTTGAAACCCTTGTTTTTTCAGAAAATCCGTCTAGGGTTTTCACAAAGAAGTTCTCCAAAAGTTCCACCCCTAATGAATGAAAATTAGAAAACTATATATTGATTTTACACCTTGAAGGCGTCACGTTATAGCTTGTGACGCAGTCAACTCACCGTCAAGATAAAATTCGTATTGCCTAGATCCACTTCTGACGCCGTCATGTGTAATTTTACTCTGGGCCGTCACATGTATTCTGACCCTGACGGCCTTGGTGACGCCGTCAGGCCAAATTGCCTTGAAATTGTTTTGGGCCGTCATGTGTATTTTCCATATCCACCTCTTTTGCCAAGCTTGACGCCGTCACTTGTATAGCCTTGACGCCGTCAGGTACTGTTCCCAGCAAGGATTTTGAGACTTTGTCGTTTTCTTCACTAAATTGCTCCAAAAACGTCCAAAAATGCTTTCTTTTCTAGATTTCTTCTCAAAAGTACCTAAAATGACAAAAGGAACGATTTAGGGCAATAATTGATCAAATAATCACGAATTCGGGCTTAAATGACCCCCTAAAGCGGTACACTTTTCGCCTTATCAGTAATAAGGCGGGATTGTGACACTAGACACCCTAAAGGAAGATTATGAGCTAGTGTAAGGAGAAATAACCCTAGTTGCATAGTAATCAAAGATTTAAGCATGTAAGCCATTTAATCATGCATCACATAATAATCAAGGATATTTGTATGTAAGACTATATGACATCTAAAAAGTTATCATGAAAGGCATATCTAGTCCAACAAAGTTTAGGTGAACAAATAACATGTTGACATAAATAATGTCTAAAAACATTGTTAGCATATTAACAATGTCTCTATGTTTTGATAATTACAAAGTATAAACTCATTAATCTAAAACTTATGACGTAAACAAGTTTTTAGTGCTTAATATTTGTCTTTGCATCCATATCACTTAAGGTATGAATAAACAAAGAGTTTATTGCATTTCATGATCAAAGGAAATTTTTCTAATCACTAGAATTTTTATAAAATGTGTTTAACATTCTATATCTTTTACAAAATTACTTTTGGAATTAAAAGAATATGTTTAATTCATTATAAATATATAATTTCAAATTTCCAACCAAAAAGGGCAAATTTTATCCAGAAAAATATTTCCCACTAAAAGACAAGAAAATCCAACGTTCTGAAGGGGCGGCCCCCTTAATTCCTTAGGCGGCCCCCTTAATCATTAAGGGGACCGGCCACGCTCCAGAACAGTAATTTTTCTCCCTATAAATACTGGTTCATCCCACAGAATTTTCTTACCTTTTGCACTCCTAAACTTTCTGTTCTAGATCCACATTTCTATTCTCTTAATCCTTTGATCATAAATACATAATTCTTTGTTTCAAAGTGATTCAAACATCATCCTCTCAAGTGCAAGAGAAGAATACTTCTATCCCCCAAGACAAGAAGTATTACAACTTGTTGTGACCTCCACATCCAAGTTGTTGGTGCATCATCAAGATTATTTACATAACTCTTTGTGAAGATTGTTGTGAATATTTGATTGTAGATAGTTGTGCTAGGTATATTGATTGTGTAATTAGTTAGTTGCTTGGTGTGAAGAAGAAAAGTTAGGAATTAGATTATAGTAAAGAAGCTAGGTGTGAAGTTGTTAGTTGTGAAGAAAATTGGTGTGAAGAAGATAGGCGTGAAATAGTTAGTTGTGAAGTAGATTGGTGTGAAGAAGTTGTGTAGAAGTTGTGGTTTAGTTGTGAAGAAGTTGTGGTGTGTAAGGTTTTCTCCGCCATAAGGGAGCTTGTTGATATAGTGAAGAAAACTCTCGAGTTAGGTGCTCGGGGAGTGGAGTAGGGCAAGGAAGGTGTCCTTGTAGCCGAACCACTATAAATCTCTTGTCTCGCGGTTCGATCTTTCCATCTCTCATTTATTTCTTTACTTATCATTGTTATATCTTACTTATTGATAGTTGTTTATATTGTGCAAGACTTGAGATCATATATTATCGAATCTAAATTTTAAAAACTAAGAAAACACTAAAACTATCTTTTATAACGAATTAAAAAGACGTAAAACTATTCAACCCCCCTTCTAGTTTTCCACATAACATGTAATTCATGTAAAGAGATACATACAAAACATGATTACTATGAAGACAAGCATTAAGTAAAAACTTGTTGACATTTAGCACATAAGAACATGTATGATGGACATATATCAAGAATATGACATTAGAAAAGCTAATTTAAAGCAAGATCTTTCTAATGAGCATGCATTCAATAATTAAGCAAGTAAGTATTAAGCAATTAAGGAGGCATGAAGACACTTAATCTTATTATACAAGAGCAAGATGTTGTATACACATATTAAACACATATATGCAAGTAATCAAGGTTTGTCAAGAAGTATCCTAATTACTACTTGTTTAAAGTGCACTCCTAACGGGAGACAAATATCATCCATGTAAAATGTCTTTAGTCAAATGTAGGAATGTCAATTTTTCATGTTAGAGAATGGATATGAGACTATTACTAGCAGTGCTCAATTAAGGCTAAACACGACCATTTTTTACGGGTTTACCACAAACCCAACTTCTCTCCCGGAAGCAATTCAACCGTTAGGTCAAATTGAGTTTCTAGTGCAATAGGTTCTCTAGTAGCCATTCTCATATTGGAAAAATTAAAATTCCTATATTTTCACATCGAAGTTTTCCAAAGATGATATTAGTCGTTTACGCTAATACATGTCCTAACATAACTCAACTACCAATGTTTTAAAAATCGGTTAATGAGAACAACATGTCTTACACAACATCCTAACAAGGGAATGTGCGGTATTTAAATCATGTGTTTGAGATTTATAGGTTGTTTGGTTTTGATGGTGTATTATATAACCTTATAGATGACATCTTTGTTTGTTGGGTTGATATTTTAACATGTTATGGTTTCAAGAATACTCCATAGTAAATCTTGAAAAGGAGAGTCTAATAAAGATTACTTACTTTAATTGATCTTGTAATCTTTTACTTAGTTATATTGAGAGAAAACATAGTATCATTTGACAAACATGCTTATTTAAGATAATGAACTTTTCACTCTTATGAGTTACTAATGAGAACAAGTATTTTAGATATAATGTGATTTACAAATTTTACTTGTTTATGTAGTGACACAAGTTGTATGAATTATCCTTTTGAGATACATGTTATCTTCTTGAAGATTGATGATGTATTAAATGTGATATTTTTACTTAACATGTGATTTTGAGTCTTGACTCGTTCATGAGCAACGGCTACATATGTTGTATGTTTACTCGTGTTTGGCTTTTCGGAAATGACACATTTACAAATTGCGTTGCAATGTAAATTGCTTGAATATTTTGGATGAAACATCCAAGTCGTCAATCATACTTCGTTGTGTATCTTAAGCACCTTTTAAACATATTAGTTTAATTTTTGGAACACAACCTTTGGACAAGAAGCCTCAATATGACATCATCAACATAAGTGTAAGTTATGATCCGATGCATATTCTTTTTATTTTGATAAGGATATCATTATTTTCATACCAATCGAGTGTGATTGAGTATGTAGGTTCAAGATGATATGTTATGTTATATCTTGAAGTTAAACAAATAATGACTCCAATTTCATGTCCACACTAAAA
Source organism: Artemisia argyi (assembly GCA_030686995.1). NCBI lineage: Eukaryota > Viridiplantae > Streptophyta > Magnoliopsida > Asterales > Asteraceae > Artemisia > Artemisia argyi. The sequence goes on along the minus strand of CM060704.1, from coordinate 103,211,790 downwards.
AACTTGTCAATTAGATTTGATAATAAAATATCAATCATATTTTGAATAATGAATCGATATAAGCTCGAAATTTTTCTTGACCCTCACAACCACTCTTTTTAATAAAGAAAAATAAGTAAAGATTTATGGAATGTGCTCCATCAAATTTAATACTTGTTGAATGTGTGAGGTTAATAACAATGACATGTTAACTTAATGATTCAAGATTTTCATTTATTTTTGTGTGCGAAAACTCTTTATTATTACATATAATATGCGTAGTTTTTGACATTTCATAAGTATAAAAATAATTATCCTAACTATTTTTATACAATAAACAACTTATGAAAAAATAGCTTATGACTACATGTTTGAAATAATTAGTGTGTGTTTAAATACATGCAAGGTTCAAGAATACATTTTCTTTTACTTAAATACTAATGTATTATTATAAACCTTTATCTTGATTAAACAACCCATGGCCAACCAAGATAAGTGCATGCAATGTTTTAGAAATCATGTTTGAAGAAGTGTTACATATTTTAGGATGACTTATTTTAGCACTTGCATCTTTGGAAAGATAATTGTGTAAGACAATTGTTTTCGACATACATGATTACTCAACTTAGTCTACATATCTAAGTGATTTACTAAAACATTATAACATAAGCTAATATCAAAAACACATAATCATTTAGCATAGCACACACAAAGATATTCGTAAACATTTTGTATGTTGGATACGACAATGTATACATAGCTTGATTGTGTTATAAACCGAAATAGTTTCCTCCCCTTTTAAAAGATTAGTTAAGATTTATATTTTGAAAAGATGAAGACTCAATTTTTCAAAGATTCATTAACTAGAAGTGTCCGACTCGAAAGTAAGAGTAGAATGCAAGTTTTACGTTAAAACGTAACGAAAGGTTTTGACCACTATGTATTATCTTGCATTTACGACTTAAATAAGTTTGGAATTAATCCTTGCAAGTATTTTTAAATGAAAGTACTTTCAATTACCTTTAAAATGGCGGGTGGCATGGCTCCTACGGACTTACGGTTGATTTTGTATGAATTTTCAAAGTTTGACACTATTTTGGTGGAGGTTCCTTAATTACCCGATGGTCCCTTAGTGATAAAGGACCGCCCAGAGATAAGGGACCGCCCCCAGTAAGCAAAAACACATTTTTTGTGTAAAAATTGATTTTCTTCAAGCTAGTATACGAAGTGCATTCAACCAACAAAACTAGTACGAATTAAACAATAAAGCACACGTTCAGCAACTAAACACTTTTCATATTTAATCCCACTTAATGAGAAATTTGATACGTGGACCGTACTCTATTTTAAAAACCATTTGTTTTGAAAACTAGAGCGATGTGGCTCTGATACCAATTGTAGAAACGTAGAGGGGGTGAATACGTTCCTCTTTAAAATCTTAAAACTTTCGTATCAAATTCCCGATCAAGTGTGACTAAATATGAATAGTGGTTATGTGACTCACAATAAACATATATGTCACGTAATCACATAAATATGAGCACATCACGAGATTAAAAGTATTTAGCTATTTGTGATTGCACTGTGGACGGTCCTTAATATGTTCGGATAGTCCCATATATATTTGGGACCGCCGACCTAATTAAGGGACTGCCGTCAGTCGTGAGTTTACTACGTGTTATTAAGTTTTCTTATGTTTTGTGTTTCTAAGATAACTAGTTGATATCACAAGCATATACACACCAATCCACACAAACATAAATGTAATGCAAGTATAGAAAGTAAAGAGAAAGGAAGAGATAACGCAAACCAGACACGATGATTTATAGTGGTTCGGCACGAAGCACCTCTTCGTCCTACTCCAGTCCCCGAGTACCACACTCGAGAGTTACTTCACTAATCAACACGCTCCTTTATAGTGGAACAAACCGTACACAAGCTTACACCAAGTTTAACGATACTAAACGGAATGTCGAGTCCTAATCGTAGCTAGAACCAATCTACACCAAGGCCCACGTGGCCACACGAACAAGCACTCTTGTCCTACTTAGATCGACACACGACCTAAGCCTTCACATGAACGAGCACTCCCGTTCACTAGATTCTTCATACTAAGACACACTTGGATCTTCACCCAATCCAAGTCTTCACACACGACACACTTGGATCTTCACCCAATCCAAGTCTTCACTGATAAGACGAAAAGTGTACCGCTTTTAGGGGGTCATTTAAGCCCAAAGTCAAGATTATTTGATCAAATATTGCCCTAAATCATTCTTTTTGTCATTTTAGGTATTTTTGAGAGGAAATCTGGAAAAAGAAGCATTTTGGACGTTTTTGGAGCAATAAAGTTAAGAAAACGACAAAGTCTCAAATTCATGCTGGAAAATGTACCTGACGACGTCAGGATATGCTTATGACGCCGTCACCCTTTGACAAAGAGGTGGATAAATCAAGTTACACGTGACGCGCCAGAGAGTTTTCGGAGGAATTATAAGTGACGGCGTCACCAAGGCCGTCAAGAGCAAATTACATGTGACGCCCAAGATGGAGTTTACACATGACGACGTCAGAAGTGGATCTAGGCAATACGATGATAATTATGGCGGCGAGTTGACGGTGTCAGAACTTACTCTTGACGCCGTCAAACCCAATATTCTATATATAGTTTTTGATTTTTCATTCATTGTGTGCAACTTTGAGAGGAGAAAACCCTAGACGAATTTTACAGTATTTTTAAGGTTTTCAAACCCTTGTTTCATCCATGCTTAATTGAAGATAAGTTTTCCAATAATTATTCAATATGTCTATGTATTGTTTGATTCTATCTTATGCTTGTCTTCTCTTCAACATGCTAGGCTAGGTTTTCTTTGTGTTTGCTTAGATGTAATGAAACTTAGTTGTTGATTATTGGTTGGTTGTTTGTTTATAATTGTTGTGGATGAATGATTTCGATGTTAGGCTTAAGAAAACTGGCAGACTTCCAATTGGTAACTTGTTTGAACGTCTTAAGAAACATGATCGGATGTGTACTACGATAAATTGGTTATATTTAATGCATAGGTAACTACTAATGAGGCCATGTTAGGAGCTAGTAGTCGGCTCGACATAGGAAGAGGTAGAAGCTTATAGAGTTAGGGAAGATCGTACACGGCCCTACGAATGGTATTAAGGAATATAACCCGTCATCCATGCAATTGTAACAAACTAATCAACCTGTAAAAGATAGCTAGGGAGTAGTGAAATCTAAGTAAACACATTTTCTCTTATTATTGTTTCCTTCACATTTACTTTAGTTTCATTTTTATTTTATTTTGTTTGCAATTGTAGTAATTTGGGTTAGTTGACTAGCAACTAATTCCGCCAACTCTTCCAAAACCTGAGATTTTTACTTGCTTTCCATAAAATATAAAAATACAAAAAGAATCATCCCTCACCTCTAGACCCAGTTTAATTGAGTTTTAATCCTAGCGAACACTATTCTTTGAGTTGAACGATCAATCCTCCGGTACTTGCCACTATACTATACTACAACGGTCAGGTACACTACCTGGTGGGGATTGCAAGCTTCTCAAGGTCCCTTGAGAGGTAAAACCGTTTGCAAGGTTGCAAAACCACGCATCATTCACACACGACACAACTAACTCCTAACCTACACACTAGGACACCACACACCATACAATAATTACATGACCTAATCTAGTTACAAGACTTCTTGGATCTACATCACCATCCAAGTTCACACAAATAACCCCATCCTCGACTCACACACAAGTCGGAAATATTACAAGACCTATTCTAGTTACAACACCTTGGGAAGATTAGAATCGTAACACTTGTTACATTTGTGTGTGGACTCTTATAACATCTCGATTCTTCATCTAAGTCGAGAGTTCTTCTCTTACCCATGAGGTAGAGGAAAAATAAAATCATGACACAAGTTACGTTGGTGTGTGGACTCAACAACACTTCAATTCTTGACGACTTCGAGTGTTCTTCTCTTGCACATGATATAGTGGATGACGGGATCACTTATAAACACATACCAAAGAGTTATAGTGATCAAAGATGAAACAGGAAATTTTTGTGCAAACAGGATCAGTTTTTCTGATGAAAATGGGTCAGTATTTATAGCCTGCACGAGGAGCGTCAAACGGTCCCTTAAACCTTGGACGGTCCTTTATCAACAAGGGACCGTCACATAGATTAAGGACCTCCGCGACAGTTTTTGTCCTTTAGTGGTGAAATATTACCTGGTGAAATTTTATCTGATTTAGGCGGGAAATGAGGCCGTTTGGACATTTTGAAATTCAAATTCAAATTTATTTTTCTTATTAAAACATTTCTTTATAAATACAAAAATAATTTGTCTAGTTTATTTTTGTAAAAATATTTTGTCACATTTATAAAATGTAAGGTTTAAGGACAAAAAGGATTTTCTTTGATCACTTAACAAAGTTGGTAAAGTGTTTGTTCATACTTGAGATGATGTCAAGAGACTTTAATGTGTGAACGAGTAACTTGTGCATTTAACGTTATGTGTTACAAGTTACGTGTTTGTCATCATTAAAACATGAAGACACTGTATAGATTAAACGTCATACCGTTTGCACTAACAAACACAAGCAGCGGGTGTTATGTCCTGCATGGTTCGAAAATGAGGGCCACCAACCACACGATCCCTTAAGAACATTTGAAGAATTTTTAGTAGTTACTTAGGAGATCCAGGACACATCAACTCATCTACAATTAAAATCTGATTTGATCGAACACATTTGGAGAAATCTTAGAAATCATCAAGTCAATCGAGAGAATGAAGACGAAGACGGTATTGATGATGACGATGAAGAATTTCTGTGATTTTTTTAATGTTATTTCAATAATTTACGTAATGTTTTTAATGTTTATTTGATTTAGTATTGTAATGTTTTATTTTTAATGAATTTTAAATTTGTTGTTTAAAATATTTGAATTAAAAAAAAAAATAAAATAAAAAAAAAAAAAAATAGGTCACCACTATGGCACTTGAGTCATGTCTGGTCGCCGGAAAGAGAAAGCTGACGTGACAGTGGATGACTTGGGTCACCACTGTGTCTAGCCTTACTGATTAAAGCGGTTACAAACAAAGAAACATGGTATGACTAACGGAATAAGCCATGCTTCTTGTTAAATTAGATGTGCATAAATACACACAAGAGTTATATCCTTAGCATCTAGCAATCGTTTTGAAATGGTTGCATAATAGCAAGGTTGCAAAATTCGCGAATCGGTAGTTGGGCGGTCGACCCCCTTAGCTTATAATCGGTTTAAGCGGGATTAATCGGTTATTAACCAGATTGGCATTTCCGACAAGTTTTCGATATTTTTGGCAAGTTTGAGGTATTCCTGGCAAGTTTTATGTATTTTTAGCAAGATTTTTCTAAAAAACCATCTTGTAATAAATATAAACAACGAATATAAATTATTAAAATAATTTTACGATGAGTTCGGGTATTTTTGGTAAGATTTGAAGGTTTTCGACAAGTCTGACCACCGTTGACCGTCATTAACCACGGTTGACCAATTTGTTTGATTGATTTACAAAAATCAGAAAGGTTAGCGGCCTTGTAGCGTATAGGCGGTGAATAATCGGCCTTGTAGGCCTTGTTTTGCAACACTGATAATAGTATTAGTATGTATATATGCATCACGAGGGGGACACATCATATGATGACTTTGCACATTTGATCCATCTATTTACTATTGCGTGTATGCATTATTGACTTAACAAGACTCTTATGCTTGGTGTTCTTGTTAACGTTGTTCCTACCCTCTTAACAAGACTCCAAAAGATTCAGAGTACAAACATAACTAAGTACACATTTCGGGTAGCCTAAGGAAAGGCTCGGACGACGTTTAGAGGGGATATCTCAGTTAGGGTGCATGAATTTGGGTCTAAGACACGTCCCCTCCTAGATAACTGGTTAGGGCGCATAAATTTGGATCTAAGACACGTCCCTCCTAGATTAACTTGAACCGTTAATATTGTAATTGTTCAAATTTTTCTTTGAATTAGTATTGGTCTTTTTTTTTTAAAACAAATAGTATTGGTCTTGCTTCCTAAGAGAAGAATTGCAAAATATCTAATTTGTAAAAGGAAAAATGGTACGATTATTAGCTAACAGCGACGGTCCCAACTGAAAAGATTCCGATTTATATTGGGCGAAGGCTAAAATGATCTCGAAGGCTAAAATGCATTTGAATTAACAACGATGCCGAAGGCTAAAATGCATTGTCCCTGGACAACGAGTTTATATTGGGCGACTTGTATGAAGATTTTTTCCTGGATTGTAGCTTATAGATAACACATTGCTAGCTGGTCGAACCAAAGAAACCACCATGGACGCACAATAATAGATTCTCGAGTTCAGATGATAAAAGCTATGATGATACTCATGACTATCTTATGAGAATCATGATCTTTCAGTTCTCAAACACCCTATACGCTTTTTATTTTTATTTTTTATTTTATTTATTTATTTATTTATTTATTTATTTTGTTGCATATTTTGATTATCAATCTTATAATAAATGTATCAAAGCTATTCGGCCATTTTGGCTTAGGGGTTGTTTTTAAATTAAGTGGTTTGAAGATATATCTATTTTAACTTTTTAGTTGAGAGAGAAATTTTTGTAAACCTTCTTTACTTTCTTTTGACTTTCAATGCCGGTAAGGTAACCCACCCATTTTTTTTGCAAAGTTAAAACTTAACTCACCCCTCACATTATCTTGCCGCTAGCTCTTATTAAGTGTAAAAGAAACAATCCCTTATATTGTCAACGTCCATGGTGTAACGTATTTTTCTTATTCTATTTTGCATGCTTATTCTATTTTGTAACGTCCATGGTATACCATAGAGAAATAAAATGTCAACGTCGATGGTGTAACGTGTTTTTCGTATTCTATTTTGCTTGCTTGGATAAGCACCAGTTGTAGTTTGTTATTCACAAATATATAGTACGAAGTATAGCACACAGAGAAATAAATGTCAACGACCTCTTTTTCTACGCACGTTGATTTCATACCAAAACAGAAAAATAGACAAGGCTGACGTTCCTTGTTTTCGTTCTCTATTTTAGTACGTTTTTTATTGTATACTATCAAATACAGAAAAACATATACATAAATGAAAATTAAAGTCAATATTGGAATTCTTACAAAAGTCGTAATTCATAATCACCATTTATAATTATTAATTAACGTATTTGAAATACATGCATAGGCTGTATTTGACTATAGCAAAACAGAATTCCTAGTTTCTGTTACAATATTTTATCTTGTTGAAACTGTCAAATAAAAATAAGGGGAAATAGAATATCAGCAGAACCTCCAAATTTTCTTACACAACAAACTCATCTTTCACAAATCTTACATTCTTATCCTTGAATCTTGATGCAAGTTCATGGAATAAAGCATAGCATAGTTTAATCAAACGGAGCACGTAAGGTGTATAGCGTAAAATAATAAGCCAACCCACCCCGTGAGTAGCCTGCTCGACTAGAATCTAAATTCTGAAAGAAAAAAGAAAAAGGGTAAACAGAACAACAGACAGACAAACTACTAGTCATGTTTTCTTTCTGATATTTTCGGATCTAGTTATCTCCAAGGCATACTAGCCATGCCTTGTGGATTGCTGTTATTGCTTTGACCAAGTGGGCTCCCGAGCCCCCCTCCTGAAGACTCACTCAGGCTTCCACCTGCTGGAGCATTGACCACTTCCGCTTCATTACTGCCTCTTGCTGTTGACTGCTCCTGGCTTTTTGGAACAAAACTACCAATGATTACCTGTGAAAAACCAAGCAATGTTTATAAATAATGATGTCTAACAAGCTGTTATCATAAACCTTTGCTTCAAACCTGAACGGGTGATGCCGCAACTAAAATGCCAGCCACATTTCCGCCTAATACACGGCCATCTGGCCCAGATAGTGACACGCTTAACCCACCTGTTCTAATACGCTGACCCTCATTCTCCGACACCATAAATGAACCAGAAAGAGAAAGGATCTCAAAGCGTCCCTGAAAAACCAATTCAGAACAACCTTTAAAGCACCATCCTTTAAAACTTTACACATAGTGATGATTGATTAATAAGGACTACAAAGCACTGGGATTTATATGAACTAAAGAACACATATCCATTAATCTAAAGAACTATAATATAAAGGGTCATAATATAAAAACATACCTCATAGGTGACAGTTCCACCAGAAGTTGTCGCCTGTTGAAGTGTCACGTTGGATATGGCACCACTGGCTGACAGAATGCAAAGAGCTCTTGTGCTATTCTGGGAGAACCAAACAAGTTTCCCCAATATATCCTATATACAAAAAATTAAGAATGTTACTAAAAAATTTCAGTAGTGGGTCAGATTAAGCACTAAGATCAACAACAAATAGATTTCATAGAATCATCAATATTTGGCTCGCAAGTTTTTATCATGATTGTACACACTTAGCAATTAGTTAATCACCGAAACGAAAAACAGAAATATATATGGAACGTTATCAAAGATTAATCCATAAACAAGCTTAATCTTTAACTTAGAGAGTTCACCAGAAAACAATTACACAGATTTTTCAATCAGTTCATCATTATACCAGAGTATAATACCAGGCTAATGAGTATGGCCACGAATAAGGTACACACAAACAATGTTTGCTATTTATTTGTATACTATTGGTCAGAAAAGAGCAAGTGCACCAAATATCTATAAGTGCTCCGATTCATAACACGAAAAACAGAAAAAGGATCAGAGATGCACCTCCCCAGAATTTACATCAAGAATATGTGGCATAAATCCTGCTCCTGGTATGCCTGCAAAAAAAAATGGTTTTGTAAGCAGTAGTGCCAGTAACACTATGATGTAAAAAGATACAATGTTTCCCCTGAAGATCGAGAACACGTACAAGCAAATATTATTAAAAACTAGCCAAGAGATATGCACAGAGTGTGCTGCTGGACAAAGCAAAATAGTTTCCAATCACATCACCTTTACCAGACTCTTGGCAACTGTGTATCATCTTGTTACCGTCCAGAATAAATGCATGCACAGGTTTCACTTATGTCCGTCAAATTGTTTATCCTAATTCATGTCAATAATACCATAAATGGATATGACTTTAACCTCAACTACTATCCGTTCCATACATTATGCACTTTAAAGATTGTCAAAATTTTAAAATAATCCTAGATTATTGGATAAATAAATTATTATATCAAATCGCAAGACTCAAACATTTGTTCTCATATTTGAATATTTTGTAACCAAACACGTTAACCAATATCAATGCACAGGACAAGGCATCGTATCAACATTAATTTGAATCATGTCAAATGAGCCAAAAATTTACTCCGTTAGAAGAAACCTCTCCAACTTCAACTCAATAACATTACCATATATAAGCATAATAAACAAATTTACGCGGCACAAATGATACCACGTCGCATATACCTAACTAACAACATATACATTTAGTACACTATTCTTCGCCTACATCATATATCACGACCTCAGGCGTTATCAAATTCGGCTTCTTTTATCATAACCGTAAGCTTGTATAGAGTACAAAATATACACGTTCATCACATTGTTTTGACCTAGTTAAAAATAAAAATATACTACTACTAAACTAAGTGATTAAACAAATATGAATACCCAAGTTTCAAGATTCTATAAAAAAATTAAATAATACAGTAATACAAAAAGTGACAAAAAGTCTTTAAATATATAAAAAAATAAATAAAGAAACAAATATATATTTAAAAACAATATATATAAACCTGAAGCAACAACAGGGTGGTGTTTATTAGGACTCCCTTTGGGTCTCCCTCTGGGCTTCTTCCCATCCGCCGTCGCTGCCGGAGACTCAAACTCCGCCGTCACAGATACAGATCCATCCACCGGATACTTCCTTGGCCGTCCTCTCTTCCGCTTCGCCTCATACGATACCTCCGGCGGTGCGGTTACTGTCAAGGCATAAGTGTTGTTGTCTCCGGTGTTGGGGTAGCCAGGCGCGTGTGGTCTAAACGCTGTGGTGGTTGTTGTGTCGGAGGTGTAGATGGAGGTAGGTGGTGAAGGTTCGTATGACATGATGTATGAGGATCAGTGGGTGTTTAATTCTCAGTTGTTGTTTTTTGATGATTTAGGTGTTTGTACTTTGTTTGGTTAGATTTTGATTTTACTGGATTTTTGATGGGATAAAATGTAAAAAGATGGATATTTCTATGAGTGTGAAAATTGGTGACTTTGGTGAAACTGTGAAAGTTACAGCTTCTGTTTTTGTAAATTCCTAAAAAAAAAAAAAAAAAAAAAAAAAAAAAAAAAAGTAAAAGTTTCACCCAAGGTTATAAATGGCGCGAGCCAGTATGACCAAGCCTCATGCCTTAGCGGTTAAGGTGAATCTTTTGCGCTTATACGACATGACATAAGGTGACACAATGAAAATATTTATATATTTATATCACATTTCATATGTATCGAGTTTACAAAAAGACGTGGCATAAGATGGCATAAGGTGTGACATGGCGGTATAACCAAACTTTACGCATTTGCGAGGCCTTTGCGGGACCTTCATGTGCCTTTCAGAACCATGGTTTCACCCAAGGCTGTCAAGATCGTGATCCCGCGCAGGATCGTTTTTGTCTTTGCAAGATCGAGATCGTAAGATCGGATCGCGATCCTACGATCCTACCAATTTGTCATATTTTGTAAACAAATGATATACGAGTCAAACTGTTTTACATTTCTACTCAACGTCAAAGATAAATTCATATAATATCCTCTTGAAAATGACAAAGTTCAAATTTCAAACACCAAAGTAATAGTAAAACACAAAAAAGTCAAATTTCAATCGTTACATTAACGATTTAGTGGAATAATATTACATAACATAGGTCCTAAATGTCTCAAAATATACGAGCCATCAACATGATTTCAAGAAAACAAACGTTTCATAAGTGGCATTCCAAAATATACCCTTTGATTAGTTTAATCACAGTGAAGTAAAGTAAATTAAACTATTGAACACTTTTAGACTATAATCTATTTACAAAAGTAGAAAACTATATATAAACTATAATCTATTTAGAAACTAAAACAATAGTGGTTTACTCATTAGACATTAGTAAAACACACGTTTATTTTTTTTGCCTAAGCAAGTGGGATGCACTTAAAAGATTTAAAAAAAAAAAAAAAAAAAAAAAAAAAAAAAAAAAAGGTGAACTCGGATCGCGTGTCGATCCTACGATCTTACGTGCGATCCTACGATCTTACTTACGATCCTACCTCAGATGCAATCCCACCACGATCCTACACGATTTTGACTGGTGTGCACGTAAGATCGTACGATCTTACGTGTAAACTCGCGAGTTTGACAGCCTTGGTTTCACCTATCTACCAGTAATGGTAATCGATAACGACCACGGCCGCCACAGCTGTATTAACGCGAATTTAGCACGATTTTTTTAGTGTCCAAGTTAGTTTAATAGAGCGACCGCGGTCAACATAAAAACATACCCACTTAACACAAATATGCCTCATAAAAATAATTTAATAATGACACTCTCACAAACAATACTCACACATACCACGACCACGACTAAGTAGGTGTAATGGGTGACCGGGGTGCATCTAATGCCAATGTTAATGTCTTGGTTGGTTGACCCCAACCGCATTAGTGACTGCGGTTTATCCATTAGCTCAAATGAATTGGTGACCGATTACCCCAACATTTTCAATGTTATGTTTGGCTTGCCAACCGTAAGTTTCATTCTCCTTTGGGGTATATTTTTTTTTTATTAGTTTTTGTGCTGTATGGCGGTCGCCTTATTAGCAAATTATTGTCGGGTGCAGTTTTAGAGAGAGAAAGCTGATGTGACGCTAATGTGACAGGCGGTGAGCACAATATTTATGATTGCGATTAGCATTAGTCAGATGAGCATAATGTAAGAACCCGTAATTTTCCAAGTTATTAATTTCCTGTAAGACCGAAAATTTTATTATAAATGTTATATTCAATATTTTCAATCATTTTATTTTTGCCTTCATTTAAATTATAAAGCAACGACTAATATTTCCAAACAACCAATGTGGCAAAAATCACGTTTTATTTCACAAAAACCACACGCGTACCGACACCGCGATAGTATGGCATAAGTCTAATAATTAAATACCGGGATTCAATAAAACCCGAGGCTCATTTAATTTCCCTCGGGCATTACAAAATCAAAAGCGTTTCCACACCTCACTTTCATTTCACCCTTCACCTCTTAATTTATACACACACTTTAAATAAATACCTAAAACAAAATTATATTACAAATAAATAAAATACAAAAAAAAAAAAAGGATAAGCCGGTTATATATTTGTTTATCTTGTTGCTCATCCCCACAAACCCACAGACTCGGTCCTCTTTTTCCTCTATTTCACTGCCTCCTCTCCCACGCTCCCTCTGCTCAGATCGGTCCCCCTCTCCTCACCTTCCTCTGCACTGATAACACCCCCACCCCCTGAATCCCATCAGACCTGCTACAAGAAGACAGGAGGGCCCTTATTTGGTCCAAACTCAAGGTCAACGCAAGCCACCAAGGGGTGTTATGTCGATAAGAGGACAATTACCCGTTTTCGATTAAGGTTCAACTGTCAAATAAGGATAAGGGAATCAAACCCACCTTGTTTTCATTCTTTTTAAACCCCATCGATTCATACAAGCAAGTCACATTCAATCTCACAAAATAATAATAATAATAATAATAATAATAATAATAATAATAATAATAATAATAATAATAAGGGTTTTCTGAGGAGACTTGCTTGGAATTGGAGTTGGGCTCATAGTGTTCGAAAAAGTTCTTGCTGTTCTTCTTTCAATCAGTTCGAGTTGTAAGAATTCAATCCTTGTTTTGATATTTGATTTGATTATACTCTAGATGTTATCGAAATTTCGTTGTTATCTTGTTTGGATCTAATATGAATCAAAGCAGTTTTCTTATTACAATTACTATTCAAATGGTGGTATTGTGTTGTGTGGCACTTAAAAACTAAGAAAAAGTAAAAACGAATTCACTTGGCTCATAATCAGAAGCGTTAAATTTTGAGATGTGTTGTTTCGAACCCCTTAGGGAAAAATCGTTTCGATATTGCGTTAAAACCATTTAGTCAATAGGTTGTTACATGTTCGATGTGCTTGAGTCACGCTATATCTAAACGGTGTCGAGGCGTGTTGCGGTTCGCTTTGTTTATCGTATTCATTTAATCCGCTCCAAGTCGTAATTGCTACGTCCTCTTAATTGGTATGTTTGCTTTGGTGCACATTATGTTGAAGAGTTGAGTTGAGAGCAAAATAGTTTAAACAAAACTCTACTAAACGACTATCTTGGTTAACCGTCTTGGTCGTGTGTTTGTGGAGCCGAGAAGTGATAAACCAAAAGAGTCAAAACATATTTTTGGTCTAAATTATTGTCGAAGTCAAAATTTTTGCAACTATGTTGCGCAGTAGGAAAATGAAGGTGCAGGCTACTATATTGTTTTCTTTGGGTACTAGTCTTGGGCCGAAGCCCATTAGTTATTCAGGCCCTGATTAACTCGGGTCCGTTTTTTTTTTTTCTATCAGACCACTTCACCATGTTTATGAGTGCGTTTGATTTGGTATAAAAGGAAGATATATATAACAACATGTGTAACAAATGGTGTAGTATAACTATAAGTGGCTCATCATTTTAATCAAGCCACAACTACTTGTTTTCTTTAACTCGACTCACGACTCACTCGTCTCGCCTACTCCCGACATTACTTCACCAATCACACTTCTACATAATAGATTATAAACTATAAATGAAACATAACTTTCAAGTCATTAGTTATTAATAAAACTAACTCACGGGTCATTATTTTCAAGACATATTAAAACTATGCAAAATTTATTGTTTTTATAACAACAATTTATTATTAACGACATCTAGCCACCTCATAAAAAATAAAATATATGTGCGGGCCATGCCTGATTTTCTAGAAACCCTACATTTATAATTTATTACAAGTGTATTTTTGAAACCTTTTTAAATAAATGTATTACTTAAACTATAATTATTACACACTTTTATTACTAGTTAATAATTAGCTAGATACATATAAAAATATAGACTTCTAAACAACATTATTATAAACCGAGCTAGTCTATCATTTATTTGTGATTGTTTGCCGTACATCGTCTATCAGCTATCATCGAACCAAGGACTTATTCGTCTTAATATTTTGATACCTTATACTTATATACTTAAGCACTTCTGAGAGCCAATGCAAGCCAATATCTACCAAACTATTTCTAAACCTAAATACTGCCACACAAGCAACAATAACAAAAACGTTTTGAAAACTTTAAACTTATTTACGTTCATCGAGTCTTAAACTAGAAGTGCGAACTAAATTTGCCATACTAATCTAGGTCACGCGTCGGAGCTACCACTTACCATTTGAATCTATTGCATTCCTGCTACTATTGCTGAGGTGAGTTCATAGTCCCACTTTTTACTATGTTTTCAAATCCCGTGGGGAGATACATGCTATAAATCTGAACACAAGTGTTTTTCTGTATGCTATCCTGATTGATATTGCCTAAGTTACCGCTTTTGCCAAAAGTCCCTCATATCATGACCCATTAATCACTTGCGAGTGAACGCGAATATAGTGAATAGATCTATTGGCAGTTGACGCCCTATTTGAAGTTAGCCTGGAATGGTAACCGAATGCACTATATTCGAATAACTTAGGAACTGGCAAACTCCTATTACCCGAGGGCCCTATTACCTGCATCATATTATTATGTATAGGCTTCTATCCCACAAGATTTTTATATATCTCTTATGGCAGCATAACAGTGTTAAGGTTTGCGTGTCATGAGACTTAGAGCAATATCCTACATTACGATGTTACTGTTTTACTTCTATTTGGCTTGTGTTCAAATTATTATAACTTAAACACTGTGGATTCACTCAACCTTTGTGTTGACCCTTTTAGCATGTTTTATCTCAGGTAACTAAATAGCATCTATGGCACGGAGTGGATCAGGGCACCCTTTTTGAATTTCACCCAGAAAATGTTATCATTCACTTTTATTCAAAACATTTTCATTGTGTATTTCTAAACTCATTAAACCCATTGTGGCTACTCTAATTTTATGCTTGATGAATGATAACAAATTTTCTCAAAACGACTCTTTTATGTCGTTTTCTATGATTATGGCAATGTTTCTATGAAGTAATACCCCGATTAGACTTCCGCTGCTTCAGTTCGATTTTTGGTGTGTTACAGATTGGTATCAGAGCCATGGTTATATAGAACCAATTGATTTTTCAAAACACTGGACTATAACCACATTTTCAAAACAAATCATTTACCCCTTACTACCCTATGCCCTCCGTGCCAACATTTTATCAAACATCATGCATAGAGATTTGCTTAGTAGATAATGCACCAATTTTAGACATCATGCATTGAGATTTGCTTGGCAGATGATGCATAACTTTTAGACATCATGACTAGTAGATATTTCGAATTAAATGACTTATAATTACTATTACCGGGTTATTACAGTACCATGCCTTCGGCTTCGCACCCCATTACCTTATCATCAGATTCGGACATTACGGACGCCATGTCTTCAACTGTCGTACTAATGCCACCAGTGATTACTGCCCCTACTGCACTGGTAGAGGCATCCGAGGAAACTGAGCCCTTCGAGGAAGGTGAAGTTACCCCTTCACGACACACCACTGTACCTACATTGTTCACACCACCTATTATACCCGCTATGCTTATCAGACCCGGGATGAGTATCCCACCCCATTGCATTTTCCAATACCACCCCACTGGACCCAAGATGGTACACACCATGAGCTGCCTAGTGTGCCCACTCATCTGCCACCACCATTATGGACTCCTGGCTTGCATACCTACGAAGACTTGGAAGACACATTAGGGATAGTACCACGACCATCACGACCACCACATCATGCCACCACTGAGGACCCGCCTAGAAGAGCATTGGGCAATTCTTAGACTACACTATTATCATTAGTAGCTTCTATCCTAGCCACGGGATGTGTGGCCAAATTAGTGACACTTGTAATGCCTTTTTGTTGTATAACAAATTGAGAAAAGTTATCATTTGGACATGTGGATTGATTATGCTATGTATCGATATTTGCCTTTAAGAGCGAATATTTTCCGTCATGTATTCACGTGTGTGGTGATTGTATCTACTCATATTGTGACTATATTATGGTTGTCATTTATTCTGCTCTTATCCTGGTTGAGCTAATCTCATTTTATGACATACGTCTACTAATGGGAACATCCTTACTATGTCTCACTCTCCCTTCCTTCTAATATGTACTTCCCTACAAACCTTGTCGTATTTCATAAAATTTGTGTACGGTTATCTTGAGCTGTGAGCTTATTTGTTCACAACTATCTGCAATCCCCTACCAAACTAGATGTGTCAACCGTCGCCCATTGCACTCCATATTTTACTACTTATCTTACAAACTATTATTATACCATTTTACGAACTAATACTATGCAGCAGACAAATTTGACACCTTACTACTATCAACAAAACAGTTCACTAACATTTTATAAATTACCTTTCACTATGTTACAAGCTGATTTAATATCCTCTTAAGAAATACCTTACTAAACTAATAACAAGACTCACTATCAACTTATAAATTGTGTTATTAGCCTCATATAAACCACTTTGTGAACACCTTGCACACCATTTTGTAAAAACATTTACTATCACCTTATAAACCATTTTACACACGATTTATCGCTATCCCATTAATCAGTTCGCCACTCTCTTACAAACTACTTTCACAATGAACCACTTTGCTTCCAATTATCGAATATTTGACTACCTCACTACCCTCTTATAAAAATAATAGAGTAAATTACATGGTTGGTCCCTGTGGTTTATACAAAGTAACAAGTTTCGTCCCTCTCTTTTAAAAGTTGCATGGTTAGTCCCTAAGTACGTAAACAAATAACACCACTGGTCCCTTGGTTTAACTGGTGTTAACTAAGGTTAGTTAAAATTTACAAGTTAGCCCCCTTTGGTTAAATAGCGCTGCATCGTTAATCCTTTGGTTAAATAGCGCTGCATCGTTAATCCTTTGGCTAAATAGCGCTGCATCGTTAATCCTTTTAACGTTTTCGCCCGTTTTTGTCCGTTTTTTTTACGTTTTCGACCGTTTTTGTCCGTTTTTTTTTTTGTTTTCGACCGTTTTTGTCCGTTTTTTTTTACGTTTTCGCCCGTTTTTGTCCGTTTTTTTTTTGTTTTCGCCCGCTTTTGTCCGTTTTTTTTGTTTTCGCCCGTTTTTGTCCGTTTTTTTACGTTTTCACACTTTTTTGTCCGTTTTTTTTTTGTTTTCGCCCGTTTTTGTCCGTTTTTTTTACGTTTTCGCCCGTTTTTGTCCGTTTTTTTTTTGTCCGTTTTTTTTACGTTTACACACTTTTTTGTCCGTTTTTTTTTTGTTTTCGCCGTTTTTGTCCGTTTTTTTTACGTTTTCGCCCGTTTTTGTCCCTTTTTTTTTGTTTTCGCCCGCTTTTTTTCCGTTTTTTTTTGTTTTCGCCCGTTTTTGTCCGTTTTTTTTTACGTTTTCACACTTTTTTGTCCGTTTTTTTTTTGTTTTCGCCCGTTTTTGTCCCTTTTTTTTACGTTTTCGCCCGTTTTTGTCCATTTTTTTTTTGTTTTCGCCCGTTTTTGTCCGTTTTTTTTACGTTTTCGCCCGTTTTTTTTGTTTTCGCCCGTTTTTGTCCCTTTTTTTACGTTTTCGCCCGTTTTTGTCCGTTTTTTTACGTTTTCGCCCATTTTTGACCGTTTTTTATATTTTCGCCCGTTTTTGTCCGATTTTTTTTGTTTTCGCCCGTTTTTGTCCGTTTTTTTTGTTTTCGCCCGTTTTTGACCCTTTTTTTTACGTTTTCGCCCGTTTTTGACCCTTTTTTTTACGTTTTCGCCCGTTTTCGCCCGTTTTTTTTTGTTTTTGTCCGTTTTTTTATGTTTTCGCCCGTTTTTGTCCGTTTTTTTTTGTTTTCGCCCCGTTTTTGTCCGTTTTTTTTTACGTTTTCACACGTTTTTGTCCTTTTTTTTTACGTTTTCGCCCGTTTTTGTCCGTTTTTTTTTGTTTTCGCCCGTTTTTGTCCCTTTTTTTACGTTTTCGCCCGTTTTTGTCCGTTTTTTTTTGTTTTCGCCCGTTTTTGTCCTTTTTTTTACGTTTTCGCCCGTTTTTGTCCGTTTTTTTACGTTTTTTTTTTAGAAAAAATATTTTAGAAAAAATATTTTAGAAAAAATATTTTTTTTTACCCAATTTTTTTTCGAAAAAAATATTTTAGAAAAAATATTTTTTTTTACCCAATTTTTTTTCGAAAAATATATTTTAGAAAAAATATTTTTTTTTACCCAATTTTTTTTCGAAAAATATATTTTAGAAAAAATATTTTTTTTTACCCAATTTTTTTTCGAAAAATATATTTTAGAAAAAATATTTTTTTACCCAAATTTTTTTTTCGAAAAATATATTTTAGAAACCTTTTTTTACCCAATTTTTTTTTCAAAAATATTTTTTTCGATGATTATTTAAAAAAAATTCAAAATTATATTTAGACAAAAGACGGACGAAAACGTAAAAAAAAACGGACAAAAACGTGTGAAAACGTAAAAAAAAAACGGACAAAAACGGGCGAAAACAAAAAAAAACGGACAAAAACGGGCGAAAACATTAAAAAACGGACAAAAACAAAAAAAAAACGCGCGAAAACGGGCGAAAACGTAAAAAAAGGGTAAAAAACGGGCGAAAACGTAAAAAAAAAGGGTCAAAAACGGGCGAAAACAAAAAAAAACGGACAAAAACGGGCGAAAACGTAAAAAAACGGTCAAAAACGGGCGAAAACGTAAAAAAAGTGACAAAAACGGGCGAAAACGTAAAAAAAGGGACAAAAACGGGCGAAAACAAAAAAAACGGACAAAAACGGGCGAAAACGTAAAAAAAAACGGACAAAAACGGGCGAAAACAAAAAAAAAAGGACAAAAACGGGCGAAAACGTAAAAAAAAGGGACAAAAACGGGCGAAAACAAAAAAAAAACGGACAAAAAAGTGTGAAAACGTAAAAAAAACGGACAAAAACGGGCGAAAACAAAAAAAAACGGACAAAAGCGGGCGAAAACAAAAAAAAACGGACAAAAACGGGCGAAAACGTAAAAAAAAACGGGACAAAAACGGGCGAAAAAAAAAACGGACAAAAACGGGCGAAAACAAAAAAAAACGGACAAAAGCGGGAGAAAACAAAAAAAAAACGGACAAAAACGTAAAAAAAACGGACAAAAACGGGCGAAAACAAAAAAAAAACGGACAAAAACGGGCGAAAACGTAAAAAAAAACGGACAAAAACGGGCGAAAACGTTAAAAGGATTAACGATGCAGCGCTATTTAGCCAAAGGATTAACGATGCAGCGCTATTTAACCAAAGGATTAACGATGCAGCGCTATTTAACCAAGGGGGGCTAACTTGTAAATTTTAACTAACCTAGTTAACACCAGTTAAACCAAGGGACCTGTGGTGTTATTTGTTTACGCACTTAGGGACTAACCATGCAACTTTTAAAAGAGAGGGACGAAACTTGTTACTTTGTATAAACCACAGGGACCAACCATGTAATTTACTCAAAATAATAAATGGTGTCGCTATCAACATACAACCCACTTTACGAACTACCCCACAAACTATTTTATTTCAATGCAATAAACCAAATTTGCTGCCCTACTACTACCCTATAAACCAACAAACGTTTTTACCAACATCTTGTAAACTATGTTGCAAATACCTTACAAGTTTTACTGTTGATTTATAAGATATTTTGCCCCTTTAAACACCACATTAACTACTGATTTATAAAAACAACAAATTGCATTGCTAACGCTCTACAAACTACATCGCAGATGCACCATAAACCTATTTGCTGTCATCCTACGAACTATTTTACTACCATAAAAATCAAAAACCGTGACCTTACTACCCTCTTATAATAAAATGAATTGTCATTGCTCTGTAAATTATTTCACAAATTATTTTACAAACTATTTTATCATATGTTTCGCTACTTTAATACTACTTCGTAAACAAACAAACGGGTTCGTCAGAATTTTGTAAACTAAGTTACGGTTACCTTAAAAATTTTCACTATCATTAAAAAAAAAAAAAGAAAAAAAAAAAAAAACTATTTTGCTCCCTTGTGAACTACTATAGATACTGTCTGGTCAAACGATAAATTGCGTATTTATTTCCCTATAAAGTATTTCACAGTTCTTTACCAACCATTTTACTGCTATATCACGAGCTACCCTACTACTATATCACGAACCAAACCACAACCTTGCTACAATCTTGCAATTAATAAACTGAATCCCTATTACTCTATAAACTATCCTACACATCGTTTTATAAGCTATTTTTGCAATCACCTTACAAACTAAATCCTCTTTGAAAAGTATTTTGAACTACTACTTCATGAACAGGATAACCGATACTTTCTTTTAAACTAAACCCAACATTGCATCGTTGAACCTTAATTATACAAAGCCTGATCACCTATGTATAATTCAGGTATGACCATGCTATGCTAGGAATAGTTAACAATTTTTTTTATTTTATGAAAAGTCAAACCTTCTATTTCTATTTTTGAGAAAACACAAAAGTTGTGCAAGTCATGGGCATCCGCACCAAGAAGCAAAATGACCAAATAGACTTTGATACCCCCTTATCACATAAATTCAGCCGTATCTCGCTTCACATTCTAACTTGAGAGGTCAAGCTACATCATCAAGCGTCATAGAGCAACCTACCAACGAACATAGCCACAATCAATGGATTGTCTACAATCATGACCATAAGAATTCGTGCGAAACTTAACCTTATGACATCTCGCTTTACTTCATGTCCCCTGAATTCGAAAAATTCCACCGTCAAACAAACAACCTCTAAATTCAATAACCACCGAATGACTTATAACCCCCAAGAGTGACTAAGACATACCTTCACTCAATGTCAATTGCGATGACAATTACATTCACACCCTTAATCACAACCGTACCTTCTGCGTTGGACACAAAGTAACTACTGGACAACCAACTGATTGCTAGTAACAATCTACACCATTATTCAAGACTTCACCCTCCACGATTAGTGTAAAACGTGCCCCAGAACTATCCATCTGACTGCTAATAAGAACTGACACAATCTTTAGAGGATGCACCCTAAACCTACTAGATACCCATAAGACATCGACCTAGTATCCACAGAACTCGAGGCTTAGACATTTATTTTATGGTCTGATTGTTGAAATACCATAAATCATCTACGATGAGCAACTCGTCTGCGTACCTTATGGTAATAAGATCTTAACAATACGAAGAGGACCCCTCGATGAAGGTCAGGAGTGAAGAGACCAATAGAACTTTTGAAAAGGACTAGAAACATACAATAGGCTGACTTATAACCTAAAGAAAGTCGTAAGAACTTACGGAGTAACCCGCGCCACTATTTTTCTTTGGAACAATTTCCAAATCTTTCAATAATTATTTGAGGATGTTAACCTGACTGTGACATAATAGTGACCCAAAACACCGTTGTTCACTGAGCCAAACCTTAGAGGTAAAAATCAAACATCTCTGTCCGCGACTAGTAATGACAAGATACCATGACTTGACACTATTCTGTCAATGCACGATTCACCCTCTCCGCACCATGTAATTAGTCTCCCTCGTAAGTAATGGATACCTTGGATGGTACTATCAATATATAACCACCTTTACAACCTTGTACCTTATAAGAGTTCTAGGTTATTCAGCCCCAAGAACCTATTTTGATATGTCCTCACTTCCACACCAAGGTGCCAATAAGTCTTAACATACCGAACGACCGCCAATACACAACTTTCACTTGAAACCAAGGAAAACACCTCCTGACATAATATCCAATTGATTCATTCATTTCAGACCACTAGCATAACAAAATAAGTCAGGATACCTTCCAGTACTACCAAAGTAGATTAAGTCCCATATTTATACACTTCACCCGACATTTAGCCACCAAACACTAGCAAGCACTAGAAACTAGGCTATACCCTTAAACCTTTAAAAATTTATATGTACCCAGCTATACCTACTTCCTTGATGTTTTCACTCTTAAGGAACTTTTCCTAAAACCCGTAGTGATATTTTTCTAAAATACTTAATTTAACGGGTTAAAAATTTTTGTCAAACCTTACCAAACTTTCGTATATTAAGGAACATCTAAATGTTGATTTTTGTGAAATTGTCTTGTCTGCACCACGTTTAAAAATCAAAAAAAAAAAAAAAAAAAAAAAAAAAAAAAAAAAAGGCTCTACTAAACTTAAATTTTTTTTAGTGTATTATTATACACAACTATTAACCCCAAACAGAGAAATTTGTGTCTTCTGAACTATTGATTTGGGGTAGTTCGTGTAAACGCTTACCCCAAATAAAAATCTCAAAATTTTTTTATACCTCTAAGTAGGAAAACATAGAATTCCTGGACAAATCCTAGGAATAAACCTCGAAAACAACCGCTGCACCTAAATACCACCTGACCGGCTTAATATTGACAATAGCGATAGGCCATACCTTGACACCATTCATTCGAAGTACAACCTTCCCACTCACCCTGTAAGATAAGATCCTCACACTGATAGAAACATGTTGGATTAAGTAATCAATTACTCAAGAGACAATCTACTCTTTCAGAAATTTTAGATAACTTTATCATTTTAGGACATAATATCACTTTTACTTTGGGACGATAAGAGGTCGCATATGACCGTAAGACCTTTAGCTTCCATCTATATCAAGACATCCCTCGACATAGCACCCACTTGAGTCAGACCACTAATACCATAGTTCTGCCTTAATGAGTTGAGCACTTAGAATCACAAGCATTATCTGATAATAACTTCTAAACGTTCCTAATCATTGGCATCCGATTCTGCCCTTAGAATCCCTTGAAATTTCAAGTTGGAAATAGAGCTATGTTAAAGTTCTCGCCTTGGAAAGGCGTGATACGATTTAGGAAAATAGGGAAATAAACCCGAGGTACACCGGTCCATTTAAGATCTGTCTATCCGATGAATCACTCGTCTAGAGGAAATTCAATTCGACGACAAACTCAACTTTGTTGAAGAACCAGCCGAAATCATAGACTGTGGTGTCAAGCGTTTGAAACTGAGCCGCATTCCCATCGTCAAGGTTTGATGGAACGCTAATAGTGGACCATAGTACACATGGGAGCGTGAAGACCGAATTCGTGCTAAATATCCACACCTATTCACCGAGACAACCCCAACGACTACCACAGACTAAGAATTCCGGGACGGAATTCAGAATTAGGGGTAGGTACTGTAAGAACCCGTAATTTTCCAAGTTATTAATTTCCTATAAGACCGAAAAATTTATTATGAATGTTATATTCAATATTTTCAATCATTTTATTTTTGCCTTCATTTAAATTATAAAGCAACGACTAATATTTCCAAACAACCAATGTGGCAAAAATCACGTTTTATTTCACAAAAACGACACGCGTACCGACACCGCGATAGTATGACATAAGTCTAATAATTAAATACCGGGATTCAATAAAACCCGAGGCTCGTTTAACTTCCTTCGGGCATTACAAAATCAAAAGCGTTTCCACACCTCACTTTTATTTCACCCTTCACCTCTTAATTTATACACACACTTTAAATAAATACCTAAAACAAAATTATATTACAAATAAAAAAAATACAAAGAAAAAAGGATAAGCCGGTTATATACTTGTTTATCTTGTCGCTCATCCCCACAAACCCACATACTCGGTCCTCTTTTTCCTCTATTTCACTGCCTCCTCTCCCACGCTCCCTCTGCTCAGATCGGTCCCCCTCTCCTCACCTTCCTCTGCACTGATCACACCCCCACCCCCTGAATCCCATCAGACCTGCTACAAGAAGACAGGAGGGCCCTTATTTAGTCCAAACTCAAGGTCAACGCAAGCCACCAAGTGGTGTTATGTCGATAAGAGGACAATTACCCATTTTCGATTAAGGTTCAACTGTCAAAGAAGGATAAGGGAATCAAACCCACGTTGTTTTCATTCTTTTTAAACCCCATCGATTCATACAAGCAAGTCACCTTCAATCTCACAAAATAATAATAATAATAATAATAATAATAATAATAATAATAATAATAATAATAATAATAATAATAATAATAATAATAATAATAATAATAATAAGGGTTTTCTGAGGAGACTTGTGTCACACCCCCAAAATCGGGTCCAGCGAAAGCATACGTGTAGCTGGGGTGTAACTCAATCGGTAACACAACACAAGTACAAAAATGGTTTTCACTTTAATTATTTAGAATAAAATCGTTTAATCAAAATGTTGAATTTACATCGTTAAAAGTAGTGCGGAAGTAGGCCCTTAAAATAGTTTAAAACGGTCCCCATATAAATAATCAGAGTCTTCTATGACCATGCCATGCCCTGCCAAAACCTCCAGTAGCGTGCCATAGGTTAAAACCTGAAAATACATGCTAAAGTGTCAACACGAGGTTGGTAAGTTCATAGAGTTTGTTTAACAAATAAAGTTTATAGTAAAGTGATCACACAGCAAAGGCATCGTAAATCCACTCAGTTACAAGTCCCGCCATAAGAGACTTGTAACCTGTGTGTTTACAACCCACTGCTAAATAGTTTATGTCTAGTTGTCAAGCACAAGTGGTCAATATAATATGTCAAATTGTCAATCATATGTACGTGTATCATAGTAGTTAAAAGTGTAAACGTCACCACAAGGGTCTTCCGACATATAGTCAGGATGCACAACACACCTCTAGGGTCTTCCAACAACTTACGGTTGGGATGCATCCAAATTAATGGCCTTCCAATACCGTAGTATTAGGATGTATTCAAATTAATGGCCTTCCAATACCGTCGTATTAGGATGCTGCTCCGTCGACAGGGGAGACTTTATAATGCTGCTCCGAACAAGGGAGACTTCATAGTGTTGCTCCGAACAAGGGAGACTTTAAGTCAAAGTACGTACGGTACATAAGTTCAAAAGTTTAAGTCAAGTTCAAAAGGTCAAGACAAGTCATAAGTTCATAATAAAGTTCAAGTCAAAACCATGTTTAAAGAGTCAAGTAATAGTTCAAGTAAAAACGAGCATGTATTCTCCCCCAAAAGTTGACAAAACAATTTAAAAGAGTAGGGGCTATGACTCACCTGGTGCGATAGCTACGATGACAAAAGTGGATACACAGAAATGAGGTTCGATCTCTAACCGCAACCTAATATGAACGATAACGATCTACTTAGATCATGAAAGGATGAGAAGAATATGCATGCACATGATACCTATACCACTCGTATGATTTTAAAACATGTATAATCATCGAAAATTGTATTTATGTTGTCGTGCCAAGTCATACTGTATTTTACATTTATATATGGTGTAACGTTGTTCTATAATAGTCGTTTGGTGAAAACTGGTGAAAATAACTTTTCGTCGTAAAATATAGTACTTGTTAATTTCTGAAAACGGCCAAAAGTGGCCCCGGAAAACTAGTCGCAAAACAGTGTGTACTGAGAGTTAGGGGACAAACTCAGCATTTTTGGAAAGCTTGTTACAGTATCTAAATATGTTCCTTAGTGAAATTTTACCCATTGCGTCTAGATTTTAAGATAAATGGTCGCAAAGTATGGCATTTAGGCCAAAACTGTCATTTCTGGGTAACTTTAAGTGGCTGTAGTTTATTTATTAAAAGTCCAAATGTTAAACGGCCAACTGATTTAGAAAGTATTACAGGAGTACTAACTTTTGTTCCTTGGTGTGCCGACTCCAGAAATGAGTCTATTGACGGGAAATTGGCTCCAAACATGGGCGTTTGTGAATATTGTAAAGTGTAAGTGCTGTCAAAATAATATATGTTTTGCCGTTATAGAAACGTGAATATCTTTGTCGTCGTAAGTCCGTTTTACTCGTTCTTTATATCCACGGAATCGTGGGAAAAATACTAACATATTTTTGATAAGTCGGGATGGCTAGATTTAGTTTTACGCCTCGAAACAGTCGTGACAACTGTTCATCAGCAAAGGATTTCCAGAAAAATAGTTTTCGTCGTTAACTTTGTAAAAATCATAACTCCTTCGTTATAAGCTCTTTTTAATCGATTCTTTCGCCTACGGCTTCGTTTTTGAAAGTATTTTCTAAAAATATTGTCAAAGGGTACTGTGTAAAAATGGATTTTTCTGGGTTAACCAAAATGGGACAGAAGGTATATTTACTTGTTCAAAACCCATTTTCAAGACTTCAATCTAGTTTCTAACATCACCAAATCACTTTCAAACACCACAAAGCTAGTATAATCCTACCATACACCTTCTTAGGGTGTCATGGGTTCCTAAACATCATCACCAAGCTACTCTAACAAGGATCTAACAATAATCTATTTCTAGAGTTCAAAAGTTAAATATATACATAAATGAGTGGTATAACTAACATATGCATGTAGATCTTGGATAGGAATCATATGATCATCAAAATAACATGAAGAAATTATGAACAAAAGTTTGACAACTTACATAGAAAGATTATAGAGCTTGGATGAGTAAAACCTTAGAAACCTTGAGTTTTTATTACAAAACTCAAACAAGAACAACAAAAGGGACTAGAAAATGACTTGATCTTGGAAAACCCATGGTTTCTTCCTTGTGTTCTTGGTGTGATCGAACCATATAGAGAAAGAAAGGAAGAGAGAAAATGAAGAAAAGTTGTTTTTAGATCTAGTGAAAATGAAGAGAAAAATATCTAGGTTAATGTTATATATATTATTGTTAGACAAGATCCACAATTTTGGGGCTAGGGGGGGGGGGGGGGCATTTGTCAAAGGGTGGATGGGATTGGATGATTTTTGTGTATTATTGTGTTGATATGGCTAGATATTATTAGTTTTAGGTGATACCGGGTACCGAGTTAACTAAAAATAGATATTAACGAGATAAAATAAAATATAATGAAGTTGTAAAAGTTGTAAAATAATATTCCTGATGAGAATTGGAAGTTAAAATAATGATCGGGTTGAAATATCGCAAACCGACGAAGTAATAAGCTCCGACCGGAAAACTTAACAGTTGATTTGAAAACACCGGGCAAATTAATAATATAATTTTTATATCATTATTATGAGTATAAAAATATGTTAGGACCATAGTTGGGATTATCGGATCAATTATTCAAAATAATAGCTCATAAGATAACGTTTATTAGGTAAATAACCGTACGTATACAGAAATGACGCAGCTCACGTATAAATGACAAATTTTCTCCTGTGGTGAATAGTGTTTTATGAATAGTAAAATTTTTGAACTCTTCTCAGAATCACAAACTGACTCCGAAAAAGATGAATAGTAAAATGATGAATAGTGATCGATGAATAGTAACTGATGAATAGTAAATGTGAAAGTTCGGGAAAAGACCAGAATTTACGAGTTGTGACAGTCTCTACCCCTTAAGGGAACTTCGTCCCGAAGTTCAGTTAACATAGGTCTCCGAAGTGTTATAAAGGTGAAGATTCATGAGATGAAATGACCAGTTGACGTGCTTCCAGGCGGCGGTTCACAAGGTGAGGAAAAGTATAAGCGTTCTGACAACGAGGGTATACACACACATAAATGAAGCATTTGGAAATTGAGTTGAGGATTCAATCTAGACAAAATTTTATGATAACCATTCTCAGTGTTGCAAAATTCATTTCTGAGTCGGATATAGGTAGTCAGCCTATGTCCCACTATCCCGGGTTGAATATAGGTGACTAGTCTATATTCCACCGAGGTTCCATGGATTTTGAAATACTCAGCTCAGTTATACTAAGACTATGTCCGTCACAAATACCAAGACGTTTAGAAAGACTAAGGCAGGTGACCAAACTCGAGGTCAAATGATGAAACTATGCAAGGAAAGACATAACGCAGTGACATATATGATACGTGAACATGCTTATGAAAGACAATGATAGTTATCAACTAGAATAAGTGAGTATAATATACCAGATAATGAGACACAAATCTCATCACCTAAGTCAGCAACAAACCACAATGAGGCTTCAGCTTGGCAGGCAGGCACGTGACGGTCATAGGGTTAAGTTTTTCGTAAAAGTAGCTATAGTCTAGGTTTTAAAAACACTTAGTTCGCTATAGCCAAAGCTCTGATACCAATCTGTCACACCCCCAAAATCGGGT
Organism: Artemisia argyi; assembly: GCA_030686995.1. NCBI lineage: Eukaryota > Viridiplantae > Streptophyta > Magnoliopsida > Asterales > Asteraceae > Artemisia > Artemisia argyi. Next base: position 103,183,416 of record CM060704.1, on the reverse strand, counting down.
CCAGCGGAAGCATACGTGTAGCTGGGGTGTAACTCAATCGGTAACACAACACAAGTACAAAAATGGTTTTCACTTTAATTATTTAGAATAAAATCGTTTAATCAAAATGTTGAATTTACATCGTTAAAAGTAGTGCGGAAGTAGGCCCTTAAAATAGTTTAAAACGGTCCCCATATAAATAATCAGAGTCTTCTATGACCATGTCATGCCCTGCCAAAACCTCCAGTAGCGTGCCATAGGTTAAAACCTGAAAATACATGCTAAAGTGTCAACACGAGGTTGGTGAGTTCATAGAGTTTGTTTAACAAATAAAGTTTATAGTAAAGTGATCACACAGCAAAGGCATCGTAAATCCACTCAGTTACAAGTCCCGCCATAAGAGACTTGTAACCTGTGTGTTTACAACCCACTGCTAAATAGTTTATGTCTAGTTGTCAAGCACAAGTGGTCAATATAATATGTCAAATTGTCAATCATATGTACGTGTATCATAGTAGTTAAAAGTGTAAACGTCACCACAAGGGTCTTCCGACATATAGTCAGGATGCACAACACACCTCTAGGGTCTTCCAACAACTTACGGTTGGGATGCATCCAAATTAATGGCCTTCCAATACCGTAGTATTAGGATGTATCCAAATTAATGGCCTTCCAATACCGTCGTATTAGGATGCTGCTCCGTCGACAGGGGAGACTTTATAATGCTGCTCCGAACAAGGGAGACTTCATAGTGTTGCTCCGAACAAGGGAGACTTTAAGTCAAAGTACGTACGGTACATAAGTTCAAAAGTTTAAGTCAAGTTCAAAAGGTCAAGACAAGTCATAAGTTCATAATAAAGTTCAAGTCAAAACCATGTTTAAAGAGTCAAGTAATAGTTCAAGTAAAAACGAGCATGTATTCTCCCCCAAAAGTTGACAAAACAATTTAAAAGAGTAGGGGCTATGACTCACCTGGTGCGATAGCTATGATGACAAAAGTGGATACACAGAAATGAGGTTCGATCTCTAACCGCAACCTAATATGAACGATAACGATCTACTTAGATCATGAAAGGATGAGAAGAATATGCATGCACATGATACCTATACCACTCGTATGATTTTAAAACATGTATAATCATCGAAAATTGTATTTATGTTGTCGTGCCAAGTCATACTGTATTTTAAATTTATATATGGTGTAACGTTGTTCTATAATAGTCGTTTGGTGAAAACTGGTGAAAATAACTTTTCGTCGTAAAATATAATACTTGTTAATTTCTGAAAACGGCCAAAAGTGGCCCCGGAAAACTAGTCGCAAAACAGTGTGTACTGAGAGTTAGGGGACAAACTCAGCATTTTTGGAAAGCTTGTTACAGTATCTAAATATGTTCCTTAGTGAAATTTTACCCATTGCGTCTAGATTTTAAGATAAATGGTCGCAAAGTATGGCATTTAGGCCAAAACTGTCATTTCTGGGTAACTTTAAGTGGCTGTAGTTTATTTATTAAAAGTCCAAATGTTAAACGGCCAACTGATTTAGAAAGTATTACAGGAGTACTAACTTTTGTTCCTTGGTGTGCCGACTCCAGAAATGAGTCTATTGACGGGAAATTGGCTCCAAACATGGGCGTTTGTGAATATTGTAAAGTGTAAGTGCTATCAAAATAATATATGTTTTGCCGTTATAGAAACGTGAATATCTTTGTCGTCGTAAGTCCGTTTTACTCGTTCTTTATATCCACGGAATCGTGGGAAAAATACTAACATATTTTTGATAAGTCGGGATGGCTAGATTTAGTTTTACGCCTCGAAACAGTCGTGACAACTGTTCATCAGCAAAGGATTTCCAGAAAAATAGTTTTCGTCGTTAACTTTGTAAAAATCATAACTCCTTCGTTATAAGCTCTTTTTAATCGATTCTTTCGCCTACGGCTTCGTTTTTGAAAGTATTTTCTAAAAATATTGTCAAAGGGTACTGTGTAAAAACGGATTTTTCTGGGTTAACCAAAATGGGACAGAAGGTATGTTTACTTGTTCAAAACCCATTTTCAAGACTTCAATCTAGTTTCTAACATCACCAAATCACTTTCAAACACCACAAAGCTAGTCTAATCCTACCATACACCTTCTTAGGGTGTCATGGGTTCCTAAACATCATCACCAAGCTACTCTAACAAGGATCTAACAATAATCTATTTCTAGAGTTCAAAAGTTAAATATATACATAAATGAGTGGTATAACTAACATATGCATGTAGATCTTGGATAGGAATCATATGATCATCAAAATAACATGAAGAAATTATGAACAAAAGTTTGACAACTTACATAGAAAGATTATAGAGCTTGGATGAGTAAAACCTTAGAAACCTTGAGTTTTTATTACAAAACTCAAACAAGAACAACAAAAGGGACTAGAAAATGACTTGATCTTGGAAAACCCATGGTTTCTTCCTTGTGTTCTTGGTGTGATCGAACCATATAGAGAAAGAAAGGAAGAGAGAAAATGAAGAAAAGTTGTTTTTAGATCTAGTGAAAATGAAGAGAAAAATATCTAGGTTAATGTTATATATATTATTGTTAGACAAGATCCACAATTTTGGGGCTAGGGGGTGCATTTGTCAAAGGGTGGATGGGATTGGATGATTTTTGTGTATTATTGTGTTGATATGGCTAGATATTATTAGTTTTAGGTGATACCGGGTACCGAGTTAACTAAAAATAGATATTAACGAGATAAAATAAAATATAATGAAGTTGTAAAAGTTGTAAAATAATATTCCTGATGAGAATTGGAAGTTAAAATAATGATCGGGTTGAAATATCGCAAACCGACGGAGTAATAAGCTCCGACCGGAAAACTTAACAGTTGATTTGAAAACACCGGGCAAATTAATAATATAATTTTTATATCATTATTATGAGTATAAAAATATGTTAGGACCATAGTTGGGATTATCGGATCAATTATTCAAAATAATAGCTCATAAGATAACGTTTATTAGGTAAATAACCGTACGTATACAGAAATGACGCAGCTCACGTATAAATGACAAATTTTCTCCTGTGGTGAATAGTGTTTTATGAATAGTAAAATTTTTGAACGCTTCTCAGAATCACAAACTGACTCCGAAAAAGATGAATAGTAAAATGATGAATAGTGATCGATGAATAGTAACTGATGAATAGTAAATGTGAAAGTTCGGGAAAAGACCAGAATTTACGAGTTGTGACAACTTGCTTGGAATCGGAGTTGGGCTCATAGTGTTCAAAAAAGTTCTTGCTGTTCTTCTTTCAATCTGTTCGAGTTGTAAGAATTCAATCCTTGTTTTGATATTTGATTTGATTATACTCTAGATGTTATCGAAATTTCGTTGTTATCTTGTTTGGATCTAATATGAATCAAAGCAGTTTTCTTATTACGATTACTATTCAAATGGTGGTATTGTGTTGTGTGGCACTTAAAAACTAAGAAAAAATAAAAACGAATTCACTTGGCTCATAATCAGAAGTGTTAAATTTTGAGATGTGTTGTTTCGAACCCCTTAGGGAAAAATCGTTTTGATATTGCGTTAAAACCATTTAGTCAATAGGTTGTTACATGTTCGATGTGCTTGAGTCACGCTATATCTAAACGGTGTCGAGGCGTGTTGCGGTTCGCTTTGTTTATCGTATTCATTTAATCCGCTCCAAGTCGTAATTGCTACGTCCTCTTAATTGGTATGTTTGCTTTGGTGCACATTATGTTGAAGAGTTGAGTTGAGAGCAAAATAGTTTAAACAAAACTCTACTAAACGACTATCTTGGTTAACCGTCTTGGTCGTGTGTTTGTGGAGCCGAGAAGTGATAAACCAAAAGAGTCAAAACATATTTTTGGTCTAAATTATTGTCGAAGTCAAAATTTTTGCAACTGTGTTGCGCAGTAGGAAAATGAAGGTGCAGGCTACTATATTGTTTTCTTTGGGTACTAGTCTTGGGCCGAAGCCCATTAGTTATTCGGGCCCTGATTAACTCGGGTCCATTTTTTTTTCTATCAGACCACTTCACCATGTTTATGAGTGCGTTTGATTTGGTATAAAAGGAAGATATATATAACAACATGTGTAACAAATGGTGTAGTATAACTATAAGTGGCTCATCATTTTTAATCAAGCCACAACTACGTGTTTTCTTTAACTCGACTCACGACTCACTCGTCTCGCCTACTCCCGACATTACTTCACCAATCACACTTCTACATAATAGATTATAAACTATAAATGAAACATAACTTTCAAGTCATTAGTTATTAATAAAACTAACACACGGGTCATTATTTTCAAGACATATTAAAACTATGCAAAATTTATTGTTTTTATAACAACAATTTATTAATAACGACATCTAGCCACCTCATAAAAAATAAAATATATGTGCGGGCCATGCCTGATTTTCTAGAAACCCTACATTTATAATTTATTACAAGTGTATTTTTGAAACCTTTTTAAATAAATCTATTACTTAAACTATAATTATTACACGCTTTTATTACTAGTTAATAATTAGCTAGATACATATAAAAATATAGACTTCTAAACAACATTATTATAAACCGAGCTAGTCTATCATTTATTTCTGATTGTTTGCCGTACATCGTCTATCAGCTATCATCGAACCAAGGACTTATTCGTCTTAATATTTTGATACCTTATACTTATATACTTAAGCACTTCCGAGAGCCAATGCAAGCCAATATCTACCAAACTATTTCTAAACCTAAATGCTGCCACACAAGCAACAATAACAAAAACGTTTTGAAAACTTTAAACTTATTTACGTTCATCGAGTCTTAAACTATAAGTGCGAACTAAATTTGCCATACTAATCTAGGTCACACGTCGGAGCTACCACTTACCATTTGACTCTATTACATTCCTGCTACTATTGCTGAGGTGAGTTCATAGTCCCACTTTTTACTATGTTTTCAAATCCCGTGGGGAGATACATGCTATAAATCTGAACACAAGTGTTTTTCTGTATGCTATCCTGATTGATATTGCCTAAGTTACCGCTTTTGCCAAAAGTCTCTCATATCATGACCCATTAATCACTTGCGAGTGAACGCGAATATAGTGAATAGATCTATTGGCAATTGACGCCCCATTTGAAGTTAGCCTGGAATGGTAACCGAATGCACTATATTCGAATAACTTAGAAACTGGCAAACTCCTATTACCCGAGGGCCTTATTACCTGCATCATATTATTATGTGTAGGCTTCTATCCCATAAGATTTTTATATATCTCTTATGGTAGCATAATAGTGTTAAGGTTTGCGTGTCATGAGGCTTAGAGCAATATCATACATTACGATGTTACTGTTTTACTACTATTTGGCTTGTGTTCAAATTATTATAACTTAAACACTGTGGATTCACTCAACCTTTGTGTTGAACCTTTTAGCATGTTTTATCTCAGGTAACTAAATAACATCTATGGCACGAAGTGGATCAGGGCACCCTTTTTGAATTTCACCCAGAAAATGTTATCATTCACTTTTATTCAAAACATTTTCATTGTGTATTTCTAAACTCATTATACCCGTTGTGGCTACTATGATTTTATGCTTGATGAACGATAACAAATTTTCTTAAAATGACACTTTTATGTCGTTTTCTATGATTTTGGCAATGTTTCTATGAAGTAATACCCCGATTAGACTTCCGCTGCTTCAGTTCGATTTTCGGAGTGTTACACATAATAAGACAAACACTCTTTGCCTTAACCGTCTCTTACTTCTTCTTAACGAAAAAGAACACAAACACATTTTTTAATCCAAAAACTTCGGACCGCGTCAAATTATAAGGCATTAAGGCATTAAAAGTTTCGAGGAAACAAACACAATCTCATTCTATATCTCCTATCGGGGTTACCCTTAGTACTAACAAAAGCATTTAGCATCACAAATAGGACAACATACTATTATTCACTACAAATAAAATCATAAGCCTTGATGAAAGCCTTGATTCACACCAGCCCCTTACTCATACAATATCTAGTTTTTGATCAAATAAACGCCCCTAGGAGATTAATGAAAAATCGTCGACAAGACTTCTTTGTTAAAAGTTACGTATAAATATTAATATGTAAATGACTAGTATCGAACCCGAGACCTCGGGATTGCACACATTACAAACAAGAATAAAAGTATATTAAATATATATATATATATATATATATATATATATATATATATATATATATATATATATATATATATATATATATATATATATGTATCGAGTATATATATTTAAATAAACACTTGAGGGACTTAATGATCGTTAGTGATTAACCGTAAGTACTAACTATCGTTAAATATAAAAGAGAGGGACTAAATATGAAATTAGATGTCAAGAAGGATCCGGAACATCCCTTGGGATGTGTGGCCGGTCGAACAAGGGGAGGGGAAACCCAACCCACATCAAACTTGGACTCTAAGTTTCTTTTAGTATAAATACAAACACAAGGGTTATTTGTTTTTCATCTTTTGTGCATACACACAAACCCTAAAGTTTTCTCTTCTCTTTTTCTTGTTCCTATCCGATCGACCCGTCACCCATTAGGGTTCTTGGATCGATTTTTTCATAAGAAAAAATATTGTGTTTAGATCTTGCAATCTCTTTTATTCATTGGTAGTTTGTGTGTACAAGAACGAGGTAATAAATCCCTATAGTTAATCAAGAGATCGATAAACAAAACGGTAAGGGGTTTATCATAGATCTATAATTACACAAGATCAAGATTTATTGAAGTGCATCGGGTATGTTAGTATTTATGTTTTAGTTAATCTTTATACGTGTTATACTAGATCCTAGCTTCCACATATTTGTGTTATTTGATTGTCAAACTCTAACAGTGGCATCACGAGCCATGTATAACATGTAATTGATTACTAAAACATAATAAAAATCGGATCTTTAATTGTTTTAGATACATGTTTTGATCTAGGGTTTTTCTTTAAATTGTTTATAAAAATTCAAAACCCTAACTCTTCAATATAACCGTAAAACCGATTACTTACTCTCACGCCGGAGGATAATTGTGGGAAACAATCCCACGATAAGCCTAATGGTGTTTGTTTATTTTCTTAGTGCGCAGGTTTCAAGCATTAAGAGCTAATTGGTATGAGAGCAGGAGCCCAAACTAGGAACGCCCAACTTTTGTATCAACAAGTGGCGCCATCCGTGGGACCCTACACTAAGAACTAGAATGACGAAGAACAAAAACTCAAGCCAGCGGACTCCGCAGTTGGAAAAAACACGTGACCCCCAGAGGAAGAACCCTCAAGATTCGACCTCTAGGCAGGCCTCTGGAACAACCAGTGCGCCTGGTCACCAAGAAACGGGACCAACCCTACCTCTCCCAGCGGTAGAATTGCCTACAAGGGCTACTCAAGCCACCACGGTGGTCCCAAGCGTTGAAGAACTTCAGCGCACTCTCTTCAATACTCCCCATCAAACGACACCTATAGTGGACAACACTGTGCCACCTGGCGCAGCCAACCGAGATAGGGCGCCTAATGTGGAGGCAGAAATCCTTGCAGCGGATGAGGACGCACCTGATTTAACATTAAGTAATTTTGTGTCCCAAAATTACGAAACCTTAACCGCCCTCATGCAAGAAGAGGCAAGGAGAAGGTCTAGTATGAGCCTGCAAGCCCGGCTCAACTTTGGTCCTGAACGCGAAACATCACCACCGCGCTACCAAAGAGGGGGGCGCGAAAATAACGAAAGGCGTACCAATATCCATGATAGACTTGGTACAGTATCTGACTCACAATACTCTGAGGAATATGAAGATGGCGAGAGGCGCACCAATGTTCACTCCAGACTTGGTAGTCGAAGGATGCAAGATAGACTTAGACGTTAACATTCACCAAGGGAAGGCTCCTCCAGGTCTGGGAGTAGAAGAATTCATGACATGTTAGGAAGGCGAACTTCCCCAAGTGAAAGCCCCTCAAGCTCTTCCTCTGAGGAAAACCGGCGCAAGCGCCGCCAAAAGAGATTACTCATCCTCCAGTGACTCCTCGGACAACGAGGATAAGGAAACGGGACATTGGAAGTCCAGGGGAAGATGTCGCGAGGAAGAAGACGAAGACATATCTCTTCCATGGCGTCGCCAGAAAGTTGATGCATTTACACGATGCATCAGCGACTATTCCGATCATAAGAAAAGGCGCATGCCCACTAATGTTAAAACTATGATGGAACGGGTGATCCTGATGACCACCTAAAAATTTTCGAATCCGCTGCTACTATCGAAAATTGGCCACAACCTGTGTGGTGTCATATGTTTAACTCCACGTTAGTAGGGAACGCGCGCACTTGGTTTAGCAAGCTTCCACGAAGGAGCATAGGCGGGTTTGAAGAGTTGCGAAAAGCATTCCGCTTAAACTTCACCCAAAGAAAGAAGTACGCTAAAAACCCTGTTGAACTAGCCAGAGTAAAACAGCGTCAAGGGGAATCAACCAGCGCTTATATGGAACGCTTTAAGGATGAATGTATACATGTCAAGGTGTGTCCCAAAGTCCTAAAAATTTCAGGGTTCATGAATGGGATCAATAACCCAGAGCTCATTAGGAAGTTAAACGACAAGGTTCCCAAACCTTCGATGAACTAATGAAGCGCACAAGATCCTTCATCCAAGGAGAAGCAGCCGCTGTGGACAGTAAAAAAGGCTACTCAAATTATAGGCAACAAGAACAGCCTAGGAGACAATCCAATGATCAGAGCAGCAATCGCAGCAAGAGTTATCGCAGCCAGGGAAGTGGACGTGATAATGACAAATATACCCCCCTCACAAAGACTCCGAGGGAAATATTTGTAACAGAAGGGGCAAACTTCCCAAAGCCTCCACCAATGCGCACCCTAGAAGACAAGCGTATAGGGAATGGATACTGCGAATACCATGGCCAAAAGGGCCATACCAACGAGTGTGTCCAGCTACGCCAACTAATTGAAAAATTAGTAAAGGAGGGTAGAATGGATCACCTCGTAAAGAACATTAAAGAAGGGAAGGACAAGCAAAGGAATGGAGGCAAGAAGGAGCCTCCCAAAGATAAAGCGGACATCATCTACATGATACAGTCATGGCAACGCAAGACAAAGCAAAAAGTCAGTCAAAAGTTCTCTTAAGAAAATGAGATATCCTTCCCCACTCTAGCTGCGGACAACGCAGTAATAGAGCCACTGACCATTGAGATACATACTGGGGGACATGACATCCGCCGCATGTATATCGATGGAGGAGCATCCGCAGATATTCTGTATGAACATTGCTTTAAAAGGCTACGACCTGAGATACAAAGTCAGTTGATACCGGCCACGACGTCGCTGACTGGCTTCACAGGAGAAAAGATATGGCCTATGGGGCAATTACGCTTACTTGTAGTTGTGGGCGATGAACAACACTCTACAACGTGGATAAACTTCATGATAATCAAGTCTCCTTCACCGTACAACGGCATCATTGGGAGACCTGGAATATCATCCATGCGCGTTGTACCATCCACAGCACATGGGATGCTCAAATTTCCAGTAGAAGGAGGGATCATCACCCTCTACAATACCACGGTGCCGCCTAAAGAATGTAGCGCAGTGACTAGTGAGGTGGAGCATGTTCCAGAACAGCGCGCAGCATAAATACCAAACTTAAAGGTCGCCATTCATCCTGATTACCCAGATCAACAAATATCGATTGGAGGATCTTTATCTGACAAAGGTAAAGCAGCTGTGTGCGCACTCTTGCAAAAGAACTTGAGTATCTTTGCATGGGAACCAAAGCACATGACCGGAGTGCTACGCTCTATTACGGAGCACAAGCTACAAATCCGACAAGGATATCCCCCAATACGACATAAGAAGCGCGGCCAGGCTCCAGATCGCGCAAGAGCCATCCTGGAAGAAGTACACAAACTTGTAGACGCAGGTATTATGCACGAAGTCTACTATCATGACTGGCTCTCTAATCCAGTGATGGTAAAAAAGAGTGATGGCAGTTGGAGGATGTGCGTGGACTTCACGGACCTCAATAAAGCATGTCCACAAGACTGCTACCCACTGCCAGAGATAGACTGGAAGGTAGAATCCCTGTGCGGATATCCCTTTAAATGCTTCCTAGACGCATACAAAGGGTACCATCAAATTCAGATGGCAAAGGAGGATGAAGAAAAAACAGCCTTCCACACAAGTCAAGGGGTCTATTGCTACATAAAAATTCCTTTTGGTCTAAAGAACTCGGGCGCAACATACCAGCGATTGGCGGACATGGCTTTTGAAAAACAAGTAGGTCGCAACTTGGAAGTTTATGTTGATGACCTTGTCATCAAAAGTCACACAGAGGAAGAATTGGTACACGACATCGAGGAAACGTTCAAAACATTGGGAAAAATAAACATGAAGTTAAATCCCAAGAAGTGCACCTTTGGTGCGACAGAAGGCATGTTCCTTGGGTATCTAATAGAACCTGATGACATCAAGCCTTGCCCAAAAAAAACAAAAGCTGTTATCGATCTCCCCTCACCGCGCACACTAAAAGAAGTCCAGTCAATAAACGGAAAGCTAGCTGGGTTAAACCATTTTTTATCCATGTCAGCAGACAAATCACTCCCTCTTTTCAAAACACTCACGAAGTGCACAAAAAAGGGAGACTTTCGTTGGACTGAGGAAGCAGAGGAAGCCTTCCAACAGCTAAAACAGCATCTGGCGTCACTCCCCAAACTTGTCGCACCGCGACCAGGGGAAGAGTTGATCATGTACTTATCTGCGACCCATGGAGCAGTCAGCGCAGTACTATTAACAGATAGGAACTCCGTTCAAACGCCTATATATTTTGTAAGCAAGGCACTGAAAAAGACAGAGACTAACTACAGCGCTATGGAAAAGCTGGTCCTAGCTCTAGTATTCGCAGCTAAAAGACTGCGCAGATACTTTCAGGCGCACCCAATAGCTGTGATCACGGACCATCCCATCAAACAAGTTATCTCTAAACCTGACGCATCAGGACGACTGCAAAAGTGGAGTGTGTTGTTGAGTGATTATAACATCTCGTATAGACCGCGCACTGCAATCAAGGGGCAGATATTAGCTGACTTTATTGTTGAAAAGCCAGATACTGATACTTCACCTTCAACAAGCAAGACAGAGTTACAAGAACCATGGGTTCTATTCACAGACGGATCCTCATGCGTGGATGGATCAGGCCTTATCCTTACTAATCCAGAGGGGATAGAATTCACCTACGCACTGCGCTTCGAGTTCACAGCCACAAACAATGAGGCAGAATACGAAGCCCTACTCGTTGGACTGCGTATTGCAATTCAAATGGGTGTACGTAACCTAGAGGCAAATGTGGATTCCAGGCTAGTAGCCAACCACGTGCTAGGTGAATATGAAGCCAAGGATGAACACATGATCCAATACCTTGAAAAAATCAAGTCCTTAATTCAGTGGTTTGATAGGTTCACAATAAAACAAGTACCCAGAGGAGACAACAGGAAAGCTGATGCGCTTAGCAAGATCGCATCTACAAGCTTCGCGCACCTATCAAAACAGGTATTGGTAGAAACTTTAAAAAATAAATCAATATTGGAGATGGAAGTATCCACGGTGATAGAGGAACAGGACCCCACGTGGATGACACCTATCATCGAATTTATAAGCAAAGGAATCTTACCACAAGATCAAAAGGACGCTCGAAGGGTGCGGCGCACAGTGCAGAGATTTGAACTACGAGATGGCATCCTATATCGACGTTCATTCCTACAACCTTGGCTCCGATGTGTTGGACCTCTTCAAGCAGATTATGTACTCCGCAAAATTCACGCTGGATCATGTAGCATGCACTCGGAACCACGGTCCGTTGTGGCGCGCGCCCTGCGATCAGGATATTATTGGCCTACTATGCACCGAGACACGCGAGATATGATAAAGAAATGCAGTAATTGCCAAGTACACAGGCTAATTCCGTGCCAACCGCAACAAGAGTTAAACCCCCATTACCTCACCATGGCCATTCTATAAATGGGGCATTGACATCGCAGGCCCCTTCCCAGTTGCAGCGGGAGGGCTGAAATTCCTCATCGTAGCCATAGACTACTTTACAAAGTGGATTGAGGCAAAAGCAGTGGTGAGCATCACTGGCAACCAGGTAAAACGCTTCGTGTGGGACAATATTGTGTGTCGCTTCAGGCTACCTAGGGAAATTATCTCAGATAATGGAAAACAATTCTGCGATAACCCATTCAAAGATTGGTGCGCGTAATTCAACATCACACAACACTTTGCTTCAGTGAAACACCCACAAACCAATGGCTTGGTTGAACGCGCGAATCGCAGTTTTGGCAAAGGGATAAAAGCGCGCCTTGACAGACACAAAGGAAAATGGGTGGACGAATTGTCACATGTTTTATGGGTGCACCGCACCACAATCAAAACCAGTACTGGAGATACACCATTTTCTCTTGTCTATGGAACAGAAGCCGTCATACCAGCCGAAATTGGAATGCCAACTATACGTACAACGGAGATAAACGTCACAACAAATGACGAGGAGTGGCGCATAGACTTGGACTTGCTGGAAGAAAGGCGTGAACGCGCAGCTATATGCGAAGCGAAGGCTAAAGCATAGATGAAGAAGTATTATGATGCAAAGGTCAAACACACTTCTTTCAGGCCAAGAGACTTTGTATACCGTGCTAATGATGTAAGCCACGCAGAAGACACAAGAAAGCTTGGACCCAAATGGGAAGGACCCTATGAGGTCACGGATGCACTAGGTAATGGTGCATACAGGTTGCGCGATATGGAAGGTCATGAGCTGGCGCGCACTTGGAATATCTGCAATCTCAAAAGATGCTATCTTTAGGAAAGGCTACGGCCCACAAACAGACAACTTTGCACTTTAGTACGTGCCCAATAAATGTTTGTCTTTGAATTTTTTTTTTCTTTATTAGGAATTGTTTTTTTTATCCTCCAAAAAACTTGCAAGTATTAATAAAACGTTGTGGTTTCTAGCTAACTCCATAACACACTTCACTTTATTGCGTACATTTTTATTATGTTTCAATATTGTTATTTTATATTTTGCCTACATGGCGTGCATGCACTTATTAAGACCCACGATGGCAGAAAGGATGAGTAAACCTACTAACTAACTCGTTGAGTAAGAGAGTTGCAAACCCATCAACATTGGATCATGTATCCTTGCTAAGCACCTTACCTTCAAGACGTTGAAGTAAGTTTCTCATGCGCATTCCACGAAGGATGCGCAATATCACGTACACCGTACATGCTTAGCAAATTATGAGCCAAAACTCTTGGTCATTTAATAAAAGTCTTTGCAAAATAATGCAAGTCTATTTTCATACTTATGATTTGTTTTTAAGTCACGCACTTAATTTGAGTATGGGTTCCAATGTGCATCTTAATTGATCTTTTACACAAAGGATAACAATTTAAGAACGGATAACATAGCACACAAACAAAAGATACAATTTGTTATTTATACGAAACCATACATTTACAAGTTACAAAAAGCCTATATCTACACACTATGACGGTGCTCAGGACTATGCTCTTGGTTAGCGGAGCTCCCAGCCTCTTGGAGCTTCCTCAAAAGTAACGCATCCTTAGGCGACACGGTCGCCACGCTGACCGCAACTCCATCTGATCTTGGGATATGCGCAGCGCCTACACCACATAGGATGGCTTTCCCCTTAACACCTTTCTTCTTGGCCGCCCTCTCCGAATGAAGTTCCAAGACTTCTTTCAGGGGAACCTCCTTCTCAAGGACGAAGGGGTTCAAAATATCACGCGGCTGTGCAAAGACTGGAACCTGCAACTGCGACTCGTCAGGCTTTAAGAAATAGTCATGTTGAGCCTCTGCATCCTCCAAGATGTGCCTCCCCAGGGTTAACCCCTCCATAATCAACTTTATGGGGTAATCCTGGTCGCGCTCCAGCCGCGCAATATGTGGAAGCTCAAAGAGCTTCATCCCCTCCATAGCTTTCACAAGCTCGTCATAGGCATCCACCTTATAGCCGGGCACCTCAGCAAGTAACACGGTCAGCATCTTGGCCTCATGGAGTTCCTCTACAGCATGCGCCCTGCCACGCTCCATGGCGCACTGAACAACCTTCCCAAAGGCCTCCAACACCTCCGGGGACTTCAAAGTACCCATAGCAGCTAAACGCAAGCCATGGCTGATCAACCACCTACACAAGAAACAGTGGATGCATTAGAAAACAAACGAAGGTATATTAACACTTATCATAAGAGAAAATTACAAGATAAATAACACATACCTGCGCTCAGCGATCGCATACATAAGATGAGGATATAACTCCTCATCGTATTCTATACTCAGCCTGCACAGCTTCTCCTCCTGCACCCTCAGCGCATCCCCAACTTGCTTACGAAGGGCCTCAATATGGCCGAAGTGCTCAGCCTTCTTCTCCTCCAGATACCTTATCCCCCAGGTTAAGTTTGACCTGAACTGATGCAGCTCCCCGCGCTCATGCTGCAGCTCAGCCATCACGGTCAACTTCTCACCGGTAACCTTCTCAGCATGCGCCCTGACGGACTCTACCTCCGCTCGCGCATCAGCTAACTGTGCACGGAGCATGGAAATCTCCTCGTCCTTCTGTGCGAGGCTGCTGCTCTCCCCAACATACTGCGTCTTCAACTGAGCGACCAACTCAGTCTGACGCTCAGCAGCAGCAGCTAGCTCCTCCATCAACTGCTGCGCAGACATCCCCTCAGCTACCTTCACCGTCTCCTCCACGTTCGCATCCTGAGGAGGGACCACGCTTTCAACAAATGCCGCATCACCCTCTGCGGCATGGTCACTACAAGCAAAGAAAGAAGGTTAGAACATATTACGACAAGTAACACGGGAAAAAAAACATGGATATGATCATCACTTACAAAAAGGGAGAAGACTTTGCAATCTCCTTATCTGCGCCAGTAGCGGATGTGCCATCTTCTGCGGATGACTCTTCATCCGTGATAAGATGGCGCCTCCTCTTGGAAGTACCAGCGCCATTAGACTCTCCCTTGCGCTTTACACCCTGCGCTACACTCTCAGGCTCCAGAACCTCCACGCTGTCAGAGGACTCAGTTCGCAATTCCTCCACCACGGGAGACGGCTCCCTAGTAGGAGGAATGCTCTGCACAGGCGTCACAAGCGCAGCAACGGGTGGTGAATCTTCGAGACCATCTTGCGCCAACACCGTTATGTGTCCCGCAGTAGCCTCCAGAATTGGCTCCTCATTATCCCTCAGAGGATGCACACCCACCGTCTCCTACTTTGGCTTCTTAAGCTTCACTACGGCAAACAAATCCATCTCTGCGTGACACATGAGCAAATAAAAAAAACAACTTAGTTATTGAAATTACATATAAAGGAGCACTTACATTATTGAAGCGAACAAATTAAAGGGACAAGCACCCACCCCGGCCGCTCTCATCAATGAAGGTTGGAACCTCGTCAGAACCATGGAAATAGTTGCGACTCAACCCTAATAGAACCAAAAACTCCTTGGGGTAGGAGTTAATGGGGATGCGGTTGGCATCAATCGTATCCATATCCTCAACGCTATACGAACCGGGCAAAGGGCGCTCATCCCTTGGAACCGTCCCTTGAGAATAAAACTCAAACGGCGAGGGAAATACTATATCATCTACCCAGAAAATTTTTTTCCTCCAATCCCTAAGGGAATCCACCTTCTCTGTATAACACTGAAGGCGCCCAGCGCGCTTCGCAAAAGACACCCATCCATGCGACCACGTTGTGCGGTAAAACGCACAGAATAGGTTAATGGTAGGGTTGACCGCCAGCAACCGACAATTTATTTCAAAATTTGACACTTTTGCCGCACCTATACAGTGCAGCTGGGAAATGTGAAGGCGGTAGAAGTTGAGCAAATTGCTCAAGAATAAGGATATAGGTACGCGCTGGTTCACATACTCGAAGAAGCGCGTATATAACCATATTTTTCCCTCAGGGAAATCCGCGATACACGCGTTTGCCTCCGGTACTTCCGGATGCACGTCTAGGGGAATAAAATAATCGGAGGAGAACTGACGCAGTTCATCCTCGTCTATTTCAGACGGGAACTCGTGCAATTGACGAACCATTTCTAGACAATAATAATACTAGCTAAAGCGCGTATTCGCGGTTACCTAATCAAACAGTTGCTCTCTTTAAAAAGCTTTGAAGATATTTGAAAATGGCGGAAGTGTGTTTTTTACTGTGTTCTTCAGTAAAATGGGAGGCGATGTTTATATAGGGTTACAAAAACCCTAGAAAATTATCCATGTGGAATCCACTCACATGATCGTGTGGCTAGAAGAAGAGAGGGTACATGCACTTTTTCCCACTTCCCGATATACACGTGGACACACTCCCCGTTTCCCTAGGCATTTTTGAGGATATTTTGGGACTAGATACATAGTCCCTAATATTGGGCGGTAACTTTTCCCGTCACACTTACCGTTGCTTTCACTAGTCTAGCATCCGCGGCTACAAGCCGCGCACACTAGACTGGGGGGACATGATGACGTATAGTCTATATGTGGGACACGAGCCCAAATGATAAACATTACTAAGGCCCAAACCCACCACGCGTGGGCTATCATAACAATGGTTTGGGCCGCACCACCAATGGGTTGGGCTCGCATAGGCCCAAGCCCAACAAAACTATTTATGGTCTAGATAAGGATCTTCTATTTACGGATAAAGATCCTTGGACCGGATAAGCACTACGTGTGCGAAGAGTAAGGAGCACGAAACCCACAAGGATTCTGCGCCTATATATAGAATGATATAATTCTCATTAAAGGTACGATTTATAAACCCTAACTCTTCAATATAACCCTAAAACCGATTACTTACTCTCACGCCAGAGGATAATCGTGGGAAACAATCCCACGATAAGCCTAACGGTGTTTGTTTATTTTCTTAGTGCGCAGGTTTCAAGCATTAAGAGCTAATTGGTACGAGAGCAGGAGCCCAAACTAGGAACGCCCAACTTCTGTATCAACAATATGTAATCACTAGAAACCTTAGGTCATTAACCGGTTATGTGAACGTATCTTGTGACCTATGCGCTAATTGTTAGGTTTTATCCGTGACGAAACATACATGTTAGTCATGGATCTTGTTTTTTTTTTTTTTTTTTTTTTTTTTTTTTTTTTGTTTGGTCACATGTTTTAGATAGATCTAATATTGGGGAAGACTCCAATATATATATTAAAATCAATTTATATGCTATGTGGTGTGTATATCGGCTTTGGCCTACGCAATTGATTCGTCAATGTATGTGACTCTCTTCCATTAAGAGGAGAAGGCCTTAGTTGATTACATGCATGGTTATACCTAGACTTGACTTTATTAGGATCTTTTCTAATAAGGATTGCATGTGGCTAATTGTTTCACTTTATTATTATTAGTTGTTTGTTTTTCTTTGATTACTTGTTTTATTGTTAATTGTTTGACATGTTGTAAGCAATAAAAGGGTGATTTTTCATAAAGAAAATAATACGGACTAATAATGGTGAAACCCTAAGTGATAAAGATTGAATCTTGCGGAGTCTTATGTGCCAACAATGGTTCACTTCGCATGGTAATTCGCTCCAAGGCGAGACTAGCAAGATTCATACTTTATTACATGTTTTGAGATTGAATCCATAAACTTTTACTTGATTGATGTTTTGTACAACATGCTTTTAAAAGTAACTCTTTTAAGACAAATTCATAATCGTGATATGAAGGCTTAGAAAAGAGCCTTAGAGTCTGCCTTGGTTATCACAATCTTGAATACGTCTTAAACGAATTTCTTTTAAAATCATTCTTGTAGAAAGTCATCTTAGGGTTTTTTAAACCTCAAGTAAAACTTTGTGTATTAATTTCAGGAATTGGTAATAAAAAGTTTTTATGAAAACTTATGCTATAAAGATGAGTGCATGCATCTTTATACATATTTTGATTGACATATCAAAATTGAATACCCTTAAAAATTTAAGTTACATGCCATCTATCTATAAGGAACACTTGGAATTTTAATTTAGTAAACGTGAGACCTAGGCTAAATTATTATAACAAGGTAAAATTTTGTTAATGCGTGAGACCATAGATAGTAATTTTACAGTTTCTAAGGTAGACGACTTAATTAAGTTGTGCGTGAGACCTAGAACTTAAGGCATGAGATGGGATGAAACATGCTTACAAGGCAAATTGATGAATCAATTTGATGAAAATCCCATAATGGTCTAGGAATTGGAAATCTAGTTTGCCAATTATTGTTTGACAGATTACCATCTTTTATACTTTCACCACTAGCAGATCAACTGATGTGGTGGAATCTATGTAAAGTTGGATCCTAGATTTTCAAGAAAATTTTGGTGGTTATATGAATATAGCCTATGCGTATTTTATTTTCTTGAAGATATTTATTATCGAAAATACTAATGTTTGAACTTTTATCTGTAGATATGGCTTAACCCGATAACCTAACTGTGATTTCTGCTTTCAAGAGTCATCTTGAAAGAGAAAAATTGACTGGAAAGAATTTCAATGATTGGCACCGTTCGCTCAGAATTGTCTTGAGGGCGTCCGGAAAGCTAGATTACTTGACCGAGGAATGCCCTGCTGAGCCTGCTGCTACTGAACCAGAAGCAGTTAAGGCGGCATGGAGGGTGGAGCATGCTATGTTTAATGAGGTTGCTTGTTTAATGCTCACTAGCATGTGCTCAGTTACAAAAGAAGTTTGAGTACTTTTTCCCTAAAGATATGCTTGATGTACTTAAGCAGTCTTATGAGAAATCTCCTGCAGTTGAATTGTATGATGAACTTGACAAGCTACACAACTACAAGCATGGTGATGGTAAACCAGTTGAAGATTATGTGACTGAGATGAAAGAATCTTTTGATCAGATTCACAGAATTGGATTTGGTTACCCCAACAATGTGCAAGTGCACTTGATCAACAGGTCCCTTAACAAGGACTTTGCTGGTTTTGTGCAGAATTTCAACATGCACTGCTCGGGGAAGACAGTCTCAGAATTACTCGCATTGCTTGTTGATTATGAGAAAAGTCTACCAGCCAAGGTCAAGGCCCCTACCCCGCAAGTGTTGGCGATTCATGGGGGGAGAATCCAAAAGAAATCGCATGTGAACAAAGGCAAGGGGAAAGGTGATAAAGGCAAGCAGGTCATGGCCTATCAACCACAACCCAAGATGAAGCAGCATCAGCCTAAGCAGAACAAGGTGAATTCGCCAAACAAGAAGGATCGGGCTTGTCACCATTGTCATGAAAAGGGCCATTGGAAGCGCAATTTTCCTCTCTACATTCATGACTTGCGACTCAAGAAGCAGGGTAATGTAGCTGGTAACCCCAGTTCATCAGGTGCGTTCTTTATGTTTGAATTATTCACTCTTACTCCTAAATTGAATTCATGGGTATATGATACGGGATGTAGCATTCATATTTGCAATACCTTGCAGGGGTTTAGAGTTGAGAGAAAGCTGGCCTATGGACAACAATTCTTGCACGTGGGTAACGGAGCGCATGCAGGAGTTGAAGCTATAGGAGTTTTTAATTTAGTGTTGCCTTCGGGCCTAGTACTATCTTTAAATAATTGTCATTATGCACCGTCAATTGTTAGAGGTGTAATTTCATTTTCATGTTTGTTGAACCTTGGTTTTGAGCATACTATTTCTAGCAATGGAATTTCAGTTTCTTTAAATGGTGTTTTTTATTTTAATGCTATTGCTGTGAATGGTGTCTTTGAAATTGATATGAACGATAATGATAATGCTTTTGTTAAAAATAATTCAATGTATAGCATCAATAATAAGAGAATCAAGAAAGGTCTGGATTCGTCTTATCTTTGGCATTGTCGACTTGCTCACATTGGCAAGGCTCGCATGAAAAAGCTGCAACATGATAGGCTTTTAGAAAAGATCAATGATGAATTATTTGATAAGTGCAAATCTTGCATTGCTGGGAAGATGACAAAGAAACCCTTTAAAAATAGGATTGAAAGGGTGAATGATCTACTTGATCTTATTCACACAGATGTGTGTGGACCACTTAGACATGTGTCAAGGAGGGGTGCTAGCTACTTCTTAACATTTACGGATGATTACAGCCGTTATGGTTATGTTTATTTACTTAAACATAAACATGAGGTGTTTAAAACATTCAAAGTGTTTAAAGCAGAAGTAGAGTTGCAACTTGGAAAGAAGATTAAAGCTCTTTGATCCGATAGAGGTGGTGAATACCTGAGTCAGGAGTTCATAGATTACTTAGCAAAGGAGGGAATTGTCCAACACCTTACTTCTCCATATACTCCACAACAAAATGGTGTATCTGAGAGAAGGAATCGTACATTGCAAGATATGATACGATCTATGTTTAATCTAACAACTCTTTCTTATTCGTTTTGGGATTATGCCTTAGAATCTGCGGTTCGCATTCTTAATATGGTTCCAACAAAGAAGGTTGATAAGACTCCATATGAGTTATGGACTAGAAAAGCTCCTAACTTGTCTTATCTTAAGGTCTGGGGTTGTGAGGCGTATGTTAAACGTGACTCAGCAGACAAACTCCAACAAAGATCTGTGAAGTGCATCTTCGTAGGATACCTTAAGGAAACTATGGGTTACTACTTTTATTACCCAACTGAAAACAAAGTTTTTGTTGCAAGGTATGGAGACTTCTTGGAAAAGGAGCTCATATCCCAAGAATTCAGTGGGAGAGTATATGATCTGGAAGACGATCATGAAGATGTAGCACCTTCTGAAAACACTAGCCAACTTCCTGTGGAACCTAAAAGTTTAGGTCCTCCACCTGAAATTGAAGTGGTTCCCATTCGTAGGTCATCTAGACCTGTGAAAGCTCCTACACGTCTATGTCTTAATGTAGAGTGTGAGGAAAACTTGATAGGTGATCTTGATGAACCTACAAGCTATAAAGCTGCCATGAATAGTCCTGAAAAGGAAAAATGGCAGGTTGCTATGAATGGGGAAATGCAATCCATGGAAGACAATGAAGTCTGGGAAGAAGTAGACCTACCTCCGGGTGCCAAGTTAGTTGGGAGTAAATGGCTCTACAAGAAAAAGACTGATATGGATGGCATTATACACACCTATAAGGCCCGTTTGGTAGCTAAAGGCTATAC
Organism: Artemisia argyi; assembly: GCA_030686995.1. Lineage (NCBI taxonomy): Eukaryota > Viridiplantae > Streptophyta > Magnoliopsida > Asterales > Asteraceae > Artemisia > Artemisia argyi. The sequence goes on along the minus strand of CM060704.1, from coordinate 103,162,211 downwards.
TCAAACTTTTGGTGTTGACTATGAGGAGACCTTTTCTCCTGTAGCTGACATTAGGGCTATTAGGATTCTTATAGCCATAACCGCTTACTATTACTATGAGATTTGGCAAATGGATGTCAAAACCGCCTTCTTAAATGGTCGCCTAGATGAAGACATCTATATGGCGCAGCCTGAGGGGTTTGTGAATCCAGAATTCCCAAATCGTGTATGGAAACTTAAAAGATCCATTTATGGATTGAAGCAAGCATCACGACAATGCAATAAGAGATTTGATAGTGAGATTAAAAGTATGGATTCACTCAAAATCTTGATGAGCCATGTGTATATCACAAAGCTAGTGGGAGTAATGTAATTTTCCTTATTTTATATGTTGATGACATATTGATCATGGGAAATGACATTCCAAGTTTGCAAAAGGTTAAGGCATATCTTGGAAGTTGTTTTTCTATGAAAGATTTAGGGGAAGCTGCATTTATTCTGGGAATCAAGATATATAGAGATAGATCTCAGCGATTAAATGGATTAAGCCAAAGTGCTTAGATTGATAAAATATTGAAGAGATTCAATATGCAAAATTCCAAGAAGGGATATTTGCCGATGCAAGAACAACATGGCTTGAGCGAGAAAGTTTGTGCTTCAACACCTCAAGAGGTGCAACGCATGAAGAGAGTCCCTTATGCTTCGGCTGTGGGATCTATAATGTATGCGGTGAAAAGCACAAGGCCTGATGTGGCGTTTGCTCAGAATTTAACCAGTCGATATCAGCATAATCCAGGTGAAAAACACTGGACTGCTGTTAAGAATATTCTTAAGTACCTTAGGGCTACTAAAGAGATGTTCTTAGTTTATGGGGGTACTCCATCTGCAGAACTTGATGTTACAGGTTACTGCGATGCTTCTTGGAAAGGTGATAAGGATGATACGAAGTCTCAGACGGGTTATGTCTTTGTCATTAATGGAGGAGCTGTGGATTGGAGGAGCAGAAAACAGAGTGTACTAGCGATGTCTGCTACAGAAAGTGAGTATATAGCTGCTTCAGAAGCTGCAATGGAAGCTGTTTGGATTAGGAAGTTTGTTTCAGGGCTTGGGGTTATGCCTTCGATTCGACGACCTATGAAAATGTATTGTGACAACTCAGCTGCAATTACATTTGCCAATGAACCTGGAATCATGAAAGGCACCAGACATTTCCCGATTAAGCATCACTATGTTCGAGAACAAGGCGAAATAGGTGAAATCGAAATGCTCAAAGTTCACACAGATGAAAACTTAGCAGATCAATTTACAAAGCCTTTACCTAGCACCAAGCTTTACAAGCATGCTGAAGGAATAGGACTAAAATTAGCTGAAAGTTTCATGCCTATTTGTGATTAGTATTTAGATAAGAGATGTAATGTACAATTATTATTTTAATGAAATAAAATATTGTTTATGTTTATTTATTCATTGTCTTAATAATATATCCTATATTTGCATGTTTAGATCCATGAATAAATTATTATTCTAAATTGTCCGTTGTCGATTACTGGTATGGGAATATCATTAAACTAAGACAATTTTGAGTATTGGTTCAGGATATACTTGAAAGTATATTGATGCGTAGTCATACCAATTTCACATGATATTCCATGAATTGAGTATTGGACTTATCCTAACAATATGATTTAATATTTAATGTGAGAATCATATTTAAAGTTATCCTCAGACTTGAGATACCAGATAAGTGTCATGGATGTAGTGCATTTTTGTGAAGCAATCTATCGCTCACCGTAATAGGGAGTCATAAGGGTTGTTTTCAGAAGTGTTGCAAAGTTCATGGGTTATTCTTGTAGTCAAGAGAGAATTTGTTCCTTCTGATTTGTTCAGAAGTTTAATACTGCTGGGCCCCTCGTAGGGTTGACAAAATGTTTGCGTGGCCACGCCCAAAGTCTATCTGGAATACATTCAGATGTTTTGGTAATTTTGTTCAATCATAAAGAGACGAGAAACAAAATATTAATAAAGAAACTCACATCTTTATTAAATATAGTATTAGAAACAAAAGGATAATTATAATGATGAATCATTAAAGGTTTTTCCAGGAAACCTAGCTCGAGTCGTGCTGGGGCATTGGAGTGTTGCAAGACGCTAACCAATGTCATTTTACTATTAATAGATATACGAGTGGGAGCTGTTAAAAGTTACGTATAAATATTAATATGTAAATGACTAATATCGAACCCGAGACCTCGGGATTGCACACATTACAAAAAAGAATAAAAGTATATATATATATATATATATATATATATATATATATATATATATATATATATATATATATATATATATATATATATGTATCGAGTATATATATTTAAATAAACACTTGAGGGACTTAATGATCGTTAGTGATTAACCGTAAGTACTAACTATCGTTAAATATAAAAGAGAGGGACTAAATATGAAATTAGATGTCAAGAAGGATCTGGAACATCCCTTGGGATGTGTGGCCAGTCGAACAAGGGGAGGGGAAACCCAACACACATCAAACTTGGACTCTAATTTTCTTTTAGTATAAATACAAACACAAGGGTTATTTGTTTTTCATCTTTTGTGCACACACACAAACTCTAAAGTTTTCTCTTCTCTTTTTCTTGTTCCTAGCCGATCGACCCATCACCCATTAGGGTTCTTGGATCGATTTTTTCATAAGAAAAAATATAGTGTTTAAATCTTGCAATCTCTTTTATTCGTTGGTAGTTTGTGTGTACAAGAACGAGGTAATAACTCACTATAGTTATTATCAAGAGATCGATAAACAAAACGGTAAGGGGTTTACCATAGATCTATAATTACACAAGATCAAGATTTATTGAAGTGCATCGGGTACGTTACTATTTATGTTTTAGTTAATCTTTATACATGTTATACTAGATCCTAGCTTCCGCATATTTGTGTTATTTGATTGTCAAACTCTAACATTCTTAACCTAGCAAATGATGAACCATCTTGTTCCAATGCCATCCTGCTTTTATTTTTCATAAGTGATACATTCGTTCGAACGTTGTTATGATTCTCCAACAATCTCCTTATTCCATTCTCGATATCTTCTGTTGGCACTAACTTTTGATCATCATTTCCGTACTTATAATCTAAGGATATCTCTACTGCGAGTCCCAAGTCTTTGACGAGTTGGTATGCATCTAGTTGTTGCTCCGCATATAGTGGCCATGTAGCTAACGGAACTCCGTGCCAAAGACTTTCTAGTACGGAGTTCCAGCCACAATGGCTTACGAAACCCCCGATTGCCGTGTTAGATAACACGACCTGTTGAGGTATCCATCCAATCACTTTTCCTTTTTTAGCAGTCCGTTCCAAGAAACCATCCGGTAGGACTTCACTAAAATCAGTGTACTCACAAGGGAACCCTTTTGCGCCATCAGTCGAAGGTCTGCCTAAGGACCATATGAACCTGTATCCGCTTCTTTCAATTGCGGTTGCTATTTCTCTTACTTGGTTCACACTAAAAGAGCCACGCGACCCAAAGCATAAGAGAACAACAGAGGACTTTGGTTGATCTTTCAACCATTGCAGTGTCTCGTTGCTTTTTGCAGGTGGTTCTGGTTTGAGAATGGGCCCGATGGCGTAAATAGGAGGGGTTTTATCATCGTACGAACAAAGGGCGTGGTGCTCCAGTTCAGAAAACGTGTTCACAATTATACCTTTGGCCTCTCTGCACTTCTGTGCGGCTGGTAAAATCCTGGTACGCCAAGTGTAGCGATCCGTAATTGGAAAGGGCAACACGTTTGGTGGAATAGGATTGACATAAATTGGGATCGCAAACTCGGTATCCGAGTTAGCCAATTCGCATATGTCCTCCCCATTTTTGTCTTGGAGTGGTTGAAAATGCAGCATAGCTCCCTAAATAAGCAGCATTAGAGGCAAAGAACACATATGTGGGAAAACCAAACTCGTTCACCACATCCATAATTGACATACAAAGCATGCTTACAATACATGCAGCGAGTCGTTGTGTTGTAGATCGAGTAGAGAAAATGTCCCTCATGAGAGGCTTGTGACGATCAAGCGCCATATTGCGAAGTTCACCAATGCTCTTGTAACCGGTAAATGAATCGAGAGGGAGAGGTGGAATGTGGATAAAATTAACGCGGTTGTCAAAAGTGGAGGAAGACAGGGAATTAGTGTACTTGGTACCAATAGGGTCACTGGGGAACTTCATGATAAGGATGGTAATGGTGAGATGGTTAAACTGAGTGGTCATCATGTTGGCTAGCTCGATGGCTTGGCCAATATGACCCATGAGTGGTGCTGGGATGAACACAAGCTCTACTTTCTCCATTGGCATTATTGTTCTTGATCTCGTGATGATTTTTTTTGGAATAAACACATAGGAATGCATATGTATATTTATATATTTATAAATAAGTATGATACAACAAATTGGAATGCATATGTATATTTATATATTTATAAATGAATGTTCGGTATGTGTTCATTCCAAAAAAAAATCATCACGAGATCAAGAACAATAATGGCATAATGCCAATGGAGGTAGAGCTTTAGTTTATGAACATAAATTAATAGTTGTGTGTTAGCATCGAACTCGAGATCGCGGGATTGCACACTTTACATATGAAGAGTAAAAGAATAATTCTTTATAAATGTTATATGTAATTATTAATAAACACAAAACTAGTAACGACCGTTAGTATTTAACGGAGAATGACTAACGACCGTTAGACGAAGAAAAGGAAAGTAATACTTGTGATTAATTGGAAACAATAGAAGGTTCCGGAATCCCTTTGAGGAGGTTCCAACCGATCGGCCATAAGGGGGTTTTCCACCTCCTCTTTACCTTGAGCTCCAAGTAAACACTAGTATATAAACACCTCATGGGATATTGTTTTCTCATAACTTGTACACACATAATAGGTGTTTTTCTCTCCTTCTCTTGTCCTCAAAATCGATCCATCATTAAAACCCTTTAAGGGATTCGATTTTCATAAGCTCAAAAGTTTTGTGTTTAATTTACTTGCATAAACTTTTACTTGAATTAGTACCTATGTACAAGAACGCGATTCAAACACACTATTGTTTGATTCTTGGATTGAATTACAAAAGAGGTAAGGGGTAATTCTTATAATCCACATAAACCCTAATTAGGGTTCTTGATTTGAAGAATTGCATTTGATTCTTGTTCGGGCTAGAATCATAAAGGTATGTTTACTATTTATTATTGATTAATTAATTACATATTATATGATCTTGTTATAACGCTTCCACATATGCTTATTTGATGTGTTTGGTTTATTTATATGATTGTCATGATATTATAATTCCAACAATGGCATCATGAGCCGTTATAATGTGTAATTAATTATCGAAACGCATAAAAATTGAATTTTGATTCGTTCAATTACATGTTTTTAGGGTTTTCATATTCCTAACCCTAATTTTTTATTTGGGTCGATTGACCTATTAGTTTGTTAGGTTTTTGGTTTTGTTTTTTTAATATGATTAGAAACCCTAGGATGTCATGTAATTGGTTATGCGTTTTAGTAAACGATCTTGGTGCAATATGTTAATTATTAAACATAATCCATGAAAAATGCATGTTTGCATGGATTTAATTGTGTGATAATTTAAATGGTTTAAATTGGATATATATATATATATATATATATATATATATATATATATATATATATATATATATATATATATATATATATATATATATATATATATATATATATATATAAATGTTAAGTTATATCAAAACATGTAAATTTATTAATAGATGTCGAATTGGGGAAGACTCCAATATTAAGTAATCAATTACGTGCTATGTGGTATTTGTTTAGTTTTGGCTTACGCAATCGATTTATCGATGTATGTGGATCTTTTTCCTTTGAAGAAGAAAACCTTAATTGAATAAATGCATTATACACCTAGACTTGATTATTAATAGGACTATTGAATAAATTTGCATGTGGCTACATGTTTATACATATTTAATTGTTATGTTATGTATATATTTATTTGGTTGTTTTATTTTTTATTATGTATTACTTGTTTTTTGTTTATTATTATGTAAGACATGTTTATAAATGAAAAAGGGTAATTTTTGAATATAAAAATAATATGGACTAAATAAATAGAGAAATTGTTTTGGATTTAAGAGTTTAAATTTCAAAGGTTTATTGATTTATGTTTTTGTAAGTAATGGTTAACTAGGCTCGACCGAAGTTTACACACTAAAAGATGGGTATAAGGTTGGTTTCGCATTAAATTGTGGCCTTAGAGAGACAACACTCTGTCTTTCCGCTCGTTTGTGTGTAAATTAGACTTACCGAACAACCATTACATGTACACTGTCATCTTAAGGGTGAATTAACCACAATTCCACAATGATTATCCGAAACACTAAGTCTTAGGGCTTATGCAAAAGTACGATATAAGTGGATGATAATTGTTGATAATTCTTTAATTGGTGAACCCGATACCTCAATCAAAACTTTGCTATTTTACTCTTAGTGAATTGGTAATAAAAATGTTTTATAAAACCAATATTATGAAGTTGTATGCATGCTTCTTTATACATTATTTTGATTACACGTCAAAATTAATACCCTTTAAAAATTAAGTCGAATGCCATCTAATTAAGAACACTTGAAGTTGTAGTTTACGTCATGTGAGAGCTTGGATAGATTGCAATGGAGAGGTAAATTTCATAATTTCATTGCTAGCAGATCAACTGATGTAATGGATTTATGAGTTTGCAGTTTTTAAGTTAGACGACTTAAATTGAGTAGGAAGTGAGAGCTTCGACTCAAGGTATTAAGATGGGGATCAAACATGCTTACATTACAAAAGTTTTGTGATTGTAAATCCCATAAATCTAGGAATTGCAATATGATATTGGCAATTATTGTTCGACAATTACCTTGTTGAATACTATCATTACTAGCAGATCAACTGATGTAATGGTACTATGTCAATTAGGATCCTAGCTTTAAGAAAATACTATGGTTTATATGAATATTATTCAATGGGTATTTTATTTTCTTAAAGATCTAATTATCGAAAATACTGAAATTGAATTTTGTAATTCGTTTTAATGTATTAATACAACGTTAAAACCGTAAATGCACTTTGGGCTTTGGTAAATTTATCTCGTTCTGTTTTCAAACAAATGTTTGATTAAGAATAATTTACTTAAAAGACAAAAGAAGACTCCTTTCTATGAAAGAAGAGTGAGACACAATCCTATTTCTTTTCATGAAAAGGATAATAGGAATATTAGATATGTCTAAATCCTAATATAACTCATAGCAAATTGTTTTAATAGTTAAAAAAATTGCGCATATTTTCCATAGGGATTTCATCATCCTCATTCAGTGATTAAATTCTTAATAACAAATATGATATTTGGTTAACAGAAAATTATGTATGACATTTATGAGTTATTATAATTAGAAGCTAGACTAATTACCGCAAAATGTTAAAAGACAAAATAGTTTATTTATCTAGTTGTTTTGGCTATTTTAAAGGTGCTACATACATTGTAGGATGGTAGACCTGTTAAGGAAGAAATTGCATGCCCAATTTTTTAAGTTAATAGCATTTGATGGATAGTCCATCATTTACATAGTAGGATACACTCTCTAGTGCATAAGTAATTGTTATGTATGGACATTCGAAGGTGTAGGAAACTTAAAAGCACACTATTTTCTTTCACTGGGTATGAAACATTTACAATGTTGTCTAATTCAGTGGGAGTATTGTGTACTTATTACTGAATAAGGAATTATTGTAATGATCTTTAATTCAGTGGGAGTTACAAGCTTTGACATCTTGGTAGCTAAAGATAATTACTTTCCAAGTGTAGACACTCATACTTTTAAGGATAGTCTTGTACGTTTCCTTACTAGACATTGTTGTTCTATAACTACTTGTTATGCTAAAATCTATGACACAATCATATTGATCACATAAAAAAATGCATGGCGTGTTGTTTATCAACTATATGAGGTTGTTCCATGCACAAGTGGGAAAAATGTTATCTTTAATGTGTGCAAGAAACAACTCATAAAGATATGATTTAATGGATTCTCTTGACTACAAGGTAAGAGAATAACGTTCTAATATGAATTATACTAATCTAATTCAAGAAAAACTTGGTGTTACAATTTATGTTATGTGAGAGCTTAGCTAGATTGCAACAACAAGGTAAAATTCATATTTTCATTACTAGCAGATCAAAACTGATGTAATGGAAATATGAGAATTTGCAGTTTCTAAATTAGATACCTATTAGAACACGTGTCAATATGATATCAAGACTACTTTAATTTGTATATTTATGAATTCATGGAATGACATAAATTAATAAAGTAATCTAAATGCTACTTCAATCTGAATATTTATGTGTTCTTTGAATGACATAAATAAATAAAGAAATAATGTTATTTACATTATTGTGAAGTTATAAATTAACTTGAAATTACTATTGAAACCAAGAGATGGTGTTCATAATTACTTTAGTTAAACATGTTTATGTTTCATTGTAAAGATATAAACATAAAGTCTTTTAATTGTTAGAAGACTTATAATAAAGTAAGACGTTATCTTGTTATGTTTTTAATATACATGAAGTTATTAAATTGTTAAATGACTTATAACGTATAGTGGGATTATAACAGTTTATGTTTTCTTGTAAAGACATGGACATGAAGTGACTTTGTAAAAAGTACTTGTGTTATAAAGCATGTAATTGGCTTGAAAATTATTATACCATTAAAATGAATTAGTTGGTAAATAAACAAGTCAAAACGAAAATGGTTATCTTAAATATTGTTAGATTGTCTTACAATATTAATACTAATGAAATAGCAAATGTTTATGGTATGTTCAGTTAGGAAAATCAAACTCTTGTTATATTGTTTAATTAAAGATAACTATAACTTCTTTTCTTCCAAAAGTTATCGAGGTTAAAATATTGAGTATGGCTTGGACATATTTAATAAAACTCCAACCTAGAAGATTAATAAGACATCATCATATGATGGAATGTGGTGAATGTGATGAATTACATTAAGTTTTTAAAAATGAAGTTATGAATTTGTTCAACTGCTTTTGAAGAGGTTATTAACAAAGTAAAGTCAGGAACTGTCAATAAGTATTTGTAATATCCCAAAAGAGAACATTATATTGTTGCTTTATTTGCTAAGTATTTAAAGATAGTCTTTAAATTACTAAAAAGCAAGTGGGAGTTTTGATCTTTAAAAGATAAAATTACAAGATACATAATCTTCTAAAATACACTAGTAAATATCATGATGAAGTTTGACATTTGAATGTTAAATCTCAACATGATAATAAAGTTTGACATTTAAATGTTAAATCTCAAGATGATAGAATTATCGTTCATAGAATAGCAATATATATATCAGATATTTGATTAATATGCGGAGGGCTATGATTTACAGGATTATTGTAAAACTGATAATCATTATGATACATTACCAAATATGAAATTGGGTAAAGTATACATGATATGAATGATTAAGATGCTGTCCATAAAGATAATCAATTTTAGAAATGTGGTTTATCTTAATAGTTAGACTAGAAAATGAAGATGAGTTTCTTCAAAGATAAGGTAACCCTTGTGGTTTAAATCTTTGTGTAGAAATCATATGAACAATGTTGTACACGTATTTAATGTATATTTTATGCCAAGATTATTAATCACACTTAAGCAATTAACTGTGATTGGATATTCTTTTCTAAATACATTAAATATATAAAGATTATGATTGTCATATTTATGAAATTGACAATGGAATATCAAAACTTTTTCTTGAGTGATTACTTGAGCGATGACGATAAGTAATCAAAAGGAGTTTATGAATTCAAATAAATATTTAGAAGTGTACAAAGTGCAATAATCCATGGATGGATAAATGCATGCATCTAGAAGATTACTCTTATGTTTAATTATTAAATTAATGTTTTGATTTATAATTGAAATAAGATAATTTCTAAGTATTCCTAAAAGCTAGTGGGAGTATTATGTTTAATTTCTTAAATCATATATGTTGTAGAACATATAAAAGGTAACATTCCATATAAGTTAAAAGTTAAGTTTTAGTTTGGAATGAAACTTAAAGATTTAGAAAATAAGACATACAACCTTAGAATGAATGTTTATTGTTGAAACATGTGCGGTAAATGAATCTAATATAACATGATATATCATTTAGAAAGCCTAAATGGATATGAATAACATGAATAAAATCTAAGTATGACTCAAAGATTTTTCATGAACATCATGTTTTGTTGTATCATGCTTGATTACAAGATGATTTGGCAATATTAATATCTAAAAGGTTATTAGATAACTTGTGAACATGTTCGATTATAGAATCACATCGTCAGTCTGGAACAGCTTCTAAATTCTATAGATGAACAATTGGTCAATTGTTGTGCAAATTGTCATAGCCAACAAATTTGAAAGTTTGAAGGGCATCAAACATTACATAAAAGATATTAATGTTTACGGGAAGTTTTAATAGCATATTGTTGTTGCATACAATGATGCTAATGAAATTAAGATGACACTCAATACTAGTTATGGTAAGGATTTCATCCTTGGCGATATGTACTAGTTGTGCTTAATAAGAGCATAGTTGCATTATACATTAAGAGAATAAGAATACTTTAAACTTTAAAATGTTTGGAAGTTTGATTATCATAAATTGGTGGTTAAGGATGTCACACATTTTATGAAATATTATATGACATTATCAAAATAGTTAAGTATGCACATATAAGAACTTCAATAGTTGAATTCTTGAAATAAATATTCTTAAAATTCCAATAGATCAAAATTGGATGATTTATGCCTTGTCAACAAGTATGAATGTCATTACTTGAGACATAATTCATCAACAAGAGTTATCATGCATTGATCTATTTAGGGTGCGTTTGGTATGCTAGCATGAATGACAATGGGTATGAGTTTGATAGTAGTGGTGGGTCCCTCACCTATGAAAGATCCATTCCTACCTCTCTTGATGTATATGGAGTATAGATTATATCTATCATTCATTAACATAGTAGTGGACCCTCTCATCTTAAACAAACACCTTTAATCACTTTCATAGTCATAGATTCATTCCCATAGTGGGATACCAAACGCACCCTTAGTATTTGGATAAGGGATGTTGAACAATTATTATAATAAATTTAAATACATGGTATGTTTAATTTATAATATATTGTATCCCATATTTGTATGTTTAATTCATGAATAAATGTTATTTTAAATTGTCCGTTGTCAGTGAATAATATGAGAATAATATTAAATCAAGACAAATTTGAAGGTTGGTATAATATACTTAAAGTATATTGATGCGTAGTCATGCCATTTCAGATGATATTCAATGATACTGAATATAGGACTTATCCCAACTACATGATGTTACTTTATGGATTTTGTTATTATGTAAATCATGAGAAGTTATCCTCAGACTTGAGATGCAAGATAAGTGTCATGAATGTAGTACATTTTTGTGGAACAACTTAACGCTATACGTAACTGATAGTCATAAGGGTTGTTTTCAGAAATGTTACAAAGTTTGTGGGTTTTGCTTGTAGTCAAGATAGAATTTGTTCCTTCAAATTTAATTTTGAAGTTTAATACTGCTGGGCCCCTCGTAGGGTTGGTAAGATGTATGTGTGGCCGCACCCAAGATCTTCCCTGAATATGTTCAGAAGATTTGGTAATCTTGCTCAATCACAAACAACGAGAAACAGAATGGTTAATTAAGGAATGACTTTAATCCATATCCTTATTAACGTGGTATTAGAAACAAAAGGATATTAATAATAATGAGAAATCATTAAAAGGTTTGTCCAGGAGCCTTACTCGAGATCGTACTAGAGGCATCGGCGTGTTGCAAGACGCTAACCGATGTGATCATACTATTAAGATATGTACAAGTGGGAGCTGTTAGTTTATGAACATAAATTAATAGTTGTATGTTAGGATCGAACTCGAGATTGCGGATTGCACACTTTACGTATGAAGAGTAAAAGAATAATTATTTATAAATGTTATATGTAATTATTAATAAACACAAAACTAGTAACGACCGTTAGTATTTAACGGATAATGACTAACAACCGTTAGACGAAGAAAAGGAAAGTAATACTTGTGATTAATTGGAAACAATAGAAGGTTCCGGAATCCCTTTGAGGAGGTTCCAACCGATCGGCCATAAGGGGGTTTTCCACCTCCTCTTTGCCTTGAGCTCCAAGTAAACACTAGTATATAAACACCTCATGGGATATTGTTTTCTCATAACTTGTACACACATAATAGGTGTTTTTCTCTCCTTCTCTTGTCCTCAAAATCGATCCATCATTAAAACCCTTTAAGGGATTCGATTTTCATAAGCTCAAAAGTTTTGTGTTTAATTTACTTGCATAAACTTTTATTTGAATTAGTGCTTGTGTACAAGAATGCGATTCAAACACACTATTGTTTGATTCTTGGATTGAATTACAAAAGAGGTAAGGGGTAATTCTTATAATCCACATAAACCCTAATTAGGGTTCTTGATTTGAAGAATTGCATTTGATTCTTTTTCGGGCTAGAATCACAAAGGTATGTTTACTATTTATTATTGATTAATTAATTACATTTAATATGATCTTTTTATAACGCTTCCGCATATACATACTTGATGTGTTTGATTTATTTATATGATTGTCATGATATTATAATTTCAACAGTGTTCATCCCAGCACCACTCATGGGTCATATTGGCCAAGAGGACCTGCTAACGGCACTCTTGATGGTGACAATAAACCACAACTTGTATATTTTAATATTGATGTAACAAATATAATTGGGCTTCATTATAAAACTTGTTCGGACCCAATTTTTTAAACAACAACTTGCCTTTTTTGATATATTATAGACGTTTGAAGTGCTAATATTTAAAATTTGAGTGAGCTTCATTTTATCTTTATCAAGAGGGCTTTCGTTAAAATTATACACATTCATTGACTCGTTGTTCTAATATCTAATAATAAGTCACATATCATTTCTAATTTGTTCAATTATTTTACATTGAATTATATAAAATAGATAATATATAATTATACATTCTATTGGATGATAACTTATCCATCTACCTTGAAATAAAAAATAATTTTCTTATAATATGACGATTATTTGTCCTTGTTGATAAAGAAAATCTATAGCAATTTCATCGCACATAAAACAAAAGGAAGATTTGATGTAGTATAACATAAGTTGGAGACAGCATTTATAAGTTAATAACTAGAATAGCGACGATCGCCGCGTTGCGGGCGTGCTCGTTTTTTGGCGGAGGTGATTTTGCATAAATAGAGTTAACGAAGTGCCTATGCAATGCTTCATGCCGAAATTCTGTAAACCAATAACAGTTTGCCACTCAAACTGGGCAAGATCTTGGAACACTTTTTGCGTACTTCATTACAGCAGCAACAAAATAATGTTTTTTTATGTATGCAACCAAGCATATCCACATATATATGGCAACTCGTAATCTAACATACCTTGAGATGTTGAACATGGCTGCTGCTAGCTTCTATACAACATGGAATTTTTCTTTCCAGGACGTTAGCAACATATGCTACAACAATAATTCATCGCCCGTTAGTATATTTTAAATAACCATTTCCATTGTGTATACGATAACTAAGTTATGGAACGACAAATAAGTACACATATCTTTATTGACAAACTGATTCGATTCTTCACAAAAAAAGGCTCAAGATAAAAGTTGAGGCTAACGTCTCTGAAAACAAACCATTTGGTTTCTGCTTTAGTGTAATTATGTAACCGTTGATCACTTTGAGCCTTGTACAATCTCATTCATCCTCATGGAGTATCTGTGTTTGCGTAGATGCAACGAAGTGTAGGTACCTCAGACAGAGTTCATCTACAAAATATCAGTAAATTACTGCATCCTGGTTGCATGGATTCCCGGAAAAAATCATGATTACAGACATGAAAACTACATTCCATGAGTTACTGAAGTGAGGAAAATCGTGTAACTGGCTCGAAATAAAAAAAGCAGTCCACGCCTATCATGAATATTCACAATCCCAAAAAATACCGACTCATCCAAGAGCCTAAGATCCTGCCACAATATTTTAATTTTTTCAAACTCAATCCCGTTAACAAAATGCATATGGTTCATACTTGAAATATTTAAAAAAGGTGAGAGGAGTAGATCAAAACTGATCTTCAAATATGAAATTTAAAAAAGATATTTTTATGGACCAACTGATGGTGAAAATCACGGTACACATGGAGGCAATTCATAATCAAATATGAAACATGAAACTTACTGCTTTTGCAAGGTCCAACGAATGTAATGCGTGCAAGAAGGCACGTTCTTTTGATGGAAGATTATCATGATTCCAAAATGTTATGTTTTGGAACTTTGCATTCACCTGACAAGAATCAGTAATCTGTGCATCAGTATCACATACGTTTCTCTTCGGCTTCGTGTTGCTTTTTAGCGATAATGATCGTTGTATATGGCTTTTCGTACTTTTGCCTATTCTTATTGAATTTCGTTCTCCTAATTTGTGATTTAACACAATATTTGGCAACTATTAGAAAAGCCATCATGTTTGGCAACTGTTAGAAAAGCCACCATTCCAGGTATAACTATTAGAAAAGCCATCATTCCAGGTCGCAAGATAACTACGGATGGTAAATACTTGTTTATATATTAGTATTAATCAGTGTAGCTTGTGTAGTATGCACATGGCAGTTTGCTTTAGGAGAATAGTTGCTAACATTATGGCTCTTCTTGTTTAAAAAAATGGCGTGTTCATGAAAATAAAGTAGGGCTGAATGTTCCAACAATTTAAAACTCATGAAATCTTGTTATCAAAATAACTTAGGGTTAAATGTTACAGCAGATGTTAATGTTGCAGCAGATATATGAGTGATCACTGAAACAACGCCAATATAGTAAGTATGAATACATGCATAAATGCATTAGTATTCGAACATACCCGCCAAAATTCTGTTAAACCTCCTTTTGCGAGGAGCATATGCATGCTGGGCAGTGGTTGCATGCTCTGGTTGTAAGAGAGGATCTCATGTCCACAATAGCAGATTCATCTGCACCCAAGTTTATAGCTTCTTTGCTAGCTGTTATGAACCGTGAAACTACACCTTGTACGTACGTGTGTGCTTCGTTTAGACTCATTTTCTTGCCCATTTCATCTGGAAAACTGCTCAAGAAATGGTCGCATTTAAGAATTGCGGCAAATTGAACTACTTGACTTTGAAACTCAGATAACGCCTTGTTTTATCTGGCTCGGTTCTTCTCAATGGTGCAGCTTCGGGCAACACCTCTGCAACCAACAATTAGTTTACAACATTACCTCACATTAGATGTCGCTTCAGGTTCTTCTCAAAGGCATGTTTTTTATGCGGTAACCGCAAACATCTCAGTTGAGATGTCGCTTCAGGTTCTTTTAGAAAGGTATAAATATAGCAACAATTAAATAACCAATAGCTACATACCTTCACATTTAGGTTGGGGATGACCAATTTGATCCACACCGTTATCTGACGCATCCTTGATATGGGGGTTTCTCAAGGCTTTTCAACCGGTCAATGTTTTTCTCAATTGGTTAATATGCACCTCTAATTATGTTCTTCATCATCTGAATCAATTGAAGAGATTGTTGGGTATTGGACGAATAGAACTGCACACTAATACCAAACATCTACATCTATATCCCTACAAAACAAAATAAAAATACTAATTTGTTACGACACTTCTATCTGTCAATAAAGTTGGACAACGAATTGTACTATTCCTTACCAAAGGCTATGCCAACACCTTCGTCGGGCAGAGCAAAGGTTGTGATTAAACATGAACAACAAACTGTATTCCTCACGAAAGGTTGTGCCAACGCCTTCTGCGGGCAGAACAAATATTTGCCACAGTCCAGCACCATCGTAACCAATAAACTGCAGGGCTTAATTTTTTTTTTCCTATTAAGTATTTCTTAAAAATTTTATTCATTACAAAAACAACAGTAAATTCTAGCATAATCACATAGCCCAATAGAGAAATTCCCACTCAATCCATCTTTTACCAAATAATAATAATAATAATAATAATAATAATAATAATAATAATAATAATAATAATAACAAACCCGAGGTAAAATAAAGTTTCATTAATACCAGATCTTAGACAACCGAATCATTCGGTGCTGCCACCAGGTGTACGTAGCGTGGCTCTATAGCTCCTATAACACAACATGATGGAATCGAATTGAAACCCTAGGTCTTGTGATTTGATTAACCGGCACCCAAAAACCCCAAAACTGAAACCCTAACTCTCGCGTATCGATTATGTGATTTGATTGTGTTTCTCTGTGTGAGAGAGTCACGGAAGTTTTGAGACTGTAATAATGAAGATGGATGTGGAAGGTTCGGGAGTGTTATTATCGCATAAACGGGCCGAATCTGGGTAAACAGACCGCAAAACTCAGGCCAAAAATGGCCCACCAAATTTGGCGGGAAACCCACGACGAAAACGGCGTCGTATGAAACGGGGTTTAATAATATGTATAATGATGGAACAAATGATTTGTTCAACGGAGAAACAATATTTGAAACTGACGCGATACATTCATATACATTTTCACATATTTGTTATATAGTATACACATTTATTATTATTATTATTATTATTATTATTATTATTATTATTATTATTATTATTATTATTATTATTATTATTATTATTAGTTTTTGAAATTTTAAGTATGCCGAAGACATAAGAATTGGTTATTTAGTAGGCAAATTTAAGTATATGCGAAAAGAAAATAATGTACATAATTTATCTTTTAGGCGAAAAGAAAATAATGTATATAATTTATCTTCAGGTGTTTCGTTCTCATGAACAGTTACTAGATTGGGTGCGGAAAACGGAACTTTCTCTTGGTTACGTTGTTGTAATTAACACATCAAAGTCTAATGAAAGTGTAATTTTTAAGTGTGATCGTAGTGGTATATTTGTTAGTAAGGATAACATCAAACAAGAACATGTTTTACTAGAATAACCCATGATTATTGCTTATTTTTATAGTGTTTTTATATTTGGTACTGAATTATTATTAATTTACATTTTAGTATTAATCTGGAGCTATGTAACAATTGTCGCGAAAAAGAACTAAAAAGAAGCCAAAATGAAGGAAATGCTATAGTCAGAGCAACTTTATAAGTATACGACGTATATATAATGTAACCAAGTGATTTACCTAAGTGTTGAAGAGTATGCGGCCTATACTAGTTTTCATGTATATGCCGTATACAACTGAAAAATATGAAGACGTGGCATAAGGCACATAAGGAGTATACGGCGTATATTCATTTACGTGTATACTTCGTATACCTATACATGCTTGGGCATTTTCAGCTTAAATACCGAATTTGATATACAATTATGTTACATTTCATAACCCTTGAAGACCAGGTGAATTACCAAGCTTAGAAAACCATTCCAAGGGTGCCAACATCAAGGAGATCAAGACTCTACACTTATAAACAATTTTTTTCTCAGTTTGATTGTTATCATACTTAATACTATGTTTAATCTTTCAAATTCGACTATCATGGAAAGCTAATCACTTCTGTGGTTGCCTAGTGATGACTCTCTCATATTAATGACAAATTTTTTTTCATTTAATTAGCATTGTTTTGGATAATTTATATGCTTGTTATAGACTTACGCTAATTTATATGCGTGTTACAGACTTACACCCTTGAATTTACCATGGCTATGCGTTGAGAGTAGTTTATCAGTAAGTTAAACACTGAAGATTAAAGTACTTAAATCCCTAATATATTTGACCGATGTCTCTTAGTTGTTAGGATATTGATCATTGACCTAACGACATTAAAAATGATAGAGGATAGGGTTTAATATTAAGTTAACGGTAAGCTGGCGACTTACTTAGTAATTAAGTGTGTGGCGAACACATAAAAACAAGGTCATATAAGTTAGTTGGGGAACTTAAGGCTTAGATCATAACTAAATATCACCCACAATTGTCTGGATAGATAGTTATAGGATAAAGTGTGTATGGATTAACAACTCTAATTAAAATTACACTATAAACGAACCATTAGAGTTGAAAATTGCACTTGCTTTTCATGTCCTTGATAGGTTAGAGTAGTAGCATCTTTATCTTATTTATTTTCTCTTTGTTCTCATTTACTTGTTACTTTTTTTTCTCGTCATTTTGAGTATTTTCTATTTTCATAAACGTGTGGATTTCAAAAACAATTGTTGTTTTTCACTCGCTCTAGCGAACAACTCAGTAAGACTACCCGAGAGTGTTGGTATTACTCATTTGATTTGGTTATAACTTTAAAATGTAATTAATAGTTTAATACACATCAAGTTTTAGGAGCTGCTGTCGGGGAGCGGTTGGTTGAATTTCATGTGTTTAAAAGTGAATTTTTGTGTTTTACACTTCTGTGTTTGTGTGATTTTTAGTTAAATTCATGTATTTGATAATCTATTTTGTTGATATTTGCTTTTGCAGATAAATATGGAATTTTCTCCTTTCATAGTATAAGGCGTATAGACCTTTTTGTCTATACCGTAAATAATTATGTTTGCTATTATATATATATATATATATATATATATATATATATATATATATATATATATATATATATATATATATATATATTTCTTTGTTTTTTGTTATTTTCTTTTTTCAGTACTTCTTCTACTCATCCTTTATTTGTTTAATTTCATTTAACAAGAAACAACAAGAAACATGCTCGACATTCACTGGTACAAAAAGTTGTATTTGTCACGCTAGAAATGTGTGACGATATACATATAGTCACACATGTTTTTTTCATTGTGTGTAACTGATGAGGCGAAAAATGAACCACTTTTAGGGGGTCATCTAAGCCCGGAATTGAATTTATTCGATCAAATATTGCCCAAAATCGTTCCTTTTGTGATTTTAGGTACTTTGGGAGTGAATTCTGGAAAAGGAAGCAATTCGGACGTTTTTGAAGCATAAAAGTGAAGAAAACGCCAAAGACTTTATTTTCCATGCTGAGAACAGTACCTGACGGCGTCAAGAGGAAGATCCTGATGGCGTCAAGCGTAAAAACCATGACGTCCCAGTGCAAACCTGACAGCGTCACAACAAGGGCGTCAAGAATTAAATTTGTGACGGCCTGCACAAGGGAAACACATGACGGCGTCAGATCCAGATCTAGGCAGTCCGAGAAACAATTTGGCGGCGAGATGACGGCGTCAGACATTTGTTCTTGACGCCGTCACCTATCAAAATCTATATTTAGTTTTCTATTTTTCATTCACAAGAGAGGAACTTGTGTGGAGAAACTAGGGCCGAACTTTGTAAACCCTAGGTCATATTTTACAGTGTTTTCAAGGGTTTTCACCCCTTCATTCTTTTCATGTCCAATTGAGATAAGTCTTCTCTTAATTCAATCAATATGTCTATGTGTTGGTTGATTATATCTTGTGCTTGTATTGATTTTAACATGCTAGGCTAGATCTATCTTGTGTTTGCTTAGATCTAATGAAACCTAGATGTTAATTATGTGTTGATTACTTGTTTATGGTTGTATTGGATGAATGATTTCAATGTTAGGCTTAAGAAAACTGGCAGATCTTCATTGTGTAACATGCTTGAACGTCTTAGGAAACATGAACCAATGTGTACTAGGTTTTATTGGTTGTATTTAATGCATGAGCAAATTCTAGTGATCCCATGTTAGGAGCTTCTTAGCCGGCTCGACATAGGAGTGAAGTAGGCGCTCATAGGATTGGGGAAGTAAGTACGCCACCCCATGAATGGTATTAAGGAATACAATCCGTCATCCACGCAACTATAACAAGTAATTAACATATAAAAGATATCTAGGGAGTAGTGAAATCTAAGTAAACACAATTCTCCCACATATTGCTCACAACTTTAGTATAATTTAGTTTTATTTTCATTTCTAGTATTTTATTTTGATTGCATCTTAGTATTGGGTTAGTTAACTAGTAACTAATTCCGCCAAACTCCTTCAAACCCGAGATTTTTACTTGCTTTCTAAAAAATATAAAAATACAAAAAGAATCATCCCTCATCTCCAGACCTAGTCTTTAGGTTTTCTAATCCTAGCGACACTATTCCTAGCTGAACGATCAATCCCCCGGTACTTGTCATTATACTATACTACATCGATCAGGTACACTGCCTGGTGGGGGTTGTAAGCTTCTCGAGATCCCTCGAGAGGTAAAGCCTGGTGCAATCCCTAGGCATCAAGTTTTTGGCGCCGCAGCCCGGGGAATAGTTATTGTCTAGGTTAGAATCTCTCTTTATTAGGTCTACTTGCTAGATTCCTTTCTAGTAAGATTTTTTTTTTAATTTTTTTTTAGGTTTTTTTTTAGTCTATCTTTTTCTTTGTGTGTTTGTTCGTAGTTTTTATTGACTATTCCATTCACCATTATGGAGAACGCGAATCCACCATACTACCGACCATAAATTCACCCACTCCTAATGACATCTTGATGTTTAAACAACATGAAGATGAACCTATCTATGATGCATGGGCTTGTTTTAAATATTTACTCCGAAAAGTCCCTCATCATAATTTTGATTTGTGGTCCCAAATTGAAATATTTTACCATCGTGTCGACCACTATACCAAAATGGACATTGACCATGCCGCAGATGGGGACCTTTGGGGATTAAGTGTTAATGAAGCATGGGAAACCATAGAGAATTGTGCCAAACTTGCCAAAAAAATGGACAACCCAACAAACGTTGTTACGGATCAATTGATAGCAAGTTTAAGGGAACAAGCAAGAAGATTGTTTGGGGATAAGCGTATAGATGAGATAACTGGGTGCACGAAGTGGTTTGATTTCACCACAATACAAGATGAACACATTGGTAATCTTGATAAGATGGAGGATAGAGTTGAAAATCTAAGCCCACCAAGTACCCCACAAGTCCTACCATCATTTGAGGCATACACACCGCCCGTGACTTATTCGGATGAAATAGAAAAGACTTTAGGAATCCCAATTGAGGTAGAACCTTTGAACCAAACACAACTAGAGGATATAGGTTTGAATACTTATAATGATAACCTTACTCTTAGTTCTAGGGAAGTTCCTAGTTTTGATGAACCGGAGTCTCAACCAAAACCGTTACCTAATCTTCCATCCTTGGATGAAAATTTAGGAATTGAAGTAGGTTCCGATCCACCCATCAAACCATATAGTCCGGGTAGTCTTAGGACAAAGGTAGTGGACTCTAAGCCTTGTAGAGAGGAAGCCAATATAGGACTGGAAAATGACCTTACATGCTTACATCACCCATTTATGATTGATCACAAGAAACATTATGGGTTTAAACCGGGTTTATTAGGTCAAGATGGATCCCCAACTAGTAGTCTCTTGAAGTTGATAGAAAATGATCCCTTTCTAGGAGAAAATCTTAATCCACCCATTAACCCGATTGAATTAGGTACAATTATGATGATAAGAGCACACCCTTTTGAGTATATAATTCATCCACCACTCTTTTCTAACGTGGCATACTTCCACCCTAAGGGTGTGTATCGCTATTTCCGTTAAATAAGGGTAGAGTCAGGCTCGTGACTCGAACAAAAACAAGCGCTTATTGGGAGGCAACCCAAGCTTTATTTATTTATTTGTTTGTTTGTTTGTTTATTTGATTTTATTTGTTTCCGTATGCATGTTTTATTTTTGTTGTTGGTGGCTCATGTTTCAAAGTAAATTGTGAAAATACTTTATTTTGTCGTTTGGCTTTGTCTTAACTTCATCCAAGGGTATTTCGCAAAAGATAAGTGTAAGGGGAAACCCCAAATATGTTTTTAAGAAACAAAATTGATCATGATTCTCCACAATATTAAATGAACATGTATATTCGTATTTGTTAGAGTCAAATGCTTGTATCGAGTCATAATGATGTTTTGCAGGATTTTCCAGGAAGTAGGACGAAGTTTTTCCAGAAATTTTCCGGAAACTTAACATAAGAATTTCTGCAGGTCACTTCTGACGGCGTCACGAGTTTACTCTTGACGGCGTCACGTATAAAAATCTCGAAATTTTACCAGTTTTGTTTTTCTAACGGAGTCTTAAAGTTTTTGTTGAATTATTAGTTTTATAATCTCCAGGAAATCTGCAAACATCATTCCACAAGCATTATATCTTATTTTGTTTTCTAGGATTTATTAGCATATGTAGATTGCCGCCGATGTTATGCCAAGGTTGCCTTGTCTGTTTTCTCAGGTTTTACAGGTTATGTATGACAAGAAGATGATTATTATTCTAGAAGGGAAGCTTTGATTGTTCATTTTCTTGGAGGAAGATCTAACCTGGCCACCTTATTATCCATACCGAGCGAATCAGGGGAGTATTTGATTTCGTTCGTTTTACTTATTTCACTTTTACATTCTTTACTTGAACATTGGGGATAATGTTCATCCTAAGTGTAAGGGGAGGGTAAAATGATGATACCTTATAGATACACTTTCGCTTGAGTTTGTTTGTTTGATAGTAGATGTGTAATAAAACTAAGAGAAATACTTGTTAGTGTAACTTTAGCGCCAAATTTAAAATTTTTTACAACATTTAGGAGTGAAAATTTAGCCATAGCAAGTGTCTCATGGATAGGAGATTGTATGACTAGCATAAAACCGTACCATTCAGAAAAATTTTTCACCCAAATATGTGAGGTTCGCCTTTAGATTTGATAGGAAAAGCATTCACTATTAGTGCTTATGAGTGTACCGGTAGCATTTAGATTTTAGAACTTGCGTTAGTGATGCATCCCGAGACCGCTAGTGAGACTACATTCGTGTAGTAGGATTTACTACATGATAAGAGGCATTAGGATCACCCTTGTGTTAAACCCGTATCATAATTACTTGACCATTTAAGTCATATTACTTGGCTAGTTAAGTCAACTAATTTTTCCCACACCTTAGCGTTGTTCTCATTTTTAGTACACGAAACCCCTAGTACACACCTCCGAGCCTATCTTTTCGCTTCTAACTTTAAGCATTTTACTTAAAGGAAGAATTTGTTACACCCCACTTAAATGTACACCCAAATCGCCTTAGCCTTCCGTGTATGCACTCATCGTTAGTGCATTATTGTTATTTGTTAAACCCTAAGTTAATTATCTAATTGATTACATGGTTGCTAAGTCGAGTCATATCCTTGTACATATTGTTTTGGGACGATTGGGACTCATGGGTAAAGTACTTATTTATGGAGTAATGGGGAAGAACATCATATATTACCCCCGTATGTGCGTTAATCTTAAAAGTACTCCAAGTGTTTTGATTTTCTTAATTCGAGTCATTAGATTAGTTATTTGTAAAGTATGTAAAAATTCAAGTGTAAGGGGAATTTACATTCCCTATGATGTATTATTTTTGATGGTAGGGTAAGAATGTATGCAAAAAAAAAATCGAAAAAATCAAGAAAAAGAAAAAAAAAATAGAAAAAGAAAAGAGAAAAAAAACATACGGACTACCATCCCTTTTCATTCTATGTTCATTTTATGTTTTTTGTTATTTTTCATTGATTAGCTTAAGTCGAGTCTAGCCTTGGCTTAGCAACGCCATATTGTACATGTAATTAACCAAGATTGTTAACTCGCCTCCAGTAAAGACTGCCTATATCCAACAAAACCGTGTATTCCATATCCCTACACCTAACGTTACAACCCTTTAAAAGACCTCTTTGATAGTTTATCCTAGGTGCTTACGCCATGTGGTGGAGGTTTGATCCTTTCCCAAGCCTATGGTAATCTATTTTGCTATGACAGGTAGTGAGCGATGTTTTCCATTTCCATATTGTGATATTACTTTATTACACCCGAGAGATGAGAGTATCTAAACACTATTTGTGAGGTGCTAGTGTATGACCTCCGTGCTTGTCATTGGTCTTTAGTGGAACGATTATTTGTTGTAATTACTTTTATGTTAGTGTTAAATGACCCCTAACTTGTATTTTGATTAGAATAAAAGCACATTTGCTTGAGGACAAGCAAATCTCAAGTGTAAGGGTATATGATGAGGCGAAAAATGAACCACTTTTAGGGGGTCATTTAAGCCCGGAATTGAATTTATTTGATCAAATATTGCCCTAAATCGTTCCTTTTGTTATTTTAGGTACTTTGGGAGTGAATTCTGGAAAAGGAAGCAATTCGGACGTTTTTGGAGCATAAAAGTGAAAAAAACGCCAAAGACTTTATTTTCCATGCTGAGAACAGTACCTGACGGCGTCAAGAGAAAGATCCTGATGGCGTCAAGCGTAAAAACCATGGCGAACCAGTGCAAACCTGACGGCGTCACAACAAGGGCGTCAAGAGTTAAATTTGTGACGGCCTGCAAAAGGGAAACACATGACGGTGTCAGACCCAGATCTAGGCAGTCCGAGAAACAATTTGGCGGCGAGATGACGGCGTCAGACATTTGTTCTTGACGCCGTCACCTATCAAAATCTATATATAGTTTTCTATTTTTCATTCAAAAGAGAGGAACTTGTGTGGAGAAACTAGGGCCGAACTTTGTAAACCCTAGGTCATATTTTACAGTGTTTTCAAGGGTTTTCACCCCTTGGTTCCTTTCATGTTCAATTGAGATAAGTCTTCTCTTAATTCAATCAATATGTCTATGTGTTGGTTGATTATATCTTGTGCTTGTCTTGATTTTAACATGCTAGGCTAGATCTATCTTGTGTTTGCTTAGATCTAATGAAACCTAGATGTTAATTATGTGTTGATTACTTGTTTATGGTTGTATTGGATGAATGATTTCAGTGTTAGGCTTAAGAAAACTGGCAGATCTCCAATATGTAACATGCTTGAACGTCTTAGGAAACATGAACCGATGTGTACTAGGTTTTATTGGTTGTATTTAATGCATTAGCAAATTCTAGTGATCCCATGTTAAAAGCTTATTAGCCGGCTCGACATAGGAGTGAAGTAGGCGCTCATAGGATTGGGAAAGTAAGTACGCCACCCCATGAATGGTATTAAGGAATACAATCCGTCATCCACGCAACTATAATAAGTAATTAACATATAAAAGATATCTAGGGAGTCGTGAAATCTAAGTAAACACAATTCTCCCACATATTGCTCACAACTTTAGTATAATTTAGTTTTATTTTCATTTCTAGTATTTTATTTTGATTGCATCTGATGAGGCGAAAAATGAACCACTTTTAGGGGGTCATTTATACCCGGAATTGAATTTATTTGATCAAATATTACCCTAAATCGTTCCTTTTGTGATTTTATGTACTTTGGGAGTGAATTCTGGAAAAGGAAGCAATTCGGACGTTTTTGGAGCATAAAAGTGAAGAAAACGCCAAAGACTTTATTTTCCATGCTGAGAACAGTACCTGACGGCGTCAAGAGGAAGATCCTGACGGCATCAAGAGTTATATCCATGACGACCCAGTGCGAACATGACGGCGTCACAACAAGGGCGTCAAGAGTATTTTTGGTGATGGCCTGCATAAGGAGAATACATGACGGCGTCAGACCCAGATCTAGGCAGTCCGAGAAACTATTTGGCGGCGAGATGACGACGTCAGACTTTTGTTCTTTACGCCGTCACCTATCAAACTCTATATATAGTTTTCTATTTTTTATTCATTAGAGAGGAACTTGTGTGGAGAAAACTAGGGCCGAACTTTGTAAACCCTAGGTCATATTTTACAGTGTTTTCAAGGGTTTTCACCCCTTGATTCCTTTCATGTTCAATTGAGATAAGTCTTCTCTTAATTCAATCAATATGTCTATGTGTTGGTTGATTATATCTTGTGCTTGTCTTGATTTTAACATGCTAGGCTAGATCTATCTTGTGTTTGCTTGGATCTAATGAAACCTAGATGTTAATTATGTGTTGATTACTTGTTTATGGTTGTATTGGATGAATGATTTCAATGTTAGGCTTAAGAAAACTGGCAGATCTCCATTGTGTAACATGCTTGAACGTCTTAGGAAACATGGACCAATGTGTACTAGGTTTTATTGGTTGTATTTAATGCATGAGTAAATTCTAGTGATCCCATGTTAGGAGCTTCTTAGCCGGCTCGACATAGGAGTGAAGTAGGCGCTCATAGGATTGGGGAAGTAAGTACGCCATCCCATGAATGGTTTTAAGAAATACAATCCGTCATCCACGCAACTATAACAAGTAATTAACGTGTAAAAGATATCTAGGGAGTAGTGAAATCTATGTAAACACAATTCTCCCACATATTGCTCACAACTTTAGTATAATTTAGTTTTATCTTCATTTTAGTATTTTATTTTGATTGCATCTTAGCATTGGGTTAGTTGACTAGCAACTAATTCCGCCCAACTCCTTCAAAACCCGAGATTTTTACTTGCTTTCATAAAAATATAAAAATACAAAAAGAATCATCCCTCATCTCTAGATCTAGTCTTTAGGTTTTCTAATCCTAGCGACACTATTCCTAGCTGAACGATCAATCCCCCGGTACTTGTTATTATACTATACTACATCGATCAGGTAAAGCCTGGTGCAATCCCTACGCATCAAGTTTTTGGCGCCGCAACCCGGGGAATAGTTATTGTCTAGGTTAGAATCTCTTTTTATTAGGTCTACTTGCTAGATTCCTCTCTAGTAAGATTTTATTTTTATTTTTTAGGTTCTCTTTAGTCTATCTCATTTCTTCGTGTTTTTGTTCGTAACTCTTCACCACCCGACATCATGGACGATGGGAACATCTTTGAACCCGTCATCCCACCACAATAAAACCCACCACTAGACAACCAACCTCTTAGGCCCCGAACCTTAGGAGAGTATTCCCGACCTAGCCACCAAGGCTATCGAACCACCATTGAGCTCACCGGAACCAATGTGACCCCCTTGCGATCCGACACCATCCGGTTGGTGCAAAGCGGATGTGCATTCCATGGACTTCGTTCCGAAGATTCAAACCAACATCTCAAGGACTTCCTTAAAATCGTAGATTCTATAGACCTTGATGTTACAACTAGAGAGTCAACCCGATTACGCCTATTCCAATTCTCTCTACGTGATCAAGCTAGTCAATGGCTTGAATGTTTACCCGCGGGATCCATCACCTCATGAGATGATCTCACCACTCGTTTCCTTGCTCAATTTTTCCCACCGGGGAGAACTACCAAGCTTAGAAATGATATCTTGATGTTCCAACAACGTCAAGGTGAAACTCTATATGAAGCATGGACTCGTTTCAAGGACTTACTCCAAAAAGTCCCTCATCATGGCATAGATCTTTGGCTCCAAGTCCAAATCTTCTATGACCATATCGATCTCTCCACAAGGCGAGCCATTGACCAATCGGCCGGTGGTAAGCTACGTGATCTAAGTGAGGAACAATCATGGGAACTCAGAGAAGATCTTGCTTTCTATGACAACGAAAGTTGGAATGATCCCCATGATTTGAACAAAACGGTCAAGGCAATATCTTTGCCTTCGAACAACTCTAGCACTCCCGACCGTAGGATCATGGAACTTGAGGACCAAGTCAAGTTTCTCATGAAATCTTACGAAGCTCCTAAGCCTTCAAGCCAAGTGAACAAAATCACTTCTTCATGCGAATTATGTAGTGGTCCCCATGACACTCGTGATTGTGTGGAACTCCCCGGAACAGCTTTTGCGGACTACGCATCCTCGCGTACCGACGAAGCGGGAGATAAGTGGTACGCTTTCAAACCCGAGCCAAACCCTTACGTTGATTCCTACAACCCCTCTTGGAAAAATCACCCAAACCTTAGGTGGAAATAAAACCAATCCAATTCTTCCAATCCGACTAATCGTTACCAACCAAACGGTCCACCCTCCAACCGTACTTTCAACAACAATCCTTCTAACAATTATGGTAGTACCAACAATCTTGAAGGATTGATGTCTAAGTTCATGGCATCTCAAGAGGCTCGCATAGCTAGGTTTGAAACCGAATTCAACCAACAACAAATGGAGATGACCAACAAGATAGACAACTTGTTGAAAGCCCTCAACAACCAAGCGTTAACTACACCTAGGAAGGACACTAGGGACGCCAATAACGGAATCCAAATTAAGGACCCCTCATCATCCAAACATGTCCACTTTGTCAATGTTGTCACCATTAAGCCAAAAGATAAGGATATAGAAGAAAGTGACAAAGATGAAGTTGAAGTAGAAACCGAGACTAGGGATGAAATTAGGGAAGTTGAGGTTAATAAGGGAGAGGAGTTAGAGGAAGTAGAGACTATAGAAAAGCGCTTTGATAAGTTGCCCACCAAGGAAGAACGGGAATACCATAAGGATTTATTCGATGGCCCCGAGACACCATATATCCTTGGCACACCCCTTATCAAAATGGGAGACCCCTCTAACATCAACATACCATGCAACATCGGGCATATGCATATATGGAAAGCTTATATCGATCCTAGATCTCCTGTAAACATCATGACTAGGACTTATTACAATTGGGTGATGAAGAAACAACTTGATTATAGGATGATGCCCAATAAGAATTTGATAAGTAATTTTGTAGGAAGAGTGAAGGGATTGCATGTGATTATAGGTAATTTCACTTATGAGATCGATTTTATGATAGTAGAAGATACTCGTCCGGTGATAGATGATTGCCTAAGCCAAGTAATATTCGGAAAACCATTTGTTGAGGCCACTAAGATGAGTTATGATCCGACTTTAGGGATAGTTAGGTTCAAGGAAGAGAATGATGAGATTGCCTTCCAAATGCCCTACAAGATTGAGCAATACCGCCTTTTTTCTAATATAGAAAAGGAACACAAACAAGCAGCTTACTATAGGAATGATGAGGATAGACGTAGAGGAGTAGAGTATGTGATGAATAGGATGCTTGGTTTCTACAAAGAATGCTTGCAATTAGGTCCGGAATACAAAACTGGCTTAGAAGACGACCTAGAAAGTGAAACCAATGATGAGGTCACGTAGTAACCCATGACCTTGAGTCTAGCTACAAGACTCGTAAATAAAGAAAAGCGCTTCTTGGGAGGCACCCATGTTTTGTGTGATTTTTATTTTTGTTTGTTTGTTATTTGCTTCCGTATGCATGCTTTATTTTTATTGTTGGTAGATCATGTTTCAAAAGTAAAATGGTGAAAATACTTTACTTTGTTGTTTAGCCTAGTCTTAACTTCATCCAAAGGTATTTTTGCAAAAGATAAGTGTAAGGGGAAACCCCAAATATGTTTTTAAGAAACAAAACCGATCATGATTCTCCACAATATTAAGTGAACATGTATATTCGTATTTGTTAGAGTCAAATGCTTGTATCGAGTCATAATGAAGTTTTGCAGGATTTTCCAGGAAGTAGGACCAAGTTTTTCGAGAAATTTTCCGGAAACTTAACATAAGAATTTCTGCAGGTCACTTCTGACGGCGTCACGAGTTTACTCTTGACGGCATCACGTGTAAAAATCTGGAAATTTTACCAGTTTTGTTTTTCTAACGGAGTCTTAAAGTTTTTGTTGAATTATTAGTTTTATAATCTCTAGGAAATCTGCAAACATCATTCCACAAGCATTATATCTTATCTTGTTTTCTAGGATTTATTAGCATATGTAGATTGCCGCCGATTTTATGCGAGGTTGCTTTGTCTGTTTTCTCAGGTTTTACAGGTTATGTATGACAAGAAGATGATTATTATTCTGGAAGGGAAGCTTTGATTGTTCATTTTCTTGGACGAAGATCTAACCTGACCACCTTATTATCCATACCGAGCGAATCAGGGGAGTATTTGATTTCATTCTTTTTACTTATTTCACTTTTACATTCTTTACTTGAACATTGGGGACAATGTTCATCCTAAGTGTAAGGGGAGGGTAAAATGGTGATACCTTACAGATACACTTTCGCTTGAGTTTGTTTGTTTGATAGTAGATGTGTAATAAAACTATGAGAAATACTTGTTAGTGTAATTTTAGCGCCAAATTTAAATTTTTTTACAACATTTAGGAGTGAAACTTTAGCCATAGCAAGCGTCTCATGGATAGGAGATTGTATGACTAGCACAAAACCGTATCATTCAGAAAAATTTTCCACCCAAATATGCGAGGTTCGCCTTTAGATTTGATAGGAAAAGCATTCACTATTAGTGCTTATGAGTGTACCGGTAGCATTTAGATTCTAGAACTTGCGTTAGTGATGCATCCCGAGACCGCTAGTGAGACTACATTCGTGTAGTAGGATTTACTACATGATAAGAGGCATTAGGATCACCCTTGTGTTAAACCCGTATCATAATTACTTGACCATTTAAGTCATATTACTTGGCTAGTTAAGTCAACTAATTTTTCCCACACCTTAGCGTTGTACTCATTTTTAGTACACGAAACCCCTAGTACACCCCTCCGACCCTATCTTTTCGTTTCTAACTTTAAACATCTTACTTAAAGGAAGAATTTGTTACACCCCACTTAAATGTACACCCAAATCGCCTTAGCCTTCCGTGTATGCACTCATCTTTAGTGCATTATTGTTATTTGTTAAACCCTAAGTTAATTATCTAATTGATTACATGGTTGCTAAGTCGAGTCATATCCTTGTACATATTGTTTTGGGACGATTGGGACTCATGGGTAAAGTACTTTTTTGGGACGATTGGGACTCATGGGTAAAGTACTCCAAGTTTTTTGATTTTCTTAATTCGAGTCATTAGATTAGTTTATTGTAAAGTATGTAAAAATTCAAGTGTAAGGGGAATATTCATCCCCTATGATGTATTATTTTGGATGGTAGGGTAAGAGTGTATGCAAAAAATAAAAAAAAAAAAAATAATAATAAATAGAAAAAAAGAAAAAGAGAAAAACATACGGACTACTATCCCTTTTCATTCTATGTTCATTTTATGTTTTTGTTATTTTTGATTTATTAGTTTAATTCGAGTCTAGTCTTGGCTTAGCAACGCCATATTGTACATGTAATTGACCAAGATTTTTAACTCGCCACCAGTAAAGACTTCCTATATCCAACAAAACCGTGTATTCCATATCCCTACACCTAACGTTACAACCCTTTAAAAGACCCCTTTGATAGTTTATCCTAGGTGATTACGCCATGTGGTGGAGGTTTGATCCTTTCCCAAGCCTATGGTAATCTATTTTGCTATGACAGGTAGTGAGGTAGGCACTCATAGGATTGGGGAAGTAAGTACGCCACCCCATGAATGGTATTATGGAATACAATCCGTCATCCACGCAACTATAACAAGTAATTAACGTGTAAAAGATATCTAGGGAGTAGTGAAATCTATGTAAACACAATTCTCCCACATATTGCTCACAACTTTAGTATAATTTAGTTTTATCTTCATTTTAGTATTTTATTTTGATTGCATCTTAGCATTGGGTTAGTTGACTAGCAACTAATTCCGCCCAACTCCTTCAAAACCCGAGATTTTTACTTGCTTTCATAAAAATATAAAAATACAAAAAGAATCATCCCTCATCTCTAGACCTAGTCTTTAGGTTTTCTAATCCTAGCGACACTATTCCTAGCTGAACGATCAATCCCCCGGTACTTGTCATTATACTATACTACATCGATCAGGTAAAGCCTGGTGCAATCCCTACGCATCAGCATCTTAGTATTGGGTTAGTTGACTAGCAACTAATTCCGCCAAACTCCTTCAAACCCGAGATTTTTACTTGCTTTCTAAAAAATATAAAAATACAAAAAGAATCATCTCTCATCTCTAGACCTAGTATTTAGGATTTCTAATCCTAGCGACACTATTCCTAGCTGAACCGTCAATCCCCCGGTACTTGTCATTATACTATACTACATTGATCCGGTAAACTGCCTGGTGGGGGTTGTAAGCTTCTCGAGATCCCTCGAGAGGTAAAGCCTGGTGTAATCCCTATGCATCAGTCACCAAAGGTCCCGCCACCGTAGGTAGCATATGGTCACATTGTTGAGTGTGTATCCTTTTTCATTGAAAAAGAGTGACCAAAACCCCGAATATGTGTGACAAATTAGGCACAAGTTTTGTTGGATTAATCAGGATGAGTGACCGTAAACACTTTATAGTCACACGAATGTTTTTTGAGAGTAACTATTGTTCGTCCTTTGGCCACATAAATATATAATATATGTGACATTTGTGATGATTTATTCAAGTAAATTTGAATTATGTGTGACTATTTCCCGTCCTGTGGCCACTTGAATATATAATAAATGTGACGTTTGTGAGGATTTAGTCATACAACAGGTATTGTTTTTTTTTGAGTTAGTCACATACAATTTAAAAAAAAGTGGCCAAAAGTGTGAATAAGTGTGACCATATGCTGTTTAAAGTGAAGAATGTGTATTTTGTGTGACTATTGTTCATCCAATGACCACTTGAATTTTATGTTTGTGTGGCCTTTTGTAATATTTAGTCACAGAAAGCATCTTTGTTTTGGGTATTTAGTCACATACAATTAAGCATCAAGTGGCCAAAAATGTTAATAAGTGTGACCATATGTTGTTTAAAGTGAAGAAATGTATATTTTGTGTGACTATTGATCATCCAATGGCCACATTAATTTTATGTTTGTGTGGTCTTTTGTAATATTTAGTCACATAAAACATCTTTGTTTTTGGTATTTAGTCACATACAATTAATCATCAAGTGGCCAAAAGTGTTAATAAGTATGACCATATACTGTTTAAAATAAAGAAATGTGTATTTTGTGTGACTATTGATCATATAATGGCCACATGAATTTTATGTTTGTGTGGTCTTTTGTAATATTTAGTCACACACGAATTAAACAAACAGTGACCAAAAGTGTTAATAAGTCTGACTATATGCATCTTTTAGTCACATTTAAAAATCAATATATATAAAAATAATTCAAATATATATCAAAACAAATTCAAATACAATAAAATTGGAATGTATATGACTGAACAAAATATAAAATTGGACATCCTTTTATACACCAAGGAGTCCTAGTCGGCTTACAATAGTTTCCTAAGTATCTATAATCTTTTTCATAAGCAACTAGCAACTTCGAGCGGTCTTAATCTCTGACCAGTACCAACTTTCACTAGCAGTAGTAACTTTTGTACTAGCAGTAGTAAATACTTGGCACATTTTCTTTGAAGTTCATGAGCTGCACTAAATCCATCTAAGCAATATTAACACAAACATGATCAGCAGTAATTCAAACAACATCATGAAGACTTTTAATCCAAAACAATGAACATAATAATAAAATTTGTAGTTAAACTTACAAGTTTTTCTCCCATTGATCTAATCTCATCATCGGGATATAAAAGCCTTGAAAATGTAGGCTGCTGCATATCAACACATCAGGATGAGAGCAGAACTAGAACATGTCAAAGCTCACAACATAACAGAACTAGATGAGCCACTGGTTCAACTATCTGCACAAACATGATAGGAGAGTTACTGCTAGTACTACGTTAGTACTGCTGGAGCAGAGTTACTACTGCTAGTATATATATATATATATATATATATATATATATATATATATATATATATATATATATATATATATATATATATATATATATATATATATATATATATATAAAACAGAATGTATATAAATGAAGCAAGTATATATAAAATTGTAATGTCGTATATAATCAAATTCTCAACTCTCATAAGTTAAAACCTGTTGACTCTTCGCCGCCTTAGCTTGCTTTTGCAAGGTTTCAATAGAGACCAATTTTTTTCGCTTCGTTGGTACTAATTTTAGTCCAGTATTTTGTTCACTAATATTTGGTATCGTAGTTGGTGGTGTAACCTGTAGAACCGGTTTGTCGTGGCTTAAGCGTTTTCGTATGTACGATAGTTTTAACAGGTTCCTATATGTATATATAAAACACGGTACATTAGTCATGTATGTAAAACTAAAAAAATCAAAGGTGGATGTTTTATTACTTGCCACTGTTTCCATTACTGGTACGTTTTCCAAAGTTTCAATGGCCATTGGAGTGGTCACCTGCAATATAAATTAAGAAATACAATGGTGTTAGCATTAGAAAATGAAATTGTTAACAACATAAAAAATGGCTTACATCTGAGTCTAATGGCAGTTTCTTTCTACAAAAAAAATATGGGAAATGTAAGAAACCAAGGCACTAATAACGCTGCATAATATAAGATCTGCCAACCATGAAACAGTAAAAATATACATGGGTTGGCTTTGGTGACTGAGATGGAGCATACCCACGCCTTGAAAATGAAGTGTGCCAGAAAATCCAGCTGAGGGAATTTTTAGCCAGGCATCCCATGTATCATCCTCACCCGTGAAAATAGCATGTAGCCCCTGCAAGAAACAAGTAACGTGATTAATGCTAACATAAAAGACGACAACATTAGATGTCCCAAATATAAGTTTAGCATAAAAAACAAACATACGGGTTGCATATCAACTCGGGCAACAAATAATATACAATTGGTTGAAATGTTCTGTAGTGCCAAACCTGGAATGAATAAATGTCAAACACATTACCAAGCAAGTAAATCACTAACATTTGGTACAAATGAAACAGCTTCACAAAAAGCAACCATATTTGAGTTAATTTCCTATATAACAGATGTTATGTTAATCTTTTGATAGATAACTTACGCAACTGCGATAAGCAAACTCCAACTGTTCAGCAACATCCTCCCGGAGCGGAAACCATGTAAGACTCCCTTTACGAGCAAAACAGTGGTCTCTTAGAACACGTCGATTGTCTCCATTCCAATAAACAGGAAAACTATTTCATCTTAATAAGTCTACCTGCAACGATTATCACCACACGAATTTATAATCAAAACAATATAAATCATTTTATATTCGATTACACATTCAAGAAAATATAAATTAAATATGTGTTTGAGCATACCCTTGAACATAGTAGGATAGGTGATATGAGGGTGATGGTGGCTCGACTGTGATGGTGGTGGATGTGGTGGTTATCTCGAACCAAACAACCGAAGCAAACAAACTCTCCCATACAGTTCCCTTGTCTTGATGACGGTGATGGCGTGGTGGAGCGATGGTGGGTGGAACGACGGCGAGATAAGGCGGTGAAGTGTGGCGGTGGTGTGAGTCGATTCTAGAGAGAAGGAGAAGAGATGAATAGATAGAAGATAGACCTGACTAGTGTAAGTGTTAGTGTTTTGGTTTTGGGGAAAAAGGGGCGAGATCTTGAGCGAGAGATTGAAATTTTTGTGGAAAAGTTAGGGGCGGATCTTGAGCGCCTGATTAAAATTTTGGAGATTGAAAGCCTATCAAATGAGCTCGAAATGTTTAATGAGTTGAGCTCAATATTATATACGTTCGACTCGAGTTATTGTTGAGTTCTCGAGTTTGTAAGTAATATAAAATATGTTCTTTTTTTTAAGTGTACTAAGTGTAAATATTTATTTACGAATGTATCAAGCTTTTCAAGCTGAAGTCAAACCGAATTCAATTCTTAGGTTATATTATATTTTAATTTTAATTTGTGTCAGAAAACACATCTTTACAGATAAATCGAGCTTTTCGAGTCACGCTCAAGCTGAGTTCAAACTTTCTCGATCCCGGATAACATGATTGGGAGGTCCTTGGATACTTGCTTCTTAGTGTCTGTGACAAACGGTATACACCTACCAAGCCGGTGCAAGCCATGCATGACCAGTGTGATAATGGCTAATTCACATGGGTAATGGGTCATGTGCATTAGGTAATTATCACTGGTCACATTCATTAATATGGGTATTTGACATCATATGGGTCATACGCATTTGGTTATAGTTGCTTAGAGTGTCATGCTACGACACATCCATGACTGTTGACAATTGGTAATTAACATGGGGCATGGGTAACGTGCATTGGGTTATAGTGGCTTTTAGTGTAATGGAAACCATGCATGACCGGTGATAATGGCTAATTCACATGGGTCATGGGTCATGTGCATTAGGTAATTATCACTGGTCACATTCATTAATATGGGTATTTGACATCATATGGGTCATATGCATTGGGTTATAGTTGCTTAGAGTGTCATGTTACGACACATCCATGACTGTTGACAATTGGTAATTAATATGGGTCATGGGTAACGTGCATTGGGTTATAGTGGCTTTTAGTATAATGGAAACCATGCATGACCGGTGATAATGGCTAATTCACATGGGTCATGGGTCATGTGCGTTAGGTTATCACTTGTCACATATTTAACATCGTAGAGGTCATATG
The DNA here is from genome assembly GCA_030686995.1 of Artemisia argyi. NCBI lineage: Eukaryota > Viridiplantae > Streptophyta > Magnoliopsida > Asterales > Asteraceae > Artemisia > Artemisia argyi. The sequence continues at coordinate 103,125,833 of CM060704.1, read as the reverse complement.
CATTGAGTTATAGTTGCTTAGAGTGTCATGTTATGACAAACCGCTCAATCCGAAATAAAAAAAAAAACCTGAAACTGAAAAAAACCAAAACCGGAAAAACCGCTTATCACGATTCGATTTTGTTGGGAATAGACTTTATTATTTCAAGTGTCGGTCATTGAGTTTTGTTATAGGTTGCATTATTTAGTTAATATGTTAGTGATTTTACATGTTTTATAAAGTTTTATGCTAAGTTTATAGGTTTGAAAAAAGTCTAAGGGCTAAGTTTGTTATATTAGCAAAGTATGGTGAAGCCCTAATCCTCACCTATAAATAGACTTGTAACACCTCATTAGAGGTGGTTGGTTCACCTAGTAATATCATTAGTCTCTCATTTTCATATTAAGTGTTCCTTCCACTTTTTCTCTCTACTTACTTTCTCTCTCTAGAAATCTTAGTGGTTATGTTGTAAAATGGTGACCTATCAAGTGGTATCATTCGCCAAGGGATAATATAGGTTGATTTAGGTTTGATTTGGTAGAAAAACTAGGTATAAAGTGAATTTCTTAAACTTTTGGTTACTGTTCATCGTTAGTCTTGCGAGTTAGGATTTCTATTCCAGCGAGTTTGATAAAATTCTATCGAGTTAGGATTAGTTGTCATACCGAGTTTGGGGTTATAAGTTAGCGAGTTAGGTAACTTAACAAGTTAGCGAGTTAGGTTACTTTACAAGTTAGCGAGTTTGATAATTTTTATAATTGGCGAGTTTGCCTTTTGCCTTATCGTACATCGAGTAAGGTTATTTGTGGTAACTTACTAGGGGAAACTCTGCTCAAATTATCACACAATTACCGAGTTTGACAGATTGTTTATGACATACCGAGTTTGATAGTACTTAAAACATACCGAGTTTGCAAACTTTCAAGACATACCGAGTTTGGACTTTTCTAAAGACATACCGAGTTTGGACTTTTCTAAGGACATACCGAGTTAGACTTATTGATTATCCTACCGAGTTTGACTCTCCAAACTCATCAAGTTTTTCTTATCAACTTCAAATTACAACCTGTATTTATCTTTAACGATCAAAGTTTACCATAATCACGAAAGATGTCTCAACCACCTAATTACTTCTTTTCTCATCCTCCGCAACATCAGTATCCGCAGTATCAACCGCAACAATTGCATCAACAACCGCAACAATCGTATCAACAACCACAACAATCGTATCAACAACCGTTCCATCCGCAACAACCATATCTCATGATGCAACAACATCAACTCATTCCTCAACAACAACCATATTCAATGTCACAACAACCGAATCAGTATTCGTCCAAACAACCTCATTGGTTTGATCGTATGTGTGAAGTTATTACAACTCAACAATCCAGACATGAGGCAGGTTCACTTGATACACCCCCAATGCTCACACCTGGGAATTATGTTCAATGCTCAAGTCGTTTCTTACGCTTTCTTGAACTTAAGAAACCCCATGGCAAATTGTTAAAACAAGTGATACTTGAAGGACCTTTTCAGTGGCCAACAAAACTAGACAGTGGTGGTCCTACTGCTGATCCTCCACGTGCTCCTGTAGAGAAACCTGTTCCAGAATCTCAACTCACAGAAGAACAGAAACTACATCGTGAAGCTGATGAGTATGCCATGGCTTATATACTTCAAGGAATACCGAATCCTATCTATCGAAGTGTGGATGCTCAGAAAACTGCAAAAGCTATGTGGGAACATGTTCATCTCTTAATGGAAGGCACTCAGTTGAACAAAGATGCTATGGAATCAAAACTCTACATGGAATCAAAACTCTACATGGAATACACAAACATCACAATTGAACCAGGGGAGTCACTTGAATCATATTATCATCGTTTCACTAATGTGGTAAATGATTTGGAATGTTACAAAATTACAATACCAAGGATTGCAGTGAACTCCAAATTTGTCGGTAGTCTTGGTCCTGATTGGCAAAAGTATGTGACATTTGTTCGACAAACGAAAAATCTTCATGATGCACCATATGGCTTGTTGTATGATTTTTTGAAACACCATGAACCTGAAGTGGAAAAAGATCGAGCTCTTCGAGGAGGTTACTCACCACCACCAACACCAAATTCTTTGGCACTTGTGGCTCAATCTCATCATCCTCTACCTCCAATGACAAATCATGCTTATGCTCAAGAACAAAGTTACTTCAGCTATCCACAACCTTCTACCTCAAATCCAATGGTCTCTTATGATTCATCCCCACAGCATTCTTCCAATCAACTTGTTCCTTACACCAACAATGATGCAGTGTACTACTCGAATTCCAATGAAGATGACGATGAGGAAATTAACATACTTAATCAGGGACTTGCTCTCATTGCTCGTGCTTTTAGCAAATTCTCCAACAAGACGAATAACCGTCAACGTTCTTCTTCTAACACAAGGAATCAAGCTGTTGTGCAAGATGGTAGGGTTGAAATACAGAATCGTAACTTTGGTAGATCAGGTTCCGGAGGGTCTTCAGGAAATTATGGGAATTGTCAGAGGTTTAATAACAATGGAGGGTTCAGAAACAATTCAGGTGCTTCTCAGCAAAGGTCTGACATAGTTGAAACTGGGAACTCAAATTCTGGGAATGCAGTGTGGTGTTATAACTGTAACGAGAAAGGTCATATTGCAACTGTATGTCCAAAACCAAGAACTCGGGGCAGTAAGTTTCACAGGCAGGCATTACTTATGGCTCTTCAAGATGAAAAGGAAGGACACTTCACTGAGCAGGAGAACAACTTCATGGTAAATGCGTACAACGATGATGATATGGAAGACTTGGAAGCTAATGCAGCTGTGATGCTTATGGCCAACATGCAGGAACTTCGTACGAATGATTTAGGCCCAGTGTATGACACTGATGGTTTGTCTCAGGTACATGATCTTAATGCTTGCTTAATACATGATATAATATCACCCTCTATTTTTGAATCAGATAGGGCGCAAGTTGTTCCACCTGACTCATCTTTATCTTCTCAAGCAGATGAACAAATAAGCACAGTTGTCATATTTGATGATGACACGGTTGTTTCATTTGATGATCCTATTGAGAATGACAAACATGATCAGGACGAACAACATGAACCTTATTCTGATCCTGCTGACCAAATCATGTTGATGGCCAAACAACTTCAAGATCAAATTTTACTAATCAAGCAAAAGAACGATCAAAATAAAGCTTTAAAAGAAACAAACGCGTCACTTGCAAGAGATATTGAGTGTTATAAAATTCAACTTTCAAATATGGAACACAAGTTTAAACATGAAAAAAGTTTTGAAAAAGCTTTTCAAGAATATTAGAATAAAGAACAAGATCTTCAACATAAAATGAAAGAATTAATTGAGTCAAATGGAAAGATGGTTTCGAAACTAGAAAATGACAAGTGCGAACTTCAAAAACAAGTTGAACAACTTCAAAAAGAGCTTTCAAAAATACAAACAGAGTTGTCAGTTTGCAAAAAGGAATTTTGTGAACACAAAATACGAAAAAGGAAGTACATAGATAATCTACTATATGAGAATGTTGATCTTGAAAAACAACTCAAAGATTTTCGTAATATTGTTTACAAAACCGGGGGCTCTGTAACAACAATTCAAAAATTTACCTTAAAACCGAGACCCGATAAAGGTTTTACACTTGGTGATTACAAATCAATGTTTCTTCACAAAGCATTCAAAGAAAATCCTAAAATTTACAGTATGGAATGTATGCGTGATGATACGATAGTGCGTACTGTTGTTTTTTATACTGAGGAAGAGGAAGAACTTGAAGAAGAGAGTCAATAAAAAATGAGTCAAGTTGAATATTGGAGACCATATGACTATTCAAAAACTCCTCATATTTCTAAATCTTTTGTTCCTCAAAAGGAAATACCTGAAAAATCATGGTTTGTCACTGAGTCATATGTTTCGTCTTCTAATGCGGCTCCTGTCCAAACTGTGGCACAAGTAAATGGTCCTTTACCATCTTCTGGAGAAGTTACACCTTTACCTAAAAGTTGTCGTGTTCTAAATTATTTCAAAACTTTTATGGAAGACATCGAAATTTTGGAGGAAACAATTGAACGAAATTCAGAAATAAAAATTGATACTTTTCAATCCGCTTACGAGCGAGAAAAGAGAGATATTTTTCAAAAACAAATGTTACCAATCGTTCAACACCTCCGTCACTGTGCTACACGTTGGGAACAGAAACTTCAAAAATAAGTCAAATCAATGATAAACATTTTTCATTCAAATGAAAATACGATTTTGGTTCAACAACAAATAAACAAATTTTTGAAAAATGATGCTGATCAACTCTTGGAACAAGTTCTCAATGCTGATATTTTTTCTATTATCATGAATGATCTCTATAAATCTGGTACTTCTATGCTTGTGGATGATCTTTGTGTAGATAATAATTTGCTGAACACAGAAGTAGAGACATTAAGACAGGATAATGATATGTTAAGGAAAAACAATGATGATGTGACACAACGTTTTTCAAAAGAAATCTCTCAACTCAAACAAAGACTTGAATGGTGTCAAGCTCAAAGTCTTGAAATGGAATTGCAACTTCAGAGTCAAAATGTTTCAAAGTCTTGTCAAAGTTGCAAAAATACTGAGTCTTTTAAAAGTCTGTGTCTCAAATATGAGAAGGAAATTGCAGAATTAAAAATTGAAAACGTTGAATGGCAACAAAACCGTGATGACATCAATTATTGCAACGTGAAACTTGAATCTGAAATTTAGGATAAAAATCACATCATCATTGATTTAAAAGAGAAAATTAGGATACTTGAGAAAGGAAAGTTTGTTGACACTACAGTGATTGCACCAGGACAATACCACTTAGACAAAACAGATAAAGGAAATCATGTTCAAAGTTCTAATGTTAATTCTTCAACTTCTACAGGATTAGTCTCCACTAAAAGCGTTAGCAGACCAAAGAGAAAAAGTAACAAAAAGACTAGGACGACTAATATCTGGCAACGTAATAGCGGAAAACTAGAAGTCCAAGGAGTAGAAGATCAACTTAAGAATTTGAATAAAACTCATGTTGCACCTGACTTAGATTGTAATTTGGCAAATTGTAATCAAAATCTCAGTGTAACGAATGATGTACCTCTAAATGCTTCTAATGCATCTTGTGTGTTTTGTCGTAAAAGTGTGTTATCTGGTGATCATACTAAATGTCTTGCTAATTCGTTGTTAAATCATCATAAGAAACGTAGGACATGCATTCCTTTTAGGCCCACTACTGCATCTAAGTATATATTAGGAAAACCGCCATCTACGGTTTCTAATGAGGTTGAGGTTACCCCCAAAGTCAGGAACAATTCTAGGAACAAGCCCAAAGCTAGTGAATACACAAAAAAGAAAGCGAGAACTAGTTGAAATTGGCAACGTTGGTTACAAGATAAACCAGACTTTAAATGGATTCCTAAATTATTGAATACGTGTGCTTCTAACCAACTGGAACCCGCACTTTCTTTGGGTTCCACCCTTACTTCTGTTCCATCTTCGTCGTCTTCTTGTGATGCAGGTGGTTCAGATTGTTCTCTGGATTGTTGATAGCGGATGTACCCGACATATGACAGGCAATCTCAAACTGTTAGTCAACTTTGTCTCAAAGTTTATCGGAACTGTCAGATTCGGGAATGATCATTATGCTTTAATTATGGGATACGGTGACAATTGTATGTGGGAACATCGAAATCAGTCGTGTTTATTATGTGGAAGGCTTAGGTCACAACCTCTTTTCAGTCGGTCAATTTTGTGATGGGGACTTAGAAGTTGCATTTCATGAGAAAACTTGTTTCATACGTGATTTACAAGGAAATGATCTTATGTCCGGCTCACGTGGTTCGAATCTTTACACAATATCGATGTCTGATATGATTGCTTCATCTCCGATATGTCTTCTCTCCAAAGCTGAATCGACTAAATCCTGGTTATGGCATAAACGTCTTTCGCACTTGAATTTTAAAATGATGACAGAACTTGCTCGTCATAAACTTGTTGATGGTTTTCCACGATTCCGTTTTACCAAAGATCACTTATGTTCGGCCTGTGAACAAGGAAAAAGTACTCGCGCTCATTTTCCTTCTAAAATTGAGCACAGTACGAATCATGTTTTACAATTGTTTCATATGGATTTGTGTGGTCCAATGCGTGTTCAAAGCATCAACGGTAAACGCTACATACTTGTAATTGTGGATGATTACTCCAGATGGACTTGGGTTTACTTTCTTCGCAACAAAGATCAAGCTCCTTCAATGATCATCACCTTTCTCACTAAAATTCAAGTTCAGTTACGTAACACGGTCAGAATGGTCAGAACTGACAATGGAACTGAATTTAAGAATCAGACTCTTCGGTCATATTTTGAGAAAGTGGGAATTGAACATCAAACATCTATTCCACGAAGCCCAGAACAGAATGGAGTCGTTGAAAGACGCAACAGGACGTTAGTGGAAGCTGCAGGAACTATGTTGATAAATGCTCAATTACCAGATTACTTATGGGCAGAAGCTGTTTCAACGGCATGTTACACCCAAAACCGTTGCATGATCTCAAAATGCCATCACAAAACACCATATCAGATTTTCACAAAAGAAAACCTAACATCGACTACTATCATGTATTTGGAGCACTTTGTTATCCAAAAAATGATCGTGATGATTTAGGTAAACTTAAAGCAAAGGCTGACATCGGAGTGTTCGTTGGTTATTGTGAAAATTCAAAAGGCTTTCGGATATGGAACCGTCGTACAAGAGAAATTCAAGAAACCATTCATGCTAATTTTGATGAACTCACTCAAATGGCTTCTGAGCAAAACAACTTAGGACCCGAAAGAAACCGTCTTAACTTTCCGGACTCTTCGGCTGAAACATTACCTCTTGACCGCAAAGAATTGGAAACTCTGTACTGTTTGATGATACAATTGAATACCGTTCTTCTGAGGTCTCACCAATTTCCGCTGCACAACCTGACAATATTCAAGTACCTGACTCACCTCAACAAACAACTACAACTGTTGAGAAAGACGGTCCTCCAATTGCATCTCCCGTAACAGCAGAACAAACCGCTTCCAACTCTCGACAATCAGCTGAAGATCCTACACCACAATCAGTTCCACAACCCGCAGAGTATGATCCAAATGCATTCTTTAACCCGTTTGCACCAGCTCCAACATTTCCTGAAGTAGCTGAATCATCTACACGCATTTTGGATCCTGCTAACATGCGAGATACCTATCAACTACACCCTTCGACACACAAATGGACTCGAGATCATCCCTTAGTTCAAATCATTGGCCATCCAGATGCACCTATAATGACGAGACAACGACTTTACACTGATGGTGAAACTTGTATCTATGTACTCACAGTTTGTCAAGAAGAACCTAAGAACATTAAAGAAGCAATGACTTATGACAACTAGATTGAATCTATGCAAGAGGAATTTCAGCAATTCAAAAGATTAGAAGTCTGGGAATTAGTTGAAAGACCTGACGGAGTCTTTGTCATTGGGCTAAAATGGATTTGGAAAAACAAACTGGATGCAGATGGCACTGTCATACGTAACAAATCACGCTTGGTTGCTAAAGGATACTCCCAAGAAGTAGGAATTGATTTTGAGGAATCTTTTGCTCCAGTGGCTAGACTTGAAGCTGTTCGGATCTTTCTGGCATACGCTGCTCATATGAATATAGTTGTTTATCAAATGGATGTGAAAACAGCATTTCTGAATGGTGAACTCCGTGAAGTGGTCTATGTCAGCCAACCATAAATCTTCGTTGATCCTGAGCGTCCCAATCATGTTTATCGACTCAAAAAGGCTCTTTACGGACTCAAGCAAGCCCCAAGGGCGTGGTATGACAAACTATCTGCTTTCTTACTGGCCAATAAATTTTCTAAAGGATCCGTGGATCCAAAGCTATTTACAAAAACATACGGGGTGGACTTACTAATCGTTCAAATATATGTCGATGACATTATTTTTGCTTTAACAAACAGAAGTTACTCAAATGATTTCGCAAACTTAATGAAAGATAATTTTGAAATGTCCATGATGGGTGAACTTTCGTTCTTTTTAGGAATACAAGTTCATCAATCACCCCGTGGAATTTTTCTAAATCAGTCCAAATATTCTTTGGAAATTTTAAAGAAACATGGAATGATGAGCTGTGATACTTATAACACACCAATGGCCTTTGGCACAAAACTAGATGCTGATTTACATGGGACTCCAGTTGACCCTACCAAATACCGAAGTATTATTAGGTCCCTCATGTATCTCACAGCTAGTAGACCTGATATTGTTTTTGTTGTCTATATGTGCTCTCGTTATCAGTCTAAACCGACTGAAAGGCACCTCAATGAGGCTAAAAGAATCCTTCGATACATAAAGGGAACCATTAACTTGGGAATCTGGTATCCGAAGGATTCTGGTTTTGAACTAATTGCTTTTTTAGACGCTGACCATGCAGGATGCTTAGACACGCGAAAGAGTACATCTGGTGATTTACAGTTCTTGGGAGATAAACTGGTGTCTTGGCAATCTAAGAAGCAGGACTACATATCACTGTCATCAACTGAATCTGAGTACGTAGCTATGTCTGCTTGTTGTGCTCAAGTCATATGGATGAGATCACAACTTAAGGACTATGGCTACTGATGAGTGTCTAAATACTCATCATTTTATACCAATCTGAGCTGCCAAAACATCCAAAAACACTCAAATATGCATCAAAATACTAAAAATATCTTAGAAGTGTGTTTTAAATGTTTCAAATGCAAAATGATCAAAAACAAATGAAAAACGTACAAAGTTTGCATAATTGGCAGTTTCAGTCCCTCAAGTTTCAAAAGTTGTCAAAACTAGTCCCTGGTTATTCTGAAAACATGAAAAAGTCACCAAAGGTCCTTTTTAATCATAAAGTTACATATTTAGTCCTTTGGTGGAAAGTTTCACAAAATTACAAGTTTAGTCCCTATACTTTGGAAATTGACATAAATGGTCCCTTGGATGTTAAAAACTTTGAGAAAATCAATTTTGGTCCTTGTACTACTAATCTTTTGCAGGAATGGTCCTTGGTGTGAAGTTTGGTGAAATTACATAGTTGGTCCCTAAAGTTTGATGAATTGGCAGAAAAGGTCCTTGGAATTAAAAAAAAAAAAATTAATATCAAAATAGGACCTTGTACTATTCAAGTTTGTCAATTTACACCATTTTGATAACTTTGGGATATTCACATTTTCAGCCCCCAACTTTGAATAAATTACAAAATTGGTCCTTGTGTAATTTCTAAACCAAATGGATCCTAATTATTATTAACCACCAAATCCAATCCAAATAAAAATCCAGCCCACCCACAATCCTATTCCTAGGCCCATGTGATCCCCAGCCCAACACCAAAACAAACCCAATCCCACTTAAATATAAAAACGGGTCAACCCTGCAGTCAAACAAACAACCAAACCGCCCTACTGTTCATCTTCTTCCACCTCACCCCCCCACATGGCCTCTGCAACCTTTCCACCTACACCCCCAGCTGTTACCTACTCTCCCCACCATCACCTTCTACCTCACAACTCAGCCAACAACCCATTAATGCATTCCCACCATAAACCTTCCACTGCTACCTCAATTTTCATGTTTTTGCTTGGACCTCACTCCAAACTCTACCAAAACTCACTTTCTTGTCCCCCTCCACTAGCACTACACACCAAAGTTCCTTAATTGATCTCAAATTGCCCCTAGCCACGTGGAGGATTTTTGGCGCGAAAAATATTTAAACGGATGAGATGTGTTACAGAGATCCTAGGGCTCAAATTTGTGGTGGGAAATGGTCCAGAAGGTCCCACAAACCCTAATTGTCAAATATAAAGCAAAGGGGAAGCAGATGAAAGAAGTATTAGATTAGTTTAGTTTAGTGTAATGTCGAAGTAGTTAAATTTCCATTTCCATTGTAATTGTAATCTTTCTAGTGTCTAATTAAGTTAATTCAGTGTATGTTAAACATTTTCAAGTAATCAATTTAAGTTTCTCAATTGATTTCATCATTGTGCAAGTTTTACTCAAAATCTCATTATTAGCTTAATATTGTTGTTTATTGTTATTAGGGATTGAAATAGCTCATATAAGCCCTGACATAGCTTATTATAGCTATTAGAAACCTAAATTATCAGTTTCATTTAGAAAAAGAAAAATACTAAAAATTCAAGAAAATCAATGAAAAATAAAAAATCATAAGAAAAGAAAGAAGAAAGCAAGGAGTGTTGCTGAATTTGGATGATATTGGTACTAGTGCCTTATGGGAGGCTTTAGGAAGTAATTTTGTTCATGGTTCTGTGATTCTCAGCTTGGACTAAAATTGTAAGCAAACTCTTTGATCTTTGTGTTTTTAATAAACAAGTGTTATTAATAGCTTATCTGTGTTTCTTATGCTTGATTATTACTTAGTAGATAAAGCTCAGGTCATAAATTAGGTTTTTGATTTACTTTACTCAAGTTTTATTCAAAACTGTTTCATAAGGGAATGTTTGGATTGCCCTGAAATCTTGTGTTCAGGTCTGTTGCAATAGCTACAATGGGTTCACCTAAGTTACTTTAGATCATACTAGCTTAGTTTAGTCATAATACCTCAGTGTTGTTTGCAAAATAGTCAAAATCCATTTCCAAATCCTTTGACAGTTAACTGTCAAGGATTTTAGATCCACAAATCCCTAATTCAGTACAATAGTTGTTATACTAGCCCCATATAATCTTATTTTAGCATAAAACATCATATCCAGTAATCTAGGATCACCAAAAGTTCAACAAAGTCAAAATAGCTAAGTATTACAAAAAGTCAAATTGTGCTTTTGAAGAAAATCTCAAATCTTGTGGGATTTTTGTAGAATTGTGTATTAGGTTTTAGGTTCTGAAATTTCTTGGGATCATAGTCTCCCACCTCTATTTCAGTTTCCCATAGTTGTCACATTTTTAGGAATTTTTTGTTGGGCCCCACACAACACCAAACACAACTGCAGGGAAGGGTATCTCCCCTGCACCAGCAGAAACCACCCATCATCACCACTTTGGTGGTGATTTCTGGCCACCACAGTGGGCCCCACACTTCCGACTTAGTTCCTCCCAACTCCCTCCTACTAGGGATAAATAGTTGACCATAAGTTTGACCTAGATCATTGTGGACTCCACTTGGTTTTACCTCTCAAAGCTGTCCCAAAGCTGTCCCAAATCTAGCTCAAACTTGTTTACTTAACTTATTGGAACCTGATTCAACTATAGTGGGTCCCACTCAAGCTCATTTGAGCTTATTTGTTTAGTTGGTCAAATAAAGTCAACTGTTTAGGTTGTTAGCTTATAACTAGCTTATTATTAAGTTCTAAAATAATTGTTTTCATAAAAGTTAATTATTTTTAGATATAAAATAGATTTGCAAAAGAAAAATCAGAAAAAAAACAAATATAAAAATAAGTGATAGTTTCTATTTAATATAATTTAATTTTCATTTTCATTTTTAGATTTTTATTAAGTAAGTTGTATTTTTATATTTTTATTAATTTCCTCTTATATTAAAGTATTTTTAGTAATTTTATTAGATTTTTATATTATCATTTGGTATTTATTAGAATTAAAATTAGTTTTATTAATAATTAATCAATAATTAAGTTTTTAATAGCATAATTAGTTTTTATAAAGCAACACCTAGATTTTATATTTTTCCTAGATTTTATAAGTCATAAAATAGTTTTTTAAATTTTTCCATAATTTTCTAAGTTAATTTAGTATTATTTGTAATTTAAATTAGTTTAAATAGTTTAATTAAGATAATTAGTTTTTAATTAATAGAAAATCTATAAAAAGACAAAAATATTTATTTTTAATTTTTATACTTTCTTCAAGTTCATTTTAAGTTTTAGAAATTATTTTTACAAGTTTTTAGTTTAATTTGTAGTGTTTATCATTTTTAGTTTGATTTAAATTAGTTTTAATTAAATAGTTAAATAGTTTTTAATTAAATAATTAATAATAAATAATAAAATAATCTAAAAAATAATTTTCTTTTTAATTTAATTTTCTTTTAAGTTTAAGTTTATAGAATTTTCATTTTTAACCCCTGTAGTTTATTTTTCTTAAAACTCACATTTATCTCAGCACGCAATCGCGTCTGATTTTTAATTTGGTTTACGTTTATACGTTTTAGATATCTGGCTTTTACGTAATCACTCTTATAGCTTATTTAAGTCATTTTATTTTATAAAACCCTAGTGTAATCACTCACTCACACTTATACCCTTTCCTGTTCATATTCGCTCGATCACAGATTCGTTTTTAATACCATCACAACCTCGTTGGGACATTACGACCCGGGGAAACATTGTATTCCACGGAAGCATTCCTTCCAGGCTGTTTGACTTTTACTATTGACCATTCACAAGTGGTTGAGAAATAAAATATAACTAGTTTGGGAGCAATCAGCTACCTATTCAATAAGATTCCCATCTACTGCGACTCCAAGAGTGCCATTGCCATTTCCTGCAACACCGTTCATCACTGCAAATCAAAACACATCGATCTTCGATATCATTTCATCAAGGAGCATGTTGAAAAGGGTACAGTTGAATTATATTTTATTGGAACTGAGCTCCAATTGGCGGACTTACTTACCAAAGCCTTAGCTCCATCAAGGTTTGCTAGTTTAGTTCACCAAATTGGTATGCGATGTTTGACTCCAGACGATCTAGAAAAGTTTTTAAAACACAAGTAACAGTCAAACATCAAAACTATCTGTTGTAAATAATTTTCAAAAACCAAATACAAAAATATAAAATCTACAAAAATTCAAAAATATTTTTTTACTCTTTATTTTCAAAAAAAAAAAAAAAAAAAAAAAAAAGAAAAAAAGAAAAATCTTTCTTTCTTCAAGATATGTCATTCTCAATCTTGATTAAATTATTCTAAAATGCATATCTTGAGGGGGAGACAAAATTTTTCAAAATCTACTTCTTCACTTTCAAAGTTTTTCTCATCTCAATAAATTTTCCTCGATACATCATGAACCATCGTTTATTAAAATTTTTAAAGTTACATATCGTGGTTGGTTCAAGAGAGTGCTTCATTCATAATACTCGTAACAATTTTCCACGGTCTCATAAAGTCATAAAGTTCTTTAAAAAATAGAGGGGCCAAATGTGGTTAATTAAGATATGTTTTAGATGAATTGCAAATAGAGGGACCAAAGGTGTCATTTATCCAAACTTTCAATTATATATTTTAGTTTCTTAATCTGCTTCATAGTTTTCACGCATCTCTTACCCCCTACGCTGATAAAATTTTCAATATCTCAAAGATTTTCAAGGTTTCCAAGTTAATGAGATTGTGAGTGTTCATGTTTAACATTTTATTTGTCATTTCACTCGCCCTATCTCTCTGTTTACCATATCTGATGATATTTGTTTCTAATCGAGTGCTTTAGGGTTCATACTCATTAAATTTGGGTGTTTTTTAAAAGGAGTGTTTGAGATTAATTAATGCTTATGGCCAATTGCGGCCGGTCCTAGAGAGTGTATAACCACCTTTGCATTGATGCCTTTTGATTCTAAATTACGATTATTAGGTTTTATTCGATTCATAAGCTCGTTTTAGTATTACACTGAGTGTTGTGTCTATATGCTTAGTATTTTTTGTTTATGGCTCATATGTGCTCTTGAGTATGTTGATCTAGGCTTAATTTCATCTACCTTAGTGTTTTTCTTATGTCGTTATTCTATAGGTATTTGAATTTTGCGTAGTTAAATGATGAGTTTATCGAGTTAGAGTGATTTTTATTGTGTTATCGAGTTTGAAAATTTTATGATTATCGAGTTTGGTATTCTATGGTTTTTTCGAGTTAGAATTAGTTAAGCATATCGAGTTTGACTGAGTAAGATTCTGAGATTATCGAGTTTGCTACCTCTGAGATTATCGAGTTTACTATTTCTGAGATTATCGAGTTTGCTACTTCTGATATTATCGAGTTTGGTTCTAAACTTATCTTATCAAGTTTTGAGCTTTTCCATTATTATCGAGTTTGCATAATATAAAGTTATCGAGTTTGGATCTGCTTCTGTGCTTATCGAGTTTAGTTTTATTATCGAGTTTGGACTTGTCTATAGGCTTATCGAGTTTAGTCTTATCATCCAGTTCTGTCAAAATAATTTTTTATCGAGTTTCTCATAAATTTTAAGTCATGTATTAATTTTTGTTGACTGTGCTTGAATCATGGTTTTTTCACTTCGAGTCAGGAGTTTCAAAAGGAACCATCACAGTATGGGTTCTAGTTTTTCCTATTTTATGAAAAGAAATGCTGCCGAAATTTTTCAAAATTCGTCAAGTCATTGGTTGTTTCTTCGACGTAGATATATGCTATTGAGTTATGTGAGTCTAAGTGTTGTGATTCTTCATGATATTGTTCTTTGATTGAATTTTCATGTGATGTATATTTGTTGATGGATTTGTCTTACGTGTTTGTTTATCTATCATGGGAAGTTGTGGTTGTCTCTAACACTAACGAGTTTATTACCACATGGCTTTTGTTGGTTTATGAATCATTTCAGGAACAAAAAATGGCAAAGACACCAACACCCCGACATGAATTGATTCAAGGAGATGAAAGAATAATCGCAAAGACAAACCATAGGATAGATTTTGAAACATTCACATGTCATCCAACTTGTGCTATCATCCTAGAGTTACTCAAAAAACACTTATTTTTAACCTTCTCACCATCACAACTACAGTACCGAAAGTCTACTTAACACAGTTTCGGGAAACTATTGAAATTAGCAAGAATGAGCAAACATTGGGTGTTCATCTTGATCACAAACAAATTGTGTTTGATGTACAAACTCTCTGCACTATTCTTAGCTTGCCCTCAAATGTCAAGAAATTCACTTCGCTGCCATCGTTGACAAATGTTATTAGACTTCTTCGGGATTTGCAGTATGATGAATCGGACGTCAAACTCAACAAAATATCCCATGTCGACAGGAAATACACTCCACAACCATGGCTCACACTTTACTCTATCCTCACCAACAGTTTAACGGGCAAAGAAACTGGGCATGAACATCCGTCTCTAGAATTGATGAAGATTTTTTGGGGGGTTGTCAAACAAGCAAACATTGACTATGCTCAACTGATCTGGGAAGATATGGTAAATCAAGCACGACAGTTTCAGAAATCCTCTACCACCAGAATTCCATTTTACAGATTCACAAAGTGCCTTATTGCTCATTTCATGGAAACAAACCCAGATATTGATCGTAGATTGGAAGATAAGAAACACACCCCTGTTATGGACCATAAGTATTCTAAAACCAAGATTCAAAAGACTAACACTCAGAAACAAGGAATGAGAATCCCTGATCATCTGATGCCTAAAGCAGTCCGTAGCACTAAGGCATATTTAGTATACGATGAAGCTCAAAGAAACGATCAAGTTGGTTTGACTCAACCAAAGAAAGGGAAAACTTCGAAAGCTGCATCAAAAATCAAAACAATTCCCAAATCTAGAACCAAAAAGGTCACAATACAGTCTAAGAAGAAAGTGACAATGATTCGGGATGAACCTACAGATGATGAAGGAGATGCTCAGCAGGAAACTGAAACTGAAAGGCTTGCACCGACTAAGAAAAAGGCAGACAAGGGAAAGGCTAAAGAAACTCAAGAAGAATCAGTCACCTCACCAATGTCCGAATCTGAAGAAGATAAACAATTGCAAATTACTTTAAGAGAAAGCAAACTATCAGAGGAGGACAGGATTGCAAGATTAACTAAGAAAGGTGAAGGTTCTGGTACTCAGGACATGGATATGCCAACTCCAAGCTCAGACAGAGATGACCAATCTTCAGATGAAACCCGATCTCTAATACTGTCATCCTCTGAACAAGATGATGTTAACTCAGATGATGAAGCTGACTCATCCAGTTCTGAACCAAAAGACTCCATCGATAAACCAGAAGTTAGTGAAAGTGAAGAAGCTGAGAAATCTAAAGATGATGAAGAAGAAAAGAATTCTGAAAGTGAAGAAGCTGAGAAATCTAAAGATGATGAAGAAGAAAAGACTAATGAAAGTGATAATGATTCGGATGGTGATGGTAAGGATGAGCAACCTGATACAAGTAAAGACACCTCTATTGACATTGTGGGTATTGATGAAGGACCATCCACAGTTCTACCACAACAGCAACCTTTATCAACTACACCAAGTCATCCAACAACAGTTGTTAACTCGAGCTTGCTGAGATCACTACATGACCAATACAACGCGCTTCAAAAACAGGTTAACGAACAAAAGCATGATGTTGAAGCTTTCAAGATTTATAATGTTGATGCAGCAGTTGAGCACCAGGTGAAACAGAGATTACCATGGGAGGTTCGTAAGTATATTCAGGAGACACTTCCTTCTGCTGTAGAACACTACATCAGAGATAATCTTGCAGGGATTATTTCTCAAAGGTTTCAAACTACTCCTATCACCGTTTAGACTCTACCTTCAAACCCTTCAGTAAGTGATCTCAAAGGGAAATTATTGAAAGCAATTGTGAATGATCCGGATGAGAACCATCTACGCAAGGCACTTATCAAGTCTATCAAGAAAGCTGAAAAGAAAAGTGAAGCCTGCAAAAAGACGAAAGCTACTAAGCGTCGTCATGACGATTCCGATCCAGATGATCAGCCACAACAAGAAAAGAGGAAGAAAGTGTCCGGTTCCACCTCCAGGCCTCATACCAAAACTGCAACCGTCAACGTTTCTGCTGATCCTAACCCTCGACAATCAACCGAGGATCAAAACCCCACACAATCAACCAAGGATGCTGATGTAGATATGGATGACATCCCTCCCCTTATCACCGAAACCATTACGAAACCACCGAAGGAAGCTCCATTAATTCCAACTCCTGAATGGATTAACCCCGATGCTCCTTCATTTAACTGGTTTGATGATATGGTTGATGCTCACCCTGATGACACTGACGCGGAAGAAATGACTGAAGGATCTATTATCAGCTTCACAAAAAGGATCAAAAAGGTGATGCAAACACAACGACTTTAGCTTTTTGACTTGGTTAAGATTCGTAAAGCAGGGTTTACAGAGTTCAAAACATGTACCACAACTGAACTCGAGTTCGAATATAACGTTGATGAGGTTGCTAGAGCTCTGTCAGAAAACATTACTTGGGAAAAGAGACCATCTTGGGACAGACTATATATTGGCACGGATCCTGATGACTTCAAATTTCAAGATTTCTCTCAACCATTACCCCTTGTTGGTCCTCCAAGTGATCCAAAGATCCCTAAGGAATACTTCTTCAACAACGACCTTCTCTATCTTATTCATGGGAACACGAATCCTGAACACCGTTATGCTACATCTCTCACCAAATTCAAAGCAGCTTCATATCCTCTCGAAGAACTTGATGATCAAATGAGAGGATTATACTCCACTTCTGTCAGCAAGTACAACATTGAAGCAGCATTGTGCAACTCTCACTAGCCAGAGATGCGCAAATGGTTTTATAAATACAAGCTGTCATTCCGATCCAACCACAGAGTCTTCTCTAATCATCGCATTCTTGCCATCACAGTCGTTCCATGTACTGAGAAAAGATATGGGTATAATTTTCTTGATGAAATTGAGGTCAAACGAATCGATAATCAACTATATAAATTCGGTGAAGCAGACTATCATAGGTTGAACCTCAATGACATTGCTGACATCTACTTACTCAAGGTTCAAGGCAAACTTCAGCACTTGCCCGGCAGCCTTCAGTATGACATCATCAACTCCATCTTGCTTTTTATGTGTCAAACAATCATCAAAGCAAGAGTAGAAGATGCACAATTAGGAGTCGAAAGTTATCAGAAAGCCCTCAACTTTACTGCTCCACAAAAACTTACTCATGGCATCAAGAACCCTCGACCGTTAATCTTCAACAACAAACCCTTTGGAGTTGTTTATCCGTTAAGGGATAGGTACATATTCATTTCATAAGTTCGGGGATCAGACTCTTAAGTATGTCAGAATTCAGTTGAATGAAAAACTCAAACAACATGACAGTGGGATTAATGTGGGATGGAGTAGAAGAGATGTGAAGGAAGCACTCAAGTTCATGGCTAGGATTGATCAGAAGTTAAGGTTCAGGGATCAGATACACAGATTGGAGAGCTTGATTGGAGCAAGGGAACCGATTCCGGACATTCTTACTTACCACCGTCCGGATACTCCTCGAGTATGATCATTTTAGTATAAAATTATCTTTGGTTCATCATAATTTTTTCATCATCTATAACTATGGTTTGTGCACACATAATAGTGTGCAACCCGCACTTGTAATGAAAGGACCCTAAGGTACGTATCAGTGCCTTTATCCTTATATAAGGAGCGAAGGCTTCTTACTTTTGAGTAGAATTAATCAAACATTTTCTGATTTTCATAATTCTGCTTAAAAGACAAGTATTCCACCTCAATGAGTATTCACTTGTTAAGGGGGAGCACTAGATTAACTCATCGTTTGAAAAACAAAAGTTCTTGTTGAAATCTCCCCATAAGACTTAAAAAGCATATTTTAATCAAACGTTTATAAAAAACAACATCTCATATGCTATTTTTGAGGGGGAGAAAAGTGAAAGTGATTAAAATATGAAAGTTCTATGTTGCTTAAAAGTCAAATCTCATGCGAGCTAGACTCAGATTCACCCAAGAATTGATGAAACATAAAAGTTAATAATCGAAAGGACTTATCCTCGACGGGTAATAACATCAAGTTAGTTACTAGAGCTAGTTGTCACCTAAAAGCTGACAATGGAACTCTTTAACTAGCCATGTAAGCGTGTCTCGAAAAGGATTTGTCTTAGTAGAAATGTACCATCTCGAGAAACTTTCTGTGGACTTGATCAGGCCGGGTAATAATTTCAAGCTAGTCTAACTAGTGATGTAAGCGTGTCTCGAATCGGTCTTGTTCACTGAAAGTGGATCAATTCAAAAAGTGCTTGCTCCTCCCGCATGTGCAAATTTATTAAATACTTATGAGCACATGTGAAGGGGGAGCCCTTCATAAGTAAACACAAAACTCTCAAAGTGTTAAACAAAATGTTTGATAATCACAAACACTTTGAGAGATTTTCAAAGGTTTCTTGGCTATTGACGGATAATCATGGAGTCATAAGGTGATTAAGATAGGAAAAACCGTCCTATGATCCGCCAGAGCCGAAGGGATCTACCCAAGGACATCTCCAATAGTTAGATTTAGAAGTCCTTAGGTATGATACGAAGAAAAAAAAAGGAGAAAAGAATGAAAGGGGAAATAAGGAGTTGAAGAATTAAAAAGAAAAGTAAAGTAAAGGGTGAAAAGAAATAGCCCTCCATATGTTCAACCTTAGGGTAGACACCGGGTTCAATTCGTATGCTACTTGTTGTTGCTAAGGCAACACCGGTATTGAAGACAAAGTCGTCATGGACCCAGTGACGCAATGCACTAAACCTTCTTAACCACTCAAGTTCTCTTAAAAGAGCTTGTTTCATTCTCACGGGGAACCAGTGTAATCTATCGACTTATCTTTTAGAGATGGTTGATATTGAAGCAGGAGACCCCTCCCTAGTCTCCGCATAGGAAACCTAAGTGTGCACTTATCGAGTCTAGAGCCATGAGATACATCAAAGATCTCTTAGGAACACTTAGTAGTTCTACAACTGGTGTTTTACATCAATGGACACCAGCTGTAAATTATCGAGTCCTTTGCAGATCTTAGCAATCTGCCGAGAACGTTTATGAGAGAATTACAAATGTATTTCTCAATGATTGAACGGAAATTCCTGCCAGGGTCAACATCAAACAGCCCTGACAGCATGTCACTTCGGTAACTCCACAAGGGTTACGCTTAGTGTTCGCGGTGGTTCTTTAGCGGTCTACAGTCGTGGAGTGATCCCCAGCGACTCACCCAGTCATTGAGCTACTTAGTAGGTCTCGTAAGCTCCTTCGGGAGTTTCTGATATGGGAACGTCCTGGATAAGGATTAGACGGAGTCTTCACAATATGCTGTTGACGAGCTCTAATTCCTTATCTGTAAGTACCGGTTGATTATTGCTAACTGTTTACCTGCAGGTACATCACCTCCATGATGGTAGATTCCAGCATGCTCATACATACATCTTGAAGCAAATGAAAGCTCCCCCAAAGATCTAAGCACCACAAAGTTCAAAGAAATATTCTACGCCAATAAGAAGAATCTGCAAAGTATAAAGACAAAGATCTTAGAGTATGCAAAGGAACTTCGTACTTTCAAAAGTCAAAGTCCAAAGATGTATGAGCATGTTGGAATGGCGGACAACCACCACAGACACCGAAGTGACGATCGGCAAACAACTTCATAACATGATCACCATCACATCAACAAAGAACGAAGTACAAAGAACGATGAAAGATTTTGCTAACTATTTTTGAGGACGTCAAACTAAAAAGTCAAAGTATAGAAGATGACGACGTCGAGCAACCTTTGATGACCAACACTTAGGGGGAGATTGTTGGGAATAGACTTTATTATTTCAAGTGTCGGTCATTGAGTTTTGTTATAGGTTGCATTATTTAGTTAATACGTTAGTGATTTTATATGTTTTATAAAGTTTTATGCTAAGTTTATAGGTTTGGAAAAAGTCTAAGGGCTAAGTTTGTTATATTAGCAAAGTATGGTGAAGCCCTAATCCTCACCTATAAATAGACTTGTAACACCTCATTAGAGGTGGTTGGTTCACCTAGTAATATCATTAGTCTCTCATTTTCATATTAAGTGTTCCTTCCACTTTCTCTCTCTACTTACTTTCTCTCTCTAGAAATCTTAGTGGTTATGTTGTAAAATGGTGACCTATCAGGTTTCGGTTTTTACGTTTAGATATCCGTGGTTAACCGAACCGAACCGTATATAATATAAATGTAACTTTAATATATACTTATTAGTTTTAAAACTTTTATTACTTTTTATACTTTTAGTTTTTATACTTCTAATAATTTTTAAACTTATAATATATACAAAGAGTATCAAACACACGTCACTTATTAGTTTTAAAACTTTTACTACTTTTTATACTTTTAGTTTTTATACTTTTAATAATTTAAGTATGTAGATTGCATTTGTTTAGTACATAGTATTAATATTTTTTTTGTTTGTTAAAAAAGGTTTAGTACATAGTTTTTAATGTAAGTATATATATTTAATTTGTTTAATACATAGTATATACACTTACTTTTTTTAATCTAAAGTATATATATTGAATATTGTGCAATTAAGTATTTTGTTGTTTGAGTGGTGGATGAACAAATATAAATGCTTATAGTTAGGGTCAAGAGTTACACAGTGTCTTCGTTTTCTTTCAAACTCTCAACCTAACCATCCATATTAAAATGGCATCGCCACCTACACCATATGCTTCTGCTTCCTCTCCTAAATTTCAACAATTAAAGCAAATTGTTGAGTCTGATGATCTTGACGATGTCTTCCTCCTGCTTTTCAGCCAACAATACACTGAAATTGATGGCTTAATTATGTTGCTAGGGCAAAAACGTGATCACCTAGCTAAGGAGATTAGGCGCCTTGAAAAGCTAATTGAAGAAGGGGAACATTTTTGCCCTTTTCACAATGAAGGTGCTGATGGGTTGAGGTTTATGAAGAAGACTTTAGCAACAAATAAGAAAATTCTTGCCGGTCTAATTGGGTTGATGGATTTGGCACGTGAAGGGAGGGAAGAGAAGCAGCATCATCTGGCCTGGTTTGAGAAAGTCTAAGCTATTTCTGTGGTATCTTTTGGCCATCCCCTGTTTTTAGTTTCAATTGGCAGGGTATTTTAGTAATGGTTATGCTTTAATTATGGCTAATATGTAATATGATGCTAGCCTAGGCAATTTTTTTATAGCCATTAGGCAATTTTTGTATCGGCATCATATCGATTATGTATGAACTCATCTATTAAGGTTGCATATCTGTTATAAGAATTGCGTTGCATTTGTATTCATAGAATAAGGAAGAACATGCTATGTTGTTTTTGCGAATAATTAGAACAAAAGAGATACTAAGGTTTGCTTGGATTAGCTTATTTTATCTTAGGCTTAGGTTGACTATCTGTTATAAGAATTATGTTGCATTTGTATTGAGAGAATAAGGAAGAAAAGTGGCGGATGTGTGTAATTTTCAAGTTTTTTATGCCTTGGAAACCTTAATATGTACAGCCTACTAGCTGTTTGTCCGGTCTTTAGGTTCACGCTGTCATATATTGTGACGTATGTGGTCCATTAGGTACCAAGCTCGAAAACCTAGTGGGAGCCTTTTGAATCGCCAATTGAAGAAGACTCCTTCCTTGTAATGAGGATTGAGAACTCGGTTTTTATACGTGTTATATCTGTTAGAAAATTCATATGTGTTCAACTTGTTATTATTATATATACAACCCACTAGCTGGTTATTATTATATGTTCAACTTGTCATTCATGAACGATTAGCTCTCTAATGTCGTAGAATCTACATAATTAATATGTATGTTCATCACATCTAAGGGAGCAATATAAATGATAGTAAGAATCTATTTTCTAATAACTTAAAGCTCAATATCAGGGCAGATCTATCTAACGTTGCAGATCGGTTCCCTTGCTTAATTTGGAAAACGTCTACTACCGTTATTAGACGTTGTCCAAAAAACAAAGCAATGGAACCTTTCTGCAATGCTAGATAGATCTGTCCTGATAATTGAGTCGTCTTCAATGCGATAATGATATAGTGTGTATTGTTCATGATAGGCCACATTCCTTCATTATCGCTTTCAAGATGAGTGATGTTACTTAGACTCTATTCTCTACTCAACATTTGTATCATATTGACCTTTTATCCCATTTTAAACTACACGAGTCCTAAAATTAGTACATGTGTGCCGATTTGTACTAGTTGCCCACTTTACTTGGTGGATGAATGGTTTAACTTTATAAATGAGTCTGGAATTTCAACATACCTTTCCCTTCTAAGTTCCCATATAGTTCCTTTTGTTTTTTCAACAATCTAGCAATTCGCCTGGTGCAGGCGTTTGCTCAAAGGGAGTTGAAGCGACAAAAGGAGCTGTAGCGAAAACTTAGAAGGGTTACGTATGTTGGTTTATTGCATTCCATTCTTTTTTATGATCTAAAACCAACCATCAACCAAGTAATGTGGCCATTGGAGTTCCAAGAACAAAGGTTGTTTCAAACACACCCTGAATTGCAACATTGACTGTTTTTGTCCACATCAGTTGACTGTTTTGGCCTTGGTCTTTGCACACCTGCATTTTTGGCCTTGGTACTGCAAATACTGTTTTTTTCTCATGTTTGCACATATGAAAAAGTAATGTCATGACTGCACAATTTCATGCCTGCAAGAAGGGTAACAAACACTAATTTTTTCTTCACTGTCAATTGACTACTTTTTGCAGTTTTGAAACACTAACCAAGCATACCTTTTTCTCTAAACCAAACAAACCAAGCAAGCTCCCATAACCCCATTCTACCTACTGAAACAATGAGTTCCAAGAACAAAGGTTGTTTCAAACACACCCTGAATTGCAACATTATCTTTTATTTCATTTACACTATATTTTTTTTAATTTTAATATATTTTTTCTTTTTTTTGCAGAAATCATTAACATTGACAGCAGTGACTCAGGTTCATTTCACATATCAAGCAGTTCTGAAGGTCCTCCAAATCCATGGGCAGACTACTTTCCAAAGGGATATTCTGGATCAGGCACAAAAAAGGAAGATGCTAGGAAGCTAAAAACTACAGAAAAGACTGCCAAAGAGATTTTTGATGAGAGGGTTCAGGTGCTAGGCCTGCCCAATGCTAAGATTTGTGAAGACAAGGGTATAAAACCATGGGAACCAAAAATGCCCAAAGTTTGTTCAAAAGGGAAGGGTAAAAAGAAAATGTATTAGTTTAGGAAGTACTTTATTTGAATAAATCTGTGTTAACCTGAATAAACATGTTGTAATCCTTTTGTACTACTTTATTTGACTTTATGAAGTCAATTTTATAATGTGTTTGTTATACCTCAATTTTATTTGACTTTATGTAATCCTTTTGCTTGTTCCCTTGTTGTACCATCATGCTTCTCACCTTATTCTTGATTTCTTTCTCAACAAAATCTAAATTCTTATTTCATCTATCAACCAAGTAACATAAAAAAAAGGTGTTGGATCTCTTTATTAATCAGGTCATAACAGTGTTCAAGTAAGTTTGCTAATTCAGGGAGTAAACACTGGCACAAACACAAATTTTACACAACTAATAACTAGATTAATACTATTATGTTTATTCTTACTATATTTTCTAACATTTGAAACCACTTACAATGCTTACTACCATTTAAAGTTTAAAAATAAATTTATAGAATGTTTAGGAGCATTTAATGTGTAAAATTAAAATGATTACAATTAGGCACGAGTAATTAGTGCATTTCACATGCTAATGTGACGTTAAACTTGGTAAATTGCAATAATCTTTAATGTTTAGACTTTCAAAATTCCATACTAGCGAAGATTACCATAGGCATTTTGATGTTAATGTATCCCTTTTTAAGGCCACTTAGCATTCAATAAACACTTTTTAAACAATTAATCTTATAAGAAAATGGCTGGAAACAAGAAAAGAACAAGGCCCGTTTAATTCAAGAAGAAGCATTCAAAGTAAGTAAACTTGTGTACACGTAAAAATTCAAACCACATTCCATGATGCAACTTCTATAAATTTATCATCTAATGCTTATTTGATTTCAGGAAACCACGTTTTGAAGGAGAAAGTTCAAAAGGTATTTATGTCATATATGTTCAATAAAAAAACAGTTCAAACTAATGTAACCATGTATAAGGATTAATTTGATATACATATTTGATTCTCTTAATGTATAGTATTGATCGATAAATCTTTATTTTATGCATGTAAGGAAGAGAAGGTGTTTAACATTAACGAGTGGTATGATTCGTGGAGTTCTGGAAGAAAGGAGGCAGCACGCAAAGCAAGTTTGAGTCAAATTGCCAAAGATGAGGCGGAATACAAGCGATCAAAGCCGCGGGTTGGTTCAGTGGAAGAGGATGCGGCTGATGTTGGATTTTTGAGTGACAAAGAGGACGCCATTGACTACGATAATGTACATTTGGCTTTTGATCCGGAGAAATCTCAGAAATTTAATTGTTAAACTTTTTATGTATGAACAATTTTTAATTTACTTTTAATTTGTGATGGAATTGTTTTTTTTTTTTTTTTTTTTCTTTTTTTTTTTTGGTTTATTATTATATGAATTTTAACGTTCTTGCTTCATTAAACCAAAAAAAGATGAAAAAATTATCATATACATATTGTTATAATCAAAAAAATTATGCTAGTCTAGAATTATGCCTAGCAACATTAATTTAGGCCTAGAAGCATTAAGTTATGCCAAGCAGCATTAAGTTTTGAGTTACTAGCATTCACCCAAATTCCATTCCAAACAGCTTTTTCTTTGCCTTTGCTGCAAAATGTTAGTCTAGAAACAAAGAAAACACAAGCCATAACATATGCACAATGATCACAACATCTAATTATACTTAGTAGTTCTAAGTATAACTAGCAGCATTGTAATGGGGCAAATGAAGAGTCATGATCGACTAATAGTCTGAACTCAATTCATGCAGTTAATATCAAATTAGACTCAAACTAGAGAGACTATAAAATCCATATCTAACCCCTCAAAATTACATAAGTTATCAGAAATGTGTGACCATATGTATCGAATTGTGACTACACTTAAATAATGTGTGACAAAATATGACTCTATGATTTAGACACCTAAATAAATACTTCATGTGACTATATATAACATCTTGAATTTAAAGCCACAAACACTCAATGTGACTAATAGCAAGGTTAATTATAACTGAGTTCACATTTTGCTATAAATAATAGTCACATAAATATCACAATGTGACTATTTTGAATGTATTGGTCACACATAATATCCTTATAATGTCGCAATAAACATAATTTAGATACACATTTGTGATATGGTGTGACTATTGTAAAGCCTATAGTCACATGATCGTGCTACAATTAAATGTGACTATACACATTAGGTTGTGGCAAGCAAACACACACTAAACTTTGGACACACATATTAACTTACGTGACCATATGTATCGAATTTTCATTATACTTAATCATGTTTCTATGGTTTCGTGTGACCATATATGACATTTGGTCAAACTCTTCAAGTGTGTGACATATATTTGTCACTTTTAAATGCATATCGTGACTAACACTTCAAACTTACTTTTCAGTTGGTACACATTTCAAATTCATATGTGGCTAAATATTTAGCAAAGAATAGCAGTCACGTTTAAATAATGTGTGACAAACTTGACTATATAATTTAGCCACATACACAATTACTTCATGTGACCATATATCTATTTCGGTCACACTCTTCAATTGTGTGACATATGTTTGTCACATATGTATATCTGTAGTGTGACTAATGTTTAAAGCTGATTTGTATCTGTCACACGTCCCAAATTAAAAGTGACTAAATGATCGAAAAATATTTACCAGTTACCCTCTAGTCACATAAATACACAAATGTGTGACAATAGAATTTCGAAATGGTCACACAAGTCAGATCAAGTGTGGCTGTTTATTTTATTCTGGTACATTTAGTCACGTAAAAATGTTACCGTGTGACCATTCAAAATCGACCATGTGTGACGAAAGGCCATTTTTGTACTAGTGATTTCCGCTATGACAATGGAAGAGTACATGACAAGGACTCGCACCGACTTTGGTGCTAGAGTGGTGAGACCTATGATTGAAGCGGACACCGAGTTCAAAATCAAGTGTCAATTTATTAAGGAGTTGAGGGACATTCCCTTTAGTGATGGTGTTGATAGAGATGCTAATGAGCATGTCAAGAAGGTGCTAAAAATTGATCATATGTTCCACACACATAAAGTGACTGAAGATCAAGTGATGCTTAGGATTTTCCCTAAGCAACTTGTAGGAGTAGTGAAGAGGTGGATCAATAATGAACCTGATGCGTGCGATATGTCAGTGTAGCACAGTGGTGATTAGCCTAATTCAAGTTTTACATTTATATTTAGCCGACTTATTACTAACACACACACTTAACGAGCAATGTACCCGATCAATATGCATATAGTGGTAAGTAGAGTGTTGAACACTAAGAATGGAACGTAATATCTAGTTGATTTAATCAGTATTTTAATATCTAAGTTAGTTTTACAATCCTAATCTAATAAAAAGGGGGTTTAGCCTGAGAGACTAACACGGATTTTAATAAACAATAAAAGTAAAACTAATGAGAACGAATCAGCGAATAGCAATCACGTACACAGGTAGATAATAGAAACACGTAAGAAGACATGTCCTTATAGTTAAGTAGCTTGTCACTTGTTTTATCGCTAGTTTTATATGATGAGTATCGTAATCTAATCTATCTCGTTGGATCCTATATATTGGCGAGTAAACCCTTAATGATTACTTATGTTAGCCCAGAAGACTCAACTAAACACAGAGGTTATCAATACACAGAAGACTCAACTAAACACAGAGGTTATCAATACACAAATATAATTCACCAAAAACATCAATCATATAAACTTTAACCGATGGGAAATCAGTTTTAAGGGGAGCAGTATGGTGGCCACAAGCCCATCAATCCTGATGGATTAAAGCTTACTAATACAATAAACAAAACTACTAAATGAATTATACACATCCAGGACCTTCTTACAGCTGTAAGATCTTCGTTTGGGGCGTGTCTTGTGATGCTCCTTCGACTGAATTCGTTTCCTTAGGGTTTTTCTGTACACAAAACTTGTTGGGTCTTATGTTTGAGTTGATAATGACAAAAATACAAGTGAAGAATGAAGACAATGCAAAATACAAGGAACTTGCTTTACAAAGATGTTTTTACAATATAGTCCTTCGTAGTATTTTTGTAACCCTAATTCTGTGTTATATAAACAGAATACAGGGAATAGGTTTTAAGTGTGCATAGAAAAGATGTAGTCAACTAGTAAAGGTGTGTGTGTCTAGGTGTCAAGTTCCTACAATGGACGCCTAGGGTTTGTAATAGTAGTTGTTAAAGATGATAACGAAGAAACCTTGTTTCAATAATAATGATGTTTGTTTATTCCGCTACGTATCATGTTATTAATCATTGTTATTGTTTAACCCTAGTGCTCAAAACAATCCATGGAGTCTAACAAACTCCACAAAACGCGTATCTGTCTTGGGGTATTTATAGGTTATACTTAACTTTGCGTGGGGTCCAAGATTATTATATTCTGGAATATTTGTACACCGCCTTTATATGCGGCGTAACTTCATTCTTTATGTGGCTCATGTTCTTTAACGTCTTGGATAGAATCTGGTGAAGTCTTTAGCTGATACGCCGCATGTTGTAAAGGAGATGCAGCGTATTTTGGAGTAGATCAAGTTGATTATTCTTCGTTGACCAAAGTTTCATATGCGGCGCATGTTGTAATTAGATGTGACACATTCTTCAAAGTCAGGCAATGGTCTTCGAATTCATCTAAGTATGATGTTGCGGCATATCTGTTGAGAGAGATATGGCGCATCTCTTGAATTTCAGTAGACTTTTCAAATCTTGATCATTTAGCTCCATAATTCGACCAATATCATTAACTTTCACCTATAGCTTGTTTTTACCTGAGAATCACTAAAGTAAACATTAAAGCACAATTCTCATACAAAATAATATAAAACAAGTCAATTAAATAGGATAAATGATGCTAATAAAATGTACTTATTTGATCTCATCAGAACCCATGGGTGGTATCACTACATGGGCTGCTATGAAGATAAAGTTCTTGCTAAATGTTACCCACCATAAAAGACTACTGGGCAAATCGAGGAAATTCAAAATTCAAACAAGAAGTTGATGAAAGTCTCTACAGGGTTTGGGAAAGGTATAAAAATTTAGTGTTTACGTGTCTGCAACATGATTTGAAGGATATGCAGGTAGTAGTGGTTTCTAATAAGGGCTTAGACGTGCCAACTCGACAGATGCTTGATTCACGGGATCCTGTTCTAAAAATGACTCATGTTAACCAAAAGAAAGCCATCCAAGATATGGTTGGCCACACACAAATGTGGCAAGAGGGTGAAAGTGGTAGGAGGAAAAGAGAAGACAATTCTGAGGGTTTTGTCACACCCCCAAAATGTTGTAGCGGAAAGGTAATCGGGGGCATGACTTTCAATTAGATGTTAAACTATTTCACATTTTGGTCATGTAATCTTATGAATTATTAATATTTCAACTTGTTTTATTAAATCAAATGTATCTCTAAAACGACTCATGTAGGTCGTTCAATATAACTTGTAACTTTGTTTCCATAAAAGACATGGCCCGGTTACCTTTCCGCTGTGATATTTTGAGAGTGTGACAAGTTTGGTTACCATCACTACTGATACGTAGGAATCGCACCAGGTTTTACCTCTCAAGACATCTCGAGAAGCTTACAACCCCCACCAGACAGTGTACCTGATCGTTGTAGTATAGTATAGTGACAAGTATCGGGGGATTGATCGTTCAACTCAGCAATAGTGTCGCTAGGATTAGAAAGCCTAAAAACTAGGTCTTGAGGTAAGGGATGATTCTTTTTGTATTTTTTTTTTTAATTTTTATGAAAGCAAATAAAATCTCGGGTTTTGGAAGAGTGGGCGGAATTAGTTGCTAGCCAACTAACCCAATTTACTAAAGATGCAAATAAAATAACAAAAAATGAAATGAAACTAATTATACTAATTTGGTGTAAAAAATGATGGGGAAAGTTGTGTTTACTTAGGTTTCATTACTCCCTAGATATCTTTTACAGGTTGATAGCTTGTTACAATTGCATGGATGACGGGTCATATTCCTTAATACTAGTTGATGCGTGGGAATTGCACCAGGCTTTACCTCTCGAGGGATCTCGAGAAGCTTACAACCCCCACCAGGCAGTGTACCTGATCGTTGTAGTATAGTATAGTGACAAGTACCGGGGGATTGATCGTTCAACTCTGGAATAGTGTCGCTAGGATTAGAAAGCCTAAGAACTAGGTCTAGAGATGAGGGATGATTCTTTTTGTATTTTTTTTGTATTTTATAAAAGCAAGTAAAATCTCGGTTTTTTTGGAAGAGTGGGCGGAATTAGTTGCTAGCCAACTAACCCAATAACTACGATGCAATCAAAATAAAATAACAGAAATGTAAATAAAGCTAATTACTAATATGGTGTGAACAATAAATGGGAGAATTGTGTTTACTTAGATTTCACTACTCCCTAGATATCTTTTACAGGTTAATTATTTGTTACAGTTGCATGGATGGCGGGTTATATTCCTTAATACCAAATCATGGGGTGGCGTACTTACTTCCCCAATTCTATAAGCTCCTACTTCACTCCTATGTCGAGCCTGCAAGAAGCTCCTAACATGGGATCACTAGAATTCACTCATGCATTAAATACAACCATAAAAACCTAGTACACATCGATTCATGTTTCTTAAGACGTTCAAGCAAGTTACACAATGGAGATCTGCCAGTTTTCTTAAGCCTAACATTGAAATCATTCATCCATTACAACTATAAACAAGCAATCAACCTATAATCAACATCTAGGTTTCATTACATCTAAGCAAACACACAAGAGATCTAGCCTAGCATGTTAAAATCAAGACAAGTGTAAGATATATTCAAACAACACATAGACATATTGAATGAATTGAAAGGATACTTATCTCAATTCAACATGAAGGGTTTCAAGGGGTGAAAACCCTTGAAAATACTGTAAAAGTCGTGTTAGGGTTTATTAGGTTCGACCCTAAAATTCTCCTCCTAAGTTACACACTGATGAATGAAAATTAGAAAAGTATATATAGATTTCATGAGGTGACGGCGTCAAGAGGAAAGTTCTGACGTCGTCATCTCGCCGCCAATAAAATTCTCTGACTGCCTAGATCCAGATCTGACGCCGTCATGTGTATTTCTGCTCGGGCCCGTCATCACTTTTACTCTTGACGGCCTTGATCTGACGCTGTCACGTTTTCTCTGGGACGTCACCAAAATTGCTCTTGACGCCGTCATCAAAACCTTCTTGACGCCGTCAGGTACTGTTCCCAGCAAGGAAAATCAAGACTTTGCCGTTTTCTTCACTTTTATGCTCCAAAAACGTCCAAAATGCTTCCTTTTCCAGAATTCACTCCCAAAGTACCTAAAATCATAAAAGGAACGATTTAGGGCAATATTTGATCAAATAAATTCCAATTCCGGCTTAAATGACCCCCTAAAAACGGATCATTTTTCGCCTCATCAGTAGTCGTAGGGCCGTGTACAATATTCCCTAACTCTATAGGATCCTACTTCACTCCTATGTCGAGCTGTTAGAAGTTCCTAACATGGGATCATTAGAATTCTCCTACGCATTAAATACAACCAAATATCGTAGTACACCTCCGATCATGTTTCTTAAGACGTTCAAGCAAGTTACCAATGGAAGTCTACCAGTTTTCTTAAGCCTAACATCGAATACAATCATCCGTAACAACTATAAACAAACAATCAACCCATAATTAACATCTAGGTTTCATTACATCTAAGCAAACATAAATGAAATCTAGCCTAGCATGTTAAATTGAAGACAAGTGTAAGATATATTCAAACAACACATAGACATATTGAATGAATTGAAAGAGTACTTATCTCAATTAGAACATGAAAGATTCAAAGGGTTGAAACCCTTGAAAAAGCTGTAAAAATCGGCCTAGGGTTTTTCCCTCAAAGTTGCACCCTAATGAATGAAATTTGGAAAACTATATATAGATTTTACAGGGTGACGGCGTCAAGAAGGAATTTGTGACTCCGTCAACTCGCCGCCTATAAGGAAATCGTATTGCCTAGATTTGATTTTGACACCGTCATGTAGGAATTTCTTCTGGGCCGTCACTAACAAATGGACCATGACGGCCTTAGTGACGCTGTCATCTCCTATGCTTTAAAACACTTTGGACCGTCACGTGTATCTTCCACTTCCACCTCTTTTGTAACTCTTGACGCCATCACTTGGAGACTCTTGACGCCGTCAGGTACTGTTCCCAGCAAGGAAAATTGAGACTTTGCCGTTTTCTTCACTTTTATGCTCCAAAAACGTCCAAAATGCTTCCTTTTCCAGATTTCACTCCAAAAGTACCTAAAATGACAAAAGGAACGATTTAGTGCAATATTTAATCAAATAAACTCGAATTCGGGCTTAAATGACCCCTTAAAAGTGGTTCACTTTTCGCCTCATCGAATACCCTTACACTTGAGATTTGCTTGTTCTCAAGCAAATGCGCTTTTATTCTAATCAAAATACAAGTTAGGGGTCATTTAACACTAATATAAAAGTAATTACAACAAATAATCGTTCCACTAAAGACCAAAGACAAGCACAGAGGTCATACACTAGCACCTCACAAATAGTGTTTAGATAATCACATCTCTCGGGTGTAATAAAGTATATATCACAATAAGGAAATGGAAAACATCTCTCACTACCTGTCATAGCAAAATAGATTACCATAGGATTGGGAAAGGATCAAACCTCCACCACTTGGCGTAAGCACCTAGGATAAACTATTAAAGAGGTCTTTTAAAGGGTTATAACGTTAGGTGTAGGGATATGGAATATACGGTTTTGTTGGATAAAGGCAATATTTACTGGTGGCGAGTTAATCATCTTGGTTAATTAGATGTACAATATGGCGTTGCTAAGCCAAGACTAGACTCGACTTAAGCTAATAAATTAAAAAAAACAAAAACATAAAACAAACATAAAATGAAACGGGATGGTAGTCCGTATGATACATCATAGGTAATGTACATTCCCCTTACACTTGAATTTTTTTTCTATTTTTTTTTTCTTAATTTTTTCAGTTTTTTTTTTTTTTTTTTTTTTTTTTTTTTTTTTTGTTTTTTTGTTTTTTTTTGCATACACTCTTACCCTACCATCCAAAATAATACATCATAGGGAATGTACATTCCCCTTACACTTGAATTTTTACATACTTTACAATAAACTAATCTAATGACTCGAATCAAGATAATCAAAACATTTGGAGTACTTTTTAAGATTAACGCACATATGGGGGTAATATATGATGTTCTTCCCCATTACTCCATAACACAAGTACTTTACCCATGAGTCCCAATCGTCCCAAAACAATATGTACAAGATATGACTCGACTTAGCCACCATGTAATCAATTAGATAATTAACTAAGGGTTTAAACATATAACAATAATGCACTAAAGATGAGTGCATACACGGAAGGCTAAGGTGATTTGGGTGTACAATTGGGTGGGTTGTAATAAATTCTTTCTTTAAGTAAGATGCTTAAAGTTAGAAACGAAAAGATAGGCTCGGAGGGGTGTACTAGGGTTTTCGTGTACTAAAAGTGAGTACAACGCTAAGGTGTGGGAAAAATTAATTGACTTTACTAGCCAAGTAATATGACTTAAATAGTCAAGAAATTATGATACGGGTTTAACATAAGGGTGATCCGAATGCCTCTTATCATGTAGTAAATCCTACTACACGAATGTAGTCTCACTCGCGGTCTCGGGATGCATCACTAACGCAAGTTCTAGAATCTAAATGCTACCGGTACACTCATAAGTACTAATAATGAATGCTTTTCCTATCAAATCTAAAGGCGAACCTCACATATTTGGGTGGAAAATATTTCTGAATGGTACGGTTTTGTGCTAGTCATACAACTCCTATCCATGAGATGCTTGCTAAGGCTAAAGTTTCACTCCTAAATGTTGTAAAAAATTTTAAATTTGGCGCTAAAATTACACTAACAAGTATTTCTCTTAGTTTTATTACACACCTACTATCAAACAAACAAACTCAAGTGCAATAGTATCCTATAGGGTATCATCATTTACCCTCCCCTTACACTTAGGATGAACATTGTCCCCAATGTTCAATTAGAGAATGTAAAAGTGAAATAGGTAAAAGAATGAAAGCAAATACTCCCCTGATTCGTTCGGTGTGGATAGTGTGTTAACAAGGTTAGATCTTCCTCCAAGAAAATGAACATTCAAAGCTTCCCTTCCAGAAAAATAAATCATCTTCTTGTCATACATAACTTGTTAAACCTGAGTAAACAACAAGGCAACCTCGCATAAAATCGGCGGCAATCTATATATACTAACAAGTCCTAGAAAACAAATTAAGATATAATGCTTGTGGAATGAATGTTTGCAGATTTCCTGGAGTTTATAAAACTAAAGAATTAACAAAAACTTGAAGACTCCGTTAGAAAAACAAAACTCGCAAAATTTCCAGAGTTTTACACATGACGCCGTCAGGAGTTAATTCCTGACGCCGTCAGAAGTGACCTGCAGAAATCTTTACGTTAAGTTTTCGGAAAATTTCTGGAAAAACTTATGTCCTACTTCCTGGAAAATCCTGCAAAACATCATTATGACTCGATACAAGCATTTGACTCTAACAAATTCTAATATACATGTTCAATTAATATTGTGGCGAATCAAGATAAATTTCGTTCTTATAAACAAATTTGGGGTTTCCCCTTACACTTAGCTTTTGCAAAATACCTTTATATGAAGTTAAGACGAAGTTAAACAACAAAATAAAGCATTTTCACAATTTTAGTTTGAAACATCATCTACCAACAATAAAAAATAAAAATAAAACATGCATACGGAAACAAATAAAATCAAACAAATAAAAATCAAACAAAGCATGGGTTGCCTCCCAAGAAGCGCTTTTCTTTATTTATGAGTCTTGTAACTAGACTCAAAGTCATGGGCAATTATGTGACCTCATCTCTCGAGATGACGTATCTCATATAATTATGATCCTCACTATCGTGGTGGTGGTGTTTCAATCGATCGGCACTCGCAGTCACTTCCCCTCCTCCTTTACTGCTCAAGGTATCTGATGCGTGGGGATCGCACCAGGCTTTACCTCTCGAGGGATCTCGAGAAGCTTACAACCCCCACCAGGTAGTGTACCTGATCGTTGTAGTATAGTATAGTGACAAGTACCGGGGGATTGATCGTTCAGCTTAGGAATAGTGTCGCTAGGATTAGAAAGCCTAAATACTAGTTCTAAAGGTGAGGGAAGATTCTTTTTTTGTATTTTTATATTTTTTAGAAAGCAATTTAAAATCTCGGGTTTGAAGGATTTGGGGCGGAATTAGTTGCTATTCAACTAACCCAATACTAAGATGCAATCAAAATAAAATACTAAAAATGAAAATAAACTAATTTATACTAAAGTTGTGAACAGTAATTGGAGAAAATGTGTTTACTTAGATTTCACTACTCCCTAGACATCTTTTACACGTTAATTACTTGTTATAATTGCATGGATGACGGATCGTATTCCTTAATACCATTCATGGGGTGGCACACTTAACTCCCCAATTCTATGAGCTCTTATCTCCTCCTACACCATGCCCAGCACAACTATAGCGATTGTAAACAGTGGCTCATGCATTAAATACAACCAATAAAGACCTAGTGCGCGTCGGTTCATGTTTCTTAAGACGTTCAAGCATGTTACCAATTGGAGATCTGCCAGTTTTCTTAAGCCTAACATATAAATCATTCATCCACAACAAGTATAAACAAGTAATCAACACATAATTAACATCTAGGTTTCATTAGATCTAAGCAAACACAAGATAGATCTAGCCTAGCATGATGGTATTAAGATAAGAACAAGATATAGACAACCAACACATAGACATATTGATTGAATTAAAGGAACACTTATCTTGATTAAACATGCAAGGTATCAAGGGTTTGGAACCCTTGAAAAACCTGTAAAGTTACACCAAAATCGTACTTAGGGTTTCTCCCAAAACTTCTCTCCTTTTTTAATGTGTAAAAATTAGAAAACTATATATAGGAAAAGGGGTCTGACGGCGTCAAGACAAATCTTGTGACGCCATCACCTCGCCGCCAAAACTAATCTCGGACTGCCTAGATCTACATTTGACGCCGTCAAGCATTAATCTTTTCCAGGCCGTCATGACTTTTACTCTTGACGCCCTACCTTCATGACGCCGTCAAGTCTCTTCTGGATCGTCATGGAATTTGCTCTTGACGCCATCAGGAAGTTGCTCTTGACGCCGTCACCTACTGTTCCCAGCATGGAAAATTAAGACTTTGGCGTTTTCTTCACTTTTATGCTCCAAAAACGTCCGAATTGCTTCCTTTTCCAGATTTCACTCCCAAAGTACCTAAAATCACAAAAGGAACGATTTAGGGCAATATTTGATCAAATAAATTCGAATTCCGGCTTAAATGACCCCCTAAAAACGGATCATTTTTCGCCTCATCATATACCCTTACACTTGAGATTTGCTTGTCCTCAAGCAAATGCGCTTTTATTCTACTCAAAATACAAGTTAGAGGTCATTTAACACTAATATAAAAGTAATTACAACAAATAATTGTTCCACTAAAGACCAAAGACAAGCACGGAGGTCATACACTAGCACCTCACAAATAGTGTTTAGATACTCACATCTCTCGGGTGTAATAAAGTATAAATTATAATATGGAAACGGAAGATATCTCTCACTACCTGTCATAGCAAAATAGATTACCATAAGCTTGGGAAAGGATCAAACCTCCACCACATGGCGTAAGCACCTAGGATAAACTATCAAAGAGGTCTTTTAAAAGGGTTGTAACGTTAGGTGTAGGGATATGAAATACATGGTTTTGTTGGATAAAGGAAGTTTTACTAGTGACGAGTTAACAATCTTGGTTAATTACATGTACAATGTGGCGTTGCTAAGCCAAGACTAGACTCGAGTTAAGCTAATAAATGAAAAATAACAAAAACATAAAATAAACATAGAATAAAAAGGGATGGTAGTCTGTATGTTTTTATCTCTTTCTTTTTATTTATTTATTTATTTTATTTTTTTCTTTTTCTTGTTTTTTCGATTTTTTTTTTTTTTTTTTTTTTTTTTTTTTTTTTTTTTTTTTTTTTTGCATACACTCTTACCCTACCATCCAAAATAATACATCATAGGGAATTGGAATTCCCCTTACACTTGAATCTTTACATACTTTACAATTAACTAAACTAATGACTCGAATCAAGATAATCAAAACACTTGGAGCACTTTTAAGATTAACGTACATATGGGGGTAATAAATGATGTTCTTCCCCATTACTCCATAAAACAAGTACTTACCCATGAGTCCCAATCGTCCCAAAACAATATGTACAAGGATATGACTCGACTTAGCAACCATGTAATCAATTAGATAGTTAACTTAGGGTTTAACAAATAACAATAATGCACTAAAAATGAGCGCATACACGGAAGGCTAAGGCGATTTGGTTGTACATTTAAGTGGGGTGTAACAAATTCTTCCTTTAAGTAAAATGCTTAAAGTTAGAAACGAAAAGATAGGCTCGGAGGGGTGTACTAGGGGTTTCGTGTACTAAAAATGAGTACAACGCTAAGGGTGTGGAAAAAATTAGTTGACTTAACTAGTCAAGTAATATGACTTAAATGGTCAAGTAATCATGATACGGGTTTAACACAAGGGTGATCCTAATGCCTCTTATCATGTAGTAAATCCTACTACACGAATGTAGTCTCACTAGCGGTCTCGGATCACTAACGCAAGTTCTAGAATCTAAATGCTACCGGTACACTCATAAGCACTAATAGTAAATGCTTTTCCTATCAAATCTAAAGGCGAACCTCACATATTTGGGTGGAAAATTTTTCTGAATATACGGTTATGTGCTAGTCATACAATCTCCTATCCATGAGACACTTGCTATGGCTAAAGTTTCACTCCTAAATGTTGTAAAAAATTTTAAATTTGGCGCTAAAATTACACTAACAAGTATTTATCATAGTTTTATTACACATCTACCTTTGAACAAAACAAACTCAAGCGAAAGTGCATATGTAAGGCATCATCTTTTTACCCTCCCCTTACACTTAAGATGAACATTGTCCCCAATGTTCAAGTAAAGAATGTAAAAGTGAAAAAGTAAAAAGAATGAAATCAAATACTCCCCTGATTCGCTCGGTATGGATAATAAGATGGCCAGGTTAAATCTTCCTCCAAGAAAATGAACAATCAAAGCTTCCCATCCAGAATATAAATCATCTTCTTGTCATACATAACCTGTAAAACCTGAGAAAATAGACAAGACAACCTCGCATAAAATCGGCGGCATCCTATATAAGTTACTAAATCCTAGAAAACAAAGTAAGATATAATGCTTGTGGAATGAAGTTTGCAGATCTCCTGGAGATTATAAAACTTAATAATTCACAAAAACCATAAGACTCCGTTAGAAAAACAAAACCGGTAAAATTTCCAGATTTTTTACACCTGACGCCGTCAAGAGTAAACTCCTGACGCCGTTAGAATTGACCTGCAGAAATTCTTATGTTAAGTTTCCGGAAAATTTCTGGAAAAACTTGGTCCTACTTCCTGGAAAATCCTGCAAAACTTCATCATGACTCAATACAAGCATTTGACTCTAACAAATACTAATATACATGTTCATTCAATATTGTGGAGAATCATGATCGGTTTGTTTCTTAAAAACATATTTGGGGTTTCCCCTTACACTTATCTTTTGCAAAAATACTTTTAGGTGGAGTTAAGGCTAGGCTAAAACAACAAAGTAAAGTGTTTCCAGTATTTAGTTTAGAAACATGATCTACCAACAATAAAAATTAAGCATGCATACGGAAGCAAATAACAAACAAACAAATAAAATCACACAAAACATGGGTTGCCTCCCAAGAAGCGCTTTTCTTTATTTACGTGTCTTGTAGCTAGACTCAAGGTCATGGGTTACGTTTTCCTTTCCCACTTTTGTGCTAACTCAAAACATCTCACCCAATTCTCATCACGCTTGTATTCCGAGCCTAGATTCATGCAACCCGAATAATATGTTCTCCTCCTCTCATAATAAGCTTCATCAGTAATTCCATCTTCCTTAACCTCATAGGGTCGAATTTCATCAATTTGTAGATTTTTGATGCCCTTTAATTCTTCCTTCATGTGAGGCATCATGAAAGTAACCTTTTCTACCCCATCAGTAAACTGAGCTATCCCCTTCTCATGGTCGTGATACATCCTAGTCTTCTCAACAAAAGGTTGTCCTAAAACTACTTCTCCAAGGTGTGGATCAATAATGCCCCTAACATCTTCTAGGATTACAAAGTCGCATTGATAAGTAAAATTTCCTATAAAGATGTGTACCCCATTTACTCTCCTGACAAAGTTACATAGCCTATTAGAATTGTAAGGGTCTTTTCTAGGGCTTAACCTTCCGTTCATTATCCAATTGTAATAGAGCCTAGACATGATATTCATGGGTGCTTTTAAGTCAATGTATGTATGCTCCCTAGACATGTACCCAATCATGCATGGAATTTTTATGTTCCTGAAGTTATATCTCCTAATCCATGGTGTCTTTCTATATTTTGAGGGACAAGGATGTTGTAAAAGGAACCTATGGTAACTCAACTCATCTGGGGTTGGAGCGAAGTCTGTAAACTCAATTTCCATTTGGAGAGGCTTAATGAATTTCTTAAATGTGTTAATTTCTCTCTTTCTTCTTTTATGCACAATAAGCCTCTTGCTAATTTCTAAATGGCGACTCTCCGATTCCATAATGACCACACTAGTACAAACAAAAACACGAAGAAATAAGATAGACTAAAGAAAACTTAAAAAATAAAAATAAAATCTTACTAGAAAGGAATCTAGCAAGTAGACCAAATAAAAAGAAATTCTAACTAGACAATAACTATTCCCCAGGCTGCGGCGCCAAAAACTTGATGCGTGGGGATCGCACCAGGCTTTACCTCTCGAGGGATCTCGAGAAGCTTACAACCCCCACCAGGCAGTGTACCTGATCGTTGTAGTATAGTATAGTGACAAGTACCGGGGGATTGATCGTTCAGCTTAGGAATAGTGTCGCTAGGATTAGAAAGCCTAAATACTAGTTCTAAAGGTGAGGGAAGATTCTTTTTTTGTATTTTTATATTTTTTTAGAAAGCAAT
Source organism: Artemisia argyi (assembly GCA_030686995.1). Classification (NCBI taxonomy): domain Eukaryota; kingdom Viridiplantae; phylum Streptophyta; class Magnoliopsida; order Asterales; family Asteraceae; genus Artemisia; species Artemisia argyi. The sequence goes on along the minus strand of CM060704.1, from coordinate 103,085,621 downwards.
TTAAAATCTCGGGTTTGAAGGATTTGGGGCGGAATTAGTTGCTATTCAACTAACCCAATACTAAGATGCAATCAAAATAAAATACTAAAAATGAAAATAAACTAATTTATACTAAAGTTGTGAGCAGTAATTGGAGAAAATGTGTTTACTTAGATTTCACTACTCCCTAGACATCTTTTACACGTTAATTACTTGTTATAATTGCATGGATGACGGATCGTATTCCTTAATACCATTCATGGGGTGGCACACTTAACTCCCCAATTCTATGAGCTCTTATCTCCTCCTACACCATGCCCAGCACAACTATAGGGATTGTAAACAGTGGCTCATGCATTAAATACAACCAATAAAGACCTAGTGCGCGTCGGTTCATGTTTCTTAAGACGTTCAAGCATGTTACCAATTGGAGATCTGCCAGTTTTCTTAAGCCTAACATATAGATCATTCATCCACAACAAGTATAAACAAGTAATCAACACATAATTAACATCTAGGTTTCATTAGATCTAAGCAAACACTAGATAGATCTAGCCTAGCATGATGGTATTAAGATAAGAACAAGATATAGACAACCAACACATAGACATATTGATTGAATTAAAGGAACACTTATCTTGATTAAACATGCAAGGTATCAAGGGTTTGGAACCCTTGAAAAACCTGTAAAGTTACACCAAAATCGTACTTAGGGTTTCTCCCAAAACTTCTCTCCTTTTTTAATGTGTAAAAATTAGAAAACTATATATAGGAAAAGGGGTCTGACGGCGTCAAGACAAATCTTGTGACGCCGTCACCTCGCCTCCAAAACTAATCTCGGACTGCCTAGATCTACATTTGACGCCGTCAAGCATTAATCTTTTCCAGGCCGTCATGACTTTTACTCTTGACGCCCTACCTTCATGACGCCGTCAAATCTCTTCTGGATCGTCATGGAATTTGCTCTTGACGCCGTCAGGAAGTTGCTCTTGACGCCGTCACCTACTGTTCCCAGCATGGAAAATTAAGACTTTGGCGTTTTCTTCACTTTTATGCTCCAAAAACGTCCGAATTGCTTCCTTTTCCAGATTTCACTCCCAAAGTACCTAAAATCACAAAAGAAACGATTTAGGGCAATATTTGATCAAATAAATTCGAATTCCGGCTTAAATGACCCCCTAAAAACGGATCATTTTTCGCCTCATCAGTATCTATCCCATCTTGGCGTATGCTTTCAATTGTGAATGGTCGATACCACCAGGGACTAGGCTTGTCGGGAGGTACTTTTATCTCTGAATGACTTAAGAGTACCAAGTCTCCTTCTGCAAATGGTACATGATTCTCTGTTGGTTGACTACATTCAAACTTGACATGAACTTTGTTGCAGCTTTTGCCTCTCTCAGGCTTAGTTTCTTTGTAACTTTTGATTCTTGTTTCCCATGCAAGGATTTTTTCTTGAACAATATTAGGTGATGTGTCAATGTTGTTTTCGAGCTTTCTTTTCATCAAACTTTCTTGTACACATCGTGGGGTCATAGGAAAGCTAATCTTTCTTTTTCCAGACTTAAGTTCAATTTCCCTTTTTTCATACCTAATGACAGCTCTCGCGGTGGTAAGGAATGGTGCTCCAAGGATTATTGGCGTGCATCCACCTCGTTTATCGTCGATGATCATGAAATCAACGGGATACATGAATCCTGCAACATTGACCAGCACATCCTTTGCAATTCCCAAAGGGTATACATAAGAGTGACCAGTGAAGGACAACCTAACATGGGTGGTGGCTGGCATTTCTGAGGTTAGTTGGGCGTAAATAGTTAGGGGCATAAGATTTACTTTCGATCCTTGATCGGCGAAAGCATCCAGATATTGCAAATTCCCTATGCTGGCTGGTATCTCAAAGTTCGCACAAGCCATCTGGTTAGTAGCCACTTTTTGTTTAAGTATCTTCTCGAATACCGGTCCCCCAGGTAATGTATCATACTCGTCTTCCCCGTCTTTTTCCTTCTTTGAAACCTGTTTGGAGGATTGGTTACGCCCATCACCCTTTATCCAATTTGTTATGGTATTCTCATTTATATCATGCTTTAGGTAGTAACCTAGTGTTTGGGATTTTGGCGGTTCCTCAATGGTTTGTTCACTAGGGGTTTCTTTTTCCTCATTATCCTCATGGACAATTGTGATAGAATTAACAAATCGGGTAGTGGGGGTAGCGCTTTCTTTTCTTAGGAACATCATTTCAGGGGTCTTTCGGTTTGCGTATTCTTCCACTAGGCTCATCATCTCTTTCATTTTCTATTGCATCTCCTCCTTTTGTTTATAAACAGCTTCCTTGAATTTAGCAAGTCGCTCAGAATGGGTTGCCATGTACTCTCTCATTCGAGCTTCAAATTCCGGGCTAAGGCTTTGAGGAGGTGAATAAGGTGGAGTATAATATTGAAAGGTTTCGACATTCTCTCTAGAAGGTGACTCGGACAACGGTGTCAAAATCGTATTTGAGACCGAATTGACTGTTGCTCGTCTAGGACTTAAAGGTCTCTTTTGTTTTTCCATGAGATAGTCAACCTTTGTCTCAAGTTTGCACAGGAGTTCTTTGGAGATTTGATTGGTTTCCCTGGGCGTCGAGATTGCGTTGATAGCCGAGTTTATAACATGGGTAACTTCCCATAACTCTTGATTGTCGAAAGCAAGCTCATCAATAATCTCCCAAGATTCCTTGGTGTTTCTGTCATGCAACCTGCCTCCGGCGGGTCGATCAATGGTACGTTTGGTATGAAAATTGACATGGTCATAGAAGATTTGAACTAATAGCCAGAGGTTTATACCATGATGAGGGACTTTTTGGACTAAGTCTTTAAAACGAGCCCATGCTTCATAGAAGGTTTCACCTTGACGTTGTTGGAACATCAAGATATCATTTCTAAGCTTGGTAGTTCTCCCCGGTGGGAAAAATTGAGCAAGGAAATGAGTGGTGAGATCATCCCATGAGGTGATGGATCCCGCGGGTAAACGTTCAACCCATTGACTAGCTTGATTACGTAGAGAGAATTGGAATAGGCGTAATCGGGTTGACTCTCTAGTTACAACATCAAGGTCTATGGAATCTACGATTTTATGGAAATCCTTGAGATGTTGATTAGGATCTTCGGAACGAAGTCCATGGAGTGCACATCCGCTTTGCACCAACCGGATGGTGTCGGATCACAAGGGGGACACATTGTCTCCTTGAGTGAGCTCAATAGTGTTTTGATAGCCTTGGTGGCTAGGACGGGAATACTCTCCTAAGGTTCGGGGCCTAGGAGGTTGGTTTGCTAGTGGTGGGTTTTGTGGGTGGTTTTGTTGTGGTGGGTTGATGGGTTCAAAGATGTTACCACCTTCCATGATGTCGGATGGTAAAGGTTAAGAACAAAGACACAAAGAAATGAGATAGACTAACGAGAACCTAAAAAATGAAAATAAATCTTACTAGAATGGAATCTAGCAAGTAGACCTAATAAAAAGAAATCCTAACCTAGACAATAACTATTCCCCGGTAACGGCGCCAAAAACTTGATACGTGGGTATCGCACCAGGCTTTACCTCTCGAGGGATCTCGAGAAGCTTACAACCCCCACCAGGCAGTGTACCTGATCGTTGTAGTATAGTATAGTGACAAGTACCGGGGGATTGATCGTTCAACTCAGCAATAGTGTCGCTAGGATTAGAAAGCCTAAAAACTAGGTCTAGAGGTGAGGGATGATTCTTTTTGTATTTTTTTTTTAATTTTTATGAAAGCAAATAAAATCTCGGGTTTTGGAAGAGTGTGCGGAATTAGTTGCTAGCCAACTAACCCAATTTACTAAAGATGCAAATAAAATAACAAAAAATGAAATGAAACTAATTATACTAATTTGGTGTAAACAATGATGGGGAAAGTTGTGTTTACTTAGGTTTCATTACTCCCTAGATATCTTTTACAGGTTGATAGCTTGTTATAATTGCATGGATGACGGGTCATATTCCTTAATACTAGTCATAGGGCCGTGTACAATATTCCCTAACTCTATAGGATCCTACTTCACTCCTATGTCGAGCTGTTAGAAGCTCCTAACATGGGATAATTAGAATTCTCCTACGCATTAAATACAACCAAATATCGTAGTACACCTCCGATCAACTTTCTTAAGACGTTCAAGCAAGTTACCAATGGAAGTCTGCCAGTTTTCTTAAGCCTAACATCGAATACAATCATCCGTAACAACTATAAACAAACAATCAACCCATAATTAACATCTAGGTTTCATTACATCTAAGCAAACATAAATGAAATCTAGCCTAGCATGTTAAATTGAAGACAAGTGTAAGATATATTCAAACAACACATAGACATATTGAATGAATTGACAGAGTACTTATCTCAATTAGAACATGAAAGATTCAAAGGGTTGAAACCCTTGAAAAAGCTGTAAAAATCGGCCTAGGGTTTTTCCCTCAAAGTTGCACCCTAATGAATGAAATTTGGAAAACTATATATAGATTTTACAGGGTGACGGCGTCAAGAAGGAATTTGTGACGCTGTCAACTCGCCACCTATAATGAAATCGTATTACCTAGATCTGATTTTGACGCCGTCATGTAGGAATTTCTTCTGGGCCGTCACTAACAAATGGACCATGACGGCCTAGGTGACGCCTCATCTCCTATGCTTTAAAACACTCTGGACCGTCACGTGTATCTTCCACTTCCACCTCTTCTGTAACTCTTGACGCCGTCACTTAGAGACTCTTGACGTCGTCAGGTACTGTTCCTAGCAAGGAAAATTGAGACTTTGCAGTTTTCTTCATTTTTATGCTCCAAAAACGTCCAAAATGCTTTCTTTTCCAGATTTCACTCCAAAAGTACCTAAAATGAAAAAAGGAACGATTTAGGGCAATATTTGATCAAATAAATTCGAATTCGGGCTTAAATGACCCCTTAAAAGTGGTTCACTTTTCGCCTCATCAACTACCAAGATTGAAAAACTAGGACTAGAAATCACTGAGGTAATTGAAAAGGTTTATGCTATATATGTGGTGTGTGCTTATTCACACACCTTTTTCTGGCCAAATTAAGACCAAAATAGACACAATGTAACCATAAATGCCAAAGATATTGTGTTTTTGTGTTTGTGATCGTGCATGAACGGATATTTCAGAAACAGGCCAAAAAGGACAAAAACAAGCACGAGTTTGGAAAACGTATCAAAAGCCAGAGCCGGGGAAGCAAATTACCATTTTTGAGCTCAGTTTGTCAAAATATACCTTGGGGAATCACATAATGCCAGAAATAGCCCTTGGAGCAAAAGTTTGAAAGATTGGCGGAAATGGTCCCTCAAGTTTCAAAGATTGACAGAATTAGCCCCTGTACATTTGTTTTGGAAGAAAAGTCAACTAAGGTCCTTTCGAAAGCAGAAGTTGTCATAATTGGTCTTTGGGTGAAAAAGTTTGTGGAAATTGCAGTTTACCCCTCAATTTTCAAGTATTGGCAAAAATGGTCCCTTGTATTTCAAATTGGAAAAATACATCAAAGATCCTTGAAATATGGAAACTTGGCAAAAATAAACCTTGGAATGATTTGGGGAACATGGCAAAACTCACCCCTCAAGTTTCGGATAATTACAAAATTGGTCTTTGTGATAACATTAACCAAACGGACCCTTTTTATTATTTCCTTAACCCAAAATCAAACCAAAAACAAACACAACCCATCCCAACACCCTCAGGCCACCAACAAGCCCAACCCACACCCCTTATTGTAATTTCCCTGGGTCAAACGGTCAACACAAGTCAAACGGGGTCAAACCCCACCTCCTTCCCTCCATCATTATAACAACCCACAAACACCTATTACTATCATTCCCATTACAAATACCTATAGTAGGTATTTCACAGGTATAGTTTTTCTTTTTATATGAATTATTACTTGCATGACTCACTAGACCTGCTCACGTATCCACACAAGCCAAATAACTCAACACTCACATCCTATAAACCCCAGGTATGTCAAGCATAAAATCATAACAACACCATAATAAGTAATTCACCAATCTAAAACACTAAAACCCTAATAAAACACTAAACTAAAACTTAAGTAGGATTATGTGCTTATTTGAACCTATATGCTTAGTTTAACTAGTATGAATATGTTCAAGGCTTAAGTATGAGTTTCCTTAGGAATATTAGGATATATTAGGACTATTAGGCTATAGAATAAAACCCTTTAGAACTTAGATACGAACCCTCTAAGCCCTAAACCATAACTAGGTCATAGTTAACTAGAATTAGGTCTAAACCATCCCAAAACTTCCCCATAGGTCACTACCACTTAGTATAAGCCTTTTAGAACTTAGGAATAGTTATTAGACACTCATAGGACACTAGTCTAGGCACTAAACCATAGGATAAACCCTAGTCTCTCACTACACACACTTAGGTCATTTAGGTTACAAAATTAGGTCAAACCCTCCTAAACCTTTCCCATAAGTTACCTTCACATAGAATAAACCCATTAGGACTTAGGATTAGTCACTAGACACACTTAGGAACTTAACTTACGCACTAAACCATAGGTAAAACCTTAAACACTTAATAAGTAGAACTAGGTCTAAACTTAACTAAAACAAGTAAAACCTAAACATAAGCACCTCAAACACCTCAACCTAGCACCCTAACACCTTAGTCATACCCAAGCATACACCCTAACACCTCTAAGCACCCACACAAGTAGGTGCATCACCTACTTGACTAATCCACCACTAATCACCACTAATCCACCCTAAACCACCACTAATCCACCCCTAATCACCCTAAACCACCCCTAAACACCCTAAGAAGCTTACAAGCACCTCCAAGCACCCAAGAAAGGAGGTGCATCACCTCCTTGTAAGCTACTACCCCAAACCGCCTCTCTCGGCTTCACCACCACTACAACCGTCCTACCCCGCCCCCTAGCTACTACCATACCTCGTCCCTATCATCTCTAGACCCTCCACAACCACCGCTAACCTTGATTGCTCATCCCTCCCCTTGATCGACACCTAAACACCCCGTTCCAACCCAAACCGCCTTAATGCAGGTATAAATATCCCCTCCTCCCCTCCATTCTTCTTCACACCCTTTCTTCTCTTCACCTTACATAAGTTCAGTAGTAATAAGTCCTTAGAAGCCCTAGGAGTCGAGTAGCTACGCCTTGGTCGAGTTGTGTTGTGGTTTGAAGTCGAGTAAGCCCTAGAAAACCCTAAAACCCACGTAAACCCTCCCCTAGCCAAGTAAGTCTTATATATTAGTCTATTTAGCTTTAGTTTAGTCTTAGGATAAATTTAGAATGCCTTAGATACCCTAGGAACCCTTGCATGAGCCTTGAACCATTTTGTTTACTAGTTTACTTTTTAAAACCCTAGATCGAGTCATATACTTGCATGCATGCTATAAGTCATTACTTTAGGTCATACACTAGTTATAGATAACCTAGATAAGCTAAAATAAGTAAAACATAAGCTAGAAAACTTAGTTGCTAGATAAAATATAAGTTACATGCATATTAGGACTAGTTTTGCAAAACTTTACGTGCATAAGGGTATATATCATAAATTCCTGAAATTATAAAGTCTAAGAACTGTTTTTGACATTTCCTAGAAGTTATAAGTGTAAGGACTAGTTTTGCATAATAATAAAACCCTAGAATAGATATTAAAATAAGTATAAACTAAAAAGGACTAAAAACGTAAATATTATAAAGTTAAAGGTCTAAATGGTAAATATAGAAAACTTAAGAGTCTTAGGTTAGTTACTTAAAATATAGAAGTCTATGGACTAGTTGTGTCAAATATAGATAGTTATTAGTATAAGTAATATAAGTAATATAAATTTAGGGTAGAAAATGTAAATGTAAATACTATAAGGGTGAGTTTTTGTAAACCCAGGTGAGTTTTTGTAGCCTCACATCTTTTTAAACTTTCACTTTAAATGCTTTATAAACCATGCGAGGGGGATACATGCTAAATGCTTTACTTAAAACCGAATACAAGTCTTTTTCTTTGGTTGTTTGCACGAGTAAACTAACTGCCACCACTACATAACCAAAATTCATGAATCTAATCGTTTGGGATATTTTACCCACGCGAATGCGAATATAGTTGATAGATCTATTGGAGTTTGACAACTCCCGTTGGTATTAACACCCCGCTAGGTGGTACCAATAAGTACTATATTTGAATCCACTCAAGGTATAACTTTGGCAAGTTATCCTTCCATCCTCTCATGTTGGGTCTGAAGCCCACATGACCTAGATCGTTAAGGTGTGTATCATGAGCTTAGTGCAACATACTAAACTCCTATTAATTGTGCATGCATCACAATTATCACAAAACCTACATTTTCCCATATGGGTGTAACAACTGAACCCAGGGAACTTGTATTCACTAACCCCTAAACCTATGATTCTCACTCAACACCTAGTGTTGACTTTTTAAGCATGTATTCTAGGTATATTACTTCTATGGATCCATGGCAGAAGGAGGTACTGAACTCGGAGGACTTTTCATGGTTATCATTCAAACACAACCAACCTAACTCTTAGATTTTTGGTACCTCATCAAAAATAAAAGTATATCTTTTATAATTAAAACTCTGATAATTATGAATGATAACTAAATTTCCAAAACGTCTCTTTTCGAGTCGTTTTCTATTACTGTATCTATGATTCTATGAAGTAATACCCCAAACACTTTATCCGCTGCGATCAGTGAAAAATGGGGGTGTTACAATCATCACCACCCCACTTGCCTGCTTCCATCACTTCACCATCACCACTTGCCAGTCTCCTCCCACCGCCCAATCCATCACCTCAAAACACCAAAGGACAACCACAATTAATGCATTTTCCTCCCCCACAAGTAACAAACCCAATTTGCAATTACTTCTTTTGGCACCAAAAATGATTCAAAGGCCAAGATTGATTATACTCATACAATGGCTAATAGTAATGCTGGGAAAGCTCAAGTGGGTCTCCTAAACCCGAATTTGTCACTATAAAAGGGAGAAGAAGGCTTGAAGACCAAGTAGTAGATTATCAGCTTAATTTTCATGTCGCATTAGCTTAATTTCTAGTTTCAAGTGTATTTCTTAGATTAAAAATTGTATTCTCAGTTTTAATAGTGTAATCAAAGCTTTCTTAATCAAAGTTTCAAGTTATTATCACTTCAATTCAGTTTTCACTTATTTATGTTCAAATTTCCATTTTAGCTTATGGCTTGTTAAAAGCTTTTGTTTACTGTCTCATTACCTTACATTAATCAATCTTAGCTTAACCTAACCTTAATATTCTGTTTTTGTTCACCTTATATCAAAAATCCAAAAAAAATCAGAAAATCTATATAAAAAAATCAAAAATATGCTTTCATTTAAATTCCCTAGCTTCAATAAGCTAGCTTTCTATTAGTTTAAGCTCATATTAACTTTTCATAGCTTCTGTGAGTCTTATAGCGGTAGCATCAGTGCAAAAGATCCATTGAACCAAAAAGTCAACATAAGTCAACTATGCTTATTTATAAGCACACTTGAGCTTATCAAAAGGTGTGAAGGCCATTTGTACCTGAGCTTGAAGCCTATTTAAAGATAGGCTTGGATCAAGAAGTACCCTTGTTCAGCTAGGGTTGTGCTTGTAAGATCAAAATTTCCATTTTTAGCTTAAAATTCCATATTCTGCTTATTAGCTTAGTTTAGCTTATCTGTGTTTCTATTTTACTTACTCTGAGTTCATTTAGCCTATTATAGTTGCTTATTTGTTTTTGTACCTTAGTAGTTCATTTTAATCCAATCTTTAACCACGTAACTCAAGTTCACTACATAACTTTGGGTAAGGTTTGTTTGTACTCAGGTTTCTAATAGATTTTCAGCTTGTGCTTTTAAAAATAATTTTTGCTTAATTTTCAGAATTTTTCCAAGTGCTTATTTAGAAGCTCAAAGTACCCTGCAGGGCAAGCTAGTGCCCTGCACCAAGACACCCATCCAATAAGCCCTTTTTCATTTGCTCATAGCTTTTGCATTTGAGAAGCTTAGCCTGTGGCTTTTAGCTTGTTGGAAAGCCCTTCTGATTGGCTTTAAGAATTTGTGCTTATTTGGTCGTTTAGAGCTTATTCAAGTGCTTATTTTTAGACCCTAAGTTTGGCCCATTTCCACTGCTTCATCAGCAGGAACCAAAGCCAACTTTCATAAGCTCCTACTGAGCTTATTAGTGGGACCCACCCTGAGTTTATTGGCTTTTTGAGAAGCTCTCATAGCTGACTTGTTAGTTCCAAGCTTATTTTGGACCCAGAGCTCTTTCCCATAGCTTATTTTGGCCTGCTAAGTAGCCTGTTCAGGCCTGCTTGGTTTGAGGATTTTGGATTTGCTTATTTGCGCTTATTGGTTATTCCAGTGTGCTTTTCTCTTTGCTTTAGCTTATTTTGTATTTATTTCAGTTGTTTTTAGCTTAATCCACCTTAGGTGTTTACTGTGTAGCTTTTTAGTTAGCTTTTCAAACCAAAAATCCATTTTTAGCTTAGTAAAGCTTACTGTGTGATCCATAAGCTCACACATTGCTTATTTGAGAGTTTTAAAAAGTTTGTCTTAATAAAAGTTGGTTAATTATCACTGTTTAGTGTTTGTGTAAAAAGAAAAAAATAATAATAAAACAGAAAAAGTGACACTTGTGGGATTCGAACCCCTTACCTCTTGGTTCCCTGGCACAAAATCAAACCACATCTGTGCACCATCTGGGCTAAGTGTTACTTAGTGTTTTAGTTTCCCCACTTGTATTTATAGTAATAGCTTCTATTTAAGCCTTTTTAGCTTATTTTTCTTCTTTTTCATTATGCACTTATCACTTTTTATATTTTTCCTATATTTCTACTATCTTAAAGTATTTGTATAAAAATTTTCATAATTTTCTGTTTTCATTTAGTATTTTAAATAATTAATATTAGTTTAATTATTTTTAATTAATAAATCAAAAACAAAATCATTAACTGCTTATTTATAAGCATTTGCATCTTTTTATATTTTTCCTAGCTTTTCATAATTGTAAAGTATTTTTAGAAAAAGTTTCATAATTTTTATTGTTCATAACTTTTAATTAATAATAAGTAAATAATTTCTAAAATAGCTTATTTATAAGTTTAAGAAACTTTTTATAATTTTGTAGGATTCCTGTGATGGTTAATTGGTTTTAGAAAAAAATTCATAATTTTCCAAGTTATTCTAGTATTTTTAATAAATTAAATTAGTTTAAATAAGTAATTAAATAGTTTTTAATTAATAATAAATAATTAAAAAAAATCTTTTTGTATAATCCACCAAATCATATCTCTGTTATCTTTGTCCAAATCACTCAATCCCATAAACGTTCCAAAATACAATTTCAATCATCGATGGGACATAACGACCGGGGAAAACATTGTGCTTACACCGGATCATAAATTGATCACTTGCACACACACTCAGGTTTGACTTATTGACCACCCTTGGATAATTAGTTAATCTGAGACAAGTCAAATTTTGGCGCCGCTGCTGGGAAGGTTGTTGTGTATTTAAAAACGTTTAGCTGATTAGTGGTTTTCAAAACTCCTCCTTGTAAAAAATTCACTTTTTGTAAATTTTTATCAAAAACATCAAAAAAGTCATTAACACTTTTCCTAAAGTGTTAAAAACACCAAAAAAATCAAAAACAAAAAAATAAATCGTGAAGTTAAATTACTTCATGTTCTTTTAGATTACAACCTATACAGGTGGTTAAGGCAAGTTCTGACATTAAATTGCGAACTGAAAAGAGATCTATTCTTCTCTTCCGCCACCCTGCGAGTAGTTTTAAAGGAAACGATTTCGGTTTAAGAATCGATTCCAAAAAAATATTTCCAAAAGTTTTTTCACACACACCCACCAAAACCCAAAAACATTTTCTATTTTCTTGTTAAATAAATACATATACATTATCGAGAAACATTCGACAGAATACCTACCAACTGGAGGTATGACCATTAATAAGTTCTCAAATCAAAGATAAAATCTTGCCTTTGTACCCCTTGTGAATTTGGTTTACTTTTGAGTGATATTCAAAGAAGCCATTCATATTGTGATTATTGGTTTAAGTTCTCTGCTGTTTTGCCTCGGTCTTATTTCAATTGGTTTGTTTTTAGTGCATGCGCACTCGTTCACAAACAAGGCATAATCATCAAAGAAACGTAACTGAGTTACGTGCTATTATTGAAGAACGCGTCATTAAAATGGACGACGAGCCCCCACCACCCATACTGTAACAATTCGCATTTTCATATTACTATTTATTTTTACTATTCACTTTCACTATTCACCCCCGAAATTTTTATTTCATATTCTCGTAAGTTAAACTATTTTAATGATAATCCGAGAGTTTGACACTCGTCGGATCATTTTTGCAAAAATCACGAAACCGTGTCCGAGATTTACTTTTAGGTTTAAACGTCATTTCAGCATCCCGATATGTCCATAAAACACTATAAACAATAGAAATATGATTTTCACTCATTTTACAACTATTCCAAAAGTTTTGGAATTTTACGTTTTCCAGTTCAGCGTTTTACGCCAATTACGCGTTTTAGACCAGCGTTTCCAGTTTTAACAGCGTTTAAGCAACCCGATAGAACTTGTCACTCATTAAATATGCTAAGATAGATTATATTGATAAGATTTAATATATTTATAAGTTTCATATTTTTAGGATAACCGATTTTAAGTTTCATGACTTTACGGCTTACATTTAGCGATTAACGGGAATAAAACTCACTCCGTAAACTAGATAATACCAAGTTTATCCACTTAGTCCCTCCCAATTAAGTATGAACGTGTATATAGTGATTCACCAAAACTTTGGTGGCTTAGTGAGAGCCATGGAACATTTAGAGCATCATGTGTTACATTAGGAAGCCATAGAAAGTCTTAAGGCTAAAAATCAACCAAGTATGCATCATGTGTTCCATTCTAGACCATGTCTTAGTGTAACTAACCCCCTCAAATCCCTATAAAACTCCCTTGATCCCTATTGGTCATTCACCACACACAACACACTTAAATCACACAACCTTTCATCTTTGATTTCCAAGTTCCAAGTTACACATAAGAGTTGAAGGCCTAGTTATTCTCTACATGAAACTAGTGTTTATTTAGTGATTCCTTGGATGAATTAGGAGCTACACAAGGGTACTAGGGCTGAGTTAATAAGGTTTTCACAAGGTCTATATCAAGGCTAGCAATGTTTGCAAGAGTTGTGGTGAAGGATTAGAAGCTAGGGTTTTCGATTGAAGTGTATAGTTCTTGTCCTAGTTCATGTTTCCCTTTTACAAGGCTAAAAGTTGTAAGAAAACTTATACTCATCATCCTTACTATATTTTCATAAGCTCTATATGCTATATATGTCTTGTTATATTGATCTCATGATGTACAAATCCTTAAAACAAGTCTAAACTTATATATCATTATATGTTATCATTTATAAAACAAACAAGTAAACTAGTAGGTTATGCTATGATAAATGACTAGAAATATATACTTATAGACTTGAAAATATTATAGAATTATAGAGGATCTTACAAGGAAAACGTAGCAACTTGAATCACCTAAAACGAGTAAACGAGTCAAAAGATATGATCAAAAGAAGTTAACGAGACCAAAACACCGAAACTGTCATTTTCAAACTGTTAAGAAGCTGTCCATTTTGAACAAGGCCCTTCTGCTCCGTTTCATCAAAAAGTTAAAACACGAAAGTTGTCTGGAACGACGTTTTCCTTCAATAACAAAGAAGCTCGAGTCCTGAAAACGCATAACGAATGTTAGTTTTCTTCAAATTCTTAACAGCCCCTTTTATTACCTATAAGACTATGCCTTTTTGTCACGGCTAAGGAAAACCAAATGGCCTAAAGGCCTAGAGCTGAGATCACAAACGTGGCTAAGGCCAAGGTTGAGATCTCAAAGACATGGTAGCCAAGACCAAAGCCACGGCAAGGCCACGGCTAAGACCTCAAGGCTTTCTAAACCGAAATCATTGTAACTATTATACATGTTTTACAAATTGAATACTACAACACTAGGGAACTTCATGTGAGGGGTTCATTAGAGTAGACCATCGAGATGAGTTGTGGATTGACGATTTAAAGTGTCCTAGCTCCTCGAACATTTACTTCATGACCTCTGGATTGTGATGGCCCGAACGGTAGTACGAGATATACAAACTAAAACCATTTCATAAACAAACGTACATAAAACTACCAAGTACTACATCATGATCAATATAAATGACATATATAGGCAATTCTTCGTATTCTTAGACATTACTCCAACCTATGTTGCAATAATTATTCTAGGTTGCTCTTAGAGACTTTCGTGATTCGACTACCATTTTCATTACTCACTACATAAACTTAAGGTGAGTCATATCCCCTACTCTTTTCATACTTGTTTTAACTCTTTGGGGGAGATACATGCTTGACTACTTTCAAAACTTATGTGCTAAATCATGTTTCTAAATGCTTTATGTATGATGCATTGTTTTCATAATTGGTAAGTATGCGCGTTCTGAATTCAATATATGTGTTTTACATTGTGACTAATGCTATGTAACTATTATTGCCTGATTGCTAGTGGTTAAGATGCATGTACAATTGTCTTTGGGAAGTGGCTCCCAGTAGTCTTTGGGAAGTGGCTCCCAGTTATCTTTGGGAAGTGGCTCCCAGTAGTTATGGTTTGTGCATAAGGCTCAACCGTGTGACTTGTTTAAGTGCTTGTATATACACATATGTCTTATATGTTAGCAGTGGGTTGTAAACACACAGGTTGCAAGTTTTGTATGGGCGGGATTTGCAACTGAGTGGATTTACAATGCCTTTGCTGTGGAAATATTCTCTAAAGGCTTTTCAACTGTTTTAAGACAAACTCTATGAACTCACCAACCATTGTCTTGACACTTTAGCATGTTTATCTCAGGTTAGTAAGGCGATAGCTACTGCGTGGAACTTAGAGTCAAGCTGCATATTCTGAAGATTTACACTTTTATCATTTACCATTCAAAACATTTTGTATACATTTATATATCATACTTTGGGATCTCATGTTTGTAACTTTGAATTCATTAATCGAATGGTAACTTTTCAAAACGTCTCATTTAGAGGTCGTTTTCTATAACTTGTGCTTTGTATTATGAAGTAGCACCCCAGTGACACAGTCTTCCGCTGTGGTATTTTGGGGGTGTTACACATACCACCAATCCCTCCTAAGGATGAAACAGCTCCCGATCTTCGAACGATGGAGGAGTTGTGTCAACCAACAATGCACGGGGAGGGGTGGACCTATTGCACCACTCACTATTGGAGCCACGGACTTTGGGCTCAAACATCAGATGATCCAAAAAGTCCAGAATTCGTGCCAGTTCCATGGACTACCCGGTGACGATGCCAACAAGCATCTTGATAAATTTCTTATCGTCACCCAGAGTATGAAGCAGAATGGTGTCACCAAAGACGGCTTTCGCTTATATCTCTTTCCTTATTCTCTAACCCATCATGCTACTTCCTGGTTTGATCGTCTTCCTAAGAATTCGATCCATAATTTTGATGAAATTGTTTCTAAGTTTCTGGCAAAGTATTTTCCACCATCCATGGTGACGAAATTGAGAAACGATATTAGCAACTTTCGACAGTGTCCCGACGAATCCTTATTTGAGGCATGGGAATGCTATAAGCTTGCAATCGATCGTTGTCCTAATCACAACATGCTTCTTGTCACCATCATAGATACCTTCTATAATGGTTTGACACTTCGACATCGTGACACGATCAATGCTGGTGCTGGAGGGACCTTCATGAAAAGGACACCCGAAGAGTGCTATGATCTAATTGAAAACATGACTGCCCACCAAAATTTTTGGGATTCCTCAGCTGAGAGGATTGATTCATGTAAATCTGTCACTCCAGCTTCTAATGAAATAGCTGCTCTCACCAAGAAGCTTGATGATTTGTCCACTGCAATTTTACAGATTCACGAAAAAAAATCAAAATCAACAAGTTAGAGCTGTTAGTCAAAGTTGTGAAACATGTTATCCATACACTGAGTGCCCATCCTCTGGTGGCTTCACTCACGAAAACGTTTATGCTGCTGAAGGTTCCTACAACACGGGGGGTTACTCTTACCAACCACAAGGGGACTGTAATCTCTTGAGCTATCATTCCAACAATTATCTTGGACCTCCTGGTTTTAATCAATCTCAAAACCCGAATGCTCAAAACCGTAACAATTTCAATCAAAACCAAAATCGAATGAACCAAGGTTTCCAAAACCAAGGGAATTTCAATTTTGGTCAAAACCAGGGTTTTCAAAACCAAAGAAATTTTCAAAGAAATCAAGGTCATGGTAATTTCAACCAGGGTAATAATTACAATAAGGGTAATTTTCATCAGGGAAACAATTTTTAGGGTAATAACTACCAAAATCAGGGAAATTTTCAAAACAACCGTGTTCAAAACTTTCCCAACCAAAATAAAAACGTTGTTCAATCCCAATCTTCCTCCGATGAGTTGTTGAAATAATTCATGAAATCACAGGAGGAAACAAACCGGTTAATGGTCACCCAGATCTCTGAACTTAAGAAATCTTTAAATGATCGACCCTCGGGCTCAGGTACTTTTCTTAGCAACACGATCGCTAACCCGAGGGGCGATGTCAAGGCGATCACCACCCGAAGTGGAGTTTCATATAATGGACCCACGATTCCATCTACCTCTTCTTCTCCTCCTTCTAAGGTAGTGGAACATGAACCTGGGGTTACGATGGACACGGTACTTCCTACTAATAACGGAGGTACCAACAACGTCCATCCTCAAGTTGTCCCGGTCCCGACCCCCAAACCAAAAGTTGTATCTGAAACTCAAAAAACTCCCGTTGAAATTCAAAAACCAAACCCCAAGCCTTCAATTCCTTATCCTTCACATTTAACCAATCAAAAGCTCCGTGAAAAGGCTAATCATCAAATGGAAAAATTCTTTCAAATTTTTCAAGATTTACATTTTAATATAAGCTTCACGAATGTTATTCTTCTGATGCCCAAATTTGCATCAACAATCAAGAACTTGTTAAGCAATAAGGAAAAACTCTTTGAAATGGCAAAACTCCTTTGAATGAAAAATGCTCAGCAGTTCTGTTGAAACAGCTTCCCGAAAAGCTGGGAGATCCCGGAAAATTTCTCATTCCTTACATTTTCCCGGGTATGGTTGAATGTTTTTGATGAGGCGAAAAATGAACCACTTTTAGGGGGTCATTTAAGCCCGGAATTGAATTTATTTTATCAAATATTGCCCTAAATCGTTCCTTTTGTGATTTTAGGTACTTTTGGAGTGAATTCTGGAAAAGGAAGCATTTTGGACGTTTTTGGAGCATAAAAGTGAAGAAAACGGCAAAGTCTTAATTTTCCTTGCTGGGAACAGTACCTGACGGCGTCAAGAGCATTTTGGTGACGGCGTCAAGAGTAAAAGTGGTGACGTTCCAGAAGTAACGTGACGGCGTCACCCAAGGCCGTCACGTGTTAACTTGTCAAAACTTGCACGCGGAGTAGCTGATATTGTTTTGGTCATAACTTTTGCATACGAACTCGGATTTAGGTGATTTAAAAGCCCACACGAAGAGGACAAAAATATCTATAATTTGGTGAAAAAGGCTTCTTGATGCCGTCACTCCTTAGAGGTGACGCCGTCAGATTGGTGCGGACAGAAAACTGCCTATAAATATAACTTCATAACTTCATTATTTGTAAGCCCTAAACCCTAAGGTCGATTCCTGGGTTTAGGTAGGTGTTTTTCCAGCAACTTAGAGGGTTTCAATCAATTCATAAACATCATGTATTGGTTTGTTGATTCTATCGTAATTATGTTTTCCATTATCATTGTTGATTGCTCTTCTTTAATGATGTTTTGCTAATTCACCTTGTGTCTACTTACGATTGTGTGAAACTTGTGTATAATTAATTAGATCTCATTGATTTCTTGTTGATGTTTGTGTCTATCTCCATCAATGAGGGCTTGTTGATGTGTGTGTCTATCTCCATCAATTAAGGCGTGACAACTTCAATAGATCTAGTTGGTTTAGTTTATAATTCTTGTTTCCTATTGATTCTTGTTTTGATTGAATGAATTCGATGTTAGGCTTAAGAAAACTGGCAGATCTCCAATGTGTAACTTGCTTGAACGTCTTAAGAAACATGAGCCGATGTGTACTAGGTTTTTATGGTTGTATTTAATGCATGAGCGAATTCTAGTGATCCCATGCTAGGAGCTTCTTAGCCGGTTCGACATAGGAGTGAAGTAGGAGCTTATAGATTTAGGGAAGTAAGTACGCCACCCCATGAATGGTATTAAGGAATACAACCCGTCAATTAAAACAAGGTGTGACAATTCAATAGGTAGAATTGGATAGCTAGCAAAGAGTAACATATCATGGGTAGACATGCTTCACATCCCTTGTAGAAACTTAGTTTAGTTTTCTTCCACATTAGTTTGATTAGTAGCTTTTGGGTTAGTTGATTAGCAACTAATTTTGCCCCTCCTTCCAATACCCGAGAATTTTACTTGCTTTTCATAAAATATAAAAACACAAAAAGAATCATCCTTTACCTTTAGACCTAGTTAGATTAATTTCAATCCTGATGACACTATTCCTGAGTTGAACGATCAATCCCCCGGTACTTGTCACTATACTATACTACAACGATCAGGTACACAGCCTGGTGGGGGTTGTAAGCTTCTCGAGATCCCTCAAGAGGTAAAGCCTGGTGCAATCCCTACGCATCAAGTTTTGCCTTGGCCGATCTTGATGCAAGCATCAACTTAATGCCTCACTCAGTCTAGAAGAAAATCTCTCTTCCTAAACTCACTCCTACCTGCATGACTCTCGAGCTTGCAGATCATTTCATATCTCGTCCCCTCGGCATTGTCGAGGATGTATTTGTGAAAGTAGGAAAGTTCCATTTTCCTGCAAATTTCGTGATTGTTGATTTCGATGCAGATCCAAGGGTTCTTCTCATTTTAGGGAGGGGATTCCCAAGAACGGTCGGCGCTTTAATCGATGTATTTGATAAAGAAATCACTCTACTTGTTGGTAATGAAGCCATCACCTTCAACCTTGATCAAACTTTGATACGCGGGATTGCGCCCTCGCAACAGGTTTTACCTCTCAAGGGATCTTGAGAAGCTTGAAATCCCCGCCAGGCAGTGTACCTGATCGTTGTAGTATAGTATAGTGACAAGTACCGGGGGATTGATCGTTCAACTCAGGAATAGTGTTCGCTAGGATTAGAAAGTCTACTAAACTAAGTCTAGAGGTGAGGGATGATTCTTTTTGTATTTTTGTATTTTATGAAAGCAAGTAAAAATCTCGGGTTTTGAAGGAGTGGGCGGAATTAGTTGCTAGTCAACTAACCCAATTAACTAAAGATGCAATCAAAATAAAATAAAACTAATGTGGTTATGTGGTTGAAACAATAATGAGAAAAGATGTGTTTACTTAGATTTCATTACTCCCTAGATATCTTTTACCGGTTGATTAGCTTGTTACAATTGCATGGATGATGGGTTATATTCCTTAATACTAGTCGTAGTGCCGTGTACAATATTCCCTAACTCTATAAGCTCCCACTTCACTCCTATGTCGAGCCAACTAAAAGCTCCTAACATGGGATAACTAGAATTCACTTATGCATTAAATACAACCAAAAATCGTAGTACACCTCCAATCATGTTTCTTAAGACGTTCAAGCAAGTTACCAATGGAAGTCTGCCAGTTTTCTTAAGCCTAACATCAAATACAATCATCTACAACAATTATAAACAAACCATCAACCAATAATCAACATCTAGGTTTCACTACATCTAAGCGTCACGTTGTAGCTTCTGACGCTGTCAACTCAGCGCCAAATTAAGGATCGTATTGCCTAGATCCAATCTTGATGCCGTCAAGAAGGAATTATGCTCTGGGCCGTCACATGCATTTTGACCCTAACGGCCTTGGTGACACCGTTATGTCAATTACAATGAAAATGTTCTAGGCCGTCATGTGTATTTTTCACTTCCACCTCTTTTGCCAAGCTTGACGCCGTCATGTGTGAAGTCTTGACGTCGTCAGCTACTCTTCCCAGCAAGGATTTTGAGACTTTGCCGTTTTCTTCATTTTTATACTCCAAAAACGTCCAAAATGCTTCCTTTTCCAGATTTCTTCTCAAAAGTACCTAAAATGACAAAAGGAACGATTTAGGGCAGTAATTGATCAAATAATCATGAATTCGGGCTTAAATGACCCCTTAAAAGCGGTACACTTTTCGCCTTATCAAATACCCTTACACTTGAGATTTGCTTGTCCTCAAGCAAATGCACTTTTATTCTAATCAAAATACAAGTTAGGGGTCATTTAACACTAATATAAAAGCAATTACAACAAATAATCGTTCCACTAAAAACCGAAAAACAAGCACGGAGGTCATACACTAGCACCTCACAAATAGTGTTTAGATACTCACATCTCTCGGGTGTAGTAAAGTATATATCAGAATATGGAAATGGAAAACATCTCTCACTACCTGTCATAGCAAATAGATTACCATAGGCTTGGGAAAGGATCAAACTTCCACCACTTGGCGTAAGCACCTAGGATAAACAATCAAAGAGGTCTTTTAAAGGGTTATAACGTTAGGTGTAGGGATATGGAAAAAACGGTTTTGTTGGATTAAGGCAATATTTACTGGTGGCGAGTTAATCATCTTGGTTAATTACATGTACAATATGGTGTTGCTAAGCCAAGACTCGACTCGACTTAAGCTAATCAATAAAAAATAACAAAAATATAAAACAACATAGAATGAAACGGGATAGTAGTCCGTATGTTTTTCTCTTTCTTTTTCTATTTTTTTTCTTTATTTTTTCGATTTTTTTTTCATACACTCTTGCCCTACCATCCAAAATAATACATCATAGGGAATTTGCATTCCCCTTACACTTGAATTTTTACATACTTTACAATAAACTACTCTAATGAGTCGAATTAAGATAATCAAAACACTTGGAGTACTTTTTAAATATTGCACATATGGGGGTAATAAATTGATGTCTTCCCATTACTCCATATTACTAGTACTTTACCCATGAGTCTCAATCGTCCCAAAACAATATGTATAAGATATGACTCGACTTAGCAACCATGTAATCAATTAGATAATTAAGTAAGGGTTTAAACATGTAACAATAATGCACTAAAGATGAGTGCATACAAGGAAGGCTAAGGCGATTTGGTTGCACATTTGGGTGGATTGTAAACAAATTCTTCCTTTAAGTAAGATGCTCAAAGTTAGAAATGAAAAGATAGGCTTGGAAGGGTGTATTAGGGGTTTCGTGTACTAAAAATGAGTACAACGCTAAGGCGTGGGAAAAATTAATTGACTTCGCTAGTCAAGTAATATGACTTAAATGGTCAAGTAATTATGATACGGGTTTAAACACAAGGGTGATCCTAATGCCTCTTATCATGTAGAAAATCCTAACCACACGAATGTAGTCTCACTAGCGGTCTCGAGATGTATCACTAACGCAAGTTCTAGAATCTAAATACTACCGGTACACTCATAAGCACTAATAATGAATGCTTTTCCTATCAAATCTAAAGGCGAACCTCACATATTTGGGTGTAAATTTTTTTTAAGTGGTACGGTTTTGTGCTAGTCATACAACTCCTATCCATGAGACGCTTGTTAAGGCTAAAGTTTCACTCCTAAATGTTGTAAAAAAATTTAAATTTGGCGCTAAAATTGCACTAACAAGTATTTCTCTTAGTTTTATTACACACCTACTATTGAACAAACAAACTTAAGTGCAATTGTATCCTATAAGGTATCATCATTTACCCTCTCCTTACACTTAGGATGAACATTGTCCCCAATGTTCAATTAAAGGATGTAAAAGTAAAGCAGGTAAAAGAATGAAAACAAATACTCCCCTGATTCGTTCGGTGTGAATAGTGTGTTAAAAAGGTTAGATCTTCCTCCAAAAAATGAACTTTGAAAGCTTCCCTCCAGAAATATAAATCATCTTCTTGTCATATATAACCTGTTAAACCTGAGAAAACAATCAAGGCAAACCTCGCGTAAAATCGGCGGCAATCTATATATATTAAAAATATCCTAGAAAACAAATTAAGATATAATGCTTGTGGAATGAATGTTTGCAGATTTCCTGGAGTTTATAAAACTAAAGAATCAACAAAAACTTTAAGACTCCGGTTTAAACAAAACTCGCAAAATTTTTCAGAATTTTAGTACCTGACGCCGTCAGGTT
Source organism: Artemisia argyi (assembly GCA_030686995.1). Classification (NCBI taxonomy): domain Eukaryota; kingdom Viridiplantae; phylum Streptophyta; class Magnoliopsida; order Asterales; family Asteraceae; genus Artemisia; species Artemisia argyi. The sequence continues at coordinate 103,063,255 of CM060704.1, read as the reverse complement.
GTAACTCCTGACGCCGTCAGAATGTTCCTGGAAAAATCTTATGTTAAGTTTCCAGAAAATTTCTGGAAAAACTTATGCCTTATTTCCTGGAAAATCCTGCAAAACATCATTATGACTCGATACAAGCATTTGACTCTAACAAATACTAATATACATGCTCATTTAATATTGTAGTGAATCATGCTCATTTCCGTTCTTATAAACAAATTTGGATTTCCCTTACACTTAGCTTTTGCAAAATACCTTTATATGTAATTAAGACGAAGTTAAAAACAAAATAAAGCATTTTCACAATTTACTTTTGAAACATGATTTACCAACAGAAAAAATAAAACACGCATACGGAAACAAATAAAAACACACAAAACATGGGTTGCCTCCCAAGAAGCGCTTTTCTTTATTTACGAGTCTTGTAGCTAGACTCAAGGTCATAGGCTACCGTGTGTCGCTTATGCTCACATATCCAAGTGTGAGCCATCTAATAGTTGTCTCATCTTTCTTATAGTTATCACTTAGCTCTAAACATCCGCGATAATACCTTTTATTCTTTTCATGAGAATATTTAAGCCCTTTTCCTTTTATCATTCTCACTAAGCATATCAATGGGTGGATATCTATTACATTTCTCAATAGAAAAATCCTTGAACCTAGGGTGTGCATGGGGCATTTGGTAAACAAAATCTTCATCCCCATCTGAGAATGTAATTAACCCTTCCATAAGTTTTTCATCTAGGTTGGTTAACCTTTTGAAGGGTTTTCCAAACACAACTTGGATTAAGTTACTATCGATAAATTCTCTTAGATTCTCCATAACCATAAACTCAACCAGATAAACAAAGCTTCCTACAAACACATGCAATGTCATTGTCCTAGCAACAATATTATCTCCTTTGTATTCTAAATCATCTACCATAATTTATTGTATTCACTACGCGAGATTATGTTCATTGGTAGAGATGAGTTCAGATAGGCATCAAAGCTCCTAAATCCGATCTTACAAGGAAACTGCATATTAAATGAGCTGTCATTCTCAATCCTTGTTCTAGGGTCGACATACGTAATAGGGTCCATCTCATCTTCCATCCGATCCTTATTAATTACATCACCATCATCTAGGTCCTCATTGGAGTCCGAATAGTAAAAAGGACTAGCCCTATGGTCATTATCATGGTCAGACTCCTCCATCTCAGAATTATTGTCAAAGTGATGGTCAGGCGAGAGGTTTGGTGGGTTCTCATTTTCCACTAAAGGGATTAGGGCGGGTAGTTGGAAAATCCTACGACGAAAAGCACGAATAAGAGGAATCAAATGATCAATGCTATTGTTATCCATCGAGATAGTTTAGGAACTGATGCGTGGGAATTGCACCAGGCTTTACCTCTCAAGGGATTTTGAGAAGCTTACAACCCCCACCAGGAAGTGTACCTGATCGTTGTAGTATAGTATAGTGACAAGTACCGGGGGATTGATCGTTCAGCTAGGAATAGTGTCGTTAGGATTGAAATTAATCTAACTAGGTCTAAAGATGAAGGATGATTCTTTTTGTATTTTTATATTTTTATGAAAAGCAAGTAAAAATCTCGGGTATTGGGAGAGTGGGCGGAATTAGTTGCTAATCAACTAACCCAAAAGCTACTAATTAAACTAATTAACAAGAAAACTAAACTAAGGTTCTACAAGATAAGTGAAGCATGTCTACCTATGATATGTTATTCCTTGCTAGCTATCCAATTCTACCTATTGAATTGTAACCTTGTTTTAATTGACGGGTTGTATTCCTTAATACCATTCATGGGGTGGCACACATAACTCCCCAATTCTATGAGCTCTTATCTCCTCCTACACCATGCCCAACACAACTATAGGGATTGTAAACAGTGGCTCATGCATTAAATACAACCAATAAAGACCTAGACAATAACTATTCCCCGGGCTGCGGCGCCAAAAACTTGATACATGGGATTGCGCCCTCGCAACAGGTTTTACCTCTCAAGGGATCTTGAGAAGCTTGCAATCCCTGCCAGGCAGTGTACGTGATCGTTGTAGTATAGTATAGTGACAAGTACCGAGGGATTGATCGTTCAACTTAGGAATAGTGTTCGCTAGGATTAGAAAGTCTACTAAACTAAGTCTAGAGGTGAGGGATGATTCTTTTTGTATTTTTGTATTTTTTGAAAGCAAGTCAAAATCTCGGGTTTTGAAGGAGTGGGTGGAATTAATTGCTAGTCAACTAACCCAATTAACTAAAGATGCAATCAAAATAAAATAAAAAGAAATGAAAATAAACTAATGTGGTTATGTGGTGGAAACAATAATGAGAAAAGATGTGTTTATTTAGATTTCATTACTCCCTAGATATCTTTTACCGGTTGATTAGCTTGTTACAATTGCATGGATGACGGGTTATATTCCTTAATACTAGTCGTAGGGCCGTGTACAATATTCCCTAACTCTATAAGCTCCTACTTCACTCCTATGTCGAGCCGACTAAAAGCTCCTAACATGGGATTATTAGAATTCACTTATGCATTAGATACAACCAAAAATCGTAGTACACCTCCGATCATGTTTCTTAAGACGTTCAAGCAAGTTACCAATGGTAGTCTGCCAGTTTTTTAAGCCTAACATCAAATACAATCATCCACAACAATTATAAAAAAACCATCAACCAATAATCAACATCTAGGTTTCACTACATCTAAGCAAACATAATAAAAACCTAGCGTAGCATGTTAAAAGAAATACAAGCGTAAGATATAATCACACAACACATAGACATATCGTATGATTATTGGAAAACTTATCTTCAATTTAGCATGGATGGAACAAGGGTTGAAACCCTTATTTTTACATAAAATTTGTCTAGGGTTTGAGCTCTCCAAAACTTCTCCTAATGTTCCACACTTTACGCTGAAAAATTGGAAAAATATATATATATAGAATGCATCCTGACGGCGTCACGTTGTAGCTTCTGATGCCGTCAACTCGCCGCCAAATTAAGGATCGTATTGCCTAGATCCAATTTGACGCCGTCAAGAAGGAATTATGCTCTGGGCCGTCACATGCATTTTGACCCTGACGGCCTTGGTGACGCCGTCAGGTCAATTACAAAGAAAATGTTCTGGGCCGTCATGTGTATTTTCCACTTCCACCTCTTTTGCCAAGCTTGACGCCGTCATGTGTGAAGTCTTGACGTCGTCAGGTACTGTTCCCAGCAAGGATTTTGAGACTTTGACGTTTTCTTCACTTTTATGCTCCAAAAATGTCCAAAATGCTTCCTTTTCCAGAATTCTTCTCAAAAGTACCTAAAATGACAAAAGGAACGATTTAGGGCAGTAATTGATCAAATAATCACGAATTCGGGCTTAAATTACCCCTTAAAAGCAGTACACTTTTTGCCTTATCAAACTTCGAGGTACTCTTCCAATTATGCTCAGTGTCAATTAACCGAGTCGATGTCATCGATGTTGCTTCAGAAGAGTAATCTCAAGAAATTCTTGGTTTCACTGATAATTCTCCGAGTGGCAATCCTACTCCCTCTTCTCAACCTATCATCGCTAATTCTTCTCCTTCCCTCACTCCGTTTGAGGGAAGTGACTTCTTCTTAGAGGAAATAGAGGCCTTTCTCAAAAATGAATCAATTCCCGCTGGAATTGATAGCCAAGAGATTGACCCGGAGGGGGATATCCTTCTCCTTGAGAAATTGTTAAATGAAGATCCCTCTCCTCCTCCTGTTCTTCCACAAAAACTTCATAATGAGGAAATTAAAATGATTGCAAAATCTGATAACTTTCCTGAGGTCGAGCTTAAGGACTTACCTCCTCATCTTGAATATGCATCTTGAATCGCCAAAGACTTAAGTAATGAGGAGAAGGCTGCTCTCATAAAGGTTTTGAAATCCCACAAGCAATCCATTGCATGGAAACTCTCTGATATCAAAGGTATCAACCCAGAATTTTGTACTTACAAGATTTTAATGGAGGATGATTTCAAACCAGCAGTCCAACAACAGAGAAGGGTGAGTCCCAAAATTCATGAGGTGATTGAACAAGAAGTTATCAAACTTCTTGATGCCGGATTGATTTACCCTATCTTTGATAGTCCTTGGGCTAGCCCAATTCATTGTGTCCCTAAAAAGGGAGGCCTCACTATGGTCACAAATGATTACAATGAGTTGATCCCAACTCGATTGGTTACGGGATGGCGGGTACGCATTGACTATAGGAAGTTAAATGATGCCACCCGTAAGGACCACTCCCCTCTTCCTTTCATGGATCAGATGCTCCAGAGATTAGCTGGGAACGAATACTATTGTTTCCTCGACGGTTTCTCGGGTTACTTTCAGATTCCCATAGACCCGTAAGATCAGGAAAAGACCACAATCACCTATCCCTACGGAACGTTTGCTTATCGACGTATGCCTTTTGGCCTATGTAATGCTCTGGGCACGTTCCAAAGGTGCATGATTGCCATATTTCATGACATGATCGAGAAAACAATGGAGGTTTTCATGGATGATTTCTCATGGAAATTCATTTTAAACATGTCTCTCCAACTTAGACAGCATGCTTAAAAGATGTAAAGAAACTAATCTTTGTCTAAATTGGGAGAAGAGTCACTTTATTGTCAAAGAGGGCATTGTCCTCGGCTATAAGATTTCCAAAAATGGGATTGAGGTTGACAGAGCAAAAGTTGATGTTATTACCAAACTACCTCATCCCACTACTGTCAAAGGTGTCAGGAGTTTCTCGGGCATGCTGGTTTCTATCGTAGATTCATCCAGGATTTCTCAAAAATAGCCCGGCCTATGACCCATCTTCTTGAGAAAGACGCTACTTTCATCTTCTCTCCCGAGTGCATCGAAGCTTTTCAAATTCTGAAGAAAAAGCTTACCGAAGCACCCATCTTAGTTGCCCCCGATTGGGACCTGCCTTTTGATCCCATGTGCGATGCAAGTGATTTTGCTATAGGTGCGGCCTCAGGGCAATGAAAAACGAAACACTTTCAGCCCTACATTATGCAAGTAAAACTATGACTGAGGCTCAGACTCATTACACCACAACGGAAAAAGAATTATTAGCCGTGGTGTATGCTTTTGAGAAGTTCTGGCCATACTTAATCTTGACCAAATGCATAGTGTATACGGATCACTTGGCTTTGAAATATCTCTTTACCAAACAAGATGCAAAGCCGAGATTGCTCTGATCAGTTCTCCTCCTAAAAGAATTTGATATCATCATCCGTGATAAAAATAAAAAAAAAAATAAAAAAAAAAAAAATAAAAAAAAGGAGATGAGAACCTAGCAGCTGATCATCTGTCCCGATTAGAGAACCCTCACCAAGATGTGCTCGAGAAACAGGAAATAAATGAAACCTTTCCTCTCGAAACACTGAATGTGATCTCTTATCGCGGTGACTCTACTACCCCATGGTTTGCAGACTTTGCAAACTACCAAGCGGGTAACTTCATTGTAAAAGGGTGTCGTCCCAGCAGAAGAACAAATTCTTCAAAGATGTGAACCATTACTTCTGAGACGTCCCCTATATGTTCAAAATCTATGCGGATCAAGTCATCCGGCGGTGTGTCCATGTCCAAGAAGCCATGGATATTCTTAAAGCTTGTCATGATGGACCCACGGGGGGACATCATAGCCCAAACTACACCGCCAAAAAGGTGTTCGATTCCAGTTCCTATTGGCCCACGATCTACAAAGATGCTCATGATTTAGTCAAAACTTGTGACGCTTTTCAGCGTCACGGGAATATTTCAAAGAAAGATGAGATGCCACAAAGTGCCATCCAAGTCTGTGAAATCTTTGACGTCTGGGGCATTGACTTTATGGGCCCGTTCCCATCTTTACGAGGGAACAAGTATATACTCGTGGCTGTTGATTACTTGTCTAAATGGGTTGAAGCAAAAGCTCTGCCCACCAACGACACCTGAGTAGTTGTGAAAATTTTAAAATCTCTTTTTGCTAGGTTCGGAACTCCATGTGCGATCATTAGTGATCGCGGTACGCACTTTTGCAATGATCAATTCGCGAAAGTCATGCTTAAATATGGTGTCACTCACCGTCTTTCCACCGCATATCACCCCCAAACGAGTGGGCAAGTGGAGGTTTCCAACCGTGGTATTAAAAGGATTATGGAGAGGACCATAGGTGAAAACCGTACCTCTTGGTTGGATAAACTAGATGATGCACTTTGGGCCTTCCGTACAGCTTACAAAACACCCATCGGGTGTACTCCTTAGAAGCTTGTATACGGAAAGGTGTGTCATCTACCGAACGAGGTTGAGCACAAAGCCTACTAGACCTTGAAATATGCCAACTTCGACTTTCAGATAGTGGGTGATCACCGTAAGGTTCAAATCAATGAATTAAATGAACTTCGTGATCAGGCATACGAAAACTCTTTGATCTACAAAGAAAAGACAAAGAATATTCATGACTCAAAAATTAAGAACCGCGTTTTCAACGTTGGTGATCGAGTTCTTCTTTTCAATTCTAGATTGAAGATTTTCTCAGGTAAACTCGAAACCCGTTGGTTTGGACCATTCACTGTCACCAAGTATTTCCCTATGGAATAGTTGAATTATCTCAACCCGATGGTCCCATATTTAAGGTGAATGGTCATAGGTTGAAGCATTACTTTGGAGGGGACATACCACCCATGGTTGTCCTGGATCTCCAAACTTTCCCCATTAACCAATGAATGCGAGGATCGAGTCAAGCTAGTGACTCGGTGAACAAAAACATTAGCAATCACGTGGGTGACAACCCATGTCTTTGTCTTCTATCTTCTTTCTAATAAAGTGACGAGAAGGGGGCAACCTCTTCTGCATCTTGTGTTTGTTTGTTGTTGTGTTTGTACAGGTATTTTGCCCCGAAGCATGAAGGCTCTCGTGCTCGTGTTTTGTCTTTACTCCACTCAAGTCTAATTCTTCATTGCTCAATAAGTCTGGTATCCTAAAATCTTATTGACTAACGTTATCTTTTGGCATAATTAATAAACGGCTTTAGACACAACGTAGGATGACCTTTACCTTTGAAACATTGAGGACAATGTTTTATTTTAGTCTGGGGGGTATCTTCGATTTGATTTGACTTGCACCTTTCATGTAGCCGTTTACTCATGCAACTCCATTTTTCTCGAAAAATTGAAAAAAAAATCACCAAAAAAGTACAAAAAAATTGAAAAATTTTGAAATTTTTTGCAAAAATATAATAAGTTTTGACACCGTATTTGACTTTCCGCTGGGTAGAGTAGGAATAGAAATTTTGACTTGACTGGGCGTGTTGAGCCCTAGCTTGTTCCCTTAACTCATTAGGCTAAGCATCCGCGGATCTTATTACTTGAGATTTTATATTTGCGGAGAACGAGGAATGATAGTAAAGTTAATTATGTGATTAGATGCTAAACGTGAAATTGTTGGATTTCTTTAGAGCTCATAATGGTTACTTGTAGTTCCTTGCTCCCGCAACATTGAAAAACCCAAAAATAAAATAATTAGAATTATGCGTTTGTAAAAGTTGTCTAAATTTCAGCTCACTTTATGTGTGGCATAAGCATTAAATGGGCCTTGGATCCTTTATTCTGAAAGGCGTTTAGGTCTTGGAAATCCCCTTTTTGTTCTATGCCACATGAGGTTCATAAATAACACCATCAATAGGTAATAAATGCCAAAAATAGTTGCGGTTCGACAAGCGGATCCTTGCATCCTTTATTCTGAAAGGCGTTTAGGTCTGGGTGTTTTACCATGAAGCTCCGTATGCTTGAGGGAAAGTAAAATCAAATAAAGTCATAAGTACCAAAAATAACTGTGGTTCGACAAGCGGATCCTTGCATCCTTTATTCTGAAAGATGTTTAGGTCTGGGGGATTAACCGTGAAGCTCCGTATGTTTGAGGTACAAGTTATATATTAAAACCCAAAAAAAATGATGACGAAAAATGAAAATATAATAAATGTGGTGTGAACGTTTGAGCCTTTTGAGTTAAAATTTAAACGATTTTTAAATCCGCCTAAATCTATCAGATTTTAAAACTATCAGAACGAAAATGAGAAATCATTTCTTAACAAAGTCTAGATACAATAAGACTCGGGAGCAGGAATTTACAATTAACATTTATGAGTAGTGTTAGCATCTAATGACATTTTTGGCTATGATTTCATTTTTACGCTTAGCTTGGGAACTTGTGAAAAATCTGGGACGATGAATTCTATCCGTATGGACACTTTTCTCTAAGCTGTGTTTCTTACTCTGTGACCCTAAACGTTATTGAAAAATGATGAAAGTCAACATCCCGTCACATAATAAGTAAAAAGTACAAAAACAATAGTGTATAGTATAAAGTTGAAAAACGGGGCGTTTTCAGGAATAAATGATTTTATACCCTTTTGAACATCTTGTTACTTCTTCAACGTTAGTAAAAAGAGTTATGAAAATTACTTATCTCGTAAAGCGTAAATTGATCACATTGCGTAAGGACATGACAATACCTTAGTACGGGGGATTTTGGTGAGTGCTTATTCACACAACTTTTTCTAGCCAAATTAAGACCAAAACAGACACAAACTAACCATAAATGCCAAAGATATTGTGTTTTTGTGTTTGTGATCGTGTAGGAACGGGTATTTCAGAAACAGGCAAAAATCAGGCCAAAAAGGACAAAAACGAGCACGAGTTTGGAAAACGTGTCAAAAGCCAGAACCGGGGAAGCAAATTACCATTTTTGAGCTCAGTTTGTCAAAATATACCTTAAGGAATCACAAAATGCCAGAAATAACCCTTGGAGCAAAAGTTTGAAAGATTGGCAGAAACGGTCCCTCGAGTTTCAAAGATTGACAAAATTGGCCCTGTGTATTTGTTTTGGAAGAAAAGTCAACTAAGGTCCTTTGTAAATCACAAGTTGTCATAATTGGTCCTTGAGTGAAAAAGTTTGAGGAAATTACAGTTTAGCCCCTCAACTTTCAAGTATTGGCAAAAATGGTCCCTGGTATTTCAAATTGGAAAAATGCATCAAAGGTCCTTGGAATATGGAAACTTGGCCAAAATAAACCTTGGAATGATTTGGGGAACATGGCAAAACTCACCTCTCAAGTTTCAGATAATTTAAAAATTGGTCCTTGTGATAACATTAACCAAACGGGCCCTTTTTATTATTACCTTAACCCAAAATCAAACCCAGAACAAACACAACCCATCCCAACACCCTCAAGCCACCAACAAGCCCAACCCACACCCCTTATTGTAATTTCCCTGGGTCAAATAGTCAACCCAAGTCAAACTGGGTCAAACCCCACCTCCTTCCCTCCATCATCACCACCCCACTTGCCTGCTTCCATCACTTCACCATCACCACTTGCCAGTCTCCTCCCACCGCCCAATCCATCACCTTAAAACACCAAAGGACAACCATAATTAATGCATCTCCCTCCCCCACAAGTAACAAACCCAATTTGCAGTTACTTCTTTTGGCGCCAAAAATGATTCAAAGGCCAAGATTGATTATGCTCATCCAATGGCTAATATTAATGCTGGGAAAGCTCAAGTGGGTCTCCTAAACCCTAATTTGTCACCATAAAAGGGAGAAGAAGGCTTGAAGACCAAGTAGTAGATTATTAGCTTAATTTTCATGTCACATTAGCTTAATTTCTAGTTTCAAGTGTATTTCTTAGCTTAAAAATTGTATTCTCAGTTTCAATAGTGTAAGTTATTATCATTTCAATTCAGTTTTCACTTTTTTATGTTCAAATTTCCATTTTAGCTTATGGCTTGTTAAAAGCTTTTGTTTACTGTCTCATTACCTTACATTAATCAATCTTAGCTTAACCTAACCTTAATATTTTGTCTTTGTTCACCTTATATCAAAAATCCAATAAAATCAGAAAATCTATATAAAAAATCAAAAATATGCTTTCATTTGAAGTCCCTAGCTTCAATAAGCTAGCTTTCTATTAGTTTAAGCTCATATTAGCTTTTCATAGCTTCTGTGAGTCTTATAGAGGTAGCATCAGTGCAAAAGATCCATTGAACCAGAAAGTCAACATAAGTCTACTATGCTTATTTATAAGCACACTTGAGCTTATCAGAAGGTGTGAAGGCCATTTGTACCTGAGCTTGAAGCCTATTTAAAGATAGGCTTGGATCAAAAAGTACACTTGTTCAGCTAGGGTTGTGCTTGTAAGATCAAAATTTCCATTTTTAGCTTAAAATTCCATATTTTGCTTATTAGCTTAGTTTAGCTTATCTGTGTTTCTATTTTACTTACTCTGAGTTCATTTAACATATTGTAGTTGCTTATTTGCTTTTGTACCTTAGCAGTTCATTTTAATCCAATCTTTAACCATTTTACTCAAGTTCACTACATAACCTTGGGTAAGGTTTGTTTGTACTTAAAATTGGCTTAGTAACAGTTCTTATAGCTTATTGAGTAGTCCTGCATAGGTGGCTTAACTTGAATCATTCATATCCTTTGAAAATCTTAAAATCAGTTAGAATCAGGTTGTTTGGATCAAGGGTGATCTATGTGCTCTAGTGTGTTTTTGTTTTTGTTGTCTGTTGAGACATCTTACATTAGGCTCAGTTAGTCCATTTAAGTCATAAAATACATAGGTCCTTTGATCATAAGTCAAAAAATCCACTTTGAACCTTTCCTGCATACTCAGGAAGGATTTTTAGGATCCATAATCATTCAAATAGGTTCACAAGTAGTTAGGATAGCTTATTTTGGTTTCATTTTAGCTTATTACAACATAATCAGTAACCTAGGATCATTAGAAGTTCATTTTAGTCAACCTAGTTCATAAAATCAAAAAGTCAAAAAGAGCATCATTTGAAAAACCTGTTTTGAGTTAGATTTTTAATTTCTTTATTTTTCAACTTATTTCTACAAAACTCAGGTTTCTAATAGATTGTCAGCTTGTGCTTTTAATTTTTGCTTAATTTTCAGAATTTTTCTAAGTGCTTATTTAGAAGCTCAAAGTACCCTGCAGGGCAAGCTAGTGCCCTACACCAGGACACCCATCCAATAAGCCCTTTTTCTTTTGCTCCTAGCTTCTTCATTTGAGAAGCTTAGCCTGTGGCTTTTAGCTTGTTGTAAAGGCCTTCTGATTGGCTTTAAGAATATGTGCTTATTCGGTCCTTTAGTACCTATTCAAGTGCTTATTTTTAGACCCTAAGTTTGCCCCATTTCCACTGCTTCATCAGCAGGAACCAAACCCAACTTTCATAAGCTCCTACTGAGCTTATTAGTGGGACCCACCCTAAGCTTATTGGCTTTTTGAAAAGCTCTCATAGCTGACTTGTTGGTTTCAAGCTTATTTCGGACCCCAGAGCTCTTGCCCATAGCTTATTTTGGCCTGCTAAGTATCCTGTTCAGGCCTGCTTGGTTTGAGGATTTTGGATTTGCTTATTTGTGCTTATTGCTTATTCCAGTGTACTTTCTCTTTGCTTTAGCTTATTTTGTATTCATTTCAGTTGTTTTTAGCTTAATCCACCTTAGGTGTTTACTGTGTAGCTTTTTAGTTAGCTTTTCAAACCAAAACTCCATTTTTAGCTTAGTAAAGCTTATTGTGTGATCCATAAGCTCACACAGTGCTTATTTGTGAGTTTTAAAAAGGTTGTCTTAATAAAAGTTGGTTAATTATCAGTGTTTTGTGTTTGTGTAAAAAGAAAAAAAAAATAAAACAGAAAAAGTGACACTTGTGGGATTCGAACCCTTGACCTCTTGGTTCCCTTGCACAAAATCAAGCCACACTTGTGCACCATCTGGGCTAAGTGTTACTTAGGGGCTGTTTATTTTTTTTTCTTCCTGTTTAGATATGGTGTCCTTTTCAGTAATGTTACTTTTTGGTAACAAAAGTTTTAGAACAAATGTTGTTTCTTTTTTATGCTTAATGAACATCATAATATTCGTAAATGACTATTGTACCCATGTATATAATTTGGATTGAATGAAAATAAGAACAAACCCCTTATATCTGCTGTTAGTATTACAACATCAATATTTTTATTACAATCTCATGTAACCCCCGATTTATCAATCAAATATCTAATAAATCCTTTAATTCCTTAAACCCAGTTTATCAATCACATCCCCCAAGTTAAAAACTCCAATTCTTACTTGCAATCAAATTACATAACCAGACATCACATTTGGATTACAACCCCATTTCGTGTTTGGATCTAGGTTTTAAGAAGACAAATAAACGGAGGTGGTGGAGAAGGGTCGGATTTGTAGTGTGAAGGCGGCGGCGGCATACAACAACAAGGTGGCAGCGATGGTGTGAAGTGGCGACAAAGTAGTGTGTAGTGACGTATAGATGGAACTATGAAAGTTTGATTGGAAGGAGAAGAAGAAGAAGAAGAAATGTTAAGTGAAAAGAAAGGAGAAAGAAAGTTTTGGTGAAGAAAAGGACAAGAAATACTATAGGGTATAATAGACTTTATATATAAAATGTGGATCCTGACTGAGAAACACCAGACTTTTTGTACCCATCTCCATTTAGGATATCTTTTTATATTAAGTAAAAAAGAAACATAATTTTGATCCTTTCTAGATATAGATTTGTTAGCAAACAGCCATTACGCAAAAAATAAACACTCCCTTAGTGTTTTTGTTTCCCCACTTGTATTTATAGTAATAGCTTCTATTTAAGCCTTTTTAGTTTTTTAGCTTATTTTTCTGCTTTTTCATTAAGCACTTGTCACTTTTTATATTTTTCCTAGATTTCTGCTATCTTAAACTATTTGTATAAAAATTTTCATAATTTTCTGTTTTCATTTAGTATTTTTAATATTTAATATTAGTTTAATTAGTTTTAATTAATAAATCAAAAACAAAATCATTAACTGCTTATTTATAAGCATATCTTTTTATATTTTCCTAGCTTTTCATAATTGTAAAGTATTTTTAAAAAAAGTTTCATAATTTTTACTATTAATTTACTATTTTTCATAATTAAGATAGTTTAATTAGATTTTAATTAATAATAAGTAAATAATTTCTTAAATAGGTTATTTATAAGTTTTAGAAACTTTTTATAATTTTGTAGGATTCTTGTGATGGTTAATTGGTTTTAGAAAAAAATTCATAATTTTCCAAGTTATTCTATTATTTTTAATAAATTAAATTAGTTTAAATAAGTAATTAAACAGTTTTTAATTAATAATAAATAATTAAAAAATCAAAAAAATAATTTTCTTTTTTATAAAATTTTATTTTATTATTAAGTTTATAAAAAAGTAATTTTCAACCCTTAGGATTAATTCTGCTTTAATTTCACCTTTTTCCTGTACGCGTTTACGTTTATTTTAATTTTAACTTACGTTTTTAGATTTAAATACGTATTTGGTTTCCAGTAATTGTTAATATTGTTAATTTGGCTTATTTCCATCATTATCTGTTTAGTATAATCCACCAAATCATATCTCTGTTATCTTTGTCCAAATCACTCAATCCCATAAACGTTCCAAAATACAATTTTAATCCTCGCTGGGACATAACGACCCAGGAAAACACTATGCTTACACTGGATCATAAATTGATCACTTGCACACACACTCAAGGTTTGACTTATTGACCACCCTTGGTTAATTAGTTAATCTGAGGCAAGTCAACATATTGGATGTAAAATTTATGACATATTTTACTTGGCTAAGGAGTGCTATATAAAAGAAGAAACTAAGCAGGTTGAAGAAGCTAAGTACAGGAAATTCTATTGTAGGCGTTTTTGAGGTAAAGCAGATAGGTACAGACAAGGAGCGTCGGGCATCTATACTAGAGATGAAAGCAAGCATGTAGATGGTGAGAGGAGAACATCTTTAGAGGAGTCTCTAAGAAGTTCATAGATGATTATACTAGAATACATGCTAAGCATGAAGAGTTAATAAGAAAGTTCAATGCTTCGACTGAGATTACAATGAACAATCAAGCAGCCTCCATTAAGAATTTGTAGAATTAAGTATTTCAGATAGCTTAGGTGGTTAAAGAGAGGTTTGATAAAGCTTCTACCAGCAATCCTGGTAAAGCGTATGTGAATGTTATCAAATCGAAGTTTGAATTGGTTCAGGATACAACATATAATACTCTTTTAATAGCTACTAATCATGTTTCTTTGAGCGGTGGTTCTTTTATTGTGCAGGTGTTATAGGTCACAAGTGTTAAAGCTAAGGAGAAAGCGACTCCTCGTGATTTTCTCGTGGTGGCCAGATGTTGAACCATATGTGCCACCTGTTCCCTACCCGTATAGGTGATTGAGGCAGAGGAGGAATATAAGCAGACTATGTGCTTGGAGAGTGTGAAGAAGCTCAAGATCAACAAATCGATTGCTGATACTTTGAAGAAGGTACCCAAGTGCTTGCTGGTTTTGAAGGATGCCATCACAAGGAAAAACAAGCTAAAGAAGTTTGAGAAGGAAAAGATGATGAAAGGGTCTCGATTGTTCTTCATAATGAACTTCCACCTAAAGTAGAGGATCCAAGAAGTTTCTTTACCCTTGCTTTATTGGTAATTTATTCGTGAGAAATTCTTTAGCCAACCTAGGAGCTAGTGTGAAGATTATACATTATTCTATGTTTGAAAGATTAGGTTAAGATGAGCCTAAACCTACTAAAATATGCATTGAACTATGCGATAGGTCAATAAAGGTTCCCATTGGCATTTTGGAAAACATTTTAGTTAAAGTAGACAAATTTGATTTTTGGGTAGATTTTTTTTGTTCTTTATATATTAGAAAACTCTAAGTTGCCTATTATGTTAGGACGACCGTTTCTTACCACTACACACGATCAAATTGATGTTTTTAATAGGAAAAATTTCAATTGAATTAAGCGATGAGGAAGTTTTTAACATGGAAATGCCTAATGATGTGTGTGTGTGTGTGTGTGAAACATCAAACATGTTTACTATTTAAATGTGATTAATACTTCTGGTAGCGGTAATGTGCAGGGTGAACAGATGGAACAAGAAGTTGATTTCAATATTATCCAAATAGTGGATGACTTGTTCACTTGTGAGATATCGAGGTATAAGACCTAAGAAGAGATTCTTGAAAAATGGCCGAAAATGCCTGAGTTTGGAAAACCATAGTGCAACGAAAATGATGGAGAGTCCACTAATGAAATCGTCTACGGAGTGGACTAAAAATATCAAGTAAACGAAGTGGCGCATTCCTGCTGTCCTATACGGCATATTGAATCAAGTACATACTCCACATTGCCCTCCCTCAACTCAGAATTAGAAGGGTATTGCAATTGGGGTGATTCGTTTGGTGTTTTTAATAACAATTGCAATGAAACATTTTTTATGGTTAATACTGAATCTAATTGTTCTTGTTCTGATTTATATGAAAGTTCTAACCATAAATGTTTCTTTGAGGATAAATTATGTGAAGAATTTCAAAGGCTTACTTTTGATTAAGAACAATGCAATAAGCGTCGAAAGAAAGGGTTAAAAAGTTGCTTGGTGATTCTAGGAAAATGACTAAAGATGGATACGAGTCATCATCTACTTACAAGCTTGATTATTTAGATGATTATTTATCTGTGCGTACTAACCGTGGTTTTGCATATGCAGAGAGTGAGGCTTACGAGCAACGTAAGTGCAAGCTTTTAGGAATTCCTTATACTCCAACATGCATCATCGTGGAGAAATTTGAAGTGATGAGGCATACCATTGGGCTTGAAGAACATTATGTTCATGTGAACAGCATGGAACACGCGGAGTTACCGACAACTGAAGAGAACGTGAAAGATTTACGAGTCGGGTTGATGCAGGAAATGGTCGAGGTTAGCCTTGTCCGAAGAGCAACGTAGATATTGTTAGGAATACAAATATTCCTAGTGAAGACTCGGTTACCTCATTCTTGTAATAGCATTTTGATAAGCTCGTTGTTACATATTAGTATTAGCTTAGTTAGTATAATGTTAGTTAGTTTAGATTAGATTTAGTCACACCGTGGAGGACGGACGGGTCTTTACCCTCTGTACACCCGATCCACAGCCCGTAGGAGGGCGTATACTTGTAATTGTATATATACCCTCTTCCCACCAAGGGAGAGGGTTGGTTGTTCAATATTACACACACACACAACTAGTGTGTTTCTCTCACTAGAACTTCCCACTCTCTTTACTCTCTCTCTCTCTAAAACTCTTACAATGGCCAACTTAATCTTCCATAACCCAAGACCGCCCGAATCACCACAATAATCAACATATATCGATCCTACAATTGGTACCAGAGCCAACGTTGAATTACTTGTTGATGTGTGTGGTTCGAATTTTGTTTTAGGCTGTTTTACCTTGTTCCTTTTTGAATTCAGAAATGTTTTTTCTTTTTTCCCATCTTTTGAGGTTGTAAGCTTTATACAAGTTTTTGTGTGTCCTGAGGGTTAAAACTGTGTATTGTATGCACTGGTTGCTCATATTCTCTATTATACTTCAATGTCAATTCTGGGTTTCAATATCTTTTCTTCATAGCGATTTGATGAAAGAAAAAAACCAGATCTGGATTTTATGCATCAAAGGACAGTTTTTTGTCTTTTGCTAAATGACAAAAGAGTACACATTAGCGAGTTGGTGTCCAGCCTTGTGTATCGATTTGTCTCAGAAAATCAATTTTATTTGCAAAATCTAAAGGAGATGCTGCCCAAATCGAAACAAAAGTAGCGATTTGATCACAAACAAGAACACAAAGCTATAAGATGAAGAAAAAGACAGAAACTGACAATGACCACAAACCACCAAAATAACCACGACCTCAGATCTATTAGTCATCATTGGTCATGAAAGGTCTTAACTACAAATGATAACAAAATGAATAACAAGAAGAGGAAAGCATACGTGAACTAGACCAGAAACATACAACTCAAATCAAAACATATCAATTAACTATTCCTTATACTTCAACAATTCCTGCTGTCCACATTAGTATCCAAACAACAAATACAATTAAGGACCACTCAAGATCTCAGCTTGGTTACTATCGTATCTCTTATGAGATTTTCACATAACGATGTAACCATTTACCATCATAGATCCGTGTGAGAAGCTAACTTCTTGTGATTATCCGAAAGCATGAAGACAAAACAATAACAAGAATGTTACCATTTATCTTTTGATCGGTTTAAATCAAATCGTCAACAAAGAAAATGATCCGTATAGTACAAGATGGAGATCTCAGTTTTTGTTACACATGTGGTATCAAATCTTAAAAGATTTTCGTGTGAAATCATCAACATCATAGATCTTAAAACAAAATGAACATAAATCATAAATTATAATCACAGTTTCTGATCTTTTCGTGTCTTACAAAATCATTTCAAACATCAAAATCCAAAAACACGAAAGAGCACTCACATCATTGATTCGCTTTGATGTGTGCTTGGATTTATCGATGGATGAGATTTGATAGTGGCAGCTGATCTTGAAGAGAGAAAAGGAGATGTGGGAGGCGTATGATATTAGTTTTAGGGTTAGAGGATATGAGAAAAATTAGGGTAAAAGTGCTTTTAACGTGTGTTTAGGGTTGTGGTTTGTTGGACTAGTTTGGACCGGGTATGATGGCATAATTGGACTGGGCTTATTCTTTACTTAATTGATCCGATTTGTGGGCTGTTCTTACACTTTGACGTTTGGGCTGAATCATTTTTACAGAAACAAGGGTTGGGCTTATAACTTTATTACACGAAATCTTGGAAGTGTTGGGCTGTAAAAAGGGTAAAGTTTCGGATTAGGAAATGCTTAAGTGTGGACTGAACATTTTATTATCTAATGTATTTTAATACATTGTGATAACTTTAGCATTTTCGTTGGCAAAAGGAGTGGTATTTTGGTCTCACAAATTTCACAAGGTTTCACATAATAATTGGTATCTTGTCAAAACTCAACATACAAAACCCTTGTTTTCAAACCCCAAGATTCACTCAAATGTCAAGAATTAGGGCGTATTATGTACAAGAACCTAATCAAGATTCACTCAAATGTCAAAAACGACTGAGATTTTGGACATGGAATATCAAGTGATCACGGAGTTTATTTGGTATCACTTATTTGAGATTGAAGTAGGTTTTACAAAGGCGCGTACTTATTTTATCTTGAAGTCAGGGTTGGTTGGATGCATGACTTTCAATGATAACTTGCTCGTGCTTAAGATTTAAGTTGAAGACTTGGTTTATCTAGTTTCCAGAAGTCGGGGTGGATGGTTGAAGACCTGGTTAACTATCACTTAAACGAGTTACATTATAGTACTCAGTGTCACACGCAGAAGACGATGTGGATAATCGCAAGAGGTGATGAATGTCTCATACTTTGTCAGGATAGTATTGAGTACTTAGAGATTTGCATGGTGCAAAAATTCTCTACACCGTTCTTCCAACAACAGTGCAAGCTTAAGTAACAAATTTGGGGAATTCTACTTCATTTTCAAGTTGGGTATATCCGGTTTACTTCGCCAAGTGGTCATAGCAATAGCCGACAGAGTACAAGGTTGGGTTGTTTGCCAAGGAGTTCAAAGGTTGAGATGTGATCAACAATTCTCATGGGATATTCGACACTACAACACGACAAAGATACTTCACAATCTAAGCAAAATCTTTCAAGATCCTTCAATGTCCTTCATGATTTCTCAAGATGTTTGCTTAAGACAATAGCTTCTCGGGTATATGGTCGTACACGTTAATGTTGCTTCTGAATGTTCAAAACCATCATGGGGGAGAAACGTGTACTTTGATGCTGTACGGTCAACTTCCAGGGGGAAGTAGTGTATACTACTTTGCGTAGTATAGGTGGTGAAGTATTCTACATTTGGGAGATGAATTGTTGCTGATCTCTTGCATGTTCCCCCAAATAGTTACTCACCAAAACCAAATTTTTCATAACTCATTCAATCTATCATTTTCTCACGGTTTCTTCTTGGTTTTGTAAAATCCCGCCAAAGAATCTATTTCTCGGTTTAAATCATAGATTTGTAAAATCCCGTGATGATGGAACTATCCTGAGAATGAAATATGTATTTCCGGAACTTAATTGACTATGGTGCTACAGCTTAAACTTCAAAGAAGGGATAAAGTGTTTACTTCATGTATTGTATGAGTTTTGATATACTTCATGGCGTTTCGGTTATAACAAGTTTGTACGGGGTTATGTGCTTTTGACAAGATCGGGATAAAACCATTATCAAAGTTCACTTAAAACATCAAAAGGATAGATTTGGGCATTTAAACAGTAAGATATGACTACGGCGATAATTCATTATTATTTATTTGAGATTGAAGTAAAATTTCATGGGTGCGTGTACTTAGTATCGGAAGATATAGGGGTTGGTTGGATGAAGATTCTTCGAGATCCTTGCTCGAGCTTTTAACCTATGCAATGACGAAGACTTGGATATATAGTTATTTTTGGTGACTCTTCTTTTCTATTACCACAAAATAACTATCACTTTAAGGAGTTACGTTGTAGTGCTCAGTGTCACAACTCAAACGTAGTTGTCGATAGTCAAGAGGTGATGTACGTCTTATACTTGATTGTTGGTTGGTTGAGGAGTATAGAGTACTTAGGGATTCGATATTGCACGAACTCTCTACACCGCTCTTAGTCACACATTAGTGCAAGCTTAAGTCACAAGTTTGGGTTATTTTACTTCAGTCTCAAGTTCATCATATTGGGTTTGTCTCCATCAGTAGTCATGACAAAGAGCCGATAGAATGATAATGGGGTTGGTAACGAGTTAGCAGAGAGAAGTAGAAAAGAGAGAGATGACGTTTGAACACTTCAGTTCAAACCTCTTTCTCCAACGACAATGACGTTTGGATACAACGGTTCAAGCCTCGTTCTTCAACATTATGGCGTCTGCTGAAAACACTTCAGGCCCCGTTTCTCAAAGAAAAGAAAGGTGTATGTTTCAATGCGCTTTATCTTGGAAAGAAGAGAAATCTTCTTATTTATGGCCATTCTCATCAACAAGCTTCATGTTTTTCCCATGTTCGTACAAGTCATCAAGTGGATCAACGTACATTGGTTTATACTTTTGTGATTCACTTATTCTATCAAAAATCGCAACAAGCATATGCAATTTTTGAGGGGGAGAAGGGAAAGGGTGAAGAAACTACATGTTGATGATGTTTGTAAAATGGTCATTCAGCTCTTGTACATAGATATTTACTCCTTCTACAGATCAACATATTACTACAAGTGGTTTAAGCATATTATAAGCTTAATTGAACTCTTCATTTGCTAAGCTACTGATGAGGAGACAAAAGAGAGATTGCTACAAGAGAGCTTTAATCATCATCTTCTTCGCAGTAGTGTTTGGGCCTACACGCATATTTATGCTGCACATGATAAATCTCAACCATCATGGAATCTCAATTATGGCAAAAATGTCTTTTGCTTGCCATTTTTGAGGGGGAGATAAAGAAGAAGATGGTTAACATCAAGACCCTCAAACGTGATCATGACTTAAAGTATTGAATCTATAAAAGGGGATGGTCAGTTTGAGGGGGAGCCGATTCAGAAACTTCACAAGTTCTTGAAGAGGCTCTTTACATACGATGACCTAATTGAGGGGGAGCAAACTCAATTAGTCATCATCTCATGACTACTGAATATTTCAGTTCAGGACTCGTGAGGTTTATCGACATCTTCTCATGGGCTGATATTATTAGTGATGAAGGGCTTCCAGTTAATGCTTCATGTACACATCATTATGATGATTCCGATTAATCGCAACCATCAGGGGAGAGGAATGTGTACACCAAGGACGCACAACAAGTTCACGTGATCGGGCTTAATCACTTATTACGGGATTGATAACCGCAGAGATGATCAGTGGTTCAACTTGTTACTTTGGTAGTATCACTTCATGTGCACATCACGGGCTGATTAATCACAACCATCAGGGGAGAGAGAAATGTGTACATCAGGGATGCACAACAGGTTCACATGATCGAGCTTAATCAGTTATTCCGGAGTTGATATCCACAGAGATGATCAGTGCCACAACCTGTTACTTTGGCGTTATTGTTTCTTCTTGTATTTGGTACATGTGGGCTGATTTGGTATATGTAATATAACTGGAATGCATTTAGTGAGATAGAGATGTTGATATCCTATTCCCCAAATGGACAACATTGAAGAAGGTCGAGTCTACAGTCTGTTCTACATTCTCTGCTACGTGTTAGAAGACTAAAGACGATATGCAACTAATTATCGAAAGACTTCTTTATATTCAAGGCATTCATCAAGAAAGGTTGTCAGTTTAGGGGAGAGCACTAATTAGGGGAAAGTGAAAAGTATGTGTTAAAATCCCTAATCATAAGTGCTCACATTGCTCTTCAGCAAGCTGAGTCTCACAGGATACATTTGAGCTTATTTTGTTCCTCTCACAAGATTTCAAGTCTATGGGCGTAAAATGTTTTACTGATTCTGAGGTATCAAAACCAGCAAGGGGGAAGGAGACATACATTGGAAAGCACAACGAGTACACGTGATAAGCTTTATACTTCTACTTAATTGAAGTTATTCCGGTAAGACAAATGTCATAACCGCAGAGAAGATCAGTGTTTTAACTCGTTCTTTTGGTCTATTATTCCAACTACATGGGGGAAGAGATGCAAGAAACAGTTTCTGATGACAAAAGACGTACACAATGGATTGTGTTCGTACTTCAGGTTTCTGAGCTTCATATAATGAGACTGATTGCATCATTTCTACTACTTGGGGGGAAGTGGTCTCTGGATACTTTTGGTACACATTACTTCAGCCTTCAGCAGGGAAGAAAGATGAGAAGAACTACTCAAGCGTGAGATGATACGTTGCTGAGCTATCAAAGCTTCACATTGAGAAGGCTCAAGTTCAAACAAAAATTCAGGAGCCTCAAACGCTTTGGTGGTGAAAGTTTAAGAGATGTTGACTACTGACTTCTACTACATGCAGACCGATATCCTCTTTTCGGCATTCATGTCAACATCCTCTTAAACTGCATAATATCCTTTGTACATATCTTAAAACCAAAAAGAAAATAGAAAATTATAAAACCAACAAAATCCATAAAAATCGGAAAAACATAAAAATTTCAAAAATATTCTTCTCGCGACATGTCTCTCGTGTAATCAATATTATGTACGTTTCTAGAAATGTCATTCAATAATGACACAGAAACATAGATAAGCTTGAGCGAAAGTTTTTATATTTTTTTCCAAATAATGTTTTTCTAAAACATGTCGCTTCTCAAAATCTTCTTTAAATATGGCTTGCAGTTATTTTAGATTGCAACCCGGACTTAAAAATATGGCTTACAGTCATTTCAGGCTGTAACCCGGATTTAAAATTATGGCTTACAGTCACTTCAGGCTGTAACCCGGACTTCAAAATTATAGTTTGTTATTTCTTCAGATAGCAACCCGTTCTTCAAAATGGGGAAAGCATGTCGCCAAAAAGACGGCTGTTCCTCTCACTGGGTGATGTTCACCCGGGCACGGATTACTTTACATCCGTGTTTCTTCGATTTAATGTACGTTTCAGTGCATTATTTCTTGTTTAAGAAGAGAAGTCTTCTTTTACCAAAACAAATATTTTTCCATCTATGATTCTTCAAAAAAATATTTTGTATATAAAATGATGGTTTAAAACAATATTTGAAAATCAATTAGACTTAAGTTTCTCATAAAATTTGCCACTCAATCTATGACAAAAAGGTTTAATTTTCACAAAATTTTAAATGTACAAATGGTCATAGATTGAGGGGGAGAGTGATTTCAAATTTTATTTTAGATCATCAAATGTTTTTCTTTGTACATCATAAGTAGTGAATAAACATTTGTTGTTATGTGTCAATGCATGAATTTTTCATGAGTTTCTCGTTGAACTCAAAATCATTTATAAACTCATCAGTTTTGACACATAATAGTCCCCCTCATAAATTAAGGGGGAGCTAAAAAAATGTTCCTATTATCAGACAAAGTTTAACCTGGCCACATTTTCTCCCAAAAACGTTTTCTAACTTATTTAAATCAATTTAGATCCAAAATCTCAAAAGGTTTGAAATTTTTGATCAGGGGAGAGAATGTGATTTAAATATGAAATCTGATAATTAAATGTGATCTTTTGGACTCAATAATAGGCTCCCTCATATGTGCTAAACCCTTTCATAATACCGATGCACATATTAAGGGGGAGCAAAAGGCGTTTGTGGAAAAATACCAAAGACCGGCCATTTACTTTAATGCACAGAGTTATAAGGATGGTTAAGGTTAGGTATGAGTTCCCATGATCCACCTGAACCAGAAGGATCTTCCCAGGGACAATCCACTAGATAGATTAGAAGTCCTTAGGAATGATTAAAAAAAAAGGAGAAAAGTGAGAAGGGGAAGAGTGCCGACTGAGATAGAGCTAGGACTGGAACAAACCCAACAAGGTTCTAGTGATGAAGTCTCGGTAAGCACTGAAGGGGTTGAAGAATGAAAAAGAAATGAAATGAGAAATGGTGAAAAGAAATAGCCCTCCATATATTCAACCTTAGGGCAGAAACCGGGTTCAATTCATAAGCTACTGGCGGTTACTAAGGTAACACCGGTATTGAAGACAAGACGTCATGGACCCAGTGACGCACTGCACTAAACTTCCCAACCACTCAAGTTCTCTTAAAAGAGCTTGTTTCATTCTCACGGGGAACCCTGTGCTATGTATCGACTGCTCATTGCGAGCTATGTTGATACCTAAACAGGAGACGCCTCCTCAGTCTCCAGGAGCGGATCAAAAAGCACTATTGAGTCTAGAGCCAAAGAGATCATCCATAAATCTCATTAGGACACATTTACAATATGCTTACTGTTTCATACAATGTGGAAAGTAAGATAATATATTTAGAGTCCTACGCATTATCCTTGCGGTATTGCCAGAACATCTGAGTAATATGCAATTATTCACAATGAAGATGGAAATCCTGCTAGAGTTAACATCAATCAAGCTCTTGGTAGGTGACATGTGAGATCCTTCATGGATCAAACTAGTGACAACTGGAAAGCAACGATGGGGCGATTCGTTTTTGAATCAAACTTGTTCCAGGAAATGAATTGACGGATACTTTTGGAAAACCCTTCGATGTGCTCAACTACTTTCTTTCGAGCACATTGACTGCGCATAATGTTCAAACAAAAGTATTTGACATAAAATTGATGTTTATCGTAAAACTCTCGATGTATTGCATAAACTCTTTCTCTAGCAATACGCGATTATTTTTCAAAATCAATTTCCTCATTAATCGGTGAATCATGAATTCACTGATTCACTCACTCCGTGTTGTCTACTTTGAGACGCTCCGGTTTGAGAACGGCTAGCACAGCTGCGAAACCCTGTCAAGGAGATTCTTCGGAATTCTACCTGATCACAGGCAGTAGAAATACTGATCAACGGGGAACCGTGGTTCTTGCAACCCTATTCGACAAGAGTGAACAAAGACACTTTCGTTTTATTGCTAACTGTTTAATGCAGGAACCAATGGCGGTTGCAGTTGATGGTCGATGAGGCATCGTGGATACAGCAGATCAAAAATGTCAATTCATAGCCGTATGCTCACATGCCAACTCATTCTCTATGAAGATCACGAATGATAAGGGACTCACAACAATGCTTCCGCCACTTTGATACAAAGTCTCTTAAAATAGAAGAATGTGAGCATGCCGGCCCAAAAGTCACAACATCACATGGCGGTAATACTACAAAGGATGGCTTGGAGATTTACGGTGACTGATGATCTCAAAGAAAGCTCCAAGATCACATAAGCGAAAGGAACACTCTCAAAAGGTCATCGTTCATGTCATATAATTTGAGTATCTAAGATATGACAAAATTCGAAGAATTTTACATGATGTGAGCATGCACGGGATATGACAAAATTCTAAGATATGACCAAGTTCATCGTTTGAAGTACAAAGTGAATCAATTATGAAGAATCAACGACTACGAGCTACAAGATCACAAGAATGCTTGAAGACGAAGATCTTAATGATTGTACTTAATTATTTCCAAAGGTGACCTCGCTTAGGGGGAGATTGTTAGGAATACAAATATTCCTAGTGAAGACTCGGTCACCTCATTCTTGTAATAGCATTGTGATAAGCTCGTAGTTACATATTAGTATTAGCTTAGTTAGTATAATGTTAGTTAGTTTAGATTAGATTTAGTCACACCGTGGAGGACGGACGGGTCTTTACCTACTGTACACCCGATCCACAGCCCGTAGGAGGGCGTATACTTGTAATTGTATATATACCCTCTTCCCACCAAGGGAGAGGGTTGGTTGTTCAATATTACACACACACAACTAGTGTGTTTCTCTCACTAGAACTTCCCACTCTCTTTACTCTCTCTCTCTAAAACTCTTACAATGGCCAACTTAATCTTCCATAACCCAAGACCGCCCGAATCACCACAATAATCAACATATATCGATCCTACAGATATGAAGAGGAGTCTAACTTAACGACTCATAAAATAAACAAAAGTGCTTACCGGGAGACAATTTGGATTTTTATTTTTATTTATTTATTTATTTTTTGACAAATTTTCTTTTGTTTGTTTGTTTATTACTTCTCCAGGTTTGACATTTCATCCATCATGTCATATCGGAAAATGTAAAAATGCAAAGGCAAATGTTTGTGTTTCGTAAGAGTATTCAAAGTGAATAGTTTGTTTAAGAGATAATAAACGTCGTATACACATTTATGTGTCTACGGCATATCCAGATTTAACTAAAACGTTTTTGACTAAGTCAACAGAGTATACATTGTCAACCCTATTTGGTCAGGTATATACGGAGTATACGCTCTGTTAGATTATGGACATTATTTTAGTAGTCGTATGTTAGGATCGAACTCGATATCGTGGGATTGCACACTTTACGTATGAAGAGTAAAAGAATAATTATTTATAAATGTTATATATAATTATTAATAAACACAAAACTAGTAATGACCGTTAGTATTTAACGGAGAATGGCTAACGACCGTTAGACGAAGATTAGGAAAGTAATACTTGTGAATAATTGGAAGGTCAAGAATGTTCTAGAAGGAGTTCCACCTCCTTTGTGCCTTGGACTCAAAGTTATCTCAAGTATATAAACACCTCATGGGATATTGTTTTCTCATAACTTGTACACACATAATAGGTGTTTTCTTTCTCTTCTCTTGTCCTAAAAATCGATCCAACCTCAAAACCCTTTAAGGGATTCGATTTTTATAAAGCTAAAAGGTTTTGTGTTTTATTTACTTGCATAAACTTTTACTTGAATTAGTACGTGTGTACAAGAACACGATTCAAACACACTATTGTTTGATTCTTGGATTGAATTACAAAAGAGGTAAGGGGTAATTCTTATAATCCACATAAACCCTAATTAGGGTTCTTCAATTGAAGATTGCAATTGATTCTTGTTCGGGCTAGAATCACAAAGGTATGTTTACTATTTATTATTGATTAATTAATTACATGTTATATGATCTTGTTATAACGCTTCCACATATGCTCTCTTGATGTGTTTGGTTTATTTTATATGATTGTCATGATATCATAATTCCAACAGTGGCATCTAGAGCCGTTATAATGTGTAATTAATTATCGAAACGCATAAAAATTGAATTTTGATTCGTTTAATTACATGTTTTTAGGGTTTTCATATTCCTAACCTTAATTTTTTTTTTATTTGGGTCGTTTGACCTAGTAGTTATTTAGGGTTTTTGGTTTTGATTTTAATATGATTAGAAACCATAGGATGTCATGTAATTGGTTATGCGTTTTAGTAAACGATCTTGGTGCAATATGTCAATTGTTAAGCATAATCCATGAAAAGTGCATGTTTGCATGGATTTTATTTTGTGAAAATTTAAATGGTTTAAATTGGATATATGAATTAATTGTTAAGTTATATCGAAACATGTAAATTTATTAATAGATGTCGAATTGGGGAAGACTCCAATATTAAGTAATCAATTATGTGATATGTGGTATTTGTTTAGTTTTGGCTTACGCAATCGATTTATCGATGTATGTGGTTCTTTTTCCTTTGAAGAAGAAAGCCTTAATTGAATAAATGCATAATACACCTAGACTTGATTATTAATAGGATTATTGAATAAATTTGCATGTGGCTACATGTTTTATACATATTTAATTGTTATGTTATGTATATGTTTATTTGGTTGTTTATTTTTTATTATATATTACTTGTTTTTGTTTATTATTATGTTAGACATGTTTATAAACGAAAAGTGTAATTTTGAATAGAAAAATAATATGGACTAAATAAATAGCGAAATTTTTTTGGTTTTAAGAGTTTAAATTTCAAAGGATTGGTTGATTGATGTTTTCGTACGTAATGGTTAACTAGGCCCGACCGAAGTTTACACACTACAAGATGGGTATAAGGTTGGCTTCGCATTAAATTGTGGCCTTAGATAAACAACATTCTGTCGTAACGCTCATTTGTGTGTAAATTAGACTTACCGAACAACCATTACATGTACACTGTCATCTTAAGGGTGAATTGACCACAATTCCACAATGATTATCCGAAACACTAAGCTTTAGGGTGATGAGTGTCTAAATACTCATCATTTTGTACCAATCTGAACTGCCAAAACATACAAAAACACTCAAATATGCATCATAATACTGAAAATATCTTAGAAATGTGTTTTATATGTTTCAAATGCAAAATAAGCAAAAACAAATGAAAAACGTACAAAGTTTGCATAATTGGCAGTTTCAGTCCCTCAAGTTTCAAAAGTTGTCAAATCTAGTCCCTGGTAAATCAAAACATGAAAAATATCATCAAAGGTCCTTAGGGATTCATAAGTTGTCAAGTTTAGTCTTTAAAGTTAAAAAATTGCAAAATGACAACTTTAGTCCCTCAAGTTTCAAAAATATCAAAATTAGTCCTTAAGGTTTTAAAAAATGGGAAATTAATAAAATAAACCTGGAACTATTCTTAAATGACAAAATTGGTCCTTATGATAACATTTTGAGAAATTACATCTTCAGTCCCTTAAAAATCCAAATTTACATAAATGGTCCCTGGAGTTTGTAAAATTGGCAGAAAAGGTCCCTGGGTTTTAAAAATAAAAATATTACATCTTTGGTCCTTGGAAAATTCATAAAATGCATAAATGGTCCTTATAAGTAGTTTGGGAAAATTGCAAAATCAGTCCTTTAACTTTGCTTAAATTACAAATTTGGTCCTTGTAACAATAAAACCAACCGGACCCTTTTTATTAAACCTAAACCTAATCCTAAGCCTAGTCCAAAACCTTTACCCAAGCCCACCCTTTCCTTTTTGTTTCTGGCCCAAAGCTAAGCCCAGTCCACACCCTTGATTATTTGGAACGGGCGTTAACCGTTTGACCCTCCCAAATACCGCCAAACCACATACAATATTCACCCTCCTCCCTCACCACTGTAAACCAGAAACCAGGTGGTTTTTCCACCACCTCATCACCTTCCACCTCACCCCCTACTCCCCCCTAACCATCCTTTCCACCTCACAGCCATCCCACATCACCATTTAATGCAATTCCCACCCTTTTTTACTCCAAACCATGCCCTGTTCTCTGTTTTTCAACCCACAGCCCCAACTTGTCCTAAAAACATCCCTTTTGTCCCCTGACACCTCCACATCCTTCCAATAATCCTTAATTGCTCACCTTTGGCCCCAAGTTAACGTGGGGACTTTTGGCGCCATTTTTCATTTAAACGGATAGGATTGATTCAGAGAAATGGAGGGTCAAGATTGAAGTGGGATATGTTCAGAGTCACACAAGTAACCCTAATTGGAGCCTATAAAAGAAAGAGAAGCAGAAGCGAAGCCTATCTAGTTTATTTTTCTATAAATGTATGTCGTATAATGCAATTTTAAAATTCTAGTGTAAACCTAAGCTTTTAAGCAGTAAGTTAAGCATCTTTCATGTATTGTAACTCTGTTTGATTAATCAAAGGCAAGTTTCTTTAACTATTTCATCTTATGCAATTTCATTTAAATTTCCAAAAGGCTATTTAGTGTAATTGTTGTTACTGTGAAGTGTGTTGGACTTCTTAGATCACTTAAGCTCCTAGATAGCTTATCTAAGCTATTAGTAATAACTAAAAGCAGTTTAGTAATAAAAAAGCTCAAAAATACAAAAAGTCAAAGAAAGTCAAAGAATCAAATTCTTGGAGATAAGCAATGGAGCAGGGTTGATTTTGGAAGGCCTTGGGTTAGTTAATCTGTGGAGATTATATAGGATTGGAGTTGAGATCTTTGGTTCATGGTTTGAGCAGGAAAGCATCTTGTAAGTCTTTGAAATCTCATAATCTGTCTTTTTACTGTAGCTGTGCTTAATACTTTGCTTTTTCAGTTGTTTTGTGCTTATTCAGTCTTAAGTAGTGATAAGACAACATAAAACTAGTAGCTTGTTTGATGAATTCATTGTTTGCTTAAAAAACTTAGTAAAACAGTCAACAAAGTATAATTAGTATTCTTGTGTAATTGTGGTAATTTTCTTTTTCTAAGTACTTGTTTAGATCTCATATAACATAATAAGTCATTGTGGATCAGTTGCATAAGCTCTTTAAGCATTTTACTACTTAAATCATAAAACAGTCAACCTTAGGTAGTGTTTGGATCAGTGTGATCCTGGGAGTTCTAGTACACCATTGTTGTTGTTCTGTGTTTACATAAGTAACTTGGGATCATATTAGTCTAAGTAAACCATAAAAACCTAGGTTTATTAAAGAAAAAGTCAAAATCTTAGTCTAATCATCTCCACAGTTCACTGTGTGAGATTTGGGACCTCAAACCCACCTCATTAGCTTAAATCTTATAGCTCTAGCTTAATATAGGTATCTTATAGCTTATTATAACTTAATCAATCAGTATCAGTCATTAGAAATCCAAATAAGTCAAAGTTTGTGTTTTCATCACAAAGTCAAAAGTTTGCACCTCAGAATTTTCCAAATATTCAAAGAATTTTCATGATTTATGAGATAAGAGTTAGGACTTGAAACTTGTTGGGTGTAATATTCATCAGCTAGTCTTTAGTTTCCCACCATTGTTTGAATTTTGTGAATTTTATTGTGGACCCCACAAGCCATGGAACACACCTGCAGGGAAAGGGTACTCCCCTGCACCAGCATACCACCACCACACCACCAACTTTGGTGGTGGCTGCAGCCCACCTCAGTGGGATTTAGTAGTTCATTTTTGGCTTCCCTAACCCCCCTCCTACCAGGGAACAAGGTCTGATCCTTGTT
Organism: Artemisia argyi; assembly: GCA_030686995.1. Classification (NCBI taxonomy): domain Eukaryota; kingdom Viridiplantae; phylum Streptophyta; class Magnoliopsida; order Asterales; family Asteraceae; genus Artemisia; species Artemisia argyi. The sequence goes on along the minus strand of CM060704.1, from coordinate 103,032,970 downwards.
TTGACCTAGGAGCAAGTGGACCCCACCTGGATTTGTCCCCAAAGTCTGTCCCAATTCTGTGTCCAAATACCCTACACTGACCACTCAGTGTGTGATCCCTTTTACCAAGCCCCACCCAGAGTTCCCTAATAAGCTATAAGCCCTGGTTATTGGCTTATTTGAAAGCTTGACAGGTGTACTTGAAAGTTCAGGGTTCATTTTGAACCTCCCATCGCTTTTGTGGACCCCACAGAGGTCCAAAATACCACCCTTAGGCCTGTTTGGCTGTCAGGATTGCATAAGTGCTTATTTCATTCCCAATAGCTTATCAGTGATCATTGCTAGTTGTTTTCTGCTTAATTAAGTTTGTTTAGCTTATTTGTACCTAGTTTTACCATTGTGGACCCCACATTCATCCATTTGTGCTTATTTGCCTACTTGGTCAAACTTAGTCAACTGTCTAGGGTAATAAGCACTTACAGTGCTTATTCTTGGTTTCTAAATTAGTTGTTTTTGTAAAAGTTTCATTATTTAAGTATTTAAATAGTTTTATAAAAGAAAAACCAGAAAAAGCCAACTTTAATTATAGTGATAGCTTCTATTTAATAGAAATTATCTATTTAATTTTCATTTCAGCTTATTAATAAGCACATTTCAAATTTTATAATTTTATTAATTTCCTAGTACCTTTAAGTAGTTAAAATAATTTTCTTAGATTTTTCCTAATCTGTTTACTATTTATTAGATTTAAAAGTAGTTTAAATAATTAAATAGGTAATATTAGTAATTAAATAGTTTTCTTTAATTTTAATTAACAATAGTAGAATTTTATATTTTTTCTAAGTTTTATAAAGTAGTTAAGAATTTTAGAAAATAGTTTCATAATTTCCACTGTCCATTTTCTAATTTTCCTATTTAATTTAATTAAATTAGACTTAAATTAATTAATAAGTAACTAATTAGTCAATTAGCTTAAATTTAATTTTTAGCAACTTTTTATAATTTTTTAGGATTCCTGTAATGGTTAAATAGTTTTATAAATTTTATCATAATTTTCTAAGGTAATTTAGTATTACTAGTAATTTAAAATAGTTTAATTAGATTAATTAAGTTAAATAGTTTTTAATTAATAGAAAACTCATAAAAAGACAAAAATATTTATTTTCATTTTTTATACTTTCTTCAAGTTCTTTTTAAGGTTTAGAAATTATTTTTACAAGTTTTTAGTTTAATTTGTAGTATTTATAATTTTTAGTTAAATTAACTTAGGTTTAATTTACTTATTAAATAGTTTTAATTAATTAAATAATATTTAAATATTAAAATAATCAATTTTATAATTTCATTTTCACTTTAAATTTTCTTTTAATTTTAAGTTTTAAAAAGTTTCAATTATACCCCCTGTAGTTTGTAATTTGATAAAACCCACTTTTATCTGTCTGTTATCTGATTTTCTTATTTGTGCTTTTGTGTGTATTTCTGTTATTGTTTATATCATTTCATATTATCCAAATACCAAGTAATCAGTAGTATAATCATCCCTCAAATCATTTTTGTTACTGTCCTCAGTACCACTCATTCTCCTAATCGTTCCAAAATACAATTTCAATCTCGTTGGGATTTAACGACCCGGGGATTTCCCTATATTTCCACGGTCAATAATAACTTGCACTATCTCCCAAGTGGGCCTATCAGCTGCACACTGTTGACTGGTTGGTTTGGGAGGAGTCAAAATTTGGCGCCACTGTTGGGGAGGTTGTTGCGTATTTCAAAACGGTTTAAGTTTAGTGCTTTTCAAAAACCCTCCTGTACAAATATCACCACTTTGTAAATTTTTGAGAAAATCAAAATCATATCTGAAAAAGTTCATTAACATTTCTCCTGAAGTGTTAACAACACCAAACAAATCATAAACAACAAAACAAACTGTGAAGTTAAATTACTTCGTTATCTTTACGATTACAACCTATACAGTTGGTTTAAGGTAAGTTCTGACATTAAATTTCGAACTTAAGAGGGATCCATTTATTTCCTCCCGCCAGCCTGCGAGTAATCTTAAAGGAACGATTTCGGTTAACGAATCAGTTCCAAAAATATTGTCCAAGTTTTTTCACCCATACACGAAAAGCCAAAAACATTGTACTGTAAATATAATTACATAAAAGTTTACCACCGAAAACCTAGGTAGAACACCTACCAACTGGGGGTGTGAACATAATAAGTTCCCAAACTCAAGATTTAAAACTTGCCATTGTATCCTTGTGAATAGTGTACCTTTTTTAAAGGAGCTGTTCATTTGTGATTATTGGATTCAAGTTCACTGTCGTTTTGCCTCTGTCTTGTTTTGATTGATACCGTTTTTAGTGCATGCGCACTCGTTCGCAAACAAAGCGTAATAAAGAGAAAAAAAACGTAACTAAGTTACGTACTGTTGAAGAAAAACAACCATAAAAAATGAACGACGAGCCCCCATTCCCTCCCAAGGAGGAACCAGTTCCTGACACCCGAACAATGGAGGAACTGTGTCAACCTACCATGCAAGGGAGGGGTGGACCCATTGCACCACTCACTATTGGAGCCACGGATTTTGGATTAAAACAACACATGATACAACAGATCCAGAATACGTGCCAGTTCCACGGATTGCCGGGTGAAGATGCTAAAAAACATCTAGACAAATTTTTAACTGTCACCCAGAGCATGAAACAAAATGGCGTCACCGACGACGGCCTACGTTTGTACCTTTTTCCCTATTCCCTCACTCATCATGCGACTTCATGGTTCGATCGACTTCCAAAGAATTCGATCCACACTTTTGATGAGATGATCACTAAATTTCTGGCCAAATACTTTCCACCATCTATGGTCACAAAGCTGAGGAATGATATCAGCAACTTCAGACAGCTTCCCGAAGAGTCCTTATTTGAGGCATGGGAACGCTACAAACTTGCAATTGATCGGTGTCCTAATCACAACATGCTTCTTGTCACCATTATTGATACCTTTTATAATGGTTTGACACTCCGTCATCGTGACACCATCAATGCTGCTGCTGGGGGCACCTTTATGAAAAGGACCCCTGAAGAGTGCTATGACTTAATTGAAAACATGACTGCCCATCATAATTTTTAGGACTCCTCTGCTGAGAGGAACGACTCATTTAAGTCAGTCACTCCGGCAAGCAATGAAATATCCATCCTAGCTAAAAAACTGGATGATTTGTCTACTGCAGTTTTGCGTATCCATCAGACAAATCATAATCAGGTCAAAGCTGTTAACCCAAGTTGTGAAACTTGCGGTGGTCCACATCCTTACACAGAGTGCCCAGCCTCCGGTGGCTCAGCTCGTGAAAACGTGTATGCAGCTCAAGGGTCCTATAATACGGGAGGTAATTCTTACCAACCGCAAGGAGATCGAAACCTTTTGAGCTACCGATCTAATAACTACATCGGACCACCAGGGTTTAATCAGTCCCAGAACCAAAATGGTCAAAACAGAAACCAGAACTTTAACCAGAATCAGAACCAGAACCGAATGAACCAAGGTTATAACAACCAAGGGAATTTCAACCCTGGTCAAAACCAGGTTCAACAAAATCAGAACCAAGGGAATTATAACCGAAATCAAGGTCAGAACAATTACCCTCAGGGTAATTTTCAACAACAAAACCACTTCCAGGGTAATAACAACCAGCAACATGGGAATTTCCAGAACAATCGGGCTCAAAATTTTCCAAACCAAAATCAAGCCATTGTTCCAACTGGACCATCACATGATGAGTTATTAAAACAGTTTATGAAATCCTAAGAAGAACTGAACAAAATGCTGGTTAATCAAATATCTAATTTGCAGAAGTCTTTAAATGATCGACCCTCGGGCTCAGGTACTACTTTACCTAGCAACACGATCGCTAATCCGAGGGGCGATGTAAAGGCGATCACCACAAGAAGTGGAGTTTCTTATCAAGGACCTACAGCTCCTTCTACCTCTTCTCCTATCCCTGTAGAGGAATGTGAAACTGAGGATACTACGGATACAGTACTTCCTAATAATAACGGAGGTACCAATGACATCCCTCCTCCAGTTATCCCGGTCCCGACTCCCCCTAAAAGAGTCGTGTTTGAAACTACCGAAGGTCCTGTTGAAAATCCAAAAGCCAACCCAAAACCAACAATTCCATATCCCTCACGATTGCAAGACCAGAAGCTCCGTGACAAAGCTAATCATCAGATGGAAAAAAAATTTCAAATTTTCCAAGAACTACACTTCGATATTAGTTTCGCGGATGCTCTTCTTTTAATGCCCAAATTCGCATCGACAATAAAAAACCTGTTGAGCAATAAAGAAAAACTGTTTGAGATGGCACGAACTCCACTCAATGAGAACTGCTCTGCAGTTCTGTTGAAACAGCTTCCCGAAAAGCTAGGAGACCCCGGGAGATTTCTAATACCATGTATTTTCCCGGGGATGGTTGAATGTTTTGCCTTGGCCGATCTTGGTGCAAGCATCAACTTAATGCCCCACTCAGTTTGGAAAAAGCTCTCTCTTCAGGCACTTAGTCCCACATGCATGACTCTCGAGCTTGCAGACCGTTCAATTTCACGTCCCCTTGGTATTGCCGAGGACGTATTTGTGAGAGTGGGAAAGTTCCATTTTCCGGCAGACTTTGTCGTTGTTGATTTCGATGCAGATCCAAGAGTTCCTCTCATTCTTGGGAGGGGATTCTTAAGAACGGGACGTGCATTAATCGATGTTTTCGATGAGGAAATCACGTTACGAGTTGGCAATGAAGCGATAACGTTCAACCTTGATCAAACCTCGAGATACTCCTCGAATTATGATGCTGAATCGGTCAACCAAATTGATGTTATTGACATTGCATTATGCTCAGGAATTCCTTAGATTCGCTGATAATTCTCTGAGTGGCAATCCCACTACTTCTACTGATCCCATAATCGCTAATTCTTCTCCTTCCCTCACTCCGTTTGAGGGAAGTGATTTCGTCCTTGAGGAATTAGAGGCCTTTCTCAAAAGTGATTCAGTTCCCGAAGGAATTGATAACCAAGAGATTGACCCGGAGAGGGATATACTTCTCCTTGAGAAGTTATTGAACAAAGATCCTTCTCCCATTCCTGTTCTACCTCCACAACTTCATAAGGCGGAAGTCAAATATGTTGAGAAAAATGATGATTTCCCCGAGGTTGAACTTAAGGACCTGCCTCCTCATCTAGAATATGCATTCTTGGAAGGTAACGATAAGTTACCAGTCATTATTGCAAAAGACTTAAAGGATGAGGAGAAAACCGCGCTGCTTAAGGTTTTAAAGTCCCACAAGCAAGCAATTGCTTGGAAGCTTTCAGATATAAAGGGTATTAACCCGGATTTTTGTACACACAAAATCCTAATGGAAGAGGACTTTAAACCTGCCGTGCAGCATCAAAGAAGGGTAAATCCAAAAATCCACGAAGTTATTAAGCCAGAAGTTATCAAACTTCTTGATGCGGGATTGATTTACCCTATATCAGATAGTCCTTGGGTTAGCCCAATACATTATGTTCCAAAAAAGGGTGGCATTACGGTTATCACAAATGAGGACAATGAGTTGATACCAACTCGTTTAGTTATAGGGTGGCGAGTATGTATCGATTACAGAAAGCTTAACGAAGCCACCCGCAAAGACCATTTTCCTCTGCCCTTTATGGATCAAATGCTCGAAAGACTAGCGGGGAATGAGTATTATTGCTTCCTCGACGGCTTCTCGGGTTACTTCCAGATTCCCATTGATCCACAGGATCAAGATAAGACTACCTTCACATGCCCTTACGGGACATTTGCCTATCGCCGCATGCATTTTGGGTTATGCAATGCTCCAGGCACTTTCCAGAGGTGCATAATGGCTATTTTCCATGACATGATCGGAAAAACCATGGAGGTATTCATGGATGACTTCTCAGTCATCGGGAATTCTTTCGACTCATGCCTCTCCCATTTAGAAAAAATGCTTCAACGTTGTGAAAACACTAATCTTTGTCTAAACTGGGAGAAGAGCCATTTTATGGTTAAGGAGGGCATTGTCCTCGGCCATAAAATTTCAAAAAGTGGGATTGAGGTCGATAAAGCCAAAATCGATGTTATTGCTAAACTGCCTCATCCCACCACTGTTAAAGGAATAAGGAGTTTCCTCGGCCATGCCGGGTTCTATCGGAGATTCATACAGGATTTTTCCAAAATAGCCCGACCTATGACTCATCTTCTTGAAAAGGATGCTTCTTTCATCTTTTCCCCCGAGAGCATCGAAGCTTTTTCTACTTTAAAGAAAAGGCTCATCGAAGCACCAATCCTTGTTGCCCCCAACTGGGACTTACCCTTTGAACTTATGTGCGATGCTAACGATTATGCTATTGGTGCAGTTCTGGGGCAACGCAAAACCAAACATTTCCAGCCAATACACTACGCAAGTAAGACCATGAATGAGGCTCAAACACACTATACCACCACAGAAAAAGAATTATTAGCTGTGGTATATGCCTTTGAAAAATTTCGGTCTTACTTAATCTTAACCAAAAGTGTGGTGTATACGGACCATTCGGCTCTGAAATACATGTTCACTAAACAGGATGCAAAGCCAAGACTGCTCCGTTTGGTCCTGCTCCTTCAGGAATTCGATATTCTCATAAGAGATAAAAAAGGAGCAGAGAACCTTGTAGCTGATCACTTGTCCCGGTTAGAAAATCCTCATCAGGATATTCTCGAGAGAAAAGAAATTAATGAAACTTTTCCTCTGGAGACTCTAAATCTAATCTCTACTCGGGATGATACCACTACCCCATGGTTTGCCGATTTTGCAAATTACCGTGCGGGAAATTTCGTTGTGAAAGGGATGTCGTCCCAACAGAAAAGAAAATTCTTTAAAGATGTAAAACATTACTTCTGGGGCGACCCCTACTTGTTCAAAATATGTGCGGATCAAGTCATCCGACGGTGTGTCCATGGCCAAGAAGCCATGGAAATTCTTAAAGCTTGTCATGATGGACCCACGGGGGGACATCATAACCCAAACTACACCGCCAAAAAGGTGTTTGATTCAGGATTCTTTTGGCCCACGATCTATAAAGACGCCCATGAACTTATCAAAACCTGTGAGGCTTGCCAGCGTCACGGGAATATTTCCAAAAAGAATGAGATGCCGCAAAACGCCATCCAAGTCTGTGAAATATTTGATATGTGGGGCATTGATTTTATGGGGCCATTCCCGTCTTCACGAGGGAATAAATACATACTCGTGGCTGTCGACTATCTGTCAAAATGGGTTGAAGCAAAAGCTTTACCCACCAATGATGCCCGAGTAGTCGTTAAATTTTTAAAGTCTCTCTTTGCCAGATTCGGGACTCCTCGTGCCATTATCAGTGATCGTGGCACTCACTTCTGCAATGAACAATTTGCAAGAGTGATGCTGAAATATGTTGTAACTCACCGTCTTTCTACAGCATACCACCCACAAACAAGTGGGCAGGTGGAGGTCTCAAATCGGGGTATTAAGAGAATTCTGGAGAGGACGGTTGGTGAAAACCGTGCCTCCTGGTCGGATAAGCTGGACGATGCATTATGGGCTTTCTGCACTGCTTACAAAACACCCATCGGGTGTACTCCATATAAGCTAGTGTACGGGAAAGCATGTCATCTTCCGATCGAATTAGAACATAAGGCCGATTGGGCCTTAAAACATGCAAATTTCGACCTTCAGACAGCGGGTGACCACCGTAAAGTTCAACTAAACGAACTAAATGAATTACTTGATCAAGCTTACGAAAATTCTTTAATCTATAAAGAAAAGACTAAGAAGATACATGACTCTAAAATTAAGAACTGCGTTTTCAACGTTGGTGATAGAGTTCTTCTTTTCAATTCAAGATTAAAAATTTTCTCGGGTAAACTAAAAACCCGTTGGTCTGGACCATTTACAATAGCAAAAGTATACCCATATGGAACTGTTGAGTTATTGCAACCCGACCGTCCCAATTTTAAAGTAAATGGTCATCGGTTAAAACACTATTTTGGAGGGGACATACAACCAATGGTTGTCCCGGATCTCCAAACTTACCCCATGGACCAATAAATTCGGGGTCGAGTCAAGCTAGCGACTCGGTAAACAAAAATAGTAGCTTCCCCAAGGACAATTTAATTCGGGGTCGAGTCAAGCTAGCGACTCGGTTAACAAAAACAGTAGCTTCCCCAAGGACAATTTAATTCGGGGTCGAGTCAAGCTAGCGACTCGGTAATCAAAAACAGTAGCAATATGGGTTTTCACCCATATTTCTGTCTTCTCATCCCTTTCTACCACCCTAGTGTGGGGGAGACGAACCACATGTTGTACATATGTATAAATTTTTTCAAAAAAAAAAATAGTTAAACTTTGTATGTAAATAAACTAAAATAAAAGGTTAAAAGTATTACCTTCTTACGTTCTAAGTCTTGGTGGGACACCAAGTACTTTGAATATTGAGGGCAATATTCAGTTCTACGTGTGGGGGAGAGTTCTCACGAATTCAAAACACATGTTCCATCAAGAACCCCCATTTGATCAAAATTACCAGTTTTTTCACACTTAGAAATGCAAATAATGGTTATCAATCCACCATGTCTAACCCACAAAAGGATTGGCTAGTCCAGGAGCAAACGGCTCTTGGTAAAGACATCTCAAAACCGTTGATGGCTTGCAATTTGCCCAAAATTGTATGGTTCCTCAACTCCCCATATCCCATAAAGCGAATGAGTTGGCTAGCCCGCAAGATTATGGCTTGTGGTAAAGGCCGTGGAAAAACCATAATTGGTAATCAGCTCACCAAGATGTTGACTATTCCATCAAGAGTTGGCTAGTCCAGAAACAAACGGCTTTTGGTAAAGACAAATCAAATCCGTTGACAGCTGGTGATTTGCTCAAAATCACACGGTTATCAGGTGTACCACAGTTCTTACATCTGGCTACTCCAGAAGTGATGGCTTTTGGTAAAGAGTAAAAATCCATTAATTTTTTCTCAAAAGATTGCTAGGGACTAGCAATAGTTTAGTGTGAGAGATTGATGAGTGTCTAAATACTCATCATTTTATACCAATCTGAACTGCCAAAACATACAAAAATACTCAAATATGCATCATAATACTGAAAATATCTTAGAAATGTGTTTTATATGTTTCAAATGCAAAATAAGCAAAAACAAATGAAAAACGTACAAAGTTTGCATAATTGGCAGTTTCAGTCCCTCAAGTTTCAAAAGTTGTCAAATCTAGTCCCTGGTAAATCAAAACATGAAAAATATCATCAAAGGTCCTTAGGGATTCATAAGTTGTCAAGTTTAGTCCTTTAAAGTTAAAAACTTGTAAAATGACAACTTTAGTTCCTCAAGTTTCAAAAATGTCAAAATTAATCCTTAAGGTTTTAAAAAATAGGAAATTAATAAAATAAACCTAGAACTATTCTTAAATGACAAAATTGGTCCTTATGATAACATTTTGAGAAATTACATCTTCAGTCCCTTAAAAATCCAAATTTACATAAATGGTCCCTGGAGTTTGTGAAATTGGCAGAAAAGGTCCCTGGGTTTTAAAAATAAAAATATTACATCTTTGGTCCTTGGAATATTCATAAAATGCATAAATGATCCTTATAAGTAGTTTGGGAAAATTGCAAAATCAGTCCTTTAACTTTGCTCAAATTACAAATTTGGTCCTTGTAACAATAAAACCAACCGGACCCTTTTTATTAAACCTAAACCTAATCCTAAGCCTAGTCCAAAACCTTTACCCAAGCCCACCCTTTCCTTTTTGTTTCTGGCCCAAAGCTAAGCCCAGTCCACACCCTTGATTATTTGGAACGGGCGTTGACCCGTTTGACCCTCCCAAATACCGCCAAACCACACACATTATTCACCCTCCTCCCTCACCACTGTAAACCAGAAACCAGGTGGTTTTTCCACCACCTCATCACCTTCCACCTCACCCCCTACTCCCCCCTAACCATCCTTTCCACCTCACAGCCATCCCACATCACCATTTATTGCAATTCCCACCCCTTTTCACTCCAAACCATGCCATGTTCTCTGTTTTTCAACCCACAACCCCAACTTGTCCTAAAAACATCCCTTTTGTCCCCTGACACCTCCACATCCTTCCAATAATCCTTAATTGCTCACATTTGGCCCCAAGTTAACGTGGGGACTTTTGGCGCCATTTTTCATTTAAACGGATAGGATTGATTCAGAGAAATGGAGTGTCAAGATTGAAGTGGGATATATTCAGAGTCACACAAGGAACCCTAATTGGAGCCTATAAAAGAAAGAGAAGCAGAAGAGAAGCCTATCTAGTTTATTTTTCTATAAATGTATGTCGTATAATGCAATTTTAAAATTCTAGTGTAAACCTAAGCTTTTAAGCAGTAAGTTAAGCATCTTTCATGTATTGTAACTCTGTTTGATTAATCAAAGGCAAGTTTCTTTAACTATTTCATCTTATGCAATTTCATTTAAATTTCCAAAAGGCTATTTAGTGTAATTGTTGTTACTATGAAGTGTGTTGGACTTCTTAGATCACTTAAGCTCCTAGATAGCTTATCTAAGCTATTAGTAATAACTAAAAGCAGTTTAGTAATAAAAAAGCTCAAAAATACAAAAAGTCAAAGAAAGTCAAAGAATCAAATTCTTGGAGATAAGCAATGGAGCAGGGTTGATTTTGGAAGGCCTTGGGTTAGTTAATCTGTGGAGATTATATAGGATTGGAGTTGAGATCTTTGGTTCATGGTTTGAGCAGGAAAGCATCTTGTAAGTCTTTGAAATCTCATAATCTGTCTTTTTACTGTAGCTGTGCTTAATACTTTGCTTTTTTAGTTGTTTTGTGCTTATTCAGTCTTAAGTAGTGATAAGACAACATAAAACTAGTAGCTTGTTTGATGAATTCATTGTTTGCTTAAAAAACTTAGTAAAACAGTCAACAAAGTATAATTAGTATTCTTGTGTAATTGTGGTAATTTTCTGTTTCTAAGTACTTGTTTAGATCTCATATAACATAATAAGTCATTGTGGATCAGTTGCATAAGCTCTTTAAGCATTTTACTACTTAAATCATAAAACAGTCAACCTTAGGTAGTGTTTGGATCAGTGTGATCCTGGGAGTTCTAGTACACCATTGTTATTGTTCTGTGTTTACATAAGTAACTTGGGATCATATTAGTCTAAGTAAACCATAAAAACCTAGGTTTATTAAAGAAAAAGTCAAAATATTAGTCTAATCATCTCCACAGTTCACTGTGTGAGATTTGGGACCTCAAACCCACCTCATTAGCTTAAATCTTATAGCTCTAGCTTAATATAGGTATCTTATAGCTTATTATAACTTAATCAATCAGTATCAGTCATTAGAAATCCAAATAAGTCAAAGTTTGTGTTTTCATCACAAAGTCAAAAGTTTGCACCTCAGAATTTTCCAAATATTCAAAGAATTTTCATGATTTATGATATAAGAGTTAGGACTTGAAACTTGTTGGGTGTAATATTCATCAGCTAGTCTTTAGTTTCCCACCATTGTTTGAATTTTGTGAATTTTATTGTGGACCCCACAAGCCATGGAACACACCTGCAGGGAAAGGGTACTCCCCTGCACCAGCATACCACCACCACACCACCAACTTTGGTGGTGGCTGCAGCCCACCTCAGTGGGATCTAGTAGTTCATTTTTGGTTTCCCTAACCCCCCTCCTACCAGGGAACAAGGTCTGATCCTTGTTTTGACCTAGGAGCAAGTGGACCCCACCTGGATTTGTCCCCAAAGTCTGTCCCAATTCTGTGTCCAAATACCCTACACTGACCACTCAGTGTGTGATCCCTTTTACCAAGCCCCACCCAGAGTTCCCTAATAAGCCAAAAGCCCTGATTATTGGCTTATTTGAAAGCTTGACAGGTGTACTTGAAAGTTCAGGGTTCATTTTGAACCTCCCATCGCTTTTGTGGACCCCACAGAGGTCCAAAATACCACCCTCAGGCCTGTTTGGCTGTCAGGATTGCATAAGTGCTTATTTCATTCCCAATAGCTTATCAGTGATCATTGCTAGTTGTTTTCTGCTTAATTAAGTTTGTTTAGCTTATTTGTACCTAGTTTTACCATTGTGGACCCCACATTCAGCCATTTGTGCTTATTTGCCTACTTGGTCAAACTTAGTCAACTGTCTAGGGTAATAAGCACTTACAGTGCTTATTCTTGGTTTCTAAATTAGTTGTTTTTGTAAAAGTTTCATTATTTAAGTATCTAAATAGTTTTATAAAAGAAAAACTAGAAAAAGCCAACTTTAATTATAGTGATAGCTTCTATTTAATAGAAATTATCTATTTAATTTTCATTTCAGCTTATTAATAAGCACATTTCAAATTTTATAATTTTATTAATTTCCTAGTACCTTTAAGTAGTTAAAATAATTTTCTTAGATTTTTCCTAATCTGTTTACTATTTATTAGATTTAAAAGTAGTTTAAATAATTAAATAGGTAATATTAGTAATTAAATAGTTTTCTTTAATTTTAATTAACAACAGTAGAATTTTATATTTTTTCTAAGTTTTATAAAGTAGTTAAGACTTTTAGAAAATAGTTTCATAATTTCCACTATCCATTTTCTAATTTTCCTATTTAATTTAATTAAATTAGACTTAAATTAATTAATAAGTAATTAATTAGTCAATTAGCTTAAATATAATTTTTAGCAACGTTTTTTAATTTTTTAGGATTCCGGTAATGGTTAAATAGTTTTATAAATTTTATCATAATTTTCTAATGTAATTTAGTATTAATAGTAATTTAAAATAGTTTAATTAGATTAATTAAGTTAAATAGTTTTTAATTAATAGAAAACTCATAAAAAGACAAAAATATTTATTTTCATTTTTTATACTTTCTTCAAGTTCTTTTTAAGGTTTAGAAATTATTTTTACAAGTTTTTAGTTTAATTTGTAGTATTTATAATTTTTAGTTAAATTAACTTAGGTTTAATTTACTTATTAAATAGTTTTAATTAATAAAATAATATTTAAATATTAAAATAATCAATTTTATAATTTTATTTTCACTTTAAATTTTCTTTTAATTTTAAGTTTTAAAAAGTTTCAATTATACCCCCTGTAGTTTGTAATTTGATAAAACCCACTTTTATCTGTCTGTTATCTGATTTTCTTATTTGTGCTTTTGTGTGTATATCTGTTATTGTTTATATCATTTCATATTATCCAAATACCAAGTAATTAGTAGTATAATCATCCCTCAAATCATTTTTGTTACTGTCCTCAGTACCACTCATTCTCCTAATCGTTCCAAAATACAATTTCAATCTCGCTGGGATTTAACGACCCGGGGATTTACCTATATTTCCACGGTCAATAATAACTTGCACTTTCTCCCAGGTGGGCCTATCAGCTGCACACGGTTGACTGGTTGGTTTGGGAGGAGTCATAGGGCTTATGCAAAAGTACGATATAGTGGACTATAATTGTTGGTAATTCTTTAATTGGTGAACCCGATACCTCAATCAAAACTTTGCAATTTTACTCTTAGTGAATTGGTAATAAAATTGTTTTATAAAACCAATGTTATGAAGTTTTATGCATGCTTCTTCATACATTATTTTGATTACACATTAAAATTTAATACCCTTATAAAATTAAGTCAAATGACATCTAATTAAGAACACTTGAAGTTGTAATTTACGTCATGTGAGAACTTGGCGAGATTGCAATGGAGAGGTAAATTTTGTAATTTCATTGCTAGCAGATCAACTGATGTAATGGATTTATGAGTTTGCAGTTTTTAAGTTAGACGACTTAAATTGAGTAGGAAGTGTGATCTTGGACTCAAGGCATTAAGATGGGGATCAAACATGCTTACATTACAAAAGTTTTGTGATTGTAAATCCCATAATGATCTAGGAATTGCAATATGATATTGGCAATTATTGTTCGACAATTACCTTGTTGAATACTATCATTACTAGCAGATCAACTGATGTAATGGTACTATGTCAATTAGGATCCTAGCTTTAAGAAAATACTATGGTTTATATGATTATTTACCAATGGGTATTTTATTTTCTTAAAGATCTAATTATCGAAAATACTGAAAATTGAATTTTTGTAATTCGTTTTAATGTATTAATGCAACGTTCAAACCGTAAACGCACTTTGGGCTTTGATAAATTGATCTCGTTCTGTTTTCAAAAAAATGTTTGATTAAGAATAATTTACTTAAAAGACAAAAGAAGTCTCCTTTCTATGAAAGAAGAGTGAGACACAACCATATTCCTTTTCATGAATGAGAAAGGATAATAGGAACATTAGATATGTCTAAATTCTAATTTAACTCATAGCAAATTTTTAATAGTTAAGAAAATTGTGAATATTTTCCATAGGGATTTCATCATCCTCAATCGGTGATTCAATTCTTAGTAACAAATATGATATTTGGTTAACAGAAGATTATGTATGGCATTTTATGAGTTATTATAATTAGAAGCTAGACTAATTACCGCAAAATGTTTAAAGACAAACTAGTTGTTTTGACTATTTAAAAGGTGCTACATACATTGTAGGATGGTAGACCTATTAAGGAAGAAATTGCATGCCCAATTTTTCAAGTTTATTGCATTTGGTGGATAGTCCATCATTTACGTAGTAGAATACACTATTTAGTACATAAGTAATTGTTACATATGGACATTCAAAAGTGTAGGAAAGTTAAAAGCACACTATTTTCTTTCACTGGATATGAAACATTTACAATGTTGTCAAATTCAGTGGGAGTATTGTGTACTTTTTACTGAATAAGGAATTATTGTAGTGATCTTTAATTCAGTGGGAGTTACAAGCTTTGACATCTTGGTAGCTAAAGATAATTACTTTCCAAATGTTGACACTCATACTTTTAAGGATAGTCTTGTACGTTTCCTTACTAGACATTGTTGTTCTATAACTACTTGTTATGCTAAAATCTATTACACAATCATATTGATCACATAAACAAATGCATGGCGTGTTGTTTATCAACAATATGATGTTGTTCCATGCACAAGTGGGAGAAATGTTATCTTTAATGTGTGCAAGAAACAACTCATAAAGATATGATTTAATGGATTCTCTTGACTACAAGGTAAGAGAATAACATTCTAATATGAATTATACTAATCTAATTCAAGAAAAACTTGGTGTTACAATTTATGTTATGTGAGAGCTTAGCTAGATTGCAACAACAAGGTGAATTTTATATTTTCATTACTAGCAGATCAACTGATGTAATTGAACTATGAGAATTTGCAGTTTCTAAATTAGATACCTATTAGAATATGTGTCAATATGATATCAAGACTACTTTAATTTGTATATTTATGAATTCTTGGAATGACATAAATTAATAAAGTAATCTAATGCTACTTCAATCTGAATATTTATGTGTTCTTGGAATGACATAAATAAATAAAGAAATAATGTTACTTACATTATCATGAAGTAATAAATTAACTTGAAATTACTAATGAAACCAAAAGATGGTATTCATAATTATTTTAGTTAAGCATGTTTATGTTTCATTGTAAAGATATAAACATAAAGTCTTTTAATTGTTACAAGACTTATTATAATAAAGTAAGATGTTATCTTGTTATGTTTTTTAATTAAGACATAAACATGAGGTCATTAAATTGTTAAATGACTTATAACGTATAGTGGGATTATAACAGTTTATGTTTTCTTGTAAAGACATGGACATGAAGTGACTTTGTCAAAAGTACTTGTGTTATAAAGCATGTAATTGGCTTGAAAATTATTATACCATTAAAATGAATTAGTTGGTAAATAGACAAGTCAAAAGGAATATGGTTATCTTAAATATTGTTAGATTGTCTTACAATATTAATACTAACGAAATATCAAATGTTTATGGTATGTTCAGTTAGGAAAATCAAACTCTTGTTATATTGTTTGATTAAAGATAACTATGATTTCTTTTCTTCCAAAAGTTGTCAAGGTTAAAATATTGAGTATGGCTTGGACATATTTAATAAAACTCTAACCTAGAAGATTAATAAGACATCATCATATGATAGAATGTGATGAATGTGATGAATTACATTAAGCCTTAAATTGAAGTTCTAAATTTTTTTAACTGCTTATGAAAAGGTTATTAACAAAGTAAAGTCAGGAACAGTCAATAAGTATTTGTAATATCCCAAAAGAGAACATTGTATTGTTGCTTTATTTGCTAAGTATTTAAAGATAGTTTTTAAATTACTAAAAGCAAGTGGGAGTTTTGATCTTTAAAAGATAAAATTACAATATACATAATCTTCTAAAAATACACTAGTAAATATCATGATGAAGTTTGACATTTGAATGTTAAATCTCAACATGATAATAAAGTTTGACATTTAAATGTTAAATCTCAAGATGATGAAATTATCATTCATAGAATAGTAATATATCTCAGATATTTGATTAATATGCTGAGGGCTATGATTTATAGGATTATTGTAAACCTGATAATCATTATGATACATTATCAAATATGTAATTGGGTAAACTATACATGATATGAATGATTAAGATGCTGTCCATAAAGATAATCAATTTTAGAAATGTGGTTTATCTTAATAGTTAGACTAGAAAATGAAGATGAGTTTCTTCAAAGATAAGGTAACCCTTGTGGTTTAAATCTTTATATAGAAATCGTATGGACAATATTGTGCACGTATTTAATGCATGTTTTATGACAAGATTATTAATCACATTTAAGCAATTAACTGTGATTGAATATTCTTTTCTAAATACATTAAATATATAAAGATTATGATTGTCATATTTATGAAATTGACAATAAAATATCAAAACTCTTTCTTGAGTGATTACTTGAGCGAGGACGATAAGTAATCAAGAGGAGTTTATGAATTCAAATAAATCTTTAGAAGTGTGCAAAGTGCAATAATCCATGGATGGATAAATGCATGCATCTAGAAGATTACTCTTATGTTTAATTATTAAATTCATGTTTTGATTTATAATTGAAATAAGATAATTTCTAAGTATTCCTAAAAGCTAGTGGGAGTATTATGTTTAATTTCTTAAATCATATATGTTGTGGAACATATAAAAGTAACATTCCATATAAGTTAAAAGTTAACTCTAAGTTTGGAATGAAACTTTATTTGAAAGATTTAGGAAATAAGACATACAACCTTAAATGAATGTTTATTGTTGAAACATGTGCGGTAAATGAATCTAATATAACATGATATATCATTTAGAAAGTCTAAATGGATATGTATAACATGGATAAAATCTAAGTATGACTCAAAGATTTTTCATGAACATCATATTTTGTTGTATCATCCTTGATTACTAGATGATTTGGCAATATTAATATCTAATTAAAAGGTTATTAGATAACTCGTGTAATATACTAAAAGAATATGTTTGATTATAGAATCACATCCTAAATCTGGAACAGCTTCCAAATTCTATAGATGAATAATTTTTCAATTGTTGTGAAAATTGTCATAGCTAACAAACTTGAAAGTTTGAAGGGCATCAAACATTACACTGTAGATATTATTGTTTACGAGAATGTTTAAGAGCATATTGTTGTTTGCATACAATGATGCTAATGAAATTGAAATGACAATTAATACTAGTTATGGAAAGGATTTCATCCTTGGCTATTACTAGTTATACTTAATAAAGCATAAGTTGCATTATACATTAAAAGAATAAGAATACTTTAAACTTTAAAATGTTTGGAAGTTTGATTATCATAAATTGGTGGTTAAGGATGTCACACATTTATGAAACATTATAAGGTATTATCAAAATAGTTGAGTATGCGTATACAAGAACTTCAATATTTGAATTCTTGGAATAAGTATTCTCAAAATCCCAAAAGATTAAAAGTTGGATGAATTATGCTTGTCAACAAGTATGAATGTCATTACTTGAGACATAATTCATCAACAAGAGTTATCATGCATTGATCTATTTAGTATTTGGATAAAGGATGTTAAACAATTATTATAAATTTAAATACATGGTATGTTTAATTTATAATATATTGTATCCTATATTTGTATGTTTAATCCATGAATAAATGTTATTCTAAATTGTCCGTTGTCAGTTAATAATATGGGAATATTATTAAATCAAGACAAATCTGAAGGTTGGTATAATATACTTAAAGTATATTGATGCGTAGTCATGCCATTTCAGATGATATTCAATGATACCGAATATAGGACTTATCCCAACTATATGATGTTACTTTATGGATTTTGTCATTAAGTAAATCCTGAGAAGTTATCCTTAGACTTGAGATGCAAGATAAGTGTCATGAATGTAGTGCATTTTTGTGGAACAACTTAACGTTATACGTAACTGGTAGTCATAAGGGTTGTTTTCGAAAGTGTTACAAAGTTTGTGGGTTTTGCTTGTAGTCAAGTGATGAGTGCTCAAACACTCATCATTTTTGTCGTATTTAAACTGCCAAAACATACAAAAACAATCGAAAAGTCATCAAAATACTGAAATTATCCCAGAGATTGTGTTTTATGTGTTTTAAAAGCAAAATGAGCAAAAACAAATGAAAAATGATCAAAGTTTGCAATATCGGCAGTTTCAGTCCCCCGAGTTTCAAAAATTGTCAAAAATAGTCTCTATGCATTTATTTTTGAAAGAAAAGTCATCCCAAGTCTTTTGAAAGTTAAAAATGAAAAAACATAATACTTGGGTCTTAAGTTTCAAAAATTACATCTTTGGTCCCTCAAATTTCAAATCTAACAAAAATGGTCCCTGGGAATTTTGGAAAATAAAAAAAATTAAATTTAGTCCTTGGAATAAGAAAGCTTGGCAATATTGGTCCTTGGTGATACTTTGGGAGAATTACAACTCAGGTCCCTTATGTTTGGTTGAATTGCATTTTTGATCCTTGTTATATCAAATACCAAACGGACCCTTGGCTGTTACTTAAACCCCAAACCAAACCCAAATAAAAAAACCAAACCCAAATAAAAAAACCAAATCCAACACCCTTATCACACCAAGCCCAACTCCACCCCTTGGCCCATCTCACTCACCAGCCCACCTCCCCTTAAAAATAATACTCCACCGTTTTTATTTCATCCCAGTCAAACACCCAAAGTCAAACCTCCCTTTCTCCCCTCCACAAGCAACATGCACCATTCCCCCCTCCTCACCTCCAAATAAAGCTCACCACTTCTTGTTCCCCCTCCTCAACTAAGCTCCAAAGAGCATTTATTACCCCCAAACCCCTCCAAGCAAACCCCAACTGCCACTTTGACAATATTGGCGCCAAAACCTCTTTGAATGGCCAGGATTATTCCCACCCAATCCAATGGGTGGGATTTGCTCAGTAAGGTGCAGGGAAGCCAAGAGAATCAATAATTTAAAGAAAAAGAGGGCAGAGGAGAGAAGGAGAGATTATTAGTATATATATATAGTCCTTGTAAGCCTGGAGGGCATCTAGACTAGTAATTTAGCTTTAATTAAGTTGTATTTTTCTTAAAATGTACTCTTTTTATCAAGTAATGAAAGTTCATGTTTTAAATTACTTCATGTTTCAGTTTTACAAATTTCACTAATTTACTCAAATTGTCATCTCAAGTTATAAATTAATATAAGCTCATTTAGGTTCAACAGTTAAGTTCAAAAGCTTATTAAGCTTTTGAATCAGCTTCAAACTCAGTTCTACAAATATTGCTAAAAATATGTGTGTGTATATATATATATATATATATATATATATATATATATATATATATATATATATATATATATATATATATAATAAAAATGAGTGTTAATGGAGGATCAAGCTTGAAGCAGGGTTAGAATGGATGGTTTCATGGTTTAGTGTCTCAGGTGAGACTTTAGGAAAGGTCTTGATTGCATGTTCTGAGCTTAGGCATTCTTGTAAGCTATTTTCCAATTTTTAAGCCAATCTACTGTAGCTCAGCTTATATACTTGTTTTTCTGTTATACTTGTATTCATTTGATAAGTTGAAGTGATTATATGCTATTGTGATCTTAGTTGTTCAAATGATTCATCTGTTGCTCACTTATGAACCTCACTGTCACATATAGTATAAATAGTATAGTATAGGATTAATGGTTGTTTGTGCATAATTTTGATATAAAATTAGTTAAACTAGCTTAACTTAGAAGTCTGCATAAGTAGTTTAGGTAAAATCCTTCTTCTGCTTTGAAAAACCTAAAAAACAGTCACAAAAAGGGGTGTTTGGCTTAAGCTTGTTACCTGTGCTCAAGTTGTTACTTGTTGTAATTTTTGGTTCATTTCAGTCACTTAGGTCATTATTAGATTAAAACTTGCATAAATTCAGTAGTCATTAAGGTAAAAAGTCAAAAACCTAGTTCTTGGCCTCTAATCTACCAACTGTTAGGAATCTAGGGTGATAAATCGTAATGTTAGGTAGAAAACTTGTTCAACTAGTCTAGTTTAGTTTCATTTTAGCATAATACAATTAATTCAGTAAGCTAGGAAGCATTGAATCTCATACTAGTCAACTTAGGTATAAATCTTAAAAAAGTCAACTTTGCATTGTGAAGAAAAACCCATTTATTGAATGAATTTTATAGAATTTTGTGTTTGGTTTTAGGTATTGAAACTTTCACATGTTGTAGTATCCCAGCTCATCTTCATTGTCCTACCTTCATTTAATTTTTGGGATTTTTTCTGAGATCCCCACACCCCTTCAAAGTTACTTGCAGGGGAATACCCTGTCCTGTGCACAGATCAGTCCTCTACCACCACACCTTTGGTGGTTGTTTTTGGCCAACACAGTGGGTCCCATAGGTCCATTTTAGGTTCCTTCAACCCCCATCCTGGCCACCTTTCTAGATTGAGCAAGCTTGTAAGCTTGAGCTCAGTGGACCCCATTTGAAATCACTCCAAAAGGTTGTCCTAGTTTCAGTTCAGAAATAGAATATCAAAGTGCTTAAATTGGTTTCCTGGCTTATTTATGAAGCTTATTTGTGTGAATCTAGCCTAAACTTGTCCAACAAACTCAGTTGAACCAGAATTAACCATTGTGGACCCCACATAAGCTCATTTGAGCTTAATTCCTTGTTTGGTCAAAGAAAGTCAACTGTTGAGGTATTAAGCACTCAAAGTGCTTATTTTCTGAGTTTCATAAAAAGTGTTTTTGTAAAAGTTTTTAGTTTTTAGTGTTAAAGTAGTTTGGAAAAATAAAAAACAAAAAAAACCAAATTTAATTATAGTGATAGCTTCTATTTAATAGAAATTATCTTTTTAATTTTCTTTTTAGCTTATTTATAAGCACTTTAGCATTTTTATATTTTTATTAAATCTCTTTTATATTAAAGTAATTTTAGAAATTTTTTCAGATTTTTCTTTTGTCATTTAGTGGTTTTTAGAATTAATATTAGTTTAATTAATTATTAATTAATAATTAAGAATTAAATAGCATAATTAGATTTTATTAAGTAACACCTAGTTTTTATAATTTTTCTAGCTTTTATATAAGTTAAAACATCTTTGGAATTTTTTTAGAATTTCTACTGTTCATTTTCTATTTTTTAGAATTTAATTAGTTTAATTGGTAATTAATTAATAATTAGAATAATAATTAGTAAATTAGTTTAAAAATACATAAAACCAACTTTTTATAATTTTTTAGATTCCTGTGATGGTTAATTAGATTTATAAAAATCTTCTTAATTATCTAAGTCTTTTTAGTAATTTTTAATAATTTAAATCAATATAATTAGTTAATTAATAAGTAATTAGTAATTAATTAATAATAAATAATTAAATAGTGTAAAAATAATTTTTCTTTTTCTAAAAATTTTCTTTGTTCATTAGGATTGTAAAAATAATAATTTCACACTCGTAGCCTTTTTAGTTCACCAGTTGTACTTTCTATCTCGTTCGTCAGTATACGTTTTTAATTAAAACGTACGTTTTTAGGTTTTAGATAAATTCTTCTTAATCTTAATTCCAGTAATTAATCACATAGCTTTCCTAAGCTATTTCTGTTCATAATTTTCAAGTAATTCTCATCACAACCCTTTTCTGTGAATAATCACCCGATCACAAGCACGCTAAAGCACAATCCACACCTCGTCGGGACATAACGACCTGGTGATACTCTATATTACCCGGAAGCATTGGTCTAGGTAGTTTGACCTTGTTGACCATGTACTTGGTCAATTTAGGTTGACTGTTTAGCACCAATCAAAATTTGGCGCCGCTGCCGGGGAGGTGTGCGCGTTTCTGCAGCGTCTTTTGAGATTAGTGTTATCTCACCATCATCACTATACAAATACCACCACTTTTGTAAATTTTGAAATCAAAACACAAAAAAAGTCATTAACACTTTTCCTAAAGTGTTAAAACACCAAAAAAAAAATAAAAATAAAAAAAATAAAAAAAATAAATAAAAAAAACCAACAAAACAGATCGTTACGTTTTCTATATTGTGTTTCTTTTAAGGTGATATTTAAAGAAATACGATTTTGGTAAACGAAACGATACCAAAAATATTGTCCAAAAGTTTTTAACCCATACACAAAAACCCAAAAACATCCGTCTTTTCTTGTGAATAATAATAAATATATAAAAACCATCCGTCGCAAACCAAGACAGAACACCTACCAACTGGGGGTGTGAACATAATAAGTTCCCAAACCAAAGATATAAAACTTGCCTTTGTATCTCTGTGAGTGGTGTACCTTTCTTAAAGAAGCCACTTGCTTGTAATTATTGGTTTAAGTTCACTGTGGATTTGCCTCGATTTTGTTTTGATTGGTTTTTATCTCTAGTGCATGCGCACTCGTTCTTCAAGGTCCACGAGCCCATTACGTGAGCTTGTTCGGAAACCTCGAAGACCTCGTAGACGTTCAGCACCAACAGTCGGATCTGAGATCCGTACTATTGCCACACCCACTGTCACCATGGTGGAAGACCGCCCCATGTGTGAGCTTCTCCAAGCACCCATCGAGGGTTACGGAGATGCCATTGTTGTTCCAGCCATCGTGGCTTATAATTTTAAGCTCAAAACCGGGTTACTCAATCTTGTAACCTCAAGTCAATTCTACGGTTTTGAGAGGGATGATCCTCATGCTCACATTCGATGGTTCAATAAAATCACATCGACCATCAAGTACAAGAATGTCCCTTGTGAAGCAATCAAACTTCTTCTCTTCCCATTCTCACTGGAGGGACAAGCCCGGATTTGGCTTGAAAAACAACCTCCTCTATCTATTGAGACATGGGAAGATCTTGTCAAAAAAATTTGTGAATGAATTCTTCCCACCTTCCAAGACCACGAGTCTTAAGAACGAAATCACCAAGTTCACTCAGAAATATGATGAATCTTTTGGTGAAGCATGGGATCGTTTCAAAGAATTACTTCGCAAGTGTCCACATCATGGTTTCTCAGAGTTGATGCAACTCGATACTTTTTACAATGGCGTGAACCAAGCTGATCAGGATTCTCTCAATGCCTCCGCGGGAGGTAATTTCTTGAGTAGAACCACAAAAGAAGCTTTGCAAATCATAGAAAACAAGTCCAAGGTCCTCTCTACACGAAGCAAACCGATTGTTTCACAAATCAATGCGGGTCCTTCCACTTCATCTTCTGTGAGTCAATCTAGCACGGATGCTAAGATTGACAGGCTCACTGAAGCTATTCAAGCTTTGGTTCTCGCCCAAACAACGAAAGTTTCATTTCCACAACATCCTCCACCTGCTAAGGTTAAAAAAGTGGAAGTCTGTGTGACTTGTGGTGGGCCGCATGCCTACTACAATTGCACAGCTACTGATGGTACTCCATATGAAGCTCATGCTGTAGCCGGGTCCTAAAATCAAGGAGGCAATCAATACCGCCCTCCTATGGACCCAAACTATCGTCCTCACCATTATCCTGGACCTCCCGGTTTTAATCAATACCAAAATGTCCAAAACCGTGGCCAAAATCAAAATAAAGTGAACCAAGGTTTTCAAAACCAAGGTAACTTCAATCAGGGTCACGGTTTTCACAATCAAAACCAAGGTTTCCAAAATCAAGGTTTCCAACATCAAGGAAACTTTAATCGATACCAAGGTCAGGGTAATTTCAATCCGGGAAATTTTCATGGAAACAACCACCAGAATCAAGGGAATTTCCAACATCAAAACCAAGGAAATTTCAACCAAGGTCCCAATCCGAACAATCGAGCTCAAAATTTTCCTAATCCGAATCAAGCCATTGTTCCAACTGGGCCTTCATCTGATGAGTTGTTAAAACAATTCATGAAGTCCCAAGAAGAGTTGAACAAGTTGCTGGTCAGCCAGATTTCTGATATCAAGAAGTCTTTAAATGATCGACCCTCGGGCTCAGGTACTACTTTACCGAGCAACACGATCGCTAACCCGAGGGGCGATGCTAAGGCGATCACAACAAGAAGTGGTGCTTCATATGATGAACCCGCGATTCCTACTACCTCTTCTTCCTCTCCTCCAAAGGTAGTGGAACGTGAACCTGAGGTGACAAAGGACAAAGTGCAACCTACTAGCTCACGAAGTACAGCACACGTCCAACCTCAGGTTATTCTAGAAACCAGATGTAAGCCTGGAGTTGTCTTTGAACCACCAGAAACTCCAGTGGACAACCCTAAATCCAAAACTTCTATTCTTTATCCATCACGTCTCAGTGAACAAAAGCTCCGCGAAAAAGCTAATCACCAAATGGATAAATTTTTCTAAATCTTCCAAGATTTGCATTTTAACATTAGCTTCGCGGACGCTATTCTCTTGATGCCCAAGTTTGCATCAACAATCAAAAATCTGTTAAGTAATAAGGAAAAACTCTTTGAGATGGCAAGAACTCCTCTGAATGAGAACTGCTCAGCAGTTCTTTTGAAAAAGCTTCCTGAAAAGCTTGGAGACCCCGGGAAATTTCTCATTCCTTGTACTTTTCCGGGTATGGTTGAATGCTTCGCCTTGGCCGATCTAGGTGCTAGCATTAACCTGATGCCATATTCTGTATGGAAGAAACTCTCTCTTCCCGAACTTACTCCCACGTGCATGACTTTAGAGCTTGCCGATCGTTCAATTTCTCGTCCACTTGGCATTGCTGAGGACGTGTTTGTTAGAGTGGGAAAGTTCCATTTTCCGGCAGATTTTGTGATTGTTGATTTTGATGCCGATTCAAGGGTCCCTCTCATTCTTGGAAGGGGATTCCTTAGAACTGGGCGTGCTCTTATCGATGTATTTGAGCAAGAGATCACACTGCGTGTTGGAACAGAAGCCATCACCTTCAACCTAAATCAAACTTCGAGATACTCCTCCAATTATGACTGTGAATTGGTGAACCAAATAGATGTCATCGATGTTGCTACTGAGGAGTATGCTCAAGAGATTTTAGGTTTCTTTGATGATTCTTCGAGTGAAAACCTCACTCAATCTTCTCACCCCATCATTGCCAATTCTTCTCCTTCCCTCACTCCGTTTGAGGGAAATGACTTCATCTTAGAAGAAATTGAGGCCTTTCTCAAAAGTGATTCGATTCCCGATGGAATTGATAACCAAGAGATTGACCCCGAAAGGGATATTCTCTTACTTGAGAAATTATTAAACGAAGATCCCTTTCCTCTTCCTGTTCTACTACAAACACTTCATAAAGAGGAAGTCAAAAATGTTGAGAAAACTGATGACTTTCCCGAGGTTGAACTTAAGGACTTGCCGCCTCATCTTGAATATGCATTTCTGGAGGGTGATGATAAATTACCCGTCATAATTGCTAAAGACTTAAGTGTTGAGGAAAAGGCTGCTCTAATAAAGGTTTTGAAGTCACATAAACAAGCAATCGCTTGGCGACTCTCCGACATCAAGGGCATTGACCCTGAATTTTGTACCCACAAGATTTTAATGGAGGATGACTTCAAACCAGCAGTCCAACAACAAAGAAGGGTGAATCCAAAAATTCATGAGGTAATCAAACAAGAAGTTTTAAAACTTCTTGATGCCGGATTGATTTACCCTATCTCGGACAGTCCTTGGGTTAGCCCAATTCATTGTGTTCCAAAAAGGGGTGGCATTACTGTTGTCACAAATGAGGAGAATGAGTTGATTCCAACTCGGTTGGTTACGGGTTGGCGTGTCTGTATTGACTATCACAAGTTAAATGACGCCACCCGCAAAGATCATTTTCCTCTGCCCTTTATGGATCATATGCTCGAGAGATTAGCGGGGAATGAGTATTATTGCTTCCTCGATGGTTTCTCGGGTTACTTTCAGATTCCCATTGATCCGCAAGATCAGGAAAAGACCACTTTCACGTGCCCCTATGGAACTTTTGCTTATAAACGTATGCCATTTGGCCTATGTAATGCTCCGGGCACGTTTCAAAGATGTATGATGGCCATATTTTCCGACATGATCGGGAAAACTATGGAGGTCTTTATGGACGATTTTTCGGTCATTGGGGATTCATTTCAATCATGTCTCTCCCATTTAGACAACATGCTAAAACGTTGTGAAGACACAAAGTTATGTCTAAATTGGGAGAAGAGTCACTTTATGGTCAAAGAGGGCATTGTCCTCGGCCATAAAATTTCAAAAAACGGGATTGAGGTTGACAGAGCCAAAGTGGACGTCATTGCAAAATTACCTCATCCCACTACTGTCAAAGGTGTTAGGAGCTTTTTGGGTCATGCCGATTTCTATCGTAGGTTTATTCAAGATTTTTCTAAAATCGTCCGGCCTATGGCCCATCTCCTCGAGAAGGATGCTCCTTTTATCTTCTCCCCCGAGTGCATCGAAGCTTTTGAAACATTGAAGAAAAAGCTTACTGAGGCACCGATTCTTGTTGCCCCCGATTGGGACTTGCCCTTCGAGCTCATGTGTGATGCTAGTGATTATGCAATAGGGGCAGTCTTGGGGCAACGAAAAATAAAACATTTTCAGCCTATACACTATGCAAGCAAGACAATGACCGAGGCTCAAAGCCATTACACCACCACCGAAAAAGAATTATTAGTTGTGGTGTATGCTTTTGAAAAATTCCGGCCATACTTTATACTGACCAAAAGCATAGTGTATACGGATCACTCGGCTTTGAAGTACCTCTTTGCAAAACAAGATGCAAAGCCGAGACTACTCCGTTGGGTTCTCCTCCTACAGGAATTTGATATCATTATTCGTGATAAAAAAAAGGAGCTGAGAACCTAACTGCTGATCATCTCTCCCGATTGGAAAACCCCCACCAAGATGTCTTCGAGAGGAAAGAAATTAATGAAACATTCCCTCTCGAGACACTCAATGTGGTTACCTTTCGTGGAGACTCTATTACCCCATGGTTTGCCGACTTTGCAAACTACCTTGCGGGTAACTTTGTGGTGAAAGGGATGTCGTCCCAACAGAAAAATAAATTCTTCAAAGATGTAAAACATTACTTCTGGGACGACCCCTACTTGTTCAAAATCTGTGCGGATCAAGTCATCCGGCGGTGTGTTTATGGCCAAGAAGCCACTGAAATTCTTAAGGCATGCCATGCTGGTCCCACGGGGGGCCACCACAATCCAAACTACACCGCCAAAAAATTGTTTGATTCCGGCTTCTATTGGCCCACGATTTACAAGGATGCCCAAGAATTAGTCAAATCCTGTGACGCTTGTCAACATCACGGGAATATTTCACAAAAAAATGAAATGCCTCAGAATGCAATTCAAGTTTGTGATATTTTTGACGTTTGGTGCATCGATTTTATGGGGCCATTTCCGTCTTCTCATGGCAACAAGTATATACTCGTGGCTGTTGACTACTTGTCAAAATGGGTTGAAGCGAAAGCTTTACCCACAAATGATGCCCGAGTAGTTGTGAAATTTTTGAAAGCTCTTTTTGCCCGATTCGGAACTCCACGTGCTATTATTAGTGATCGTGGTACGCACTTCTGTAATGACAAATTCGACAAAGTCATGCAAAAGTACGGTGTAACTCACCATCTTTCTACTGCGTACCACCCTCAAACGAGTGGACAAGTCGAAGTTTCCAATCGGGGCATTAAAAGAATTCTAGAAAGAACCGTAGGTGAAAATCGTGCATCGTGGTCGGATAAATTAGATGATGCACTTTGGGCTTTCCGTACGGCTTACAAAACACCCATTTGGTGTACGCCTTACAAACTTGTGTACGGGAAAGCGTGCCATCTTCCGATCGAGCTTGAGCATAAAGCCTATTGGGCCCTTAAGCATGCAAATTTTGACCTGAAAACTGCGGGTGATCATCGGAAAGTTCAACTGAATGAATTAAATAAACTTCGTTATCAAGCTTACGAGAACTCTTTGATCTATAAAGAAAAGACAAAGAAGATTCATGACTCAAAAATCAAGAACCGCGTTTTCAACGTTGGTGATCGAGTCCTTCTTTTCAACTCTAGACTCAAGATCTTCTCGGGAAAGCTAAAAACCCGATGGACTGGTCCAATCACTATCGCTAAAGTTTATCCTTATGGCACCGTCGAATTATCTCAAAATGACGGTCCAAATTTCAAAGTGAATGGGCATCGTTTAAAGCATTACTTTGGAGAGGACATACCATCCATGGTTGTCCCGGATCTCCAAACTTTCCCCAAGGACAATTGAATTCGGGGATCGAGTCAAGCTAGCGCTCGATGAACAAAAACAATAGCACAATACGGGTTTTCACCCGTATCTCTGATTTCTTTCTACTTTCTACCATCTAAGTGTGGGGGAATTGCCAACCCCCCCCCCCCCCCCCCCCCCCCCGCTGTTTGAAAATGTATATATGTATATAAGGTTTGAAAAAAAAAATGTGTGTTTGTATGTAAATATAAATAAAGTGAAAAATAACATTTCCACAGTTAGCTTCGAATATTACCTTTTTACGTTCATAGATTCGGCACAATAGCCGGGACTTTGAATATTGAGGACAATATTCAATTCTAAGTGTGTGGGGGGGGGGGGGGAATTCTAGCGAATTTTATCACAAAATACTTTCAAGTACCCCCATTTTGGTCCAAAAATTTTCAAAATTTTTTCACTTTATTTCAAAATTTTTGTTGTTATCAGTCCGCCATGTCTAAACGACAAAAGAATTGGCTAATCCAGGAGCAAACGGCTCTTGGTAAAGATAACTCAAATCCGTTGACGGCTTGCAATTTGCCCAAAATTGTATGGTATCTCAACTCGCCATATCCTAAAAAGTGAAAGAGTTGGCTAGCCCGCAAGATTATGGCTTGTGGTAAAGGCAGTGGAAAAACCATAATTGGTAATCAACTCACCAAGATGTTGACTGTGTCCATCAAGAGTTGGCTAGTCCAGGAGCAAACGGCTCTTGGTAAAGACATATCAAAACCGTTGAAAGCTGGAGGTTTGCT
Organism: Artemisia argyi; assembly: GCA_030686995.1. NCBI lineage: Eukaryota > Viridiplantae > Streptophyta > Magnoliopsida > Asterales > Asteraceae > Artemisia > Artemisia argyi. Next base: position 103,003,551 of record CM060704.1, on the reverse strand, counting down.
AAAAATCACATGGTTATTAGGTGGACCATAGTTCTTACTTGAACCGAAACATTTGGCTACTCCAGAAGTGATGGCTTCTGGTAAAGAGATTTCAAATCCATCAAGTTTTCTAAAAAGATTGCTAGGGACTAGCAATAGTTTAGTGTGGGGGATTGATGAGTGCTCAAACACTCATCGTTTTTGTCGTATTTAAACTGCCAAAACATACAAAAACAATCGAAAAGTCATCAAAATACTGAAATTATCCCAGGGATTGTGTTTTATGTGTTTTAAAAGCAAAATGAGCAAAAACAAATGAAAAATGATCAAAGTTTGCAATATTGGCAGTTTCAGTCCCCTGAGTTTCAAAACTTGTCAAAAATAGTCCCTATGCATTTATTTTTGAAAGAAAAGTCATCCCAAGTCTTTTGAAAGTTAAAAATCACAAAACATAATACTTGGGTCTTAAGTTTCAAAAATTACATCTTTGGTCCCTCAAATTTCAAATCTGACAAAAATGGTCCCTGGGAATTTTGGAAAATGAAAAAAATGAAATTTGGTCCTTGGAATAAGAAAGCTTGGCAATATTAGTCCTTGGTGATACTTTGGGAGAATTACAACTCAGGTCCCTTATGTTTGGTTGAATTGCATTTTTGATCCTTGATATAACAAATACCAAACGGACCCTTGGCTGTTACTTAAACCCCAAACCAAACCCAAATAAAAAAAACCAAATCCAACACCCTTATCACTCCAAGCCCAACTCCACCCCTTGGCCCATCTCACTCACCAGCCCACCTCCCCTTAAAAATAATACTCCCCCGTTTTTATTTCATCCCAGTCAAACACCCAAAGTCAAACCTCCCTTTCTCCCCTCCACAAGCAACCTGCTTCATTCCCCCCTCCCCACCTCCAATTAAAGCTCACCACTTCTTGTTCCTCCTCCTCAACTAAGCTCCAAAGAGCATTTATTACCCCCAAACCCCTCCAAGCAAACCCCAACTGCCACTTTGACAATATTGGCGCCAAAACCTCTTTGAATGGCCAGGATTATTCCCACCCAATCCAATGGGTGGGATTTGATCAGGAAGGTGCAGGGAAGTCAAGAGAATCAATAATTTAAAGAAAAAGAAGGCAGAGGAGAGTATATATATATATATATATATATATATATATATATATATATATATATATATATATATATATATATATATATATATATAGTCCTTGTAAGCCTGGAGGGCATCTAGACTAGTAATTTAGCTTTAATTAAGTTGTATTTTTCTTAAATTGTACTCTTTTTATCAAGTAATGAAAGTTCATGTTTTAAATTACTTCTTGTTTCAGTTTTACAAATTTCACTAATTTACTCAAATTGTCATCTCAAGTTATAAATTAATATAAGCTCATTATAAGCTCATTTAGGTTCAACAGTTAAGTTCAAAAGCTTATTAAGCTTTTGAATCAGCTTCAAACTCAGTTCTACAAATATTGCTAAAAAATATATATAAAAAAAAATAATAAAAATCAGTGTTAATGGAGGATCAAGCTTGAAGCAGGGTTGGAATGGATGGTTTCATGGTTTAGTGTCTCAGGTGAGACTTTAGGAAAGGTCTTAGTTGCATGTTCTGAGCTTGGGCATTCTTGTAAGCTATTTTCTAATTTTTAAGCCAATCTACTGTAGCTCAGCTTATATACTTGTTTTTCTGTTATACTTGTATTCATTTGATAAGTTGAAGTGATTATATGCTATTGTGATCTTAGTTGTTCAAATGATTCATCTGTTGCTCACTTATGAACCTCACTGTCACATATAGTATAAATAGTATAGTATAGGATTAAAGGTTGTTTGTGCATAATTTTGATATAAAATCAATTAAACTAGCTTAACTTAGAAGTCTGCATAAGTAGTTTAGGTAAAATCCTTCTTCTGCTTTGAAAAACCTAAAAAACAGTCACAAAAAGGGGTGTTTGGCTTAAGCTTGTTACCTGTGCTCAAGTTGTTACTTGTTGTAATTTTTGGTTCATTTCAGTCACTTAGGTCATTATTAGATTAAAACTTGCATAAATTCAGTAGTCATTTAGGTAAAAAGTCAAAAACCTAGTTCTTGGCCTCTAATCTACCAACTGTTAGGAATCTAGGGTGATAAATCATAATGTTAGGTAGAAAACTTGTTCAACTAGTCTAGTTTAGTTTCATTTTAGCATAATACAATTAATTCAGTAAGCTAGGAAGCATTGAATCTCATATTAGTCAACTTAGGTATAAATCTTAAAAAAGTCAACTTTGCATTGTGCAGAAAAACCCATTTATTGCATGAAGTTTATGGAATTTTGTGTTTGGTTTTAGGTATTGAAACTTTCACATGTTGTAGTATCCCAGCTCATCTTCATTGTCCTACCTTCATTTAATTTTAGGGATTTTTTCTAAGATCCCCACACCCCTTCAAAGTTACTTGCAGGGGAATACCCTGTCCTGTGCACAGATCAGTCCTCCACCACCACACCTTTGGTGGTTGTTTTTGGCCAACACAGTGGGTCCCATAGGTCCATTTTGGGTTCCTTCAACCCCCCTCCTGGCCACCTTTCTAGATTGAGCAAGCTTGTAAGCTTGAGCTCAGTGGACCCCACTTGAAATCACTCCAAAAGGTTGTCCCAGTTTCAGTTCAGAAATAGAATATCAAAGTGCTTAAATTGGTTTCCTGACTGTTTTATGAAGCTTATTTGTGTGAATCTAGCCTAAACTTGTCCAACAAACTCAGTTGAACCAGAATTAACCATTGTGGACCTCACATAAGCTCATTTGAGCTTAATTCCTTGTTTGGTCAAAGAAAGTCAACTGTTGAGGTATTAAGCACTCAAAGTGCTTATTTTCTGAGTTTCATAAAAAGTGTTTTTGTAAAAGTTTTTAGTTCTTAGTGTTAAAGTAGTTTGGAAAAAGAAAAAACACAAAAAACCAAATTTAATTATAGTGATAGCTTCTATTTAATAGAAATTATCTTTTTAATTATCTTTTTAGCTTATTTATAAGCACTCTAGCATTTTTATATTTTTATTAAATCTCTTTTATATTAAAGTAATTTTAGAAATTTTTCCAGATTTTTCTTTTGTCATTTAGTGGTTTTTAGAATTAATATTAGTTTAACTAATTATTAATTAAGAATTAAGAATTAAATAGCATAATTAGATTTTATTAAGTAACACCTAGTTTTTATAATTTCTCTAGCTTTTATATAAGTTAAAACATTTTTAGGAATTTTTTTAGAATTTCTACTGTTCATTTTCTATTTTTTAGAATTTAATTAGTTTAATTGGTAATTAATTAATAATTAGAATAATAATTAGTAAATTAGTTTAAAAATACATAAAACCAACTTTTTATAATTTTTTAGATTCTTGTGATGGTTAATTAGATTTATAAAAATCTTCTTAATTATCTAAGTCTTTTTAGTAATTTTTAATAATTTAAATCAATATAATTAGTTAATTAATAAGTAATTAGTAATTAATTAATAATAAATAATTAAATAGTGTAAAAATAATTTTTCTTTTTCTAAAAATTTTCTTTGTTCATTAGGATTGTAAAAATAATAATTTCACACTCGTAGCCTTTTTAGTTCATTAGTTGTACTTTCTATCTCGTTCGTCAGTATACGTTTTTAATTAAAACGTACGTTTTAGGTTTTAGATAAATTCTTCTTAATCTTAATTCCTGTAATTAATCACATAGCTTTCATAAGCTATTTCTGTTCATAATTTCCAAATAATTCTCATCACAACCCTTTTCTGTGAATAATCACCCGATCACAAGCACGCTAAAGCACAATCCACACCTAGTCGGGACATAACGACCTGGTGATACTCTATATTACCCGGAAGCATTGGTCTAGGTAGTTTGACTTTGTTGACCATATACTTGGTCAATTTAGGTTGACTGTTTAGCACCAATCATCAAGATAGAATTTGTTCCTTCAAATTTATTTTTTGAAGTTTAATACTGCTGGACCCCTCGTAGGGTTGGTAAGATATATGTGCGGCCGCACCCAAGATCTCCCCTGAATATGTCCAGAAGATTTGGTAATCTTGATCAATTATAAACAACGAGAAACAGAATGGTTAACTAAGGAATGACTTTAATCCATATCCTTATTAACGTGGTATTAGAAACAAAAGGATAATAATAATGAGAAATCATTAAAAGGTTTTTTCAGGAGCCTTACTCGAGATCGTACTAGAGGTATCGGCGTGTTGCAAGACGCTAACCGATGTGATTACACTATTAAAATATGTCCAAGTGGGAGCTGTTAGATTATAGACATTATTTTAGTAGTCGTATGTTAGGATCGAACTCGATATCGTGGGATTGCACACTTTACGTATGAAGAGTAAAAGAATAATTATTTATAAATGTTATATATAATTATTAATAAACACAAAACTAGTAACGACCGTTAGTATTTAACGGAGAATGGCTAACGACCGTTAGACGAAGATTAGGAAAGTAATACTTGTGAATAATTGGAAGGTCAAGAATGTTCTAGAAGGAGTTCCACCTCCTTTGTGGCTTGGACTCCAAGTTATCTCAAGTATATAAACACCTCATGGGATATTGTTTTTTCATAACTTGTACACACATAATAGGTGTTTTCTTTCTCTTCTCTTGTCCTAAAAATCGATCCAACCTCAAAACCCTTTAAGGGATTCGATTTTTATAAAGCTAAAAGGTTTTGTGTTTTATTTACTTGCATAAACTTTTACTTGAATTAGTATGTGTGTATAAGAACACGATTCAAACACACTATTGTTTGATTCTTGGATTGAATTACAAAAGAGGTAAGAGGTAATTCTTATAATCCACATAAACCTTAATTAGGGTTCTTGAATTGAAGATTGCAATTGATTCTTGTTCGGGCTAGAATCACAAAGGTATGTTTACTATTTATTATTGATTAATTAATTACATGTTATATGATCTTGTTATAACGTTTCCGCATATGCTCTCTTGATGTGTTTAGTTTATTTTATATGATTGTCATGATATCATAATTCCAACACGCTCTTGGGTGTATAAGGCTTATACCTCATGTATACGGTGTATTCACAGTTTTGTGGATACGGTGTGTACATGTTATGGTCTTAAATTTTGGTTTTTGCCTAGGTCATTTGGGATTGATTTTAATTTTTCAATTTTGTTTAATTTACTTAAGATTTACATATATTTGATGATTTTCAAAGATTTCTCTGTTTTGAGCACGAGAGCTACACTAAGGTGGTCAAGAAAAGGTATGAGGTGAGATACCAGAAGATTTGTGAGAGGGAGCTAGTTCATGTTGGGTCTTTAGGTAAAAAACTTTTGATATCCGCACTTTTCAAACCTTCTACACGTATTTTCTTTTGTTCACATGCATGCAGATTCGACCGGGGTTATCATTGTTATAAGACTTGTTAGTATGAAAGATTCATTAAGACCGAGTGATTCTATGAGAGTCTTGTCTCTTCTTTTTCAACTAACATATAAGTACCATGATCAAAATTACTATTGGCATATAAACTCTAGTAATTCACTGTATGTTTTGTACCTTACTTATAGTTATTACAGTTGAATAACTTGTAATAGAATTATAAATGTGGATTTTTAAGGTCATATATTTGTGCACTTGGGCTCTCATGCAAAGTGGTGAACGGGCTTCATTTACATAAGCACCATCCTCATTTTGGGCCTTTTTTACGGTTTTTATATCCTTTTGCAGTAATGGCAAATTGGCTAGTAAACTAGTCATACAACACAAGAATCAGTTTTTCGATGATGAACGTGAACACGCTTGATTTAATTCCTTTATCAGTTACTTCTAAGTTTTATCTTGTAGATTCCTTTTAACGTTTTCTAACTTCAAATAGCTTATCGTCACACGCTTGATTTAATTCCTTTATCAGTTACTTCTAAATTTGATCTTATAGCTTCCTTTTAACGTTTTCTAACTTCAAATAGCCTATCATCACACAAACTCTAATTAGGTAAACCTCCCATTTGAATACGAAGTTGACTTAGTGTTTTCAAGTGAAGTAAAAAGGAGGAAAGGTAGTGAAAGTAAAAGGGAGTAAAGAATATAACTTTCACTTTCACTTTCACTTTCTTTCATCCCTTTATATACCCAATTACTTTCACTTTCATTATTAAAATAATACAACTTTCACTTTCACTATCTTTTCTCTATTTTTACACCACTCTAAAACACAGTGTAAAGTCATTTCTAACTTTTAAATTTTCTCTTTAATCTTATTGGCTAATTAATTTAATTTATAGGCTTGAACTTATCCTCACATAAACTCAAATTAAGTAAACTTCTCATTTTTGAGGTTGACTTAGTCACTTCAGTTTTGTTTGCATCAAATGTTGTCCGAACTTGACACCTCTCTTACTCTCATATTTTGATGATGCCAATTCTAAGTTCTTTGCCTACTTTGCCACCCTCGTTGTTGGTCCATTACTATGTTATACTCTCATATTTTGATGATGCCAATTTTAAGTTCTTTGCCTACTTTGCCACCCTCGCTGTTGGTCCATTACTATGTTAATTTGTATATTAATTTTGTGACATGTGAGCCCATGAACAATCACACGAACTCCGGGTGTTTTAAAAGAATTAATCTTGTTGACGTGGCATTTACTATTAGATAATAGATTAGATGGCTCAAGCTTGATTGTGAGCTTTGAACTCACTAAAATTTATTGTTATGTTAAATTTAGTGTATAAAATATTGCTCAATAATGAAAAATAACTTACGCATTTTATCAATCTAACATTTAAACTTGTTGACGTGGCATTTACTATTCGACAATAGATTAGATGGCTAAAGCCTAATTGTGAGCTTTGAACTCATTAGAATTTATTGTTATGTCTAATTTAGTGTATAAATATTGCTTAATAATGAAAAGCAACTTACACATTTTATCAATCGAACATGATATTGAAGCAGTCAGACCTAGGTGCTTAAGTTGAACCACATCCTCTATGTCACCTTGTCAAACCGTAGCCGCCAAAATTTATCCATTTGCAACGAAACAAAAAATTGCAATTTCCGGCCAAAACCCTACTCGCATACTGTTTAAGCAATAACTTTTTAACAGTTTGGGATTAACTGGAGCTGTGAGCGTCATTCTCTTTGTTTTTCAATTCTACAAAAAAAAAAACCCCCCAACTTAAATCACCTCCGTCGGCCGCCGGACGAGCCGTCGATGCTTGTTTTTTACGCTTAATTTCTTTTTACTATTGTTGTTGTCAGATGTCTTTATTATGGGTTATTATTTAAGAAAGGTGGGTAATGGCCAAAATACTCGATTTTGGGAAGATGTTTGGATAGGTGATTCGTCTTTAAAATCACAATTCCCGAATATATACGCACTAAATACGTGTACACAACTTTCTATTGCGGATAAATTGAGACACGAATCTGTTGACTCTTCTTTCCGTCGCGCGCCAAAGGGAGGGATTAAAGCCGAGCAATATAACGAGTTGTGTAGTCGTCTAGCTTCAACAAGATTGGCTCAAATGAATGATCGATGGATTTGGTCTCTAACAAGTTCTAGTGATTTTACTGTGAAATCGATTCGTAATCTTGTGGACGACTCCTTGCTAAGTTCTGGTACATTGCCCACAAGATAGGTAAAGGAGATCCCCATTAAAATTAACGTTTTCGCTTGGAAAGTTCAAAAGAATAAGCTTCCTAGTAGATTGAATTTGTCTTGGTTAGGCACTGATATTCCTTCTCTTATGTGTCCTATTTGTGAAGAAGGAGTAGAATCGTTGGCTCACTTGCTATTTTCATGTTCGCTTGCTCGAGCAGTTTTGGCTAAGGTTAGAAGATGGTGCGGTTTCTCTTCTCCAGAGTTCCATTCGTATGAAGATTGTTTTGCATGGTTTGCTGACCTCCATTTAAGCAGGAAGACAAAGAACGTGCTTGAAGGCATATTTTATGTGATATGGTGGAAGCTTTGGAATTATCAAAATGAATTATTATTCGGTGCAACCACTCCTAGAAGAGCAACCATTTTTGATAACATTGTGTCTCAATCTTACACATGGTGTTCTAATATAAGTAAATTTAAATTGGAAAACTTGGATGGAAGATCATATTCTTGCTATTATCCAATCTTTTTCTCTAGCTTCATTGTAACACCCCAACCCGAAAAGGGTCAAAATGTCACATTATGGTGCCAAATCAGAACATACAACGCAAGCGGAAGACTTATAAACATAAAGTTACAAAGGTATTCTAAGGGTATAAAAGAAATGTAAGCTCTATACAAGATGAAATACAAATCCAAATAAAATCTAATAGAATCCAAGTCCACGTCTAATCCAGATGGAAATGGGCTTCTAATCAACGGGGTAGTCCACTAACGCTCCTATGCACTCTTCACCTAACCTAGCTTCCAACCTAAACCTGCCGCAGGAAAAGAAATGCGGCTGAGCTTAAAAAGCCCAATGAACAGATATATACAATAAAGCGGATAATCAAAACGTATACAAGCATAAGAAAAGAAATCATAAGCTCCTGCTGAAAAGAATATCATCTGTCAAATGAATAAGAGATAACAATCAACTGAACAAATATCATAAGTCAACTGAATAAAGAACATGAAGAATCAAATGATAATATGAATCATATAGTAACCAGAATCAAAGAGCACGTAATCAACAAAGGTTTGTCTACCCGAGCCACTCGAATAGACACAAGAAACATAGGAAAGCCACGAGCCGACCTACCCGAGACACTCGAATAGATCTCAAATCACATAGTCACATATCCATCATATCCAAAAGTTGTACATGGAGTAGCTAGCTCCATGTACCAAAGGTGTGAGGGTACAAGGCACGTACCATCAGTCACACGCCGAAACCATATCATACCATATCATATCAAAACATATACTAGGATGCATCTATACGCCCCCGCTGAACAAAATCATATATTGTTAAGAATCGTTTAAGCCCTATCTAGGATTAGTAACAATGATAAGCACAACGGAATAATAATAAGAACAATCAAAGTTACTAATAAGAATTTCTTTATTAAATATAAAATAAACTATTACTACTACTACTAAACTACTACTACACGCTCTATGCATTTCTAGACTCTCATTGGAGAGACTAGCTATGAAAGAGATGATCTGTAACCTAGACGCCTACCCTCTTTATATAAACAGAGGGAGGTTACAAACCCTAGCTTACTAAGAAAGCTAACTATTACATAAAAGGCCCCTCATTATTTCTTCTTTCTTCATTCTTGCTTGTGGGTTTTGTAATCTTCAAATCTGTAATTCCCTACAATCTTCCCCTATTTGATATTACAAAATAATCTGCATGAAGAAACAATGCTAAAACATGTCATCACAAATAATAAGCTGCACATCATAACTCTTCTTCCCCTTTTTGTAATCATCCAATAGGGTCTTGTGCATCTTCTAAACGCTTCCCCTCAAGTGATGCATGTAGATGGTTAATTATTTTGAACAATAAGCTTCCCCTTAAAATTATACTAACCATCTCATGAATCTCGAACTCAGTAGCATAGATCATTTCTTCCTTCAGTGCGAAAAAGACATCATAAAATGTCTTTGGATAATTCTTGTAGTCAATATATGCATGGCGATTACATGCAATGGCCGATAGTCTCAGTGAGCGCAGACGGATCAACCAGAAACCACTCAATGCTTATGATTATCTAATTTTGAGTAATCATATCATGAACTGTATGGTATCATATGCCCCCCAAAATATTTGTAAAGCACGTGTAACTGTTCCAGTCAAGAATTATACCACGAACTAAATCTCCAAAACGAACCATGCACATCTTCATTGTTCAAGATCCAAGGGCGTCTTCGAACCTAGAATTAAATATCAACCAACAAAAACAAAATAATAACTTTTTTTTTAACGAGCAGCAGTATCGAAGTGTAAGCAGCAGTAACCAATGAAAGCAGTAGAATCAAAAATAACATGGCAGTAGTATCCATGTGAGAGTAGTAGTAAAATTCTTCTATAAGCAGCATCAAATAATCCCTCGTAATACTCATAGACAGCACAACATCATAAATAAATCCTTGAACAGAACAAAACATGCGCAGACAAACCAAGAATTCCAACCAGTAGACCATGTGTTGATCCTTCACTTATTTACCACAAACAACATACGACAAGAACCAACAAAGTTTCACAATCAAAGTTTCACAATTTTGTTTTGTTTTGTGAATGTACAACTTATTATTTGTGTCAAACAATTAATTAAACACTCATAGGCTATTTTGACTAATTGGTACGAAGTTGCCTCTTTACTTTTTGTCGAATTATTTAATAAACACTGTACCATCACAACTTCTTTGCGAATCTGCTCATCTGCTCTTCTTCGACAGTCTTTTATTCATAAACACGAAGCATGAAAACATTGAAACCCTAGATATCGAGCCCCCTGAGCTCTGATACCAATTGTTAAACCACGATCAAACTCTTCTAGGATTAGTAACAATGATAAGCACAACGGAATAATAATAAGAACAATCAAAGTTACTAATAAGATTTTCTTTATTAAATATAAAATAAACTATTACTACTACTATACGCTCTATGCGTTTCTAGACTCTCATTGGAGAGACTAGCTATGAAAGAGATGATCTGTAACCTAGACGCCTACCCTCTTTATATAAACAGAGGGAGGTTACAAACCCTAGCTTACTAAGAAAGCTAACTATTACATAATAGGCCCCTCATTGTTTCTTCTTTCTTCATTCTTGCTTGTGGGTTTTGTAATCTTCAAATCTGTAATTCCCTACATATATGCACCCTGCTCACACGACAGGTATACACATACATCAAAATGGCCAATCATATCATAACGAAGGAGGACACAGTGGAAAAAAAACCCGCCTCCACTGACAGCGTCATGCCATTGGTGCCATCAATGATATCATAGCATATAACAAAGATCATATCAACGAAGCATAAGAACGAATCATATCAAAGGATCACATCATAGGATCACATCAAATGAATCATAACAAAGGATCATATCAACAAAGCATATCAAAACAAATGAATCAAAGTTAAGGATCGAAAGGTCATGAGCGAGAGAGAGAGAGAACACCCTTATTGAAAAAAGGTTAGAATATCTGTACCTTATCACAGCAAGCAAAATATCTCAAAAGCAAACAGAAACCGAAGCTACTCCCTCTTTACGGAACCTATACGAATTAATAATCACGTATTACTTATAAGCTCATTTTAATTAGATCACACATTTTAGGTTTCTTTCTATTTTTTATCTTTCCATTTTTAGTAACTTTCCATAATTATTACTTTAGGGTAATAATCATTAATTAGCCAACTTAGGGGTTTACAAAAGATAATAGGTTAACTTGAAGGCTTATTACAATAAATATCATAGTTTAGGGTCTTATATATCATTTTAGTAAGGTTTAAGATTAAATATGTAAATTACAAAAGTTTAAGGTTAAAAGTGCAATTTATCAAATAAATCACAATTTAGGCTTAACTAAAACCCCATGCATGCAATCCCTTCGTATAACCTTATTACAGAACATAGCCGAATCGATTCGCACCATTCATTACTAGTTCCCAGATTTCTTTTGTGATCATATAGTTATGTGTTACGCACCCTTGATAGGTCGACACCAACGCACCCTCGGTATCATTTTATTTGGTGAGCAAGACACTAAACCCGACTAATAAACTTAGTCCAAAACAGCTCTAACGAGACAAAAGTATAGTGAGGGATTTCTAACCTAGAAGGGAATGTGGTGAGGCGGTTTTAAAGGTGGTGCGAGGGGGAAACAAACGAGCAGCAAATGACAATAAACCAGACCCTATACACAATTATTAACGAGTGAAGATCAGGTTCAAAATTCGCTCAAATGTCACACAAAAACAGCCCACACGAATCAGTTTTTAACGAGCCAAAAACAAAGCGAAAACCTCACATAAAATCATAACTCTTATGTTAAATAAGCAGCCTAGTGTTCCTGATTTTTTGCGCCACATTAATGACCATTTATGACAGTTTTTTAGTGCTTGATTAGAGATATATTAGGGTCGATATAGGGTGGAACAAGTGACACAAAACAGTTTATACTCACGACACAAAACAGTTTACATAGGCGTATAGTTATCATGATTTATGTGGCTTTATAACGTGGCAAACAAACATAAATTTAGGCATGATTCAATGGGTTCTATAGCATGTTTGTTGGTCTTGTCTTAGAAGGGTTATAGGTCGAATATAGAGGCTACTGAAGGACACAAAACTGCTCATAAAACTCGACACAAAACCAGTTTGTATAGACGCATATATATGAATTCAGGTGACAAGAAAACGAGGCAACAAAGTATATATACTAACATGATTTCAAGAGGTTTATGAGCATGGTTCTTACAATTTCTTAGCATGTTAATAAGCCTTGTTTACCCATGTATTGGGTCGAATGAAAGGAGAACAAAAGAGATTCAAAACCTGATGTCACATAGAGAAACAATAGAGCCGAATGGAAACCAAAACTAAGGCTTGTCTAACTCCAAGAAAACTCCCATCATTTGTACTCCGAACCCTTCTTCTTCTTTTCTTGGCAGCAACTTGAGAGATATGTGTGGTTTTCTTTGGCTGTGAATCGATGCAAAGAGAGATGGAAAGGAACTGATATACGGCTTGGAATATAGCTAGGCAAGGCGTGTTGTTTATAATTGGTATAAACGTGTATAGGAGATAAGGTTGAACATGCAAATATTTTATTTCTTACAGTATTCTCACATCCTTATCTGTATACATAACCGACTAGAAGGGATATAAAAATAATTTGGTTCCACTTAAGGAAAGTAGTAGAAACGTGTAGACACTAAGGACAATATTTATAAATCGTTTATAGTAGGGATTTAGGATATAGAGTTGCGATCATTTGAAAAGTGAAAAAGATTAAAAAGTCTAGAAAGTCATTCATAATGTGACAAGTGTCCCCCACTTTAAATTATACATAAAATCCGCCCAGGGGTAATATGGTCATTTGACTCGTTTTTTTAATTCCACCTTAAATTTCAAACGCACATTACTCTCAAACGACAAACTTTTAGAAAAAACCGATTTCACCAAAATTTTTAAAATTTAATCCTCTTTAATTTGGTATAAATCTTTTTAATTTTTTTGAAACTTTTTTTTTGACATATTTATTGGGTTATGATTTTCTTGATATTTTTGCTATTTTCGACCATATTTTTTACCTTGAAAATTGCCGAATCATAAAATACTTAAAACACGAAAGTTGTAGATTTTGATTCACTCTTTACCCAGAAATTTGAATTACTCAAATCCGATGTCATATGAGTAAGATATCACACGTTAAATATGGTGTTTTACTCATATTTATTGCACACAAGGTGTTTGATGAAATGTCTAGCTTAGATTTTTAGTGTTAAAATTGAGCTAAATGCTCTAATTTTTGTCCCACAACGCATTATTAATAATTTTATTAATGTAACATTCAAAAAGTGATGTTTTTTAATCATTATTATTTTTAAATATACATTTAGTTCATCAGTTACGTTATTAGGTTCATCAGTTAGGTTATTAGGTTCATAAGTTAGATTAGGTTTTGTTCATCAGTTAAATTATGCATTGTTCATCAGTTAGGTTATAGGTTATAGGTTCATTAGTTAGGTTACAGGTTAATCAGTTAGATTATGTTTTGTTCATCAGTTAAATTATGTATTGTTCATCAGTTAGGTTATAGGTTCATCAGTTAGACAATGTTTTGTTTATCAATTAAATTACTTATCGTTCATCAGTTACGTTATAGGTTCATCAGTTAGGTTATAGGTTCATCAGTTAGATTATGTTTTGTTCATCAGTTAAATTATGTATTGTTCATAACCTAACTGATGAACCTATAACCTAACTGATGAACCTATAAATGATGAACCTATAACGTAACTGATGAACGATAAATAATTTAATTGATAAACAAAACATAATCTAACTGATGAACCTATAACCTAATTGATGAACCTATAACGTAACTGATGAACGATAAATAATTTAATTGATAAACAAAACATAATCTAACTGATGAACCTATAACCTAACTGATGAACCTATAAATGATGAACCTATAACGTAACTGATGAACGATAAATAATTTAATTGATAAACAAAACATAATCTAATTGATGAACAAAACATAATCTAACTAATGAACCTATAACTGATGAACCTATAACCTATAACCTAACTGATGAACAATGCATAATTTAACTGATGAACAAAACATAATCTAACTGATGAACCTAATAACCTAACTGATGAACCTAATAACGTAACTGATGAACTAAATGTATATTTAAAAATAATAATGATTAAAAAACATCACTTTTTGAATGTTACATTAATAAAATTATTAATAATGCATTGTGGGACAAAAATTAGAGCATTTAACGCAATTTTAATACTAAAAATATAAGCTAGACATTTCATCAAACACCTTGTGTGCAACAAATATGACTAAAACATCATCTTTAACGTGCGATATCTCACTCATATCATATCGGATTTGAGTGATTCAAATTTCTGGGTAAAGAGTGAATCAAAATCTACAACTTTCGTGTTTTAAGTATTTTATGATTCGGCAATTTTCAAGGTAAAAAATAGGGTCGAAAATAGCAAAAACATCAAGAAAATCATGACCCAATGAATATGTCAAAAAAAAGTTTCGAAAAAAATAAAAAGATTTATACCAAATTAAAGAGAATCAAATTTTTAAAATTTTGGTGAAATCGGTTTTTTTCTAAAAGTTTGTCGTTTAAGAGATATATGCATTTGAAAATTGAGGTGGAAAAGAAAAAACGAGTCAAATGACCATATTACCCCTAGGCGGATTTTATGTATAATTTAGAGTGGGGGACACTTGTCACACTATGAATGGCTTTCTACACTTTTTAATTTTACTCACTTTGCAAGGGATCCGGTGTCTTAGGATATATAACTCAGATTTTTGTAACTTAATATACATGGTTTAATTTAAAGGAATATATATTGTAGCTAATTGGCTACAATTTTAAGTTATAAAATGTGGGTTCTTGATTTTTTTTTTGTGGGTCCTGATTCTTTTCTGTGAGTCCCTGATTCATTGCTAGTGTAATTTTTGTAAAGAATTGTAACCAATTGGCTACAAAAATTGCAACCAAGATATCACCTTAATTTAATTAAGATTTATTATATTGTGTATTTTAACTATAAGTTATAGTTTATTAAATGACATATTATTAACTTTTATACTTAGGATAAAATTCAAAAAGGTAAATAAAATGATGGTCCAAATTTTAGGGTTTTACATTCATGCTAGGTTTGTTTTTTTTGTTTTTTTTTTTTTTTTTTTTTTTTTGGTTAAAAAAAAAAACAAAAAAAACAAAAAACCTTCATCAAATAAAAAAGAATTTAAGATGTCTTGCTATTGGTCAATGACTATCTTTATTTTTTGCTGCTTGTTTTCGTTTTTGCTTTTGCTGCTTGTGTTTGAAGATTTGTTCCTGCTTGTTTTAAGATGTCTTAACAACAAAATAATTATATCTTTAATGTTTTGAAGTTTTTACTTCGGTCCGAACTTTTATGATTACGCCTCTCATACTACGGGTAGTGTTAGACAATAGATTAGATAGCTTAATCCCCTTTTTTTATTATGTCTAATGTAGTCTATAAATATCGTTTAATCACTACTACAAATTGTGAAATAGAGCCCCCTTAATAGATCCCGGTTTTAATGAAAAACAAGCTCTAAAGGAATCCCATGTTTTGGAAAAGGGTATAAAGCCATGTTTTTTATTACAAAACCGGGCTTTATTGTGAAAAACGTTAGAGCCATGTTTCCTTCCACAAAACCGGGCTCTATTCCTCGTATAGAGCCATGTTTTCTTCTTTCAAAAACGGGTTTTATCTTAAAGAGTTAAAGCCATGTTTTCTTTCACAAAACAGGGTTCTATTCCTAAAAAAAAAACTTGATCCTTTTGAGCGGCTTATTTCCCCCCTTCACTTTCATTTTCAATTTTCACTTTCACTTACAATTTTCATTACCTTCCCACAAAACACAAACTTCCCCCTTTCACTTTCACAAACCCTAACCCTCTAATCTTCACTGCCGCTTACTACCCCACCATCACACAACACCACCATCACTACCGTCACAGGCAACCTTCATCACGTAACCAAGCCAGCGACAAACTAAGCTAATTAGGAGGTACCAAACTGCTACAATTGATGCTGTTGTTCAGTTAAACTTTTTAATATATCTCATTAATGTTGAAATTAATTGTTTTTAAGCCTCTTATGGGATGTTTTGGCCACAACTTAAGCTTCTTTGTTTATTGATGGATGGGGTAAAAATGGTTGATTAATATTTGATATATGTTATATGTCGTAGGTTGACCATCAAGTACCAAGGGTTGGAAATTGTCAATTAAGTGATAATGTGCACTGGACAAAGAAGAAGCGTCGCTAACCAAATCTTTTAAAATGGCTCCACATCCATAATGGTCAAGAGGTATTTCTGATATCAATTACTCATGTGTACTACTTAGTATCATTTGAAAAATTAATAAAGTTAAGTATTCCTATATTTATTTCTCAATAAAATTGAAGTTGTTGAGCCTTTAACACTTTTCAGATCTTGTTGCACGAGTCTGTTCAATACTCACATTTCTGTTACTAATAGAAATATAGAATGAATTTCTACGTTTCTGCGGATTTGTCGAAGAACTTCTGATAATTGGCTGCTACAAATTTGATATCGTGAGAGAAATTAGATCCCAACATCATATGTAAGTTACCTTGTCTACAAATTACCACAAGACCAATCCTTGTATGAAGATCCTCTCAAAGTGTACAATTTAAATATTAAAAATCTTGATCTTGGGTACATACGTTTAGTAAGTCCTCCTGCTCCACTTAACCAGTGAGTTATATTGATGTCATCATTAAGTTTATATATGTTGCAACTCAGATTAATGGTAGAATATTTGTGAGTTTTTGTTATATTTTTGTTGGATAAAGCTGTAATTTATAATATAGGTATGTATGTGTGAATGAATTGTTGACTTATGAATGTGTGAATGATGGGATTAGGGATTGTGGACCAACAGGGTGTTTGGGTAACATTTAAACATGAACATATTCACCATTCCAAACAAGCTGTCCGATCACTTTATTTATTGATAGCAAGTTAATAAGCAAATTCCTAATACTCTATTACATATACAACTCTAGCTCAACATCAGTTCCAGAACTCCAAAGGCATAGAGAATATTAAGACATTTGGTCCTTGCATAATGTGACTCTTAAATAGCTAAAGTTTTCATTTCTATTTGTTGCACAGGGTGTATTATCTGTTATTTGTTACTTATAACATACTGTATTTTGCAGGCAAATTCCACATGGTTAGTTGATTATACATAGTGCCAGAAGGGTTTAGAGGCTTACTGAATTATTCATGAATAGATATGTTGTTATTGTCACTGAAAGTAAAGTGAGTCATTTGTTTAAATTTAAAATGTACCATTATCAACATGTTAACTTTCAGATTCGTTTGTGAGCAGAGATGATGGATGCAATGTGAAGGGCGATTCACAACTCTTATTTCTTTTTTTTAGTAAATCAGGTACCAAGTCTGTTGCATGTCATTTTTGTGACAGGTTAGATGATAAGCAAAGGGAGCATGTATAAAATGAATCATAGCAGAGATACTGGCTCACCTTTTATCTAAAAGGTCATAAGAGTATTCTTATTAAATGCCATTTCGCTCAAAACCTTAACTTATACTGAGTACTTCGTGTTCTTTTGACTAGGTTATTACTTTGATAGGCATTTTATAAGGAGTCAAAGAAGAGATTTATTAGGCATCATGCATTCAAAGAGAGGGCCCAACACGCACTGGTCAGTCTCCAGGTGAATTATCACTTTATAGCTCATACTATATTGCACTCGAGTAAAATTTTATTTTACATATTTGGACCTTATCTTAGCATCTACGAAATTCTTTTGCAAAAAAATGAATATGAAAACAGCGTATGGGAGTCTACTAGGAAGAAAAGGTATTCGTATTATATTGGTTTAGTTCAAGATACTTTATTGAAGACCCTGAATTGCCTTTATTCTATTGGTCAAAGAGTACGTTTTATGTTATTTTAAGAAAACAGAAACTAAATCGCATACATATGCATGTATCATAATGAGGATTAAGCAGATCTTCTTGAGTGGGTAAACTCATATTGTTTTATCAGTTTGGTAGAGATACGAACTAGAAGGGTTACATAATAGGTCATAATATGTAATTTCTTTATGCGTGTCAGGTTGATCATCTACGATGGCACGAGGGTTAGTGTGGTTTGTGGCGCCATGGTGTTGGCTAGTTGAAAAGAAATTGTTGACATGTGCCTTGACCGATCCGCAAGCTTGCTGACAACTGCACTCGTCTTGAGGGTTTCCATTGCTAAAGTGTATGTGCAGGTGCTACAAAACAGACCGGAGAGAGCCATTTTCGACATTGCTATTGTGCAGGTGCTACGTTTGCTCCAAAGTTATACTTAAGTATTTGTGACTATTACAAGTAGTCAATTAAGGTAGCTTGTAGCTTTTTGAAATGTGTTGTTTGCAAGAGTAGTCACAAGATTATTCTCAATGTATCAATAGATTGTAATATCAGTGAATCTTTTCTTATCTGAATCAATACACTGCCCTTTTTGTAGTAGCAAATAACGAAAAGAAGCCTAATGAGTTTTATCAATCTAACATCTGCAAAGGTATATAAACGCATGCAGAGAAACGTACACCACAAGAAACATGTTTTACGATTCCGTCTATTGACCTCATGCTCATGAATCACGTTTTAGTTTTGTACCCGAATACATTCATGCATATGCTTACACGTTCTATTGTTTTCATTATTAATAAACAAATAACCCTTACACTTTATACCCCCTACACTTTATAACAAGAACTTTGTTTACAATTACATGAGTATTAGTATTGGTTTGAGACTTTCATCCATTAAACTTACAAAATTTTATAAATGTACGAATTAGTTTTAATATACGTTAAATACTTTTAAAATAAATATTAGTTTCAAACCTTTCATCTATTAAAATATCTTTTTACTATGTACGTTAAATATAAATAAGAACTCATGTTATCCTATTTAAAAGTTTAATCTATACTTACACGGGTTTGAATATTAAATACAGTTAAACTATTATTAACGGTAATATAAATATCAAATGGTAAGTACGAGTTGCTGTGATATGAAAATAATATACACGATTGTACTTATAACGACTCATGTAATTATTATTTAAAGTTTATATACGGATATCCGGAAAAACATTTTTAAAAAACTTCATCAACGCTCATTATGTGCTACTAAACTCGCACATTTTGTACAACAAGATATCAGTAGTTAAAGTTAAACAATAATATCAACCTCAACATTAACATCTATGTCGCTAAACAAAATTAAATTTTTCATCCAATAAAATTTTTACAAAATATTAATTGATATTAATACATAATGAAAAACTTATGCATACTTATTAGTTGTATTTATATCATAATTTTCACGAGTAAATTCTTATATATCTCTATAGTAAACAAAGATTTTAAAATAAATTTGATTTATGTGTAAATCCATGTGATCAAATAACCTTTGACACAATAACATTATAAGGAAACACGCTCAAAAATCAAATACAAGGTCGATGCAACGGTTATATTTACAATTTCTGCTAACTATTTTTTTTACTTTCGCATATGTTGATGCTCTAACTTTTTAAAATATACATAAGATTTTTTGTTTTTAAACGATAATATATATAATTAATTTTTTCTGAAAAAATCCCGTGCGTGCACGGGTATTATAACTAGTGTAAATGACGCGAATTTAAAAGAAATTTAGATTTTTTATAAGTTAACAAAATATAGGCGCACCCTTTAACCTTTAGAAAAAAAAACGCATACCCAATGAAAAATTCTGGATTTTAACATCTTGCGAAGTTGCGATAAGTTCTACAAAACAGAATTAGACAAAAAAAAAAAAAAAAAAAAAAAAAAAAAAAAAAAAAAAAAAAAACTCCGTATTATCTAAAGTTATAATAAAAAATAAAAAAACATTGAAAATTTATAATTTTACACTTAACTCTATATAATATACTTAAAATTCAACCACTAATGTTTTATTAATTACCTCCTCTTTTATTAAGTTTTTATTTTCATAAATTTGACACCTATATTATTATGTGTTTTTTTTCCCAATCAAATTCTTAACCAAATTTATTAAAGTTTGACGAAAATCAATTCAATTTTGACTTTTTATTGGCCAATTATATTACTCGATTTTGCCTATGTGTCAAAATCGATCATTCCTGTTGGTCCAATTTTTTTTCCACTAAGATTGATTTGTAAAAAAAACTACGAAATGATGTAATTCTTTTATTATATAAAAGATATGTATATCACGTGAGACTTTCTTTTCAGAACTCATATAAATGTGAGAACTTTCATAACTCTCTTTAACCAATCTAAATTAGTAAATTACTTTATGTTTAATTTATTATATGTAATTTTCATAAAATGATATCTCAAACAAACGCAAATCTACATCGAATTCAAAAAAAGTTTTTGTATTTTGATCCATTAGATAAGACCATGAACAATACTTGAGATAATTTTATTATGTTTATTAAATCCATTTTACGCAAATTTACAATGAATTCAAAGAAAATATTTGTATTTCGATCCATTAAAATAAACCACGAACAATAATTTGAAAGAATTTTACTATTATTAAATGGTGTATAAGAGTTATATCGGTGCTCACACTTATATGAGTTCTGAAAGAAAAAAAAAAGTTCCCCTGTATATCACTCCAAAAATAAAAAAATACCTAAAACATAAAACACATATGAGAAAAGTTCAATACGAAACAACATTTATCTAAAGAACAAATAACAAGATCTCCACCATCCATACTTTTTCCATCTAACGGTTTACACTAAAATAAACAACTATACTGATGGGCATTTTAGTCATTCCTTACTTTCTACCTAACCCTCTAAACACACACATTGTACACACATACACTAATACTCCTCTCTTTCATCTCTCTCTCACCGGTCATTCCTTCACAAATAAATCTGTGATCTCCATTATTATCATTACCAAATCTCTATTTTGATTAGATGTTATGATGAGATCTCACTCAATTAAGCTGTTGTTATGTATTGTTGTTGTTTATATGTTTTAATTTGTTTATTTTCATATTGGTCTAATTAACTGTTGTAAATTTAAGCTAATTATCTTTGATTAGATTCATACTGATTAAATCAGTTTTGATTTGATGAGGACAGACGCAAATTCATTTGTTTTCGAAGCAACAATCTATTCGACGAGATTTCAGAAGCAACAATCTATTCGAAATTAGACTCCGTGGTGATTTCGATGACGTGGTGGTGGTTAGGTGACGGTGATTCGCCGGAGAATGACATGGTTAGATGGCGGGAAAACCGGCGGTTGAGGTAAGTGAGGTTGTTATGAGTTAGTTTAGTGAACGGAAGGTTGAATTTGAGGAGAAACTAGCGTGTTACTAAAAGGATGAAATTTTGTAGATGAATACATCGAGAATTGCTTGTGTTTCAATTTCTTTTTTTGAAACATGTGTTTGGTTGCTACTTTGTAAATTTGGTCTTTTACCAAGAGTTTTTTTGCTATGATCTTTTATTATCGGTCATGCTAATTTAGGTGTCAACATAGTTCTTTATTACTCGTATTATATGTTTACTTTTACATGAGGAACTTGCTATAAAAGATATCTTCTAGTATCTACAATACAAAAAATAGGGTAAACTGTATGAAATTACAAGGGATTTATTGTGAATCCCATGGGATTCACAATTAATCCCATGGGATGCACCAAAGAATCTCATGGGATTCATACTGAATCCTTTGTGCTTTATCGTCTTTTTACGAATCCCGTGGGATTTTTCTGGACGGAAATTTTGAAAAAAAATTCGTCTTTTTACGAATCCCATGGGATTTTTCTGGACGAAAATTTTGAAAAAAAAAAAAAAAATCATCTTTTTACGAATTCTGTGGGATTTCTTTACGAATCCCGTGGGATTTCTCTGGACGGAAATTTTGAAAAAAAAAATCGTCTTTTTACGAATCCCATGGGATTTTTACGAATCCCATGGGATTTTTACGAATCCCGTGAGATTTTTCTGGATGGAAATTTTGAAAAAAAATCGTCCTTTTACGAATCCCATGGGATTTTTCTGGACGGAATTTTGAAAAAAAAGTTTGTCAAAAAGTATATAACAATGCATATTTATAGAAAGATAATTTTTTTTCTCGTCGCGATGGTGTATTTTTCGTAACTTGAAGATTTACTGTTTGCAAAATATGTTGTTTTTAAAAAAATGTGAAAAGTGGGTTTTTATATTAAATAAGCTAAAATGTCAATTTTGCCCTCCTTTGTTATTTTTTTATTTGATCTTAGCCATTAGTTGAAAGATTGATGGATGGTTGAGATTGGCTTACTTATTTTTTTCAAATGATACTTGTTTTATATAAATCTCACCTTAAACACGTATAGGTATCTCTTAAAGATAAAAAAAAAAAAAAAAAAAAAAAAATCGTGTCATTTATAGATATTTTGCGACATAAAACATTAAAGATAGACCACAAGTGACTAAAAAGGTGTCAGTAGACATGACGTGCGAGCATTCATTTTGGGCGTGAAATGTTCACCGTTGAATGACCATGTTGCATGGGTCGTGTTTTGAGGCTTTCTCATTGGTAATTATTGACCGTTGGTCTTTGTTTATTAGCGACTCGCGGTTCTTTTTTTGTCAACGTAGTCTTTTTGTTACGCAATTAAGGCCATCTTAATTTGCTGTATAGTACCGGGTGGCATTTAATAACAAACACGTCCTACGAAGTCCAATGAGGCTTTGATTTTGACCATCAAATAGAAACTTATAGAATGTTTAAAACTCGGTCTTTCATCTTTAGAAGCTCGAGCCGAGATAGTTTCAAGATTTCTTGGTCTAAACAGTAATTATTACGTAGTATTTAGGTTTTACTAATGCATGACACTTCTACATTAGTTATAATTAGGGTTTTGCTAATGAAACTTCTACATACTATAGTTAAGACTTAAGAAGCTATATTTGAGTGCATATGTGTGTACAATAATTTAGCTCATCAAATTACAATCGAGGTGTTGGTTATGTTTTCAATTTTTTTTATAGATTGTATCCATTTCATAGAATTGTAATCCAATTATAATCATTTCATAGCTGGTTATGTAATGAAAACTCTCTTAAATCTTAATTATCATAGTCTTTTGAGGCATCACTAACAAAACTAGCTACTGTACATTTATTTATTTATTTGTTTTTTTTAAGGTGAAGGTTCACCTGAGATAATCAGAAAACTTAATATATACTACCAAAATTACATGTAATTAGATTTTAAAACAAATGCGAATATTTTTTTTTGGTGAAATTTCATTGATATGCCATAGGTTTTACAGAACTTTAATCACATGTGATTTGAATATATATGAACCAACTGGCTCAAACTTTGAACTTCATGCATCTCAAAGTTCTTTTAGTGATGACTAAAAGTAACTCAAACTCTGAACCAACTGGAAGTCACTTGTTTCTTCTATGATAACATAGGTGTTAGAATTTATGTTGAATATAATAGATGATCTAGAAAAAAGTCAAAAACCAAGCATACAGTATAAATTAAAAACCGGACGGCAAAATTTGGTATGGAAAAGATAGGTCAAACTAGAGCAGCAAATAGCAATCATCGATTATTTAATGAACCATGATGTAGCTACTTACTTAGTCAGACTAGTCGAGCGTATCTTGGGATTTAAATTTGTCAAAATCAGGCTTCTTTTATATAA
Source organism: Artemisia argyi (assembly GCA_030686995.1). Lineage (NCBI taxonomy): Eukaryota > Viridiplantae > Streptophyta > Magnoliopsida > Asterales > Asteraceae > Artemisia > Artemisia argyi. The sequence continues at coordinate 102,979,556 of CM060704.1, read as the reverse complement.
TAGTTTATGCCAAGTTGTAAACTAGCTCTCAAAGTGCGTAAAATTGGTTTTGGACTTTTGGTTAATGTTTCTGAAAAGTGAAGTGAAGTGTACAGTTGTTTCAAGTCTCGGAACTGCGAAGTATTTGTACTGTATATATATATATATATATATATATATATATATATATATATATATATATATATATATATATGGTGACATTGTAATAGCTGTCGAAAAGAATGAAAATGAAGGTTATGTACGCACTTACGCATTGCATGCATAGTTGATAGTTGATACTATACTCAAGAAGATGAATTACTAAGCATAGGCGTAGTCAGAATAGAGTAAATGAAAAGAAAGAGATGAAGTTAAAGGACAGATCGAGCTTGTCATACTTCCTCGTGTGTGTATATATATATATATATATATATATATATATATATATATATATATATATATATATATATATATATATAAGTAGTGCTTCTTTGCATCTCCTATGAAAATGTCTAAACTTCTATAGGAAATCACTAGTCATCGAGGTATGGTAAGTCTTGCGCCGCTACGTGCTCCATAAGATCATATTGAAGACGGTTATGAATATCTTCGTCGAGTAACTCTTCTAGCACACTATTGTCATAAACTGGCGGATGAAGGTAGAGCTTGCCGTGTCTTCAAGAGCTTCGTACGCGGCTAAAAAGGTTTCGATTGTACTATCGGATAACCATTCTTCGGATGAGTCGGGGGGAATAATTATCTTGTTCGAGAATGAAGAAGATGATGACATGGTTACTAGAATGTACATTGTATGTGTGATTTGATATTATAGTTTAGATGTGAAAATAAAAAGGAAAATGGTGAGTATTTAAAGGAATTTTTTTTTTTTTTTTTTTTTTTGAAAAAGACCCAAACGGTCAAAAAATTTATGATCCAACGGTCGAATCTTTAATGCTCCCATCTTTACCGATTCGGTAAACTTCACCGAATCACTTGCCGAATTTGTCATGCCGCGACGAGGCAATGGAAATGCCGATGCATGCCGACTCATGCCGACTCCACACCGATCACGTTGCCACCCCCTAACATAGTATAACACATAGTTAAATGTTATATGTTTTCTATTTATGCTGTTTCGAACTCAATATTCACTTTCTTATATTGGTTTATCACAAATAAATGTCAATTTTCATTTATTTAATCAAAGTTTTTGCGAAAGTACAAAAATTATTGACGCATTATGTAATCATATCACTTTTCTACATATATATATTTCTCTGCTAATCAAGTGTATCCACACCTGATCAATAACTATTTTGATAACCATACACATAATTGCGTCTTTGTCCTTCCACAAGCCAAGTTGAATTATGTAAGCATATTTTTTTCCCACACGCAAAATGTATCCCGACTGATAGATTATTTTTTGTTTTACTTTCATTTTGTTTTATTATTATTATTATTTTTTTGTTAACTACAGAGCAAGAAATGCTCAGGTTGAGTGCATAGGGTGCGAGTACCTCTACAAGGATTGCAATGACTGATGCTCAAATAGTGAGTAAAGTCCTATGCGGTTAAAAAAACGCGGGCATCTACCTTGCAGGGGTAGAAAGGTAGCGGGCATGACTCGAGTTCATGCTTTTTCACATTCTCAAGGTCCGCCATCATCATTTTTTCTAATTTTAAGTTTTAAGTAAATGTGTTTTTTCTTTATGTTTAGTATAGATTTATGGGCTTATATACGTTTATTATGATATAACAACCTTATATAAGCCGATAAGTTTCAAAATAAATGGACAAAATAAGGTTTATGATACGAGTATATAAGACGAAATGAGATCAACAATTAAAACAAACATGTTTGAGCTTCGGTTACTTTTTTTCAAAAGTGTTTGAATCAGATTGTTTTGTGTTTGAATTTATTTTTAAAGTTTGCATTAAATGCTGTAGAATATTTTATTTACACTAGATGGTTTACTTCACTTGGTACGACTTTTGAATTATTTTGTATTATTTTACATACTCCGTAATTAGTAACATGTGTAGCGTATAATGCATTTGCGGTAAAATATAGATTAATGACTGTTTTCGGTGAATAGTTAAATGATTTTGGGTTAATTAGTTACATGATTTTTTACTTTATTTTTAAATTGTTAAGTCAAATCCATGTTGCGGGAGTTCGAATCTTGAGTATGGCCTGGTTTTCATCCGGCTGTTTCTCCAGCAAGGTAAACTTGTGTGGAGGCAGTACGGTTTCCGGGGGAAACCCGTTACTACCTGAGATCAGCGTGGACCCGGTTAAGACAACATAGTCTGGCGGGGTAGCGATGAGGCCTTCGCTGTCCGCGAAGGTGGTCGTTTCTAAGTTGAAATTCACCTTTAAAAAAAAAAGTCAAATCCATGTTATTTGACTTTTACATTATAATGACATAAATTTGAAGTAAATGGTGCTGTTAAAATGTTACTGAGTAAATGAGTGTACCATTTTTGGTGAGTAATTACTAATTAGTGACAAATAATTTTATTTGTGCAATGTTAAATTAACTGTTCAGTATACTGATAAATAAATATAGGATAGTTTTACTTTTCACTTTTGTATAAACTGTGCAGTCAAATCCATGTTATTTGACTTTTTCTTTATGCTTTGTGTTCTTTTAAGTTTTCTAATTTTGCCAATTATTAGATAATGAACACTTTTAAGGTTTTAAGCTTAGTCTTAAGTATTGGTTTGAAGTAGGTAAAAATATAAATTTGACAGTGAGCTTGCAAATCAAGTGTAAAAGCTAACACTAACTGATTCAGCCTTGTTTAGCTATTGGGTCGATGTGTCGAGTATTCTCGTCAATTGGTCTAAAGTTTGATTTGCAAATATGAACAAAAGAAAATTTTAGAACTGCAAAAAACCATAAAGTAATAGTTATGGATGCAACCTTACATGCTAGATTGAATTTATAAATTTTTTTGTGATATCTTATGGATGCAATCTTACACAGTAAATGCGTTGTTTTCGTTAACATGGATCCTATGCTCTTGATACCAACAAAAAACCAAAAGCTTTAAGGCGAATCAACCTTTCCTGTGTTTGTTACATAACAGAGATACGACGTGTTGGTTTTTCATGTTTATTTGTACCCATGTAATAATATAATGCCAATTTGCCTTTGAGAGAAAGTCATAGATCTGATTTAGTCCAATCTTTAATGTTGTAGGTAGATTTGACTTATTGAAAACACATAATTAAGCAAGCTAACACTGATCTAACTGTTTCATCAAGTTTAACAATTCTTGTTGTAGATTTTCGATCCACCGGCCTGAAATCAATCAGCAATACCAGAATGATTGTGACGAAAATATTTATAAATATGTTTAGAATTACACGTGGTCAATAGATCTATATTCATGAAAATAAGGAAATCCATGTGATTTGTATCCCTCTGCATTTAATTTAATAATTACTGTAGAAACAAAAATGTGGTCATGTGGACGTGCATGCATATTACATCGAGTCCCATTCTATGCTGTCTCTATTGGTCCGCTTATGTAACAGTAACATTGCAACACATTTCATGTGCTCAATGAACACCCATGCTATAGTGTCGGTCACATCAGCTGTTTGTCTCTGTGCGTGTGACCATGTCCAGGTGCACTTAAGGAAGCATCCTAATATACAGTCCATGTATTCATGTTATATAAATTATTATTATACTATTAAGAAATTATTGATACGGGTTGCATAATAAATAAGAAAAGAATACTATAAGAGGACAACGGATTTTTGATTTTTTGGTAAATGACAGAGTTGTGGAGCCGATGTGAATCAGAAACTGTTTAGAGGCTTTTCGATAACAGCGGCTGTTAGGGAGGGCCATCTTGAGATCTTTGAGATCTTACTAAAAGGCGGTGCGTCCCAACCTTCTTGCGAGGAAGCTCTATTAGAGGCCAGCTGTCATGGACGTGGTGGAAAATTTATCGAATTGTTAATGGCTTCTGATTTAATACGGGCATACTCGTCAACATGAAGCCGATGAGTTGTTGAGGCAACAAGCTCTAAGAGCATCAAGTGTAATAACACTTTTAACAACAAAAATGTGTTGCCACATCACTATCTTCACTTTTAACACCAACACTTAAAAATACCCTTTCACTAATAATATTCATAACACCACTCTTTTAAGACCTACTTATTTATTTTATTTTCCATTTTTTAAACAAACTAATATTTCATATATTAAATAAAAATACAAATAACAATTTAAAAAAAGTTACAAAACTATTTTTTTTGGGCAAATGACACAAAAAATTATCAAACTTAGGGTCTATTTCCAATTAATGTACTCTGCTTTTTTTTTCTTGCACAGAAAGGTACGCAACAAATTTTTTTGCCGGATTTGGGTTTTTTACTAACGTTCGTTAACTCACTTTGTTAGTAAATTACATGTTTGGTCCTCAAATTCGTATAATCATTTCATGCAACATACAAAAAAAAATAAAAAATAAAAAAATAAAAAAAAAAATTGAATTTTGTTTTTACATATTTGGACCTCGAGTTAACTACATTTTTTGTCCTTGTGGTTTCCTAGGTATTTCATTGTTGGTCCTCGAGTTAACTACACTTCATCATCATCATCATCATCATCATCATCATCATCATCATTATTATTATTTCTCAAATACAAAAACCTCCATTTTTATCTTTAGCTTATTCATCCAGAAATATAACCATACCTGACACCCCCAGTCTTCACCACTAAAGTCAAACAAAAACATTACATAATCCATTAAAACCATTTCATCAACCAAAAAAAATTCATAAAAACATAACCAGTTTCAAACCAAAAATCCCATAAACATATATATTCGATTTCAAAGAAAAAAGAAACAATAAATCGCAAAAAAAAAAAAAAAAGAAAAAAAAAAGAAAAGAACGAGCAGTGATTGTTTTTCAGACGGAGCAGCGTCGAGGGTGGTGACGGATCGGGATTTGTGGAGGCCGGATCTTGGTGTCTGGAATGATGGATTTGTATGCATATGTTTGTGTTTGGCGTGTCAGAGATAGATCTAGAGTGACGAATATGGATTTGTATGCATATATTTGTTTGTGTATAATCTGTGAAAAGGGGATAGAAGTGATTTAAATTGGGATTTAGACTTTAAATGTAGATCTAAACTTGTGTAAATTACATGTGAGATGTAATGGGTGATTTGTGGTGTTTGTGGTAATTGTCATTTTTGAAGATTTTTCAAATGTTTTTGAAGATTTTTGGTTTAGATTTTTTGAAGATTTTGGAAGATCTGAGATGCGGTGGTTATATATTTTGGTTTAACGTTTTCTTTTTGAGTAGTTAAAGAAAACATGGCTACTGAAATAAGATTATGAGTGAATTTTTATTTGTTTGGACATGCGGTTGATTAAGAAATTTCTAAAAAAATTTGGATGTTGCATGAAATGATTATATGAATTTGAGAACCAAACATGTAATTTACTAACGAGGTGAGTTAACGAACGTTAGTAAAAACCCCAAATCTGTCAAAAAAATTTGTTGGGTACCTTTTTATGCAAGAAAAAAAGAATAGTACCTTGATTGGAAATGGACCATAAGTTTAATACCTTTTTGTGCCATTTACCCATTTTTTAAATAAAAAATTAAACTTATTAAGCCTCACTAAAAATCAATTGGCCAATCCAATAATTTACAACTGGCCAATACACCATACCCCAATCACACACTTAATTAACATTTGATTTTTTTAAGAAAGAAACAGACTTCATCTTCTTCGTGCCACCGCTGCACATACACTAAAACACACACTTCACACACATTGTCAACACACATGCACACACCTTGTCATCACACACACACACTCAACACATACACACACACACATATAAATTGAAAAGAAAAAAAAATTGTTCTAATGCACATTGGTGCAACAATGCAAGCGCCAACGCCATTGGAATTGGGTTTGGTCCGGAGTGGTAACGCCGTCAACGTGGCCTCTACATCAGCATAACGCCATTTGGGGCGTTATCATACATAATGCTCTAAGGAAACACAATGAAATTATGGAAGCTAGAAGAGCGGTCGAAAGAACACAAAGACAACTCAATCAAATGGTAGTTTCCTTGAACTCTCAACCAAGTTTGTTCAACTTATCGGCTATGTTCCTCCTCCGAGCGGGAATGATGGAAACAATGAAGATGATAGTGATGGGGCGTAGGGATAATTGTTACATGGTTATGGTTATGGATAGTTGTATGGACATGTTTATATGTTTGTGGTTACGGATATTTTTTATAGTTGAGGATAGCGACTTTGTTTTTGAATCATTTTGGCGAATTTATTAATAAATGATGTTTTAGTGACCTTGTTATTGAAGATGGTTTAGTGAATTGACATGTTTGTTTTGGGTGATTACTAGTAGTTTTTTTTGGAAAAATTTCAGAAAAAATCTAGAAATTCACCAGAAAGCAGTAATATGCTGCAATCTGCAGGTAGTATTGGCTAGGACGGGGACATGTCCTCGCTAATAGTCCTGGTGGGCTCAACTTACATTATACTTATAAATAATTTAGTTATTAAATAAATTTAATAAATTTTTATAATTAATTAATTATTTAATATACTTAATTGATTAATTAACAAAATAATTCTTTTTTTTAATAAAAGGTATTAGCGAGAACATGTTTTTGTCAAAAGTTTGTGAGCCTATTTTGAGAACTTTGATTAAAAATTTGTGTTGGTCTCACGTAATCATCGCTAAAACGCAAATTCAATTCACATGTTGTTGACAAAAAGACTTTTACTTTGATTAAGAATTTGTATAGGTCTCACGGAATCATCGCTAAAACGCAAATTCACGTGTTCTTGGCAAAAAGACTTTTAATGAGGATACGTCCTCTCCGGTGATAAAAAATGGTCCTAGTCAGTGGAGCCGACTGGTGTGGTGCTATATATGAGACGAAAGAATAATTTGAAACATAAAAAGTAAATAATATTATTATCTTTATAATGAGCAAACATGGTAATATTTTTTTGTAGTACATATGTGTTTATAAATAAAAACCCTACGCTAGCTCTTTTTATCTCACACCTTCATCTCTACTCAAAACTAAATTCTGTTTAATCACTACTAGCTTCGATTTCACCTGAAAAACATGACCGTTGACAAACGTAGTCCGGCGAAACAATATCTCCATCGACCACTAAAACAATTTACTTCCCGAAAATTACTCAAACAAAATGACCAACAGAAATCTAACGAAAATCTCGCACTTTATGTCACCAATGGCCTTTTCTTTACAATTTTTTTCTCGGTCTTGTACTTTCTTCTGCTTCAGTGGCGCGAGAAGATTAGAACCGCCACTCCCCTTCATATTGTCAACTTCTTGGAGATCGCGGCTGTAGTCGCTCTTTTTGCCTCCTTTTTTTACCTACTTTCTTTCTTTGGTATTGATTTTGTTAAATCCATTTTCCGTCCTTCGCCCGAGTCATGGGAAGATCATAACTCAGAGGAAGATAAGCCTCTGAAGCCATGCGGGCAAGCGTTAATTCCCCGAGTATATGATCAGTACGTATTTTTTTGTTCTTTTTCTGCACATCCTTGTAGAATTGAATAATCTTGTGCTATGACCGTCAAAAATAAATACACTTTAATTAACCATGGACAAATTTAAGTTAAAAATTCTCTTTAGTAACTTAACAATATAGTCATATTTAAAGCAGTCAGTAAAAACCGGTCAGTAAATGTTTCTAGTGACACAAATATAATGTTGAATTATGTTTGCACTTTCTTTTAATAAAGAGTGAGTAAAATTAATAAGAGTTGACACAAAAAGTTATCGCCTTATGGTAAAATTGGTATATTTCTTGCATGTAGTGTATTGACCACCCCCTCTTCGGACATGGAGGTGGAGAAGAAAAAACCACCACCAACTATTGAGTACAACTTGGAGGAGCATGAAGACATCGTGAAACAAGTGGTAGCCGGTTCCATTCCTTCCTATGCTTTGGAATCAAAGCTAGGAGATTGCAAGCATGCAGCAGCGATACGTCGTGAGGCTCTTGAAAGGATAACTGGAAAATCCTTAACAGGAATGCCACTCGAAGGGTTTGATTACGAGTCCATATTAGGACAATGCTGTGAGATGCCAGTGGGATATATTCAGATTCCTGTAGGGATCGCAGGGCCATTGTTGCTTAATGGGGCGGAGTTTAGTGTACCAATGGCGACGACCGAGGGATGTTTGGTCGCTAGTACTAATAGAGGGTGCAAGGCTATTTATATGTCCGGTGGTGCGACTTGTATGCTGCTTAAAGACGGAATGACTAGAGCGCCTGTGGTGCAGTTTAGCAGCGCTAAGAGGGCTGCAGAGTTGAAGGCTTTCTTGGAGGATCCGGAGAATTTTGACACTCTTGCTATCGTGTTTAACAAGTTAGTATTTTTTATGCTTTTACTAGTACTTCAATGAATTATAGGGTTTGCATTATATGCTAAAACAAAAAAGATGGAGTATTAGGATTATACTTTTGATTGCAGTAGTATGATCGTTACAAGATATGGGTTATATCCGTGATGTTGATTTTTGATAACATTTTAAGGACTAGTGGCGACTAATGTTGTGGGCCGGGACCATAATTATAGTTGTTTAGATAAATTCATTTCGAAAACAGAGGTGTTAAAATGCAGGTCATGCAAAATTATCAATAGATCAGATATAAATAACATTTCATTCATGAAATACATGATTACCACAAGAGTAATATATATGCACACACATTATATAAAATCTTGTACTTATAACACTCTTAGGATATAAGAGTACGTTTTCTTTTACCTTTAAGATATAAAATTGGTAATATAATTTACATATATATAGATGTCCAGCTGGTATTTGTGTCTTGTTAATTGCATTTTATTAGGTTCTTAATAAATTTTGTTTATTCATTATTTTACATCTCGAACAGTCGAGCAAATCGCAAACGAATATGGAACTTGGACCTGCGGCGGTTTCTTGACTTTGTCAAATTAATTATACACTAGTATTTTAATTCATTTTGAATCTTGCAGATCATCTATTCTGTCTCTAGCGACTACCGAGGCCCATTGTTTCATTTTTCCTTTTCGGGGGTTTGTGTTTTAGTAGTTAAAAAACTTTTTAAAACATTATTTTATCACAAATATATGCACACTTTATCTGTGTTAACTTAAATAAAATGACAATATTTTAAACTTAAATAACATAAAAATTTTATGACACGTATCATGTTATAACCAAAGGGGTTGTAAATTATTATTTTTACCAAGAAATGTCAATTTATGATCATATTAATATTGTATATACATTTCATTTAATAAAATGTAGGAGTAGGAATGTAGGACAAATAGGATAATAAGCGATTTTGTATACCTGTGACTTTTTATAAAAATATGTATGTTTTTCTAGTATACTTGAAACCTATTCGCTGAAATAATCTCAATTTTGCACGAATAAACTGTTAGTTATTCATTTATAGTATATAGTTTTATACACCTATATGGGTTGGGCATTTACCTTTATAATTCGGATATCCATAACTGTATGTAGATCAAGCAGATTTGGGAAACTACAAAGCATCAAATGTGCCATTGCTGGAAAGAACATATACATTAGGTTTTGTTGTAGTACTGGTGACGCCATGGGTATGAACATGGTCTCAAAGGGTGTCCAAAATGTTCTCGATTACCTTCAAACTGATTACCCCGATATGGACGTCATGGGCATCTCTGGTACTTATTAAGTTCTCTATCGTCTAGGACAAATGTATAGTGCACTTCTATAATACTAGTAATAAACATATATGCTGAAATCTCGTGCAGGTAACTATTGCTCGGACAAGAAACCAGCAGCTGTGAACTGGATAGAAGGGCGTGGCAAGTCTGTGGTTTGTGAGGCCGTGATCAATGATGAGGTGGTGAGGAAGGTGTTGAAAACAAACGTAGCGAGTTTGGTTGAGTTGAACATGCTCAAGAACCTGACAGGGTCCGCCATGGCCGGTGCACTTGGTGGATTCAATGCCCATGCTGGCAATATAGTTGCGGCTATATATATAGCCACCGGTCAAGACCCAGCCCAGAATGTGGAGAGTTCTCACTGTATCACTATGATGGAAGCTATTAATAATGGCAAAGACCTTCATATTTCCGTCACCATGCCTTCCATTGAGGTATCCATATATATGTGCATGCATGCACCCATTAACTCCATCTCAAAATAACAATTTTTGAAGATAAGGAACCACACCTCTAAAAATATACGAGTAGCCCGATGGAAGTGTTATGTTTATTATTATTATTAACCGGGCTTTTTTTGTGAATAAATTTAGGTAGGGACGGTTGGAGGGGGTACACAATTGGCTTCACAAGCAGCATGCTTGAACCTGTTGGGTGTGAAAGGTGCAAGCAAAGAAGAATCAGGGTTGAACTCAAGGGTTTTAGCCACCATAGTGGCAGGTTCAGTACTTGCGGGTGAACTGTCTTTGATGTCAGCAATTTCAGCTGGTCAACTTGTCAAGAGCCACATGAAGTATAATAGATCCTCCAAAGATATGACCAAATTAGCCACTTAGTCTAGGTCGATCCCGCGTGGTTTATGTTATCTTTACAACAATTTAAAATAAATATTTTATGCAAACACACGATATGATGGAGCTAGCTTATTGCTAGGTGCAAAGTGACCGACGGCGCCAAAGCATACAAAAACTAATGTGCATTATATCGGTATGTTTTTCATGAAGATATCGGTCAGAATTCTTTTCTCTATGGTGTATATAGGCGGTGGTGATCTGATGGCAACGATAGTATGGCCTTAGGGTGACGGATGTGAGGAGAAATTAAGGGATATGTGATTATGGATGTAACAAATGTGTGACCTAATAACAAGAAAACCATTTGCTTTTCAAAAAATAAAACATTTAAGCCATACTTCATTCACTTCTACCATTGCCGCTTGCTGCCAGCAGAAACAAGGCATGCCGCACCTTCTTCTCAAAAGAATTATTTGTGGGTGATTACTCATATGTAGGATTGGTGGATGAATTTGGTTGAACAATTTGATGTGTTACATCAAATAAGTTTACAAAAAAAAAAAAAAAAAAAAAAAAAAAGGTCACGCCAATTCCAAATGACTACTTGCAAAAGGTTGCTTGGAAAAATTTCCCAACATGTTTCCAACGACCAAAAGAAATGTAACGGTTTTTCTACGAAAATCTTCATTGCAATCAGCTACCGGTTTATGAATGGGAATTATTTTGACAGTTTTGTAATGCTACTACTTTGCAACGGAGTGCTAAAGTAGTTTACAACTGACTTGCTCACTTGCAACGGCTGTAGATTTACAATGATTTGAAATGATATGTATTTCTAAAGAATTTGCAACGACTTATTTAACGACCAATTTGCAAAGAGTTCACTCGAAACAATTTTTCCATGAAAGAAACCTGTTGCAGAAAATCGAACATTTTTTAATCAATAATGATTGAACTTGTACCTAGGGGTGATCATCGGTCGGAAACCGGACCGGACCGGCCAAGACCGGACCGGACCGAAGACCGAGAACCGGAAAACCATAGACCGAGACCGGACCGAATATGGTCGGTCCGGTCTCGGTCCGGTCTCGGTCCGGTCGGTCTTCGGTCGGTCCGGTCCAATTAGGCAAGTTTTTTCGGGTTTTTGGTCGGTCCGGACCGGACCGGACCGGACCGACAGGACCGAGACCGAATTTGGCAAAAAGCTTAGACCGAGGACCGGACCGAATGTGGTCGGTCCGGTCCGGTCGGTCTCGGTCCGGTCGGTTTTGTCGGTCGGTCCGGTCCGGCCGGTCCGTTTGCTCAGCCCTACTTGTACCAAATATAAATGATTATACTATACAATCCAAAATAAGAATTCTATCAAGTACAAAGTATTATATAAGTATAGTCGGGGACGGAATCAGGGTGGTCCAAGTGGTCACGGGGCACTCATAAATTTGTGCGGCATAGTGTTAATTTTTTGTATAAAGCCTCGATTTTCCTAAATGCGCTCGGTGCAACATAATTGTGTCTCTAGTCTTGTTTAATTCTTCTTTGGTTTTTCATTAGAGGGTCATATTTTTTACATGTTTGAAATCACTTTCGTAAATAGTTACCGCATAGATTTAGACAAATGTATTTGAAAGATAAAGATTTGTCAAAGAGGTAAATACGATTATCCTGGTATCAAAGTCGTCTTATGGTTTTTTTAGGCCTAAAACGAATATAAGAAATGAGTCATTTTCGACAATAAATTTTTGTTATTAATTTAAATAAATTAAGTGACCTGTCAATAACTAGTTATACCACAGATTTGGATATTCAAAATTTGCGATGATAGTTTTATGTTAGACCTATTATTTTAGCTAAATTTTTTCAATTTGGATATCTGAAATTTCAGATAACAGTTTTATATATCCGAATATCCCAACATAGGGATGAGCACGGTACCGGACCCGTACCGATACCGTACCGAATTAGTGGTACCGATTTTTTTCCGAGCATAAATAGTGGTACCGGTACCGTACCGAACGGGATTCGGATACCGGTACCGGTACCGGGAAATCAGGTTTTTCCCGTTTTTATTCGGGAATTTCCCGATTTGGTACTGGTCCCGTACCAAATTAGTGGTCCCGACTTTTTTTTCACCTTATTTATATCAGGAACGGTATCGTTTCGGTACGGTACCGGTACGGTTCCGATTCGGTTCCGGGATTCGGGTCGAAATGCTTATCCCTATCCCAACATCTTTGATTTTTCGAAAACTTTTTTATGATTTCTAAAACTGACATTTCATAAAATCCAACTTTTAATAAATTCTTATCAAATTTTTGGATGTCCGAATAGAGATATTTCGGAACACCCGTAACCTAAATTAACAAATATTAGAAAGTAAGTTGAATATTTTGTCAATAAATAATAAGATTACATAACACGTATATAAAGATGAGATTAGCGAACATGTATGAAATAAAGAAAACTAACTTTACGAATTTATTGTAATGTTAACTAAATAACTATTTGTTACGAATATCTAATACCTAATATGTATATTTTTTTTATTAGTTTTATGAATATTAGTATGGAGCGGTTCGGTTTTTTTTATTAGTTTTATGATAATTAGGTGTTTTGGCCACAACTTAAGCTTCTTTGTTTATTGATGGATGGCGTAAAAATGGTTGATTAATATTTGATATATGTTATATGTCGTAGGTTGACCATCAAGTACCAAGGGTTGGAAATTGTCAATTAAGTGATAATGTGCACTGGACAAAGAAGAAGCGTCGCTAACCAAATCTTTTAAAATGGCTCCACATCCATAATGGTCAAGAGGTATTTCTGATATCAATTACTCATGTGTACTACTTAGCATCATTTGAAAAATTAATAAAGTTAAGTATTCCTATATTTATTTCTCAATAAAATTGAAGTTGTTGAGCCTTTAACACTTTTCAGATCCTGTTGCACGAGTCTGTTCAATACTCACATTTCTGTTACTAATAGAAATATAGAATGAATTTCTACGTTTCTGCGGATTTGTCGAAGAACTTCTGATAATTGGCTGCTACAAATTTGATATTGTGAGAGAAATTAGATCCCAACATCATATGTAAGTTACCTTGTCTACAAATTACCACAAGACCAATCCTTGTATGAAGATCCTCTCAAAGTGTACAATTTAAATATTAAAAATCTTGATCTTGGGTACATACGTTTAGTAAGTCCTCCTGCTCCACTTAACCAGTGAGTTATATTGATGTCATCATTAAGTTTATATATGTTGCAACTCAGATTAATGGTAGAATATTTGTGAGTTTTTGTTATATTTTAGTTGGATAAAGCTGTAATTTATAATATAGGTATGTATGTGTGAATGAATTGTTGACTTATGAATGTGTGAATGATGGGATTAGGGATTGTGGACCAACAGGGTGTTTGGGTAACATTTAAACATGAACATATTCACCATTCCAAACAAGCTGTCCGATCACTTTATTTATTGATAGCAAGTTAATAAGCAAATTCCTAATACTCTATTACATATACAACTCTAGCTCAACATCAGTTCCAGAACTCCAAAGGCATAGAGAATATTAAGACATTTGGTCCTTGCATAATGTGACTCTTAAATAGCTAAAGTTTTCATTTCTATTTGTTGCACAGGGTGTATTATCTGTTATTTGTTACTTATAACATACTGTATTTTGCAGGCAAATTCCACATGGTTAGTTGATTATACATAGTGCCAGAAGGGTTTAGAGGCTTACTGAATTATTCATGAATAGATATGTTGTTATTGTCACTGAAAGTAAAGTGAGTCATTTGTTTAAATTTAAAATGTACCATTATCAACATGTTAACTTTCAGATTCGTTTGTGAGCAGAGATGATGGATGCAATGTGAAGGGCGATTCACAACTCTTATTTCTTTTTTTTAGTAAATCAGGTACCAAGTCTGTTGCATGTCATTTTTGTGACAGGTTAGATGATAAGCAAAGGGAGCATGTATAAAATGAATCATAGCAGAGATACTGGCTCACCTTTTATCTAAAAGGTCATAAGAGTATTCTTATTAAATGCCATTTCGCTCAAAACCTTAACTTATACTGAGTACTTCGTGTTCTTTTGACTAGGTTATTACTTTGATAGGCATTTTATAAGGAGTCAAAGAAGAGATTTATTAGGCATCATGCATTCAAAGAGAGGGCCCAACACGCACTGATCAGTCTCCAGGTGAATTATCACTTTACAGCTCATACTATATTGCACTCGAGTAAAATTTTATTTTACATATTTGGACCTTATCTTAGCATCTACGAAATTCTTTTGCAAAAAAATGAATATGAAAACAGCGTATGGGAGTCTACTAGGAAGAAAAGGTATTCGTATTATATTGGTTTAGTTCAAGATACTTTATTGAAGACCCTGAATTGCCTTTATTCTATTGGTCAAAGAGTACGTTTTATGTTATTTTAAGAAAACAGAAACTAAATCGCATACATATGCATGTATCATAATGAGGATTAAGCAGATCTTCTTGAGTGGGTAAACTCATATTGTTTTATCAGTTTGGTAGAGATACGAACTAGAAGGGTTACATAATAGGTCATAATATGTAATTTCTTTATGCGTGTCAGGTTGATCATCTACGATGGCACGAGGGTTAGTGTGGTTTGTGGCGCCATGGTGTTGGCTAGTTGAAAAGAAATTGTTGACATGTGCCTTGACCGATCCGCAAGCTTGCTGACAACTGCACTCGTCTTGAGGGTTTCCATTGCTAAAGTGCATGTGCAGGTGCTACAAAACAGACCGGAGAGAGCCATTTTCGACATTGCTATTGTGCAGGTGCTACGTTTGCTCCAAAGTTATACTTAAGTATTTGTGACTATTACAAGTAGTCAATTAAGGTAGCTTGTAGCTTTTTGAAATGTGTTGTTTGCAAGAGTAGTCACAAGATTATTCTCAATGTATCAATAGATTGTAATATCAGTGAATCTTTTCTTATCTGAATCAATACACTGCCCTTTTTGTAGTAGCGAATAACGAAAAGAAGCCTAATGAGTTTTATCAATCTAACATCTGCAAAGGTATATAAACGCATGCAGAGAAACGTACACCACAAGAAACATGTTTTACGATTCCGTCTATTGACCTCATGCTCATGAATCACGTTTTAGTTTTGTACCCGAATACATTCATGCATATGCTTACACGTTCTATTGTTTTCATTATTAATAAACAAATAACCCTTATACTTTATACCCCCTACACTTTATAACAAGAACTTTGTTTACAATTACATGAGTATTAGTATTGGTTTGAGACTTTCATCCATTAAACTTACAAAATTTTATAAATGTACGAATTAGTTTTAATATACGTTAAATACTTTTAAAATAAATATTAGTTTCAAACCTTTCATCTATTAAAATATCTTTTTACTATGTACGTTAAATATAAATAAGAACTCATGTTATCCTATTTAAAAGTTTAATCTATACTTATACGGGTTTGAATATTAAATACAGTTAAACTATTATTAACGGTAATATAAATATCAAATGGTAAGTACGAGTTGCTGTGATATGAAAATAATATACACGATTGTACTTATAACGACTCATGTAATTATTATTTAAAGTTTATATACGGATATCCGGAAAAACATTTTTAAAAAACTTCATCAACGCTCATTATGTGCCTACTAAACTCGCACATTTTGTACAACAAGATATCAGTAGTTAAAGTTAAACAATAATATCAACCTCAACATTAACATCTATGTCGCTAAACAAAATTAAATTTTTCATCCAATAAAATTTTTACAAAATATTAATTGATATTAATACATAATGAAAAACTTATGCATACTTATTAGTTGTTTTTATATCATAATTTTCACGAGTAAATTCTTATATATCTCTATAGTAAACAAAGATTTTAAAATAAATTTGATTTATGTGTAAATCCATGTGATCAAATAACCTTTGACACAATAACATTATAAGGAAACACGCTCAAAAATCAAATACAAGGTCGATGCAACGGTTATATTTACAATTTCTGCTAACTATTTTTTTTACTTTCGCATATGTTGATGCTCTAACTTTTTAAAATATACATAAGATTTTCTGTTTTTAAACGATAATATATATAATTAAATTTTTCTGAAAAAATCTCGTGCGTGCACGGGTATTATAACTAGTGTAAATGACGCGAATTTAAAAGAAATTTAGATTTTTTATAAGTTAACAAAATATAGGCGCACCCTTTAACCTTTAGAAAAAAAAACGCATACCCAATGAAAAATTCTGGATTTTAACATCTTGCGAAGTTGCGATAAGTTCTACAAAACAGAATTAGACAAAAAAAAAACAAAAAAACAAAAAAAACTCCGTATTATCTAAAGTTAAAAAAAAAAAAAAAAAACATTGAAAATTTATAATTTTACACTTAACTCTATATAATATACTTAAAATTCAACCACTAATGTTTTATTAATTACCTCCTCTTTTATTAAGTTTTTATTTTCATAAATTTGACCCCTATATTATTATGTGTTTTTTTTCCCAATCAAATTCTTAACCAAATTTATTAAAGTTTGACAAAAATCAATTCAATTTTGACTTTTTATTGGCCAATTATATTACTCGATTTTGCCTATGTGTCAAAATCGATCATTCCTGTTGGTCCAATTTTTTTTCCACTAAGATTGATTTGTAAAAAAACCTACGAAATGATGTAATTCTTTTATTATATAAAAGATATGTATATCACGTGAGACTTTCTTTTCAGAACTCATATAAATGTGAGAACTTTCATAACTCTCTTTAACCAATCTAAATTAGTAAATTACTTTATGTTTAATTTATTATATGTAATTTTCATAAAATGATATCTCAAACAAACGCAAATCTACATCGAATTCAAAAAAAGTTTTTGTATTTTGATCCATTAGATAAGACCATGAACAATACTTGAGATAATTTTATTATGTTTATTAAATCCATTTTACGCAAATTTACAATGAATTCAAAGAAAGTATTTGTATTTCGATCCATTAAAATAAACCACGAACAATAATTTGAAAGAATTTTACTATTATTAAATGGTGTATAAGAGTTATATCGGTGCTCACACTTATATGAGTTCTGAAAGAAAAAAAAAAGTTCCCCTGTATATCACTCCAAAAATAAAAAAATACCTAAAACATAAAACACATATGAGAAAAGTTCAATACGAAACAACATTTATCTAAAGAACAAATAACAAGATCTCTACCATCCATACTTTTTCCATCTAACGGTTTACACTAAATAAACAACTATACTGATGGGCATTTTAGTCATTCCTTACTTTCTACCTAACCCTCTAAACACACACATTGTACACACATACATTAATACTCCTCTCTTTCATCTCTCTCTCACCGGTCATTCCTTCACAAATAAATCTGTGATCTCCATTATTATCATTACCAAATCTCTATTTTGATTAGATATTATGATGAGATCTCACTCAATTAAGCTCTTGTTATGTATTGTTGTTGTTTATATGTTTTAATTTGTTTATTTTCATATTGGTCTAATTAACTGTTGTAAATTTAAGCTAATTATCTTTGATTAGATTCATACTGATTAAATCAGTTTTGATTTGATGAGGACAGACGCAAATTCATTTGTTTTCGAAGCAACAATCTATTCGACGAGATTTCAGAAGCAACAATCTATTCGAAATTAGACTCCGTGGTGATTTCGATGACGTGGTGGTGGTTAGGTGACGGTGATTCGCCGGAGAATGACATGGTTAGATGGCGGGAAAACCGGCGGTTGAGGTAAGTGAGGTTGTTATGAGTTGGTTTAGTGAACGGAAGGTTGAATTTGAGGAGAAACTAGCGTGTTACTAAAAGGATGAAAATTTGTAGATGAATACATCGAGAATTGCTTGTGTTTCAATTTCTTTTTTTGAAACATGTGTTTGGTTGCTACTTTGTAACTTTGGTCTTTTACCAAGAGTTTTTTTGCTATGATCTTTTATTATCGGTCATGCTAATTTAGGTGTCAACATAGTTCTTTATTACTCGTATTATATGTTTACTTTTACATGAGGAACTTGCTATAAAAGATATCTTCTAGTATCTACAATACAAAAAATAGGGTAAACTGTATGAAATTACAAGGGATTTATTGTGAATCCCATGGGATGCACCAAAGAATCTCATGGGATTCATACTGAATCCTTTGTGCTTTATCGTCTTTTTACGAATCTCGTGGGATTTTTCTGGACGGAAATTTTGAAAAAAAATTCGTCTTTTTACGAATCCCATGAGATTTTTCTTGACGAAAATTTTGAAAAAAAAAAATCATCTTTTTACGAATTCTGTGGGATTTCTTTACGAATCCCGTGGGATTTCTCTGGACGGAAATTTTGAAAAAAAAAATCGTCTTTTTACGAATCCCATGGGATTTTTACGAATCCCGTGAGATTTTTCTGGATGGAAATTTTGAAAAAAAATCGTCCTTTTACGAATCCCATGGGATTTTTCTGGACGGAATTTTGAAAAAAAAGTTTGTCAAAAAGTATATAACAATGCATATTTATAGAAAGATAATTTTTTTTCTCGTCGCGATGGTGTATTTTTCGTAGCTTGAAGATTTACTGTTTGCAAAATATGTTGTTTTTAAAAAAATGTGGAAAGTGGGTTTTTATATTAAATAAGCTAAAATGTCAATTTTGCCCTCCTTTGTTATTTTTTGATTTGATCTTAGCCATTAGTTGAAAGATTGATGAATGGTTGAGATTGGCTTACTTATTTTTTCAAGTGATACTTGTTTTCTATAGATCTCACCTTAAACACATATAGGTATCTCTTAAAGATAAAAAAAAATTCGTGTCATTTATAGATATTTTGCGACATAAAACATTAAAGATAGACCACAAGTGACTAAAAAGGTGTCAGTAGACATGACGTGCGAGCATTCATTTTGGGCGTGAAATGTTCACCGTTGAATGACCATGTTGCATGGGTCGTGTTTTGAGGCTTTCTCATTGGTAATTATTGACCGTTGGTCTTTGTTTATTAGCGACTCGCGGTTCTTTTTTTGTCAACGTAGTCTTTTTGTTACGCAATTAAGGCCATCTTAATTTGCTGTATAGTACCAGGTGGCATTTAATAACAAACACGTCCTACGAAGTCCAATGAGGCTTTGATTTTGACCATCAAATAGAAACTTATAGAATGTTTAAAACTCGGTCTTTCATCTTTAGAAGCTCGAGCCGAGATAGTTTCAAGATTTCTTGGTCTAAACAGTAATTATTACGTAGTATTTAGGTTTTACTAATGCATGACACTTCTACATTAGTTATAATTAGGGTTTTGCTAATGAAACTTCTACATACTATAGTTAAGACTTAAGAAGCTATATTTGAGTGCATATGTGTGTACAATAATTTAGCTCATCAAATTACAATCGAGGTGTTGGTTATGTTTTCAATTTTTTTATAGATTGTATCCATTTCATAGAATTGTAATCCAATTATAATCATTTCATAGCTGGTTATGTAATGAAAACTCTCTTAAATCTTAATTATCATAGTCTTTTGAGGCATCACTAACAAAACTAGCTACTGTACATTTATTTATTTATTTGTTTTTTTTAAGGTGAAGGTTCACCTGAGATAATCAGAAAACTTAATATATACTACCAAAATTACATGTAATTAGATTTTAAAACAAATGCGAATATTTTTTTTTGGTGAAATTTCATTGATATGCCATAGGTTTTACAGAACTTTAATCACATGTGATTTGAATAAATATGAACCAACTGGCTCAAACTTTGAACTTCATGCATCTCAAAGTTCTTTTAGTGATGACTAAAAGTAACTCAAACTCTGAACCAACTGGAAGTCACTTGTTTCTTCTATGATAACATAGGTGTTAGAATTTATGTTGAATATAATAGATGATCTAGAAAAAAGTCAAAAACCAAGCATACAGTATAAATTAAAAACCGGACGGCAAAATTTGGTATGGAAAAGATAGGTCAAACTAGAGCAGCAAATAGCAATCATCGATTATTTAATGAACCATGATGTAGCTACTTACTTAGTCAAACTAGTCGAGCGTATCTTGGGATTTAAATTTGTCAAAATCAGGCTTCTTTTATATAATAGTTTATGCCAAGTTGTAAACTAGCTCTCAAAGTGCGTAAAATTGGTTTTGGACTTTTGGTTAATGTTTCTGAAAAGTGAAGTGAAGTGTACAGTTGTTTCAAGTCTCGGAACTGCGATGTATTTGTACTGTGTGTATATATATATATATATATATATATATATATATATATATATATATATATATATATATATATATATATATATATATATATATATATATATGGTGACATTGTAATAGCTGTCGAAAAGAATGAAAATGAAGGTTATGTACGCACTTACGCATTGCATGCATAGTTGATAGTTGATACTATACTCAAGAAGATGAATTACTAAGCATAGGCGTAGTCAGAATAGAGTAAATGAAAAGAAAGAGATGAAGTTAAAGGACAGATCGAGCTTGTCATACTTCCTCGTGTGTGTGTGTATATATATATATATATACTAGTTATAATACCCGTGCACGCACGGGGCTTAGGCATTAAATTTTAATCAGATATTAAATTTTCAATTGTTATTTTAAACTATATTGTGTTTATTAAATTTGTTTACTTTAAATCCATTCTGTTAAAATGTATACATCAAGTAAATTCGTAGTGCGTTACGGAGTATTTAGTAAAGGTTTTTGCAACTCATATTGTATTCAGTTTCAACTGCAGTTTTGTTACTTTAAACTTGTTTATAGTTTATAGTTTAAACTTGTTTATAGTTTCTTTACAACATAGAGCATAACAAACATCTTGAACAAAAGCACTAAACTTGTAAATTATACTTTTTTGTCATGTTTATTACATATTTTCTAATGTTCTTCATCCTCGATGATTCTCATTGATGAAGCAGTTTCTCGGGCAGTCAAGAACGCCAGTTGCTTACACTCTGCTCCCTGAAAACGAAGTGACTTGTTATAAGTAAAAATTATTCCAGCATTCAAGTTAATTGGGGAACTTTAGTTTTTATATAACCTTCACATCCACAATTCCACATTCATGAATTTTCCTAAAATCGCAATAGAGGTTTTCTACTAAGTAACTCCACTTGGAATAGTCTGATCATAAACAAACATTACACAAAACGCCAATTGCCTTACAACAAATTTCACTTAAAAATCCATGCCATTCAAAACAGTTCACGATGTAAAAAATCCAAACTGAAAAAGTCTCGTGTATGCATATTTTCTATATACATAACAGAATTAAGAGAAGCGACAAATATGATTTGACTAACGAACTTATAAGCAGCCCCTAATTAACAAAATCATCATTTTTTTCATAATACATGAAACAGCTTAAAACTAAGCAGGAAAGTACTTAAAATATTTATACCTTTAGCATCAATTCTTCAAATTTGCACTTAAGTTCGCCAAAGTGCAAGAAAGCCTTTGCTTCTGACGCCAAAGAATTCATAATCAACTCAATAGACTTCACCTCTTCACAAAAGTCCAGATGCATAACCAACAAAGAAAAATGTTCATCAATCACCAACCCAAAACACTTGGTAACATTTTCAAGTGACGGAACAGACTCAATATCTTCCACCCCATTCAAACCCAAACCTTACCTTAGGTTGTATACGAATCTCTCGTTTAGTTTTAGGCCCATCATTACCATCAGGTTTACTAAACTTAGGTTTACCATCAAAGGGTTTCTTAAACCCTTTGTTTAGTTGGTAGTTTGATGATTTAAGTTTCTTTTGGGGGCTGAACTTACCGTTGCCACCTCCATCTCCTCCTTTTGAAAATGTATTTCGTTTTTTGTTATTGTTGTTTGGTTTGTTCTTGAATGCCATTAAGGTGAAACCTAATACATCAGATAACTTGTCACAATGAGTAGAAATTGTTCTTAGTAAAAAGTACACAACTCATTAAACAATGCACTTTTAGTTTGCTATATGCGCCTAATTAGTTTGGTCTCATAATCAACTCATCAAGCAGGTGTTATAAAGCCCCAAATTACTCATGACATATGTTGGATGTTACCATCTAACACACCTAAATCATCAATGAAACCACAAAAACATAAAACCGCAACTCAATTACCTAAAAAAAATATAAACCCTAAATCTATTATACATTATTGCTGATATAATTTTAAAACATAGCTTTAATTGACCAAAAATCCCGCTTTTCTGTTGTGATTGCCATTTGTACCAACATAAAACAGCTTTTTAGATCCATATATGTGTTTACAATTGTGATTGTTGGATGATTTTTTTTAATTGACTGATGGGTAGAAGGTAGGTTTTTTGTTTTTTACATTATGTTTGCTCATTTGTTAATTCAACTATTAGCACTTGAAACTTCCATGTAGAACCTTTTTTAGTTTGCGATACCCTTAACAATCCATACATTGGCATAACGATTAACTAATAAGATATTACTTTGCTATCACGCCAAGATATGCAGTATCTCTATGTGCAAAAACCAAAGCTAAGATAATGTAAAATGAAGTTAAAAGTCTAAATGGAGGTGGCTTTTGGGATGATGTACCACTTTCAAGTTCAAGACATATATAGCTCTTAATATCTCGTTTTTTTATGCTAAACCATACCGGTTAATCACTTTGCTTTATGCAGAGTTCATTGGAAGAGAAGAATGCAACATTTTATTAAAAAACTGACAGCTCAACCAACTAAACAATGTGTACAAAGCCTCGAATGGTTAGTTGGCTATTCAACCTCAACACATAAAATATATCGATATGAGTAACTGATTTGTTTAGTCAATAAGCAGTTTCATCCAAACAATATCATATTCTTGAAGACGCCTATGGAAACCGTGAATTTCCTTTTCTTGCTTGGTTATCATATAAATCATAATACTATGATGCAACTTTTATATAACTGAATAAGCATGATACTATTCTACAACTAATGTCCCCTCGATACGTGCACAAAGCCACAAACAAATAAAGGCTAGAAATAGATCGCGGAAAGAGGGAAAACTTGAAACCTGCTTCGAGCACTGATGAAGAGAACACTGCCACCTTCCTCCGCCTCTCATATTCTTTTCCCCTTCCTCCACCATCGATAAAACATGCAACTCAATCTCTCTGACATTTTTCTTATCAATAACAAACACAGTGTTAGTAGAAGGAAATACGAAATGTATATAAAATAAACATCAAACATGTGTTGGAGATGTGCTGACCTTTACATAAGCCACGCAAATTTTTTGTGTATTGGAAGAGATGTAGAGGCAAAGAGCTGACAGCCATAACGGCCCATAAGTGATAAAACTCCTATTTTTAATTCAAATTCAGAAAATAGAAAACTTGTAGTCAATTATAGTTGTCTTATAAGCACAACATTGGTCACTATAATAAATTTTTAAGATTTCCTTGTTACAACTATCAAGTAGGTGTGCATAAACATTGCTTGAATTACCTAATTCCTCCAAAAGCTCGATATATTGTCAGGTGCAATTGGCCATTGAGATTTACCTAATTCCTCCAAAAGCTCGATAACATAATCACTTGGAAAAATAAGCATTTAAAAAAATCAAATAAAAAAAATATGAAATTTCAAAACCAAACTTCAAACTCATTACATCCGCGAACTCCTAAGCCGGCCACCATTCAGAGATTCAACTCTCCCATACCAAAACGAAGCTGATCCTGTTTCATCTTGCACTCTGATTTTTAACAAAATTTATAATACCCGTGCACTCACAGAAGTTTCAAACAATCATCATCATTATCACAGGTAAAGTTTTCACAATGTCGAACATTGGTTTTTTTCAAAAAGTGTAACTTATATTGATGTTGTGTTAATTTTGTACCATCCACATTCCTTTTTATACTAAAGTTTGAAATCAAGAAATCAGCATTTTCTTCCAAAAGTTTGTCGAAATCTGATACAAATCCGGCTCTTGTTGTAGCATGAATGTTAGTACCCTATAATTTTAACAATCCATACTTGCTAATGATGGAGGATTGCTGTTAATGTAATATTGTTTCAAACAACCTTCACTTTTATAGTCCATTTATCTTTTTCTGAGTTAATTTCTTGAAGAAAAGATATGGCCATTATGAAACCTGTGAAAAAAAATTAGGAAAATAATAATCGAATTGAAGAAACTGATGATTTGTTTTGAGTATTTATAGGCTTTACGGTTGTCCCAGTTAGAGTATAATTATATGCTAATAGATATGTATAAGAATTTATAATAATAATATTTATAATGCTTATCTTATAGATAAATACAATATATATTAAATAGTAATCTAAAAATTACAGCAGATAAAAGTAGAAGCCATTTTCTTGACCAGCACAGTCTTGATCATATCAAATACTGGCATTGCATATATCTTAAAGCTAAATAAATATAACTAAATATGTTGGTAACAATTAGTAAATAGTGGTTCAGTGAAAATATAGAATTAGAACCTGATATCTATCAATAGCATGAACTAACAAACAAAAATGAAATGGTGTTTCAAGAGCTACTATTTATTAGTACTTGTTTTAAAGAACAGAGTTATCACTTTAAAGTTCAAACTACACAATACCATACCAGGTTTAGATAACATGAAGGGGCTCCAAACCTACAATTTAGGTGTTACCTTATGTGATGATCACCTAACGATGAATAAGAAAAAGTGAAAAACAGATGATACTCCTTACCATACTGAATTATTAAAACCAAGCATAAACTATGAGTCCACACAACATCTTAATAAGTCAACAATCACATTTTCATAAATGCATTGACCAACCAGAAACATGACGCCCAATCACTGTTAAAATCAACATAAACCAAATAAGCCATAAGCCGGCTATATAATCCGAAACAAACACCCCATCAAACAGGTCATACATGAGTTTAATTTGGCATATCTGTGGAATGGATAAAATCATGAAATGTTATTGTTAGTCATGATACTCAAGTTCAAGCTACTTTATATTCTAGAGTTGAAGTAAAAGTGAAGAGTGTTTAAACACAATAACATAAACCCATAACTCAATTGGGTCAAAAAAGCTAAAACCCTAAATCTATTAATTAAAGTTTTAACCCAAAAACATACCTTTGATTAATCCTTAAAACAAAATCTCTGTGATTAAACACTTAAGATATTTAAATGAAAAACCGAAGATGGTGGCTCAATCGTGGTGGCTCGGTGGTGGTGCCAGGGGAGATAGTAAGCTGGGTTTATTTTTTATTTTTTCTTTTTTTATTCGGGGTAATTGTTATGTATTGAAAGTTTGATCACATGCTACTTTTGGTCCTTCAAGTTTTACAAAATCAGTCCCGATTTTTAGATGTTTTTTTTCCCGTTTTTGCCACATATAGTTTTTAGCGATTTTTTTCATTCTACACGAATTTAATCAATTTTGACCAAATTAGATTCAATTTTGACTTTTTAATAGCCAATCAAAACGCATGATTTTGCCCGCGTGTCAGTTTCAAGCATTCTGATTGGTCTAATTTTTTTTCTCATAAGATTGTTTTGTCAAAAAAACTCTGAAATGATGTAATTCTTTTATTATATAAAAGATATATATATATATATATATATATATATATATATATATATATATATATATATATATATATATATATATATATATATATATATATATATATATATGTAGTGCTTCTTTGCATCTCCTATGAAAATGTCTAAACTTCTATAGGAAATCACTAGTCATCGAGGTATGGTAAGTCTTGCGCCGCTACGTGCTCCATAAGATCATATTGAAGACGGTTATGAATATCTTCGTCGAGTAACTCTTCTAGCACACTATTGTCATAAACTGGCGGATGAAGGTAGAGCTTGCCGTGTCTTCAAGAGCTTCGTACGCGGCTAAAAAGGTTTCGATTGTACTACCGGATAACCATTCTTCGGATGAGTCGGGGTGAATAATTATCTTGTTCGAGAATGAAGAAGATGATGACATGGTTACTAGAATGTACATTGTATGTGTGATTTGATATTATAGTTTAGATGTGAAAATAAAAAGGAAAATGGTGAGTATTTAAAGGATTTTTATTTTTTTTTTATTTATTATTTTTTTTTTTTGAAAAAGACCCAGACGGTCAAAAAATTTATGATCCAACGGTCGAATCTTTAATGCTCCCATCTTTACCGATTCGGTAAACTTCACCGAATCACTTGCCGAATTTGTCATGCCGTGACGAGGCAATGGAAATGCCGATGCATGCCGACTCATGCCGACTCCACACCGATCACGTTGCCACCCCCTAACATAGTATAACACATAGTTAAATGTTATATGTTTTCTATTTATGCTGTTTCGAACTCAATATTCACTTTCTTATATTGGTTTATCACAAATAAATGTCAATTTTCATTTATTTAATCAAAGTTTTTGCGAAAGTACAAAAATTATTGACGCATTATGTAATCATATCACTTTTCTACATATATATATTTCTCTGCTAATCAAGTGTAGCCACACCTGATCAATAACTATTTTGATAACCATACACATAATTGCGTCTTTGTCCTTCCACAAGCCAAGTTGAATTATGTAAGCATATTTTTTTCCCACACGCAAAATGTATCCCGACTGATAGATTATTTTTTGTTTTACTTTCATTTTGTTTTATTATTATTATTATTTTTTTGTTAACTACAGAGCAAGAAATGCTCAGGTTGAGTGCATAGGGTGCGAGTACCTCTACAAGGATTGCAATGACTGATGCTCAAATAGTGAGTAAAGTCCTATGCGGTTAAAAAAACGCGGGCATCTACCTTGCAGGGGTAGAAAGGTAGCGGGCATGACTCGAGTTCATGCTTTTTCACATTCTCAAGGTCCGCCATCATCATTTTTTTTAATTTTAAGTTTTAAGTAAATGTGTTTTTTCTTTATGTTTAGTATAGATTTATGGGCTTATATACGTTTATTATGATATAACAACCTTATATAAGCCGATAAGTTTCAAAATAAACGGACAAAATAAGGTTTATGATACGAGTATATAAGACGAAATGAGATCAACAATTAAAACAAACATGTTTGAGCTTCGGTTACTTTTTTCCAAAAGTGTTTGAATCAGATTGTTTTGTGTTTGAATTTATTTTTAAAGTTTGCATTAAATGCTGTAGAATATTTTATTTACACTAGATGGTTTACTTCACTTGGTACGACTTTTGAATTATTTTGTATTATTTTACATACTCCGTAATTAGTAACATGTTACTAGTACATGTGTAGCGTATAATGCATTTGCGGTAAAATATAGATTAATGACTGTTTTCGGTGAATAGTTAAATGATTTTGGGTTAATTAGTTACATGATTTTTTACTTTATTTTTAAATTGTTAAGTCAAATCCATGTTGCGGGGTTCGAATCTTGAGTATGGCCTGGTTTTCATCCGGCTGTTTCTCCAGCAAGGTAAACTTGTGTGGAGGCAGTACGGTTTCCGGGGGAAACTCGTTACTACCTGAGATCAGCGTGGACCCGGTTAAGACAACATAGTCTGGCGGGGTGGCGATGAGGCCTTCGCTGTCCGTGAAGGTGATCGTTTCTAAGTTGAAATTCACCTTTAAAAAAAAAAGTCAAATCCATGTTATTTGACTTTTACATTATAATGACATAAATTTGAAGTAAATGGTGCTGTTAAAATGTTACTGAGTAAATGAGTGTACCATTTTTGGTGAGTAATTACTAATTAGTGACAAATAATTTTATTTGAGCAATGTTTAATTAACTGTTCAGTATACTGATAAATAAATATAGGATAGTTTTACTTTTCACTTTTGTATAAACTGTGCAGTCAAATCCATGTTATTTGACTTTTTCTTTATGCTTTGTGTTCTTTTAAGTTTTCTAATTTTGCCAATTATTAGATAATGAACACTTTTAAGGTTTTAAGCTTAGTCTTAAGTATTGGTTTGAAGTAGGTAAAATTATAAATTTGACAGTGAGCTTGCAAATCAAGTGTAAAAGCTAACACTAACTGATTCAGCCTTGTTTAGCTATTGGGTCGATGTGTCGAGTATTCTCGTCAATTGGTCTAAAGTTTGATTTGCAAATATGAACAAAAGAAAATTTTAGAACTGCAAAAAACCATAAAGTAATAGTTATGGATGCAACCTTACATGCTAGATTGAATTTATAAATTTTTTTGTGATATCTTATGGATGCAATCTTACACAGTAAATGCGTTGTTTTCGTTAACATGGATCCTATGCTCTTGATACCAACAAAAAACCAAAAGCTTTAAGGCGAATCAACCTTTCCTGTGTTTGTTACATAACAGAGATACGACGTGTTGGTTTTTCATGTTTATTTGTACCTATGTAATAATATAATGCCAATTTGCCTTTGAGAGAAAGTCATAGATCTGATTTAGTCCAATCTTTAATGTTGTAGGTAGATTTGACTTATTGAAAACACATAATTAAGCAAGCTAACACTGATCTAACTGTTTCATCAAGTTTAACAATTCTTGTTGTAGATTTTCGATCCACCGGCCTGAAATCAATCAGCAATACCAGAATGATTGTGACGAAAATATTTATAAATATGTTTAGAATTACACGTGGTCAATAGATCTATATTCATGAAAATAAGGAAATCCATGTGATTTGTATCCCTCTGCATTTAATTTAATAATTACTGTAGAAACAAAAATGTGGTCATGTGGACGTGCATGCATATTACATCGAGTCCCATTCTATGCTGTCTCTATTGGTCCGCTTATGTAACAGTAACATTGCAACACATTTCATGTGCTCAATGAACACCCATGCCATAGTGTCGGTCACATCAGCTGTTTGTCTCTGTGCGTGTGACCATGTCCAGGTGCACTTAAGGAAGCATCCTAATATACAGTCCATGTATTCATGTTATATAAATTATTATTATACTATTAAGAAATTATTGATACGGGTTGCATAATAAATAAGAAAAGAATACTATAAGAGGACAACGGATTTTTGATTTTTTGGTAAATGACAGAGTTGTGGAGCCGATGTGAATCAGAAACTGTTTAGAGGCTTTTCGATAACAGCGGCTGTTAGGGAGGGCCATCTTGAGATCTTTGAGATCTTACTAAAAGGCGGTGCGTCCCAACCTTCTTGCGAGGAAGCTCTATTAGAGGCCAGCTGTCATGGACGTGGTGGAAAATTTATCGAATTGTTAATGGCTTCTGATTTAATACGGGCATACTCGTCAACATGAAGCCGATGAGTTGTTGAGGCAACAAGCTCTAAGAGCATCAAGTGTAATAACACTTTTAACAACAAAAAAGTGTTGCTACATCACTATCTTCACTTTTAACACCAACACTTAAAAATACCCTTTCACTAATAATATTCATAACACCACTCTTTTAAGACCTACTTATTTATTTTATTTTCCATTTTTTAAACAAACTAATATTTCATATATTAAATAAAAATACAAATAACAATTTAAAAAAAGTTACAAAACTATTTTTTTTGGACAAATGACACAAAAAATTATCAAACTTAGGGTCTATTTCCAATTAATGTACTCTGCTTTTTTTTTCTTGCACAGAAAGGTACGCAACAAATTTTTTTGCCGGATTTGGGTTTTTTACTAACGTTCGTTAACTCACTTTGTTAGTAAATTACATGTTTGGTCCTCAAATTCGTATAATCATTTCATGCAACATACAAAAAAAAAAAAAAAAA
The DNA here is from genome assembly GCA_030686995.1 of Artemisia argyi. Classification (NCBI taxonomy): domain Eukaryota; kingdom Viridiplantae; phylum Streptophyta; class Magnoliopsida; order Asterales; family Asteraceae; genus Artemisia; species Artemisia argyi. The sequence continues at coordinate 102,949,234 of CM060704.1, read as the reverse complement.
AAAAAAAAAATTGAATTTTGTTTTTACATATTTGGACCTCGAGTTAACTACATTTTTTGTCCTTGTGGTTTCCTAGGTATTTCATTGTTGGTCCTCGAGTTAACTACACTTCATCATCATCATCATCATCATCATTATTATTATTTCTCAAATACAAAAACCTCCATTTTCATCTTTAGCTTATTCATCCAGAAATATAACCATACCTGACACCCCCAGTCTTCACCACTAAAGTCAAACAAAAACATTACATAATCCATTAAAACCATTTCATCAACCAAAAAAAATTCATAAAAACATAACCAGTTTCAAACCAAAAATCCCATAAACATATATATTCGATTTCAAAGAAAAAAGAAACAATAAATCGCAAAAAAAAAAAAAAAAAAAAAAAAAAAAAAAAAAAAAAAAAAAAAAGAAAAGAACGAGCAGTGATTGTTTTTCAGACGGAGCAGCGTCGAGGGTGGTGACGGATCTGGATTTGTGGAGGCCGGATCTTGGTGTCTGGAATGATGGATTTGTATGCATATGTTTGTGTTTGGCGTGTCAGAGATAGATCTAGAGTGACGAATATGGATTTGTATGCATATATTTGTTTGTGTATAATCTGTGAAAAGGGGATAGAAGTGATTTAAATTGGGATTTAGACTTTAAATGTAGATCTAAACTTGTGTAAATTACATGTGAGATGTAATGGGTGATTCGTGGTGTTTGTGGTAATTGTCATTTTTGAAGATTTTTCAAATGTTTTTGAAGATTTTTGGTTTAGATTTTTTGAAGATTTTGGAAGATCTGAGATGCGGTGGTTATATATTTTGGTTTAACGTTTTCTTTTTGAGTAGTTAAAGAAAACATGGCTACTGAAATAAGATTATGAGTGAATTTTTATTTGTTTGGACATGCGGTTGATTAAGAAATTTCCAAAAAAAATTTGGATGTTGCATGAAATGATTATATGAATTTGAGAACCCAACATGTAATTTACTAACGAGGTGAGTTAACGAACGTTAGTAAAAACCCCAAATCCGTCAAAAAAATTTGTTGGGTACTTTTTTATGCAAGAAAAAAAGAATAGTACCTTGATTGGAAATGGACCATAAGTTTGATACCTTTTTGTGCCATTTACCCATTTTTTTTAATAAAAAATTAAACTTATTAAGCCTCACTAAAAATCAATTGGCCAATCCAATAATTTACAACTGGCCAATACACCATACCCCAATCACACACTTAATTAACATTTGATTTTTTTAAGAAAGAAACAGACTTCATCTTCTTCGTGCCACCGCTGCACATACACTAAAACACACACTTCACACACATTGTCAACACACATGCACACACCTTGTCATCACACACACACACTCAACACATACACACACACACACATATAAATTGAAAAGAAAAAAAATTGTTCTAATGCACATTGGTGCAACAATGCAAGCGCCAACGCCATTGGAATTGGGTTTGGTCCGGAGTGGTAACGCCGTCAACGTGGCCTCCACATCAGCATAACGCCATTTGGGGCGTTATCATACATAATGCTCTAAGGAAACACAATGAAATTATGGAAGCTAGAAGAGCGGTCGAAAGAACACAAAGACAACTCAATCAAATGGTAGTTTCCTTGAACTCTCAACCAAGTTTGTTCAACTTATCGGTTATGTTCCTCCTCCGAGCGGGAATGATGGAAACAATGAAGATGATAGTGATGGGGCGTAGGGATAATTGTTACATGGTTATGGTTATGGATAGTTGTATGGACATGTTTATATGTTTGTGGTTACGGATATTTTTTATAGTTGAGGATAGCGACTTTGTTTTTGAATCATTTTGGCGAATTTATTAATAAATGATGTTTTAGTGACCTTGTTATTGAAGATGGTTTAGTGAATTGACATGTTTGTTTTGGGTGATTACTAGTAGTTTTTTTTGGAAAAATTTCAGAAAAAATCTAGAAATTCACCAGAAAGCAGTAATATGCTGCAATCTGCAGGTAGTATTGGCTAGGACGGGGACATGTCCTCGCTAATAGTCCTGGTGGGCTCAACTTACATTATACTTATAAATAATTTAGTTATTAAATAAATTTAATAAATTTTTATAATTAATTAATTATTTAATATACTTAATTGATTAATTAACAAAATAATTCTTTTTTTTAATAAAAGGTATTAGCGAGAACATGTTTTTGTCAAAAGTTTGTGAGCCTATTTTGAGAACTTTGATTAAAAATTTGTGTTGGTCTCACGTAATCATCGCTAAAACGCAAATTCAATTCACATGTTGTTGACAAAAAGACTTTTACTTTGATTAAGAATTTGTATAGGTCTCACGGAATCATCGCTAAAACGCAAATTCACGTGTTCTTGGCAAAAAGACTTTTAATGAGGATACGTCCTCTCCGGTGATAAAAAATGGTCCTAGTCAGTGGAGCCGACTGGTGTGGTGCTATATATGAGACGAAAGAATAATTTGAAACATAAAAAGTAAATAATATTATTATCTTTATAAAGAGCAAACATGGTAATATTTTTTTGTAGTACATATGTGTTTATAAATAAAAACCCTACGCTAGCTCTTTTTATCTCACACCTTCATCTCTACTCAAAACTAAATTCTGTTTAATAACTACTAGCTTCGATTTCACCTGAAAAACATGACCGTTGACAAACGTAGTCCGGCGAAACAATATCTCCATCGACCACTAAAACAATTTACTTCCCGAAAATTACTCAAACAAAATGACCAACAGAAATCTAACGAAAATCTCGCACTTTATGTCACCAATGGCCTTTTCTTTACAATTTTTTTCTCGGTCTTGTACTTTCTTCTGCTTCAGTGGCGCGAGAAGATTAGAACCGCCACTCCCCTTCATATTGTCAACTTCTTGGAGATCGCGGCTATAGTCGCTCTTTTTGCCTCCTTTTTTTACCTACTTTCTTTCTTTGGTATTGATTTTGTTAAATCCATTTTCCGTCCTTCGCCCGAGTCATGGGAAGATCATAACTCAGAGGAAGATAAGCCTCTGAAGCCATGCGGGCAAGCGTTAATTCCCCGAGTATATGATCAGTACGTATTTTTTTGTTCTTTTTCTGCACATCCTTGTAGAATTGAATAATCTTGTGCTATGACCGTCAAAAATAAATACACTTTAATTAACCATGGACAAATTTAAGTTAAAAATTCTCTTTAGTAACTTAACAATATAGTCATATTTAAAGCAGTCAGTAAAAACCGGTCAGTAAATGTTTCTAGTGACACAAATATAATGTTGAATTATGTTTGCACTTTCTTTTAATAAAGAGTGAGTAAAATTAATAAGAGTTGACACAAAAAGTTATCGCCTTATGGTAAAATTGGTATATTTCTTGCATGTAGTGTATTGACCACCCCCTCTTCGGACATGGAGGTGGAGAAGAAAAAACCACCACCAACTATTGAGTACAACTTGGAGGAGCATGAAGACATCGTGAAACAAGTGGTAGCCGGTTCCATTCCTTCCTATGCTTTGGAATCAAAGCTAGGAGATTGCAAGCATGCAGCAGCGATACGTCGTGAGGCTCTTGAAAGGATAACTGGAAAATCCTTAACAGGAATGCCACTCGAAGGGTTTGATTACGAGTCCATATTAGGACAATGCTGTGAGATGCCAGTGGGATATATTCAGATTCCTGTAGGGATCGCAGGGCCATTGTTGCTTAATGGGGCGGAGTTTAGTGTACCAATGGCGACGACCGAGGGATGTTTGGTCGCTAGTACTAATAGAGGGTGCAAGGCTATTTATATGTCCGGTGGTGCGACTTGTATGCTGCTTAAAGACGGAATGACTAGAGCGCCTGTGGTGCGGTTTAGCAGCGCTAAGAGGGCTGCAGAGTTGAAGGCTTTCTTGGAGGATCCGGAGAATTTTGACACTCTTGCTATCGTGTTTAACAAGTTAGTATTTTTTATGCTTTTACTAGTACTTCAATGAATTATAGGGTTTGCATTATATGCTAAAACAAAAAAGATGGAGTATTAGGATTATACTTTTGATTGCAGTAGTATGATCGTTACAAGATATGGGTTATATCCGTGATGTTGATTTTTGATAACATTTTAAGGACTAGTGGCGACTAATGTTGTGGGCCGGGACCATAATTATAGTTGTTTAGATAAATTCATTTCGAAAACAGAGGTGTTAAAATGCAGGTCATGCAAAATTATCAATAGATCAGATATAAATAACATTTCATTCATGAAATACATGATTACCACAAGAGTAATATATATGCACACACATTATATAAAATCTTGTACTTATAACACTCTTAGGATATAAGAGTACGTTTTCTTTTACCTTTACGATATAAAATTGGTAATATAATTTACATATATATAGATGTCCAGCTGGTATTTGTGTCTTGTTAATTGCATTTTATTAGGTTCTTAATAAATTTTGTTTATTCATTATTTTACATCTCGAACAGTCGAGCAAATCGCAAACGAATATGGAACTTGGACCTGCGGCGGTTTCTTGACTTTGTCAAATTAATTATACACTAGTATTTTAATTCATTTTGAATCTTGCAGATCATCTATTCTGTCTCTAGCGACTACCGAGGCCCATTGTTTCATTTTTCCTTTTCGGGGGTTTGTGTTTTAGTAGTTAAAAAACTTTTTAAAACATTATTTTATCACAAATATATGCACACTTTATCTGTGTTAACTTAAATAAAATGACAATATTTTAAACTTAAATAACATAAAAATTTTATGACACGTATCATGTTATAACCAAAGGGGTTGTAAATTATTATTTTTACCAAGAAATGTCAATTTATGATCATATTAATATTGTATATACATTTCATTTAATAAAATGTAGGAGTAGGAATGTAGGACAAATAGGATAATAAGCGATTTTGTATACCTGTGACTTTTTATAAAAATATGTATGTTTTTCTAGTATACTTGAAACCTATTCGCTGAAATAATCTCAATTTTGCACGAATAAACTGTTAGTTATTCATTTATAGTATATAGTTTTATACACCTATATGGGTTGGGCATTTACCTTTATAATTCGGATATCCATAACTGTATGTAGATCAAGCAGATTTGGGAAACTACAAAGCATCAAATGTGCCATTGCTGGAAAGAACATATACATTAGGTTTTGTTGTAGTACTGGTGACGCCATGGGTATGAACATGGTCTCAAAGGGTGTCCAAAATGTTCTCGATTACCTTCAAACTGATTACCCCGATATGGACGTCATGGGCATCTCTGGTACTTATTAAGTTCTCTATCGTCTAGGACAAATGTATAGTGCACTTCTATAATACTAGTAATAAACATATATGCTGAAATCTCGTGCAGGTAACTATTGCTCGGACAAGAAACCAGCAGCTGTGAACTGGATAGAAGGGCGTGGCAAGTCTGTGGTTTGTGAGGCCGTGATCAATGATGAGGTGGTGAGGAAGGTGTTGAAAACAAACGTAGCGAGTTTGGTTGAGTTGAACATGCTCAAGAACCTGACAGGGTCCGCCATGGCCGGTGCACTTGGTGGATTCAATGCCCATGCTGGCAATATAGTTGCGGCTATATATATAGCCACCGGTCAAGACCCAGCCCAGAATGTGGAGAGTTCTCACTGTATCACTATGATGGAAGCTATTAATAATGGCAAAGACCTTCATATTTCCGTCACCATGCCTTCCATTGAGGTATCCATATATATGTGCATGCATACACCCATTAACTCCATCTCAAAATAACAATTTTTGAAGATAAGGAACCACACCTCTAAAAATATACGAGTAGCCCGATGGAAGTGTTATGTTTATTATTATTATTAACCGGGCTTTTTTTGTGAATAAATTTAGGTAGGGACGGTTGGAGGGGGTACACAATTGGCTTCACAAGCAGCATGCTTGAACCTGTTGGGTGTGAAAGGTGCAAGCAAAGAAGAATCAGGGTTGAACTCAAGGGTTTTAGCCACCATAGTGGCAGGTTCAGTACTTGCGGGTGAACTGTCTTTGATGTCAGCAATTTCAGCTGGTCAACTTGTCAAGAGCCACATGAAGTATAATAGATCCTCCAAAGATATGACCAAATTAGCCACTTAGTCTAGGTCGATCCCGCGTGGTTTATGTTATCTTTACAACAATTTAAAATAAATATTTTACGCAAACACACGATATGATGGAGCTAGCTTATTGCTAGGTGCAAAGTGACCGACGGCGCCAAAGCATACAAAAACTAATGTGCATTATATCGGTATGTTTTTCATGAAGATATCGGTCAGAATTCTTTTCTCTATGGTGTATATAGGCGGTGGTGATCTGATGGCAACGATAGTATGGCCTTATAACAAATGTGTGACCTAATAACAAGAAAACCATTTGCTTTTCAAAAAATAAAACATTTAAGCCATACTTCATTCACTTCTACCATTGCCGCTTGCTGCCAGCAGAAACAAGGCATGCCGCACCTTCTTCTCAAAAGAATTATTTGTGGGTGATTACTCATATGTAGGATTGGTGGATGAATTTGGTTGAACAATTTGATGTGTTACATCAAATAAGTTTACAAAAAAAAAAAAAAAAAAAAGGTCACGCCAATTCCAAATGACTACTTGCAAAAGGTTGCTTGGAAAAATTTCCCAACATGTTTCCAACGACCAAAAGAAATGTAACGGTTTTTCTACGAAAATCTTCATTGCAATCAGCTACCGGTTTATGAATGGGAATTATTTTGACAGTTTTGTAATGCTACTACTTTGCAACGGAGTGCTAAAGTAGTTTACAACTGACTTGCTCACTTGCAACGGCTGTAGATTTACAATGATTTGAAATGATATGTATTTCTAAAGAATTTGCAACGACTTATTTAACGACCAATTTGCAAAGAGTTCACTCGAAACAATTTTTCCATGAAAGAAACCTGTTGCAGAAAATCGAACATTTTTTAATCAATAATGATTGAACTTGTACCAAATATAAATGATTATACTATACAATCCAAAATAAGAATTCTATCAAGTACAAAGTATTATATAAGTATAGTCGGGGACGGAATCAGGGTGGTCCAAGCGGTCACGGGGCACTCATAAATTTGTGCGGCATAGTGTTAATTTTTTGTATAAAGCCTCGATTTTCCTAAATGCGCTCGGTGCAACATAATTGTGTCTCTAGTCTTGTTTAATTCTTCTTTGGTTTTTCATTAGAGGGTCATATTTTTTACATGTTTGAAATCACTTTCGTAAATAGTTACCGCATAGATTTAGACAAAGGTATTTGAAAGATAAAGATTTGTCAAAGAGGTAAATACGATTATCCTGGTATCAAAGTCGTCTTATGGTTTTTTTAGGCCTAAAACGAATATATGAAATGAGTCATTTTCGACAATAAATTTTTGTTATTAATTTAAATAAATTAAGTGACCTGTCAATAACTAGTTATACCACAGATTTGGATATTCAAAATTTGCGATGATAGTTTTATGTTAGACCCATTATTTTAGCTAAATTTTTTCAATTTGGATATCTGAAATTTCAGATAACAGTTTTATATATCCGAATATCCCAACATAGGGATGAGCACGGTACCGGACCCGTACCGATACCGTACCGAATTAGTGGTACCGATTTTTTTCCGAGCATAAATAGTGGTACCGGTACCGTACCGAACGGGATTCGGATACCGGTACCGGTACCGGGAAATCAGGTTTTTCCCGTTTTTATTCGGGAATTTCCCGATTTGGTACTGGTCCCATACCAAATTAGTGGTCCCGACTTTTTTTTCACCTTATTTCATAGTCCCGGTAGCGTACCGTATATCAGTAACGGTATCGTTTCGATACGGTACCGGTACGGTTCCGATTCGGTTCCGGGATTCGGGTCGAAATGCTTATCCCTATCCCAACATCTTTGATTTTTCGAAAACTTTTTTATGATTTCTAAAACTGACATAAAATCCAACTTTTAATAAATTCTTATCAAATTTTTGGATGTCCGAATAGAGATATTTCGGAACACCCGTAACCTAAATTAACAAATATTAGAAAGTAAGTTGAATATTTTGTCAATAAATAATAAGATTACATAACACGTATATAAAGATGAGATTAGCGAACATGTATGAAATAAAGAAAACTAACTTTACGAATTTATTGTAATGTTAACTAAATAACTATTTGTTACGAATATCTAATACCTAATATGTATATTTTTTTTATTAGTTTTATGAATATTAGTATGGAGCGGTTCGGTTTTTTCGGTTTGGATTTTCATATAAAACCGAAAACTGAACCAAAACTTTTGGGTTTTTTTAAACCAAAACCGGACCAACGGTTTTAGAATTGGTTCGGCTTTTTGAGACGGTGTTTTCGGTTTTTTGGTTTTTGGTTCAATTTTCTGTTCTGTTGCTCTCCCCTATTGATAATCACATAATAAACATATTGTAATATTGTCAAATACTAAGGTCGTTACAAACTCAAGAGTAAATATTGTTATCTACATCTTTATAAGGCATGACACATTTAAAATTTGCAAGCCTCTTAGCACGTTTTAAAACAAGAATTCCATTGACAACTTCTATTCATAATTTACCTTCCTTTAACATCTCACGTAGAATCATCACTTCTTCTTCGTGTAAGTGCGTTTGAGATGGCTCAAACATCACTGCGATATGTTGTTAATTTACAAATGCATACTGGATGAGTCCCTAATAGAATAATACTTGTTAACCTTAATAGTTAGGGTGAAATCCCCAATAGTGATGTCCTAACGTAACCATTTACTCGAAAAGAAGTAAGGAGGCTTGTGTTGCCTCCCAAAGTTATTGTATTTACATTCCCAATATATAGTTGGGTGTGCATAGATGGTATTCCTACATCTTTCAAAAGCATACTACCAATATCCTAAAAAGAGTATGCAATGAGAAAGAATGCAAGATACTAACAATGGTAATTATAATTTTATAAGCGTTATTTTTTAGCCGCCCCAACAAGTTGTACGCCCCTGGCCTGTCTTCTGATGCTTGTGTAAAACAAAATAAAGCAAAAATATTAGTATTTAAATAATGCAACAAATGTATCCCACATACCCACATCTTGTGATTGACGTGTTCAGTAGTGGTGAGGTTAAAATTGTGGTATGTAAAATGTTTTGTAATTAATCTAGTTTTGTTATTGAATAGAAGCATTGATGTTTCACATAAAATATAAAAAAACTTGTGCCAACTTACGATAGTATTCTCTATCTCAGCCTCGGTTACTTGTAGGATAAACACTTGAAGGGCCGCGTGCCATCTTAAGTTTGCAATAATTATGACTATTAACTTTTCATTTCCAGTTTGCAATGATTATGGCTATTAACTTTAGCATATGACGGTTTAATTATGTCTATTGAAGAGACACGTATATTAGATATCTGTAAAAGATGTTTATTTTGTTAACACTACATAAATTCATAAAATTAGTTTTCTTTATTTTATATATGTTGCACTTCTTATCTTTATATATATATATATATATATATATATATATATATATATATATATATATATATATATATATATATATATATATATATATATATATAGGGGGAGCTTTATTTTCAGAACCCTGTTAAGTGCGGGAACTGCGAGAACTCCAATTTTGCATTAGAAAACATGCATGTTCATATAAAACATGTATGTTTTCTTACATACACCTTAATACACAGGCATGTGTATTAAGGTGTATGTAAGAAAACATACATGTTTTATATGAACATGCATGTTTTCTAATGCATAATTAGAGTTCTCACAGTTCCCGCACTTAACAGGGTTCTAAAAATAAAACCATTTTGCATTGATCTGTTGCACTTAACAGGTTTTTATATGAACATGTATGTTATGCATGTATGTGTATTAAGAAGTATGTAAGAAAACATACATGTTTTATATGAACATGCATGTTTTCTAATGCAAAATTGGAGTTCTCGCAGTTCCCGCACTTAACAGGGTTCTGAAAATAAATATACACTATATATATATATATATATATATATATATATATATATATATATATATATATATAGGGTAGGGTTCTAGAGAAAAGTGTATTTGGATAGAAAAGTGAGAAAAAAACTTACAAGGTAGATTACGTAAACACTTGAAAGTTTAGGGTGAAAAAAGAAAAAACACACAAAAAAAGGAATGAATCATCTTTTTAATACAGATACAACAGTCAAACACATAACACACAGTCCTTATTCACACACACTCTCAGTCACCATCACCACCACCACCCTACAACCACCGTTGCCACCATCACCGTCACACCACCACCGGTTAAAAGAACACATATTCCGATCAAAAAACATACAATTCGATCAAAACACATACACAGACTCCGATCAGAAGCACACTCAATCCGATAAAAAACACACACACTCCGATCAAAACTCTAATCAAAACAAACACTTCGATCATCGAATAATTAGAAATTTAATAATAGCAAGTGAGCTAATTCCGACTATCAGAAAAAAAATAGTAAGTGTTTAATTACAGGTTTTTTAATTTATATGTTATTTTAGGGCATCATTATGTAAATTATAAAATGATTGCTGTTATTGTTGAATGAAATTACATATTAAAGCATTTGTATGTATTAAATTACAATTTAGTGCATCTGCCTTAATAATATATGTTACAACATTAGTTTGTTGGAATAAGTGTATCATGATTCATGTTATTGCATCTCTTACTATGGTAAGTGCATCATCTTATAAGTTAGGGCATATGCTTGTTTGATTAGTGCATCAAAAAATGTGTTACGACATCTATTAGTATGATAAGATCATTATGTTATAAGTTAAGGCATCTGTTTGTTTGATTATTGCATCTAAAATAAGCGTTAGCGCATCTGTTAGAATAATTAGGGCATCAGTTGACTTGTAACAACATTTGTTTATATAATTAATGCATCAAAAAATAAGCGTTAGTGCATCTGTTAGAATAATTAGGGCATTTGTTTGTATGTTTAGTGCATCGTTAGTTACAGTAGGGCATCTATTTTTATGTTTAGTGCATCAATGAATATATTAGGGCATCAATGAGTATGATTAGTGTAGTGCATCATCAAACATATTAAGGCATTAGTGTGTATGTTTAGTGCATCCATTTGTATGTTTAGTGCAACGTTAGTCATAGTAGGGCATCCGTTTGTATGTTTAGTACATTGCTGGTCATATTAGGGCATCAATGAGTATGATTAGTGCATCGTTGGACAAACTGTACTCACTGATGCCCTATATGCTCAACGATGCACTAAACATACAAATGGATGCACTAAACATATCCAAACACCCTCTAATACAATCTTGCTGCATTTTTAGATAGTGAGGGTCGAACAGCTTTGCATCAGGCAGTTAACTATGGCCATACTAATGTTGCAGAATTGCTGATGTGAACTTCCAGGTAACTTATACTAAATTACAATAAAAACAAGATACAAAACCACTACCTGAAAAGATGTTGCATATACAATGACTCGTATTAGATACCATAAGGGACTTTGAAGAGTTAGTTATAGTAGTAGAGGCATGTGCTGAAACAACCACATATGTGTATTCATTTAAATTTAAAGCTTTTCCTTTTTCAAGTTGCAGTAACTAATACTATCACTCCGCATGTATTAGGCTGATATAGGTCTTGCCATGGGAATTCAAGGAACTGAAGTTGCAAAAGAAAGCTCTAACATCATCATTTTAGATGATAATTTTGCTTAATTGGTAAAAGTCAGTCGTGAGTAACCTGAATAAATGCCTAGCTTGTTGCTTAAGTAATCATCGTTTAATTTTGTTTTACATTTAATCACTTATGGGGTACAAAGTAGTTGTTTAGTAACAATTATTGAGAGTAACTCGAAGTAAAAAAAGGCTGCTATAATTGAGTACAAAATGTAGGTTACTATAGCAGGTGAAACAGATCATTTGAAATACTTAATTGGTTGTAAGTTTATGTTATATAAAATTATCTTATAATATGTTTACTGATTATAGTCAAATAATACGAAATTAGTTGTTACTAATTGTTACTGTTCATAGTAAAAAAAATAAGCGGTAACGAAAGGTAGGTAACAGAATTGCGGTTAAAAATTTATTAAGTATAGCTGTTTTATTTATACTTTTTATATCTTTTTACTTTTGTTTTACCGATTATAGTAATGTAATATGTAAGTATTTTGTTAGTACTAGTTACCGGTTATAGTAATATGAAGGAAATATAAGGCGGTAACAAAATGTAGGTTGTTATAATAGCTGAAACTAGTAATCAAATTCTGGTACAAAATCAGTGTTTACTAATTGTAGTGAATTAACAGTACGAAAGTAGTTGTTAGTAATAGTTACTGGCAAGTGAATTGTAGTTAAAAGTTGTTAATTATATCTGTTTATATTGATTACAGTAATAGGGAGTAACAAAATGTAGGTTGCTATAATAGGTGAAACTAAGTGACCAAATCGGGGTACAAAGTAGTTGTTTAGTAATAGTTATTGATAGTAACTCGAAGTTAAAAAAAAAAAAAAAAAAAAAAAAAAAAAGCTGCTATAATTGGGTACAAAATGTAGGCCTATGAGCTTATTTAGGTTCGGCACTTTGTTTAATGCTTTATTAGTTCGGACTTAAGAGCTTATTTTCACTTTTTAAGTCATAATAAGTTGTTAGGGGTGTTTGGGTAAGGTTATTTCAGGGCCTTAACAGTTTTTTGTTTTTTCAAAAAGCTTTTAGACTCTTTAGTGGTGTTTGGATAAGCTTATTTCTATGGTTTTATATATATTTTTTGGAGAAGAAATAAGCTATTGAGCATAAGCTTCTTAAATGAGGATTCTTGAGAATGTTATATACATATAAATATTAGTGCATTTGTTAATATATATTAGTGCATCTGTTATATATGTATTAGTGCATCTGTTAACAGATTTGTTATATATACATTATAGTGCATCTATGTAACAGTTTGACCCGGAAAGTACCTGTTTTGACCCGTTACCCAACCACACGCTCTTTAAAATATTAGTGCATCTGTTAATATATATTAGTGCATCTGTTATATATGTATTAGTGCATCTGTTAGCAGATTTGTTATATATACATTATAGTGCATCTATGTAACAGTTTGACCCGGAAAGTACCTGTTTTGACCCGTTACCCAACCACATGCTCTTTAAAATCAGGCTATATGTGAGTTTATTATTGTTAACATTGCCATTATACAAATAATAATATTAGTGATATCATTTTTCCCTCATAATAAAGTCAAGCCTAGTAAATGGTGTTTGGCTATCTTTTGCATACAGAGTTGTAGTGGAAACAAGCTGAGTTGGATGTATGTCTTCATAGTATAGGGACATAAAGTGTAGCAAGCCTCAAATAACGAGTATGCTAGGCGTTGATATGATATATTGTCATTGTCCATCATGACAGAAGCGCTATATCTCAGTCCCCTTTAAGACATCAAAATATGATACTGTAAAAGGCTTCTTAGTGCATCTGGGTAAATAATGTGTGCATCTGTATGGCATAACTCATATCTTGCAAGCATAACTCATTTGATTTCGTCGGTCCTTTTCCCGGTAATGTTATGCCATAGATTCAGCTAATGGCCAGTTGCTCTTGTGATGGTTCATACCTTTAGTGTCGTGGTGATGAGGGCTTGTTACGACAGGTGGAGGTAGTCTGTGATACTGCCAGTTCAGATGCTTCTTGTCTAGTTTCTGTTTACTATTTAGCAATTTTGGTATGTGTCTTGTTTGGTAGTTTTAACCAGGTTCATGTGGTTCAGATCCAGAATCATTTATTTCCACCGCATTTTCTCTAGATTTAGTGCGGTACGTTATGGCTCAGATTGTCAGGTGTCGTTGTTTATATGCTTTTTGGTTCAAGGGTCCATCATGATGTTCCTGATCTGAGGTCCCAGTTTATGGTGTTTTATTTGAACAAGGGTAGGTTGTTTGAGCTAGGGCCGTTAATGTTTCTGGTTTCATTTCTCACACATTTTCTTTCTGTATAGGAACGCTATTGGATACAATGAACGGACGATAATGGTGAAAGTTGGTAGGGAAGAGCCAAGTAGCTATCATGGATAACAGTGGAAAGATTATATGGGCTAAGCATAATGAAATTCAAACTGTTAACATCAGGAGTGTGGGAGCTGATGCCTTAAGACTGTTTACAATCAAATTCTGAAAATTTTCTTTTCAGGTTTCTAAACTCTTGTCTCGCTAGTGAAAAGATACCCATGTATATAAACCAAGCTGTGGTTGGTACCTAGTCATTTTGTGGGTTCTGGTATTTTGCGATAGTTTTGTAGCTTTGTTAATGACAAAACAGTTTAGTAAACCATTTCGACTCACACTACGATTAAAAAGTGTAAGAGAACACAGTTACGAGGTATATTTTGTAATGTATTTTATGTCATATTTTGTGACGTAGAAACCAATACAAGTTTGAAATAGTGATTCAATATTTCTATAAAATAATTGTTAAAAAATAAATCTTTATTTATTAATTTAGTAGTCAAGTTTTCTACGTATAAAATATGAGTTTGAAATAATGGTTCACATATCATAGTTCATTGTCTAGAATGGGAAGAAAAAAACCAATTTTCAAAACTGCCCTTGAAAAGAAAAGATATGACAAAGAGGCCCTTTGAGTTGGGGGAAAAAAAAAGAAGGAAAGGGAAGGGGTGATTTGTACACTTTTCTCACTTTTCTAGCAAAATGAACTTTTCTCAAGAACCAACCTCTCTCTCTCTCTCTCTCTCTCTCTCTATATATATATATATATATATAAGAAGAATAATAAAAATAAGAATGATAAGAAGTAACTACAACCACACATTCTAGATGCACCTACAAAAATGGATGCATCTCCATTCAAATTTTTCCTTTCAAATTAAAATGTGTGGCTAGAGTTACTTCTTACCCTTCTCATTTTAATTATTCTTATATATATATATATATATATATATATATATATATATATATATATATATATATATATATATATATATATATATAAACGAATATATATACGTATATATATATATACACATATATATATATACGTGTATATATATATATATATATATATATACACATATATATACGTATACACATATATATATATACGTATATACATATATATATACGTATATGTATATATATATATATATATATATATATATATATATATATATATATATATATATATATATATATATATACATGTATATATATATGTGTATATATGTGTATATATATATATATATATATATATATATATATATATATATATATATATATATATATATATATATATATATATATATATACACACATATATACACATATATATATACATGTATATATATATATATATATATATATATATATATATATATATATATATATGTGTGTGTGTGTGTGTGTGTGTGTGTGTGTGTGTGTGTGTGTGTGTGTGTATACATATATACACACACTCACACACACACACACACACACACACACACACACACACATATATATATATATATATATATAGGGAATATATTAGCTACAATTTATTATAGCTAATTGGCTACAATTTTGCACTAAAAAATATGGGCACTGATTCTTTTGGTGGTCCTGATTCTTTTCTGTGAGTCCCTGATTCATTGCTAGTGTACTTTTTATGAAGGATTGTAGCCAATTGGCTACAAAAATTGTAGCTAAGCTATCCCCATATATATATATATATATATATATATATATATATATATATATATATATATATATATATATATATATATATATATATATATATATATATATATAATCAAATTATTCTTTTATAAAATATTCAACTTACTTTATAGGATTTTTTGATTTTGGTTATAGGTGTTCAAAAAATATTTGTATTCAGATATCCGAAAATTTGATCAGGATTTATTAAAAAGTTGGGTTTTATGAAATGTCAGTTTTGAAACTCATATAAAAGTTTCCAAACCTTAGAGATATTTGGGTATACGGATATACAAAACTATTATCCAAAATTTCAGATATCCAAATTGAAAAAAACTAAACTAAACTAACGGGTGTAACATAAACGACATTGCAAATTTCGGATATCCAAATTTATTGACAAATCCCTTAAATTATTAATAATAAAAATTTATTGTCGAAAATGTCTCATTTGATATTTCACTTTAGGCCTCATAAAACCACGAGAGGACTCTAATACATTATAATCGTATTTACCTCTTCAAAAGTCATTATTTTTAGATAACTTTATCTAAATTTATGCGCTAACTATTTGCGAAAGTGATTTCAAACTTGTAAAAAAGATGGTCCTCCAATGAAAAAACCAAAAACCAAACTGCAAAAAAATAATAAAAAAAATTAAAATTAAAAAAATTAAAAAAATAAAATAAAATAAAATAAATCGAAAAAACCTAACCGAAGGTTCGGGGTTTGGTTTTAAAAGACTTAAAAAGTTTGGTTCTAACCAAAGCGTCCCAAACCGTCTCATGCTCACCATCGTGATACTCACGTGTATGAGTATATCTTACATGTGCCAACTTTCTGTAAATTAGTATAAGGTTAAATTTAGAAAGGTTATACAAAATTACCAATATACATACTTTAAAGGGTTTTGCTAAACAATTTTTGTTGAAAACTAGAAGGGGGGGGGGGGGTGTTGAATAGTTTTACGTCCTTTTTAAAGTTTATTAAAAACAAGTTTGTTTTAAAAACTTCGATTCAAGTTTATGTGATCTCAATACTTGCGCTATATGAACAATTATATAGTAACTGACTAACTAAGCTA
The DNA here is from genome assembly GCA_030686995.1 of Artemisia argyi. NCBI lineage: Eukaryota > Viridiplantae > Streptophyta > Magnoliopsida > Asterales > Asteraceae > Artemisia > Artemisia argyi. The sequence continues at coordinate 102,932,399 of CM060704.1, read as the reverse complement.
ATATAGTATAGGTAAATAAATAAGTAATGAAAAGAGTTGGAGAGATCAAACCACAACACAAGGATTTATAGTGGTTCGGCTACAAGGTCACCTTCCTTGTTCCTACTCCACTCCCCGAGTCACCTACTCGAGAGTTTTCTTCACTATGTCAACAAACTCCCTTATGGCGGAGAAAACCTTACACACCAATTTACACACTACAACTACGTCACAACTTGATCACAACTTCTACACAACTTCTTCACACCAATCTACTTCACACCTATCTTCTTCACACATTTCTTCTTCACACCAATCTTCTTCACATCAATCTACTTCACACCTATCTTCTTCACAACTACACTACTTCACTATTAAACAACTTCTTCTACCTACACAACTTCTATTTCTTCTAAACTACTAATTACAAGCATACCACAACTTCACAAATAATATACACAATATACACAACTACTCTTCAATACTTCTTGAACTTAGTTGTAGAAGGAGTGTTCTTCTTTTGCACTTTGGATGAGGATGGATGAGATGGGATTAAATCACTTGAAACAAGGATTAGTAATCAAATGATCAAAGGATTTTGGAAGAAGTTTAGAGAGTTTTAGATCTGAAATTATTGTGCAAAAGGTGAGAAAAATTCCAGATTTAAGGTGGTATTTATAGGCAACAAATTCTGACAACTGGAGCGTGCCGGTCCCCTTAAATCAAGGCCGGCCCCCTTAAAATTAAGGGGACCGCCCCTTATAATTAAGGGGCCGCCCAGCTGTAACGGCCAGAATTTTTGTTTTTTTAGTGGGGAAAGTTTATTTGGTAAAAAACTAACTGATTTTGATTAAAAATTTGAATTCATATATTTAGTATGAATAAAACATTTTTCTTTATTACCAAAAGTGTTTTTCAAAAATATATAATATGTTTATATAATTAAATAAACTTTGTAATAATTAATTAAGTATCCCTTTGATCATGAGATGCATTAAGCACTTGTTTATTCATACCTTAGTGATTAAATTTGATAAATTGATATAAACTAGCTTAATACTTGTTTACGTAGTAATCTTACGTTTGATGATTTTACATTTTGTGATCATCAAATCATAGAGATGTCGAAAAATATAAATAACATTTTTATGCATTATTTATGTCAACAATCTCCCCCTTTTTTATGATTACAAAATCTAAACTCATTAAGCGAAAGATTAGTTTATATACAAGTATTATTGTGAGTTTATAGCAATTCTCCCCCTTTTTGTTAGCATCAAAAAGGTTATTCCGATTTTAGTGAAGCTCCCCCTTGATGTATACTCCCCCTCGTTTTAAGGTCAAAGAGAAATCGAGATATGGAATGCTTGCAAAAATATTTAGTGGACAAGCAACATGTATATATATATATATATATATATATATATATATATATATATATATATATATATATATATATATATATATATATATATATATATAGCATGCAAGAATAGAAACTAAACATAACCATAGTCATAGATAGAATTAAAAAGGTTACAACAAGCATTACATCAACAAGTAGTACAATCATAAATAAAATAAACCAAAGCTCTAACATGAAAGTCCTCTCTAGAGCTTGCCATCCAAAATGGTTTAAGACAATTTTATTTGCAAAACACCAAGCATGTTTAATTTGGTGGAATGGATGGTGAACATGGAGATGGTGATGGTGGAGGAGTGTTTGTTGTTGGTGGTGGTGGAGTTGTAGTAGTGGTGGTTGGTAGTTGATGCAACAAGTTTTCAATGTGTGAAAACATGTATTGTATCTCATCTTTTAGTCCGAACACAATTGTTCGGTTGTGGATGCAACAAAGGCAAGTGTCTCCATAAGCTTCAAGTAAGCTCCATGGGACGGGGTTATAGGTTGGTGGATTGATAGGGGACGATGAGAAGTGTGCATCAAGAGGTGTTAATGGTGATAATGAGAGGGTTAGTGCAAGAGTTGTGTTTTCATTGGTAGGTTGTGATGGTTGATCTATTGTTGGAGGAGATAAGTGGGTGTTTATGTAGTCATTTATAGATGAAGTGGATGGTATGGAGGAAGTAGAAGCTCCATTTGTTGATGGAGTTTTGGAGGGTGCATTTGGTGCACTAGGAGATAAGCATTGAGGTGGTGGTGATGGGGTGGTGTTGTCTTCATTTGTGAGATCAATGAATAGTAGTTTTGGTGGAATAATGACAAGTTTTTGCTTCTTGGCATTGTTTGAATAGGTGGTTCTTGGTGATGACATGATAAAAAGATGAGGTTTGATGAAGGTTGAGGATGATGGAATGTGAATTAAACATGCATGGGGATTATATAGTATGAAAACATGTTTAGAAGTAGAATTAATTTGAAATTGTATTGTTAGATTCCAAAATCAGTTTAGATTTTAAGGGAAATGGTAGCTGGGACTAGCAAAAGAGATCACAAGGTGCAAAAGAAAACAGTGTAAAAACTGTTCCAGATGGCCGGTCCCCTTAAATGGAGGCCGGTCCCCTTAAATTTAAGGGGACCGCCCCTTATGAATTAAGGGGGCCGCCCATCTGACGACCCAGAAATCAAAAATTTTAAAAATTTTCTGGAAAAATGTTATGTTGTGTTTTGTTTTTGCAGCAAGCTCTATTTGGACATTTCACATTTGTTTTGGTCTATTAGGAAGCATACATGTCATATATACATATATACATAAACTAATCATGCAAGCATATATATATATATATATATATATATATATATATATATATATATATATATATATATATATATATATATATATATATATATATATATATATATATATATATATATATATATATATATATATATATAGATTAAGTAATAAAGCATGCATTTCTTGACAAGAAAATGAAAAGGAAATGTGTACCTTTCGTCTTCAATGCGTTTATCTTCAAAGTCTTCAAGGAATAGTCCGAACAAGAGATGACACCAAAAGTTTCCATGTTTGAATGGCGAATATTTTTACGTTGGTCCCCATTGTCTCATTTGACCAAAGTTATTTGATCCGAACATGTTTTGTATTTGACTTGGGTACATATATGGTGGAAACATTCCTCGCGGATTGAAGTTCCACATTTGTTGATTATTGTTAAAGTTTCATCTATTTTGGTTTGCTCTTAGTTGAGGTGTTTTAGGTCTAGGGTAAGAATTATTTGGTTTCCTAGGTGGTGGAGTTTTAGATCTTGTTTTAAGTTTAGACGATCCTACTTCGGTTTTTAAAGATGGTTTATAAAACGGTTTTATTTCTTCATTACTAGCGAGAGGTATTTTCTTATGATTTATGAGTATATACTTAGGATTAGATTTTGAAGGTTTTAGTTCCTTGAGTTCACTTTCAAATTTAACATTTTTAATTTCACTTGTTGAAGCTTCGGTTGAGTTAAATCCTCAACCGGTTTTATCTCCGGATACTCTTTGAATACTTATAATTTTACTAAGTGAGTTACTACTATTTTCAAATTTATCAACTTTACAAATTTCTTCCCTAAGTTTGTTGTTTTCACTTTTAAGCTCTTGACATGATTTACATTCTTCAAAAATTTCTTTACCTTTTTCAAGTTGATGTATTTTAATTTTTAGTTCTAGTACCTCATTTTCTAATTGGTTGTTAATGTATTTTAGTGATTTGTTTTTAGCCATTACTTGTTGTCCTAGTTTGCATAATCTATTGTATTCACTATCTAAATCTTTTTCATCTAATGATAAATTTTCATCACTAAAGTATTCGGTTTCGGAACGTACCTCACTTGATGTCATAGCCATGAGACACTTTTCTTCCTTTGTTATTTCTTTCTCATCTTCATCGCTATCACTCCAGGCTCCTCCAACAAATGCTCTTTGATTTTGATCTCTTGTCATCATTGGACATTTTCCAATGAGGTGATTCGGATCACCACACTTGAAACACTTTCTCTCATTCTTGCTATACTTGTCATCATTATTCTTTTGAGGTGCTCTCCTTTCATCGTGTGGTTGTCTAACGAATCTTCCTCGCCTTTTGAAGAATTTCTTGAAATCTCTTACGGCTATGGCATATTCTTCGTCATCGCTTTCGGAAGATGAGCTATCTTCGTTGTTGGATTCCTTTCTAGCTTTCAAGGCGATTGACTTGCTTTGCTCCCATTTTCCTTTAACCATTTCAGAATCCTTCTTTATAATTGCTTCGTAGACTTTCAAATTTCCAATTAATTCATCAAGTTGTAATGTTGATAAATTCTTTGATTCTTCAATAGCCGTCACTTTAGCTCGCCATTTTGGGTGAAGAGCCCTAAGAAACTTCCTAACAAAATTCTTACTAGAAAAATTCTCATCAAGTGCTTTTAAACTTGTGATGATAGTGTTAAATCTAGCGAAAGCATTATCAATTGATTCCTCTTCCGGAATCATGAATTGCTCATATTGTTGAACAAGCAGATCTATTTTATTATCTTTGACTTGATTATTACCTTGGTGAGTTATTAATAAAGAGTTCCAAATTTCTTTTGCGGTTTCACACATAAAGATCCTTTCGTACTCTTTACGTGGTAGCGCATTATAAATAACCATTTTTGCTTCATTATTTTTAGCAAGTTTTCTTTTTAAATCATCATTTTGTTTTTCAAAAGGTACGATTTCATCTTTCTTTGTTCCGAGGTTATTTTGAATAGGTAAAAAATCACCATTGGTAATAACATGCCAAAGATCTAGATCTTTTGATTTCACATAAGTTTCGAATCGATTTTTCCAATATAAAAATCCATCACTTTCAAATAGTGGTGGTCTTTGCATAGATTGCCCTTCTAAATATTTTTCAGATTCCATAGATCGTTACAAGTTTTAAAATACAGTATATTTTAAAGATCTTGCAAGACGTGGCTCCTGATACCAATTGTGGAAAACTAGAAGGGGGGGGGGGTTGAATAGTTTTACGTCCTTCTTAAAGTTTATTAAAAACAAGTTTGTTTTAAAAACTTCGATTCAAGTTTATGTGATCTCAATACTTGCGCTATATGAACAATTATATAGTAACTAACTAACTAAACTAATATATATAGGTAAATAAGTAAGTAATGAAAAGAGTTGGAGAGATCAAACCACAACACAAGGATTTATAGTGGTTCGGCTACAAGGTCACCTTCCTTGTTCCTACTCCACTCCCCGAGTCACCTACTCGAGAGTTTTCTTCACTATGTCAACAAACTCCCTTATGGCGGAGAAAACCTTACACACCAATTTACACACCACATCCACGTCACAACTTGATCACAACTTCTTCACACCAATCTTCTTCACACCAATCTTCTTCACATCAATCTACTTCACACCTATCTTCTTCACAACTACACTACTTCACTACTAAACAACTTCTTCTACCTACACAACTTCTATTTCTTCTAAACTACTAATTACAAGCACAACACAACTTCACAAATAATATACACAACTACTCTTCAATACTTCTTTAACTTAGTTGTAGAAGGAGTGTTCTTCTTTTGCACTTTGGATGAGGATGGATGAGATGGGATTAAATCACTTGAAACAAGGATTAGTAATCAAATGATCAAAGGATTTTGGAAGAAGTTTAGAGAGTTTTAGATCTGAAATTATTGTGCAAAAGGTGAGAAAAATCCCAGATTTACGGTGGTATTTATAGGCAACAAATTCTGACAACTGGAGCGTGCCGGTCCCCTTAAATCAAGGCCGGCCCCCTTAAAATTAAGGGGACCGCCCCTTATAATTAAGGGGGCCGCCCAGCTGTAACGGCCAGAATTTTTGTTTTTTAGTGGGAAAAGTTTATTTGGTGAAACTAACTGATTTTGGTTAAAAATTTGAATTCATATATTTAGTATGAATAAAACATTTTTCTTTATTACCAAAAGTGTTTTTCAAAAATATATAATATGTTTATATAATTAAATAAACTTTGTAATAATTAATTAAGTATCCCTTTGATCATGAGATGTATTAAGTACTTGTTTATTCATACCTTAGTGATTAAATTAGATAAATTGATATAAACTACCTTAATACTTGTTTACGTAGTAATCTTACGTTTGATGATTTTACATTTTGTGATCATCAAAACATAGAGATATCGAAAAATATAAATAACGTTTTTATGCATTATTTATGTCAACAATTTTCACTAGGCCATGTTTAATACAAATATATAAAGAAACTTAAAGTTTGTTAAATCAGAAATGACATACATTTAAGTTAATTGTATGTTCATTTATTGTGCATTAAATGCATAATTAATTTAAATATGAAAAAACAGATTATTTAATACGCCTTAAGCATTGCCCAGTGGCAATGCTTACTTTAAATAGTAGTTAACACATCCATGCCTAACATTTAGGGGTGTGGGCGAAGGAGTAGTTTAACAATATTAAATGGAGCACAAAGTTTGTAAGAGCAACCGCAATGCAAAAGCTGTTCGTAGTTTTTTATTATTTTATCAAGTCTTTTACAAAGCTATTTACCATTGTAACTAAAGTTTTTTGTGAAAGGCTTGGTAAACACCAAGATATTGTAAAAAGCTTTTTCACTCTCACCATATCATTTAAATACTATTATTTATATGTATACAAAAGCTTTTGTAAAGCTTTTTAGCCAGGGGCGAAGACACAAAAACTTTCGTTTGGGGGGGGGGGGCAATTTTTAATTTTTTTTAATTTATTATTTTTTTTTAATGCTAAACAAAAAATAGAAAAAAAGGTGCTGTTGGCAAACTAAAAGGTATCTAATTCAAATACTTAGCTTGTTAAATATAAATAATGTGAGCATTGCATGAAGTTAGGAATGCATAAAGAATGGCATTGTTTGTAGACTCATTATATATTTATATAGAAAAATAAGCTGAAAATGAGAGTGAAGATTAGAAAATGGACACATCTGCAACCCACGTGATTCCAAAACAAAACAAAAAGTTGTACACGCTACTAGGCCTACAATAGTTTATTATTTTATAGTTTATCATCTTCTCCGATAGATCTTTCTTCCCCGTTTCGACAAATGAATATGCTTTCCTTTCTACAAACCCTTTAAAAATCCATTTTTTCTTTTGATTTAAACAAGTCATACACTTTCTAAGGGGGAAAATTACGAAAATATCTTGAAAATTCCAACAATTTGCACTGCAAAATTTTCCGGTGAAGGGGCACGTGGCCATCATGCTCCTCCCGTGGCTCCGCCTCTGCTTTTAGCATTGGAGGCAATATTTGTAAATGACTTTTTAGCATTCAAACATTAATGAAAAATGAACTAGTAAATGCAAAAAAGTATTTTGGAGTTTAAGCATTGTAGATGCTCTAAGTTTAGATCTTTCACATTTTTTCATATGCAATTAAAAAACTGGTAAGACTTGGCTCTTTTTGACAATTGCAGTTGTAGGTTTGTCAATAACTAGTTATATCACAAATTTGGATACCCAAAATTTGCGATGATGGTTTATATTAGACTCATTATTTTAGCAAAGTGTTTTCAATTGGGATATCCAAAATGGATACCATCTATAATTTTTGAAAAACTTTTATATGAGTTCCAAAATTGAAAATTTCATAAAACTCAACTTTTTAATAAATTATGGTCAAAATTTCGGATATCCGAACATCCATATTTTTTGAACACCCACAACATAAATAAATGGGTAAAGTGTAAAAATGGTCACTAACGTATCGCGAAAGTGCAAAAAAGCAACCGAGTCATAAAGGCATGCAAAAATGCCACTAACGTTTCAGATAAGTACAAAAAAGCCACCGAGAGCCAAATTCCGTTAGTTTCCTCGTTAAGTGCAGTGAAATGAATAATATACCCACATCTTCTTCCCCATTTGAATTTACAATTATTTTTAATCTCAAATGAAGAACATCAAACCCATAAATGCGCAAAAAAGAAAAACAAAACAAGGAAACTAACGGGTGATGATATATAGTTAATCGTAGCATTTTTTGAAGTAGTAATCACATAATTGATGAGTGCTCAAACACTCATCATTTTTCCCTATTCTAAGCTGCCAAAATATCTAAAAACACTCAAAATTGCATCAAAATAATGAAAATATCCCAGGAATGTGTTTTATATGTTTCAGATGCAAAATAATCAAAAATAGATGAAAAATGAACAAAGTTTGCATAATTGGCAATTTCAGTCCCTCATCTTTCAAAAGTTGTCAAATCTAGTCCCTGGTTATTCTAAAAACTTGAAAATGTCACCAAAGGTCCTTTTAAATCACAAAATGACATATTTAGTCCTTTGGTACAAAGTTTCACAAAATTGCAAGTTTAGTCCCTGAACTTTGAAAATTGACAAAAATGGTCCCTGGGATATTAAAACTTTGAGAAAAATAAATTTTGTCCTTGTACTTCTCATTTATGGCAGGAATGGTCCTTGGTTGCAAAGTTTGGTGAAATTACATAACAGGTCCCTGAAGTTTCAAAGTTTGGCAGTTTTAGTCCCTGGAAATTTTTAAAAGATAAAAGTCAACATGGAACCTTGGACTAAGGAAATTTGGCAGAAAATACCCTTATGAGAACTTTGGAATAATGCCACATCAGGTCCCTCATCTTTGTGGTATTTACAAAATTGGTCCTTGTGTTAATAAACAACCAAACCGGACCCTTAATATTCATAAACCCCAAATCCAAGTCCAATCCAAACTAAAAACATTCCCAGGCCCAAGTTATCCCCAAGCCCACCAGCCCACCACCCATTTTAATACCACCAGGGTCAACATTGACCCTGTGGTCAAATACCGGTCAAACAAACACCCTTCCCTTTCCCTCCTCACCTCAATACCACCCTGGTTTTCTTCCCCCACCACCCCACTTGCCTGTCACTTCTCCACCGCCCAACCCACCTTCACCTACCATCACCTCCACAATAAATGCACCCCCACCCCTTCAAGTTATCAGAGCAATTGGCAAAATTATATTTCGGCGCCAAAACACGTGGAATGCAATTGGAGACCTCTCATTGATCCAACGGCTTAGAATCAAGTGGGATATGCTCAGAAGGTGATCACAAACCCTAATCCACGCCTATAAATAGAAGAGAAGAACAAGAAGAATGGTGTTAGCTTAATTTTAGTAATTTTAGATCGTTTAAGTAATTTTCAAACTTTCCTTGTGTAATTTAGCTCTAAATTAGTGTAATCTCTGTTTTCAGTGTACCTTTAAGGTTTCTCATTAATAAAAATCAAGTTTCAAGTCATAATTTAGTTTGTGCAATTTTCAATTGATTTCAAGTTTCTATTTAAGCTGTATTGTAGTTGTTATTAGACTCCATGGACTCTTAGGCTCATATAAGCTCCCAGAAAGCTTAAGTAAGCTTTTAGAAACCATAAAACACTGCTTAGTTATAAAAAATTCAAAAACAAAAAAAAGTCAACGAAAGTCAAAGTTTGCAGGTTTATGAAGATGTTAGGAATACGATTATTCATATGAAGACTCGGTCACCCCGAGCATAGTTTAGCATATTGTAGCTCGTAGTAATTATCATAATAGTTAGTACGTAGAGTAGTATTAAGTAGTATTTGTGGAGTCGGGTCGGGTCTTTACCCACTGTCAGCCCGCTCTACAGCCCGTTTCAAGGGGCGTTTCTATTGTAATTATATATACCCTTTCCCACCCATGGGAAAGGGTTGAACCTTCATTTGCAATCTAACATTTCACACTTTTCTCTCTAAGGTTCCATCTCTTTCTCTCACTAACTTCTCACTAGAAATTTACTCCTAATTCAACCTAAACACTTAACCATCCATGTTCTCATATTAGAGTATACTATAATTGGTATCAAGAGCCATGGTTCTATCTTAGGATTCGTGGTATGCTCGGATTTATTGATTGGTTTGTGTGTTTAGCATGGTTCGAATTTAGTTAGTAGGTTTTACACTTGTTTGATCTCGTTAGGGGTTGTTGGTGTGTATTTTCTTGTACTTTCGTATATAGAAGTGTTATAGGCATCAAGTGTAATCGTTGATTTAACAATATCATCATTATAGTGAAGTTTAAATGCAATTCGTGTACTATTTCTTGTTAACGAGTTGACGACTTCTGGTAGAGAGTTGGCAGTTCTGTGTAGCGAGTTGTGGTTAGAGGGTTGGCGAGTTTCTATTTTTGGACTTTAAGACAAAATGCTAGATAGTGACGTTTCTGTCCTATTGGCCTAGCGAGTTGAGCAGCCAGCGAGTTGGCATTTCTAGCGTTTTGAACTGCTTAGCGAGTTACCACTTCTAGCGTGTTGATTCCTGTCCTAGCGAGTTGTCTCTGAGTATACTGTTCTAGCGAGTTGAGGTATTGATTCCAGCGAGTTGAGGTTGGTAGTGTGTTGTTACAGGGTGCAGCGAGTTAACCTGATCTAGAGAGTTGATCCTGTCTAGCGACTTGGTACATCTAGCGAGTTGAGGCTATTATTTCAGCGAGTTGATTTCACTGTTCCAGCGAGTTGACACTTGTAGTGAGTTGGTGTACTTAGCGAGTTATTCAACTTAGTGAAAATTGTGCGCTGTTGCGACTTAAGTTGTTACGACTAACTCGACAGTAACTTGACGTTGTGAGGATTATCTTACGACTCGACTTGGTACTTGTTGAGCTGTTGTGATTTGACTTGTTGCATCATTACACGACATTCACTTGTGTTTGAAACCTAGTACTAACACTGACTTACGTTCCACAAGTATGGCAAGCACCTCCTCTGATGACATTCAGGCTGCAGGGTCGGACACTCGTCCTCCTATGCTGGACAGAACTGATTATGAATCATGGGCATAAAGGATTCATCTATACTGCTTGGGTAAGGAAAACGGTGTGAACATCTTGAAATCCATTGATGAAGGACCTTTCCTCATGGGCACAACTAGAGACACAATCGCAGCTACTGATGACCATCCTGCTGCAGTCGGTCCTGAAAGACCTCGCACCTACAATGAACTTTCTGATGAAGAAAAGAAATGTTATGATGCTGACATCAGTGCTTTGAATATTGTCATTCAAGGGCTACCTAAAGATGTCTACAAACTCATCAACTTTAACACTGAAGCCAAAGCAGTTTGGGATAATGTAAAGATGCTTCTTGCAGGGTCTGAGTTAACCAAAGAAGATAGGGAGTCTCAGCTATATGATTAATTCGAGCACTTCAAAATGAATCCAGGTGAAAGCATCACTGACTACTACGTCAGATTTCATAAGCTATTCAATGACATGAGAGCCATCAAGATGACAATGCCCAACATCCAGCTCAATTCAAAATTCGTGAATAACATGGCACCTGAATGGGATAGGTTTGTTACAGATGTTAAACTCAACAAAGGTCTCAGGCACACTAATCATGAACAACTCTATGCATATCTCCAACAACATGAGAAACATGCAGCTTATGATCGGTTAATGCGAGAAAAGCTCAGTCCTACAACAACAAATGAGTCTCTTGCCTTTGTCTCTAATGTTCAACAATTCACTCAATCTTCAAATGATCAATCTCAACCACCTTCATCCAGGTCTACCTCAACTAATGGACAATCATCAACTCCCTCACCACCTGCCTTAAACACCCACCTTGACTCTGGATATTCTCATACCGACATGATGATTGATAACCTCTCCAACCAAGTCTCCTTATTAGTCCAACAGTTCAGAGCTGTACTTCCACCAACTAATAACCAACCCAGGACTTCGTTTAATCCATGGAATCAGGCAGTCATTGAAGAAGGAAGGGTGGTGGTGCAGAATGTGCAAGGAAGATAAAACGTCAATTCAAGAAATGCTGGTAGAGATAATGGGCAGTATAGAGTCGGGAATGCGCTTCAAGTACAAGCTAGGCAGCCTAAGTGCTATAACTGTGGAGGGTTGGGCCATATAGCTAGGAATTGAACTCACCCAAAGCGTCCTCAAAAATCTGAGTACTTCAAGGACAAGATGTTGCTAATGCAGGCGCAAGAGAATGGAACTGCTCTGGATGAAGAAGCTTTGCTCTTTCTAGCTGGTGATGACAAGAACACGTTTGATGCTGATGTGGATGATCAACCTCTTCTGGACATGGCACTAAATGATCCAAACATCTTTCAAGTTGAAGACTGTGATGCGTTTGATTCGGATGTTGATGAAGAACCCATAGCTTAAACCATTTTCATGGCTAATCTGTCGGCAGTTGCATCATCTCCACAGCAGTCTGGCCCCTCCATCACATCTGCTATCTCTGAGGTACCAAAGCCACTAAATTCTAATCTGAATTACTCTACTAATCCACAGGGGGCATGTGACTCACTACAACCCAAGAATATTGACAACACAGATACCACTAATATGGGAAATACCAATAATATCCCATATGAATGGTATGTGAATGACAATAAAATGAAAGTTGTACCAAGTGACATGCCGTCGGTTGATTCTAGTGAACTTGGGCTACATGAGCACACTATATACAACCCTGATGACTCCTTGATCACTAGAGTTAACATCCTTAAGGATCAGGTGGCCATATACGAGCAGCGTGCTAAATTTGAGCTTAATGAACGTGAGCAGAAAATGGAATGGCAAATGCGTACTTACATATCTGAAAACAATGCCAAACAAGAAACATTGAAAAGGGAGTTAGTATCTTTAAAAAAAAAAAACAATTGGATCAAACTGTCAAACAAAGACAGGAAATTCAAAAGGGGTTGACTTCAATTAAACTCGAATACAAAGATAAAGAAACTAAACTTCTAAATGATTTCTTAAAACTTAAAATGTTGAAAAACAAATTGGAAGATAAGTTATACATGCAAGGCTAAACCATTCAATCTGCTCAAACGATGCAAAACCATAGGAAACTAAGAGATGAATTTAGTGAACTAGATGCCTCTAAGACTAAAGCCAAATTTCTTAGAAATGGTATAGGTGCTTAACCTGCGCTATATGATGCAAACACTATGCTTGACCCTAACCATGCCCCTCCTGATGTGAAATCATATGACGAGATTGATGAGGCTGAGGATAGAACTAGGGAAAAACTTGCTGAGCAACTTAAGGATCCCCTGTGCATTGCAAAAAATATTGTGTTTCATCATGATTATACTAATGACAATCACTCAGACATTTTTGTCCTTCAAAAGAAAATCCTCCCTGAAAAAGTGTTTTGGAATATTGACATGGAAAAAATGAAAGCTGAAAGAATCGTTGGTAACACACGTACCATCTTTAGGATTGCTGACCCAACCATTTATCCCCTGCACACACCCCAGCATCTAGTACCATATACTCTTCCCACACAGTGTAATACCCTAATTGCGTTATATGTTCTAGGTCAATTGTTCAAGGACTTTGAAAAAACATGTAAAACAAGAATTACACCAACGGGGATTACAGAAGGGGAAAGGGGTTTTGAGCAAACAAAACAGTGTTACCTAACTGAAGTCATGACATTTTTCGACCTTCTTAAAGAACATTTTGAAGGCCTTAAAAATACCATTAATGATGACGTCACTCAAATGAAAAAGGTTTTTAAAGAGGTGGAAAATGAGGGTAACCAATTAGCTATTGATCTCAAATACAGTGAAATTGACAGAAAAAACATTCTCATCATGAATGAGAACTTGATTGCTAATTGCATTGCACAAGATGTGTTTTACACTGTTACCGGGTCAGCCCTATCTGCTCGGTAATTTCATGAAATGTCGATCACTTTAAATGTATTTCAGAATCGTGTGATTGAGCTTGAGGGGGAGAATTACAAACTAAATAACAAAATTCAAAACGACGACCATGATAACATGGTCAGGAGTTTTTCAAAACTAGAAGTTGATAATCTTAACTTGCAACTAAAATACCAACATCTAGAAGAAAACATAAAATTATCAAATGCCAAGACATCTTCGGATGCTCCTGAGTTTGACACATGTTTTGAATTAGCCAAAAAGGATGACGTAATTCAAGCTCACTCAAACATGATTCGGAAGTTGAGGGCCCAAATTGCACAATTAAAGGCAAATAAAGGCGACGTGACCAATACCAATTACCAGATGTTGATAGATTCTCAAAACTGTCAGAAACAAGGCACTATCAATGTATTACAACATGAAAATGAGTGGCTTCGTGCTGAAATGTCAAACGCTAAACAACGTTACAAAGAGTTATTTGAGTCTATTAAAATAACGCGTGACCAAAACAATGAAAGAGTCACCTCTTTGCTAAACGAAATTGAGAATCTAAAGACTATGGTAAAGGGTAAAATGCCTGTCGTCTCATGTGATCATGCAATTTCCAATGTTCATATTTGTAAGAAATATGCGTGCGATGCTTTGAATGTCTCTCTCCCCCTTAGGAATAATAAGTTAGTGCATAGCAACTATCTTAGATATCTTAAGGAGTGCCTGGTCATGCTTAGAGAAATCATTGAAGATGAGAAGATACCTAAACCACTGGATGATGTTATTAGTGGCGCATGCTTCCTCACTAATAAAGCCCAGGAATTATTAGAATATGCTATAGGATCATGCCCCAAGAATGATAACAAGTCGGATAGATCATTTGCGCCATACTCTAACAGTGACAACAAACATGTTACATTTGATTATCCCCAAACCATGTCACAATCCACCATCATGATCACCGGTAAACAAGTAGCAACTAATCATACTAATGTTCCACTCATTGCTTCTACAGGAGTAAAAGGTGTATCTAAAGCTAGCAAGTCAAGCCTAGGTGCAATACAAAGAATGATAGGACTTTGCCGGCTAAGAGTACACTTATGAAGGAAGTAGAAGAATCCTCTAGGAACAATAAAGTTGTGCTTAATGAAAGGAATCGAGTTAAATCAAACATTTGTCTTAACAATGATGTAATTAATTCGAATTCTGGTGCTATTTGTAAGACTTGTAATGAATGTTTATTTTTTGGTAATCATGATGCTTGTGTTGTGTCCTTCTTAAAATCCACTATGCAATCTCCGGTCATGAATGTTTCAAGTGAAAAATCGGTTAAACAAGTATGGAATAAAACAGGGAAAGTGTTCACTAATGTTGGTTATCAATGGAGACCTACTGGAAGGAAATTCACCTTAGGAGAAAAGTGCCCATTGACTAGGATCACTAACTCCAAAGTTGTGCTAGTTAAGAAATGGAGACCCACTGGTAGAAAGTTCCCAATTGAACCACTTAGTACCACTCCTAGGTCTAGTGCATCAAAATGTGTTAATTCCAGTGATGTATCTGTGACATATGATAATCCAATATTTGTGTGTGCTAACCAAACGGACCCCAACTGTTTGTGGGGCTCCAGCTTTTCCAGTTATCCACCATTGTCTGGTTTCAAATGCAGGTCATACAAATCGTCCTTTGGTATTTGGACTTAGGCTGCTCAAAACATATGACTGGAGATCGCTCGCGGCTCAAGAATTTCGTGGAAAAGTTCATTGGTATGGTCAGATTCGGGAACAACCATTTTGGATCTATAATGGGTTATGGTGACTATGTCTTTGGTGACAGTGTGATATCCAGAGTTTACTATGTGGAGGGACTTGGACACAATCTATTCTCTGTTGGTCAATTCTGTGACTCTGATCTCGAAGTTGCCTTCAGAAAGCACACTTGTTTCATTAGAGAATTAGATGGTGTAGATCTCCTCAAAGGAAGTCGGGGGACTAACCTTTATACCATCTCTATTGAAGACATGCTGCGGTCCTCTCTGATTTGCTTACTCTCAAAAGCCTCTAAGAACAAATCATGGTTATGGCATCGTCGTTTAAACCACTTGAACTTCGGTACCATCAATGAACTCACTCGTAAGGATCTTGTTCGAGGCTTACCCAGACTTAAGTATGAAAAAGATCATCTATGTTCCGCATGTCAGCTGGGCAAGAGCAAAAAGCACACCCACAAACCTAAAACTGTCAATTCCATCATGGAAGTCCTCCATACTCTTCACATGGATCTCTGTGGACCAATGAGGATTCAAAGTATCAATGGAAAGAAATATGTGCTTGTTATAGTTGATTATCACTCTCGTTTCACGTGGGTAAAGTTTTTATGATCAAAAGATGAAACTCCGGAAATCATCATCAAACTCATTAAACAATTGCAAGTTCGACTCAACAAAATAGTTCGGTTCATTCGCACTGATAATGGAACGGAGTTCGTGAACAAACAACTTACTCAATTTTATGAAGGTGTCGGCATTAGTCATCAAAAGAGCATTCCACGTACACCTCAACAAAATGGAGTTGTAGAAAGACGTAATCGCACCTTGGTGGAAGCTGCTAGGACTATGCTCATCTTCTCCAAAGCTCCTATGTTCCTTTAGGCTGAAGCAATTGCTACTGCATGCTACACACAGAACCGATCCTTGATACATCCTCTCTACTGCAAGACTCCATATGAATTGGTGCATGGCAGAAAACCTGATCTTTCATTTCTTCGTGTGTTTGGTGCATTGTGCTATCCAACAAATGACAGTGAAGACCTTGGGAAACTCAAGGCCAAAGCTGACATTGGTTTCTTTGTTGGCTATGCTCCAGAACGAAAGGGATACCGAATCTATAACAAACGTACCAGAGACATAATGGAAACAATCCACGTTACTTTCGATGAGCTGACAGAGCAACTGGTTCCTGGACAATCAAGTTCTGGACCCGCACCTAACCTTTTGTCTCCTGGACCTATAAGCTCCAAGCTTGTACAGAATCCCACTCCTGCTACTCCTTTTGTACCTCCTACAAGTGATGATTGGAAGAAGCTGTTTGACCCCATGTTTGATGAATACTTTGAACCTCAAAATGTGGATGCTCCTGAAGCCACAGTCGTTCCACAACCAGCTGGGGTAGCTAATGTCCCAGATGATAATGCTGGACCATCCACTTCGTTATCATGGGATCCTGAAGCTCCCACCATCAGTCATTCAATTACCACATCTAATGGTCAATCGTCATCTGTACAACAAGTGGTAGCAGTTGATAATTCTTTTGAAGTTAATCATTTCGCTCCACCTGATAATGAGCCGTTTATTAACATCTTTGCTCCTGAATCGTCAAATGATGCTACATCCTCAGATGAATCTAACACGGCTACCTCAGTTCCCTATCCTCAACCTCATGAACACCTTAGGAAATGGACAAATGATCACCCAATTGACAACATTATTGGAAACCCCTCACGTCCGGTATCAACCCGTAAGCAACTTGCTACCGACGCATTGTGGTGCTTCTTCAACTCTGTCCTCTCTAAAGTTAAGCCAAAAGATTTCAAGGATGCAATGTCTAAACACTCATGGTTCACTGCTATGGTGGACGAAATTCATGAGTTTGATCGACTTGATGTGTGGGAATTAGTACCGCCTCCTGAATGTGCTATGATCATTGCTCTCAAATGGATATTTAAAGTGAACTTGATGAGCATGGAGATGTATTAAAGAACAAGGCTAGGCTTGTGGCAAAAGGATATCATCAGGAAAAGGGTATTGACTTTGAAGAATCTTTCGCACCAGTTGCTAGAATTGAAGCCATAAGAATATTTCTGGCAAATGCTGCTAGGCAAAACATGGTGGTTTATCAGATGGATGTTAAGACTTCATTTTTAAATGGCGATCTTAAAGAAGTGGTGTATGTAAGTCAACCCGAAGGATTCGTGGATCCTGAACATCCTAACCATGTGTATCGCTTGAAGAAGGCCCTTTATGGACTTAAGCAAGCTCCTAGGGCGTGGTACGACACCTTGTCAAAATTCCTTCTTGCCAACAAGTTCTCCAAAGGTACTGTTGATCCTACACTCTTTACCAGAAAAACGGGCAAAACATTTCTTTGTGCAAATCTACGTAGATGATATCATATTTGCCTCTCCTGATCCCAAAGAGTGTGATCGTTTCTCCCAAGAGATGAGTTCTGAATTCCAGATGTCCATGATGGGTCAAATGTCCTTCCTTCTAGGCTTGCAAATATCTCAGAATCCCAATGGCATCTTCATCAATCAATCCAAGTATGCTAATGAAATTTTGAAGAAATTTGGATTCGATTCCTGTGACGCAGTTGATACCCCTATGATGGAAAGATCAAAACTTGATGAAGATGATGTTGGGATCCCAGTTGAACAAACCAAGTATCTAAGCATGATTGGTTCCTTAATGTATCTTACTGCTAGCAGACCGGATCTACTATTTGCAGTTTGCATGTGTGCTCGGTATCAATCCAAACCTACCAAGAAACACCTGGAAACTGTCAAGAGAGTCTTTCGGTATCTTAAAAGAACAATCCACTTAGGCCTATGGTACCCAAAGGACACTTCTATGGCCCTCACAGCCTATTCGGATGCTGACCATGCGGGATGTCAGGATACTCGTCGAAGTACATCTGGGGGTGCTCAGTTCTTGGGTAACAAGCTAGTTAATTGGTCTTCAAAGAAACAAATGAGTACATCAATATCCTCCACAGAGGCTGAATACATTGCCATGTCCTCGTGCTGTGCTCAGATCTTATGGATGAGATCTCAACTTTCGGACTATGGCTTCGTATGCAACAAGATTCCCATGTATTGTGACAACAAAAGTGAGATTGCACTTTGCTGCAACAATGTCCAGCACTCAAGAACTAAGCACATTGACATTCGACATCACTTCATCAGGGAGCAAGTTGAGAAAGGAATTGTGGAACTTTACTTCGTGAGGACTGAGTTCCAGTTAGGTGATATCTTTACCAAAGCACTTTCTAGGGATCGATTTCAATTCATCCTTCCTTGCCTTGGTATGAAGAGTCTCACTCCTGAGGATCTCATAAGTCTTCAGGAAGATCAGGAGGAGTAAAGGGGTTGCTTCACATATCCTTTGTACATAATATTAAAAACAAAAAGAAAATAGAAAAATATAAAACCTTCAAAATCCATAAAAATCAGAAAATCATAAAAACCAAAAAAAAAAAAAAAAATACTCTTCTCACGACATGTCTCTTGTCTAATCAATATTATGTACGCTTCCAGAAATGTCATTCAATAATAACACGGAAACATACATATGCTTGAACATGAGTTCCTTTTACTAATAACGTCTTCTAAAACATGTCGTCTCTAACATTATTCTTTCAAAATGGTTTGCTATTACTTCAGATAGCAACCCGGTCTTTATATTGGGGAAGGTTCGTCGCCAAAAAGACGACTGTTCCTAACAAAGGCATGAATTACTTTACATTCGTGCCTTTCCAATTTGATGTACGCTTAAGTACATCATTTCTGGTAAAAGAAGAGAAGTCTTCTTTACATCTCAAATATTTTTCCTTCAATGATTCTTTGGGAAAATATTTGTTCCAAACTTGGTGGTACCATGGTTTTTGAAGATCAAACAAACTCAAAATGTGGTTTAAAATCTACCACTCAATCGATGCTATAAGAATTAATCCTTTATGCAAAATGTTTAATTTTAAATGTGTCATCGATTGAGGGGGAGAACGATTTCAAAAACTATATATCATCCAAAACAAGATCTTTGTGCATAACTCAAGTGGATTAAATGCAATTGTTATGTGTTAGGATATAAATTTTTTTATGAGTCTCTCGCTAAACTCAACATTATTTATAAACTCATCATCTCTAACACATAACATACTCCCTCAAGGTTTGAGGGGGAGCCAAAATGTTGTCTCAAAATCAGTCATTCTTAAAAATGTCACATCCTTCTCCAAAAAAAACTTTATACTTATTTAAATCACTTGGGATCACAAATCTCAATTGGTTTGAAATTTTTGATCGGGGGAGAAGATGTGATTTAAATATGAAAATCTGATTTAAAATGTGATGTGCTGATTCTAAATGTATGCTCTCCTATATGTGCCAAACTCTTTTGTATATCAATGCACATATTGAGGGGGAGCAAATGATTTGAGAAAAAGGATTCTTGCATCTTATGAGATCGAGACTCAGTCTTAACCAATGAATTGACGAAACAAAAACCGTCATCAATCGAAAGGACTTGTCCTGGCTGGGTAATAACTTCAAGCTGGGATAACCAGTGATGTAAGCGTGTCTCGAAGAGGACTTGTCCGAGTAGAGTGTACCGTTTTGAGAAACCTCTGTGGACTTGACCAGGCCGGGTAATAATTTCAAGCTAGTCTAACTAGTGATGTAAGCGTGTCTCGAATGCCTGTTCATGTTCACTTAAGGTAGATCAATTCAAAAAGTGCAACTCTTCCCGACATGTGCAAATTTTCAAACACATATGAGCACATGTTAAGGGGGAGCATTTGAAAATGACAAAACTTTCAATGGGTTAACAAAATGTGTTTCTTAATCATAAACACATTGAGAGAATTTTCAATGATTTGGTGTATGGCAACATAGGATAGTCATGAAGTTATAAGGTGGCTAAGGTTAGGAAAACCGTCCTATGATCCGCCAGAGCCGGAGGGATCTACCCATGGACAATACCAAATAGATAGTATTAGAAAGTCCATAGGTATGATTATGAAAAAAAGGAGAAATGTGAGAATGGAGAAAGAATGGGTTGAAGAATTAAAAAGAAATGAAATGAGAAAGGGTGAAAATAAATAGCCCTCCAACTATTCAACCTTAGGGCAGAAACCGGGTTCAATTCATAATCTACTGATGGTTGCTATGGCAACATCGGTATTGAAGACAAGACGTCATGGACCCAGTGACGCAATGCACTAAACCTTCTAGCCACTCAAGTTCTCTTAAAAGAACTTGTTTCATTCTCACGGGGAACCGGTGTAATCTATTGACATATCTCTTAGAGATGGTTGATATTGAAGCAGGAGACCTCTCCCTAATCTCCGCATAGAAAACCAAATGCACTTATTGAGTCTAGAGCCTCGTGATGCATAAAAAGATCTCATAGGAACACATGCTACTTCTACCCTAGTTGTTCAACATTAAGGACACCAGTGGTAAAATTATGAGTCCTACGCAGATCTTAGCAATCTGCCAGAACATTTATGAGGGAAGTTACTATTGTAACTCCCAGTGATTGAATGGAAATTCCTGCCAGGGTCAACATCAAGCAGCCCTGAAAGTAGGTCACTTAGGTAATTCCTTGTGGATTACGCTTAGTGGTCACGATAGTTACATACGGTCAACCGTCGTGGAGTGATCTCCAGCGACTCACCCAATCGTTGATCTACTTAGGTAGGTCGTGTGAATCCTTTCAGGGTTTGCCGATTGGGAACGGTCTTGGTAAGGGTTAGAAGGAGTCTTCACACTATGTTGTTGACAATCTCTAATTCCAAACCTATAAGTACCGGACAATTTATTGCTAACTGTCTGCTTGCAGGAAATTCTGACGGTTGCTGTCGATTGCTAAAAAGATGTTGATCCATCAACACATGCTCACACTTCAACTTCACAATCTAAGAAACCATGATCATTGATTGGGCCTCAAATATGCTTCCACAACTCTGATGTAAAAGATCATGGTCCTGAAAAGTGTGAGCATGTCATCATTATGATGTTCAAATCACATGGAGACATTACAATTCATAGATGACCCTCTGACAATCATTTGGATGATGAAGCTGTTACAATTTCCAAAGATCATCCACCATATTGAAGGTGTCATCTAGAGTCTACCGTTTGATGCACAAAGATCTCAACAATGAAGAATCAAAAGACTACGAGCTACGAAGATGTCATCAAAGATCTGAATGCTATGACTCAACACTTATTTTCCGGGGTGACCTCCCTTAGGGGGAGATTGTTAGGAATACGATTATTCATATGAAGACTCGATCACCCCGAGCATAGTTTAGCATATTGTAGCTCATAGTAATTATCATAATAGTTAGTACGTAGAGTAGTATTTGTGGAGTCGGGTCGGGTCTTTACCCACTGTCAGCCTGCTCTACAGCCCGTTTCAAGGGGCGTTTCTATTGTAACTATATATACCCTTTCCCACCCATGGGAAAGGGTTGAACCTTCATTTGCAATCTAACATTTCACACTTTTCTCTCTAAGGTTCCATCTCTTTCTCTCACTAACTTCTCACTAGAAATCTACTCCTAATTCAACCTAAACACTTAACCATCCATGTTCTCATATTAGAGTATACTACAGAAGATGAAAGCTGGAGCAGGGTAAATATTGGATGACCCTGGGTTAGTGGTCTTGTGGAAGGCCTATAGGTTTGGTTTCATGGTCCTTGGTTCATGGTGTTAGCAGGAATGCACTTTGTAAGATCTTAAAACTCATTTCTGTGTACTCTACTGTAGCATTGCTTATTTCACTTCTTATTCAGCTTTTCTGTGTTTATTTAGTGATAATTAGTAATATTATTGCTTTAAATTGGTTGCTTGTTTAGTAGAAATCATAGTTGCTTTAATTTCTTAATTTGGCAGTTAAGATAGTATAATTAGTAATCTTGGTTAGTTGTTGTTAATTCCTGTGTTTAAGTGTTCACTTTAGCTTAATATATCATATTAAGTCAATTTGGGTCTGTTTCATAAGCTCTTATAACCATTTGCTTCACAAATCACAAAACAGACAAAGTTTAAGGTGTGTTTGGATCAGTGTGATCCTAGGTATTCTAGTGCATAATTGTTGTTGTTATCTGTTGTTACAAGTCACTTAGGATCACTTTAGCTCAGAACAACCATAAAAACCAGGTCTTGTTTCATAAAAAGTCAAAATCAAACACCAACAGGTCTATATAACCCTCTGTGTTGGATTAAGTGTGGCTTATGCCCCAATTCCATTCACTTATGAGTGGTGTAGCTTAATTTAGCCTTACCTTAGCTTAATTAATCAATTTCAATCAGAAAACCAAGATCAAAGTTCATCAAATTCAATCTAAGTTGGTAATTTCAAAAAGTCAAAAGTGACCTTGTTTCAGAAATCCAAAACTTGGAAGAATATTTGTGATTTTTGTGTTTAGTTTGAGACTTAGAGCTTTTCAGAAGTTAAAGATTGTCACCTAGTGTACATTTTCCCATAAACAGCTTATTTTTAAGATTTTTCTATAAGCTTTTACAACTGCTTCTTTTGACCTGCAAGGCAAGCTTATGCCCTGTGCACAGGTTTATCACCCATTTTCCAAGTTGATTTGTGACTCAACCAGTGGGACCCACCCTTAGCTTATTGGCTTTTTGGATTGCCAATAAACCCATTTTTATAAATCAGAGCTTATTTTGAGGTCTTAAGCTTATTTGATAGGGCTGCTACCTCCATTAAGTTTGACCAATTCCCTGATTGTACACTGATCACTTAGTGTGTGACCCCAACTTTCATAGCCCACCCAGTGTTCATTAATAAGCCATAGGTCTAGCTTATTGGCTTATTTTGTAGCCTTCCTGTCTCTTTTCAAGTTTCAAGTTTTAATTTGGACCCCTAAGCTTATTTGTGGACCCCACAGAGGTCCAAAATCCTTGGGTTTGGCCTGTTCAGGCCTTGTGAATCCTTAAGTGCTTATTTGTGGTATATAGCTTATTCTGAGTGCTTAATTGTTCCACTTTGCTTATTTCAAGTTTATAATCATCTGTGTGTGCTTAATTTGTCATTTCCTAGCTTTTTCACATATGACATAAGTCCTAATAAGCTTATAAGCCAACTGTTTGGATAAAGGGGGTGCACTCAGCTTATTTTTAAGCTATTGTAAAAGTGTCTTTGTAAAAGTTGCTTGTTTTTAGCTTATTTTCATCTGTCAAAAAGAAAAACCAACAAAAACCAAAGTTAAAATTAGTGATAGCTTCTATTTAATAGATTTTATCTTTTTAATTTTTCTTTTTAGCTTATTAATAAGCACTTCATCATTTTTATAATTTTCTTAATTTCCTGTCACCTTAAGGTATTTTCAGAAATTTTCTTAGATTTTTCTCTTTTAGTTTGATAATTATTAGAATTAAAAATAGTTTAATTAATTAATTAGGTTATATTAGTATTAAATAGTTTTCTTAAATTTTAATTAACAACAGTAGGTTTTTATATTTTTTCTAAGTTTCATAAATCATTTAAGACTTTTAGAAAATAGTT
Organism: Artemisia argyi; assembly: GCA_030686995.1. NCBI lineage: Eukaryota > Viridiplantae > Streptophyta > Magnoliopsida > Asterales > Asteraceae > Artemisia > Artemisia argyi. Next base: position 102,908,469 of record CM060704.1, on the reverse strand, counting down.
TCTTAAATTCTACTATTCATTTTCTAATTTTCTTATTTAATTTAGGTAAATTAGATTTAAATTAATAATTAAGTAAATAATTAGTAAAATAGTCTAAATATAATTTTTAGAAATTTTTTATAATTTTTTAGGATTCCTGTGATGGTTAATTAGTTTTATAAATTTTTTTATATTTTTCTAAGTTATTTTAATATTATTAGTAATTTAAAATATATTAAATAGTTTAATTAACATAATTAGTATTTAATTAATAAAAAACCCACAAAAAGGCAAAAACATTTCTTTTTAATTTTTATACTTTCTTCCAGTTCAATTAGAGGTTTAGAAAATAGTTTTGCAAGTTTTTAGTTTAATTTGTAGTCTTTATCATTTTTAGTTTGATTTAAATTAGATTTAAATTACTTTTTAAATAGTTTTAAGTAATTAATTAGTATTTAATTATTAAAATAATCTAATAAGTAATTTTCTTTTCATTTTAAATTTTCTTTTCATTTTAAGTTTGAAAAAGTTTAACTTGCACCCCCTGTAGTTTTAAATTGTTAAATCCCACTTTTCTCTGTCTGTAATCTGATTTCAATTTGTGATTTTGTGCTTATATCTGTATAACTGTTATTGTTAATATCATTCCAAGTTGTTCAAGTTCCAAATAATCAGTAGCATAATCAATTCTCAATCATCTTTGGCTACTGTTCTCAGTGCCACTCATTCCTGAAACATTTTCAAAAGCACCATTGCAATCTCTCTGGGACATAACGACCCGGGGAAACACTATACTATCCACGGAGAATTGGAACTAAGCTGTTTTTGACTTATTGACCTTGGTCAATAATATCTGACGGTTTAGCCCCAATCAAAATTTGGCGCCGCTGCCGGGGAGGTTGTTGCGTGTTTTAAAATCGTTTTAAGTTTAGTGGTTTTCAAAACCCTCCCTGTACAAATTTCACCACTTTTGTAAAAAAAATTTGTAAAAATATCAATCATATCAAAAAGTTCATTAACACTTTTCCTGAAGTGTTAACAACACCAAAAAAATCAAAAACAATAAAACAAACTGTGAAGTTAAATTACTTCGTTTTCTTTAAGATTACAACCTATACAGTTGGTATAAGGTAAGTTCTGACATTAAATTGCGAACTGAAGAGAGATCCATTCTTCTCTCCCGCCAGCCTGCGATTAATCTTAAAGGAACGATTTTGGTTAACGAATCAGTTCCAAAAAAATATTTCCCAAAGTTTTTTGCACACACACCCAAAAGCTCAAAAACAATTTTTCTGTTAATAAATACATAAAATCTTACCACCGCAAACCAAGGCAGAACACCTACCAACTGGGGGTGTGGACATAATAAGTTCCCAAACTAAAGATTAAAACTTGCCATTGTATCCCTGTGAGTGGTGTACCTTTTTCAAAGAAGCCATTCACTTGTGATTATTGGATTTAAGTTCACTGTGGTTTTGCCTCGATCTTGTTTTGAAAAAGTGTTTTTAGTGCATGCGCACTCGTTCACAAACAAAGCGTAAAAATTAGAAAAAGGTACCCGAGCTACGTACTGTTATTGAAGAACCTAAAACAGAAATGGCCGATGGGCCACCACCACCCCCTGACCCTCCCAGGGATGAGCCAGCTCCCGATCTCCGAACGATGGAGGAGTTGTGCCAGCCTACCATGCATGGGAGGGGCGGACCTATTGCACCACTCACTATTGAGGCTACGGACTTTGGCCTCAAGCACCACATGATCCAACAAGTCCAAAATTCATGTCAATTTCACGGATTACCGGGTGACGATGCTAACAAGCATCTTGATAAATACCTTACCGTCACCCAAAGCATGAAACAGCATGGTGTCACCGATGATGCCCTCCGGTTGTATCTCTTCCCCTATTCTCTCACCCATCATGCCACTGCATGGTTTGACCGACTCCCCAAGAATTCTATTCGTACCTTTGATGAAATGGTGACCAAGTTTTTAGCAAAATATTTTCCACCTTCCATGGTTACCAAGTTACGAAATGATATCAGCAACTTCCGGCAGCGTCCCGATGAGTCTCTATTTGAGGCTTGGGAACGTTATAAGCTAGCAATTGATCGGTGCCCTAACCACAATATGTTACAAGTTACCATCATAGATACCTTCTATAATGGTCTGACATTGAGGAACCGGGATATTCTCAATGCTGCTCCTGGTGGAACCTTTATGAAAAGGCGTCCCGAAGAATGCTATGATCTAATTGAGAACATGACTGCCCACCATAATTTCTGGGATTCCTCTGTGGAGAGGGATGAGTCATGTAAATCAATCATTCCTTCATCATCATCTCCTGAAATAGCTCCCACTAAAAATATGGATGATATCTCTACGGCTGTGTTGAGAATGAACCAAACTATGCAAAGTCAACAAGTGAAAGCCGTGGCCCGAAGTTGTGAAACTTGTGGAGGCCCACATCTGTATTCCGAGTGTCCAGCCACTGTTGGTTATCCTCAAGAGAACGTTTATGCTGCTCAAGGTTCCTACAACATGGGGGGTAATTCTTACCAACCACAAGGGGACCGTAATCTATTAAGCTATCGTTCCAACAATTTTCTCGGACCTCCAGGTTTTAACCAAAATCAAAACCGTAACTCGAATCAGAATCAAAATCGAGGAGATTTTAACCAAGGTCAAAACCCAAATTTCCAAAACCCGAACCAAAATCAAGGTCATTTTAATCAAAACAATTTTCAAAATGGCAATCAAAATCAAGGTTTTCAAGGAAATTTTCAAAGAAACCAAGATCAAGGGAATTACAATCAGGGTAATTTCAATCAGAGAAACAATTTTCAGGGTAACAACAACCAAAACCAAGGAAATTTTCAAAACAACCGTGTTCAAAATTTTCCTAACCAAAATCAAAACGTTGTTCAACCCTCGTCTTCCTCCGATAAAGTGCTAAAACAATTCATGAAAGCACAAGAGGAAACGAATCGGTTACTGATCAGCAAGATCTCTAAGCTTTAGAAGTCTTTAAATGATCGACCCTCGGGCCCGGGTACACTACCGAGCAACACGATCGCTAACCCGAGGGGCGATGTCAAAGCGATCACTACCAGAAGTGGAGTATCATACAATGGACCCACGATTCCCTCTACCTCTTCTACTCCTCCTACCAAGGTAGCGGAACGTGAACCTGAGGTTACCACGGACACGGTATTTCCTACTAATAAAGGAGGTACCAACAACGTCCACCCTCAAGTTGTCCCGGTCCCGACTCGCAAGTCAAAAGTTGTATTTGATCCTCCGGAAATTCCTGATGAAATTCCAAAGAACAATCCCAAGCCTTCAATTCCATATCCTTCACGTTTGAATGATCAAAAGGTCTGCGAAAAAGCTAATCATCAGATGGAAAAATTTTATCAAATTTTCCAAGAGTTGCATTTCGATATTAGCTTCGCGGATGCTCTTCTTTTAATGCCTAAATTTGCTTCAACAATCAAAAATCTGATAAGCAATAAGGAAAAACTCTGTGAGATGGCTAAAACTCCACTGAACGAGCATTGCTCAGCAGTGCTCTTGAAAAAGCTTCCCGAAAAGCTTGGAGATCCCGGGAAATTTCTCATTCCTTGCATTTTCCCGAGGATGGTTGAATGCTTTGCCTTGGCCGATCTTGGTGCAAGCATTAACCTTATGCCTCACTCAGTCTGGAAGAGACTCTCTCTTCCTGCTCTCACTCCTACCTGCATGACTCTCGAGCTTGCAGACCGTACTATATCTCGTCCTCTCGGCATTGCCGAAGATATCTTCGTGAAAGTAGGAAAGTTCCATTTTCCGGCAGATTTCATGATTGTTGATTTCGATGCTGACCCAAGAGTTCCTCTCATTCTCGGGAGGGGATTCTTAAGAACGGGTCGTACTCTAATATATGTTTTCGAAGAAGAAATCACTTTACGTGTTGGTGGTGAAGCCATCACATTCAATCTTGATCAGACTTCAAGATACTCCTCCAACTATGACGCTGAAACGGTTAACCGAATTGACATCATCGATGTTGCATCAGAGGAGTATTCTCAAGAAGTCCTCGGTTTCTCATCCAGTGGCAGTACCACTCTTTCTTCTGAGCCTATCATATCCGACTCTTCCCCTTCTCTCACTCCGTTTGAGGGAAGTGACTTCCTTCTGGAAGAGGTCGAGGCTTTTCTTGCTCAGGATAGTTCAATCCTTCATGAGATTGATGAAAACTATCTTGACCTGGAGGGGGATATTCTTCTTCTTGAAAGATTGTTAAATGACGATCCTTCACCCTTTCCGTCTCTAAAACAACTTCATAAAGCGGAAATTAAGTCTATTGAAAAATCTGAAGAATTTCCCGAGGTTGAGCTCAAGGACTTGCCTCCTCATCTAGAATATGCATTTTTGGAGGGTGATGATAAATTACCCGTCATTATTGCTAAAGACTTAAAAGATGAGGAAAAGGCTGCACTCCTAAAGGTTCTTAAGTCACACAAGCAAGCAATTGCTTGGAAACTCTCCGACATTAAGGGTGTTAGCCCTGACTTTTGTACACACAAAATCTTAATGGAGGATGACTTTAAGCCAGCAGTGCAACAACAGAGAAGGGTAAATCCCAAAATCCACGAAGTTATCAAACAAGAGGTTCTAAAACTTCTTGATGCGGGATTGATTTACCCTAAATCTGACAGTCTTTGGGTTAGCCCAATTCATTGCGTTCCTAAAAAGGGTGGCATAACCGTTGTTACCAACGAGGAAAACGAGTTGATTCCAACTCGTTTGGTCACGGGTTGGCGAGTATGTATTGACTATCGTAAGTTGAATGAAGCCACCCGTAAAGACCATTTTCCTCTGCCTTCTATGGATCAGATGCTCGAAAGACTAGCGGGGAATGAATACTACTGTTTCCTTGATGGTTTCTCGGGTTACTTCCAAATCCCCATTGATCCACAGGATCAAGAGTAAACTACCTTCACATGCCCCTACGGAACTTTTGCTTACAGACGTATGCCTTTCGGCTTATGTAATGCACCAGGTACGTTCCAAAGGTGCATGATGTCAATCTTTTCCGATATGATCGGGAAAACTATGGAGGTATTTATGGATGAATTTTCAGTCATCGGGGATTCATTCCAGTCTTGTCTCTCCCACTTGGAACAAATGCTTAAACGTTGTAAAGAAACGAATTTGAGTCTCAACTGGGAGAAGAGCCATTTTATGGTTAAAGAGGGCATTGTCCTCGGCCATAAAATTTCAAAAAACGGGATTGAGGTTGACAAAGCGAAAATCGATGTCATTGCGAAATTACCTCATCCCACCACCGTTAAAGGTGTTAGGAGCTTGTTGGGTCATGTCGGCTTCTATCGTAGGTTTATCCAAGATTTCTCTAAAATTGCCCGACCTATGACCCATCTCCTCGAGAAGGATGCTCCTTTCATCTTCTCCCCTGAGTGCATCGAAGCTTTTGAAACCTTAAAGAAAAAGCTTACTGAGGCACCGATTCTTGTTGCCCCCGATTAGGACCTACCTTTTGAGCTTATGTGCGATGCCAGTGATTTTGCCATAGGTGGGGTCTTCGGGCAACGAAAAGCAAAATACTTTCAGCCTATACACTACGCAAGCAAAACTATGACCAAGGCTCAGAGTCATTACACCACCACTGAAAAAGAACTATTAGCTGTGGTGTATGCCTTTGAAAAATTCCGGCCATACTTGATACTGACCAAATGCGTAGTGTATACGGATCACTCGGCTTTGAAGTACCTATTTTCAAAACAAGATGCAAAGCCGAGGCTACTCCGTTGGGTTCTCCTCCTCCAAGAATTTGATATCATTATCCGTGATAAAAAAGGAGCCGACAACCGTGCTGCTGATCATCTCTCACGATTAGAAAACCCTCACCAGGATGTGTCCGAGAAACAAGAAATAAATGAAACATTTCCTCTCGAGACACTCAATACGATTTCTTTTCGTGGTGACTCTTCTACCCCATGGTTTGCTGACTTTGCAAATTACCATGCGGGTAACTTCATCGTGAAGGGGGTGACGTCCCAACAGAAAAACAAATTCTTCAAAGACGTTAAACATTACTTCTGGGACGACCCCTATCTGTTCAAAATCTGTGCCGATCAAGTCATCAGGCGATGTGTTTACGGACAGGAAGCCAATGATATTCTCAAGGCTTGCCATGCTGGACCCACCGGGGGCCACCATAGTCCTAACTACACCGCCAAAAAGGTGTTTGACTCCGGTTTCTATTGGCCCACAATTTATAAGGATGCCCACGAATTAGTCAAAGCTTGTGACGCTTGTCAGCGTCACGGGAATATTTCACAAAAGAACGAAATGCCACAAAATGCCATTCAAGTTTGTGAAATCTTTGACGTCTGGGGCATTGATTTTATAGGGCCTTTCCCATCTTCTTGTGGAAATAAGTACATTCTCGTGGCTGTCGACTATTTGTCAAAATGGGTTGAGGCAAAAGCCTTACCCACCAACGATGCCCGAGTTGTTGTGAAATTCTTGAAATCCCTCTTTGCTCGTTTTGGAACTCCCCGTGCCATCATTAGTGATCGCGGTACACACTTTTGCAATGATCAATTCGCAAAAGTCATGCTTAAGTACGGTGTTACTCACCGTCTTTCTACCGCGTATCACCCACAAATAAGTGGGCAGGTGGAGGTTTCAAACCGTGGTATAAAACGGATTCTTGAGAGGACCGTAGGTGAAAACCGTGCTTCCTGGTCGGACAAACTAGATGATGCACTTTGGGCCTTCCGTACGGCCTACAAAACACCCATCGAGTGTACTCCCTACAAGCTTGTATACGGGAAGGCGTGTCATCTACCGATCGAGCTCGAGCACAAAGCCTATTGGGCCTTGAAACATGCTAACTACGACCTTCATAAAGCGGGTGATCACCGTAAAATTCAACTCAATGAATTAACGGAACTTCGTGATCAAGCCTACAAGAACTCTTTGATCTACAAAGAAAATACAAAGAAGATTCATGACTCTAAGATTAAGAACCGCGTTTTCAACGTCGGTGACAGAGTCCTTCTTTTCAATTCAAGGTTAAAGATCTTCTCGGGGAAATTAAAAACCCGATGGACTGGACCATTCACTGTAGCAAAAGTATATCCATACGGGACTGTTGAGTTATCTCAACCCGAAGGTCCCAACTTCAAAGTGAATGGTCATCGGTTGAAACATTATTTTGGAGAGGACATACCATCCATGGTTGTCCCGGATCTCCAAACTTTCCCCATGGACCAATAAATTCGGGGATCGAGTCAAGCTAGTGACTCGGTGAACAAAAATTAGCAAAATATAGGTTTTCACCCATATCTCTGACTTCTTTCTACTTTCTAACACTCTAGTGTGGGGGAGTGGCCGTTCCCCACCTTTTGCAAAGTAAATATGTATATAAGTTTCAAAATATATATATATATATATATATATATATATATATATATATATATATATATATATATATATATATAGAATCTAGTTCAAATAAGATCAAACTTAAAGTTGTAAAAATGAGATCCAACTAAAATTTGACAAGTGACACTCTTGTTAACATAAAATTAAATTTTCTATAAATTAGAACTAAAATTATTAAAGTTCCGATGGTTTTCTTTTTAAAATTGACGAAACAAAGGTGATACACTTTGATTCGATATGTAATGTGTATCAGGTTAAGGTGATACACTGTGATTCGACATGTAAATTTATAGCTGTGTATCACTAATCCAAACCCATGTATCAGTTTGTTATTAGTTGCTATAATATTAATTCGTATTAATTTTTTATTTTTTGTGTATTATTGCTAATATGACTATTTATAAATGTTTTTTTGTGCTTGTTTAGAGTAGATCTCATTTTTACAACTTTAAGTTTGATCTCACATTAACCCTCCCGATATATATATATATATATATATATATATATATATATATATATATATATATATATATATATATATATATATATATATATATATATATATATATATATAATGTGTGTTTGTATGTACATATAAATAAATAAATAAAGTGAAAAATTAAAATGATATTTACACAGTTAGCTTCGAATATTACCTTTTTCTGTTCAAAGAGTCGGCATAATAGCCGGGACTTTGAATATTGAGGACAATATTCAATTCTAAGTGTGGGAGGGAAATTCTAGTGAATTTTATCACAGAATACTTTCTAAGTACCCCCATTTTGGCCTAAATTTTTCAAAAATTTTTCTCTTTATTTTTGTGGTTATCAGTCTGCCATGTCTAAACGACAAAAGGATTAGCTAATCCAGGAGCAAACGGCTCTTGGTAAAGATGATGAGGCGAAAAATGAACCACTTTTAGGGGGTCATTTAAGCCCGGAATTGAATTTATTTGATCAAATATTGCCCTAAATCGTTCCTTTTGTGATTTTAGGTACTTTGGGAGTGAAATCTGGAAAAGAAGGCATTTTGGACGTTTTTGGAGCATAAAAGTGAAGAAAACGACAAAGTCTCAATTTTCCAAGCTGGGAACCGTAGTTGACGGCGTCAAGAGTAAAATCTTGACGGCGTCAAGAGTGATTTGCATGACGGCCCAGTACAAACATGACGGCGTCACAAGTAGAGCGTTAAGAGTAAATGACGTGACGGCCTGGAAGACCATAACACATGATGGCGTCAGATGTAGATCAAGGCAGTCCGAGAAGTATTTTGGCGGCGAGGTGACGGCGTCACATATTTGTTCTTGACGCCGTCAGACCATATTTCTTGTATATAGTTTTCTAATTTTTACACATTAAAAAAAGGGGAAGTTTTGGAGAAACCCTAAGGCCGAACTTTATACGATTTTCACAGGTTTTTCAAGGGTTTTCAGCCCTTGAAACCTTACAAGTGTAATTGAGATAAGTATTCTTTTAATTCAATCAATATGTCTATGTGTTGGTTGTCTATATCTTGTTCTTGTCTTGATTCCACCATGCTAGGCTAGATCTATCTTGTGTTTGCTTAGATCTAATGAAACCTAGATGTTAATTATGTGTTGATTACTTGTTTATGGTTGTATTGGATGAATGATTTCGATGTTAGGCTTAAGAAAACTGGCAGATCTCCAATTGGTAACATGCTTGAATGTCTTAAGAAACATGAACCGTTGTGCACTAGGTTTTATTGGTTGTATTTAATGCATGAGTAAATTCTAATGATCCAATGTTAGGAGCTTCTTAGCCGGCTCGACGTAGGAGTGAAGTAGGTACTCATAGGATTGGGGAAGTAAGTGCGCCACCCCATGAATGGTATTAAGGAATACAATCCGTCATCCACGCAACTATAACAAGTAATTAACGTGTAAAAGATGTCTAGGGAGTAGTGAAATCTAAGTAAACACATTTTCTCCACATATTGCTCACAACCTTGGTATAATTTAGTTTTATTTTCATTTTTAGTATTTTATTTTGATTGCATCTTTAGTATTGGGTTAGTTGACTAGCAACTAATTCTGCCCAAATCCTTCAAACCCGAGATTTTTACTTGCTTTCTAAAAAAATATAAAAACACAAAAAGAATCATCCGTCATCTTTAGCACTAGTAATTAGGTTTTCTAATCCTAGCGACACTATTCCTAGCTGAACGATCAATCCCCCGGTACTTGTCACTATACTATACTACAACGATCAGGTACACTGCCTGGTGGGGGTTGTAAGCTTCTCAAGATCCCTTGAGAGGTAAAGCCTGGTGCGATTCCCGCGTATCAAGTTTTTGGCGCCGCAGCGTGGGGAATAGTTATTGTCTAGGTTAGAATTTCTTTTTATTAGGTCTACTTGCTAGATTCCTTTCTAGTAAGATTTTATTTTTATTTTTAGGTTCTCTTTAGTCTATCTTATTTCTTTGTTTCCTTTGTTCGTAAAAACCTTTCCATTGAATCTTCCGTTCACCATTATGGAGAACGCGAATCCACCATACTACCAATCACGAAATTCACCCACTCCAAATGACATCTTGATGTTTAAACAACATGAGGATGAACCTATCTATGATGCATGGGCTCATTTTAAATACTTACTCCGAAAAGTCCCTCATCATAATTTCGATCTGTGGTCCCAAATTGAAATATTTTACCATATTGTCGACCACTATACCAAAATGGACATTGACCATACCGCAGATGGGGACCTTTGGGGATTAAGTGCTGATGAAGCATGGAAAGCCATAGAGAATTGTGCCAAACTTGCCAAAAAAATGGACAACCCAACAAACGTTGTTACGGATCAATTGATAGCAAGTCTAAGAGAACAAGCAAGAAGATTGTTTGGGAATAAACCTATAGATGAGATAACTGGGCACACGGGGTGGTTTGATTTCACCACAATACAAGCTGAGCACATTGGTAATCCTGATAAGATGGAGGATAAAGTTGAAAATTTAAACCCACCAAGTACCCCACAAGTCCTACCATCATTTGAGGCATATACACCGCCCGTGACTTATTCGGATGAAGTAGAAGAGACTTTAGGAACCCCAATAGAGGTAGAACCTTTGAACCAAACACAACTAGAGGATATAGGTTTGAATACTTATAATGATAACCTTACTCTTAGTTTTAGGGAAGTTCCTAGTTTTGATGAATCGGAGCCTCAACCAAAACCGTTACCTAATCTTCCATCCTTGGATGAAAATTTAGGAATTGAAATACGTTCCGATCCACCCATCAAACCATATAGTCCGGGTAGTCTTAGGACAAAGGTAGTGGACTCTAAGCCTTGTAGAGAGGAAGCCAATATAGGAGTGGAAAATGATCTTACATGCCTACATCACCCATTTATGATTGATCACAAGAAACATTATGGGTTTAAATCGGGTTTATTAGGTCAAGATGGATTCCCAACTAAGAGTCTCTTGAAGTTGATTGAAAATGATCCCTTTCTAGGAGAAAATCTTAATCCACCCATTAACCCGATTGAATTAGGTAAGGTTATGATGATAGGAGCACACCCCTTTGAGCATATAATTCATCCACCATTCTTTCCTCACATGGCATATTTCCACCCTAAGGGTGTGTATCGCTACTTTCACCCACACTTAATCCTAAGTGTAGGGAGAACCTCCCCTATTTCCATTAAATAAGGGTAGAGTCAGGCTCGTGACTCGAACAAAAACAAGCGATTCTTGGGAGGTAACCCATGCTTTGTGTGATTTTTATTTTGTTTGTTTGTTATTTGCTTCCGTATGCATGCTTTATTTTTATTGTTGGTAGATCATGTTTCAAATTAAAAAAGTGGAAATACTTTACTTTGTTGTTTTTGCCTAGTCTTAACTCCACCTAAAGGTATTTTTGCAAAAGATAAGTGTAAGGGGAGACCCCAAATATGTTTTTAAGAAACAAATCGATCATGATTCTCCACAATATTAAATGAACATGTATATTCGTATTTGTTAGAGTCAAATGCTTGTATTGAGTCATAATGAAGTTTTGCAGGATTTTCCAGGAAGTAGAACCAAGTTTTTCCAGAAATTTTCCAGAAACTTAACATAAGAATTTCTGCAGGTCAATCCTGACGGCGTCACGAGTTAACTCTTGACAGCATCACGGGTAAAAAAAAATCTGGAAATTTTACCGGTTTTGTTTTTCTAACGGAGTCTTATGGTTTTTGTGAATTATTAAGTTTTATAATCTCCAGGAAGTCTGCAATCTTCATTCCACAAGCATTATATCTTACTTTGTTTTCTAGGATTTAGAAACTTATATAGGATGCCGCCGATTTTATGCGAGGTTGTCTTGTTTGTTTTCTCAGAATTTACAGGTTACGGACAAGAAGATGATTTATATTCTGGAAGGGAAGCTTTGATTGTTCATTTTCTTGGAGGAAGATTTAACTTGGCCACCTACTTATCCATACCGAGCGAATCAGGGGAGTATTTGATTTCATTTGTTTTACTTATTTCACTTTTACATTCTTTACTTGAACATTGGGGACAATGTTCATCTTAAGTGTAAGGGGAGGGTAAAATGACGATACCTTACAGATACACTTTCGCTTGAGCTTGCTTTGTTTAATGGTAGATGTGTAATAAAACTATGAGAAATACTTGTTAGTGCAATTTTAGCGCCAAATTTAAATTTTTTTACAACATTTAGCAGTGAAACTTTAGCCATAGCAAGCGTCTCATGGATAGGAGATTGTATGACTAGCACATAACCGTATATTCAGAAAAATTTTCCACCCAAATATGTGAGGTTCGCCTTTAGATTTGATAGTAAAAGCATTTACTATTAGTGCTTATGAGTGTACCGGTAGCATTTAGATTCTAGAACTTGCGTTAGTGATGCATCCCGAGACCGCTAGTGAGACTACATTTGTGTAGTAGAATTTACTACATGATAAGAGGCATTAGGATCACCCTTGTGTTAAACCCGTATTATAATTACTTGACCATTTAAGTCATATTACTTGACTACTTAAGTCAACTAATTTTTCCCACACCCTTAGCGTTGTACTCATTTTTAGTACACGAAACCCCTAGTACACCCCTCCGAGCCTATCTTTTCGTTTCTAACTTTAAGCATCTTACTTAAAGGAAGAATTTGTTACACCCCACTTAAATGTACACCCAAATCGCCTTAGCCTTCCGTGTATGCACTCATTTTTAGTGCATTATTGTTATTTGTTAAACCCTAAGTTAACTATCTAATTGATTACATAGTTGCTAAGTCGAGTCATATCCTTGTACATATTGTTTTGGGACGATTGAGACTCATGGGTAAAGTACTTATGTTATGGAGTAATGGGGAAGAACATCATATTATTACCCCCATACGTACGTTAATCTTAAAAGTGCTCCAAGTGTTTTGATTATCTTAATTCGAGTCATTAGAATAGTTTATTATAAAGTATGTAAAAATTCAAATGTAAGGGGATTGTTCATTCTCTATGATGTATTATTTTGGATGGTAGGGTAAGAGTGTATGCAAAAAAAAAAAAAAAAAAAAAAAAAAAAAAAAAAAAAAAAAAAAAAACGGACTACCATCTCTTTTTATTCTATGTTCATTTTATGTTTTGTTATTTTTCATTTATTAGCTTAAGTCGAGTCTAGTCTTGGCTTAGCAACGCCATATTGTACATGTAATTGACCAAGATTGTTAACTCGCCACCAGTAAAAACTGCCTTTATCCAAAAAAACCGTGTATTTCATATCCCTACACCTAACGTTACAACCCTTTAAAAGACCTCTTTGATAGTTTATCCTAGGTGCTTACGCCATGTGGTGGAGGTTTGATCCTTTCCCAAGCCTATGGTAATCTATTTTGCTATGACAGGTAGTGAGAGATATCTTCTGTTTCCATATTGTAATTTATACTTTATTACACCCGAGAGATGTGAGTATCTAAACACTATTTGTGAGTGCTAGTGTATGACCTCCGTGCTTGTCTATTGGTCTTTAGTAGAACGATTATTTCTTGTAAATACTTTTATATTAGTGTTAAATGACCTCTAACTTGTATTTTGAGTAGAATAAAAGCGCATTTGCTTGAGGACAAGCAAATCTCAAGTGTAAAGGTATATGATGAGGCGAAAAATGAACCACTTTTAGGGGGTCATTTAAGCCCGGAATTGAATTTATTTGATCAAATATTGCCCTAAATCGTTCCTTTTGTGATTTTAGGTACTTTGGGAGTGAAATCTGGAAAAGAAGACATTTTGGACGTTTTTGGAGCATAAAAGTGAAGAAAACGGCAAAGTCTCAATTTTCCAAGCTGGGAACAGTAGGTGACGGCGTCAAGAGAAAAATCTTGACGGCGTCAAGAGTGATTTGCATGACGGCCCAGTACAAACATGACGGCGTCACATGTAGAGCGTCAAGAGTTAAAGACGTGACGGCCTGGAAGACCATAACACATGACGGCGTCAGATGTAGATCAAGGCAGTCCGAGAAGTATTTTGGCGGCGAGGTGACGGCGTCACATATTTGTTCTTGACGCCGTCAGACCATATTTCCTATATATTGTTTTCTAATTTTTACACATTAAAAAAAAGAGGAAGTTTTGGAGAAACCCTAAGGCCGAACTTTATACGATTTTCACAGGTTTTTCAAGGGTTTTCAGCCCTTGAAACCTTACAAGTGTAATTGAGATAAGTATTCTTTTAATTCAATCAATATGTCTATGTGTTGGTTGTCTATATCTTGTTCTTGTCTTGATTCCACCATGGTAGGCTAGATTTATCTTGTGTTTGCTTAGATCTAATGAAACCTAGATGTTAATTATGTGTTAATTACTTGTTTATGGTTGTATTGGATGAATGATTTCGATGTTAGGCTTAAGAAAACTGGCAGATCTCCAATTGGTAACATGCTTGAACGTCTTAAGAAACATGAACCGATGTGCACTAGGTTTTATTGGTTGTATTTAATGCATGAGTAAATTATAATGATCCCATGTTAGGAGCCTCTTAGCCGGCTCGACATAGGAGTGAAGTAGGCACTCATAGGATTGGGGAAGTAAGTGCGCCACCCCATGAATGGTATTAAGGAATACAATCCGTCATCCACGCAACTATAACAAGTAATTAACGTGTAAAAGATGTCTAGGGAGTAGTGAAATCTAAGTAAACACATTTTCTCCACATATTGCTCACAACCTTAGTATAATTTAGTTTTATTTTCATTTTTAGTATTTTATTTTGATTGCATCTTTAGTATTGGGTTAGTTGACTAGCAACTAATTCTGCCCAAATCCTTCAAACCTGAGATTTTTACTTGCTTTCTAAAAAAATATAAAAACACAAAAAGAATCATCTGTCATCTTTAGCACTAGTAATTAGGTTTTCTAATCCTAGCGACACTATTCCTAGCTGAACGATCAATCCCCCGGTACTTGTCACTATACTATACTACAACGATCAGGTACACTGCCTGGTGGGGGTTGTAAGCTTCTCAAGATCCCTTGAGAGGTAAAGCCTGGTGCAATTCCCACGTATCAAAAGATATCTCAAATCCGTTGATGGCTTACAATTTGCCCAAAATTGTATGGTATATCAAATCGCCATATCCAAAAAAAAGTGAATGAGTTGGCTAGCCCGCAAGATTATGGCTTGTGGTAAAGGCAATGGAAAAACAATAATCGGTAATCAGCTCACCAAGATGTTGACTTTGTCCATCAAGAGTTGGCTAGTCCAGAAGCAAACGGCTTTTGGTAAAGACGAATCAAATCCGTTGATAGCTGGTGGTTTGCTCAAAATCACATGGTTATCAGGTGGACCATAGTTCTTACTTGAACTGATACATTTGGCTACTCCAGAAGTGATGGCTTTTGGTAAAGAGTTTCAAATCCATTAAGTTTTTCTCAACAGATTGCTAGGGACTAGCAATGTTTTAGTGTGGGGGATTGATGAGTGCTCAAACACTCATCATTTTTACCTATTCTGAGCTGCCAAAACAACTAAAAATACTCAAAATTGCATCAAAATAATGAAAATATCCCAGGAATGTGTTTTATATGTATCAGATGCAAAATAATCAAAAACAGATGAAAAATGAACAAAGTTTGCATAATTGGCAATTTCAGTCCCTCATATTTTAAAAGTTGTCAAATCTAGTCCCTGGTTATTCTAAAAACTTGAAAATGTCACCAAATGTCCTTTTAAATCAGAAAATGACATATTTAGTCCTTTGGTACAAAGTTTCACAAAATTGCAAGTTTAGTCCTTGAACTTTGAAAATTGAAAAAATGGTCCCTGGGATATTAAAACTTTGAGAAAAACAAATTTTGTCCTTGTACTTCTCATTTATGGCAGGAATGGTTCTTGGTTGCAAAGTTTGGTGAAATTACATAACAGGTCCCTGAAGTTTCAAAGTTTGGCAGTTTAGTCCCTGGAAATTTTTAAAAGAGAAAAGTCAACATGGAACCTTGGACTAAGGAAACTTGGCAGAAAATACCCTTATGAGAACTTTGGAATAATGCCACATCAGGTCCCTCATCTTTTGCGGTATTTATAAAATTGGTCCTTGTGTTAATAAACAACCAAACCGGACTCTTAATATTCATAAACCCTAAATCCAAGTCCAATCCAAACTAAAAACATTCCCGGGCCCAAGTTATCCCCAAGCCCACCAGGCCACCACCCATTTTAATACCACTAGGGTCAACATTGACCTTGTGGTCAAATACCGGTCAAACAAACACCCTTCCCTTTCCCTCCTCACCTCAATACCACCCCTAATACCACCCTGGTTTTCTTCCTCCACCACCTCACTTGCATGTCACTTCTCCACCGCCCAACCCACCTTCACCGACCATCACCTCCACAATAAATGCACCCCCCACCCTTCAAGTTATCAGAGCAATTGGCAAATTTATATTTTGGCGCCAAAACACGTGGAATGCAATTGGAGGCCTCTCATTGATCTCACGGCTCAGAATCAAGTGGGATATGCTCAGAAGGTGATCACAAACCCTAATCCACGCCTATAAATAAAAGAGAAGAACAAGAAGA
The DNA here is from genome assembly GCA_030686995.1 of Artemisia argyi. Classification (NCBI taxonomy): domain Eukaryota; kingdom Viridiplantae; phylum Streptophyta; class Magnoliopsida; order Asterales; family Asteraceae; genus Artemisia; species Artemisia argyi. Next base: position 102,891,994 of record CM060704.1, on the reverse strand, counting down.
ATGGTGTTAGCTTAATTTTAGTAATTTTAGATCGTTTAAGTAATTTTCAAACTTTCCTTGTGTAATTTAGCTCTAAATTAGTGTAATCTCTGTTTTCAGTGTACCTTTAAGGTTTCTCATTAATAAAAATCAAGTTTCAAGTCATAATTTAGTTTGTGCAATTTTCAATTGATTTCAAGTTTCTATTTAAGTTGTATTGTAGTTGTTATTAGACTCCATGGACTCTTAGGCTCATATAAGCTCCCAGAAAGCTTAAGTAAGCTTTTATAAACCATCAAACACTGCTTAGTTATAAAAAATTCAAAAACACAAAAAAGTCAACGAAAGTCAAAGTTTGCAGGTTTATGAAGATGAAAGCTGGAGCAGGGTAAATATTGGATGGCCCTGGGTTAGTGGTCTTGTGGAAGGCCTATAGGTTTGGTTTCATGGTCCTTGGTTCATGGTGTTAGCAGGAATGCACTTTGTAAGATCTTAAAACTCATTTCTGTGTACTCTACTATAGCATTGCTTATTTCACTGCTTATTCAGCTTTTCTGTGTTTATTTAGTGATAATTAGTAATATTATTGCTTTAAATTGGTTGCTTGTTTAGTAGAAATCATAGTTGCTTTAATTTCTTAATTTGGCAGTTAAGATAGTATAATTAGTAATCTTGGTTAGTTGTTGTTAATTCCTGTGTTTAAGTGTTCACTTTAGCTTAATATATCATATTAAGTCAATTTGGGTCTGTTTCATAAGCTCTTATAACCATTTGCTTCACAAATCACAAAACAGACAAAGTTTAAGGTGTGTTTGGATCAGTGTGATCCTAGGTATTCTAGTGCATAATTGTTGTTGTTATCTGTTGTTACAAGTCACTTAGGATCACTTTAGCTCAGAACAACCATAAAAACCAGGTCTTGTTTCATAAAAAGTCAAAATCAAACACCAACAGGTCTATATAACCCTCTGTGTTGGATTAAGTGTGGCTTATGCCCCAATTCCATTCACTTATGAGTGGTGTAGCTTAATTTAGCCTTACCTTAGCTTAATTAATCAATTTCAATCAGAAAACCAAGATCAAAGTTCATCAAATTCAATCTAAGTTGGTAATTTCAAAAAGTCAAAAGTGACCTTGTTTCAGAAATCCAAAACTTGGAAGAATATTTGTGATTTTTGTGTTTAGTTTGAGACTTAGAGCTTTTCAGAAGTTAAAGATTGTCACCTAGTGTACATTTTCCCATAAACAGCTTATTTTTAAGATTTTTCTATAAGCTTTTACAACTGCTTCTTTTGACCTGCAGGGCAAGCTTATGCCCTGTGCACAGGTTTATCACCCATTTTTCAAGTTGATTTGTGACTCAACCAGTAGGACCCACCCTTAGCTTATTGGCTTTTTGGAAAGCCAATCAACCCAATTTATAGACCAGAGCTTATTTTGAGGTCTTAAGCTTATTTGATAGGGCTGCTACCTCTATTAAGTTTGACCAATTCCCTGAGTGTACACTAATCACTCAGTGTGTGACCCCAACTTTCATAGCCCACCCAGTGTTCATTAATAAGCCATAGGTCTAGCTTATTGGCTTATTTTGTAGCCTTCCTGTCCCTTTTCAAGTTTCAAGTTTTAATTTGGTAAGCTTATTTGTGGACCCCACAGAGGTCCAAAATCCTTGGGTTTGGCCTGTTCAGGCCTTGTGAATGCTTAAGTGCTTATTTGTGGTATATAGCTTATTTTGAGTGCTTAATTGTTCCACTTTGCTTATTTCAAGTTTATAATCATATGTGTGTGCTTAATTTGTCATTTCCTAGCTTTTTCAAATATGGCATAAGTCCTAATAAGCTTATAAGCCAACTGTTTGGATAAAGGGGGCGTACTCAGCTTATTTTTAAGCTATTGTAAAAGTGTCTTTGTAAAAGTTGCTTGTTTTTAGCTTATTTTCATCTGTCAAAAAGAAAAACCAACAAAAACCAAAGTTAAAATTAGTGATAGCTTCTATTTAATAGATTTTATCTTTTTAATTTTTCTTTTTAGCTTATTAATAAGCACTTCATCATTTTTATAATTTTCTTAATTTCCTGTCACCTTAAGGTATTTTCAGAAATTTTCTTAGATTTTTCTCTTTTAGTTTGATAATTATTAGAATAAAAAATAGTTTAATTAATTAATTAGGTAATATTTGTAATTAAATAGTTTTCTTAAATTTTAATTAACAATAGTAGGTTTTTATATTTCTTCTAAGTTTCATAAATCATTTAAGACTTTTAGAAAATAGTTTCTTAAATTCTACTGTTCATTTTCTAATTTTCTTATTTAATTTAGTTAAATTAGATTTAAATTAATAATTAAGTAAATAATTAGTAAAATAGTCTAAATTCAATTTTTAGAAACTTTTTATAATTTTTTAGGATTCCTGTGATGGTTAATTAGTTTTATAAATTTTTCTATATTTTTCTAAGTCATTTTAGTATTATTAGTAATTTAAAATAGATTAAATAGTTTAATTAACATAATTAGTATTTAATTAATAAAAAACCCACAAAAAGACAAAAACATTTCTTTTTAATTTTTATACTTTCTTCAAGTTCAATTAGAGGTTTAGAAAATAGTTTTGCAAGTTTTTAGTTTAATTTGTAGTCTTTATCATTTTTAGTTTGATTTAAATTAGATTTAAATTACTTTTTAAATAGTTTTAAGTAATTAATTAGTATTTAATTATTAAAATAATCAAATAAGTAATTTTCTTTTCATTTTAAATTTTCTTTTCATTTTAAGTTTGAAAAAGTTTCACTTGCACCCCTTGTAGTTTTAAATTGTTAAATCCCACTTTTCTCTGTCTGTAATCTGATTTCAATTTGTGATTTTGTGCTTATATCTGTATAACTGTTATTGTTAATATCATTCTAAGTTGTTCAAATTCCAAATAATCAGTAGCATAATCAATTCTCAATCATCTTTGGCTACTGTCCTCAGTGCCACTCATTCCTGAAACGTATTCAAAAGCACCATTGCAATCTCGCTGGGACATAACGACCCGGGGAAACACTATACTATCCACAGAGAATTGGAACTGAGCTGTTTTTGACTTATTGACCTTGGTCAATAATATCTGACGGTTTAGCCCCAATCAATAATCTTTCATATTTAAATTATGTTGGCTGTAAAATGCATCATGCTGCAAATGTACAAAGAAATTGAAAGTGAGCAACAACACGAAAAGAAGTAATATCTTTTACCTGATTCAGAAACCACTTTGTGTGGTGCAAAACTTATAGTGACCTGAATATTTAACCAAAGTCCGGGTGGTTGAATTTTTCCAGTAAGAATATTCCATGAGCCATCAAAAGATGGACTTCAAGAATAGGTCCCTTGAGTTACTGATGCAACAAAGATTTAAAGATGTGAGCATTGGTCATGAATTGATACAGTACATGAATCGCTATATATACACTATTTGATAATTAGCCAAAGAATGGTTGACTTACAAAAGACTTTGTCAATGTCAGAAATGGTGTAATCGATTGGAAAATATCCTTTAACGGATACGCCATTGACGTTGTAGGTCTTTTCCGCCTTCTCAAACACGCTAGTGATGGTAGACGAATTCTGAAGATTGAGATCTAGGAAGCAGATACCAACTTTATCTTTAGTCAACTGTACATCACACCATAGGATGATGTCTTGTACACTAGTAAGCAAAGCCAACTGGTAGGCATTGAAACTGGAACTAGGAAATAGTCCTGAAAATCTACCATGTGCAACCACAAATGGAGGGTCTCCTGCAAAATATTATTGCAAAAAATACATCAAAAGTTGCATATTATGTGCATACCAGGGTCTAAATCATCAACTTTTATCTTTAAAAAATACATCAAAAGTCGCATTTAAGCAGAAGCGAATAATAGCCTAGGCTTATACTTATAAGCACAAGCAAATAACAACTGCTAAATTTCAAAAGTTTACTGGTAACTTTTAATCATGAAGTGAAAAAAAAAACATTCATTTTGACATAGACAACTTATTCTTCTGCAAAAAATCTATTATCTTACTATATTAAGAAAGCAGAAATCCAAAATTAATTAAGTGTATCTTTCGTTTTATAAAAGAACCAGAAATCCAAAATTAATTAAAAGTTGTATATTTCCAAAATAGAAAGAAAAATAACATCTTCATGAATCATCTAGACTACAAGTCCCACCATAATCTCAAATCCTTAAAACAACAAAACAAAAACATAAGAAAAAACAAGTAATGAAAATCTTAGATAACAAACCATTTAATGTTAGCCATGGGGATTGTTGTGGCTGACCAACAACCAAAGAGAATAAGGGTAACAAGAAAAGAAGAACACACTTCTACATTTCCTGTGTGTTCCTTAATTACAAGTCGTTGATTGATGAGTGTCTAAATACTCATCATTTTATACCAATCTGAACTGCCAAAACATACAAAAACACTCAAAAATGCATCATAATACTTAAAATATCTTAGAAGTGTGTTTTATATGTTTCAAATACAAAATATGCAAAAACAGATGAAAAACGTACAAAGTTTGCATAATTGGCAGTTTCAGTCCCTCAAATTTCACAAAGTGTCAAAACTAGTCCCTGAAGGTTTAAAATGAATGAAAAGTCAACTTAAGCCCTTGGGAAACCAAAAATATTCACAAATGATCCCTGGATGAAAGTTTACACAAACTGGCAACTTTTACCCCTCAAGTTACAAAATTGGCAAAAATGGTCCCTGGGTATTCAAAACTTGGAAATTTACAAATAAAACCCTTGTACTATGCATGAATTACAAAATGGAACAATTTTGATAACATTTTGAGAAATTACAACCACAGTCCCTAAAAAATCCAAATTTACATAAATGGTCCTTGAAGTTTGAAAAATTACAGAAAAGGTCCCTGGATATTTTTAAATGGAAAAAATCATAAATTTGGTCCTTGGTTTATCATAATTGAAAAAAATAGCACTTGAAACTACTTTGGGAAAATTACATATTCAGTCCCTCTATTTTGCCAAATTACATTTTTGGTCCTTGTGTACACTTTAACCAAACCGGACCCCTTATTTATTAAATAAACCAAAAACCAAACCCAACACAACACAAACCCAGCCAACCCCCTTTTTCTTTTTACCCAGCCCATACCTAAGCCCAGTCCAACACCCCTAATTATATAATACGGGGTCAAACCCCGTTTGACCACCCCCAATACCGCCAAACCACCAATACTATTCACCACCCTCACCACCACCTGCAAACACCAAAACCAGGTGGTATTCCACCACCACCTCACATCTCCACCTCACCCCCTACTCCCCTAACCTCACCTTTCCACCTCACAGCAAACCCACTCCTCATTTAATGCTATCCACACCAAAATTCTCTCCAAACCATACTACCTCCTCTGTTTTCATCATATCAGCCCCAACTTGCATAAAAACTATCCTAATTGTCTCCTGCCACCTCCACAACAATCCACAATTCTTTAATTGCAGAACGTTGGCTCCAAGTTAACTTGGAGACTTTTGGCGCCAAAAAGAAGATTTGAAGGTCAGGATTGAATCAGAGAAATAGAGGGTCAAGATTAAAGTGGGAAAAGCTCAGAAGGTGTTCCTAACCCTAATTGAAGCTTATAAAAGGAAAGAGAAGCATAGGAGTATGATATCTAGTTTTAATTTTAAAAAGTGTATGTCGTTTAATGCAATTTCCAATTTTTAGTGTAAACCTAAGCTTCTAAGCAGTGTTCTAAGCATTTTCAGTGTATTGTAACTCTTTATAAGTAATAAATTTCAAGTTTCTGTGAATGTTCAATCTTATGCAATTTTAGTTTAATTTTCTTAAATTTCAAAAGATCAATTGTTGTTACTGAGAAGTGTAGTGGATTCCTAAGCTCACTTAAGCTCCTAGATAGTTTATAAAAGCTATTAGAAACTTGTAAAAACAGTTTAGTAATATAAAAAATCAAAAACACTAAAAGTCAACAAAAGTCAAACTGTATGGTTCTTGGTGATAAGCAATTGGAGTAGGGCATATTATGGATGGTCCTGGGTTAGAATCCATTGGTGGATGTTAGGAAAGGTTTCATTGTTCTTGGTTATTGATTTTGAGCAGGAAAGCATTTTGTAAGTTCCAAAAATCTCATATCTATCCTTATACTATAGCTTTGTCAATTGCTTGCTTTCTCAGTTACTATATGCTTATTCAGTCTTAGTTAGTGATAATTCAACATAAAATTGGTATCTTGTTTGTTGGAATCCATAGTTACTAAAATATCAAAGTCTCACAGTTAATATAGCTTATCTTGTAATCTTGTGTATCTGTGGTTAATTTCTGTTTTTTAGCACTTGTTTAGCTCTATTATAACATAATAAGTCAATTTGGATCAGTAGGATAAGCTCTTAAAGCCTTTAGCTATTTAAATCTCAAATTAGTCTAGTATAAGGTGTGTTTGGTTTAAACTGTTTTGCTGTGTTCTTGTTGTTTATTAGGATTTAAGTTGATTCTAATAAGTTACTTAAGGTCACATAAGGTCATTTTGACCACTAGTTTGGTCACAATTACACTAAATAGTCAAAATCACACTTAAACCATCACCACAGTTAACTGTGGTGGAATTCGAGTCCAAAACTCATCAAGTCCACTCATAAGTTAGTGATTTAGTTTATTTTAGTCTTAGTATAACTTATTATATCATTAATCATCAGCTAGGATCAATTAAACTTCAGATAAGTCAACTGAGTTATAAATTAGGAAAAGTCAAAAGTGAGTCAGAAATCTCAAAAACTCAAGGATTTATTGTAAATTTTAGGAGTGGATTCAGCCTTTGAAATTTTTAGGGATTAAAACCTACCGGCTTAACTTTAGTTTCCCATATCTGTTTCATTTTTAAGATTTTTATTGTTCAAGATAAGCTCATCCAAAAACACTTGCAGGGGAAGAAGCTCCCCTGCTACACAGAATACCAGTCCACCACCACCACTTTGGTGGTTGATTGTGGCCAACTCAGTAGGTCTTAGTGTCTAATTCTTGGTTCTTACAACTCCCCTCCTACCCAGGTTCATTAGTTGACCCTTAGTTTGACCCTTAGATTAGTGGACCCCACTTAGTTTTGCATCAAAAGTCTGTCCCACTTCTGAGTCAGAAACCAAATAAGCAAGTGCTTATTTTAGCTTTCCAGCTTATCCTAGGAGCTTATCTCACCACATCTAGCTTAAATAGGTATAAGTAACTTAGGTAAACCAGATTTCATCATAGTGGACCCCACATAACCTCAACTTAGCTTATTTCTTAGTTTAGTCAACTATAGTCAACTGTATAAGCTAATAAGCACTTACAATGTTTATTCTTGATTTCCAAAGTAGTTGTCTTTGTTAAAGTTTCATTATTTAAGTATTTAAGTAGTTTTATAAAAGAAAAACCAGAAAAAACAAACATAAAAATAGTGATAGCTTCTATTTAATAGAAATTATCTATTTAATTTTCATCTCAGCTTATTAATAAGCACTTGTCCAATTTTATAATTTTATAAATTACTTAGTACCTTAAAGTAGTTAAAATAATTTTCTTAGAATTTTCCTAAGCAGTTTACTATTTATTAGATTTAAAACTAGTTTAAATAATTAAATAGGTAATATTAGTAATTAAATAGATTTCTTTAATTTTAATTAACTAAAGAAGAATTTTATATTTTTCCTAAGTTTTATAAAGTAGTTAAGACTTTTAGAAAATAGTTTCATAATTTCCACTGTCCATTTTCTAATTTTCTTATTTAAATTAATTAAATTAGCTTAAAATTAATTAATAAGTAATTAATTAGTCAATTAGTTTAAATATAATTTTTAGCAACTTTTTATAATTTTGTAGTATTCCTGTAGTGTTTAAATAGTTTTATAAATTTTATCATAATTTTCTAAGGTAATTTAGTATTAATAATCATTTAAAATAGTTTAATTAGATTAATTAAGTTAACTAGTTTTTAATTAATAAAATACTTATAAAAAGACAAAAATATTTGTTTTCATTTTTTATACTTTCTTCAAGTTCTTATTTAGGTTTAAAAATTATTTATTTAAGTTTTTAGGTTAATTTGTAATAGTTGTAATTTTTAGTTAAATTAAATTAAGGTTTAAATTAGATTTTAAATGGTTTTAATTAATTAAATAATAGTTAAATATTATAATAATTACTTTTATAATTTCAATTTCATTTTCCATTTTCTTTAATATTAAGTTTTCAAAAGTTTCACTTTTAACCCCTGTAGTTTGTAACTTGTTAAATACCACTTGTTTTTGTCTGTTATCTGATTTTGTGCTTTTGTGCTTATATCTGTATTTCTGTTATAGTTTCATATTTTCCAAATATCAAGCAATCAGTAGTATAATGAACCCTCAAATCATCTTTGTTACTGTCCTCAGTACCACTCACTTTCCTCATCGTTTACAAATACAATTTCAATCTCGTTGGGACTTAACAACCCGGGGATTTCCCTGTACTTCCACGGTCAATATTAATTTTCACTTTCTCCTAGGTGGGCCTAACAGCTGCACACGGCTGACTGGTTGGTTTGGGAGGAGTCATTGACTCAAAGACTTGTGTTGTTCTCGGGATTGCAGAAGAAGAAGAGATAAAGTGTCCTTTTTTGTTTTTTAGTTTTCAATGATTTTTGCCAGATAGAGAATAGTAGCAAATGGCAGGCCAATAATTTTGGAAATAAAATTGTTTCAGTGGGTTTAAATATAGTGACAAAACGGAACAAGCTGTTAATTGGTCGTGGTATTATTACGCGTCATCACGTTGTCTTCTAAAGTGACAAAACGGAACAAGCTGTGAATTTGCAATTATTTTTAATCTCAAATGAAGAACATCAAGAACATCAAACCCAGGGGGAAGATGATGAATAGTTTTTTGGAAGTTAAGTCTTCCTTTGCAAATTTAGCCATTGAAACGAGTGAAATGGTGATAATACCCTTAGTGACATGGCACTTAACGAGGAAACTAACGGAATTTGGCTCTCGGTGGCTTTTTTGCACTTATCCGTAACGTTAGTGGCATTTTTGCATGTCTTTATGACTCGGTGGCTTTTTAGCACTTTCACGATACGTTAGTGATCATTTTTGCAGTTTACCCTAAATAAATAAATACTAGAAAATAAGTTGAATATTTTGTCAAAAAATAATAAGATTACATAATGCTGAGGCAACATTATCAAGATCTCCTAATGTTTTAATGATGAAAAATAAACCTGAGAAACACATGAAATAACAAACGGTAGCCAAAATTCCCCGAATCCATACCTGTTCCTGACGCGTCACCCACGGGTTGACGCGTGGCTGACGCGCCAGGCTTCTATATGGTTCGGGACGAATTTTGAAAGTCGAATTTCCCCTTACCCGACAAATGTGGATCTTTCAATACAGGTATGAATATGCTATATGCTTAATTGAGAACACTCAAAACGAGGTTTGGGATTAGAGATCCAACTTTTGAAACACTCGCTTACGGGTAAATACCAACTCATGTTTTCTAACTTTTGCCTCTAGCCAAGGCTTTTCTAAACTTAGGGAGCTTATATATTTCACATAACATCACGTGAAAGCATCCATATGCTCATATCCCGTGCTTACGTCTTCTCTAATCACGTAACGGGTTTACTCCCTTATTGGTCAAACTAAGTCAAATGTCACTTTACATAAACGCATCCTTTCCCGATTGCGTTATGCTTTACATCATGGCAAAGCACTTGGCTTGTTTGTATCAACGTTGTGTTACTTGGAATTATATGTAACCTATGATTTTCTCAACTCATAATCTTAATTGTCTAAACCTTCTTTTCTTAATAACAATTAGATTATTTCTTAATCTCCTCTTAATCTTATTTTTACAAAAGACAAAACCACCAAATCTCCCACAATCCTTCCCAAAAATACTTTCCCAACAACCTCTTACATATTCCCTTATACCTCTTACACACTCATACCTTTTGACACCACACAAACTCCCACACAAGATTTCCCTCACTTTATACATTTCCCATACACCTTTCTCATACACCAATACATACACTTCCCTATACACACATACACTCTTTTCTACACACACCTTTATTTTCAAAGGGAGGGGTTATAAAGACCGGGGTCTTTTTTTTAGATGCACCGGGTCTAGGCTAGTGGGTGGGTCTATGGTCCTTTTTGGTTTTTTTTGTTTTTTCTCTATTTTGTCGTTTTGTGCATTTTTTTTTTTTTTTTTTTTTTGTATAGTTTGTGTAATGTTTGTGTAATATTTTGTGTTTGTATTTTGTTTGTGTAATGTTTTTTTTTGTGTTTATTTGTATTGTTTCACGGTATTGTTTTACTTTTTTTTTTAACTTGTACAAAAAAAAATTTATTTGTTACAACTTTTATTTTTTTTTACAAAATACTTTTTTACAACTTTTATTATTTTTTTAACATTTTCAATTTTTTTTTTACAAAAATAATAAAAGTTGTAAAAGTTTTTTAAAAAAGGTATTTTGTTAAAAATAATAAAAGTTGTAACAAATAATTTTTTTTTTGTACAAATGAAAATAAATGTTGTAATTTTTTTGTAAAAGTTAAAAAAAAAAATATTTTGTGTAATGCTTATTTTTTTTGGCCAGCGACCAAATCACAAAAAAAAAAAGAAAAAAAAAAGAAAAAGGAAATGAAGTGTGAAGGGGGTGGAAAAAGTGGGGGACAAAAGGGGGGGACAAAGACTGACATGGTGCAGCCTAGGGAGTAGATGGGGTAGGGTGGCAGTGGTAGACCCGGTTTTGTTAGGGTATCCCTTTTCAAAATACACATACTACTCACAACCATCCCATTCTCTACACACACTAGGCTCCCCATCACATCCAACTCTTACATACTCTTACACCTCCAACAACTTTATTTTCAAATTTACACACACTACTCACAACCATCTTACTCTCTACACACACTAGGCTCCCCATCACATCTATACTTACATATTCCCTTACACACACACAAACCAACTCTTATATTCCTTACACCCTTTCACTCACCCTCTTCTCCAAGGAAGGAATATTCCCTTGGATATGCTTCTCTTAATCCAACCATGGTTCACATCTAACCAAACTATGGTTAGTTCTTAACTTACTCATTTCTTACCCAACTATGGTTAACTCTTAACTACACCAAGGATGGAACATTCCCTTGGATACACCCTTTAACCTAACCATGGTTAACCTTCTATCCTAACCATGGTTTATTCTCTATACACTTCTTTCTAAACTTAACCATGGTTACTTCTTAACCTAACCTCTCACACTCTTCCCTATAGAGGAATATCCCATGGCATATTCTCTTCTCTCTTTTATGCCATGTGAGGAATACCCATTCTACCCCTACCTAATTATCTCTTCTCTCTTTCTATCTTTGATAATTGATTTATTATAAACACTTCACAAAACATTTTCCAAATTGGCTATTTTGAGTTGGTAAACCTTGGATTGATTAATGTTGAGGTTTAGTGTGAAGTACGATTGGGGGTTTAGTAAGGTTAGGTATTTAAAAGACCAACACCCAAGTTTTGGGGAAATTCTTACAGAGCCTCTAGCGCGTCACCCGCGTGTTGACGTGTGGGCAACGCGCCGGGCTCGGTAAAATTTTCCCAAGTTGGGTCTTGGCCTATAAATACCCCACCTTGGCTCTTGTATTCCTCACCCCTTGCCATTATTCTTTCTCTCTAATCCTCTAACTCTCTCTTGTGTTCTTAGTTAAGCACACTAATATCTTTGGAAGAACACATCTTCTTGCAAGGGAAAATCACAAGAACCTAATCCACTCTTGTGATTGTGTCGAGGGTCTTCTTATCTTTACCCTTTCTATTAAAATCGAGTCTCTAGGTTAGGTTAGGGCTTGGTTGAACAAACACTTATTCATTCATTTAATTGTTTGTAAGGGAAGTCTTGTGTCTTGGTGACCAAGCCTAGATCATTGGGGATCTAGTTGGGGTTTGATACTTCCGGGTGGAAGTTTTGGTTGTGGTCTAGGTGACCAAGTGTAAGTCGAGTTACGAGATTCTTTAGGATGGTTTCCGAGGGCAGAATACCGTGTGAGTAACTCCTTCTTTGTGAGCATCGATATTGGCGAATATCGGTGGAGTGAATTGTAACGGTTTGTAGTCCACCGAAAGGATTATACTAGTAGAATAGTATAGTGTCGTGGATTCGCAACTGGACGTACGGATTGTATAGACCCCCATCCCGAACCAGTATATATCGTGGTGTCTCTTTACTCGCTTTATAAACTTGTGTTTGAATTAGTGGTTGCTATTGCTTAAACCACTTGATGCTCTTCTTGGCTTAAAGTTTTTAAACATCTAAAAGCCCGAAGAAACCGTATTCACTGCCCCCCCCCCCCCCCCCTCTACGGTTCTACACATAACATGTATATAAAGATGAGATATGCGAACATATATGAAATAAAGAAAAGTGACTTTACAAATTTATTGTAGTGTTAGCTAAATAAACATCTGTTATGAATATCTAATACGCGTGTCTCTAAGCTTATGGACATTAGTGATCACTTGTATCATAACTAACACGTATATTTTTTTTATTAGTTTTATCAATATTATATGGGGCAGTTTGGTTTTTTCGATTTGGATTTTCATATAAAACCAAAAACCAAACCAAAACTTTTGTTTTTTTAAACCAAAACCACACCATCGGTTTTAGAATTGGTTCGGTTTTCTAAGGCGTTTTTTTTTTAATTTTTTGATTTTTGGTTCGGTTTTTAGGTTTTATTGCTCTCCTTTGTTGATAATCACATAATAAACATATTGTAATTTTGACACATAGCTAAAGTTGATTACAAACTCCAGGGTATATATTGTTATCCACATCTTTATAAGTCATGACACATTTTAAATTTGCATGCCACTTAGCACGTTTTAAAACTAGAATTTCATTATCAATGTGCCAATTAACCATCCCCTCCCCCCCCCCCCCCCCCCCCCCCCCCGCGCAATGCGGCAACTTCTATCCGTAATTTACCTTCTTTCAACATCTCACGAAGAATCATCATTTCTCCTTCGGGTAAGTGCATTTAAGATGACTCAAACATCACTGCAATCTATTGTTGATTTACTGATGCTTGAAAGGCGATAAGGAATTAGGCCCTAAATGAATAATACTTGTTAACCTTTAGTCAGGGTGAAATCCCTCGACCGTTATGTCTAAACGTCACCATTTATTTGAAAACTAGTAAGGAGGCTTATGTTGCCTCCGATAATTACTATATTTTCATTCTCGATATATAGTTGGGTGTGCATAGATTGTATTCCTACATCGTTCACATGCATACTACCGATATCCCAAAGAGAGTATGAAATGTGAGAGAATGCAAAGATACAAACAATGATAATTTTATAGAAACTCGATTTGGGGGGGGGGGGGGGGGAGGGGTGAATAGTTTCACCGTTTTAATTATGTTTTCAAAAAATATTTTTCAAGTTTCTTTTGAAATACTTTTGGATTTGAATCTTATGTGATATCAATACAACAATCTATGAACACAATTATAAAAGAGTAAGTAAAAGTAAAGGAAAAAAAAATGATCAAATCGGGACACGGAGATAGTGGTTCAGCTACGAAGCCCACTATTTGCCCTACACCACTCCTCGAGTCTCACACTCGAGAGTTTCACAAACACTATATCAACACGGTCCCTATGGCGGAACAAACCGTACACCAACGCTTACACCAATTAACGACATTAAGCGAAATGTCGAGTCCTAATCCTATCTAGAACCAATCTACATACAAAGCCCACGTAGCTACACAATTCGAACCAACACCAAGTTCAAATCAACAAAATACACAATTTTGATCTTACGCACACGTCAGATTAAACACATGAATTGCGATACAAAGAATAGAGGTTGAGGAGAGATCTATAACAACGGTTATGAGGTGAAGGAGAATTCTTCAACACTTCGTTTCTTGACAAATACGAGCGTTCTTCTGTTGCACTTGGAAGAAAGATGAATGTGATCACTTGTAAATAACTTACAACCCGTTAATGTGATCAAAGAAGAGTATTTAGAATGATTTGGGAAGACAGAAAGTTTTAGTTTTCAAGAGGTATTTTTTCTGCATGAAATAGTGTAGTATTTATATGCATTAGGAGGAGCGGGGGATAAGGGACCTTCGCCATGTTTAAGGGACCGTCCCAACATATGCTCCTATTTTTGTCTTGATGTGGTGAAAAACTTATCTGGTTTGGGCGGCAAATATAGCTGTTGGAGAATTTGAAATTCAAATTTATTTCCTAAATAAAATATTTCTTTAAAATTACAAAAATATTTTTGTAAAAATGTTTTGTCACATAAAAATGTGAAGTTTAGAGAAAATTAAATTCTTTGATCACTTAACTAAGTTGGCAGATTGTTTGTTCATACCTAAAGTGATGTTGTAGTTGAAACGAGTTTTCTCGATTAGAAACTTGTTAAACGTAATTTTACATAACATGTATTTATATTTTGTGATTATCAAAACGTGTAGAGATCGGAGAATGCAAATAATGTTTTTGACATTATTTGTATTAACAAATTTTATAAGCTTATTTCTCAGCCGCCCCAACAACTTGTTCCGCTACATTAGTAATAATGCAATAGATGTATCCCACATTCTCACATCTTGTGATTGGCGTGTTCAGTAGTGACTAGTGGCGAAGTTAAAATTGTGGTGTGTAAAATGTTTTGTAATTAATCTAGTGTTATTATTGAATAGAAACGTTATCATTTCAAATAAAATATAAAAAAGCTTGTGCCAACTTACGATAGTATTCTCCAGCTTAGCTTCGGTTGCAGAATAAACACTTGAAAGGCCACGTGCCATCTCCGGTTTGCCACAATATCTCTGATACGAAATTCAAGAAAGGTTAAGAATTACTATCAATTCTTGCACAAATATTATAAATGAAATATTTACTTACTTTTAATAATCAGAAGGTTTAATCTAATAGAGTAATAATATGGGAGTAATCTTTAGCATAATTACCAAAGTTAGAGTGCAACCTTGCAATAAATTATGACTAATACTATTTACAGAATAGTGCCAAAAGTACATCTAAATTCGAATTTTGGTCCACGATTGAGTCACAAATTTTGCAAGTTCTAATTTTGGTCATGTGCGACATTTGTTACTGTGCGACTCCACTTATTAACCAACACGTGGCCTAATTAGTTGTTCCATGTCAATTAGTCTCCGTTTATAAGTCACGCCATTAGCAACGAATTCCACATCCGATGCTCTCCCAGTTTTGATATCATTGACAATATGCGATCTACGAAAAACATTTACGTCGTTATTCATCCCGGAGACACCAAAGAACGCATGCCAAATCCATAAATCATGGGATGCGATCGCTTCCAATAAAATGAAAGGCTCTTGCCCGTGATCACCCCACAATATTGAGCTTTTAAAGCATGTGGGCAATTTGCCCACGGCCAATCTGTACAATCAATGCTTCCCATCATCCCAGAATAGTGATGAGCTTAGAGTTTGTCAATGTCAGTAATCGTCGGCTTTTGCAAATACTCTGGACCATATAACTCCATGATGGCCTCACAAAATTTTTAGAGACACTCACGAATTGTTGACACACTCATTTCCTGATATCCGTCTCGCATATCAGGATTGACTTCGTATGCCAATTGACGAATTGACGAAGTACACTTCATCAATGGAGAAATACCAAGTACGCCCGCACAACTAGAAGTTTGTTGAAAATAAGGTGAATGATCAGTTACCTCTCGAACAATTCGTGTGAATAATTTTCGGTTCATTCAGAAACAATCATGGAATGCATGATCGCCGTATCTTGGGTTATCGCAGAAGTAAGCAGCCACTAAACGGTTATGAGCACCCCAAACAATCCCTACTAATTTGGTTCGTGAGACTTTAAGTTGTGACGCTTTATAAGCCTCCCAACACTCTTCAGCAAACATCATAAACTCGCAACTAACTTCATTTTTATCATCCGAAGACGAATCGGCAATAAATAGCTCGTAAGAATTCATGGTTTGAAAGTGTGAAATAAAAAGTGAAATGATGTTATTTGAGAGAATGTGTATATAGAGAATGTGTGAAAAAATAGTGTAATGAGTGTATTTATTTATAGTGTTTATGAAGTTTTTTTATTTTTTATTTATTTTTTATTATTTTTTTATTTCAAACCGTTATAGCCAACAGTCACGTGTTTTTCTTTTTTTTTTTTCTTTTTTTTTCCTTTTTTTTTTCTTTTTAGTTTACAACGGTTACTTTTCAAAAGGAAAAATAAAATAAAATGAAGCAAAGTTGTCGATCACAAATATGGTCAAGATAAAAAAAAAATGTGTGCCGATCGATTTGCTACAACAACAAGATCGATATGTAATCGATCATCCTTGTCAATCGCTTGTATTTACTGCGAGTAGCCTTAGATATCTATGATGCTATTAGATCCTCAACAATTGTATAATGTTTTTAGATCCTAGACAATTGTAAATTTGTAATACTCTCTATCCCAACTTTGCTTAGTGGTTGCTTTTTTCAATTTAATTATTAAAAATAAAAAAATAAAAAATAAAATAAAATAGGAATGCATATAAATGAGGAAGTCAGTTACAAAAATGCCTTTTTAATTCAATTAATGAATTTATTTAAAATTATAACCTCATACATCTATATTTAAACATGCAAATCACATTACAATATACATTTCGAATATAAATACATAAATAGTAACATCATATATCTAATATGGATGACACACGTTGTTTAATTTTTCTTAAATGCACCTGATTAGAGGTGAGCATTTCCGACCGACCATCGATAACCGCCCTGATTACGACCATCCCGACGACCCGATTCCGATCCCGACTAGTAAACGGGTTAGGAGTCGGTTGGTTTTTCCAGCGATCTCGGGATTCGGGCTTGTCGGTATCGGGTCGGGACGGGATGAAAACCGAAAAACAACAAAGAAAACCGACAAATCCGACCGATCCCGACCGTCCCGATACCGATCCGACTGGCTTCGGGTCAGGAGTCGGTTGGTTTTTTCGGCGATCTCAGGATTCGGGCTTGTCGGTATCGGGGTCGGGATGGGTCGGGACGGGCCCGATGCTCACCCCTACACCTGATCATATGCAGTTGGGGTCAGTGATGGACCATTGAGCAGAAAATGCTTTATGGATGACTCACCCAAGCGGTTTGGTTGGGAGGTTTGCTCCAGCGGCAATCTATGCTTCCACGGTTTGGAAGAGACCGTTTGAAAATATGAACGTTGGGGAGTAAATATTGGGAGGTATGAAAAAAATATGGTTGCCACTAAAATGGGGTTGGGAGGTATGAAAAAAAGTATGAATGAAGTGGAATAATATTATTGATGGGTTGGGAGGTATGGGAAAATTTGGGAGGCATAATTGCCACCACCCTAATGACAATAATTTTAAGACGGATGGAGTAATTCTTAAATTGAACTAGGCCATCAATATGTTCCAAATTTGAAAAGATGGGCTATATCATGAGCCCAAATACAATCAGCTGTTTGAGTGTTTTCTTGAGACAGAATTTTTATACGGCTTATATAATAGCCGCAAGAAGAACGTATAACATGAACATCTTTAGTATTAAAACATGAAGATATATGACTTGTATGGAAAAAAAAACCGAAAAATGTATATGACTTGTATCCTTCAATCTATTGTGCATGATGATTATATGATGATCACAATCAAACTTCACCAATTCTGTTTCTTATATTTCGATTTTGTGGGGCGGTTAGCTAGAATCCCGTGAACTAGTTGGCCAAAAGATTAAAAACCATGATTACCAAAAAGAAAAATATCTATCTTAACACAATAATTATTAAGAACGTATCATTAATTATCTTCTTTGTGACAATACTATATCTCTTCTAGAAGCCTAACACATATACGGATCCAGTAACATCTAAAGTGTAGCTTTACGAATTACTTTTTGAATAATTCTACATCCACTCACAATTTACACAAAAAAATCCACTCGCTGACGTGTCAGCGAGTTGATTGGTTGGTTTTTTGTGGGCCACAAAAAATCAACCAATCAACTCGCTGACACATCAGCGAGTGGATTTTTTTGTGTAAATTGTGAGTGGGTGTAGCACACCTCTTACTTTTTTCGATATTATGTTGTTGATCTACTTTCTGTTTTAGCGGGCCGAATAGATTAAATTTTGAAATATAAAGTGATTTTCAAAGTAAAGTAAATGCAGGCAGCTGACATTTTATAGCATTGATTGGATCAAATTAAAACATATATAGAAACATATAACCAATGGTCAAAGTCAATGGTTAAATTCCCTGCGTACATGCGTTACCAATTTTTAAATTGATCTCATCCATATTCCAAAATCCAAACAGAACATTCAAAGACGTGAATCTTTAATTATTTTAAAATTATTACAGTAATTGTCAAAGAAGAAATATTCAATGTAGCAACTTGTTAACAAAATCCATACAAAAGCATATCCTTTTCTCGTGCACCGTCCTAAAACTAATAGCCATAAAGAACATAATTAACAATTAAATTTTGATGAAGTACTAAAAACCTTTGTTGATTAATGAATTAAAACATTTGTTTTATGCCAACCGAAAAGGTCTTTGTAGCTCGATAAACAACATAGTTTAGTAAGTGCAATATTTGGACATTTGGTTGATACTTGATAGTGCTCCAATAATAAAGCTAAGAGATTTGAAATTTTACTTGTGTGCAACTTAGTTTTATACCATGTCACGTTGTTTTGGTTATAATTTTGGCAAATACAGTAGTTAGTTAAACACTTTAAAAAGGCTAGCAAGATGCTACTCCGTAGTATATATACAACGACACCAAAATGATATGCTCGCTCAACATATATACCCTAAAGACCATCATGAACTTCGAGGTTACATTGGCACAGCCCAGCAAACCGATATTCTTTGACACTCAGACTCTCAAACTACAATGATCTAGGTATCACAAAATGAGAAGTGATACAACCACACAAAATTTCTCACAAAAGAAATTCACAAAAAGATGTGTATGCATTTGATTGGTTTAATACAAGAGAAGAGAAAGAACATTTATCAAATACATCAATCAAATGTATACACGTCCTTTTGTGAATTTCTTTTGTAGGAATTTTTGTGTGGTTGTATCATTTCTCTTACAAAATCAACAATCCAACAATCGAACATACGTATTTTCACTTAAAAGCAATCACCTAGTAGAAAGTATGGTAACGGTGAAGAACCAACTATGACCTAACAAACTAATACCTATCAAAACCAAACAATTTTCGCATCATAATTAAACCAAGTTGTTGCGCGAAGACATGTGAAGGTGCACCAACCATGCTCTTAGAATAAGCTTTACAATCAAATCTTTTTGGTATTTAGTTATTTACGCACAAAAAATAACATACCAATTGAAACAGTTTGATGCAAGTTGAATATGATTAACAATCAAAATAACATAAAGGTGGCTAAAAGACCTTCTTGAAATTCACTATACATTTGCTCAAAAAAAAAAAAGAAATTCACTATACATTTGACATTCAGAAACTTCATCTAATAGGTTTCGATCGATCATGTTCATTCTTTGTCTATTATGTATGTTTCTGGCATATCATCCGACGAAGTAGATGAACGTTTAATAAACTCTAAACAATCTGCAATGGCTTCTGAGTAAAAAGAATTTGATCTTGTGAACGACTTTAACCTACAAACATGAGAACTACTAGCAACATTCTCCATAGCTACCAAGTCTCTTCGGCTACTTCTATCGCTCAATTTGCTGCTACTCATTGTCAACCTCTTCCCGTACCACCGTGACCTCCAAATTCTCATAAGCATTTTGAAGAATTTGAAAAACTTTATACGTAGCCGATGAACGGAAAATCTTTTGGAGTTTAGGCGGAATCCTTTTGTTCTATAAGACCTCCGACGAACCCTTGTGTAACTCAGATGTCCCATTTTGATTTTTTCTTAAACTTAAGAGAGAACAACTAATCGTATATTGTTTGTGGCTGTTTAAATAGAGATATGATCGCATGACTATGTGTGTATGAATGAATTAAGGGTCCAAGTTGACTTTTTATGAAAGTGAAAGGGGGAGAGTTTTGTAGTAAAATATGAATATATTTTTAGTTGAAGAGAAAGGTGGCGAGGGACAAGTTATAACCGAAATTTCATTAGTGTGCGTTTGATTGGGGTATATTTACATGTTTTCATAGCATTTGCATTTTAGATTCTTTTAAACTAAATGAATATTCGAGTATAGCAACGAGATTTTATAGCGGCAGATAGTTATGGCTGTAAAAAAAATTATGGGTTATAAACGAAAAATAATAAAAGGGATTTTAGGATTAAACATAATGTTTTGAAACTCGGTTCGACCTGGCCGGTTCCACCGGTTGAACCGATTTCGATTGAAAAAACGGGTCAAATAAAACTGATTTTATATTTTCGAAACCCAGTTAGACCCGAAAATTGGTTTTGTATATTTTTCCGAAAATTATGGTGTAAGCTTTGACTAATTAGTATAGACCTTAAATACATTTTAATTTAAAATTATTTTATAAGTTTACTTAGATAGATGACTGAACTTTTTAAGTTTGACAATGACTGAATTTTTTCACTTTTCAAGTTTTACCATTTTTATTTTATACATAGTGTAGATACTCTATTTGATATGTCGAATAGAAGAATTTAAAATCTATAACTTGACACAATGAGGAGAATTGTAATGCTTTCAAAAGGTAAGAAATTTCAATTTACTTGAAAACAATTTTTTTTTTTTTTTTTTTTTTTTTTTTTTTTTTAATGGAAAAACACAAGTTTAAACAAAATTATTCAAAATATTGACAATACATGTATAAGTTTAAACAAAATAATCTAAAATCACTAACCACTTCATATAATATCTTAAACACATCTATAACTCACTCTTTTTATTAGTCATCTTATAAGCGAAAACATAAAACACGTTTCTAACTATATCACATCTTAATATTAGCATATTTTATGAAAAGTTTATTGTTAACAACGACTCTAGAGGCCGTTGTACGTTTGCCTTCAACAAATACATGTATGTTTTAAAGAATGAAGAAATGAATATTGAATTGATCAGTATTATGCTTTTAGACGTTTGGGGATACATTTCTCTATAGACTATAGTGTCTTAATAAGTGATAGCTCCTTATAAAATGTGAAAGAGGTGGGCAGGATGTGAGCAACTACTTCGAGATTATTCAAATATTTTGACAAAAGTGTAAGAAAATAAGCAAAAAATGAAGAAAATGCATCACGTACGTTTACTTTATAGCATGCATTCATAACGCACACAGAAGTCTAGCATCTGCTAAGATATTAATTAATTAATCATGTATTATATTTTTTATTCAACACATAAGTATTTTTTAATAACCTTCGTTATATTTTTATATCACTTTTTTTGTTATGTGTATCAACAAAGTTAAAGTAGACACAAATTCGTGATTGATAACCTACAAAAGCACATATGGATATTATTTGATGTTATTTACTAGGAAAGTCCTAATTAAGGAAATCATTTTTGGATATCCTACTGGTTTAAGATGTAAGAAATCGTTTTAAAAAAATCGTTAAATTGGTTATGTTTGTGTTTCTGCTATTAATCTTTAAGAACGGCTTAAGAAAGATAGTCTGTCAGAATATCACCAGTGTATGTTTTGTCATTAGTCTTCTATAGATAATTTTCATGAGAAGTCTAGACTTCTTGTAGTCTTCAGCCTTTGACGTCGATAATCATAGTGAAAAGTTAATAGTCAAGACCCAAAAGGCAAAATCATTCGCGTACTTAAAGAAACGAGAAAATAACATTAATAAGAGGAACATGAGTAAGAGGAATCAATCTTTAATAATCTTTTATATCACTTTCAGAATGGTCTTTTATATATGTGTTAAAAATAAACACATATTTTTTACTACACTTGTTCGTAATTTGCTACGTTTTTTGAAGAGACCAGAGAGAGTGTTGGCCCCTCATGTTTTCGGAGAGAAAAAAAGTGATAACCGATTATTTTACAATTATACCCTTTATTATATATAAAAGTTATGTTTTATATTAGGTTATTTAAATAATTACATTTATTAAAAGCTTCTTAAAATAACTTTTCTTCAAATCATCTCACTTTTGAAAAAAAAAAATTTTGGAGGAAAGTTTTGACAAATTTCTTCTCATTTTCTTTTTTCTTCTCTCTTGAAAAAAACTCATGAACACAAATTCATTTTTTTTTCTTCCCACTTCTTTTCTCTTATTTCAAAAATAAAACTCGAAAACGCAGTGGAGTTTGGTCAATAGTGTAGGTTTGGTATACTTTTAGTAGTAATTTTGCTATTTAATTTTTGCTACATATTATAGCAAATAACAAGTACCCTAATTCTTATTGTCCTCCGACAATACTCTCGAACAAAAAATGCTTCCCTTATTCTAATGATTCTTTGCTTGTCTTGTAAAATATTTTTTCTATTTTTTTTCCTTCTTCGCTAATATTTCATATTTCTTTTATAAATTTATAATGCTTTGGATATTCTAGGGAAAATTATCTAAAAAAAATCATATTTGACACTTTTTACCGTTGTATGTACTCAACTTTTTTTTTTCCTAAAGTATCACTAAACTTTGTAATTTAGTACATTGTGTGTACCCGGTGACCTGATAACCGGGCTCGTCCTACGTGGAGCCGGTTGCTTGCCAACTCAGCTTGTCCTACGTACACACAATGGTAAAAAAATGTCAAATATGATGCATTTTTAGATAATTTTTCTTTAAAATTCAAAAAAACATATTTTCGAAAAAAAATTTAAAAAATTCAAAAAATTTTCTAATTTTTTTTTGAATTTCTAAAAATTTCTAAAATTATTTTTTAGAAAAAAATAAAAAAAAATTATAAAAAATATTTTATAAAAAAAATCGAATAAAATTTTTTTTTGAATAAAATTTAAAAAAAAATATTTGAATAAAAATATTTTATAAAAAATATTTTTATTCAAATATTTTTCTAAATTTTTTTTATTTTTTTTTCTAAATTTTTTTTTTCTCTAAAATATTGTTTAGAAAAAATGAATAAAAATAATTTTCTAAAAAAAATTTTAGAATTTTTTTTAAATTTTTTTCAAAAAAAAATTAGAAAATTTTTCGTATTTTTAAATTTTTTTTCGAAAATATGTTTTTGGAATTTTAAAATTCAAAAACATTTTTTCGAAACATTTTTTTTTTAAATTCAAAAACATTTATTCATTTTTTCTAAAAAATATTTAAAAAAAAAATATATTTTTAGAAAAAAAATAAAAAAATTTTAGAAAAATATTTGAATAAAAATATTTTTTAAAAAACATTTTTTCTAAAAAAATATTTTTATTCAATATTTTTTTTTAAATAAAGATGAGGGTTTTGGCGAGGGTTTTGGCGGCGCCGTCATACTTGACCCTCCTGTTGGCGGCGCAGTTGTTTCAGAAACAATGGTGGTAGAAATCTCCTCCTATGATTCTTCTTCATGATCTTCTACTGTAGCTGACCTTGTTAAAGATGGCGTAAAAGGGTCCCAGAAATCCCATGTGAGCCACATCAACATGAAGGAAATGATGAATAGTTTATAGTGGTGGTGGCGGTGTATATTAACGCGAGGTGGTGGTGGTGTATGTGGCCGGAATTTGGCCAGAAATGATGAGTGTGGGTGAGGTGTGGGTGTCGGCCGAGAAGAAGAAAGAAATGATAAGTGTGGGTAATGGTGGATTAGGGTTTTTTTTGGAAATAATATATTAAGTTGGGGAAAAAGGAAAAAAAAATAAATGGAAAATTATCTAAAAATGCATCATATTTGACACTTTTTATCATTGTGTGTACGTAGGACGAGCTGATTTGGCAAGCAACCGGCTCCACGTAGGACGAGCCCGGTTATCACGTCACCGGGTACACACAATGTACCAAATTACAAAGTTTAGTGATACTTTAAGGAAAAAAAGAGTAGTTAAGTACACAACGATAAAAAGTGTCAAATATGATGTTTTTTAGATAATTTTCCCGATATTCTAACACGTCACACTTTAAACTTTAAAAGATTATCGGCCCCTCCCAACAAAAAACTTGAAGCTCTGTCACTGCCATCTAGAAACCAACCATTCAATCATTTCTATTGGCCCTCATTGTCTTAGGTGCGTCTATATAGCACCATTGCACACGCGCGGCTTTATGGATGGTAAATTTGTAGGGGCTGTATCATATATATGTTTGATACATCTTTATTATTACAGCGTAATATTTGGAAACTTACATATGTAGAATAACAGTTAGACACCCAAAACATAATGTTTGAAGGTGTTTGTTTCCATTTTGTTGTTATCGTTTGTTGCTTCTCTATTTCCCGTTTTTCTTTTGGTTATTTTTTTCTTGCGGGTATTTTCTTTTAGACTTCTTTTTCTTTCATATTTTGGTGTTACTATTCAGTTTTCGTTTGTGTAACATGCATTACCGAATAGGGATGAGCATCGGGCCGGTCCCGACCCGTCCCGACCCGATACCGACAAGCCCAAATCCCGAGATCGCCAGAAAAACCAACCGACTCCCGACCCGAAACCAGTCAGATCGGTATCGGTTGGGATCGGTCGGATTTGTCGGTTTTCTTTGTTGTTTTCCGGTTTTCATCCCGTCCCGACCCGATACCGACAAGCCCGAATCCCGAGATCGCCGGAAAAACCAACCGACTCCCGACCCGTTTACTAGTCGGGTTCGGAATCGGGCCGTCGGGATGGTCGGAATCGGGGCGGTTATCGGTGGTCAGTCGGAAATGCTCACCCCTATTACCGAATATTTTCTTTTTCTCCAAGGACGACCCACCGAAAGTGAAATGCTTAATGGGTGACACTTTGCCCTAGCCGAGTAGCCATAGGGTCCGTAAAATTAGATAATGCTAATAATGTATAAGGAGGTGATATGTACACCACAATAAGTGATGTGCACACCTCAAAGATGCATATGTGGTGTTGTATCATGTGCATTACAAATGTGATTTTGTGATGTGCACATTACTTATTGTGATGTGCATATCAACTCCCTAATGTATATTGATTTGTCAAAGTAAATGATGATCTGTCATGTTTATGTGTATATATGGTTATATATTAACTAAGGGTGCATTTGGTTCCCAGAATGTTTTTGAAGGAATTATAATCTTTAGAAGGAATTATAATTTGAATAAATTGTAATTCAAAGAATTGAAATGTGTTTTAATTGTAATTGACGAAATCTGTCACTATGTTTGATTGACTCGCAACGTAATGTAATTCAGAAAAACATTAATAATAATAATAATAATAATAATAATAATAATAATAATAATAATAATAATAATAATAATAATAATAATAATAAATAAATAATAAAATAATAAAATAGTAATAATAATAATAATAATAATAATAATAATAATAATAATAATAATAATTTAATTATAATATTATAACAACAACAATAATAATAATAATAATAATAATAATAATAATAATATAATAATGATAATAATAATAATAATAATAAATAATTAATATTTTTAATATAATAATAATAATAATAATAATTAATAATAATTAATAATTAATAATAATTAATAATTAATAATTAATAATAATAATAATAATAATAATAATAATAAGAATATTATTTATTAAATAATAATATTATTTATGAAATAATAATATAATAATAATAATAATTTAATTATAATAATAATAATAATAATAATAATAATAATA
The DNA here is from genome assembly GCA_030686995.1 of Artemisia argyi. NCBI lineage: Eukaryota > Viridiplantae > Streptophyta > Magnoliopsida > Asterales > Asteraceae > Artemisia > Artemisia argyi. The sequence continues at coordinate 102,866,176 of CM060704.1, read as the reverse complement.
AAATAGTAATGAGAATATATTTATTAAATAATAATATTATTTATTAAATAATAATATTATTTATTAAATAATAATAATAATTTAATTATAATATTATAATAAAAATGATAATAATAATAATAATAATAATAATAATAATAATAATAATAATAATAATAAATAATTAATATTTTTAATATAGTAATAATAATAATCATTAATAATTAATAATTGCTAATTAATAATTTTAATATACTAATAATAATAAAATAGTAATATATAAATATTTATAATAATAATAATAATAATAATAATAATAATAATAATAATAATAATAATAATAATAATAATAAATAATTATTATTATAATTTTTTTTAAATAATAACAACGAAAGATACATAATGGTATTTAACTTCTAAAAATCTGAATTACAACGTAATTCAACACATTCCATCAAGTTTGCTATGTAATCTGAATTACATCACTGGACATAATTGGTTATAATCAAATTACATTACCTTGCAAACCAAACAAGCAATGTAATGTAATCTGAATTACAATTACATCCATCCTGCCAACCAAACAGGATTGTAATGTAATTCAGATTACAATTACAACGAATTACACCGAATTCCAGCGAACCAAACGCCCCCTAAGGTTCTTAAGTGCGGTATTTTGCAATTAATTAATCATGCTCTTGCTCACTTAATTCGGTCACTTCCTTCAAAATGTTATAAAAAGCTACTATATAAAAGAAAAATCAACAGCTTTTCAGTTTGTACTCCCTCCGTCCCATTGATGAGGCGAAAAATGAACCACTTTTAGGGGGTCATTTAAGCCCGGAATTGAATTTATTTGATCAAATATTGCCCTGAATCGTTCCTTTTGTGATTTTAGGTACTTTGAGAGTGAAATCTGGAAAATGAAGCAATTCGGACATTTTTGGAGCATAAAAGTGAAGAAAACGCCAAAGACTTAATTTTCCAAGCTGGGAACAGTAGGTGACGGCGTCAAGAGTAATTTTCATGACGGCCCAGTACAGAAATGAAGGCGTCACAAGGAAGAGCGTCAAGAGTAAAATACGTGACGACTTGGAAAAAGTTAATACATGACGGCGTCAGATGTAGATCAAGGCAGTCCGAGAATTCTTTTGGCGGCGAGATGACGGCGTCACCCATTTAGTCTTGACGCCGTCAGCCTCAATTTCCTATATATAGTTTTCTAATTTTCATTCATTAAGAGGAACAAGTTTTGGAGAAACCCTAAGGCCGAACCATATACGATTTTTACAGGTTTTTCAAGGGTTTTCAGCCCTTAAACCCTTACATGTGCAATTAAGATAAGTGTTCTTCTAATTCAATCAATATGTCTATGTGTTGGTTGTCTATATCTTATACTTGTCTTGATTCCACCATGCTAGGCTAGATTTATCTTGTGTTTGCTTAGATCTAATGAAACCTAGATGTTGATTATGTGTTGAGTACTTGTTTATGGTTGTATTGGATGAATGATTTCAATGTTAGGCTTAAGAAAACTGGCAGATCTTCAGTTGGTAACATGCTTGAACGTCTTAGGAAACATGAACCGATGTGTACTAGGTTTTATTGGTTGTATTTAATGCATGAGTAAATTCTAATGATCCCATGTTAGGAGCTTCTTAGCCGGCTCGACGTAGGAGTGAAGTAGGCACTCATAGGATTGGGGAGTTAAGTACGCCACCCCATGAATGGTATTAAGGAATACAATCCGTCATCCACGCAACTATAACAAGTAATTAACGTGTAAAAGATATCTATGGAGTAGTGAAGTCTAAGTAAACACATTTCTCCACTTATTGCTCACAACTTTAGTTTAATTTAGTTTTATTTTCATTTCTAGTATTTTATTTTGATTGCATCTTTAGTATTGGGTTAGTTGACTAGCAACTAATTCCGCCCAAATCCTTCAAACCCGAGATTTTTACTTGCTTTCTAAAAAATATAAAAATACAAAAATAATCATCCTTCATCTCTAGAACTAGTATTTAGGTTTTCTAATCCTAGCGACACTATTCCTAGCTGAACGATCAATCCCCCGGTACTTGTCACTATACTATACTACAACGATCAGGTACACTGCCTGGTGGGGGTTGTAAGCTTCTCAAGATCCCTTGAAAGGTAAAGCCTGGTGCAATCCCTACGCATCACCCATATTAAATGTCTAATTTTGACTTTTTAAGTCTTTTTTCTTTAACTTTGACCTTAAATATTTTTGTTTATACTATATAATACTTAATGAAAATTATGTCAATGAAAATACATTTAAAACCCAATTCATTCATATATTTTGCATCAAGTATTATATAACACAAACATAAATATTTAAAGTCAAAGTTGATAAAATGAGACTTTGAAAAATCAAAGTGGACATTTAATATAATTACACTAGTTTGGATATAACAAGATGGAGGAATGAAATGAGGAGGACGGGATTTTATATTGATTATATTGAGTACCTTGAGGAAAGAGGCCAAGTGCATAATGCTTTTAAAGAATTCACCTTAGGAGCTCCATCAACCCCTCAAAATGCCTCACTTAGTGAAAACCTATGCACCATATGAGCCTTCACCTAGGATAGTTTCGTATGAGCCACCTAGCTGCATGTCATGGTTAGGCCCTACCATAATACAGGATGAACACATAGATGACCTTGATGTGATGGAGGATGTAGCCGAACATGATCACATTGATAAAAAAGACCTAGGTTTTATGATCGATGATGATGAATCTCAAGGAACAGATGATGAATCTTTTGGGCAATTTGTATATAGCAGTCAGAAGATTGAGGATGATCCTTATGATTCGGACATAGAAGTTGAGATGCCTAGAGAAGCACGTGAGATACTTGGGAAAATGTTAGGGTTAGATTATAATAAAACACATGTTGAGGATATAGGTGATTTTGACACAAGGAATGATGAAGTAAATAACATAAGCCCACAAAGTACCCCACAAGTCCTACCATCATTTGAGGCACACATACCACCCGTGACTTACCCGGAAGAAGTAGAAGAGACTATAGGAACCCCAATAGAGGTAGAACCCTTGGATCAAGCACAACTAGAGAATATAGGTTTTAACACTTGTAGTGATGACCTTTCTTTTAGTTCTAAGGAAGTTCCTAGTTTTGATGAACCGGAGCCTCAACCAAAGCCGTTACCTAATCTTCCATCTTTATATGTGAATTTAGGAATTGAAAAAGGTCCCGATCCACCCATCAAACCATATAGTCCGGGTAGTCTTGGGATAAAGGTAGTAGACTCTAGGCCTTGTAGAAAGGAAGCTGACACAGGAGCAGAAAATGACCTTACATGCTTACATCACCCATTTGTGATTGATCACAAGAAACATTATGGGTTTAAACCGGGTTTATTAGGTCAAGATAGATCCCAACTAGTAATCTCTTGAAGTTGATTGAAAATGATCCTTTTCTAGGAGAAAATCTTAATCCACCCATTAACCCGATTGAGTTTGTTAAGGTTATGATGATAGGAGCACACCCCTTTGAGCATATAATTCATCCACCACTCTTACCTCACGTGGCATATTTCCACCCTAAGGGTGTGTATCGCTACTTCCACCCGCACTTAATCCTAAGTGTTGGGAAAACTTCTCTTATTTCCATTAAATAAGGTTAGAGTCAGGCTCGTGACTCGAACAAAAACAAGCGCTTCTTGGGAGGCAACCCAAGCCCGTTTTATTTGTTTGTTTGATTGATTGTTTTATTGTTATTTGCTTCCGTATGCATGCTTTATTTTTATTGTTGGTAGATCATGTTTCAAAACTAAAATGATGAAAATACTTTATTTTGTTGTTTTGACCTAGTCTTAACTTCACCAAAAGGTATTTTTGCAAAAGATAAGTGTAAGGGGAAACCCTAAATATGTTTTTAAGAAACAAACCGATCATGATTCTCCACAATATTAAGTGAACATGTATATTCGTATTTGTTAGAGTTAAATGCTTGTATTGAGTCATGATGAAGTTTTGCAGGATTTTCCAGGAAGTAGGACCAAGTTTTTCCAGAAATTTTCCGGAAACTTAACATAAGAATTTCTGCAGGTCACTTCTGACGGCGTCACGAGTTTACTCTTGACGGCGTCACGTGTAAAAATCTGGAAATTTTACCAGTTTTGTTTTTCTAACGGAGTTTTAAAGTTTTTGTTGAATTGTTAAGTTTTATAATCTCCAGGAAATCTGCAAACTTCATTCCACAAGCATTATATCTTACTTTGTTTTCTAGGATTTAGTAACTTATGTAGATTGCCACCGATTTTATGCGAGGTTGTCTTGTTTGTTTTCTCAGGATTTACAGGTTATGTATGACAAGAAGATGATTTATATTCTGGAAGGGAAGCTTTGATTGTTCATTTTCTTGGAGGAAGATTTAACCTGGCCACCTTATTATCCATACCGAGCGAATCAGGGGAGTATTTGATTTCATTCGTTTTACTTATTTCACTTTTACATTCTTTACTTGAACATTGGGGACAATGTTCATCCTAAGTGTAAGGGGGGGATAAAATGATGATACCTTACAAATACACTTTCGCTTGAGTTTGTTTGTTTGATAGTAGATGTTTAATAAAACTATGAGAAATACTTGTTAGTGCAATTTTAGCGCCAAATTTAAAATTTTTTATAACATTTAGGAGTGAAACTTTAGCCATAGCAAACGTCTCATGGACAGGAGATCGTATGACTAGCACAAAACCGAATATTCAGAAAAATTTTTCACCCAAATATGTGAGGTTCGCCTTTAGATTTGATAGGAAAAGCATTTACTATTAGTGCTTATGAGTGTACCGGTAGCATTTAGATTCTAGAACTTGCGTTAGTGATGCATCCCGAGACCGCTAGTGAGACTACATTCGTGTAGTAGGATTTACTACATGATAAGAGGCATTAGGATCACCCTTGTGTTAAACCCGTATTATAATTACTTGACCATTTAAGTCATATTACTTGGCTAGTTAAGTCAATTAATTTTTTTCCACACCCTTAGCGTTGTACTCATTTTTAGTACACGAAACCCCTAGTACACCCCTCCGAGCCTATCTTTTCGTTTCTAACTTTAAGCATCTTACTTAAAGGAAGAATTTGTTACACCCCACTTAAATGTACACCCAAATCGCCTTAGCCTTCCGTGTATGCGCTCATTTTTAGTGCATTATTGTTATTTGTTAAACCCTAAGTTAACTATCTAATTGATTACATGGTTGCTAAGTCGAGTCATATCCTTGTACATATTGTTTTGGGACGATTGGGACTCATGGGTAAAGTACTTATTTTATGGAGTAATGGGGAAGAACATAATATTATTACCCCCATATGTGCGTTAATCTTAAAAGTGCTCCAAGTGTTTTGATTTTGTTAATTCGAGTCATTAGAATAGTTTATTGTAAAGTATATAAAAATTCAAGTGTAAGGGGAATGTTCATTCCCTATGATGTATTATTTTGGATGGTAGGGTAAGAATGTATGCAAAAAAAAAAAAAAAAAAAAAAAAAAAAAAAAAAAAAAATCGAAAAATCAAGAAAAAGAAAAAAAAAATAGAAAAAGAAAAAGAGAAAAAAACATACGGACTACCATCCCATTTTATTCTATGTTTATTTTATGTTTTTTTGTTATTTTTCATTTATTAGCTTAAGTCGAGTCTAGTCTTGGCTTAGCAACGCCACATTGTACATGTAATTGACCAAGATTGTTAACTCGCCACCAGTAAAGACTGCCTTTATCCAACAAAACCGTGTATTTCATATCCCTACACCTAACATTACAACCCTTTAAAAGACCTCTTTGATAGTTTATCCTAGCTGCTTACGCCATGTGGTGGAGGTTTGATCCTTTCCCAAGCCTATGGTAATCTATTTTGCTATGACAGGTAGTGAGAGATATCTTCCGTTTCCATATTGTAATTTATACTTTATTACACCCGAGAAATGTGAGTATCTAAACACTATTTGTGAGGTGCTAGTATGTGACCTCCGTGCTTGTCCTTGGTCTTTAGTGGAACGATTATTTGTTGTAATTACTTTTATATTAGTGTTAAATGACCCCTAACTTCTATTTTGAGTAGAATAAAAGCGCATTTGCTTGAGGACAAGCAAATCTCAAGTGTAAGGGTATATGATGAGGCGAAAAATGAACCACTTTTAGGGGGTCATTTAAGCCCGGAATTGAATTTATTTGATCAAATATTGCCCTGAATCATTCCTTTTGTGATTTTAGGTACTTTGGGAGTGAAATCTGGAAAAGGAAGCAATTCAGACGTTTTTGGAGCATAAAAGTGAAGAAAACGCCAAAGACTTAATTTTCCAAGCTGGGAACAGTAGGTGACGGCGTCAAGAGTAACAATTTGACGGCGTCAAGAGTAATTTTCATGACGGCCCAGTACAGAAATGAAGGCGTCACATGGAAGAGCGTCAAGAGTAAAATACGTGACAGCCTGGAAAAAGTTAATACATGACGGCGTCAGATGTAGATCAAGGCAGTCCGAGAATTCTTTTGGCGGCGAGATGACGGTGTCACCCATTTAGTCTTGACGCCGTCAGCCTCAATTTCCTATATATAGTTTTCTAATTTTCATTCATTAAGAGGAACAAGTTTTGGAGAAACCCATGAAAACTCCCATGTCTACGGAAGTAAAGCTCACAAAGGACGATGAAGGTGAGTCCGTAGATAACACCAAGTATAGAGGAATGATAGGTAGTTTACTATACTTGGCGGCAAGTAGACCCGATATCATGTTTAGTGTTTGCCTTTGTGCTCGTTTTCAAGAGGATCCCAAAACCTCACACCTAGAAGCGGTTAAGCGTATCTTCCGATACATTAAAGGCACTATACACTTAGGATTATGGTATCCTAAGGGATCAGGCATAGAAACCATCGTCTATGCGGATTCGGATCATGCGGGAGACTACGTAGATAGAAAAAGCACTAGCGGTATTTGCACGTTTATGGGATGTTGTCTAACATCTTGGTTTTCGAAGAAGCAAACCGCTCTTGCTATTTCTACCACCGAAGCCGAATATGTAAGCGCTGGAAAGGCATGTCAACAAGCACTATGGATGAAACAAGCTCTCGTAGACTATGGCATTAGGTTAGAAAATGTCCCCATTATGTGCGATAACAAAGGTGCGATAGATTTAAGTAAAAATCCGGTGCAACACTCTAGGACTAAACATATAGAAATACGCCACCATTTTCTTAGGGATAATGTACAAAAAGGAAATATATCTATAGAAAAGGTTGCATCGGAAGACAACATTGCAGATATATTCACAAAACCCCTTAAGCGTGAATTATTCAACCATTTGCGTTTAGGATTAGGAATGATGGAACAACTTGACTAAATTATATTGAATTAATACAAATTTATACTTGCATAAAATTTACTTCTCTTCCACTTCATCATTTCTGAGTCTAGGAATCTGTTTCGCACAAAATTAAAGATTGGGAAAATTTATTTTCTTTGCATAAACTCCTTTGTAAAACCCAATCAATTTCCTTTAAAAAAAATTATTCTCACATCTAGGAATCACATGAAGATCATTTTCCTTGCATTGTTGACTAATACTAAAAACATTGTCTTTCAAAATCATGCATAAACTCTCACATAAATTGTCAAGGTATATAATCTAATATATACCTTTGACATTCATGATCGAGCAAAAATTGAATCAAGGAGATCTTTTGGATTGTTTCTTAGGATCGTTATTTCCTTTTGCATTTAGGAGTCGAAACAATCACAACTCCACATTTGTTGCATATAGACACACACTAGGACAAATTCACTAATAATGTTGTCATCTTGATCCATCACTAGTTTTTCACTCACTAGTTGCCTTTGCCTTTGATCTAAGATAGGTGCCTTAGGAAGTTTAAGTGATCTTGCCTTTACTTATCTCCTCTTGCTTATTATGTGTTGATTATTTGCTCTTTTGATTATGTGTTCTTGCATGCATGCTATATCTTGATTAGATTAGATTCTATATTGCCTAAAGGAATTGAACTTGCTTGAATTCTAATCCAAACACACAACCTTTCTGCAAATTTTCTGCCAAAAACCTAATTCTGGCAACCTGGAAATCACCAGATGGGCGGCCCCCTTAATCATTAAGGGGACCGCCCCCTAATTAAGGGGACCGGCCATCTGATGGTCGGGTTTACAGAATCTTTTCTGCTTTTTAGCCCATTTCAACCTACATTTCCCAATTTTCTCCAACACATTTTGTCCTAATCTCCCAAACAAACTTTATCCATCCATAAACACACAAATCTTACACTATAAATACCCCCAATCCTCAAAACTCTTCACTCATCCCTTCATGACTTCTCCAAACAAACCAAAACCAAAAGCCTCAAGGCTTACAAGAATGACGAAAAAACCCGTTTGGCGAAGAAAAAGCCCTCGAAACAAATCCATCATAACCAATGAAGTTGGTAATCACTCAACACCACCAACCACTTACTTCCCAAAATTTACACCAAATTCACAAGGACATTCATTTGATCCTCTTTACAAACCATACAACATTGGACAAACATCTTCCTTCATGCCAAACCACTCATCTCATCCTTCAACCATTTGTAATGATCCATACAAGTTTGATCAACCATCCCACTACAACTCCAATTACACAAACCCAATTCATCCATATCAACACAATGACTTTCTCCGCATTGCCACGGAAAAGAAAAAGTTCCGTGATGAAATATCACAAATCCATGATCTTTGTGATCTCAATGCCATGCATCTTGCACAACGCAACAAAGGGCAACCTCCATCATCACCCTACAACAATTGCCTTCCTCACTCTCTCAACTTGGATCAAGTTACAAACCACACTCACTATTGCCCTTGTTGCATCTTCCTTCAAAAACATATCCTATACTTGAGTGAAGATATTTCTTGGATTGAATATCTCCTCACTCGAACTCATCCCATACCACCCTTAACACGATACAATATCGTAAGGTCCACCTCTTTCGCTCCATACCCCACTCCATATCCTTCTCCATCTAACAACTAAGCTTTATGTTTATGTTATCCTTCAAGCAAATAAAACAATCAACCATGGGTTGCAAGCAAGTCCAAGTGCTCTTTTAGGCAATATAGGACTATGTCTTTTCTTTTGTTTTATTATGATCAATATGCCTTAAGCATATTGAATGTTGTAATATTTTCTATGATGCTTGAATGAATCTATTTTTTTTTTTTGCATAATTATTGCTTTGCATGTATATGTGCCTTGTTCTCTTCTAATATTTTGTGTAGCCAAGATTTTCATAGCTCATTCCCTTGGTGCTCTCAAATAAGGGGGAGCATAAATCAAGGGGGAGCATTAATCTTTTTGATTTTACAAAAAGGGGGAGAAGAGAATGTTAAACTCTAATAATACTTGTCTAAAAATTAATTTTTAGACCTAATGAGTTTAAGGTTTTGTAATCATCAAAAAGGGGGAGATTGTTGACATAAATAATGTCTAAAAACATTGTTAGCATATTAACAATGTCTCTATGTTTTGATAATTACAAAGCATAAACTCATTAATCTAAAACTTATGACGTAAATAAGTTTTTAGTGCTTAATATTTGACTTTGCTTCCATATCACTTAAGGTATGAATAAACAAAGGGTTTATTGCATTTCATGATCAAAGAAAATTTTTCTAATCACTAGAATTTTTATAAAATGTATTAAACATTCTATATATTTTACAAAATTACTTTTGGAATTAAAAGAATATGTTTAATTCATTATAAATATATGATTTCAAATTTCCAACCAAAAATGACAAATTTTATCCAGAAAAATATTCCCCACTAAAAGACAAGAAAATCCAACGTTCTGAAGGGGCGGCCCCCTTAATTCCTTAGGCGGTCCCCTTAATCATTAAGGGGACCGGCCATTAATTAAGGGGACCGGCCACGCTCCAGAACAGTATTTTTCTCCCCTATAAATACTGGTTCATCCCTCAGAATTTTCTCACCTTTTGCACTCCTAAACTTTCTGTTCTAGATCCACATTTCTATTCTCTTAATCCTTTGATCATAAGTGCATAATTCTTTGTTTCAAAGTGATTCAAACTTCATCCTCTCAAGTGCAAGAGAAGAATACTTCTATCCCCCAAGACAAGAAGTATTACAACTTGTTGTGACTTCCACATCCAAGTTGTTGGTGCATCATCAAGATTATTTACACTATTCTTTGTGAAGATTGTTGTGAATATTTGATTGTAGATAGTTGTGCTAGATATATAGATTGTGTGATTAGTTAGTTGCTTGGTGTGAAGAAGAAAAGTTAGGAATTAGATTGTAGTGAAGAAGCTAGGTGTGGAGTAGTTAGTTGTGAAGTGAATTGGTGTGAAGAAGATAGGAGTGGAGTAGTTAGTTGTGAAGTAGATTGATTTGAAGAAGTTGTGTAGAAGTTGTGACTTAGTTGTGAAGAAGTTGTGGTGTGTAAATTGGTGTGTAAGGTTTTCACCGCCATAAGGGAGCTTGTTGATATAGTGAAGAAAACTCTCGAGTTAGGTGCTCGGGGAGTGGAGTAGGGCAAGGAAGGTGTCCTTGTAGCCGAACCACTATAAATCTCTTGTCTCGCGGTTCGATCTTTCCATCTCTTATTTATTTCATTACTTATCATTGTTATATATTATTTATTGATAGTTGTTTATATTGTGCAAGACTTGAGATCACATATTATCGAATCTAAGTTTTTAAAAGCTAAGAAAACACTAAAACTATCTTTTATAACAAATTAAAAAGACGTAAAACTATTCAACCCCCTTCTAGTTTTCCACATAAACGAATATAATGAGTAGTTTTCAACATTAAATTCATTATTAGAAATGAATAAATGAATTAAAAAAATTACAGAGTATAGTTGAATGGCAAATTGATCTCTCTCAAGACAAACTAAAAAGGAAGCTAAAGTTTAGTCCCAAATTATAAGTCGGAGAGCACTACTAGTTTAGCAGAGACCAAATGTTCTTCTTAAATATTACAATAATGAGAAGAGCTTAACATTTATTCTTGACAAACATTATTATATATAGATATGAGTACGAGGCTTCACGTGATGGTCTTTTTTATGTATCAAGCATTCAATAGATAAGTGCGCCTCCCTTCAAATGTTTATACTCTTGGGAGAAACCAATAGTCACTTTAGTGAACAATGTTGATAACTGTACACTACAACTTTACCAGAATCGTACTTGTTGTATCATTTCCTACAATCACTTTATCTCGCTCTTTTTGCCTTTGAAAAAACTTGCTTAAATATATATCTTAAATGCTTGAAGCTTCAGCATATCTTGTCATGTTTGCTTTACGAGATAACTCTCTGAATCTATAAGCAAGTGTCACAAGTCAAGAATCGCATATTCGAATCTTAATTTTCTGATGAGGCCTAAAATGCAATATTTTTCGGGGCATTTTATCATTTTTTTTAATAGTTTTTAATTGGTTTTTTTCCTGTTTACTTGCCAAATTGTTAGGAATACGTTTATTCATATGAAGACTCGGTCACCCGGAGTGTAGTTTAGCATATTGTAGCTCGTAGTATTTATCATATTAGTTAGAACGTAGTCTAGTATTAGTTAATATTTGTGGAGTCGGGTCGGGTCTTTACCCACTGTCAGCCCGCTCCACAGCCCGTTTCAGGGGGCGTTTGATTGTAAGTATAAATACCCCTTCCCCAGCTTGGAAGGGGTTGGACCTTTCCCTCTAATCTAATATTCATCTTGTTTCTCTCACTAAAGGCTCTCGCTTATCTCTACTTCATCTCTCTAAACTTCCTTCTATAATTCGAACCATAACTCAAAACCATACATGTTAATCATTATGACTATCCTACAATTGGTATCAAGAGACATGGTTTCATCTTAGTGATTGTTTGTACTCGAATTTGGTGCTTGGTCTTGTGGTCTTTATTTAGTTCAATTTGTATCACTTGAAAACATCTTGATTTGACTTTGTTTGTGGTTAGATATGTGTTATAGTTGTACTGTCATGATTAGGATGGTCATATGACCTTGGTTTAGTGGTTGGGTATCTACTTTCTTGTGTTTATTGGTGATTTTGAGCAATTTCGAGTGTATTTTGTAAGTATTTCTTGGTAGAGAGTTGCTTCTTGGTGTATGATTCTTCATAGAGAGTTGCTTAATTTTGGTAGCGATTTAGTTAGTTTTGGTAGAGATTTGCTTGTTTTACTATACTTAGAGAAGAAGACAAAATCGCTAGAAAGCGACCTTTTTGTCCAGAAGTGTTCAGAGAGTTGCTGCTAGAGAGTTGCTAAACCAGAGAGTTGCTAAACCAGCGAGTTGATATACCAGAGAGTTGCTGAACCAGCGAGTTGATATACCAGAGAGTTGCTAAACCAGAGAGTTGCCATTCTAGAGAGTTACCATTTCAGAGAGTTGGTATATTTAGCGAGTTGGTGACTTTAGCGAGTTGGTGATTTTAGCGAATTGGTGATTCTAGCGAGTTGGTGATTCTAGCGAATTGGTGATTCAGCGAGTTGGTAGTTAAGCGAGTTGGTGATTCAGCGAATTGGTGATTCAGCGAGTTGGTAATTCAGCGAGTTGGTGATTTAGCGAGTTGGTCATCTAGTGATTTGCCAATTTTGTAGTTTGACCAAAGTTGACCTTTTACGTCAAAACTTCAAACGGCCATAACTTTTGAACCGTAACTCCGTTTTCAGCAAATTAGCTGTCAAAATGTCCGGAACAGGCTGAATATTGTGAGGTTTCACCATAAAGTCATGAAACAAATTTTTCGAGGCCTAAATTACCTCCGGAGTGAAGTTATTGAGGTTTTAAGTTTTTAGACCAAATTTTCACCAAATTTTCGAGGCCCAAATTGCATCTACCAAACCAAATCACAACTAAACAACATATCTCTGTCCACCATGGCAAGTACTCCTTCAGACGACATTCGAGTTGCAGGATCCGATACTTATCCTCCTATACCGTCGATTACTGAAAGTGGTATAGAATGCTTTCGATTACTTCACTCCCATATTAAAAGTCTCTTTGAAAAATTAGGTTACTCTGGAGGATATAGACGTGCATTCGTGACACTCTTTGGACATGACATTGAGTCATTCACTGTCACAATGACCCTGTACTTGGATCAGCTGCAACAACAAATGGGTAGAGCAGATTTCTCTGAAAGCTGCTGCATTGCAGCATACGGTGTGATTCTTAAACAACTCCAAGCATTCATTGACTCAAGATTCACAATGGAGTATGATTATGACTCTCAGATGACGAGTAAACGATTTGCCAATCATACTGGATTCGAAGTGGATGCTTTCAGAGACACTTTACTCCAGCTCACTGGGAATGTCAAGGAGTTTATTGAAGCACGTGCACATCTCCAGCAATCAAGTGACACTATCATTGTAGAAAGGACTACTAATGAATCTTCAGCGGGGTTCTCTACACAAGATGTAGATACTTCTCACCAACAAGTAAAAAGGCAACACTCATCTCCAAAGCAATGCAATGACACTGTTGCTGATAAGAGGATTACTAATGACTCGTCTGAAAGGCTTTCTACACCTGTCTTGGATACTGCTCATCAACAAGATAAGGAACAACTCTCATCTCTAGAGAGTCAGGTTAAGGAGTACAGCGAGGAAGGAGTACAACAGAAACTTAAGTTTGATGACAAGGTAAAGGCATGTCGGGTGCAATCAAGTGATGGTATTGTGGATTCGGGTAAAACGTCAGATGTTGGGTCAATGGTCACTGAAGGCAGAGGATTATAGACTGATAAGCTTGACACCACCAACAGTTCAATGACTCTTGTTACACATGACGTGGAAGCATATATCCGACCGGCAAATGAACAGGTGTCATGTGCTAAGGTACTCGAACTATATGACATGGTTAATGAACAAAAGATTCCTAACAAAGTTCAACCGACAAACGATGTCGATTCAGATGTTGTGGACATGGGAAATAGCAATGTTGACCCATGTAAACAACATGTGAAACACAACGAAGTGTCTGTTGAACCTTGTTGTGCATCTTTTGTTCTAAATGATGATTATTTGTTGCATGAGAATACTACCTTTATTCCTGATGACTCTTTGACCACTAAACTTAACATCCTTAAGGATCAGGTGGTAATGTACGAACAACGTGCTAGATTTGAACTCACTGAACGTGAGCAGAACATGGAATGGCAAATGCGTGCTTACATATCTGAAAATAATCTTGAGCGAGAAACATTGAAAAAAGAGTTACAATCTTTGCAAAAACAACTGGATCAAACTGTTAAACAAAAACAAGAGATTCAAAAGGGCTTAACCACACTCAAACACGATTTCAAAGATAAAGAAACAAAACTTCTAAATGATTTCTCTAATCTTAAGACACTGAACAATAAACTGGAAGAAAAATTGTACACGCAAGGCCAAACCATTCAAACTGCTCAAATGATGTAAAGACATAGGAAACTAAGTGATGAACATAGTGATAAGGACATAGGTAAACCTAAGACCAACTTCCTTAGGAACGGTATAGGTGCTCAACCAATGTTATATGATGCAAATATTATGCTTAAGCCTGATCATGCCCCTCCTGATGTGAGATCATATGATGAGATTAATGAGATTGAAGATAGAACTAGGGAAAAGCTTGCTGAGAAATTAAAGGATCCCTTGTGCACTTCTAATAATCTCGTCTTTCACTATGACTACGCTGATGATAATCATTCAGCCATTTTTGTTCCTCAAAAGAAAATCCTCCCTGCGAAAGTTTTTTGGAATATTGACTTAGAGAAAATGAAAGCTGAAAGACTTGTGGGTAACACACGTACTATTTTTAGGATAGCTGACCCAACCATTTATCCTCTAAACACACCCAAGCACCTTGTACCATTTACTCTTCCCACATAGTGTAATACTCTAATTCGATTATATGTTCTATGTCAACTGTTTAATGATTTTAAGAAAACATGTAAAAAGAGAATTACACCAACGGGGATTACTGAAGGGGAAAGGGGATTTGAGCAAATAAAACGGTGTTACCTAACTGAAGTCATGCCATTTTTCGATCTTCTCAAAGAACACTTTGAGGGTCTTAAAAAAACAATTAATAATGATGTGATTGAAATGAAAAAAGTCTTCAAAAATGTGTTAAATGAGGGAAAACAATTGGCAATTGATCTTAAACATAGTGAAATTGACAGAAAAAAACATTCTCATTATGAACGAAAACTTGATTGTTCATTGCATTGCTCAAGATGTATTCTACACTGTCACCGACTCTGCATTATCTGCTCGTCAATTTCATGAGATGTCGGTTACATTGAATGTTTTCTAGAATCGTGTTGTTGAGCTTGAGGGGGAGAATTTCAAATTACATCAAAAAATTCAAAATGACGACCATGATAACATGGTCCGGCATTTCTCAAAACTAGAAGTTGATAATCTTAACTTACAGTTAAAGTATCAACATCTAGAAGAAAGAACCAAAATCTCAAATGCCAAGACATCTTCGGATGCTCCTGAATTTGATACATGTTTTGAATTAGCCAAACGGGATGAAAAAATTCAAGCTCACACGAACACGATTCGAAAGTTGAGGCCACAAATTGCCCAATTGAAGTCAAACAACAGTGATGTGATTGGCACCCAAAAACCATTGTCTGTAGATTCTCAGAATTTTCAATTTCAAGATACCATCAATAAATTGCAACATGAAAATGATTGGTTTCATGCTGAAAATTCGAAAGTTAAACAACATTACAAAGAGTTATATGATTCAATTAAGATCACACGTGATATAAACAATGAAAAGATAACTTATTTGCTTAAAGAGATTGAGAATCTAAAGACTCAGGTGAAAGGGAAAATGCCAATCATCACTTGTGATAGTGTTGTTCAAAAGGTTTCTGCTTGTAAGAAGTACGCAATTGATGCTGTGAATATTCCTCTTCCCCTTAGGAATAATAAGTTAGTTCATAGAGACTATCTTAAACATCTTAAGGAGTGCCTTGACTTGCTTCATGAAACCATTAAAGAGGATAGGATAGCAAAACCACTTGATGATGCTATTGTAGGTTCCTGCTTTCTCACTAATAGATCTCAGGAACTCTTAGAATATGCTATTGGTACATGTCCTAAAATTGATAGCAAGCGAGATAGGTCTACTGCATCATCATCTATGACTAAGAACAAGTATGTTACCTTTGAGGTACCCTTGGAAACTTCAAATCCCAATACATCAAAACATGTTCAGCAACCGGAAGTGAAAAAGACTAAAATTCCCATTAGTCCGTCTACCGGAGTAAATAGTAACACTAAAGCTAGAGAGTCTAAACCAAGGATAAATATAAGGAATTATAGGACTTCACCTGCTAAAAGTGTTCCTAAAAAGAAAGTAGACGACCACATGAGGAACATTAAGTCCAACTTGAGCGAAATGAGTCATAACTCAAAACCTAATTCGCGTTGCAAAACATGTATTGAATGTTTAATTTCGAGCAATCATGATAAATGTGTTGAGAAATTTCTGAAGTCATTTAACAAACCCCCAGTTATGAAAGTTTGGAGAGCTAAACGAATTAAGCAAGTTGGGAAAGCAACAGGAAAACTGTTTGCCAATGTTGGTTATCAATGGAAGCCCACTGGAAGGAAATTCACTTTAGGACAACAGTGCTCTTTAACTAGGATAACTAATTCTAAAGTAGTGCCTATTAAGGAATGGAAGCCAACTGGTAGAACTTTCCTTTTGGAGACCCAATGTCCTTTATCTAGGCCCATTGCATCTACTAGTGAAATTTCCACCATTGAAACAAATGCACCTAAGGTCTTAGTGCCTCCAGAACTTGTTTGCACTAACCAACTGGAACCCAACCAAAATTGGGGATCCGACACTCCAAATCTTCTGCTCTCGTCTGTTTTAAAATGCAGGTCGTACATTTCTTCCTTTGGTATTTGGACTCGGGCTACTCAAAACATATGATTGGGGATCGCTCAGGGCTCGAGAATTTTGTGAATAAGGTTATCGGGACAGTTAGATTTGGGAACTACCATTTTGGGGTAATTATGGGTTATGGAGATTATGTTTCTGGTGACAGCTAATTTCCTGGGTATACTACGTGGAAGGACTTGGGCATAATCTGTTCTCTGTTGGTCAATATCTTGATTCCGATCTTGAAGATTGCCTTCAAAAATTACACATGCTTCGTCTGAGAATTGGATGGTATTGATCTTCTTAAAGACAGTCATGGCACAAATCTATACACCTTTTCTATCAAAGACATGATGTGGTCCTCTCCTATTTGCCTTCTCTTAAAGGCCTCAAAGAATAAATCGTGGCTATGGCAACAAAGTTTTAATCACTTGAACTTTGGTACCATCAATGATCTTGATCACAATGATCTTGTATGAGGTCTACCCAGATTAAAGTTCGAAAAATAACTTCTTCATTCGGCTTGTCAACTGGGTAAACGAAAGAAGCATACTCACAAACCTAAAATTGTTAACACCAACATGGATGTTCTTTACACCCTTCACATGGACCCAGGCAGACCAATGAGTGTGAAGAGTATAAATGGGAAGTAATATGTACTCGTTGTTGTCGACGAATACTCTCGGTTTACATGGGTAAAGTTTTTGAGAACCGAGGATGTGACTCCAGAAGTTATCATAAAACTCATCAAACAACTACTAGTAAGACTCACAAAACTGTCAGAATCATCCAGAAAAACAATGGAATGGAGTTTATCAACAAACAACTCGTTCTACTTCTCTAAGGCACCGATGTTCCTATGGGCGGAAGCAATTGCTACAGCTTGTTACACCCAAAACCGATACTTGATACATACTCTTCATAACAAAACTCCATATGAGCTGATACATGGCAAGAAACCGGATCTCTCCTTTCTATTTGTGTTTGGTGCTTTATGCTACCCTACAAAATGACAGTCAAGATCTGGGAATGTTATAAGCTAAGACTGGTATTGGATTCTTCGTTGGTTATGCTCCAGATAGTAAGGGATACAGAGTCTACAACAAACGAACCCGATAAATCGTGGAAACCGTTCACGTCACATTCGTTGAGCTAACTGAGCATACAGCTCCTGTACACATCAGTGCAGGACCCGTGTCTAAACTTTTGTCTCCTGAACCAATCAGTTCAGGTCTTGTACAGAATCCCACTCCTGCATGTACCGTATGTACCACCTACAAATGAGCATTTGAAGATCTTCTTTGACCCAATGATTGATGAATACTTTGAGACACCCACTGATGATACACTGACACCACTAGCTGCTGCTGCTCCTGTTCTATACAACTCAAATGGTCCATCAGTGTCTACTTGAATTGATCAAGATGCTCAATCTCCAAGTTATTCACCATCATCGTCAAATCTTCAATCTCCTTCAGTACATCAAGGCAATGCAGTCGACAATTCTTTTGAAGTAAATTCATTTGCTCCTCCTGATAAGGCTTCGTTCGATAACATACTTGCTCCTGAATCTTCATCTGAGGCATCTTCTCCAGGAGATCTTAACATGGCTACATCAGTTCCCTACCCTCAACCACATGAGCATATCTGATAATGGACCAATTATCATCCAATTGAGAAAGTTATTGGGAATCCTTCTCAACAAGTGTCCACACAAAGGCAACTTGCCACATATGCCTTGTGGTGCTCTTATGATTCCAAACTTACCAAAGTCGAACCCAAAGATTTCAAAATTGCTGTCTCTAAAGATTGATGGTTTAATGGGATGCAGGAGGAAGTTCACAGGTTCGATCGACTTGAAGTATGGGAATTGGTACTACCTCCAGACTATACAATGATTATAGCTCTTAAGTGGATCCTCAAAGTGAAACTTGATAAGCCTGATGTCGTTCTGAAAACAAGGCAAGGTTTGTTGCTAAGGGATATCGTCTAAAGGAAGGCATTGATTTTGAGGAATCTTTCGCTCTAGTTGTTCGAATATTTCTCGCCAATGTTGCACGTTAGAACATGACGGTCTATCAAATGGATGTGAATAATTGCATTTCTAAATGGTGAGCTGAATGAAGTTGTTTATGTCAGTCAACCTAAAGGATTTGTAGATCTTGATCATGCTACCCATGTCTATCATCAGTAAAGGGCTCTCTATGGTCTAAAGCAGGTGCCTAGGGCATGGTTCGATACACTGTCAAAGTTTCCCCTGGCAATCGGATTCTCCAAAGATGTGGTGGAACAAGTTGAGAAAGGGGTAGTAGAACTTTACTTTGTGATGACACAAGTTCTGCAGGCAGATTTCTTCATTAAGGCTCTCTCAAGAAAACGATTTCAATTTATTCTCCAGCGCCTTGGAATGAAGAGTCTTACGCCAGAATCACTCATAAGTCTTCAGTAAGAGAATGAGGAGCAATGGGTTTTGCTTCACATATCCTTTGTACATAGTTTATAACAAAAAGAAAATAAAAAATATAAAACCTACAAAAACCATAAAAATCTGAAAAATCATAAAACCCAAAAATATTCTTCTCACGACATGTCTCATGTGTAATCAATATTATGTACGATTCTAGAAATGCCGTTCAATAATGGCACGGAATCATACATATGCTTGAGCATGAGTTTTTTGCTTTCACCAAATAAAGTTTGTTTCTAAAACATGTCGTTTCCTAAACAATTTCTTTCCTCATGGTTTGCTATTACTTCAGATAGCAACCCGGTCTTATTATTGGGGAAAGTTTGTCGCCAAAAAGATGACTGTTCCTAACAAAGGCATGAATTACTTTATATTCGTGCCTTTCCGATCTGATGCACGCTTAAGTGCATCATTTCTGGTAAAAGAAGAGAAGTCTTCTTTACATTTCAAATACTTTTCCTTCAATGATTCTTCGGGAAAGTATTTGCTCCAAACTTGGTGGTACCATGGTTTTTTTGAAGATCAAACAAACTTGAAATGTTGTTTAAAATTTGCCACTCAATCGATGCTAATAGATTATTCTTTTGTGTAAAATAGTTAATTGAAAATGCGTCATCGAGTGAGGGGGAGAATGATTTCAAAAACTATATATATCATCAAAACAAGATCGTTGTGCATTGATACAGTGTATTAAGTGTGATTGTTATGTGTTAGTATATGAACTTTTCATGAGTTTTTAGGTAAACTCGAAATCATTTACAAACTCATCATTTCTAACACATAACATGCTCCCTCATGGTTTGAGGGGGAGCTAATGTATCGTCTCAAAATCAGTCATTCTTAAATCTGACACATCTTTCTCCCAAAAGCCTTAAACTTATTTAAATCACTTGGGATCACAAATCTCAATTGGTTTGAAATTTTTGATCGGGGGAGAAGATGTGATTTAAATATGAAAAACTGATTAAAATGTGATGTTTTGAACCCAAATGTATGCTCTCCCTTATGTGCTAAACTCATTTGTATATCAATGCACATATTAAGGGGGAGCAAATGACTTGTGGAAAAGGATCCTTGCATTTTATGAGATCGAGACTCAGATTTGACTCATGAATTGACGAAACACAACTGTCTTGAATCGAAAGGACTAGTCCTGGACGGGTAATAACTTCAAGCTGGTCTAACCAGTGATGTAAGCATGTCTCGATAAGGAAATGTCTAAGTAGAATGTACCGTTTCGAGAAACCTTTGGTGAATCTGGTCGGGCCGGGTAATAACTTCAAGCTAGTCTAACTAGTGATGTAAGCATGTCTCGAATGCCAGTTCATATTCACTTAAGGAGGATCAATTCAAAAAATGCAACTCTTCCCGACATGTGCAAATTTTCAAATCAAAACATATGAGCACATGTTAAGGGGGAGCATTTGAAAATGACAAAACTCTCAATGTGTTAACAAAATGTGTTTCTCAATCATAAACACGTTGAGAGAATTTTCAATGATTTGGTAAATGGCAACATAGGATAGTCATGAAGTTATAAGGTGGCTAAGGTTAGGAAAACCGTCCTATGATCCGCCAGAGCCGGAGGGATCTACCCATGGACAATACCAAATAGATAGTATTAGTAAGTCCGTAGGTATGATTATGAAAAAAAGGAGAAATGTGAGAATGGAGAAAGAAGGGGTTGAAGAATTAAAAAGAAACGAAATGAGAAAGGGTGAAAAGAAATAGCCCTCCAATTATTCAACCTTAGGGCAGAAACCGGGTTCAATTCATAATCTACTGATGGTTGCTACGGCGACATTGGTATTGTAGACAAGACGTCATGGACCCAGTGACGCACTGCACTAAACCTTCTAGCCACTCAAGTTCTCTTAAAAGAACTTGTTTCATTCTCACGGGGAACCGGTGTAATCTATCAACTTATCTCTTAGAGATGGTTGATATTGAAGCAGGAGACCTCTCCCTAATCTCCGCATAGGAAAACCAAATGCACTTATTGAGTCTAGAGCCTCGAGATGCATACAAAGATCTCATAGGAACACGTGCTACTTCTACCCTGGCTGTTCAACATTAAGGACACCAGTGGTAAACTTATGAGTCCTACGCAGATCTTAGCAATCTGCCAGAACATTTATGAGGGATGTTGCTATTGTAACTCCCCAATGATTGAATGGAAATTCCTGCCAGGGTTAACATCAAGCAGCCCTGAAAGCAGGTCACTTAGGTAATTCCTTGTGGATTACGCTTAGTGGTCGCGATGGTTACTAATGGTCAACAGTCGTGGAGTGATCTCCAACGACTCACCCAATCGTTGATCTACTTAGGTAGTTCGTGTAAATCCTTTAAGGGTTTGCCGATTGGGAACGATCTTGGTAAGGGTTAGAAGGAGTCTTCACACTATGCTGTTGATGATCTCTAATTCCAAACCTATAAGCATCGGATGAATTGTTGCTAACTGTTTGCTTGCAGGAATTTCTGACGGTTGCAGTTGATTGCTGAAAAGATGCTGATCCATCACCACATGCTCACACTTCGACATCACAATCTATGAAATCATGATCATTGATTGGGCCAAATCTATGCTTCCACAACTCTGATGCAGAAGATCATGATCCTGAAAAGTGTGAGCATGCCAATACTAAGATGTCCATATCACATGGAGACGTTACTGCTCAAAGATGACCTTCAGACACTCATTTGGATGATGAACTTGAAGTTATTTCCAAAGATCATCCATCACATTGAACTAGTCATCTAGAGCCTACCACTTAATGCACAAAGATCGCAACAATGAAGAATCAAAAGGCTACAAGCTATAAAGATGTCGGCAAAGACTTGAATGCTATGATTCAATATTTATTTTCCGGGGTGACCTCCTTTAGGGGGAGATTGTTAGGAATACGTTTATTCATATGAAGACTCGGTCACCCTGAGTGTAGTTTAGCATATTGTAGCTCGTAGTATTTATCATATTAGTTAGAACGTAGTCTAGTATTAGTTAATATTTGTGGATTCGGGTCGGGTCTTTACCCACTGTCAGCCCGCTCCACAGCCCGTTTCAGGGGGCGTTTGATTGTAAGTATAAATACCCCTTCCCTAGCTTGGAAGGGGTTGGACCTTTCCCTCTAATCTAATATTCATATTGTTTCTCTCACTAAAGGCTCCCACTTATCTCTACTTCATCTCTCTCAACTTCCTTCTATAATTCGAACCATAACTCAAGACCATACATGTTAATCATTATGAGTATCCTACACAAATTCTTGATAAATGCCGGTAGTTGATGATTTTGGTCTTAGTAGTGGACTTATGCTCGAAAATGACTAAAGGTGAAGAAATGAAGAAATACAGCTTTGGACAAAAGTCTTCTAGCTTTATACCAGACGACCGAATATAATGAGACAGCCACCAAACACCATCCGGCAAAAAGAAACGACTATTCGAGAGAACATGATATTTGGTACACTAGACTAGATGTCTTCTTATGCAAGGTTAGGCTTTCAACCTCTATGCAGTGTACCTAACCGAGGTAACAAAGTATAGGCAAATACCTGGAGAAAGTCCGTTATCTAGAGGAGCAACTAAAAGGAGGTGAAGGCGGATTGCTAATGCTCTTCACGATGGGGTTATTTTTGGTATTTTTATATTTTATGAAATCAATTAAAGGTCTCAAGGTTTTGGATTGGATTACTGATGAAATGAAAACATAAATGAAATGGAATGCAATAAAAATAAAATAAATTGAGATGACAAGCAGGGGGATAAAGGGTAACTACTTACGGACAATTCACCTAGGGTTCGTACAAAAATAAACAACAACTTAGTAATACAAGTACGAGTGATGAGGTTCAAATTGGTAACAATTTAATGGGTTATTTACTACGTTATTTCGTGCATTCTATGTTATTTTATCACTATTATTGCTTAAAATCCTTCAAATTTGGTTTTTAGCCATTAGACTATACATTTGTTGAAAACGTACAAATTCTAGACTCATTTGGATGAAGTTTGGAAGAGGAAGACAAAAGTTTCAAGTCGTGACCAACATCCTGACGCTGTCACTAGAATTGCCCAGAAAGTGGATTTTTTTTATCATTTTCATGACCGACCTGTGTGCGGAGATGGGGGTTGTGACGCTGTCACAAGCCCAACGTGGCGCCGTCATGAGTTAAAGAGTAACAACGTTAGAGCAAGTCAGTGAAAAAAACCATAAATCAATGACGATGAGGTGACGATGTCACAACCAAAGGTTGATGCCATCGCAATCTTTTTCCTATATATACATGTTTTCTATGTTTTTAAAATTTGCGTGCAACTCTTGGGAACCAAGCCCTAACCCAATTTTGATGCTATTTTTAGCATTTTTCTTCATTGCAAACCTATCGTAAAATCAAGATAAGTTTTACTTTTAATCATTCAATCATCTATATCATTGTTTTTCTTGATTGTATGTTTGCTTGTTCTTTGTTTACTATGTTAGGCTAAATCAGTTAGTGTTTATCTATGATTGCACTAAACTTGTTAGTTTATGATTATATCTATTGTCTTCTTAATTTGTAAATGAGACTTACTTGTTAAAAACTGGATAGGAACCACCTAGCTTAACTATTAACTAGAAGTAAGTAATTAAGCATCAAACTAAGAACCATACAAACCCTAGTTTAACTATTTTACGTGCAAGCACTACGACCGTAAGGTCAGGGATGGCAACGGGTTGGGTTTGGGGCGGGTTTTAGTGTACCCGTACCCGTACCCGTTTATAATATCCATACCTGTATCTGCCCCATTAACCGCCGGGTACCCGATTAATATTATCTATCGGTTTTTTGGGTTTTCCCGCCAGTTTCGGTTATCCCCAATTGAATAATATATAGACAAAATAATGGTATTAAGATTTAAGTCACACACTAAAATCCACCAAAAAAATAAGTGAAAACACCCTAATATATTCATTTTTTATTAAAGTTAAAGAAAATGAATATCGTATCAAACGATTTAATGCTTTTGAATAATTTATGTACAAAATAAAATATATTATGTAATAGAGATACGTATATAAAAAAAATATAATGGAAGAAATTATATATAATGTATATATATTCTAGTTAAATATAATATCAATAAAGCGGATGTAGATTCGGGTAAACGGATACGGGTACGGGTACGGGTACGGGTAATCGGGCGGGTATTACCAAAACCCATACCCGAACCCGTACCCGGCTAAAAAATTATATCAATACCCAAACCCGCATCCAAACCCGTCAACCCGCCCCCGAACCTGACCCAACCGGTTCGGGTTTCGGTTTTCCCCGTCGGTTTCGGGTGCTTTTGCCATCCCTACGTAAGGTGGGTTGATTGCTGAGTGAATAATTAGATTGGATATTTATTGTGTGCTTATAGTTATTTTATGTACATTACGACTATATGGTTGGTCACATAGGCTATCTTGATAAGTTATAGTTAACACCCATACGACCGAAAATCAGAAATATCCACATTACACCAATTAAGACATGACAATTCAATAGGTATAGTTAGATCACTACTGAGGAATGGTGCACCATAAATAAATACGCTTCCTAATAAATTTGTTCATACCAATTTACTTTTCTTGCAATTTAATTTATTTGTTTTTTAGGTTAATATTAGTCTTAAGTTCAAAATCTCCAAAACCCCGATTATTTATGTGCTTTATAAAATATGCAAAAATACCAAAAAGAATCTTCTCCTGTCTCTTAGATCATTCCGTCATACTTTACGAGCCTACCTCACTATTCCTCTAGAGAATGATCAATCACCGGTTTAGACTATACTACACTACAACGATTAGATACAGTGCCTAGGGGGTTGTAAAGCTTGTTTCCTACCCACGCATCAATGGGGAACTACTTCTCAAGATGATGTGATCTTGACATGGTTAATCAGGGGATACACCTATGGGAAAATTAAGGTATGGGCTATATAAGTGGACATTGCATAATCTACTCATGCATTAAACACAATTCCTAATGAAGATAAACCAAATCTCACGTTCAAGGGATGGCATCCTAACGCGAGAACTAACCTAGACACGCAATTACTAGTACAAGTGTCACAATAGCTTAGGTTCACTAAGCGATCAATAAATAAACCTAGTTAAAGCGATCTAGTTAATTAAATTTATAAGTGATCTATCAATTTAATTCCGTATAGGTTAGATCCAAGTGTCAGATACAATGATGTCTGTCATTAGCAAACACATTATATTCATTATTAAATTGTACCCTTTTCCAATGACTCAATGTCATAGGTTACAGAATTGATTGCACATATTAAGATTATAATTCATGAAGCAAACAAGTCATATGTTCAATGTGGATACGATTTAGATAGAAATACATAGTTCCTTGTGTAAAACTAGAAGGGGTTGAATAGTTTTATGTCTTTTTCAAAATTGTGAAAACTTTGTTTACTTTTTAAAAGCTTTGATTCGAATTTATGTGAACTCAAATCCAAACAATATGAACAACTATATCTAAGTATAACTAATAATAACAATGTAAATAAAATAAGTAAATGAAAGATAAGGGATGGAAAGATCAAACCGCGACACAAAGGATTTATAGTGGTTCGGCTACGAAGTACCTCTTCGCCCTACTCCACTCCCCGAGCACCTAACTCGAGAGTTCTCTTCACTATGTCAACAAGCTCCCTTATGGCGGAGAAAACCTTACACACCTTCGCTTACACCAATTAAAGACACTAAGCTAAATGTCGAGTTCTAATCCTAGCTAGAACCAATCTCATGACTATAATCACTATACGACTTCTTCACAATTTCTTCTCGACTTAGAACTACTTATTCACGCCACTACTTCTTCACACCTTCACTACTTATTCACACACCTACTTCTTCACACCTTCACTACTTACACACCTCACTAATCTAAACACTTATTTTCATACCTATCTAACTAATATACACACCTTATACACAAATGAATGAATGATTTACAAAGAATGATACACTAACAACTTGAGTGGTTGGATCATATAAAGTGATAATACTTCTTGTCTTAAAGGATAGAAGTATTCTTCTCTTGCACTTGAATGGATGAAGCTTTGATCACTTGGAAACAAAAGCTTATGATTAAATGATAAAAGGATTTAGAAATATATGAATGGAGATTTAGAACAGAAAGTTTGGAGTGCAAAAGGTGAAAGAAAAAGTCCAGAAATGAACCAGTATTTATAGGCAAACATGACAGCTGGAGGAGCGGAGCCGATCCCCTTAATTAGTGGTCGGCCCCTTTAAATATTAAGGGGAACGCCCTTACAATTAAGGGGGCCACACTACCCCAACGGCTCTCATGTTTGTCTTTTACTGTGGAAGGTTTTTCTGGAACATTTTTGCCATTTTTGATTGAAAATTTGAATTCATATATTTATTATCGATTAAACATATTTATTTAATACAAAAAATGATTTTCTAAAACATATAAAATGTTTGTGACATTTTATAAAAAGTCTAGTGATTAAGAAAATGTTCTTCTGATCATAAAATGCATTAGTCATTTTATTTATTCATATCTTAAGTGATTAAGTTGTTGAAGTGAATATTTACAACTAAATACTTATTTACGTACTAATCTTTGCGTTTAATGATTTTACATTTTGTGATTATCAAAACGTAGAGATATCGAAAAGTATTAATAACATTTTTAGACATTATTTATATCAACAATCTCCCCCTTTTTGATGATTACAAAATCTAAACTCATTAAATCAAAAATTAATTTTAGACAAGTATTTAGTGAGTTTATATCTACTTCTCCCCCTTTTTGTAGAATCAAAAAGGTTATGCCGACTAGTTTTATAAATAAAATTAGATGGGATGAAAGCTCCCCCTTGATGTGTACTCCCCCTTGTTCGAGGGCACCAAGGAATCGAGCTATGAAATTCTTGGCTGCAAAGATATATATGCACATAGCAATAATTTTATAGCAAAACAAAGACAACTAATTTATTCATAGAAAACATCATTACATCATACAAGGTACTTGAAGCATAATGAGTACAATGCAAGAAAAGTAAATATAAAGGTCCTAAATTGCCAAAGAGAGCGGTTGGATTTGCTTGCAAAACAAAAGGTTTAACGATTTTATTTGGAGACGGAAGCATGGAATAGGGCTTAGTTGTTTGATGGTGAAGGGTATGGAGCGGAAGGGGCGGATCTAGGGTTGTTATATCGAATTAATGGAGGTATTGGATGACGACGAGTGAGGAAGTATTCAATCCAAGAAATATCTTCACTCAAGTAGAGAATTTATTTTTGAAGGAAAATGCAACAAGGACAATAATGGGTGTGGTTTGTAACTTGATCCAAGTTGAGAGAGTGATAAGTAATTTGAGTAAGGTGATGATGGAGGTTGGCCCTTGTTGCGTTGTGCATGGTGCATAGCAAGGAGATCACTAAGGACATGGATTTGGTTTATCTCTTCACGGAACTTTTCCTTTTCCGTGAGAATGTGGATTTGATCATTTGGTGGAAATGGATGGAATTGAGATGTGTAGTTGGAAGCGAAGTTGGATGGTTCACCAATGTAATGAGGATTTTCAAAGGTTTCATTGTAGTGAGTTTGAGGTTGAAGTGTGTAGTTTAAAATGAATGTGGATGTTTGGCTAATATGATGAGGGTTGTGAAAGGGTTCAATGGAATGAGATTGAGTATTTGGAGAATATTTGGGAACAGATGTTGGTGGAGGTGTTGGTTGTTTAGTCACATCATTTGTTGAGATGGAATTGTTGCAGGGGTTAGGTTTTCTTCTCCAAACGGGTTTTTTGGTCAGCCTTGCTAACCTTGAGGTTTTTGGTTTTGGTTTAATGGGAGAAGACATGATGAGATGAGTGAAGAGTATGAGAGATGGGAGTATTTATAGTGTAAGATTGATGGGATTAAGGATGGATGAAATTTATTGGATGGATTAGGACAAAATATGTTTGTGAATTTTGGGAAATGTAGGATGAAATGGGCGAAAAAGCAGAAAAGATTCTATTAACCCGACCATCAGATGGCCGGTCCCCTTAAATATTAAGGGGGCCGCCCATCATCTGGTTCCCAGATTTCCAAAATTGGGTTTTTGGCAGGAATAGGGAAAGAGGGATATGTTTTGAGTTTTAGTTTCAAACAAGTCCAAATTTTTGAGGCAATAATGTACGTAATATATTAGTAGATATGTATGCAAGACATATTAATTAAATGAGTAAGCAAGTAATTCTATCTAGGAAGTAAAATGGTATATAAGCAAGTAATTATATAGAGCAAAGGCAATAACAACTAGCAAGGGAAATTTGTGATGGAACAAATGTGGAGGTATGATTGTTGGTTTTGTTCTAGTGTGTGCCTATATGCAATAAATGTGGAGATGTGATTGTTTCGACTCCTAAATGCAAAACAAAAAATTCTTAAGAAAGTATCCAAAGTCTCCTTGATTTGATTTTGCTCAAATCATGAATGTCAAAGGTATATATTAAGTTATGTATTTTGACAATTCATGTGAGTTTTTTATGCATGATTTTAAAGAATGTTTTTAGCATTATTCAACAATGCAAGAAAATTGGTTTTCATGTGATTCCTAGATGTGAGAATGATTTGGATAAATAGATTGGGTATCGTTTATAAATATGTTTAAAAAAAGTTTCCCAATCTTTAATTTTGTGCAAAATAGATTCCTAGCCACAGATATGAGAAGGAAGAAAAAAAGAAAAAAAATTATTTTATGCAGTCAGATGGTCGGCCCCCTTAAAGTGAGGCCGGTCCCCTTAAATTTAAGGGGACCGCCCATATAACATTAAGGGGTCCGCCCATCTGATGATCAAAAATGCAAAGTAATAACAGAAAATTTAGTCAATTTGTTCCATCATTCATAGTCCTAAACATAAGTGGTTAAAGGGTTCACGCTTAAGGGGCTTAGTAAATATATCCTCAATGTTATCTTCCGAGGCAACCTTTTCAATAGATATGTTTCCTTTTTGTACGTTATAGCGAAGGAAATCGTGACGAATTTTTATATGTTTAGTCCTAGAGGGTTGAACATGATTCTTACTTAAATCTATAACACCTTTGTTATCACACATAATTGGAACATTATCTAACCTAATGCCATAGTCTACGAGAGCTTGTTTCATCTATAGTGCTTGTTGACATGCCTTTCCAGCGCTTACATATTCGGCTTCAGTGGTAGAAATAGGAAGAGCGGTTTGCATCTTCGAAAACCAAGATGTTAGACAACATCCTATGAACGTGCAAATACCGCTAGTGCTTTCTCAGTCCACGTAGTCTCCCGCATGATCCGAATCCGCATAGACGATTGTTTCTATGCCGGATCCCTTAGGATACCATAATCCTAAGTGTATAGTGCCCATAATGTATCGTAAGATACGTTTAACCGCTTCTAGGTGAGAGGTTTTGGGATCCTCTTTAAAGCGAGCACAGAGGCAAACACTAAACATGATATCGGGTCTACTTGCCATTAAGTATAGTAAACTACCTATCATCCCTCTATACTTAGTATTATCTACGGACTCACCCTCTTCATCTCTTGTGAGTTTGACTTCCATAGACATCGGTGTTTTCATAGGCTTAGAGTCTTCTATGTGGAAAACTTGATGGGGGGGGGGGGGATGAATAGTTTTACGTCTTTTTAATTTTATTATGAAAACTTAGTTTAGTTTTAAAACCTTGTTTACTTTTAAAACTTTTGATTCGATCTTATGTAAACTCAAATCTTGAACAATATGAACAACTATATCTAAGTATGAACAATAATAATAATGTAAGCTAAGTATGTGAAATCAACACATGCATAATACGAGCAACTATATATATATATATATATATATATATATATATATATATATATATATATATATATATATATATATACACGTCTACGTCTACGAAAGTAATAACGATATAAGTAAGATAATAAGTAAGAGATGGAAAGATCAAACCACTAGACAAAGTATTTATAGTGGTTCGGCTACAAGGACACCTTCCTTGCCCTACTCCACTCCCCGAGTCACCTACTCGAGAGTTTTCTTCACTATGTCAACAAGCTCCCATATGGCGGAGAAAACCTTACACACCAATATACATACCACAACTTCGTCACAACTTATTCACACCTTCTACACAATTTCTTCACACCTAGTCACTACTTAATCACAACACTACTTCTTCACACCTATCTATCTTCACAACTATCTACTTCACAACAATCTTCTTCACAACTATCTACTTCCCAACTTCTCTACTTCACAACTATCTACTACACAATCTCTTTATCTACACACCTCGCTAATCTATTTTCTATCAAATATTCATAAATAGTTACACAAAGAAATAGATATAATAGATGATGCTCTAACAACTTGGATGTGGAGGTCACAACAAGTTGTAATACTTCTTCTCTTAAAGGATTGAAGTATTCTTCTCTTGCACTTGAAAGGTAAAGGTTTGGATCACTTTGAAATAAAGATTTATGTATGTATGATCAAAGGATTTAGAGAATAGAGATGGAGATCTAGAACAGAAAGTTTTGGAGTGCAAAAGGTGAGAAAAATCTGTGGAATGAACCAGTATTTATAAGGGAAAAAAATACTGTTTGGGAGCGTGGGCGGTCCCCTTAATTAGGGGCCGGTCCCCTTAATTATTAAGGGGGCCGCCCATATAATTAAGGGGGCCGCCCTCCTAAAACGGCCAGAAAGCTTGTCTTTTTCTAGGGAAAGTTTATCTAGTGAAATTTTAACTGTTTTTGGTTAAAAAATTGAATTCATATATTTGTAATGATTTAAACATATTCTTTTATTTTTAAAAATGATTTTATAAAAGATATAAAATGTTTTGTGACATTTTATTAAAAGTCTAGTGTTTAAGAAAAATGTTCCTTTGATCATAGAATACAATAAACACTTTGTTTATTCATACCTTAAGTGATTTGGATGTAAAGTGAATATTTATCACTAAATACTTATTTACGTCATAATTTTTTTGGCTCAATGGGTTTACGTTTTGTGATTATCAAAACATAGAGATATCGATAAATGTTAATAATGTTTTTAGGCATTATTTATATCAACAATCTCCTCCTTTTTGATGATTACAAAACCTAAACTCATCAGGTCTAAAAATTAATTTTTAGACATGTATTAAGTGAGTTTATATTCACTTCTCCCCCTTTTTGTAGAATCAAAAAGGTTATGCCGACTAGCTTCATAAATGAAGTTAGACGGGATGAAAGCTCCCCCTTAATGTGTGCTCCCCCTCGTTCAAGGGCACCAAGGAATCGAGCAATGGGAATCTTGGCTGCAAAAATATTAGAAGCACAAGCATACATAGAAAAATATGCAATATACAAATAACAAGCAGGGTAAGGATCCAGTGAGAAGAAAACTTAAAATGAGAAGGATGAGAAATAATTATAACCACACATTTGAGATGCATCGACTTAATTTATATGCATCTCTATTCATTTAGATGCATCCCAATTAGTTTCGAAAGTGATTTTGAAGTAAAAACGATGCAAAGTAGTACTAAAAACAAATTTGACCCGCAGAGGACGAAAAATGTATAAGATTCGTCTAATTTGATGAAATGCATCTAATATATGCATATGCATCTAAATTTTTTGCTAGAAAATATATTATGGTGCATCTAAAAGACTAGGGATGCATCTAATTCAAGTCGACGCATCTCAAATGTGTAGTTATAATTATTTCTCATCCTTCTCATTTTAAGTTTTCTTCTCATTTGATCCTTGGTCATAACAAGCATAGCAAACAAATATTAAGGATACATAACAATTAATTCAAAGTGATTATGTTAAAGATCCTAATTTTCCAAAGAGAGCCATCGGACTTGCTTGTAATAAAAGGTTGGTTGATACTTATTTGAAAGTGAAAATCATAAGCGTATATTATGCTTAGATTGTTGATGATTGAGTGTTTGGAATGAAAATGGTTAAGTTAGGGTAAGAATGTTGGATTAATGGAGGTATATGTTTGGGTGCATGAGTGTTGGAGAGTTTGGTGGTAGAGAGTTTAGAAGTGTAAAGTTAGGAGCGGAAGAGGTTGATTGAGAGTTTGGATGTTGTTCAAGCGAGGGTTTTGGATGAGATCTAGTGAGAAGATACTCAATCCAAGTGAAGTGTTCATTCAATGAAATGGTTTGTTTTTGGAGAAAGATGCAACAAGGAAAATTGTTGACATGTTTTGCAACTTGTTTCAAGTTGTGGGTGATGAAGGAGAGCTAGAGGAAAATTATTCCAAGTTGCATTGAGCAAGGTGTAAGGCAAGAAGAGCACAAAGCTCATGGGCTTCCTTGAGTTCTTCAATGAACTTCAAGTGTTCGGAGGAATGTGATGATGGTGGAGTGTGGTTGTTATTTAGGGATGGATGATTGGACATGCAACATAGGGATAACATGTGTATTGGTAGGAGGTGGTGGTGATACTCTTGGTGGTGGAGATATTTGTGAGTTTGGATAATCATGAATGGATGAGAATGAAGTTGTGGAAGAATAGGATGTTCATGAGTGGAGGATGTTTTGGATGGTGGATTGGTAGGTTGAACAAAATGTGAGGTGTTAAGAATGAGATTGGGATTGTTGTTTTGAGATTGAACATGCTCTTCATATGGTTTATGTGGGTGAGATGAAGGTGTATTTTTGGGAACAAGGATGGATGTTTGGTTATTATGATGAGGTTTTTGAAAGGGTTCATTTGAGTGAGCATGAGGTGTGTGTATCATGAAATATGGTTTGACCTTCATGGGTTAAGTTGTAGTGATGACATACTTTGTAGAGTGTAGGGAATGGTTATATGGTTGAATCTTTTTGTGAGGATGACTAGGTGGAGTTATTGGTGAAGATGGGAAATGAGTATCAAGTGATGTGATTGGTGAGAGTGAAAAAGCGATGTTCATGGAAGGGATTTCTTTGTAGGAGGGTGTTATAGATGGTGCATTAGGTGCACTAGGAAATGAAATTTGAGGTTGAGGTGAGTAAAGGTTATGAGGTTTGAGTGTGTAAAGGTTTTGAGGTTTGAGTGTAAGGTAGATGGATATGAGGTTTGTGAATTTTGGGAAATGTAGGATGAAATGGGCTAAAAAGGAAACAACACCTTCGACCATCAGATAGTCGGTCCCCTTAATTGGAGGCCGGTCCCCTTAATAATTAAGGGGGCCGCCTTATGATTTAAGGGGGCCGCCCATCTGGTGATTCCCAGATTGCCAGAAAAGGGTTTTTGGTAGTGAATTGCAGAAAGGTTGTGTTTTTTGTTTCAAACAAGTCCAACTCTTTGAGGCAATTAAGCATATACTAATTATGTAGGCAATTATGTAGCCAAAGCATGTTAACCAAAGAGATTAAGTAAACAAGCAATTTCGTCTAGCATGTAAACATACTCATCAAGCAAGTAAAATATAAGTGCTAGGAAACAATAAGCAACATCAAGTATTTCATAACTACATAACTAGGAGGATTAATCCTAATGTGTATCAATGAGCAATAAGTCTTAATGGATTTCTAGACTTGTTACAAACAAAGTCTTAATAGACACACCATGGTCTTCTTGATTTGATTTGGTTCACTTATAAGTGTCATTTATAGAAATATAGATGACAAGTATGAGATCACCATGCATGATTTAAAGAGACATTTTTAGCATTATTCAACAATGTTTGAAAGTAGGTTTTCACGTAGATGTGAGAGTTGTTTGAATAAAATAGATTAGGTTTTACTTCAAAATGTGTTAATGAAAGGTAAATAAAATTTTCCCAATCTTTTGTTTTGATCGAAACAAAATTGTGGATATTGATATAGAAAACATGTTATTTAAAAGTGGAATAGTTATTTGAAAAACTATTTTCCAAAATGTGAGGTTTTGCATATTTTTAGAGATATTAGATTTTTGACAACAAATATCATTAATCATATATTTTAAAAGATATTTATTAAAGATCTCATGCTCAAGAAGATTTGTTAAGCCTATTATTATCTCATGCTATCGTTTCTACATATCCTATGATCCTAAAGGAAGTGATGACGATAATTTATATGTTAGATGCGAGAGTGTTGAATGGGATATAACCTAATATCTATAGTTCCTTTGTTTTCGCACGCTTATCTAACTTAATGCCATAGTCTATGAGAGCTTGTTTCATCCATAGTTTTCTTAAGCGAGGGATCTAATGCTACTTCTATATTAACGATTGATCCACTTAACTCATTTCACTTCATCACCATGAGTTTGTTAATAGTGGATATAGAATATTTCCATTTTCTATTTTTTTCGGCAATGAACTATTTTATCATATTCCTAGGAAAGTCAACCAATGATTTTTCTAGGTTATAAGAATATAAGCTATTATGTACATATATATGTATAGCTAAGCATTAATCTAACTAATCATTTATCTAAGCATGCTGTAACAATTCGCAATTTCAGGTTAATTACCATTCCCGGAAAATTTCACTATTCACTTTTACTATTCATTTTTCCCGAAACTTTCCCGAAAGTTGATTTTTATTTGATATTCTCGAGTGATAAATCATTTCCATGGCAAATTAAATGTTTGACATTCGTCAGATCATTTTCGTGAAAGTTATTAAGGAATTACACGTTTTAGGGTAAAACGTCATTCAGAAATTCTACGCACAACGAAACTCGACCGCGTTAAGTGACCCCGCATCAGAAAAATGTTTGACACACTCATGATTTATTTGAGAATTAATCGTGACTGAGAAAAACATGACCAAAGACTTCCCGGCAGGTCACCCAAGCCAGTACTATTCTCACATGAGCACGCTTAACCGTACGGGCGATTAACCGTTAGACCACAAAACGCGTTTTTAAGACGATTTGAGTTTTCAACTTATACGAAAAAGTCAACATATTTTTTTCCCTCCTCCATTGACCAAAAATCATCCCTTGATGTTATAAGTCATTTCGTGATTTTTAGGCTTACGGTTTGATGTCTAAAAGACATTTAATACCAACCGACACTAGACTGAGCCCAGTCTAGATATTATAAGTCATTTTAAATCATTTTTATCACATTAGAAAAGTAACATTTTACTTTTCTCAATTTTACGCAATATTCGTACGTTTTACGTATTACGCGTTTTAGACCCGTGTTTCCAGTTTTTAGCAGGGTTTTACCACCCAAATGGAACCTACCACTCATTTTATATTTTATTATGGAACATATGGACATGTTTAACAATACTTTCAAGTTCCATAATTTTACGACGCCCGGTTTTACGTTTTGAGGCTTAATCATTTACGATTGGCATTTCCCGGAGTCAAAACTAACTAAGTATCTTGGATAATATCATCAAAAGTCCACACCTTGTTCTCCAAGATATGCAAACCGACCTTGGGGGGGGAGTCATCACTATGTGGCTTAATCTTGTGCTTAAGCCTTAAGATGATCACATGTGTCAACACTTGCTCACCAAGTGTTGACTAGTCAAGGTTCTAACCTCCTCAAGACCTTATTTAAGCCTTCTCCTCCCACTCCTTGACCATATGAACGACCCACACACACAACACACTTCATTTTACTAATTTACTTCAAGTTCCATCCAAGAAATCAAGTGCAATATCCATACATAAACCCTAGTTTAGTTTTGATTCATCAAAACTACTTCAAATCTTTAGAACTTTGGTGATTTCTCTTGAGTTTAAATCCACTCAATTAACCTCAACCTTCATCATCCATCTTTTAAGATTACAAGGGTAGAAAGATTGCATGAAAGTGATAAAGGGTTGAAGCAAGTCTATCAAAGTCCTATCCTTACATGTTAACTTCCTTTCATCTTTGAAAGCCAAAAGTTGTAAGCCAAACCCTAACATGATTCTTGTTAAATAATTATATTTATGTTATTTACATATTATTTGTGCTATATTATGTCTTGTATTCATGTCCATGATGTATAAAAGTGAGTAAAACAAGTTATTGTACATGATTGATAAGACAAGTTACTATAACAAGCAAACTAGTGACTTTCTTGGTAAGATCTGATCAAAATGGTAAAAATATGATGTTGGATCAT
Source organism: Artemisia argyi (assembly GCA_030686995.1). Taxonomy (NCBI): domain Eukaryota; kingdom Viridiplantae; phylum Streptophyta; class Magnoliopsida; order Asterales; family Asteraceae; genus Artemisia; species Artemisia argyi. Next base: position 102,829,663 of record CM060704.1, on the reverse strand, counting down.
TACATATTACAGTAGAGGACTTAACAAGGAAACCATAGCAATTTGAACCACCTAAAACGAGTATACGAGTCAAAAGTTACGCCCATTTGAAGTTACCAAAACTTTGCGGCAAACTGCCAAATACCATTCTGATCAAATTTGGGTTTTGAAAGTCCCACTTCTGGTCCGATTCATCAAAAAGTTAAAACACGAAAGTTGTCCGGAACGACGTTTTCGTTCAGAAATAAAGAAGCTCGAGCCCTGAAAACGCATTTTGAGTGATAAATTCTTCAAAATCTTAACAGCCCATTTTTAGACCAAATTCATTACATATAAGTTATGGTTTATGAAGACCAAAGGGGTCTTATGACCTAGAATCAAGACCACAACCATGGCTAGAGCCAAGGTTGAGTCTCAAGACCATGGAACAATGACCAAAGGTCATGGCAAGGCCATGACGAAATGACCAAGTAAACTTACAAAGGCAAATACATGAACTAGAGAAGTTGGCGATAACTTGAACATACAATTTGGATCTACTTCATCTAAAGGAACCATGAGATATTACAAAGAGGAAATGACCATACAAGACTTATGAAACTACCCCTAATAACAATCTTCATGTACAAATAAACTTTCCTAAGTTTATTCAAGTATCGGACATGTAACTTTTCGGATCAAAACTTATATCTATATATTTCATCAACTACTACAATAGTAGGGAGCCTCATGTGAGGAGTTCATTATGTAAGCCGTCGAGTTGAGTTGTGGATTTACGAGTTAAAGTGTCTTGGCTCCTCGAACGCTTACTAACATGACTTATGAATTATGTCGGCCCGAACGGTAGTAAACGATATACAAAACATACATGTTTCATGAATCATTACTTTCAAAGACTTACAATATACATCATACCACATCATGGACTAAATGCAAGATATATATATATAGGCACTACTTCATATTCTTTACTCCAATCCTAAGTCGCGACATTCTATTATAGGTTGCTCATAGAACCTTCACGATTCAACCGTTACATTCATTACTTGCTATCTTACTTAAGGTGAGTTCATAGCCCCACTTTACATTACTTCAATGTTTTACAAACCCTTGGGGGGAATACATGCTATTTTTAACCGAGCACAATGTTTTTAAATTGTATGCTTGCCTGATTGTTTTATTATCACTAAGTACCAACCTTGCTAAACCGAGATCCCTTATTATGAACCATTTAATCACTAGCAATAGTGAGCGCAAATATTGTGAATAGGCCTATTGGGATTGAAGAATCCCATTTGTATTGACTAAGTTCAAACAAATGCATTAATATTTGAGATTTAGGTATGTTAGCAAAGTACCTACCGGGATAAATCTGCCGATCGATATTGGTACACGTTAACGTTATGGTGTCATAAGCTTAGTGTATAATACATTTTATGGGCGTATAACAACATAGCCTACCTATTTTGCTTTCCAAACATTGGTGTGAGCCTATAACTCACACTACCAACATATTGTGTTCAAACATTAAACAAACTCTATGAATATCACTCAACCTTTGTGTTGACCTCTCAAGCATGTATTTCAGGTTCATGACGATCAAGGATGGCACGGAAGGACACGGATACTCAAGAGGGCTATAAATTTTATTATCATTCAAAACTCATTTATTATACATTGTAAACATGGAACCAATTGGGACCTCATTTTGAAATCTCTGATATTTATATAATTTGAATGATACATCTTTTAAAACGACTCAATTGGAGTTCGTTTTCTATTATTGTGACTATTGTGCCGTCAAGTAACACCCAGTTCGAATTCCGTTGCAACCATGAATTGGGGGTGTTACACATGCAAATTATACCAATGAACTTAAAAGAAACGCGTACCTTTTAGTCTTCAATGGAATATCTTCAAGCACTTCAAGTGAACATGTTGACTTATAGAAGTCATTTGTAGATGATATTCAATCTTCTTACAAGATTGACAACTTAGAAGGGGGGGTTGAATAGTTTTACGTCTTTTAAATTTTATTGTGAAAACTTAGTTTAGTTTTAAAACCTTGTTTACTTTTAAAACTTTTGATTCGATCTTATGTGAACTCAAATCTTGAACAATATGAACAACTATATCTAAGTATGAACAATAATAATAATGTAAGCTAAGTATGTGAAATCAACACATGCATAATATGAGCAACTATATATATATATATATATATATATATATATATATATATATATATATATATATATATATATATATATATACGTCTATGTCTACGAAAGTAATAACAATATAAGTAAGATAATAAGTAAGAGATGGAAAGATCAAACCGCGAGACAAAGTATTTATAGTGGTTTGGCTACAAGGACACCTTCCTTGCCCTACTCCACTCCCCGAGTCACCTACTCGAGAGTTTTCTTCACTATGTCAACAAGCTCCCTTATGGCGGAGAAAACCTTACACACCAATATACACACCACACTTCGTCACAACTTATTCACACCTTCTACACAACTTCTTCACACCTAGTCACTACTTAATCACAACACTACTTCTTCACACCTATCTATCTTCAAAACTATCTACTTCACAACAATCTTTTTCACAACTATCTACTTCCCAACTTCTCTACTTCACAACTATCTACTACACAATCTCTTTATCTACACACCTCGCTAATCTATCTTTTATCAAATATTCACAACTAGTTACACAAAGAAAGAGATATAATGGATGATGCTCTAACAACTTGGATGTGGAGGTCACAACAAGTTGTAATACTTCTTCTCTTGAAGGATTGAAGTATTCTTCTCTTGCACTTGAAAGGCACTTTGAAACAAAGATTTATGTATGTATGATCAAAGGATTTAGAGAATAGAGATGGAGATCTAGAACAGAAAGTTTTGGAGTGCAAAAGGTGAGAAAAATCTGTGGAATGAACCAGTATTTATAAGGGAAAAAAATACTATTTGGGAGCGTGGGTGGTACCCTTAATTAGGGGCCGGTCCCCTTAATTATTAAGGGGGGCCACCCATACAATTAAGGGTCCGCCCTCCTAAAACAGCCAGAAAATTTATCTTTTTCTGGGGAAAGTTTATCTACTGAAATTTTAACTGTTTTTGGTTAAAAATTTAAATTCATATATTTGTAATGATTTAAACATATTCTTTTATTTCCAAAAATGATTTTATAAAAGATATAAAATGTTTTGTGACATTTTATAAAAAGTCTAGTGTTTAAGAAAAATGTTCCTTTGATCATAGAATGCAATAAACACTTTGTTTATTCATACCTTAAATGATTTGGATGTAAAGTGAATATTTATTACTAAATACTTGTTTACGTCATAATTTTTTTGGCTCAATGGATTTACGTTTTGTGATTATCAAAACATAGAGATATCGATAAATGTTAATAATGTTTTTAGGCATTATTTATATCAACATTCTAGTCCAAATTTCTTAAGCATTTCCTTAATATGTTTAGAATGGTTAAAAATATTCATCTTCTATTTGTTTTATTTATAATCCCAGGAAGAAGTTTAGTTCATCCATCATACTCATTTCAAACTCATCATGCATGATTTTAGCAAATTCATCACACATTTCTCAACAAGTCGATCCAAATATAATATCATCGACATATATTTGAACAATGATGAGATTTGGGCTTCTTCTTTTAGTGAAAAGAGTGTTATCTACCATTCCCATGGAATAATAATGTTTAGCAAGAAAAGCTTTTAATTGATCATACCAAGCCTTAGGAGCTTGTTTGAGTCCATATAAAGCATTATTGAGTTTATAAACATAATCAGGTTTTGCGAAGTCAATGAATCCCGGAGGTTGTGCCACATAAACCTCCTCATCGATAAAACTGTTAAGGAATGCACTTTTCACATCCATTTGAAATAACTTAAAGTCTAGGGCACATGCATAGGCAAGGAGTATTCTTATAGATTCTAATCTAGCTACGGGGGCATAAGTTTCGTCATAATAAATTCCTTCTTATTGATTATAACCTTGGGCAACTAACCTAGCTTTGTTCCTAGTTACAATTCCATTTTTCATCTAATTTATTTCTATATACCCACTTAGTTCCTATGATAGTCATATTCATGGGATTTGGGACTAGTTCCCAAACATCATTTGTCTTAAATTGATTTAGTTTTTCTTGCATAGCTATAACCCAACTTTCATCTTTTAAGGCTTCATTTATATTTTTAGGTTCTATTGTTGAGAGAAAACAAAAAAAGTTATTTTTATCTTGAGCTTGTAACCTAAGGGTTCTTTGATTTAAGCTTCTAATTATATTATCTAATGGATGTGTTTTAGATTCCTTAATATTTACAATTTCATTATCATCTAGTGTTAAATTTTCATTATCATTACCTAAGGGTCTAGTTTTACTAACCTCAATAGCTTCTTCCTCAATTAAGTCATCATCCTCTAATGGTAATGTTTTAGGTGGTGGAGGAGTTTTATCAAAGGTTACATTTAAGAACTCTTTTACTTTCATGGTTTGTTTGTATGCTTTACTATTTTGCGAATATCGTAGAAAAATTCCTTCGTACGATTTTGGCACAAACTTAGTATGATAATCCTTTGTATTAAGAACATAACATTTACCTCCGAATACCCTAAAGTAATTTAAATTAGGTTTTCTACCTCTTAATAACTCATATGGAGTTTTTCCTAAAATTCGCCTAATTGATACTCTATTAATTATATATGTTGATGTATCTACAGCATGACACCAAAATTTTTGTGGGATGGATTGTTCATTTAGCATTGTTCTACTCATTTCTTGTAAAGACCTATTTTTTCTTTCCACTACCCCATTTGATTGAGGAGTATGAGGAGCGGAGAAATTGTGAGATATTCCATTTATATCACAATATTTTCCAAATTGTACTTCATTATCAAATTCCCAACCGTGACCCATCCTAATGGACACTATAGAACATCCTAATCTATTTTGAATCATTTTACTAAATATTTCAAATTTTTCAAAGGCTTCAGTTTTATCACTTAAAAATCTAGTCCACGTGTATCGTGAATAATCGTCTACGATTACTAAGGTATAACGGTTTCCTGCATAGATCCGCACAGCGGATGAACCAAAGAGATCCATGTGTAATAGTTCTAGGCATCTATTAGTGGAGATTATATTATTAGCTTTGCAACTAGCATGTGCTTGTTGATATGTGGGGATCGCACCCTCGCAACAGGTTTTACCTCTCAAGAGATCTTGAGAAGCTTACAACCCCCACCAGGCAGTGTATCTGATCGTTGTAGTATAGTATAGTGACAAGTACCGGGGAATTGATCGTTCAACTCAGGAATAGTGTCGCTAGGATTAGAAAGCCTAATAAACTAGGTCTAGAGGTGAGGGATGATTCTTTTTGTATTTTTATGTTTTATAAAAGCAAGTAAAAATCTCAGGTTTTGGAAGAGTGGGCGGAATTAGTTGCAAGCTAACTAACCCAATTAACTACAAATGCAATCAAAATAAAATAAAAGAAATGAAAATACAACTAATATACTAATGTGGTGAAAAGAATGATGAGGAAAGTTGTGTTTACTTAGATTCATTACTCCCTAGATATCTTTTACAGGTTGATAGCTTGTTACAATTGCATGGATGACGGGTCATATTCCTTAATACTGGTCGTAGGGTCATGTACAATATTCCCTAACTCTATAGGATCCTACTTCACTCCTATGTCGAGCCGTTAGAAGCTCCTAACATGGGATCATTAGAATTCTCCTACGCATTAAATACAACCAAAAATCGTAGTACACCTCCGATCATGTTTCTTAAGACGTTCAAGCAAGTTACCAATGGAAGTCTGCCAGTTTTCTTAAGCTTAACATCGAATACAATCATCTGTAACAATTATAAACAAACAATCAACCCATAATCAACATCTAGGTTTCACTACATCTAAGCAAACACAACGAAAATCTAGCCTAGCATGTTAAATAGAAGACAAGCGTAAGATATAATCAAACAACACATAGACATATTGAATGATTTGAAGGAATACTTATCTTTAATTGAACATGAAAGATTTAAGGGGTTGAAACCCTTAAAAAGCTGATAAAATTCGGACTAGGGTTTATTCCCTCAAAGTTGCACCCTAATGAATGAAATTTGGAAAACTGTATATAGATTACACATCGTGACGGTGTCATGTGTTATGTTGTGATGCCGACAACTCGCCGCCATAATAAAATCGTATTGCCTAGATCTACTTGTGACGTCGTCATGTGTAAAAATGCTCTGGGCCGTCACAAAGGTTTGGACCCTAACGGCCTTGGGTGACGCCGTCAACTCCTATGCTTAAAAACTCTCTGGATCGTCACGTGTATTTTATACATCCACCACTTTTGTAACTCTTGACGCCGTCATGTGGAGAGTCTTGACGTCGTCAGGTACTGTTCCAGCAAGAAAAATTGAGACTTTGCCATTTTCAACACTTTTATGCTCCAAAAACGTCCAAAATGCTTCCTTTTCTAGATTTCTCTCCAAAAGTACCTAAAATGACAAAAGGAACGATTTAGGGCAATATTTGATCAAATAATCACGAATTTGGGCTTAAATGACCCCTTAAAAGCGGTACACTTTTCGCCTCATCAAATACCCTTACACTTGAAATTTGTTTGTCCTCAAGCAAATGCGCTTTTATTCTAATCAAAATACAAGTTAGGGGTCATTTAACACTAATATAAAAGTAATTACAACAAATAATCGCTCCACTAAAACCAAAGACAAGCACGGAGGTCATACACTAGCACCTCACAAATAGTGTTTAGATACTCACATCTCTTGGGTGTAATAAAGTGTATATCACAATATGGAAATGGAAAACATCTCTCACTACCTGTCATAGCAAAATAGATTACCATAGGCTTGGGAAAGGATCAAACCTCCACCACTTGGCGTAAGCACCTAGGATAAACTATCAAAGAGGTCTTTTAAAGGGTTATAACGTTAGGTGTAGGGATATGAAAAACACGGTTTTGTTGGATAAAGGCAATATTTACTGGTGGCGAGTTAATCATCTTGGTTAATTACATGTACAATATGGCGTTGCTAAGCCAAGACTAGACTCGACTTAAGGTAATAAATAACAAAAACATAAAACAAACACAGAATGAAACGGGGATGGTAGTCCGCATGTTTTTTACTATTTCTTTTTTTTTCTATATTTTTTTTCCTTTTTCTTGATTTTTCGATTTTTCAATTTTTTTTCTTTTTTTTTTTTTTTTTTTTTTTTTTTTTTTTTTTTTTTTTGCATACACTCTTACCCTACCATCCAAAATAATACATCATAGGGAATGTACATTCCCCTTACACTTGAATTTTTACATACTTTACAATAAACTACTTTAATGACTCGAATCAAGATAATCAAAACACTTGGAGTACTTTTTAAGATTAATGCACATATGGGGGTAATATATGATGTTCTTCCCCATTACTCCATAACACAAGTACTTTACCCATGAGTCTCAATCGTCCCAAAACAATATGTACAAGATATGACTCGACGTAGCAACCATGTAATCAATTAGATAATTAACTAAGGGTTTAAACAAATAACAATAATGCACTAAAGATGAGTGCATACAAGGAAGGCTAAGGCGATTTGGTTGCACATTTGGGTGGGTTGTAACAAATTCTTCCTTTAAGTAAAATGCTTAAAGTTATAAACAAAAGGATAGGCTCGGAGGGGTGTACTAGGGGTTTCGTGTACTAAAAATGAGTACAACGCTAAGGTGTGGGAAAATTAGTTGACTTTACTAGTCAAGTAATATGACTTAAATGGTCAAGTAATTATGATACGGGTTTAAACACAAGGGTGATCCTAATGTCTCTTATCATGTAGTAAATCCTATTACACAAATGTAGTCTCACTAGCGGTCTCGGGATGCATCACTAACGCAAGTTCTAGAATCTAAATGCTACAGGTACACTCATAAGCACTAATAATGAATGCTTTTCCTATCAAATCTAAAGGCGAACCTCACATATTTGGGTGGAAAATTTTTTTGAATAGTATGGTTTTGTGTTATTCATATAACTCCTATCCATGAGACGCTTGCTAAGGCTAAAGTTTCACTCCTAAATGTTGTAAAAAAATTTAATTTTGGCACTAAAATTACACTAACAAGTATTTCTCTTAGTTTTATTACACACCTACCATCAAACAAACAAACTCAAGTGTAATTGTATCCTATAAGGTATCATCATTTACCCTCCCCTTACACTTAGGATGAACATTGTCCCCAATATTCAATTAAAGGATGTAAAAGTAAAATATGTAAAAGAATGAAAACAAATACTCCCCTGATTCGTTCGGTGTGGATAGTGTGGCAACAAGGTTAGATCTTCCACCAAGAAAATGAACATTCAAAGCTTCCCTTCCAGAAATATAAATCATCTTCTTGTCATATATAACCTGTTAAACCTGAGAAAACAATCAAGGCAACCTCGCGTAAAATCGGCGGCCATCTATATATACTAACAAATCCTAGAAAAATAGCATATATATATATATATATATATATATATATATATATATATATATATATATATATATATATATATATATATATACTAGATTTCAAGGCCCGCCCGATGGGCGGGCATGACTTATAATTATCGTTGATATATGTTACTATAGCAAAAGAAGGCGGGTAAAAAAATGGTTAGAAAAGTGGCCAATGAATAAATTAACGGTTAATGAATTTTAAATATCGTTGGAAAAAGTAACTTAATAAAAATAAAATATAAACATACAAAATTATTTATTTAATAAATTAAGACTATAAAGTTTATTCAAGTGTTCTACAGTTCAATTACATTTATAGTATCAAAGTATTTTTTTTTAAAGAAATATATTTACATTGTGTGAGTGCTATTTATGTACGAATATTATTTTATAAAGATACTGTTTTTTTGGTATTTTAATTATTTGTTCATTTGTTATTTAAGATATATATATATATATATATATATATATATATATATATATATATATATTAATCCAAACACCCGTGCAAACCATCCAAACTTGAGATTTAAAACACATAAGCTATAAATCGTATTGTGCTTAAAGATGATACCATATAAGCATTGTTTATTAATGCTAAAAGTGACTAACCTGTCGACTATATAAGCATCGTTTGTTGAAAACAACTTCCTCGTCATTTTAGTTAGTAAAGCAATTGTAGTCTTATGTTATTGTTTGTTATTTATTCGAAGCATTTGGAGAGGTCCCTTGCTAGTATCGTTAAAAAAATGAGTTAATGAAAAATAAGAGATAAACATACAAAATTATTTATTGAATGCATTAGAGCAAAAAAATAAATAAATAAACATTTATTGTATATGAGAGAAAAAAAAGTTACAAAGTCGTAGGCAAGAATAAAGTGTATAACCAAAATACTAAATAAACTAAAATGTGAAATAAAGTTTATTTGTATAGAACATTTATTGTTGATTTTGCGTAATTATATCCTTATCACAACAAAAATTCTTCAATCCCATTATGCTCTTGACTCTTGAAAGAGCTACATATAGCTGTCTATGTGAGAAAACTAACCTATGTAGAAACAACCCAACTTTCGACAAAGTTTGGCCTTGAGTTTTATTATTTATCATTGCTATCATTGCAAAACAAACTGAGACAAGGAATTGCCTATGGTTGAGTTTAAGCGACATCTTATTGTCCGATAGGATAAAACATGAAAAGAACAAAAAGAAAATTGAAGCAATGAATATAAACTCATAAAATTATATGAACCGTTAAATGGTTACTTAGTAGTAATTATCAGTTTAAGAAATGAATTAAAAGGTTATGGTTTTTGTTAGTCCTACTTTGACGCATTTGGAATAAAAATAGAAACCAACACTCTTGAGTTGAACGATACAAAATGATGGTGCTTGCACATAATATTACCACTTCGTCTCACACCTTTTTCCAGTCGAGCAGGTCATCATTATTGATTGGATCATCATTATCATATATACCGAAGCACAACAAAACTGTACATTAGCTTGGAGATGTTTTGGTGGTGAAGTATGAGGTGTGAATATCTTCTTTATAATAAGAATTATTTAGTAATTACCACCACAAGAATCGATGTGAAACTATAAAGCAAAACCAAATTTGTTGGAATGCCTTTGCTGGTGCAAAATCTATTAAGCAAAATTGTCGTAAACATAAATACCATTTTGCTGGTGCCGAATCTCGCGTGACGATTGGTGGTATTGTCGTATGCATTAATGCATACAATTTGTTGTTGATGCAGAAATTTCCAGTTCTGACATACTTGCATTCACAAAAACGTTGAGAAATTAATGATAATGCAGTCTAGAAATGGTATGACAGAGAATGGTAAGATTGGTTACTCACGTCTGCTTGCCCTCGTAGTTGTACATCGTGTCTCGTTATTACCAGCTGAATGTACACTTAGGGAATCATTTGACTCTGAAAATATGCAAATATAGAACCATTAATGGTTATGCAAACAAAGCATTCCAAAAGTAATACTTTCACAAAATATTATAAAGCTTGTGTGAGTACCGTTGGAACATTGTCTTGTGATTGTAATGGCACCTTCATCTGGGAATTGACCATTGGAAACAAAAGATGCAATATCCCTCCGTATGGTTCTGGTATCAAAATCCAGTACTTCGGGTATGCAACCTTCATACAATGTACAAATGTCATTGACAAAGTAATGAACCGGCTTTCAAATAAAGTGGTAGAAGAACATTGGCAGTAACTATATCTGCAAACCATGAATCACATTGATGGTAGCCAAAAAAATTCTTAAATACACTGATATAATAACTACGGCTATGAACATATGTGCAATTTGATTGTGGACAACCTTCAGGACTGACCTGACCAAAGGAAAGAGTGACTGAAATGGCAAGACAATTACCTTATAATGAGAAAGGATATCGTATATTTTGTTCCATAACCGTGGTAGTGACAGGGTAACAGCACAGGCTGGAACCTTGTGTGTGCAAGCTTATACGATGGGCATCTAATTCTTTATTCAAATCGGTGAGTTCAACTCCCCCTGATTTCACCACGCGAATGACCACCGGTATATGCCAGAATCAGGTGACATTAAGGTAAAAGCAAAAAAGATAATGAAATTAAGATTTTGGCAAAACAATTAGGGGCAAAAATTCTTAAACAACCCATTCAATCACAAAGAAAGTGTGTCAGATTAAATAAGGCAAAAAAACTAAAACAAAATTATGCACATAGAAGGCAAGAGAAGGAATACAAAAATGAGGCCATTAAAAATCGTATGCATAGTTAAAAATAATGGTAATTCAAGTGTTTCCATTAGGTGCAATAGATAATTAGGTTCAGGTCTGCGATTGAAAGAAGGGTGTCAGAAACATTTGGATCTCGCAGTTTCTAATATAGAACTAATGAGGTTTTCACATTCCAAACATAACCTATACCCGATTCTGAAAACAGTACAAATAAATTATCTTCGTCGCCATTCTTGCATTCAAGGGCTAAAGGAGGGTGTGTCATTGATAAATTAGGTCCAGTAGTTACTGTTTCGCTGCTTGATTCATTTTTCTACACTTGAAGATTTTTGTCACCAGCCCCGATTGTGATAATTATGTTTTTATCATCCAACATAGAGATATGCTGCACGGGACCCTGAAAAACGAACCAAAAACAAATTTGTATTGGCAAAGTATTTGATTTAAAGGGGCGTTTGGTTGTGCATTTTTAAGGACTATTGTATCTTGAAGTCATAATAATAGCTATGAGTGTTTGTGTTAAAAAAAAAAAAAAAAAAAAAAAAAAAAAAAAAAAAAAAAAAAAAGAGAAAAAAAACTGATTTTTGAAATACAACAGATAATCTAACAGTCACTATAATAATTTCGGAAGTTGGTAACTTACGGCATCTATAGAAAAGTTCGGTGGTTCTTCCCCATCTTATAAACTCAATACTCTGACCTTGGAGTTAATGTGGCTAATATTTTATCGTCTACCATACAATAAAGCACACATTAAAGAGTATAATAGAAGGTAAATATATGATTCATGAAGTCGTGATGTTTTCAGGGCTCACCAGAAAAATATACTGATGAAAAAAATTAATTTCTTGAAATTTTAAATTCTTTTTGAAGTTTTCCACTTTCAGAGTTCAATTCGCACTTAAATATGCAATCCCGAACACCCTCTTAACCAGCTTTTTAGAATTTGACCCATTATAGCTCTCTTAACGCCCTACTTGCCTACATGTACACATCAATAATTATAAAAATACTGGTAATGTATAATATATTAGGACAACAGATATTTTAAGATACATCTCGATACAATATTGACATACCAAATAGACGAACTTAAAAAGTAACTTTTTTCATAGAGGTGGCATTTTCGACCCATTTATGTTGTTTAATGCAAATTGTGTTGTGTTTTTATCTCTAACGGGACACATCATATAAAGATTAGCTAAAAGGGACACATAGATTTTAAGCTGCTTATGAATTACTAATGCACATACCCTTGCGACGTAAAAATTTTTTCATTCAAAATCAAGATTATTCTTGTGCTAAAATTGTTTTTTTTTTTCTAATCATATCTAACTCAATATTTATTTAAAAAAAAAAAACTTAAAGTGGGTAAACTTGTTTGTGTGTCAACCCAATCCAACGCGGTTTGACACATATTATAAATTGACGCATTTGACCTGCCTAACTTGAAGTCTCTAGTTTTCACCAAGAAAGGACCTTTACCATGATTCAACACCTTCCTCATTGGCCTGCAAATTCAGGGAAAAAAAGGTCAAATCTTGTGATTCCATTCTTTCTTTTGCATAGTATTTTACATACATCTTCTTGTTTAATATCTTATACTATAATAGAAAGTCCATAGTCGCTCAGCTTCGCCATCCCATAATCATTCAACAAAATGTTATTTGCTTTCAAGCGGTTGTTAAAGAAACCAGGAATGATTCCCGGGTGAAGAAAATGCATAGCTTTTGCCACACCAGTTAATACTCTCAATCTGTCTTCCCATGTAAGAATATTTGCCGGGTTATTTCGTGCATAAAATAATTAAACTTCAATTAACCACTTCAAAGTAAAAAAAAAATCTAAGTTATGCTCATTGTTCTTTTGGGGTACCAAATACTTACCCGCAAGAACTGAACGATAATTCCCATAATGAACATATTCGTACACAAGATATATAACAAATAAAGAAGATTTACCTTATAGAGAAAATGCGTCAGAGATTGTTTGGTTCCTGGAATGTGTATCATTAAGTTTGAGGAAGGTATCCAATTTGAACCCAACAGTAGCGCTTAAAACCAAAACCAAGTTATTTTATTTTTTACAATTTCAAATGGTGAAGAGGTCAACAAACTTTTAAAGTATTTCCTTCCTAGCTTCTACTATCCCATTCCTAGCTTAGATCAATGCCCCAAGATCCTGATATATATTAGTCATGAAACTACATAACGTAAGAAAGGAAAACATCACCCATTTTGACTCCTTGCCCGACCCAGCCTGATTTGATACCTCAAACACTTAATGCCGAAACAAAACCTACCCAATGTGAAAGGAACGATATATACACAACATTTTAAAAAGTTCTAAAGATACATTTAATATTAAAAATATATAATCAATCAATAATTAGTGGTGGATTTTATAATGTTTGTCAATGGGTGAGATGTTGATACGCAAAAGGTACATCAAGAATAGCTTTAAGAAACTTCTCAGTATCACGTATCACCAAGCTAGGAAGGTGAATCATCTTTATGTTCTCATTACTCTCATATCATAAGATAAGCAAATTTACACATAAAGAACCAAGAAAACACATAGTTATAAAGCATATCGAATAGTATTCTTACTTGAAGGAGCTTGATTTGAAATGATCCCACACCATATCGCGATCAAAAACTATCATACTTTGTCTCAATGAAGCGGCTTTAACTTCAGTTTCATTATTTCCTCTACCTCTTAACATATGTTTCGAACTCAATGATTGTATCTATAGATCGCAGAGCGAGTATTTACTATAAATATTCATCTAAGGCTCCTCTAATTTTGCAAACATATCATTTTTCTGCAGTAAAAACTTATAATCTATCAATATCAGCATGAACTCTTAAATATGTTATCTACAAGATTTTAGAACCTGACTAAATATCTTTCAAATATAACGAAGAATGACCCATTACTCAGGCAACCAATAGAAGATATTGCCTAGGGTGCAGCTGAGATACTATTAACAGTATTCTCCACTGTTCCAGGCATGAAACAAATCAAAAATTGCTAATTAAAACTAATCAAGAATGAAATTTCTATAGCTACCTTGAGGCTGGAAGCTTTATCTGCATACATTTCTTTGGTTGAGCCATCATGAGATCAGGCTATGATTCAAATGGACCAAAAGGGTTAGACTCGTGTAGAACCACGACTCCTCTTTGAGGACCAACAACAAACTGGTCATTTGTTTCAAAAGAGTTTGGTACTGGAGCCCAATATACGTGTTGCTGGGCAGCTGTGTAAGCTCCTTTATCATACAAACTGTTGAGCATGAGGGATTCCAATCCACCACCCTGACAACATAATTAGATTGTTGAATAAATTATATATTGCCTGCTAATAAAGATAGCCTTCTCTCTTTTAATACAAACCCATTATGGTCCGTTATGCAACCCACCCATTTTTCCACGCGTGTTTGCTCCTATATTGTACTAACCATATCTTATAAAAAAACATTCATAATATATTTAATGATATAAATATGTGAAATAGTTTTACCAGTTACCTCTCCTAAAAAGAAGAAATATAGTTGCTGGGGTGGATAGTTACGCAAGTTCGCATCCGGTTAGATCAATATGTTTTGCTTGACTACCAATGAATCCATTTGAAGTCCCATCTACACAAATTAAAAAGTTATAAATACGCATTATCTGATGTTATAATCAGATCACAGAATCCGGTACAGGGTCAATGGCAGACATATCTTCATGCAAAATCCATTTTCTCTAATAAAGAAAGCAACTAAATATGCAGAACCAAATCCTTATATTTGCAGCTGCTTAGACCTCTTAATGGATGGTATTGCAGGGACATGTACTACCATTTCCAAACAGCCCAATCATAGAACCTAACAACATAAATAACATTGGCAGCAAAAAGAGTCAATATTTGAACTTTGACAAGCTTAGTGAAGACACATTAATTAATCCAATGCCCGATCCTCAAACAGGCAGTATGTGGATTCCAGAGATTCATCATAGATAAAAGCAAAAACCTTAGATCAGTTTCATGATGATCCAAATTGACTTATGAGGGGTCATTATCATGGGCTAATCGTCAATATAAAAGACCTTCGCTTTATTTGGAATCACCTTGTAGCATCCCATTGAAACTGTGACAAATTACAATTTTGATACTGGAATTAAAATTAAGTGTATTTGATATGAGAATTAAAAGTGTTGTCAATGTGATTTAAATCTGGAGAGCGCTGAGCACGGGGGAAGTTATTCCGATACCTTTGTGAGTTAGTGCTTGGAAACTGAGTTGTTGTTCATGCTTAATCCAACAAATCATCGGGCTAAACGAAGTTATTTCTTCCTTTTTTGGAATTTCATAACAATCTCATATTTATGTTATGCATTGCATACATGCTAAAGTTTGAGATGTAAAATATTTTAAAGTTAGGGTGCAAAAATACTCAATTTGACCCATTGCCCAACGACCCATTGTCACTATAATTCAGTAACAACGCTCGCCAGGCATGACTCCAGCAAAACTATCAGACTTCTTGAGTACATCATCAATTGGGATATATAAATACATTTGGGTGGTGTTTGTATTAGCTTGCTTTATGGGCTTATCGGCTTATTTAGAATTAGGAAAGCCAACAAACTCACTGTTTTTGAGCTTATTAGCTTATCCACTTAACCTTATATCTTATTTAAGCCATAAACTCAAATGGGTAAGAAAAAAAAGGATTATTGGCTAAATGAAACAGGCCAAATGATTTAAAAGACACCCAAACTCTATAAACCTTGCAGCGAGAAATGAGTTGAGGCCCAACTTCAATGATCCTTACTTAATTATCAGCGAGAAATTAGCGATAGACTCACCTCAACATTACCTATTTTGATCTAAGAATAAATTTACAACAATTGTGTAGATAGTTAGATCAAATTGCAATGAAACTGGTATATAATCGAGAGCTATATGTCGAGGTGATTAGAGAATGAGCCATTGTATAATTATGTTGTTTAATATATCATGTTTTGGATTATACCATCTTGATTAGAAAGAAAAAAATGTACCTGTAGAATGAAACTTTCGAGAGCGGAGTATGCAATCCTAATTTCCAATACAACAAGTTCGGCAAATAATCCATTAGCGTTTGAATTATCATCCCAAATAGCCAATAGTAAACCTAAAAATCCATTATTTTCAGCTTGTTAGATAATTAACATGAACTTGTAAATAAAAAGTGAGCCAAGTAAGCTTAATCCAAACACCTCCTGAAGTGATTATCTGATTATAATCTTTTCATTTAAGGTAATCAGTTTCTAAATAATGTCGATTGCTTTTATACACATATTATTATGGGAGAAACAGCTAGAAGAACATAAATGCATATCTCGCTCCTTTGAAGTCTTGCTTCATGAATGGCTTTCTAACATGCAAAGAGCTTAACTCAAAACAATGTTATAAGTGAAACGCAATTGGATAAAAAATATTTACTAAAGAAAGTGGATACTTTGTAAGCCATTGAGGCATCAATTACCTGCTATTAGTCAATAGAAGTCTGCTCTTTTCTATAGTCCATTGAAGTTTCTTCCTGAATCTGAATGCAACTAAACAAATGACGTGTATGAGTAATAACTTTTACCAATCAACACTATGATAAGTAACTATCTTTAGCAAATTGCACTATTGCAGGCAATCGTATTAGGAATTAGAATACCTAAGTTAACTTAAAATTCACATAAGCCGATAAAGTACCCCAGTTAAGAGTCGCATTTGATGCACATAATCTTTACCAGCAAAGAAAGGCTTTCGATTCGTTGCAATGATCTCATTTCTATAATTGTTTTAAAGTTAGCATTCTAATAATCACGATGTAGCCACCATGATACACTTGTTTTGGTATCTAAGCCATTCGAGAATATATATTATAATGGCGCATGTGTTTCAACATCTCCAGTTGTTACAGTAAAAGTCAGCCATACTCCAGCAAAAATATTTCACCTGCATATATAACAAACTAAAATACCTGTTGCATAAAGTTCTGCCGCATTTGAAATCTCTCTGAATATTGTTTTGATCTAACTTCTTCACATGGCATCTCTTCCCTATTATTTCCAACAAATCGGTTTACTAAAAGATTTACATATTCAGAGATCATATATAATATTTTTCTGTATTATTTAAAGCACCCTTGAAAATATTAGGAACCCATGAATACATGTTTGGACATGCGGTATATATATACGCATGGGCTGATTTAATTCATCGACCTGGTCTAATTTTTGAGTAACTGAAACATAAAGAGGAGGAACAAAACAGCATAATGTGATGAAAATTTAAAAAAATAGACAATAATTATACAACAATTATGTCTTAGCTTTTCATTGGCTGCCTAATGGTGAAAACAGCAACCGGAGCGAAAGCAAAGTTCAGTCACGTATACTACAGATTTCAATTGAATCTGATGAGGGTTTTTTAGAAGACATATGGCAACAATGAATTGTGTGGCTTTTTTCGATTTAGGGTTTTTGGATATCCTGATACGTGATGATGTTGTGATGTTTTATTAAAATAATTTCCAACCTTATTCATTCATTCATTATTAATTATGAGTTGCATACAATATCATAAAAATTGAGATGCTCCACTGGTTGAAGCACTTGTGTATGGACGGTAAGGTCTGGGTTCGAATCTCGTAAAGGACTAAATTTTTGAATGTTTAAATTAATCCGAATTTTAGTTGATTAATAGTTGCTTAGGTGGACATAAATATTTTCGAAATTAATTATAAAAATATGAAATAAATTATAAAATTGCTTGCATGGCCAGAATATATGATGACATGGACACCAAAAATGTAAATAGTGATGACATGGAGGCCACTACTGATGACATGGCTGCTAATGACAATTACTGGGCAATGAGGTGGCGTTTTCTTGATTTATCTACGTGTAATGCCTCCTGTTATATATAATGTAGATATATATATATATATATATATATATATATATATATATATATATATATATATATATATATATATATATATATATATATATATATATATATATATATATATATATATATATATATGGGAAAATGTTAGCTACAATTAATTGTAGCTAGTTGGCTACAATTCCTTTGAAAAAACTTTTAATAATGTACAGTTCAGTCCCTGCGGTTAGACCCTGACACATATTTTCCCCCTGTCCCCACCTTTTTTTCAAAGGAAATGTAGCCAATTGGCTACATTGTGTTGTAGCTATGTTTTCCCATATATATATATATATATATATATATATATATATATATATATATATATATATATATATATATATATATATATATATATATATATATATATATATATATATATCTTAAATCGCTTTCTAGGAATGGAGTTTATAGAACTAAAGAATCAACAAAAACTTTAAGACTCCGTTAGAAAAACAAAACTCGCAAAATTTCCAGAATTTTACACGTGACGCCGTCAGGTTTTAATTCCTGACGCCGTCAGAAGTGACCTGCAGAAATCTTTACGTTAAGTTTCAGGAAAATTTCTGGAAAAACTTATGTCCTACTTCCTGGAAAATCCTGCAAAACATCATTATGACTCGATACAAGCATTTGACTCTAACAAACACTAATACACATGTTCATTTCTTATTGTGGCGAATCAAGATCGATTTCGTTCTTAGAAACAAATTTGGGGTTTCCCCTTACACTTAGCTTTTGCAAAATACCTTTATATGAAGTTAAGACGAAGTTAAACGACAAAATAAAGCATTTTCACAATTTAGTTTGAAACATGATCTACCAACAATAAAAATAAAGCATGCATACGGAAACAAATAACAATCAAACAATTAAAAATCACACAAAACATGGGTTGTCTCCCAAGAAGCGCTTTTCTTTATTTACGAGTCTTGTAGCTAGACTCAAGGTCATGGGCAATTACGTGACCTCATCATTGGTCTCATTCTCTAGGTCATCTCCAATCTTAGTTTTGTATTCCAGACCTAGTTGCAAACATTCCTTGTAGAAACCAAGTATTCTACTCATGACATAATCCACTCCTCTACGTCTATCCTCATCATTCCTATAATAAACTGCTTGCTTGTGTTCCTTTTCTATGTTTGATAGAAGGTGGTATTGTTCAACCTTATAAGGCATTTGGTAAGCAATCTCATCGTTCTCTTCCTTGAATCTAACTATCCCAAGGCACGGGTCATAACTCATCTTAGAGGCCTCAACAAACGGTTTTCCGAACACTACTTGACTTAGGCAACCATCTATTACCGGACGAATATCCTCTACAATCACAAAGTCGGTAACATAAGTGAAGTTTCCTACAAAGACATGTAATCCTTTCACTCTTCCTACAAAATTGCTCATCCAATTCGTGTTAGTCATCATCCTATATCCAAGTTGCTTCTTCATTACCCAATTATATTAGGTCCTAGTCATGATGTTTATAGGAGACCTAAGATCGATATAAGCTTTCCACACATGCATATGCCCAATGTTGCATGGTATGTTAATGTTAGAGGGATCACCTACTTTAATAAGGGGTGAACCAAGGATGTATGGTGTCTCGGGATCATCGAATAGATCCTTGTGAGTTGTGATATTCCCGTTCTTCCTTGGTGGGTAACTTATCAAATTATTCTTTTACGTTTTTTACTTCCTCTAACTTTTCTTCCTTAATATCCTCAACTTCCTTAATCTCATCCATAGTCCCGGTTTCTACTCCAACTTCATCCTTGTCACTCTCTTCTATATTCTTATCTATTGGCTTAATGGTGACAACGTTGACAAAGTGGACTTGTTTGGATGATGAGGGGTCCTTAATTTGGTTTCCGCTATTAGTGTCCCTAGTGTCCTTCCTAGGTGTAGTTAGCACTTGGTTGTTGAGGGCTTTCAACAAGTTGTCAATCTTATTGGTCATCTCCGTTTGTTGTTGATTGAATTCGGTTTCAAACTTAGCTATGCGAGCTTCTTGAGATGCCATAACCTTAGACATCAATCCTTCAAGATTATTGGTACTACCATAGTTATTGGAAGGATTGTTGTTAAAAGTACAGTTAGAGGGTGGACCGTTTGCTTGGTAACGATTAGGTGGATTAGAAGAGTTGTTTTGGGGCATGTTTTGGTTTTGTTTCCACCTAAGGTTCGGGTGATTTTTCAAAAAAGGGTTGTAGGAATCACCGTAAGGGTTTAGCTCGGGTTTGAAAGTGTACCACTTGTCTCCTGCTTCGTCGGTACGCGAGGATGCGTAATCACAAAAGCTTATCCGGGGAGTTCCACGCAATCACGAGTGTCATGGGGACCACTACATAATTCGCATGAAGAAGTGATTTTGTTCACTTGGCTTGAAGGCTTAGGAGCTTCATAAGATTTCATGAGAAACTTGACTTGGTCCTCAAGTTTCATGATCCTACGGTCGGGAGTGCTAGAATTGTTCGAAGGCAAGGATATTGCCTTGACCGTTTTGTTCAAATCACGGGGATCATTCCAACTTTCGTTGTCATAGAGAGCAAGATCTTCTATGAGTTCCCATGATTCTTCCGCACTTAGATCACGTAGCTTGCCATCGGCCGATTGGTCAATGGTTCACCTTGTGGAGAGATCGATATGGTCATAGAAGATTTAGACTTGGAGCCAAAGATCTATGCCATGATGAGGGACTTTTTGGAGTAAGTCCTTGAAATGAGTCCATGCTTCATATAGAGTTTCACCTTGACGTTGTTGGAACATCAAGATATCATTTCTAAGCTTGGTAGTTCTCCCTAGTGGGAAAAATTGAGCAAGGAATCGAGTGGTGAGATCATCCCATGAGGTGATGGATCCCGCGGGTAAACATTCAAGCCATTGACTAGCTTGATCACGTAGAGAGAATTGGAATAGATGTAATCGGGTCAACTCTCTAGTTACAACATCAAGGTCTATGGAATCTATGATTTTAAGGAAATCCTTGAGATGTTGATTAGGATCTTCGGAACGAAGTCCATGGAATGCACATCCACTTTGCACCAACCGGATGGTGTCGGATCGCAAGGGGGACACATTAGCTCCTTAAGTGAGCTCAATAGTGTTTCGATAGCCTTGGTGGCTAGGACGGGAATACTCTCCTAAAGTTCGGGGCCTAGGAGATGGGTTTGTGGGTGGTTTTGTTGTGGTGGGTTGATGGGTTCAAATATGTTACCACCTTCCATGATGTCGGATGGTAAAGGTTACGAACAAAGACACGAAGAAATAAGATAGACTAAAGAAAACTTAAAAAAAATCTTACTAGAAAGGAATCTAGCAAGCAGACCTAATAAAAAGAAATCCTAACCTAGACAATAACTATTTCCCAGGCTGCGGCGCCAAAATCTTGATACGTGGGGATCGCACCCTCGCAACAGGTTTTACCTCTCAAGAGATCTCGAGAAGCTTACAACCCCCACCAGGCAGTGTACCTGATCATTGTAGTATAGTATAGTGACAAGTACCGGGGGATTGATCGTTCAACTCAGGAATAGTGTCGCTAGGATTAGAAAGCCTAATAAACTAGGTCTAGAGGTGAGGAATGATTCTTTTTGTATTTTTATGTTTTATAAAAGCAAGTAAAAATCTCGGGTTTTGGAAGAGTGGGCGGAATTAGTTGCTAGCCAACTAACCCAATTAACTACAAATGCTATCAAAATAAAATAAAAGAAATGAAAATACAACTAATATACTAATGTGGTGAAAACAATGATGAGGAAAGTTGTGTTTACTTAGATTCATTACTCCCTAGATATCTTTTACAGGTTGATAGCTTGTTACAATTGCATGGATAACGGGTCATATTCCTTAATACTGGTCGCAGGGCCGTGTACAATATTCCCCTAACTCTATAGGATCCTACTTCACTCCTATGTCGAGCCGTTAGAAGCTCCTAACATGGGATCATTAGAATTCTCCTACGCATTGAATACAACCAAAAATCGTAGTACACCTCCGATCATGTTTCTTAAGACGTTCAAGCAAGTTACCAATGGAAGTCTGCCAGTTTTCTTAAGCCTAACATCGAATACAATCATCCGTAACAATTATAAACAAACAATCAACCCATAATCAACATCTAGGTTTCACTACATCTAAGCAAACACAATGAAAATCTAGCCTAGCATGTTAAATAGAAGACAAGCGTAAGATATAATCAAACAACATATAGACATATTGAATGATTTGAAAGAATACTTATCTTTAATTAAACGTGAAAGATTCAAGGGGTTGAAACCCTTGAAAAGCTGATAAAATTCGGACTAGGGTTTATTCCCTCAAAGTTGCACCCTAATGAATGAAATTTGGAAAACTGTATATAGATTACACATCGTGACGGTGTCATGTGTTATGTTGTGATGCCGACAACTCGCCGCCATAATAAAATCGTATTGCCTAGATCTACTTGTGACGTCGTCATGTGTAAAAATGCTCTGGGCCGTCACAAAGGTTTGGACCCTAACGGCCTTGGGTGACGCCGTCAACTCCTATGCTTAAAAACTCTCTGGATCGTCACGTGTATTTTATACATCCACCACTTTTGTAACTCTTGACGCCGTCATGTGGAGAGTCTTGACGTCGTCAGGTACTGTTCCAGCAAGAAAAATTGAGACTTTGCCATTTTCAACACTTTTATGCTCCAAAAACGTCCAAAATGCTTCCTTTTCTAGATTTCTCTCCAAAAGTACCTAAAATGACAAAAGGAACGATTTAGGGCAATATTTGATCAAACAAACAATCAACCCATAATCAACATCTAGGTTTCACTACATCTAAGCAAACACAACGAAAATCTAGCCTAGCATGTTAAATAGAAGACAAGCGTAAGATATAATCAAACAACACATAGACATATTGAATGATTTGAAGGAATACTTATCTTTAATTGAACATGAAAGATTCAAGGGGTTGAAACCCTTAAAAAGCTGATAAAATTCGGACTAGGGTTTATTCCCTCAAAGTTGCACCCTAATGAATGAAATTTGGAAAACTGTATATAGATTACACATCGTGACGGTGTCATGTGTTAGGTTGTGATGCCATCAACTCGCCGACATAATAAAATCATATTGCCTAGATCTACTTGTGACACTGTCATGTGTAAAAATGCTCTGGGCCGTCACTAAGGTTTGGACCCTGACGGCCTTGGGTGACGCCGTCAACTCCTATGCTTAAAAACTCTCAGGATCGTCATGTGTATTTTCCACATCCACCTCTTTTGTAACTCTTGACGCCGTCATGTAGAGAGTCTTGACGCCGTCAGGTACTGTTCCAGCAAGAAAAATTGAAACTTTGCCGTTTTCCTCACTTTTATGCTCCAAAAACATCCAAAATGCTTCCTTTTCCAGATTTCTCTCCAAAAGTATCTAAAATGACAAAAGGAACGATTTAGGGCAATATTTGATCAAATAATCACGAATTCGGGCTTAAATGACTCCTTAAAAGCGGTACACTTTTTGCCTCATCACTTGTTTCCATATTTTACAATCATCACAAAATTGTTGATCATATCTTAGATTAGGAAAATTTCTAACTAGTTCCTTATAGGCTAGAGATTGTATTTGTTGCATATTTGCGTGACCTAATCGCCTATGCCACAATGTGGAGTTTTCGTCTAAGGTTGCTAGGCATATCTTATCTTCTAGTTTGTTTCCTAGTTCCATAACATATACACCTCCTTTCCTAATTCCTCTACCTATGACTTTCCCATCCTTAACTATTTCGCTATCTTTTTCGATAAAGGTAACCCTACACTTATTATCACATATTTGACCTATACTAAGCAAGTTATATGTTAAATTATTTACATGCTCAATATTTTCAATAGTTAGGGAGTCTTGAGAGATCGTACCTTTGCCAATGATTTTTCCACGCAAGTCACTACCGAAAATAACATTACCTCCGTTGTATGCTTTGTATGAAGAAAATAGGTTACGATTCCCCGTCATGTGTCTTGAGCATCCACTATCCTTGATCCATTCGTCGGGCACCAAGTCTATTCTTAGACATATTTCATCGGTTGCTTGAGCTACAAGATATTTTTCATCATTCGCTTTCTCTACTTCGTCTTTGTCACTATCACTCCATGCTCCACTAACAAAGGCGCTTTGATAATTGTAATCCAGTGGCTTTGGACATTCACCAATAAGATGATTTGGATTTCCACATCTAAAGCACTTTCTTTTCTCGTAATTATCATTTCTATTTCTTTGAAATGATTTTCTTTCATCTCGTGATTGTCTTGTGAATCTTCCTAGTCTCTTGAACAATTTCTTGAATTCTTTTACGGCCATTGCATATTCTTCATCTTCACTATCGTCACTCGAATCGTTATCGTCACTAAGTTCCTTTTGGCTTTTAATGCAAGAGATTTGATTTGTTCCTTCTTGCTCTTAACCGTTTCTGAGTCTCTCTTTATAATTTCTTCATGAACCTTCAATTTGCCAATAAGTTCATCAAGCGATAATGTCATCAAATTCTTCGATTCTTCAATTGCCGTGACCTTTGCGTGCCATTTTGGATGTAATGCCCTAAGAAATTTTCTAACACAATTCTTGCTAGAAAAATTTTCATCAAGTGCTTTTAAACATGTGATAATAGTGTAAAACCTAGCAAAAGCATTATCAATAAATTCCTCTTCAGGAATTGTAAATTGTTCATATTGTTGAACAAGGAGATCTATTTTGTTGTCTTTGACTTTACTATTACCCTGGTGAGTGATTAGTAGAGAATCCCAAATTTCTTTTGCGGTTTTCACATAAAAATTCTTTCATATTCTTTGCGTGGTAACGCATTATAAATTACCATTTTAGCCTCATTATTTTTTGCTAGTTTCTTTTTCAAATCATCATTTTGTTTTTCAAAAGGTACAATTTCATCCATTTTAGTTTCAGGATTATTTTGAATAGGGGGAAAATCACTAAAGGTAATGACATGCCAAAGATCAAGATCTTTTGATTTCACATAAGTTTCGAATCTATTTTTCTAATAAAGAAAACCATCACTTTCAAATAGTGGTGGTCTTTGCAAAAATTTTCCTTCTAAATATTTTTCCGCTTCCATAGATCGATTCATATAACAACCCACAAAACACCCATTACTCTCATTCCCATTACAAATACCTATAGTAGTTATTTCACAGGTAAATTTTTGCTTTTTATATGAATTATTACTTGCATGACTCACTAGACCTGCTCACGTATCTACACAAGCCAAATAACTCAACACTCACATCCTATAAACCCCAGGTATGTCAAGCATAAAATCATAAAAACACCATAATAAGTAATTAACCAATCTAAAACACTAAACATAACACAAAACCATAATAAACACTAAACTAAAACTTAAGTAGGATTATGTGCTTATTTGAACCTATATGCTTAGTTTAACTAGTATGAATGTGTCCAAGGCTTAGGTATGAGTTTCCTTAGGAATATTAGGATATATTAGGACTATTAGGCTATAGAATAAACCCTTTAGAACTTAGATACAAACCCCCTAAGCCCTAAACCATAACTAGGTCATAGTTAACTAGAATTAGGTCTAAACCATCCCAAAACTTCCTCATAGATCACTACCACTTAGTATAAGCCTTTTAGAACTTAGGAATAGTTATTAGACACTCATAGGACACTAGTCTAGGCATTAAACCATAGGATAAACCCTAGTCTCTCACTAAACACACTTAGGTCATTTAGGTTACAAAATTAGGTCAAACCCTCCCAAACGTTTCCCATAAGTTACCCTCACTTAGAATAAACCCATTAGGACTTAGGATTAGTCACTAGACACACTTAGGAACTTAACTTAGGCACTAAACCTTAGGTAAAACCTTAAACACTTAATAGGTAGAACTAGGTCTAAACTTAACTAAAACAAGTAAAACCTAAACATAAGCACCTCAAACACCTCAACCTAGCACCCTAACACCTTAGTCATACCCAAGCACACACCCTAACACATCTAAGCACCCACACAAGTAGGTGCATCACCTACTTGACTAATCCACCACTAATCACCACTAATCCACCCTAAACCACCACTAATCCACCACTAAACCACCACTAATCACCCCTAATCACCCTAAACCATCACTAAACACACTAAGCAGCTTACAAGCACCTCTAAGCTAGCACACAAGTAGGTGCATCACCTACTTGTCACCACCTTTCCCCTAATCGCCTCTCTCGGCTCTCCACTACCACAACCATCCTAGCTCCGCCCCCTAGCTACTCCCTAGCTCCTCCTCGTCACCACTAGACTTGCCACAACCCCTAGCCTTGCTTGCTCACCCCTCCCCCTCCGTGACACCTAAACACCCCGTTTCACCCAAACCGCCTCTACGCGGGTATAAATACCTCCTCCTCCCCTCCATTCTTCTTCACACCTCTCCTTCTCTTCTCTACATCACATTTCTATAGTAATAAGTCCTTAGAATCCCTAGGATTCGAGTAGCTAGGCCTTGGTCGAGTTGTGTTGTGGTTTGATGTCGAGCGAGCCCTAGAAAACCCTAACCCTAGTTCTAACCTACGTAAACCCCCTAGCCAAGTAAGTCTTATATATTAGTCTATTTAGCTTTAGTTTAGTCTTAGGATAGATTTAGGATGCCTTAGATACCCTAGGAACCCTTGCATGAGCCTTGAACCCTTTCATTTTCTAGTTTAAGTTTTAAAACCCTATATCGAGTCATATACTTGCATGCATGCTACAAGTCATTACTTTACGTCATACACTAGTTATAGATAACTTAGATAAGCTAAAATAAGTAAAACATAGGCTAGTAAACTTAGTTGCTAAATAAAATATAAGTTACATGCATATTAGGACTAGTTTTGCAAAACTTTACATGCATAAGGGTATATATCGTAAATTCCTGAAATTATAAAGTCTAGGGACTGTTTTTGACATTTCCTAGAAGTTATAAGTGTAAGGATTAGTTTTGTATAATATTAAAACCCTAGGATAGATATTAAAATAAGTATAAACTAAAAAGGACTAAAAATTTAAATATTATAAAGTTAAAGGTCTAAATGGTAAAATATAGAAAACTTAAGAGTCTTAGGTTAGTTACATAAAATATAGAAGTCTAGGGACTAGTTGTGTCAAATATAGATAGTTATTAGTATAAGTAATATAAATTTAGGGTGGAAAAAGTAAATATAAAAACTATAAGGGTAAAAAGTAAAAATATCATATAAGTATAAAACCTAAATAAAGTTAGAAGCATAACACAATACTAGGGAGCTTCATGCGAGGATTACTATGTGGATACTTCGTTTTGACGAGTTTGTTGGGTTTACGAATTAAAGTGCCCTGACTCCTCGAACGATTATTGCATATACTTCTGAGATATGATGGCCCGAACGGTGATATGATTATAACTAAACCCTAATAACAACATAACTCAATAATAGGGAGCTTTGTGTGAGGAGTATTAACTTCTGAAGTATGATGGCCCGAACGGTATTATGTTGATAACATAATACAATAGTAGGGAGCTTCATGTGAGGAGTCATATACTTCTGAATTACAATGGCCTGAACGTTGTTATGTTATATATAAAACATTAACAAACCTAAAAACAATAACTTGAGAAACATAAACATGATAACTAAAGCTTGACATACATCCATAACCAACAACACACTAGGATACGTGAGTAAGGCGGTCTAGTTTTCAAGTCACTATTTGCATCACTTAGATTACTCTAAACCCATGTTAGTTTTCATAGCCTCATACTTTTTATAATGCTTTCACTCTAAATGCTTTATAAACCCTGTGAGGGGGATACATGCTAAATTCTTTACTTAAAACCAAATACAAGTCTTTTTCTTTGGTTGTTTGCACGAGTAAACTAACTGCCACCACTACATAAACAAAATTCTTGAATCTAATCGTTTAGGATATTTTACCCACGCGAACGCGAATATAGTTGATAGATCTATTGGAGTTTGACAACTCTCGTTGGTATTAACACCCCACTAGGTGGTACCAATAAGTACTATATTTGAATCCACTCAAGGTATAACTTTGGCATGTTATCTTTCCATCCCCTCTTGTTGGGTTTGCAGCCCACATGACCTGGATCATTAAGGTGTGATTCATGAGCTTAGTGCAACATACTAAACTCCTGATAATTGTGCATGCATCACAATTATCACAAAACTTGCATTTTCCCAGATGGGTGTAACAACTGAACCCAGGGAACTTGTATTCACTAACCTCTAAACCTATGATTCTCACTCAACACCTAGTGTTGACTTTTTAAGCATGTATTCTAGGTATATTACTTCTATGGATCCATGGCAGAAGGAGGTACTAAACTCGGAGGACTTTTCATGGTTATCATTCAAACACAACCAACCTAACTCTAAGATTTTTGGGACCTCATCAAAAATAAAAGTATATCTTTTATAATTAAAACTCGGATAATTATGAATGATAACTAAATTTCCAAAACGTCTCTTTTCGTGTCGTTTTCTATTACTGTATCTGTGATTCTATGAAGTAATACCCCAAACACTTTATCCGCTGCGATCAGTGAAAAATGGGGGTGTTACAGATTGGCATCAGAGCTTCAGTTGTAGAGAACAAGGTCAAAACCTAAACTACAACTATTTTTCCTAAACCCAAGAAAGTTCTCAGTACCTCTGCCATCCTCCATAACCATACGTGCTAAGGTAAGTATAATAATTGCCTACTTAACTGCTAAATGATTTACATTATTTTCTTTATTATATAGTTATGTCTACTCCCCTCTACTCTACCCCTATCTCATCTAGTCTATATCCGGAGAATGATCTTTCCACTCTGAATGTACTAGATTATTCCCCTAAACCTTATAACTTAGAAGACTCTAGGAATAGTTTAGATAAACCTTCACCCTTAGGATATACCCCTTCTTTAGATAACCCTTATTTAAAACACATAGGAGATTTCTATGCTAAGACATCACCCCTAACTCCCCTAAACCCTATTATACATCCACTTTTTCCTACCTCTAGAACAGAACCCCATGGTTTCTTTCTTCCGAGAGAACCATATATACTAAAACACCCTATCCCTACCTATACCCCTAGATATGACTTTAGGCAACACTATACCTTAAACCCTACCCCTTACCTAATAAACCCTCCCATTCCATCTTGGAAAGATTAAATTGGAGAAAAACCCTCTAGGTTAACTCTAGAAGATGAGGAAAACCAATTAGAGGAGATTTTAAATAACTTAGATGAAATTTTTCTTGATCTCCTTGAGAAGATAGAAAAATGTCATAATAATAATAACTTAGATAATCAACCTGACTATAGTAGTTTAAGAAAGACTTTACAAGAAAACCATTTTAAAATAGCTAAAATACAGAAAAACCAAATGAAACATCACCATACAATAGCCTTTGCCCGCTTTATGATTTACACTTTAGAAAAGATAATAGATAATGATGAGGAAAACTTAGAAAACACTAACTCATGGAATTAGGAAATTAGGTAAGTTTAGAAAACCCTAAGTAGATAAATAACCTTAGGAGATATGCCTTAGAATAGTTAATGCCCATAGGATAAGTAGAATAGAAATTAAATAAAACAAGTTAGGATTTAGAAACTACCTGGTACCCCTCAATTAGGATAGATTAGATAACTAGACTTAGGAATGACTTTCACCTTAGGACACCCTTAACCCAATAGAAAACCATTAGGAAAAATCATAACCTACCCTTAACCCTTACCCTTAGGATCTTAGGAAATCCACCCCGATGTCTTAGGTATATAGAATCTCTAAACTGTTTTAAATTTCTCTTACCCTAACCTTTTCAACACTTTTTCCCTTTACCAATGATGAAAATCCTCATTCTTCACCATAGAGATCTGAATTATTTCTCCTCCGATCTCTAAACTTTCACTTCTTTCCTTAGCTTTCTTAAACTATCTTCGTTCTAGTTAGAGATTCTACCCCTAACTATCCCATATGCAAATATATGATCCTCATATATAAGCATATTCCTACCCTTTATTCCCATAGATTACTATGATTCCCGAGCTAGTTTTCCACAATCCCCTTTAGTAAAACCCAAAACCTTAGTTAGGATTTCCATACTTGAGGTTAGAAATAACATTAGGATAACCCTAGAAAACATAAGCTTAGGAATAGAAAACCTTAGACCATTAGGATTAAAAACCAAAACCCCTACCCCAATAGAAATAGGAAAACATTAGGATTTGAATATAGATTAGGAAAACCTGGGATTAGATTGTTAGATTATGGACATTATTTTAGTAGTCGTATGTTAGGATCGAACTTGAGATCACGGGATTGCACACAATACGTATGAAGAGAAAAAGAAATAATTATTTATAAAATGTTACAAGTAATTATTAATAAACACAAAACTAGTAATAGTAATTAGTATTTAATGATAAATGACTAATGACCTATTAACGAAGATTAGGAAAGTAATACTTATGAATAATTGGAAACAAGAGAAGGTTCCGGAAACCCCTTGAGGGATCCATGACCGATCGGCCATAAGGAGGTTCCACCTCCTTATTGCCTTGAGCTCCAAGTATTCATTAGTATAAATACAAACCCAAGATTCATTGTTTCTTATAACTTGTACACACACATCTTGGTGTTTTCTCTCCTCTTCTTATCCCTTGGTCGATCCATCTAAACAAACCCATAAGGGTTTCAATTTTCATAGATCAAACAAGTTTTGTGTTTAATTTACTTGCATAAACTTTTTCTTGAATTAGTACGTGTGTACAAGAACGTGAATCAAACACACTATTGTTTGATTCTTGGATTGAATTACAAAAGAGGTAAGGGGTAATTCTTGTAATCCACATAAACCCTAATTAGGGTTATTATTCCGGAAGATTGCATTTGATTCTTGTTCGGGCTAGAATCATAAAAGTATGTTTACTATTTAAATATTGATTAATTAATTACATGTTATTTGATCTTGTTATAATTGCTTCCGCTATGCTCACTTGATGTGTTTGGTTTATAATATATGAATGTCATGATATCATTGTTGATATAAAAGTTGGGCGTTCCTGATTATGGGCTCTTGCTCTCGTATCAATTCGCTTCTTAATGCTTGAAAACTTCGCACTAAGAAAATAAACAACACCGTTAAGCTTATCGTGGGATTGTCTCCCACGATTAGACTCCGGCGTGAGAGTAAGTAATCGATTTGGGGTTCTCGTAAAGAGTTTTAGGGTTTGTGAATCGTACCTTGAATGAGAATTATGTCATTCCTTATATAGGCACAGAATCCTTGTAGGGTTCGTGCTCCTTACGTTTCGCACACATGGTGCTTATCCGGGTTAAGGATATCCATTCCATAGATAGAAGATCTCTATCTATTCCGTATATAGTTTGGTTGGGCTTGCATGAGCCCAGCTAGTAGGGCTTCGTATTCTGCCTCATTGTTTGTGGCTGTGAATTCGAAGCGCAGCGCATAGGTGAATTCCATACCTTCTGGATTTGTGAGAATAAGGCCTGCGCCTGATCCATCTATACATGAAGACCTATCTGTGAACAGAATCCAGGGTTCTTGCAGATCTGTTTTGGTTGCAGATGTTGGACTATTGCTATCTGGCTTCTCAACAATGAAATCAGCTAATATTTGTCCTTTTATTACAGTGCGCGGTCTATATGAGATGTTATATTCACTTAACAGTACACTCCACTTTTGTAGCCATCCTGATGCGTCAGGTTTAGAGATAACTTGTTTGATTGGCTGATCTGTGATCACCACTATTGGGTGCGCTTGAAAGTATCTGCGCAGTCTTTTGGCTGCGAATACTATAGCTAAGACCAGTTTTTCCATAGCGCTGTAGTTAGTCTCTGTCTTCTTCAATGCTTTGCTTACAAAGTATATGGGTGTCTGGACGGAGTTCCTTTCTGTCAATAGCACTGCGCTGACTGTTCCATGAGTTGCCGATAAATACATGATTAGCTCTTCCCCTGGTCGCGGTGCGACAAGTTTGGGAAGAGATGTCAGATGGTGTTTTAGTTGTTGGAAAGCTTCTTCTGCTTCTTAGGTCCAACGAAAGTCTCCCTTTTTAGTACACTTCGTGAGTGTTTTAAAGAGAGGAAGTGATTTGTCTGCTGACTTAAATAAGAAGCGGTTTAGCCCTGCTAGCTTTCCATTTAATGACTGGACTTCTTTGAGTGTGCGCGGTGAGGGGAGATCAATAACAGCCTTTTTTTTCTGGACAAGGCTTGATTCCATCAGGTTCTATTAAGTATCCAAGGAACATGCCTTCGGTTGCGCCAAAGGTGCACTTCTTGGGGTTTAACTTCATGTTTATTTGTCCCAATGTTCTGAACGTTTCCTCGATGTCGCGCACCAATTCATCCTCTGTGTGGCTTTTGATGACAAGGTCGTCAACGTAGACCTCCAAGTTGCGACCCACTTGTTTCTCGAAAGCTGTGTCCACCAATCGTTGGTATGTTGAGCCTGCGTTTTTTAAGCCAAAAGGCATTTTTGTGTAGCAGTAAACTCCTTGACTGGTGTGGAAAGCTGTTTTTTCTTCATCTTCGACTGCCATCTGAATTTGATGATACCCTTTGTATGCGTCTAGGAAGCATTTGAAAGGGTATCCGCACAGGGATTCTACCTTCCAGTCTATTTCTGGCAGTGGATAGCAGTCTTGTGGACATGCTTTGTTAAGGTCTGTGAAGTCCACGCACATTCTCTAGCTGCCATCGCTCTTTTTTACCATCACTGGGTTAGAGAGCCAGTCATGATAGTACACTTCGCGCATGATGTCTGCGTCTACGAGTTTGTGTACTTCTTCCAGAATAGCTTTTGCACGATCTGGGGCTTGGCCACGCTTCTTCTGTCGTATTGGGGGATATCCTTGTCGGATTTGTAGCTTATGCTCTGTGATAGAGCGTGGCACTCCTGTCATGTGTTTTGGTTCTCATGCGAAAATGTATAGGTTCTTTTGCAAGAGTGCGCACATGGCTGCTTTACCTTTGTCAGATAAAGATCCTCCAATCGAAACTTGTTGGTCTGGGTAATCGGGGTGATAGCGACCTTTAGGTTTGGGGTTTTTTCTGTGCGCTGTTCTGGAATATTCTCCACCTCAGTGGTTACTGCGTTGCATTCTTTTGGTAGTACTGTTGTGTTGTAGAGGGTAACGACTCCTCCTTCCATTGGGAATTTAAGCATCCCATGTGCTGTGGATGGCACAGCGCGCATGGATGATATTCCAGGTCTCCCAATGATGCCACTGTATGGTGAGGGAGACTTGATTACCATGAAATTTATCCATGTTGCTGTTGAGTGTTGTTCGTCTCCTACAACTACTAGCAAGCGCAATTGCCCCATAGGCCAAATCTTTTCTCCTGTGAATCCAGTCAACGACGTTGTTGCTGGTATCAATTGACTTTGGATTTCAGGTCGCAGTCTTTTGAAACAATGATCGTATAGGATATCTGCGGATGCTCCTCCATCAATGTACATGCGGTGGATATCATGTCCCCCCGTATGTATTTCAATGGTTAGAGGTTCTACCACTGCGTTGTCCGAAGCTAGAGTGGGGAAAGATATCTCTTTTTTTGTAGAGAATTTTTGACTGACTTTTTGTTTTATCTTGCGTTGCCATGACTGTATCATGTATATGATGTCAGATTTTTCTTTGGGAGGCTCTTTCTTGCCCCCGTTCCTTTGTTTGTCCTTTCCCTCTTTGATATTTTTTACAAGGTGGTCCATTCTGCCTTCCCTTACTAACTTTTCAATTAGTTGTTTTAGCTGAACGCACTCGTTAGTTGTATGGCCTTTTTGACCATGGTACTCGCAGTATCCATTCCCTACGCGTTTTTCCTCTGCGGTACGCATTGGTGGAGGTTTTGGGAAATTTGCACCTTCTGTTACAAATATTTCCCCCGGAGTTTTTGTGAGAGGGGTATATTTGTCATTGTCTCTTCCACTGCGGTAATTCCTGCTACGGTTGTTATTCTGATCGTTGGATTGTCTCCTAGGCTGTTCTTGTTGCCTATAATTCGAGTAACCCTTTTTGCTGTCCGCAGCAGCTGCTTCTCCTTGTATGAAGGATCTTGTGCGCTTTGTTAGCTCATCGAAAGTTTGGGGAACTTTGTCATTTAGCTTCCGGATAAGTTCTGGGTTGTTAATCCCATTCATGAACCCTGAAATTTTTAGAATTTCGGGACATGCTTTGACCTGTATGCACTCATCTTTGAAGCGTTCCATAAAAGCACTGGTTGATTCCCCTTGGCGCTGTTTCACTCTGGCTAGTTCAACAGGGTTTTTAGCGCACTTCTTTCTCTGGGTAAAGTTGAGACGGAATGCTTTCCGTAATTCTTCAAACCCGCCGATGCTTCGTCGTGGGAGTTTGCTAAACCAGGTGCGCGCATTCCCCACCATTGTAGAATTAAACATATGGCACCACACAGGCTGCGGCCAGTTTTCGATAGTGGCAGCTGATTTGAATACTTTTAGATGATCATCAGGATCACCTGTTCCATCATATGTTTTTACATTAGTGGGCATGCGCCTCCTTTTGTGGTCGGAGTAATTGCTGATGCGTCGTGTAAACACATCAACTTTCTAGCGACGCCATGGAAGAGACATGTCTTAATTTTCTTCTTCGCGACGTCTGCCTCTTGACTTCCAGTGTCCTGTTTCTTTGTCCTCGTTGTCCGAGGAGTCACTGGAGGAAGAGTAGTTTCTTTTTCGGCGCTTGCGCTGGCTTCTTTCAGAAGAAGAGCTTGAGGGGCTTTCACTTGGGGACATTCTTTTCCCCAACCTGTCGTGAATTCTCTTACTCCCAGACTTGGAGGACCCTTGGCTTGGTGAATGCTGAGGTCCTAATCGGTCTTGTATCTCTCGACTGCCAAGTCTGGAGTGAACATTAGTGCGCCTTTCACTTTCTTCATATTCCTCTGAGTACTGTGAATCAGACGTCGTACCCAACCTATCGTGGATAGTAGTACGTTTTTCGTTATCTGCGCGTCTCCCTCGTGGGTGGCGCGGTGGTGATGGTTCGCGTTCAGGACCAAAATTGAGCTGGGCTTGAAGGCTCACACTCAACCTTCTTCTTGCTTCTTCTTGCATGAGGGCAGTCAGAGTTTCATAGTTTTGGGATACAAAATTTCCCAATGTTAGGTCAGGTGTGTCCTCAGTTGCTGCAAGAATATTTGCCTCAGTGTTGGGCGCCCTATCTCGGTTAGGCGCGCCTGGTGGTACAGTGTTGTCCACTGTAGGTACGGTTTGATGAGGAGTAGTGAAGAGGGTGCGCTGGAGTTCCTCAACGCTTGGGACCACTGTGGTTTGGGTAGTCCTTATAGGCAGTTCTACCACTGGAAGAGGTTGGGTTGTACCTACCTCTTGGTGACCAGGTGCGCTGGTTGTCCCAGCAGCTTGCCTAGGGGTTGAATCTTGTTGACTCTTCCTCTGGGGGTCACGTGTTTTTTCCAACTACGGAGTCCACTGGCTTGAATTCTTATTCTTCGTCATTCTAGTTCCTTAGTTCTTAGTAGGGTCCCACGGATGGCGCCACTTGTTGATACAAAAGTTGGGCGTTCCTGATTATGGGCTCTTGCTCTCGTATCAATTCGCTTCTTAATGCTTGAAACCTGCGCACTAAGAAAATAAACAACACCGTTAGGCTTATCGTGGGATTGTCTCCCACGATTAGACTCTGGCGTGAGAGTAAGTAATCGATTTAGGGTTCTCGTAAAGAGTTTTAGGGTTTGTGAATCGTACCTTGAATGAGAATTATGCCATTCCTTATATAGGCGCAGAATCCTTGTAGGGTTCGTGCTCCTTACGTTTCGCACACATGGTGCTTATCCGGGTTAAGGATATCCATTCCATAAATAGAAGATCTCTATCTATTCCGTATATAGTTTGGTTGGGCTTGCATGAGCCCATTCCTATTATTGATGCGGCCCAAGTTATAATAGCCCACGCATGGTGGCATTAGGCCTTAGTAATGTTTAGTATTTGGGCTTGTGGCCCATATATAGACTATACGTCATCAATCATAATTCCAACAGTGGCATCTAGAGCCGTTATAATGTGTAATTAATTATCGAAACGCATAAAAATTGGATATTGATTCGTTTAGTTACATGTTTTTAGGGTTTATGTGTTAGATTCCTAACCCTAATTTTTTTTTGGGTCGATTTGACCTTAAGGGTTTTTAGGGTTTTGGTTTTTAATTTTTTTAATATGATTAGAAACCCTAGGATGTCATGTAATTGTTATGCGTTTTAGTAAACGATCTTGGTGCAATATGTTAATTGTTAAGCTAAATCCATGAAAAAGTGCATATTTGCATGGATTTTTATATTATGTGAAAATTTGAATGGTTTAAATTGTTTATATGAATTAATGGTTAAGTTATATTGGGACATGTAAATTTATTAATAGATGTCAAATTGGGAAAGACTCCAATATTAAGTAATCAATTATGTGCTATGTGGTATTTATTTAATTTTGGCTTACGCAATCGATTTATCGATGTATGTGGCTCTTTTTCCTAGAAGAAAAAAGCCTTAATTGAATTAATACGTTATACACCTAGATTTGATTATTAATAGGACTATTGAATAAGATTTGCATGTGACTACATGTTTTTATACATATTTAATTGTTATGATTATGTATATTTGTTTATTTAGTTGTTTTTTTTTATTGAACATTACTTGTTTTTGTTTATTAATTGTGTTAGACATGTTTATAAACAAAAAGGGCAATTTTTGAATAGAAAAATAATACGGACTAAATAATGGTGAAATTGTTTTGGTTTTTAAGAATAAATCTCAAAGGATTGGTTGATTGATGTTTTTGTCCGTAATGGTTAAATAGGCTCGACCGAAGTTTACACACTATAAGATGGGTATAAGGATGGCTTCGCATTAAATTGTGGCCTTAGAGAGACAACATTCTGTCTTAATGCTCGTTTGTGTGTAAATTAGACTTACCGAACAACCATTACATGTACACTGTCATCTTAAGGGTGAATTAACCACAATTCCACAATGATTATTCGAAACACTAAGCTTTCGGGCTTATGCAAAAGTACTATATAGTGGACGATAATTGATGGTAATTCTTTAATTGGTGAACCCGATACCTCAATCAAAACTTTGTTATTTTATTCTTAGCAAATTGGTAATAAAAATGTTTTGTAAAACCAATGTTATGAAGTTGTATGCATGCTTCTTCATACATTATTTTGATCATATCAAAATATTAATACCCTTATAAAATTAAGTCGAATGCCATCTAATTAAGAACACTTGAAGTTGTAATTTACGTCATGTGAGAACTTGGCGAGATTGCAATGGAGAGGTAAATTTCATAAATTCATTGCTAGCAGATCAACTGATGTGATGGATTTATGAGTTTGCAGTTTTTAAGTTAGATGACTTAAATTGAGTAGAAAGTGAGATCTTGGACTCAAGGCATTAAGATGGGGATCAAACATGCTTACATTACAAAAGTTTTGTGATTGTTAATCCCATAAATTTAGGAATTGCAATATGATATTGGCAATTATTGTTCGACAATTACCTTGTTGAATACTATCATTACTAGCAGATCAACTGATGTAATGGTACTATGTCAATTAGGATCCTAGCTTTAAGAAAATACTATGGTTTATATGAATATTTACCAATGGGTATTTTATTTTCTTAAAGATCTAATTATCGAAAATACTGAAATTGAATTTTGTAATTCGTTTTAATGTATTAATGCAACGGTCAAACCGTAAACGTATTGTTAGGATCGTTTATAGCTCGAGGTTGTTTAGACCTCATCTAGGGATTGCACAATAATAATGAATGAACACGATACGCAGCGGAATAAACAAACACATCATTATTATTGCTAACAAGGTTTCTCGTCATCATCTCTATTCTAACATACATCAAAGCCCCAATGCTACGTGATCAAGTGTAGCACGGTTACATACTAACAGCGATCTAAGATCGTTGAGGCTTAACCACAAATCAACAAGTCTAGGCGTTTACAATAACTATACGCCCTAGACACACACACTCTTTTTCTGGACTTTACATCTTATACGTACTATATCAATTCCCTGTATCTCTTTATATAATAGAGATATTAGGGTTACAAAGGATATTCTAGAATAATAAAAAGATATGCAGTAATCTTTTTCTTTCTTTGCAAGTTTCTTCCTTTGTCTCCATAAGTCCCTCATGTTTCACATGTTTTGTCTTATCAACTTAATTGTAATTCCCAACAATCTTCCCCTAGTTGATAATGACAAAACCAATAAGCATGAACTTCCCCTGAAGTTAGTATGTCAGGAAACATGTGACTTCCCCTTAAACCATGCATATCATCAAGGATCTTCAAGCTGCAATCTTCAAAATATTCTTCTTCCCCTTTTTGTCATCATAAATAGGGAACAAATGTAAGCAACCTTGATCTTCACAATCACCAACCAGTACCATACATTCAATTTAGTCCTTTAATGTCTTGAATTACCCACCATTAAGAACACCAAAACGCTTACTTATTAAATGAACTCAAGACATAAAAATCCTAAATCTTCAGTAAGAATACCAACGAATAATCATGAAAACCTTCACCTTGATGTAGCACATAAATGGTTAATCATTTTAACAATAAGCTTCCCCTGAAACCCATATGTTAACCATGTGTTGAATGTAGGCTCTATGTAATGATCACTGATGAAGAAAACTAAATATTACCAACTTGATGCTGAAGTAGAACCACCCAAACTTGTACCTTATATCTTGTACTAAAACTGACTTCGAACGTATACTTGACGTATAGGGAGATCGCAATCTCTTAATCACTGAGCACAATAACGTAACTCCTTCAAGTGTTTGTCAATTCGTAGTCACCTGAACGAACAAACAAGTTATCTCTAAACGTTGTACCTCCGTTTAAGATATGATAAAACACA
The DNA here is from genome assembly GCA_030686995.1 of Artemisia argyi. Taxonomy (NCBI): domain Eukaryota; kingdom Viridiplantae; phylum Streptophyta; class Magnoliopsida; order Asterales; family Asteraceae; genus Artemisia; species Artemisia argyi. Next base: position 102,790,409 of record CM060704.1, on the reverse strand, counting down.
AACCTTTGAACTTCCACTTCATCTTCAAATAGGTGATAAAAACTTTTCTTCATAATCAATTAAACCAAATAATAACGAGCCATTTAATCTGATAAGAACCATGTAAACCAAAATCCAAAAATCAAATCTCTTGTGCGTGTCATCCTATAATACAAATTCATAACCTGCCACACACCAAACAATCTTTTTGTGTGTATTATCTCCATACCAGGTCACACAATTTAAGCAATGAAACCCTAAGAATCAGAATGAATTTGAATCAGACCAAAACCGAGGATTTCCATATAACCTGAATGTAGACAAATTTTTGTTTTCACCAAACATGCAACACCATCACACAAACTTTTATACTCATCGAAGTCCCTCTCGTATTCACCAACCAATCAATCATGTGCATGAGACTATTAATGAGACAATTAATAAAGAATAAGCACCGTCCCATGATGAAATTTGTATGATAACCAGTCCCACATTCCATTCGTATAAGCTAAGTATTTATCCACCGACCCATGATAAAAACCAACCAATGAGATAATAGGTATGGAATCAATCACTTTCAAAGCTGCTATCTTTGTCACATAAAACAATGCAGATTCCAGTTTGACCATGCAATATCTAGCGTAGCAGCAGGATAGTTGTGAGAGCAGTGGAAACATATTAACATTGGCAGTGGTAACCATCGAAGCTGCAGTGGTAAAATATAACTAGCAGTGGAAACGAGATACTACTAGCAGTGGTAACGTGAAACGGAGCAGTGATAAATATTGAATGACCAGTAGTGAATTTCTCTGAGCAAAATAAATAACTAGTAACCTCAGTTTCTTTGATGCATACCAACAGTTGTTCATCATCAGTAGCTTCACATCCAATAAGCACCAGTAATCCACGCATAGGTCTACTCCAAACAAACGTAGCATTACTCCCATAAAGCAATTGTAACAAGTAACCTCAGTCCATGTTTTTGCAAACTTCCAGTAACCTGCCCTCCATCTTCTTCAATCAAGCATCCACATCACAATACCAACAGTTGAATCCAAGCGCATAATCATGTAGCAAGTGTAAATGTATAATCAAATCAACAATCAACATAGTACCCTCGATGAACATATTCTAGGGTTAGGGTTTGGCAAACCCTTAATCAATAATAGCAGTAGCAAGACTGAGAATCAAATCGAACAAACCCTAAAAACTGATTTTCTTCAAAGCACCATTGTATCCCATGTAGAGTTATAAAACCCTAATAACATTATCCTCCAAAGCTGCTTCCATTCGTGAATTAAAATACTGGACGACGCCTTAAAAGTGTCACTAAAACCCGAACTGCACCAAAAATCGCCAATACACATACATAGCACCTTTCTTTCATGAACTTGAGATACCAAACAACATATGACCAACTTCTATGATGAATTTATTCAATAGAAACCAAAATCAAAGAAGTTGATATAAAGAAAACCCTAAAATTCGAAAAATTATACCTCTCTTTGCAGCAGTATTCGACAATTTTTATCTTTTTATTAGAAGCTCAGATTGAAGATCCCTCCGGTGGAACTCTTCCTTGATATATTGAGAAGCTCCAATAAAAATTTCAGCCCGATCCAACGGTTAACGAAGGAGATATCGCCGTTTGAAAACTGACCTGCAGTGAGTTACGAAAATTGAACCAAAATTCGAATTTTTCTTGTTTTCTTCGTTCTTCGACAAACCAAACCTTGTTTAATCCCACAATCACGAGCCCCATGGCTCTGATACCACATGTTAAGATCGTTTATAGCTCGAGGTTGTTTAGACCTCATCTAGGGATTGCACAACAATAATGAATGAACACGATACGCAGCGGAATAAACAAACACATCATTATTATTGCTAACAAGGTTTCTCGTCATCATCTCTATTCTAACATACATCAAAGCCCCAATGCTACGTGATCAAGTGTAGCACGGTTACATACTAACAGCGATCTAAGATCGTTGAGGCTTAACCACAAATCAACAAGTCTAGGCGTTTACAATAACTATACGCCCTAGACACACACACTCTTTTTCTGGACTTTACATCTTGTACGTACTATATCAATTCCCTGTATCTCTTTATATAATAGAGATACTAGGGTTACAAAGGATATTCTAGAATAATAAAAAGATATGTAGTAATCTTTTTCTTTCTTTGCAAGTTTCTTCCTTTGTCTTCATAAGTCCCTTATGTTTCACATGTTTTGTCTTATCAACTTAATTGTAATTCCCAACACGTATTTTGGGCTTTGGTAAATTGATCTAGTTCTGTTTTCAAACAATTGTTTGATTAAGAAATATTTACTTGAAAGACAAAAGAAGTCTCCTTTCTATGAAGGAAGAGTGAGACACAATCCTATTCTTTTTCATGAATGAGAAAGGATAATATGAATATTAGATATGTCTAAATTCTAATATAACTCATAGCAAATTTTTAATAGTTAAGAAAATTGCGTACATTTTTCGTAGGGATTTCATCATCCTCATTTGATGATCAAATTCTTAGTGACAAATATGATATTTGGTTAACAGAAAATTATGTATGGCATTTTATGAGTTATTATAATTAGAAGCTAGACTAATTACTGCAAAATGTTTAAAAACAAACTAGTTGTTTTAACTATTTTAAAGGTGCTACATACATTGTAGGATGGTAGACCTATTAAGGAAGAAATTGCATGCCCAATTTTTCAAGTTAATAGCATTTGGTGGATAGTCCATCATTTACGTAGTAGAATACACTTTTTAATGCATAAGTAATTGTTACATATGGACATTTAAAGGTGTAGGAAAGTTAAAAGCACACTATTTTCTTTTACTGGATATGAAACATTTACAATGTTGTCAAATTCAGTGGGAGTATTGTGTACTTATCACTGAATAAGGAATTATTGTAATGATCTTTAATTCAGTGGGAGTTACAAGCTTTGACATCTTGGTAGCTAAAGATAATTACTTTCCAAGTGTAGACACTCGTACTTTTAAGGATAGTCTTGTACGTTTTCTTACTAGACATTGTTGTTCTACATCTACTTGTTATGCTAAAATCAATGACACAATCATATTGAACACATAAACAAATGTATGGCATGTTGTTTATCAACTATATGAGGTTGTTCAATGCACAAGTGGGAGAAATGTTATCTTTAATGTGTGCAAGAAACAACTCATAAAGATATGATTTAATGAATTCTCTTGACTACAAGGTAAGAGAATAATGTTCTAATATGAATTATACTAAGATAATTCTAGAAACACTTGGTGTTAACACCCCACTAGGTGGTACCAATAAGTACTATATTTGAATCCACTCAAGGTATAACTTTGGCAAGTTATCCTTCCATCCCCTCATGTTGGGTCTGCAGCCCACATGACCCGGATCGTTAAGGTGTGATTCATGAGCTTAGTGCAACATACTAAACTCCTGATAATTGTGCATGCATCACAATTATCACAAAACTTGCATTTTCCCAGATGGGTGTAACAACTGAACCCAGGGAACTTGTATTCACTAACCCCCAAACCTATGATTCTCACTCAACACCTAGTGTTGACTTTTTAAGCATGTATTCTAGGTATATTACTTATATGGATCCATGGCAGAAGAAGGTACAGAACTCGGAGGACTTTTCATGGTTATCATTCAAACACAACCAACCTAACTCTTAGATTTTTGGGACCTCATCAAAAATAAAAGTATATCTTTTATAATTAAAACTCTGATAATTATGAATGATAACCAAATTTTCAAAACGTCTCTTTTCGTGTCATTTTCTATTACTGTATCTGTGATTCTATAAAGTAATACCCCAAACACTTTATCCGCTGCGATTAGTGAAAAATGGGGGTGTTACAATTCAAGTTTTAAGATACAATATATTTAAAAAAATCTTGTTTGACGTGGCTCTGATACGAGTTGTGGAAAACTAGAAGGGAGGTTGAATAGTTTTACGTCTTTTTCAAAATTGTGAAAACTTTGTTTACTTTTTAAAAGCTTTGATTCGAATTTATGTGAACTCAAATCTTGAACAATATGAACAACTATATCTAAGTATGACTAATAATAACAATGTAAATAGAATAAGTAAATGAAAGATAAGGGATAGAAAGATCAAACCACGACACAAAAGATTTATAGTGGTTCGGCTACGAAGCACCTCTTCGCCCTACTCTACTCTCCGAGCACCTAACTCGAGAGTTCTCTTCACTATGTCAACAAGCTCTTTTATGGCGGAGAAAACCTTACACACCTTCACTTACACCAATGAATGATACTAAGCTAAATCTCGAGTTCTAATCCTAGTTAGAACCAATCTCATGACTATAATCACTATACGACTTCTTCACAACTTCTTCTCGACTTAGCACTACTTATTCACGCCACTACTTCTTCACACCTTCACTACTAATTCACATACCTACTTCTTTACACCTTCACTATTTACATACCTCACTAATCTAAACACTTATGTTCACACTTATCTAACTAATATAAACACCTTATACACAAATGAATGAATGATTTACAAAGAATGATACACTAACAACTTAAGTGGTTGGATCACACAAAGCTTGTCTTGAAGGATAGAAGTATTCTTCTCTTGCACTTGAATGGATGAAACTTTGATCACTTGGAAACAAAAGCTTATGATTAAATGATCAAAGGATTTAGAAACATATGAATGGAGATTTAGAACAAAAATTTTATAGTGCAAAAGGTGAGGAAAAAGTCCAGAAATGAACCAGTATTTATAGGCAAACATGATAGCTGGAAGAGCGGGGCCGATCCCTTTAATTAGTGGCCGACCCCCTTAAATATTAAGGGGGCCGCCCTACCCCAACGACTCTCATGTTTGTCTTTTATTGGGAAAGGTTTTTCTGAAACATTTTTGCCATTTTTGGTTAAAAATTTGAATTCATATATTTATTATAGATTAAACATATTTATTTAATACAAAAAATGATTTTGTAAAAGATATAAAATGTTTATGACATTTTATAAAAAGTCTAGTGATTAAGAAAATGTTGCTTTGATCATAAAATGCATTAGTCATTTTGTTTATTTATACCTTAAGTGATTAAGTTGTTGAAGTGAATATTTACAACTAAATACTTGTTTACGTACTAATCTTTGCGTTTAATGATTTTACATTTTGTGATTATCAAAACGTAGAGATATAGAAAAATATTAATAACGTTTTTAGGCATTATTTATATCAACATTCCTTACAATAATTAAGGTGTCAAAAGTTGTTAATTAATCCTAATATAGGTTTCATGCATCCTAAGCAGTCACTAACAAGATTAGACAAGCATATTAATGATGATCACACAAATAAACATCCTAAAATTGATGACAAAAGAAATGGTATATCAAACTAAAGATTGTATTGATTAGCAAGTATAATAGGATGGCCACCTGATGTTTCATTTGATTACCATGCAATAAAAAACAAGAAAAAGCCTTTCCAAAGGTTGAAAAAATCGTCTATAAACCTTAACTCCCGAATATGACTTGTGGTGCATCCCCATATAATGAAATCCTAGGCTTGTATATATAGATTGGGGGTTCATACGGTGTTAGGGGGTACCCAAAGGGCGTCAGATGTCAATTAGGGTTTTAGATCGGTTCATAAACGGGCGGCTGATAGCGTTAAGGGTCTTCTCAGACAGTGTCCTGCTCAAGTGCGGCGGTGTCTTGATCTTCTTTAGATAACATCACACTCATAAATTCTTAGGTGTGACGATGTCTAGCCTTCTTGCAACGGCATTTGGTCCTTTGTGCAAAATATCAAGTTCTCTGGAATGGGTTTCCCTTTATACAAGACCAAGTCTCAAGGATATCTAGTTGTACAAGGCCGTCTAGTTGAACGTGGATGACTTATGGCTTCGTGCACTTTGCTTGATATCTCCATTCCATTGATCTTTTGGCCGATTTTGAGTATAACTTCACTTTTGCATACAGAATCATCAACAACCTACATTTATCAATATTTGGGCAAGTAAACTTGGAAAATAAGTGATAAACCTTATCAAAACAATTATAAAATGCCCCGAAAAAGTGCATTTAGGCCTCATCACTGTCACAAGCTTTTCAAGACATCATCCCACCCGGGAACTCATGATCCAATCATTGTCTAAGAAGATCAAGATGTCTTCACGGTTGAGATGCCGTCCAACAAGACATCTAATGTCGTCTAGCCACCGATTATTGGACCAACACAAAACCCTAATCAGCATCAGATGCCTTCTAGGTACCCCGTGACTTCGTCTAACCCCCCAAATCTATATATACGAGCATAGAATTTTCTTTACTTTCATGTAACTTGTGAGCTAAGGTTCAAGAACGAACTTTGGAGTCATTTTTTAAAGTTTTTAGCACATTTTATTGTCTTATTATTAAGTGAAAGCATCAGGTAATCATCATATAACACTCGTAATCAATTTAATCTTTTGTTTGATTAATTATATCTTTTCTTCTCATGTTTACTTTGTTTATTTGTGTGATCATCATTCATATGCTAGGCTAAACCTGTTAGTGACTACTTAGGATGCATGAAACTTAGATTAGGATGAATTAACAAGTAGTGACACCTTAATATGTGTAAGTAACTTGCTTCTATTGTTTATTTCATTATCAATGTTGAATTTATGATATATTACTTTACAATTTATCATGATTAATCTCTAGGTCTAACCTAATTTAGGGAAGTAAGTCTGTAAAAGACTTATAAATGCAGTCATATTAGACATATCAAATTAAGTTAGCTATGATTCAAATTAGGTTTATCAATTGACCATTCAACGAACCTAAGTTAGTTGTGACACCCATACTAGCAACTGCATGTTTAGAGCTTAGTTCTCACGCTAGGTTATCCACTCTAGAACCCTCGAAGTTTGACTTATCTGAGTTGGGAATTTTGTGTAATGCAAGTTTAGTTAGGTTAGGATAAGTTGATCCACCCTTGCCTTTATCTATCCATAGGTGGTGTCTCTCGGTCAACCAAATCGAGGACACCCATCTAAGATTATTCGGATTGTGTTGTTGTTAATTTGTTTGAAATCTAAGTAAATTGTCCCTAAGTAATTGCCCATAACCTTCTAATTGTTATGTCATTTATTTTATGTTTCATTTCCATTTCCAAGCAACCAATCTTAAAACCTCGTGAATTTTACTGCTTTTTCTTAAAATATAAAAATACCAAAAAATGCCCATCCATTAGAGCATTAGGAAGTCGCCTTCATTTCTTCCTTGTTATTCTCCTAGAGAACGGACTTTCTCTCGGTATTTGCCTAGCCACCTTATATCCACAAAGTTAGAAAACCCCTTATTCTTTTTGGCTTTAGAGCATCCGGTATCATCACGTTATAGGCAAAAACAACACCTATGGCTTCAAGCCATGAAACCCCAAAATGGTATTATAATCGTATGCACCATCACCATGGCGAATGCCAAATGCATTTAACCTTTTTAATTCCTTTATTTTTTGTGGTTGTGTTTATGTTTGTATTTTTTATTTTGTGAATCTTGATATACCTAGAACATCATATCGTGAGTAAGGCTATTTTGTATTACAATATATTATAAGATTTCTCTCATATCTCATATGCGAAGAAGACAACATGAGATCTCTATTTTCAATGGGAACGGATTTGCACACAAGAGTTTTTTTTAGGACACACCAATTTATGCATCAAATAGCTGTATTAGTTTCCCTTTTTCAATAACTCATGTCTATAAGAGTAAATTACAAACTTCTTCATTTTCGTTTACACACAATCGTACATTCTTTCAGAGGGTGCTTGGTTGAGGGGTTATAAGGCCTAATCAATGGGAAAGGAAATGAAACATAATGCTTGGTTGGCTCTAATGTAATGACTCATTACCTAAGACTAATGCTAGTGGTAACCACTTTCTCACCCAAGCAACCCCGTCACATCAGCGCCATCTCAGCTCTCTCTTTCCACAACTGTACCCCAACGACAATTAGCTAGTGGTGACCACAAAAACAACCACATAATTTATTTTTATTTTTAAAATTAAAATTTCATGCAATATACTTATACAAACACAAACTAAAACACACACTGAAAGGAAAAAAGTTCATGCAATATACTTATACCACGTATTTAGAAAGGAAAAAAGTGTAACATTTTTTATGATTGCTATCTCTATAAATTTTTTACTTCACCAATATACTCCTTTATCTTCTTCCTCCCATTGAAAACACACACTGAAAACATACACCACCACAAACCAAAACACACACTAAACACACACGTGTTATACAAACACAAACTAACACACACACACACACACACACACACACCATTAAAACACAGTTGGTGAGGCAAGTGTTTCGGTTGGAAGATGTTGCAATTGTTTCACCAATATACTCCTTTAATATGACCTCCAACGTTCAAAAATATATGGAAGATGTTGCAATTGTTTCGGTTGGCGAGACAACGAAAACTTTGAAAAGTTTGCCATGCGACGCGTCGCTTGTGGCTTGGCTAGGGGGGAGACGCGTCGATTTACTCGGTTGTGGTCACCCTCCAATGCCCATTAGCATTAGTCTAATAAATTAGGGGGAATGGTTTCCTTAACCTTTCCCTTACCTTAGCATTCCCTTTGCATTTCACTATTTTGAACCAAGTGCACCCTTAATTTTCAAAATAATTACATTAGTTGTCCTTGAATTTGTCAATTTTTAGCATGCTTTATCCTTTTGGCAAACGACCGTTAGTAAATTTCCATTAGTGCTCGCATAAAGACAATTGTTTTCCCGTAATTGGGTTTTTGGACTCTAGATCATTGGAATGACCTGGCCATTTTCACAAAAAAACATTAAAAAATATTCCCAAGTTGTCAACTTGACATGCCTCTGACACATCAAACTCTTCTTTTCATAATCTTCTAACCTCAAAAAATTTTATAAAATAAAACACGACAATTTCACTAAACTACTTTAAGAAAATCAAATGCAATCACCACCACAACAGGATCCCGGTGACTCCCCACCACTCTCTACACCGGAATCCACCGTCACCACCGACCAACCACCGTCACAACCACCACCATCACTACCACATATCCCAATCACATGGCCACCAGACGGAACCCTAACCCTCCCCTGGATCACCAACCTAATGTCCACCCTAAACCACTCCTCACGTCACTTAAAACCCTATGACCTACCAACTGTCCTCCCAGTAAAAGTATTTGACGCCCTTATACTAACTGGGTCCAAGATTCTGCATAAAGAAGCAAACTGTGTGGTGGTTGAGCCTGAAGGGGATGGGGGTGAAGTGGTGGTGGTGGGTGATGTGCATGGGCAGTTGCATGATGTGTTGTGGTTGTTGAATGAGGGAGCTGGGTTGCCTAGTGAGAATAGGTGGTTTGTTTTTAATGGTGATTATGTTGATAGAGGTGCTTGGGGTCTTGAAACTTTTTTAATCTTGCTTGCTTGGAAAGTAAGTCTCGAAAAAAGTTTCCATTTTTATTTTCAATTTTGGATCTTATGTTGTTTGGTTAGTGTAATAACGGTTTCAGTGTCGAAAAGTTTCGATTTTTATGTTGAATTTTGGATGTTATGTAGTTTGGTTAGCTGACCATGGTTTTTGACCTTTTGTCCGACTTAAAGCTCTCCCTTTTTAGGAAGTTGGCGTGGCCACTTTAAGGTTGTTTGCACCTAGTAAGAATTGAATTTGAGACCTCTCACATTTTAGCGATGATAGTCACAAGCCATTGCCACTAGGCCACTGCCAATGGCGGAACTAGAACATTTTTCTTGGGAGGGCCGAATTTATTTTGGGAGGGCCGAATCAGAGATTTGTTTGTAACCTCAACTAAATTACCCCTAAAACCTATAATATTTACACTAGGTGCCGCAAATTTTGGGGGGGCCGGGACCCTCCCCTGCCCCTTCATAGTTCCGCCAATGGCCACTGCCAAGTAGTTTTTATGTTACTTATCCTGTATATCTGCTAGTGGTAATAGACTAGTGATTAGAGACCGTGTTACATTGTCATGTCTGCTACTCTGCTTTTAGAGTAGATTTTTTTTGGGTCAATTGAACATTGAGTTAGTGATGTTTGATTTGTTAGGTATTTGGTGTTAGATTTTTTCACTTTCTTTTCAAGTAAGTTAAAGTTTGTAACTTTCTAGGTTTCTTAATTAGTTTAGTTTGTTTTAGTTGATTTATGGGTGATGTGTTGTTGGTTGTGAGTGTGTGTGTGTTGTTGCTTGCCAAGTAAGTGTGTTAAAGTTCGGATTTTTATGTTAGTTTTTGGATGTTTTGTTGTTGTTTATGAGTATGCGTGGTTAATTAGTTGTGTAACTACTTTTTATTTGGGTCCTTTTAGCCTGCTAATCGAAGGGTATACAGTTAGTTTTATACTGTCAAAAGTAAATCATACTTTTTATTTGAGTACTGATGGTGCTTAAAGAGTATGCACGTGCATACTCTCTGCCTCAAGTATACGGTCTTGTAAAAAAATCTTAAAGTTTGGATTTTTATGTTAATTTTGGATCTTATGTTGTTGGTTATGTGTATCAGTGTATGTGATGTGACCATGTGTGGTGAATAAATTGTTTTAACTATTTGGGTTAATTTGTTAAAGTTTGTATCTTTATGTTAAGTTTTGGATCTTATGCTTCTGTTATAAGTGAGTTTGTATCATAATTGAGTTTTGTAAGCTGTTTAGTTAGTATAAGACTGATAAATAGTAACTCTATTAAGAGCAATTGTTTTTGGAGGGATGGACATATTGGTGTTAGTACTACCTGATATGTTCGTATTCGAAGTTATGTGCTTAGAAAGAGTTTTATCCCTTTTGTGGTTTTTGGTCCTGTAGATTTGAGAAGTTACTGTGGTTTGGACTGAATAGAGCAGAGCAATGCTTGTATAAGGAAGGATGAATATGGAAAAGATAGATGTCGAGCTCCGTTGCCCCTGTCTTTCTATAATTAATAATCGGTGATCATCTTGTCTGCCAATTTTGTAATGGTTTTTGGGTGATAGAGGTGCCATGCACTTGGCTAAGTCTTTTGTAATGTAAGTATTTGCGCTCTGACTTAAGAACTGATTAAAGTGGATGCCACTTCCTGTAAAGTGATTTTGCTGAAGGGAAAGGATTATACTTTGTTTACTGATAGGAGGATCTTTCTATGAGAATATATGTATCTATAGCACATGTTCTTTTGTGATGAATTCTCAGCATTCCGTTTTCTTTCTTCGTCGGAATGTGTTATTCTAGTTGTTTATTAGCTTGATTGTCTTCTTCTATAATGCAAGAAAGGGGCTTGAGAGATAAAGTGCTTTACAAGCTATCGTTTCAGGAACGTCATGTTTTTAGGCTAATATCTTGCTCTCATATTTTCTTGTGGGCTTAAATAATTTGAATTTAATTTTGTTGTGACTTGTGTATGCGAGGGCTGTAATATCATGTTCCGATTTGAGAAACCATGGTATTTATATTTTAATCACCAAAATTGAGTTTTATTTATTTATTATTTTTTATTATTTTTTTATTATTATTTTTTTTTCATATTGATATGGCATGTTTTGTAGGTCTTTATGCCACATAGAGTTTTTTTACTTCGTGGAAATCATGAATCCAAATACTGTACCTCAGTTTATGGATTCGAAAAGGAAGTGCTGGCCAAGTATGGTGATAAAAGCGAAGGAAAGCATGTTTATCGCAAGTGCCTAGGATGTTTTGAAGGACTTCCTCTTGCTTCCATTATAGCAGGCCGTGTTTATACAGCACATGGAGGCATTTTCCGTACCATACCCGCTACACCATCAAAACGAGCTAAAGGAAAAAAGAATCGTAAAGTTATACTGAACCCAGAGTCAGTTCCTTTATCTCTTGGTTCTATGGAAGAATTAGCCAAAGCTAGACGCTCTGTTCTCGACCCTCCATGGGAAGGTCAGAATCTGATCCCCGGTGATGTTCTGTGGTCTGACCCGTCAAATAAACCTGGTCTTTCTCCTAATAAAGAAAGAGGTATTGGCCTATTATGGGGTCCAGACTGCACCGAAGACTTCCTGAAGAAATTCAGTCTCAAGGTGATACTATGATTATTTTCTTTGTTTTCTAACTGTGGTTCTTTCTACTCTTAGATATATCATCATCATCATTATAATGTATCAACAACTATTTGTTGTTGTCGGCATGTCCTTGCTTATCTGCTTTCTATATTACACCTTGTACTGGCGTTTTACTACACAATGGCCGAAAGTTCTAAAAGAGCCATAATTGTATATCTTGTCTTCAGAATATGAACCAAGGTTAGTATCTTAGCTATATATGCAAATTACTGCAATCACGATAAAAGTCTGATCACTCTTCTACAGAGCTTTTTGGATTATTATTACCGATTTTATTCCCAGCTTACATATTTCATTGTAATGACTCTTGTATATGCCCATTCTTAATTTTAAGTTCCTGAATAGCTGACTGCGTTTTTTGAAACTTGAAAGAGACAAATATGCATTTATGACCATACTTGTAACCTGAACTACTCTCTTTACTTGGTATTTGATTGATCTCACATGGGTAAGAACTTCAATCATTTCAATGTAGTTGAGTATATTATGCTATGAAGAACATGCTGTTTGTGTTGATGCAGTTTTGTTTGCAATCTGTTTTATACGTGAAACTTGTTTTCTGCTTCTTCTAGTTATTTGTATTTGGATGATATTCTTGGATTGATGCGCCAAGTTGAATACTGACCATGAGATTGATTGTCGCAGTTAATTATTAGATCTCATGAGGGTCCTGATGCAAGGGAAAAAAGACCCGGTCTTGGAGGAATGGATGAAGGGTACACCATAGATCATGTAGTACCATCTGGGAAACTGATCACTGTCTTCAGTGCTCCGGACTATCCACAGTTTCAGGTATCTTTCTGCCGATCTGTATTGCTTTACTTAATGCTGCAAGTCATGCTCATTATCGGTGCTCTAGATTATGTTGAAAGCTTTAGTAGATTTATTATAGGATCTAATTCTTTCATATTTTTATATGTGCACAAGTTAAGCATATATATTAACTGTTATACCATGTGTCGATATGTGTGTCGGGAGGTTAAGGCAAATTGATGATTGAAATGAAAACTAAGAGGGGATAGATAGAACCGAAAGGCGTAGATTGGTCTAGACTATTAATGACAAACCTAGAATTATTTGTTAGGAATGATATTAGTGTGAAACTGAAGTGTGGTGGTACGGGTCACTTGGTTGCAATTGAAGAATATGTTGCTCTCAATGGGGGAGATACGTAGGAGAGATAAGCAAGTACAAGAGAGTATTATATTATTCTGATAGGGTTTTAGCCGTACAATAGCAACGTCCTTTCAGCTTTGTGCCATTTTGGTACGTGTACTTTTTTTTGTTCCACTTAATTCAACGTACTTTAAGGTTTTGTGCTACTTTGGTAAGTCAAACTAAGGGCTACCGGATAAAAAGTCATTTTACCGGATAAAAATCTAATTGGAATATTTTTAGCATATAAATGGTCTCTGTGGTTTGCCGGGTATCACGAATTTAGTCCCTAGAAATTTTTGTTAAATTTTTAATAAAGTTAACTACATTTTTGGTCCTTGTGGTTTGGTGCGTATTTCATTTTTGGTCCATTTTACCAACGATCGTTTGCAACGTTAGTCCTTTCTACCAACGATCGTTTGCAACGTTAGTCCTTTTATATACGTCTTTATTTAATATATACATTTTTAGACATGCGTTTTGACACACGTTTTTACACGCGCTTTTGCACGCGTTTTCACACATTTTATACACGTTTTTATACACTTTTTTATACACATTTTTATATACTTTTTTTTTTCAGAAATTTCTTTTAGAATTTGTTTTTTCGAAAAACTTTTTTTCCGAATTTTTTTTTCGACTTTGTTTTTCAAAAATATTTTTTGGATTTTTTTTTCTGAATAATTTTTTCCGAAAAATATTTTTTCCGAAATTCTTTTTTTCGAATTTTTTTTCAATTTTTTTTTTGAATTTTTTTTCGAAATTCTTTTTCTGAATACTTTTTTTTTTTCAAATTTTTTTTTTAGAAATTCTTTTTTCAAAATTTTTTTCACGTTTTTTTTTTCAAAAAAAAATTTGAAAAAAAATTCTAAAAAAAAATCGAAAAAAAAAAAATTGGAAAAAAAAATTCGGAAAAAACGTTATAAAAATTTTAGGGACTAACTTCGTGATTCCCCTCAAACCACAAGGACCATTTATATAATTAACTCAAAGATTTATTGTAAGTGGAAATCCTACGTGGCATGTCCACGTAGGATTGTTAACTCTGGTTCTGGTAAAACAAAGTAGCACAAAACCTGAAACTACATTGCATTAAGTGGAACAAAAAAAAGTACACGTACCAAAACGATACAAAAATGAAAGTACGTTGCTATTGTAGGGCTAAAATCCATTCTGATATCACAAGTTTATTACGCTGAACCCTAGTTAACATTGTTATTCACATAACCATTATTGATCAGAATTACATGAGTTATTTTGTGGATATTATTAGAGTCTCCTTGTGTTCAGTTACTTACCAACTCGCTGACATCCCAACAAAACCTCTAAGGAAGCACGCATGGATTTCGTATCTAACAACCATGGTTGCAAAAAACGCTAGGCGCTAGTCGGGTGGTCGACTACCGCCTAGCTAGTAATCGGCTGAGGCGGGGCCTAGGTGGATTGGACTTTTCTATATATGAAATTTTAAATTATATGTATATTGATAAATTTAATCATAAATAACTAAGTGGGTCTCCAAAAAGATTGGATATTGGGCTTTAAATGTAAATTAGGGCTTTCATCAAGTTAAATTAGGGTTTTTTTTAAGTAAGATCCGACCAATTAAAAAAAAAAAAAAAAAAAAAAAAAAAAAAAAAAAAAAAAAGTAATTTAAAGTCAAAAAACGGTGTTGACCGGCGTTGATTAAGTGGACAACGCCAGTTTATGTAATGGATGACCTACAACTCGGTGAAGCCCACAGGGTATAACACTATTTTCTGTAACGTAGGGGGTTCAGTCCCATGGGCTTGTTAGGGTGAAGTTTTACTTGGTATCTTGAGTAAGTAGATCCCTACATCGTGTGCCTTTAAAGATCCCAGATTTAGCAGCCTGCTAACCAACCATACATGGGATGGTTGCAAATTAGTGCAACTTGAATTGTAAGCCTGATCAGTAAAGTGGATTAAAAATATAAGCACATATTTGTAATGGCTTTGGAAAGTTGAAAAACTAGGAAAGTGTTGTGCATGAGACCCCCTGTGTTATTTGCTAATATCTAATACATTTCTTTGACCACGTGCATTATGGACAACTAGTGTGATTTTCATTAAGAAACTAAAAGGTTTAGCTAATATAGAAACTTTGCAGCTCTTCTTGTAATATGCATGAACCTCCCCCAGGATATCAACACCAGCACACACTTTATTTCGTATATATAGGTTAACAGAAAATGAAAGAAGTCGTCACTCGTCAGATAGGAATAGCCACATTTGATGCAAAGGGATATATAAGACGTGCATGCCACTATACTCCATTCACCAACCCAGACTTGAGCAGGAAACTGAACCTGACTTCATGCTAGACATTCACTAGCATTGTTGAACATAGGCTCATTTCGGTTCTTTTTGGTTCGCTTCGGTTTGATGTACCATATAATTTGGTACGATGTACCTGATTTGGTACAATATACCATATTATACTTGTACACATATTGATATTAATATTAATTTTAATAGGGAAATATGTTTGACATATAAAATTTACAAATTTTAAGGATTGTATGTCATTAAAACACTTTTCATCATCTTTTATATTTCGATTTGACGTATTCCACTCGGCTTTGATCGATTTTCGATGCAAATCAGTGTACCGAGTATATTGGTACGACGAACCAGTTGATATTGGTATGCATATGAATACACGAGATTAGACATATACGAACGACTCATGTTATTCCTCTATGAGATTAAGTAAGGATGCCGGATAAGCCTTTTTTTTTTTTTACTATTCGCATTCAATAACGACTCGTGTTATTCCTTTTTATAAGTTTAACCCGCCCGTACACGGGTTTAAAAATTAAATACCGCTAAAATTATTATCATGAATATTAAAACCCACATGAAGGCACCTCCGCATGTGTTAATGTGAGATGAAAATAAATACATGAGATTATACATATAGCAACGAGTTAACGACGCATGTAATTCCTCTTTAAAGTTTAAATAAAAATATCTGATAAATATTAACAATAACGACTCGTGTTATTCCTTTTTATAGGTTTAACCCGCCCGTACACGGGTTTAAAAATTAAATACCCCGCTAAAATTATTATCATGAATATTAATACCCACATGAAGGCACCTCCGCATGGGTTAATGTGAGATGAAAATAAATACATGGGATTATACATATAGCAACGACGCATGTAATTCCTCTTTAAAGTTTAAATAAAAATATCTGTTAAATATTTTTTTAAAGGTCCTTATGTGTCATAAAACTAGGGGTGGCAATTCGGGTCGGGTTCGGGTTGGCGGGTTTAGGTTGTCAGGTTGGCGGGTCAGAAAACCCAACCCAAACTTGACCCATTTAAATCATCGGGTCAGCTACGTCAACCCTAACCTGTTTACACGTAACCCGAACCTGACCCATTTAACCCGTATATCTACTTGGGTTGACGGGTTAAATAGGTTACACAGGTTGAATATGTTAAACGGATTTTGGGTTGACCCATTTAACCCATTTTATATACAAAAGTTAGTACATTACACGAGTTAAACGGGTTAGCGGGTTGACCCGTTAATCCACTTAACCCATATAATTAAATATAAATAATTTTTAATTTGAGGAAAAAAATCTTAAACGGGTTGGCGGGTTGACCCGTTTATTTTATTCCCAACCTGAACCTGACCTGTTTAATAAACGGGTTAGATATGTCGACCCAAACCTAACCCGAAATCTATTTAACTCAACCCGAACTTGTTAATTTTCGTGTCGGTTTTAGGTCGGGTTTCGTGTCGGGTCAGAAATTGACACCCCTACATAAAACACACATAATGTATAGAACATGATATCAATAGTTATATTTATACAACGTCAACCTCAACAATTGCCAATTAAACAAAGTCGAATCATTAGTCCAACAAAAATATATACTATACAAATTATTAATCGATATTAATATATAATGGAAAATTTATGTAAAAACCCGCGCGTGCCCGGGTATTATAACTATACAAGTATAAAAGATTTTACATAATTTTATAGAAATGTTTTATGTAACAACCCCGTGTATGCAGGGGGTTAAAAACTAGTACAATATTAAACTTCTAACAAAACCATGATTGAAGTATAAATAATCTGCTGTTGCTGCCTGATTGATAATCGAGGAAGAAGGAATCTTTTTAACATGACCGGTTTCCAGTTTCCAATTCTTACTTCATATGAATCATATACACCATACAGCTCAAATACAATCTTAACAGGAGATTTATATCTCCAAAATCCCATGAACGAAAAGACAATGCTGCTTTGCCCCCCCCCCCCCCCCCCCCCCCCACAACCAAAAAATAATAATAATAATAAAAATACAATGGCACATTATGACTTCTCTCATGCTTCAGTGTAAACTTGGTATGAAAACACTCAAATTCGAAACATGACTTTGGTGATTGAGATTTTATACGATGATCTCTAAAGGAAATATTGGAAGTCCGGCTCATGAAAAGACCGTGGAGATTTTTGGGCCTCCATTGTACCTGACAGATTTATTAATCATGGTGACTGATTCATCGATCTGAAAAGATGGATATGGGATCAATTACTCAGTAAATATCATCACTCATAACAAATCATTACTAATTGTTCAAACTCAGGAGAGGGATTTGAATTTGGACCTTTCAAAACTAGAAAGAGGTTGATAATTGATATTGATTTTGGAGTTGCATAGAAAAAAGCTAAAAAGAACCTCCTATGACTAAAACTTGTCGCGGGCTAGTAAATTGCCAGTAGGTTATGCGATCAAGCCTGAATTTACATAAATGTCTTTGGCCTAATAGAGCGATAAACTGTGGTTCTGATCAAAAGTGCATTTGATAGACTCTTAGTATGGGCCGCATGGAATGGCTCAGAGCTGCACATTAGGAAGGTAACTGAAATCCAGGATTTCTTGCGACTGTCTTGGCACCTTTATGAATCAAGTCGTAATCTTTTGGATTCAGTAATGATGTTGTGTGAGTAGACGAAAAACTAGTACACTAATATGTCTTAGGGATTCACATTATTTGGACCATCTTGTGAACTTCTCAGGCCGCAGAGGAACGATACAAAAATAAAGGAGCATACATTGTCCTGAAAGCCCCTAATTTTGATACTCCCATCTTTCATAGTTTCGAAGCCGTTACTCCAAGACCCAAGGTATGAAGTATTTTTTCTGTTTCGTTGTTATTAACTACTTCCCCTGAATTATGATAACTCCAACACTTTTCCTTCCCGTTATGAATAATAAAAGTTGTATCTCTGTATACTTTTTGAGTACAAACCTTGATAATAAGTTATGGTTTCACAGGTGAACCCATACTATGATTTTGAGGATGTGATTGATTCGGACGAAGAATTAGATATGTCGTTGATGGTGGAGTCTTCTAGCTGAATGAGTCCGTCACCTGTTGTAATATCATCATTAATTATCTCCTGATCTTGAACTTGTTTTTGGTGTTTGTTTTTCATTGCACAGTGCTTGGTATAGGAGATAACTTGCTCATGAACTGCCCCTGCAAAATTGCAATTGTAGATTTTGGTATATTAATTTAATATGGGTAGTTGTAAATTATTTTCCCAGGACAATGATGGTATAGAGGATTTTTACTTCATGCCCCAAAGGCTGGATGTTGCGTTAGTCTCAATTTCATTGCTCATGTGATCGTTTCCATTATGTATAACAATCTGGTTTTGTTGAAAGTATTAGAAAGCAGTGTTGCAAAAAAAGCCCTACAAAGGTTGATTAATCGCCGTCTATGCGCTACTGGGCCACCAACCTTTCCGATTTGTGTAAATCTGTCAACTGTGGTCAACGGCAGCCAACGACTATCAAAGGAAACTTGTAATTCTTGTTGGAAATACCAAAAACTCATCGTAAACTAGTTTTGATCACTTATAGGTGTTTATATCTACATTAAAAGATTTTTTTTTAGGAAAATCATACCGGGAATATCCAAAACTCGCTAGAAATACCAAAAACTTGCCAAATATGGCAATCTGTTTAATCTCGCCTAGACTGATTACAAGCTACAAGATGGTCGACCGCCTGACTACTAATTCGTGATTTTTGCAACCTTGTCCGAAAGTAAGTTTGCAAATGGATTTGACCAAATATTCTGTTTGATGCACTTAACTAGCGTCAGTACTACCTTAGAATGGGGCTGTCAAACCCATCTTGGTGATGTATCTCTATGTTTGGCATCATCAAAGGTTCGGACTGCTGTATATTTTCGTAGTACAATAATGTTTATGCAATGGTGATAAAATAGACCCGTCAACAGATCAAAATGGTTCATTTTTATTCTCTTTGGACCACCTCACCAGATCTTGATGTTTTAAGCAAGTACGTTTGGACCAGTTTTGCATGCCTGGCTTTTTTTTTTTTTTTTTTTTTTTTTTTTTTTTTTAATTTGTAATTTTTCTAAATTCTGTCCTTGAAACATTTTTTGATTCTTGTTGGAACAGTTATCCTTTATTAACCTGTTTACCCATAGATTGGTGAAAACTTTTCACATACACTTCGCTGAAAAACGACACAATCATGGTTCACTAGGAATAATTGCTTATCACTTTAAAACCAATAATCATGCTTTACAAACATGTCATCTTGTATGAGATCCTTAACTATTCTATGCTCTTTACAAATCAGTCGTTCCATTATTCATCATTTGACACTGTGTTCTGGACCTTCTGGTAACATGGTCCTAGAGCCCACATAGTGTAATTTTTGGTGCATGAAATTAGCATGTTGACATGATCCTGTCAGTACGTCATATATTGATGTAGATGGCACGCCTAGTTACACATTATTTTGTGTGTGTGTGTATAGTCAATTATTATTATCAAATTATTGGTTTCATATGCCAGCAAAACATAAATATCAAACTTTGGTCCAAGCCTGTTGGAGCGTTTGGAAACTTAGATGTGTCAGCAATATCTATGTGACCCTGCTACTTATTTTGTGGCAGTAATACCATGCACTCTTTTCCCTAGGAATAATAAATAATGTGAATATGTAGGGCACAACGGGAACCACGTATAATGTGATATTGTGACTTGACTTCTTTGACTTTTAGTACCCAAGTTGCATTTTTCCGCATCTTCATTAAGGTACCAAACAAATTGAGTGATTGAAAAAAATAACAGGAGAAAACTTAAGCTACCCGTAGGGTAGTCTACCCACTATGAATTAAAACATAATAAAAACACAATTAATGATTTGTTGGAGGAAAGAGGAGAATATTATTCATTATCTCTCAATGAATCAGTGTCACCTCATCCGAGTAAACTACCCAGTGGGTAGGTGTATCCATGCCCAAAATAACAATACGACATTAGTTGCTGACTTTGGGTTTGTCTTCAGACACATAGCTTGGTTAATACCACTGGGGCATTGGTCCAGTGGGTTGGGCTTTCGTTCTTGAGTTAATAGATTCGTGTTTGAATTCCATCTCTAGCACTTTGCTTTCAGATAGGTGCCAATTTCCGCAAAACCTATGGGCTTACTTGAGAGACTTTGTAGATAAGAGCTCAATAGTCCGAGAGTCTCGACTCAATGGAGAGACTCAGGTTCGAATCTCATCCCTGGCACTTTGCTCCCAGATAGGTACCCATCTCCGCAAAACCTATGGGCTCACTGGAGAGACTTTGTTGATAAGAGCTCAAGAGTCCGAGAGTCTCGGCTCACTCCAGTTGGTGCCCCACTAGGCCAGGAGAGTTGCCCGAAGCTATTCATTGTGGGGTGGACAATGGCTGGTGCGAAAAGGCATCCGGGGTCAGGATGTTCCCGCCAATCTACACCTTTTGTGGACATAGCTTGGTTAATTTTGGAGGAAAAAACTTTGCAAGTAAATAGTATCGTTCTTCAAAGTGTGCGGATACTCTCTCGGCCGGGGCATTTGGGCCGGTTAGTTTGCTGGTAATCAAGTTTTGCAAAAATATGTAAACATATACTAGTATTGTTTTGTGCATGTGCATCTCTTTCTTTCAACTATTTGATGATTAATTATCACGATTGATATAAATTGACAAAAACTGTCATGTGTGTGGGGAAAATGATAAAAGGACTCGACATTAGTGCCCGACTACCCGTGGGGACAACTAGAAGAAGATTAGTTAGATCACATGCCAATAATCAAATATATTTCATTATTTTGTTAGCTACTTTTTGACTTGTTTGCCACAACATTTTCTACCAATAACTTTATTTGTTCATTTACGGTTAATAATTTGGCTAAAATGCTAGTTATCCTTCACAATGTCGTAAGATAGTTCCAAAACGCGTGGTCAACTCAGAATTAGTGAATATCGTAAAAACATAAGTAGTAAGTATTCTCTTGTTCAAAGTCTTGACTTACACATTTTAATGTCAAATAAGTTAGTATCTGATGACGTATAGCCTATATTTGGGCCGCAAGCCCAAATGATAGACATTACTTACACCTAGGCCCATCACGAATGGGCTACCATGACAAATGGTATGGGCCGTGGTATCAACGCTTGGGCTCACGAAGCCCAAAGGCCCAATCTAACTCACCGGATATCCGATAAGGATCATCTATTCAAGGAATAGATATCCTTACCTCGGATAAGCACCATGCGTGCGAAGAGTAAGGAGCAAGAAACACGGTTTCTTAGCCCCTATATATAGAATCACACGATTCTCATTCAAGGTACGATTCACGGAATCCCTAAACTCTTAAACCAAAACCTAAATTCGATTACTTACTCTCACGCCGGAGTCTAATCGGGGGAGACAATCCCTCGATAAGCCTAACGGTGTTGTTTATTTTCTTAGTACGCAGGTAACAAAGTGCTAAGGAACGAATTGATATAAGAGCAAAGCCCAACAATCAGGTATGCCCAACTTTTGTATCAACAAGTGGCGCCATCCGTGGGACCCTACAACGAACTAGAATGACGAAACATAAGAATTCGAGCCAGCGGACTCCGCAGCCAGAAAAACGTGACCATCTGAGGAAGAATCAACAAGATCCAACCTCTAGACAAGTCGCTGGGACAACCAGCACACCTGGTCACCATGAGGCAGGGACAACCCAACCTCCCCCAGCGGTAGAACTACCCAGGATTACTTTAGAGGTCCCCAGCGTTGAAGAACTCCAACGCACCCTCTTCACCACTCCTCATCAGGCTACACCCGCAGTGAACAACACTGTGCCGCCAGGCGCTCCTGAACGGAACAGGGCGCCTAACACTGAGGAAGAAATTCTTGCAACTGAGGACGCACCGGATCTGACTTTGGGAAACTTTGTATCCCAAAATTATGAAACATTAAATGCCCTCATGCAAGAAGAAGCGGCAAGGAGAGCAGGTGCGGATCCGCAAACCCGACTTAATCTTGGTCCAGAGCGCGAACCATCACCACCGCGCCACCCGCGAGGAAGACGTACAGAACGTACCTCTGTCCATGATAGGCTAGGTGCGGTACCTGACTCACAAAACTCTGGAGACAGCGGTAGGCGCACCAATGTCCATTCCAGACTTGGCAGTCGGGGAATACACGATCGATTAGGGCCTCAGCATTCGCCAAGCCAAGGATCTTCCAAACCTGAAAGTAGGCGAATACAAGATAGATTGGGGAGGAGGAGATCCCCAAGCAGAGATCCCTCAGGCTCCTCTTCTGAAAGGAGCAGGCGCAAACGCCGAAGGAGAGATTATTCTTCCTCCAGCGATTCCTCGGACAACGAGGATAAAGAAACAGGGCACTGGAAATCAAAAGGAAAACGTCGCGAGGAAGAGAACGAGGATATGTCTCTCCCATGGCGACGCCACAAAATTGATGCGTTCACACGTCGCATAAGTGATTACTCAGACGACAGGCGCAGACGCATGCCCGCTAATGTGAAGATATATGATGGAACAGGTGACCCTGACGACCACCTCAAAATTTTCGAGTCAGCCGCAACTATCGAAAATTGGCCACAGCCTGTGTGGTGTCACATGTTTAATTCCACATTAGTAGGGAACGCGCGCACATGGTTTAGCAAACTCCCACGTAGGAGTATAGGCGGCTTTGAGGAATTGCGAAAAGCATTCCGCCACAACTTCACCCAGCGAAAGAAGTGCGCTAAAAATCCTGTGGAATTGGCAAGGGTGAAGCAACGCCAAGGAGAATCAACCAGCGCCTTCATGGAGCGCTTCAAGGATGAGTGCATACAAGTCAAAGCATGTCCCGAAATACTAAAAATTTCAGGGTTCATGAATGGAATTAATAATCCAGAACTCATCCGAAAGCTCAATGATAGAGTTCCACAGTCTTTCGATGAACTCACAAAACGCACCAGATCCTTTATACAAGGAGAAGCAGCTGCTGCGGATAGCAAAAAAGGATATTCAAACTATAGGCAACAAGAACAGCCGCGGAGACAATCCAATGATCAAAACAATAACCGCGGCAGGAACTACCGCAGTGGAAGAGACAACGACAAATATACTCCTCTCACTAAAACTCCAAGGGAGATATTTGCAACAGAAGGTGCGAACTTCCCAAGACCACCACCAATTAAAACGGCAGAAGAAAAACGCCAAGGTAGTGGATACTGCGAGTACCACGGCCAAAAGGGCCATACAACTAACGAGTGCGTCCAACTGAAACAACTAATCGAAAAATTAGTGAGAGAAGGAAGGATGGACCACCTCGTAAAAAACATTAAGGAAGGAAAAGAGAGACAGAGAAATGGAGGCAAGAAAGAACCCCCAAAGGAAAAGGCTGATACTATATACATGATACAATCATGGCAGCGCAAAATAAAGCAAAAAGTCAGCCAAAGATTCTCTCCAGAAAAGGAGATATCCTTCCCTACAATCGCTGCGGACAACGCAGTCGTGGAACCTCTGACCATTGAAATACATGCAGGAGGACACGACATCCACCGCATGTATATTGATGGAGGAGCATCCGCAGACATCATGTATGATCACTGCTTCAAAAGGCTGCGACCTGAAATCCAAAGTCAGTTGATACCAGCTACAATGTCACTAACAGGATTTACAGGAGAAAAGATCTGGCCCATGGGGCAGTTACGCTTATTGGTGGTCGTAGGAGATGAGCAACACTCAACTGCGGCATGGATAAATTTTATGGTAATCAAGTCTCCCTCACCATACAATGGCATAATTGGAAGACCAGGAATATCATCCATGCGCGCAGTACCATCCACAGCACACGGAATGCTTAAATTCCCAGTTGAAGGAGGAGTGGTTACTCTCTATAACACAACGGTACCACCAAGAGAATGTATCGCAGTGACAACTGAAGCAGAGACTATTCCAGAACAGCGCACGGAAAAATCGTCAAATTTAAAGGTCGCTATTCATCCAGACTATCCGGAACAACAAGTTTCGATTGGAGGATCTTTATCTGACAAAGGTAAAGCAGCCGTATGCGCACTCTTGCAGAAGAACCTAGACATCTTTGCATGGGAACCAAAGCATATGACAGGAGTGCCTCGTTCTATCACAGAACACAAACTACAAATCCGACAAGGATACCCTCCAATACGACAAAAGAAGCGCGGTCAGGCTCCAGAACGTGCAAAAGCTATTTTGGAAGAAGTACACAAGTTAGTAGATGCGGGCATCATGCGCGAAGTGTACTACCACGACTGGCTCTCTAACCCAGTCATGGTAAAGAAGAGCGATGGTAGCTGGAGAATGTGCGTGGACTTCACGGACCTCAATAAAGCATGCCCGCAAGACTGCTATCCATTGCCAGAAATTGATTGGAAGGTTGAATCCTTATGTGGATACCCCTTCAAGTGCTTCCTAGACGCATATAAAGGGTACCACCAAATCCAAATGGCAGTGGAGGATGAAGAAAAAACAGCTTTCCACACCAGTCAAGGGGTATACTGCTACACAAAAATGCCTTTTGGCTTAAAGAACGCAGGCGCGACATACCAACGGCTGGTGGACACAGCTTTCGAAAAACAAGTAGGCCGCAACTTGGAAGTCTACGTGGACGACCTTGTTATAAAAAGCCATACAGAGGATGAGTTAGTGCGCGACATCGAGGAAACATTCCGAACGTTGGGGCGGATAAACATGAAACTGAATCCAAAAAAGTGCACCTTTGGCGCAACTGAAGGCATGTTCCTCGGATACTTAATAGAACCCGATGGAATCAAACCATGCCCAGAGAAGACAAAGGCTGTTATTGATCTCCCCTCCCCGCGCACACTCAAAGAAGTCTAATCACTGAATGGAAAGCTGGCAGGGCTGAATCGCTTCTTATCTAAGTCAGCGGACAAGTCCCTTCCTCTCTTTAAAACACTCACGAAGTGTACAAAAAAGGGAGACTTTCGTTGGACCAATGAAGCGGAGGAAGCTTTCCAACAACTCAAACATCATCTGGCATCTCTTCCCAAACTAGTCGCACCGCGACAAGGGGAAGAACTAATCATGTACTTATCAGCAACCCACGGAGCAGTTAGCGCAGTACTATTGACAGATAGAGACTCCGTCCAGACACCCATATACTTCGTAAGCAAAGCCTTAAAGAAAACAGAGGTTAACTACAGCGCCATGGAAAAACTGGTCTTGGCTTTAGTGTTCGCCGCCAAAAGACTGCGCAGATACTTCCAAGCGCATCCAATTGCGGTAATCACTGATCAGCCAATTAAACAAGTTATCTCTAAACCAGATGCATCGGGACGCTTACAAAAATGGAGTGTAATGCTCAGTGAGTACAACATCTCATACAGGCCGCGCACTGCTATCAAAGGGCAAGTTTTAGCTGATTTTATCGTGGAGAAGCCAGATGGCGACAGCCCAACATCTGCAGCAAAAACGGATCTACAGGAACCATGGACATTGTTCACCGATGGATCCTCATGCGCAGATGGATCAGGCGCAGGACTCATTCTTACAAACCCAGAAGGTATGGAATTCACCTATGCGCTACGCTTCGAGTTCACAGCCACAAACAATGAGGCAGAATATGAAGCCCTACTGGCCGGACTACGCATCGCAATTCAAATGGGTGTACGCAACCTAGAGGCAAACGTAGATGCTCGGCTAGTCGCTAACCACGTGTTAGGAGAATACGAGGCCAAGGATGACCATATGATCCAATACCTGGAAAAGACAAAGTCTCTGATCAAAAACTTCGATAGGTTCACAATAAAACAAGTACCTAGAGGGGAAAACAGAAAGGCGGACGCACTCAGCAAGATCGCATCTACAAGCTTCGCACACCTTTCAAAACAGGTATTGGTGGAAACCTTAAAGAACAAGTCAATCCTTGATATGGAGATATCAACGGTGATAGAAGAACAAGATCCTACGTGGATGACACCTATCATCGAATTTATCAGCAAGGGAACCCTACCCCAAGATAATAAAGACGCTCGAAGAATACGGCGCACGGCGCAACGATTCGAATTCCGCGACAACGTACTCTATCGGCGATCTTTCTTACAACAATGGCTCAGATGTGTTGGACCCCTTCAAGCAGACTATGTACTCCGCGAACTTCACGCTGGATCATGTAGTATGCACTCAGGACCGCGATCCGTGGTGGCAAGCGCTTTAAGGGCAGGATACTATTGGCCAACAATGCACCGCGACGCACGCGACCTAATAAGAAAGTGCAGCAACTGCCAAGTACATAGACCTATTCCGCGCCGACCACAGCACGAGCTAACACCAATTACCTCACCATGGCCATTTTACAAATGGGGTATCGACATCGCAGGACCTTTTCCCGTCGCAGCGGGAGGAGTAAAATTCCTCATCGTAGCCATAGATTATTTTACAAAGTGGATTGAAGCAAAAGCTGTGGTGAACATTACGGGAAACCAAGTAAAACGCTTTGTCTGGGACAATATTGTCTGTCGCTTCGGCCTACCAGGCGAGATCGTATCAGACAACGGAAAACAATTCTGTGATAACCCATTCAAAGATTGGTGCACACAATTAAACATCACACAACACTTTGCTTCAGTCAAACACCCACAAACCAATGGCCTGGTTGAGCGCGCTAATCGCAGTCTAGGCGAAGGCATAAAAGCGCGCCTTGACAGACATAAAGGAAGATGGGTAGATGAACTCTCGCATGTCTTGTGGGCGCATCGCACAACAATCAAAACCAGTACTGGCGACACGCCATTTTCCTTAGTCTATGGAACAGAAGCCGTCATACCAGCTGAGATAGGAATGCCTACTATACGCACAGCAGAAGTCAACGTCATGACAAATGACGAGGAACGGCGCATAGACTTAGATATACTGGAGGAGAGACGCGAACGCGCAGCCATACGAGAAGCAAAGGCCAAGGCAAAAATGAAGAAGTATTATGATGCAAAAGTCAAGAACACTTCATTTCGACCAGGGGACTTTGTTTATCGCGCCAATGACGCAAGCCACGCAGAAGACACAGGCAAACTTGGACCCAAATGGGAAGGACCCTACGAGGTCACAGACGCGCTCGGCAACGGCGCATACAGGTTGCGCGATATGAAAGGTCAAGACCTGGCGCGCACTTGGAACATCTGCAATCTCAAAAAATGTTACTTCTAGGCTACGGCCCTCACACAAACACACAAACACCCTACGAGGTGCCCAATAAGTGTTTGTCCTTCTTTTATTTCTTAGGAATTTTATTTTCTATCTTTTCAATAAACTTGCAAGTATTAATAAAATGTTATGGTTTCTAGCTAACTCCATAGCGCACTTTTACTTTATTGCATATATGTCAATATTGTCTATCTTATATTTTTTGCCTACATGGCGTGCATGCACCACTTAAAGACCCACGAAGGCATAGAGGATGAGTTAACCTACTAATTTACTCGTTGAATAAGAGGGTTGCAAACCCATCAACATTGGATCACGTATCCTTGCTAAGCGCCTTACTCTTGAGACGTCAAAGTAAGTTTCACATGCGCACCCCACGACGGATGCGCATATACCAAGTACACTGTACGAGCTTAGCAATATAACGAGCCAAGACACTTGGTCAAAAATAAAACTTAGCAAACAATGCAAGTATACTTAAGTTACGCACTTAAAAGACTTAGTCAAAAATAAAACTTAGCAAACAATGCAAGTATATTTAAGTCACGCACTTAAAAGACTTAGTAAAATAATCAAACTTAGCAAACAATGCAAGTGTATTTAAGTTACGAGCTTATAACAAAATGTATTTTATTCCATATTTATTAAATTACAAGGACAAAATACATAAGCTCACAAACAACCTATATGCTATGGCGGTGATCATGGCTCTCTTCTGGAGCGGCGGAACTCCCCTCCTTCAACTTACTCAAGATTATGGC
This sequence comes from Artemisia argyi, assembly GCA_030686995.1. Taxonomy (NCBI): domain Eukaryota; kingdom Viridiplantae; phylum Streptophyta; class Magnoliopsida; order Asterales; family Asteraceae; genus Artemisia; species Artemisia argyi. Next base: position 102,761,813 of record CM060704.1, on the reverse strand, counting down.
ATCCTGCATCGATACGGTTGGAACACTTACAACCACGCCATCTGATCTAGGAAGGTGTGCAGCGCCAATACCGCACATCACGGCCTTGCCCTTGATACCCTTCTTCACAGCAGCCCTCTGCGCATGTTGCTCCAGCACCTCCTTCAAGGGGACTTCCTTCTCCAGAGCAAAAGGCTTGAGGATATCACGGGGCCGCGCAAAAACCGGGACTTGAAGCTGCGATACATCAGGTTTTAGATAATAGTCTAACTCCTCTTCCGCATTCTTCTCAAGATGGCGCTGCAAAGTTAAACCGGCCATCAGCACAGCTATAGGGTCATCTTGGTCGCGCTCCAATTTCCCTATATGCGGCAGCTCAAGAACCTTCAGCCCCGCCATCGCCTCCACCAGCTCATCGTACGCCGTTGAGCTATAACCAGGAATCTCCGCCAAGTCCTTCTCCAACAGCTTGGCCTCACGGAGCTCCTCCATCGCCTGCGAACGGCCACGCGCCATCGCGCAGTGCACAACCTTCCCAAAGGCCTCCACCACCTCCGCAGACTCTAAAGTACTTAGAGCTGCCAGACGAAGCCCATGGCTGATCAACCACCTGCATTCACAAAGTGGTAACAAGATAAGATAAAATGGAGTAAAGAAAACAATTCTAAAAGATAAGGGTGTAAGAATACCTGCGCTCAGCAATCACAGACATGAGATGAGGATACAGCTCCTCGTCGTACTCAATGCTAAGGGCGCGCAGCTTCTCCTCATACGCCACAAGCGTCTTCTCCATGTTCTCCTTGAATTCTTGAAGCCTAGCATAATGCTCAGATCTTTTCTCCTCAAGGAACGACACAGACCACGATGCCCTGGCCTTCATCTGCTCGAGACACGACCTCGCATGTAGCAGATCAGCCAAGATGCTCATCTTGTCCTGAGCCATCTTCTCCCCATACACCCTTGACTCCCCAAGCTCAGCCTGCACGCCCGCCAATTGCGCGCGCAGCTCCTACAACTCCTCTTCCTTCTGGGCCAGAGCACGACTCTCCCCAACGCGCTTTCCCTTCAGCTGCGCCACCAGCTCAGCCTGTCGGGCAGTAGTCGCAGCCAACTCATCAAGAAGTTGCTGCGCCTCACCACCATCTGCTGCCAAGGTATCCTCTCCCTTGTTTTCATTCTGCGGAGAGGATACTTCATCATCCTTCGCGTCGTCATCCCTACGGAACAAAGACAGTCAACAAAAAATTACAACAAGTAATTACACAAAAAAAAAAAAAAAGAGAGAAGAAGTGCACACTTACAGAAACGGAGAAGCATCAGCCTTCAACCGTGCGCCGGAGGTCGAAGTTTCTTCCGCGTTCGACTCTGCGTCTTTGATGACGTGTCGACGCCTCTTGCTGGTGCCACTGGTTCCAGCACCTCCCTTGCGCTTTAAGTTCTGCGCAACCTCTTCCCTCAGCACCTCTTCAGGTTTCAGGATCCGAATACTATCAGATGACCCTGAGCGCGTCTCCTCGCGCGCCACCTCCACTCCAGGCACCACAGTGGGCGCCACCACTACCTCTGGCGCCATACTCTGGACGGGCGTCACCACAAGTGGTGGCGTGTCCTCGGGGACTGTCGCGGGCAAAACAGTCAAACGCCCCGCGGTCGCTTCCAGCAAAGGCAGCTCCCCTTCTCTCAGAGGACGCACCCCTATGGTCACCTGCTTTGGCTTATCAAGCTTCACCACTGCGAATAAGTCCATCTCTGCACATATAAAAATGAAGCAAGAAAACAACGAAAGATTAGTTGGTAAATGCACGAAGAAAAAGGATGAAAAACTTACAAACAATTACAAAGGATGAACACCCACCCCGGCCATCCTCACTCAGGAAAGTGGGAACCTCATCCGCTGCGCCAAAATACGCGCGACTCAATCCTACATGCACCAAAAACTCCTCCGGATAGGGGTTAATGGCCAATCGATTGGCATTTAACGTCTGCGCGTCAGCAATACTATAGGAACCGGGTGCGGGATGCCCATCCCTTGGTAAAGACGCCTGAGTATAGAACTCAAAATTGGAAGGAAAGACCACGTCGTCTACCCAAAAGAAAAATTCTCTCCAATTCTTGAGGGCGTCAACCTTCTCCGTATAACATTGAAACGCCCGCGGGCGCTTCGCAAAGGAGACCCAACCGTTTGACCACGTTGAGTGGTAAAAGGAGCGGAATAAGTCCACAGTGGGTTCTATCGCCAACAAACGGCAGTTTATTTCAAAATTCGACACTTTCGCCGCACCTATACAGTGCAGCTGAGAGATGTGGAGGCGATAGTGATTGAGCAAATCGCTCAGAAATATAGATATAGGTACGCGGTAATTAGCATACTCGAAAAATTTCGTGTATAAACCTATCTTCCCTTCGGGGAAGTCGGCTATACACGCATCGACATCTGGCGCCTCTGGATGCACATCCAAAGGTACAAAATGGTCGGAAGAAAAGCGCATCACGTCCTCAACAGACAACGCAGAGCGAAACTCCTCTAATTGAGCGACCATGTTCATCTTAAAACAAAGTGGACGCACACAAAGGTTACCTACAGAAGTTCAAAGGTTTTTTAGCAAAAACGCTCTCAAAATGAAGAAGATGAATAGTGGTTGTGTGTGTATTTTACTGTGTGGTGAAAATAAAGGGGGGCGGCACTCTTATATAGGGTGGTAAAAACCCTAATTCACGCCCACGTGGATCCCACTCACAGTAAACGTGTGGCTAGAAGATCAAAAGGTACAACACTTTTTCCCGAATCCCAAGTGATACGTGGACACCACCCCCAATTACCGAGGTAACTATTTTGAACCTGTTAGGTGCATTGCACCTCCAAAAAGGCGGTAACAATTTGTTCGTTATCCCGCCACGCTTACCGCTGCTTTCATTAAGTCTAGTACCCGCGGCTACGTGCCGCGCATACTAGACTGGGGGGACATGATGACGTATAGCCTATATTTGGGCCGCAAGCCCAAATGATAGACATTACTTACACCTAGGCCCATCACGAATGGGCTACCATGACAAATGGTATGGGCCGTGGTATCAACGCTTGGGCTCACGAAGCCCAAAGGCCCAATCTAACTCACCGGATATCCGATAAGGATCATCTATTCAAGGAATAGATATCCTTACCTCGGATAAGCACCATGCGTGCGAAGAGTAAGGAGCAAGAAACACGGTTTCTTAGCCCCTATATATAGAATCACACGATTCTCATTCAAGGTACGATTCATGGAATCCCTAAACTCTTAAACCAAAACCTAAATTCGATTACTTACTCTCACGCCGGAGTCTAATCGGGGGAGACAATCCCTCGATAAGCCTAACGGTGTTGTTTATTTTCTTAGTACGCAGGTAACAAAGTGCTAAGGAACGAATTGATATAAGAGCAAAGCCCAACAATCAGGTACGCCCAACTTTTGTATCAACAGTATCAAAAGTTTTGGTCTATGATTATAAACGGTAGGCCTGTTGTGCACATTTGCTTTTGTGGCATCTCTTAAGTGTTATTAACATACATGGGTCAATACAAGAGAAATTAACGTGGTTCTTAATAGAAACGAACAATCAGGCAATAATCCATCATGATTCATGACACTGATGTAAACAACGTGTTTCTTGCTATATTTTTATAGAGCAAACTGCATAATTGGTCCCTGTAGTTTGACGGGTATTACGGGATTTAATCCATTTTTATTTTTTGTGACGGATCTAGTCACTGTGGTTTCGACTCGTTACGGATCCAATCCATTTTGCATTAATTCTGTTAGTTTTTGTTGTTATGTTAAGTAAAATGACAAACATACCCTTTACATTCATCCTTATTTTTATTTAGAGTTAACTACATTTTTGGTCCTTGTGGTTTTTGGTCCAAATTTTCAAAAAGTTTTGGATTCAGTCCAAAAGTGTTACTTTCGTTCCAGATTTGGTCCAATTTTATTAACACTATCAGTTTAACTAATTTGACTGTTAGTTAAGAGGGTCTTTTTGTCTTTTCATTATATTAAAATAAAATAATCACATGGACCATAAACTAACACCATTTCTTTTTTCCTTTTATCTTTTCTTTCTTCTTACCTAACTTACTAGCTATCTCTCTCTCAACAAACCCTAAACAAAAACACCTCCGCCATTCACTTCCACCAGTCGTCTCCACCATTGACGACCACCACCACCTCAGATTCAACCACCACCGCCTCTATTACGTCCAACAGCGGTGATGCGTGGGAATCGCACCAGGCTTTACCTCTCGAGGGATCTCGAGAAGCTTACAACCCCCACCAGGCAGTGTACCTGATCGTTGTAGTATAGTATAGTGACAAGTACCGGGGGATTGATCGTTCAACTCAGGAATAGTGTCGCTAGGATTAGAAAACCTAAAAACTAGGTCTAGAGGTGAGGGATGATTCTTTTTGTATTTTTATATTTTTATAAAAGCAATTAAAAATCCCGGTTTTTGGAAGAGTGGGCGGAATTAGTTGTTAATCAACTAACCCAATAACTAAGATGCAATCAAAATAAAATAACAGAAATGAAAATAAAGCTAATTAAACTAGTGGTGCGAACAATGATGGGGAGAATTGTGTTTACTTAGGTTTCATTACTCCCTAGATATCTTTTACAGGTTGATAGTTTGTTACAATTTGCATGGATGACGGGTTATATTCCTTAATACCATTCGTAGGGTGGCGTACGTACTTCCCCAACTCTATAAGCTCCTACTTCACTCCTATGTCGAGCCGGCTAAGAAGCTCCTAACATGGGATCATTAGAATTCGCTCATGCATTAAATACAACCATAATAACCTAGTACGCATTGGTTCATGTTTCTTAAGACGTTCAAGCATGTCACCATATAGGAAGTCTGCCAGTTTTCTTAAGCCTAACATCGAATACAATCATCTGTAACAACTATAAACAAACAATCAACCCATAATTAACATCTAGGTTTCATTACATCTAAGCAAACACACAAGAGATCTAGCCTAGCATGTTGAATTCAAGACAAGTGTAAGATATATTCAAACAACACATAGACATATTGATTGAATTGAAAGAGTACTTATCTCAAATTGACATGAAAGGTTTCAAAGGGTAAAAACCCTTGAAAAAGCAGTAAAATTCGTGCTAGGGTTTCTCCAAAGTTACACCCTACTTGTTCATCTCTAATGAATGAAAATTGCAAAACTATATATAGATTTTACAGGGTGACGGCGTCAAGAAGGAATATCTGACGCCGTCAACTCGCCGCCCATAATGAAAGCGGATTGCCTAGATCCAAATTTGACGCCTTCATGTGTAATTTAGTTCTAGGCCGTCATCATATCTTGAACCATGACGGCCAAGCTTGACGCCGTCACGTTTTCTCTGGATCGTCACCACTTCCACCTCTTGTTTACTCTTGACGCCGTCACATGAAGACTCTTGACGCCGTCAGGTACTGTTCCCAGCAAGGAAAATTAAGACTTTGCCGTTTTCTTCACTTTTATGCTCCAAAAACGTCCAAAATGTTTCCTTTTCCAGAATTCACTCCAAAAGTACCTAAAATGACAAAAGGAAAGATTTAGGGCAATATTTGATCAAATAAATTCGAATCCGGGCTTAAATGACCCCCTAAAAACGGTTCATTTTTCGCCTCATCATATACCCTTACACTTGAGATTTGCTTGTCCTCAAGCAAATGCACTTTTATTCCAATCAAAATATAAGTTAGGGGTCATTTAACACTAATATAAAAGTAATTACAACAAATAATCGTTCCACTAAAGACCAAAGACAAACACGGAGGTCATACACTAGCACCTCACAAATAGTGTTTAGATACTCACATCTCTCGGGTGTAATAAAGTATATATCAGAATATGGAAATGGAAAACATCTCTCACTACCTGTCATAACAAAATAGGTTACCATAGGCTTGGGAAAGGATCAAACCTCGACCACATGGCGTAAGCACCTAGGATAAACTATCAAAGAGGTCTTTTAAAGGGTTATAATGTTAGGTGTAGGGATATGGAAAACACGGTTTTGTTGGATATAGGCAATCTTTACTGGTGGCGAGTTAATCATCTTGGTTAATTACGTGTACAATATGGCGTTGCTAAGCCAAGACTAGACTCGACTTAAGCTAATGAATCAAAAATAACAAAAACATAAAATAAACATAAAATGAAACGGGATGGTAGTCCGTATGTTTTTCTCTTTTTATTTTTCGATTTTTTTTCTTTTTCTTAATTTTTCGATTTTTTTTTTTTTTTTTTTTTTTTTTTTTTTTTTTTTTTTTTTTGCATAACTCTTACCCTACCATCCAAAATAATACATCATAGGGAATGAACATTCCCCTTACACTTGAATTTTTACATACTTTACAATAAACTAATCTAATGACTCGAATTAAGATAATCAAAACACTTGGAGTACTTTATAAGATTAACGCACATATGGGGGTAAGATATGATGTTCTTCCCCATTACTCCAAAACATTAGTACTTTACCCATGAGTCCCAATCGTCCCAAAACAATATGTACAAGGATATGACTCGTTTTAGCAACCATGTAATCAATTAGATAATTAACTAAGGGTTTAAACATGTAACAATAATGCACTAAAGATGAGTGCATACACGGAAGGCTAAGGCAATTTGGGTGTACATTTAAGTGGGTTGTAACAAATTCTTCCTTTAAGTAAGATGCTTAAAGTTAGAAACGAAAAGATAGGCTCGGAGGGGTGTACTAGGGGTTTCGTGTACTAAAAATGAGTACAACGCTAAGGTGTGGGAAAAATTAGTTGACTTAACTAGCCAAGTAATATGACTTAAATGGTCAAGTAATTATGATACGGGTTTAACACAAGGGTGATCCTAATGCCTCTTATCATGTAGTAAATCCTACTATACGAATGTAGTCTCACTAGCGGTCTCGGGATGCATCACTAACGCAAGTTCTAGAATCTAAATGCTACTGGTACACTCATAAGCACTAATAGTAAACACTTTTCCTATCAAATCTAAAGGCGAACCTCACATATTTGGGTGGAAAATTTTTCTGAATGGTACGGTTTTGTGCTAGTCACACAACTCCTATCCATGAGACGCTTGCTATGGCTAAAGTTTCACTCCTAAATGTTGTAAAAAAATTTAAATTTGGCGCTAAAATTACACTAACAAGTATTTCTCTTAGTTTTATTACACACCTACTATCGAACAAACGAACTCAAGTGCAATAGTATCCTATAAGGTATCATCATTTACCCTCCCCTTACACTTAGGATGAACATTGTCCCCAATGTTCAATTAAAGAATGTAAAAGTGAAATAGGTAAAAGAATGAAATCAAATACTCCCCTGATTCGTTCGGTGTGGATAGTGTGGTAACAAGGTTAGATCTTCCTCTAAGAAAATGAACAATCAAAGCTTCCCTTCCAGAAAAATAAATCATCTTCTTGTCATACATAACCTGTTAAACCTGAGAAAACAAACAAGGCAACCTCGCGTAAAATCGGCGGCAATCTATATATACTAACAAATCCTAGAAAACAATGTAAGATATAATGCTTATGGAATGAATGTTTGCAGATTTCCTGGAGTTTATAAAACTAAAGAATTAACAAAAACTTTAAGACTCCGTTAGAAAAACAAAACTAGAAAAATTTCCAGAATTTTACACATGACGCCGTCAGGAGTTAACTCCTGACGCCGTCAGAAGTGACCTGTAGAAATCTTTACGTTAAGTTTCTGGAAAAACTTATGTTCTACTTCCTGGAAAATCCTGCAAAATATCATTATGACTCGATACAAGCATTTGACTCCAATAAATACTAATACACATGTCCATTTAATATTGTGGAGAATCAAGATCAATTTCGTTCTTAAAAACATATTTGGGGTTTCCCCTTACACTTATCTTTTGCGAAATACCTTTGCATGAAGTTAAGACGAAGTCAAACGACAAAATAAAGTATTTTCACAATTTTAGTTTGAAACATGATCTACCAACAATAAAAATAAAGCATGCATACGGAAGCAAATAACAATCAAACAACTAAAAATCACACAAAACATGGGTTGCCTCCCAAGAAGCGCTTTTCTTTATTTACGAGTCTTGTAGCTAGACTCAAGGTCATGGGAAATTACGTTATATGGGTGAGTTCCTCATTGAGTACATCTTTGGGATCAAACTTGGGTTTCAACTTCCTATCGGTTTTCTTGGTACGGTATGACCTTTCAAACTTTTCTCCATCCGGATCATATAAAATCATCTTCATATGCCATGATCCGTCACCTTCCTTAGGTGGCTTGTCCCACCTCCATTTACACTTATCCCCCTCTCTTTTCCACTTGTTCATCTCTATGTTAATAGGCATTACGCCTAAGAACTCAATCATTTTCCTAAAGACTAGGGGGTCCTCAAAAGGGTCTAGCTCATCATCTCTAGCTATGAGTTGTTCCACCGAATGTGTTTTATCGATGAAATCCTTTTCTAGATAGAATGGGCGTTGAGGTCCTATAAAGTTTCTTTCTATCCAAGGTCCATATCTAGATGGTCTCATATTCATCTCTACCCAATGCGGTGTCGGTTCGTCCTCACAATCGTAGCTATGCTTCCTAACATCATAAACCGACAAAGTATCGCCCTCACCTACCGCTATCTTAGACTCCTTACAATCTATCATAGCGCTAGCGGTTGTTAAAAATCCTCTTCCTACTAACAATGGGCATGTAGTATTACTAACCATATCTAGGATGTGAAAATCTGCTAAAATAGTTAACTTCCCTACGTGAACAACTACATCCTTGATCATCCCAACCGGGTGGGCAATACTCCCATCCGCTAGACCAATTAATACCTCCGTATCCTCTAACTTTCCTAGCTTAAGAGTGGTGAAAAGGGATAAGGGAATCAAGTTGAGGCTTGATCCTAAATCGGCTAGTGTGTCGAAAGCTTTGGATTTTCCTATCTTACAAGGCAAAACAAATATACCCGGATCATCAAGCTTCTTAGGCAACTTGTTTTGAACAAAGGCGGTCCCATTTTTACCCAATTTAAACTTCTCATACTTTTCTAGGAGGGCACTATAGTAGGGAGCACGGGCTAAGACATTAATGACGGGGCGTTCAAGGTGGAGTTCCTTGAATTCATCGTCAAGGTCTTGTGTAGGAGGTGTTTCAACTATGCTTTTGGCCGGTTTGATATTGGGTGTTTCATTCGATTGGCCCTTTTGAAGAATTTGGTTTTGCTTGAAACACGTGCTCATTGATTTAACCGAGTAGTATTGCGGACAAGAAGTGGGTGACGAAACCGATGATATGGAATTAACGTTTAGTTTTGGGTTCTTGACTGTATCGCTTGGGAGTGCTCCCATTTCTCGGTCATTGAGAACTTTCAACAATGTGTCAATTTTGGTGGTCATCTCGCTTTGCTTTTGTTTGAAATCGGCTTCAAACTTAGATATGCGAGCTTCTTGAGATGCCATAAACTTGGACATCAACCCTTCAAGATTATTGGTACTACCATAGTTATTAGAAGGATTGTTGTTGAAAGTACGGTTGGAGGGTGGACCGTTTGGTTGGTATCGATTAGGCGGATTGGAAGAATTGTTTTGGCCTTGTTTCCACCTAAGGTTCGGGTGATTTTTCCAAGAAGGATTGCAGGAATCACCGTAAGGGTTTGGCTCGGGTTTGAAAGTGTACCACTTGTCTCCCGCATCTTCGGTACGCGAGGATGTGTAGTCCGCAAAAGCTGTTCCGGGGAGTTCCACGCAATCACGAGTGTCATGGGGACCACTACATAATTCGCATGAAGAAGTGATTTTGTTCACTTAGCTTGAAAGCTTAGGAACTTTGTAAGATTTCATGAGAAACTTGACTTGGTTCTCAAGTTCCATGATCCTATGGTCGGGAGTGCTAGAATTGTTCGAAGGCAAAGATATTGCCTTGACCATTTTGTTCAAATCACGGGGATCATTCCAACTTTCGTTGTCATAGAGAGCAAGATTTTCTATGAGTCCCCATGATTCTTCCGCACTTAGATCACGTAGCTTACCACCGGCCGATTGGTCAATGGTTCGCGTTGTGGAGAGATCGATATGGTCATAGAAGATTTGGACTTGGAGCCAAAGATCTATGCCATGATGAGGGACTTTTTGAAGTAAGTCCTTGAAACGAGTCCATGCTTCATATAGAGTTTCACCTTGACGTTGTTGGAACATCAAGATATCATTTCTAAGCTTGGTAGTTCTCCCCGGTGGGAAAAATTGAGCAAGGAAACGAGTGGTGAGATCATCCCATGAGGTGATGGATCCCGCGGGTAAACGTTCAAGCCATTGACTAGCTTGATCACATAGAGAGAATTGGAATAGCCGTAATCGGGTCGACTCGCTAGTTGTAACATCAAGGTCTATAGAATCTACGATTTTAAGGAAATCCTTGAGATGTTGGTTAGGATCTTCGGAACGAAGTCCATGGAATGCACATCCGCTTTGCACCAACCGGATGGTGTCGGATTGCAAAGGGGACACATTGGCTCCTTGGGTGAGCTCAATAGTGTTTCGATAGCCTTGGTGGCTAGGACAGGAATACTCTCCTAGGGTTCGGGGCCTAAGAGGTTGGTTTGCTAGTGGTGGGTTTTGTGGGTGGTTTTGTTGTGGTGGGTTGATGGGTTCAAAGATGTTACCACCTTCCATGATGTCGGATGGTAAAGGTTACGAACAAAGACACGAAGAAATAAGATAAACTAAAGAAAACCTAAAAATAAAAATAAAATCTTACTAGAAAGGAATCTAGCAAGTAGACCTAATAAAAAGAAATCCTAACCTAGACAATAACTATTCCCCGAGCTGCGGCGCCAAAAACTTGATACGTGGGAATCGCACCAGGCTTTACCTCTCGAGAAGCTTACAACCCCCACCAGGTAGTGTACCTGATCGTTGTAGTATAGTATAGTGACAAGTACCGGGGGATTGATCGTTCAACTCAGGAATAGTGTCGCTAGGATTAGAAAACCTAAAAACTAGGTCTAGAGGTGAGGGATGATTCTTTTTGTATTTTTATATTTTTATTAAAGCAATTAAAAATATCAGTTTTTGGAAGAGTGGGCGGAATTAGTTGCTAATCAACTAACCCAATAACTATGATGCAATCAAAATAAAATAACAGAAATGAAAATAAAGCTAATTAAACTAGTGGTGTGAACAATGATGGGGAGAATTGTGTTTACTTAGGTTTCATTACTCCCTAGATATCTTTTACAGGTTGATAGTTTGTTACAATTGCATGGATGACGGGTTATATTTCTTAATACCATTCGTGGGGTGGCGTACGTACTTCCCCAACTCTATAAGCTCCTACTTCACTCCAATGTCGAGCCGGCTAAGAAGCTCCTAACATGGGATCATTAGAATTCGCTCATGCATTAAATACAACCATAATAACCTAGTACGCATTGGTTCATGTTTCTTAAGACGTTCAAGCATGTCACCATATAGGAAGTCTGCCAGTTTTCTTAAGCCTAACATCGAATACAATCATCCGTAACAACTTTAAACAAACAATCAACCCATAATTAACATCTAGGTTTCATTAAATCTAAGCAACACAGGAGATCTAGCCTAGCATGTTGAATTCAAGACAAGTGTAAGATATATTCAAACAACACATAGACATATTGATTGAATTGAAAGAGTACTTATCTCAAATTGACATGAAAGGTTTCAAAGGGTAAAAACCCTTGAAAAAGCAGTAAAATTCGTGCTAGGGTTTCTCCAAAGTTACACCCTACTTGTTCCTCTCTAATGAATGAAAATTGCAAAACTATATATAGATTTTATAGGGTGACGGCGTCAAGAAGGAATATCTGACGCCGTCAACTCGCCGCCCATAATGAGATCGGATTGCCTAGATCCAAATTTGACGCCGTCATGTGTAATTTAGTTCTAGGCCGTCATCATATCTTGAACCATGACGGCCAAGCTTGACGCCGTTATGTTTTCTCTGGATCGTCACCACTTCCACCTCTTGTTTACTCTTGACGCCGTCAGGTACTGTTCCCAGCAAGGAAAATTAAGACTTTGTCGTTTTCTTCACTTTTATGCTCCAAAAACGTCCAAAATGCTTCCTTTTCCAGAATTCACTCCAAAAGTACCTAAAATGACAAAAGGAACGATTTAGGGCAATATTTGATCAAATAAATTCGAATCCGAGCTTAAATGACCCCCTAAAAACGGTTCATTTTTCGCCTCATCAAGCGGCTTTACAGCAATTGCCACCCTTACTGCCATCTCCTCTCGTCACCACTTCTTATTCGTTTGAATCATCCCTTTTTTGATATTTAGGTTTAAACAGAAACTCCAACGCATATATGTATATCATTTTCGTTCTAATCCAGAAGGAAACACAAATAAATTCACAAACGTAAATCGCATGTTTTTTTCCTTCGATTGTTTTTGCTTGCAAATCACGAAGAATTCAAGGATCTTTGATCTCATGTGGATTTTACTGAAGATAGATCTAATTGATAATATGAGTTGTAATGAGATCTTAAAGGTTTCATATAGATCTTGAATCTTGTTGTTCTCGTTGGTTAAAAAAACACAAGCTCTTGTTATTTTCAAGGGTTTCTGTTTGCTTTTGAGTTTTGACTGAAACAAATGGCAGTGCAAGTGGCAGAGCTGGAGTTTGTAATTGTGGTTGTGATGGGTTTTCAATGAAATTAAAATTGGAACATATCTAGTGGTTTTCATACTTTTATGGAAGATAGGTTATGGTTGTTTTCAAGTTTGTAGTGTGGAAGATGAATAGTGGTACTGGTGTTAGAATGGTGGTCGGAAATGGTGTTAGTTGGAGATAGTGGTGGCTTGTGATAATGCTTAAGGGGTGTTTGGTATGAGTTTTTTGAGATGAAGTTTGGTTTAAGAGGGTTGAAGAACACCATGATCTGGGTTGAAGAAGATAATGGTGCTAGGTTTATAGTTGCTTTTGGCGATTGGTGGTGGTTTCCATTGCTCGATGGTATTTTTGATAGACAATGATATAAAGAAACACAGATGAGTGACTGCCATCGGTTGTTTCGTGGTGGTAGAGGTTGGAATTTCGGTGGTGGTGGATTAGCTGCAGCGATTGTGATCGGCTGTGGTGGCGGTGGTGGTCGTCGCCTACTAGTTAGATGGTTTGATGAGATGTGGGTTTTGCTTTGAATTGGGTTTAACAAGATGGAGACGAAGAGGTGGATGTGTTTGTGTTTTTGTGTTTGTTGCTTTGAATTTTTAATAAGAACTGAAAATAGATTTGTGGAAGTGTTTGGAATAGAATATGTGTTTGTGTTTTTAAATAATAATAATAATAATAATAATAATAATAATAATAATAATAATAATAATAATAATAATAATAATAATAATAATAAAAGATAGATAGAAAGAGGGTATTTAGTCATTTTCATTACTAATATGTGGGTATTTTAGTCATTTTGTGTTGTTTAACCAGTCAAACTAATAGTTAACAACAAAATGGACTGAAAGTGAAACGAAAATATCATTTTTAGACTGAATCCAAAATTTTTTGAAAAATTGGACCAAAAGTGAAATACCCAGCAAACCACAAGGACCAAAAATTTAGTTAACTCTTTTATTTAGTAAACCCACTAAAATAAACAAAATAACAAATATGTCTTCTTCAACATCAACTAAACCCAAAATGCATGAATACGATCTTCATCTAAAACCCACTAAAAACACAACTTTAGACACCATCTTATTATCAATGAATCACATAAATCACATGAATAAGCAAATATCCTCATACTTTACAAGAAAACCCATGACAGTTTACAACTTTAGATACACAAAATTAAAACCCACAAAAATAATTAAATTAAAGCCATTGTGGTCATTATGTCCGCAAAATACCTACAATCTTATTTATCTTTTTCAACCCATCAATCCAACAAAAATAGATTCATCTTATTTTAAAAAAGAAAACCATCAATTGTTACAAGTTGATGTTGGCATGTGTGGTGCACGTGTGAGATTCTTATCACACGTGAGGTGCACATGTGTTTCTCCACAAAAGCTCCTAACAAACTTTGGCGCTAAAAGTCAAATTTATATAGTCATTAGCCTCATTTCTTTTTAGTCTGTTTTAGAATTGTTGAATCTTACGTGATCTCTAGTGGTGTGTATCAATTGGTATCAGAGCACTTTCTTGGCCATTAAAACGGTTATATTTGTTGTTCAAAAGTTTTGTACTTTTCCCGCCTAATTCTCTTACGATTATGATCAATTCAGTTATGCTTTTCGGCCAACATAATTCTGTCAAATCCAAAAGTTTCAAAATATGTTTCCAATCACAAAAACGTTCGTTCTTGATTTTTTATTTGTGTAATCCTTTCCAATCATGCATACGCTACTGTTCTTTTGATCGTATAGGTTCATAATTTCACCAAATACATGTACTCTAATCATTAGTGGTTCATTGACCAAATTAGAGAGCTCTTTTTGAACGGATTATCATATTGAGTTGGCTAAAGTGTACAAAATCATTCTTCTTGATTGTGATTAATGGCTCCTGCAACAAGACCTAGTTCTAGTAACAATGTGGGTGATGGGATTGATGATAACGCAATGAAGTATATGGATAATTCAATGGAGGGAGATTAGAAAGTCATCAGCTAATATGGTGAGCACAATCACAGCCTTAAGTCTGCAGAACAATCACGTGGTGAACACTAGGATTGGAAGGTTGGTAAATCAGTGATGAGGCGAAAAATGATCCGTTTTTAGGGGGTCATTTAAGCCCGAATCTGACTTTATTTGATCAAATATTGCCCTAAATCGTTCCTTTTGTGATTTTAGGTACTTGGAGAGTGAATTCTGGAAAAGAAGCCATTTTGGACGTTTTTGGAGCATAAAAGTGAAGAAAACGGCAAAGTCTCAATTTTCCATGCTGGAAACAGTAGGTGACGGCGTCAAGAGTAATTCCATGACGGCGTCAAACATCAAGAATTAAAATCCGTAGTTCATGAAGGCGTCAAGAGTGTTCCTGACGGCGTCAAAAGCCCAAGAATAAAAATCCGTAGTTGATGACGGCGTCACACAGGGCGTCAGAAGTAGATCAAGGCTGTTCGAGGAAGTATTTGGCGGCGAGATGACGGCGTCACACCTTTGTTCTTGACGCCGTCACCCCGATTTTCCTATATATAGTTTTCTAGTTTTTCACATTAAAAAAGAGAAGTTTTGGAGAAACCCTAAAGACGATTTTGGTGCAACTTTTACAGGTTTTTCAAGGGTTCCAAACCCTTGATACCTTGCATTGTAATTGAGATAAGTGTTCTTCTAATTCAATCAATATGTCTATGTGTTGGTTGTCTATATCTTGTTCTTGTCTCAATTCCATTATGCTAGGCTAGATCTCTTTTGTGTTTGCTTAGATCTAACGAAACCTAGATATTGATTATGTGTTAATTACTTGTTTATTCTTGTCTTGGATGAATGATTTATATGTTAGGCTTAAGAAAACTGGCAGATCTCCAAATGGTAACATGCTTGAACGTCTTAAGAAACATGAACCGAGGTGTACTAGGTCTTTATTGGTTGTATTTAATGCATGAGCCACTGTTTACAATCCCTATAGTTGTGCTGGGTCATGGTGTAGGAGGAGATAAGAGCTCATAGAATTGGGGAGTTATGTATGCCACCCCATGAATGGTATTAAGGAATACAATCCGTCATCCATGCAATTATAACAAGTAATTAACATGTAAAAGATATATAGGGAGTAGTGAAATCTAAGTAAACACATTTTCTCCAATTACTGCTCACAACCTTAGTATAAATTAGTTTATTTTAATTTTTAGTATTTTATTTTGATTGCATCTTAGTTTTGGGTTAGTTGAATAGCAACTAATTCCGCCCACTCTTTCAAAACCCGAGATTTTATTTGCTTTCTAAAAAATATAAAAACACAAAAATAATCATCCCTCACCTTTAGAACTAGTAATTAGGCTTTCTAATCCTAGCGACACTATTCCTAAGCTGAACGATCAATCCCCCGGTACTTGTCACTATACTATACTACAACGATCAGGTACACTGCCTGGTGGGGGTTGTAAGCTTCTCGAGATCCCTCGAGAGGTAAAGCCTGTTGCGATTCCCACGCATCAATCAGTTTAGTAGGTTATGCCATTTAGTTTGACAAATGCACCATCTACATTTCAAGCACTAATGAAGGATGTATTCAGGAAATTCTTAAGGAAGTTCACTTTGGTGTTTTTTGATGATATCCTGATGTACAATAAGTGTTTGGCATATCATATGCAATATCTAGCAGTTGTTCTATCCAAAATGAGGGCTCAGAGTTTGTTTGCGAAGTAAAGTAAATGTGTGTTTGGCTCTACTCATGTTGAGTATTTGGGGTATGTGATATCAGCTGAAGGAGTGACTACAGACCCATCAAAGATACATGTAACACCCCAACCCGATAAGGGTAGAAGTATTACATTACAGTGACATATCAGAACAAACACAAGCATATGATTCATACATACAACGAAATTCAGAGTTACAAATGAAAATCTGAAACTACAAGGTTACAAAGAAATAAATACTATGTCTAATAAAGTGAAACTTCATCTAATCGTCTCTAGTCCAAAGCATAGTCTTCTAAGTCCAGTCACACTCTCTTCCCATAACCCAGCTTCCTACTAAAACCTGCCGCAGGAAAAGGAAATGCGGCTGAGCTTAAAAAACCCAGTGAACAGATACATATACAAAGCAATGATAATGAAACAGAACTGAAATATAGTGCATTGGAGAAATAGAATAAAGAATAGATAAAAGAGTAATAGAATAGAAAGAAGAAAGGATAGTCATCTACCACGAGCCCAGAAACTCAAAGTCAATCTCAACATCATAATCTCAAAGTCATACTCACACAATCAGAGGGGATACCTCTCAGGCAACCAGATAATATGAGGGGTGTCCTCATGTATCATAATAGTGGAGTAGCTAGCTCCCAGAAATTGTGAAAGGCATGTATAGCACACAGTACCAGTCACCTCAAAATCATACTCAAAGTCATAGTTAAATCCACTAAACAGAACAGATCTAGGATTGCAATCCATACGCCCCTTACTCAAAGTCAATCTCAAAGTCATATACTCAAAGTCATAATGGCCATAATAGTAATCATAAAAAGGGACGGCGTGAGAAATCACTCACCCACACATGAGTCATGCCAGCGGTGCATCACAGACATGCCTATGGTACCTCCATAGGTAGGGAAACATAAATGGCTCGGGTATCAAACTAAGAGTCAGGTCTCAAAGTCATACAAAAGGTCATATAGCAAAGGTTTATCTCAAGGTCATGTCTCAAGGTCATCTCAAAATCATAATATCAGAAGTCATATCAATGGTTCAGAATATCCAAGGTTCATTCCCAAAGGTTCATTTCAAAAGATTCGTTATTAAGTTTCTATTAAAAGTCCAATTTAAATAATCTTTTAAAACAGTTTTCATAAAAATGGTCTTTCAAAATATAGTGTTCATGAAAGTTAAATAACCTCTTTTAAAAAGAAATTTAGCATCATTTATAAACATCTTTTCAAATCGGTTCTTCTCAAAACATTTCCATGGTATCATTAAGAAGGTTTTCATAGCATAGGTTCATAACGGAGATCATATCAAGTGGGATCAACAAAGAAGGTTCAAGCAAAGGGAATCATAGCAATGGCGTCAATTCGGGAACTAACGGATCAGAATATGAAAGAGATCATGAGAAACCTTTTGAGAAAGGTCAGAATATCTGTACCTTAAACCGCAAGTGCACACATGACAGAAACATAAAGGTCGAAAGCAAAACTCCTTCTTCAGCGAATCTACACGAATTAATGATCGGCTTATTATTAATAACTTATTCAATTCAGATTTCTCATTTAGTCGGCTTTCCAGTTTTAGTAACTTTCCATTTAAAGTGACTTTCCACTTTTAGCAGGTTTCCATAAATAGTAAGTTTCCACTTTTAGAAAGTTTCCATAATTAGAAGTTGGATTTACATAAATCATTATTAATGGAAATAAAGTATCTTTTAACATAATTACACCTTTGGTCCTTGAGGTTTCATAACTTTGCATTTTATATCCTTTACTTTCCAAAATTACACTTTAAACCTTTTAGTATTCAAAGTTACACATTAAACCCTTAACTTATCCATTTTACACCATGATCACTTATTTTATCATATAATACGAATGGATACTCAAGTATTCATAATTTACACATTAAGTCCCTCAAGTTATCAAAGTTACATATTTAACCTTTTAATCTACAATTCCAACTTTTTAATTATCTATAATTACATATTAAGCCATTAAATTACCAAATTAGCACAAAACCCCCTGAATATATTTTATTACTCAAATCAGTCCCAAGTTTCCAGAAATTACACTTTTAGTCCCTCTACTTTACTTATTTTCAAAACAATCCCTAATTAATCATTAAATACATTTTAATCCATTTAAATGCAAAACCTACACATAGCACCCTTATCTTATATTTTTGTCGAATAGTATACAGCCCAAATAAAGTTCCAGAATTAACCTTTAAGTTTTAAAGTTTACAAAACTCACCCAAAACCTTTTAACACAAATCGCATGACATAAAATCATGGAATTAAAAACCCTAATCAAACCTAATCCATTTTTAATCATTTCCAGCACATTAAAGATCATTAATCATTACAAAAACAAGCCCTAATTCATAAAATCAAATCGTATGGATTTTTCCCTTTTATTTAACAAGTGTAAATAAATTTTATTAGGAATTGTTATGGATCGGAAGGTATATTACACAATTACACTCGTTTTTAGGGTTTTAAATCACGAAAGGGATGTCGAGCATGCATGGATCGAATCCAACAATTTATTTGATGTTTATAAGGTATAAAGGGTCTGAGAAAAATACCAAATCAATTTTGGAACGTGTAGAAACAGCAGTTCGATCAGATGTATACTCGATTGGCCAAAACACTCCAAAAATCGTCACGACTTCACCAAAGGCCTAGCAACCTTGAAACCAATTTTCGTGGGTCTTATTACATGTAAGGAACATCAGAAAAATGATAGATGAATTATATAGTGGTCGATTGAAGCAGAAACATTTTACCTCTTTTCTAGGGCTCGACAAAGGAAAACAAATGCTACGATCGTGTAAAGCTTCAACAATTCGAATGGGATTTTTCTTGGCTTCTTAGGATGTTGATGAATCACAGAAAAATGCTTGAGAGTGATGGGAGAGTCGAATGGAGGCTGTGAGAATTTCTTTGTGTGTTTATTTTAGGTCGGCAATTAGGGTTTAGGAGAAAAGATATGGATTGACTTTTTAAAGTGGAATGCCGTGTGGTATAAGGGGGGGAAGGACCAGAAATTTCGTGATATGGGTTGACAAAATATCTTTGGTGATTATTTTCCTTCTTTTGCACAATTTAAATCAAATTAAATCTCCTTAAAATTCATTTTATCTCATTCAGCTCTTGTAGGGGTATTTTGGTAATTTTACCACTTGTATAAATGTTAAATATAATAGTTAAAATTATTTGGATACATAACTTGTGCATTGTTTGAAGTTTGGGATTTATTTGGAGACTTTATAAGCTTTTAATTAAATTTCAAATTTGTAAGGGCAATTTGGTCTTTTCACATGTTCTCAGATTTTAGGTGTTACAATACAAGTAATACAACCATGGCCAATACTAACCAATGTGAAACAGTTAAGAGGCTTCTTTGGGCTCACTAGTATTATAAAAGATTCATTAAGAACTTTGCATCATTGAGCAGGTTACTTACTGATGCAGGATTTACTGACCAGGTTTTATATTTATAATAGTCTCGTCTACCTAAGGACTACCTAATGCACTATCGGGCAGTGTACCTGGTCGTGTGAGGTATAGCTAGATGGTAAAGCCGAGGTCATCCCAAAAGCTAAGGGGCGGAAGATATCTAAGTTTTTATGTCACTAAAATAAAAAGGGGTTTTGTAATGATTGAAATAAATAAAACAAAACAATAAAGAAAGTAAATGATGGATGGAAATCAGTAGGAGAAAACAGTGTTAACCTAATTACTACTCTTGTTATCAATGTGACAAGTTCTCTAATTATGCATCCTATCGTTTTATCTGGGGGTTAAAGTCACTAGGCTCCTTGTTAAATTCACCTAGCCTATTTCCCATAGACTCATACTCCGATATCAAAGGACTAACCCTTTGTGATTGACGGAGGTCAACGATAGACTATGCTGAGTCATTAAGTACCTCTACTAACTTAGACTAGCCTAGTGGGAAATGTTGTCACATACACTTCCCCTCTAACTTCTTAGGTGAATCCACTAGGTAGGTGATCCTATGGTCAATTCGCACGTGTATGGTGATATTACTATCACCAAGTCACTAGCTTCTAATGGAGAGCGGCACGGTCACATCTATCTCTCCTCTCGAAGTACTACCCAATATCAAAACCCTTAAAACAAGAGTGTCCCAAGACTAGCTAAGCAAGTATACAAATAAAATGGATAAAGATGCGCGAAAACTAAATCACAAAAATAACAATTTCATATATAGGCTAACACCAAGAGGTGTTTAGCCACTCATGTTCATGAATGAAGAAAAACAAAGGTTTAACATAATAAATGTAAACATTGAATTAATACAAACGAATTAAATGAATAAACTTATAGTTGTGGTGTGAAATCTCCCTTGGAGTGGACTAGTATGCTGATGGAACTTTGTCCACCTGCTCCCTTAATTCCTCCTGACTTCTGTGTGTTGGAATGTGTATATGAAAACTCAGAATTAGGGCTGGTATTTATAGGCTCGACATAGCTACGGCATAGCCCTAGGGTTGGCTACGCCGTAGTCTTCGATAATTGCATCTACGCCGTAGCTAGATCTTGTGCTACGGCCATAGTTTCTTCAGCTGTTATGTCTACGACCTAGTTATGTTGGGAACTACGCCGTAGTTTCTTCTATGGCCTCGATACTTCTCTTACTACTTGATTTTGGGGTCTACGCCATAGGTGGAGAGAGGTTACTCCGTAGAACCCTTTGATGTTCAACTACGCCGTAAGTGTGGTGTTGGCTACGGCGTAGTCTTCAGAAATAATATCTACGGCGTAGGTAGATGAAGCATCTACACCGTAGTGTTCAGTAATTATAGTTACGGCGTACGTAGATTGAGAATCTACATCGTAGTCTGTGCTGAATCCGCATACTTCAATGATTTGCATGTAAATCCTTCCAAATCCGCGTCTTTTCGTTCTTTTGCTCATCTTTGCCCTGAAAACTGAATATAAACAAATAAGAGTATATATACAGAATATTAATATGAAAGATGAGCAATATAGGGGGAAATTAACACAAAAAATACGGGTACGATTTGATGTTATCAAATATCCCCCCACTTGAACTCTACTTGCCCTCAAGTAGACCTTATTAGAATAATTCTTAAAAAGATATCTCCCGAGAAATTGGAAGATACGAGTCTAAAAATCTCCTATGCTAGAATATACTTAAACCGAACACCTCGCGAAATGGGAACAAACACTCATGCTCTCTCTCCTAATCTAAGTGTTATTTTCGGGGTGATCACTCAACGCACAGTCATAGAATCTATTCTATCATAGGCTTGGCGGTTACACAAATCTCCACCACTAGAGCTAAGGTCAAAGCGATTCTTAAAGGCAATATTGGGTGACCATATATAAGGCTAGGGTTATGGTGTTGTTACTAACATACTACGGCAAGGGCGACAAAGGCAATGGTACATGACCGGAACGCCAGGCAGGACACCAAGGACTGCTCGAATCCCTCACCTAAGCATGATTCACAACTAAGGGTAGGATAAGACATGGGATTCACAAAAATGGTGTAAAATGATAAATAGAAGCAAATAGTCTTAACCTATAACCAAGTTGCTACCACTTGTCGTTCATCCAAGGTCATTTCTTAAAGACGCAAAAATTGGATCATAAAACAAGTGTGTGTGCCATTTGAGGACATCGTGATGGGCACACACTTAGTCTTCATGTTGGTGATTATGAACCAACAACTTCAATCTTCATATATGACCGAAGTGGCCTCTTCGATAATAGTTCTTTCAAAGCTCAACAATACGGTGCTATATAAGGTTGCACCAAAAATAAACTATCTACATACTGAAATTCAAATTTTTTTAAATCACATAAATAACAAGAAATAAATAACATCCCCCCACTTGAGATGAAACATACTTGATAATTCGGGGGGTTCTCTCATGATCTTCAAAGATGGGTCTTCAACGTAAGCGTGATTTCTGAACCTTTTGACTCGAACCTCAAACTAGGGCAAGTGGCAACTTCCCAATCACAAGTCAAGACTACACGGTAGGCTAAGGTGTAAAGGTGTATCGAAACATTTATAATGTGGGTAAGAAATGAAAGGATAGGCTCAAAAGGGTGTAACTAGGGGTATGCACTAAAGATGAGTGCAACAAAAGGGTTTATACGGGGGTCGAATAGTCAATGTGACTAATCGATAAACACACACATATAGGCTTTTTGGGTGATAATCCTAAAATATTGCCTTCTTGAAAAGTTTCTTCTAAATGTACTAAGTAATCTCAATACACTACTCGTCCATGGTCTCAAAATGATGTAAAGGCCAAGTTCTAAAGTTTACAAACTACTAGCACACTCATAATTTTGGTGGATTTGGGGTAAAATAGGGGAAACTGAATAGGCTAAACCTCGCCATGATATTAAGGATTAATGTGCTCGGCTAAGGTCTATTTTAGTTAGATTAAGAAAAGCATGTCAAAATTTTTTAAAGATGGCATAATTTTTCAAAATAAACTAGAAAAATGGGGCAAATAAAAGTTCAAGTTACATTCTACTCCCGTCCCCCCCGCTTGAAATGTACAAAGTCCCTTTTGTATGCAAATAAGCAAAGAGAATAAAGGAGATAAGTAGAATTGGAATGAGAACTTCCCTGAAACTTGCTCTTGAAAATGGTAGAAGGATCATGTTTGAGAAAACGTGCCTTCGCTTCGCCTAATGAGAAAACTTCATATCCCTGAAATCACGTAACAACCACAAGCATAAAACCTAAAAAAGAAAAATAAAAGAAAAACAAAAATCCTTACTCACTTTCGTAGAAATCATGGTTGCATTTAGCTTATGCAACAAGCCTTTTAAACCACTTGGTGTCCCAAGTGGACGAGTGAAGTCTCGTGAGGGTTTACAGTGAACACACCCACAAAGTTCATTTAAAACTAATACAAGGTTAAAGTATGTTTGTAATAAAAATCTTTTAAAATCATTTGGTACAGGAGAAAACTACGGAGTAGAGGTTTCACAAGCTACGCCGTAGTTGGAAAAATCATCCAGTGTTGCACCTGGGGGTGCTACGGCGTAGCTAACCAGAAGGCTACGCCGTAGACTTTTCCTGGGGGAAATTTCTGGAGCAAAAAGGCTCCAAAATCAGTAAACATCAATCCCCTTTCTTTTTTAACTGCAAAATGATTAGAACAACACATACAAAACCCAAATATACTAAAAGAAATGAAAAACAAAGATAATTCGGGTTGTCTCCCGAAAGAGCACTTTTCTTTATTATCGAGTCTTTAAGTTAGACTCACTGTCGCGAATCTTCACGTGGGTGGTTGCCTATGGACTTGTCCAAGCTCGTCCATTTCCTTCATAAGGTTGTGCCTTATCCATGCAACGTTTGTAGCGGTGCGCTTGTACTCCATTTTCCCAATCCTACGTATCTTTGAAAACCTTTCGTCAGGTCCTAAATTGTACCTAGTCACCTCGAATGCTTCTGCAATGATCGGGGGAGGGCTTTTATAGGGAATTCCTAAAGGCTTGCATCGCTGTTGCTCGTATGCCTCATCATCCAGATCCGTGAACCCATCATGTCCTTGTAACTCAAGGTAATCCATAATCCCATCAATATCATCGTCATCGGATTCCGTCCCGTTAAACCATTTGTCATCAAGCTTATCCTCAATAAGCTCCTTCTTGCAACGGTCCTTTTCTTCTCCCCACATAGTTTTGTATTCTTCATCTTTCACAACCGCTGGTTCATTGTTATCCTCTCATTCAATTGAGTCAATTTTGCCCATGCAACCTCTCCATATTTTTTCTTTAGTTGTTGCATCAATTCTTCCATATTTAATTTTCACCCAATCTTCAAAACTCAATCTATCAAGCCATGGCAAATCACTACGTCGGTGATCATTTGTTGATGTCCATAAATACTCATCATCATCAACCCTTGCCATGCTACTTCCTCCATTGCAATCATCCTTATACGGGTTGCAAGACGCCCATAGTTCATCTTCAGGATTGTTGCGGGTCTTGATTTGCTCACACCAATGTTTCTTTTCTAATGGGTTGCCTTCTTGTGAAGTTTTGTCTTTAACGATTGTAGGTTCTTCTACATTACTTGGACCATTTAAGGCATCCCTAAGCTTCCACTTCTCTTCTCTTTCAATCTTTCCATGGGTGATTCGGACCCAATTGTCAAAGGATATGGTTCCTTTTCATTCAAGATTTCTTCTGTCATCATCATTAGTGGAGCTCCAAAGGTGTTTTTTGTTTCGTATTCTTTTGTCGTCTCCCCCTCCATCACATTGGTCGGCATTGGGGTTGCATGATGCCCATAAATCATAGCTTTTTTCGTTATCCACCGGGATTGCCTCACACCAATGGTATTTTTTTATGATCACTTTGGTGCTACTTCCCGTATATTCTTAGCTTCATTATCTTTAACCGGGGTATCTCCAGGTTCACTCTAGCAATTAGCTACGTTTTTCGTCCCTGATTCACAGTCAACACCCATGCTACGCCATAGCTCATTAGGAGTGCTACGGCATAGTTCTTCTTTGCTATCATTTTCCTGCAAAATTTCTTCTTGCGAACCTTCAAGATTAGTAGTAAGGTGCTTGTGTGCAGCAATATCAGAAGTAATCATGTCTTCTATGTCAAGCTTAGCGTTCCCATTATTAACTACACAAACAGATTCGACCTATTGACATTTTCCTCCTTCGTCCATGTTGAAAACTATTTTCTTTTTGTTTACACTTAAGGAAATTATTTTATTAAATACATCGATCGTGGCATGGGCAGTGGCAAGGAGTGGTCGTCCTAAAATAATGGGCAATTCATTATCTTCCTCCATTTCAAGAATTACGAAATCAACAGGTAGAGTAAACTCATCGATCTTTACTAACACATTTTCAACAATCCCTTTAGGTATGCTAACCGTTCTATCGGCCATTTCAATAGTCATGCAAACAGGTTTAATAGGGCCTAGTCCTAACCGTTTGTACATAGAAAATGGCATTATACTTATGCTAGCCCCTAAGTCTGCTAAAGTTTTTTTTTTTTCTTTCTTTTTTTTTTTTTTTTTTTTTTTTTTTTTTTTTTTTTTAAACAAAATGCCAATTGAGCAAGGGAGAATAAAACTTCCTGAGTCTTTTTCCTTTGGAGGCAATTGGTGTTGAATAATGGCCGAACATCTGTCATTTAGCTTAACTTCCTCCCCTCATTCATCATTTAAACGGTAGAGCTCCATCTCGTCAAGAAAATCCCCTTCCTCGTCGAAGTCAAGTTCATCCTTATTTGCAAACATTTCTAGTTCTTTGTCTGAGTACCTGAAAGGAGTATAAAGTGGTTCCCCACTGTTAGAAAATATCTCTTTGCATGTTTCAGATTCCTTAGAATAGCTTCCCTTAATTTTGACATACCGCTTTTGCACTTTATTAGTCAAAAACCCAATCTTGGTCTCCAAGCTCTTTATGGTGTCATCAAGACTTTTAAGGTTCAGTGCGGTTCCTTCTCGAAAACTTTTTAGCCATTCTTCGCGATCCTTTTGTTTCTTAGCCGACTCATCAAGGTACTTTTGAATAGAATCTTCAAGGCTTGTTCTTCCGTAAGAAGGCCGGTTATCATTTCTTGAGTAATAGTGCGGAGGTCCTACGCGATATCTTGTTCCTCCATTACTTCCTTGAAAAGGTCTTCCTTCTCCATATTTTACCTCTTCGGTTCTTTTTTCATCATCTTTTAAAGGACAGTCTCTAGCCATATGAGCTCCTTCACAAATTTCGCATCCCACTTGAATGACATTCACATTTTCTTTAAGCTTCTTCATATCACGCCCTAAACTTTTGAGCTTGTTGGTGATTATGGTGATTCCATCCGAACTTTCGCTAACGCTTCTACTTCCACCATCATGCCACTTCTGTGAGTGGTCCGCCATATCTTTAATGATCTTTAAAGCTTCAGTTGGTGTCATTCTAGGGATCGGTCCCAGAGAGTCCAGCATTCTTCGGGTGGAGATGTTAAACCCCTTGTAGATGATACTCATCGTTTGTTGCTTGTTGAGGTCGAGAGTTGGGCACTTAAAAATAAGGTCATTGCACCTATCCCAAGCTTGGTACAACGATTCATCACCATCTTGTTTGAAGTTGTGTATTTCCTCAAGCTGTTGAGCCGTCCTTGAAGGAGGGCAATACCTTTGGATTAATTTCTTCTTCAACAAGGCCCAAGTACTGATGGTTCCAGCGGGCAACCTATCAATCCATCTTTTAGCTGCACCGGTAAGAGTCATAGGAAAGACTAAAAGCATAACCGCATTGTGAGATACTCCATGAATGTTGAACAGACTGACAATGTAGAGAACATTCTCAACGTGCTCATGAGCATCTTTGGTCTTTGCTCCTGAAAAGGTGTCTTTCCGAACCTCCCTTATAAACTGGTTCTTGATCTCAAGTTGATCCTCTGCTCCAATAGTTGGCCTAACCAAACCAGACCCTTGTTCATCACGGGTAAAAGCTATGTATTCCTCGAGAGTAAGGGCATCGATGTCTATTTCAAGCAGACTACCTGAAACTAGACAAGAAATCGTGAGTACTGAAAAGAAAATAAAATAAAAATGCAAAACTTAAATAAAATCCTATTAGCTCCCCGGCAGCAACGCCAAAAACTTGATGCAGGATTTACCGACAAGGTTTTATATTTATAATAGTCTCGTCTACCTAAGGTCTACCTAATGCACTATCGGGCAGTGTACCCGGTCGTGTGAGGTATAGCTAGATGGTAAAGCCGACGTCGTCCCAAGAGCTAAGGGGCGGAAGATATCTAAGTTTTTATGTCACTAAAATGAAAAAGTGTTTAATAATGATTGAAATATATAAAACAAAACAATAAAGAAAGTAAATGATGGATGGAAATAAGTAGGAGAAAACAGTGTTAACCTAATTACTACTCTTGTTATCAATGTGACAACTTCTCTAATTATGCATCCTATCGTTTTATCTGGGGGTTAAAGTCACTAGGCTTCTTGCTAAATTCACCTAGCCTATTTCCCATAGACTCCTACTCCGACATCAAAGGACTAACCCTTTGTGATTGACGGAGGTCAACGGTAGACTATGCTGAGTCATTAAGTACCTCTACTAACTTAGACTAGCCTAGTGGGAAATGTTGTCACATACACTTCCCCTCTAACTTCTTAGGTGAATCTACTAGGTAGGTGATCTTATGGTCAGTTCGCACGTGTATGGTGATATTACTATCACCAAGTTACTAGCTTCTAATGGAGAGCGGCATGGTCACATCTATCTCTCATCTCGAAGTACTACCCAATATCAAAACCTTTAAAACAAGAGTGTCCCAAGACTAGCTAAGCAAGTATACAAATAAAAAGGATAAAGATGCGTAAAAACTAAATCACATAAATAACAATTTCATAAATAGGCTAACACCAAGAGGTATTTAGCCACTCATGTTCATGAATGCAGAAAAACAAAGGTTTAACATAATAAATGTAAACATTGAATTAATACAAACGAATCGAATAAATAAACTTATAGTTGTGGTGTGAAATCTCCCTTGGAGTGGACTAGTATGCTGATGGAACTTCGTCCTACTGCTCCCTTAATTCCTCTTGACTTCTGTGTGTTGGAATGTGTATATGAAAACTCGGAATTAGGGCTGGTATTTACATAGCTACAGCGTAGCCCTACGGTTGGCTACACCGTAGTCTTCGATAATCGCATTTACGCCACAACTAGCTCTTGTGCTACGGCTGTAGTTTCTTCAGCTGTTATGTCTACGGCGTAGTTATGTTGGGAACTGCGCCGTAGTTTCTTCTATGGCCTCGATACTTCTCTTACTGCTTGATTTTGGGATCTACGCCGTAGGTGGAGAGAGGTTACTCCGTAGAACCCTTTGATGTTCAACTACGCCATAAGTGTGGTGTTGGCTATGGCGTAGTCTTCAGAAATAATATCTACGGCGTAGGTAGATGGAGCATCTATGCCGTAGTCTTTAGTAATGATAGTTACGGCGTAGGTAGATTGAGAATCTACGCCTTAGTCTGTGCCGAATCCGCATACTTCGATGATTTGCATGTCAATCCTTCCAAATCCGCGTCTTTTCATTCCTTTGCTCATCTTTGCCCTAAAAACTGAATATAAACAAATAAGAGTATATATCCAACATATTAATATAAAAGATGAGTAATATAAGGGGAAATTAACACTAAAAATACGGGTACGATTTGATGTTATCGCTTACTCAGTTACTCAAGAAGAATGCATACAAGTGGAGTGAAGAAGCTTAGAACTCTTTTATGATGCTTAAAGAAGCCATATTCAAGGCCCCTAATGTGGCGAAAAGTGTTATGCTTTTAGGGGGTCATTTAAGCCCTAAGTCATGATAATTTGGTCAAATATTTCCTCAAATCGTTCCTTTTGTCATTTTAGGTACTTTGGAGAAAAAATCTGGAAAAGGAAGTATTTTGGATGTTTGGGAGAACTTTAGGGATAAACCCTAGGTCAAATTTCACATACTTTGTAAGTGTTTTTCACCCTTATTTTAACCATGCTTAATTAAAGATAAGTATTCCATTAATCATTCAATATGTCTATGTGTTGTTTGATTCTATCTTATGCTTGTCTTTTTATTAACATGCTAGGCTAGGTTATCTTTGTGTTTGCTTAGATTTAATGAAACCTATCTATTGATTATTGATTGATTGTGTTACACCCCGTGCCCGATTTGATCAAAAATTAAAACTTTAAGCGTGGAAACGACATATCAAATCCGACCTGCTGTTACTCTTTTGACCATTGAGAAAAATATATAAATATTAAGACATTGAGACTATTTATAAACGAAACTAGACTCAATTACCTTCGAAACTCCGGGTGGCACGACCCGTGACGACTTACGGTTAAAAAGATATGATTTTTCTAACATGACCCATTTTATGCACTACTTGCTGTCCCAAACACCCCCTTTATCTGCATAACCCTTTTATGCATCTTTTTTACCCATTTTCCGGAAAATGACTTATACCACTTAGACAAAACGTAAAGCCTTCCAGATTTGCTTATTTCATTTATAAGCTCATTTTCATACAAAAACATTTACTGTTTGACCCTCGGAATAATGCTTTATAAAACGACGGGTTTTGTGCCAAAACCCGTTTTAACCCAATTCATGACATAAGACACATATGACTTCCACAACACCTTAAACTTATCCAAAATCGTTATACTAACATAACAAAACGTTTACATATTTACTTGACCCGTTTACAACCCAAAATGGGTAGAAACACGCTTATACCAAACACTCCTTTAACTTCCACAAATAACC
Source organism: Artemisia argyi (assembly GCA_030686995.1). NCBI lineage: Eukaryota > Viridiplantae > Streptophyta > Magnoliopsida > Asterales > Asteraceae > Artemisia > Artemisia argyi. Next base: position 102,732,116 of record CM060704.1, on the reverse strand, counting down.
CATAAAACATACTTTGACACATCAATTGACTACTAAATCATTACCACATCTTTGACATGCATTTTACAACACGTAGAAAGACTCTCGGGGGTACAACATGACATTTGAGCTCGGTATCCTACCTAGCTCTACTATCTTACCCAAGTCCTTCTACATCGCATATCCAACTTAATCCTTATCCAAGCCATCCATAACAACATGCCAACCTACAAAACGGTTAGACAACTAAACCGTAAGCACAAGGCTTAGTAAGTAAAACGATCATAATACAACATTATAACTCAATCACACATTAAGCATCATAATCTACTCATCCCATCACAATATAAACATAACACATACCTTGGCCACTTCAAGCCTTATCATTACATCTCAACCTTTCCTACACACTTACACTAGTCCAACTAAACTCTTAATCTTCTTTTGCTAGTTATGCCAAACTAGCCTTACCTCTACTTCTTCCTCACATAATCATTCAAACACTATCAATCATCTCATCATAACAATCATATAACACATAATGTAAGAAATCATTATAACATCAAATCATAACCGATTTACTTACCTTAGCTTCCAAAGCTAAGTTAACAATAATAATACCACCATCATTATCATCATTACTAGTCATCATCATCCTTCATCATTATCAACAAGACCTAATAACACAACATATCATAATCAAGGGTTATTAAACCCATCTAAACTTACCCAACTTTATCTCTATATCATCATATGATCATATCAAGATCATATGATGAAAACCCACTTAACCCATTAACCTTTTACCACAATAATCATTATAAACTCAAGATTAGAGTTACTTACTTGTGGGGATCATAACTAGGAAGGACTATGGACAATAAATCTTCATCTTCTTCTTCTTCTTCTTCTTAAGCCATCATCTCACTTTTCCCTCTCTTTCTCTCTTGCCGACACCACATACACACACATACTTCTTATCTAAAATGAACCTTATAGAAGTCCAGAGAATTCTCTAGACATTTGATAGTTGGAAGTTTGCCTAAATGGCAACTTTAGTCCCTTAGGTCATGTAACCATTCATCCTTAGTACTAGAACAAGTTGGTTCTAGTGCTAGTTTGAGGTTTTGGCAAGAATAGTCCTTGCAGACTAGAACAAGTTGGTTCTAGTACTAGAACAAGTTGGTTCTAGTACTAGAACAAGTTGGTTCTAGTACCAGTTTGGGATTTTGTCAACTTAGGTCCCTCAAGTTCTTATCCCTCTTACTTATGACACATAATACTTCTAAAACCACATTATGAAATACTATGACTATCGGGTTTGACCACATCACGACATTTGTTGACTAACCAACCACGTAAGGCTCTTAGTCCATTACATCTAGGGTGGGGTCCAAGTACCCGGGAAATGGGTCTAACAATTCTATCCCCCTTATTTAGATTTTGTCCCCGAAATCTCTCGTCTTTTGCTATCTAAAACTGAATCACAACATATACATGTCTCATAATTTCAAAATCCTTAGTCATTACATTGCAACGATCTAAGTGATATTGCAATTCCAAGCTTCTATATCACAATCATAACTCATAATAGACTATAAGCAATACTACTCATGACAAGCTTATCTAAAATTTCCAACAATGACGATTTGTCATCCAGGAACATCTACTATTTGACTTTCCATAAGTCAAACTTCAACACTATCATCACTTCATTCACAAATGCACTAACATGACCTTAAGTCATATACCGGCCAAAATTACACTTTACACAATATCAACACTTATCTACTTCCAAATACCGGTAACTTATCTCGCAATATATACATAGTACCATATAAACGATACTTCCAAAACCAAATCTACGCATTACTAAAGCGATCCTCTTGTTAAGTCATGGGAATTCCACCCATCATCTTATCAACTTAAAGCAAAAACTCTTTCTAGGCGTCTATCTTAAGGTTCATATAGGACCTTAACACCACTACAAGCTTTTATATCTAATCTCTTCTTATAATGTCTAACTTGTTTTAGTTTTCACTTTCTCATATCTCTACCCGTATTCATGTCATACCGGCTACACATAAGCCCACTCATTTATAACTCTTTACTTACAGAAAAAGGCGTCCCAATCTATGCAAGTAAGGAATTATAAACTTATGGTTCGGTGATTTACAATTTCTTTATTTAAATGAAGAGGCATCTGTCACACCCCCAATTTACCTGACTTGCAGCGGAATGGAATACCTGGGGGTGTCTGTCATAGCACCACAGTTACAGTTACATTGAACGACCTAAAGTGTCGTTTGGAAAATACTGCATTTGATCATTGAAATAATTCAGAGTTTACAAAATGAGGTCCCCAAAATGTGTTGCATGTTTATGAAAAACAAGTCGTACTAGATCAAATGTTTACATAAGTGCATGAAATAATGATGAGACGTGTCGACTCCGCGACTCCATGAAAGTCCAAATGCATGTCACATGAGCTACCTTAATAACCTGAAATACATTGCTAAAACGTCAACACGAATGTTGGTGAATTCCATAGGTTTGTAAAATGTACTGATGTACGGCCACCACAAGTAAAAGTGCATGACAAAAGTCACGTAAAAATAGTACAATAGCCTTAAGCTCATGACACCGAAGCTATGACTGATGAAACTCTATGCCCCTCCCGAATGTTCTGCCGAAACATTCAAATGTAAAAGACATGACATGCATCTGCTTACTGTTGGTAATCACTACCACGGATGGAGGCGTCACCCTCGATAGATCTATCCACTCACTCTCGCTTAACGGTAAATTAACGGTTCATGATGTTACAGGGGACTTATCACATGGCAAGGTAACTTAAGCTATGTACATGTTTGAATACTTGGGCTCGTACTGAAATAATTGATGCAATGTATTCCCCCCGTGGGATTTGAAAACAATCAAAAATGTGGAATTGAAAACGGGGCTATGAAAACTCACCTTAACTGATGAAACTGTGATGAAATGAAATGAACACCAATGAACAATTAGTTGTCGCAACCCAATATGATGGTACCATGAACATGTACTGAGCTGAAAAACAAGGCGCGCACACTAGCCGCAACCTAATATGAATGATGAACGATCTACTTTAGATCATGAAATGATGTTATGAATGTCCATGCACATGTTTCCTATACCACTCTACTCTTTGAAAAACACTTGTTGTTATCAAAAGTATATATTCCAAAACTTAGGAAAATATGGCTATTAGAAAAATAAACTAGTAATATATATACTTATATATATATCGTATGTACCAATGTTTGTGTTGAAATCCTCGGTTTGAAATCCTTGAAATAACGCCTTGTACTAATGAAAATATACTTGTAATCACTAATGCATCATTAGTTATGAAATTGGGTACTTGATTAATATTTCTAGAAAATCTAGAATTTAGTACGTAGAAGTATTATTACTTCTATTAGTGACAAAACAGTCTCATAAAACCAGTCGTGAAATAGTGAATATTAAGAGTTAGGAAAGAAGCTCAGTAGTTTTGAGAAGATTTTCACCATATCTAAAAAGTCACAGAAGTAAAGTTTGTCCATACAAGTCTCGATCATAAAGATAATTAGCCGTCAAGTGAGGTGTTTGGGCTGTTTTGGCAGATTCTGGGCAGTTTTCGGGAAAGTTTGGGAGTCCATAAGTTATTCGTTATAAATCTTTTTGACAAACGGCTGGATGTTTTGAAAACTAAGCTGGGTGAACTAACTTTTTGTCAATGATGTAAACTTTCCAGAAATGAGTTTATCAATGAGTAAATTGGCTCTCAACATGATGTCTTACAAAAACTGTTTTTCTATACTTAGTATTATTTTGCTAAAAAGCTGATGGAAATAAATAAAGTTTCGCCGATTTTGAAACGTGTATATCTTGGTCGTTATAAGTCCGTTTTACTTGTTCTTTATATCCACGGTTACGTCTTAACATGTAGTAATATATTTTGGAAAGCTTGACCCCTCCGGGTTACGTCTAAAGTCTCTTTTTGTCCAATGAAAAACGTCCAACAGCATACATTTTCAGAAAAATACTTTTCGTCTACAATCTTGCAAAAATCGTAACTCCTTCGTTATAAACTCTTTTTAATCCGTTCTTTCGCCTACGGATTCGTTTTTGAAAGTATTTTCTAAAAATTTTGCCAAAGTTTCCTTGGTGTTTACTGATTTTCCAGATTTTTACAAAACGGGACAGCATGTCTAAAATAGGTTCCAAATCAAGTTTCCAAGGTTAAAAACTAATTTCTACCATCACCAATCCTCTTGTAATCACCACATGGCTAATCTAATCTTACCATACACCTTCTTAGGGTGCCATGGACTCCTAACCAAGTTATTAGAGCAAGGGGATTCATAACTAAAAAGTTAGGGTTTGTATGTTTCTTTTTAGCCAAAATAAAGTGTGGTATAGCTACTTGTACATGGTTTTTAGCATGATACTTATGAAATACATGTAAAAATAGGATGATCCATGAAAAAATAAAGATGAAAACTTACTTGACAAAATGAGATGATTATAGGATGATTATGCTTGATGTTCTTGTGTTTTTGTTGCTTGATTCTTGATTAGGCTTGTAAAATGAACAAGTTTAGTGTTTTACTTTATGGAAAATGATCACTTGATCATGGAGATCAATTATGGGTCGTGGGTATGGAGAGGGAATGGAAGAGATGAGAGGAATTTTGTTCTTAGCTAAAATGTGGATTATGATTCTTGTAAAATTGGTAAAGTAAGGTTATAAGGTTTATTAGTTAAATAAAGATGAATTAATGCTAGGGGTTAAAAGGGTGTTTCATGGGCTGGTTTTCAAAGGGTGAAAGGGGGGTTAGGGTACTTGGGATTTAATTAGAAATACTTGTATGAAATTGCACTAGTTTGTGTTTTTAGTTACGATCGGGTACCGGTTTTATTAGAAATAAATGTTCACGAAGTTTACCGGGATGAAATAAAGTCATAATAATGTTAAAAACATATTAAAAATATGTTGGGTACATTTACTGAGTGATCGGGTGTTTATTGTTTAGTTTTCACGAAAACCGTCGTTATATTCATACGCGTACGTTATAAATAAAATAAATTTCCAAAATACTGGGTAACTGAATGTTATAACTTTTATGATGTTAAAATGGATATAAAAATATGTCGGGACCATTGTGTGAATATTTAGATATATTCGTCGTGTATAAACCGGGTGTTAACGTTTACTATAAATACTTATACGTAAAAACGTTAAATGTACTGAATATATAAATTTGAAAATCCTGAGAGTGGTATAACATGAAAATGCAGTTATGATGATATGCAGACTATCTCCAGTCCGTATGCAGTGCACTTAACACTAATGAAATGAATTCGCACCTAAACCAATCCGGTTACGTGAATTTGAATACCCGTAAACTAAATTTACGATGAAATGAGTAATGCAAGTGAATGGTGAAAACTTTTCCGGAAATGAATAGTGTTCGGTGAATAGTAAATTTCCCAAAAGTTTCTCAGAATATCAAATTGACCTCGAAAACGATGAATAGTAAACTGATGAATAGTGTTTTGATGAATAGTGTTTGATGAATAGTGTTTTTCCAAAGTTCGGGAAATGACCTGAAATGACCTGAAATGGTGAGTTGTGACAGTCTTCCCCCCTAAAAGGAACTTCGTCCCGAAGTTCAGTTCATGTTGGTCTCTGAGAATGTATTGGTGAAAAGGTGATGATATTCGAGAATTCCAGCGAACTCTAACGATAGGAATTCGACTCTGTTTCAACTGTTTGACCACATGGTCCATGATTTCTGTTGGTTCTCTTACAAGGTCTGAGATTGTCATTTGGGTTGGATCCCTTCCAATGGAATCATGAGTGACTCATCTGAAAGTCATTTCTGGGGATCTGAAAATGTGAAATATGTTCGTGTAATCCTGTTGTTCTCTGACAATGTTCAAGTCTGACGGCCACTATGCCTTCTCTGTCAAAATATAAATGGTCCAGTGTATATTGGTGTAACTTTCCAAGTTTTCTGAACGATAACATGCCTTTCCTAGGCAGAACTTTCTGCATAACTCTGCTTACCAACCTGAAGTTTTAATGGTTTACAACTTATTGAACTTGTAATTGATTCTTGACTTGTAGGAAATTTCTGGTTATCTCATGAATGCCTACTGAACTAATGAGTTGAGCTTTTTCTGAATTTGGCCCATCAATCGATGGTCTGCGCTTCTTAATATTTTAAATGTGACACTGGTAATATATACTGCTGAATTCTGCCAGAACTCAAGTTTGTATGCTAGTTGGTCGATTCTAAAATGAATCTTAAATGGCCCAATATGCTAAAGGTTCAACTTCTCTTGTTATCCAATTTGTCTCATGCCAATCCAAGGTAATGCTTTTAACTTAGTTTGTTCTCCCACTTGAATCTGGATGGTTTGTTATTCAGGATATCCAATCCAAATGATGTGTGTTATGTACCAACCTAACTTCTGCCAGTTTCCCGTTGTTGGTGTGATAACTATTGTTGTAGATGAATTTGATTCATGTTGATTGATTAGTCCAACCATTTCTAGGGCCAATCACTCATGCTCTGAGCATACCTTCCTATGTTTAAATTGTTCTCTCGCTTTGACCATCGTTCTGAGGATGATAGGTGATGTTCACATCTAAATGGGTTTCTGAAGGAAATCCTGAAATGATTACCTGAAGTCCAAGTTGAATCGGTTTCCTTAACAGGAAATACTGAAATGGGTACAATAAACCTTTGTGACTAATTCCATAACGTTCGGTCCTTCGAACTTGGCGTTATCTGAAGGGATAGCATATAGGTAAGAATTTGATTCCTTGTGTTTTGTTCCAACTGATGATAAGACATATGTTCTTCTTTGTCTATTGGGTTTGGTCTCCACTACTGAAGTTCGCGATTAATTTGTGATGTTCCTCCTAATTCCTTCATCACATAATCCAAATATTCTCTATTGTCCAGTCATAAATCCTAAATGCATAAGCGATGTTGTAGGGAAATTCGTTATGGAAATTTGTCTCGCGATTATGAGTTTTAGTTGAAATCCTTTTCTGAATAAACGAATTTAGAAAATGGAGCAAATGATTTACTGGGTAATATTTTTCTTGATGATTCAAAATCCGGTAGTTATGAAATAGGAATTGTTTTCAAACATGTTGTGATTAAGACTGCTTACCAAAGTTTGATGTTTATGTATATTTCTCATTGTACAATAGTGTTGCTAAAGTTTGACCAAAAAGGATCGCACTGGTTCAAAATAGGAATCTCAGAAATCATTTTTCCACAAGGTATGTGATCTATGTAAACGCACCAACTTTATTTAAAAGTGAAAACACTGAAAAGGGTAAAATGATAGAATAGGAAATGTTCGCTTAAATGCATAGATGTCTAACACTTAGTTCCTGAGGTTGGATAATGTCTAGTATGGTTATCTGGCATAATTACAAGCATAGGTATTTAGACTAACTTAAGTCCTGAAATAGTTTATCGTTGTAATTGGCAAAACGAATGTATCACTTGATGTTGTGTCGATGAATGTCTATTCTGTTTTCCCATGTGGATGAGGAGATATGTTCTGGTTTGATCCCTTGCTTGGTATGAAGGTGAGGTTATCTGAAATTTCTAGTGACATAAGGCCTTAGAGGAATCTACATCGATATTCTTGATTCAAACAATTGTCCTTTGTCAAAACTTACTGCAGGAAAGTTTATGTATGGATGAGGCCATGTTTAAATGAAATGCTCTACAGTCTCAATTAGAAGCTTGGTTTATTTCTATCGTGTTGTCATGCGGACATTTATATTGAGCTAAATCCTGTAGCTCAGTATAGCTAGTACCCTTGAATAATAACATTGGACAACTAGGTTAAAGATGGTGATTCGGATGATCTCGCAGTATCTGAGGATTGTTGTTGAGTTATGAATTCTCTCACTATATACTTCTAGTCCTGGTTACTAGTTCTGTACTCCTTTCATTGCTTTTATTGTATAAAGGAATCCTGCATGTAATTGATATGGAAAGTCTCTCTAGGGAAGTCAATGGGAAAATCCAACTTAATGGCTAAGTGGGTGACAGGTAGGGTAAGTATCCAGGGATAGTTCGGCAAAATGGATGTTTATGAATGAGTTCCTTTGTTTACAAAACTTTTGGATGAAGATTGTTATTAACAATCCTTTGAAAAGGTAATTATTTCCTTCATGGCATAATCCTTCCTGAATTTTACATAGGTTATCAGGCTATGTATAATTGAGGACTAATGATGCGATGTTGGATTTTGTCAAAATATCATAACTTTCCTCAAAAGTTTTAGATGGTGTTCAACGCATTGTTATTAAAATGGTATCCTGATGTTTTCTTTCAAGTAACATGAAAATTGCTTCGCGTAATAATAGTAAATACTTGGTGTAATGACAGAAAAATCAATGTATAGGATGGTAATAAAATAGCTTACTTCAGAAATTTTTCTGTAAAACAGCTTCCCCATATGATAGTAAAATAGCTTGAATGGTGTATTGGATACGTGGGTGAATCTTGTCGAATGGTAATAGTCTACTAATTCGTCAAAAACGAAATCAACCTAATTTCTGATGAGACAATGCTAAAATGTTGCGAAACGATTGAAGTCTGAGCAAATGGGAATGGAAAAGGAAATGACAATGATGGTACTAGTGAATGGAATACTACCCTCTTTCGCGCTACCTCACGACATCCAAAAGGTAAAACTAAAGTACACACTGTGGGAAGGCCAATAGTGTAATAAGTAACTGATGGTGGTGATAGTACCTGAGTAGTATGTGCCCTACTAGTGATGGAAAGAAAACACACTATCTTCCTTGCAATAAGCATCCTAATAAGTCCATTAAGATTAATTCTGAATACACTACCAAAAGGCATTCTATGTACGGGCTGAATGATAGGAAGACTCTGTTCCTATGGCAAATCAATAGTACTAATGGTGGTGTAAGTGCAACTGATGGTATAATGGTAGTGGAAGATGACAAGGCATCTTCAATGTCGGAATCCGATAAAAGGATGTCAGGGTGAGTATCTGAAGACATGTCACTTGTGAACCAGGTCAATAAAATGATATATATATATACGGATATGAGTATAAATAACTCGCACAGGGGATGTATAAAACAACATGTATCATGATTATGCACTTATGATGAAATGATGAGATGCTATGCTGATGTGGTTATAGTCTAGGGTCCAAGATACATCCTAGTTCGCTATAACCTTAGCTCTGATGCCAATCTGTCACACCCCCAATTTACCTGACTTGCAGCGGAATGGAATACCTGGGGGTGTCTGTCATAGCACCACAGTTACAGTTACATTGAACGACCTAAAGTGTCGTTTGGAAAATACTGCATTTGATCATTGAAATAATTCAGAGTTTACAAAATGAGGTCCCCAAAATGTGTTGCATGTTTATGAAAAACAAGTCGTACTAGATCAAATGTTTACATAAGTGCATGAAATAATGATGAGACGTGTCGACTCCGCGACTCCATGAAAGTCCAAATGCATGTCACATGAGCTACCTTAATAACCTGAAATACATTGCTAAAACGTCAACACGAATGTTGGTGAATTCCATAGGTTTGTAAAATGTACTGATGTACGGCCACCACAAGTAAAAGTGCATGACAAAAGTCACGTAAAAATAGTACAATAGCCTTAAGCTCATGACACCGAAGCTATGACTGATGAAACTCTATGCCCCTCCCGAATGTTCTGCCGAAACATTCAAATGTAAAAGACATGACATGCATCCGCTTACTGTTGGTAATCACTACCACGGATGGAGGCGTCACCCTCGATAGATCTATCCACTCACTCTCGCTTAACGGTAAATTAACGGTTCATGATGTTACAGGGGACTTATCACATGGCAAGGTAACTTAAGCTATGTACATGTTTGAATACTTGGGCTCGTACTGAAATAATTGATGCAATGTATTCCCCCCGTGGGATTTGAAAACAATCAAAAATGTGGAATTGAAAACGGGGCTATGAAAACTCACCTTAACTGATGAAACTGTGATGAAATGAAATGAACACCAATGAACAATTAGTTGTCGCAACCCAATATGATGGTACCATGAACATGTACTGAGCTGAAAAACAAGGCGCGCACACTAGCCGCAACCTAATATGAATGATGAACGATCTACTTTAGATCATGAAATGATGTTATGAATGTCCATGCACATGTTTCCTATACCACTCTACTCTTTGAAAAACACTTGTTGTTATCAAAAGTATATATTCCAAAACTTAGGAAAATATGGCTATTAGAAAAATAAACTAGTAATATATATACTTATATATATATCGTATGTACCAATGTTTGTGTTGAAATCCTCGGTTTGAAATCCTTGAAATAACGCCTTGTACTAATGAAAATATACTTGTAATCACTAATGCATCATTAGTTATGAAATTGGGTACTTGATTAATATTTCTAGAAAATCTAGAATTTAGTACGTAGAAGTATTATTACTTCTATTAGTGACAAAACAGTCTCATAAAACCAGTCGTGAAATAGTGAATATTAAGAGTTAGGAAAGAACCTCAGTAGTTTTGAGAAGATTTTCACCATATCTAAAAAGTCACAGAAGTAAAGTTTGTCCATACAAGTCTCGATCATAAAGATAATTAGCCGTCAAGTGAGGTGTTTGGGCTGTTTTGGCAGATTCTGGGCAGTTTTCGGGAAAGTTTGGGAGTCCATAAGTTATTCGTTATAAATCTTTTTGACAAACGGCTGGATGTTTTGAAAACTAGGCTGGGTGAACTAACTTTTTGTCAATGATGTAAACTTTCCAGAAATGAGTTTATCAATGAGTAAATTGGCTCTCAACATGATGTCTTACAAAAACTGTTTTTCTATACTTAGTATTATTTTGCTAAAAAGCTGATGGAAATAAATAAAGTTTCGCCGATTTTGAAACGTGTATATCTTGGTCGTTATAAGTCCGTTTTACTTGTTCTTTATATCCACGGTTACGTCTTAACATGTAGTAATATATTTTGGAAAGCTTGACCCCTCCGGGTTACGTCTAAAGTCTCTTTTTGTCCAATGAAAAACGTCCAACAGCATACATTTTCAGAAAAATACTTTTCGTCTACAATCTTGCAAAAATCGTAACTCCTTCGTTATAAACTCTTTTTAATCCGTTCTTTCGCCTACGGATTCGTTTTTGAAAGTATTTTCTAAAAATTTTGCCAAAGTTTCCTTGGTGTTTACTGATTTTCCAGATTTTTACAAAACGGGACAGCATGTCTAAAATAGGTTCCAAATCAAGTTTCCAAGGTTAAAAACTAATTTCTACCATCACCAATCCTCTTGTAATCACCACATGGCTAATCTAATCTTACCATACACCTTCTTAGGGTGCCATGGACTCCTAACCAAGTTATTAGAGCAAGGGGATTCATAACTAAAAAGTTAGGGTTTGTATGTTTCTTTTTAGCCAAAATAAAGTGTGGTATAGCTACTTGTACATGGTTTTTAGCATGATACTTATGAAATACATGTAAAAATAGGATGATCCATGAAAAAATAAAGATGAAAACTTACTTGACAAAATGAGATGATTATAGGATGATTATGCTTGATGTTCTTGTGTTTTTGTTGCTTGATTCTTGATTAGGCTTGTAAAATGAACAAGTTTAGTGTTTTACTTTATGGAAAATGATCACTTGATCATGGAGATCAATTATGGGTCGTGGGTATGGAGAGGGAATGGAAGAGATGAGAGGAATTTTGTTCTTAGCTAAAATGTGGATTATGATTCTTGTAAAATTGGTAAAGTAAGGTTATAAGGTTTATTAGTTAAATAAAGATGAATTAATGCTAGGGGTTAAAAGGGTGTTTCATGGGCTGGTTTTCAAAGGGTGAAAGGGGGGTTAGGGTACTTGGGATTTAATTAGAAATACTTGTATGAAATTGCACTAGTTTGTGTTTTTAGTTACGATCGGGTACCGGTTTTATTAGAAATAAATGTTCACGAAGTTTACCGGGATGAAATAAAGTCATAATAATGTTAAAAACATATTAAAAATATGTTGGGTACATTTACTGAGTGATCGGGTGTTTATTGTTTAGTTTTCACGAAAACCGTCGTTATATTCATACGCGTACGTTATAAATAAAATAAATTTCCAAAATACTGGGTAACTGAATGTTATAACTTTTATGATGTTAAAATGGATATAAAAATATGTCGGGACCATTGTGTGAATATTTAGATATATTCGTCGTGTATAAACCGGGTGTTAACGTTTACTATAAATACTTATACGTAAAAACGTTAAATGTACTGAATATATAAATTTGAAAATCCTGAGAGTGGTATAACATGAAAATGCAGTTATGATGATATGCAGACTATCTCCAGTCCGTATGCAGTGTACTTAACACTAATGAAATGAATTCGCACCTAAACCAATCCGGTTACGCGAATTTGAATACCCGTAAACTAAATTTACGATGAAATGAGTAATGCAAGTGAATGGTGAAAACTTTTCCGGAAATGAATAGTGTTCGGTGAATAGTAAATTTCCCAAAAGTTTCTCAGAATATCAAATTGACCTCGAAAACGATGAATAGTAAACTGATGAATAGTGTTTTGATGAATAGTGTTTGATGAATAGTGTTTTTCCAAAGTTCGGGAAATGACCTGAAATGACCTGAAATGGTGAGTTGTGACAGCATCCTAATCCATTTAAATAAGGAGATTATAAATCATCCTACTCACGTACTTCCGATACAACAATCATACTTACTTTACTTTCCTTCTTTTCTAGCCTTGGATCCAATCTCACTAACTATTCATCCATGTCATAAAGACAAGCTGGCTATCCTGAAGGATACCATAATATCCATGCCCTTGCGGCAAGCTGGGCCACCCTGAAGGATGCCATAACTATCATCCATGCCATAAGGCAAGCTGTACAACCATGCCATAAAAGGCAAGCTAAGCTATCCCAAAGGATACTTTCATACATGCCAAGAATATAGGCAAACCATGCCGGCGAAGGCAAGCTAACAACCATGCCGTAAAGGCAAGCTAACAACCATGCCATGAAAGCAAGCTAGGCCATCTCAAAGGATGCCAAAACACATGCCATAAAGGCAAGCTGGGCTATCCCGAAGGATACCAAAACTAGAGAATTGGATCCAAGCTATATCTAACTTATCATCTTTACTCACTTTATCTTTCATGTACTTTTATCATTAAGTACACGCTATCACTTCAACACTTCTCATTGCCTTGAGCAATTTCAACATTCGCTACCACGTTTACTTTCATCTAGACAAGTTGCTATATTACACTTGTTAAATTATGTTTGCATTCTCACAATGCTACTTATCATTTATCCGTCAATCGAAAGTTGACTCATACATTCACTACATGGCATCCCTATTTTAGACAAGTTCTATATGATGCTTGTCCATTTACAGTTTACACATTCTCTATGTGTCCTTACCAAACACTTTTACTATTATCCGTCAACCCTTGTTGACCATGTTCACAACTCATACTATCACTTCATTTAGTCTGCTCAACTTTACACATATAAGCCTTACATTGGCTTATTCCATAACATTTTCATTAATCTCATCACATACTATCCAATATATAAACATGACTATAGTCATGTGTTAATACAAATATCGCCTAAAAATGTTATTTATATTTTACGATCTTTGCTAAGTTTTGTTAACGACAAAATGTAAACTTTAGTTTCTAAGTAAATCATAATCTTAGTTTTAAAGACTTGCATAACCAGACATTTGCTACATTTACATTTCATAAAACACAACACTTTTTATTTCTTAAAATAGAAATGTCACATCACATTTATGGCAAGTTTTGTCACTATACATTTATGGAAAGAAAGTGTGTTTGACTAACCATATGTTTGCTTGCACAAGTTTTGTGTTTGACTAGGTGTAATGAGATGTGACATTGTTTGGTTTGCAAGATTTATTGCAAAACCAACTGCAATCCTGGCGGAACCCTGGGGGTACACGGGCGGAACCCATCTGAGGGTTCCGCCGTATCCGCCAGACCTGCAGAAGGGTTTGCTATAAATACTAAGCCACAAGTTTGATTTTTGGTTAATCACTCTACATCATATTTTCACACACATTCATTCATTCTTTCATCAAACCCTTTAACCTCTCATATGTGAAGTTTCTTTTTGTAGCAAAGAAGTTCACGAGTTCATAAAAAGTTACAAGTATTCAACACAACGTTGCAAGACTTGTTAGCTTAGCATTGTGTAGACTTGTGTAGTTTACACTTCATTTGATTGTGTATTTTCAGTAGTGATCGGTTAGTATTTTAGTCCTCAAAATACAGATCGGTTAGTATTTTAGTCCTCAAAATACAAAGTGTGACGGGAGTTGTTGTACCCTTGTAAAAGAACTAACGGGAGTGGTTGTACCCTTTTAAAAGAACTCGACATCTAGCTTAGTGTCAGTAAACATGTATAAGCGACGTGTAAGGTTTTCTCCGCCGGTGAAAGGAGCTTGTTGACTAGTGAAAGAAACTCTCGAGTTGGATACTCGGGGCGTGGACGGAGGGCAAGGAAAAAGAGTCCTTGTAGCCGAACCACGATAAATACTCGTGTCGTGGTTTGATCGTTTCTTTCTTTATACTTGCATGTTATATATTGTGTTTGTGTATATATCTTTGATCAAAATGGAAAATTTCAAAAGATAACTAAACAAGTTAAAAAGATTTTAAACGGTAAACTATTCAACCCCCCTTCTAGTTTTCCACAATTGGCATCAAGAGCTACGTTACTCAAGCTTTTAAAATATATTGTGTTTTAAAACTTGAAACGATCCATGGATTTTGAAAATTACAAAGAAGGGCAATCTATGCAAAGACCACCACTTTTTGAAGCTAATGGTTTTATATATTGGAAAAACCATTTTGAAACCTACGTGAAATCTAAAGATATAGATTTATGGTATATAATCATTGATGGTGATAATATAGCTTCTAATACTAAAGATGATGATCAAAAGAAATTGATTGCTAAAAATAATGAAGCTAAAATGATGATTTACAATGCTTTGCCTAAGAAAGAATATGAAAGAGTCTTTATGTGTAAAACCGCCAAAGATATTTGGCAATCTTTAATAGTCACTCATCAAGGAAACTCACAAGTTAAGGATAACAAAATTGATCTCCTTGTTCAACAATATGAACAATTTGTTATTCCCGAAGATGAGATTATTGATAATGCATTTGCTAGGTTTAACACTATTATTACTTCACTTAAAGCACTTGATGAATCTTTTTGTAGTAAGAATTTTGTCAGGAAATTCCTTAGAGCACTCCATCCGAAGTGGAGAGCAAAAGTGACGTCAATTGAAGAATCCAAGGATCTTTCAAGCATGTCACTTGACGAGCTAATTGGAAACCTCAAAGTTCATGAAATGGTAATGGAAAAAGATTCGGAACTAGTTAGAGACAAGAAAGAAAAAGTTAAGTCCATTGCCTTGAAAGCTAGAGTCCAATCAAGTGATGATGAAGAATCTACTTCGGATAGTGATGATGAGGAATATGCTATGGCCGTTAGAGACTTCAAGAAGTTCTTTCGTAGAAGAGGGAAGTTTGTAAGGCAATCTAAAGATGACAAGAAAACTTTCCGAAAAGATCGTGATGATAGGAAAGGAAAGGTTGAAAGGAAATGCTATAGGTGTGGAGACACAAGTCATCTAGTAGGAGAATGTCCAAAACCACCCAAGAGCAAACCTCAACAAGCTTTTGTGGGTGGTGCTTGGAGTGACTATGAAGGAGATGACGATGAGCCAAAGAATGATGATATTGCTCTTATGGCTCACGACTCAAATGAGGTACTCTCCGACTCATCTTATTCTTCTATTGATGATGACACCTTACAAAAAGAATATAACAAACTTTGTGAATTGAGCTTAAAAATCATAAACAAAAATAAGTTTTTGAAAACTAAAAAGGAGTTTTTAGAAAATGAAGTTTATGAGTTAAAAGAAAAAGCTAAGAGATTAGAAAAGAGTAAAGGTATTGACACATCTTGCAAATCATGTGAAGAGCTTAAACTCGAAGTTGAGAAACTTAAAATTACTCAAAATGATCTAATAAAACAAACCACAAAGTTTAAGAAGTTCGATAAGAGCATTTCTTGTGCGGAGGAAATTATGAAACTTCAAAAGTCACCCTTTGATAAAACAGGACTAGGTTTCATGAAAATAGAAACTTCAAAGGGTCAAACGAAACAAGAAAAGAATGCACAAGAAACTAACAAAACTGCTACAGCAGCCCGAGGAACATACGGAACCCAATCCAGGGTTCCGCCCGTTGAACCCAAAGGTTCCGCCAGGTCTGCTGCAGCAGTAACATCCTCCACATCGGATCGTTCAAAATTTGTTAAAGTCACATATAAAATTGGAACAAAACCTGCCTTTAAAACTGGAGTAGGACTTAGTAAAAACGAATTTAGAGCTAAGACTACTCAACCAAGACCTAAGACTCCAATTCCCAAACGCCCCTTTCCAAAGAGCAACTTCAACACTCGACCAAACTACCAACATGTTTAGAACCAAAACACTCCTGGACATTACCAAACTCCAAATTACATGTCATGGAACCCCTATGCTCTATTTTCATACTTGGAACAAGTTAATGGTATGCTTAACCAAAATGGACCCATGAGAAATTGGGGACCAAATGTTTGAGTGTTTTTCGTAAAATAGGTGTGCCTCAAAGTTTGTTTGGAACCGGATGAATGGATTAAAGATAGCGGTTGTTCAAGGCACATGGCGGGTAACAAAATCCTTTTCACTACTTACCACAAATGTGATGGAGGTAATGTTACGTTTGGTAGTAAAGATAAGAGCAAAATCATCAGAAAAGGTACAATCTCTCATGACTCCCTTTTTATAGATGATGTAGCTCATGTTAATAACTTAGGTTTTAATCTCCTTAGTATTAGTCAACTTTGTCGTAATAAGTATAATGTCCTTTTTAGTGAAAACGGAAGTAAAATACTTAAAGATGGTATAACCATAGCCAAAGGTGTTCTTAAGAACAACGTATATGTCATGAAGATGGATCCAACATCTAGAGACAAACTTTGTCTTACTTCATTAGATGAATCTTCAACTTTATGGCATAGACGTTTAGGACACGCTAACATGAGACTAATTCAAAACCTCTCCTCCAAAGACTTAGTTCAAAACCTACCTAAGTTGAAATATGACCAACACTTTTGTGATGCTTGCAAAGTCGGTAAACAAGTCCATAGTAGCCATAAGGCTAAAAACTTGATTTCTACATCTAGGTGTCTAGAACTTTTGCATATGGATTTATTTGGTCCATCCGCTATACAAAGTTATGGAGGTAACTTCTACACTTTGGTCATAGTCGATGATTACTCAAGATATACTTGGACTAAATTTTTGAAAAATAAAAATGAAGCTTTTGATAAATTTGAGATTCTAAGTAAGAAAATTCAAAATCAAGTAGGGTCTAATATTGTGTCTATTAGAACGGATCACGGTCGTGAATTTGATAATTAATTTCAATTTGGAAACTTTTGTGATATTAATGGTATTACTCACAACTTTTCGGCACCTCGTACTCCTCAATCTAATGGTGTAGTAGAACGTAAAAACCGGACATTGCAAGAGATGAGTAGAACAATGCTTAATGAACAAAACATTCCACAAAAGTTTTGGTGTAATGCCGTTGACACATCAATGTACATTTTAAATCGAGTCTTAATTAAACCATTTTTGAAGAAAACTCCTTATGAATTATATAAAGGTAAAAAGCCTACATTAGGATACTTTAGAGTGTTTGGAAGTAAATGCTTCATTCTTAACACCAAGGATTATCTCACCAAATTTGACCCAAAGTCTTATGAAGGTGTATTTCTTGGATATTCACAAAATTGTAAAGCTTACATTGTTTTGAACAAAGAAACCTTAAGAGTCGAGGAATCGTTGAACGTAACATTGACGAGAGTCCACCTCCCTCTAAGACATCACCTTTGGTAGATGATGACTTAGTTGAAAGCCAAGCAATAGAAAGTCAAGAGATCTTAGGTAATGACAAGGAAGATGAACTATTAAACAAAGAACTTGTCAATGTCAAAGAATCTAAAAGTCATCCATTAGATAGTGTTATAGGCAACATTAACGAAAGAACACTAAGATAAAAAGTTCAAAATGAAAGAAACTACTTTTGTTTCGTGTCAACCATTGAACCGAAAAACATTAATGAAGCCATTAAGGATGAGTCTTGGGTAATTGCAATGCAAGAAGAGTTAAACCAATTTGTTAGGAATGATGTATGGACATTAGTTCCTCAACCAAAGAGTCAAACGATAATTGGAACAAAATGGGTCTTTCGTAATAAAATGGATGAAAATGGAATTGTGTCTAGAAACAAAGCTAGGCTAGTTGCTCAAGGATATAATCAACAAGAAGGCATTGACTACGATGAAACTTTTGCTCCGGTTGCTAGGCTCGAGTCAATTAGAATCTTACTTGCATATGCATGTGCACACAATTTTAAACTTTTTCAAATGGATGTCAAAAGTGCATTTCTAAACGGAGTCGTTAATGAAGAAGTGTATGTTGCTCAACCACCGGGCTTCATCGATTTTGAAAAACCAAATCATGTTTACAAACTTTAAAAGGCTCTTTACGGACTTAAGCAAGCTCCAAAAGCATGGTATGATCGACTTAAAACCTTCCTAGTTGACCATAAGTATACCATGGGCTTAGTTGATAGTACTCTCTTCACTAAGAAGAAAGATTCACATATTATCATAGTCTAAATCTATGCTGATGACATTATATTCGGATCAACTTGTCAAGAATTATGTGTGGATTTCTCAAAAATCATGCATGACGAGTTTGAAATGAGTATGATGGGAGAACTCAACTTTTTCCTAGGACTCCAAATTAAACAACTAGAAGATGGTATCTTCTTTAACCAATCTAAATATATTAAGGACATGCTTAAGAAATTTGGATTAGAAGATTCGAAACCAATCAAAACACCCATGTCCACGGAAACTAAACTCATCAAGGATGAGGAAAGTGAATCCGTAGATAGCACTAAATATAGAGGTATGATTGGTAGTCTACTTTACCTAACGGCTAGTAGACCCGACATTATGTTTAGTGTTTGTCTATGTGCTCGTTTTCAAGAAGATCCTAAGACTACTCATCTCGAAGCCGTTAAAAGGATTTTTAGGTATATTAAGGGCACTACACATTTAGGTTTATGGTATCCCAAAGGAACGGGAATAGACACCATAGTGTATGCCGACTTGGATCATGCCGGTGACTATGTTGATAGAAAAAGTACAAGTGGTATTTGTACTTTTGTTGGACATTGTCTCACCTCATGGTTTTCTAAGAAGCAAACGGCTCTTGCTATCTCAACAACGGAAGCCGAGTACGTTTCGGCCGGAAAGGCATATCAACAAGCTCTTTGGATGAAGCAAGCTCTTGTCGACTACGGAATTCAACTTAACGACATCACAATTCTTTGTGACAACAAAGGTGCCATTGATCTTAGTAAAAACCCGGTTCAACACGCTCGTACCAAACATATTGAAATTCGTCATCATTTCCTTCGTGACAACGTTAAAAAAGGATATATCTCAATTGAGAAAGTTTCTTCCGAAGACAACATAGCCGACATTATCACAAAACCCCTTAAACGAGAACCTTTTAACCTTCTTAGGCTAGGCTTAGGACTCATGGAACCTACATTGTAGTTCTAGACATTAAACAAAAATCACAAAAATCAAAACAAATCATAACTCTTTTTCTCAGCAGGGTCGGCGGAACCCTCAGACACAACGGACGGAACCCAATTTAAGGGTCCGCCGTATCCGCCGACCTGCAGAACCATTTTTTTGTTTATATTAAACCAAACACCCATTATCTCATACCACCACTTCCAAACTGTTACTATTCACTTTACCATCCATCCATACCTGCTATTTCTTGGTCTTCCTTTCACTCACATTGTAAAACAATCATCATTGTAAGTATTCTAAACTTGATTACAATCCTGATCTGAGTCTAGGAATTCTATTTTTTGCACAAAAACAAAAACTTGGGGTTATGCATTAACTTGAGAAACTCATGCATGAAATTAGGTGTTTAACAAAACTAATCATGTTCCCCATAGTTAGGAATTGCATTCTTACTAAGTGTAAACATGTTTGCTAAAACACCCTATGTCAAATTCTTCCAAAAATTTCTCACAAATAGGACAAATATTTTTTCGTCTCACATTGAGAATACAAAATCAAAACGTTATGTTTAAAACATCACTTGCATAATGTCTCTTGAATGCTAAAGGGAATACATAACCAATATGTATTTTCGGGTACATTCAAATGAAGCTACATTGAACTAGGAGCGCTTGGGTTATCTTTTGTTTTATAACAAAACTTGCATTATAAAACGTTTTTGAAGCATCAAAATGAGTCAAGATAACCGCACCTCCACATTGTTTTCATATAGACACACACTAGAACATCCACATTATAATAGTCGTTTACTTAGACTAAAATGTGAAATTTCGTTTTTCTAGGAATCATCATGCCTCCTCTAACCCACTACGACCATAAGGACACCATTAAGTACCTACCCAAACACCACAAAACCAAAGGCCTTACCCCAAATCAAGTCGATGTTTTCAAAGCCTTAGAAAAACATTATGTCCATGAGGGTAGAACCATTGACCAGTCCTTCCTAGAAGGCACAAACCTCTACACCGAATTTTCCACAATCAACTTTGAGTGTCTTTTAGAAATCGACGAGCCTATTTGTCCTAGGTTCATTCTAGAATTCTATGTATCCGTCACTCTCTCCATGGATGAGTATGGGCGCATGTCTATCAATTTTAGGGCTAGTAGTCATCAATACTCCTTCACTCTTGAGGAGTTTGCTCAAATCCTAGGTATCCCAAACCGTGGTACTTGCATCTACTCCGACTTGCACTCCCTCTCAACTCTTGACATACTCTTTGACCGCATCCATCCCTATGACACCCCTCTTGTGTCAAAAGATGTACTTCGTGACCATCTCTTTGTTAGGACAACCAACACTAGGAGAACCTGTTCGGGAAATGAGGTCGATAAGGACCCATATGGAATGGAAATGAATGAACTCAAGCCCCAATTCAAGAAATGGGAGGAAGTCCTTAGAGCAAATGTCATTAGCACCATAGGAAACCGAGATCATATAAATATTTGCCTTTGCTACATGCTCTACTCTTTATCCGTTAGGCAACCCTTCAACCTTGCCTACTACATGGCCAAGAGAATGGCTGACATTCCCGTGCATGGCACAACGGCTATGCCGTATGGAATGCTCTTGACTCGTCTCTTTAGGTTCATCTCTCCCATTCCACCAACTCCAAACGGTCTTCGTCTTGACTACTCTCTCATTCCACACACCTTTGTCCCACTTAGTGATAAGAGAGTTTACAAAGCCCAAGGAAAACGTCCTCATCCTCCTACCTCCTCATCATCTTCCTCAATGAGTGAAGATGACACTTTGCCCAACTCTAGGCTCCCACCTCTAGAATACCTATCCCAACTTCTGGATATTCCAAATGAGTCGGCGGAGTTCAAGCAAACGAAGGGGATGTTTAAGAATCTTGGAAGATTCCTTGGAAAGCTCAAGAACAAGATTGACTATTAATGAGTGCGGGTGTGTAGGAGTGTTTGGCACTAGGTGCTATTTGAACAATTTGGTCTTTTAAACAATGTTGGTCATGTATTTGTGGGTTGGTACAATTTGTGTACTATTTGGAACATGTATTAACTTACTATGATGCAGGTAGACAACGTTTGGCACGTTGTCAAATTTTCATGTTTATGAATTTTTCACTAAGTATAGTGAAATTCGCTAGTCCCCGGTCAAAGTCCTATGGTATGCGTGTTTACATGTCCATTTTTTGCATTGCCTAACCAGATATGCATTATATTTTTGATTTTAGGAGTTTTCGAAAAATTTGAAAATCATCTCGCAGGTCAAAATCGCGGACTGTATAGTTTTTCAGGTCTGGCGGATCTGGCAGCACCCTAGAATGGGTTCCGCCAGTGTAATTTCTGGGCAACCCAGAAATGGCCCAACGGAACAGACGGAACCCTCACACGGGTTCCGCCTGTGTAATCCGAGGGTTCCGCCAAATGTCCTGCAGAATTTTTTTTTAGCTTTCAACATTTCAACATCCAATCAACAAAATACCATCCTTTTAGATAGAAACCAATTTCCTGCAATTTGTTTAGCACAATAGGGTACTTCTCATTCCTTATAACCCAAACAAAACCATTTCCCGCCAAATTTCAAAAATAGCCATAACCACCTCAAGGAACCTTAACACATAAAGGAAGGAACCCTTCCAATGGTTCCTTGAAATCCCTAAGACATATCCTTCAACAAATTTGCCAAAACCACTAAGCATTTAGTGCAAATCTTTGTCTTCCTACTTCACCATTTTCATTGGATTGACTTCCATGATTTGACAACCCACAATTAGTCTTCCAAATCATTAGGAACCTCCATTTTTGTATGGCTAAACATCAAATCCAAACACTCCTTCCCACACTCCTTCATCACTATAAATTAAACCATCCTAAACACTATCAAATCACACCTTCTCCATCACAATCTCTGATCTTTAAAACATTTTAACAATGACTAAGTCAACTATCACCTCTTAACCATCAAGACCCGTCCGGAAAACCGCCCGGATAAGTGTCAAACCACTTTGGTCTAACCAATCCATCAACCTAAGTTCCTCATCCTCGGATGAATTCACCTCACCAATCAAAAATGAACATTTTCTAAACCTTGCATCTCCATCTCCATCACCCAATGAATCCAATGAGCTCACTCCACCACCAACAAAATCACCCATTGACCCAACTCCACCAAGTGCTCCGACCCAACTATCCAAAACTCCATCACCATCACCATTACCAAAACTTGAACCTATGGAGTTATTTGGGTCTCCTCCAACCTCACCACATCCTTTTGTCTAAGATCTCAATGATCTTCCACCAAGACCAACTCAACCACCACCCTTTGCAAATGAAACACCAAGGTCATTTCTTGACCATAATGAGAATTTTAACCACAACCAACCACCACAACAAGAGTACCACCAACCCAAACCATTATTGTTTCACCCTATCTACCATGACATCCATGGTCCTCTTTATGGAGAACCAAATTTTGAAAACCATGATCACCCAACTCCACCACATTCTCAAGCCCAAACCTTTGAGTCTTTCTTTCCTTCCTATGAGGAAATCCAAAGCATGGTCGAGAATCACCTCCATCAAGCAATGGAATTTCAAACCACCTTGCTTGACTCTATACCAAACCCATCCTCCAACCAAGAACCAAAAACCAACCAACCCTCAAACCAAGAAACCAAAACCAACCCATTTACACCCACTCATCCCCATGTTTGCTCACATTGTGAGCAAATGGGTGAAAGCATCAAATTGTTGCTTCACCAATTTCAAGACGAAACCCGTTTTGCATTCCAACACGTCATAGAACGTTTGGATGCTCTTTCCCACCCAAACAAATCCTAGACAACATTTGGAGACCTTTTGCCCCATTTAGGAAAGTAGGATTTGATTTTTTATTTCTTGGTTATTTTTCATTTTTTTTGAAGTAGGAGGATCTTTCCCATTTCTTGTCTTTGACTTTTAAAAGTCAAATTTTACTTGAAATGACATCTTTTTCTACTTACTTACTTGCATTGTTGGTTGATCATTTTTGAGTTGTTATTGTGGTTGCATTATGTGTGGTAACTACAAGCTTGATTATATATATCACCAACTAGCTATTTTTTTTTGTAGGATCAAAATCCATGTTTCCCATCTTGGCACTCCTTTTAGGGGGAGTAACAACCAAGGGGGAGCACGTGCATTATTCCGCTTCGCTACTTTTTGTTTCGACAAAAAGGGGGAGAAACATATATTAAACCTTTAAACTTAATATGATTTTTATCACTTAAGTAAAACAAGTTTAATATAATTTTTTTTTTAGTCTTCAACACTAAAATTTTGTGAGTTACTTAAAAACAAAGTTTATGTTTTGTCATCAACAAAAAGGGGGAGATTGTTAATACAAATATCGCCTAAAAATGTTATTTATATTTTACGATCTTTGCTAAGTTTTGTTAACGAAAAAATGTAAACTTTAGTTTCTAAGTAAATCATAATCTTAGTTTTAAAGACTTGCATAACTAGACATTTGCTACATTTTACATTTCATAAAACACAACACTTTTTATTTCTTAAAATATAAATGTCACATTTCATTTATGGCAAGTTTTGTCACTATACATTTATGGAAAGAAAGTGTGTTTGACTAACCATATGTTTGCTTGCACAAGTTTTGTGTTTGACTAGGTGTAATGAGATGTGACATTGTTTGGTTTGCAAGATTTATTGCAAAACCAACTGCAAGCCTGGCGGAACCCTGGGGGTATACGGGCGGAACCCATCTGAGGGTTCCGCCGTATCCGCCAGACCTGCAGAAGGTTTTGCTATAAATACTAAGCCACAAGTTTGATTTTTGGTTAATCACTCTACATCATATTTTCACACACATTCATTCATTCTTTCATCTAACCCTTTAACCTCTCATATGCGAAGTTTCTTTTTGTAGCAAAGAAGTTCACGAGTTCATAAAAAGTTACAAGTATTCAACACAACATTGCAAGACTTGTTAGCTTAGCATTGTGTAGACTTGTGTAGTTTACACTTCATTTGATTGTGTATTTTCAGTAGTGATCGGTTAGTATTTTAGTCCTCAAAATACAAAGTGTGACGGGAGTTGTTGTACCCTTGTAAAAGAACTAACGGGAGTGGTTGTACCCTTGTAAAAGAACTCGACATCTAGCTTTGTGTCGGTAAACGTGTATAAGCGACGTGTAAGGTTTTCTCCGCCGGTGAAAGGAGCTTGTTGACTAGTGAAAGAAACTCTCGAGTTGGATACTCGGGGCGTGGACGTAGGGCAAGGAAAAAGAGTCCTTGTAGCCGAACCACGATAAATACTCGTGTCGTGGTTTGATCGTTTTTCTCTTTATACTTGCATGTTATATATTGTGTTTGTGTATATATCTTTGATCAAAACGGAAAGTCTCAAAAGATAACTAAACAAGTTAAAAAAAATTTAAACGGTAAACTATTCAACCCCCCCTCTAGTTTTCCACATCATGTTTTACAATTCTTATAGCGCACTTCATATCACTTATGAATTCAAGCGCAATCTATGTCTCATTCATCACATCTAGTTATCACGCTTAACCATTTACTTACTAACACATTTTACTTATCATGTTTTATATATAACATGATCTCGTCACATCTTAACCGTATACTTTAACTTTTCTTATTTTAATTAAGCGTGTAAGACTTATGCTTCAAGCATCTATTCATTATTACATCTAATCGTTCATGTCTCATGAAATATGCATTCCAATGCATCTATCTCAACTCATACACTTCTACGAATCGTGCTCTCAAGCACATCACATAAAACTTAGACATATAATAAACTACTACCATAGACTTAACATCACATAAACAATAATACTTATCACTTAACACTTATCCAACAAGTGTTAAAACATTCATAAGCACAATCAAATCATATAGTCTATGGCTCACACATCACATGCACAATCAATCTATGTCTAAGCATCAACATTCTAATTAGCCGCAAGCACTAGTCTACCTTATAACTAAGGCATCATGACACTTTAATTCGCTTACTAGCCCATCTCTAATACCACTTGGCATTTCTACTCGCATTCCATTACCTCTACTCTATCATACATTCACATAATCACATAATAGTCATCGGTACCAATCAAGGTACATGGCCAACAAATCATTCAAACACTTCAAGTCCTCCACTGACTAATACCTCATACACATCAACACTATATCATACGTCTATCACTTATCATCATTAAGCTCATATATCATAAAATATAATCCATCTCATACTTAACGTTTACTTTCCGCATTACTAACACTTACATCCAACATATCTACTAGTGGTTTAAGACTAGGCAACCTATAGTGGAAACCTAATTCACTTAAACCGAAGCTATGATACCAAGTTGT
Organism: Artemisia argyi; assembly: GCA_030686995.1. Taxonomy (NCBI): domain Eukaryota; kingdom Viridiplantae; phylum Streptophyta; class Magnoliopsida; order Asterales; family Asteraceae; genus Artemisia; species Artemisia argyi. The sequence goes on along the minus strand of CM060704.1, from coordinate 102,705,897 downwards.
TACACCCCGTGCCCGATTTGATCAAAAATTAAAACTTTATGCGTGGAAACGACATATCAAATCTGACCTGCTATTACTCTTTTGACCATTGAGAAAAATCTATAAATATTCAGACATTGAGACTATTTTTAAACGAAACTAGACTCAATTACCTTCGAAACTCCGGGTGGCACGACCCGTGATGACTTACGATTAAAAAGATATGATTTTTCTAACATGGCCCATTTTCTGCACTACTTGCTGTCCCAAACACCCCCTTTATCTGCATAACCCTTTTATGCATCTTTTTTACCCATTTTCCGGAAAATGACTTATACCACTTAGACAAAACATAAAGCCTTCCAGATTTGCTTATTTCATTTATAAGCTCATTTTCAAACAAAAACATTTACTGTTTGACCCTCGGAATAATGCTTTACAAAACGACGGGTTTTGTGCCAAAACCCGTTTTAACCCAATTCATGACATAAGACACATATGACTTCCACAACACCTTAAACTTAACCAAAATCGTTATACTAACATAACAAAACGTTTACATATTTACTTGACCCGTTTACAACCCAAAATGGGTAGAAACACGCTTATACCAAACACTCCTTTAACTTCCATTAATAACCCATAAAACATACTTTGACACATCAATTGACTACTAAATCATTACCACATCTTTGACATGCATTTTACAACACGTAGAAAGACTCTCGGGGGTACAACATGACATTTGAGCTCGGTATCGTACCTAGCTCTACTATCTTACCCAAGTCCTTCTACATCGCATATCCAACTTAATCCTTATCCAAGCCATCCATAACAACATGCCAACCTACAAAATGGTTAGACAACTAAACCGTAAGCACAAGGCTTAGTAAGTAAAACGATCATAATACAACATTATAACTCAATCACACATTAAGCATCATAATCTACTCATCCCATGACAATATAAACATAACACATACCTTGACCACTTCAAGCCTTATCATTACATCTCAACCTTTCCTACACACTTACACTAGTCCAACTAAACTCTTAATCTTCTTTTGCTAGTTATGCCAAACTAGCCTTACCTCTACTTCTTCCTCACATAATCATTCAAACACTATCAATCATCTCATCATAACAATCATTTAACACATAATGTAAGAAATCATTATAACATAAAATTATAACCGGTTTACTTACCTTAGCTTCCAAAGCTAAGTTAACAATAATAATACCACCATCATTATCATCATTACTAGTCATCATCATCCTTCATCATTATCAACAAGACCTAATAACACAACATATCGTGATCAAGGGTTATTAAACCCATCTAAACTTACCCAACTTTATTTCTATATCATCATATGATCATATAAAGATCATATGATGAAAACCCACTTAACCCATTAACCTTTTACCACAATAATCATTATAAACTCAAGATTAGAGTTACTTACTTGTGGGGATCATAACTAGGAAGGTCTATGGACAATAAATCTTCATCTTCTTCTTCTTATTCTTAAGCCATCATCTCACTTTTCCCTCTCTTTCTCTCTTGCTGACACCACATACACACACATACTTCTTATCCAAAATGAACCTTATAGAAGTCCAGAGAATTCTCTAGACATTTGATAGTTGGAAGTTTGCCTAAATGGCAACTTTAGTCCCTTAGGTCATGTAACCATTCATCCTTAGTACTAGAACAAGTTGGTTCTAGTGCTAGTTTGAGGTTTTGGCAAGAATAGTCCCTGCAGACTAGAACAAGTTGGTTCTAGTACTAGAACAAGTTGGTTCTAGTACCAGTTTGGGATTCGGTCAACTTAGGTCCCTCAAGTTCTTATCCCTCTTACTTATGACACATAATACTTCTAAAACCACATTATGAAATACTATGATTATCGGGTTTGACCACATCACGACATTTGTTAACTAACCAACCACGTAAGGCTCTTAGTCCATTACATATAGGGTGGGGTCCAAGTACCCGGGAAACGGGTCTAACAGATTGTTTGTTATTAATTGTGTTGGATGAATGATATCTATGTTAAGCTTAAGAAAACTGGCTAACTTCCAATTGGTAACCTACTTGATGTCTTAAGAAACATGAATCGGATGTGTACTACAATTTTAATGGTTATATTTAATGCATAAGTAACTACTAAGGAGGCCATGTTAGGAGCTAGTTGTCGACTGGACATAGGAAAAGGTATAAGCTTATAGAGTTGGGGAACATCGTACACGGCCCCACGAATGGTATTAAGGAATATAACCCGTCATCCACGCAATTGTAACAAACTAATCAATTAAGGAAAGATAGCGAGTGAGTAGTGAAACCTAAGTAAATACAGTTTCTCTCCATATAAGTTTTCCTCACTTTTGTTTTCTTTTTATTTTATTTTTATTGCATTTGTAGTAATTTGGGTTATTTGACTAGCAACTAATTACGCTAGCTCCTTCAAAAACTGAGATTTTTACTGCTTTCATAAAATATAAAAAATACAAAAAGAATCATCCCTCACCCTTAGACCTAATTAGAGTAGCTTTCAATCCTAACGAACACTATTCCCTAAGTAGAACGATCAATCCCTGGTACTTGCCACTTCACTATACTACATCGGTCAGGTACACTGCCTGGTGTAGATTGCAAGCTTCTCGAGATCTCTCGAGAGGTAAAACCTTTTGCAAGGTTGCAAAATCATGCATCAAGTTTTTGGCACCATTTCCGGGGAATAGTTATTGCTTAGGTTGAATTTTATTTTATTTAGGTCTACTCACTAGATTCCTTTCTAGTAAGATTTTTGTTTTGTTTTTATAGGTTTCCTTTAGTCTATCTTATTTCTTTGTTTCTTTGTTCATAACCATTACCATCCGACATCATGGAAGGTGGTAATATCCTTGATCCCATCAACCCACCACAACCAAACCAACCTCCTAGACCCTGCACCTTTGGAGAGTACTCCCATCCTAGCCACCAAGGCTATCGAAACACCATTGAGCTCACTTAAAGAGCCAATGTGTCTCCCTTGTGATCCGACACCATCCGGTTGGTGCAAAGCAGATGCACATTCCATGGACTTCTTTCCAAAGATCCTAATCAACATCTCAAGGACTTTCTTAAAATTGTAGATTCCATAGACATTGATGTTGAAACTCGAGAGACGACCCGATTGCGTCTCTTCCAATTCTCTTTACGCGACCAAGCTAGTCAATGGCTTGAGCGTTTACCCGCGGGATCCATCACCTTTTGGGATGATCTCACCACTCGTTTCCTTTCTCAATTTTTCCCACCGGGGAGAACCACCAATTTAAGGAATGACATCTTGATGTTCCAACAACGTCAAGGCAAAACCCTCTACAAGGCATGGACTCGATTCAAGGACTTACTCCAAGAAGTCCCTCATCATGGCATAGATCTTTGGCTCCAAGTCCAAATCTTCTATGACCATATCAATCTCTTCATGAGGAAAACCATTGACCAAGCGGCCGGTGGTAGGCTACGTGATCGAAGTTCGGAAGAATCATGGGAACTCATAGAAGATCTTGCTCTCTATGACAACGAAAGTTGGAATGATCCCCGTAATTTGAACAAAACGGTCAAAGCAATATCTTTGCCTTTAAACAATTCAAGCACTCCCGACCGTAGGATCATGGAACTTGAAGACCAAGTCAAGTTTCTCATGAAATCCTACGAAGCTCCTAAACCTTCAAGCCAAGTGAACAAAATCACTTCTTCATGTGAATTATGTAGTGGTCCCCACTACACTCGTGATTGCTTGGAACTCCCCGAACAAGCTTTTTCGGACTACGCATCCTCGTGTACCGACAGAGCGGGAGACAAGTGGTACATTTTCAAACCCGAGCCAAACCCTTACGGTGATTCATACAACCCTTCTTGGAGAAATCACCCGAACCTTAGGTGGAAACAAAACCAAAACATGTCCCAAAACAATTCTTCCAATCCACCTAATCGTTTCCAATTAAACGATTCAAACTCAAACCATACTTTCAACAACATTCCTTCCAACAACTATGGTAGTACCAATAATTTTTAAGGATTGATGTCCAAATTTATGGCATCTCAAGAAGCTCGTATGGCTAAACTCGAATCCGAATTCAATCATAACAAATAGAGATGACCAATAAAATAGAAAACTTGTTGAAAGCCCTCAACAACCAAGTGTTAACTACACCAAATAAGGACACTGGGAACACTAGTAGCGGAACCCAAATTAAGGACCTCTCATCATCCAAACATGTCCACTTTGTCAACGTTGTCACTATTAAGCCAATCGATATGAATAGGGAGGAAAGTGATAAGGATGAAGTTGGAATAGAAATTGAACCTAAGTATGAGGTTAAGGAAGTTGAGGATTGTTGATATAAATAAATGACTAAAAACGTTATTCATATCTATCGATATGTCTATGTTTTGATAATCACAAAACGAAAACCCATCAAACCAAAGATCATGACATAAACAAGTATTTAGTAGTAAATAATCACTTTCACCATCTAATCACTTAAGGTATGAATAAACAAAGTGTTTAATGCATTATATGATCAAAGGGGTATTTAATTAATTATTACAAAGTTTATTTAAATATATAAACATATTATATATTTTTGAAAAACACTTTTGGTAATAAAGAAAAATGTTTTAATCATACTAAATATATGAATTCAAATTTTTAACCAAAATCAGTTAGTTTTTCACCAAATAAACTTTCCCCACTAAAGGACAGAATTTCTGGTCGTTACAGCTGGGCGGCCCCCTTAATTATAAGGGGCGGTCCCCTTAAAATTAAGGGGACCGGCCATGAATTAAGGGGACCGGCACACTCCTAAACAGTGTTTTCTGTCCCTTTAAATACTGGATCATTCCACATATTTTTCTCAACTTTTTGCACTAAAAACTCTCTGATTCAAACCTCCATTTCCATCTTAAAAATCCTTTGATCATATAATTCATAAGCCTTTGTTTCCAAGTGATCCAAAGCTTCATCCACTCAAGTGCAAAGAGAAGAATACTTCTATCTATCAAGACTAGAAGTATTACAACTTAGTATCATCTTGCTATCTAAGTTGTTTGATCATTTCATCTTGTATATCATTCATTCTTTGGTGAATATAGTGTATACATTGGTTAGCTAGATTTAGATATAGGATCTAGAATTGTTGAAGGTGTGAAGTGATACTAGAAGTGAAGAAGTAGAGGTGCATAGGATTAGTGGTAGAAGGAATAAGAAGTGGTAGTATATTGAAGTAGAGATTAGTTGTGAAGACATAGAAGTTGAAGCCTTGAAGTTGAGAAGACCTTGAAGCCTAGAAGTTGTGAAGAAGTATAAATCTTGAAGTAGTGGATAGAACTAAGTTTTGAAGGTGTAAAGAAACAAGTGGCGTGAAGAAGAAGAGTTGGGAAGTAGAAAGGTGTGAAGAACATTGGTATGAAGTAGATAGGTGTAAAGTAGAAAGGTGTGAAGAAGAATTGGTGTGAAGTAGATTGGTGTGAAGAAGTTGTGTAGAAGTTGTGATTAAGTTGTGACGAAGTTGTGGTGTGTACATTGGTGTGTAAGGTTTTCTCCGCCATAAGGGAGGTTATTGATCTAGTGAAGAAAACTCTCGAGTTCGGTGCTCGGGGAGTGGAGTAGGGCAAGGAAGGTGTCCTTGTAGCCGAACCACTATAAATCCTTTGTCTCTCGGTTTGATCTTTCCATCTCTCACTCTTTGTTTATTTACTTGTTAGCATTTCATACATAGTTATAATTGCTTGTTTTGTGCATATATTGATTTCACATAAAGATCAAACTAGTCTTCATTCACAACATTAATGTTATACAAACAAACCAACTACATAAACTCTTATCAAAACACATATACATATATATGTTTATATATGATATATGAAATTATAAATTCTTTCTCAATATTGTATATAAGTAGTGTTTATACAAAAACCGTGAATAAACTAGTATCTATATTTTTACATCAAAGAGTTTTAAAATTTACGTCTATTCTTTAGAAGCAAACTTTTATAAAACGAAAAAGACGTAAAACTATTCAACTCCCTCTTCTAATTTTCCACAATTGGTATCAAGAGCCACGTCTAGCAAGATTTTTAAAATATATTGTATTTTAAAACTTGTAACGACCTATGGAATTTGAAAAATATCTAGTAGGGGAATTTACGCAAAAACCACCATTATTTGAAAATGATCATTTTTTTAAATGGAAAAATAAATTTGAAAATTATGTGAAATCAATAGATCTTGATCTTTGGCATATCATTTCAATTGGTGACCTTCAACCAACCAAAATCGATTTTGAAAATCAATATAATAATCTTCAAACAAAGATTGATAAAAATACTAAAGCTAAATTACTTACTTTCAAAACTCTACCAAGAGTTGAATATGAAAGATTATTCTTTTGTAAAACGGCAAATGATATTTGGAAATGTCTTTTAAAGTTTCACCAAGAGAAATGTAAAACCAAAGATGATAAACTTGATGTTGCACAAGAAATAGTCACTCTAGAAAATTTAATAGATAAATATTTAGTTGAAATAAACACATGTACTACTAGTTCAAATGTGATCATTGAAGGTATCAATAACGAAGAATACATGAGCCAAATCCGAAGAAAGAGTGTGAATAAATCATGGTGCAACAAGGACGAAGAAGATGATGAAAATATGGCTTGGGAGAATATTCAAACAAATGTGAATACAAGTATTGATGGCAAGGACTACATGCTTCTAGATCTAAGCGAAACTACAAATTAAACATGGAGCGACATGGACGATGGAATTGATCAACATATAGCATGTGAAGATTGTACAACTACAAATAAGGTACAATCCGAAACCGAACATTTTTGCTTTGATCAATTTATATTAGAATTTTCAAAATTGGAAAACAACTTCAAACATCTTTGCAACATTGACTCAAAAATTATTTTTAAAATTGGATCTTTAATTTCCGTTGAAAATAACTTTGAAAAAGAAATAATTTTAGAAGATAAAATGTCTAGACTTGAAAGTAATATTGAAATTGATCTTGAATTAAAAAATGCCAAGATTACAAACATGAAATTAAAATGAAAATGAAAAAGTAAAAATGTTAGCCAAATTCGAAAATAGTTCTAAATCTTTAAAATATCTACTTAACATTCAAAAGTCATTTTATGATAAAACCGGTTTAGGATTTACCGCAAATGATCCTTTAACAAATATATCAAAACAAATAAAATTTGTTAAACCTAGTGGAGAAATTTAGAACTAATATTATTTACATCCATTATTTTTCACTCTAGTCAAGAAAGTCATTGCTTGTTAGTTAAAACAAACGTTTGATGAATTCTTGTACTTCTCGCCGACATCCTCATCATGTGCATTTAAATGCAATGGATGTTCTCAACTAACCATTTCGGACCCATGAGAATCTGGGTACCAAGCTCTTTTTCATGTTTAGGTAGTTAACGAACGAAGAGACTATTACCTTTTGGATCGCTCACCTTGATCTCTTACATTTGATGACTATTGGTTCCTATTACTTTGATTCACATTCTACACACGATTTGCTTATGACGTTGTTGCGGTCATTTATTGTTTTGGCGTTTTGTTCTTCACTTTTGGAGTATTGGTTTTATGATGTGTTCGTTACTACCTCAAGACGAAGGATTCAAGCACAACTATTCTTGATCTACACGACTTGTGATGATTGTTGTGATCGATTAAGTATTTCGGATCAGGCCTCCTTGATCTTTATTGCGTTGGGATTTTACTTTGCTACTTCGACATGCTTTGGGCAAACTTTAAAGATGTCTTCTAACACTCTCATGCCCACTCTTAAAGAAAAGCTGGACCTGAGGTAAGTTTTCTTTTCAAAAACTTGTCAATATCACATTACATTAGAGTATGCTATAATTAGTATATTAATATGATTAATTTTAAAGATTGCCCTGTTCATATACTTTTAATACTAATATATGTATACATGAAATTAGGCTAGTTGACTCTCTTGTCTTAAGTATATTACCGTTTTTCTGTTTCATCATTTATGATGGAAATCATCTATGATCAATAGTAGAATACTTATTATTTAAGCTTAATAACCTTTCTAGTTGCATAAATAGATGTGCTATAATTAAGACTTGTTAGTATCTTAATACTATGATGAGTTTAGTATACACACACACACACACACACACACACACACACACACACACACACACACACACATATATATATATATATATATATATATATATATATATATATATATATATATATATATATACATATGTCTATCTTGTATCTATAGACGATTTACTTTATCCCTCTCAATCATATTGCATTTAGATCATTAGAATCTACCTTCACTCTTCCATATCTTTAGTTGCCATTAAAGATGATTATATGTGACAATGGGCTTAAATTGATTCTCTTGAGTATGATAAGTTTCTATTTCAAATCCTTCACGTGTAATTTCTTGCTATCAAAATTAAAATATCATATTTAAAACCTCTCGCTTTAAATAATAATCTTTCAAAAATCTATCTCATCTTTCTTCAGACAACATGTTTAACTATATGCTACCATAACTTTATTTTAATCAAAATCAAGATTGAATTTTTTTTTCTTATCCAATTTGTCAACATGTTATGAAGCAACACTCAATCTATTTCATTCTAATGCACACTTGAATCTATTTCAAAGCATTGTTGAATAAAACTAAAAACATTTTATTAAAAACATATTTGATTATCTCACATGTGTCATACACTTCTATTGAAATGACATTCACAATTTAATCAAATCATTTCTTGAGAATCATGGTTTGCCCATATGGATCTTGTTTGTAACAAGTCTTGAAGTCCATATAATCATACCTTCCTACTTGTTACTTGTAAGCACTCATCAATATGTTTGCACTAGCCTACATATTATCATTTTCATATAGTTGAATATTTAACTAGTATGCTTTATTGCTTCCTTGGTTGTTTAACTTAATTGGCCAATAAGTAGATTGTATGTATATTAGAAATTACTTGTCTACTTTACTTATTTTTATAACATTCTCTACATTTATGAATAGTATACCCTATATTTCCTCAAAGAGTTGAACTTACTTGAATCCAAACCCAAAAACACAACCTTTCTGAAAATTTTCTGCCAAAAACCCATTTCTGGCTTTCTGGGATTCACCAGATGGGCGGACCCCTTAATTATATAAGGCGGCCCCCTTAATGATTAAGGGGACCGGCCCCTAATTAAGGGGACCGGCAATCTGATGGTCGGGGTTACTGTTTTCTTTATCACTTTTTGACCCTTTTCACCCTATACTTTCCAAAATTCACAAACATATTTTGTCCCATACTATCCCTCAAAATTTACCTTCCTAAACCACATTTCTCATACACTATAAATACCCTCTTCCCATCATTAATGCCATCACACCCAAACATGTCATCTCCCAACAACCAAAAACCCAAGATTTCAAGAACCGCAAGGATCTCCGTCAAACCCATTTGGAGGAGGAAACTTGATTCTTGTCATAACTCAAGTGATGTTGTTCCAAGTCAACCAACAACTAAACCTCAAACCCACACTAATGACTCATCTCACAACCTATCATCCACTCATGCCCTCATTAATGCTTCTTATTATGATGAGCATGCTCAATCCCAAAACAACAATCCCAATCTCTCAATCAATACTTCACATGTTGCTCATTCAACAAAAACACCATCCACTCATGAAGAACCTCTTCCACCCATATCATGTTTTCATGATTACCCTAGCTCAATCATGTCTCCACCACCAAGAGTACCACCACCACATCCTACAACCTCACATGCCATTCCCATGTTGCATGTTCAAACCTTCACCCAAGACAACTATCATGCTCCTCCACCATTACCTTCCTCCGAACACTTGAAGTTCGTTGAGGAGCTAAAAGAGGCTCATGAGCTTAGTGCTCTTTTAGCATTACATCTTGCTCAACGCAATTTGGATCCACCTCAATCAAGCTCACCATCATCACCACACAACACTAACCAAATTGAGAAGCATGTTAACAATTTCCCTTGTTGCATCTTCCTCCAACAACAAACCATTGCATTGAATGAGCACTTTACTTGGATTGAGTATCTTCTTACTAGATCTCAACAAACACCATCACTTGAACAACATCAAAACCCTCAACCAACAAACCCAACTTCAAATCCACCACCTCCAAGCTCTACATCTCCAAACTCACCAACATCCATGAAACCAAAAGTTTACCTCCATTAAGCCACCAACATGATCCCCATTTACCATTCTCACCCAAGCATTCTATATGTTTATGTTTCTTAATTTTCAAATAAAATACCTCAACCATTTTGGGATGCAAGAAAGTCTAATGACACTCTTTGCTGGCACAATAGGATATTCTACTTGGCTTAATATTTTAGCATTATAGCTTATGTAACAATGATTATGGAGTTGACATAATCATTTTCTATTAATGAATGATTTAATATGTGTTTCAAATTCTCTCTTGCCATGCTTATTATTAGTTGTTATTATGCTATATGTATTTGCTTGTGCCATGCTTTGTGCCTCTAATATTTTTCTTGCAAGAATTCCATAACTCGAACCCTTGGTGCCCTCAAACGAGGGGGAGCATACATCAAGGGGGAGCTTTCATCTTATCGGCTTAAACCTTTTTGATTTTACAAAAAGGGGGAGAAGTGAATATAAACTCACTAAATACTTATCTAAAAATTAATTTTTGGATTTAATGAGTTTAGGTTTTGTAATCATCAAAAAGGGGGAGATTGTTGATATAAATAAATGACTAAAAACGTTATTCATATCTTTCGATATCTCTATGTTTTGATAATCACAAAACGAAAACCCATCAAACCAAAGATCATGACGTAAACAAGTATTTAGTAGTAAATAATCACTTTCACCATCTAATCACTTAAGGTATGAATAAACAAAGTGTTTAATGCATTATAAGATCAAAGGGGTATTTAATTAATTATTACAAAGTTTATTTAAATATATACACATATTATATATTTTTGAAAAACACTTTTGGTAATAAAGAAAAATGTTTTAATCATACTAAATATATGAATTCAAATTTTTAACCAAAATCAGTTAGTTTTTCACTAAATAAACTTTCCCCACTAAAGGACAGAATTTCTGGTCGTTACAGCTGGGCGGCCCCCTTAATTATAAGGGGCGGTCCCCTTAAAATTAAGGGGACCGGCACGCTCCTAAACAGTGTTTTCCGTCCCTTTAAATACTGGGGCGTTCCACATATTTTTCTCACCCTTTTCACTAAAAACTCTCTGATTCAAACCTCCATTTCCATCTTAAAAATCCTTTGATCATATAATTCATAAGCCTTTGTTTCCAAGTGATCCAAAGCTTCATCCACTCAAGTGCAAAGAGAAGAATACTTCTATCTATCAAGACTAGAAGTATTACAACTTAGTATCATCTTGCTATCTAAGTTGTTTGATCATTTCATCTTGTATATCATTCTTTCTTTGGTGAATATAGTGTATACATTGGTTAGCTAGATTTAGATATAGGATCTAGATTTGTTGAAGGTGTGAAGTGATACTAGAAGTGAAGAAGTAGAGGTGCATAGGATTAGTGGTAGCAGAAATAAGAAGTAGTAGTATATTGAAGTAGAGATTAGTTGTGAAGACATAGAAGTTGAAGCCTTGAAGTTGACAAGACCTTGAAGCCTAGAAGTTGTGAAGAAGTATAAATCTTGAAGTAGTGGATAGAACTAAGTTGTGAAGGTGTAAAGAAACAAGTGGCGTGAAGAAGAAGAGTTGGGAAGTAGAAAGGTGTGAAGAACATTGGTGTGAAGTAGATAGGTGTGAAGTAGAAAGGTGTGAAGAAGAATTGGTGTGAAGTAGATTGGTGTGAAGAAGTTGTGATTAAGTTGTGACGAAGTTGTGGTGTGTACATTGGTGTGTAAGGTTTTCTCCGCCATAAGGGAGGTTATTGATCTTGTTAGAATCATAAGGGAGGCTAACAGATCTAGTGAAGAAAACTCTCGAGTTCGGTGCTCGGGGAGTGGAGTAGGGCAAGGAAGGTGTCCTTGTAGCCGAACCACTATAAATCCTTTGTCTCTCGGTTTGATCTTTCCATCTCTCACTCTTTGTTTATTTACTTGTTAGCATTTCATACATAGTTATAATTGCTTGTGTTGTGCATATATTGATTTCACATAAAGATCAAACTAGTCTTCATTCACAACATTAATTTTATACAAACAAACCAAGTACATAAACTCTTATTAAAACACATATACATATATAGGTTTATATATGATATATGAAATTATAGATTCTTTCTCAACATTGTATATAAGTAGTGTTTAGACAAAAACCGTGAATAAACTAATATATATATTTTTACATCAATGAGTTTTAAAATTTATGTCTATTCTTTAGAAGCAAACTTTTATAAAATGAAAAAGATGTAAAACTATTCAACCCCCCCTCCCCTTCTAGTTTTCCACAAGGATAATAAGGAAGAGAAGGTAGAGGAAGTAGAAAATGTAGAGGACTACTTCGATAGGTTACCTACCAAGGAAGAACGTGCATACCATAAGAATTTATTCGATGACCCCGAGACACCATACGTCCTAGGTTCACAAATCATCAAAGCGGATGATCTCTTTAATATCAATATACCATGCAACATTGGGCATGTGCATGTGTGGAAAGCCTACATCGATCTTAAATCTCCCATAAACATTATGACTAGGATCCATTACAATTGGATAATGAAAAAGCAACTTGGACCTAGGATATTTCCCAACACGGATTGGATGAGTAACTTTGTGGGAAGAGTAAAAGGATTGCACGTTTTTGTAGGAAATTTTACATACTTTACCGACTTTGTGATTGTAGAAGATATTCGTCCGGTAATAGATGGTTGCCTAAGTCAAGTAGTGTTTGGAAAGCCGTTTGTTGAGGTCTCTAAAATGAATTATGACCCATGATGAAGCGACAAGTGTACCGCTTTTGGGGTGTCATTTAAGGCCAAAGTCGAGATTATTTGATCAAATATTACCCTAAATCATTCCTTTTGTCATTTAAGGTACTTTTGAGAGGAATTTTACAAAAGGAAGCATTTTGGACGTTTTTGAAGTGAAAAAGTGAAGAAAACGACAAAGTCTCAAAAGCATGTTGGAAATTGCACTTGACGGCATCATAAGGTGCTAGTGACGGCGTCATGTGTTGACAAAAGGGTGGATAAATCAAATACACGTGACGCGCTAGAATGTTTTGTGAAGAGGACGTGACGGCGTCACATACAAATTTGTCAAGGCCATCAAGAGTAACTGCAAAGCGTGATGGCCCATAACCCATAAAGAGTGACAGCGTCAGAAGTGGATCTAGGCAATATGAGTTTGTTTTGGTGGCGAGTTTACGGCGTCACACATTACTCTTGACGCCGTCAGAAGAAAAAATCTATATATTGTTTTCTAGTTTTCTTTCATTGTGTGCAACTTTGAGGGAATAAACCCTAGACGAATTTTACAGCTTTTTCAAGGGTTTCAACCCCTTGTTTCTTCCATGTTTAATTGAAGATAAGTACTTTACCAAATCATTCAATATGTCTATGTGTTGTTTGATTATATCTTACGCTTGTCTTCTCTTTAACATGCTAGGCTAGGTTTTCTTCGTGTTTGCTTAGATGTAATGAAACTTAGATATTGATTATGGGTTGGTTGTTTGTTTATAATTGTTGTGGATGAATGAATTCGATGTTAGGCTTAAGAAAACTGTCAGACTTCCAACTGGTAACTTGCTTGAATGTCTTAAGAAACATGATCGGAGGTGTACTACGATATATTGGTTGTATTTAATGCGTAGGTAACTACTAATGAGGCCATGTTAGGAGCTAGTAGTCGGCTCGACATAGGAAGAGGTAGAAGCTTATAGAGTTAGGGAAGATCGTACACGGCCTTACAAATGGTATTAAGGAATATAACCCGTCATCTATGCAATTGTAACAAACTAATCAACCTATAAAAGATATCTAAGGAGTAGTGAAATCTAAGTAAACACAATTTTCTCTCATTATTGTTTACACCATAAATTAGTTTAAGTTTAGTTTATTTTATTTTAATTGCATCTTTAGTTAATTAGGTTAGTTGACTAGCAACTAATTCCGCCCACTCCTTCCAAAACCGAAATTTTACTTGCTTTCCTTAAAATATAAAAAAAATACAAAAAGAATCATCCCTCACCTCTAGACCTAGTTTTAGTGAGTTTTAACCCTAGCGAACACTATTCTTTGAGTTGAACGATCAATCCCCCGGTACTTGTCAATATACTATACTACAATGAACAGGTACACTTCCTGGTGGGGATTGCAAGCTTCTCAAGATCCCTTGAGAGGTAAAACCTTTTGCGAGGGCGCAATTCCGCGCATCAAGTTTTTGGCGCCGCAGCCTGGGGAATAGTTATTGTGTAGGTTAAAATTTCTTTTTATTGGGTCTACTTACTAGAATCCTTTCTAGTAAGATTTTTATTTTATTTTTATAGGTTTTTTTAGCCTATCTTATTTCTTTGTTCCTTTGTTCGTAACCTTTGCCAACCGCCATCATGGAAGGTGGTAATCTCTTTGATCCCATCAACCCACCACAACAAAACCACCCACAAAACCCACCACTACCAAACCAACGTCCTAAACCCCGAACGTTAAGAGAGTACTCCCGTCCTAGCCACCAAGGCTATCAAAACACCATTGAGCTCACTCAAGGAGCCAATGTGTCTCCCTTGCGATCCGACACCATCCGGTTGGCGCAAAGTGGATGTGCATTTCATGGACTTCGTTCCGAAGATCCTAATCAACATCTCAAGGATTTCCTCAAAATAGTAGATTCCATAGACCTTGATGTTGGAACTCGAGAGACGACCCGATTACGTCTCTTCCAATTCTCTCTACGTGACCAAGCTAGTCAATGGCTTGAGCGTTTACCCGCGGGATCCATCACCTCTTGGGATGATCTCACCACTCGTTTCCTTGGTCAATTTTTCCCACCAGGGAGAACTACTAAGCTTAGAAATGATATCTTGATATTCCAACAACGTCAAGGTGAAACTCTTTATGAAGCATGGACTCATTTCAAGGACTTACTCCAAAAAGTCCCTCATCATGGCATAGATCTTTGGCTCGAAGTCAAAATTTTCTATGACCATATTGATCTCTCCACAAGGAGAACCATTGACCAATCAGCCGGTGGCAAGCTTCGTGATCTAAGTGCGGAAGAATCATGGGAACTCATAGAAGATCTTGCTCTCTATGACAACGAAAGTTGGAATGATCCCCGTGATTTGAATAAAACGGTCAAGGCAATATCTTTGCCTTTGAACAATTCAAGCACTCCCGACCGTAGGATCATGGAACTTGAAGACCAAGTCAAGTTTCTAATGAAATCCTACGAAGCTCCTAAACCTTCAAGCCAAGTGAACAAAATCACTTCTTTGTGCGAATTATGTAGTGTCCCCCACGACACTCGTGATTGCATGGAACTCCCCGAACAAGCTTTCGCGGATTACGCATCCTCGCGTACCGACATAGCGGGAGACAAGTGGTACACTTTCAAACCCGAGCAAAACCCTTACGGTGATTCATACAACCCCTCTTGAAAAAATCACCCGAACCTTAGGTGGAAACAAAACCAAAACATGCCCCAAAACAATTCTTCCACTCCACCTAATCGTTATCAACCAAACGCTCCATCCTCTAACCGTACTTTCAACAACAATCCTTCCCACAACTATGGTAGTACCAATAATCTCGAAGGATTGATTTCCAAATTTATGGCATCTCAAGAAGCCAGCATAGCTAAGTTTAAATCCGAATTCAATCAACCACAAGCGGAGATGACCAATAAAATTGACAACTTGTTTAAAGCCCTCAACAACCAAGTGCTAACTACACCAAAGAAGGACACTAGGGACACTAGTAGCGGAACCCAAATTAAGGACCTCTCATCATCTAAACACGTCCACTTTGTCAATGTAGTTACTATTAAACCAGTCAATAATAATAGGGAAGAAAGTGATAGGGATGAGATTAAGGAAGTTGTAGAGAAGAAGGAAGAGAAAGTTGAGGAAGTAGAAAATATAGAGGAATACTTTGATAAGTTACCTACCAAGGAAGAACGGGAATACCATAAGGATCTATTCGATGACCCCGAGACACCATATGTCCTTGGTTCACCAATCATCAAAGCGGGTGATCCCTCTAACATCAACATACCATGCAACATTGGGCATATGCATGTGTGGAAAGCCTACATCGATCTTAGATCTCCCATAAACATTATGACTAGTACCTATTATAATTGGGTAATGAAGAAGCAACTTGGATATAAGATGATGCCCAACACGAGTTGGATGAGTAACTTTATGGGAAGAGTGAAAGGATTGCACGTCTTTGTAGGAAACTTCACTTATGTTACCGACTTTGTGATTGTAGAGGATATTCACCCAGTAATAGATGGTTGCCTAAGTCAAGTAGTGTTCAGAAAGCCGTTTGTTGAGGCTTATAAGATAAATTATGACCAATCTCTAGGGATAGTTAGGTTTAAGGATGAGAACGATGAGATAGCTTACCAAATGCCCTATAAGATTGAACAATTTTGTCTTTTATCAAACATCGAAAAGGAACACAAGCAAGTAGTCTACTATAGGAGTTATGAGGATAGACGTAGAGGAGTAGACTATGTTATGAATAAGATATTTGGTTTTTACAAGGAATGCTTGCAACTAGGTCCAGAATACAAAACTAAAATCGAGGATGACCTAGGAACCGGAACCGATGACGAGGTCACATAATAACCCATGACTTTGAGTCTAGCTACAAGTGTCGTAAATAAAGAAAAGCGCTTCTTGGGAGGCAACCCATGTTTTATTTGTTTTGTTTGTTTGATTTTTATTTGTTTCCGTATGCATGCTTGATTTTTATTGTCTGTGGATCATGTTTCATACTAAATTGTGAAAATGCTTTACTTTGTTGTTTGTCTTAACTTCATAAAAGGTATTTCGCAAAAGATAAGTGTAAGGGAAATCTTAATTTGTTTTTAAGAACGGAATTGAAGATGACCCACAACAATATTAAATGAACATGTATATTAGTAGTTGTTTGAGTCAAATGCTTGTATCAAGTCATAATGATGTTTTCCAGGAAATTCCAGGAATTGAGGCATAAGTTTTTCCAAAATTTTTTCGGAAACTTAACATAAGATTTCTGTCAGAACACTCTGACGACGTCAGGATTAACACCTGACGGCGTCAGGTGTAAAAATCTGGAAATTTTGCAAGTTTGTTTTTCTAACGGAGTCTTAAAGTTTTTGTTAATTCTTTAGTTTTATAAATTCCAGGAAATCTGCAAACATTCATTCCACAAGCATTATATCCTTATATATATAGATTGCCGCCGATTTTACGCGAGGTTGCCATGATTGTTTTCTCAGGTTTAACAGGTTATATTGGACAAGAAGATGATTTATTATTTCGGAAGGGAAGACTTCAACATTCATTTTCTTGGAGGACGATTTAACCATGTTAACGATTTATCCACACCGAACGAATCAGGGGAGTATTTGTTTTCATCCTTTTATCTTATTTACTTTTACATCTTTTTATTGAACATTGGGGACAATGTTCAGATTAAGTGTAAGGGGAGGGTAAATGATGATACCTTAGAGAATACAATTGCACTTGAGTTTGTTTGTTCAAAAGTAGGTGTGTAATAAAACTAAGAGAAATACTTGCTAGGGTAATTCTAGCGCCAAATTTAAATTTTTTTACAACATTTAGGAGTGAAGCTTTAGCCTTAATGAGCGTCTCATGGATAGGAATTGTATGACTAGCACAAAAACCGTACCACTCAAAAAAATTTTCCACCCAAATATGTGAGGTTCGCCTTTAGATTTGTTAGGAAAAGCGTTCATTATTAGTGCTTATGAGTGTACCGGTAGTACTTAGATTTTAGAACTTGCGTTAGTGATGCATCCCGAGACCGCTAGTGATACTACATTCGTGTAGTAGGATTTACTACATGATAAGAGGCATTAGGATCACCCTTGTGTTAAACCCGTATCATAATTACTTGACCATTTAAGTCAATTACCTTGACTAGTAAAGTCAATTAATTTTTCCCACACCTTTGCGTTGTACTCATTTTTAGTACACGATACCCCTAGTACACCCCTCCGAGCCTATCTTTTTATTTCTAACTTTAAGCATTTTACTTAAAGGAAGAATTTGTTAACAATCCACCCCAAATGTACACCCAAATCACCTTAGCCTTCCGTGTATGCACTCATCTTTAGTGCATTATTGTTATTTGTTTAAACCCTTAGTTAATTGTCTAATTGATTACATGGTTGCTAAGTCGAGTCATATCTTGTACATATTGTTTTGGGACGATTGGGACTCATGGGTAAAGTACTTGTGTTATAGAGTAATGGGGAAGAACATCATATATTACCCTCATATGTGCGTTAATCTTAAAAAGTACTCCAAGTGTTTTAATTATCTTAATTCGAGTCATTAGAATAGTTAATTGTAAAGTATGTAAAAGTTCAAGTGTAAGGGAAATGCAAATTTCCTATGATGTATTATTTTGGATGGTAGGGCAAGAGTGTATGCAAAAAAAAAAAAAAAAAAAAAAAAAAAAAAAAATCGAAAAATCGAGAAAAAGAAAAAAAATAGAAAAAGAAAGACGAAAAAAAAACATACGGACTACCATCCCGTTTCCTTTTATGTTTATTTTATGTTTTTGTTAGTTTATGATTAGCTTAAGTCGAGTCGAATCTTGGTTTAGCAACGCCACATTGTACATGTAATTGACCAAGATGATTAACACGCCACCAGTAAATATTGCCTTTATACAACAAAACCGTGTTTATCCTATCCCTACACCTCACGTTATAACCCTTTAAAAGACCTCTTTGATAGTTTATCCTAGGTGCTTACACCAAGTGGTGGAGGTTTGATCCTTTTCCAAGCCTATGGTAATCTATTTACTATGATAGGTAGTGAGAGATGTTTTCCATTTCCATTTACACCTGAGAGATGTGAGTATCTAAACACTATTTGTGAGGTGCTAGTGTATAATTTCCGTGCTTGTTTTTGGTTGAAGTTGAATGATTATTTGTGGTAATTACTTTTATATTAGTGTTAAAGGACCCTTAACTTGTATTTTGAATAGAATAAAAGCACATTTGCTAGAGGACAAGCAAACCTCAAGTGTAAGGGTATTTGATGAAGCGAAAAGTGTACCGCTTTTGGGGGGTCATTTAAGGCCAAAGTCGAGATTATTTGATCAAATATTTTCCTAAATCGTTCCTTTTTTCATTTTAGTTACTTTTGAAAGGAACTTTACAAAAGGAAGCATTTTGGACGTTTTTGAAGCGATAAAATGAAGAAAATGACAAAGTCTCAAAAGCATGCTGGAAATTGCACTTGACGGCGTCACAAGGTGCTAGTGACGGTGATGAGGCGAAAAATGAACCGTTTTTAGGGGGTCATTTAAGCCCGGAATTGAATTTATTTGATCAAATATTGCCCTAAATCGTTCCTTTCGTGATTTTAGGTACTTTGGGAGTGAATTCTGGAAAAGGAAGCATTTTGGACGTTTTTGGAGCATAAAAGTGAAGAAAACGGCAAAGTCTTAACTTTCCTTGTTGGGAACAGTAGATGACGGCGTCAAGAGCAAAATGGATGACGACCTAGAGAAAACGTGACGGCGTCAGAACAAGGGCGTCAAGAGTAATTTTGGTGACGGCCCAGAGTAGAAACATACATGACGGCGTCAGCTATGGATCTAGGCAGTCCGAGAACTTTATTGGCGGCGAGATGACGGCGTCAGATTTTTCTTCTTGACGCCGTCACCTCCTAAAATCTATATATACTTTTTTATTTTTCATTCATTAATGGGGGAACTTGTGTGGAGAATTTTAGGGCCGAACCTAATAAACCCTAGCTCGTTTGTAACAATATTTTCAAGGGTTTTCACCCCTTGAAACCCTTCATGTTCAATTAAGATAAGTATTCTTCCAATTCATTCAATATGTCTATGTGTTGTTTGAATATATCTTACACTTGTCTTTATTTTAACATGCTAGGCTAGATCTATTGTGTGTTTGCTTAGATGTAATGAAACCTAGATGTTGATTATAGGTTGATTGCTTGTTTATAGTTGTAATGGATGAATGATTTCAATGTTAGGCTTAAGAAAACTGCCAGATCTCCATTGTGTAACTTGCTTGAACGTCTTAAGAAACATGAACCGATGTGTACTAGGTTTTTATGGTTGTATTTAATGCATGAGCGAATTCTAGTGATCCCATGTTAGGAGCTTCTTAGCCGGCTCGACATAGGAGTGAAGTAGGAGCTTATAGGATTGGGGAAGTAAGTACGCCACCCCATGAATGGTATTAAGGAATACAATCCGTCATCCACGCAACTGTAACAAGTAATTAACCTGTAAAAGATATCTAGGGAGTAGTGAAATCTAAGTAAACACAATTCTCCCATATATTGTTCACACCACTAGTTTAAATTAGTTTATTTTCATTTTTGTTATTTTATTTTGATTGCATCTTAGTTATTGGGTTAGTTGATTAGCAACTAATTCCGCCCACTCTTTCAAAAACCCGAGATTTTATTTGCTTTTATAAAATATAAAAATACAAAAAGAATCATCCCTCACCTCTAGACCTAGTTTTTAGGTTTTCTAATCCTAGCGACACTATTCCTGAGTTGAACGATCAATCCCCCGGTACTTGTCGCTATACTATACTACAACGATCAGGTACACTGCCTGGTGGGGGTTGTAAGCTTCTCGAGATCCTCGAGAGGTAAAGCCTGGTGCAATTCCCACGCATCAAGTTTTTGGCGCCGCAGCCCGGGGAATAGTTATTGTCTAGGTTAGAATTTATTTTTATTAGGTCTACTTGCTAGATTCCTTTCTAGTAAGATTTTTATTTTTATTTTTAGGTTTTCTTTAGTCTATCTTATTTCTTCGTGTTTTCGTTCGTAACTTCTTAACATCCGACATCATGGAAAGTGGTAACATCTTTGAACCCATCAACCCACCACAACAAGACAACCCACAAAACCCGCCACTAGCAAACCAACCTCTTAGGCCCCGAACCCTAGGAGAGTACTCCCGACCTAGCCACCAAGGCTACCGAAACACCATTGAGCTCACCCAAGGAGCCAATGTGTCTCCTTTGCGATCCGACACCATTCGGTTGGTGCAAAGCGGATGTGTATTACATGGACTTCGTTCCGAAGATCCAAATCAACATCTCAAGGACTTCCTTAAAATCGTAGATTCTATAGACCTTGATGTTACAACTAGAGAGTCGACCCGATTACGCGTATTCCAATTCTCTCTACGTGATCAAGCTAGTCAATGGCTTGAATGTTTACCCGCGGGATCCATCACCTCATGGGATGATCTCACCACTCGTTTCCTTTCTCAATTTTTCCCACCGGGGAGAACTACCAAACTTAAAAATGATATCTTGATGTTCCAACAACATCAAGGTGAAACCTTTTACGAACCATGGACTCGATACAAAGACCTACTCCAAAAAGTCCCTCATCATGGCATTGAACCATGGTTCCAGATTCAAATCTTTTAGGATAAAGTTAATTATCAAACGAGAAAGGCTATAGATTACGCAGCCAATGGCAGGCTAAACAGACTTAGCGTTTATGAATGCTGGAAAGTTCTTGAGGGGTTAGCACAATACGAAGAAGAAGGATGGGAGGACCCGATGTTTTCAAGTAATGGGAAACTTGATTACGTAAATGCTACCCAAGAACAATTATTGGGAAATATCGAGTAGCGGGTAAAGGAATTAATGAGAGCTGAAGTGCCTGCTTCTGAAACCGCAAGGAGTCCTAATGTACGTGTAAGTGCGATTAATAAATATAATTTACCTGAACGTTCACGACAAGAGGAGTTCGAAGGGATAATGGTAACCTTCATGAATTATCAGGAAAAACAAATTCGGCACTTAGAAGCACGCATGGAAAGCACTCGTAATGCTTTTATGGACTTAGCAGACAAATATATATCAAGAATTAAGGAGAAGATTAAGGAAACATCCACACCAAGAAAAATCAAAAAAATCTTTGAAGTCCCAACCCCTTTGGTGTGTGACTAAGAGGATAATAAAAAATCCTTTTCAAGTGCTTCACCGTCAATCACCCCCTACGTCTGTGAGCATCCTCAGGAGGAGAAGAACCTGCAATTCCATAACATTTTCGTTGGGAGCTTGCAAACCACGCTCCTCAATTTACACAAGAGACGTTCCTTTGGTTTTAAACCTGGTGTGAAGAGGTTGCACCTCAAAAACACCGTAGCTTTGGAAATTATTATGGAACGATTCCTCTTGGTAGCCACCATTGACCAATGCGAAGGTTACAACTTAACTGAAACATCGCCCACCCCTTTTGACAACCACATCTCTCTCCGTGACAGTAATGAAATGTTTGACCCTGGTGGACTTTACTAACAGGATGGCTACTCATAATTTTTACTTATATTTAGCTATTTACATTAGTGCAGAGACTGAATTTGAAGATACCACTTTGTGTTCCTAATACGGGCATCTGACGGCGTCAGATCTTAACTCTTGACGCCGTCACCTCGCTTTCTCAGCAATAATAACCCAAACTCCATCACTTTCAACTCATACCCCACAAATCACACCCAAATTGCTGCTCCACCTCCGAGTCTTCAACATCCAATCCGACATCTTCTGTGACAAATCTCCACGTGGTAAGTAGTTTTTCTTCATCCTTTTTCTTTTAATTATCCTTGGGACCTACCAATTTTGAAAACCCCCATCATCCGAAACCCTATCATTAACCCATCTTTGAGAATCATAATGCCCTTCATTAGATGTTTTGTAATCATGAGGTTACCATTAGATGATATTGGTCGACTCGAATCATGCGTTAATTGAGGAAAAATCTTTCACACCACGGATTTTTTGACCCCCCACCCATGTTTTCTGCATAAAGGAGTGTTTGGGTCATAGATTTAGAGTTTGAAAATTGATTTTTCCCTCGTAATTGCATGGATGGATTTTTGCTGGGTCTGATGGCGTCAGGTTTCCCTTCCTGACGGCGTCAAATGTGTCTGACAGCATGAATTCGTAAATTTCTCATTCTAACCATTTTCGTTCCACTCTATCTTTTTCCAAGAAAATGAGCAAACGATCATGACAACACCGAGGTAGCTCGTCTAGGTCCCATAGAGTTAACTATGGGGATATGGTCCACAGTTGGAGTGAGTTTGATAATGACGCCGCTACAACTAAGTACGCGGAGCTTGTTTACCACCATATTGATGCTGGAGCTGTGAGTTAGTTAGGGAGTTCTTTGCGACTTTTCGCTTTGATTTAGCTGAGGCCAGGACAGATATGGGGGGTACCACCATTTGTCACAACTCACCATTTCAGGTCATTTCCCAAACTTTGGAAAAACACTATTCATCAAACACTATTCATCAAAACACTATTCATCATTTTTGGTGTCAGTTTGACATTCCGAGAAGCATTCAGAAATTTTACTATTCACTGAAAAATATTCATTGCCGGAAAAGTTTTCACTATTCACTTGCATTACTCATTTCATCGTAAATTTAGTTTACGGGTATTAAAATTCGCGTAACCGTATGGGTTTAGGTGCGAATTCATTTCATTATCAGTAAGGACATTGCATACGGACTAGAGACAGTCTGCATATCATCATGACAGCATTTTCATGTTATACCACTCTTAGGATTTTCAAATTTATATATTTGATACATTTAACGTTTTCCTTATAATTATTTGTAAATAAACGTTAACACACGGTTAATAAACACGACAAATATATCTACATATTCCCACAATGGTCCCGACATATTTTTATATCCATTATATCATCATAAAAGTTATAACATTCATTTACCCATTATTTTGGAAATTTATTTTATTTATAACGTAAATTTATAAATGTTACAACGGTTTTCGTGAAAACTAAACAATAATCACCCGAACACTCAGTACTTGTACCCAACATATTTTTAACATTTTTACAACTTTATTTTATTCCGAATAACTTTGTTAACATTTATTTCTATCAAACCCGGTACCCGATTTTAACAAATAACTCATATCTACACTTATACTACACAAGTTTTCCTAATTAAATCCAAGCTACCCCAACCCCCCCCCCCCCCCTCATCCACCTAAGCCGGCCCCTAAAGTCCTCACCAAGGCAAATTTATACAATTTTCTTAACCCCTAGCATTTATGTACCATATTATACATTATACTTATCATGTATATCTACAAAAACACTTATAACATAACATACATAATTTCCAAGAATCAAAAGCTCATATCTCATCTCTTCTCCACCCCAAAACCCACGACCAAACCCAAAAATCAAGATCAAGTGATGATTTTCCAAAATACAAAGCTACAAAGTTGTTCCTTTTGTCATTCTAATCAAGAATCTTACAACAAAAACACAAGTAACACAAGATTTCTCATCATCTAATCACCTATTATTTCAAAGTGAGTTATCAAATTTATTTTCATGTTTTCATCTAATTAACACTTGTATCTTATGGTTTTCATGCTTAATTTCATGTACAAATTAGCTATACCACATTATTTTTGTTAACTTTTTGATCATACAAACCCTAGATTTTGATTTAGGTGTTCCTTTGTTAAATTAACATGATTACTAGTGATTAGGAACCCATGGCACCCTAAGAAGGTGTATGGTAGGATTAGTATAGCTTTGTGGTGTTTGCAAGAGATTTTGTTGAAGTAGAAACTAGTTTTGGACATCAAAAATGGATTTGTAACAAGTATTTAAACATTCTGTCCCATTTTTGTAAATACAGGAAAATCAGTAAACATAAAGTAAACTTTGGCAAAATTTTTAGAAAATACTTTCAAAAACGAATCCGTAGGCGAAAGAACGGATTAAAAAGAGCTTATAACGAAGAAGTTACGATTTTTGCAAGTTTATTGACGAAAACTATATTTTCTGAAAATACATGCTGTTGGACGTTTTTCGTCGGATAAAACGAGGCTTTAGACGTAACCCGGAGGAGCCAAGCTTTCCAAAATATATTACTACATACTAAGACGTAACCGTGGATATAAAGAACAAGTAAAACGGACTTATAACGACAAAGATATTCACGTTTCAATATCGGCAAAACTTATATTATTTTTGACAGCTTTTGGAAAAATAATATTAACACTACGTAATAACTCTAAATTTCTAGAAATATTAACCAAGTACCCAAATTCATAACTAATGAAGTATTAGTAATTACAAGTATATTTTTATCACTACAAGGCGTTATTTCAAGGATTTCAAACCGAGGATTTCAACACTAACATTGATACATATATATATATATATATATATATATATATATATATATATATATATATATATATATATATATATATATATGTATTTCAACTAGTTTTATTTTCTAGTTGCCATATTTTCCTAAGTCTTGGAAAATGTATATTTTTGATAACAACAAGTATTTTTCCAAAGAGTAGAGTGGTATAGGAAACATGTGCATGGACATTCATAACATCATTTTGTGATCTAAAGTAGATCGTTCATCATTCATATTAGGTTGAGGCAGCTAACCGTTCATTGTTGTTCATTTCACTTCATCACAGTATCATCAGTTTAAGGTGAGTTTTCATAGCCCCGTTTTCAATACAATATTTTGATTTCAAATCCCACGGGGGAATACATTGCATCAACCATTTTAGTACGAGCCCAAGTACCGAAACATATGTACATTGCTTAAGTTGCCTTACCAACCAATTAAAGTCCCCTATTTATTATCATGGACCGTTAATTTGCCGGTAAGCGAGAATGAGTGGATAGATCTATCGAGGGTGACGCCTCCATCCGTGGTAGTTATTACCAACAGTAAGCGGATGCATTTCATGTCTACATTTTGGGAGTGTTCTGGTAAAACATTCAGGAGGGGCATATAATTTCAACAGTCCAGCTTCGGGGTCATGAGCTTAAGGTCTATTGTACTATTTTACTTGATTTTTATCTTGCACTTATACTTGTGGTGTCCGTACAACATTACATTTTATAAACCTATGGAATTCACCAACATTCGTGTTGACGTTTTAGCAATGTATTTCAGGTTATTAAGGTAGCTCATATGACATGCATTTGGACCTTTATGGAGTCGCGGAGTCGACGCGTCTCACCATTATTTCATGCACTTATGTAAACGTTTGATCTAGTATGACTTGTTTTTCATAAACTTGCAACACCTTTTGGGGACCTCATATTGTAAACGCTGGATTATTTCAATGATCAAACGAAGTATTTTCCAAACGACACTTTAGGTCATTCAATGTAACTGTAACTGTGATGCTATGACAGACACCCCCAGGTATTCCATTCCGCTGCAAGTCAGGTAAATTGGGGGTGTGACACCATTTACTTCAGATTGGGGGGGGGGGGGAGATTCGATCATGTTCGGTTACTGAGTTTGGATGGAGGTTAGGTTTGTACACTAGGGAGGAGGCTGTTGAGGGGGGCACCTCCCTCTGGTTATGACTACCGTTATGGTCCCCCTCCCCAATGATTTGTCTTAATGTTTGTGATCTCTAAACAATTTATTCATGGTTGTGTAATTTGAAACAATTTGGATTGTAATAGCTTAGGGTATGGCCTCTGTTGGCCCTGGATAATTTTTATTTTTATGTTCACGTTGAATTGCAATATTATGGTTTGCTTATGGTTTCATTTTTCTATTTGTGTGATTTTTATTTTGTTTGATTGTTATTTGTTTCCGTATGCATGTTTTATTTTTATTGTTGGTAGATCATGTCTCTAAAATAAAATGGTGAAAATACTTTATTTTGTCGTTTGGCTTAGTCTTAACTTCATCCAAGGGTATTTCGCAAAAGATAAGTGTAAGGGGAAACCCCAAATATGTTTTTAAGAAACAAACTTGATCATGATTTTCCACAATATTGAATGAGCATGTATATTCGTATTTGTTAGAGTCAAATGCTTGTATCGAGTCATAATGATATTTTGCAGGATTTTCCAGGAAGTAGGACAAAGTTTTTCCAGAAATTTTCTGGAAACTTAACATAAGAATTTCTGCAGGTCACTTCTGACGGCGTCAGGAAGAAATTCCTGACGGCGTCACGTGTAAAATTCTGGAAATTTTGCTAGTTTTGTTT
The DNA here is from genome assembly GCA_030686995.1 of Artemisia argyi. Lineage (NCBI taxonomy): Eukaryota > Viridiplantae > Streptophyta > Magnoliopsida > Asterales > Asteraceae > Artemisia > Artemisia argyi. Next base: position 102,678,589 of record CM060704.1, on the reverse strand, counting down.
TTCTAACGGAGTCTTAAAGTTTTTGTTGAATCTTTAGTTTTATAATCTCCAGGAAATCTGCAAACATCATTCCACAAGCATTATATCTTACTTTGTTTTCTAGGATTTATTAGTTTATATAGATTGCCGCCGATTTTACGCGAGGTTGCCTTGATTGTTTTCTCAGGTTTAACAGGTTATGTTTGACAAGAAGATGATTTATATTCTGGAAGGGAAGTTTTGATTGTTCATTTTCTTGGAGGAAGAACTAACCTTGTTACCATACTATCCATACCGAGCGAATCAGGGGAGTATTTGATTTCATTCTTTTACCTGTTTTCCTTTTACATTCTTTAATTGAACATTGGGGACAATGTTCATCCTAAGTGTAATGGGAGGGTAAAATGATGATACCTTATAGATACACTTTCGCTTGAGTTTGTTTGTTTGATGGTAGGTGTGTAATAAAACTAGGAGAAATACTTGTTAGTGTAATTTTAGCGCCAAATTTAAAATTTTTTACAACATTTAGGAGTGAAACTTCAGCCATAGCAAGTGTCTCATGGATAGGAGATCGTATGACTAGCACAAAACCGTATTATTCAGAAAAATTTTCCACCCAAATATGTGAGGTTCGCCTTTAGATTTGATAGGAAAAGCATTTACTATTAGTGCTTATGAGTGTACCGGTAGCATTTAGATTCTAGAACTTGCGTTAGTGATGCATCCCGAGACCGCTAGTGAGACTACATTCGTGTAGTAGGATTTACTACATGATAAGAGGCATTAGGATCACCTTTGTGTTAAACCCGTATTATAATTACTTGACCATTTAAGTCATATTACTTGGCTAGTTAAGTCAATTAATTTTTCCTACACCCTTAGCGTTGTACTCATTTTTAGTACACGAAACCCCTAGTACACCCCTCCGAGCCTATCTTTTCGTTTCTAACTTTAAGCATCTTACTTAAAGGAAGAATTTGTTACACCCCACTTAAATGTACAACCAAATCGCCTTAGCTTTCCGTGTATGCACTCATCTTTAGTGCATTATTGTTATTTGCTTAAACCCTTAGTTAATTATCTAATTGATTACATGGTTGCTAAGTCGAGTCATATCCTTGTACATATTGTTTTGGGACGATTGGGACTCATGGGTAAAGTACTTATATTATGGAGTAATGGGGAAGAACATCATATTGTTACCCTCATATGTGCGTTAATCTTAAAAGTACTCCAAGTGTTTTGATTATCTTGATTCGAGTCATTAGATTAGTTTAATGTAAAGTATGTAAAAATTCAAGTGTAAGGGGAATGTACATTCCCTATGATGTATTATTTTGGATGGTATGGTAAGAGTGTATGCAGAAAGAAAAAAAATCGAAAAAATTAAGAAAAAGAAAAAAAAAATAAAAAAATAAAAAAAAAATGGAGAAAAAGAGAAAAACATACGGACTACCATCCCGTTTCATTCTATGTTTATTTTATGTTTTTATTATTTTTGATTTATTAGCTTAAGTCGAGTCTAGTCTTGGCTTAGCAACGCCATATTGTACATGTAATTAACCAAGATTATTAACTCGCCACAAGTAAAGATTGCCTATATCCAACAAAACCGTGTATTCCATATCCCTACACCTAACATTACAACCCTTTTAAAAGACCTCTTTGATAGTTTATCCTAGGTGCTTACGCCATGTGGTGGAGGTTTGATCCTTTCCCAAGCCTATGGTAATGTATTTTGCTATGACAGGTAGTGAGAGATGTTTTCCATTTCCATATTATGATATATACTTTATTACACCCGAGAGATGTGAGTATCTAAACACTATTTGTGAGGTGCTAGTGTATGACCTCCGTGCTTGTCTTTGGTCTTTAGTGGAACGATTATTTGTTGTAGTTACTTTTATATTAGTGTTAAATGACCCCTAACTTGTATTTTGATTAGAATAAAAGCGCATTTGCTTGAGGACAAGCAAATCTCAAGTGTAAGGGTATATGATGAGGCGAAAAATGAACCGTTTTTAGGGGGTCATTTAAGCCCGGAATTGAATTTATTTGATCAAATATTGCCCTAAATCGTTCCTTTTGTGATTTTAGGTACTTTGGGAGTGAATTCTGGAAAAGGAAGCATTTTGGACGTTTTAGAGCATAAAAGTGAAGAAAACGGCAAAGTCTTAATTTTCCTTGCTGGGAACAGTAGATGACGGCGTCAAGAAGAATTTTATGACGGCGTCAAGAGCAAAATGGATGACGACCCAGAGAAAACGTGACGGCGTCAGAACAAGGGCGTCAAGAGTAATTTTGGTGACGGCCCAGAGTAGAAACATACATGACGGCGTCAGCTATGGATCTAGGCAGTCCGAGAACTTTATTGGCGGTGAGATGACGGCGTCAGATTTTTCCTCTTGACGCCGTCACCTCCTAAAATCTATATATACTTTTCTATTTTTCATTCATTAGGGGGGAACTTGTGTGGAGAATTTTAGGGCCGAACCTAATAAACCCTAGCTCGTTTGTAACAGTATTTTCAAGGGGTTTTCACCCCTTGAAACCCTTCATGTTCAATTAAGATAAGTATTCTTCCAATTCATTCAATATGTCTATGTGTTGTTTGAATCAATCTTACACTTGTCTTGATTTTAACATGCTAGGCTAGATCTATTGTGTGTTTGCTTAGATGTAATGAAACCTAGATGTTGATTATAGGTTGATTGCTTATTTATAGTTGTAATGGATGAATGATTTCAATGTTAGGCATAAGAAAACTGCCAGATCTCCATTATGTAACTTGCTTGAACGTCTTAAGAAACATGAACCGATGTGTACTAGGTATTTATGGTTGTATTTAATGCATGAGCGAATTCTAGTGATCCCATGTTAGGAGCTTCTTAGCCGGCTCGACATAGGAGTGAAGTAGGAGCTTATAGGATTGGGGAAGTAAGTACGCCACCCCATGAATGGTATTAAGGAATACAATTCGTCATCCACGCAACTGTAACAAGTAATTAACCTGTAAAAGATATCTAGGGAGTAGTGAAATTTAAGTAAACACAATTCTCCCATATATTGTTCACACCACTAGTTTAAATTAGTTTATTTTCATTTTTGTTATTTTATTTTGATTGCATCTTAGTTATTGGGTTAGTTGATTAGCAACTAATTCCGCCCACTCTTCCAAAAACTCGAGATTTTATTTGCTTTTATAAAATATAAAAATACAAAAAGAATCATCCCTCACCTCTAGACCTAGTTTTTAGGTTTTCTAATCCTAGCGACACTATTTCTGAGTTGAACGATCAATCCCTCACCTCTAGACCTGGTGGGGGTTGTAAGCTTCTCGAGATCCCTCGAGAGGTAAAGCCTGGTGCAATTCTCACGCATCAGACGGCGTCATGAGTTGAAAAAAGGGTGGATAAATCAAATACACGAGACGCGCCAGAATGTTTTGTGAAGAGGACGTGACGGCGTCACGTACAAATTTGTTAAGGCCATCAAGAGTAACTGCAAAGCGTGACGGCCCAGAACCTATAAAGAGTGACGGCGTCAGAAGTGGATCTAGGCAATACGAGTTTGTTTTGGCGGCGAGTTGACGGCATCACACATTACTCTTGACGCCGTCAGAAGACAAAATCTATGTATAGTTTTCTAGTTTTTATTCATTGTAAGCAACTTTGAGGGAATAAACCCTACATGAATTTTACAGCTTTTTCAAGGGTTTCAACCCCTTGTTTCTTCCATGCTTAATTGAAGATAAGTACTTTACTAAATCATTCAATATGTCTATGTGTTGTTTGATTATATCTTACGCTTGTCTTCTCTTTAACATGCTAGGCTAGGTTTTCTTCGTGTTTGCTTAGATGTAATGAAACTTAAATATTGATTATGGGTTGGTTGTTTGTTTATAATTGTTGTAGATGAATGAATTCGATGTTAGGCTTAAGAAAACTGGCAGACTTCCAATTGGTAACTTGCTTGAATGTCTTAAGAAACATGATCGGAGGTGTACTACGATATATTGGTTGTATTTAATGCGTAGGTAACTACTAATGAGGCCATGTTAGGAGCTAGTAGTCGGCTCGACATAGGAAAAGGTAGAAGCTTATAGAGTTAGGGAAGATTGTACACGGCCTTACGAATGGTATAAAGGAATATAACCTATCATCCATGCAATTGTAACGAACTAATCAACCTATAAAAGATATCTAAGGAGTAGTGAAATCTAAGTAAACACAATTTTCTCTCATTATTGTTTACACCACAAATTAGTTTAAGTTTAGTTTATTTTATTTTGATTGCATCTTTAGTTAATTGGGTTAGTTGACTAGCAACTAATTCCACCCACTCCTTCCAAAACCGAAATTTTACTTGCTTTCCTTAAAATATAAAAAAAATACAAAAAGAATCATCCCTCACCTCTAGACCTAGTTTTAGTGAGTTTTAACCCTAGCGAACACTATTCTTTGAGTTGAACGATCAATCCCCTGGTACTTGTCACTGTACTATACTACAATGAACAGGTACACTGCCTGGTGGGGATTGCAAGCTTCTCAAGATCCCTTGAGAGGTAAAACCTTTTGCGAGGGCGCAATTCCACGCATCAACCCATCTCTAGGGATAGTTAGGTTCAAGGATGAGACCGATGAGATAGTCTACCAAATGCCATATAAGATTGAGCAATTCCGGCTTTTATCAAACATCGAAAAGGAGCATAAGCAAGCGGTCTATTATAGGAATGATGAGGATAGACGTAGAGGAGTAGATTATGTTATGAGTAGAATATTTGGCTTCTACAAAGAATGATTGCAACTAGGTCCGAAATACAAAACTAAGATCGAGGATGACCTATAAAACGTGACCAATGATGAGGTCACGTAATAGCCCATGACTTTGAGTCTAGCTACAAGACTCGTTAATAAAGAAAATCGCTTCTTGGGAGGTAACCCAAGCTTTATTTGTTTGATTGTTTGATTGTTTGTTTTTATTTGCTTCCGTATGCGTGTTTTATTTATATTGTTTATAGTTCATGTTTCAAATTAAATTGTGAAAATACTTTATTTTGTTTTTAACTTCGTCTTAATTACATATAAAGGTATTTTGCAAAAGATAAGTGTAAGGGAAATCTGAATTTGTTTATAAGAACAAAATTGAACATGAATCATAACAATATTAAATTAGCATGCATATTAGTATTTGTTCGAATCAAATGCTTGTATCGAGTCATAATGAACATTTTGCAGGAATTCTAGGAATTAAGGTATAGGTTTTTCTTGAAATTTTCCAGAAACTAAACACAAGATTTCTGGCAGAACACTCCGACGGCGTCAGGCCTTATAACCTGACGACGTCAGGTGTAAAATTCTAGAAAAAATTTTGCAAGTTTTGTTTTTTCTGCTGGAACGATAATGTTTTATCAAATCTTTAACTTATAAACTCCAGGAATCTGCAAATATTCGTTCCACAAGCATTATATGTTTATTTGTTTTCTAGGATTTCATTTTATGTAGATTTTACCGCCGATGTTATGCAAGGTTTCTTGTTTGTTTACACTTGCTTAGAGAATGCAATTACACTTGTTTTTTGTTTGTTTAATAGTAGGTGTGTAATAAAACTAAGAGAAACACTTTTTAGGGTAATTTTAGCGCCAAATTTAAAATTGTTCACAACATATAGGAGTGAAACTTTAGTCTTAATAAGCGTCTCATGGATAGGAGTTATATGACTAGCACAAAAACCGTACCACTCAAAAATTTTTTTTTTATGAATAAGGTAGTGACCATCCAAGTACTAGATTAATTGACTAACGTGCCAGCGATCTAGTGTATGACTTGGTGACCATCCATTATGCAAATAACGTGCTAGCGATCCAAGAAGTGCACTAGTGACCATCCTTTAGTTGAAGCGTCAAAGACTAGTGCCTGCGATCTACTAAATTTATACAGGTGAGGTTCGCCCTAGACTTGTTAGGAAAAGTCTTAGTGCTTATGAGTGTACCGGTAGTACTTAGATTCTAGAACTTGTGTTAGTGATTCATTCCGAGACCACAAGTAAGACTACATTCGTGTAGTTGGATTACTACATGATAAGAGGCATTAGGATAACCCTTGTGTTAAACCCGTATCATAATTACTTGAGCAATAAAGTCAATACACTTGACCAGTAAAGTCAATTAATTCTCCCACACCTTTGCGTTGTACTCATTTTTAGTACACAATACCCCTAGTACACCCCTCCGAGCCTATCTTTTTCGTTTCTAACTTCAAGCATCTTACTTAAAGATAGAATTTGTTTACAATCCACCCCAAATGTACACCCAATTCGCTTTAGCCTTTCGTGTATGCACTCATCTTTAGTGCATTATTGTTATTTGTTAAACCCTTATTTAATTATCTAATTGATTACATGGTTGCTAAGTCGAGTCATATCTTGTATATATTGTTTTGGGACGATTGGGACTCATGGGTAAAGTACTAGTGTAATAGAGTAATGGGGAAGAAATCAATTATTACCCCCATATGTGCGTAAATGTTTTAAAGTACTCCAGGTGTTTTGATTATCTTAATTCGACTCATTAGAATAGTTATTTGTAAAGTATGTAAAAGTTCAAGTGTAAGGGGAGAACATACAGACTACCATCCCTTTTCATTTTATATTTCTTTTTATGTTTTGTAGTTTTCATTAGCTCGAGTTGAGTCGAGTCTTGGCTTAGCAACGCCACATTGTACATGTAATTGACAAAGATGATTAACTCGCCACCAGTATAGATTGCCTTTATCCAACAAAACCATGTTTATCAAATCCCTACACCTCGCGTTACAACCCATTAAAAGACCTCTTTGATAGTTTATCCTTGGTGCTTACACCAAAGTGGTGGAGGTTTGATCCTTTCCCAAGCCTATGGTAATCTATGTGCTATTACAGGTAGTGAGTGATATTTTTTCCATTTCCATTTAGTTATATAGGTTTGTAACACTCGAGAGATATGAGTATCCAAAACACTATTTGTGAAGTGCTAGTGTATAATCTCCGTGCTTATTTTGATTAAAGTGGAACGATCATTTCTTGTAATTACTTTTATATTAGTGTTAAATGACCCCTAGCTTGTATTTTGATTAGAATAAAAGCACATTTTCTTGAGGACAAGAAAATCTCAAGTGTAAGGGCATTTGATGAGGCGAAAAGTGTTACGCTTTTAGGGGTCATTTAAGCCATAAGTCGTGATAATTTGGTCAAATATTGCCTCAAATTGTTCCTTTGTCATTTTAGGTACTTTGGAGAAAAAATCTGGAAAAGGAAGCATTTTGGACCTTTTTGGAGCATAAAAGTGAAGAAAACGACAAAGTCTCAAATTATGCTGTAAACAGTACCTGACGACGTCACACCTTAACAGGTGACGGCGTCAAGTGTTGACAAAGAGGTGGATATGAAGATTACACATGACGCGCCAGAAAGATTTTGGAGGTTGAAGATGACGGGGTCACCCTTTGTGACGAACAAAGAGGCCGCGTTTTAATATAAAGAGAGACGGCCCAGAACTTTTACAACCAGACGACGTCAAGAGTAGATCTAGGCTATCAAGGAACCCTAATTGCGGCGAGATGACGGCGTCACGGCCTATAAGGTGACGCCGTCAAGTTGTAAAATATATATATACTTTTCTATTTTTCATTCAAAAGAGAGGAAATTTTGGGGGCAACCTTTGGGAGAACTTTAGGGATAAACCCTAGGTCAAATTTCACATACTTTGTAAGGGTTTTTCACCCTTATTTCATCCATGCTTAATTAAAGATAAGTCTTCCATTAATCATTCAATATGTCTATGTGTTGTTTGATTCTATCTTATGCTTGTCTTTATATTAACATGCTAGGCTAGGTTATCTTTGTGTTTGCTTGGATGTAATGAAACCTAGCTATTGATTATTGATTGATTGTTTGTTATTAATTGTGTTGGATGAATGATATCTATGTTAGGCTTAAGAAAACTGGCTAACTTCCAATTGGTAACCTGCTTGATGTCTTAAGAAACATGAATCGGATGTGTACTACGATTTTAATGGTTATAGTTAATGCATAAGTGACTACTAAGGAGGCCATGGGGCTTAGTGGGTCTGGACGCCTAGCGACATAGGAAGAGGTAGAAGCTTATAGAGTTGAGGAAGATCGTACACGGCCTCACGATTGGAATTAAGGAATATAACCCGTCATCCATGCAATTGTAACAAACTAATCAATTAATGAAAGATAGCTAGGGAGTAGTGAAACCTAAGTAAACACAGTTTCTCTCCATATAAGTTTTCCTCACTTTTATTTTCTTGTTATTTTATTTTTATTGCATTTGTAGTAATTTGGGTTAGTTGACTAGCAACTAATTCCGCCCACTATTTCAAAAACCGAGATTTTTACTGCTTTCATAAAATATAAAAAATACGAAAAAAAATCATCCCTCACCCTTAGACCTAATTAGAGTAGTTTTCAATCCTAACGAACACTATTCCCTAAGTAGAACGATCAATCCCTCGGTACTTGCCACTACACTATACTACATCGGTCAGGTACACTGCCTGGTGGGGATTGCAAGCTTCTCGAGATCCCTCGAGAGGTAAAACCTTTTGCAAGGTTTCAAAACCACGCATCAGCCCCTATGCGTGAACTTCCCAATTTCAACAAGCATTTTGTAGTAAATACTGATGCTTCTAGTGCTGGTTTGGGAGTAGTACTACAACATGATGGACATCTCATAGCTTACTAGATTAAGTCTTTGGCCACAAAGCACTAATCTACATCTACCTATAAAAATAAATTTTAGCAGTTTTGTTAGCTTTGGAGAAATGGAGGGGTTACCTTTTGGATATTTTGTGATTAAAAAAAATCATTACAGTCTTAAGTATTAGTTAGATCAAACACTACTCCCAACAGTCGCACCATTTTACCTTCCACTTTAGCGCCACATCAGCTTTCTCTCTTTCCATCACCCCCTCTCACTGTTCACTCCTAATAGTCACACCAACTCACCTTTCAACCCTTTTTATTTATCTATTAAAAACTAAAACTTTTATTCTTTAAATTAGTAAAGACGTAAACGTACAAAATACAAAAACGTACATGTCATAGATAATTAAAAACTGTTGGGAACACACTTTACATATTATCAAGTTTCGGTCATTAGAATTATGTAATAGGTTGCTTTAGTTATTATTTCTCATGAACATGTAATATGGGCTATGTTATGTAAAGCCCATCAAGGCTCTTAAAGCCCACGAATTACAAGATAGGGAGATAGGGAGTGTTGCCCTAGCTTCTCCCTATAAATAGACATGTTATGTAGACATAATACTTGTTGGTTTACTTGATTATTGATTGTACAATATTTTGCACTACCAGGCCTTCGATGGTGATCAAAGGAAAATGAGGGGTGTTGTGATTGCGCCAAGCTTGGATATAACCTGAAATAAGAAATACTAAAACACTACGTTAAGTGATTGCGCAGGGGTTGGACCCTGCGAACCACCTCCGGCGTGTGAATGAGTGATTGGTATGAGAATTTAAGTATATGCGTAGTGAAGTAAGGTGAGATAGATCGCATACCAGATTTGTCATCGTCCAGGACTATTTATAGGTGAAGAAAACAGTCCTGGAGAGTGGTCACATGTTTGATGGAGATCATGGGGCGTCCCATGATTTGTGGTAACCGCTAGGGGTTAGTGCCCCACTCCTCCGGGTTTAGCGGGGGTGCTAAAGAGGAAGAGGCGACGTGGGTAAGACTTGGTCTCCCCAATATTGGACTTGGCATTGTTCCGTCCATAAAACTTATCGAGAGATACCCCGAAGGGCTTAATCCTTCGATTGGCGAATTCCCACTTGTTAACTAGATCCTTGATGATTAGTTTTACGCCAAATAAAGTTTAAGGAGGCTAGCCAGAGCTTTCGATTATGTAGGTTACGATTACACTCGAAGGGGTGTCCTTCGAGCTAATCGGAGGGTACATCATCAAGCCCCCCAGTTGAAAGTCAGATATGCACACAAGAATATGTGGCTTACAACTCTATCGTAATGTAATGTTTTTACCATAATCTCTAAAATGGATAAGCAAATATTTGAAATACAAAGATGCATTAAATGCGCGTGCATATAACGTATTTGTTGAATCAGAAAAATATAACGGCAGAATTATCGGTAAACTCAACCATCTTTCAAAATTTAAAGTATTGAGTATATGGAATTATGTGCTATATAAATACCAGTGTATCCCAAATTCTAAATCATAACTCTTTTCTCTGCAACTACCACAAAGCCATGATCTGCAGCAATCAAAAGGTAGACTCTTCCCCCATTTTAAAATTAGTTACTTTAGATATAGCCATGAGCATGGATGCTAAACGCATTATAAGACAACAAAAATGTACTCTTTCCAGGGAAGCCCTAGCCCTTTTCCTGGATGATTACCCAATACCCAAACAACATAAAATTATTCTCCCAAAAAATAATCAAAGCATTTATGATGCCCCAAAAGGGTATGTGGGTTTGTATACTCATGCATTTACCCGGTCAAATCTAAGAATACCCCCGCACCCCTTGTTCCTAGAATTGTTACAATATTATGAGGTGCATATTTCAAGGTTTAACCCGTTTGGACTTGCCAAACTTACCACCTACATAGTAATGTGTAAGGCGTATGGGTATGAGCCTACACTACATGTGCTTCGAAATTTTCTTAACCTGTGTCCCGGGGGAGATTGGTTGACATTGTCAAAGAGGAATGATGAAAATATGCCCGTGCTAATCACCAAACCTTTCACAAATATAACAAACTGGAAAGGGAAATTCTTTTATGTCCAAGATACCATCATACCTTCGGGTTATCCAGCACTCTTGAATGAAGCATTCCGTTTTGACCGCAAGAAATTCAATGATCAACTTCCCCTTAATGTTCAAGCTGAACCACTTTATCAACGTCTTGCCAGACATCCCATTAATGTGCAGACTTTTCCAGAGCCCATCCTATTTATGGCTGGTATTGTAGATCATTGGGAAGGATCTCCTTTGTCACCACAAATCCATTGTGATGGCCAGAGTATGTATATGCAACTTATTATAAATAAGTAACATATCTAATTATATTTATGCATCTGTTTATATTGCAGTAATGGCGTTCAAAAACTTTATCGTATCTGATGGTGCAAAGGAAGCTAGCTTCATTCCCAGGGAACCTAGAGAATACAGTTATGGTGTGGGTTCTCCATCGACATCAGTCAACAATAATGACGTAGATGTTATGGCGCTAGAGCCAACAATGATGATAGAAGAGGTGGTTCCTCTTAATGCTGAGAAGGCACCTTTGTCAATCAAAGCCCTTCCTGATGTGGAGATTCTTTCCTCCGATGATGTCCCCAAAGCGTATGCCGGTACCTCTGGTATAGCTGACAGGGTACGTGAGAGGAAAGGGACTGACATGAAGGCTTCAAAACCCCCAATCAAGAGAAAACTTGACATACCCACTCTCTTATCCAGAGCTTCGAAGAAGAAAAACTCCCAAGAGAAGGTTGTTGCTGCCACCGAAAGCTCGGATGATGAAGATATTCATGGTAAAGGCGCATTATAATCCATATACTTCTATAATTATTTTAAGGTTTCAAACCGCTCTTAATTCGATAGTGTGTAGGTTTATCAAATACTAAAGAACTCCCCAATTCTCAAGCTTGTCACCGGTTGGTCGAAGGTGTTGTTCCAAGTCAATGGAAGGGAGCCCTTGACAATATGTCAATAGAGCAATTATGTGATCTTCATGATAAAAGCTACACAAGGCAAGCTATGCTAGATAATCATCTTAACAGTCGAACAAGAGAGTTGATAAAGACTGTTAAGAATGCTAAAGAAGAGTTAAATTTAGTTCTAGCTCGGGAAGAACATAGAGAGCGGTTAATCACTGACCTGAAGTCAAAGTGTGACAAGGTTACGGAGGATATAGAGATGGATCCCATTGTTCGAGATCTTCGATCCAACACCATGAAGCTTGCTACTCGACTAAAGGAAGCCCAAGTTGAGTGTGGTAGCCTCAAAATGGAGGAAGCCAAAGCGATTGGGCTAAGAGAGAGAGTGTCTATACTTGAGTCAAAGTATGCAAGTCTTAAGTCTGAGAAGAACAGGCTTATTGATCAAAAAACCAAATTGCAACAAGAGACAGATGCCCTCAACCTTTGATGTGAAAGTTTTCAAAGAGATAGGCCGGATATTGTAGCTAAGGTTATTCCTTATATTGCAATGGAATTGTATCATAGTGATGAGGTTGGACAAGTGGTGGCCAACTTGGTGAACGCTGCCATATTTCATGGGAAATGTACTACCCTGGAGGAGATTGCCGAAACTGTGAAGCCTGTGATTTTATCGAAGGTTCCTTACTATCGTACTTCTCATGAGAAGGAATATGATGATGCCAGCAATGCATTTGCTTTGGCAGACTTTCCCTTTCTGTCCAAGGTTACTCAAGATCCGGATGCTTCCGTTAAAAAACTGTTGTCCCAGAAGCCTAATAGGATTCGGCCACCTTCTCCAACTGAGAGGGTCTTTGGTGTGAGATTTCCCTCTTGTCAAGAAGGTCCTTCCTCATCAAAGAATGCCTAAAGACTGTCTTGTTGACAATGTTTTATCCCGAGGGTGGTTTGTACCCTCCGAATATGTTATTTCTTTGCTACTTTGATGTTTAGGATGTTTTTTTTATTTATCCTTTGATTATGTTATTCTCTTCTCTCAACATTAGTTATTAACGTTAGTATACAACCTAAGGTTACTGTGGATGAGTATCCTTATTGTGTGTATTTTGAACCAAGATTTTTAAGCAATCGTATAATTTAACTGCTGACAAAGGGTTGCGACCCACTCCATCTTAATCCTATAGTCGTAGGGCTTCTAATGCCCGTTGATGCTTTAGGAAAGTCAATGTGAATTATAATGGATGTTATGTGCAAGACATAAATATCATCCTTCGAACATTGAGACTTGTAGTACTTGGCTGAGAAAATCTTTGTTGTAAAAAACGAAATAAGAGATTTAAAGGAAATACATTGTGTCATTAATTGGGTAGGGAGGATTACATCATTTTATGAAATGAATACTAGGATGCCTACCATTAATGCTTATTTCCTGAATGAGAAGAGCTTGTAAAATAAATTGGAACAAACGATCGCTCTGAAAGGTTGTAAGTTTTATTTGTAAAACTTACGAAGGTTAGTGCCATTCCATGTCCTGTCAACTTTATCTCCAGAGATTGTTGCCAACTTATAGGCTCCGTTACCATAGGCTTCATCTACTACGTAAGGTCCTTCCCATGTTGGTCCCAACTTCCCTTGGTATTCGGTCTTGCTTGCGCTATTAAGTCGAAGGACATATTCCCCTGGTCTGAAACTCGAGGGCCTAACCTTGCTATTGTAGTATTTTTCTAACTTTTGCTTGTATGTAGCCTCTCTGATGGAAGCTATTTCTCTTCGTTCTTCAAGCAAATCTAGATTCTCTCAAAGTTTTTCCTCGTTTTCCGAGTCTTCGAAGTTCATGATGCGTTCCGTTTCTACGCTTATTTCTGATGGGATGACAGCTTCTGTGCCATAAGTGAGGCTGAAAGGTGTTTCTCCATGACTCGATTTGGGATGTGTCCTATGAGCCCAGAGAACTTGGGGTAATTCATCTACCCATCCTTGGTGACTTCGTCCTAGCCTTCTTTCTATTCCATTTATAATATCTCGATTAGTAACTTCTACTTGACCGTTGCCTTGAGGGTGGTACACAGATGTGAATGATTGCTTGATTTTTAAACCATTGCAAAAAGTAGGGAATACTCCCTCGGCAAACTGTTTCCCATTATCAGAGATGATGATGTGAGGAACTCCGAAACGACAAACAATGTGTTCCCATACAAATTTTTCCATGTGTCTGCCTGTCACAGATGCCAAAGGTTTGGCTTCGACCCATTTGGTGAAGTAATCGATAGCTACGACCAAAAACTTCACTCCTCCTGGTGCTACTGGTAGGGGTCCTACTATGTCAATCCCTAACTAGGAAAAAGGGCAAGCAGATGTGACAGAGGTCATATCCTGTTTAGGTAATCTTGGGACCTTCGAGTGGATTTGACATGCTTCGCATTTATGTATTATTTCCGTTGCATCCCTGTGCATTGATGGCCAGTAGTACCCCAACTTCATAATTTTAGAGACGACGGAGCGAGGTCCTGCGTGTAGGCTACATGATCCTTCGTGGACTTCATTGATGATGTTGGTAGACTGTTTTGGTCCAACACAATGAAGCCATGGGGATAGAAAGGATCGTCTGTAGAGGTGGTCTCCTATTATCCTATATTGAGGAGCTTTAATTCTCACTTTTCTTGCTAGCTTTGGATCTTCTGGCAAAATGCCGCTTATCAAGTATTCTCTTATCGGAGTCATCCAATTAGTTTCTTCTTCCGATATTATATCAGATACTTCCTTCCTTTGGATAGATCTGTCAGCTAGTACCTCAACCAAGACTTCCTTTGTTAAGAGGGTGAAGGCCATTGAAGCTAACTTGTTTAATGCGTCCGCCTTCTTATTTTGATTTCTTCGAACGTGTTCAATGGTATATGAATCAAACCCCTGTAGGATTTCTTTTGCTTTATCCAGGTATTGTTTAATTGTGGGCTGCCTTGCTTCGTAAGAACCTTTGATTTGGTTGGCGACCAGCTGTGAGTCAACAAAAATCGAAAGGTTTTGTACTTCCATGTCTTTGGCTAGCCGCAGGCCTGCTAACAAAGCTTCGTATTCTGCTTCGTTGTTGGTCGCCTCAAACTCGAACCGTAGTGCATAAGTGTATTCTTTTCCCTCTGGGTTGACTAACATTAGTCTTGCCCCTGAACCATCGGAGCTTGAGGCTCCATCCGTGAATAACCTCCAACCTGCCTTTTCTTTCAAAGGCTTCTTTTTGGGAATTTCTTTATCGTTTCTTGGCTCGGAAGGAGTTTCGGCGAGGAAATCTGCGAGTATTTGACCTTTTATGGAGTTTCGCCCTTTGTATTCTATTTCATGCTCCCCTAGTCCAATGGCCCATTTAGATACTCTCCCTGATTTCTTGGGTTTTGATAATATTTGTTTGATGGGCTTATCAGTTAATACCGTAATGGGGTGAGCTTGAAAATACCTTCGGAGGCGTCTTGCAGCGTGGACTAGAGCAAGAATTAGCCTTTCCAATTCTGGGTAGTTTAATTCGGCTCCCTGTAGAACCCGACTGACAAAGTAGATCGGAACTTGCCTCTTTTCTCTTTCTGCGAGAAGTACTGCGCTGATGCTTTCGTGTGACACTGCGATGTACATATACAGTGTTTCTCCATTAATTGGGGCTGTGAGTGTTGGCAGGATTTCCATGAATTCCTTCAATTTTTGGAAAGCAGCTTCAGCTTCGACACTCCATTGGAATGTCTTCTTGTCCATACATCCTTTAAGGGTTTTGAAGAACGGTAGTGATCGGTCTGCGCCTTTTGATAAGAACCTGATCAAGGCGGCCAGCTTCCCATTAAGGCTTTGTACCTCCTTCAATGTCTTTGGGGCTTGTAGGTCAGTGATAGCTTTTACTTTAGAAGGGTTTGCTTTGATTCCCTACTTTGTGATCAAGTGCCCCAGGAATTGTCCTTCTTCAACACCGAATGAACATTTCTTCGGATTTAGTTTCATATTTATGGCTCTTAGCTGGTTAAAAGTTTCTTGAATGTCAGAGAGCAGGTCCTCCTCTGTTCTGCTCTTTATGACCATGTCATCGACATATGTATTGAATCGTTTTGAGCACTAGGGTTAAACAATAACAATGATAATAAACATGTACACGCAGTGGAATTAAAACAAATCAAAGTTATTGACACAAGGTTTTTCCACAATCACCAGCTCCATGTATTATTTGATCATAATAATACGAGTGATCTTGATATCACTAGGGTTACACCTTGAAGCTCTAGAAAACGTATATCTAACCTTTAACCTAGGATCTCCTTTTATAGAACAAGGAGTCCTCTTCTACAAGATAAGTATAATGCTAATAAAATAAGATATACACAAGATCTATTCTATATATATCTAAACACGTTTCCTAACAGTTATCTAATAAGCAGTGGTAATATATGTTCTTGCAGTGATAATGAGTTTCCACTGCAAGTACAATCTTCAACAGTTGTAACATCTTCACTTAGCCGTGGTAACTGTTAGTATAATTCCCAACAATCCTCCCCTAACTTATGATTAATAAATAACTCAATAAGTTTCTTCAAGTATTCAGCAAACATGAGGATATGGGAATTCTTCCAAACACTTATCTTCTTCTTAACTCTTTATCAGCTCTCACACTTTGATCATAAATCCTTTGTAGCAAATCTTCTATGACTTCAGTTCTTTCCCAGCACCTAAGCTTCACTGACCTCATCACATCCAATACTCCAGCTCTTAATGGATATTCTTTCTCAGCCAGCATAAAGACATCAACTCCATCTTGAGTAGAAAGATGATCCACAACACTTGAATCATAGAACTTCCACAAGGTTTTCATGTCGTGAGCTTCAAATCTCCAATATCTATCACTTGGGTCAGGTTCATATAATCTTCTGAAGTAAACCCATAACTCCTTAGCCTTGACATCAACAAGTTCATCCTTCTTAAACTGTTCTTGAACAATCCTCCACAAAGTATCCAAGTCTTCTCTATCACAAGATCTAACAATATCTTCAAAATCTCTGCAAATGCTTGTGACACTTCCAGTTCTGATGATCTTCCAAGCTACTCCAAAACTATCATAATAGATCTCCCAACCAACTAATGGATATTTTGTTTCTAGAGGTTCAATATTAAGTACATCAGTCTCTATAAACATCATGTTTGTAACTTGCTCTTCTGTCAACTTGCTAGGACCCTCTTCTGCTTGAGATGATTCCTGAGTCTTCAATTTCTTTGCATCTTTTGATCCAAGACTCACTCCAGACCTTTTTGTTTTCATAACTATAGGTTCTTGATCCATTGGAATGAAATTACTATCTTGTCTTTTGATCCTGTAGTAAATACCTTCAATCTGATCATGTGACATTCCTTTTAATTGAGCCATCTTCATATTACCAACATGGCAACAAAAAGTCTTCATCTCAGCAATGATCTGTGCCTTTGTAAGTTTCCTTGGCTTCTTTTGACCTTTTCTAACATCCCCAATGATTTCATCAAGAGCCTGCTGATTCTTCATTTGAATAAAGTCTTTTAATTGAGCAGACCTTTGTTCTTCATCCAAGGTTGTATTTGCAATAAGTTCAATAGCCTTCTTCCTGATTATTTGATCATTGTTAATCAAGTAGTCAATCTCTTCTTCTGTAGGCACATAAGTGAACAAAGGAGGTTTCTCATGAATGACAGTTGCTGAAACACTTGAAATTGGTTCTGCCAGTATAGCTTCAAGCTTATTCAACCTCTTAGCTTCCATAAAACTAGCAACTTCATCTTCCTCTAGCTTTCTCTTTCTTTCATACTCTGCTGCTTGCTCATGCTCTGCCAATGTTGCATCAAAGTCAATTTGAGCTTGATCTTTCTTAGAAATCTTTCTTGTTTGCTCTTGTTCTGAAGCAATCACAATAGCTTTTCCTTTGACTGATCTTATTCTGGCAGCTTCTTCCTCTGTAGTGGTAATTTCTTGAGTAGCAGTGGAAACTTTTTCACTTGCAGTGGGAATTGGTTGATCAGTGGGAACTTGTTCTGCTTCAGTGGAAATTGGTTGAGCAGTTCCAACTATATCATCAAAGTGAAAACTAGCATCAGCATCCATATCTTCAAAATCCAATTTCCTCCCCTCACTCTCAGCTACATCATCCTTTGCTTGAGCATTGTCAGAATCAGTGAGCTCAGCAAATTCTTTTTCAAAATTAGTACTCCTCCCCTTAAACTCTGCATCTGTTTTCCTCCCCTGTTTGGAAGAATCTCCCAAATCTTTAGTAGAACTTGCAGAAAATTCATCCTGAGGTGAAGATGATGAAGATAAAACAACTTTAGCAGGTCTTTTCTTCTTGAGATTCTCAACTTCATTCTACAATATTTGAATCTCAGCCTTCAATTGATTCAGCTCTGTGGCATGTTGTAATTTGGTCTGTGCCAGATCTTTCTCCAGAGCTTGAACCTGCTTGACTAATTTTGTACAAATGTCCATCAATTCAAGTACTTGCACACTGCCTTCATCACTTCCAACTGTGTTACCTGTTGGGAGAGGTGAATCATGAGGCATTGATTCAGGTTCTTCCCTAGTTGGACTAGGATTAAGCCTTGAACCACCACTGCTTGTCCCTAAACCAAAAGGTTCAGCAACATGCAATGTTGAGATGAGAGAAGTTGGCTGTTTAGACCTTCTCTCATAAGTGTGAGTTACAGCAGGGGTATGGTGAATTGGTGGAACAACAATATTGGGTGTGTTATGGGATACAACTGGGATGGTTGCATCTTCACCCTGTTCTTGAGCAATTTTAGCAAGCATTTGAGGAAAAAGTGGATGAACCTCCCCATTCCAAAGATCTGAAGCCTTACTCATGTTTTGAAAAACTTTTGGCTTAAGGCAGGAAGGTTCATAAATTCTATTGTGAGGTTGCAGTTGAAACTCATTTAACACTGCTTGCACAAACCTTGGATACATCAAAAATTTATATTGACTCTTTACATTGCCTTTCATATTATTAAAAATAAACTTTGAAAAATTGAAAGTCCTATCAGTTGCCAAACAAACCAAAGGATAAGCCATGGTTGATGCAAATTGTTCATAAGAGGTTTTCTTAGGACTTAGGCAATGTAAAAGAGTGTGAATTAAAAATCTCCAATGGGGACAAAAACATCCTTTTCTGAAAGTTACTTTTTGTTCAGATGTATCATACCCCATTAAAGCAATATTTGTGAAAATTTCTGAATTAGGTAATGTGATGATACCATTGAGATCATTCAATTGGAGAATTTTCCTCAAGGATGACTCAATAACATCAATAGTTACCCCATCCACTGTGGCTCTTAGAGCATCCACAGATTCATGTGTATCTCCCTGTTCAAGAGTTATGGACTCCACAGTGTTCCAGAACTGTTTGATATGAGAGACATAGATTGTGGGATTAATAGTTAAGGCATACCTTATATGAGTTGTGTTTAGAAAATCCACAATCTGATGAAAAACAGGGCCACTCTTCTCGTTTGACTTTTGTAGGTAGGCCACTTGGTTGTGCTCCTCGACAAATTATAGAATCGCCACGATATTTGTGAAAAAGATAATAAAAGTGTTAGTAATCAAGATAAAAATCAAGCCGTATGATTATCAATTTATACTAATAGGGTTTGAGGAGGTTGCGCAATGTGAATTATCTTTAGAAAGAATTATCTTTGGAAAAGAATAATTTATAATAAGTAAGTAGATAATTCACAAAAAGATTTACCCTATTAATAAGGAAAAACGGTTATATTTACAACGGCTAGTAAAAAATAGATTACTGACACAACAGTTGTAACGGCTAGTTCATCAGTGGAAAAATTACTCTTGCAGTGGTAACTAATGAACTAGCAGTGGTAAAATTTTCACAACATATGAAAGACCAGTGGTGAATTAAAACATGAAAATTAGCTGCTCTTATCATAGTTTTTAGCAAACTACCAGCTATCAACGGATTTGATATGTCTTTACCATGAGCCGTTTGCTATGGACTAGGGAACTCTTGATCACTTGGAGTATGGTGAGTTGAAAACCATATAGTTTTTGGTAAACTATCAACCATAAACGGATTTGATAAGTCTTTACCAGGAGCCGTTTGCTCTGGACTAGTTGATTCTTATGTGGATTAGACATGGTGAATCAATAACCATTTGTTGTGTGTCATAGATACACACCTTATAACTCCAATGACTCCAATAATATGGGTTGTATGCTGCAGAACAAAATAACTCTCAACTTAACCCATAAAAATTAACCCAAAGTAACTTTTTAACCAAGTTACTATTCACAAAAAAATCTTCCAAAAGTCAACCCGATAATAATCAAATTTACTCCTCCAACCTACCAAAACAGGTAAGAGTAAATATTCTTCATTAATTAGAATTCGACCTTGACTTTGCATATAAAAGGGGGCTCAAAAACCTTTATCTCTCATCAACAATCATCTTTAATAACACAAACCCTAAACATCATCATGAGTTGGTTTCCTTTAATCTACATCTCATCTAATGACACATCTGATGAGGAAATCAGTTACTGCTCTGACTCTGAAGAACTTTCAGCTGGATGGAGTGGATATTTTCCACCAAGTGCTGCAACTGCTACATCTTCAAGCATGAAGCCTAACAAGAAGAATTCAACTGATCCAGCTCTATCTCTAGAGTTTTATTCAAGCTCTTCATCTGATGATGATAATGATCCAACCTTTGATCTTTCCAAAGAGCTTCCAAAGGCCCTCACCACAGCATTGACAACTGCCATAAACGACATGAAGTGGCCTACTGTTGAAAAGCCTACTCAAGCATCAAGACCTCCCAAGCAAGTTCTGGGACTTGCTTGTCCAAGGAAACAACTTTCTTTTGATGACAAAAGAAAGAGGGCATCCAAGGGCAAGCATGATTATGATGGAAAGGGAAAGAAACCTATGGAGTAGGTGTTAGGTTGTAGGTTTATGTCTTTTGTGATTTTCTGTGTTGGTGACAATGTTACTTGTATGGTTGTGATGTACTTGCTATTATATCAATAAAAGTACTCTTTTTCTTTCTACTTTTATCACCAATCTTTCCACTGTTGCATGATTATTTCCACTGTGCTTTTGATAACTCTGCATACAAGTTAGTAGAAAACCATACATACATATACAAACAATATTAGTACCTAAAAACTATCCTGCAACACTGAAAAGTATTAGACATCAATGATTTATAGATTGAGCATTCCAATACCTGTTACCAAGTATTGAAACCTACCCACATCAAGCCCTTTTGTTAATAAATCAGCATAATTGTCATCAGTATGGATTTTGACAACATTAATAAGCTTTTTCTCAAAACAATCTCTAATAAAGTGATGTCTAATTTCAATATGTTTAGTTTTAGTGTGTTGCACATGATTTTTAATAATGCATATGGTACTACTATTGTCTATATAGATAATGGTGTTCATGAAATTGTACCCATAATCCAATAATTGATTCTGAAGCCAAAGGATCTGAGCACAACAACTAGCAGCTGCAACATATTCTGCTTTAGTGGTTGAAGTAGCAACCATAGTTTACTTCTTGCACTGCCATGACACCAATCTACATCCAAGAAATTGACATCCTCCAGTAGTTGATCTTCTATCCAAACTTGCACCAGCATAGTCACTATCTGAGTATGTGATCAATTCCATAGGAGATTCTCTTGGATACTATAATCCTATATTAGGATAAGTCTTCAAGTACCTAAAAACCTTTTCCACTGCTGTCATATGTGATGTCTTTGGAGTCACTTGAAATCTTGCACAAGCACATACAGCAAACATAATGTCTGGCGTTGATGAAGTAAGATACATCAAAGAACCAATCATAGATCTGTAAGTGTGAACATCAAAATTAGCACCACTAGCATTCTTCAATAATAGATGAGTGGTCTTGTCAGCAGGGGTATTTGAAGGTTTTGCATAAGTAAACTTGAACTTCCTATTGATCTCAGCCACATATTTGTCTTGACTGATAAAGATGCCTTCTTTACTCTGTTGTAACAATTCGCAATTTCAGGTTAACTTTTATTCCTGAAAATTTCACTATTCACTTTTTACTATTCACATTTTACTATTCACTTATTACTATTCACTTTTCACTATTCATCTCAGAAATTTTTATTTCATATTCTCGTAAGTTAAACTATTTTAACGATAATCCGAGAGTTTGACGCTCGTCGGATCATTTCTGCAAAAATCACAAAGCCGTGTCCGAGATTTACTTTTAGGTTTAAACGTCCTTCCAGCATCCCGATATATCCATAAAACATTATAAACAATAGAAATATGATTTTCTCTCATTTTAGGACAATTCCAAAAGTTTCGGAATTTTACGTTTTTCAGTTCAGCGTTTTACGCGAATTGCGCGTTTTAGACCCGTGTTTCCAGTTTTTAGCAGGGTTTTCGCACCCGATAGAACCTACCACTCATTTTATATTTTATTATGGACTATATTGACATGTTTAACCATATTTATAAGTTTCATATTTTTAGGATACCCGGTTTTACGTTTCGTGACTTAAAAACTTACGGTTAGCAATTTACGGAGTCGAAACTAGCTACATACTTAGGATATTATCATCCAAAGACCATGACTACTCATCTAGTCACCCTATCCATATACAAACCGCCACTAGGGGGGGGGGCATTCACACTTGTGGCATCATCTCATGACTTTAGCCATTAGATCATTTTTAATTACAACTTTGTCTCCAAGTTTATGTAGTTTCCTAGCCACCTTCCTAACCTCCTCATTCTTAGTATAAATAGCAAGCTAATCTCTTCCATTCTTCATCAACAAAAACGCCACAACATAAGTACCTAGCACCATGATCCTTTGATCTTCAATATACAAGTTACACTACAAAGTTCAAGGTCTTAGTATTCTCTACCTAGTTCTTAAGTTTGTTTGGTGATTCCATGGTTGAGTTAGGAGCGACACAAGGTTACTAGGGCTGAAGTTAATGGGTTTTCACAAGGTCTATATCAAGTCTATCAATGGTTACAAGAGTTATGGTGAAGGGTTTACAAGCTTAGGTTTAGTGTCCTAGTTCTATACTTGACTTCCTTTCTTTAGAAAGCCAAAAGTTGTAAGCAAACCCTTATACACTTTCTTGCTCAATATCATTTCATGCTTATTATGTTTCTTTCATGCTATATATGGTCTTTGTATTGGGTTCATGATGTTTAAAAATGGATAAAACAAGTATTGGTATACATATGTTAACTTATGACAAGCAAACAAGCAAACTAGTGATTTTTATGGAAAACCACGACCACAATAGTATAACTTTGATATTTGACACTTACTTACTGTTAAAGAGGACTTAACAATGAAAACATAGCAATTTGAATCACCCAAAACGAGTACACGAGTCAAAAGTTATGACCATTTGAAGTTAGCGAAACCAAAACGGCAAATCTGCCTAAATAGCATTCTGATCAAATTATGATTTTGAAAGTCCCACTTCTGCTCCGATTCATCAAAAAGTTAAAACACGAAAGTTGTCCGGAACGACGTTTTCGTTCAGGAACAAAGAAGCTCGAGCCCTGAAAACGCTTTCTGAGTGATAAATTTCTTCAAATTCTTAACAGCCCATTTTTAGACCAAAGTTACTATATAATGGTTATAATTAGATAAGACCAAGAGGTCTAATGACCTAAAGCCAAGACCACAACCATGGCTAAAGCCAAGGTTGAGTCTCAAGACCATGGTAACAATGACCAAGGTCACGGCAAAGCCACGGCTAAAGACCATATAACTATTAAAGATCAAAAAGCTTATATATATATATATATATATATATATATATATATATATATATATATATATATATATATATATATATATATATATATGTTATCAAATACTACAATAGTAGGGAGCCTCATGTGAGGAGTTCATTGAGTAAGCCGTCGAGACGAGTTGTGGATTTACGAGTTAAAGTGTCCTGGCTCCTCGAACGTTTACTCAATGACTTCTGAATTATGTCGGCCCGAACGGTAGTAAGAGATATACAACCTATACATGTTTCATAGACCACTTATAGTCAAAGACTTACACTATATACTAAAGTACTACATCATGAACATTATGCAAGACATATATTGGCAATTCTTCGTATTCTTAGACGTTACTCCAAACCTAAGTCGCAATGTTCTATTATAGGCTGCTCTTAGAGACTTTCGCGATTCGACTTTCATTTCTCATTACATAGACTTAAGGTGAGTCATAGCCCCTATTCTTTTCGTACTTGTTTTAACTATTGGGGGGGATACATGCTCAACTACTTGTTTACTTGTACAAATACTCAAAACGTCTATACTTGACTGTGTTATACTTGATTGCTTACATACATGACTGCGTTATACTTAATTGCGTTATTCTATTTATTGACTAGTAGTTGTCTTTGGGAATTGACTCCCAGTTGTCTTTGGGAAGTGGCTCCCAGTTGTCTTTGGGAATTGACTCCCAGTTGTCTTTGATACATCCTAACATTTGCGAATGTTGGATACATCATAAAAGTGAGGTCTTCGGAGATGAAGTAGAGACTCACTTCTAATTGCTTAAATTGTCTTGATGAACTTATACATGTCTTATTCATACTATATATGTTAGCAGTGGGTTGTGAACACACAGGTTACAAGTCTCTTATGGCGGGACTTGTAACTGAGTGGATTCACGATGCCTTTGCTGTGTGAACATTCTTTTAAGGTTTTTCAACTATTTTAAGACAAACTCTATGAACTCACCAACCATTGTGTTGACACTTTAGCATGTTTATCTCAGGTTAGTAAGGCGATAGCTAGTGCGTGGAACTTAGAGTCAAGCTGCATATTCTGAAGACTTACGCTTTTATCATTTACCATTCAAAACATTTTGTATACATTTATGTATCATACTTTGGAATCTCATGTTTGTAACTTTGAATTCATTAATCGAATGGTAACTTTTTAAAACGTCTCATTTAGAGTTCGTTTTCTATAACTTGTACTTTGTATTATGAAGTAGCACCCCTATGACACAGTCTTCCGCTGCGGTATTTTGGGGGTGTTACAGATTGGTATCAGAGCCTTGGTTATAGAGAACTAGGTTGCATTTAGTGCCTAGACTATAACTGCTATATACGTTGGGACCTTCCTCTTTATTTGCCTTACACACAATACATACACATATGCTTTTTGGTTAGAGGTTTGCTTAGTTCCACGCTGTTAGATGATGTGACTTTAGCATTATAAGGAGCCCCAGAGATTAGCCGAGTCATTAAAAACATGGAGCTCAGTAATAACTAATTAGTTAACTTGATCTTGTGACAGTTCTTGTTTGATGAGACACAAGATTTGAGTTAAATAATATTATTGCTTAGCTTTAGGGATTTGATGACTTGATTATCTTACTATCGGCCTCAGAAGGCGGATTTTGTGTCGGAAATTCTTAAGTAGGATGATTTAGAATCTCCTTATTTAAATGGATTGGGACGCCTCTTCAGTTAAATAAAGAAATTGTAAATCACCGAACCATAAGTTTATGAGACCTTACTTGCATAAATTTGGACGCTTCTTTATGTAAGTAATATGTTATAAATAAGTGGGCTTAATTGTAGCCGATACAACTCCTTAACCAGAACCTTAGACGAATCAAAGTGAACACCACTATATTAGAGATCCCGAATTCTCTTAGACACACCGTAAGTAGTTAACATCAACAGAACTTCGGGGCGAAGTTCTCCTTAAGGGGTAGAGACTGTAACAATTCGCAATTTCAGGTTAACTTTTATTCCTGAAAATTTCACTATTCACTTTTTACTATTCACATTTTACTATTCACTTTTCACTATTCATCTCAGAAATTTTTATTTCATATTCTCGTAAGTTAAACTATTTTAACGATAATCCGAGAGTTTGACGCTCGTCGGATCATTTCTGCAAAAATCACAAAGCCGTGTCCGAGATTTACTTTTAGGTTTAAACGTCCTTCCAGCATCCTGATATATCCATAAAACATTATAAACAATAGAAATATGATTTTCTCTCATTTTAGGACAATTCCAAAAGTTTCGGAATTTTACGTTTTTCAGTTCAGCGTTTTACGCGAATTGCGCGTTTTAGACCCGTGTTTCCAGTTTTTAGCAGGGTTTTCGCACCCGATAGAACCTACCACTCATTTTATATTTTATTATGGACTATATTGACATGTTTAACCATATTTATAAGTTTCATATTTTTAGGATACCCGGTTTTACGTTTCGTGACTTAAAAACTTACGGTTAGCAATTTACGGAGTCGAAACTAGCTACATACTTAGGATATTATCATCCAAAGACCATGACTACTCATCTAGTCACCCTATCCATATACAAACCGCCACTAGGGGGGGGGGGCATTCACACTTGTGGCATCATCTCATGACTTTAGCCATTAGATCATTTTTAATTACAACTTTGTCTCCAAGTTTATGTAGTTTCCTAGCCACCTTCCTAACCTCCTCATTCTTAGTATAAATAGCAAGCTAATCTCTTCCATTCTTCATCAACAAAAACGCCACAACATAAGTACCTAGCACCATGATCCTTTGATCTTCAATATACAAGTTACACTACAAAGTTCAAGGTCTTAGTATTCTCTACCTAGTTCTTAAGTTTGTTTGGTGATTCCATGGTTGAGTTAGGAGCGACACAAGGTTACTAGGGCTGAAGTTAATGGGTTTTCACAAGGTCTATATCAAGTCTATCAATGGTTACAAGAGTTATGGTGAAGGGTTTACAAGCTTAGGTTTAGTGTCCTAGTTCTATACTTGACTTCCTTTCTTTAGAAAGCCAAAAGTTGTAAGCAAACCCTTATACACTTTCTTGCTCAATATCATTTCATGCTTATTATGTTTCTTTCATGCTATATATGGTCTTTGTATTGGGTTCATGATGTTTAAAAATGGATAAAACAAGTATTGGTATACATATGTTAACTTATGACAAGCAAACAAGCAAACTAGTGATTTTTATGGAAAACCACGACCACAATAGTATAACTTTGATATTTGACACTTACTTACTGTTAAAGAGGACTTAACAATGAAAACATAGCAATTTGAATCACCCAAAACGAGTACACGAGTCAAAAGTTATGACCATTTGAAGTTAGCGAAACCAAAACGGCAAATCTGCCTAAATAGCATTCTGATCAAATTATGATTTTGAAAGTCCTACTTCTGCTCCGATTCATCAAAAAGTTAAAACACGAAAGTTGTCCGGAACGACGTTTTCGTTCAGGAATAAAGAAGCTCGAGCCCTGAAAACGCTTTCTGAGTGATAAATTTCTTCAAATTCTTAACAGCCCATTTTTAGACCAAAGTTACTATATAATGGTTATAATTAGATAAGACCAAGAGGTCTAATGACCTAAAGCCAAGACCACAACCATGGCTAAAGCCAAGGTTGAGTCTCAAGACCATGGTAACAATGACCAAGGTCACGGCAAAGCCACGGCTAAAGACCATATAACTATTAAAGATCAAAAAGCTTATATATATATATATATATATATATATGTTATCAAATACTACAATAGTAGGGAGCCTCATGTGAGGAGTTCATTGAGTAAGCCGTCGAGACGAGTTGTGGATTTACGAGTTAAAGTGTCCTGGCTCCTCGAACGTTTACTCAATGACTTCTGAATTATGTCGGCCCGAACGGTAGTAAGAGATATACAACCTATACATGTTTCATAGACCACTTATAGTCAAAGACTTACACTATATACTAAAGTACTACATCATGAACATTATGCAAGACATATATTGGCAATTCTTCGTATTCTTAGACGTTACTCCAAACCTAAGTCGCAACGTTCTATTATAGGCTGCTCTTAGAGACTTTCGCGATTCGACTTTCATTTCTCATTACATAGACTTAAGGTGAGTCATAGCCCCTACTCTTTTCGTACTTGTTTTAACTATTGGGGGGGATACATGCTCAACTACTTGTTTACTTGTACAAATACTCAAAACGTCTATACTTGACTGTGTTATACTTGATTGCTTACATACATGACTGCGTTATACTTAATTGCGTTATTCTATTTATTGATTAGTAGTTGTCTTTGGGAATTGACTCCCAGTTGTCTTTGGGAAGTGGCTCCCAGTTGTCTTTGGGAATTGACTCCCAGTTGTCTTTGATACATCCTAACATTTGCGAATGTTGGATACATCATAAAAGTGAGGTCTTCGGAGATGAAGTAGAGACTCACTTCTAATTGCTTAAATTGTCTTGATGAACTTATACATGTCTTATTCATACTATATATGTTAGCAGTGGGTTGTGAACACACAGGTTACAAGTCTCTTATGGCGGGACTTGTAACTGAGTGGATTCACGATGCCTTTGCTGTGTGAACATTCTTTTAAGGTTTTTCAACTATTTTAAGACAAACTCTATGAACTCACCAACCATTGTGTTGACACTTTAGCATGTTTATCTCAGGTTAGTAAGGCGATAGCTAGTGCGTGGAACTTAGAGTCAAGCTGCATATTCTGAAGACTTACGCTTTTATCATTTACCATTCAAAACATTTTGTATACATTTATGTATCATACTTTGGAATCTCATGTTTGTAACTTTGAATTCATTAATCGAATGGTAACTTTTTAAAACGTCTCATTTAGAGTTCGTTTTCTATAACTTGTACTTTGTATTATGAAGTAGCACCCCTATGACACAGTCTTCCGCTGCGGTATTTTGGGGGTGTTACAGATTGGTATCAGAGCCTTGGTTATAGAGAACTAGGTTGCATTTAGTGCCTAGACTATAACTGCTATATACGTTGGGACCTTCCTCTTTATTTGCCTTACACACAATACATACACATATGCTTTTTGGTTAGAGGTTTGCTTAGTTCCACGCTGTTAGATGATGTGACTTTAGCATTATAAGGAGCCCCAGAGATTAGCCGAGTCATTAAAAACATGGAGCTCAGTAATAACTAATTAGTTAACTTGATCTTGTGACAGTTCTTGTTTGATGAGACACAAGATTTGAGTTAAATAATATTATTGCTTAGCTTTAGGGATTTGATGACTTGATTATCTTACTATCGGCCTCAGAAGGCGGATTTTGTGTCGGAAATTCTTAAGTAGGATGATTTAGAATCTCCTTATTTAAATGGATTGGGACGCCTCTTCAGTTAAATAAAGAAATTGTAAATCACCGAACCATAAGTTTATGAGACCTTACTTGCATAAATTTGGACGCTTCTTTATGTAAGTAATATGTTATAAATAAGTGGGCTTAATTGTAGCCGATACAACTCCTTAACCAGAACCTTAGACGAATCAAAGTGAACACCACTATATTAGAGATCCCGAATTCTCTTAGACACACCGTAAGTAGTTAACATCAACAGAACTTCGGGGCGAAGTTCTCCTTAAGGGGTAGAGACTGTAACAATTCGCAATTTCAGGTTAACTTTTATTCCTGAAAATTTCACTATTCACTTTTTACTATTCACATTTTACTATTCACTTATTACTATTCACTTTTCACTATTCATCTCAGAAATTTTTATTTCATATTCTCGTAAGTTAAACTATTTTAACGATAATCCGAGAGTTTGACGCTCGTCGGATCATTTCTGCAAAAATCACAAAGCCGTGTCCGAGATTTACTTTTAGGTTTAAACGTCCTTCCAGCATCCCGATATATCCATAAAACATTATAAACAATAGAAATATGATTTTCTCTCATTTTAGGACAATTCCAAAAGTTTCGGAATTTTACGTTTTTCAGTTCAGCGTTTTACGCGAATTGCGCGTTTTAGACCCGTGTTTCCAGTTTTTAGCAGGGTTTTCGCACCCGATAGAACCTACCACTCATTTTATATTTTATTATGGACTATATTGACATGTTTAACCATATTTATAAGTTTCATATTTTTAGGATACCCGGTTTTACGTTTCGTGACTTAAAAACTTACGGTTAGCAATTTACGGAGTCGAAACTAGCTACATACTTAGGATATTATCATCCAAAGACCATGACTACTCATCTAGTCACCCTATCCATATACAAACCGCCACTAGGGGGGGGGCATTCACACTTGTGGCATCATCTCATGACTTTAGCCATTAGATCATTTTTAATTACAACTTTGTCTCCAAGTTTATGTAGTTTCCTAGCCACCTTCCTAACCTCCTCATTCTTAGTATAAATAGCAAGCTAATCTCTTCCATTCTTCATCAACAAAAACGCCACAACATAAGTACCTAGCACCATGATCCTTTGATCTTCAATATACAAGTTACACTACAAAGTTTAAGGTCTTAGTATTCTCTACCTAGTTCTTAAGTTTGTTTGGTGATTCCATGGTTGAGTTAGGAGCGACACAAGGTTACTAGGGCTGAAGTTAATGGGTTTTCACAAGGTCTATATCAAGTCTATCAATGGTTACAAGAGTTATGGTGAAGGGTTTACAAGCTTAGGTTTAGTGTCCTAGTTCTATACTTGACTTCCTTTCTTTAGAAAGCCAAAAGTTGTAAGCAAACCCTTATACACTTTCTTGCTCAATATCATTTCATGCTTATTATGTTTCTTTCATGCTATATATGGTCTTTGTATTGGGTTCATGATGTTTAAAAATGGATAAAACAAGTATTGGTATACATATGTTAACTTATGACAAGCAAACAAGCAAACTAGTGATTTTTATGGAAAACCACGACCACAATAGTATAACTTTGATATTTGACACTTACTTACTGTTAAAGAGGACTTAACAATGAAAACATAGCAATTTGAATCACCCAAAACGAGTACACGAGTCAAAAGTTATGACCATTTGAAGTTAGCGAAACCAAAACGGCAAATCTGCCTAAATAGCATTCTGATCAAATTATGATTTTGAAAGTCCCACTTCTGCTCCGATTCATCAAAAAGTTAAAACACGAAAGTTGTCCGGAACGACGTTTTCGTTCAGGAACAAAGAAGCTCGAGCCCTGAAAACGCTTTCTGAGTGATAAATTTCTTCAAATTCTTAACAGCCCATTTTTAGACCAAAGTTACTATATAATGGTTATAATTAGATAAGACCAAGAGGTCTAATGACCTAAAGCCAAGACCACAACCATGGCTAAAGCCAAGGTTGAGTCTCAAGACCATGGTAACAATGACCAAGGTCACGGCAAAGCCACGGCTAAAGACCATATAACTATTAAAGATCAAAAAGCTTATATATATATATATATATGTTATCAAATACTACAATAGTAGGGAGCCTCATGTGAGGAGTTCATTGAGTAAGCCGTCGAGACGAGTTGTGGATTTACGAGTTAAAGTGTCCTGGCTCCTCGAACGTTTACTCAATGACTTCTGAATTATGTCGGCCCGAACGGTAGTAAGAGATATACAACCTATACATGTTTCATAGACCACTTATAGTCAAAGACTTACACTATATACTAAAGTACTACATCATGAACATTATGCAAGACATATATTGGCAATTCTTCGTATTCTTAGACGTTACTCCAAACCTAAGTCGCAACGTTCTATTATAGGCTGCTCTTAGAGACTTTCGCGATTCGACTTTCATTTCTCATTACATAGACTTAAGGTGAGTCATAGCCCCTACTCTTTTCGTACTTGTTTTAACTATTGGGGGGGATACATGCTCAACTACTTGTTTACTTGTACAAATACTCAAAACGTCTATACTTGACTGTGTTATACTTGATTGCTTACATACATGACTGCGTTATACTTAATTGCGTTATTCTATTTATTGACTAGTAGTTGTCTTTGGGAATTGACTCCCAGTTGTCTTTGGGAAGTGGCTCCCAGTTGTCTTTGGGAATTGACTCCCAGTTGTCTTTGATACATCCTAACATTTGCGAATGTTGGATACATCATAAAAGTGAGGTCTTCGGAGATGAAGTAGAGACTCACTTCTAATTGCTTAAATTGTCTTGATGAACTTATACATGTCTTATTCATACTATATATGTTAGCAGTGGGTTGTGAACACACAGGTTACAAGTCTCTTATGGCGGGACTTGTAACTGAGTGGATTCACGATGCCTTTGCTGTGTGAACATTCTTTTAAGGTTTTTCAACTATTTTAAGACAAACTCTATGAACTCACCAACCATTGTGTTGACACTTTAGCATGTTTATCTCAGGTTAGTAAGGCGATAGCTAGTGCGTGGAACTTAGAGTCAAGCTGCATATTCTGAAGACTTACGCTTTTATCATTTACCATTCAAAACATTTTGTATACATTTATGTATCATACTTTGGAATCTTATGTTTGTAACATTGAATTCATTAATCGAATGGTAACTTTTTAAAACGTCTCATTTAGAGTTCGTTTTCTATAACTTGTACTTTGTATTATGAAGTAGCACCCCTATGACACAGTCTTCCGCTGCGGTATTTTGGGGGTGTTACATCTGTTGTACTTGCAGCCCCAAAAAGAATGTAAGTTCTCCCATAGAACTCATTTGAAATTCATCTTTCATCAGCTTCTCAAACTCTTTGCACATCTCTTGTTTAGTAGACCCAAAGATAATATCATCAACATATACTTGAACAAGTAGAATATCACCCTTGTCTTTCTTGATGAACAAAGTTTGGTCAATCTTACCTCTATGAAACCCATTATTTAACAAATAATTAGCTAAGGTTTCATACCACTTCCTTGGAGCCTGATGTAAGCCATAAAGAGCCTTAACCACTTTATAAACTTTATTTGGGTGTTGAGGATCTTCAAAGCCTGGAGGTTCAGAGACATATACCTCCTCATCAATAGTACCATACAGAAAGGCATTCTTAACATCCATTTGATAGACTGTAAAGCCCATAAATGATGCATAGGCTAGAAACAATCTAATAGCCTCAATCCTTGCAACAAGAGCAAAAACTTCTTCATAATCAATACCCTCCTCTTGAGTGTATCGTTGAGCAACCAATCTAGCTTTGTTCCTAATTACAATACCTCTTTCATCTTTCTTGTTTCTGAAAACCCATTTAGTACCAATGACCTTCATACCATCAGGCAAGTCACAAAGAACCCAAACCTTTTGAAGTTTAAATTGCAGCAACTCTTCTTGCATTGCTTCAACCCAACTAGATTCTCCTAGAGCCATATAAACATTCTTAGGCTCCACATGTGAGAGAAAACAGAAAAACAAACACTCATTCTTCCTTTTATGCTTCTTGGACTCATACACTTCACTAATGAACCCATGAATATTATCTTTCTTTGTCTGTCTTCTAGTCTTCACACCTGATTGAAGTTCTCCAATAACATTATCAAGTGGATGTACTTTGGAATTGAAGACTGTGTTGTGCTAGGAATATCATATGTTGTAGGCATGTTTGAGATCTCTACATCATCACTTGGTGATTCCTGAGAAGTATGTTTCACATTTGGGCTGTCAGTGGAAACTTCTGGTGTAGCAGTGGGAATTGAGTTACCACTGCTAGTAGGAATTTCCTTATTCAATTCATTAAAATTCACACCTTCTGCATCACTTGTCTTTTCAGAATTATCAACAAAGTCCCAAAGTGGCATAACAATTTGATCTTCATCATCTTTACAAGTTACATCTTCATCAATGAATTCTTCTGATTCTTCAAGATCTTTGTCTCCAGTGCTTGAAGTGAGAGGTACATAATTCATTGTATTAGATAATGTTTCAAGATCAAATAGCCAATCTGGTCCTGAACCTGCCATGTTTGCTTTATTTTCAAGAAATTGAACATGCAAGTTCTCTTCAATCTTCTTTGTTCTTAAGTTATAGACTCTAAAAGCCTTGTTAACCATAGAGTATCCAACAAAGAAGCCTTCATCAGACTTTTCTTCAAATTTACCCAGATGATCAATGGTATTGAGAATAGTAACATGACACCCAAATGGTCTTATAAACTCCAAAGTAGGAGGTCTTCCTCTGAATAGCTCATAAGGTGTCTTGTTCTTTGTTTTGACCACTAAAACCCTGTTCTGAATGTAACAAGCAGTGTTAACTGCTTCAGCCCAAAAAGTCACTGAAGCTTTGAATCAGCTAACATGGTTCTAGCAGCCTCAATTAGTGTTCTGTTTCTTCTTTCAGCAACTCCATTTTGTTGAGGAGTTCTTGCAACACTAAATTCTCTTTTAATACCTTTGTCTCTATAGAAATCATCCATAACTTTATTCTTGAACTCTGTCCCATTGTCACACCTGATGATTTTGATTTTCTTCTCAAATTGATTTTCAACTTCAGTGATGAATGTCTTAAGGATGCCAGTGCTTTCATCCTTGGTTCTTAAAAAGAAAACCCATGTGAATCTACTGAAATCATCAGTCATAACAAGACAATACTTCTTCAAATTGATGCTGCTTACAGAAGTAGGACCAAACAAGTCCATATGCAGCATAAAGAGTGGATGATCAATAGAATTGAATGCTTTGGTCTTGCATGAAGCTCTGTGTTGCTTACCTTTGAGACAGGCAACACAAGTTTGGTCATTTTCAAATCTTTTCTCTGGTAAACCTCTGACAAGTCCATCTTTCACAATCTTGTTGAAGGTCTTGAAGTTAACATGACCAAGTCTTCTATGCCAAAGCATTGATTCATCCAAAGTGGCTTTTGCAAGCAAGCAAGTAACATCATTATTAGCCACTATGTTTTTCATGTCAATGCTATACAAGTTTCCTTTTCTAGGGATTTTAAGCAAAATATCACTTTCATCAGGGAGCTTATAATCCTTAGATAAGATATAGCATTCATCTTTTGTGAATAGAACTCTATGCTTCTTGTCACACATCTGTGACACACTAAAAAGGTTGTATTTAAGTTCTTTCACATACTGCACATCTTCAAAGTCAATGTTTCCAGCCTTGATTGTTCCTTTGCCAGAAACTTTGCCACCAATTCCTCCTCCAAAGCTGACAAATTGTCCATCATAAGGTTGAAAGTCTGAAAGATAGGACTTATTGCCAGTCATGTGCTTGGAACATCTACTGTCTGAGTATCCTTGATCATTAGTAGTCTTTGAATGTTCCTGCACACAAAATAAAGGAATTGGTTCCTTTTGGGGACCCAAGCCACAAATGACTTGGATCTGCCTCGTGTATCAATGTAATTATATCTATCAAATGTCATTGATACACCATTGGGATTGTTTGAGGTGATGGTTCCTTTAGGTTTCCATTCCCAACGTGCTGAGGCCTTAACAGCATTTCCCATATGTACCCTTTTCTTGTTAACAGACCCACCAGTGGTAACCTTTGGCCTTGCAGTGGTAACTGCTGGCTTAGTAGTGGAAACTGCTGGTTTTGAAATTTTGGGTACCCACTTGCGATTATTGTTAACTTTCTTTTCAAAATTGGTCCTTTTCCCTGTTTGATTAGATTTAACAAAATTTGTAACAGGGGACTTAGGGTAAACTCTGTTTTTATTGCTAGCAGTGGTAACTGCTGGTCTAGCAGTGTAAATTGGTTTTATGCCAGAATGAAGCAAAACAGACCTGGGAATCATCTTGCTAAGTGGATTTGGGTGAGTTAAGTTATTAGCATTTTGTCCATTCACCCTAGTATTCCCAAACACATCCCTTCTACCCAAGTGGTAGGTACAGCTATAAGACAAATGGTCAAAGCTACCACATATATGACAGGGTTTGTTATTGAACACAAAATCACTACCAAATTGCCTAGATTTGACATGATTCCAACTCCTCATATTACCCCTAGGAGTTGGTGACCTACTTCTGTACATCTCTGCATATCTAGTAGTGGGCCTAGTGAAATTAGGTTGTGACCTAGGCTTCTCTTTGACAACATCAGGAATACACTTTTTAACCTCCACTTTAACATTCTCAGAAAAACTAGGTTTAGACACAACATTTAAATTTTCATCTTTAAGAGATGAGTCACTAGCACTATCAAATGTATCAACCTCAACCTGAACCTTTTTAATAACAACTGGTTTAACAAACTTTGGTCCATAGGTCATAGGTGGTTCCTGGAATTCTTCTAAACCTGTGTGAGCTAAGTCAATGCCAGGAGGTGATGGAACACCTCTTAGAGGTGGTGGAACAGATTTGTATCCAACTCCTGATTTGGCTTTGTTCACAACTTGGGCTTCCCAAATTTTGTCAATACACTTGGATTGGTGATCCAGTGTATTGCAAGTTATCTTTATATTCTCACTAGCCAACTTAACCTTTTTCTAGTTCTTCCCTAAGAATCTTGTTTACAGCAACCTGATAATCTAAGTCTCTTTTTAACACAGCAATATCATCATTGAACTTAGATTCATTTGCCCTATAATGCTCTAATTGAGTTTCTAAAACACCTAGGCCTCTTTTATGATTTGCTAAGTTATAATTAGTATGATTTAATTCTAGCAATTGTTCATCATATTGTGCTTTAATCTTCTCATACTCTTTTAAGGCCTTACAAGATTTAGAACAAGCATTATTGATTTGTACCTCAGAGTCAGAAAAAGCCATTAGTGCAAGCTCTGTAGCAACCATTGCAGACTCTGAATCATCTTCCTCATCCTTAGTCATAAAGCTCCAATCAAAGCTCACTCCATCAATAGCTAATAGCCCCTTTGGCTTATCAATAGTAGGTTCCTTCTTCTTGTCCTGCTTGTACCAAGTTGACCTGTTGTCAGACTTCCTTGGCTTTCTGCACTCCCTGGCAAAGTGCCCCTTCTTATGACAATTATAGCACTCCACCTTCTTTTTGTCAGAACCTACTGTTTCATTGCCACTGATGTTAATCTTTCTTCCAGTCTTCTTCCAAAACTTCTTTATCCTTAAGCTTAGTAATGCCACTTGCCATTTAATGTCCATCTCCTCCATATCATCCTCATCAATTTGATCCAAATCCTCATGATTGAGAATTGAACTACCCACTTGACTTGATATAAAGGCATAAAAAGTAGTATCACTAAGTCCTGCAATCTGTCTCTTTGAGCTACCAGTGGAAACAACAATGTTAGCACTGTCATCATCACTATCACTATCTTCATCTGAACTACTATCATCAAGAGATGATGATATGAGTGCTACACTTCCTGAACTTGAGCTTAATTTGCCAGCTTTCTTCAATCTTTGTTCAATAACCTTGAAGTTATTGTACAAATTATTAAGTTTCATGGTCTCCAAATCTGGCTTATCTTCCCACACAGCAACATTGGTTCCAAACTCAGAGGGTAAGCTTCTTAAGAACTTTAGATTGAGGTCTTCCCTTTCCACCTCAATTCCAAAAACAGTGAGTTGAGTAACAATCTTTTGTAGCCTTGTGAAGATGATATCAATATATTCATTACTTGTTGAACCAAAGTTTTCATAAGTCTGCTTCAGCAGGGTCTTTTGAGTCTTCTTGGTGGAATCATTACCACCAAAAACATTGCAGATCTCCTCAAAAAGAGTCTTTGCAGTCTTGTATTTGCTGAATGCTAGAACTTGGTCTCTGGGAAGTGTCATCAGCAACAAACCTCTGGCCTTCAGATCATTCTTCATCTGAAGTCTTTCATCATTAGTAATAGGTCCAGTGTTGACCTTAATTACTTCCTTTCCACCAACCATCTCTGAAGTAGAACTTGGTTTGAAAGAATTTCCAACCATAATGATCTCCCAGAGTGTGTAGTCTTGGACCATAAAGAATTGTTCAATCATTAGCCTCCACATCTCAAAGTCATTCAACTTAAGCTTTGGAAGCTTAGCAGCAATGTTTGAGTTACTTGTTTCTGTCTCGATTGATTCTTCTGAGTGAACTAGAGTCTTCTAAATCAAAGTATCAAAGCCTGGCTCTGATACCACTTGTTGAATCGTTTTGAGCACTAGGGTTAAACAATAACAATGATAATAAACATGTACACGCAGCGGAATTAAAACAAATCAAAGTTATTGACACAAGGTTTTTCTACAATCACCAGCTCCAAATATTATTTCATCATAATAATATGAGTGATCTTGATATCACTAGGGTTACACCTTGAAGCTCTAGAAAACGTATATCTAACCTTTAACCTAGGATCTCCTTTTATAGAACAAGGAGTCCTCTTCTACAAGATAAGTATAATGCTAATAAAATAAGATATACAC
Organism: Artemisia argyi; assembly: GCA_030686995.1. NCBI lineage: Eukaryota > Viridiplantae > Streptophyta > Magnoliopsida > Asterales > Asteraceae > Artemisia > Artemisia argyi. The sequence goes on along the minus strand of CM060704.1, from coordinate 102,640,792 downwards.
AAGATCTATTCTATATATATCTAGTTTCCTAATAGTTATCTAATAAGCAATGGTAATATATGTTCTTGCAGTGGTAATGAGTTTCCACTGCCAGTACAATCTTCAGCAGTTGTAACATCTTCACTTAGCCGTGGTAACTATTAGTATAATTCCCAACAATATGCCTCCAAGTTTCTCCCTATCTGTTTATTGAAGGCCTTTTCCACCAGACGCTGGTAAGTTGCCCCTGCATTTTTTAAACCGAAGGGCATTTTCTTATAGCAATAGACGCCTTTTCCTGTGTAGAAAGCTGTTTTTTCCTCGTCTTCTACTGCCATCTGTATCTGATGGTATCCCTTGTAAGCGTCTAGAAAACATTTTAGGCGGAACCCTGATAAGGATTCTACCCTCCAATCTATTTCTGGGAGGGGGTAACAATCTTTTGGGCATGCTTTATTGATGTCAGTAAAGTCAACACACATACGCCATCCTCCGTCGTTTTTCTTTACCATAACTGGATTGGATACCCATGTTTGATATTTGACTTCTCTATGTATGCCTGCCTGTACTAGTTCGTCTACTTCTTTGCAGGCTGCGGTATTTCTTTCTGGCGCAAGGCTTCGGTGCTTTTGTTTAATAGGCTCCATGTGTTTAAACTCATTGAGTTTGTGTTCCGTTCCAAAGGGTTTGCCATCGATCATGAGACTTCTCAGAACCCCTGTCATATCGGAGTATGTCCATGCGAAGACATCTTTGTTGTCCTTCAAGAGCTGTGTAAGATTCGTTTTGAAGGTAGCAGGGAGTTGTCTTCCTATCACGACCGTCTGTTCCGGATGAAGATCATTTATTACGATACGTTCTTCGGCGTCCCCACAGCTCAAGATAACTTTAGGAGGCTCTTGAGGATTTTCTTTAATCTTTTTTCCCATCTCCGGTGTCTCCTTCTTGCTGTAATTGGATAGTACAGTCCCTATCCCATTGGCCATTTGGAACTTGACTGCTGCGTGTATAGTTGATACTACAATGCCCATTTTCTGCATGGCGGTTCTCCCTATCAATAGGTTGTAAGGAGAGTCTGACCTTACAATTACGAATGTGAGGGTTTCCATCCTTGCCAGTCGGCCTTCGCCAATGGTTACGTCTAAAGGGATTTCTCCCAGGGGCCATGAGTGTTCTCCTGAGAACCCTATTAAAGGTATCTTCGAATCTACCCTTTGTGCCCTTATGGAAGGTTTGAGCTTCAGAAAACAGTGTTCGTATATGATCTCGCAAGAACTTCCGCAGTCCTTGTAGGCCCTGTTGACTTCTCGGTTGAAAATGAGGACTTTTATGACTACAGGATCATCTGAGGGAGGTTGGTCCTTTAGTGGTGGAAACGTTACCTCCCCCACCTTGGGTGTTCCTTCCTCAATTTCCTTTCTTTTCTGGCTCGGACCCTCCCTGCAAACCATAAGGATTGGAACCTCATGAGTATAGCTCTTAGCATCGGTGACCTTTTCTTTACCCTTCCTTATGCCTTTTATTAGATACGTCAACTGTCTTGATTTGACAGCTTCCTCTATTTGCTTCTTCAGTTTTCTGCAATTGTTTGTCTCATGACCAACATCCTCGTGGAAGTGGCAGTACTTGGTCGTGTCTCGGTTCCTCCCATTGCTTGTTAGGCGAGGAGGGAGTTCGAAGGTCTTTGCTGCCTTCTCAGTAGCCAAAATTTCCTTTGGGGATTTCGTTAGGCTTTCCCATAAATCAGAGTTTGAACTCTTGTGGTGTGGAGTAAACCTATTATGGCTTTTGTGCTTGTTCTTCTGTCCTTCCCATGAAGATGGCTTTGTTCCCTTGTTCCTCTCTGTTGGAGCCCCATTGGTGGACACTTCTTTGGCTTCTATCCACGTATATGTTTTTTCCATAAGGCCTTTGTACGTTGCCGGCAGGTCTATAGATAAAAACTCCACAAGGTTCCGGTTACGTAGACCATGGATGAAGCCAGAAATGTGTTGCTCTTCATGTAAGCCCAGGATTTGTAGGGTTTCGTCAGTGTATCTAGTAACGAAATTCCTTGTGCATTCGTTCTCCTTCTGCTTAATATTGTGCACCGTGAGGTGCGTTCTTGTGACTTTCTTTTGTTGGCTGAAGTGAGATCGGAACTTAGCCTTCAAATCGTCAAGGTTGATAATGCTTCCTAGCTTCTGCCCATTCCACCAAATACGTGCTGAATCTCGGAGGGTATATGTGAACATGTGACAGGCTACTGGCATGGCCCATTTCTGCATTCTTATAGCTCCTTCAAATAAATGAAGGAAATTATCTGGGTCCCCCTTTCCATCGTAAGTGCCTATATGTGAAGGCATCTTTAAACCATCCGGCAAGGGATAATCTTCGATCCATCTCACGAAGGGTGTAGTGGGGCCCACGGGCTCAGCATATGGATGGGCATACTGTGGTACGTTCATTGGAACAGTATGGTATGGACTAATAGGAGGGGGTACTCCCAAAGAAGGCTGACTAACATAGAAAGGATGAGGTGTACTCGTGTTTGGAGTGTAACCAGTATACATGGTATACGGGGGTATACCATGGAAGGATTATAGGGTACAGTTGTTTGTGAGGGATACTGATTGCCAGGTTGCCCATTGATTTAGGGATAAAGAATCGGAGGGTAGCTCTGGACTGGGAATTGAGGATGCAGGCCAATGGGGGGAAGACTCCCTCCTGTGTTGACTGGGCCTAGGTTACCCTCCACACCAGACGCGTGGGAGGGCTGTAGAGGGATTCCTCCTTCGGTTCTTCCTAATTGAGCTGCAAATAATGGGGGTAGGTTTACCTCCGTGTTCTCCCTCTGTCGATTCCTCCCGTTAGAGCCTTCGGCGACAGTTCCTTCCCTCCTCGTGGGTGTTCTCTCGGGAACTCCTTCGAATCCTACGCTTCTTCCTTCAACCATTCTACTTGCGGGTGACCCAATGCGCAAGATAGGGTGGTGAGCCCTATGGATTGAAGGTCTCGGTTCCATTTCGATCTCCTCATCATACTCATCGCTGGAATATTCTAACTCCCTACGCATCTCCGTATTTCTGATTTGTCTTCTTCGAGCCTTTAGCAAGGACTCTAACTCTTTGTAATTAGCATCGTCAAAGGTGGGGCTAATGATGAGTTCTGGGTTGGCCGAAGTGGATGCATGGTGATTGGGCGTTATTTCAGGATGAGATCGTGTAGCAAAGGTGGAGACCGTGATTGGCGGCAGGTTGTTGGCATCTGTTACGGGTAAAGGGGTTAAGGACGAGAAACCCGGTGGGGGTGTAACTTCTCGTTCTGAATTCATGCCGGAATAATAGCGAGTGTATTTGACTTGGTTATTTTGCTTGGAAATAACGGGACTAATTGTAGCGGGTCCCATGGATGGCGCTACTGATTGTACAATATTTTGCACTACCAGGCCTTCGATGGTGATCAAAGGAAAATGAGGGGTGTTGTGATTGCGCCAAGCTTGGATTTAACCTGAAATAAGAAATACTAAAACACTACGTTAAGTGATTGCGCAGGGGTTGGACCCTGCGAACCACCTCCGGCGTGTGAATGAGTGATTGGTATGAGAATTTAAGTATATGCTAGTGAAGTAAGGTGAGATAGATTGCATACCAGATTTGTCATCGTCCAGGACTATTTATAGGAGAAGAAAACAGTCCTGGAGAGTGGTCACACGTTTGATGGAGATCATGGGGGCGTCCCATGATTTTTGGTAACCGCTAGGGGTTAGTGCCCCACTCCTCCGGGTTTAGCGGGGGTGCTAAAGAGGAAGAGGCGACGTGGGTAAGACTTGGTCTCCCCAATATTGGACTTGGCATTGTTCCATCCATAAAACTTATCGAGAGATACCCCGAAGGGCTTAATCCTTCGATTGGCGAATTCCCACTTGGTAACTAGATCATTGATGATTAGTTTTACGCCAAATAAAGTTTAAGGAGGCTAGCCAGAGCCTTCGATTATGTAGGTTACGATTACACTCGAAGGGGTGTCCTTCGAGCTAATCGGAGGGTACATCATCAATTATCTATGTGAAACCTTTGCTTCTATATTTCTCATATCATATAAATCATCCAAACCTTATATCTATCTCATTCTAAGCATTCTTACTTGTGTTATCATAATATGGGAACCTAACAAAAACGTAAACTAAAATGGTAAATTCCACCTCGCCTTGATCACCTGCCTTTGTGCCTTGACCCGTTCGTGTTGTTTTCCATTCAAGTGATCAGTAGGCTGCATATAGAACATTTCATCTTTTTGACGTTGTTCCATTTCTCGGATTCTCAATTCTTGTTGCTTCGGTTCCAGCTCCTGCCTTTTGATATATAAAAACGCTTCAACGTTTTGTGTTTTGGTGTTGTACGGCTCGTTGGCAGTTTTATATTCGTGGACCATCAACCTAGCCAACACGTCCTCATTGAAAAATCCTAAACTTTCCAATGACGCCGCCCCTTTCTTCTTCTGCGCTATTGCTTTGTCCTTGCCCATTAGATGTCAAACTTCCTTCACTTCCTCTTCCTCGTCGTCTCCAGCCTGCGTATTCAAATTAAAACTACCATGCACAGACTGTGACGTGTTGAATTAACTAGAGCCCGAAGACTTGTATTTCTTGCTCTTTTTGTATTTCTTTTCTTAAAGTCCAAAACTTCCAAGTCTCTCCATTTTACACAATCTTTCAATTCAACCCAACAATGCAAAAGTGTAAATGTGGTTCCATATTCAGCTTGATATTCCAAAAGTGCTTGTTTGGTGTAATCGCCGTCTCCGGCTCCACTCACTGCCATCTGAAAGAAGTAACCATACATAACACAAAATTGAGCAACTTTTGGACGCAACGTCTTCCATTTCCCGTTTAACATATCGTAGGCCCGACGTTGGCTTATAGGACAATGTGTGTGCATGCGTGCTAAAATTGCATTCCAAAATCCAACATCCTTTCTCACATTACCAATAACGCTATCTTCGGATACACGAACCAAAAGCTTTGCACAATGCACTTTCTTTATCAGTTTTCCACGTAGGACACCTTTGTTCCTCGTCATTTCAAACAGCCTTATTTTGACGTCTTCTTGTCGGCTTCTTCGTTGGAAGTGGGGAGCTTCTTTCGAAGGGAGAGTCCTCATGAACGGGAGGCATGGTCTCCGAAAATTAAGGTGAGTACATTTCTTCGAGACTAAATTGATTAATGGGAGACATAAGTTGGTTTATATTTGGTTATGATGATGGACCACCCATTTAGGTTTGTGACCCATAGTTGGTAGTGTCGAATGGGAACATGTTTTGTTTTGAGTATTGGCTAAAAACATTTTATTGTAGGAATGAGTTTCAGAATGGTTGGTTTTGGTAAGGTTGTTGTCGTAAAAGAAGGATTGTGGTCAATAGTTGATTTATTGGTTTAACGGTAGAGTATTTCTGAGGCCGAATTTTTCTTTGGGTGTGGGAGAGTGTTTCGGGTAGTGTTTCGTTGTTGATGTTTTGTTTTTTGGAAAGTGTTTTGTTGTAACATTTTGGTAGTAAATTGAGAAGTAAAATGGTATTGAGAGTATGAAAGTATATAAAATGAGAAGTTGTGTTTAAAAATATTGAAGTTAAAGGTATTTATATGTAAAAAATGAGGTAGTCATTTATTTATTTATTTATTTATGCAACAGATAGAAAATGATGGAGCTCACTTTGTACAATTTCTCATGAGGTGAGATGCTCACCTTTAGCGGCCTTAGCATTCGTCCCTCACACGTGAGTATAAAGCCACCCAGCAAGGGTGGTGCGTAACCAGCCTTCCTCACTTCCTCTCACGAAGCTTGCTGGGAGCAGCCTAATACAGTGTGCCTAAATAGCAAGTATTGACGTGATAGCGGGATTATTTGCAAAGATTTGTCTCCATCTAGTTGTAGGTGGTAGATGTCAAAAAAAAGGACATGACTGATGGACATATAATGAACATATAATGCATTCCTTTTAATTAATTTGAAGCTGCACTATCTATATATCTATATCTTGTATATATCTATATAAAGATTGAGTTTTCTACTAATTAACGATACATTAGTCATATAGACTTGTACGATGCAAAGAACTAGTTATATATCCCTAATATGTTAAGTTGTATTCAGTTGCATAATATGATTATATTCATGATTCATCTTGTTATTTGGTTGTTTAATATATTAAATCTAAGCGCTATAGACCAACCTTTGGTCTACAAAACGAAAGGTTACAATAGATCAACTTTCAGTTTTAGCAAATATTTAACAATAAAAACTATAAGCATGTTAATTCAATAGTCTCAAATCAACCTATGTGAAACAACAATTTTACAAATAAAATCACTAATAAGTGAGACTATTAAAATTCTGTTAGAGTATTAAAGACTAGAAAAATGATTAGTGGTCCTAATTGTTTAGCTTAAAAAGAGACCTAAAGATGATATGGTAACACGTGTCCTTACTTTCAGATATTGAACTAAACAAGGAAAGCAACGGGCGGCCGCGTTGCGGCCTGGCGAGGTTTTTTTGCTCGTATTTGTTTTGCTATGGTGTCTAGTAAAGAAATAGGTAAATTAATATACTTTTAAACGTTTTTGTTTTGTCACGTTGTTTAGCAAACAAAGGGTATAAATTAGTAACGATTAAATTAGTATAATTTAACCGATTTGTCATAGTAAAGGATGTTTTGGTTCTGTTTTATTGCCATAGTTGTAAAGGAAGTATTTTTTTAAGTGCTAGTAATTTTTATTGCTACATTTGAATGTTGTTGTTAGTTTTTATAAGTGTTTATAGTTTTTGTGCTTTTAAAAGAATGGGGGTAGATTTTGTCATAATATAAATTTGTGTACTGTTTTTTTAACACTATATCTGTGTACTTTGGTTTCTGATCTTCACATACGTCTTCCCCTTTTTCTATTCAAAACCCTAATTGTATCAGCTTTAATCAAAATGGCCACGCCACCTACACCGCATGCCATGGTCTATACGCCTATGTTCCAAGAGCTTAAGAAAGCCGCTAATTCCAATAATCTTGAGGATATCTTTCACTTTCTCTTCAGTCAAGAATACACTGAAAATGAGGGGTTAATCATGTTGCTTGGGAAAATACGGGACGATCTTGCTGAGAAGATTAGAGGTCTTGAAAAATTGATTGAAGAAGGGGAGGGTTTTTGTCCTTTTCATGAGGAGGGGGATACGGGTTTAGAGTTTATGAAAGAGACATTGGACAGGGATAAGAAGGTTCTTGCAGCATTGATTATGGTGATGGATTTGGCTCGCAAAGGAAGGGAAGAGAAAAAGCTTCATCTGTCCTGGTTTGGGTGAATGTATGACCTGCTTTTGTGGTATATTTTGGTGTTCCTCTGCTTGTCAATGGTCTAGGATTGTTGTTTATAAAGATGTTTAGGGTTAGTGGTTGGCATGTTTTAGCAATTTCGAATATGTGATATAATGTAAGCCTTTGGCAATTTTGGTGCGGCCATTGTATATGGCTGCCGTTTTTGTACGGATTCACCTTAAAGGTGTTATTTATAAAAAGAACGGTTATTATATACTATGTTTCTTGTTTGTTTAATTTAATATGGTTTTCAATAGATTTCTGCTTGGTTTGGTGCGATGGTTGTTGCAATAGTTTTCTGGTTTGTATAATGGGTCGTTATCAAATCCATGCTATGATCCTTTAAGGCATAGGTGTGTGAAACACAAATTGAGAATAGAAAGTGAGAAAACCGAATGAAATAGTAATTACATTCATACACAGACGCTAGTTCTTACCATGTTCAAAAGGTAATTAAGTTTGCAACATAGTTGTGACAAAAGAGAGTGGCTATGCAGCTTAGATAGTCATACATAGATAGTTAAAGTTAACGTCCTATTTATTTGGATATATTACAGAAAAGCTGCTAGGCATGTACCTAGGTAATAGAAAGAGTAGTTTGGCGGTGTTTTTCAAACCACGTGATTTGTCATGTCTTTTTACGGCCCTTCTTTTTTAGTCTTCTTGGAAACCTTTTCAGTCGCTGCATCCTTTTCTTGCGAGAAAAGCATTCTTCGTGCTGAAGCTTTTCTGGGACCATACACGGGTTTTGATTGTGTTGCCGGGCTGTTTTGTTCCTCTACTTTTAATGCTTGTAGTAAACTTGGAGCATGTTCTAGAGGTGTTGATGTTGGTGGAGTGACATCTGCTGAAGAGTCTGGAATTGATTCAGTTTTTGCGGCCGGGGTGGTGATCAAGTCTTCCTGTTTTGATGTTGGTGTGCTGAGGTTTGTCAAAGGACATGGAGTGTTTTCATTCTTTGTAAGCAGGGCCGTGACCATTTGTTTTTCTGGTGTAATGATGATTGGTGAAGAGGTTTGTTCGATAGGATATGCCACGGTTTCAGTGAGATTGTTGGCCTGCTGTGAGTAACGGTGTGTCGTCCCAAGCTTTGTCCAGAAAGAACACGCGTTTTTCTTTTGTGCTCTCGGGAGCATAGTGTAGCTGGAAGATTTTTCTTTGGCCTTCTAGTGCAAGCAACTCTGGTGGATATTTGTAGCGATCTTTGTCGTGCAGACTTTGTATCACGTCGTTGCAATCCTTAACCATTGAGTTTGCTTCTGTGCTAAAGCATGTTAAGTATACTTTGGCGCTGCCATCAGATATTAAGACTCTGAAGCAATAACTGTATAAAAATATAGAGATATCGTTTTTAGTATGTATAACATAGTTGCATTACTGCCAGAGTTTATAAATGTTTTGCTGACCTGTAGTTAGGATTTGTGTCAGAAGTTGATTCCTTGCAATGGGCATGTGGGAATTGGTCTGTTATTTTTTCCTTGCAGGTAAGGCATCTCTTGTAATACCATGGTCTGTTGGTATCTAGCTGTTCAATTGTGGCGTCGACAGTGAACCTTACATTATGCGTATGGAAAATTGTTGAGATATTAGAAAGTTTTGTTTGATTATGTTTACAGTAAATTTGTTCATACCTGTTGGTTTTCGGGATTTTCTTCCAGAAGCTCATTAAGAGTTACTCTGTTTCTTTTCTTTTCCTGCTCTGTATCCAGACATCGTTGTCGTTGCACATTGACTATGATTGGCGGGTCTATGAACTGTTCATACCTGCATCATCACGTAACCTGAGTTTAGTAGCATGTTATTTGACTTTAACATGTTGTTTTTTGTATAGGCGTGCCGCTGATGCAACTTGTTAATGACTTACACATTCCGGATTTCGTCCGTTTCTGGAATATCCAGATTCAAATAGTATTTTGTTGCAGCTGTGTTTGATAGTTGCAGACCTGTTTGATTTTGGACAAAGGTTAGTGTATTATTTTCTTATCATGTATATATGAATAAGTTAAAAGGCATACCGCCATAGTGTTTTACTAAACATGAAGTGACTGCTATAACAGCTGGTTTTTCACTGTTTTCATATTCTTCCATGTTGAAAGTATGTGCTTTATCGTTCCATAAAGTGAATCAGACACTGTGGCCACTGATATAGAGAACTGGTTGTTAGTCTTTGGTAACATAAAAAATAAAACGTTAATAAAAAAGCATTCTACTTACTCTAGATTTTGGATGCCGATATCTCTCCATTGCAGAATTTCATTTGTAGGTTTGACCGATTCTTGTACTCCGGTTACATATTGAATGCAACCAATATAATCTGTAAATAGGAACCGTATCTTATAATGTTTCATTCCACGATATGTAGTAAAATAATTTAGCCGGTGTACCTGTCAAAAGGCCTTCTTTTTCGTCGATTTTGGAATATAGATCTTTGTACTGGCTGAATATGAAATAATGGTTTGGAAACCCTGTGTTTGGTATTGGTTGAATATCTATAGAGGTCCCAAAAACCAATGAGAGTGGATGCGGTAAGGTTTGCATCCACGCTTTTGCAGGCTGCAACCCATAACCCGTTATCTTGTAGGTTTGATTTATCTGCAGTGCGGCATCAAACCTAGGTTTCTCGCGAACGTTGATGTTTGCCTGGATAGCTCCTCCTTGTAAATGCAATATTAGTATATAAGTATGTGTTTGATTTTTTCTACATTTTAAGTGAATATGCGCGTATTTCATTTTTATAGAACAGGGCATTGTACCTGCTGGTCAATGAACATGCAACAGAAAAGAGTTGGTTTTCCATGCTTGTTTGTGATTGTCCACTTGCGGTATGCCTTTACACGTAGGACCATGCCTATGTCCGATGGCTTTATGATCGCAAGACTGATAGTTTCTGATTCAGTCATGATTTCTTTGCCTGTAGACGTCGCTGACGTGACTATGCTAGACTGCTCGTCCATTTTCCTGCACGAAATCGATTATAGCTAAGGTATGTATTACTTAAAATAAAACATGAATGTGTTTATGCACTGAGATTAGTAGCACATGTAAACTAAGCAAATACCTATAGCAATAAGAGTAATATGACATGTAAACTAAGCAAGCAAGCGAGAATATTAAAGTAAGCAAGTAACTAAAACATGAATGACCTGCGCAGATATAACTAAGTCTAAAAAATCCTTGTAGACTATATTCTTAGTTGTGTTGTTATTTTTTCCTTCCTGTTGGTCGATAAGAATTCTAAGGCCTTCTGGAGATGTTGCTCTGGACAGGGCAACGTATAGTTGCCCGTGACCGAAGATAGGTTGCGGTAGATATATTCCAATTTTATTGAGCGACTGCCCTTGGCTTTTATTTATGGTCATTGCATAGCACACCTTAACAGGAAACTGTGTTCTTTTAAAAATAAATGGCAACTTTTCGGCCTTATTGATCAACAAAATCCTAGGAATGAAAACTTTCTCGGACATCCTAGTGCCTGTGATGATCTTTGCTTGTATAAGCTTGCTGTATATCTTTGTTACAACCATCCTCGTACCATTACACAGCCCACCGGCTAGGTTTAGGTTCCTTAGCATCATTATTGGCGATCCTATTTTCAATTTAAGGTTATGTGGAGGCATTCCTGTAAATGAGAGTGTGTTAAGATACTCTGTAGGGTAGAGTAGCTCCGCTGCCCCTCCATCATTCGTTTTTGGTACGACTTGATCTAAACTTAAGAAAGAATAGGCTTCACTAGGGCTGCAATCAAGTCAAGCTTTTATCAAGCAACTCGAGCTCGAGCTCGAGCTTGGCTCGATCGAGTCAAGCTTTTATCAAGCTCAAGCCCAATCTCAAGCTCAAAAAATAGCTCGAAACATTTAACAAGCCAAGCTCAAGCTTTGGATAGCTCGGCTCGAGCTCGTATCAAGCTTTTTCAAGCTTTAATATAGATATATGAAATAAATTTCATATAGTAATTAGGAGCAAATTTGGTTATTAAGCTAATTATAAAAGCAAATTTGGTTATTAACCTCAACTCAGAAATGATCATTAAGGTTGCAAAATGGGATATATCATATGTGGCAAAATGGGTAATATGTAACAAAGTGGCAAAATAGCTTGTGTTTGGCTACTCTTTATCTATTTAGCTGCTATTAAAATGCAATTTATATAGCCGCTGATGTGTATATTAGATTAGTAATATGAACATGTTATACATATATTTATTGTTGAGTTTAGCTATTGAATACTATATTTTGTATACATTCAAGCTTTTCAAGCCAAGCTCAAGCTTTGCTCGAAATCTACTCAAGCCAAGCTCAAGCCTAGATGATGAAAGCTTGACAAGCTATCAAGCCAAGCTCAAGCCTAGTATTTTTCTTTCAAGCCAAGCTCAAGCCTTATAGAGCTTGAGCTCAGCTCGACTCGATTGCAGCCCTAGGCTTCACCATGCAACATATCGAGGACGGTTGAGTTAATGACATTAGCAGTCTCATTTTTCGGGCAAACTATGGCTTTTTCCTGTAAGGCTATTGCAGTTGGTCTTTGCAGCGTTTCTTCGTCATATATAAATCTAATCAGTTCTTGGATACCTGTCTCATTGCTGGGAATGCAATACTTATCTGGTATATGGATCCAAGATGTATTTTCCGGATCATTTTCATCTTCATCTCCAATCATGCCGTCACCAATCTGCAGTAACCATTTAGAAAATGCTGAAACCGCTTCCTGTTCTTCGGCGGACATTCCTGGCCTTTTGAGCCTCATATTTTCTTTAAGACGAACGACTCTGAAATGTGGCCAAAGATATGAGAGTGTTATAGAACATGCTATGATTTCCTGTTTTGTAGCTTTTTTTTAATAGGCAGCGTTTGCCTGAAATCTCCGCCTAAGATAACCGTTTTTTTTTCCAAAGATATCATTTGGAGCATTTAATATGCCTCTGAAGGTACGATCAAGTGCTTCGAAGCACTTCCGGTCATTCATCGGAGCCTCATCCCATACAACAAGATCGGTTTACTTGATTAAGTCAGCCACCTGAGTTTTTTTTTTTTAATGTGACAAACCGATTCGTCTGTTAGATCTAGCGGTATTTTAAACCTTGTATGAGCAGTACGTCCTGATGGGAGCAATAGAGAAGCAATATCAGAAGAGGCAACTGCCAACACAATTTTTCCATTCGACCTTAGAGTAGAAATTATGCTTCTCCAAATGAAAGTTTTGCATGTCCCTCCGTGACCATAAACAAACAGAAGTTTCTGTTCATGGTTGTTGATTCCATTTATGACTTCGTCGAAGATAAGCCGTTGTTCAGGATTGAGCTTTGCGACCAATTCTGTACTTTCATTTCTCAACATTTCGCGATCGTAGTTTCGTTCTTCCATTATGGCTCTGTTTGTTAAAATTTGAAGCAGCTCAGGTGGAGGTAACTCCATGCCAAAATCTTTGACAGACTTTCCATAGAAATCTAGAATTCCCTGTAGCTCATAAATGAGGCCACCTTCTAAATCGCTTGGATTTATGTTAATGTCAGATATGTTCAGCATGTTTGACAATATTAGAGGAATATCTTCGGACATACTATCAGCATGTGACTTGAGCAAATCAAGGGGTCTTGATACGTCACAAAAGATAAGTATTTGGCAAAAGAGTTTCGGCATTTCATACGCAGTTACTGTCAAAGAAGCTTCTTGTAGCGCGATGTTCCACTCGTGATCATTTCCTAGCAAGCCCATTGCTTCACAGGCACTCCTATATGTATCATGAAGGTGTTCATCAACTGTACGTAGATGACGAAACGACATGGAACCTTTCTGATGGCAGAGTAGCATTCTTTGGTAAAAGACGTCGCCTGAGGTTGGATGCACATATGCTAATCGGCCAATGGCATAGGTGGCCGCTCTCTTCCTCCGTTGCCAATATTTCCCGTCTTGATACCATACAAATTCTTTAGGAAAATTGAGATACGTTAAGTGGCGGCCATCTGTGTTGTAAGTGTTATACTTGAACCATTCAGTTAGTGTCGTTCTTTTGTTGTATTCGTTCTCCACCACTGATTCCAAAGATTGGCCTGCTCTGAAAGCGACGCGTTGCATGTTTTCAAGGTGCACGGCAAGTATCTGAACAGGCGGATCTCTTGAATGCACATTGAACCCTAAAATCCTCCAACATGCTTCATGTAGGCCAATATATCTAGCATTCTGGAAGTTTTTAATTTCATCGATTTGTATTGTACTTTGATTATTATCTTGCCCGCTATCTCCAATTCTTCGCGTTACTTGAGTAACTATTCGATCAGTACCTTTAGAAATGTACTTAAACAAATATTTTATTAGCATTGTCCACTCACAATACTCAACGTTGATGTGTGCATAGAACCGCATACATAATAACAGATTGTACGGAACAACGTAACTGTTGTCAAGATCAACGTTCTGCCTCGTTGTCAGTATGCCCGTGTCTCTTCTGCGGTAATGGACAAAACCTTTCTTGTCGATAAATGTTTCAGCACAGAATGGCTTGGGAAATGATTTGCTGCATTCATCACCGTGTTTCATACATGGTGCTGACTTATTCACCAGGCCGCACGGGTCATGCATCATAAACTCCGAAATAACTCGATAGCCTTCAGGATCCTGCGTTGGGTTTGGCAATTCTGCTGATACATATTTGTCTATATCTGCATTCCTTGTGACACGCGAATGTTCTTTCACCCACAACAATAAATGACAATGTGGCAGTCCTCGCTTCTGGAACTCCACAGTGTATAGAACTGCAATGGAAATCCCGACAAATTAGTGACCCCAAGTAGCTATATTTTTAGGGAAAAAGGCCATTTGCAGATGCGTAACAGAAAAATACCTGCTTGGACATCACCAAAGGGTTTTGCATTCCTTAGAAATGCTACCAAATCATGTATCTTTTGCTCAAAAACACGATCAACAATATCAGGCCTGTCTGCGGCTGTCACATGCGGGAATTGCTGCATATATTCTTCTATTTCCGGCCATTTGACATTGCACGTAAATGTAATAAAGAAAGATGGGTTGCCATGAGCACGACATATAGCCAAAGCATCAAGGTAATGGCTATACATGTATCGCGGGCCGCCGGTGAAAGATGCAGGAAGTATTATCCGTTTCCCTACATCAGAGCCTTGTCGGTCGCCTCTCGAGATAGCATCGTACAAACCTGCCATGTAATCATTTCTGATGTCGTTTTGCATCTCTCTAATGTAGTCCAGTCGTGACTGCTCGATGCTGCAATATGAGGTCACAACATACTGCTGAAATAAACGTCCGCTTCTCGTGGCTAAATTATATTAGCCCACGCGGTCATGAAGGTGGTACGCATAGTACATCTTCATCGACATCTTCTTTGGAGCGTCAGTTGATGCATTTCTTGCATTAGATAATGTAAGTCCTAGATGGTATCCAGGTTCACCGTAGATGAAAATAAGCGGAAAATGCAACGACATGTACGAAGCATTCAATTTGTTGATGCGTTCTGCGTTACCACTGTGTTTCTCAATAATAACATCAAAGTTAGTTTCTACATCCGGACCACCTTCAAACACTATTGCACCAATCGCATCTCCTGATGGTAATTCATGTTGCTTTGAACCAACAACACCAAAGAGCTTTACCTTAAAGCTTGGAATGTCAGCATCTTCCATCTTGTTTTTTGCTGTTCTAAAAATCTGTACCAGTTCATTGTGCTCGTCCAAGAATTCGATCAAACCCTCAACAATATCTCAGCGCAGCCCTTCACCATTCTTCAACATGTTTTCTAAACGATTATCGACCTCATTGTCGGTGTCATAGATATAAAGCTGTAAAAACTTAGGTCGTTTTCCTTGTTCTGGACACATACCCCCTATTTGATGATAAATTTGGCCAGAGATTTTGGAAACATAAGGACCGCGGCCTCTGTTAACTGATTGATCGATCTGAGCACCTAAAGACGTCATTGCAAACATCTGATTGTATGCTCTAATGTTTTCAATGAAATGGTTGTCAGTGAACAATCGTTTGATATACTCTGGGTAGTCTCCACGTATAGGCAGCCACACCTCACCTTTGTTGCAACACTTACGATAATCGGGCCGCACTTTTGAACTTGCGCTGGTCTTCTCATTATACCAGAAAAGAGCCTTGCAGTGGCGACAAACACAGCTGCATGAGCCCATAGAAACGTATGTTTGTGGAGGGCCTGCACACGGGAAATGTAATTTTAAAAAAATAAATAAATAAATAAAATAAAAAAAAAGAACAGGAATTTCTAAATGCAACGGAAAATAGTAAAGATCTTACAGACCTTGTCTGACCCGCGGCCTTCTATTTGTTTGCAAGTTTGCGCTGGAGCGTGCATTTAATGACTGTCGCGCTGAAAGTTTAGCATAAGGAACTTTAGATTGAGTACATGAAACACAAATAGTTTAGAAAAAATTAATATAAACCTTCTTGTGGTCGTCGTGGTCTAGTAGATGCATTATGTGTAGGCTGCTGATTTGTCGCTGAAGAAACTGAATGAAATGCAAGAAAAATAAAAAACAACGTTAACAACGAAGTAAGAATAATGTGGCCATTTGTTAAGAGAAAAGCGGTCATGAACGCATGAAATGTTGAAAACCCAAAAATGATAACCTTGTGGATGTTGCATTTGGTGTCTGTGTTTAGTAGGTAGACGGTGAATGGCTGCAGCTGAAGGGCACCCGTCATCTGTAATATGTTTATGCATAGAAACAAAATATCCAGGTCATACAATTTGTCATCAAATAGTCCTAGATAGTTTTAATGTGCAAACAATAGGCAGGAAGAAGTAAGGACCTTGTGTAGAAAGTGCCGAAACAGGCAAGAGTGGTGGATAATTGGTATCGCGGCCTGTAGTAAGTAATGGAAGTATTTTTAATACAACAATAGGTAAGAATAATCACACAAAAGCATAAAAAACAATAGACACAAAGGAACCTTGCGCAAGTGGGAACTGGTGTTCGGATTGAATACTCGTTGTTGATGTTAGATCTGTGGACAATAGAGGTATAGTGAGATATATATATATATATATATATATATATATATATATATATATATATATATATATATATATATATATATATGTAAATCTGAAGTGCATTTTCTATATGTGTAGGCGCATAAAACTGACCATAAGGACAGACATAGCACTCATTCAAATCATATATTTCGTTGGCCTCTATTTCACACAACGACTCATCAGCTGGCAAATAAAAGATGTACAGAGTTGTTTCAACATTTTTTTCTAGCGTAAAATAGTAAAAAAAACTGTAAATTTTAAAGCAACATACAACATACATAATAAATCTGCCACTGGGTCGTTGCTTATGGAACATGAGTGTGCAGGGCTTTTTTTTGCTGTGGAACGTTGCTGGTGTCGCCCGGGGTTTCAAACAACTTGCGCTTCCCTTTGTCAATTACTGTTCTAGCAACACCATGGCACGATCCTACGTTTTCAGAAGGGATGGTAGGTGTATGTTGTAGCTCATGGTGTCTGCTAACACCTGTACAAACAACATTTGGAAAAATTGTTGGTAATGAACGATTTATATACAACTGTGAAAATGAAATCGACAAACCAAACATCTACCATTTTACATACATATTTTTTTTTTTGGCTGGCTCTTGACTGTAAGAATTGGTAGTGATTTTGCGCTTTCCTTTATCTAACGGGACCGGAGTGACTGGCTCGCATAAAGTAACATTATCCGTGCCCATTGTGCGAGTATATTGCAAGCGTGCCTGATCGGCATGAGCTGAAAAATGACATTTATAAACAATGAATGTTAATCTGGCCTGTTGAAAGCAATGGTAAATATCAAAGGACTGAAAATAAGGAAGAATACTAACTTTTTTTTTTGCCGGTGAATCAGGTATGGACCTAGCATCGGTGAGGTGGCTGTATTCAGAAACAGTTGTCGCGGGTAATTGATAAATATCTAACTGTTTTCGTTTGCGTGGGTTGGATAGTTACATAGGATCATCGGAAGGCTGCAAAGTTTGAGGCGACAGACTATGGCGGCCAACCTCATCAGATTTTGTATCCGCAACATAGCACAGGGCTCGCTAAAAAAAACAGGTAAGCATGTAGCAGGGTGACCTATATCATTTACCACTGTCTTGGACACCATAACCACCTCTTGAGGGTGCAACTCTGCTGAAGGGTCAGTTTCATGTGTACATTCTAAAGGCCTAAGAGAGGCAACCCTAGGCCTAGCCTTTCCTTTTGTACGCATATCCAGAATACTAAAGCAAACAACATGCAATGCAAAAGATAGCAGGTAATATGGCCCAAAAACAGTAAAAAATTGGAGTCGATAGTGGGCGTAAGCAACTAAAGATGGAGTAGAGACATGGTAGACAAATAAGTTGCATGTAACTGCTAAAAAGAACCATAGATCTAAAGTATTTGCATGCTACACAGCCACCTCAAATCTTCCTGTAGATTCAAGCATTTGAACCATGGAAAGGAAGCACAACAAAGCAATAAGCACCTTAGAAGTAAGAAACACAAACATATTCAACTGAATGTACCTTTCCATAAGCTACCTTCCTGTCACGTGGCTGCGCATCAAATAAATGACGAAGTTCAAAACTCATGCAAAAGCAAAGAACAGCCGAGATGCATAGCAAACGAAGAAATACCTTTTACAAAGTTGTTCCTTCCTGCTCTCTTGCAGCAACCTGTGTATTATTAGTTTTTTTTTGCACCTTTCTCTGGTTTGGTATGAACTTTTTTGACAATGCACAATGTATCATTGATAGAAGCTTCTAATACCATGAGTATGTGGTTGCACGTGCACAATGTACCTTAAAACAAACCCCAGCCGCATGATCAAGAAGTTTGGTAGAAAAAGTAAGATCTAGCCATTAGATAATCAACACCTCATATTGTATTAGTCATGTTTTAGTCAATGTGTATAATATTGGTCATGTGCATGAAACCCCTTTTGAGTGGGGCACATAACAGGCCACATAACATGCCACAGATCCAACTAAAAGGCCACATGGCTATTAGAAAACGGGCTGCAGTAGGCAAGGCAGAGCCCAACGTTTTGGCGGGAAAATGGCCATGTAAAACGACGTCGTATGTTTTGTGTTTTAATATATATTGATAATGGCATGGGTATGTTGGGCAAAAGTAATTGTTGCTGCAACTAAAGATTGTGCTGGGAATGAAGATTATAAAAAGAGATTACTTTTACATGAAGTAACATTTGTTTTTAAGAGATTATGAAAAATTTATTTATTTAATAATCTTTTATAAGTTTTTTCTGCTAAACAAAATTTTTTTTTAAGTAGCTTATTTTTAGAAAAAAATAAGCACAATCTTTCAACAATCTTGTATGTTAAACATACCCATCATATTTTCTTTCCTTCGCGCTATATCTTTTATCATGGCTTTTCCTTGTCATTAGGTAATAATTTGAAATCCAAAATCCCCCGTTTTCAAAATCCTAATTCGAATAACATATATCGCTTTTGTAACATGATAAGTGTATGAATACTTTTATTAAATATTGATGACATATTTTAATCCGTATGTATAACACGGGTGTTAAAAGGTAATTTTTTTTAATGACATTATTCAATGTTTATATTTGTTTCTTAGTGAAAACTTATTGTTGGTGAAAGTGTTTAATTTGGAAGACGATCCTCTAAAGTTGTATAAGACAACTTTAGTAAAGTTGTGAGATTTTTAGCCATTGGATTTGATCTAATAGCTCAAATCAAAAGAAGTTTTTTTTTATTTGGGTAATTAGAACAAATCCAATGACTCACAATCTTATAACTTTACTAAAGTTGTGTTTACCATTTTTGAGGATTCTCCTCGTTTAATTTAAGCCATATTTCTCATGAAAAAGATACAAGGCCACCAACGCAATGATGTTTCAAACACGTATGCAGTTTATTGGTTTTGCAGTTCATGTAAAAACAAATGCAACGATACTAAATTTTACGTCGAAAGTCTAAACGAAGAAGAACAAATTTTGACGTGCAAACACTTCAATAGTACTAAATTTGTAAAAATAAGCGAGTGAAAGATGGTTATGATTAAAGATAAAAATGCTAAAACTGCTAATTAGTGTGGGTATTTTAGGAATAATATTAAAAGTTGGTTGAATTACTAAAATAATTGACAAGTATGTGTTCCAGTCAAAAGATTAGACATATTTTTAGGTCTATTAATTAGGCCAAATTATCAACACTATTATCAACATGTTCATTCAATAGTCTCAAATCAACCTATGTGAAACAATAATTTTAGAAATAAAATCAATAATAAATGAGATTATTAATTCTTTTAGAGTATTAAAGACTCAGCATGTTCATTCAATAGTCCCAACCAAGGCTGTCAAACTCGCGAGTTTACACGTAAGATCGTACGATCTTACGTGCACACCAGTCAAAATCGTGTAGGATCGTGGTAGGATCGTAAGTAGGATCGTAGGATCGCACGTAAGATCGTAGGATCGACACGCGATCCGAGTTCACTTTTTTTTTTTTTTTTTTTTTTTTTTTTTGAAAAAAAAAAAAAAAAAAAAAAAAAAAAAGTGTGTTTTACTAATGTCTAATGAGTAAACAACTATTGTTTCATTTTCTAAATAGATTATAGTTTATACGTAGTTTTCTATTTTTCTGAATAGATTATAGTCTAAAAAGTGTTCAATAGTTTAATTTACTTTACTTCACTGTGATTAAACTAATCAAAAGGTATGTTTTGTAATGCCACTTATGAAACGTTTGTTTTTTTGAAATCATGTTGATGGCTCGTATGTTTTGAGACATTTAGGACCTATGCTATGTAATATTATTGCACTAAATCGTCAATGTAACGATTGAAACTTGCCTTTTTTGTATTTTATTATTACTTTAGTGTTTGAAATTTAAACTTTGTCATTTTCAAGAGGATATTATATGAACTTATCTTTGACTTTGAGTAAAAATATAAAACAGTTTGACTCGTATATCATTTATTTACAAAATATGACAAATTGGTAGGATCGTAGGATCGCGATCCGATCTTACGATCTCGATCTTGCAAAGACAAAAACGATCCTGCGTTGGATCGCGATCTTGACAGCCTTGGTCCCAACCAATGTGAAACAACAATTTTACAAATAAAATCGATAAATAATGAGACTATTAAAATTATATTTCTGAAATTTTAACTAGACGTCCAGCCATATATGTCTTCTTATTTGCTACCATTGCATCCATAAATTCGAAATTTAATGTACGAAACTTACACTTTAGAGGAAATTTCAAGAATTAACAATTTCAGAAGGGTTTTACAAATTTTGGCCATTGATTTTCGGGTTATAAAAATAGACATAGCAACAAAAATTGTTTGCTCTTCATCCCCATTTGCTCGCTCTCCATCCTATTTGCATGCTTAAAACTAGATGTAGCAAGTAAATTTTTTGCTATCCATCTCATTTGCTCGCTCTCCATCCCTTTTTATTTTATTATTAAATATAGTAACCTTTTTTTGAACAAAGAGGCGAGCAAATGGTGGAATAGCGAACAAATGGTGGTGGTGGGCAAATGTATTTGCTTGCTATGTTTGATTTTGTTAATGTGAAAAATAGCGTCGATTTTGATTATTGGGTTTGATAAGAGTAGATTTTGGTAATTGATTTTACAATTTATGTATCTTTGAGGACTATAAAATAACTCACTTTCATTTCCTATGACTTGCAAAAGATATTGAATCTACATGGTTAAAAAAAGTTTAAAAAACCCAAGCACTACACCAAAAAGAACCAAAAAAAAACGCATACATTTTCTCTTGATCTATTGGAAGAAGGTGTTAACGGTTCTATGTTATTGATGATATGGCGTAAGTGGAATACCAATAATATCAATGGGAGACACGTACATTAGCGCATACTTTAGGGTGTGTTTGGTAGAGAAAAATAAGATAAAAGAAATGGAAATGTATTGAATTTAGGGATGAGCACGGTACCAGTACCGGTATCGAACCGTATCGAATTAGTGGTACCGTTTTTTTCCCGAGCATGAAAAGGGGTACCGGTACCGTACCGTACGGGATTTCGATACCGGTACCGGTACCGGTACTCGGTACCGGGAAATCGGTACCAATACGGTAATTCCCGTTTTTTGTTAAACAAAAAAAAAAAATCTTAGCTCATGCTAATAAAAATAGGACAAAACATATCACCAAATTTATCGTAACTTACAAACGTTCCAAAACGTCTAAAATTCCACCAAAAACATATGAAATCGTTCAAATAAACATACTAAAACATTTTCAACGAAAGACAATTAATCGTTTAATCTTGTGAAACTCCCTTCCCTTTTTCTTTAGCGTTTTGCTTGGCAATCCCATCTTCGATATCTACACATTCGACAAAACAAACATAATTAATAACAATCATTATAAAAGATTTTGGTTCCGTAGTTATCTTTGTTCTTGCATAAATTTCATACTCTTCTTTTTTATCACCATTTCTTTTTCTTTTGCTACTTGTGCTTGTGTTACAAAAACTGAGGGTTCACTATCGTCACCTGAAGCCTATTCATCAATGTTCAATATTGGAGTTTCTTCGACAATTGTGTCATCACTCTACACAAAACCATTATATACCAATTAGATAGAATTGAAGATCAGTTGTGAACACAAGCTCATTATGACATTTATACTAGTTCTTGACTTTTTAAACTTTAGCGTAGAAACTATATATGAAGCAGTCAAACATATAAAGTATAAACTGTATATGACCAAAGTAAAAAGGATACTTCATCCTATATCTAATACTATTATACAATTGTTTGACCATTATGACATTCGATCAATTTAGTTTGGCTTATTAGTGTTTTAATATGATAAACATCAATTGTTTGGCCCAATTAGTTAATGGATCAAATAAAAAACAAAAAAATAAAACCTACTTACCTCCATTTTTAGTGAGGATGATGATGATTGAGATGAATTATGGATGCAAACTTTATGATTCTATTGTTAGGGTTTGATGATTGGGGATGAATTATGGAGTGTGGTAGTTTAGTTTTTAGCCTAGGCAAAACTTAAAGCCATATTTTTTCTTTTTTTTGTACGTACCTTAACTTAAGGCCAAGAAAAAAAAACCTTTTGTATTCGGTACCGAATCGGGATTTCCCGATTAGTCCCGTACCGATTTCGAAAGGTACCGAATTTTTTTGGCTTTTTTCTTGGTACCGGTACCATACCGTATTTCGGGAACCGGTACCGTTTCGGTACGGTACCGGTTCGATTCCGGGATTCGGTTCGAAATGCTCATCCCTAATTGAATCCTATTGTTTGGTAGATGAGAGAAATAAAAAGGTGGATAATTTGAGAGAATTGATAGAAAATTGCTAGTGTAAATTTTTAAGTTTCATTTCCATCACTTTTTGTAGGGAAATCGGAGAAATGGAAATGGTTAGTTTTTGTAATATTTTTTTTACGATATGTATTTTTCCTTTTTAACTTACATCTGTATTTTAATGTCAAATAGATTATTTAAAAAAAATAATTTAAATAAACAATAAATTAAAAAAATATTTTTTTAAATATTTTTTTTTAAAAATAAGTTTTTTTTAAATAAATATTTTAGAAAAAATAATTTTTTTAATTAATTTTATAAAAAAAATAAAAAATAAAACGGTACCAAACATGCCCTTATTGTAATTTGCTATGCAGTGACTAACATTTTCTTGCAAAAATCACTTGATAACATTATTTGTTCAATATTATATTCATAATGCTAAAAGTTTCATGTAACAGATGAAACGGTACTATAAGAGCATTAGGTGTAGTTGGGGAGCCTCATCTCCCCATTCAGGTCCCACTTGTGCCACATCACCCAACACCTCAACTTCAACTCTTTACAACAAACCCCCCCCCCCCCCCCCCTCACCAAACAACAAACCTCAACTTCCCCATTAGGGCCTCACCTCTTACACATTTATTTTTTTTTTTTATTCATTTCATTAAATAAATTAAAATAAAAAATAAAATAAACAAACAACATCACCACCAAACCCATTTTTTCCGACCATCCCTGCCATTTTTTCCGACAATATCCACCATCCCTGCCATTTTTTCCGACCACCTTCCACCACCATCCCACCATCACAAACCACCATAGTTCTCCACTCTCACCACCATCACATGGAGAAAGAAAAAAAAAAATGAAAGAAAGAAAGAAAACCTAGATTTATTAAACCAAACAAACCCAGATTTATTAAACCCATATTTATTAAACCAAACAAACCCAGATGTATTAAACCCAAAAAAAAATGAAAGAAAGAAAGAAAACCCAGATCTATGGAAGAAACCATCCCACCATCAGAAACCAAACCCAGATTTATTAAACATATGGAAGAAAGAAAAAAAAATGAAAGAAACCTGCCAACTTGTCAGAAAGATATCTCGTCGTGGCCACGGGGAGATGCCCAACGGGGAAGAACGACAAGGCCGTTGTGGTGTAGAGGCGAGCTTCGGCTCACCGTTGATGTTGCCAGGTCGGACGACGAGTGATTTTGGCGAGCCTACACCTAATGCTCTAACCGCAATGTTCAATATAATATGCAAATATTGTTGTTCAATATTATAACAGATGAAATGGTACAGATGAAACGGTGGAATAAAAACATGACAAATTTTAGTTCTTGCCCTTTCTCCATATTCAAATGGGTTACGGTTTTTGATAAAAACTAAACTGCATCCGTATTTGCGGTTTTTATAAAATGAATCCGCAATTGCACGATTTTTTGGCTTTGGTTTTGAGGGGTTTCGGTGTTTTCAGTTTGGTTTTTGCGGTTTTTTCAGTATTTAAAGTTTTGCTCTTCAAATTATTTTTTAGTATATATTTATTATAGAATAAATATACCACGAGGTTACATAATGAGTTTAAATGTATATACAAAATATTGTATATTGATATGAAATTTAGTAAAAATTAAAGTAAATGACGAATTTTAAAAACTTCGATGATAAATTAAAAGAAAAAAGCCAAAAACAATTATATGACCTGCCGTTCAGAAAAACAAACAAACAAAAAAACAAAAAAAAACAATTATATGACCTAAAATATAAACGAACGCATTATATCATAAAATAATTACGAAATTTAGTTGGTTTATTTGATATATATATATATATATATATATATATATATATATATATATATATATATATATATATATATATATATATATATATGACGGAGTGGTTAGGTGCAGTTATTTTGGTTTGGTTTTTTGGTGAAAACCGAAACCGCATCGCAAAAATCGTTTTTTTTTTTATTTTCTAAACACTTACCGTCAATTTTTTCTTTGGATCGGCTTTTCCAGTTTAGTTTTTGCGATTTTTTCGGTTTGCGGTTCCATTTCTGCTCACCCCTATTTTGGAAAAAATGGATTTGATGGAAAGAGATTACCTTTTAATTCTCTGTTTCCATTCCACGACTCACACAAACATGAAATGCCAATGTTTCTCTTTCTACCCTTTCCATTCAAACATACCAAACACCCCCTTAATTCATAGGTCAAATTGTTATTTCAGCATTACTTGATTTAAAATAGTTGAAGGATGGTAAAGTTTTTAGAACTTTAGGGTGTGCCTAGTTAGTAGTGGGCAAAGGGAAAGGGAAAGGGAATACAAAGGAATGGGTGATGGTGGATAATCAATTGCTTACCACCCCCCTCCTCCCCCAATTTACTCTATAATGGTCCATTACCCATTAACGGGTAATTATTATATTACCCCCTCCGACCAAGCACCTTCAATCAATCTCTTTCCCATTCCCCACCCCTTAACACCTCCCCCCCCCCCCCCCCCCCCACACACACACACACCAAGCACCCCCTTAATTATTGTTGAGTTATTATCAAACGGCACATTTTGTTAGACCAAATATATTGGTGAGTTTTTAATAGAATTTTAGTCATTCATTATGAAGCTCAGGGATGTTCACGAGGCAGTTTTGTTTGGTTATTTGAAAATTTTAAAATATTCATTGCGGGGTAGGTAATTTAATTTACTACCCGAAATCGAACCGTATTAGGTCGGTAACCAGACATGCAGTACTCGAAATGAGCGGTTACCCCTAAGGGTTAACCATTTTTAACATTTAATCGATTTTAACCATATGAACAATAACATGATCTAGAACATGAAAAGCCAATTTAGTAAAATGATATAACTTGAATAAACTAAAGTCATATTAAAGTTATTCCGTCATAATAACTGGATTCCAATAAACATTCGTTTAAAAAAAATATTTATTCGACGTCGACATTAATCATTATTCACACATAAATGCTTAGTAAAGTTCACATTAAAAGCAAAAAAGTCGTAGTAGTATAACAATATAATCAACAATTTTACAATTAATTGCATATCTAGTTCACAAAATTCATATATATTTCAAATTTCAAACGGTTCGGTTTGGCTAACCATAGATATTAAAAAATAGAAACAGAAACCTTTACCGTGATGAACGGGTTTTTTGATTTCTAGTTTTTCCGGTTTTGGATTGAGCGGTTTGGTTTGGTTTGTTGGTTTGTCGGTCTTTTTGAACACTGTAATGGAGCTTACATTAGAAATAAATTTATAAATGGAAACAACATAGAATTATTTCTCTCGTTTGTTTGAAGGGGAACATGAGCTGAATCGAAAGAAGAGTTCTTGTATAGTTTTTGATTAATAAATCTGGAACAACAAATAATTATTTTTCTCCACTCATTTAGATTCTGAAGACCTGTCTTCTCGCTTTTTAATCCATTTTTGAAGAAATTGCATATATATCCCTGCAAAACCTGAAAATTACATATATATCCAAACTAAATAAAAATTACATATATATCCTTTTAAGCTATATAAATGTCATATATATCCAAAGTGTTAACTTTTATATAACTAAAACAAAATAACATATAAGTAATAATACATTGACTATTTTACCCTTAATTCTCTTCTTCTTGTTGTTGGCTAAATATATAACCCCACACAACCACAAAAAAAGTTGCTTGTATCAATATCTTTTTATCTTCACAAACCAAACATCATTCACCAATAGTTTTATTATCAAGTTTACTTAGGCTTCCCACAGTAAGCACATGTCGATCGATCGATCAATCGATTGTCAATATTGTGTTGTTTCGATCGAGTGAAAGGTTTAAAAGATCAAGGTCGTCTAAACGATCTAGATCGCTTGTATATTTTTTTTCCTCAATACTTGTGTTTTGTGTTTATTGTGTTTATTGTGTTTTAAACATTAAAGTGAAAACACATTATACAAGTTAAAACACGAATTACATTAAACATTAAAGTGAAAACACGAATTACATAGTACGATTAATACAAACTACGATACGCTAATGAAAATAAACTACAAATTTCAATGAAAAGTCTGAGTTATAAACCTCCTCACTCGAAGACTCCCTAAACTCGCCATTATAATACTTTGTTTCCAGCTTCCATAATATCAAATCAGTTCTTCCTAAGATGTTATGCATCCCTGGCTTCCTGCTCTATACGAGCAGCTTCCTCTCGTAGTTCTCTTTCTTCTGTTTCTCTCCTGACTTCCTCATCCTGCTCAAGAATTCAGAGTTCATCCTCAGTGAGTCCAACGGATTGGGTTGGTGTTCCACAACTGGTGGAGTGTTAACCGGTTCATTTTTCGGTGGGAAAACCAGTAAGATATCTTCTGATGGAGTGTTAATCGGTTCATTTGGAATCAGGTTGGAGTTGGCGAATTGCTGTGAGAAGTCTTGTTCATTTGAGAATTGTTGTGAAAAGTCGTGGTGACTGAGGAATTGTTGCGAGAAGTCGCAGTGACTGGGGAATTGTTGGGAGAAGTCTTTGCAAGACATTATTGTGAATCTGTGTGTGAGGTATGTATATGAGTTGTGTGTGTGATAAACAGCTCCGGTGGAGTTGTATATATAGGCATCTTTGAATTTGAATACATACCGCTCCAATTTGAAATTAAATAATCCTGATCGTATTTGAATTCAGAATTTGAATTTGGTTATCACGCTCGAACTGTACCATTTAATTTGAAATTGAATTATTAAATTGAAAAGGGTTGGTTTTGAAAGCATAAAAAGAAATGGTTTTTTTTTGAAAAAAAAATGAAGGTCGCCTTTACTGGGGCACCTAATCGCATGTGGATCTTCGGAGAAAGAAAGCTGATGTGGCAGAAAAAATAAGAGAGATTGACCCTTTTAGTGTGTTTAGCCTTATATACCCATGTTCTATCAACACAAAAACAAACCACCATGCTAGTAATTTATAACTTGTACAGTCCTAAGATTGACTTCAACCAACAATTATAAATTGGAAATTTATAATGACATCGTTTCTAATAAAAGGCCATAAAAGTACCCATAAACCCTATTTCAATGCCTACTGAGATTAATCTTCCCAACCCCAATTGAGTATAACATTGATACTTACATATCGTAGATGGCTTTTCTAAGAAGATGTATGTGCTTTGAATAATAACATTAATAAACTAAATAATACCTGCCAATTACAAACACTTAAGATTCATAATCGTAACTGTTTAGTTTCAAAATAGAAGAAGAGAATTAAGGGTATAAGGTCAATTAATGATTAAGTATATTTTATCTTGTTTTAATTAACAATTTGGGTATATATGACGTTTATATAGCTTATGAAGGACATATATGTAATTATGATTTTGGTTTAGATATATACGTAATTGATGTTTGAGAATGATATATATGCAATTCATCTTTCCTTTGTTTATAAGTATTATTACTTAAATAATTGTTTTAAGAAAAAGTATATAAAATTTCCGGAAGATGGTTGTTGCTTTTGACTTAAGATGGAAAAATCCAAATTGTGTTATCTTTGCGTACATCTTTTTACATTTGCCATTTGGTTGGATAACTATGAGGCATTTCAATTACTTTCCCCGTACTCAATTCTTAATGCATACCCAAAGTTTTTAGTCTAGTCATATGTGATTTATTCACCAATTGACAGGTTTTAGAGTTTGGGGTTCAGTTTCGCAAAATTCATTTATGAGATATATGTTGAGATACCCAAAGTTTTTAGTCTAGTGATATGTGATTTATCCATCAATCTAGAGGTTGGAGTTCAGTTTCGCCGAAATTATTTATAAAATATATTGTGAGATAGGTGGTACATAATGTTAAAAAAACGTTATTAAAAAATATATAAATAAGAAACTTACTAATTTCAGATATCGAATGATTGATATTATCATAAATTTTACCATTTTAATGGTCCCGTCATGACATGAAGCTAGCCTTTAAAATGCATGGTGATTATTTAATCTTATTTGTGCATATGTTCTAATGCAAACCAAACTATTCTAGAGGACTCATCTTCCTTATTCCTTGTTCCATTTTTCTTTCTTTCCATCTTTAAAAAAAAATAATAATAATTCCAGCAATTGTGTAGTTACTAGTTATAATTTTTTTTTGAAAAGAATGGCATTTGTAGATTTGTTTGTTGTAGCCTTGATTCCGGTTTTGAAGACACTTCTTATCACCGCTGTTGGATTACTCCTTGCCATAGACCGCGTTAATATCTTGGGCGATTCTGCTCGTCACCATCTCAACAACGTAAGTTAAACTCGAAATTTGGTGACACTCTTACCTTAAAAAACAGTTACTAATTAAGGTATGATGTTTCTTGTCATATATAGGTTGTGTTCTATGTGTTCATTCCAGCACTTGTGGGTAGCAGCCTTGCTGATACAGTCACTGCTAGCAGTATAGTATCTCTGTGAGTCTAATTAGCTCCTCTAACACAAAAAGACTATTAATTGGACTAACGATCACCATTTATTAAAATGGAAAACATGAGATATGTTTTCATTAAATCACATGTTAGTAGTTTGTTTCACTTTGTAGTTAGATTTTAAAGTCCAATTGTGTTTTGTTTACATGGTTGGCATTTTACATCATCTCAAGTTATCTTGTGCTATCCTCAACTTTTGTTGTGAAGCAACACTTGTAATATTATATTCTTGTTTTTTGCCAAGAAAAAGAGCAAATGTGAATCTTATTAATATTTCATAATTATAATTGAGAAATCATAATTAGTTGGTCCATCCAAACATTTTAAAGTGATTGTGTGCCACTGTTAGAATACAACAATCAAGTAAACAGTTATTGAATAATCCCAAACACCCCTACTATAGTGTTTGAAAAGTGCATTCTTGAGTTTTGAAACTCTGTTATAGAGTTTTCGTAGAACAGTCTTGATTACGATTATCTGATTAAGGTTTACAAATTTGTTTTACATTATGCAACAAAACTGATGGTTTAAGTTATCAAAATTCGTTGCACATTTATAAACTACTAATTATTACAATTTCAAATAGTAGAAAACACATCTAAACATTATTCTTTACCAACAAATTTTATTATAAATTCTTATCAGATTGTTGATTGTTTGAATGTAGGTGGTTCATGCCAGTGAACATCCTTCTCACATTTATAGTCGGATCAGCACTCGGATGGGTGCTTGTTAAAATCACAAAAACTCCTGAACACATGCACGGTCTCGTAATTGGTTCATGTGCTGCCGGTACTAATATTTTCATATTATTTTCTATGAAATGGTTTACGTTTAATGTTTAGGTTAATCTATGGTTCTTGCTGTTGCAGGAAACCTTGGAAACTTGCTTTTAATCATCGTTCCTGCGGTTTGTGAAGAGAGTAACAGTCCCTTTGGAGACAAATTAACTTGCTCGACTAATGGGCAAGGTTTAGTTTCACTCTCTATGGCGGTAAACATCATAAATATATAAGGCATGTTTTAAAGTTCAAGTTTCTGCATCAAACATGATGCAAAAGTTTTTGTTTGATTTTAGATTGGTGCGGTTTATATTTGGACATATGTTTACAACATTATACGGGCATATGGTAATGTGAGTGGCAAAGACATTGCAAAGGCATCAACTATTAGCATTGATTGCACGGGTAAAACTCTGGATATGTTTTTGGAGAATTACAATGAAGCATTGATACAATCTCGTCGCTCAAGTTTTGAAGATGTTGAAGATCCCGATGATGAGTATTCCGAAGTGGAGGAGCATGACACCGGATTGGAAGATGATGAAGGGAGTAAGGTAAAAATTCTTAAAAAAATGTCAAGATTATGGTTTTACACTGTATTCTGTTCTTATGAAACAATGAATTCAAACAGGTGAATATGTTCACGAAAATCAAGCAGCATATTGATATCTTTTTTGACAAAATTAACCTCAAGATGTGGTTGACGCCTTCCACCATTGCCACGGTAATTTTTCTTTAACTATTTATGTGATTACCATGAAAACTTTTTGGCCAATTTAGCAACTGCAGCTTTGCCTCCACGTGCTAGATGTAAGAGTTGTGTTAATTATTTTATCAAATACGACTTGATTTGTTTTCACATAAAAATATTTCTCGTTAGATCGTTGGACTTCTGATAGGAGTGATTTCTCCAATTAGAAAGCTAATGATTGGTGATAATGCTCCCCTTCGTGTTATCGAAAGTTCTGCATCTCTTCTCGGGTATTTTGTCATTTAAGTGCAATTTTAACATCAAATTTTGGTTTTCGTGCTTATTTTCTTTGATTTTTGATCAAACTAACAGAGAGGCAACAGTTCCAGCCATGACATTAATTGTGGGAGCTAATCTATATAAGGGTATTTTTATGTTTTACTTGTGAATTGTGATTCTATTATTATCTATTACATAATGAACATTTTACCTAATCGCTTTTACTTTATTTAGGCTTGAAGAAATCAGGCGTAGGGTTGTGGCTCATTGTAGGCATTCTAGTTGTTCGATATGTTGCTTTGCCACTCATTGGAATATTGATTATCAAAGCGGCACAACATGTGGGATTCGTGGGTTCAGATCCTCTATACACGTTTGTTCTTCTAATCCAATACTCACTTCCACCTGCAATGGCTATTGGTATAATTACATATATTTTGCTACAATAAATACAGTTGTATTCTACAGTAAAAATAACTAATGAATTTGGTAGGTACAATAACACAACTATTTGAGGTGGGCGAAAGCGAGTGTTCTGTTATTATGCTATGGACTTACGCTGTCGCAGCGATCTCTCTCACCTTGTGGTCCACCTTTTTCATGTGGCTCGTTTCTTGATGTTAGAGTATTGGATTATCTATACAATTCGTAGATAATAAAACTTAAAACCATGGACGAGATTACAGACAAAAGATAATGCTAATGAACATACATGGTTACTATTTTTTGCTGGCAAAAGTGTGTATTGTGGAAAGTTATGATGCTCTATCACCCATCTTTATAGGGTGCGTCTTATAAAGCGATAAGTTTTATGTTTGTAAGTTTGTAACATTGGTGTACCTTCATATGATGTTGAGTTTTGTTTTAATATCAAAAGATATATTGATAAAAAAAACGATTTACTAGTTCCAGTTATAGATTACAATTACATAGTGTCCCTGACCAGAATTCTAGTATTCCAGTATGGCAGTGTCTGTAACCTGAATTCTATATGTGATCAACATGTGTTTGTGGATACTAGTCGTAAATTTATGTTAAGATCAAGATCAGTATCTTATAACAAATATATATTTCCTCCGAGATGACGTTATCAAGCCGTCTTCGCCTATACCCGACCAACGAATCGTTCGTGACACGTACTCCCTGGCGACGTGAATCTCTTATATGTATCTGAAGTTCCTTTGTGAAGCCCATATCAGAAACAGAAGAAAGAAACAAAAAAGAAAGGGAAAAGTTCAAAAATGCATAACATTGAAGCTTTGGTGTACCAAAATGCATAGCGTACTAATTTTATTATCGATATGCATAACAAAATTTCAAATTTTGTCTAAGAATACACAACATGACCGGTTCATTCAGGTCACCGTACCGATGATGTGACGTCGGCGTTCAAGTGTGTTTTTTGTTGCTGACTTGGCCGTCTGTAACATCATTTTTTCTGCCAAAAACCATTTTCTGTTACGAAAATTTTCAACTACATTGAAAACACACAAGGTTAAGTTGCATCGAGAAAAGAAAATATCCAAACAATTGAGAACACAATTTAATAATTTATGTTAAAAGAAGTGGGCTTCATACAGGATCACAAACAAGAACCCAATTTCCAAACAGCAAAAATAAAAGAATCCAGTTCTTACAAAGAAAGACCATATATATAATATATATGTCTATGAGTTGCAAAAATATTGAAGCACACCATGAATCAATTTCCAAAAGCAAAGTTGACAATTTGACATAACTCGTACTAGATTCTCCGTCTTTTTATCCTTTAGCTGTCCTAACAATATTCATGATTCTTCTCCTTTTACCTTCTTATATGAATTTGCAATTTAAATACATTTCTTTCTTTTTTTAGGGTAAGCTGTGATCAATAAGTCTAAAGACACAATTCATCTTCGACACTTATTGTTAGTTGCAAGTTCATATTCTGTTAAGAGGTAACGACGAAGGCACACTCTACTTTACCTATTCTACAATGACTACACATATTCTCTACACTTGAACTCACAACTACTTGGTTGGAGAGAGTCACGTGAATATCCCTAGGCTACTTTGCTGTTCGTAAATTAAAATGTATATATATATATTTTTTCTTTTCAAAAGGCTATACACACAAAAGTAACAAATACTGTTACATAGACAGTCCTTAGATGACCAAGATCTCCCACTCTTCCCCTCATATTTTAAATCTACAAGTTATATAAAATAGCATACAAGATGTGTAAAGGGAACTAAAAATACATAACTTAATTGGAATATACCCTGCATCACTAGAAGGAATTAATCACTTGATTTGAATTCATTTGTTTCCAACTTATTTTTATGGGAAAATTACCAAATTAGATCAGTCGCCAAAAGCACATTCCTTGAATAGATGTTTTTAAATCACTTTCCTCCGGCGGATCAGGGCAACTTAGCGACTGAGCAACCTCATATATGTGCGACACGTGTCGAATATTTTATTAATATAGTACAAAATCTAGAATCTTTTTGGAATGTATAGAGAATGTATGTGTAAGGTATGTGTAAGTGTGTAAGGTATGTGTAAGGTATTTTGCATAGGGCAACTTGTACTAACTGAGCGACATGTATTGGGCAACTTTTTTTTTTTTTTTTTTTTTTTTTTTTTTTTTTTTTTTTTGCATATTTTAAATCTTGATTAAATATTTAATAGTAGAATAGTTAACTAATAATTTTAAGCTAAGTTATAATTAAGTTTTTAAAAAAGTGATTAATGAAAATTAAACACCTCAAAATCAAACTTACTTCATCCTATATAACGAAGCAAAAATACACCCACATACACTAAACACTCTTGTATCATAAAACATTCTCGTCTTCCACCATCACCACCACCACCAAAACTCCCGCCACCAATGGACCCTCCATCACCGGATCTCACCACGGCCGGACCTTACCACAACCGAGAAGACCACCGAGACAAACGCTTGGTTTCTCAAAGCTTTGAGGTATTTTTTAGTTATTTAATATATCTATGACTATTAATCAAGCTTTGAAGGAGTTTTGTTTTGTTTTGTTTTGTTTTGTTTTGTTTTGTTTTGTTTTTTGTTTTTTTTTTTTTTTTTTCATATATTTCTACATCTTATTTGTAGATACGAGTTTTTAGAGATTTTTTGATTTATTTTATTTTTTGTGTGTCTTTTTTTGTTACAGCCGCCATTCCGTTGCAACTGCCGTCTCGCCGTGAATTTGCTGCTGGGTTGAAGAAGCTTGGAACTGTACAAGTTCAGGATCCTCCCTTTTTTGACACTGTGAAGATAACAAGTGTTGTAGCTTATGAATTGTGTTTGTTTTGATGGATTGATAAGCTTAATTGCTGTAGTTGGCGTTAGCGAATGATACATGAGTAGAATTGTTTAGTTCAATAATTGTCTGAGGCGTGCTAGTTTGTGTATGTTTAGTCCTGTTTGTTTTTATGCAACTAAAGGTATATTTCTTGGTTTTGTATGTTTACATTGTTTTATATTGCAACTAATGAGTTTGTATGCTAAGTTTTCATTTGCTTATTTGACCGTCCTTAATGTGTTTGTATAGTTAATAATGTTGTTCTGATTAATATGTTCATGATTTAACTATTCAATTTTGGTGATATATTTGTTAAAGGGATGTTTCTAGATGATATAATTGCTAAGTGTTATGATGTTTTTGCTTGTTAATGTAAAACGTATTTTTTTAAGATCATGTATTGATTGTTTTGAACGAAGTTTTGTTGTTTTGATGTTAAAGTCGCCTTAAGTTTATGAAAAGAGCCCACACCCGTTTTTCTGATCTTGGGCCTGAGCAGTTTTTTAGGACAGGTGAGGTTGGAAGAAGGAAGCGTAACTGGTTTGCTTTAAACCTGTCGAATATTGGACTGAAAAGTGGTTAGGAAAAGAATTTCAAACTCTGGTGAGCTTTTCAGTATCTGTGCAGAATATTATGGTATTACGGTTGATGGAGAAATAGTGGGAAACAACTTGAGGGTATGCAAGTCACTGATATTAGCAGTTTCTGCCATGTTAGCTGGTGAGAAGCTAAGTATGAACCCATTGCTGGACAATGAAGTCAAAGAAGCCAATGAATTGTTGGACAGAGCCGAAAAGGTACTAGTTTTTAGTTAGATTTCTTAAAACAGAAACTTAGAGACTTTGACCCCTTTACTTATATGGGTAAGTTCTGGTAGGTCAAACAGGTAAATTTAAAATTAAAAAAAAAAAAAAAAAAAAAAAAAAAAAAAAAAAAAAAAAAAAAAAAACCAATGGGTCAAATGGGTCAAAATTCAGATGTAAAACTTTAAATTATGCATGTTATGGTATAGTTTTTGTATCATATTACTCGTTTATATGATTTTGGAAAAGTCTATAAAATTGTGTTTGTTGCCAGCATGGCCTAACATGTTTTGACCTGTACCAATAGGGCCCCTTTTGATCCGTTGCCCAACCTGTAACCCCTGCCCATTCTGCTACTTCTATGGAATCTCGGTTATTCAATTTATTTACTTTGATGCAGATATTAATGACCGGATCTGCTAAAACCCATCTAGTTGATGATCAAACCACCCCGATTGAACCAGAATTCTACTTTGTATACACATTAAGCGCATACACTCTATACACAAGACTTGATGACACAGAATCAAAGCAACTTCTCTTGATAAAGAATTACGCCAACTCAAAATATTGCAACCCGAATCACCTCTTTCAGATTGGTCTTAGCGCATCAGAAGGACCAAGACCAAACACCAAACACTGAAGTAGTCACATTTTGTCTCAACACTTGCTTATCTTCACTCCTTTCTTCTTCATCTCCAGATTATCGGACGGGCGCTCTCATTCTCAGGAAACTAATCACCATCACCGGTTTTCATAAAGGCAGTGCAGATCATGATGGTGATGATGAAGATGGGGTGTATGGGATGTACAAAAAAGCAAACAGGATCATGGTAGGGTTGAAGGCAGGGGAGTACCCAATTGGGGAAGGGAAATGGCTTACCATGACAACATGGGACCGGGCAGCTTTGCCACTGAGACAGGGGCAGGTGGTGGAGGCAAAAAAATGGATGGATATGGGATTTCAACTGGCAGGCAGGGTTGCGGGCATGGATACATATAAGTCTTGTATGGTGGACTTTGTTTCCGGAGTTGAAAAGAAAGTTCAGCTCATGACCATCTCATTGTTGGAAGCTAGAGGTACTTCTTTAAGTCAAGTTTTCTAAAGATAGATCATTTTTAGTGTTATAATGGTACAACGTTTACGCTATGAAATATAAGAGATGACCATGTAACACCCCCAAAATACCGCAGCGGAAGACTGTGTCACTGGGGTGCTACTTCATAATACAAAGTACAAGTTATAGAAAACGACCTCTAAATGAGACGTTTTAAAAAGTTACCATTCAATTAACGAATTCAAAGTTACAAACATGAGATTCCAAAGTATGATATATAAATGTATACAAAATGTTTTGAATGGTAATTGATAAAAGCGTAAGTCTTCAGAATATGCAGCTTGACTCTAAGTTCCACGCACTAGCTATCGCCTTACTAACCTGAGATAAACATGCTAAAGTGTCAACACAATGGTTGGTGAGTTCATAGAGTTTGTCTAACAAATAAAGCCTATAAAAATGATCACACAGCAAAGGCATCGTGAATCCACTCAGTTGCAAGTCCCGCCATAAGAGACTTGTAACCTGTGTGTTCACAATCCACTGCTAATATATATTATGATTAAGACATATGAGTATACGATATGTGTACATGCCAATGCTCAAAGATTAAAGACTACTGGGTGCCATTTCCCAAAGTTATGAGATTACTGGGTGCCATTTCCCAAAGTATAAAAGATTACTGGGTGCAATTTCCCAAAGTATAAAAGATTACTACTAGCCACTAAATGAATAACGCAATTAAGTACAATGCATTCAAGAATAACACAAATAAGTTTATCATAATCATGTATATCTACAATCAAGTATAAATGTTTTGAGTATTTGTACAAGTAAGCAAGTAGTTAAGCATGTATCTCCCCCAAAGAGTTAAAACAAGTATGAAAAGAGTAGGGGCTATGACTCACCTTAAGTCTATGTAATGAGAAATGAAAGTGGTAGTCGAATCGCGAAAGTCTCTAAGAGCAGCCTATAATAGAACGTTGCGACTTAGGTTTGGAGTAACGTCTAAGAATACGAAGAATTGCCTATATATGTCTTGCATAATGTTCATGATGTAGTACTTAGTATATAGTGTAAGTCTTTGAATATAAATGGTTTATGAAACATGTATAGGTTGTATATCTCTTACTACCGTTCGGGCCGACATAATTCAGAAGTCATGGAGTAAACGTTCGAGGAGCCAGGACACTTTAATTCGTAAATCCACAACTCATCTCGACGGTTTACTTTATGAACTCCTCACATGAGGCTCCCTACTATTGTAGTATTTGATATATATATATATATATATATATATATATATATATATATAAGTTTTTGATTCGAAAAGTTACATGGTCTTTAGCCGTGACCTTGGTCATTGTTACCATGGTCTTGAGACTCAACCTTGGCTTTTGCCATGGTTGTGGTCTTGGCTTTAGGTCATTAGACCTCTTGGTCTCATCTAATTATAACCATTATATAATTACTTTCGTATATATAAAATAGCTGTTAAGAAAATGAAGAAAATATCTTTCATTATTAGTTTTCTGGGCTCGTGCACCTGAGTTTCTGAAGAAAACGTGATTCCGGACAACTTTCGTGCTTTAACTTTTTCATGAAACGGACCAGAAGGGCCTTTTTTGCGTGTTTTATGTTCTGTCACAGAAAGTGTTTGGCAGTTTTGCCGTAAAGTTTTGGTAATTTCAAATGGTCATAACTTTTGACTCGGGTACTCGTTTTGGGTGACTCAAATTGCTATATTTTACTTTTTATGTCATCTTTAACAGTAAGTAAGTGTCCAATATCATAATTGTACTATTTTGGTCGTGGTTCTCCAAGAAAGTTACTAGTTTACTTGTTTAAATAACATAAGTTAATATATAGTTTCCATAACTTGTTTTACTAGTTTTTATACATCATGAACATAATACAAAGACCATATATAGCATGAAAGAAACATAATAAGCATGCAAATGATAATGAGCAAGAAAGTGTAATAGGGTTTCTTACAACTTTTGGCTTTCTAAAGAAAGGAAGTCAAGTATGAAACTAGGACACTAAACCTATGCTTGCAAACCCTTCACCACAACTCTTGAAACCCTTGCTAGCCTTGATATAAACCATGTGAAAACCATTTAATCTCAGCCCCTAACACCTTGTGTAGCTCCTAATTCAACCATGGAATCACCAAACAAACTCTTGATTCATGTAGAGACTAACTATGTCTTCAACTTTGGTATGTAACTTATAACTTGGAAATCAAACGATCAAGGTTTTGTGATTTAAGTGTGGTGTTTGGAATGAAGAGAAAGGAATGGATTAAGCTTGTATTTATACTATGAAGAGGAGGTTAGGAAGGTGCCTAGGAAGGTGCCTTAAGGAGGTGCAAGACTTAGGATACTTTCCTAAACTTGGTGACCAAGTTTACACATGTTATGATCTAATGGATCAATGGTCAAGATCAAGCCACACAAGTGATGAATCCCCCCCCCCTATGGCGGTTTGAAAAAGGATAGGATGATGACTTGGTTAGTTGGTGATATTATCCTACTTATAGAGCTAGTTTTGACTCCGTAAATTGCTAACCGTAAGTTGTTAAGTCACGAAACGTAAAACCGGGTATCCTAAAAATATGAAACTTGAAAGTATGGTTAAACATGTCAATATACTCCATAATAAAATATAAAATGAGTGGTAGGTTCTATTGGGTTGCTCAAACCCTGCTAAAACTGGAAACACGGGTCTAAAACGCGTAATACGTAAAACGTACGAAAGTTGCGTAAAATTGAGAAAAGTAAAATGTAACATTTCTAATAGGATACTAATGACTTAAAATGACCTATAATGTCTAGGCTGGGCTCAGTCTAGTGTCGGTTGGTATTTAATGTCTTTAAACTTAAAACCGTAAGCCTAAAATCAAGGAATGATTTATAAAATCAATGAATGATTTTTGGTAAAAGGAGGAGGGAAAAATATGTTGACTTTTTCCAAAAATGTGAAAACTCAAATCATCTTAGAAACACGGTGCAGGTATAGGCTAAGGTTACGGCTAAGTAAAAGTGCTTAAAAACAAAAATTCCTGTTTCTCACGGCCGAGGTTTATTTGGTCATATTTTTCTTAGTCATGATTAATTCTCAAATAAATCATGAGAGTACTAAACATTTTTCTGATGCGGGGAAAATTAACGCGGTCGAGTTTTGTTGTGCGTAGGATTTTTAAATGACGTTTTAACCTAAACGTGTATTTCCTTAATAACTTTAGCGAAAATGATCTGATGAGTGTCAAACTTTTATTTTGCCATGGAAATGATTTATCATACGAGAATATGAAATAAAAATCAAATTTCGGAAAAGTAAATAGTAAAAATGAATAGTAAAAGTGAATAGTAAAAATGAATAGTGAAATTTTCGAGAATAGAAGTTAACCTGAAAATGTGAATTGTTACAGTCTCTACCCCTTAAGGAGAACTTCGTCCCGAAGTTCAGTTGATGTTAACTACTTACGGTGTGTCTAAGAGAATTCGGGATTTCAGGATCTCTAAAATAGTGGTGTTTACTCTGATTCGTCTAAGGTTGTGGTTAAGGAGTCGTATCGGATACAATTAAGCCCACTTATTTATAACTCTTTACTTACATAAAGAAGCGTCCAAATTTATATAAGTAAGGGATCATAAACTTATGGTTCGGTGATTTACAATTTCTTTATTTAAATAAAGAGGCGTCCCAATCCATTTAAATAAGGAGATTCTAAAACATCCTACTTAAGAATTTCCGACACAAAATCCGCTTTCTGAGGCAGATAGTAAGATAATCAAGTCATCAAATCCCTAAAGCTAAGCAATAATATTATTTAACTCAAATCTTGTGTCTCATCAAACAAGAACTGTCACAAGATTAAGTTAAATAATTAGTTATTACTGAGCTCCATGTTTTTAATGACTCGACTAATGTATGGGGTTCCTTATAATACTAAAGTCACATCATCTAACATCGTGGAACTAAACCAATAACTATCAAAAAGCATATGCGTATGTAGTGTGTGTAAGGCAAATAAAGAGGAGAGTCTTAACGTATATAGCAGTTATAGTCTAGGTACGAAATGCAACCTAGTTCTCTATAACCAAGGCTCTGGTACCAATCTGTAACACCCCCAAAATACCGCAGCGGAAGACTGTGTCACTGGGGTGCTACTTCATAATACAAAGTACAAGTTATAGAAAACGACCTCTAAATGAGACGTTTTAAAAAGTTACCATTCGATTAATGAATTCAAAGTTACAAACATGAGATTCCAAAGTATGATACATAAATGTATACAAAATATTTTGAATGGTAATTGATAAAAGCGTAAGTCTTCAGAATATGCAGCTTGACTCTAAGTTCCACGCACTAGCTATCGCCTTACTAACCTGAGATAAACATGCTAAAGTGTCAACACAATGGTTGGTGAGTTCATAGAGTTTGTCTAACAAATAAAGCCTATAAAAATGATCACACAGCAAAGGCATCGTGAATCCACTCAGTTGCAAGTCCCGCCATAAGAGACTTGTAACCTGTGTGTTCACAACCCACTGCTAATATATATTATGATTAAGACATATGAGTATACGATATGTGTACATGCCAATGCTCAAAGATTAAAGACTACTGGGTGCCATTTCCCAAAGTTATGAGATTACTGGGTGCCATTTCCCAAAGTTAAGAGATTACTGGGTGTCATTTCCCAAAGTATAAAAGATTACTACCCAAATATAAAAGATTACTGGGTGCCATTTCCCAAAGTATAAAAGATTATTGGGTGCCATTTCCCAAAGTATAAAATATTACTACTAGCCACTAAATGAATAACGCAATTAAGTATAATGCATTCAAGAATAACACAAATAAGTTTATCATAATCATGTATGTCTACAATCAAGTATAAATGTTTTGAGTATTTGTATAAGTAAGCAAGTAGTTAAGCATGTATCTCTCCCAAAGAGTTAAAACAAGTATGAAAAGAGTAGGGGCTATGACTCACCTTAAGTCTATGTAATAAGAAATGAAAGTGGTAGTCGAATCGCGAAAGTCTCTAAGAGCAGCCTATAATAGAACGTTGCGACTTAGGTTTGGAGTAACGTCTAAGAATATGAAGAATTGCCTATATATGTCTTGCATAATGTTCATGATGTAGTACTTAGTATATAGTGTAAGTCTTTGAATATAAATGGTTTATGAAACATGTATAGGTTGTATATCTCTTACTACCATTCGGGCCGACATAATTCAGAAGTCATGG
Source organism: Artemisia argyi (assembly GCA_030686995.1). Taxonomy (NCBI): domain Eukaryota; kingdom Viridiplantae; phylum Streptophyta; class Magnoliopsida; order Asterales; family Asteraceae; genus Artemisia; species Artemisia argyi. Next base: position 102,599,492 of record CM060704.1, on the reverse strand, counting down.
AGTAAATGTTCGAGGAGCCAAGACACTTTAATTCGTAAATCCACAACTCATCTCGACGGTTTACTTTATGAACTCCTCACATGAGGCTCCCTACTATTGTAGTATTTGATAACATATATATATATAAGTTTTTTATTCGAAAAGTTACATGGTCTTTAGCCGTGGCTTTGCCGTGACCTTGGTCATTGTTACCATGGTCTTGAGACTCAACCTTGGCTTTTGCCATGGTTGTGGTCTTGGCTTTAGGTCATTAGACCTCTTGGTCTCATCTAATTATAACCATTATATAATTACTTTCGTATATATAAAATAGCTGTTAAGAAAATGAAGAAAATATCTTTCATTATTAGTTTTCTGGGCTCGTGCACCTGAGTTTCTGAAGAAAACGTGATTCCGGACAACTTTCGTGCTTTAACTTTTTCATGAAACGGACCAGAAGGGCCTTTTTTGCGTGTTTTATGTTCTGTCACAGAAAGTGTTTGGCAGTTTTGCCGTAAAGTTTTGGTAATTTCAAATGGTCATAACTTTTGACTCGGGTACTCGTTTTGGGTGACTCAAATTGCTATATTTTACTTTTTATGTCATCTTTAACAGTAAGTAAGTGTCCAATATCATAATTGTACTATTTTGGTCGTGGTTCTCCAAGAAAGTTACTAGTTTACTTGTTTAAATAACATAAGTTAATATATAGTTTCCATAACTTGTTTTACTAGTTTTTATACATCATGAACATAATACAAAGACCATATATAGCATGAAAGAAACATAATAAGAATGAAAATGATATTGAGCAAGAAAGTGTAATAGGGTTTCTTACAACTTTTGGCTTTCTAAAGAAAGGAAGTCAAGTATGAAACTAGGACACTAAACCTATGCTTGCAAACCCTTCACCACAACTCTTGAAACCCTTGCTAGCCTTGATATAGACCTTGTGAAAACCATTTAATCTCAGCCCCTAACACCTTGTGTAGCTCCTAATTCAACCATGGAATCACCAAACAAACTCTTGATTCATGTAGAGACTAACTATGTCTTCAACTTTGGTATGTAACTTATAACTTGGAAATCAAAGGATCAAGGTTTTGTGATTTAAGTGTGGCGTTTGGAATGAAGAGAAAGGAATGGATTAAGCTTGTATTTATACTATGAAGAGGAGGTTAGGAAGGTGCCAAGGAAGGTGCCTTAAGGAGGTGCAAGACTTAGGATACTTTCCTAAACTTGGTGACCAAGTTTACACATGTTATGATCTAATGGATCAATGGTCAAGATCAAGCCACACAAGTGATGAATCCCCCCCCCCCTCTATGGCGGTTTGAAAAAGGATAGGATGATGACTTGGTTAGTTGGTGATATTATCCTACTTATGGAGCTAGTTTTGACTCCGTAAATTGCTAACCGTAAGTTGTTAAGTCACGAAACGTAAAACCGGGTATCCTAAAAATATGAAACTTGAAAGTATGGTTAAACATGTCAATATACTCCATAATAAAATATAAAATGAGTGGTAGGTTCTATTGGGTTGCTCAAACCCTGCTAAAACTGGAAACACGGGTCTAAAACGCGTAATACGTAAAACGTACGAAAGTTGCGTAAAATTGAGAAAAGTAAAATGTAACATTTCTAATAGGATACTAATGACTTAAAATGACATATAATGTCTAGGCTGGGCTCAGTCTAGTGTCGGTTGGTATTTAATGTCTTTAAACTTAAAACCGTAAGCCTAAAAATCAAGGAACGATTTATAAAATCAAGGAATGATTTTTGGTCAAAGGAGGAGGGAAAAATATGTTGACTTTTTCCAAAAATATGAAAACTCAAATCATCTTAGAAACACGGTGCATGTATAGGCTAAGGTTACGGCTAAGTAAAAATGCTTAAAAACGAAAATTCCTGTTTCTCACGGCCGAGGTTTATTTGGTCATATTTTTCTTAGTCATGATTAATTCTCAAATAAATCATGAGATTACTAAACATTTTTCTGATGCGGGGAAAATTAACACGGTCGATTTTCGTTGTGCGTAGGATTTTTAAATGACGTTTTAACCTAAACGTGTATTTCCTTAATAACTTTCGCGAAAATGATCTGATGAGTGTCAAACTTTTATTTTGTCATGGAAATGATTTATTATACGAGAATATGAAATAAAAATCAAATTTCGGAAAAGTAAATAGTAAAAATGAATAGTAAAAGTGAATAGTAAAAATGAATAGTGAAATTTTCGGGAATAGAAGTTAACCTAAAAATGTGAATTGTTACAGACCATACGGATTTGATTCATTTTGAAACAACCAGACCCACTTTAGTTTTAGTTGTGAATGTGATTTTTTTTCTTGATGTAACTCTTTATTAGTATGTTTATAATAGCATCCTAATATGCTTTTAGATGATATGAACTTATGACGGTTATCAGACTATTGAGGAATGTTGGGTTGGACTTGTATATATTCCATGAATCATAATTTTGTGATTTTCTTTTTGTTGTTGTCAACTTGTCTTTTGAAACGGTAAATTTAATTCATACCCCCATATATCAAAAGTGACCAAATTCGACAACCTAAAAGATGAAAAAATGACTTGGTACCACTGAGTCAGCTGTCTATGGGGTAAAGAAATGAGATTTTTTTGGTTCATCGTTAGGACTGGCAAGTACATCAAAGTTCTATTGTAGTTAAATAGAACCAAATAAGTAACTCCTTTACGTGCATTGGGTTGGACTTGCGTAATGTTTTGAATATGTACGGCCGAGGATCCATATATGTATCTGAGGCCAGGAATACATGTTTGTAAGGTGGAGCTAATAAGTTAAGTATAATAAGTGTTACTTATATAGTTTCACATGGCATTGTGTTCGGTTTACTTTTATGGCATTGAAGTTAGGACTTCGTTTTTCAAATTCAAAATGCTAATCAGATTGTGATGGCTCAATGTAGCAGGACGCCTTCATTTTGATTTTTTTCATCTCTTTCCTAGCGGCTTAGCCCTTGTTAAAGGCTAAAGAGCGTACTGTCAACATATTTACACTATTTTGATCGACTTGTGTGTAATCTATGTCTGACGGTTGGTTTGTTTGCATAGTTGTGTGATACTAATATCACTTTGCTGTTGAATATGTAATTTGCTTTTTGAAGTTACTAATTTTTTTCTGACTTTTGTTGCAGATTGTTTGACTTCACTTCATGGGTAAAGAAAAGATTCATATCAGTATCGTCGTCATTGGACATGCCGACTCCAGCAACTCTACCACCACTGGTCACTTGATCTACAAGCTAGGAGGTATCGACAAGCGTGTGATCTAAAGATTCTAGAAGGAAGCTGCTGAAATGAACAAACATTCATTCAAGTATGCATGGGTTCTTGACAAACTTAAGGCAGAGCGTGAACGTGGTATTACCATCGATATTGCCTTGTGGTAGTTTGAGACCACAAAGTACTACTGTACCGTCATTGATGCCCCTGGACATCGTGATTTCATCGTGAACATGATTACTGGTACTTCTCAGGCCGATTGTGTTGTCCTCATCATTGACTCCACTGGTGGTTTTGAGGCTGGTATCTCTAAGGATGGTCAGACCCGTGAGCATGTTCTTCTTGCTTTCACTCTTGGTGTGAAGCAAATGATCTGTTGTTGTAACAAGGTAAAGTCTCAGTACTTGTTAGCTTGTCTATGTGATTGAAAATCGTCCTTGATAAAGTTGTGTTGATTGTTGAATTTATGCAGATGGATGCTACCACACCCAAGTACTCCAAGAGCAGATACGAGGAAATTGTTAAGGAAGTTTCTTCCTACTTTAAGAAGGTTGGATACAACCCAGACAAAATCGTCATCGTGCCCATCTCTGGTTTTGAAGGTGACAACATAATTGAAAGATCCACCAACCTTGACTGGTACAAAAAAGATGCTCGAGTGTCACATGAGCTCTGCAATTGCAACTATTGATAACAAGCCAGTTGGTATTTTAACATAAGTCTCAGTTATGTAAGATTATACCTCAATAAGGAAATACAAACAACAGCATAATATGCTTATTCACTTACATTAGATCCAAGGATATCTTAATGAGAGTAATAGCACAGGATCTTCGTCCTGAATTGATCTTAGTGGAGAAGGTTGATTGGTCCTAAACGGTCAACTAAATTGACCAGGTGATGGTCAACCAAGTCAAACGTCAAAAACCAACTAACCAAGGAGTTTAGTGAATCCCCGGGTCATTATGTCCCGACGAGGCATGCAATTGTATTTGTGAACGTTTTAAATGATCGGGTGATTAATCAAAAGGGTTAGGAATTTGATTATGATAATTACACTAGGAGATTATGATGGAAAATAACTTAGAAACACTTTATTAACAATTACTGATTATCAGATAACCTAAAAACGTGATTAAACCTAAAAACGCGCGTTTGAGTTTAAAATAAACGCGAACGCGCAAATTAAAAAGTGAAACGGGAGTAAACAAAATCCCACGAATGTGAAAATTATATTTTTACAATCCTAATGTTATAAGAAAATTTTTAGAAAATTAAAATTATTTTTACAACTATTTAATTAATTACTAATTATTAATCACTTTTTAATTAACTAAATTATCCTAAATTACAAATAATTATGAAATTTAACTAGAAAAATGAAAATTAAATTTAGAAAAATCTAAAATATTATAAAACTAATTTTAAAACAGAAAATCTATTTTTCCTACTTTTTAATTAATTATTAATAATTAAAAACTAATTATTTAATTAATTTAAACTAAACTAAATTATAAAAAAATGCTAAAAGAGATGAGAAAAATCTGAAAAAGTTACTAAAAATCCTACGGGTAATAAGAGGCCTAGGAAAAATTTAAAAGCAGATGTTGCTTATAAATAAGCAGAAAATAAGCTAAAAGGGCTTAAATAGAAACTATCACTTTAATTATTTTTGGTTTTTTTTTTAATTTTTCTTTTACAAACCTATTAAACAACTGTAAATGAGCACTTTTTATAAAGGCACTTTGATTAGAATTGGAAAATAAGTGGTTTGAGTGCCAAAAAGCTTAACAGCTTGTGATTTGAGCTTATTAGGACTTTTAGACTTAAGGAAACTTATACAAAAAGCTACACTAGTGTTCCACAATGATAAATAAGCTCTAACAGGTGATACTAACTTGAAATAAGCAAGAAGAAAGTGGATAAGAACTGTGGATAAGTCACAAGACTCAAATAAGCACTCTCAAATTGCCACAGGCTAAACAGGTTCCAACAGGCCAAGTGCAGCCCTTGGTAGGGCCCACAGATGTGCACAAAGGTCCTAGGGGAGGGTTGATCCCATAAGCCACCCTGGGTGGCTTCTTAGAAAGCTGAGGCACAGGGCTTGAGGCTCACAGATGAGCTTGTGGAGAGCTTGTGAAATGGGGTGCTCACGCTGATGCAGGGTACAATGAGGCTCACAAAAGCTTAAACAACTGATGCACAAAATAAAAACTAATACAACAAGTTTCTAAAATCTTAAAACCAAATTGACACAAGTCACTAGAACTAATCTGAGAAACTAAGGAGCTCAAGTGAGCTTATGAGATCTTATAAGTTCCAACAGGTTCAAAGATATAAGCCAAAGTGACAGTTAAACCAATAAGCACTCTAAACCAAAACTAGACTAACCACAGTCCACCATAGTTACAAACAACTTTCTTCAATGCTTAAAACAACAAAACTTCATATCAATTCCAATGCTTAACTTACAATCAAACAATCTTAGGTGTACTGATGAATCAGCCTAAACAGGCTGGAAAGTGGTAATTAGGGAGGCAAATTTAGGCTAACTTATAAGCACTGAAGGGGAAAATAGATATGCAACCAACAAGACAAGTTGGGTGGCTATCCAAAACACCAATTATCAAGTAAAATGGTTAACTAATGAACAAGATGAGATCAATTGAAACTTGGGTGAAACTGGTGCACAGGGGAGGATTCCTTCCCTGCACCTTCAAACAGTAGGCTGCACACACCTCACACAAATTTCTAAAAATGAAATGATGACAGGATCTTGTAGATTAGGTGGTGGAGTTTAAGCACAACAAATTTCAGAGTTTGATTCATCCCACAAAATTCATGAAAAATCTCTCAAAAAGTGATTTTCTGTGCTTCAGGTATTTTTGACTTTTTCACTTTTGAGCTAGTTTGACTTTAATGAATTTTGATTAGCTCCAAATGACTGTGAATGATGTTATAAGCTATAGTTTGACTAATTTAAGCTATCTTGGCAACTAATGAGCAGATATGATGATGATTACTCTAAAAACCTACACAGTTAACTAATTGGCAAAAGATTTAAGCTAAGTTGACTTTTTAACTAAAATCCTCTTGATTTTATGCTAATGTTATCCTAATATGGCCTAAAGTGTTCTATCTAAACTAGTTTTAAAACCTGACAGTCAAAGAGACACAGGGTACAAAGTTATCCCAAACACCCCTTTATAACAATTTTTAATCTAGTTTATGAAGAAAAGCCTAATTTCACACCATGAATATGAGTTTTAACTTACACTAATATCTAATAAACATGATTACACTAGAATAAACAACAAACAATAACTAAGCAGTCTAAACTTGATCAACACAGATTATCTAAAAATTTTCAGGACAAAGAGTACAATTTCTTACTTGACCTCCATATCTATTAGCAATCTGAGATATTGACCAAGAACATGCCCTAATGCTCCCGATGGAGCTCTAAACCATACCCCATGTTCATCTTTGCCACTGCTTCTTCTTCTCTATTTTTTTTTATAATTTTTCTTGTGATTTCCTGTTTTTCTTTTCTTTTCTGATTTTTTGCTTTCTTTTGATTCACATAATTTTTGCAAGCTTAAACTAACAATCTGAGATCATTTTAGTAACAATTTAAGTCACTAATGAGAAATTTAAGATTCTATAAAACTGAAAATGGAGTACAAGGTTTTTCAATGGAAACTGAAATGATACATTAACTTTTAAAAACACAATACAATATTAAAACTAAACTAAGAAAAAATTAAGACATGCCTTCAGGCTTACAATTGACTTCCATTTATATTAAAATCTAAACTTTGGCTTCTCTTTCCACTTGTGCATGTTTTCTGAGATAGAACAGTGCAAAAGCACTCCTTGAGCTTCCTTGAGTAAATCCCAGACGTTGGATTTGGTTTTGCTTCATCTCAGCCTTTAAACTGAATTTGGCGCCAAAGTATTAGTAGTGGTTTGCTGAGTTGGAGGGGGGGAAGTAATGATTAGTGTTGGATTGACTTTGGTGAGGAGGTTGAGTAGAGTGGCTGGGTAGGAGAGGAGGGGGGAGACAAAAGTGTTGGGGGTTGTAGGTTGTGTTTGGGGCTGGGTATTGTTTGGTTATAGCGGCAAAAGAGAGGGGAAGGGGAGGTTGACCCTTTGATCTTGTTTTATTAATAATATGGGTGGGGTAGGCTTGGTTGTGTTGGTCCTGGGTGTTGTTTGGACCAGGGGTATTGGTGGGCTGGGGTGTTCATGTATTTGGACTTAGTGGATTGGTTAATTTGGTTGCAAAATAATACAAAGGGTCCGTTTGGTATAAGGACCAATTTTGTAACTAAGCTGAAATTTAAGGACCAAATCTGCCAATCTTTTAAATTATTCCAAAGGACCAATTTTTGTCACATTCCAATAATATGAGGGCCTTTGTTGTAATTTTCCATTTTAAAAACTCCTAGGGACTAATTTTCCAAATTTCCAAACTGCAGGGACCAAACATGTAATTTTCCCAAAGTTTTCACCCAAGGACTTATTTTGACAACTTTTGAATTTTAAAAACCTTGGGTTGACTTTTCTTTCATAACAAATGCTCAGGGACTAGTTTTGTCAATTTTTGAAAGTCGGGGGACTGAAACTGCCAATTGTGCAAACTTTGTTCGTTTTCATTGTTTTTACTCATTTTGCGTCTGAAACGTATAAAACACAATCCCTGGGATATTTTCTGTATTTTGATGCATATTTGAGCGTTTTTGGATGTTTTGGCAGTTTAAATACGACAAAAATGATGAGTGTTTGAGCACTCATCAATCCCCCACACTAAACTATTGCTAGTCCCTAGCAATCTTTTTGGAAAACTTGATGGATTTGAAGTCTCTTTACCAAAAGCCATCACTTCTAGAGTAGCCAAATGTTTCGGTTCAAGTAAGAACTATAGTCCACCTGATAACCATGTGATTTTGAGCAAACCACCAGCTTTTAACGGTTTTGATTTGTCTTTACCAGAAGCCGTTTGCTTCTGGACTAGCCAACTCTTGATGGGCACAGTCAACATCTTGGTGAGTTGATTACCAATTATGGTTTTTCCACTGCCTTTACCACAAGCCATAATCTTGCGGGCTAGCCAACTATTTCACTTTTTAGGATATGACGAGTTGAGATACCATACAATTTTGGGCAAATTGCAAGCCATCAACGGATTTGAATTATCTTTACCAAGAGCCGTTTGCTCCTGGATTAGCCAATCCTTTTGTCGTTTAGACACGGCGGACTGATAACCACAAAAATTTTGAAATAAAGTGAAAAAATTTTAAAATTTTAGGCCAAAAACGGGGGTTCTAGAGGATATACTGTGATAAAATTCGCTAGAATTCCCCCCCCCCCCCCCCCACACACACACTTAGAATTGAATATTGTCCTCAATATTCAAAGTCCCGGCTATTATGCCGACTCTTTGAACGTAAAAAGATAATATTATAAGCAAACTGTGGGAACATCGCTTTTCATTTTTCACTTTATTTATATGTACCTACAAACACACACATTTTTTTTTCTTTTTGAAGGATATATACATTGAAAACAGCTACAGGCGACGGCCACTACCCCACACTAGGGTGTTAGAAAGTAGAAAGAAGTCAGAGACATGGGTGAAAACCCATGTTTATGCTACTGTTTTTGTTTATCGAGTCGCTAGCTTGACTCGATCCCCGAAATCAATTGTCCTTGGGGAAAGTTTGGAGATCCGAGACAACCATGGATGGTATGTCCTCTCCAAAGTAATGTTTCAACCGATGCCCATTCACTTTGAAATTAGGACCGTCATTTTGAGATAATTCGACGGTGCCATAAGGATAAACCTTTGCGATAGTGAATGGACCGGTCCATCGGGTTTTGAGCTTTCCCGAGAAGATCTTGAGTCTAGAATTGAAAAGAAGGACTCGATCACCAACGTTGAAAACGCGGTTCTTGATTTTTGAGTCATGAATCTTCTTTGTCTTTTCTTTATAGATCAAGGAGTTCTCGTAAGCTTGGTCACGAAGTTCATTTAATTCATTCAGTTGAACTTTCCTATGATCACCTGCAGTTTTGAGGTCAAAATTTGCATTCTTGAGGGCCCAATAGGCTTTATGCTCAAGCTCGATCGGAAGATGGCACGCTTTCTCGTACACGAGCTTGTAAGGCGTACACCCGATAGGTGTTTTGTAAGCTGTACGGAAAGCCCAGAGCGCATCATCTAATTTATCCGACCACGATGCACGATTTTCACCTACAGTTCTTTCCAATATTCTCTTAATGCCTCGATTGGAAACTTCTACTTGTCCACTTGTTTGAGGATGGTACGCAGTAGAAAGACGGTGAGTTACACCATACTTTTGCATGACTTTATCAAATTTTTCATTGCAGAAATGCGTACCACGATCACTAATTATAGCACGTGGAGTTCCAAATCGAGCAAAAAGAGCTTTCAAGAATTTTACAATTACTCGGGCATCATTTGTGGGTAAAGCTTTCGCTTCAACCCATTTTGACAGATAGTCAACAGCCACGAGTATGTACTTATTTCCATGAGATGATGGAAATGGCCCCATAAAGTCTATGCCCCACACGTCAAAGATTTCACAAACTTGAATTGCATTTTGAGGCATTTCATTCTTTTGTGAAATATTCCCGTGACGTTAACAAGCGTCACAGGATTTGACTAGTTCCTGAGCATCCTTGTAAATCGTGGGCCAGTAGAAATAGGAATCAAACACCTTTTGGCGGTGTAGTTTGGATTATGGTGGCCCCCCATGGGACCAGCGTGGCAAGCCTTGAGAATTTCAGTGGCTTCTTGACCATAAACACACCGCCGAATGACTTGATCCGCACAGATTTTGAAAAGATAGGGGTCGTCCCAGAAGTAATGTTTCACATCTTTAAAGAATTTATTCTTTTGTTGGGACGACATTCCTTTCACCACAAAGTTACCCGCATGGTAGTTTGCAAAATCGGCAAACCATGGGGTAATAGAATCTCCACGAAAGGTAACTGCATTGAGTGTCTCGAGAGGGAAGGTTTCATTAATTTCTTTCCTTTCAAATACATCTTGATGGGGGTTTTCCAAATGGGAGAGATGATCAGCAGCGAGGTTCTCAGCTCCTTTTTTATCACGAATTAGGATATTAAATTCCTGTAGGAGGAGAACCCAACGGAGTAGTCTCGGCTTTGCATCTTGTTTTGCAAAGAGGTACTTTAAAGCCGAGTGATCCGTATACACTATGCTTTTGGTCAATATCAAGTATGGCCAGAATTTTTCAAAGGCATACACCACGGCTAATAATTCTTTTTCAGTGGTGGTGTAATGACTTTGAGCCTCGGTCATAGTTTTGCTCGCATAGTGTATAGGCTGAAAATGTTTTGTTTTTCATTGCCCCAAGACTGCCCCTATCGCATAATCACTCGCATCACACATGAGTTCAAAGGGCAAGTCCCAATCGGGGGCAACAAGAATCGGTGCCTCAGTTAGCTTTTTCTTTAATGTTTCAAAAGCTTCGATGCACTCGGGTGAGAAGATAAAAGGAGCATCCTTCTGGAGGAGATGGGTCATAGGCCGGGCGATTTTAGAAAAATCTTGAATGAACCTACGATAGAAACCGGCATGACCCAAAAAGCTCCTAACACCTTTGACGGTAGTGGGATGAGGTAATTTTGCAATGACATCAACTTTGGCTTTGTCAACCTCAATCCCATTCTTTGAAATTTTATGGCCGAGGACAATGCCCTCTTTGACCATAAAGTGACTCTTCTCCCAATTTAGACATAACTTTGTGTCTTCACAACGTTTGAGCATGTTGTCTAAATGGGAGAGACATGTTTGGAACGAATCCCCAATGACCGAAAAATCGTCCATAAAGACCTCCATAGTTTTCCCGATCATGTCGGAAAATATGGCCATCATACATCTTTGAAACGTGCCCGGAGCATTACATAAACCAAATGGCATACGTTTATAAGCAAATATTCCATAGGGGCACGTGAACGTGGTCTTTTCCTGATCTTGCGGATCAATGGGAATCTGAAAGTAACTCGAGAAACCATCGAGGAAGCAATAGTACTCATTCCCCGCTAATCTCTCGAGCATCTGATCCATAAAGGGCAGAGGAAAATGGTCTTTGCGGGTGCGTCATTTAACTTGTGATAGTCAATGCAGACACGCCAACCCGTAACCAATCGAGTTGGAATCAACTCGTTTTCTTCGTTAGTGACAACAGTAATGCCACCCTTTTTTGGAACGCAGTGTATTGGGCTAACCCAAGGACTGTCCGAGATAGGGTAAATCAATCCGGCATCAAGAAGTTTTAAAACTTCTTGTTGATCAACTCATGAATTTTTGGATTCTCCCTTATTTGTTGTTGGACTGCTGGTTTGAAGTCATCCTCCTTTAAAATCTTGTGGGTACAAAATTCAGGGTCAATGCCCTTGATGTCGGAGAGTCGCCAAGCAATTGCTTGTTTATGTGACTTCAGAACCTTTATTAGAGCAGCCTTTTCCTTAACACTTAAATCTTTAGCAATTATGACGGGTAATTTATCATCACCCTCCAGAAATGCATATTCAAGATGAGGCGGCAAGTCCTTAAGCTCGACCTCAGGAAAATCATCAGTTTTCTCAACATATTTGATTTCCTGATTATGAAGTTGTTGTGGTAGAACAGGAAGAGGAGAGGGATCTTCGTTTAACAATTTCTCAAGGAGAAGAATATCCCTCTCGGGGTCAATCTCTTGGTTATCGATTCCATCGGGAATTGAATCACTTTTGAGAAAGGACTCAATCTCTTCTAAGATGAAGTCACTTCCCTCAAACGGAGCGAGGGAATGAGAAGAATTGGCAATGATGGGATAAGAAGATGGAGTGAAATTTTCACTCGTAGAATCATCAATGAAACCTAAAACCTCTTGAGCGTACTCCTCAGCCGCAACATCGATGACATCTATTCGGTTTACCGATTCAGAGTCATAATTGGAGGAGTACCTCGATGTTTGATCAAGGTTGAAGGTGATTGCTTCAGTTCCAACACGCAATGTGATCTCTTGCTCAAATACATCGATGAGAGCACGCCCAGTTCTAAGGAATCCCCTTCCAAGAATGAGAGGGACCCTTGAATCGGCATCAAAGTCAACAATCACAAAATCCGCTGGAAAATGGAACTTTCCCACTTTAACGAATACGTCCTCGGCTATGCCAAGTGGACAAGAAATCGATCGATCGGCAAGCTCTAAAGTCATGCACGTGGGGGTAAGTTCGGGAAGAGATAGTTTCTTCCACACAGAATATGGCATCAGGTTAATGCTAGCACCTAGATCGGCCAAGGCGAAGCATTCAACCATACCCGGAAAAATACAAGGAATGAGAAATTTTTCGGGGTCTCCAAGCTTTTCGGGAAGCTTTTTCAAGAGAACTGCCGAGCAGTGCTCATTCAACTGAGTTCTAGCCATCTCAAAGAGTTTTTCCTTATTACTTAACAGATTCTTGACTGTTGATGCAAACTTGGGCATCAAGAGAATAGCATCCGCGAAGCTAATGTCAAAGTGCAAATCTTGAAAGATTTGGAAAAATTTATCCATTTGGTGACTAGCTTTTTCGCGGAGCTTTTGTTCATTGAGACGTGATGGGTAAGGAATAGAAGTTTTGGATTTAGGGTTGTCTACTGGAGTTTCTGGTGGTTCAAAAACAACTCCAGGCTTACATCTGGTTTCTGGAATAACCTGAGGTTGGACGTGTGCTGTACTTCGTGAGCTAGGAGTTTACACCTTGTTCATTGTCACCTCAGGTTCACGTTTCACTACCTTTGGAGGAGAGGAAGAAGAGGTAGTAGGTATCGCGTGTTCATCATAAGAAGCACCACTTCTAGTTGTGATGGCCTTAGCATCGCCCCTCGGGTTAGCGATCGTGTTGCTCGGAAGTGTTCCTGAGCCCGAGGGTCGTTCATTTAAAGACTTCTTGATTTCAGAAATCTGGCTAACCAACAACTTGTTCATCTCTTCTTGGGATTTCATGAATTGTTTTAACAACTCGTCTGATGAAGGCCCAGTTGGAACAATGGCTTGATTTTGGTTATTAAAATTTTAAGCACGATTGTTCTGATTGGGGCCTTGATTTTGAAAATTACCCTGATTAGGGTTGTTGTTTCCATGAAAATACCCGGGGTTGAAATTACCCTGACCTTGGTTTCGATGAAAGTTTCCTTGATTTTGGAAACGTTGGTTTTGATTTTGAAAACTGTGACCTTGATGGAAATTACCTTGGTTTTGAAAACCTTGGTTCATTCTATTTTGATTCTGGTTACGGTTTTGGACATTTTGGTTTTGATTAAAACCAGGAGGTCCAGGGTAATGATTAGGACGATAGTTCGGGTCCATAGGAGGGCGGTATTGATTGCCTCCTTGATTAGATGACCCGACTACAGCATGAGCTTCAAACGGAGAACCATCAGTAGCTGTGCAATTGTAGTAGGCATGCGGCCCACCACAAGTTACACAGACTTCCACTTTTTTAACCTCAGCAGGTGGAGGATGTTGTGGAAAAGAGACTTTCTTTTGCTGGGCGAGAACCAAAGCTTGAATAGCCTCAGTAAGCTTGTCAATCTTAGCATCGGTGCTAAATTGACTCATAGGAGATGAAGTGGAAGGACCCGCACTAATTTGGGAAACAACCGGCTTGCTTCGTGTAGAGCGGACCTTGGACTTGTTCTCGATGATTGCTAAGGCTTCTTTGGTGGTTCTACTCAAAAAGTTACCTCCCGCGGAGGCATTGAGAGAATCCTGATCAACTTGGCTCACACCATTGTAGAAAGTATCGAGTTGCATCAACTCAGAGAAACCATGATGTGGACACTTACGAAGTAATTCTTTGAAACGATCCCACGCTTCACCAAATGATTCATCATATTTTTGAGTGCACTTGGTGATTTCGTTTTTAAGACTCGTGGTCTTAGAAGGTGGGAAGAATTCATTCACAAACTTTTTGACCAAGTCTTCCCATGTCTCAATAGATCGAGGGGGTTGTTTCTCAAGCCAAATCAGGGCTTGACCCTCGAGGGAGAATGGGAAGAGAAGAAGCTTGATTGCTTCACACGGGACATTCTTGTACTTGATGGTTGATGTGATTTTATTGAACCATCGAATGTAAGCATGGGATCGTCCCTCTCAAAACCGTAGAATTGACTTGAGGTTACAAGATTTAGTAACCCGGTTTTGAGCTCAAAACTATCAGCCACGATGGCTGGAACAACAATAGCGTCTCCGTAACCCTCAATGGGTGCTTGGAGAAGCTCACACATGGGGCGGTCTTCCGCCATGGTGACAGCTGAAGTAGAAACAATGCGGATCTCAGATCCGACTGTTGGTGCTGAACGTCTACGAAGTCTTGTAGGGATTCTTACAAGCTCACGTAATGGGCTAGTAGACCTAGAAGAGCGAGTGTGCATGCACTAGGGATAAAAACCAATCAAAACAAAGTCGAGGCAAAACCACAGTGAACTTAAACCAATAATCACAAGTAAGTGGCTTCTTTAAGAAAGGTACACCACCTACAGGGATACAAAGGCAAGTTTTAATCTTTTGTTTGAGAACTTATTATGTTCGCACCCCCAGTTAGTAGGTGTTCTGTCTTGGTTTGCGACGGTTTATTTTTATGTAATTATTATTCACAAGAAAAGACGAATGTTTTTGGGTTTTTGTGTATGGGTGAAAAAAAGCTTTTGGACAATATTTTTGGTATCGTTTCGTTTACCAAAATCGTATCTCTTTAAGAATCACCTTAAAAGAAACGCGATATAGAAAACGTAGCGATCTGTTTTGTTTGTTTTTTTGTTTGTTTTTTTTTTTGGTGTTTTAACACTTTAGGAAAAGTGTTAATGACTTTTTTGTTTTATGATTAAGATTTACAAAAAGCGGTGGAATTTATACAATGATGTGTGAAAAATCACTAATCTCTAAAAAACGTGTGCAGATACGCAGCAGCCTCCCTGGCAGCGGCGCCAAATTTTGATTGGTCCTAAACGGTCAACTAAATTGACCAGGTGATGGTCAACCAAGTCAAACGTCAAAAACCAACTAACTAAGGAGTTTAGTGAATCCCCGGGTTGTTATGTCCCGACGAGGCGTGCAATTGTATTTGTGAACGTTTTAAATGATCGGGTGATTAATCAGAAGGGTTAGGAATTTGATTATGATAATTACACTACGAGATTATGATGGAAAATAACTTAGAAACACTTTATTAACAATTACTGATTATCAGCTAACCTAAAAACGTGATTTAACCTAAAAACGCGCGTTTGAGTTTAAAATAAACGCGAACGCGCAAATTAAAAAGTGAAACGGGAGTAAACAAAATCCTACGAATGTGAAAATTATATTTTTACAATCCTAATGTTATAAGAAAGTTTTTAGAAAATTAAAATTATTTTTACAACTATTTAATTAATTACTATTAATTAATTACTAATTATTAATCACTTTTTAATTAACTAAATTATCCTAAATTACAAATAATTATGAAATTTAACTAGAAAAATGAAAATTAAATTTAGAAAAATCTAAAATATTATAAAACTAATTTTAAAACAGAAAATCTATTTTTCCTACTTTTTAATTAATTATTAATAATTAAAAACTAATTATTTAATTAATTTAAACTAAACTAAATTATAAAAAATACTAAAAGAGATGAGAAAAATCTGAAAAAATTACTAAAAATCCTACAGGTAATAAGAAGCCTAGGAAAAATTTAAAAGTAGATGTTGCTTATAAATAAGCAGAAAATAAGCCAAAAGGGCTTAAATAGAAACTGTCACTTTAATTATTTTTGGTTTTTCTTAATTTTTCTTTTACAAACCTATTAAACAACTGTAAATGAGCACTTTTTATAAAGGCACTTTGATTGGAATTGTAAAATAAGTGGTTTGAGTGCCAAAAAGCTTAACAGCTTGTGATTTGAGCTTATTAGGACTTTTAGACTTAAGGAAACTTATACAAAAAGCTACACTAGTGTTCCACAATGATAAATAAGCTATAACAGGTGATACTAACTTGAAATAAGCAAGAAGAAAGTGGATAAGAACTGTGGATAAGTCACAAGACTCAAATAAGCACTCTCAAATTGCCACAGGCTAAACAGGTTCCAACAGGCCAAGTGCAGCCTTTGGTAGGGCCCACAGATGTGCACAAAGGTCCTAGGGGAGGGTTGATCCAATAAGCCACTCTGGGTGGCTTCTCAGAAAGCTGAGGCACAGGGCTTGAGGCTCACAGATGAGCTTGTGGAGAGCTTGTGAAATGGGGTGCTCACACTGATGCAGGGTACAATGAAGCTCACAAAAGCTTAAACAACTGATGCACAAAATAAAAACTAATACAACAAGTTTCTAAAATCTTAAAACCAAACTGACACAAGTCACTAGAACTAATATGAGAAACTAAGGAGCTCAAGTGAGCTTATGAGATCTTATAAGTTCCAACAGGTTCAAAGATATAAGCCAAAGTGACAGTTAAACCAATAAGCACTCTAAACCAAAACTAAACTAACCACAGTCCACCATAGTTACAAACAGCTTTCTTCAATGCTTAAAACAACAAAACTTCATATCAATTCCAATGCTTAGCTTACAATCAAACAATCTTAGGTGTACTGATGAATCAGCCTAAACAGGCTGGAAAGTGGTACTTATGGAGGCAAATTTAAGCTAACTTATAAGCACTGAAGGGGAAAATAGATATGCAACCAACAAGACAAGCTGGGTGGTTATCCAAAACACCAATTATCAAGTAAAATGGTTAACTAATGAACAAGATGAGATCAATTGAAACTTGGGTGAAACTGGTGCACAGGGGAGGATTCCTTCCCTGCACCTTCAAACAGTAGGCTGCACACACCTCACAAAAATTTCTGAAAATGAAATGATGACATGATCTTGTAGATTAGGTGGTGGAGTTTAAGCACAACAAATTTCAGAGTTTGACAAAATTCATGAAAAATCTCTCAAAAAGTGAGTTTTCTGTGCTTCAAGTATTTTTGACTTTTTCACTTTTGAGCTAGTTTGACTTCGATGAATTTTGATTAGCTCTAAATGACTGTGAATGATGTTATAAGCTATAGTTTGACTAATTTAAGATATCTTGGCAACTAATGAGCAGATATGATGATGATTACTCTAAAAACCTACACAGTTAACTAATTGGCAAGAGATTCAAGTTAAGTTGACTTTTTAACTAAAATCCTATTGATTTTATGTTAATGTTATCCTAATATGGCCTAAAGTGTTCTATCTAAACTAGTTTTAAAACCTGACAGTCAAAGAGACACAGGGTACTAAGTTATCCCAAACACCCCTTTATAACAATTTTTAATCTAGTTTATGAAGAAAAGCCTAATTTCACACCATGAATATGAGTTTTAGCTTACACTAATATCTAATAAACATGATTACACTAGAATAAACAACAAACAATAACTAAGCAGTCTAAACTTTATCAACACAGATTATCTAAAAAATTTCAGGACAAAGAGTACAATTTCTTACTTGACCTCCATAGCTATTAGCAATCTGAGATATTGACCAAGAACATGCCCTAATTCTCCCCATGGAGCTCTAAACCATACCCTATGTTCATCTCTGCCACTGCTTCTTCTTCTTTCTTTTTTATAATTTTTCTTGTGATTTCCCTTTTATTTCCTGTTTTTCTTTTCTTTTCTGATTTTTTGCTTTCTTTTGAGTCACATAATTTTTGCAAGCTTAAACTAACAATCTGAGATCATTTTAGTAACAATTTAAGGCAATAATGAGAAATTTAAGATTCTATAAAACTGAAAATGGAGTACAAGGTTTTTCAATGGAAACTGAAATAATACATTAACTTTTAAAAACACATTACAATATTAAAACTAAGCTAAGGAAAACTTAAGACATGCCTTCAGGCTTACAATTGACTTCCATTTATATTAAAATCTAAACTTTGGCTTCTCTTTCCACTTGTGCATGTTTACTGAGATAGAACAGTGCAAAAGCACTCCTTGAGCTTCCTTGAGTAAATCCCAGACGTTGGATTTGATTTTGCTTCATCTCAGCCTTTAAACTGAATTTGGCGCCAAAGTATTAGTAGTGGTTTGCTGAGTTGGAGGGGGGAGGGGGGGGGGGGGGAAGTAATGATTAGTGTTGGGTTGACTTTGGTGAGGAGGTGGAGTAGAGTGGCTGGGTAGGAGAGGTGGGGGGATACAAAAGTGTTGGGGGTTGCAGGTTGTGTTTGGGGGCTGGGTATTGTTTGGTTATGGCGGCAAAAGAGAGGGGAAGGGGATGTTGACCCTTTGACCCTGTTTTATTAATAATATGGGTGGGGTGGGCTTGGTTGTGTTGGGCCTGGGTGTTGTTTGGACCAGGGGTATTGGTGGGCTGGGGTGTTCATGTATTTGGACTTAGTGGATTGGTTAATTTGGTTGCAAAATAATACAAAAGGGTCTGTATGGTATAAGGACCAATTTTGTAACTAAGCTGAAATTTAAGGACCAAATCTGCCAATCTTTTAAATTATTCCAAAGGACCAATTTTTGTCACATTCCAATAATATGAGGGCCTTTGTTGTAATTTTCCATTTTAAAAACTCCTAGGGACTGATTTTGCCAATTTCCAAACTGTTGGGACCAAACATGTAATTTTCCTAAAGTTTTCACCCAAGGACTTATTTTGACAACTTTTGAATTTTAAAAACCTTGGGTTGACTTTTCTTTCATAACAAATGCTCAGAGACTAGTTTTGTTAATTTTTGAAAGTTGGGGGACTGAAACTGCCAATTGTGCAAACTTTGTTCGTTTTTCATTGTTTTTACTCATTTTGCATCTGAAACGTCTAAAACACAATCCCTGGGATATTTCCTGTAATTTGATAAATATTTGAGCGTTTTTGGATGTTTTGGCAGTTTAAATACGACAAAAATGATGAGTGTTTGAGCACTCATCAAAGGTAATTATCTTATTTCTGTTGATACAGTATATGTTTTATTGTTTGTCTTGATATATCCAAAAGTTGAATTTTGGACCATGATTCTTTTACCGTGTAGGTGATGACTCCAAATCCAGGGGCTACCCTTGATACACCTATTCTTAATGCCCTTCAGAACATGCATGATGGAAAGTATTTACATCTTCCTGTGGTTGATAATGGTAAACATAAGACCATGTTAATTCGCTCACATACTTGCTATCACTTAAGCATATGGAAGTCATCCGGACACTTCATTGTTTAACATTTTTACAAACTACCGTTGGGTTATCTAAATCATATGCATCTAAAACTAGCTCAACATTTGATGCAGAGGGAGCTGTTGTTGCCATTGTTGATGTACTCCATATAACTCACGCTGCAGTAGCCACAGTAAGTAAAATTTTAGAGCCTCAATGATAGCATTCATCAATATTTATATTCATTGTTGATAAAATTGTTTTATTCGTTTAGGTGGGTAGTACGGCGGGCATAGATAATGAAGCAACAAGTTCGATGATGCAGAAATTTTGGGATACTGCTATGGCAACAAGTCTTGTAGCAGAAGACGATGAAACAAGAAGGTTATTAGCTGTGCTGTTATTACATTACCGTGTCTCTAATTTACTATTGATTATTCTAACTGGAAATTGGTGATGATGCACTGAGAATTCCTTCAGATATATTAATGATGCAGAATCAGCAAAATCTATGCCTTATCCTTCATCAACACTACCTAATACATTCGGTTTGGGGTCGTATGCTTAGATTTATTTGTGGTATGCATTCTATTCTGTTTTGAATAACTAGCGGTGGCAAATTGGGTTGGTCGGCGGGTTGATTAATAGGTCAAAATGGCTTTATTATTTTAATACGCACAGGTCGGCTTGTATTGACCCACCCGTCAGTAAAGGGGCCAAACTTTTCACCTTTACCAATAGCATCCAGCAATCATACTGTCATAATCATGATTCAGACCATTCTGTATGTTCAAAACACTATGATTTGATCTAATTAGTCCTTGTTTTTGAAATTAGATACCCGAAGTTTGGCAGATCTAATAACTGCAATACTTCAGAGAGTAGGGGGTGAGATTGACCGCAGAAACCTACCACAAATTATGGTATTTTTGTTGACTT
The DNA here is from genome assembly GCA_030686995.1 of Artemisia argyi. Classification (NCBI taxonomy): domain Eukaryota; kingdom Viridiplantae; phylum Streptophyta; class Magnoliopsida; order Asterales; family Asteraceae; genus Artemisia; species Artemisia argyi. The sequence goes on along the minus strand of CM060704.1, from coordinate 102,579,106 downwards.
ATTTAAGGTCAAAATACCAAACATTCTTCAGGTTTATATTTTATACTTGTTGAATGAACTCTGTATTGTAGTATGAAGATGAAGATGAAGACAAGGACAAGGTGGTACTTGCAACAGATAGTGATCTTGCTGCAGCTGTCGAATACGCAAGATTCTCTAGTTGGAAGGTGGGTTTCATAAGGTCACATTAAGATAATTAGTTGATCAAGATCCTGATATTCATATATACTTTGGCTACATTTCATATATGAGAATGAGGTCTAATATGTTGTTAATGTTGGGCATATACAGGGTTTAAATTTACATCTGGATTATTCTGGTGTACCTAAACGTCGAAAAGGATCTTCTACAGAAGCAGGCAGTCTGGACTATGTTCAAAGAGATGCTTGGACCACTGAAAACAGTTCTGTTGCAGCCGGAGCCGCCTTAGTAGCCGGTTTAGGCATGTTCGCTTTCTTGAGAAGAGCTAGTAATTGATACTCGGGTCTTTTTCTCAAATTGATGAAAGGAAAAAAGAAGAATTGGTTGATACATATTATTTTGTAGAAGTGTAATAAAAGATTACACGCATATTGTATAGGTGTTTTACTGAACTAAACATAGGTTCTATATCTTTGTATGATTGTATAAACATTAAGTCCACGTTGGTACTTCGCTGTGAGAGATTATTACAACTTCTTTTTTAATATTGATTGAGATTTGAGGCTTTTCGCTTATTTTAGCATAGTAAATGAATAAAACCAAAAATATAGTTAAAAGATAAACGGGTTAAAAGGGTCGTACAGTTAAAATTCATACAAGCACAATTTATGTTTGTGTGTTTCCCTGGTCCGGTTTGTCCTTAGCATATGTATTATAGCTTAGTCTCTTTGAAAATGGCGTAACCATATTGCTCACCCTCATGACGTTTGGCGAATCTGAGCCCTCGGGTGATTAATTATTGTTCCAGATCTAATATGTAATCCTATCGATTAACAGCCGCTACCTAAAGATATCTTGCTCGTCGTTGCTGATCTTTTAGTCTTCTCTTCTATTTTCGTGTTTGTATGGTTTATATTCTTTAGGAGATAAAGTATCATGTTGATTCTACATTCATTCGATATAGTTGCTACAAATTGGGCCCAACAGATTTCAATATACCATTTGAAAACTTAGAATAAACTGAGATTAGCAACCAATAAACACCTTATTTAATACTACCTCCGTCCCATTTTAATTGTCCGCGAGCCCGAATTTGACCGTAAATATTTTTGTTTGTATTATATAACACTTGATGAAATTTATATCATTGAAAAGTTCGTTAAACGAACTTTTCAATGATATAAATTTCATCAAGTGTTATATAATGCAAACAAAAATATTTACGGTCAAATTCGGGCCCACGGACAATTAAAATGGGACGGAGGGAGTACTAGTAGTTATTTTTTAGGAAAAGAAAATTAACAGAAGAAAAACATACAACTCGAAAATGGAGCCTTCTACACATACTAGTTACAAACATGCTACAAATTAGTCCATCCCCATTGCCATATTGTAAGCAAAGCTGCTCTTCTTCATCCTTATTTTAGAATCCATCTTCTTCATCAACAATTCCGCCTCACCCTGTGATTGATCTTCACCCTACTGTTGATTGTCACCCCTGCCTGTCCATCACCTCCACCTTCTGGAATTTCTTCATCTCCACCACCTGGCGACATAGCAGCCGAAGGCAAGATGGTTGTTTCAGTCTGAGCGTTGAGAAGATCCGCCATCCTATCTTCAGGCATACCAAAGGCAGCTGTAAACTCTGGTCCTAACATAGTTTACAGAAGAGAATCTTTACCCGCTAAGAACTGTGGCCTGTTGTTGCGCGCTGATGTGGCGAACCCGAAGAACACAAAAGGACTAGTTTGTGAAGCCACTTGACAAAATGGGAAGTAACGTGGAATCCAGAAAACGTCCCCTTCATTCACTTCTGCATCCATTGCTAAAGTTCTGTTTGGATACACTATTTGAATCGTACTGGTTCCACTCAGTACAACACCGTACTCGGTTGATGTTAGATTGATATGTGGTGCCATCATCGACCCCTGTGACCAACAAGTAGATTATGAACATTTCTTATAATATTAAGTTATTTCGTTTAGAGTAAATTCCAAAATGTCTTTGTGGTTCACCATAATTTTTACTATTAATATATTATTACCGCAGTGAGATTGATGAGATACTCCAACCATAGTTGTTTCTGAAATCAGCCTAGAGGGCTTATAAGTCCAGGATAACTTTTTATGAAAACAAAGTAACTGAATCATAAGCAAACTTCTAAGAACTGGCAGAGATATATCCTCAGCATTTCTTAAGTAAACATCCATAACATCCAACTACATTTTTTTCCTTCTAAGTCTAACATAAGAAAAACCATGAAACTCGCACAAAAAGTTCAAGGGAGCAGGGCCTAAGCAACACCCCATGACAATCAAAATACAGGTTATTATTATTTTTAGAACATGGTATCGACATCAAAGTTACCCTCAATATAAAGAGACAAGAATTCGCTTGAAAAGGCGGGATAGCCTTAAAACAGTTGAACTAGGAGTGGCATCTTACCAGCATGACCCGAAACCCACACAAAAATAAACAAGTTAGGTTGGGTTAAATGAGTTCCAGGTAATGTTAGGGTTGCCCACCTAAACCTTTATAGGCAGGTCATGTTGAGGATGTGTATAGCTTAAACGGGTCAACCCATCAACAATTTCATATAAATTTTATATTTATAACGGGTGAAAAGGGTTGACCCGCCAACCCATTTAAATAAACAGGTTAAATGTTTAGTTTTTCGGTTACATGTGCGGGCTAGGATTGTCCACGTGTCACTTGATTACTTAAACAAGTTGTGTTCCGGTTTGGTTGTGCAAACCCACCAAACCCGAACTCAACCCAAAACCAACCCGCATGTGAACCTTCACCAATTGGTTACAACTAGAACAGGGGTTACAACTGATTAGCCTCTACAATTTCTCTTGCTCAGCTTTCTGCAAAAGTAAAGATGGATTTAGAGAACTAACAAGATATAATTTGAGAGCTACGGACGGTACAAACAGACATGATAAGTATCATAATCTGGTCTTATAACTGTAAAGGAAAAGATATAACTATAGTAACCGTCACTAGATTATTCAGTAGTCTGAGTTCTTATTATGTGAGATTGGACTATATTCAAAATAAAATTTTGGTTACCGGACCCGTAGATTAAGCATTGGTGTAAACACAGGTCTGTAATCTAATCAAAGAACAGAATTAGCCGCACTTAAGGAACACATTATAAGCAGAAAGGGGAGGATTTGACAGTATAGTTGCTCGTAATAATATTAATCTTTCCAAGATACAATTATGCCTTTGATTTACTTTTTACCAATGCTTTTGTATAGCATAAGCTCAAAATATATTTGCATTAGACCAGCTTGTCAAAATGTGAAATGTGGCATTACATTAGAAAAGTGTAAGAAGGGTGATCTCCACATGCTGAAAATAGAGGTATTACATACCTGAAAGGTGGGAGACTTGACTGTTTATGAATCCACCCATAGAAAGCGACCGTATGACTACTTATACATTATTACCCAACACGAAACTTCAGTTTATGAAAGATTTATAAGTGTAAAAAGTAGATGCAAATGGCCCATTACGCGTAACGAAAGTTTTTCTTCATAGATACCATAAAATGCAAACCTTACTTACAATTTTCCTATACAAATATATATTCTGCTTCGCTACTCATGGTAACATGAACTTATGTAGATATGACTCAAACTTATGTCATTAACCATATGTTCTTAATGCCTAAGTGAGAACAAATACTAAAAACAAACAACAAATTCGTATCAAGGCGAAAAAACAGTCAACAAGTGCCCATACAAATGTCACCTTCACCGTGACAGAACTCAACGGATATCCATCTCTAGTAACATCCTTACTCCAAATGAGCAGTGCCCATGTGTGGACCACGAGGCAGCAATATGAAACCTGATGAGCCCTTTTACATCAATAAATAAATCATGTCGTGTATTCTACGTGGTTATATACAACTCGCTAATACATTTCCCTACCTCCATACTTAAAAACAAAATCACCAGCTCAAAGTAATTCGAGCAAAATGAATCACGAAACGAGCTACAGATAAACAGCTTAACTATCATCTTCCTAATCACAATGTGTCTAATTTTAATAGTATCATTATGTGATATCATTTAGTCTATATTCTTTCATATTATTACTTGAAAATAAGAACATTCCAGTGGTGGATATATGAAGGAGCAGGAGTGGTAGTTGATGGGGTCATTTTTCCTTTTCGTGGTAGGATGTTGATGTCAAAAGCAAGTGAAGATGACTGGTTAAAGTGTTTCATGACTTTTATGTCAAACTCCTAAAGCTTTTTATCTCTTAATTCATGTGGATGGAATCTATCATAATTTGTAATAAACATAAACAAGATAATTGACTATCAGAATCACTAGTTACCTCAAAAGATAGTGATTCTTAAGAAGAGCACAACGATTGTGATTACCGACAAACCAAGGCTCTCACAAAACTCATCGCAACATGATTGTGATTACTGACAATTCCATCGAAACAGTGGTCTCGGTGGTCTTCTCGGGTGGGGTACGGTCCGGTCGTGGTGAGATCCAGTGATGGAGGGTCCCTTGGTGGCGGGAGTTTTGGTGGTGGTGGTGGTGGTGATGATGGAAGATGAGAATGTTTTGTGATATGAGGATGTTTAGTGTGTGTGTGTGTGTGTTTTGTTAGATATAGGATACACTGAGGTTGATTTGGTGTTTAGGTTGATTTGGTGTTTAATTTTTATTAATCACTTGTTTAAAAAGTTAATTATAACTTAGCTTAAAATTATTAGTTAATTATTTTACTAATAAATATTTAATCAATGAAAAATACTAGATCCACTCAATCTTTACAAAATTTCTCCCACACGCTGATGTGGCAGAGAGATGATTGGTTGGTTTTCTGTGGGCCAGAGAAAATCAACCAATCATCTCTCTGCCACATCAGCGTGTGGGAGAAATTTTGTAAAGATTGAGTGGGTGTAGCACACCTCATTAATCAATATTTAAAATATGCTAAAAGACAAAAAATGTAAAGTTGCCCAAATACGGTTGCCCGATAAGTACAAGTTGCCCTATACGAAATACCTTATACATACCCTACACACACTTACACTTGTTGTACTTGACTCAAAAATTTTAAGGACACGTGTCGCGTTTATATTGAGTTGCTCATTCTTGAAGTTGCCCTGATCTAATTTTGGAAAGTGAAATTTGAAAGTCTACAAAGTGACTAGTCAAAAAATCAACGATCTAATTATCCCTATTTTTATTTATTATTTTTTGAACAGTTGGGTTATATTAAAACTAGCTAGTAAAAGCAATTATAAAATAGAGTTTAGTAGAGGGTTTTGGATTCAATTAGACCGAGAAACCTTACAATTTCTATTTCTAAAAGAATACCACAAAAACGAAACATCAACAATTTGATCTAATAAATTCTTTTGAAGCATCTTCTTCTCCCCGAAAATTTGTTGTTACAAAACTGCAATAACGTCCAAACCACTACACCCATAATAGAATGTATAAAAGCAAATTAATACTCTTTCCGTCCCAAACTAATAGGCTCTCTTTCCATTTTGAGTTGTCCCAAAATTGTTGCCCCATTTCAAATATAGTTATAAATAATATAGCGAGTTTACTATATTGCATCTAACATATTGCATCTAACGCTATTAAAAGTTTCCGGCTTAATTAGTTGAGGTGGTAAACTAAATGTGTAAGACGGGTTAGGTAATGGATCAAAAGGGTACTAGGGTGTAACACCCCCAATTCATGGACGCAGCGGAATTCGAACTGGGTGTTACTGGACGGCACAATAGTCACAATAATAGAAAACGAACTCCAATTGAGTCGTTTTAAAATATTTATCATTCAAATTATGTAGATATCAGAGATTACGAAATGAGGTCCCAGATGGTTCCATGTTTACAAATTAAATAAGTTTTGAATGATAATAAAATTTATAGCCCTCTTGAGTATCCGTGTCCTTCCGTGCCATCCTTGATCGTCATGAACCTGAAATACATGCTTGAGAGGTCAACACAAAGGTTGAGTGGAATTCGTAGAGTTTAGTTAAATCGTTTGAACACAATAATCGTAGTGTGAGCTATAGACTCACACTCATAGTTAGAAAACAAAATCGTTATTTATTTCACTAAGCTCATGCAACCAAAACATTAACATCGAACCAACAAAATTGGCATTATAGAAGCCCTATCGAGGTACTTTTGCCATTATACCGCTAAATCTCAAATATAGTGCATTTGTGTGAACTCATCGTTGTTCAACACAAATGGGATCCGTCAATCCCAATAGATCTATTTACAATATTCGCGCTCACTAAAGGTAGTGACTAATGGTTCATAATATAGGGACTTCGAACATGGCAATCGTTACTTAGTGACAATAAAACATAGTCGGGAAGCATACATTAGAAAGCATCATGTTCGAGTAGAAAATAATAGCATGTATTCCCCCCATGGGTTTGTAAAATAGTTAAACAATAGAAAGTAGGGCTACGAACTCACCTTAAGTTATGTAGTGAGTATTGAATGTGATGGTCGAATCGCGAAGGTTTCTACGAGCAACCTATAATCGAATGTTGCGACTTAGGATCGGAGTAAAGAATATGAAGTAGTGCCTATATATATATATCTTGCATTTAGTCCATGATGTGGTATGATGTATAGTATAAGTCTTTGAAAGAAAGATTCATGAAACATGTATGTTTTGGTATATCGTTCACTACCGTTCGGGCCGACATAATTCAGAAGTCATGTTAGTAAGCGTTCGAGGAGCCAGGACACTTTAACTCGTAAATCCACAACTCAACTCGACGGCTTACATAATGAACTCCTCACATGAGGCTCCCTACTATTGTAGTAGTTGATGAAATATATAGATATAAGTTTTGATTCGAAAAGTTACATGTCCGATATTTGAATAAACTTAGGAAAGTTTATTAGTACATGAAGATTGTTATTAGGGGTAGTTTCATAAGTCTTGTATGACCATTTTTCCTTGTAATATCTCATGGTTCCTTTTTAAGTGAAGTAGATCCAAATTGCTTGTTCATGTTATCGCCTAATTCATTGTTTCATGTTTACGCCTATGTAAGTTGGTATGGTCATTTCGTCATGGCCTAGCCATGACCTTTGGTCCTTGTTCCAAGGTCATGAGACACAACCTTGGCTCTAGCCATGGTTGTGGTCTTGATTATAGGTCATAAGACCTCTTGTTCCTTTCAAAGTATAACCATAATCTAGTGACTTTCGCCTAAAAATGGGCTGTTTAGAATTTGAAGAATTTTATCACTCGGGAACCATTTTTAGGTCTCGAGCTTCTTTGAACCTGAACGAAAACGTCGTTCCGGACAAATTTCGTGTTTTAACTTTTTGATGAATCGGACCAGAAGTGGGACTTTCAAAACCCAAATTTGATCAGAATGGTATTTGGCAGTTTTGCCGGAAATCTTTGGTAATTTCAAATCGCCATAACTTTTGACTCGTATACTCGTTTTGGGTGGTTCAAATTGCTATGGTTTCCTTTTTAGGTCCTCTACCACAATATGTAATAATCAAATATCATATTTTTACCATTTTGATCAGGTCTTACCAAGAAATTCATTAGTTTGCTCGTTTTAGTAACTTGTTTCAACAATCCATTATAACAACATCTTTTACTCATTTTTATACATCATGGACATCCATACAAGACATAATATAGCAAGAATAACATGTAAATGATATGAACATGATAAATTAACAAGAAGCATGTTAGGGTTTGGCTTACAACTTTTGGCTTTCAAAGATGAAAGGAAAGTAACAAGTAAGGAAATGGACTTTGATAGACTTGCTTCAACCCTTTTTCACTTCATGCAACCTTTCTACCCTTGGTATTCTTGAAAGATGGATGATAAAGATTGAGGTGAAATGAGTGGATTTAAACTCAAGAGAAATCACCAAGTATACTAGGGTTATGGAAGTGTTTTGGTAACTTAAGATCACACTAGGGTTTCTATACTTGAACTTCACTTGAACCTTGCTAGAATTTAGAAGGAAATAAACTAAGTGTGGAGTGGTTTTGGTGTTGGTGATGGACGGCAAACAAAGGGGGGAGGGGGTATTTATAGTGTCTTGAGGAGGTTACATGCATGGACTAGTCAAAGGCTTGTTTAGGAAGCTTGTATACATGTCATTCATCCAAGATCACTTAGCACAAGATCATGCCACACCAAGGGATGACTCCCCCCCTAATGGCGGTTCACAAGGGATAAGGGGGGGAGGTGGCTTGGCTTGGATGATAATATCTAGATATTTGTTAGTTTTGACTCCGGGAAATGCCAACCGTGAATGATTAGGCCTCAAAACGTAAAACCGGGTGTCGTAAAATTATGAAACTTTAAAGTATTGTTAGACATGTCCATATGTCCCATAATAAAATATAAAATGAGTGGTAGGTTCCATTTGGGTGGTAAACCCTGCTAAAAACTGGAAACACGGGTCTAAAACGCGTAATACGTAAAATGTACGAATTTTGCGTAAAACTGAGAAAAGTAAAATGTTACTTTTCTAATATGATATAAATGATTTAAAATGACTTATAATGTTTAGACTGGGCTCAGTCTAGTGTCGGTTGGTGTTAAATGTCTTTTAGACATCAAACCGTAAGCCTAAAAATCAAGGAATGACTTATAAAATCAAGGAATGATTTTTGATCAAAGGAGGAGGGAAAAATTATGTTGACTTTTTCTAATAAGTTTGAAAACTCAAAACGTCTTAGAAACTCGTTTTGTGGTCTAACGGTTAATCGCCCATTCGGTTAAGCGTGCTCATGTGAGAGTAGTACCGACTTGGGTGACCTGCTGGGAAGTCTTTGGTCATGTTTTTCTCAGTCACCATTAATTCTCAAATAAATCATGAGTGTGTCAAACATTTTTCTGATGCGGGGTCACTTAACGCGGTCGAGTTTCGTTGTACGTAGAATTTCTGAATGACGTTTTACCCTAAAACGTGTAATTCCTTAATAACTTTCACGAAAATGATCTGACGAATGTCAAACATTTAATTTGCCATGGAAATGATTTATCACTCAAGAATATCAGATAAAAATCAACTTTCGGGAAAGTTTCGGGAAAAATGAATAGTGAAAGTGAATAGTGAAATTTTCCGGGAATGGTAATTAACCTGAAATTGCGAATTGTTACAGTCTCTACCCCGTACGGGGAACTTCGTCCCGAAGTTCTATGTGTGTCATATGTTGGAGTGGTGTTGATAAAGATGTGTGGTTACTTATGAGGATTAGAGTGATGTAGTTTGATTTGTTGTTTCAGTGTATGGCGTAGGATGAGTTTACTTATGAGAAGTTTGTTTCTAAGAAAACATACAGGTGACTGCTCCCAGCATAACATGATCCCTCCTAAATTAGACATAGGTGATCAGGCTATGTATAATTTAGGACCGATAATGTGATGTTCGGTTTAGTCACGTATGGTATTCAATCTTGTAAGGCTGATGAGTTTGCTTGTGGTGTAACTAAGGATGATTTGAGCTTTAAAAGTGCATCAATATCAGAAAGTGAGCTTGTGGGATTAAGGGTTGTGAAGATGATGATGGTGAGAAGGTTTAAGAAGGTTTGTGTTCTTCATTTTGGTATGTTGAGATTTAGTGGTTTGTGATGAAAGTTGGAAATGAAGGCATGATATTGATTTATAGGGTGGTATCAACGAAATGATTTCTAGGATAATGGTAGAATATCTTGGAGTAAAATGATGTGAAACAATAAAGTGATAACACATTAGCTTGAAGTAAAATTTGTTGAATGGTTTATAAGATAACTGAGTAAGTCTCATAGAATGGTAATAGTCTGCTAAACAATCAAATTGGTTTGGAGATAGAAAGTACAATAGATGAGAATTATCACAAAGAGTCGTTTATTGAACAATAAATATTCTTAAGTCATAAAACTCCCATTACTAGGGATGACATACACATAGTACAACAAAGTGCATAGATAAATATGACTGCTAAGTTCTAAACTTCATTGTTCTGCAGTGTTGTTGAGATTCTGATAAGCTCCTTCTCTTCTTATCATATCTGCTCACCCTTGGTTGTCTTCAACTTGTTGACCTTGGTTTTGGGGACATTGGTTCTTGTAATGTCCACTTTCTCCACACCCGAAGCATATAACTATCGGTTGTGTGTTGCTACCGGTAGCTACATCCTTGACTCTACAATCTCTGGCAAGGTGTCCAGTGTTCTGACAGTTGCGACACATAGCCGGGCAAGGACCTGAGTGATGGAAGTTACACTTATTGCATAGTGGAGCATTCCCGGTATATCCTGCGCCTCTAGTTGGTGCAGCCACATAAGCCCTTGTGGTCTCTTGTCTTTTGTTTTGCTGGTTGTTGTTTTGAGTTTGGTTGTTGTTGTTATTGTTGTTACTTCCATGGTTACCATCCCATGGTCGCTTGTTGTTGTTCCTATTGTTATTGTTGTTACTGTAGTTGGAGTTGTTGGGTTTATTGGTATTGCTGGCATTGTTGGTGTTGTTGTTGGTGTTGAGGTTGGTTTGCTTTCGGGTTTCTGTCATTTGCATCACTTGGTCCATGAGGCTGCGGGACATCCGCATAGCTTCATCAAGTTCCTTTGGATTTGCCGAAGTTACATGCCCTTGTATGCTGGATGGAAGTCCCCAGATATATCTTTCCAACAATTTTTCCTTTGGAGAAACCATTGTTGGACAAAGTATCCTTAATTCTTGAAATCGACGATTGTAGGTTATGATATCATTTCCCCTAACCGTATGATCCCAGAATTCAACCTCCAACTTCTGTATTTCACTGCGAGGACAGTATTCCTTGATCATCATTTGTTTCAACTTAGCCCAAGTAATTTTGTAGGCATTCTCAATGCCCATGGGTTGAGCAATTGAGTTCCACCAGGACAACGCCTTATTCAACAGAGTACTCGTGGCATACTGAACTTTATCCTCCTCGGTACATTTACTAACCAAGAACACCGACTCCGCCTTTTCGAACCAACGGGTCAAACCTACAGCCCCTTCAGTACCCTTGAATTTGATGGGTTCACATTTCAGGTAGGAAATGAATGAGCAACCCTTTGGTACTGTAGTAACATTAGTCACCGGAGGGGTAGGTCCTCCAAGGTTAAGACTGGCAATTCTGGCAGCCTCTGCAGCTATCGCAGCTTCCGCAGCAGTGGCGGCTTCTGCGGCTGCTGCAGCATCAGCAGCTGCTGCAGCATCAGCAGCACCAGCAGCTGTGGTGGCTTCGGCAGCTGCTGCAGCTACGGCTGCTCGTTTCGTGATAAGTGCTGCATTGATACTGTCCTTTACCAGTTTGCGGATGGCGGCTTGCGTCATTGTTGGTGGTGTTTGTTTCTTTGGCGCCATGATTCTATTGTTCAAAAGATACATTGTAATTAGAGAGTTGTGAGATGAGCACAATTTTTGATAAGAATGATAGGATAATAATGTTTGAAACTTAAAAGCATAACACATGATAGTATATAAAACAAGAGTTTTATTCGTACAACGTTGGTTGATTTACAAAATCGAAACCTTTTACAAGATTCTTCAAAATTTACTAACTGATACTTTCAGTTTAGTAATTACAACGTTTTTACTATCGCTAGTTATTTCATAGATTTCGTAACATTTACTAACTGAGTCTAATCAGTTTAGTAGTACAAAAGTTAACTAGTATCATCACACTAGTCTATTGTGGATTAGAAGGTCCGAGCAGCTCTGATTGATCGGCAACTTCTTGGTTTAGTGTGTCATAGAGGTACGAGTCGATGAAATTTGAGAAGCTGTAGTTTTCATGTTGACTTTCTTGTTCGATCAATGGTGGTCGAGGTACAATCCATAGTGAGTGATCCAATTCATCACATGTAGGGATATCAAAGGGAAGTGATAGTGGTGGTGGTAATGGTTCTAGTACATATTCGTATTCATTATCCTCTTCTTCGTCGGTTGAATCTTCGAAAGGTTCTTCTTCGTCATCAGAAGAGAAGGCATTTACGAAGTCGAATCCGAACTCGGGTGAGGGTGGTAAGACTTGGAAGTTATTAGGTAGAGTGGGCACATAATCGGGAGAAGTGGGTACGCACATGATTTCTATAAGAAGAATTACAATGTTAATATAATTCTATCGTTTATGGGGAGTGCTCAAAATATGGCAAGCATATATATAGCAATATGCTAATATGTTTATGTAGCCTAACTTGTATAATAAGTCCATAATCGTCTGGAGGATGGAAGGCACGAAGAGCGGAAGGCTATAAAATGTTTTTGCTTGTAATTGTAGTTATAGTTTAGGTCTCAATTAGACCCGTTTCTCTATAACCATGGCTATGGTACCAATCTATAACACCCCCAATTCATGGATGCAGCGGAATTCGAACTGGGTGTTACTGGACGGCACAATAGTCACAATAATAGAAAACGAACTCCAATTGAGTCGTTTTCAAAGATTTATCATTCAAATTATGTAGATATCAGAGATTACGAAATGAGGTCCCAGATGGTTCCATGTTTACAAATTAAATAAGTTTTGAATGATAATAAAATTTATAGCCCTCTTGAGTATCCGTGTCCTTCCGTGCCATCCTTGATCGTCATGAACCTGAAATACATGCTTGAGAGGTCAACACAAAGGTTGAGTGGAATTCGTAGAGTTTAGTTAAATCGTTTGAACACAATAATCGTAGTGTGAGCTATAGACTCACACTCATAGTTAGAAAACAAAATCGTTATTTATTTCACTAAGCTCATGCAACCAAAACATTAACATCGAACCAACAAAATTGGCATTATAGAAGCCCTATCGAGGTACTTTTGCCATTATACCGCTAAATCTCAAATATAGTGCATTTGTGTGAACTCATCGTTGTTCAACACAAATGGGATCCGTCAATCCCAATAGATCTATTCACAATATTCGCGCTCACTAAAGGTAGTGACTAATGGTTCATGATATAGGGACTTCGAACATGGCAATCGTTACTTAGTGACAATAAAACATAGTCGGGAAGCATACATTAGAAAGCATCGTGTTCGAGTAGAAAATAATAGCATGTATTCCCCCCATGGGTTTGTAAAATAGTTAAACAATAGAAAGTGGGGCTACGAACTCACCTTAAGTTATGTAGTGAGTATTGAATGTGATGGTCGAATCGCGAAGGTTTCTACGAGCAACCTATAATCGAATGTTGCGACTTAGGATCGGAGTAAAGAATATGAAGTAGTGCCTATATATATATCTTGCATTTAGTCCATGATGTGGTATGATGTATAGTATAAGTCTTTGAAAGAAAGATTCATGAAACATGTATGTTTTGGTATATCGTTCACTACCGTTCGGGCCGACATAATTCAGAAGTCATGTTAGTAAGCGTTCGAGGAGCCAGGACACTTTAACTCGTAAATCCACAACTCAACTCGACGGCTTACATAATGAACTCCTCACATGAGGCTCCCTACTATTGTAGTAGTTGATGAAATATATAGATATAAGTTTTGATTCGAAAAGTTACATGTCCGATATTTGAATAAACTTAGGAAAGTTTATTAGTACATGAAGATTGTTATTAGGGGTAGTTTCATAAGTCTTGTATGACCATTTTTCCTTGTAATATCTCATGGTTCCTTTTTAAGTGAAGTAGATCCAAATTGCTTGTTCATGTTATCGCCTAATTCATTGTTTCATGTTTACGCCTATGTAAGTTGGTATGGTCATTTCGTCATGGCCTAGCCATGACCTTTGGTCCTTGTTCCAAGGTCATGAGACACAACCTTGGCTCTAGCCATGGTTGTGGTCTTGATTATAGGTCATAAGACCTCTTGTTCCTTTCAAAGTATAACCATAATCTAGTGACTTTCGCCTAAAAATGGGCTGTTTAGAATTTGAAGAATTTTATCACTCGGGAAGCATTTTTAGGTCTCGAGCTTCTTTGAACCTGAACGAAAACGTCGTTCCGGACAAATTTCGTGTTTTAACTTTTTGATGAATCGGACCAGAAGTGGGACTTTCAAAACCCAAATTTGATCAGAATGGTATTTGGCAGTTTTGCCGGAAATCTTTGGTAATTTCAAATCGCCATAACTTTTGACTCGTATACTCGTTTTGGGTGGTTCAAATTGCTATGGTTTCCTTTTTAGGTCCTCTACCACAATATGTAATAATCAAATATCATATTTTTACCATTTTGATCAGGTCTTACCAAGAAATTCATTAGTTTGCTCGTTTTAGTAACTTGTTTCAACAATCCATTATAACAACATCTTTTACTCATTTTTATACATCATGGACATCCATACAAGACATAATATAGCAAGAATAACATGTAAATGATATGAACATGATAAATTAACAAGAAGCATGTTAGGGTTTGGCTTACAACTTTTGGCTTTCAAAAATGAAAGGAAAGTAACAAGTAAGGAAATGGACTTTGATAGACTTGCTTCAACCCTTTTTCACTTCATGCAACCTTTCTACCCTTGGTATTCTTGAAAGATGGATGATAAAGATTGAGGTGAAATGAGTGGATTTAAACTCAAGAGAAATCACCAAGTATACTAGGGTTATGGAAGTGTTTTGGTAACTTAAGATCACACTAGGGTTTCTATACTTGAACTTCACTTGAATCTTGCTAGAATTTAGAAGGAAATAAACTAAGTGTGGAGTGGTTTTGGTGTTGGTGATGGACGGCAAACAAAGGGGGGAGGGGGTATTTATAGTGTCTTGAGGAGGTTACATGCATGGACTAGTCAAAGGCTTGTTTAGGAAGCTTGTATACATGTCATTCATCCAAGATCACTTAGCACAAGATCATGCCACACCAAGGGATGACTCCCCCCCCTAATGGCGGTTCACAAGGGATAAGGGGGGGAGGTGGCTTGGCTTGGATGATAATATCTAGATATTTGTTAGTTTTGACTCCGGGAAATGCCAACCGTGAATGATTAGGCCTCAAAACGTAAAACCGGGTGTCGTAAAATTATGAAACTTTAAAGTATTGTTAGACATGTCCATATGTCCCATAATAAAATATAAAATGAGTGGTAGGTTCCATTTGGGTGGTAAACCCTGCTAAAAACTGGAAACACGGGTCTAAAACGCGTAATACGTAAAATGTACGAATTTTGCGTAAAACTGAGAAAAGTAAAATGTTACTTTTCTAATATGATATAAATGATTTAAAATGACTTATAATGTTTAGACTGGGCTCAGTCTAGTGTCGGTTGGTGTTAAATGTCTTTTAGACATCAAACCGTAAGCCTAAAAATCAAGGAATGACTTATAAAATCAAGGAATGATTTTTGGTCAAAGGAGGAGGGAAAAATTATGTTGACTTTTTCTAATAAGTTTGAAAACTCAAAACGTCTTAGAAACTCGTTTTGTGGTCTAACGGTTAATCGCCCATTCG
Source organism: Artemisia argyi (assembly GCA_030686995.1). Classification (NCBI taxonomy): domain Eukaryota; kingdom Viridiplantae; phylum Streptophyta; class Magnoliopsida; order Asterales; family Asteraceae; genus Artemisia; species Artemisia argyi. The sequence continues at coordinate 102,563,559 of CM060704.1, read as the reverse complement.
GTTAAGCGTGCTCATGTGAGAGTAGTACCGACTTGGGTGACCTGCTGGGAAGTCTTTGGTCATGTTTTTCTCAGTCACGATTAATTCTCAAATAAATCATGAGTGTGTCAAACATTTTTCTGATGCGGGGTCACTTAACGCGGTCGAGTTTCGTTGTACGTAGAATTTCTGAATGACGTTTTACCCTAAAACGTGTAATTCGTTAATAACTTTCACGAAAATGATCTGACGAATGTCAAACATTTAATTTGCCATGGAAATGATTTATCACTCAAGAATATCAGATAAAAATCAACTTTCGGGAAAGTTTTGGGAAAAATGAATAGTAAAAGTGAATAGTGAAATTTTCCGGGAATGGTAATTAACCTGAAATTGCGAATTGTTACATAGGGGCCGTGTCTTTCTAAATGCCACATGACAAATGCAAGTATATATTTGGTCGATATACCTAGATATTTAATATTTTGTTGCTGGCATTAAACCAAAAAAAATCAACAGAAAATTCTTAAATGAAGAAAAAAAGTTTAGGCTTTTACAAAATGAAGCAAAAAATAAGTGGTTTTCCCAAAAGAGCCATGTGCGAATCTGCGATTCCAGTAGAATTGTGACACGTATCCATACCTAAGGTACAAAACCAATCATTTTCAGGCTCACATGATTTTAAATTTACCCCACGTGGTGTTTGATTTTTAATTACAAATGTGCGATTTTCTAATGTGCGATTTCCGGCTAATGTGCGAATGTGCCAGAAATAACAATTATTCACACTTAAATATAAATAAATAATAATTATTCCCACTTTATCATCTCTTTCATCTTCTCCTTCTCCCTCATTCACCACCCATCACCACCGCCTCCAAACCTGTCATCATCACCACCACCTGAGTCTTCCAACACAACCACCCGATCCGTTAGTTGCTCGACCCACCACCACCACCACCGCCTCCATATCCATCATCATTACCACCACCTGATGCTTCCAACACCACCACAAAGTTCGTCATCATCCACAGCAACCATATTGCTGTAACATACCACCAGATGCCATCAGAGTCATCCCCAGATCTGCAATGTTGTTGGACAACCGCCTCCAGATCTGTAATGTTGTTGTGTTTTTTTGGTTTTGTTTTGTTTTTTCGAATGATACCAGATCTGTAATAATTAGATATGTTTGTTATGTTTTTTTGAATGATTGAAAGTGTGGTTCATTTGGTCGGATTTTGGTTCTTTTTCAATGGTACTTTTTTTTAACTTTCGCACATTAGCCGGAAATCGCACATTAGAAAATCGCACATTTGTGATTAAGAGTCAAACACCACGTGGGGTAAATTTGAAATCATATGGGCCTGCAAATGATTGATTTATACCTTAGGTATGGACACATGTCACAATTCTACTGGAATCGCACATTCGCACATGGCTCTTTTGGGAAAACCACTTATTTTTGGCTTCATTTTGTAAAAGCCTCAACTTTTTGTCTTCATTTGAGAATTTTCTCAAAAATCAATTTATTAGGTGGTTGTGTATACCTGTTGTGATTGAATGCCTTTGGTCATGCATGTGTTTATATGTTACCACTACATTGATTTCACAATCTTTGCTAGATTTTTGTTTGCTTTTTCTTTTTGAGATTTTTTGAAAACTGTTTTACAAATGGGATTTGTAGTTCAGTTTTCTGTTGCTTTCTATGCCCATTATCAAAGTACACATAATTAATGCACTTGGTTCATTTCTTGCTTTGGATTCAATAGATATATGGGTTAAAGTACAAGGAAGCAAATTAAAAGTAAGAGCACAAGGTGTGGATCTAGCCATCCTTCGCCAGTACACCGTGGCCTCCTTGCCACCCCTAGCCACGACACCGAGGTCCTTCGTTTTTGTCGCCACTCAACACCTCATCGTCTGCACGGCGAGGTTGGATGTGTCCTTTTATCAGTATTTTTTCCCCTTCTTTACTAATGTTTTGTAACGTTTGTGTATATGTAAATATTGAGTAACTTTAATTGCAAACTTGTAGCGTTCATAAAACTTGTAATGTTTTTTTTTTTTTTTTTTTTTTTTTTTTTTTTTTTTTTAATTGTAATGATTTATAAAACTTGTAATGTTTTTTAAACTAGGAATTGAAAATACATTACACATCGAATTGAAAATACATTTAACATCGAAATGAAAATACAAAGTACGATTAATACAAAATACAATATGCTAATAAAAATGAAACTACAAATTACAATGAAAAGTCTGAGTTTTCACCCTCGTCCCAATATTCTTCAAAAGCCTCAGCAATCCTGCTCTCTTCATACTCTCTTTCCAATATGTCAAACAAGTTTTCTTGGCTGTATTGTGCTTCCCTGGCTTCCTGCTCCATACGATGTTCTTCCTCTCGTAGTTCTCTTTCTTCCGTTTCTCTCCTGACTTCCTCATCCTGCTCAAGAAGTCGGAGTTCATCCTCAGTGAGTCCAAATGGATTGTGTTGTTGTTCCACAACCGGTGGAGTGTTAACCGGTTCATTTTCCGGTTTGAATACCGGAAAGATATCTTCCGGTAGAGTGTTCACTGGCTCATTTAGAATCAGGTTGGAGCTGGGGAATTGCTGTGAGAAGTCGTGTTCATTTGGGAATTGTTGTGAAAAGTCGTGATGACTGAGGAATTGTTGTGAGAATTCGCGGTGACTGGGGAATTGTTGGGAGAAGTCTTTGCGAGATATTGAATTTGAATGTTGAATTTTGATTTTGAATATGTATATGTGTGAGAGAGATAAGTCTGTGAATGTGAATGGGTATTTATAGGCACATTTTGAAAAGTGAATTCGAACTTTGAATAAATCCCGCCCGATGAAATTTGAATTTGAATTTTATTTTAAATTTTAAATAAATCCCGCTCGTATTTGAATTTGAATTTTGATTTGGAATTTGAATAAATCCTGCTCTTATTGTTTCAAACGGCTATAAATAACATACCATAACACACTATTTTTCACACACTTCTATATCTAACAATTTTACAAAATTGTTTCAAAGTTCAAACATTTGAAATAAATACTCGTTGGTCAAAAGAAGAAGAAAACTTGCCAGCTGAAGTTCGGGTTGCAGTTTCTCAAGACCTAGACAACTACAACGAATACTCCTTTTGGAATCAGGTTGTAGACATGTTCAACAATCAGACTGACGGTGACAATTGTAACAAAAATATGGTCACGGGTAAATGGACAAGACTTAGCAGTTGATGAAGTCAAATAATTTGATTTTCTTAGTGTCAATTTCCCCTTTTTATTGACCATTTAAGCTTAATATTGTTATTGGTTTTGTCTTATTCCTTCATATTTCGTTTCAGGACTATTAATAGAGTATGGAGCGACTAATGGACGAAGTTGGACTCAAGACGGATAAAGCCAAGACATTTTCATATAACATGAAGACTATAGCATAACTAAGTGACGATGTTACGCTATAGCCAATTAAAGACTTAAGATTATCTACACAATGAAGACTACGCCGTAACCAAACAATAAGGTTACGGCGTAATAGTGACACCGTGGCATCCTTAACCAGTACATGAAGACTACGGTGTAGTTCAACCTCATTGTAAGACCTTAGATATCAACTATATCAAGTAAATAATAAGCTTATAAGGCACGTATAATATGGTGACAAGAGAATAGTATGTGTTATTCTGGAGAGAGAAAGTAGAGAGATGGAAGAGAATTTCATTAAGCAAAACACACACTTATACACTCAAGTACACCTTACAAATGAAGTGTAAGGTGTCTTATATAGTTATATGAATGGGCCTCATGGGCTTGGGTTTGCATTGGACTTGGATTACATAAAGTATTCTAACTTAGACATTTAATAAATAAACACTCCAAGTCCATAGCCCATTGACATACAAATACATATTCTATGAAACTATTACAAAGTTAATAGACTATGAATGACCGCCACTTTTTGTTAATGCTAACAATCTCCCCCTAAGGGGTGGTCATTCGAATGATGCTCCACGTGATTAGGTCTTTAGTCTTCTTTGTCTTGAACTTTGTGTGTCGTCATAGGATAGTCTTGATTCTTTGTTCCTTCATGCTTTGTGATCTTCGAAGTAATGTCTTTTGGTCTTTCTTGCCTTTGATCAACATCTTCACAGGTTTTCAGTGTCGTCTTTTCCAACATACTCATACTTCTTGGTAAGATTTTGAGCTTTATACTTATGTCTTCCTCACTTGATACTTGAACTTGTTCTTGACTTTCTTGATTAGCTCTTGACTTTGATGTAACTCATTGTCGTTAAATTGATCTTTTGTCTTAGAACATTCTTGATTTGAGCTTGTTGAGGATGAACTTCATAAGTATGAGTATGTGGAGATGAAGATGTTGATGAATGAAATGATGGTGTACGGTTTTTCTCCAAGGGGACTTTTATTAGTACATGCATGAAAATGTTAGTTGAAATCACCAATCGATCATCGTGGACTTTTCTTAGAGAATGGACCACTATGATTGTTTTACTGACGAATGTCTTGATTCCATTCACCTTGGTCGGGCACATCAGCCGTCCTAATCCCGTTGAGGGATAGTTATCAATTCTATGGATGAAATACAAGTAAAGACCCACGTCTTAAGGACTTGATTCGTGAAACGAATCTCCTTGGTGGGATTTCTAGCACTTATAGGCTCAGACTTTGAGAGAATTAACAGCATAGTGTGAGAACCCTTTCTAATCCTTACAAAGGCTGTTCCTGAATTGGATACCCTCAAGAAGGCTTACACAGATATACATAAGTATACCCACGATTCAGGTGAGCCGCTGAAGTATACCGAAGTATCACTCCACAACTGTAAACCGTTTGAAACATAGTAACCACCATAATGATGTAGATTGCAAGATCTGTTGATCATATAAGACTCTTACAACCTGTGTCCTTTTTGGTGAACACAAGTTTATTAATAGGAAGTGTATCCTAAGAGATCTTTTAATGAATCTCATGGCTCTAGACTCGATGACGTGCGTTTTGTTTTAGTTGTCGGAGGCATGGAGCAGAGTGCCACCTTTTCAATATCAGCACATCTTGAAGCGAGAGGCTGATAGATTATGCAAGGTTCTCCGTGAGAATGAAACAAATATCTTTTAAGAGATACCTGAGTGGCTAGGAGGTTAAGTGTAGTGTGTCACTGGGTCCATGACGTCTTGTCTTCAATACAGGTGTCACCTTAGTAACAACCAGTAGTATATGAATTGCACCCGGTTTCTACCCTAAGGTTGATCATTTGGAGGGCTATTTCTTTTCACCCTTTCATTAAAATTTCTTTTTAATTCTTCAATCCCTTCTTTCTCATTTCTCATTTACTCCTTTTTTCAATCATACCTAAGAATTCTAATTCTATTCTACTGGAATTGTCCTTGGGTAGATCCCTCTGGCTCTGGCGGATTATTGGACATAAACCTAACCATAATCACCTTATTACTACATGATTATCCTAGTTTGTTGATCATATGCCATAAAACCTTTTTGTGAAAATCTCTCAAAGTGTTTATAATTATAGAACACATTTTTGTTACCACTTTGAGAGTTTGTCTTTTCAGAAATACTCCCCCTTCACATGTGCTTATGTTTTAAAGATAAATTCGCACATGTTGGGTTGAGTTCGCACTTTTTGAATTGATTGATTTTCAGTGAACATGACCAATTCAAGACATGCTTACATCACAAGTTAGACTAGCTTGAAATTATTACCCGTCCTGGTCAAGTTCAACGAAAGTCTCTTGAGACGGTACATTTTACTTAGACAATTCCTATTCGAGACATGCTTACATCACTAGTTAGACTAGCTTGAAATTATTACCCATCCAGGACAAGTCTTTTCGATCACTAAAATTTAAGCTTCGTCAATTCGTTTGTACTATCTGAGTCGAGCTCTTTTGAGATTCAGTCACAATCTTTAAACATTTTTATCACATTTTAATCACGTCTTCTCCCCCTAAAAAATAGCAATATCGTGATATTTTTGATATCAACTGATTAAGAAAAAGCTTTTTGAGAGATAGATAAATTTGTTTTTGCATGAAACCAGAACATTTTTTATTTTTATACTCCCCCTTAATGATAGCACATTTTAAAATCAATTAAGGATTTGGAGGGAGTTATATTGAGCACAAAATATGAAAGATTTTAAAAAATCTTTTGAACAATTTTGAAAATGTGCTTAAGAATTTAGTTTTGAAAACGAGTTTAAGTTTGAAATCTTTTCGTTTGCTTAGACTCAAACTTTTTGAAAATGATTTCGTCTTTGCAAATACGAGTCCTGATCTAGAATAATCAGAAGTCATCTTTTAAGCTCGGGTTTTGTAATGAAGTATACGAAAGCCATATTTTAAGAAAATTTGAGAAACTACATGTTTTAGAAAACATTTTAGTGAACTCTCGCTCAAGCATCTGTACATGTCCGTATCATTGTTGAATGACATTTCTAGATACGTACTGAATATCAATTATACGAGAGACATGTTGTGAGGAGAATATTTTTGAATTTTTTATTTTATATTGTTTTTGTATTTTTGAAAATTTTCTATTTTTGTATTTTGATTTTGTTGGTTTTTCAAATTATTTATTTTGTTTTTTCAAAAAATATTTACAGCGAAGTATTTTAAAAGATATTTTTATCAAGAAAGTTCAAGAAGACGTTCTAGCTCCTTAGGAGTTAGGCTTCGCATTCCTATTCGTCGAAAATCATCAAACCTTTCTTTTGGAAGGGATTTAGTAAATAGATCGGCGAGTTGGTATTATGTCTTCACGAAAAATAATTCAACAGTACCCTCTTCTATGTGTTCTTTGATGAAACGATAACGGACTCTAATATGCTTGGTCTTCGAGTGTTGAACTGGATTGCATGAGATGGCTATGGCACTTTTCGAGTCACAATACAAATGTATTTTATCAAAAGTAAAGCCATAATCTGTGAGTTGTATCCGCATCCATAGAACTTGGGCACAACAAGCAGATAGAGACACATACTCGACTTCTGCGGTTGATAATGCAGTATAATCTTATTTCCTTGATGACCAGCCTACTAGCTTTTCACCCAAAAATTCTGCTCCACCTGATGTACTTTTTGCTATAACTTGATCACCTGCGTGGTCGGTGTAACAACCGTGGTTTTGGCAGGTCTGTTTGACTGATAGTCTTGACTCGGTTGACTTTTTTTGGTTTGTCTTAGGTGTTTGAAGTGATATAGATGAGTTTTAGCACTAAATCCCTTTGTGTAAATGGTTTTATTGTGATTTGGAAAGTTTGAAATTTGGGAAAGTTCATTTTAATCACCTTTGTGGTGTAGAAATGACTTGTGTAGTTTTGGTGTTTTTGTGTTTTTGCGTAACGAGTCTTCGTTCATATATTTGAGCGTTAGCAAGTTACGAGAAGTTTGTTTTGATGTGTTATGCTTATATAAGAGTGTGAAAATCTATTTTTGGAAACTTTATTTTGAAAATAATTATTTTTCCGGTTTGTCGTAAAATTAAGGTTTATCGCGAAAGACGTTGGGTTTCGTTATGGGAACACATAAGATATGAAAAGTATGAGGTTTTGAGTGTAATAAATAAATTTAATAAAAAATAATAATAAAATATATATATATATATATGTATGTGTTATAAAAATCGGCTAGAGGGTTTTTAGGGGAAAAAGGAAACCCAATTTGAGTCCAAATATGACTCTTAGGCCCAAGGAATCCTAATCTAACCCAAACAAGCCCAACCCCTAACCATATAAGCCAAACCAACGACCCATAACTCTATTTTCGTGCAAATTATGATCAACCAAAGCAAGAGGGGAAGAAGAAAAATTAGGGTTTTTATTATTGAAGCTAAAATCAAGTTCAAGGTATAATTCTAACACTAGTTTTCAAATAATTACTTAGTTATTACTTCAATTCATGTAATAATTGATATGATGGATCTAGGGTTTGTATACTTCTATAAATTAATGAAGTAAAACATGTTAGGATCATTAGATGTTAATAATATGGTAGTTGGTTAAGGGAATTGAGTGTTAAACGCGTTAGATTATGTGTTAGGGTTTGGACAGAAAACTATGACTGTAAAGACAGGGGCGAAGCTAGGAAATTTCGAGTAGGGGGGTCGGGATCTAAATTTTTTTTCCTAACACTATGGGGGGTCGAAACCGAATTAAATTGGGGGGGGGGGGGGGCGAAACCGAAAATACCAAAATTTTTCTACACGAAAACTATATACCCCTACATCGTAAAAAAAATTTCGGGGGGTCGGCCGCCCCCCCCCCCCCCTCCCCACCCCCAGCCCCAACCCCAGCCCCTTAGAAGCTGTGCCCCTGTGTAAAGATGTGAGTGTAAATAACAGATGGTGAAGAGTTAAGTCACGAATTTTAGGTCTAAATTGAAGTTTAATGAAAGAGTTTTCCAAAAAGTCCAGCCACGATTGATTTTAAGGTCGGGAAGTTGGTCTTTTGATTTTTCTTTGTTAAAGTGTCAAAGCTGTCAAACCGGAACAGAATTTGGGTAAACGTTTGAGGGTGAGTTGTGGTTGTAAAAGTGGTATTTTGACTAGCCCTTATGGAATAGTTACGTATTAGGTTATATTAGACTACCACGAAAAGGATTCGCGATAAAAACTTGTGAAAATATTTTATGTTAATTAAACTTTTTGGTGTGCGTTCAGATCCGAATTTAAGTAGTTGACAAGTTTGATTTTCTTTTGAGTACTTGTGTGTGTTATAGGTCCATGGCCTTCTGGGATTAGCTTGTATGCTTATGACAGACCATGTTAAATTTTTTGTGTGAGTTGTTGAGCTTTATTTGTCGTGATTTCATGTGGGCGAATGTACCGAAAAATTCTGCATTTTCTGATTTTAAAAGTGCAAGGGATTTAGTGAATGTTAGATTATGGTAGTGGTTAGTATGGTGTCTAGGAGATCCATGGTGGGTCATATGAGTCTTATACATCCATCATATGATTATTACATGGGTTGTAGCTTTTAGCTTGGCCTTGTGTAACGTGGACTTATTTGTGTTGTTTAGATTTGTGATTTGTGTTGTGGAAGCTGCAAGGTTTGAGGTAAGTTCATAGTCCCATATTTTTACCTTGTTTTAAACTTGGGATGGGAATGATGCTTGTCTTAAATGGTTTGAATTACTGTGATTATATGTGTGTGTGTCTAAGAGCTTGGACTTATAATGTTATTGTATGTATGCTATATGTGAATGATATGTTATGTGATGTTATTGTGTGGTCCAATTGGGGGAGAGTATCCAATTGGAGAGTAATACTCCTACTCGTACCAGATTATGTGGATTGGATAATGTGATGATAATGCTGTGTGGTCTAATTAGGGGGGAGTATCCAATTGGAGAGTAATACTCCTACTCGTTATTAGTCTGTGTGGTCCAATTAGGAGGGTGCTTACCCTGTTGCTCGTGCATACAACCTAATTGGAGAGTAGCATCCCTACTCACTTTTATTCTATGTGGCCCGATCGGAGGGTATTAATTTACCCATTTTTTGGAGCGGGGGTCAAGTTCCGGCCCGGTATGTTGTGAATTTGGATCGGTGGGCACGTTCCGCCCGATGGTTGCCTTATGTGTGATGTTGCCTTGTGAATACATGTAGCGTATATGATAACTGTAATTATTTGTCCAACTATATTTTATAATCACAGTGATTTTGGTTGCCTAGTGTGTATGAGTCTTAAACCTATGAATCTCACCAAAATTATGTTGACATTTTAAGCATCATTTTCAAGTGAGCATTCTAAGGTTATGATAGAAGGATGTGATTAGACGAGACCTTATTTGCATTGGAAGTGGTTTATCTGTGTGTTTGGAGTTTATCATGTGGTATCGTTTTGGGTATTGTTATGACACTTTGTGTCTATACTTTACCATTTTTATTGCATGTAGTTATTCTCTATATAGACACCATGTGTTGTGATGATTTCCATGAAGTTACACCCGCGCGTTTCCGCCGTGGCGGGGTGTGACAGATTGGTATTAGAGCCTTGGTTATAGAGAAGTAGGTGGTTGAACCTAGACTATAACCTAAAAGTCCTTCATATAGTTGCATTTAGGATCTATGTGTAAGTATAGTATTTTATATGTCTATTTTCCTATATTTATGAGATGTTTTATTGAGTTTTGGACGTCTATTCTATCCCCTATACGTATTATTGTATATATCGACTTTATTATATCGTCTTCCGCGCGTAAGATGCTTCTTTGGACTACCGGTGTCGCTATCGGATGCGAGAAAAGTGGTAGGATGAAGTGGACTAACCGCAGAATCCGAGTTCCTGAAAGCATGTATCCATGTTCGGACAAGGAGAGGACGTTTATGGGAAACGTTGGTGGAGAAGAAGTGGAGAGGTTTGGAACCATGATGACTTCTAGAGATGGTGCCATTACCGAGTACCCTGGGAAGTTTCCTCACTTTTCAGGTAAAGGAAAGGTAGTTCAGTCTAAACCTCATAATTCGTATGCACTTGTGGATCATGTGGAATTGGAAGAAAAGAAATAGAGATGGTTTTGTATGTTGTCAATTTCCACAACATGTAGGAAACATGAATGGGTGGTTGAGTGAAGATGAAGGGGAGTTAGGATGGAATAATGTGGATTTGGATTTGGAGTCCACAGGGAGTAGTAAGTTTAACCGATTTGAGTGGGGAGGCAAGTGCGAGAATGGAGTTTGAGCCATTATGCGGCGTCTTCATTTTGTGTTATGTTTTGGAATTCGTATATTGTCTTTCGCCGTCAGGAGCCATGTTGGAGCGTGATTACTCTTGGATATTGGATCGACCTTATCCAAGTGATTTTGATTATAGAGTTTACGTGATCGATGGAATTGTTCCATGTGAGATGATTATTTGCGACGTCTTTTGTTTTTCTTTGCATGATTGTTTGCATGATGTGTTGTCATAGGAGGGAGTACACTTATGAAAGGGGGCATAGATAATTATGGTGGCCAACATAATTATACATGCGTCACAACACAAGTGGACTTGCAAGTATGATGGCATGGATTGCCTGGTGTATTAGGTGCTATGTGGTATATGTGCGTTATCATTGAGATGTGTGGTTTTGGAATTAAGTATGCGTGTGGAATAGGCTTATAACTATGGTCGCGAACATAATTATAAGAGTATCACATACGTGGACTTGTGACCATTATTGCATTGATTAATGTTAGTTGTTATATGCTGTGGTAGATGGTATGTGATATCATGATTGGTGATGGCTGTATGGTTAGAGAAGTATTCTCTTAACCGTTAGGACAGTCGTTATATGTTGGGGTGTGTAGGTGGTAAGATTCCATCCTACCTATCATATGTTGATACCTCAATTATCGGTGGGTACTTATGTTGTGATATTTAGGTTGATTCGTTTGCTAGGCATTTCGTTTGTATACCAGATTCTTGGGTTGGCATTCCTATTCGTACCATGATGGTACATATGCCATATTCTTTCTCTTTGACGTCGTGATAGGTGTTGGGTGATCGAATTTGTTTCGTTGGATACTGGTTCGTTTCTTTGGTTATTCCTTGCATTCATTCCGCGAATGAATGTTATACTATTCTTCAAGTATTGTTGGTTCGTGACAAGTTGGTGTGGATATTTGATCCGTCATTTACACATACCAATTGAATTTTGTAACATGTTTTGTGACCTGTTAGTATCGGTGTTTTTCTATGATTTTGGTTTGATCGTTGTACGAATGAGTATGTAAGTTCATCGTTTGGTTTGCAATGTATTTGCGTGAGTGTTCCCTGGTATGAGATTCGTTTGGTGGTTATTTTGATTATGTGATTCTTCTGTGTTTTTCGCATCCATTTAAAGGGTTGTGTTAAAGTCCTTATGGTATTTTAAAATTCGTTTTGGGTATTTCAAGGTCATTTGTTGGAAACTATTATTTTTATGGTGAAAATGAAGTGTGGAAAAAAATTGTTATATTGATGTCTTACATAAAATGGTTTATATATACTTTATAAAAAATGTATAAGTCTAAGATAAGTCTTGTGAAAAACGATGTTCATTTGTTTTTGGGAAGGTCGAGTACGGGAATAAGAACTGTCTATGGTTCTCATTTACCAAACTTGTTATGTATTTGGTTCATCGAGAGTTTCTTTCGTTGAGGTACGCTTGTGGATGTTTTATGGGTACGTGTATTTTATATTTTCTTTGTATGGGTTTTCATGAACATTTTATCCGTGTCTACTTTTATTGGGGGAAAATTTCTCATTGTGTTTTTCTAGCTTTGATTTTGATGTTCATTACTTCGCTAGTCGGTAATTCGTGCCCTTTTTGAGTTCGTTGATATACGTTTTAGTTCTACCGGTTTCATGGTTTGCATCGTCTACTTAGGATAGATTGTCGTTTTGATTATCAATTTGTTTGTTGAAGAAGAAGAGGGTGTTTGCCAAGTTGTTCAAGTGAGAGGTGTAGCTTTAAGGTGTACGTTCATCAGGAAGGTGGTCAACGATAGCGAGTGTTTGTGGACATTAGTAAGATAAAAGCGGTGAAGAGTGGAAAGTACCTAAGACACCATCTGAGAGACGATTGTCCTTAGGGTTGGCAGGTACTATTGACGATTCATTTCTATCTTTCTATAGATTGCGTAGGCATCGCGGAGGTGGAAGATCCATAAGAGGAACTGTGTGATACATGGCTTAAAGTTGGGAAATAGAACTTGGAGATGAGATTTGTATGGAGCAGGAAGTGTTATCTACACGGATCATAAGAATCTTTAGCATATATTTGACAAGAGGTTAATATATGTCGAAGAGAAGTTAGGTGTGGAATTTCTCAGTGACTACGATTGTCTGATTCGCCACCGTCAAGGAAGGGCGGACATCGTGGTAAGAGCGCTGAGCGGGAGTGAACGAGTGAAACTTAGATGTTGGTGAGCAATGATTATGATAATTCAGTTCGGAGTTACGGGGATGATGTTGACAGCCTAGAGAGAGTGGTCCAAGGATGAGAACATGTAAGAAGAATGATTACTTGGTTTAGACCAGTAAATGGAAAGGAACGAAGATGGAGGAATGTACTTTGCAGGCCAGCTATTGGTTTCATTGAGAGAAAGTGTAAGGACATCAATCATGCAAGGTATTTGATACATCCAAGAATGGATAAGACGTATTATTTCCTTAGCAAGAGATGTATGGAGGAGTAGGCGAGATTTGTTTTCGCTCGGTGAGTTGGTAAAGAGCCATGGGGTGTCGCGTTGATCATCAAGATACATGATGAAATATTTACTTCGCGATAGTGGTGAACGTGTTATAGAGTCTTGAGAACGCGTAGGTAGAGGAATACGACTTATCATTCTCTAATGAGTGAACTAAGTAAGCGTACAAATCAGGCGTTGGATGGTGAACTGAGAGCATGGGTATGTTTGAGTTTTGAGGGAGCTGAGGTATGCATTTATCTTTAGCTGGGTTCTCCTATATCAATAATTATCATTCTAGTATTAAGAATGTGCCATTTGAAGTATTATATGGAAGGAAATGTAGATTACCTGTTCTATGGGCAGAAGTTGGGACGAGCCAACTGATTGGTCCTGAGCTGGTACGAGGGACTCTGGATATGGTCTTTCAGAACAAGGAAAGACTTAAGGCAGTGAGAGATTGCCAAAAGAGAGTTATGCAGATAATTGCCGTAAGTCTTTAGAGTTTGGTGTTGGTGATTTTGTGATGTTGAAAGTATCTCCTTGGAAAGGTGTTATGCGTTTCGGTAAGAAAGGCAAGTTAGCACCGAGATATGTAGGACTGTTTGAGATTTCTGAAAGGATTTGATTTGTGGTTTATCGGTTGAAGTTAGCTGAGGAATTGAGTGGTGTACATGATACGTTTCACGTATCTAATTGAAAGAAGTGTTTGGCGGATGCTAGTTTGCACGTGCTAATAGATGAAAGTAGGGGTTGACAAAACTCTTCATTTTATTGAGAAACCTGTTGAGATTATGAATCGAGATGTTAAGGGTTTGAAATGTGGTGAGATAGTGTTGGTAAAGGTATGGTGGGATTTTGAGCGTGGTCCTAAGTTTACTTGGGAACGTGAGGATCAGAAGAAATTTAAGTACACAAATTTGTTTGCTGATGTGGTTGGTGAGCAGATCGGTTGTAGTTGGATTTAGATTGTGGAAGTTAGATGCGGGGTATTCATAAATGTTTGTGTTATGGGTATCTGTTATTTGTGAGTACGTCCTGCGGTTACCATTTAGATTTTCATTTGGTTCGGGGGTATCGTACCTTCCTGTGAGAAGTTATTTGGATCAATAGTGTTATTGATTGGGGGAGTGTATCTATTTATGTGTATCGTTGGAGTAACGAAATATTTTCTATTGTATGAATTCGGGTATTTAGTCGGTTCACATTTTTTGTGATTCTTTCTCTGTGATTTTATGGTGTGGTATTATTTCGCTTAAATATCCATAAATATTCTTTTGCTGTTATGAGTGGTGACTCGTGTAGTTGAAATCTCGGGACGCGATTTCCCTAAGTGGGGGATGATGTAACAACCGTGGTTTTGGCAGGTCAGTTTGACTGATAGTCTTGACTCGGTTAACGTTTGTTTGGTGTGTCTTAGGTGTTTGAAGTGATATAGATGAGTTTTAGCACTAAATCCCTTTGCGTAAATGGTTTTATTGTGATCTGGAAAGTTTGGAATTTGGGAAAGTTCATTTTGATCACCTTTGTGGTGTAGAAATGACTTGTGTAGTTTTGGTGTTTTTGTCTTTTTGCGTAACGAGTCTTCGTTCATATATTTGAGCGTTAGCAAGTTACGAGAAGTTTGTTTTGATGTGTTATGCTTATATAAGAGTGTGAAAATCTATTTTTGGAAACTTTTTTTGAAAATGATTATTTTTCCAGTTTGTCGTAAAATTAAGGTTTATCGCGAAAGACGTTAGGTTTCGTTATGGGAACACATAAGATATGAAAAGTATGAGGTTTTGAGTGTAATAAATAAATTTAATAAAAAATAATAATAAAATATATATATATATATATATGTATGTGTTATAAAAATCGGCTAGAGGGTTTTTAGGGGAAAAAGGAAACCCAATTTGAGTCCAAATATGACTCTTAGGCCCAAGGAATCCTAATATAACCCAAACAAGCCCAACCCCTACCCATATAAGCCAAACCAATGACCCATAACTCTATTTTCCTGCAAATTATGATCAACCAAAGCAAGAGGGGAAGAAGAAAAATTAGGGTTTTTATAATTGAAGCTAAAATCAAGTTCAAGGTATAATTCTAACACTAGTTTTCATATAATTACTTAGTTATTACTTCAATTCATGTAATAATTGATATGATGGATCTAGGGTTTGTATACTTCTGTAAATTAATGAAGTAAAACATGTTAGGATCATTAGATGTTAATAATATGGTAGTTGGTTAAGGGAATTGAGTGTTAAACGCGTTAGATTATGTGTTAGGGTTTGGACAGAAAACTATGGCTGTAAAGATGTGAGTGTAAATAACAGATGGTGAAGAGTTAAGTCACGAATTTTAGGTCTAAATTGAATTTTAATGAAAGATCTTTCTAAAAAATCCAGCCACGATTGATTTCAAGGTCGGGAAGTTGGTCTTTTGATTTTTCTTTGTTAAAGTGTCAAAGCTGTCAAACCGGAACAAAATTTGGGTAAACGTTTGAGGGTGAGTTGTGGTTGTAAAAGTGGTATTTTGACTAGCCCTTCTGGAATAGTTAAGTATTAGGTTATATTAGGCTACCACGAAAAGGATTCTTGATAAAACTTGTGAAAGTATTTTATTTTAATTAAAACTTTTTGGTGTACGTTCAGATCCGAATTTAAGTAGTTGACAAGTTTGATTTTCTTTTGAGTACTTGTGTGTGTTATTGGTCCATGGCCTTCTGGGATTAGCTTGTATGCTTATGACAGACCATGTTAAATTTTTGGTGTGAGTTGTTGAGCTTTATTTGTCGTGATTTCATGTGGGCGAATGTACCGAAAAATTCTGCGTTTTCTGATTTTAAAAGTGCAAGGGATTTAGTGAGTGTTAGATTATGGTAGTGGTTAGTATGGTGTCTAGGAGATCCATGGTGGGTCATATGAGTCTTAGACATCCATCATATGATTATTACATGGGTTGTAGCTTTTAGCTTGGCCTTGTGTAACGTGGACTTATTTGTGTTGTTTAGATTTGTGATTTGTGTTGCGGAAGCTGCAAGGTTTGAAGTAAGTTCATAGTCCCATATTTTTACCTTGTTTTAAACTTGGGATGGCAATGATGCTTGTCTTAAATGGTTTGAATTACTGTGATTATATGTGTGTGTCAAAGAGCTTGGACTTATGTTATTGTATGTATGCTATATGTGAATGATATGTTATGTGATGTTATTGTGTGGTCCAATTGGGGGAGAGTATCCAATTGGAGAGTAATACTCCTACTCGTACCAGATTATGTGGATTGGATAATGTGATGATAATGCTGTGTGGTCTAATTGGGGGGGGGGGGGAGTATCCAATTGGAGAGTAATACTCCTACTCATTATTAGTCTGTGTGGTCCAATTAGGAGGGTGCTTACCCTGTTGCTCATGCATACGACCTAATTGGAGAGTAGCATCCCTACTCACTTTTATTCTGTGTGGTCCGATCGGAGGATATTAATTTACCCATTTTTTTGGAGCGGGGGTCACGTTCCGGCCCGGTATGTTGTGAATTTGGATCGGTAGGCACGTTCCGCCCAATGGTTGCCTTATGTGTGATGTTGCCTTGTGAATACATGTAGCGTATATGATAACTGTAATTATTTGTCCAATTATATTTTATAATCACAGTGATTTTGGTTGCCTAGTGTGTATGAGTCTTAAACCTATGAATCTCAACAACATTATGTTGACATTTTAAGCATCATTTTCAGGTGAGCATTCTAAGGCTATGATAGAAGGATGTGATTAGACGAGACCTTAGTTGCATTAGAAGTGGTTTATCTGTGCGTTTGGAGTTTATCATGTGGTTTCCTTTTGGGTATTGTTATGACACTTTGTGTCTATACTTTGCCATTTTTATTGCATGTAGTTATTCTCTATATAGACACCATGTGTTGTGATGATATCCATGAAGTTACACCCACACGTTTCCGTCGTGGCAGGGTGTGACAGTCGGGATCTGAAAATGCTGTTAGTTTAAACTCAGAATCCTTCGGATACCAAAGTCCCATTTTAATGGTTCTTCGTAGGTACCGAAAGATCCATTTAACCTGTTGGAGGTGAAGTTTGGTAGACCTTGCCTGAAACCGTGCTAATCATTAATAAGCAAAATGAATATCGGGTCGACTAGCAGTAAGGTACAAGAAAGAACCAATCATGCTCTGATATTTCTTCGGATCGATGGGTTTCCCAAATAAATCAGCACCAATTTTTGGTGAAGTGACCATTGGTGTACCAACAAAGTCACAATTTTCCATACCATGTTTTTTTAAAATCCCAATTGTATATTTAGCTTGATTAATAAAAATACCACGAGGGGATTGATGTATTTGTAAACCAAGAAAGAATTTAAGTTTCCACATCATGGACATTTCAAATTAACTTTTCATGAGATTTTCATAATGTTTTGATTGATTTGGATTAGTGGACCCAAAGATAATGTCGTCCACGTATATCTGAACAATCAAAATGTCATCTTTGTATTTTCTTGTAAACAAGGTAGAATCGACAGTTCCTTTGGTGAAACTGTTTTTGATCAGGAAAGATGATAGTTCGTCATACCACGCTCTTGGAGCTTGCTTTAAACCATAAATGGATTTCTTAAGGTTGTAGACGTAGTCTAGATGTTCCTTGTCAACAAATCCTTCTGGCTGACTCACATACACTTCTTCTTTCAGAGTTCCATTCAAAAACGCCGTCTTGATGTCCATCTGATAGACTGTGATGTTTTTGTGAGCAGTATATGCTAAGAAAATCCTGACTGCTTCAAGTCTTGCTACTGGCATGAATTATTCTTTGAAATCTATCCCTTCTTCCTGTCTAAATCCTTTAGCCACAAGACGAGCGTTGTTGCGAATTACAGTCATTTCTTCATCCTTTTTGTTCTTCCATAACAATTTGAGATCAATAACCAGTTTGTCAAGTGGTCCTTCAACAAGTTCCCAACTATCATGTAACTGGCATTGACGAATTTCTTCCTGCATCGCTTCTATCTATGCAACTTCTGCCATTGCTTCCCTAATGTTCTTTGGTTCTTTGAGACATATTGAGCAAATTTGGATGCATATTTCGAGATCTGTGGCAAGTTGTCTTCTCATCTGAAATGGCCTTGAAGGTTCATCAATAACTTGTTCAATTGGATGGTCTTTATGTAACACTCCCATTTTTCACTGATCGCAGCGGATAAAGTGTTTGGGGTATTACTCATGGAAACAAAGACAAGATAATGGAAAATGACTCAAAAAGAGACGTTTTTGAAAAAGGTTGTTATCATTCATTTATTCATCAGAGTTTTTACAGTAAAAGATATACTTTTACCAAAAGAGAGGTCCCTAAGATACGTTTTATGACACAAAATTGATGAATTATAACTATTCTGGACGTCCTCATGTCTAGTGGTTCTCCGTGCCAGGGTTCCTATAGTGCCTAATTACCTAAGATGACATGCTTAAAAGTCAACACGTATGTTGAGTGAGAGTCATAGGTTTAAAAAGTTAAAGTGTAAATACAAGTTCCACATAGTTCAGCTTAAACTCTATGTGTGGAAAAGGGTTAGTGTTAGAAATAAGGTATATTGCACTAAGCTCATGAACCACACGTTAACGATCCGGGTCATGGGGTCTGCAGATCAAACCATGAGGGGATGGGAAAGATAACTTGCCAAAGTTAAACCTTCAGTGGGTTTAAATATAGTACTTATTGGTACCACCTAGTGGGGTATTAATACCAACGGGAGTTGTCAAACTCCAATAGATCTATCAACTATATTTGCGTTCGTTTGGATAAAACCTTCCAAACGATTAGATTCATGAATTTTGGTTATGTAATGATGGCTGTTAGTTTACTCGTTCAATAAACAGAGCAAAGACTTGTATTTGGTTTTAAAGCATGTATCCCCCTCACAGGGTTTGTAAAACATTTAAAAAGCATTTAAAAGGGTGTGAGGCTATGAAAACTCACCTGAGTCTCTAGCTAATTTAAGTAGGGGTTTAGACAACTTACTCACGTATCCTGGGGTAATGTGGGTGTGCGTATGTCAAGTCTTAGTCTAGGTTTTCTTAACTAATTATTATTTAGGTTTTTATATATATAACATAACACTGTTCGGGCCATTGTAATTCAGAAGTATATGACTCCTCACATGAAGCTCCCTACTATTGTATTATGTGATCAGCATAATACCGTTCGGGCCATCATAATTCAGAAGTTAATACTCCTCACACAAAGTTCCCTATTAATGAGTTATGTTGTTATTAGGGTTTAGTTATAACATAACACCGTTCAGGCCATCATATCTCAGAAGTATATGCAATAATCGTTTGAGGAGTCAGGGCACTTTAATTCGTAAACCCAACAAACTCGTCAAAACGAAATATCCCATAGTACTCCTCGTATGAAGCTCCCTAGTATTGTGTTATGCTTCTAACTTATATAGATTTTTACATTTTATGAAAATAGTCCATTTTTACCCTTTATTTATATATATTTACGTTTTCTACCCTAAACTTATAAACTTATAACAACTGAGCATATAACTTTCTAACTATTGCATATTTAGTCCCTAAACTACTATATTTTAAAGAAATAACACATATAGTTCCTAGATTATACTAATTTCTATTATTTACTCTATTTACCCTTATATTTATACTATTTGCAGTTTTAGTCCTTTTAGTTTTATATTTGTTTTATTAGTTTATTTTAAGGTTTAATATATTGCAATTTAGTCCTTACACTAATATCTTCTAGGAAATGTCAAAAACAGTCCCTAGACTTTATAGTTTTAGAAATTTACAATATATACCCCTATGCATGTAATATTTTGCAAAACTAGTCCTAAATGCATATAATTCTAATTCTAGCATGGAAATCTAGTTTCTAAGCTTATATCTAACTCATATAAGTTCAAATAAGCCACATAATGTAAACTATATCAAGTAGGAAAGCTATATAACACATAAACATGCAATTCGACCTAAAACTAGGGTAACAAGAGTAAACATGCATGCATGGCAATCTACTAACTACCTAAGGCATAAACTAAGTATCTAAACCTATTCTAAGACTATTAGACGTAAATTAAGGGTTACCTAGGTCGGGGGAGGGCTGAACTAAGGTCTAGGGTTTCCTTTTGGCTCGCACGACTTCAAAACGCAACACAACCAACCAAGGCCTAGTTACGCATTTCCTATTGCTTCTAACCACTTAGTATTACAGAAATATGAGGTAGAGAGGGAAAGGAGAGGTGTGAGGAAGAATGAGAGGGGAGAGGGGGTATTTATAGTCGCATATAGGCGGTTTGGGGTGAAACGGCTGCCTAGGTGTCGAGCAGGGGGGGGGGGGGCTGAGAAAGCATGGCTATGGGGTAATGTGGTGAGGTTAGAAGGTGACAAGGACGAGCTATGGTGGTAGCTAGGGGGCTGAGTAGGCCGGTTGTGGTGGTAAGAAGCCATGAAAGGCGGTTCGAGCCAAGAGGATGACAAGGAGGTGATGCACCTCCTTGCTTGGGTGCTTGGAGGTGCTAGGGTGCTAGCTTATTCATATTAAGGTGCTAGGGTGCTTGCTTGTTCATATTAAGGTGCTTAAGTAGTATAGTTTAGGTGTTTAGGTCAAGTTTTAATCTAGTTTTATTTTATAGGTGTTTTGGGTTTTATTTATGTTTTAGTATCTTAATCAAGGTCCTAATGATGTTTAGTGACTATTAGTAGCTTATACTAAGTGATGGTAGCTTATGATAAAGTTTTAACCTAGTTTTAGGAAGTTATGACCTAATTAAGGTTTTGTGCTTATATGACTTGTACCTAAGTTTCTAGGGGTTGTACCATATCCTAAGGGTTCTAATATATCCTAAGGTATCTATTCTAACTTATATCTAAGTCCTAAGCACTTTGCATGTAAGTTCAGATAGGCAGTTAGGGTTTTAAAGCTAATTGGAAACACGTAGGTGCATTTAGGGTTTTCTAGCAAGTATAGGGTAGTATAGTACTAGTTTTCTTAGTGAAAATATGTTTATTACCTTGACTTGACATACTGGGATGTTTACATCAAGTAAACATAGTAGTGGTTGGCATAGGTGGATACGTGAGCTTGTCTGAGGGTTAGTTAGGTTATAATGATATATTAAAGCAAAAATTTAACTCGGGAAAATCCTATAGGCATTTCTAATCCTAGTGTGCTTTTATAAGGGCCTAAGTTAAGTTAGTAAGGCATTTCTAATCCTAGGGTGCTAGTGAGGGCCTAATCTAAGTTAGTAAGGTATTCTAACCTAAGGAGAAGTTAGTGGTTTGTGACACTTTAGTCCATTGAAGTGTAGAAGGGTACCTTGGGTTTAACGTATGTGTGTTAGATGGTTCTTGTAACCTTGAATAAGATTCAGTAAAATCCGATGCAAACGGGTTTTCAAATACTTCTTCTTCTAATGCAACATCGTTTTGGTTATGTGTTGGTTCTTCTTGAAATGGTGTATTTTGGTTTTGCTCATCAACTCTTGGCAGAACAATTTCAAGTACTGGAGTGGCTTGAGTAGATGAAGATAATGTTAAGGGATTTGATGTGTCAGCTACGATTGTTGTTGATGCATCTTGTGGTGGTGGTGGTGGTGGTTGATGGCTTTAAGCGGGTGCAGCGGAGTGTTGTTGTGATGTAATTATCGAAGTTCCACCATAGTATTCATCAAACATTAACTCGAAGAAGTTTTCCATTTCTTGTTCAGAAGGTTTATTTGTGGTTGTTGATTGAGCTCCTTGATGTACGAGTCCTGAACTAATGTGTCCAGAATACTGCGGGTTTGGTGCGGGTCCTAATCCATTTTGATTAGAAGTCATTCGATTAAGTGCGGGTTCTAGAGCGAGTCTCTCAGAAGCCATTTGTGAGATCTCATCAAACTTCAGATTCATCGTCTCCATTATCCTTTCTGTTCTTTTATTATACACCCTGAATGCCCTCGAGTTTTTTGAGTATCCAATGAAGATTCTAATATCGCCTTAGCTTTCAACTTTCCTAGATCTTCTCTGTCATTTTTCGGATAGCACAAAGCACCAAACACATAAAGGTAAGAGATGTTAGGTTTATGGTTGTTCACTAGCTCATATGGGGTTTTATTGAATCTTGGATGGATTAGGGATCAGTTCTGAGTGAAACAAGCAGTGGCAACAGCATCAGCCCATAAGAATAGTGATGCACTAGAATAAATTAGCATTGTGCGAGCAGCTTTCACAAGAGTTTGATTCTTCTTTCAACTACCCCATTCCACTGTGGAGTTCTAACAACCGATGTCTGGTGTGTGATTCCAGCATCTTCAAAGTAAGTTCTTAACTCCAGATTTGTGAATTCTGTGCCAATATCCGTTCTTACAATCCTTACTAGAGTTGAAGTAGGACTTGAATATGCTTTAGAAAGGTGATGTTGATGCCTGGTGCTTCGTATTTTGACCTCAGAAACTTGACCCATGTATATCTTGGATAGTCGTCAACAATACCAAGAATATACTTTTTTCCATTTATGTTTTCAACTCTCATTGGGCCACATAAGTCCATGTGCAACATATGTAACCTTGCTTCCGAACTAGGTACGGTTTTAGGTTTATATGATGCCCTTTTACTTTTTCCTTGTTCGCATGATGGACATAGGTGTTCTTTGGTGTATTTGTACTTAGGGGGTCCGTTGACGATGTTGTCTTTGGCTAATTTGTTGATGGTGTCAAAATTGAGATGGGATAATCTTTTATGTCACAACCAGGACTTTGTTTCGGTTGCTCTTGTCATAAGACAAATTGGTGATGAAGAGGCCATTTGGTTGATATAGATAGCATATAGGTTGGTGACACGATTTCTAGTTAAGAGATCACCGTCAACCAAATTTCTAACAAAAACCGTATTTCTCCTAAATGCAACCTCTAAATATGCATCACAAAACTGCCCAACTGAGAACAAGTTGTGTCCCCACCCTTCGACATAGTAAACTCGAGTGATCAAATAATTCCCAAACTGAAGATCTCCATAACCCATAATAGCTGCTACAAGATCATTTCCAAAGCGTACAGTTCCCATGAATTTCTAGATGAAATTGATCAGCAGCTTTAAGTTCCCGGTCATGTGCTTTGAGCAATCCAAGTCGACGATCCAAAGTCATATTTTGATAACCTGCGAAGAACAGAAGAGTTTGTATTAGGAAACCGTTTTTAATTTGGTTCCATGAGGTTAGGGGTAAAATCCGGATCACACTTATAGAAGGTTTCTACTGGTTCAATTTGAACAGCTTTCAATTTGCCATTATGGAGTATGAACTCTCTACCCATTGGTTTCCATATACAATACTTAAGATAGTTCCTAAGTATTTGACTACTAGTGGTTGACCTAAATTGAGCAATTAGTCTTTCTATAGATCTAGATCTAGCACTAGTTCCTTTTGGAACATTCTTCTATTCAGACGTAACAGACACATTTTTAGAAACATAACCATCACAAACATCATTAGATAAACATTTCTTGCACATTAAACAAACTGAGTGATTACATGCAATAGAAAAAAGTACTTTTAACATTACATTCAGATGAAATATATCTCTTATTACAAAGCGATAAATTCCTAGGGTGTTCTTCTACTTCTTCAACTTTATTCTTGCAACTACCCTTACAGGCAGGCAATACTCTATTGTTCCTTGTATTGCTCCTAGGCTTTAGTCTGCTATTCCTGGAGGTGCTTTCTAATCCTATAGAAGGTAAGACACACGCATTAGGATTTATATTGTTGTCCTTTTTATTGTTAGAAGTTTTAGCAGTTTTCCTAGACCCGTCAGGATTGTAATTGTTAGGTTCCCATATTATGATAACACAAGTATTGCAATGAAAAGAATGAGATAGATATAAGGATTGGATGATTTATAAGATATGAGATATGAATGTGAAAGAGTTTCCTTAAGATATCAAATAAACCAACAAGAATAATGTTTACACATGAGTTCTATTTATAGGGAAGGATTAGGGCAACACACCCTTCCTCCCTATCTTGTTTAATTCATGGGCTTTAAGGCCTTTTGGGCTTCAATACATAAGCCTAGTAAACATAAAACATAATAATATTAATACTAAAGCAACCTATTACAAAATGTAATGACCGAGACTTGATAAATATAAAATGTGTTCCTAACAGTAATTAAGGCTCATGTCATTTGTCCCATATGGTTTAGATGTGGAGGCAGACGCAATAGTGGGACTAATCCTATAAAGGCCAGGTGCTATCACTTTTGGTGTTTCCACAACCGCTTTTCCTTTATCAACAATCTTTTCTTTTTCATTTTGCTTGGGCATGGGTTTTGGAGTGATTGGTTTTATCAAATCATTTTTCACATCGACTTTTGGAACAGATTCAGAAATCGACATTTTTGGTTTAACAACCGGTTTTGAGGTATTTGGTTTGTCCAAAGTCGATGGTTTTGCAAACTTAGTATCCACACCATTCCCTTTTTGACTTTCCAGCTGAGCCTTCAAAAGATCATTTTGAGCTTTCATGTCCTTGTAGGCACGCTCATACAACAATTTGTCATACTTGCATTCCTCGGTTTTACGATCAAGTTGCTTAAAATATGACACATTTTCTTTTTCAATTTTTATAAGAGCATTTTCATATTTTGAAACAATTGCGGAGGTCTCAGCTCGCAGTCTTTCATCTTCTTCAACAGAGTATATTTGTAAAATAATGGACATAATATCAGTAGACAGAACTGCTTCGAAGAGAGAATCATTTAAATTTTCCAAAACATTGATTTGCTCAAAAGAATCACTAGCCTTCTTTATCAGGGATTTGTGGTCCTTGACAAAGTTAGTTGTTTCATTTAAAAATTCATTTTCAAAATGAATTACTCGAGCATGAATGCTATTAATTTGAGGAGCAAATTCACTTTCAAGAATCTTTTTCAGCTGTAAATGAACCGTGGAATTCCGATTGTTCTCAGTTAGTCTCATTTTAGATTCTAAAGTCATTTGAAGTTGCCCAATTCTGGTTTTAATATCATCAAGATATCCTCTGGCATCACTTGTGTTAAAAGTGTTGTTTGAATACATCTGTTCCATGTTTGAAAGTTATTTGGAAGCAACTACTGGTTTAGAAACTAGTTTTGAACATCCTCAGTTTTTGTAAAACTCCGATGGTTGTTTTTGTGGAACAAAAGTAAATCTAGAAAGTTTGTTTAGTTTGGTGTAATCAATTGGTTTCAAATCTGGATTCTTTTGTTTCATTTTAGTTATGCTCTCTTCAACAAGTTCTAACATTTCCTCAGAATCCCAAACAACGTGAGGATCATGTTTAGCATATATAACATTTCCGTTATACAAAACATTATGTTCTTCCTGAGCTTTCTTGAAATTATAAGGAGTTTTGTTACATAGAGCCATTTTTTATTTTGTATGGTAAATCGGATCAGTTTGATTAGCAATCACATTAATTATTTGACTCGAATGACCCATTTTAACCAACAAGTTTTCTAGTTTTTTGATCATATATTCTGACTCTATGATTTCATCCAAAAGTTTATCTTCTTTCTTTGCAAAGTCCTTTTTCAAATCATCCCTTTCTTTTTCAAAATTGGTATAAGCTGATTTTTGTTTTGAAAGCTGGTTTGTTAAATCAGATATTTCTTGTTTTAAAGAGTTGATGGTTTTCGTTGAACTAGTTTGAAGATTATCAAATTTGTTTTGCAATTCCCTATCTTTAACAAGTAACTTCTTATAACCAATTTCAAATTCTGGCTCGCGTTTAATGTCCATTTGAGAACTTTTTTAATTTTCCTTGTATCTCTCAAGTTCAGTGGTCAATTGCTCGTTCACAGCCTTAACATCGCGATTGACCTTTTTTACTTTCTCAATTTCAATGCTACAATTATTCAATTATGATTCAAATGGAACATGTGTTTCCTCATCATTTTCAGCATGCTGTGAAACGGAGCCTCTATTATGATTCATATATGGAGTTGCTGTTGGAGTATGCTCGTGTCATAATAAATAATTATATGGCTAGTCATATGTGAGCCTATGGGGTCACACACATATACACTTAGGTACCTCTTTATGTTGTATTTATTGTACTTACGACATGTAAATAACCATACGTAACTAGGAAACTCTATCGGGCTTCTAATAATTAAGTAAAGGACTTATTTTATTGGACTTGGAAAACTTATGGGAGGCCCATAATAGCCCACATAGAGGCCGGCCATGGGGAGGTTTTTTAGGGGTGATTGGTTTTGAATTTTGGTCAAATATATGGGAGATATCTCCTCATTATTGGATAACAACTTACCAAAACTTTCTCTCCTCCTCTCTCCCTCTCCATCTCACGGCAAACAAACACCCTCACCTAGGGTTTTGTTTTTTCATAATCAAATCCTTGATTCTTGTTTAATCAAAGGCCATTTGAAGGTTACGGGTATAAGGACTAGCATCCAAGGGGTATACGGTGAGGTGTAGTGTGTTTCACACATAGAGGAGATCAACCTTATTGATCTCTTGGGTTTCTATTAACATTCGTGGTGGTGACTTTGTTGGTGATTCCCGGTGCACGCTACAAAGGTATAAAACATATATGTTTAATTTTTTTTATTTAGATTGATCATATGGCTCTATGGATCCGTGTGGGTGATGTTGTTCCGCTGCGTTTATTTGATATTTATATATTTTATATTCATACATCACCTATAGTGGTATCACGAGCCATCATATGATGTCATATGATCATCTTGTATGCGTAAAAATGGCTAAAAACGTGTTTTTTTAATGGATTTAAAAGTATAATCTTAAAACAGCCCCTAGGGCTTATATATTATGAATATGTTGACCTTTAAGAGGTCTTAAGATCTGGACTTTTTAATCCTATGGCCATTTGTTATGCATACATCAATTGGTTTCTTGATCGGGTACGTGAAAATGGCCTAAAACGCATGTTTTTGATCGATTTATGAAACGATTTCAAATCAGGGCCTATGGCTTAATTTTCTGTGGTAAAAAGATAATTAAAAGGTCCTAACATCAGTGGGTTTTGAACCTAAGGCCATTTGACACAAGTACCAAACGGGGGTTTAATTCTTGTCAATTAATTTCTTCGTTTTCGTTGGCTAACAATTTAATTCTTGTTATTATTTTGTTTTCCATGGCAAATACATGCATGTTTGTCCATGGAGTTAGCCAACACCATGTTTCATTCATAATATTATGGTATTATTATGTTTATATGCAAAGCCGATGAAAACCTAGACCACTTGTGCATTGAATGGTTGTTTATGTTGCTTAATTTCGTGTTTTGGGGTTTTGCCATTGTTTCGGCATTTATGTAATTATATTCTTTTGGTTGTAGCCATTGTTTGGGCACTTTTACAGTAGATTAAAAGTAGATTAATTGTACTTTACTTTCAATATAATGTAATCGTGGCTTGGTGGTGAAAGGCGAAAGAGTTAAAGACGTTTTTGCCGAAAAATGACTGCTGGAACACCAGTTGGTAAAACGGAGTTTCCCGGTGATTGGTAAGGTATTTTTGGCTGAAATATTTTTTGCAGGTACCCAAGACATGGGCCTACAACTTTCTAGTTTTGAGCTAAGCCCGGGGAAGCCTCCATCATGGACTTTTGGGACCTCTAACACAGAAATTCTGGAAGGACAGAAACTGCTTTTCATGTACATCATGGGCTTCCTACTTGCTCTTGATTGTCTTGGAGCAAGTGGGAGTCCTCCGTGTGGTTGTGTGGTTGTCCCTAGTTGACTCTTGGTTCTTGTGATGGCTCACGAGACCAAGCATAGGTTTCTTCATCGGTTGAGGCTTTGCATATTGTGGTTGTGTGTTTGTGTTGCTTTTTATATATCTTGTTTCATATGTAAAATTGCAAATAGTTTTTGATAAAACTTAAAACGAAACACAAACCATTTTAAAGCTAAGTCTTATGATTTAGTTTTACTAAGTTTTTGAAACTTAAAAATCATTGTTTTATAATAACACCTTAACTTGTTATGTATGTTATTTTATTTATGTTTTGTCCAAACTTTATTATCCATGTAGGATTAATATTAGTCATGAAAATGGACAACTTGACACACATAAATTAAAACAATGATTAGACTTAAGTTAAGAAATGTTTTTAACTTGTGCTACGAAAGGTGAATGCATGCTCTTTTCGTACACCTTTTGATCCACATCAAAACTTTTACCCGTCAAAATTTAAGTCACGCCGTCCAATTTTGAGAACACTTGCAATTACTTTTTGCCTATGCGTGGGACCTAGGTTGAATTGTAACCCAAGGTGACTATTCTCTATGCGTGGGACCTAGATATATTCTCGCACGTTCTAAAAATTGGATGACTTAATCGAGTTAAGCGGTGAGACCTTGACCCGAGGCAAAGATGGGACTAAACATGCCAGCTTGACACTAGTTGCTTGTTCACTAGTGCCATGGGTCCCATAAAGATCTAAGAGTTGCACTTGTAATGCAATTGGTCGACGTTACCTACCTATTGAATCCTCCATTGCTAGCAGATCAACTGATGTGATGGTGGAACCTCAATGAGGATCTTAGCCTTTTCGTAAAATTAATTGTTTTAACATTGTAAACTTGGGTAGTTAATTTTAAAAAGGATTAATTATTGATAAATTACTAAAATTGAACTTTGTTTATTTTGTAGATGACAACTCCAAATTCAACCATGAACAACTCGTCAATCAGATCAATTCTCGAGAAAGAGAAATTGAATGGTAACAACTTTTTGGACTGGTACCGCAACTTGAGGATTGTCCTCAAGGCTGAACAAAAGTTTTACCATCTGGAAGAACCTTTACCTGAAGCACCTGCTGCTAATGCTACTGCTGCTGTTCGTAACGCCCACCAACGTAGGAGTAACGAACAGCAGGAGGTGGCTTGTCTTATGTTGGCTAGCATGATCCCTGAGTTGCAAAAGAACTTAGAGAACTTTTCAGCATTTGACATGCTGCGAGAACTGAAAGTTATGTTCGAGCAGCAAGCAGAGCAAGAATTGTTTGACACGGTCAAATCTTTTCATGCCTGCAAGCAGGAGGAAGGGCAATCGGTCAGTAGCTATGTCATGAAAATGAAAAGCTATCTGGATCAGATGGAGCGACTGGGATACCCCATGCCTCAAATCCTTGGAGTGAGCATGATACTTACCTCACTGTCGAAGGATTATGACCAATTTGTGCAGAACTACAACATGCACAGCATGGGAAAAACCATTGCCGAACTGCATAACATGTTGAAACTTGCAGAGAAAGGCATGCCCAAGAAGGCTCCACTTGTCCTAGCTATCAACCAAGGTAGAATTCAGAAAAAGAACAAGGGAAAACCGCAGGCACCTGGCAAGGGACAAGGGAAAGGCAAGGCTAAGCTTGCTTATGCCCCCAAACCCAAAATCCCCCCACCTGCCAAGAAGGAGCACCCAGCCAAGGACACCGTCTGCCACCATTGTGGAGTGGTAGGACACTGGAGGCGCAACTGTCACGCCTACCTAGAAGGGCTGAAGAAGAACAAAGCTAGCGTTGCTAGCACATCAGGTATCTTCACTATAGAACTTTATACTTTTCCTAACAAAACCTGGGTATATGATACTGGTTGTGGTACTCACATTTGTAATAATGTGCAGGGGCTTAGGGGAAGTCGAAAGCTGAAGCAAGGAGCTTTACATCTGTACGTTGGTAATGGCGATCGTGCAGCTGTGGAAGCAATTGGGAGCTTTGATCTTATCCTCCCAAATGGACTAGTTATTGTTTTAAATAATTGCCATTTTGCACCTACTATCACTAGAGGTGTTGTTTCACTTTCGCGTTTGAAAGATGATGGTTTCATTCATACTTTTACGGATTTTGGCATTTCTGTTTCTAAGGATAATGTGTTTTATTTTAATGCTATTCCACGTGATGGCATTTTTGAAATTGATATGCGTGATCCTATTTCAAACAATAGTTCTATATATACTGTTAGCAATAAGAAATCCAAACGTAATTTGGATTCCACTTTTTTATGGCATTGTCGTCTTTGTCACATAAACAAGAAACGCATTACGAAGCTACAACATGATGGGCTTTTAGAGTCAATCGACAATGTGTCGTTTGATAAATGCACTTCTTGCATATCTGGTAAGATGGCACGAAAGCCTTTTTCCCATGTTGGAGAAAGAGCTACAGATCTACTTGGACTCATTCATACTGATGTATGTGGCCCATTTAGAACAATGTCTAGAGAAGGAGCTAACTACTTCATTACTTTTACTGATGATTTCAGTAGATATGGTTATGTTTACCTGATTAAACATAAACATGAAGCCTTTGAAACGTTTAAAGTCTTCCAAAGTGAAGTAGAGAATCAGCTTGGCAAGACCATTAAGGCTCTTCGATCCGATCGAGGAGGTGAATATATGAGTCAAGAGTTTTTAGATCATCTAAAAAGGTGTGGGATAGTCTCACAATTCACTCCTCCATATACACCACAACATAATGGTGTGTCTGAAAAGAGAAATCGAACCTTGCTAGACATGGTTCGATCTATGATGAGTCTAACAACATTGCCAATGTCCTTTTGGGGTTATGCTCTAGAGTCTGCTGCACGCATACTCAATATGGTTCCAACTAAGAAGGTTGATAAGACTCCATACGAAATATGGCATGGGAAGGTCCCTAATCTGTCTTACTTGAAAGTCTGGGGTTGTGAGGCTCTCGTTAAACGAGATACGCCAAACAAACTTGAGCCTAGAGCTATCAAGTGTATCTTTGTAGGATACCCAAAGGAAACGATGGGTTACTATTTCTACTACCCAACCGAGAACAAAATATTTGTTGCTCGATATGCTGAGTTTTTTGAGAACAGTCTCATCTCACAAGAAGCAAGTGGGAGCAAAGTAGACTTTGATGAACTTCAAAGCGAAGATGCATAAAATGAGGTGAACATCAAAATGAGACTGAGCATGAAAATGTTGAGCCTCTTCGAGATGTTGCTCCCATTCGTAGATCCGAAAGGATACCTCAAGCACCTGAACGATATGGTTTTTATATCGATGCTGAGGAACATGAGTTAGGGGATCATTGTGAACCCGCTAACTATCGGGAAGCTATATCGTGTCCTCAACGCGAGAAGTGGAACAATGCTATGAATGTGGAAATGAAATCCATGGAAGACAATGATGTCTGGGTCGAAGTAGAACTACCTCCCAATGCTAAAACCGTTGGGAGCAAATGGCTCTACAAGATAAAGACCGATGTGGATGGAAATGAACACACCTATAAAGCTCGTCTTGTAGCAAAAGGTTTCACTCAAATCTACGGAATTGACTATGATGAAACCTTCTCGCCTGTTGCAGACATTAAAGCAATTAGGATTCTTATAGCCATAGCAGCGTATTATGACTATGAGATTTGGCAAATGGATGTCAAGACTGCCTTCTTGAACGGCCACCTAAACGAGGACGTTTATATGGTGCAACCCGAGGGCTTCGTGAATCCAAAGTATCCTAGCAGAGTATGCAAGCTTAAAAAATCCATTTATGGGTTGAAGCAAGCATCTAGAAGCTGGAACAAGAGATTTGATGAGGAAATCAAGAAGATTGGTTTCGCTCAAAATCCCGATGAGCCATGTGTATACATAAACACTAGTGGAAGTATAGTCGCATTCCTAATCTTATATGTCGATGACATATTACTCATAGGAAACAACATTCCAATGCTACAAGATGTAAAATCCTGGCTTGGAAAGTGTTTTGAAATGAAAGATTTAGGAGAAGCATCGTACATACTTGGAGTCAAGATCTATCGAGATAGATCAAAGCGGTTAATCGGCTTGTGTCAAAGTGCATACATTGAAAAAATCCTGAAGAGATTTAGAATGCAAGATTCCAAACGTGGAAGTCTTCCAATGCAACCAAATACGGAATTGAGCAAGGCTCAAGGACCCTCTACACCCGCCGAGGTGAAAAGGATGAAGGGAATCCCATATGCTTCGGCTGTGGGATCCATCATGTATGCGGTTAGGTGCACTAGACCTGATGTAGCGTTCTCTCAGAACCTAACGAGTAGATTTCAACAGAATCCAGGAGAATGTCACTGGACTGCTGTTAAGAACATATTGAAGTATCTGCGGAATACTAAAGATATGTTTCTTGTTTATGGTGGTGATGTCGAACGTGAGCTCAGTGTTACTTGTTATACTGATGCGAGCTGGGAGACAGATCGTGATGACATCAAATCCCAAACAGGATATGTTTTCGTCATGAATGGAGGTGCTGTTGACTGGAAGAGTGCCAAACAAAGCACACTTGCGATGTCCTCTACAGAAGCTGAATATATAGCTGCTTCAGAAGCTGCAATGGAGGCAGTTTGGATACGGAAATTCATTTCTGGGCTTGGCGTTGTTCCCAGCAATGAACGACCTATGGATATGTACTGCGATAATTCCGGTGCCATAATCATAGCTAATGAACCAGGTGTTCTAAAGGGTGCCAAACACTTTCGTCGGAAAGTTCACTATATTCGAGAAGTTATCGAAAGTGGTGATATTCGTCTCCTCAAAGTTCACACAGATGACAATTTAGCTGATCCTTTTACTAAACCAATGTCTTGTACCAAACATGTGGAGCATGCTAGGAACATTGGGCTGCGACCTGCTAATAGTCTCATGTAAATCTGTTTTTAGTATTTTAAATAATTGGAATGTTGAACAGTTTATATCTTTAATGAATTGATGTAATGGTTATAGTCGTTTTCATACATATCAACTGTATTCCATTTTTGCATGTTTAATCCATGAATGATTTAATTATTCAAAAATTGTCCATTGTCAGTTGACGATACGGGAGTATCATCGAATTAAGGCAAATGTGAGCGTGTTGGTGATTTATTGCCAAACTCATATGTTGTTCATTGTGATGAACATTGGACTGACCCAACCTTCGAGATTTCACTACATGGATCGGCGTCAATAGTGAATCTCACAAATGGTTATGTCTCTTATCCTTAGACTTGAGATGCAAGTAGGTCTTGCATGTGCGGAATTTTATTCTTTGATATGGTTAAACGCTGTCCTGAATAAGGTAGTTATAAAAACCATTTTCAGGAGTGATTTGAAACACATGAATGACACGTGCAGTCAAAACAGGATTTGTTCCTCCACATGTCATGGAGTTAGATACTATTGGGCCCCTCGATGAATTGAACAGATGTTTGTATGGCCGTACCCAAATGAGATTAAGATGAATCTTAATTCACTTGGTAATCTTGTTCAATATCTAGATCGAGAAACAGAATAGTTGAACAAATGGAATGACTTTGATCCATGTCTAGTGTTCAACATAGTATCTGTAACAAAAGGAAAGATGGCATTAAAACCATTTAATTGAGAAGTTTAAGAAACTACCCTCACATATTTCTAGGGGCATTGGCGTGTTGCTAGACGCTAACCTTTGCTTGTATAATTACTTGATTATTATGACGTCGCAAGTGGGAGCTGTTGGAGTATGCTCGTGTCATAATAAATAATTATATGGCTAGTCATATGTGAGCCTATGGGGTCACACACATATACACTTAGGTACCTCTTTATGTTGTATTTATTGTACTTACGACATGTAAATAACCATACGTAACTAGGAAACTCTATCGGGCTTCTAATAATTAAGTAAAGGACTTATTTTATTGGACTTGGAAAACTTATGGGAGGCCCATAATAGCCCACATAGAGGCCGGCCATGGGGAGGTTTTTTAGGGGTGATTGGTTTTGAATTTTGGTCAAATATATGGGAGATATCTCCTCATTATTGGATAACAACTTACCAAAACTTTCTCTCCTCCTCTCTCCCTCTCCATCTCACGGCAAACAAACACCCTCACCTAGGGTTTTGTTTTTTCATAATCAAATCCTTGATTCTTGTTTAATCAAAGGCCATTTGAAGGTTACGGGTATAAGGACTAGCATCCAAGAGGTATACGGTGAGGTGTAGTGTGTTTCACACATAGAGGAGATCAACCTTATTGATCTCTTGGGTTTCTATTAACATTCGTGGTGGTGACTTTGTTGGTGATTCCCGGTGCACGCTACAAAGGTATAAAACATATATGTTTAATTTGTTTTTATTTAGATTGATCATATGGCTCTATGGATCCGTGTGGGTGATGTTGTTCCGCTGCGTTTATTTGATATTTATATATTTTATATTCATACATCACCTATAGTTGCTGAAGGAGTATTTCTACTACTTGGCGTATCCATGTATGTATCATAAGTGGGTGCTGGAGTCTCAGAATGTTTTTGCTCATGAGGAGACATATATATCATTATTGTGGCATGTATTGAAGCTTGATACCTTAGATAGTGCCCTGGTGTCATAAATAGGAGGCATGTCAGTATACGTGTCGTACTTAGCCTCCTGAAGATTTGCCATAAAGATGCAGTTCGCATCGATGTCCTCTCGTTCAACTGAAACACTGCCTGTTCCTTTTGTGCCAACAGTAGTGCTTTCTGCAAATACGCTGGATCTTTGTTTCTCGGCTTGGTAGAAAAGTTCCTTTCCATATGACCTACACCCTGACAGTTGAAACACTTTACCGGATTACCCTGATTCACATTTCCATAATTCCCAACAACTGGAGCTGCTAGATTCCCAATCTGATTACCCACTGTCTGATGCCTAATATTCTGACACCTCATATTTCCAACAAACTGACCCATCTGATTCCCTGTATACTGACCCAGCCGATTCCCTGCATACTGTCCTGCATTCTGCATATTCTGATTACCCATATGAAATCCAGTAGCATATCCTTGCTGATTCCAAATAACTCCATCCATTTGTCCTCCGTTACCCATGTTGAAACTCAGCTGAGCAATCTGCTTATTGCGAGTGTTCGATGAAATCATTTGGTTGTTGTTTGTTGGTGTAGAATAGCGTCCTTGGAATGCCATTGTCAGAAAAGTAAATTCTTGTGTTAAAGCAGCGGTAGATTCATCATTGTCAGTGAATTTTGGTTCTTGAAATTGCGGATATTGTTGTTGTGGAATAACATGTTGTTGTTGTGGGTAGAATTGTTGTTGGCAGACAGGTGTTGGTTGTGGAATGTATGATGGTTGCATACAGTTATGAGTGGAAGATGATGATGGTTGTTGTTGTGTGGTCACCGGTAAAGTTGTTGGTGTATTAGCAATTAATGCAAGAGGATCATGCTTTTTAGCTAGTAATTCTGCCCTGACTTCATTTGCCTCAGCTTGGTTCTGCTTTAAGAAGTCATTCAGCTGATCATAGTTAACTTCATGAAAGTTCTTCGTCTGATAAACAATGTTGACGTATCTTCCCATTCTGGTTGTAGCTCATTCAGAAAAATTGTGTTGTTAGCTATGTTCTTCTATGTGAGGTTGTGTCTGCATAAGTCATTTATGATCTTACAGAACCTGTGATAGTACGACTCAATTAATTCACCAGGAATGGAAGTGAACTTGTGTAGTTCCTTAAGCAATTGTGTTTCCATTTCATGTTTCCCAATGTCTGTCCCGTTCATTAACCTTTTGACTCTTTCCCACATGCATGAGCACTTTTTTCACTATCAACAGTTGCATAAGTGGTTTCAGGAAGACCAAGAACGACGAGATGAAATACCTGATCATCAGCTGCAATTTGTTGTCGGTCTTCCTCAGTGTATTCAGCCTCTATCTGATCTCTGTAGTATGGTTGTACTAGGGGGTTTCCATTAGGTTCTACAGGGTCTAGTACTTGTCGTGGTTTAAAGGGTCCTTCCAAAATGGAATTGATAAAAAGTTTTCCATTTGGTTTGCTCTTAAGATAGCACATCATACGACTAGCCCACTGTGAGTATCTACCCTTTGACAGCATAGGAGGTCAATTTTCTGCACCTACTTCGTGAATATCTTGCTGAGTTGCCATTGATTGTCTGATAAAGTTGATCTTGGATCGGTTCAACGAAGAAGGAGTTGTATTTGATGTAAGTTGATGCAAGTGATTTTAGTGAAAATTTGGTCTAAAAACTTAACACCTCGATAACTTCCATTCGGAGTGGATTTGGGCCTCGAAGGTTGGGTTGAATGAACTTTAGGTTATTCAACGTTTCCTTTTCCTCGATCTCACGGTCGTGTTGACAGGTATTTCGTCAAAAACGGAGTTACGGTTCAAAAGTTATGGTCGTTTGAAGTTTTGTTGGCAAAAGTCAAACTCTAAGCAGCAAAAGTCAACTCTAAAGATATGGTCTTTTGCATAAACACTGTCCTTATACATAAACACTATCCTTTTGCGTAAACACAGTTCTTATGCATAAGAGATGGTGTTATGCATAAGATTAGGTTCTTAGTCGTAAGATTTGGTCTTATGCGTAAGATTTGGTCTTATGCGTAAGATGTGGTCTTATACGTAAGAAATTCATCTTATGTATAAGAGTATGGTTTTACGCGTAAAAACCAAACAAGCCGTTCAAACTTATCCAAGCTTGTAAGGTATCACAAGTCGAAGTATTCCAGAAGCTTATCCAAGCTAGGGAAGTACTGAGTAACCTGTGCTCATTGACGAAACTGAAGATGCACCTTATGCGTAAACTGGCAACTTATGCGTAAACTGGCAACTTATGCGTAACCTTTCTGCTTTTGCGTAAAAACAGGGTTTTAAGTGTTCATGCGTAAAATGATCAGATTTTTGGAAATTACTGAACACCCACTTTTTAACGTTTTTGAACCGTTCTTTTTGCCGAATCTCACGTATAATCACTAAAACTTCAATAAAAACAACAACTTTAACACTAAAAACACGTAAAAATCAAAACTTTTTAATGAAAAGCTCAAGTTTTTAATAAAAAATGCAACTTTGATATAAAATTTTGACAAAGAACGATTTTCACACACTCCTAAATCATTGTTAGGCGATTGATACCACTTGTAAGACTTTAGATATCAACTCTATCAAGTAAATAATAAGCTTATAAGGCAAGTATAATATGGTAACAAGAGAATAGTATGTGTTATTCTAGAGACAGAAAGTATAGAGATGGAAGAGAGAATTTCATTAAGCAAAACACACACTTACACACTCAAGCACACCTTACAAATGAAGTGTAAGGTGTCTTATATAGTTATACGAATGGGCCTCATGGGCTTGGGCTTGCATTGGACTTGGATTACATAAAGTGTTCTAACTTAGACATTTAATAAATAAACACTCCAAGTCCATAGCCCATTGACATATAAATACATATTCTATGACACTATTAAAAAGTTACTAGACTATTAATGACCGCCACTTTTATTTAATGATAACACTCATGATTACAGCGTAGATGATTACTGATGCGTCTTGTGTCACGTGTAGTATTGAGTGATTTTTCCTATTCAAGTTTTACATTTATATTTAGCCGATTTATCCTATAACACACACTAACGAGCAGTGTACCCGATCAATATGTATATAGTGGTAAGCAGAGTGTCGATCACTAAGAGTGGAATGTAAAATCTAGTTAATCTAATCAATATTTTAAATATACTAAGTTAGTTTTACAATATAATCTAACGCAAGGGGGGTTTTAGCCTGATAGGCTAGCACAGTTTTGGTTAATTAATTAAAATAATATAACTAATGAGGACGAAACAACGAAAGACTAACACTTACACAGATAGATAATATATACAGATAGAAGTCCTGTCCTTTTGTTAAGTAGCTTGTCACTTGTTTTATTGCTAGTTTTACATGATAAGTATCGTAAACTCTTCTCTCTCATTGGATCTTAAATATAGGCGACTAAACTCTTAATGATCACTTATGCCTATCCTACTTTCTAGACGCTAGATAAATAAGCGTGAAGGGGTATGGCAGCCCAAGCAAAATACAGCTAGACACAGAGATTATCAAAGTAGATATACAAATCACCAAAAAACAACATATAAACTGATAATCGGAGGGAAAACAATTTTAAGGGGAGCACTATGGCGGCCACAAGCCCATCAATCCTGATGGATTATAGTTTACAAATACAATAAAACAAAACTACTTAATGAATTAAATACATGCAGGACTTTCTTACTGCTCTAAGATCTTTGTTTATGGTGTGTCTTGTGTTCTCTTGTCGTCTGAATTTGTCTCCTTAGGGTTTAGTTGCACACAAAATTCGTCTATGTTTTGGGGTATTTATAGTTTCTGTCAGAGGGTTAGATGCGGCGCATTAACTAAGTAGATGCGACGCATCTACTTAACTTCGCGTGGGGTCCAAGATTAATATATTCTGGAATATTCGTACACCGTCTTCAGATGCGGCGTATCTTGAATCTCTATGCGGCGCATGTCCTTCAGCGTCTTGGATTGTATTTGGTGAAGTCTTGACAATGATACGACGCATGTTGATAATGAGATGCGGCGTATCTGGAGTAGAACAAGTTGGTTCTTCTTCATTTTCCAAGGTTTCATATGCAGCGCATGATATAATCAGATGCGGCGCATGCTTCAAAGTCAGGCAATGGTCTTTAAATTCATCTATTCAATAGACTTTTTCCATCTTGATCTTTTATCTCCATACTTCGTCCAAAATCGCCAAGTTTTATCAGTTGCTTGTTTTTACCTAAGAATTATTAAAGTAAACGATTAAGCACCAATTCTCATGTATAATATAATAAAACAAGTCAATTAAATAGGACAAATGACGACAATATAATTTACTTATTTGATGTCATCAATTACCCTAGATGATTACGGCGTAGTTACTATTCTATGTTACGAGGTAGCTGCTGCCACCATGTGACTACGACGTAACTTGCATGTGAGCTACGCTATAGCTTTTCTTATTGGATAAGATTTTATGACTTCGGCGTAACCATTAATTAAGGTTACGCCATAGCCATGTCCTGTCTATAAATACAGGACGAATTCTCACCTTGAAGATATCTCCCCTTTCCCAAACTTGACCTAGGGTTTGGGGAAAGAAACCACAGAAGAGGAAGCTAGGCTTTAGAGTTATGAAGAATAAAGTTCTCAACCACAAAAATTGTCGTATTAGAGTTTGAATTCTCTTGTGTTTTTCTAGTAATCATATGATGAATTCATGTTATTAATTTATGTTCGGATAAGTGTTTTATCCTCTTTTATTTCATTATATAGATATCTTCTTTGTCCATTCATACTTACATTAGTTTCGTGATGTATGAGGGATTTGCGCCCTCGCAACAGGTTTTACCTCTCAAGGGATCTCGAGAAGCTTACAACCCCCACCAGGCAGTGTACCTGATCGTTGTAGTATAGTATAGTATAGTGACAAGTACCGGGGGATTGATCATTCAACTCAGGAATAGTGTCGCTAGGATTAGAAAGCCTACTAAACTAGGTCTAGAGGTGAGGGATGATTGTTTTTATATTTTTATATTTTATAGAAAGCAAGTAAAATCTCAGGTTTTGAAGGAGTGGGCGGAATTAGTTGCTAGCCAACTAACCCAATTAATCTAAAGATGCAATCAAAATAAAATAACAAAAATGAAAATGAAACTATTATACTAATGTGGTGGAAACAATAATGAGGAAAGTTGTGTTTACTTAGATTTCATTACTCCCTAGATATCTTTTACAGGTTGATTAGCTTGTTACAATTGCATGGATGATGGGTCATATTCATTAATACTAGTCGTAGGGTCGTGTACAATATTCTCTAACTCTATAAGATCCTACTTCACTCCTATGTCGAGCCGTTAGAAGCTCCTAACATGGGATCATTAGAATTCTCTTACACATTAAATACAACCAAAAATCGTAGTACACCTCCGATCATGTTTCTTAAGACGTTCAAGCAAGTTACCAATGGAAGTCTGCCAGTTTTCTTAAGCCTAACATCGAATACAATCATTCGTAACAATTATAAACAAACAATCAACCCATAATCAACATCTAGGTTTAACTACATCTAAGCAAACGCAATGAAAATCTAGCCTAGCATGTTAAAAAGAAGACAATCGTAAGATATAATCACACAACACATAGACATATTGAATGATTTGAATAAGTACTTATCTTCAATTGAACATGGAAGAATCAAGGGGTTGAAACCCTTGAAAAGCTGTTAAAATTTGGCCTAGGGTTTATTCTCTCAAAGTTGCACACTAATTAATGAAAATTTGAAAACTATATATAGAGTTTACATCTTGACGGCTTCATGTATTAACTTGTGACACCGTCAACTCGCCGCCATGATAAAAATCGTATTGCCTAGATCCATTTGTGACGCCGTCATGTAGGAAATCACTCTGGGCCGCACTAGTAATTGGACCTTGATGGCCTTGGTGACTCCGTCAGGCCAATATGCTTGAGAACTCTCTGGGCCGTCTCGTTATAAGTTCCATATCCACCTCTTTTGTAACTCTTAATGCCTGTAAAAGCTTGACGCCGTCAGGTACTGTTCCAGCAAGGAAATTTGAGAATTTGCTGTTTTCTTCACCTTTATGCTCCAAAAACGTCCAAAATGCTTCCTTTTCCAGATTCTTCCTCAAAAGTACCTAAAATGACAAAAGGAACGATTTAGGGCAATATTTGATCAAATAATCACGAATTCGGGCTTAAATGACCCCTTAAAAGCGGTACACTTTTCGCCTCATCATTTCGGTAGTATTATAAGCTTGTTAGTATTCAGTGAACTAGGGAAATTGACCACAGGAACCTAGCAAGCTGGATTGCGAAGAATGGAAGGAATTGGCCATAGTACAACCATCCTTCGTGTGCGAATTGACCACATAACCACCTAACAACTGGAGGTACTTAAGAAGTTAGAAAAATCTAACATCCGAAAGGCTGAATTTCTACCGAATGAGATCTATTGGATCAGCCACTTAATGACTCAATTGAGTATCCAACCTCCGCTTACTTACAGAGGTAGCGCCTTTGGTTCCGGAGGCGATATTAGGGAAGATAGGCTAAGACGACTTTGCCCTATGACTCTTAGTGATTTTTATGCCACTACATAGTTTTATGAACTTGAATAAATACATTGATAAACTTGATTAAGACTTTATCTTCTTATTTCCTGATTCTATACTATGAACCTGTGAGATTAAACTTGATAATCAATATTTAAATCTCTTTTATATATCATTATCTTTTAATCGTATCTTAGTTATTTTCACAACAGCTCTTAGGGACGACGCTCGGATTTACCTAGGCTATACTACATGTGATCGGGTTCTCTGTCCGTTAGCATGTGTTTGTCCTTGTATATCTCAGTTTATAAATTTAAAGAAGGATGAAAAATACGCATCAGCAGTGAATGTCAAAAATTCAATGCTATTTACAAACATTTGCAGCGTACAAGTAGGGAAAATAACATTGAGATTCTCAAGAATGCAAAGACCATTTTTGAACAACGATTTGGGGGGGGGGGGGGGAGAAGCTTCCAATATGTTCACGTGTGGGAGGTTTTAAGAAGCACCCCAAATGGGACGAATGAGAATCGTTGGATGATTTGTGTTTTCGTATCGTATTGTGTTCTAAATTTCGTATCGTGTTTTTTCGTATCTTTTTTTGTTTATCGTATCGTTATTTTACGTTTTCGTATGCTTTTTATTATGATGTATTGTATTTTTATGTTTAATAAAATGAATTTAGTTTATTTGGAAATTTGAATAAAAAAATAAAGTTGTAAGTGGTGGGCCTCAAATAAGTAAGTTGAGGTTAGTTGTGAATAAGGTGAGGTTCGTTGTGGAGGTTTGTTAAAGTGATGTGTCACCCCGTAGGCCCCAAATGAGGAGTTGTAGCTAGCCACGACACCTTGTGCTTTAGGCTAAAAGTAGTGGTGGGAGACATTCATCGCCATCTCAGCTTTCTTTCTTCTATCATTTCCTCTCACTCTTTCTTACCATACATTTGTTTTGGTCACCTTCCTCTCACCTTTTATTAACATACATACTTTATAAAAATATACATCACAAAATACCTCACATACACAATTACAAAACAAATAAAAAATAATTAGTTTTGGGTGTGGGCCCAGAATGTCAGCTACAAACATTGGTGAGCAACTCACCATACAAAAAAACTCACCATACAAACCAAATTTGGTCGTGACATGGTACATCCGTTTTGGGTGGGTAGTGAGTGAGTTACTCCCACCGTTTAATCTAAGAGGTATTGGATTTCAGGCACACATTGACGCATGCATTAGACAATTGTCTTTCAAGTTGAGTTAATTGCATAAATTGTCCATGAACTTTGGTCAGATTGCATGTTTCGTCCCAAACATTTCGAAGGTGCAGAAACCATCCCTGTGGGAAACATTTGAGCAAATTTTGGTCACTGGTTTTAAGCGGCGTTAAGTGGATTTCGGTAAAATTTACATGTTAGCCCTTTTGGCTCGCGACAGTTGCAACATCCATCCTTTAACTAATGGCCGTTTATAATTTTAAAATTTTGATTTCTTTAAATTTTTTTAATTTTTATATATATGTTTTTATAAAAACATACACGTTTTACATACATTTTTATACTCTCTTTCTTTTTTGAACGGACGTTTTTATAATCTTTTATATATGTATTTATACATGTTTTTAAATACATTTTTATATACGTTTTTAAATACTTTTTATATATGTTATTACAAAAAAATTCTTATATACTTATTTATATTGTTATATACGTTATTACAAAAACGTTCTTATATACGTTTTTATACATTTTTTATATGCGTTATTATCATACGTTTTTAGACATGTTATTATATACTTTTTTTATACTTTTTTATGTAAGTTTTTGTATATGTTTTTTTTATACATTTTTGTATATGTTATTATAGACGTTTTTGTATACGTTTTTATATACGTTATTTGTTGGAATCACTCCTAACAGTTAAATGTGACAAAATTATCGGGTTACACAAGAACTTGTTATGTAATATTGTAATAGTATGTTTGTGTTAGGCTATATAAGCCCTCCTAGACTTCACTAGGAGGGTGAGACTTTGTGTAACTTTTTCATTTTCATTATTAATAAAACACATGTAGTTTTCCCTTCTCTCTCTACTTTCTCTCACTAACAATGGAAGCTTTAATCTTTCATCATCCCCGACCTCCCGAATCACAATATTCAATCTAAAACACGATCCTACAAGTGGTATCATTCGCCAAATAGTGATTGAAGTGAGTCTTTTGGTTTTAACGTGGGGTTTAGGGTGTTGTTTTCTTCATTTTTTGCTTTTTTCTTTGTTTCTTTCACTTAAATCTTAAAGCTTGGACAAGTTTTAAAGTTGATATAGTGATTAGAAGCTTAGATTTTGCATAAAGTAGTTATATTTTAAGGTTTTTTCTACTTTTTCTTCTAGTTTCTTGAGTTTTGTAGCTTCTTTGGTATTAGAAAACTTGTTTTTGATAGCTAAATCTTTCCTATTAAGTGTTTTCTAAGTGTTTTTGAAGTTACTTGATCAAAAGAAACTTTTTCAAAGCATTTTTCATCAAAAAGTTGTAATTTTTTAAAGTTACTGGTCACTTTACGCGTAAAAAGGAGACCACTACTCTGAAAAGTGTACTTTTTGTAATATTTACTCCTAAAGTTTAGCATAAAACCCTTTTTCTGTTGGGAATTATGCTAATTGAGAATTCTACTGACGGTTACTACTGAAGGTTACTGCTGAAGAGCTGGTTCCTGTTGAAGCAGTGTATCTGCGGAAGACTAGTTTCAGCATTATTAGTTTCTGCGGAAATAGATATTCCGTATATTATGTAATATAGTTAGGATATGCACGAGTTAATTTAGGAAGTGATAATGCATATCTTTCTAAAAGTTTTTAGAAGATACGTTTCTTGTGAAACGGTTTAGGGTTCCTTGTGTATAAAAGGAACACACGATTATGTATTGAATACACGTTTTTTTAGAAAACACTTTCAGTATTATTAAAAGATCCGTAGAGGATCAAGTGTTCTTAGTATTCAGTTGTTCATACTTGTGTTTGTTTCCGCTTTAGAATACAAGTTTAAGAGATTTTCTTTTAGTGTGTTAGTGATTACATTAACATAACTAACGATCCACGAGTGCTCA
This sequence comes from Artemisia argyi, assembly GCA_030686995.1. Lineage (NCBI taxonomy): Eukaryota > Viridiplantae > Streptophyta > Magnoliopsida > Asterales > Asteraceae > Artemisia > Artemisia argyi. Next base: position 102,519,351 of record CM060704.1, on the reverse strand, counting down.
AAGATCTATCAAGGTCTTAGGTTCAACAAGTGGTATTATAGCCTCGGGATAGTCTCTGTGATACTAAGAAAGATCAATCTTACACCCTCTCAATCAAAAACAACAAAAAACAATGCCTGGAATAGATGATGAATCTGATGCAACTCAGAACCAAAACACCACTTCTCTCCAATAACTCAATCTCTCAAACAGTAATGCCAAATTCCCATACCTTAAGAATGCAGAGGATTATTAATTATGGTCCATGAAGATGCAAAACTGGATCACAAACATTGACTGGAATCTTTGGGAAGTTGTCCGTAAGGGTAACAGCTTGAAGAAACATGTCAAAGATGCTGATGGGGTGGTTACCATCGTAGGTCCTAAAACTGCTGAAGAAGTTCTAGCCGTTCAAATGGAAAATAAAGTTAGAAAAATTCTCCTTCAGGCTATTCCAGATGACCACATGGGTGACTTCCACTTCATGGAAGATGCCAAGGACATTTGGATGGCCATCAAGGCTAGATTTGGTGGGAATGAAGAGTCAAGAAGGATGAAGAAATCAATGCTGAAGCAACAGTTTCAAGAGTTTCAGATATCTGACGAAGAAGGAATCCACAAGGGCTATGACAGGTTCCACAGGATCTTGAGTCAACTCAATCAGCTGAAGGCTAGACCAGATAATGAGGACTGCAATGCTAAGTTCCTAAGATCTTTGCCACCATCTTGGTTGCAAGTAATCATTGCTCTCAAAGCTAAAGGTGGATTGGATATGCTCTCATTTGATGACCTCTACAACAGACTCAAATCTCTCGAGCTTGATGTTAGAAGTCCCATTCGTCCATCCACTCACTCAGCCTTTGTAAGCACCACTTCCAATCAGGTGCATAATACCTCAAGCCCTTACACCTCAGCATCATCTTCTCATATCCACACTAAATCAACTCCTCAACCAAAATCCAGTAATATAATGGAAGAAGTACTTCACTCTTTTGTTGCTGAATATGAACATCAGCAGTTTCTAGCTTATGAGGATTTTAAACAGTTGGATCCATTGGAGATGGAAGAGATGAACTTGAAATGGCAGTTGGCAATGATTTCTTTGAATATAAAAAGGTTTGAGAATAAATCTGGGAGAAAGTTTGGTTTCAAGGGAAGAGATGCAGCAGATTTGACAGAAGAAAGGTTAAGTGCTACACTTGTGGTCAGATGGGTCACTTCTTAAGAGAATGCAAGGATAGAAAGCCTGGTGATGAAGTTAGATATGGCTCCTATCTATTGGAAGCAGGAACTTCTAAAGCTGGAACTTCCAAAGCTTTGGTGACTATGGATGAACATGTCAATTGGACGGTTCATGAGCCTGCTGAGGAGGAAGCTTCTGGTTCTGAGCAAGTGAATATGCTGGCATACTGCCCTACAGAGGATAAAAATGATCAAGTTTCCTTAATGGGCATCTCTCAGGTACATAACTATGTTTTTGGCTGTAGTGTAAGATATAATGAACTTAAAGAAGAATATGATGAATTAAAACCTAAATATAATGAATGTTATGTAGAAGTTGAGGCTTATAAAAAGGATTTAAAAACTTTAGAAAGACAAAAGGTATGGTTTCAAAAGAATCAACTTAAATATGAAGAAAAGATAAGAGTGTTAGAAAGTGATTTAGAATGTGCTAAGATTGATTTAAGGCATACTGAGAAAGAGAAAACTGATGTAGTTTCAGAAAATCTAGTGCTTGAAGAAAAACTAGATGAAGAAGTAGCAAGACATAAATCATGGTCAATATCAGGTGATAACTTAGCTAGTGTACTTATGGTAGTCAGGCTGTTAACTCTGGAATAGGTTTAGGATTTAAAAAATATGTTGGTTTAGAAGCTAGGAATGACCTAGGTAAATCAACACCAGCAGGATTAGCTAACTATGTAAAAGAAGGTAAATTACATGCTGTACCTGGACCTATTAGAGGAGAACACATGCCCAGACCTGTCCATAACTGTTGACTTTGAAGGATCACACCATCTTTATGGCAAAAAGTCGATTGACGTGCCAGACCCTGATTCTAAATCTACTGACTTTGTCTCTTGTTCTGACAGTGACAAGTCCTCTAATCAAGGGTCTACTGCATATACCAGTTGTGATTCAAGTGAGAAGTCAGACCACACCCAAGACATCACCCAAGACTCCCCACAAGCCTGTTAGAGTTACTGCTGATACCAAGACAGTTTCTTCTGAAGACTTGTTATTTAATTCTTTGCAAAACAATGTTTTTAGTTCTGTCAAAAACAATTCTGTTAATGTTTGTGGTTTGAATTCTTTTTCATGTTATGGAACATCTTTCACTTTGAATAAATCTTCTAAAAAGAAGAAATGTTTTGTGTGTGGAAGTAAATTTCATTTGATTAAGGATTGTACTTTTCATGAGCAAAGAATGGGTGTATGTGCTAGTCAAAGGAAACCTAGGCAAATGTGGAAAAATGTTAATGACATACCATCTTTTGTTCCACATCAGCAGAAACACAATTCTGCTGAACAACATTCTTCATGGAGAAGAACTGGTACTAGACCATATGGGCGACCCACTAGTTCTTACTTTCATAATGGTTATTGGCCTAAACATTTTGACTCTATGTATGTTGGTGGAGGGTATTGGGATACTGCTGTAAAGCCCTCAGCATGTTGTTCTTGGACAAAGAAGGGACCTAATTTTCAATACAGACCCAAGAACAATGGTGGATCTAATACATCTACATGGCCTAACTCTTATGATCCACAAGGCAGGCTCAAGTCAGCAATGACTTGAGTCTCCAAAGTGTACTAATTTTTGTATATTATTTTGTTGTTGTTGTAGGATCACCCCCTGAAGAGTACTGAAGTAGGCATAGTAGATAGTGGTTGTTCCAGAAGCATGTCAGGGAACAAGGATAAGATGCATGACTTTGTTCCTATAGAAGGAGGAGGCAATGTGACTTTTGGTGGAGGAGATGGCAAAATCACTGGGAAAGGCACTATTAAAACACCTCTGTTGGATTTTTAGAATGTATATTATGTGAAGGAACTTCAGCACTTCAATCTGTTCTCTGTATCACAAATCTGTGACACCAAGAATAAAGTTTTCTTCTCTGAGGATGAATGTCTAGTGCTCTCAAAGGACTTCAAACTTCCAGAAGATACAACCATTTTGCTAAGAGTTCTTAGAACCTTCAATTTGTATATATTCAATCTGAATGATGTCCAACCTGAAGGTGATCTAACATGTTTGGTGGCCAAAGCTTCCCTGGATGAATCTACAAGATGGAATAAGAGGATGGCTCATGTGAATTTCAAGACCATTAACAAGCTTTCAAAACTTGGTCTGTTTCAGGGACTTCTTTCAAAAGTCTTCACCAATGAACATAATTGTGTTGCCTGCAACAAAGGAAAGCAACACAGAGCCTCATATAAAGCCATAACAGCTGTGAGCAACATCTCAGAACCTCTTCAGTTGCTGCACATGGATCTATTTGGTCCAACTCCTATCAGAAGTATTGATTGTAAGTACTTCTGCCTAGTTATCACTGATGATTATAGCAGGTTTTGCTGGGTATTTTTTTTGAAAACTAAAGATGAAACATCTCCTATTTTAAAAGAATTCATTACCCTGATTGAAAACCAGCTAAATAAAAAGGTTAAAGGCATTAGGTGTGACAATGGGACAGTGTTCAAAAATGTAATATTAATAGAACTTTCTAAGTCTAAAGGGATAAAAAGGGACTACAGCACTCCAAGGACCCCACAACAAAATGGGGTTACTGAAAGGAAGAATAGGACCTTAATAGAGGCGGCAAGATCCATGCTTGCAGACTCTAAGTTACCCACTATGTTCTGGACTGAAGCAGCAAGCACTGCTTGTTATGTTTTGAACAGGGTACCCATCACTAGACCTCATGTCAAGACACCTTATGAACTTCTCACTGGGAAAGTTCATGATATTCATTACCTTAAACCTTTTGGTTGTAAAGTGACCATTTTGATTATTGGTGATACACTGGGAAAGTTTGATGGGAAAGTTGATGAGGGATATATTATGGGTTATTCAGCTCATAGCAAGGCCTATAGGGTGTACAATTTAAATGCTAAAAGGATAGAGGAGACCCTTAACCTAAGATTCCTAGAAGATCAGCCTAATGTTCAAGGACAAGGTCATACTTGGTATTTTGACCTGGATTACTTAACTGATCACTTGGGTTATACTAGACATGTTTCTAACCAATTTGTAGGTACAAAAGAGTCTCCTAATAACCCTGCAGGTACCCTGGATGATGACTCAAAGAGTGACTCTGAGAAAGATGAACAAACCATTGTTGTACCTTCTTTTCCCCCTAACCATTTTGCAGGTGATCATTCTGCTGATGAGCATGAAGATGAGTCACACTATGTAGAGGATCTTGCTAGACTCAAGAAGCAAGAACATGCAGCTACTCAGGAAGCTAAGAGGCTCAGTGAAAAGTTTGCAAAAGAGACTGGGGCTTTACTCCAACAATCAGCACAAGCAGTCTGTGGAGACCAGGATATTGCTGACAGTTCTACTGAAGGCTCTCCTGTTACTTCTGATGTGATCAAAACTGCTGATACTCCTGCTGCACAATCTCCCATTTCCACTGAAGTGTCTACAGACTTTGGGAAACCATTTACAAGATTTCCAAGTCCTTCTGATCTTGGTAATTACCAACCCAAAGCTGGCATCTTCAACTCCTCTTCCTATGACAGTGAGTTTGGACCCACTGTGAACAACCTTGACACCACCATCAATGTCAACCCCACAGCAACAAAGAGGATCAATATTGCTCATCCCCTATAAAAGGTTATTGGAGATCCTCAAGCACCTGTTAGAACTAGAAGTACTATGAAGAACACTAAATATGGTGAAGTTGCTTTCATTTCCTATGTCTACAATCAACAAAGGGACAATCATACAGACTTTAAACATTGTCTGTTTGCTTGCTTCCTTTCTTAAATGTAGCCAACCAGTGTTCCTCAAGCACTTGCTGATTCAAGTTGGCTTGAAGTAATGCAAGAGGAGAAGCTACAATTTAAGAATCAGCAGGTTTGGATACTGGTACCTCTCCCTGAGGGTAAATTTGCAATTGGGACAAAATGGATTTTGAAGAATAAAAGAGATGCAAGGGGTATTGTGGTGAAAAATAAAGCAAGACTAGTGGCTCAGGGGTTCATGTAAGAGGAAGTCATAGACTATGATGAAGTCTTTGCATCAGTGGCTAGAGTTGAAGCAATCAGGATCTTCTTGGCCTATGCATCTTATATGGGTTTTATGGTATATCAAATGGATGTAAAAGGTGCTTTTCTGTATGGTAAGATTGAAGAGGAGGTTTATGTGACTCAACCTAAGGGTTTTGAAGACCCAGATCATCCCAATCATATTTATAATGTTGTTAAAGCTCTCTATGGACTACATCAGGCACCAAGAGCTTGGTATGCTAGGCTTTCTGCATTTCTACCGAAGCATGGTTATAGAAGAGGTGCCATTGACAAGACCTTCTTTCTTAAGAAAGACTCCAGGGATATCATTCTAGTGCAAGTTTATGTGGATGACATCATATTTGGTTCCACTAAAGAAGAATGGTGTAGGGAGTTCGAGGACTTAATGAAGGGGAGTTTCAGATGAGTGCCATGAGGGAGCTCACTTTTTTTTTGGGTTTACAAGTTCAGCAGAAACCTGATGGTATCTTTATCAGTCAGGATAAGTATGTAAGAGATATGTTGAAGAAATTTGATATGGAAAATGTCAGAACTGCCACTACACCCTATGAGGCCTTCAAACCAAAGAACAATCTTGAACCTGATCTTCCCATGAATGTCCATTTGTACAGGTCCATGATTGGTTCTTTGATGTATTTGACTACTTCTAGACCTGACATTACATTTTTTGTGAGTGCTTGTTCTAGGCACCAGGTCACTCCACTTAATTCTCACTTGAATGCTGTCAAAAAGATCTTCAAGTACCTGAAAGGCCAACCCAAATTAGGTCTTTGGTACCCAAAAGAATCTCCTTTTAAGTTGGAAGCATTTAGTAATAGTGACTATGCTGGTGCCAATATAGATAGGAGATCCACAACTGGAGGTTTCCAATTTCTTGGAAGAAGATTGATTTCTTGGCAATGCAAGAAACAGACCATTGTTGCTACCTCTACTACTGAAGTAGAGTATGTTGCTGCTGCCAATTGTTGTGGACAGATTCTATGGATTCAGAATCAATTGCTGGATTATGGGTTTAATTTCATGAATACAACCATTTTTATTGACAATCAAAGTACCATTTGCATTGTTAAAAATCCAGTTTTTCATAATAAAACCAAACATATTGAAATCAGGCACCACTTTATCAGGGATGCATATGAAAAACATTTGATTAAAGTGGTTAAAATTCACACAGATGATAATGTGGCAGATCTGTTAACTAAAGCTTTTGATGGACCTAGGTTTCAACACTTAGTGGTCCATATTGGTATGCTTAACCCTTGACTGCAAAGTTTGAGGGGAGGCATAAGCCTCAGGGGAGGATTGTCATTGTAAACTTTGTATAATTTCTGTATATTATTGTTTGGCTAACATTAACCAACTAATGTTTCTATAAGATTTGTTTGTTTTGTTTGTTACTCTGTGTCTGTTTTGCAGAATGTCCTTATGTGAAGTTGCTGATCTTTATTTGAAGTTCACCAAGAGCTGTTTCAAAGGGAATGTGGTCATGTATGCTGAGTATTGTTTCTCCTGAAGAGTCAAATATGTTGAGATTCATTGCTTCTACTGAAGTAAAATTAAAAAAATTGACAAATAAGAAAAGTTGTTCATTCATTCAAGAAACAATTTACAGGTTACAATCTACTTCAAAGTGGAATACAAAGATCATTCCTATGCTAAATCTACCAAACCAATACTAAGCTTCTATCATCTATTACAAAGGGCTGGTGGATATGCATGACCAGTACGATGAAGAAGCTGAAGGTGAAAATGGAAAAGAGAGAATGATGATGATGACGACGAAGATGCTCAAGAACCGAGTTTTATATCTTTAGTTCAAGGCAAGAAGATGCTCAAGAACCTAGTTTTACATCTTTGGTCCTTGGCAACATCCCATCATCAATTACTCCACTTTCCTTTTCCCCTTACCCACCACCTCTGCCTTCTTACCCTATCCCTTGTGTCCATGGTATGAAGCACCAAATCCTGGAGTAGGAAGACCCAACACCACATCCCGTAATGTTGGAAGAGATAGATTACTCTTCCTTAGCCTTGGTTGGGATCTCTCTGGTGTGGAAGGAGGAAGAAATGATGGATCTTCGTCTTCATCCTCTGAGGAGTCTTCATCAGAAGGAAAGATGAAGGGAGAGACATACTGTCTCTCAGCAGGAATGGGGGCATTGCTTGGTTCACCCCTCTCCAATGCATTCCATCGTCTCTCCAGCTCTCTAGCTGCATCTGAATCATCTAAATCAAAAGGATAAGGTGGAAGATCCTCTGATGATGATGAGGAGGAAGTGGAGGAGGTTAGGTCGATGATTTCTGGTTTGGAAGACATTATTTGGTGAAGAATTGGGGTTAATTTAGAAATTAGGGTTTTGAGAAGAATTAGGGGTAATTGATATCTGTAAAAGTGTGATTTGGGGGTTATTAAATAGGCGAAGTCAAGGCTTTATGATAATTAATGCGAGTTGGGTGGCACAGTAAAAATCAAGATATTTACTGAAGATATTTTTACTCTTGAGAGGTTTCTACTGATTGACCATTCATCAGCAGATTGACTTTCATTTTTGTTGAAGGGTAATTTTGAATTGGATGGAACCGCTTTACACGTCAGATATGGTCAACGATTTGTTCCGATATTTTTTGACCACGATTAGGGAACTTTCATTTATAACCTACTTTGCATATATTCTCCAAAACTAAATTATTCCCCCATCACTCAATTTAAACTCATCATTCATTTGCATAATTCATAACCGTCTCTCACAAATCATTCAAATGGCAAGACTTCAATTCAAGAAAGATCATAACAAGTTTGCTGTTCTGAAAAAGACTAAAGGTCATGAACTGTATGATTCAATGGTGGATTTTCTACAGCGTTCTTCATTATGCTTTAACACATTCTCCAAATGTGATATATGAATCTATGGTGAAGCAATTTTGGGCGTCTGCTAGGAAAAGATCTGACACGGAGATTGTGGCTACGATTGATGGAACTGAGTATGTGGTGACTGAAAGTTTGATAAGGACAAAGCTTCAGCTGGATGATGAGAATGGAGTTTTTCACTCCAACACTGAAGAAATTCTTGCTGGGTTGAGGGAAGTTGGTTACCAAAGCACTGACACAACCAAGTGGCTTAAGAATCAGTTATGTCCCAAGTGGAAGTTTCTGGTGCATTTACTGCTCCAATGTATCAGCAATAAGTCTGGTGGCTGGGATCAGTTCTCTACCCAATTGGGTTGTGGTATTTTCTGTCTTTCTATAGGGTTAACTTATAATTTCTCAAAGTTTATTTTTGATAATATGATAGAAAATATTGAGAAGCAAAGGCATAAGTTTTTAATGTACCCTAGATTTCTACAAATTATTTTAGACATAACCACTGAAGACAGAATTCATGTGCCCATTAAGAGTCTTGGTTCTAAGTTATTTGCCTCTATGCAAACTAACTATGATGGGGTACATCGCCCTCTGTTAGCTGCTATGTTGCCACATGGCAATAATGATGCCGGTGAGGGTGATGCTACTGGTAATATGCCCTCTCCAAATGCTGCTGATGATGGTAATCCATCATCTTCTGGTGTTGCTGCTGATGGTAATCCTTCAGTGGTAAATGAGGGAGAGCCATCTACAACTGCTGAACCATTGCCTGTTCTTCTGACCAGCCTCCACCTTCCCTTTTAACTCTGTCACATAGTCCTATTCCATCACCTTCTCAGGTTGCTCCTGATGAGCTTGTTGCAGAGGTGGAAGAGACAATTCAGTCTCTTGGTACCCAAGTACCTACACCTCTTGAACCTGAGATTACTAGACTACCCACACCTAGTCCTGTGAGAGAGCCATATGATGCCGGCTCTCCCAATGTTGTACATATGTCTGATTCTCCTGATAGGTTCAATGAAGCTCCCATGACCAATGAGCAATCTGTTGGTGGAGCAGAGGACCCTGTTACTCTCACCTCTGTACATTATTTGCTTTGTAGGTATATTAAAAGGACTGATGATCTTCAAAAGGAGCTTGCAGATACCAAATCTAATCTTGGTGGTGAGATTGAATTGCTGAAAAGAAAGGTCCAGGATTTGGAAGCACAACTTGATCAGCAAAAGAAAAGAAAGGTTGTAATTGATGCTGATGAAGTACATGAGGAGGGAAATTTGGACTCCCTTGAGATCTTGGCTGAAGTTGCTAGACAGACTTATGCTTCTTCTCCCAAAGTGGCTGAAGTTTCAAAACTTAAGAAGCCAATTCAGTTCAGCAGAAGAAGTAGAAGACAGTATTTGACAAAGAAAGCTGCTGAATCTTCTAAGGTGTCTAGTGGTGATAAGATTCTTATGACAAATGTTGGTGATACTCTTCAGGAGAATGAACCAACTAGTGACATTGCTGCTGAAAAGACTACTGATGGGGCTCATGCATCAGTAGCTACATTTTTTGTAGCTGGTAAAGAGTATATGGATTCACCTACCACTGATCCATCTGTTCCTGAGCAAGTTTCTCATGAAGACACCACTGCAACTCTGAATGCTGCCGGATCTGCTGATAATCTAACTGAATTAGATGTTCAAGATATTCCTGCTGATCCTATGGAAGAAGTAGTCATTCCTCATAATGATTCTGCTGAAGTTGCTGAAGTATGTGCTGATAATCATATCTCAAAAAAGGAAAGACTTGAGCAAGAAAGACTTTGGAAAGAATGGGAAGATTATAAGATGAGTACAGAATTGGCAAAAGAAGAGCAAGCCAAATATGATTCAGAATATCAATATGCTTCAAAGAGATATATTTCTACCTTGCCTATTGAAAGACAGAGAGAATTGGATGCTGCTATTCCAAATTTTGATGAATCTGACTGGCAGCATATTGGAGAACAAGTGATTGCTACTCCTGGTTTGGCTGCAGATATTCTTGGAAAGGATGTGAATAAAGAAGATTGGGTTTCTGGAATAGTTGAGAAGATGAAACAGAGAAAGAAAGAAGCAGATGAGAGAATTGCCAAAGCAAAAAGGGATAAACTAATGACTCAAGCACATCAAAGGGATTTTATGAGAACTTATGTGAAAAGTCAAAGCAGTGCACTATATAATAATGCTTGCACTAGGAAGCAAGTTTGGGCTCTTTCAGATGAACAATTGGTTCTTCAGTATAATAGAATCAAGTCTAGATGTGAAAAGGATGGAATGAGTGCTCCTAAGCTTGTTCCTACTATTCTTACTGATGATGCAGAACCATCTTCTCAGAAAGTTCAACTTGATGAAGCTGTTTCTACTAATGTGCCTGCTAGGTCTCTATCTTTTTCTACTGATGCTGGTTCTACTATGGATGTGGATGTTCCTGTTGTTGATCAAGTATCTTTACCTGATACTTCTGTTGATGTGACAACTGTTGCTGCTTCATCTATTGTTGATAAAGGTAAAGCCAAAGTTGTAGCGGAAGCTCTTCCTTCTAGAAAGAGAACCAGAAAACAAATGGAGGAGGAAAGGTTGGGTGAAGAGGCTGCAATGAGGTTAGATGATGATCAACAAGCTGAAATGGCAAGATTTCATGAGCTTAAAGAGAGAGAAGTAGAGCTTGCAGCTGCTAGGGCTAAACAGATAAGGAAGGCCATGGATGAACAATATGAATCTGCTGCACTTGCTTCTACTCAGGATTCTATTGATGATCACTTGGATATTCCATCAGTGGAAACTAATGCTGCAGAAGATATATCTGCTGAGGATGTAGCTCCTGAGGAACCTTCTTCACCATATGATGCTATTTACAAAATAAGCCCAGATTTGATAAGTTGAGTTACCAAGCTACAAAATAAGCCAAGGTGTAGGGTGTGGGGTCCACTGGTAAGCACACAAGGGACCAAAGACAAATGGCCAAAAGGCCTGGTGTAGGGGAGGTAGTATGCCCTGCACCCTCAAAAAGGCTTATGCATAATCCTCATAAAAATTCACAAAAATTAAATGTTTGCAGATTTTAGTAGCTTAGGTGGTGGACTTTAATCACAAGAAATTTCAAAACCTGAATCCACACACAAAAATCTAGAAAAATCTCACAAAAAGTGAGATTTCTGAACTTCAAACAATTTTTTGACTATGAAACTTTTGAAGAACTTTGACTTTGATCAATTTATAACAGCAAAATCTCACTTAAACAATTATATTAGACTAATTTGAACTTAATTCCATAAAGAATACACAGATTGAAGCTAAATTTGAGATTATGATTGTTCAAAATTCAAACAGTCAAGCAGTGAAGTAATTTGGAGAATGATTTTGACTTTTGCTATTGTAAGTGCAGATTTTATTACTAGTATAACTCTAATATGACCTAAAGGAACTGCTGGTGTAAACAAAAGAACATTTAAACAACAAGATCAAGCAACTCTGACCTAAACCAAATACCCCTATTCTAACTGTCTTGTTAAATTTTTAAAGCATCCAACTAATTCAGGCCATGCTTTTGAGTATTATGAGTATGCAATGATGAAACAAGTTTATTTGAACTTCAAATGACAAACATTAACAGCATTCACCCATAGTTCATCAACATGGAATTTTTTTGGCAGTTTAGCTTGAAAATATTGGTGAACCCTAATCAAACTATGAACTTAAGACTAAACCCTTGTTTGATAAGCTATAGAAAGCAAGCATAGGCACAAATAACCAACAAATTACACTTAACACAGTTTGAACAATGCTACAGTTAAATATGCAAAAAAGAAATTGGAATTTAGCTTACAAAGAGTCCAAGCACAGAACAAGACACCCCAAGGATCCAATACTACCCTAATGCTCCCATGAGCTCTAAACCATAATCCATAGCCACTTCTGCTACTGCTTCTTCCATTCTTTTCTTTTTGTGATCTTTTATTTTTTTATTTTTGAAAGATTTTTTTTGTGACTGAGTTTGAAGCTGATTCAGAAGCTTATTAAGCTTTGAACTTTACTGTTGAGTTTAAGTGAGCTTATAGTGAGCTCATATTAACGTATGAGTTGAGATAACAATTTGAGTTACTAAGTAAAAATTGAGACAGGATGTAATTTAAACAGAAACTTTCATTACTTGATAAAAAAATAGTACAACATACATGAAATACAACTTAATTTAAGCTAAGTACTAGGCTAGATAGATATCAAATGGCTTACAAAGAGCTTATTTATACTAATGACCTAAAACTGTCTCTTCCTTCTCTCTTTCCCTGAATTATTGACATCTCTGACTTCTTTGCACCATCCTGAGCAAATCCCACCCATTGGATTGGGTGGGAATAATCCTGGCCATTCAAAGACATTTTGGCGCCATTTCCTTTACCAATTTTTTATGGATTGCTTGAAGAGGTTTAGGAGCATTAAATGCTTCTTGGAGCTTTGTTGATAGTCAATGACACAGGGTATGGATGCTGAGGTGGAGGAGGGGGGATGAGCAGGGTAGCAGGTTACCAAGTGGGAGGGGGAGGGTTTGACTTTGGTGTTTGACTGAGGAGGGAGTAATAAAATGGGGAGGAGTGTTTTTATTATTAGGGGATTGGGCCAGGGTTAGGGGATTGGGCTGGTTGTGTGGGCCTGGTTGTGTGGTGGATTGGGTAGGAGTATATTAAAGGGTTTGTTTAAGTTTAGGTCCGTTTAGTTTAGTGTAAATACCACAAGGACCTATTTTGCAATTAGCTGAAAATCCAAGGACCTGAATTGAAACTTTCCCAAAATATTACAAGGACCAAACTTGCCACATTAATATTCCACAAGGACCTTGTTTGATAAATTCCAAAATTTAAAATCCTAGGGACTGATTTTGACATTTTTGAAACTTCAAGGACCTAAGTTGTCATTTTGCAAACTTGAATTTTAAAAGACCAATTTTGACAACTTTTGAATCCCTAAGGACATTTGATGATAATTTTCCATATTTTTTAATTCCAAGGACTATTTTTGACATTTTATGAAAGTTGGGGGACTGAAACTACCAATTTTGCAAACTTTGTTCATTTTTTATCTGTTTTTACTCATTTTGCATCTAAAACATATAAAACACAATCCCTGAGATATTTTCAGTATTTTGATGCTCATTTGAGTGTTTTTTGATGTTTTGCAGTTCAGATTTGACCAAAAATGATGAGTGTTTAAGCACTTATCAATCCCCCATACTAAACTATTGCAAGTCCCTAGCAATCTTTTGAGAAAAATTAATGGATTTGAATCTCTTTACCAAAAGCCATTACTTCTAGAGTAGCCAAATGTTTTAGTTCAAGTAAGAACTATGGTACACCGATAACTATGTGATTTTGAGCAAACCACCAGCTTTCAACGGTTTTGATTTGTCTTTACCAGAAGTCGTTTGCTTCTGGACTAGCCAAATCTTGATGGACACAGTCAACATCTTGGTGAGTTGATTACCAGTTATGGCTTTCTACTGCCTTTACCACAAGCCATAATCTTGCGGGCTAGCCAACTCTTTTACTTTTTAGGATATGGTGAGTTGAGATACCATACAATTTTGGGCAAATTGTAAGCCGACAACGGATTTGAGTTATCTTTACCAAGAGCCGTTTGCTCCTGGATTAGCCAATCCCTTTGTCGGTTAGACATGGCGGACTAATAACCACAAAATTTTTTGAAATAAAGTGATTTTTTTTTTAATTTTGGCCAAAAATAGGGGTACTAGAAGATATAATGTGATAAAATTCGCTAGAATTTCTCCCCCACACTTAGAATTGAAATTTGTCCTCAATATTCAAAGTCCCGGCTATTATGCCGACTCTTTGAACGGAAAAAAGGCAAGATTCGAGGCTAACTGTGGGAACACCATTTTTCACTTTATTTCTATACATACATTTTTTTTATTGAAACTTATATACATTGCAAACAGCAGGGGGTGGCCACTCCCCCACACTTAGGTGTTAGAAAGTAGAAAGAAATCAGAGATATGGGTGAAAACCCATATTGTGCTACTGTTTTTGTTCATCGAGTCGCTAGCTTGACTCGATTCCCGAATTCAATTGTCCTTGGAGAAAGTTTGGAGATCCGGGACAACCATGGATGGTATGTCCTCTTCAAAGTAATGTTTCAACCGATGCCCATTCACTTTGAAATTTGGACCGTCATTTTGAGATAACTCAACGGTGCCATAAGGATAAACCTTTGCGATAGTGAATGGACCAGTCCAACAGGTCTTTAGCTTTCCTGAGAAGATCTTGAGTCTAGAGTTGAAAAGAAGGACTCGATCGCCAACGTTAAAAACACAGTTCTTGATTTTTGAGTCATGAATCTTCTTTGTCTTTTCCTTGTAGATCAAAGAGTTCTCGTAAGCTTGATCACGAAGTTCATTTAATTCATTCAGTTGAACTTTCCTATGATCACCCGCAGTTTTGAGGTCAAAATTTGCATGCTTGAGAGCCCAATAAGCTTTATGCTCAAGCTCGATCGGTAGATGGCACACTTTCCCGTACATAAGCTTGTAAGGCGTACACCCGATGGGTGTTTTCTAAGCTGTACGGAAAGCCCAAAGTGCATCATCTAATTTATCTGACCACGATGCATGATTTTCACCTACAGTTCTTTCCAAAATTCTCTTAATGCCCCGATTGGAAACTTCTACTTGTCCACTTGTTTGAGGGTGGTAAGTAGTAGAAAGACGGTGAGTTACTCCGTACTTTTGCATGACTTCATCAAATTTTTCATTGCAAAAATGCGTACCACGATCACTAATAATAGCACGTGGAGTTCCAAATCGGGCAAAAAGAGCTTTCAATAATTTCACAACTACTCGGGCATCATTTGTAGGTAAAGCTTTCGCTTCGACCCATTTTGACAAGTAATCAACTGCCACGAGTATATATTTATTTCCATGAGATGATGGAAATGGCCCCATAAAGTCTATGCCCCATACGTCAAAGATTTCACAAACTTGAATTGCATTTTGAGGCATTTCGTTCTTTTGTGAAATGTTCCCGTGATGTTGACAAGCGTCACAGGACTTGACCAATAAAAACCGGAATCAAACACCTTTTCGGCGGTGTAGTTTGGATTGTGGTGGCCCCCCGTGGGACCAGCATGGCAAGCCTTTAAAATTTCAGCGGCTTCCTGACCATAAACACGCCGCCGGATGACTTGATCCGCGCAGATTTTGAAAAGATAGGGGTCGTCCCAGAAATAGTGTTTTACATCTTTGAAAATTTTATTTTTTTGTTGGGACGACATCCCTTTTACAACAAAGTTACCCGCATGGTAATTTGCAACATCGGCAAACCATGGGGTAATCGAGTCTCCAAGAAAAGAAACCGCATTGAGGGTTTCGAGAGGAAATGTCTCGTTTATTTCCTTTTTCTCGAAAGCATCTTGGTGAGGGTTTTCAAGACGGGAGAGATGATCAGCAGCTAGGTTCTCAGCTCCTTTTTTATCACGAATAATGATATCAAATTCTTGCAAGAGGAGAACCCAACGGAGTAGTCTCGGCTTTGCATCTTATTTTGCAAAGAGATACTTCAAAGCCGAGTGATCCGTATACACTATGCTCTTGGTCAATATCAAATATGGCCGGAATTTTTCAAAGGCATACACCACAGCTAATAATTCTTTTTCAGTGGTGGTGTAATGGCTTTGAGCCTCGGTCATAGTTTTGCTCGCATAGTGTATAGGCTGAAAGTGTTTTGTTTTTCGTTGCTCCAAGACTGCCCCTATTGCATAATCACTAGCATTACACATGAATTCGAAGGGCAAGTCCCAATCGGGGGCAACAAGAATCGGTACCTCAGTAAGCTTTTTCTTTAATGTTTCAAAAGCTTCGATGCACTCGGGGGAGAAGATAAAAAGAGCATCCTTCTCGAGGAGATGGGTCATAGGCCGGGCAATTTTAGAAAAATCTTGAATGAACCTACGATAGAAACTGGCATGACCCCAAAAGCTCCTAACACATTTTATGGTCGTGGGATGAGGTAATTTTGTGATGACATCCACTTTGGCATTGTCAACCTCAATCCCATTCTTTGAAATTTTATGGTCGAGGACAATGCCCTCTTTGACCATAAAGTGACTCTTCTCCCAATTTAGACATAACCTTGTGTCTTCACGACATTTGAGCATGTTGTCTAAATGGGAGAGACATGATTGAAACGAATCCCCAATGACCGAAAAATCGTCCATAAAGACCTCCATAGTTTTCCCGATCATGTCAGAAAATATGGCCATCATACATCTTTGAAACGTGCCCAGAGCATTACATAAACCAAATGGCATACGTTTATAAGCAAATGTTCCATAGGGGCACGTGAAAGTGGTCTTTTCCTGATCCTGCGGATCAATGAGAATCTGAAAGTAACCCGAGAAACCATCGAGGAAGCAATAGTACTCATTCCCCGCTAATCTCTTGAGCATCTGATCCATAAAGGGCAGAGGAAAATGGTCTTTGCGGGTGGCGTCATTTAACTTGCGATAGTCAATGCAGACACGCCAACATGTAACCAATCGAGTTGGAGTCAACTCATTTTCTTCGTTAGTGACAACAGTAATGCCACCCTTTTTTGGAACACAATGTATTGGGCTAACCTAAGGACTGTCCGAGATAGGGTAAATCAATCTGGCATCAAGAAGTTTTAAAACTTCTTGTTTGATGACCTCATAAATTTTAGGATTCACCCTTCTTTGTTGGCGGATTGCTGGTTTGAAGTCATCCTCCATTAAAATCTTGTGGGTACAAAATTCGGGGTCAATGCCCTTGATGTCGGAGAGTCTCCAAGCAATTGTTTGCTTGTGTGACTTCAAAACCTTTATTAGAGCAGCCTTTTCCTCAACACTTAAATCTTTAGCAATTATGACGAGTAATTTATCATCACCCTCCAGAAATGCATATTCAAGATGAGGCGGCAAGTCCTTAAGTTCGACCTCAGGAAAGTCATCAGTTTTCTCAACATTTTTGACTTCCTCTTTATGAAGTGTTTGTGGTAGAATAGGAAGAGGAGAGGGATCTTCGTTTAATAATTTCTCAAGTAGGAGAATATCCCTCTCGGGGTCAATCTCTTGGTTATCGATTCCATCGGGAATCGAATCACTTTTGAGAAAGGCCTCAATTTCTTCTAAGACGAAGTCACTTCCCTCAAACAGAGTCAGGGAAGGAGAAGAATTGGCAATGATGGGATAAGAAAATGGAGTGAAGTTTTCACTCGTAGAATCATCAACGAAACCTAAAACCTCTTGAGCGTACTCCTCAGCAGCAACATCGATGACATCTATTCGGTTTACCGATTCATAGTCATAATTGGAGGAGTACCTCGAAGTTTGATTGAGGTTGAAGGTGATGGCTTCAGTGCCAATACGCAAAGTGATCTCTTGCTCAAATACATCGATGAGAGCACGCCCAGTTCTCAAGAATCCCCTTCCTCGAATGAGAGGGACCCTTGAATCGGCATCAAAGTCAACAATCACAAAATCTGCCAGAAAATGGAACTTTCCCACTTTAACGAACACGTCCTCGGCAATGCCAAGTGGACGAGAAATTGAACGATCGGCAAGCTCTAAAATCATGAACGTGGGAGTAAGTTCGGGAAGAGAGAGTTTCTTCCACACAGAATATGGCATCAGGTTAATGTTAGCACCTAGATCGGCCAAGGCGAAGCATTCAACCATACCCGGAAAAATACAAGGAATGAGAAATTTCCTGGGGTCTCCAAGCTTTTCGGGAAGCTTTTTCAAAAGAAACTGCTGAGCAGTTCTCATTCAAGGGAGTTCTGGCCATCTCGAAGAGTTTTTCCTTATTACTTAACAGATTTTTGATTGTTGATGCAAACTTGGGCATCAAGACAATAGCGTCCACGAAGCTAATGTCAAAGTGCAAATCTTGGAAGATTTGGAAAAATTTATCCATTTGGTGACTAGCCTTTTCACGGAGCTTTTGTTCATTGAGACTTGATGGATAAGGAATAGAAGTTTTGGATTTAGGGTTGTCCACTGGAGTTTCTGGTGGTTCAAAGACAACTCCAGGCTTACATCTGGTTTCTGGAATAACCTGAGGTTGGACGTGTGCTATACTTCGTGAGCTAGGAGGTTGCACTTTGTCCGTTGTCACCTCAGGTTCACGTTCCACTACCTTTGGAGGATAGGAAGAAGAGGTAGTAGGAATCGCGGGTTCATCATATGAAGCGCCACTTCTTGTTGTGATCGCCTTAGCATCGCCCCTCGGGTTAGCGATCGTGTTGCTCGGTAAAGTAGTACCTGAGCCCGAGGGTCGATCATTTAAAGACTTCTTGATATCAAAAATCTGGCTAACCAACAACTTGTTCAACTCTTCTTGGGATTTCATGAATTGCTTCAACAACTCGTCAGATGAAGGCCCAGTTGGAACAATGGCTTGATTTGGATTAGGAAAATTTGCAGCTCGGTTGTTCGGATTGGGACCTTGATTTTGAAAATTACCCTGATTAGGGTTGTTGTTTCCATGAAAATATCCGAGATTGAAATTACCCTGACCTTGGTTTTGATTAAAGTTTCCTTGATGTTGGAAACCTTGATTTTGGAAACCTTGGTTTTGATTTTGGAAACCGTGACCCTAATTGAAGTTACCTTGGTTCACTCTATTTTGATTTTGGTTACGGTTTTGGACATTTTGGTTTTGATTAAAACCGGGAGGTCCAGGGTAGTGGTGAGGACGATAGTTCATGTCCATAGGAGGGCGATATTGATTGCCTCCTTGATTTTGGGACCCGGCAATAGCATTAGCTTCATATGGAGTACCATCAGTAGCTGTGCAATTGTAGTAGGCATGCGGCCCACCACAAGTCATACAGACTTCCACTTTTTTAACCTCAGCAGGTGGAGGATGTTGTGGAAAGTAAACTTTCTTTTGTTGGGCGAGAACCAAAGCTTGAATAGCTTCAGTGAGCTTGTCAATCTTAGCATCCGTGCAAGATTGACCCACAGAAGATGAAGTATAAGGACCCGCATTGATTTGGGAAACAATCGGCTTGCTTCGTGTAGAGCGGACCTTGGACTTGTTTTCTATGATTTGCAAAGCTTCTTTGGTGGTTCTACTCAAGAAATTACCTCCCGCGGAGGCATTGAATGAATCCTGGTCTGCTTCGCTCACACCATTGTATAAAGTATCGAGTTGCATCAACTCTGAGAAACTATGATGTGGACACTTGTGAAGTAATTCTTTGAAACGATCCCACGCTTCACCAAATGATTCATCATATTTCTGAGTGAACTTGGTGATTTCGTTCTTAAGACTCGTGGTCTTGGAAGGTGGGAAGAATTCATTCACAAATTTTTTCACAAGATCTTCCCATGTCTCAATAGATCGAGGAGGTTGTTTTTCAAGCCAAATCCGGGCTTGTCCCTCGAGGGAGAATGGGAAGAGAAGAAGTTTGATTGCTTCACAAGGGACATTTTTGTATTTGATGGTTGACGTGATTTTATTGAACCATCGAATGTGAGTATGAGGATCGTCCCTCTCTAAACCGTAGAATTGACTTGAGGTTACAAGATTGAGTAACCCGGTTTTGAGCTTAAAATTATCAGCCACTATGGCTGGAACAACAATGACATCTCCGTAACCCTCCATGGGTCCTCCGCCATGGTGACAGTAGATGTGGCAACAGTACGGATCTCAAATCCGACTGTTGGTGCTGAACGTCTACGAGGTCTTCGAGGTTTCTTAACAAGCTCACGTAATGGGCTCGTGGACCTTGAAGAACGAGTGCGCATGCACTAAAAACAAACTCACTCAAACAAATTCGAGGCAAAACGACAGTGAACTTAAACCAATAATCACAAGTAAGTGGCTTCTTTAAGAAAGGTACACCACTCACAGGGATACAAAGGCAAGTTTTGATCTTTTGTTTGGAAACTTATTATGTCCACACCCCCAGTTGGTAGGTGTTCTGTCTTGGTTTGCGACGGTTTATTTTTATGTATTATTATTATTCATAAGAAAAAGACAGGTGCTTTTGGGTTTTTGTGTGTACGTGAAAAAACTTTTGGAATTATTTTTGGTATCGTTACGTTATCCAAAATCGTATCTCTTTAAGAATCACCTTAAAAGAAACCCGATATAGAAAACGTTACAATCTGTTTTGTTTGTTTTTTTTATTTTTTTGGTGTTTTAACACTTTAGGAAAACTGTTAATGATTTTTTTTTCTTTTTTTTTTTTTTTTTTTTGTGTTTTTATTTGAAATTTACAAAAGTGATGGGATTTTTACAGTGATGATGGTGAAATAACACTAATCTCTTAAGACGCTGCAAAAACGCGCACACCTCCCCGGCAGCGGCGCCAAAATTTGATTGGCTCCAAACAGTCAACTAAAGTCAACCACAGGTGTGGTCAATATAGTAAAACTACCTAGAGTCAATCTCCATGGAATACAGGGTATCACCAGGTCATTATGTCCCGACGAGGTGTGAATTGTGCTTTAGCGTACTTGTGATCGGGTGATTTTTCACAGGAAAGGGTTGTGATTAGAATTATTTAAGAATTATGAAATGAAATAGCTTAGGAAAGCTATATGATTGATTACGTGAATTTAGATTAAGAAGAAACGAGCTAAAACCTAAAAACGTACGTTTTAATTACAAACGTGTACTGACGTACGCAATAAAAAGTAAATCTGAATAAATAAAAAGACTACGGATATGAACTTGATATCTTTACAATCATAATAAATAAAGAAAATTTTTAGAAAAAGAAAAATATTTTTTACACCTTTTAATTAATTATTATTAATTATTTACTATTTTCTAATTACTTTTTATTTATCTAAATTACCCTAAATTATAATTAATTATGAGATTACACTAGAAAATTGAAAATAATATTTAGAAAAATCTAAAATAACTTAAAACTAATTTTAAAATTAAATTTGTATTTTTCTAACTTTTAAATTAATTATTATTAAATTTTAAATAATTATTAATTAATTAATAATTAAACTAATTAAAATAAGAAAATTAGAAGATGAACAGTAAAAATTATAGAAAAATTCCTAAAAATATTTTAACTTATATAAAAGCTAGGAAAATTATAAAAACTAGGTATTACTTAATGAAATCTAATTTTGCTATTTAATACTTTAATATTAATTAATAATTAATTAAACTAATATTAATTCTAACAATTACTAAATGACCAAGGAAAAATCTAGAAAAATTCTCAAAAATACTTCAAACTATTAGGAACTGAGGAAAAATATGAAAATACATAAGTGCTTAATAATGAGCTAAAAACAAAAATGAAAAATATAACTTTTATTAAATAGAAGCTATCACTATTTTTAATTTTGGTTTTTCTTGGATTTTCTTTTTATAAAACTATTTATCTGCTGTATATAAACAACTTTTGTGAATGAAGTTGGACTGAGTATGGGGAAATAAGCAGATTATGAGCTTATTTGGATGACAGATTTAGCCAAAAGCCTATTTGGACTTGAGATTGCATGAATAAGATGTATAAATGAATCACAGATCAGAATAACCCATGAAACAACAACAATAACAAAGGACAAACAAAAATTATACATATAAGCACTAATAAAAAGCCAAAGCAGGTCAAATAAGCACTTCCAAATATCCAACAGGCCACACAGGCCAAAGTACCAAGAAAAAGATCAATGCAGGGTCCACTAGGAAGGTTAGGGGTCCAAAATTGACCTTGGACCTTCAAGGTGGACAGATCAGCTTCACAATAAGCCAATAAGCTGGGCTTATGGCTTATTAATGAAGTGTTGGGAAGCCTTTGAAATAAGCTCAATTAACTGAGTTTACAAAGGAAACTTGGTGAACTAGGCCAATAACAGGCCCTCGTTTGGTGGTCAACTGTGGTCAAAAGTTCAAATTGTGAGATGATTTGGTAAATTAACTTATTAAGATTGCAAATAAGCTAGAATCTACAAAGTGGGTCCCATTATGTAACAACAAGGAGGCCTGTGAACTAGGTCCTAAAAGCTGAGCTCTCAGTATATGTACTGAGGTCAGGGTACAAAAGGAGGTCAAATAAGCCAAGTCAAATGAGCCAAAGTGAAGAATAAGCCCAGGTTTGATAAGTTGGATTACCAAGCTACAAAATAAGCCAAGGTGTAGGGTGTCGGGTCCACTGGTATCGGGTCTACTGGTAAGCACACAAGGGACGAAAGACAAATGGCCAAAAGGCATGGTGCAGGGGAGGTAGTATGCCATGCACCCTCAAAAAGGCTTATGCATAATCCTCATAAAAATTCACAAAAATGAAATGTTTGCAGATTTTAGTAGCTTAGGTGGTGGACTTTAATCACTAGAAATCTCAAAACCTGAATCCACCCACAAAAATCTTGAAAAATTTCACAAAAAGTGAGATTTCTGCACTTCAAACAATTTTTTGACTTTGAAACTTTTGAAGAACTTTGACTTTAATCAATTTATAACAGCAAAATCTCACTTAAACAATTATATTAGACTAATTTGAACTTAATTCCATAAAGAATACACAAATTGAAGCTAAATTTGAGATTATGATTGTTCAAAATTCAAACTGTCAAGCAGTGAAGGAATTTGGAGAATGATTTTGACTTTTGCTATTGTAAGTGCAGATTTTATTACTAGTATAACTCTAATATCACCTAAAGGAACTACTTGTGAAAACAAAAGAACATTTAAACAACAAGATCAAGCAACTCTGACCTAAACCAAACACCCCTATTCTAACTGTCTTGTTAAATTTTTAAAGCATCCAACTAATTCAGGCCATGCTTTTGTGTATTATGAGTATGCAATGATGAAACAAGTTTATTTGAACTTCAAATGACAAACTGTCACAACTCACCATTTCAGGTCATTTCCCAAACTTCGACAATTTGCTATTCATAAATCACTATTCATCAAAACACTATTCATCATTTTACTATTCATCATTTTTTAGGTCAATTTGATATTCTGAGAAACGTTCAAAAAAAATTTACTATTCACCAAGTATTATTTATTTCCGGAAAGAAAATACTATTCACGTGCATTGCTCTTTCATCGTAAATTTAGTTTACGAGTACTTAAATTCGCGTAACCGTATAGGTTCAGGTGCGAATTCATGCATTATCATTAGGGACACTTCATACGGACTAGAAATAGTCTACATATCATCATAATAACATATGCACACTATACCACTCGTAGAATATTCATATTATTGTTTTTGGTATGTTTAACGTTTTACGTATATTTATTTTAAATTAAACGTTAACCCGCGATAAATAAATATAACCAACATATCTAAAAATCCCCACGATGGTTCCGATATATTTTTAAACTCCTTAAAACGTCATAAAAATTATAAAATTCATTTACCCGGTATTTTGGGAATTTATTAAATTTATAACGTAAGTTTAATATAATTACAACACTTTTCGTGAAAACTAAATAATAATTATCCAAACGCTCAAATTTTGTACCCAACATATTTTTAACATTTTTATGACTTTATTATGTCCCGGTTAACTTGTTAAAATTTATTTCTTGCAAACCCGGTACCCGATTATAACTAAATTGCAACTAAAACTATAACTAAAACCTATACTAATATCTACAAATCTTCCACTAGCAATCCTAAATAAATCAAAAACTCAATTTTTGCTTTTTGTTCCTTTGAAAAACCAGCCATGAACCCCCCCCCCTAACCTTGTGCATTAAATTTTCTTTAACTTATTAAACACCACAAGTAAATATCTACAAACTCAAAACACAATTCACACTTAGATTATTTAGATCAAAAACTTTACTTTTTCTCTCTTTTACTCTCCAAAACCCATGGCCAAACACCAAATCCATCAAGATCCATCAATTTTTACAAGATCAAGCTTAAATCAAGTCTATATTGTTGTCCTTGTTAGGGTTTTGAAATATAAACTCAAGGATTCCTAGGGTTTTAATCATACAAGCTTCATAATCATTCAAGTGAGTTTAAAAAAATTTATTTTCTTCATTTCTTTAAGTATTTGTTATGATTATATAGTTTTCATATAATATTTCATGCATATCTTAGCTCTTACCACTCATAATATACACTTATGTCTTTGAAACCCTAGAAATGGAAACACTTGCTAGATCCACTAGATTGATGATGTTTAGGAACCCATGACACCTTAAGAAGGTGTATGGTAGGATTAGACTAGATTTGTAGTGATTGGAAGTGATTTGGGTGGAGTAGAAACAAGTTTAGAACACTAGAAATGGATTTGGAACCTATTTGCAAACCTACTGTCCCAAATTTGAAATCCTGGAAAACTCAGTAACTCAGGGGAACTTTTCAACCAAAGATTTATAAAATACTTTCAAAAACGAAGCCGTAGGTGAAAGAACGGATTAAAACGAGTTTATAACGAAGGAGATATGATTTTTGCAAGTTTATTGACGAAAACTATTTTTCGGAAAATTGTTTGCTGTTGGACGATTTTTGGTGGACAAACCGAGGCGTTAGACGTAACCTAGAGAAGCCGATTTATCAAAAATATATTAGTACATACTAAGACGAATCCGTGGATATAAAGAACGAAGAAAATGAACTTAAAACGACCAAGTTATTCACGTTTCAATATCGACAAAAACTCTATATAATTGACAGCTTTTACTAGATATAATAATAATACTACTTCTACGTACTAAATCCTAGATTTTCTAGAAATACTACTAAATTGCCGAATTCATAACTAACGAAGTACTTATGCTTATGAGTTTATTTTTACAACCATTAGACGTTACTCCAAGGTTCTTAAAGCGAAGTTTATAACACTATATATATATATATATATATATATATATATATATATATATATATATATATATATATATATATATATATATATATTACGACAAGTTTATACAAGTCTAGTTAAGACTTATTTTTCTTAAGTATGGAATGTCTTTTCATATGACTATAACTAGTATTTTCAAGTTATGAGTGGTATAGGTATCATGTGCATGCATATTCTCTACATCATTTCATGATCTAAATTAGATCATATTCATTCATCATAGGTTGCGGTTGATTTCATTTCTTGTTGTCCTTATCATTCCATTGCATTGTATCATCACTTCGAGGTGAGTTTTCATAGCCCCGTTTTTAATACAATACTTTGATTTCAAATCCCACGGGGGAGAATACATTGCACTACTTATTTTCGTACATGCCTAAGTATTAAATTCCTTACATTGCTTAAGTTGCCTTATTACCACGTCTTGACAAGTCCCCTTTATTATCATGGACCGTTAATTAAAGTACGAGCGAGAGTGAGTGAATAGATCTATTGAGGGTGACTCCTCCATCCATGTTTGGTGTAACAATTCGCAATTTCAGGTTAACTTTTATTCCCGAAAATTTTACTATTCACTTTTTACTATTCACTTTTACTATTCACCTTTTTACTATTCATCTCAGAAATTTTTATTTCATATTCTCGTAAGTTAAACTATTTTAATGATAATCCGAGAGTTTGACGCTCGTCGGATCATTTCTGCAAAAATCACAAAGCCGTGTCCGAGATTTACTTTTAGGTTTAAACGTCCTTCTAGCATCCCGATATGTCCATAAAACATTATAAACAATAGAAAAATGATTTTCTCTCATTTTAGGACAATTCCAAAAGTTTCGGAATTTTACGTTTTCCAGTTCAGCGTTTTACGCGAATTGCGCGTTTTAGACCCGTGTTTCCAGTTTTTAGCAGGGTTTTCGCACCCGATAGAACCTACCGCTCATTTTATATTTTATTATGGACTATATTGACATGTTTAACCATATTTATAAGTTTCATATTTTTAGGATACCCGGTTTTACGTTTCGTGGCCTAAAAACTTACGGTTAGCAATTTACGGAGTCAAAACTAGCTACATACTTAGGATATTATCATCCAAAGACCATGACTACTCATCTAGTCACCCTTATCATGTATAAACCGACTTAGGGGGGTAGGAGTCACCATTTTGTGGCTTGATCTTGACCATTGATCTCTAGGATGTTTACAAGTGTCTAAACTAACCATGGTTTAATTCTAACCCAATATATGGTTAACTATTTTTCTCATCCTATAAATAGCCAACTAATAACACATATAAAACTTGCACCACACCTTCTTATAACCTTCAAGTCCTAAAACCTAAGGCACTTCTCTTATATTTTGTAAGAAAGTTAACTAGTTTTTGAAAGAAAACTAGTGTTTGATCTTCAATCTTGGAAATTTTCTAAGAAAAGTTGTTATAACTTTAAAGTCTCCAAAAAGACGTCGTTATAATCTTCAAATAGCTTTGGACTTCAAGAAGGCGTCGTTATAATCTTCAAATGACCTCGGCTTATCATAGATTGCAAAGGGTGAAGCTTAAGTCTAACAAAGTCCGTACCTTACTAGTTGCTTACCTTTCTTTAGAAAGCCAAAAGTTGTAAGCAAACCCTTATACACTTTCTTGCTCAATATCATTTCATGCTTATTATGTTTCTTTCATGCTATATATGGTCTTTGTATTGTGTTCATGATGTTTAAAAATGGATAAAACAAGTATTGGTATACATATGTTAACTTATGACAAGCAAACAAGCAAACTAGTGATTTTTATGGAAAACCACGACCACAATAGTATAACTTTGATATTTGACACTTACTTACTGTTAAAGAGGACTTAACAAGGAAAACATAGCAATTTGAATCACCCAAAACGAGTACACGAGTCAAAAGTTATGACCATTTGAAGTTAGCGAAACCAAAACGGCAAATCTGCCTAAATAGCATTCTGATCAAATTATGATTTTGAAAGTCCCACTTCTGGTCCGATTCATCAAAAAGTTAAAACACGAAAGTTGTCCGGAACGACGTTTTCGTTTAGGAACAAAGAAGCTCGAGCCCTGAAAACGCTTTCTGAGTGATAAATTTCTTCAAATTCTTAACAGCCCATTTTTAGACCAAAGTTACTATATAATCATTATAATTAGATGAGACCAAGAGGTCTAATGACCTAAAGCCAAGACCACAACCATGGCTAAAGCCAAGGTTGAGTCTCAAGACCATGGTAACATGACCAAAGTCACGGCAAAGCCACGGCTAAAGACCATATCACTTTTAAAGATCAAAAAGACTTATATATATATGTTATCAAATACTACAATAGTAGGGAGCCTCATGTGAGGAGTTCATTGAGTAAGCCGTCGAGACGAGTTGTGGATTTACGAGTTAAAGTGTCCTGGCTCCTCGAACGTTTACTCCATGACTTCTGAATTATGTCGGCCCGAACGGTAGTAAGAGATATACAACTTATACATGTTTCATAGACCACTTATATTCAACGACTTACACTATATACTAAGTACTACATCATGAACATTATGCAAGACATATATAGGCAATTCTTCGTACTCTTAGACGTTACTCCAAACCTAAGTCGCAACGTTCTATTATAGGCTGCTCTTAGAGACTTTCGCGATTCGACTACCACTTTCATTTCTCATTACATAGACTTAAGGTGAGTCATAGCCCCTACTCTTTTCGTACTTGTTTTAACTCTTGGGGGGGATACATGCTCAACTACTTGCTTACTTGTACAAATACTCAAAACGTCTATACTTGACTGTGTTATACTTGATTGCTTACATACATGACTGCGTTATACTTAATTGCGTTATTCTATTTATTGACTAGTAGTTGTCTTTGGGAATTGACTCCCAGTTGTCTTTGGGAAGTGGCTCCCAGTTGTCTTTGGGAATTGGCTCCCAAAGTGAGGTCTTCGGAGATGAAGTATAGACTCACTTCTAATTGCTTAAATTGTCTTGATGAACTTATACATGTCTTATTCATACTATATATGTTAGCAGTGGGTTGTGAACACACAGGTTACAAGTCTCTTATGGCGGGACTTGTAACTGAGTGGATTCACGATGCCTTTGCTGTGTGATCATTCTTTAAGGCTTTTTCAACTGTTTTAAGACAAACTCTATGAACTCACCAACCATTGTGTTGACACTTTAGCATGTTTATCTCAGGTTAGTAAGACGATAGCTAGTGCATGGAACTTAGAGTCAAGCTGCATATTCTGAAGACTTACGCTTTTATCATTTACCATTCAAAACATTTTGTATACATTTTTGTATCGTACTTTGGAATCTCATGTTTGTAACTTTGAATTCATTAATCGAATGGTAACTTTTCAAAACGTCTCATTTAGAGTTCGTTTTCTATAACTTGTACTTTGTATTATGAAGTAGCACCCCTATGACACAGTCTTCCGCTGCGGTATTTTGGGGGTGTTACATTTGGGTTGCTCCAACGGAATTACGGATGCATTTCATGTCTAATATATTAGAGTGTCTGGTAAACACTCATTTGGGGCCAAGTAACTTTGTCTAGCTTCGGGGTAGTGAGCTTAAGAGTCAATGTAGCTTTCTTTTGACATTTTTGTCACTTTACTTTACTTATGGCTAATGTACATCCGATTTAACTTATAAACCTATGATTTCTCACCAACTTTATGTTGACCGTTTTAACAATGTATTTTCAGGTAACTAAGGTATATCTCATGGCATGCATGGAGTCATTTTAGTGAGTAGCAAGGATGACGCGTCTCATTTTGGATTTTCATGCACTTATATATTATCGTTTGATTGTACCAAACTTGTTTCCTTTAACTTTTAAATACTTTGAGACCTATGTTTTGTAACTCTGAACTCCTTTTAAATAAATCAAATGATGTATTTTCCAAACGACACTTTAGGTCGTTCAATATATCCTTGTTTGTGATGCTATGACAGTTACACCCTCAGGCATTCCATTCCGCTGCAAGCCAGGTAAATTGGGGGTGTGACAGATTGGTATCAGAGCCAGGTTATAGCGAACTAGGATGCATCATAGACCCTAGACTATAACCACATTATCATAGCATCTCATCATTACATCATAAGTGCATATTCATTGTTTTAGGTGATTCCATTATACGAGTTATTTATTTTCTTTTCACCTTGATTATCACAGAGTTATGTCTTCAGACCCGAACATTGTCATACTTTACTCTGTCTCAGACTCTGATGTTGAGGGCTCTATGTCTTCCACTGCTTTTTTCACCACCACCCATTCCTCCAGTGCCTGTGTTGCCACTTTTGGCATCAGGTGAGGATACCGAGCCTTTTGAGGAGGAAGAGACTGCTCCTACTCCTCATATCTCTCCAGTTGCACCACCTGAGGTTACCCGTGTACCTACTGACATATCATCCCCTGCTACTTCTATTCCCTCAGAACCAAGACTTATGTTTCCCCGTAGGAAGACAACTCTAGTTGCTAGGAAGAGTGTTCGCCCTACTACATCTACTTTTAGGATCCCTGCTATTCCTACATTACCTACACCACCAGCCATACCCACTACTACTTCTATATCTACTTCAATCTTGCTACTCAGGAAGCGTGGTTTACTACCCCAGCTTCACCTACTATTGAGACTTCTGATCTTCCACCACCACCAGTATACCATATAGGTGAGAGTTCGAGAGCAGCTGCTGCTAGAGGTCCTACAGCACGTACTTTGGATGCTCAACAGGAGCAGGTTGATAGGTTGGGTTTTAGGGTAGATGAGATTATCACTACTCGACTTGAGGAGGTCGAGGAGCAGGTTGAGGGATTGACCTTAGGCAGGGTTAGCATTGATGTGTCGTATCATGGACTTGAGGCACGGCAGGAGGGACACCAGGAGCTGATTGATCAGCTTAGGGATGAGCTACCGGAGATACGGGATAGAGCTCAGATGACACAGGAGGCTCAGGGAGAGCAGGCACACCAGTTGGCAGTAGCTCAGGAGAGGATGACAGCTGCTGAGACCAGGGAGGCTGCCCTCCAGCTTAGAGTTGAGCACTTGGAGGAGATTGTTGTTGCGATGGATCGTGAGATTCGCCGCCTTAGGGGAGGACCTGGAGGTTCTAGAGCACCCGGAGGAGCCTAGACATAGACTTGTATTGTATTAGCTTTTACTATTTTCCTAGTCCCGAGGTGTGGGACATAGTTCAAGAATTTGTAGTCTTTTGGTTGTTTACAAACAAATATATCAAGTGTGACTCTACTATGTTGGAATGGTTATGCTATATATATATATCGGTCCATGTAGGCCGAAATTTTCATGTATTATATTCATGTGTTGTGATTATATTTATGATGTTTCGTGGTTGCTCTTTATTGTTAACGTATTTATACTTGTTGTGGTTGTATCTATACGTGTCGTGGTTATATTATTATAGGTTGTGGTTGTACTTGTACATGTCGTGGTTGTATTTATACTTGTTGTGGTTGTATATATACATGTTGTGGGTGTATACTTTTGGTACGATGACTATTTCTATTATGACTTTCTCATGGTTGTTGTCGATTATTTATCAGAAGTATGGTGCCAAGGAATGGAAAGGCTACACCAGAAACACCCGCTATGACTCAAGCCGCTATCTGCAAGTTGGTCAGGGATAGTATAGCAGAAGCTCTGGAGACTGAGAGAGCTGAGGTTGCTGCTAGGGCTGCTGAGGTTGCACCTAATACTGGGGCGGTTGAACCACCCACTACTAGGCATGAATGTACTTGGAAAGATTTCAAGATTAGCGATCCTGTCAAGTTTAAGGGCACTGAGGGAGCGGTTGCTTTGATCCGCTGGTTTGAAAAGACTGAGAATGTATTCCTCATGTGCAGTTGCCCGGATGTCAACAAGGTAACATTTGCTACTGGTATGCTTCTTGATGAAGCTATGTCTTGGTGGAATTCTCATGCTCAGCCTATTGGTATGGAGAATGCCTACAAGCTCACTTGGGATCAATTCAAGAAATTGATGACAAAGAAGTTTTGCCCTCATACTAAGGTGCAAAAGTTGGAAACAGAATTCTATGAGCTGGTAATAAAAGGTGATGACATCGAGACCTATATCAGGAAGTTTCAGGAGTTGGCTGCACTATGTCCAACTATGGTTCCTGACGATGAGAAAAAGATGGAGAACTTCACTGGGGGGCTACCCGAAAGCATCCGAGGGGATGTGATGTCTTTCGACCCACAATCAACGGAAGAAGCTATTCGTATAACTCAGAAACTTATGGTCCAAGTGGCAAAAGGAAAATCTGCTGTCAACAACAACAACAATAACCGTTCAAACAACACCAACTACAACAACACTCGAAACAACAACAACTATAACAACAACCGAAACCACAACTATCCCAATAACCGAAACAACAACCCAAACAATAACAACAACGACAACAAGAGGAGGTTCGACTACAACCAAGATGGAAATGCTATCCAACCAGCACCTAAGAGACAGGAAGTGGCAAGGGCCTACGCTGCAGGGCCGAATGATGGGAAAGGATATGCTGGTAATCTACCCAAGTGTGATAAGTGTCAGAAGCATCATAATCCAGGATGTTGCCCATATTTATGTGGCAACTGCAAGAAGGTTGGACACCACGCCAAAGATTGCAGGCTTCCAAATTTGGGTAACAATCAGAAACCGCCAGTAACATGTTTTGGTTGTGGAGAAATTGGACAATATAGGAGTGAGTGCCCAAAGAAGAAGAACCAAGGAACTGGAAACCAAGGTGGATTGGCTCGGGGAAGAGCTTATGTTATGGGAGGAGAAGATGCCCGAGAGGACCCGAAAGTTGTTACGGGTACGTTCCTCGTTAATAATCGTTATGCATCCATTTTATTTGATTCAGGAGCGGATAGAAGTTTTGTTTCTATTGCATTAGCACCTTTACTTAACATAGAACCAACCACCTTAGACATCCCCTATATTGTTGAATTAGCCGATGGGTCTTTAGTTAACACCAACACCGTTGTCCGTGGTTGCACAATCAATTTCCTAAACCATCCATTCAATATAGACCTTATGCCCATAGAACTTGGAAGTTTCGACGTTGTTATCGGTATGGATTGGTTGTCTCGACACCGTGCAAGAATTATTTGTGATGAGAAAGTGGTTCACCTTCCTTATAGTGATGAAACTTTAGTTGTTCGCGGAGAGCGAAGTGGAACTAGACTCAGTATTATATCGTGCATTAAAACCGAGAAGTACATAAAGAAGGGTTGTTATGCATTCTTGGCTCACATCACGGAGAAAAAGTCGGATGAGAAACGACTTGAAGATGTGCCAATTGTTAAGGAATTCCCAGAAGTTTTTCCGGAAGAATTGCCAGGACTTCCACCTACACGCCAAGTTGAGTTTCAAATTGAATTAGTGCCAGGAGCTGCACCAATTGCGTGAGCACCGTATTGACTTGCACCTTCGGAGATGCAAGAATTGTCGAACCAATTACAAGAACTTTTGGACAAAGGATTCATTAGACCGAGTTCCTCGCCATGGGGAGCACCGGTTTTGTTTGTGAAGAAGAAGGACGGATCTTTCAGAATGTGCATCGACTATCGTGAGCTGAACAAGTTAACGGTGAAGAATCGTTATCCACTACCTAGGATCGACGACTTGTTCGATCAGTTACAAGGTTCCTGTTTTTATTCCAAGATTGATTTAAGATCCGGTTACCATCAACTTAGAGTTCAGGAAGAAGATATCCTGAAGACGGCATTTAGAACACGTTATGGTCATTATGAGTTTCAAGTAATGCCTTTCGGATTAACCAACGCACCTGCGGTATTTATGGACCTCATGAATAGAGTGTGCAAACCGTATCTTGATAAGTTTGTGATCGTATTCATTGACGATATCTTGATTTATTCCAAGAGTAAGGAAGAGCACGAAGAGCACCTCAGAACAATTCTGGAACTACTCAAGAAGGAGCAATTGTACGCCAAATTTTCAAAGTGTGACTTTTGGATACAAAGAGTTCAATTTCTTAGCCATGTCATTGATAGCCAAGGATTACAAGTCGACCCAGCAAAGATCGAGGCAGTAAAGGATTGGGATACGCCCAAGTCCCCTACGGAAATTCGTCAATTCCTAGGACTTGTAGGATATTACAGAAGGTTTATTGAAGGGTTTTCCAAGATAGCGAAGTCGCTGACTAAGCTAACACAAAAGAATCAAAAGTATGAGTGGGGAGAGAAGCAAGAATCTGCATTTCAGTTATTGAAACAAAAGCTTTGTAGTGCACCGATTTTGTCACTACCAGAAGGTATTGAGAACTTTGTGGTATATTGCGATGCTTCGCATAAAGGACTTGGAGCTGTGCTAATGCAAAACGAGAAGGTGATAGCATATGCATCTAGACAGCTTAAGACACACGAGAAGAATTACACTACACACGACTTGGAGTTAGGTGCTGTAGTTTTTGCACTCAAGATTTGGAGACACTATCTTTATGGTACCAAGTGCGTAGTTTTTACCGACCACAAGAGCTTACAGCATATACTTGATCAGAAGGAACTTAATATAAGACAACGTCGTTGGCTAGAATTGTTGTGTGATTACGATTGTGAAATCCGATATCACCCAGGAAAAGCAAACGTTGTAGCAGATGCTCTTAGCCGAAAAGAACGACTCAAACCTTTGAGGGTTAGGTCATTGGGAATGACTATCATTTCACCATTACCATCAAAAATTCTAGAAGCTCAGATTGAGGCTCTTAAGGAGGAAAATCGACCACAGGAGAAACTTTATGGTATGTCAGAGAACAAAAATGGCTTTGTAAAGAGAGCAGATGGAGTGTTATGCTTCGAGGACCGAAGTTGGATACCACTCTATGGTGGAGTACGAGAATTGATTATGCATGAATCACACAAGTCGAAGTACTCTATTCACCCAGGTTCTGACAAGATGTATCAGGATCTCAAAAAGCTTTATTGGTGGCCGAACATAAAAGCAGAAATAGCTACGTATGTCAGCAAATGCCTTACTTGTTCTAAAGTGAAAGCTGAGTACCAGAAACCGTCAGGACTACTTCAACAACCAGAAATTCCACAATGGAAGTGGGAGCGTATTACAATGGACTTTGTCACTAAACTTCCCAAGACGTCAGGAGGTTACGATGCTATTTGGGTAATTGTTGATCGTCTTACCAAATCAGCCCATTTCATACCCATTAGAGAGACTTATTCCATGGAACAACTTGCCAGACTTTATGTCAAGGAAATAGTCTCAAGACATGGAGCACCAATCTCCATTATTTCTGACAGGGATAGTCGCTTTACTTCAAACTTTTGGAAGTCATTACAAGATTCTTTTGGATCCAAGTTAGACATGAGCACTGCTTACCATCCTCAGACCGATGGTCAGAGTGAAAGAACTATTCAGACACTTGAGGACATGCTGCGAGCATGTGTGATTGACTTTGGAAATGGTTGGGCTAACCATTTGCCGTTGATCGAGTTTTCTTATAACAACAGCTACCATTCAAGCATAAAAGCAGCACCATTCGAGGCACTTTATGGTCGTAAGTGTCGATCTCCAGTTTGTTGGGCCGAAGTCGGAGAGGTACAATGTACTGGCCCATAGATGGTACGAGAAACAACAGAAAAGATAATCCAGATTCGAGAAAGACTTGAAACCGCTAGAAATAGACAGAAAAGCTACGCAGATGTTCGACGCAGACCATTGGAATTCCAGGTCGGAGACAAAGTCATGTTGAAAGTCTCGCCCTGGAAAGGCGTGATATGATTTGGGAAACGCGGAAAGTTGAACCCGAGATACTGGAAAGGATTGGTCCAGTAGCTTACAAGCTTGAACTTCCATCAAAACTCAGCAACGTACATAACACGTTTCATGTCTCAAACCTCAAGAAATGCCTTTCATACGAGTCTTCCGTTATATCATTAGAAGAAATTCAACTAGATGACAAGCTTAACTTTGTGGAAGAACCAGTTGAGATCATGGACCCAGAGGTCAAATAATTGAAGCAGAGTCGAATTCCGATCGTGAAGGTTCGCTGGAATTCTCGAAGAGGACCCGAGTTTACTTTGGAACGAGAAGACCAAATGCAACGCAAGTATCCACATTTTTTCACCAAACCTATTACCGAGACCAACACTAGCTGAATTCAGGGACTGAATTCCTTTTTGGGTGGGCGACTGTCACAACTCACCATTTCAGGTCATTTCCCAAACTTCGACAATTTGCTATTCATAAATCACTATTCATCAAAACACTATTTATCGTTTTACTATTCATCATTTTTTAGGTCAATTTGATATTTTGAGAAACGTTCAAAAAAAATTTACTATTCACCAAGTACTCTTCATTTCTGGAAAGAAAATACTATTCATGTGCATTGCTCATTTCATCGTAAATTTAGTTTACGAGTACTTAAATTCGCGTAACCGTATAGGTTCAGGTGCGAATTCATGCATTATCATTAGGGACACTTCATATGGACTAGAAATAGTCTACATATCATCATAATAACATATGCATACTGTACCACTCGTAGAATATTCATATTATTGTTTTTGGTATGTTTAACGTTTTACGTATATTTATTTTAAATTAAACGTTAACCCGCGATAAATAAATATAACTAACATATCTAAAAATCCCCACGATGGTTCCGATATATTTTTAAACTCCTTACAACGTCATAAAAATTATAAAATTCATTTACCCGGTATTTTGGGAATTTATTAAATTTATAACGTAAGTTTAATATAATTACGCCGGTTTTCGTGAAAACTAAATAATAATTATCCAAGCGCTCAAATTTTGTACCCAACATATTTTTAACATTTTTATGACTTTATTATATCCCGGTTAACTTGTTAAAATTTATTTCTCGCAAACCCGGTACCCGATTATAACTAAATTACAACTAAAACTATAACTAAAACCTATACTAATATCTACAAATCTTCCACTAGCAATCCTAAATAAATCAAAAACTCAATTTTTGCTTTTTGTTCCTTTGAAAAACCGGCCATGAACCCCCCCCCCCCCCCCCCTAACCTTGTGCATTAAATTTTCTTTAACTTATTAAACACCACAAGTAAATATCTACAAACTCAAAACACAATTCACACTTAGATTATTTAGATCAAAAACTTTACTTTTTCTCTCTTTTACTCTCCAAAACCCACGGCCAAACACCAAATCCATCAAGATCCATCAATTTTTACAAGATCAAGCTTAAATCAAGTCTATCTTGTTGTCCTTGTTAGGGTTTTGAAATATAAACTCTAAGATTCTTAGGGTTTTAATCATACAAGCTTCATAATCATTCAAGTGAGTTTACAAAAATTTATTTTCTTCATTTCTTCAAGTATTTGTTATGATTATATAGTTTTCATACAATATTTCATGCATATGTTAGCTCTTACCACTCATAATATACACTTATGTCTTTGAAACCCTAGAAATGGAAACACTTGTTAGATCCACTAGATTGATGATGTTTAGGAACCCATGACACCTTAAGAAGGTTTATGGTAGGATTAGACTAGATTTGTGGTGATTGGAAGTGATTTGGGTGGAGTAGAAACAAGTTTAGAACACTAGAAATGGATTTGGAACCTATTTGCAAACCTACTGTCCCAAATTTGAAATCCTGGAAAACTCAGTAACTCAGGGGAACTTTTCAACCAAATATTTAGAAAATACTTTCAAAAACGAAGCCGTAGGCGAAAGAACGGATTAAAACGAGTTTATAACGAAGGAGATATGATTTTTGCAAGTTTATTGACGAAAACTATTTTTCTGAAAATTGTTTGCTGTTGGACGATTTTTGGTGGACAAACCGAGGCGTTAGACGTAACCTAGAGAATCCGAGTTATCAAAAATATATTAGTACATACTAAGACGAATCCGTGGATATAAAGAACGAAGAAAATGAACTTAAAACGACCAAGTTATTCACGTTTCAATATCGACAAAAACTCTATATAATTGACAGCTTTTACTAGAAATAATAATAATACTACTTCTACGTACTAAATCCTAGATTTTCTAGAAATACTACTAAATTGCCAAATTCATAATTGATGAAGTACTTATGCTTATGAGTTTATTTTTACGACCATTAGACGTTACTCCAAGGTTTTCAAGGTGAAGTTTATAACACTAACTTTCTATATATATATATATATATATTACGACAAGTTTATACAAGTCTAGTTAAGACTTATTTTTCTTAAGTATGGAATGTATTTTCATATGACTATAACTAGTATTTTCAAGTTATGAGTGGTATAGGTATCATGTGCATGCATATTCTCTACATCATTTCATGATCTAAATTAGATCATATTCATTCATCATAGGTTGCGGTTGATTTCATTTCTTGTTGTCCTTATCATTCCATTGCATTGTATCATCACTTCGAGGTGAGTTTTCATTGCCCCGTTTTTAATACAATACTTTGATTTCAAATCCCACGGGGGAGAATACATTGCACTACTTATTTTCGTACATGCCTAAGTATTAAATTCCTTACATTGCTTAAGTTGCCTTATTACCACGTCTTGACAAGTCCCCTTTATTATCATGGACCGTTAATTAAAGTACGAGCGAGAGTGAGTGAATAGATCTATTGAGGGTAACTCCTCCATCCATGTTTGGGTTGCTCCAACGGAATTACGGATGCATTTCATGTCTAATATATTAGAGTGTCTGGTAAACACTCATTTGGGGCCAAGTAACTTTGTCTAGCTTCGGGGTCATGAGCTTAAGAGTCAATGTAGCTTTCTTTTGACATTTTTGTCACTTTACTTTACTTATGGCTAATGTACATCCGATTTAACTTATAAACCTATGATTTCTCACCAACTTTATGTTGACCGTTTTAGCAATGTATTTTCAGGTAACTAAGGTATATCTCATGGCATGCATGGAGTCATTTTAGTGAGTAGCAAGGATAACGCGTCTCATTTTGGATTTTCATGCACTTATATATTATCGTTTGATTGTACCAAACTTGTTTCCTTTAACTTTTAAATACTTTGGGACCTATGTTTTGTAACTCTGAACTCCTTTTAAATAAATCAAACGATGTATTTTCCAAACGACACTTTAGGTCGTTCAATATATCCTTGTTTGTGATGCTATGACAGTTACACCCTCAGGCATTCCATTCCGCTGCAAGTCAGGTAAATTGGGGGTGTGACACAAACATTAACAGCATTCACCCATAGTTCATCAACATGGAATTTTTTGGCAGTTTAGCTTGAAAATATTGGTGAACCCTAATCAAACTATGAACTTAAGACTAAACCCTTATCTGATAAGCTATAGAGAGCCACCATAGGCACAAATAACCAACAAATTACACTTAACACAGTTTGAACAATGCTACAGTAAAATATGCAAAAAAGAAATTGGAATTTAGCTTACAAAGAGTCCAAGCACAGAACAAGACACCCCAAGGATCCAATACTACCCTAATGCTCTCATGAGCTCTAAACCATACTCCATAGCCACTTCTGCTACTACTTCTTCCATTCTTTTCTTTTTGTGATCTTTTATTTTTTTATTTTTGAAAGATTTTCTTTTGTGACTGAGTTTGAAGTTGATTCAGAAGCTTATTAAGCTTTGAACTTTACTGTTGAGTTTAAGTGAGCTTATAGTGAGCTCATATTAACTTATGAGTTGAGATAACAATTTGAGTTACTAAGTAAAAATTGAGACAGGATGTAATTTAAACAGAAACTTTCATTACTTGATAAAAAAAAATAGTACAACATACATGAAATACAACTTAATTTAAGTTAAGTACTAGGCTAGATAGATATCAAATGGCTTACAAAGAGCTTATTTATACTAATGACCTAAAACTGTCTCTTCCTTCTCTTTTTCCCTGAATTATTGACATCTCTGACTTCTTTGCACCATCCTGAGCAAATCCCACCCATTGGATTGGGTGGGAATAATCCTGGCCATTCAAAGAGATTTTGGCGCCATTTCCTTTACCAATTTTTTCTGGATTGCTTGAAGAGGTTTTGGAGCATTAAATGATTCTTGGAGCTTTGTTGATAGTCAATGAGACAGGGTATGGATGCTGAGGTGGAGGAGGGGGGATGAGCAGGGTAGCAGGTTACCAAGTGGGAGGGGGAGGGTTTGACTTTGGTGTTTGACTGAGGAGGGAGTAATAAAATGGTGAGGAGTGTTTTTATTATTAGGGGATTGGGCCAGGGTTAGGGGATTGGGCTGGTTGTGTGGGCCTGGTTTTGTGGTGGATTGGGTAGGAGTACATTAAAGGGTTTGTTTAAGTTTAGGTCCGTTTGGTTTTGTGTAAATACCACAAGGACCTATTTTGCAATTAGCTGAAAATCCAAGAACCTGAATTGAAACTTTCCCAAAGTATTACAAGGACCACACTTGCCACATTAATATTCCACAAGGACCTCGTTTGATAAATTCCAAAATTTTAAATCCCATGGACTGATTTTGACATTTTTGAAACTTCAGGGACCTAAGTTGTCATTTTGCAAACTTGAATTTTAAAAGACCAATTTTGACAACTTTTGAATCCCTAAGGACCTTTGATGATAATTTTCCATATTTTTGAATTCCATCGACTATTTTTGACATTTTATGAAAGTTGGGGGACTGAAACTGCCAATTTTGCAAACTTTGTTCGTTTTTTATCTGTTTTTACTTATTTTGCATCTAAAACATATAAAACACAATCCCTGAGATATTTTCAGTATTTTGATACTCATTTGAGTGTTTTTGGATGTTTTGGAGATCAGATTTGACCATAAATGATGAGTGTTTAAGCACTCATCAGTTACTGCTAAAGAGCTGGTTCCTGGTGAAGCAGTGTATCTGCTGAAGACTAGTTTCAGCATTATTAGTTTCTGCAGAAATAGATATTCCGTATATTATGTAATATAGTTAGGATATGCATGAGTTAATTTAGTAAGTGATAATGCATATCTTTTTAAAAGTTTTTAGAAGATACGTTTCTTGTGAAATGGTTTAGGGTTCCTTGTGTATAAAAGGAACACACGATTATGTATTGAATACACATTTTGTTAGAGGATCAAGTGTTCTTAGTTTTCGGTTGTTCATACTTGTGTTTGTTTCCGCTTTAGAATACAAGTTTAAGAGATTTTCTTTTAGTGTGTTAGTGATTACATTAACATAACTAATGATCCACGAGTGCTCAAAGATCTATCAAGGTCTTAGGTTCAACATTTTCTACGACTAAGATTGAGTTTTTAGGCATAAAACCCTTATCCTACGACTAAGTTGAAGATTCCTACGACTAAGTTGAAGTTCCTATGACTAAGTTGAAGTTTCTTTGACTAAGTTGAAGATTCCTACGACTAAGTTGAAGATTCCTACGACTAATTTGCCATTCCTACGCCTAAGTTGAAGTTTCTACGCCTAAGTTACCATTCCTAAGCCTAAGTTGAATTTCTACGCCTAAGTTCCAATCCTACGCCTAAGTTGGAAATCTTACGCATAAGTTTACTGGTTCTAAGCTTAAGTTGGTTCAACGGTCTACTCTTCGTACAACGGTGACTCAGTACGTCCCTAGCTTGGATAAGTTAGTAGAATACTTCAACACGGGATATCTTTCAAGCTTGGGTAAGTTTGAAAGATTTGTTTGGTTCTTTAACCTTACGCAAAAACCTAAATCTTACGCATAAGCTAAAGCTTACGCGTAAAGGTCAAGTCTATGCATAAACTATAAGTTTACGCCTAACTTTACTTTTACGCATAACCTAAGGTTTAAGCCTAAGTTCCAAGTTACGCGTAAGTTTCAAGTTATCCATAAGATTTTTGGTTTTAACCAAAGGAACTTCCATTTCAATCATCTACAAAGATCCATCATCCACATAAAGTGTTCAACATGTCTCAACCACCGTACTACAACTTCTATCATCAACAATATCCACAGCAATAGCAGTATCATCAACAGCATCAATATCATCAACAGCAACAGAATCTTCAAACCTCACAGTATCATCAACAACTGGTATATCCACAACAAGATCTCATGATGCAACAACATCAGCTCATTCCTTAACAACAACCATATCAAATGTCACAACAACCAATTCAGTATCCACCCAAACAACCTCACTGGTTTGATCGGATGTGTGAAGTAATAACAACTCAACAATCCAGACATGAGGCAGGATCAATTGACACACCCCCAATGCTTACACCTGGAAATTATGTTCAGCGGGCAAGTCAATTCTTACAAGTGGCATCAGAGCTTGGTTTTTAGTTATTGGTTGATTTTTGTGATGTTATCTTGTCAAAAATTGTATTTTTTTTTTTTTGGTTCATATCATGGTTATGAGGCTGTTTTACCATTATTATCCAGACCAATTTTTTATCATAATTTTCTACGGTTATCAGTTTCTTAATAGTGTTATGCATCAAAAGTTGGTCCAAAGTCACAACCTTTCACTATCAGTTTCACATATGATGTATCTCGTTTGGTCTATTTGTCCCTCGTTAAAAGACATATGTTAACTGGTTACATCATTTTTTAAGGGGCTTTTGGTACCAAAATTAAACCCGTGAGAATAATAGTCAAAATGAAGGCAAAAAACTGGTCAAAAAAATGGTCGGAAAGGTGGCTGGAAAAGATGGTCGGAATCTGGTCGGAGTCTCACCGAAAAATGGTCAAACGGTCAAAACCGTCGTTTTACGTGTAAGTTTAGGCAAAAAAAACCCTCTTTTTACACGCAAAACCATACTCTTACGCGTAACTCGTCTTCAGTTGTATTTACGCATAACTTGGAAAGTTATGCGTAAGGTTTTTAGGCGTAAAAACTACGGTTACGCATAAGACCTGCATTTACGCACAAGGTTTGTGCTTACGCAAAAGCTCCAAGCTTACGCCAATGATTCAAGTTTACGCGTAAAGTGGCCTTGACCAAAGAGAAAAGAAATAGAAGAAGAAGAAGAAGACCTCATTTGACCATAACCAAAATACAACTCTTATTGGACTTCAGTCAATACATCATTAGTCCAAACATAATCAGAAAATTTAAACAAATAATAGTGACTACAATGATGAAGTTACCACTGCCTAATCCAATATCCGCCCCGCCTCACAAACCTAAACAACAACAGCCAACATAACCACATATACAACAAATCACTACTATCCTAAACCCACCTCATCCAACCAACAACAAGACTCGGACACGAAATTAAAATACTCAAACGATCTCAGAAATCTCGTTGTGTGAACCAAAGCTCGTCCAAAGATTAAAACCACAAGAGAATTTCATCACCGACACAATTTTTGAAGCTTAGCTTCAATAACTATCCGAATCTATAAAGAAACGGAATATCACAACCTTGTTACTTTCATTCTTTAATTCGTTCAAGACTATATACTAAACAAAAAACCGTATGTCGTATTTACCGTGACCCTCCAAAGGGTCTTGATGTCAGTCACATGATCTCTTGGCTTGATTTGAACTACAAACGACACTAAGGTCATGGTACGGTGATTTGTTTATGGTTTGGTCGTGGGTTGATTGAACTAATCAATGGTATTCGTTTGTTGAAATGTATTGAAAAGGTTTGATGGATGTGAGATCGAAAGAAGTTAGTGTTTGTGTTGGGTGTGACTACGTTTGATTATTGGAGTCATAAGGTGATATAACAATTTTTTGTGGCTGCCTGTGATTTGTAGAGAAGCAGTTTGGTGAGAGCATTTATGATGATGGGGGCGGATAAACTAATGAAAGCGTGTGTAGGGTTAGGGTAGTGAAACTGTGTATCCAAATTTATCACTTACACGTTTATTATATGATATGATTATTGGATCAGATTTATTTTGTTGCTGGGCCCTACCCGATTGATAATTGGACTTGGATTTTGATTTCATCACCATTGAATATTGGGTTGGATCGATTGATGGACTGTCTCAA
Source organism: Artemisia argyi (assembly GCA_030686995.1). Lineage (NCBI taxonomy): Eukaryota > Viridiplantae > Streptophyta > Magnoliopsida > Asterales > Asteraceae > Artemisia > Artemisia argyi. Next base: position 102,476,424 of record CM060704.1, on the reverse strand, counting down.
TTTTTAGGCTACATATTGGATCCAAATTTAATTAACACATGGGCTGAATTTTTAATTATTATAACACTAAGTGTTAATTTTTGGTACAATTATCGGCAAGATGAGTGGTATATTTGGGTGATTACAAATTTTTCACGGGATGATACATTTTTGACAAGATCAGGAAACCATTATCATGTTCACTTAAAACTGTCAAAAGGCTAGTTTTTAGGTATATAACCGCAAGATGTGACTACAGAGTTTATTCTTTATTATTTATTTGAGGTTGAAGTGGGATATCACGGGCGCGTGTACTTAGTATCTGAAGATATCGGGGTTGGTTGGATGCATGATTCTTCGAGATCCTTGTTCGAGCTTTTATACATACAAATGACCAAGACTTGAGTTGTCTAGTTATACCTGATGTAAGGAGTTATGTTGTTGTGCTCACAGTATATAGCTATCACTTTAAAGGAGTTACGTTGTAGTGCTCAAGTGTCACCAAAAGATGTGGATAATTCGAGAGAAGTTCATATACAATTAAGGATGGTTGGATGGGTATATGATTCTACCTTTATTGAAATTCTCAGTATTGGTTCTTGGTCAAACAATAGTGCAAGTTTAAGTCACAAGTTTGGGTTATTTTACTTCAGTCACAAGTTCATCAGATTGGGTTTTCTCCATTAGTAGTCATTACAAAAAGCCATCAGAATGATAATGGGGTCGGTAAAGAGTTAGCTGAGAGGAGTATAAAAAAGTAGAGATGTTTATCAGCAGTTGATTCTCACGGGTTATTTATGATACTTCACACATAATTGGTTGATTGGACATATTGGGTTACGCTGCCTCCGTTTTCCATCGTAAACATAGTGTGTATGCTTCCGATTCCGGGAAGACATCGTGGGGGAAGAGAGAGTGGGTGTTCTTTGTGCTTCTTTGACCTTTCTTGATTTCTTTGCGAAAACACTCATTTTCCACGAGGATATGCAATTAGGGGGAAGAAATGTGCACATCAGGGACGCATAATAGACTCACGTGGTCGAGCTTACAATTTTATTACTACCGGAGAGACGTCCGCAGAGATGATCAGTGGTTCAGTTTTGTGATTTTGGTGTAATCGTTTCAACTCTCGCGGGTTGTGAAGTGTGAAGTAGCATATGTGAGAAGATCTTGCTGATTTCTTGCATGTTACCCCCGAACGGAGCTTCCGCGTAGAGTATAACTGTGATTAAGTAACTACTCAGATTTGCTTGGTGTGGTCTACGATATTATCTACAAATTCCGCTGCGTACTTAAAACTTCAAAAGTTAGAAGACATGTTGACTACATCAAAGTTTCGAATCTGCTGAAGACGGTTGTCAGTTTGGGGGAAGCTGATTCAGAAACTTCGCCAAAAAGAAGTGGAAGGAGAAGCTGCTAAAGACATGCAGCATGAATTGGGGGGAAGTTAATCCATTTCATGCTTATTACATCATTTGCCTACAACTGAAGATAAAGTTCTCAAGCCGAGGTACAAGATGAAGACAAAGAGCGGAAACTATAGTCATCCTCAGCATTTGAAGGGCTTATGAAGACATTTCTTTATTTTACTTGTACTTGTAGGAAATGTTGTAAGTAATCCCTTATGTTGCCACATTAGGGGAAGATTGTTGGGATCACTCCTAACAGTTAAATGTGACAACATTATCTGGATTACATTAGTTATCCCATTTAGCCAAAAACACAAGGACTTGTTATGTAATATTGCAATAGTATGTTTGTGTTAGGCTATATAAGCCCTCCTAGACTTCACTAGGAGGGTGAGACTTTGTGTAACTTTTTCATTTTCATTATCAATAAAACACATAGTTTTCCCTTCTCTCTCTACTTTTTCTCACTAACAATGGAAGCTTTAATATTTCATCATCCCCGACCTCCCGAATCACAATATTCAATCTAAAACACGATCCTACATTATTGTATACTTTTTGTACATTTTTATACAAGTTTTGTATACGTTTCTATGTACATTTTATACGTTTTTATATACATTTTATATACTTTTGAAAGCGTTTTTATTTACGTTATTACAAAAACTTTCTTATATACGTTATTATATACCTTTTTGTATACATTGTAAAAAGTATATAAAACGTATATAAAAAGTATATAAAAACGTATTTAAAAACGATACAAAAACTTGTATAAAAAGGTATAAAAAAAGTATATAATAACATGTAAAAAAGCGTATGATAAGAATGTTTTTGTAATAACGTATATAAAAAATGTATAAAAACATATATAAGAATGTTTTGTAATAACGTATATAACAACGTATATAAAAGCATATACAAAAGCGTATATAAAAACGTATAAATAAGTATATAAGAACGTTTTTATAATAACGTATATAAAAAGTATGTAAAAACATATTTAAAAACGTATATAAAAACTTATATAAAAGAGTATAAAAACGTGTATGTTTTTATAAAAACGTATTGTAAAAATAAAAACTTAAAAAAAAAAAAAAAAAACTTTAAAGAAATCAAAAATTTTAAATTATAAACGGCCGTTAGTTAAAGAATGGATGTTGCAAATACCACGAGCCAAAGAGGCTAACGTGTAAATGCTAACGAAAGTCACTTAATGCCGGTTAAAACCAGGGACCAAATTTTACTCAAAGGTTTCCCACATGGACGGTTTCTGCACTTTCGAAATGGTTTGGACGAAACATGCAATCTGGCCAAAGTTCAGGGACGATTTATGCAATTAACTCTTTTAAGTGTAACATGCTTTAACTGCTTATACATTAGAGTAGGGGTGTTAACGATCCGAGCCGAGTCGAGTTTTGGCCTAAACGAGCTAGGCTCGTTTATTAACTACTCGGATCGAGCTCGAATAAAATTTTATAAATTGGCTCGAGCTCGAGCTTGAATAGTTTTTTATTGTTCGAGCTCGAGCTCGAAGCTCGTTTAAATTTTTTTACTTAAGATGCTCATACAGAAGATCGAACTTGATAGGCTCGTTTATTAACTCAAGCTCGAGCTCGAAAGCTCGTTTACAATTATAAAAGTTGTTCTAATGCTTAAACTAACTTATAATAAATACTAGTTTGCAACTTTGCATTTGAAGTAAAAGAGTGTATAACAATTATACTTGTATTTTTTTTATAATTTCAAGTATATGTAATTTTGTATATAAGGGAAGTGGGTCTTTGTTTTATAGTGTCCATCTTTCTTCACTTTTTTTTTTTCAATGTGGGATACTTTTCATCTTTTTTCTTTGATTAGATAATATACAACTACTACACAAAATTTTCAAAACATCAATTTTGTATTGTTATATTTTCTATTATAATTATAATGCTTAATTAAAAATATGATATTTTTTTTTCATTAACTTATGCAAACAAATTTACTAATTAAACTAAATAACAAAGTTAATACACTTGATCTAATAATATAATAGAAAAAAAAAATTGATGCTCAAAGAATAAAATAAATTATTAATTAAGGTTCATAGATAACACATAATTGATATACTTGTATCTTCTATGATTCCCTAGTATATATTTTACCTCTTTCTATATACATGATTTTCGAATGAGTATAGCGAAGTATATAATTTTGTAAGCTCGATTCATGAAATTGGTCAAGAAAATTTTGTTATTCGAGTTAGAGTCAAGATCATAAATTATTTAGTGAGCTCAAGTAATTATGAACGGACGCGACTTTTGCTCATGGTCGTTCATTTAACTAAATGAACATAAAATATTATTCATGTTTGTTCATTTAATAAATAAACGAACATAAACAAACGTTTTATCGAACGGTTCATGAAATGTTCATTGAACGTTCAGTTCGTTTACAGTCCTATGCGTATGTGTATTTATGTATCTTCATGTGTCTCTTGTAAATATATGTGTGAATCATATGTAAGAATGTATGCTAGTGTTTGTATGTATAAATGCTTATATGAGAGACATTATATGTGTATGCACAAACATGTTTGTATTCACATGTAATGGATTGTAATTAATAAATTGTTTGTGTAAATGTTACGACGTTTTATCTATACAATGTCTTCATGTTTTAATGATGACAAATGGGTAACTTGTATAAATAACGTAAAGTGCACAAGTTACTCGTTCACACATCAACGTCTCTCGACATCACTTCAGGTATGTACAAACACACTTTACCAACTTTGTTAAGAGATCAAAGAAAATAATTTTGTCCTTAAACCTTACATTTTATAAATGTGACAAAACATTTTTTTTTACAAAAATAAACTAGACAAATTATTTTTCTATTTATAAAGAAATGTTTAATAAGAAAAATAAATTTGAAATTTGAATTTCAAATTGTCCAAACGTCCTTATTTCCTGCCCAAATCAGATAAAATTTCATCAGGTACCATTTCACCACAAAAAGGCAAAAACTGTCGGGAAGGTCCCTTAAATAGGTGACGGTCCCTTATTGATAAGGGACCGTGCAAGGTTTAAGGGACCATCCCTGGCTTCTCGTGTTGGCTATAAATACTGACACATTTTCATCAGAAAATCTAATCCTCTTTGCACAAAAATTTCCTGGTATTTCCTTTTCATTCTTTGATCACTATAACTCTTTGGTATGTGTTTATAAGTGATCCCGTCATCCACTACATCATGTGCAAGAGAAGAACACTCGAAGTTGTCAAGAATCGAAGTGTTATTGAGTCCACACACCAACTAGTGTTATGATTTCCTCTACCTCATGGGTAAGAGAAGAACTCTCACCATAGATAAAGATTTGAGATGTTATAGGTGTCCACACACAAATGTAACAAGTGTTACGGTGATAGGTTCTATAAATATTGTCAATGTTTCCGACTTGTGTGTGAGTCGAGGATGGGGTTATTTGTGTGAACTTTGATTGTGATGTAGATCCAAGAAGTCTTGTAACTAAATTAGGTCATGTAATTGTTGTATGGTGTGAACGTTGTTTATGTTCTATCATTTAAGAACCATGGACCAATTGTTTTTAGCAACCTCACAATGAGTTTATGCTTATGCATATATCATATATGTGTCTTTATATGTAAATATGGTCGCACTTATGTATTTCATATGTGTGTCTGACACATATTTGGCTTTCATATGTACCTGTCATATGTGTCTATATATATTTGAGTATCATATATGTGTCACATGTGATAACATATTTGAATTTCATTGTATGTGTCTTTTGTGTGTGTAAGCGTGAAAATCATGAAATTGAATCGTTTATATACAATATACATACATATGTTGTCTTTTTAATCACAAAAACTTTGATATAACTCTCAACATCACGTGAGCTATTCGAGTGAGATTCGTTGAAATCATCTTATGATTCATAATTCTTATTTAGAGGTATTTATGATTGGATTTAATTCATTTATATATTCGATAAAGGGTTATTAAACATATTAGTTACCTTTTTATAAAACATTTAACTAGTATAAAACTAATAGTAACAATTATATGATCAATAAATATATATGAGTAAGAATTTATTTAACACATTTAACTTATTTATGCATATTAAGAATCCAAGTAATACTTGTAAGCTTGAATGAAAGAAGAAAAGAAAAAAAGATTCAATTTTACATCCCACATTGGAGGAGTGAGACAAAAGGAATGAAATATGAGGTCTATAAAAACAAAAGCCCAAGCTTATTAATTTATGTTTATATTTTATATATAAACTAAAGTATAGATCTTTGATGTGATTGAAGGTTAACATATTATTAGTTTTGGTTTTAAATTTAACCTTTAATAATAATAGTAATTAAATAATTATAATTAAAATATTTTGATACTACATATTTAGCTCGATTAGCTCGTTCGGTTCGTTTAGCTCGAGTAGCTCATTTGGTTCGTTCGGCTCGAATAATTAAATGAGCTTTCGAACAAGCCGAGCTAAATACAAGTTTTAAAAGTTCGGCTCGTGAAATTATTCGAGCTCTACATTTTGTTTGAGCTCGACTCGAGCTCGAAAATTATCAAGCTCGACTCGAGTTAAACGAGCTCGAGCTCAAGTAGCTGATTAAAAGCTCGACTCATTTACACCCATACATTAGAGTATCATAATAAAAATATAAAGTGTGCAAACCAATTTCAATTCTAAAACTAGTCACTTTTTGGTTTTTGGGTTCACTTTCTAGTAAAGTATATATATATATATATATATATATATATATATATATATATATATATATATATATATATATATATATATTCTAAATTTAGCTTTGTTCGACCTCATAAAAATTGCGACATGTATCATAAGGTTTGTGCCTTGGTGGTATGATTTTTTGCTAGACAAAAGTAAACTTTTGTGCGATCATGGGGTTTTTTTTTTTGCCACTGTTTCGTCTTTTTCGAGAAAGACACAAATTTCTCAGAAAAAAAATTGTCTTTTTCGACAAAATTATGTTTTATTCGAAAAAGACAAAATGTTCGCACAAAAAACACTATGGTCGTACAAAAAGTCATTTCAGTTCAGGGGCGGAGCCAGAACTTTATTGTCAAGAGGGCAAATATGATAATTTTTAGAAATTACACTAAAACTTGGTCCGTGGGGGGGGGGGGGGGGGGGGGGGGGGGATTACAAAAATAGCCGAAAATTTTTAAAAAATTACATTACAATTTTTTTCGCCGGGGGCACGTAATCCCTCGGACCCCCCCCCCCCCCCCCCCCCCCCCTATCTCCGCCACTGTTTCAGTCTAGCGCAAAAAAAAATAAAAAAATCCAACCAACCTTATACTATGTGTCGTGATTTGTATGGAGTCGCACAGTTTAATGGCGCACAAAATTAAATTTAAAAAAATATTTTTTTTATTTTATTTTGTTTTTGCTTTTTATTAAAAATGACCCAAAAACCAAAAAGTGACTAGTTTTCAAAATTGCTCAACTAATTATATACGGTAAGCTTTTTGTTTTCTTGATAAACTAGGTAATTTATGTTAGGGAATGTCGGTCGTCCCGTATTGTATTCTTGACTTGCATATGTGGACTTCTCCGGTGTATTTTCACGCTTACTAATAGTAATAACCTACAGTGCTTAGCTAGTTCACTACTTGCTGATCCGAGAAAATTGTAAAATTGATTCAAGATTCAGTTTATTAATGGTTAATTGCACGTTAGACCATGTGTAATAATGGTCATGGTCGTTGTCTTCGTTGCCACCTTGGCATGCAAAACACGTCATACACTATACACGACCGCGTTCATTGATCAAAAAAGGGAAACTCTGTCGTTTTTTTTTTTTTTTTTTTTTTTTTTTTTTTACCGCGGCTGTCTTATTACACTAAATTGATTGTGAAGTTGGCTATAGAAAGAGCAAGCTGAGTTAACAATAATGTGACACTGATGACCGTGATCGTTGAGCTCCCTTATACATTTGGCCTTAGCAACCAACTATAGTTTTTCATTTTTTTTTTATTTATTTTTTTTTTTTTATTTTTATTTTTATTTTTTAATTTGGGTATGCATCTAGCCCAAATGTTCACTGCCAAAATAATTACCAAGGAATTTTATTCGACCATTACTTGCATTCTCACGAAACTGCATTAATCATACTTTCTAAAAGTTTTTTTTTTTTTTTTTTTTTTTTTTTTAACTTCAACTTCATCAAAACCAAACCGACTTAGGCCTCAAAGCAAGGACTAGCGGCTCAATACAACATATACAAAGGAGAGATTAACCAATTATCCCACGACAAATCCTTAAACTTGGACCTATGTGTACACTAAAAGAACGACATCCTTTTAATATTAGCAATTATAATTCTACCCGTGGTCTTCTTCTATTGAAAGACGCTCTTATTCCTTGCACGCCAAATAAACCAACAAGCTATAACAATAATACCATGGACAATAATCTTTCCCCATTTCCCTCCTTCTGCTTCTTTATATATCTGCAAAAGGTCTTTAACTTCAAAACCTATTATAGGACTGAGCCGGCACCAATTCCCGATTGCGGACCACACCTCCTGAGCGATGAAACAAGCTGTAAACAAGTGAACAACTGAATCCTCTCCCCAATCATACATATTACACTGCAGCGAACCAACATGAATATTCCTCTTAAGTAGTTAATTGCATATAATAGCAACATACTTTCTCATTTGTTCACATATCATATACGAACCCAAAAAAATACAACAATACCCGTTCAACTTTCAAATTTTGTTTCATTGTCATACGTTTTAGAATCATCTCTTTGCACGGTTAGTCCTTTTGACTAACGACCGTTTGTAATTAACTCAAAAGTATGTTTCTTTTTCACATTATATGTTTTCTTCCGTTTTATACGTTTTTCTTACATTTTCAAACGTTTTAATCCGTTTTTATACGTTTTCGCCAATTTTCTTACTTTTTCATACGTTTTTGTTCATTTTTAAATATTTTTGTCCGTTTTTATACGTTTTCAAACATTTTTATACGTTTTTCTTGCATTTTTATCTGTTTTTATACGTATTCTTACATTTTCATACGTCTTTATCTATTTTTATACGTTTTTAAGTCCGTTTTTATATGTTTTCATTCATTTGTATATATTTTTACACTTTTATCCGTTTTTATACATTTTCATACGTTTTTGCCCATATTTATACATTTTCATATATTTTTGTCAATTTTTATATGTCTGCGTATGTTTTTATACGTTTTCGTTTAGTTTTATACGTTTTTATGCCTTTATCCGTTTTATACGTTTTCATACGTTTTTGCCCTTTTTATACGTTCACATGTTTTTGTTTATTTTTATACGTTTGCGTTTGTTTTTATACGTTTTCATTCGATTTTACACAGTTTTTACGTTTTTATCCATTTTTTCCCCTTTTTGCACGGCCAATGTCTCCTAAGAAAATACAGTATATGATGTACACATGCATCATATTACATAAAATGATTATAAAAGACGAAGATAAGGTAATATCTCTCGAATTTTATCCAGATGAGCAATATCGTGATAAATATATGTTATGAATGCATGAAGAAGAGTTACAAGTTGTTAGCGAGTATACAATGGAACAACTCATCGAAGCCTTAAAGCCGATTTAGTGGAACACATTTTCGTAGTGTTTGGTATGCTGAAATCAAAGCCAGAATGGAAAAGATTATTACGATGTAGTGAAAAATTGTTGTTTGTTTACATTTAAAGAATGTAACGATTCATTACAAGAAATGACTCATTACACCAAAACCATTCCTTCAGGGTCCCGTACTTTTTTTTCATTACATCTTGTAATGGAATTAAAATTACATAAAACTCCCTCACTAACTAACCATATTAAATTAACTTCCTATCATAAATGGGTATTTAAGTCTTTTTATTATTGATTCCATTACGTCTTTCATACAATCCAAACATGATTAATAACGACAATGAATCATTACATTACACTATTCATTCCATTACATTGTTCATTTCATTCATTTGATATTTTATTCCGTCCAACCAAACGAACCCTTTGTTAATACAAATATCTTACAAAAACGTTATTTATATTTTACGATCTTTGTTATATTTTTTAACAACAATTATAAACTTTATTTTAGAAAAACATAAATAGTTAAAGTCTTTTATATGTAGTCACAAGCTTTTCTTAGAACAAAAAGAGATTTTAACATAAGTTACAAATTATTTGTTCATAAATTGTAATATAGTCATTTTAACAAAAGTGTCACAAAAACAAGTAAAGTGTCATATAAGATATACAAGTAAAATTAGTTTGTTTTAAGTATTAATAAAATGTGTTTTATAATAACATAAGTAATTAAACATTTTTTGGTAACTCATTAAACTAACATCACTTAAGTAAACATATACATTTCATATTTTAGTATAATTCTAAAATTGGAAATGTATGATTACATCATGACATGTATCACTTTAATATCTTCGTAAGATTGTGAATATCATTGGAAGATTTCATATATATTTTGCTTAGGTCTTCACTTATAAAATCCTTGAAAAGATATGAAAATATTTTGGTTAGATTTGATAAAGATTTTTTGAGATTTTGTTGTAGTTCCCACGGAACCAATGGGATATACGGACGAAACCCATGATTTGGTTCCATCCCATCCGTGGCTTGCTCATGCAGTTTTGTCTATAAATAGCAAGCCACACATTGATTTTTTCTTATCACTCACTAGCATAAACTACATCATACTTTCTCTCATTCATATCTAACTTATTCATATTTCATTTTAGTGAACTTATTTGTAGCAAGAAGATCAAAACATTTCAAGCTTCAATGAAACGTTGCAAGGCTTGTTCATTTGAATTGTGTGAATTTGTTGTTATTCATACATCATTGTTTGTACCAAACTATCATAAACTTTCTGTAGTGACCGGTTAGTATTTTAGTCCTAAAAATACAAAGAGTGACGGGAGTGGTTGTACCCTTGTAAAAGAACTCGACATCTAGCTTTGTATCGGTAATCTTGTGTAAGCGACGTGTAATATTTTCTCCGCCGGTTAAAGGAGCTTGTTGATTAGTGAAGGATACTCTCGAGTTGGATACTCGGGGAGTGGAGTAGGGTAAGGAAAAAGAGTACTTGTAGACCGAACCACTACAAACATCCGTGTTTTGGTTTGATCATTTCTTTCATTACTTGCACTTTACTTATCGTTTTATTATTTGCATTAGTCGATATCACATATAGTTTTCAAAGCAAATTAATTTTTAAAGCGGTAAAACTATTCAACCCCCGTATAGTTTTTCACACATTTGACATCGAACAAATGGACAGTAATTTGTCATTTTATTTCAATTTTTATTGTAATGTTTTTAATTTTATTTGAATTATTTATGTAATATTTTCTTATTAATAATGAAAATTTAATTTTATTGTTAAAAAAATTAAAAATAAAAATAATGAAAAAATGGAGATGTCGGCCTTGCTATTACACAAAGTTGATCATGAAGTAGTTTATGAAAGAGAAAGTTGAAGTGGCAAGTAAAATAGTAATATTTCTAAAAAAAGCAAAATCATAATCGAATACAGTAGGTTATATATATAGAAATCATATAACTTACACAAAATATTCCTGATTGTAATATCCTCACTCGCGGATTTTTTTTTTTTTTTTTTTTTTTTTTTTTTTTTTTTTTTTTTTTTTTTTTAGTTTTCAGCAACATACAGTTTTAATGTATATAATATATATGTATACTAGTTATAAAACCCGTGCACGCACGGGGTTTTAACATAAATTTGCTATCAATTATTAATACCGAATATATTATTCTAAAATTTATTGTTTTTTAACTATTTTATTTTATTTTTATTTATTTATTTACTTATTTATTTATTTATTTTTGAAATGGTGAATGTGTTATAAATCAAAATTGATAAACAAGTTACAGATTCATAGACCAGACATGGACATGCCCATTCTGTCTTCAATTCAAACAGACAAACAAATACAAAAGAGATTAAACTCAAAACCATTCACCATTCTTCTAAGCTAGGCCATTTTGCAAGAGACCCAAACTTAGGCAACCATGGAGAAAATTCTTTCCCCTGACTACATTTCCCACATACAAACACCCTACCTGAAGTTGTTTACAGCCCATACAAAACAACTACAGAGGCTCTTGTAGAGGGCATCATCAAGGAAAAGAGAAAAACTCCTGTTGGGGGTCTGAGACACGAAGCTACATTCCCATTACTGGCATCACTTACATGAATAGACTAAAGATGTAATTGTAGCTTTTGACTAAAGATGTTTCTGAGTTGACATGTCTGTGTACGCACGAGGTTTTTTCTCATTTTTTCAATCATGTATTGTGATCGATTAAAAAAACAAAGAGCTTAATGTATCCTAAATGGTTTTACTTGCTGAATTAAAAAATATAAAATCTTCGCAATCGACCTTAGTTTCCAAGCACTTTTGAACAAACTCATAATTTTTAAATATTGGTAGTAACGTGATATTTTTTTAAAATTTACAAAAACATATATACACAGTATTTGTTTTATTAAGTAAATGTACGTTTAGCATGTTAATAAAAGACAAAACTAAACTCAATGAGCTCATGGCTCAATATACCACATGTTGTGTGAAAAATTCTAACTAAACGTTCGTAAATTCAAATTCTACTTAAGACTCGTAACATAAACTTGTAATGTATACATTTTGAGGTAGTTAGTTGTCATAAAAAAACTACATTTAATCAAAATTGATTAAGTTGTTAGACAAAAAGTAGATAAAGCACTACAGTCAGTTGCAACACTTCATAATTAGAATTAGTAATGTTGCTTTACGCTTTCATAACTCACTTTGTAAACACTAAAAGTATCGATTATATTTTGACTTACCATTATTAGCTTTAGTCATTCTTCAAGAAAGAATATTTGAGCTTGTTTTGCCATCTTACCTATAAACATCAATGGTAAGTTAAATGCATAATCTTTTATATAATAAAAGAATTACATCATTTTAGAATTATTTTGCCAAATCCTTTTCATTGAAAAAAATTAGACCAATAGGAGAGCTCGATTTTGCCATGTAGGTAAAAATCAAACGACGTGATTTGTTAATAAAAAGGTGAAATTGAATTGATTTTGGTCAAACTTTAATAAATTTGGTAGAAAAATTTTGTTGTCATAAAAACACATAAAAATATTTGTGTCAAATTTATGAAATCTAAAACTTAAAAAAAAGAGGAAGTAATTAATAAAACTTTAGTAGTTGAAGTTTCTATAAAATATATGGAGTTAAGTAATTAATATACGGAGTTAAGTTGCCACAAAGAGAGCTTGAACATGGGCGATTTATTATGCAAAGAAACATGTGTTTGCCAATTCTGATGAGATGCCATATTTGTTTCATTTTGCAACTCTTTTATTTATATCAGATAGTTAAGGGGGGTGTGTTTGGTATGTATATGAGAATAACTATGAATATAGGTATGGAATGCGTTTGTAAACCAACCACTATAGATGGGTATGGGTATGTTAAAGGCCTATTTTATGGGTTTCATACCCATTTCAAAAACAAAACCCATAAACCAAACAACTATGTTAGGAATGAAAGCATTCATTCATTCCCATACCTTTAAACCAAACGGCCCCTAAGTATTAATAGTAATTACCACACTAAACGACATCATTTACTTCGGTGGGGCCGCTTGTTTTGGCATTTTTAGGGTCCGTTTTGTATGGGGAATGCTAGATCCATATAAACAATCCACAAAAATAATTCACATGCAGATGTGTCAAAGGATGATTGGTCTAATCATAGAGAAGAGACAGAAAGTAAACTAAAATAGACCAATCAACCCTTGCTACATCAGCGTGTGGATTATTTTTGTGGATTGTTTATGTAGTCCTAGCATTCCCCGTTTTGTATAATGGTTTGTAGAGGTTTGGACTAAAAGAAATGCAAAATCACTTGATTGGTTGCTCTACTTTGATGTTACATCCGATGCCAATATTTACAACCCCAACCCACTTGGTGGCATTTGAATTTCTATACGTCCTTTTTTATTTTTAAAATGTTATTAGCCACAAGATTTTGTCTATTTTATTTAAAAATACTTTAGTTTATTCAAATATATATATATATATATATATATATATATATATATATATATATATATATATATATATATATATATATTCAGAACTCTGTTAAGTGCGGGAACTGCGAGAACTTCAATTTTTCATTAGAAAACATGTACATTCATATAAAACATTTATTTTTTCTTACATACACCTTAATACGCATACCTGCGTAACATACATACATGTATGTTACGCAGGTATGTGTGTTACGCAGGTATGTGTATTAAGGTGTATGAAAGAAAACATACATGTTATATATGAATATGCATGTTTTCTATTGCAAAATTGGAGTTCTCGCAGTTACCGCACTTAACAGGGTTCTGAAAATAAAGGGCCCCCATATATATATATATATATATATATATATATATATATATATATATATATATATATATATATATGTATATATGTATATATATATATATATATATATATATATATATATATACATATATATATATCTATATACATATATGTATATACATATATGTATATATATATATATATATATATATATATATATATATATATATATATATATATATATATATATATATATATATGTATATATATATATATGTATATATATATATATACATATATACATATAGATATTGGGTCACTGAATTCCCCAAGCTTCCTTAAAACTTGGATTTGAACATAAAATAGTCTAAGTGTCTAAAATCCGTTAATACAAAGAAGTCCCTGAGTGTATAGTATCTCAGTGAGTCATTTTCAGGATGCTTGGAGCGAGTCTATGAAGAAAGGTTCATCATTCAGTGAGGCGGAACTCAGTGAGTGGAGTCTAAGCCAAAAAGAAGATGATGGGTTCAGTGAGGATGACAATAACTCACTGAACCCCCAGGACTCTTCAACAACTATTATACTGAATACTGAAGACCTGAAGGCTGAAGTATGGTCGGGACAAGGCGGGAAAGTTTGAATGCATCAACAGGTGTCCTCATCAACCTGAAGTCAAACTTTCCCTGAATGGCATCAAGTCAGGGTGGTGTCATCACTGTGCACTAGAAAGGCACATTGTCCTTTACTCAATATAGTCAAGTGTAACAGAGACAAAATACGTAATGTATTTTGTCTCCAATAGCTTAGGTCATTCTTTTGTCTCTTTCAGTAATGTTGAAATATACTTGTAGCATAAGTAAGGAGTAAAAGTCGACAAGTGTGTGCATTTAATGCAAAGCATTTACAAACCACTTTTACTCCTCCAAAGAACAACACAGTCCCTGAGATAGCTCAGTGAGACCTTATAGTTGTCACTCAACGTAGTTTGAGTTTTGTGAGGAGTCCACACCATACTTGTCATTTCAATCCCAAGTGTTATTCCGCAAACACTTGGGTATAATTCTTTTGATTAACTTCTAATAAGAATTAAACGTTGAAAAACCTTGTGTCTCTTTCTTTACATTTTATCTTTGTTGTTAATCTCATTTATCTGAGTTAAATGTCATGGAACTTGGTTATGTTAACTCATTAGTTAACTATTAACTTAGTAAACGGGACCAACAAGTGGTATCAAAGCCTCTGGTTTATAAAACTTTTTCCTTGTTTTCAAAACAAAGAGTGCTAAAAGTTTTTAAAATCAAGATCCCACCATAGCTGACTCAGATGTTCCCCAACTTGTCGATAAAAAGGTTGGATGTTATTCAGCTACTGCCCCTCGACTTGAGGTTAGAAAATTCAGTAAGTGGAAAAAGTGAATGCTTTGCTACTTAACCGGGATGGAACCATACTACATTAAGCTAATTAATAATGGTCCATATATCCCAACAACTGCTCAGGGTTTAGTCAAACCTGAAGCTCAGTGGACCCAAGATGAGAGGAGGGTAGTCAATTAAGACCAGCGCCTAAAAAGCATCATTATATCCTGTCTTCCTGACAATATAATGGAATCAGTGATCAATTGTCCTACTGCCAAGCAGACTTGGACTGACCTGGTTCATAGCTATGAAGGCCCTTCTGATACCAAGGAGAATAGAATCATGGACCTAAAACTTGAATACAATACCTTTAAGGCCAAGGATTCTGAAAGTCTCTCTGAGAATTATACTCGGTATAAGACCCTCCTGAATGAACTGACCAATGATGGTGTCACCCTGTCCAAACATGAGATAAATGTTGGATTTGTCAACAGTCTCCCTGAGAAGTGGTTAAACTTCTCTCAGGGTCTTAGAAATGCCAATCATATCCAGAATCTTGAGCTCCTTGAAATTTATGGGAAGTTTTTCTATGAGGACAACCTGATCACCAGGAGATACCCTGGTAAAGCTCAAGAGGTAAAGAAGACCCTGACCACTCCACCCATATCAACTGCTTTCTATACTAACAGTGTTGTGCAGGATTTTTAAGATGGTTCAGATGATGAGGTTGATACAAGAACCAGTGAGGAGTACATGAATGATCTTCAAATTGAATTTCATGAAAGGGCACTCCTTGCTAACTATAGAAGGTTCATTAAAAGAAACAAAAATTTTTCTAACTCAAAAGCAAATGACAATTCTGAATGTTTTAAATGTGGCAAAAAGGGTCATTTTGCAAATGATTGTTTCTCAAAAACAACCTCAGAACCATCTTACAAATTTTCTGGAAATAATTTTTCTTCAGGAACTAGCAAGTTTCAGCCTAAGTTGCTTCAATCAAATCAATTTGTTCAAAACAAAATTGAAAAAATTCCTCAAAAAGATTTTGAAGCTAAATATAAAAAGGCCAAGGCCAAACCTGCACTTCTTGAGTCTGCTTCCTCAGTCACTCAGCCTCCTCAAGCTCCTAAACAAGCTCAGGCTAAAAACAAGGGGCTTGTTGCTAAAACTTATGACTGGGATGAGGTTGAGATGTCTTCAGATGATGATGAAGTTCATATCAGTGCCCTGATGGCCCTTTCTGAAGATAACAAGCTTGCAGTGGGAAAGAGTCATGCAAGGAATGGTGAATGGGTCAACATCACAATGAGAAAGGTAAATATTTTACTTTCTATGGATGATGATGCTGATTGGAAATCATACTTAGATTATATCAATATTGATCTTAAGTTTGTTGAAGAGCAAAGGTTAAACTTGTTTTCAAAATTTAACAAACTAAGTTTTAAGTTAAATCAATGTAGGGATGAACTCCTTACTTTAAAATAGGCTAAACTTGAAAGTGTCACTTTTCTAATTCAGAATTCTGAACTTGTAAAACAAAACCAAGCTCTTCAGGAAGAACTTAAGAAAGAAAAGGCAATTATTTGGAAACGGACTCAAAAGAATCCCAAACTCTATGAATCAATGAGTCTCACACCTAGCAAAAAAAAGGCTTGTCTAGGTGAAGACCAACTCACTGAAGAGTCTGGGGAGAGTAGTCATCCAAAACCCTTTCTGTAAGCAAACATGCTCTCTAGCAATGAACTAGCTCCTAAGCCCAGTGACTGGATTGAAAGAGTCAATCCTGATAGTAAATTACCTAATTTCAACACTGGAAGAATACTTGAGCCTGAAAGTCAGGCTATTAAGGAGTTGCTAGGAGTCACTGATAAACCCAGTCCTACTGAGTCCATCACTGAGTCTAAGTCTGATGCACAAGCACCACTCCCTCGACTGAAACATCTTCAGGGGGCAGCACCTAGTACAGACCTTGCACCACCTGTTTATCAACCTCACTCTCCAAAGGAGAAAGCAAATTCAAGGATAACCATCCTGAAGAGACCAACTGTACCTTCTGAAAAACAAACACCGTCAGTATCCACTGAAGCAAAACCTGAAAGCCCTGATTCAAAATTTGATCAATTGGCTGAACTGGTCAGGAAGCTGAGTGAAAAGATTGAGTCCATTGATAAACATACTGGCTCAAAATCTAAACAACCATCAGCTTCCTCAAGTACCTCCAAACCAAAAACATCCAGACCTTCTGTGAGATGTGAACTGTGCAATCAGTCTAATCACCCCACTGATAAATGCTACATAATCCTCTTTTGCATGATTTGCAAGCAGGAAGACCACAAAACCTATGATCACATCTCACACACTGCTTCTACAAAAGCACAAGGTCAATATAGCACTCAAGGCTATCAGTATGCCACACCCTCAAAACAGAGACTGAAGGCTAAGTCTTTCTTGCCATGTCCTCACTGTGGTTTCAATGATCATCTTCCTGATGATTGTATAATGAAAGACTGTTGTGACATCTGTGGAGATCCCTCCCATGAAACCAAAGGGCATGACAAAATTATTCAGTCCAGAAGGAACACCTCTCAATCTACTGAGTCTTCATCAACCACTAAATGCAATACATGTGGAAGCTTAGTACACTCTACTTCTGACCATGACTCTCTGACTAAGTTCAAGAAGTCCCTGAGGACTAAGTCCACTAGAAAGTGGACCAACAAGAGAAACTAACCCCTACTTGGTATTTGTGCAGAAACACATCAGGGATCCTGCTTGGCACCTCGATAGTGGATGCTTAAGAAGTATGACTGATGTGAAGAGTTATCTTTACAAATATGTTGAAGAACCAGGACCCAAGGTAGTTTTTGGTGATAACTCATCAGCTCCCACTGAAGGTTATGGTTCTGTCAACTGTAATGGGATAGTTTTTACAAGAATTGCTTATGTCAACGGTCTGAAGTACAATTTGATAAGTGTCTCTCAACTATGTGATGCAAAATACATAGTTCAGTTTGATGATAAGAGAGGGACCATCTTCAATGCCAACAAGGAAGTTGTGTTGATTGCTCCCAGGAGGGATGATGTTTATGTCCTTGACATGTCATCCCTTACTCAAAATGGGACTTGTCTATTCTCTAAGGCAAGTGAGACAATCAACTGGCTTTGGCATAGAAGACTCTCTCATCTCAATTTCAAAAACATCAACAACTTGGCCAAACAGAATAAAGTTCTTGGCCTTCCATCCCTGGTGTATACCAAAGACAAGCCTTGTTCTGCTTGTGAGAAAGGAAAACACCATAGGGCATCTTTCAAAACCAAACAATCATTCTCCATCAAAAGTTGCCTGCATCTTCTCCATATGGACTTCTTTGGACCTATCAGTCCCATGTCCATTCATCATGAGAAGTACACTCTAGTCATTGTGGATGAATACTCAAGATATACTTGGGTTTACTTCCTAACAAAAAAGAATCAGGCAGCTGACACAATCATGTCATTTGTCAGGAACAATGAAAATCAAAATGATGTCAAAGTTAAACAAATTAGAACTGACAATGGCACTGAATTCAAAAACCAGGACCTTGAGTATTTCTGTGATGAGAAAGGAATCTCTCAAAATTTCACCTCTCCCTATACTCCTGAACAAAATGGAGTAACTGAAAGGAGAAATAGAACACTCATTGAGGCAGCAAGGACAATGTTGAATGGCTCAGTCCTCTCAAAACACTTGTGGACTGAGGCAATCAAAACAGCCTGCTACACTCAAAACAGATCCATTATTGTGAAAAGACACAATAAGACTCCCTATGAGGTATTCAAAGGAAGGATCCCTGACATCAGCTACTTTCATGTATTTAGGTGTCCTGTGTTTATTCATAATCACAAGGATCACCTAGGTAAATTTGATGCCAAAGCTGATGATGGATACTTCCTGGGATACTCTCTGTCTTCAAAAGCCTACAGGGTTTTTAACACTAGGAGACAACAAACTAAGGAAACTTATCATATTACTGTTGATGAGAGCACTGAATCCATCAGGTTCTCCAGTTCCTAAGTTGAAGTAATTGGTATTGATGACTCATCTAGGTATCCTCCTGATGAGTATCTCCCTGAGAATCATACTTCAACTCAATACCAAGCTGATGCTGATGTCTCCTACTACATCATTCCTCACAATCTACCCCAACCAACTGTCAGTGAAGTCACTGAAACTCAACCTGCCTCCAATGAGACAGCACCCACTGAACCAATTGTTCAGGAACCCTTAGAGCAAACTGTTCCCTCTAATGTCACTAAAGTAGATAATCTTGAGTTACCTCAGGTTCCTATAATTGAACCTACTCCTCAAGTAAATCAGGCTTCTACAAGCTCTAACTCCTATCCTGAACCTCAGGATAGTTGGACTAGATCCAAAGTTATTGAGCTTGTGAACATTATTGGTGAGCCTACTGTAGGCATGCTTACTAGAGGCATGGCTGCTAAACTTAAGGCAGCCACAGCCAATATATGCCTTTATGCTGACTATCTCTCAGAAATTGAACCTAAGAATATCAAAGAAGCCCTGACATATGAAAGTTGGGTTCAAGCCATGAGAGATGAACTAGAACAGTTTGACAGAAATGATGTCATGACCCTTGTTGAATGCCCTAATGGTGTTCTTGTCATTGGCATGAAATGGGTTTTAAAAAAAAAAAAAAGACTGATGAGAATGGCACTGTCATCAAAAACAAAGCAAGACTTGTTGCCAAAGGATATAACCAACAGGAAGGTATAGACTATGAGGAAACCTTTGCGCCTGTTGCTAGAATGGAAGCCATCAGGATCTTCCTAGCCTATGCAACTTACATGAACTTTAAGGTTTACCAAATGGATGTCAAAAGTGCATTCCTGAATGGTAACATTAAAGAAGATGTCTATGTGCAACAACCTCCTGGCTTTGAAAGTAGTGAATTCCCTCACCATGACTACAAGCTTAACAAAGCTCTTTATGGACTGAAACAAGCACCCAGGGCATGGTATGAAACACTTTCAGCCTTCCTGATCCAAAACAAATTTGTTAAAGGAAAGATTGACAACACTCTGTTCATCTACAGAACAAAAAATGATGTCATCCTTGTTCAAGTGTATGTTGATGACATCATCTTTGGCTCAACAAGTTACAAACTTTGCAAACAGTTTGAAAAACTAATGACCACAAAGTTTGAGATGAGCATGATGGGTGAACTCACTTACTTTCTTGGACTACAAATCAGACAAACTGACAAAGGGATATCCATTTGTTAAGAAAAATACCTAAGGAACCTACTGAAGAAGTTTGAGCTTACTGACTGCTCTTTAGTGAAGACTCCTATGGTTCCTCCAAACAACCTTGGCCCTGATCTCACTGGCAAGTCAGTGAACCAAACCCAATACAAGGGAATGATAAGGTCCCTGATGTACTTACTTGCATCCAGGCCTGATATCCAATTCTCAGTTTGTCTGTGTGCCAGATATCAGGCTGATCCTAAAGAGTCCCATCTCACTGTTGTCAAGAGAATCTTCAGGTACTTGAAGGGTACACCAAACCTTGGTTTGTATTACCCAAAGTGCTCAGGATTTTATCTCAAAGGGTACACTGACTCTGACTATGCATGATGCAATATGGACAGAAAAAGTACCTCAGGATCCTGTCAATTTCTTGGTGGTAAACTTGTGTGTTGGAGTACAAAGAAACAACAATCAGTGGCCATGTCCTCTGCTGAAGCTGAATATATGGCTGCAGCAGGATGCTGCGCAAATGTACTCTGGATAAAGAGCCAACTGAGTAACTATGGCATTCAGTACAAGATGGTACCCATCTTTTGTGATAACACAAGTGCCATAGCAATCTCAAACAACCCAGTGCTTCATCAAAGATCCAAACACATTGACATCAGATACCATTTCATCAGGGACCATATCATGAATGGAGAAATTGAACTACATTTCATCCCCACTGAGTATCAGCTAGCTGATATCTTCACCAAACCCCTGGATGAGCCCACTTTCACAAGACTGAAAGCTGAGTTGGGCATGTTGGATATTAACTCAGGCAACTGATCAAAGTTATTCCAACCAAATGTAAATTCTCTTAGGTCCCTGATTAAAACCCATATCTCAGTGATAATCACATCTTCACTGATTATCAACACACTGAATGATAATCTCATTAAGGGGGCTTATGATATCATATGACATTAATACCCTAACTAAATGCTCCAAGTACTTAGTTAGTAAATGTCCCAGGTAGGTAACTGAGTCCTATTAAATATAGGAATATATGTTGCTTATACAACTGGCATCCATATCATGGGCCCCCCACATTTCTCACCAATACCACTGAGCATTAAATGCTCTCTCTCACACAAATACTGTGTGATGATATCACTCTGCAAAAGTGTCCTTCATAGAGCTACGCCACCACTCCAACAATCATGTTGCGAGTAAAACGGGGTAGTGGGAATCGTGCCATTTAATGCGGATGTCAAACATGCTTTATAATTCAATTTTGAATTAATGCCAAAAACGTTTGATATCCGCAATGGCTTTACCCTAATCCATTCCCTATAAATACTCCCACAAAAGAAAACACACACACGCTTTCAAAAACTACCAAAACTCTTGCAAAAAAATTTCAAGATCTAATATCTTTTCTGTGTGTGTGTTCTTCTTTAAAACAAAACTTTTCTCTCAAACCAGACCATTTCTACACTAAAAATGGCTTCTACCAAAGCTATCACATATGCCCCCAATGTGGAATTCCAAGTTGAGGGTGTAGACATGACCAAAAACAACGTGGTGGGGAATTTTGCTTATCCTGAAGGCTTTCCAGCCTATAAAGGGGTAGTTAAATTTCTTCAAAACTGCTTCCTCACCACTACCTTCACCAAAACACCCTCGGTCATCTATCATGACCTACTAAGGGAATTCTGGTGCACATCTAGGGTTGAAAAGCCTGATGTCACCAAAGAGGCCACCATCAAGTTCTCTGTGCTCAATGGGACTAAAACCCTCTCCCTTGATTACAAAACCTTCATCAAGGCCACTGGCCTTGATTACACTAAGGCATTTGTGCCTCTACCCAAGGCTGAAGAAGTTACAGCCTTACTGTTGGAACTTGCGCCTTTTGACAAACTACACCCTAAGGTGTCACCTGAGGCCTTATTAAAAAGGACCCCCATTGTCAAGACCTGGTTTCCTGCTCCCTGGAGGATCCTGATGACCTTCGTCATTCAGGTCCTTGGGGGCAACAAGTCCTCCACTGAGCAATTGAATACCACTCAAGCAATGATGGTATTCTGCCTCGTGGAGGGTAGAAAAATTGATTTTGGAGAGATCATCTTCAGAGACCTCATCACAAAACTGACCACAGGGAAATCTAGGCAAAAACTTATGTCTTACCCTAGGTTCATTTCCTGTGCGCTTCAGGAACTAATAGGCGTTGAGTATGTCAGGCCTTTCATCTCGGGTTCCACCCCTGATGTCTTACACAAGGCAAACTACTCAAGAGACCCTAATGAGGTTATAGAAGTCGCCCTGACAACTTATATGTTGACAACAATTCAGGGCGCAAACATTGTTTCACCCATTCCTTCTCCCTCTAAGGAGAAGAAGACTAAGAAGGGACAGGGGTCCAGGAACGTGATTAGACCTAAATCACTCGTCACTGAGACTTCTGTCCCCAAGCCTGGCAACAAGGGGTAACAACAACAGACCTTGACTGCTGACACCATCAGAATCATTAGCCAATCTCTGACCCCAAAACAAACGCCAATGGAGGGCACTGAGACATCACATTCAGTGTCCTCGGACAAACCCATTCCCTCAGGCTTTGCTGACATAAACAAGTCAGTGGAGCTGGAATCAACCAAACCTCCACATCCTGCTCACGGCTCTGGCAAATCACAACTAGAGTCTTAGGGAGAAAGGGGCCCTAAATCCTCGGTAGGGCAGCACTACTCTACTGAGACGGGGACCCACACCTCTTCACATCCTGCTAAACGTTCGGGTCAATCACATCCCAAGCATCAGGGAGTCAATGCCCCTAAATCTTCGACAGGCCAGCCCAAGCCTGTTGGAAAAGGGGCATCACCCTTCACAAGCCTAATGAGGACATTCGCAAATCACAGCTTTTGTCTGAGGGCACAACTACTCTTCCCAAAGACTAAGGGGGACTTATACAACCCACTGATAGGGACACAACATTCACGATCTTTAAGGATGGCACTGAGAAACACCCATCAGTGTCTGAAGGGGTCACGGGGGACAAAGACTCAGAGGGAAATATACCACCCGCTGATATGGAACCCAAAACCACTCCCGGAGGTGCGCAAAACTTGGGAACTGACCTTGAGGACCAGGCAGATAAAACCCAGTCTGCTGGATTTGAGAGGTCAGGACCTGGCCATAACGAAGGCAAGTCTTCTTTTGAAGAGGAGTCGGATAACCTCCTTTTGCAGATTCAGTCCCTAGCCGATGCTCAGGCTGCTTTGTTCTCTGATGATGATCTTCACAGTGATGAGGAGATTTTTGAAGCAGGAGAAGATATGGAAATTGAGGAGACAGTCCCTGAACCAATTCCTCAGTCTCCTCAATCTTCCAATCATGATGATGCTGAAATCCACTCCCCATCAGAGTCCCTAGATGATTCCTCTCACTGTGAAGGTTTTCAAGAAGTTCATCAAGAAGGCTACCAATGCCTTGTTCAGGGGGGTCACTGACGAAGTATTTGACATGCACACTGAGCAAGCAGTCCACTACTTCAACCTGAAGAGTTCTGTTAACGAATTCAATGTAGATGTCAGGGAGCAGAATTCCTCTGTCAACTACTCCTTAACACAAATGGTCTCTCGCCTCAACCAATTCCTTGAATCACTTAACAATCTGAACACAGGGGTTCAATCCATTCAAGAATCGGTTAAAGATGATCCTGAACTTACCAAGAAGCTCCTTCAGGTGGCAGAGACCTACCAGCTTAACTCTGTGCATCTCACTGAGTTACTCACCCTGATGAAGTCCCTCAATCTTCAGGCTCTCAGTAGCTCAGTGGAGTCTGTCAAAACATCCATTGCCAACTTGGATCACTCAGTGGCCGCTCATTCACAGAAGTCAGAAACCCTTGCCTGGAGATTTGGTTCTCGATTATCTGCAATGGAAAGTGCTCAGGCCTCCCTGAACGCCAAAGTGTCCACCATCCAAAAGGACACCTCATAAATCAAGAGCATGATGACTGAGATCTTTCAGGCCTTCAAGGGTTCCTCCACTTCTGCATCAGTCTCTCCAACTCTTGCCCTCACTCAGGCTCCGGAAACAGTTGAAGGGGAGAATGTCACTGATGCCCCTCACACTGAAGCTCAACATGAGGCTGGACCCTCTCACACTGAGGGGAGCATTACACTGAAGCCACTCCCCTCTCATTTGTTCAACCTCAAGAACAACCAGCCTCCTCATCTCAGCAGCAGGATAAAGTCAAAAGCATTATTACAACACCTGAACCAAGAATAGTGCTACAACTTGCCTCCACTTTAGTTAGACAGGACCCTGATGAACCAGTCAGAGTTCCATTTGAAATCAACGGGGCAATTCGTCTCCTCACTGGTGATGAAATTCAGGCCTACATGGAGAAAGATGAGGCTTTAAAAAAGGCGGCTACTGAAGAAAGGATGAGCAAGCCTGCTCTTATAAAGGTTGTTCATGAAGAGGCTGAGAAAATAGGATTAAATGCTGAGACACTGGAAAATGGGCAAATGGGGGCAGTCTTCAAAAAGGCTCGGGATGAAGAGATGGAATCCCTGAAAAAGAAAAGAGAAGCAAAGCTCAGGAAGGATGCTCAGATCAGGGAGACCAGAATTGCAAGGTACACATGGGTGATGAAAGAAAGGCTAAAACCTGAAACCATCACTGACATCAAGATCCATCGCAACACCAAGCCTACTATTGTCACAGTCTTCAGGGGCAGGACCAAAGAGTTATGGACACTCATAACCCATTCAGTTTTGCTGACTTTGGCATCTCTGAGTTGGATGAACTTCTACCAATCATCACCAAGAAGTCAAATGTGGTTGTTCCAAATCTTCTGAAGTCACTAGAGAACAGGTACAAAGGACTGATGGAAATGCCTAAAACTCTTGGCATTCCTTCTCTGCTTCCTCCCTCAACTACTCAACCGGCTCCAAAAGTCTCCAAGAGAAAGAGAAAGCAAATAGAGACGGAGCCTGAAATAAAGGTCCCGGGATTAGATTGTGACAGGTCTCTTCCTGAAGGAATCACCTTTATGAACAATGTTGTATTTAAGTCCCTAAAAGAGGATTGCGCTTCACTGACAAATATGGAAACCCTGCTTTCCAAAGATGGTCAGATATTGACAAGGCAAGGATCAAGGCGATGCTTGTGTACCTGATGCTGGCTTCTCCAGTCAATTGTGCTGAGAATCTGAGGTTTTGCATTGATTTGAAAGCCAAGATTGAGGAGCATCCTGAGAAGCACCTACTGAAATCCAAGAGAACAAAGCTTGAAGGACTTGGTGTTCATCTGAATATTTGAATCTGCATCAACTATCTTTTTTTATGTTTTTGTAATTTGTCATAGGATTTATAATAATTATTTATGAACAATGATGTTTCTTTTAAGTTACAAGTGTCCTATGTTAATTACATCAACACTCAGTAAGAGAAGAAGTCCTGACTACTCATACTGAAGCACGACACTTAGGCTATTTGTATATCAAAATAGGGGGAGACTGTTGGGTCACTGAATTCCCCAAGCTTCCTTAAACTTGGATTTGAACATAAAATAGTCTAAGTGTCAAAAATCCGTTAATACAAACAAGTCACTGAGTGTACAGTATCTCAGTGAGTCATCTTCAGGATGCTTGGAACGAGTCTATGAAGAAAGGTTCATCTTTCAGTGAGGCGGAACTCAGTGAGTGGAGTCTAAGCCAAAAAGAAGATGATAGGTTCAGTGAGGATGACAATAACTCACTGAACCCCCAGGACTCCTCAACAACTATTATACTGAAGACTGAAGTATGGGCGGGACAAGGCGGGAAAGTTTGAACGCATCAACATGTGTCCTCATCAACCTGAAGTTAAACTTTCTCTGAATGGCATCAAGTCAGGGTGGTGTCATCACTGTGCACTAGAAAGGCACATTGTCCTTTACTCAATAGAGTCAAGTGTAACAGAGACAAAATACGTAATGTATTTTGTCTCCAATAGCTTAAGTCATTCTTTTGTCTCTTTCAGTAATGTTGAAATATACTTGTGTATAAATAGGTAGCATAAGTGAGGAGTAAAAGTCGACAAGTTTGTGCATTTAATGTGAAGCATTCACAAACCACTTTTACTCCTCCAAAGAACAACACAGTCCCTGAGATAGCTCAGTGAGACCTTATAGTTGTCACTCAACGTAGTTTGAGTTTAGTGAGGAGTCCAAACCATACTTGTCATTTCAATCCCAAGTGTTATTCCGCAAACACTTGGGTATAATTCTTTTGATTAACTTCTAATAAGAATTAAACGTTGAAAAACCTTGTGTCTCTTTCTTTACGTTTTATCTTTGTTGTTAATCTCATTTATCTGAGTTAAATGTCATAGAACTTGGTTAGGTTAACTCATTAGTTAACTATTAACTTAGTAAACGGGACCAACAATATATATATATATATATATATATATATATATATATATATATATATATATATATATATATATATATATATATATATATATATAATTTAATTGATTTTCTCTCAATTATTTTTTTAAGACCAATCTAAATCAAAATCTAAATTTAATCTCACTTACATACCAAACGAGCCCGTTTGGTTTAACCCTTTTGGATTCAAGGAATAGTATGATTCTAAAATTTAATTGTTTTGTTCAAGTTTTTGGAATTGAAAGTGGGTTCGGGAATGATAAATTTATTCATGGCACATGAGGTGTCTTTGGCAAATTAAAACTTATAATGGACCCTGCATTTATATTTTCACTCATAATCTATACATATAATTATTAAAAAATAAAATTACTCTACTTTCTTTTCAATAAATTATTTATCAAATGTTAAAATAAAATTTTTTAAAAAATATTACTTTTTTCTCTTACCTCAATTTCTTTAATTATAAACCGAATTCAAATCCTTTTACAAACCAAACGATCCCTAATTGTTTGATACAATCTTTCATAATAAAAGTGGGCTATCATAAATCAAAAGTGAATCATGCCAAAAAGATGGGTTTGACTCATTGATACCCAATAATGAACAACATTATTATATCTTCTCACACTGATCAAATAATTTAATAATAATAAAAAAAATACTATCACTCGATTATTTATTTAACATTTTGATAAAAATAAACTTTTTAATAAAAGTATTATTTTTTCTTCTATCCCATTATCTTTCATTCCTAAATAAAATTGGAATCCGTTTCTAAACCTAACCGGGAATGTATATGTATACTCTCGCTATTTAAGATAAGAAATTAGATACACACCAATTATCTTTAGACAAATCATCGGTGTTCCAAGCTCGTTGATCACCATGTGGACACATGCATGGCCTTTGTTACATATATATAGGGCTGTAAACGAACCGGACGAACACGAACGGAGTCCTGTTCATGTTCGTTTATTTAATTTTAACCGGACAAATAAGCGGACACGGACGGTTAAACGGACGAATTTTCTTGTTCATGTTCGTTTATTAAGAAAATGAATTGTTCATGTTCCTTTATGTTCGTTCATTAAAACAATAAACGAACGCTAAACGAACATAAATGATCGAATATAAATGAAAATAGAAAAACAAAACATAAAATTTATTGAATTCTTCATAATATATTGTTTTATACGTGTTGTTTTGTTTAAAGAAATCAATTTTTAAATTATAAAATTAAAAGATATGATATATGAACATAAATAGATAAATAAACATAAACGAACTTTAATGAACGCCTAATCGGACGTTCGCGAACATAAATGAACGAACGAGACTTTTGTTCATGTTCGCTCATTTAACTAAACGAACGTAAAATATTGTTCATGTTCGTTCATTTAATAAACGAACGAACATAAACGAACTTTTTACCGAACAGTTCATGAAATGTTCACTGAACATTCAGTTCGTTTACAGCCCTACATATATACATTGAATTCGACCATGACTATGACCATGACTGTTAATTAACTATGATAACATTGATAGTCTTCCAGAGGCAAGTCGTGCTGGATCATAACTCATAAATGAGAACTTTGCAATAATATAAGGAATTGAATTGTGGAACAGATAAAGCTAATTAAATGCCGAAGGTACAAAATAGAAAAATGTACTACATGGATGGACTACTCTGATTCATCACAACAAGCTATTTGATCATATAATTCATATCTACGTAAATCATATAGTTTACAACAAAAATGAGGATATCAGGTTTTTATATACAGGGATAATATAAATCTGTTTCATTTTATTTGTTTTTGCAGGATAACCATCTTTGTTTTTAACTTGATCGTATTTTTCTATTAATATTCTAATTAATTTGAAACAACTTAGACAAAAGTTTAGATGGATATTACATTCTCTCTGTATTAAAATAATTATTTACAGAAAATAAAAACAGTTAAAAAAAATTAGTAATATAACGCAACTCTTGCGTTAAGGGTGACGTGGAGGGCTCAGTTATTGCGTTAAGGTCGAGTTATGACACCGGGGTATGCATTTGCGTTATGGCGTTAGCCTAGGCGTGCCAAGGCAACGCTGCACTACTAGCAGCGAATATTAAAAAAATAATAAAAATAAAATAAAAATAAAAATAAAAAATTACAAAACAGTTCTTTAAACAGCTACTTTATTAAAACAGCTACTTTATTAAACGATAAAAAAAAATACAAGTTTGGCCCCTCAACATTTATAAACGGCTAGTTTGTTAAAATAAAAATTTAAAAATCAAAACTTTTTTTTCACCACTATAAAAACCAACTTATACACCACTTGTTTTTCACACTTTCACAACTCTAAATCATATACACAAACTTCTATTTGCTAAAAAAAATGTCGGGTTTTAACAACAACGAAAGTTTTTTTTTTTTTTTTTTTTTTTTTTTTTTTTTTTTTTTGCAAAAAGGTGAAATATATTATTATCATCAACAATTTATACAAATCATTCAATACTGTAAATGGACAGGCCCATTCAGTAGTCAAGAAACAAACCAGTACATTCTTATCCTATATCAGATAACATTTTTGACATCCAACATTAGTACTATTACAAACATATATTATGATGTAGCCATTTAGTGGAGCACACATCAGTGGAAGCAGCATATATCCCATACTTATGCATACCTCCATTCACCCAAGATTTGCACCAAGACCATAGCCTCACAATATACATTTCCCAAACACCATCCAAATTAGTCATTCAACCTGCCACCACAATAACTAAAAGGAGAGGGTGGATGGGCATCATTGTGTGGGCTATAGCCACCCATTCACTCTACCAGTCAAGGGCTCTTCCAAATTTCTTACATTTCCATCTCTAGAATGGCTTTAGAAATATTGGAAACACTCACCTTGAGGGGAACACTCCATTACCTCCTTTAGACAATGTATTGCTAGGACCAAGTAGGTTCATCTTTCACTCCTCACTATTCCTAGCATCATACATTGTCCCACCAAGCATGCTTACCCTTCACAGTATGGAAACCTACTTTATGATGATCTTAGCAGACCTGAACTGAATATAAAAGCATCCTAACCTTGAAGCACCTAACAAAGGCCATCTTAAAGTTGAGAATGATTATACTCAATGCAGGTTTTAAGCTACCAAGTTACAAGGCCATCATCTGTAGCATGCTTAAAAAAAACTTCCAGTTTCTCATGTATATTGAAACTGAAAAGCACAGGTTAATAACCTTTAACTTCAAAACTCAGTTGCTAAGAGATTTGAAATGCAACTTATCTTGAACCTCAAATGCTGCAATCTTGAATTCCTCAAAGAAGCATTGTATCTTCTAATCAACTAATCGGTGATCATTCCAATTAATTAGAGCAGATCATCAATCATAGCAGGAAACTACTTTATACCCATTCAACTTTTAAAATAATAGCAATGAGATCTATATTCCAATTATGTTACCCCAGTACCACATAAGAGGAGTATAGATGCCCATTGAGTATCTAAAAGAAGAACAGGTAAGGTACTAGCCATCTGCAATGCAACAGTAATAAACCAATCATCCAAACACCCCTCTAACTCTCCTGATTCAGCACATCAAGCTAAAGGAACCTCTCAAACAGTACTAGCCTCCCTTACTGCACTATTGTTTTTGGTATTAATGGACATAAGCTTGAGTCTTACTTCATCTTTAATGTTTCTAATCAAAGTTTCTTGGTCTCTTTTTTCTTGTCTGAATACCCTGCAGTTTCTCTCTTGCCATAAAAAGTATACTGAAGCAGCAAAACATAACTTTTTTATGATGCATCATATGCTATTGTGATTCTGTATAAGGCTCATATTATGCACATGACCCTCCCATGATGTTGCGTTAGAGTTGATCCTGGCCACATTGCATATTGCATTCCAAACCACCTGAGAGTACTGACACTGGAAGAATAGATGATCATGTGAGTCTTCAATATTGTTGCACAGTGGACACAATTAACTTTTGTTTGGATACCACTTCAACAATTTGTCCTGTGTAAGTAACTTGTGCTTAACAGCCATCCATAAAACAAAACTGTGCTTAGGTATACTTTTAGAATACCAAACTAGTTTATCCCATAACACTTTAGTTTCATCATTCCTCATTCTTTCCACATTTGACTTGTAGCAAACTTCACTTCTCTTCCCTTCTTGGTCACCCAAACAGGGGTATTAGGAGCATTATTCAATACTGGTACAGTCAAACCTTGTATAACTTCATATTTATTACTCAAATCCTGTGGCCATTTCCATCCATTTGCATCCAAGACATCACATAACTTGCTTTGATCATTAAAACCTGACGAATAAATGTCTCTTCTGCTCACTGTTTTAGCTAGAGCTTGATGATTTGACCATCTATCATACCAAGCAGAAATGGTTTTCCCATCTCCCACTTTGTACTTAATATGTTCTTCAACCAGTTGTCTTAATTCCAATATAGTCTTCCAACACCAACTATCAGAACTATAGTTTTGAACTTCCCAAACACTTCTTCCTTTCAATTTAACAGTACTTATCCATTTAACCCACAAAGTTTCCTTCATAGTTGCAATATTCCAGAGATGTTTGATGAGGAGGGTTCTATTCCATTGCTCCAACTGTTTTATCCCCATTCCACCTTGATTCTTTGGTTTACACATATCTTTCCATGCTACCCTTGCTTTTCCTCTAGTGAGCTCACCATTACACCATAAAAACCCTTTAAATAGTTTCTCAATATCATTTATAACAGCTTTAGGTAACTTGAACACTGAACCCCAATATACCTGCATAGATGAGAGTACTGATGCAATTAATTGGCCTCTCCCAGCATAAGAGAGACTCTTGTTTTTCCAATCATTCAGCTTTTATATGACTTTGTCAATCAAACCTTTACAATCTTTTATTCCAATCTTTTTATCAACTAATGGAGCACCCAAGTATCTCACAGGCATCTTACCAATCTTAAAAGGCAATATAGTTTGAATGCTTTCAATTTCTTCTACCTTTAAACTGCCACAAAACATAGTACTCTTTCCTAAGTTAGGATGGAGACCAGAATACCTGCTAAACTTCCCAAGAGCTTCTTTCATAGTTTTCACAGATGTGACATCACCATGACATAGAACTAGAAGATCATCAGCAAAACATAGATGTGGCAGTTTCATACCTTTGCAACCAAAATGATACTTGAAGTTTCTTTCATTAGCAATCTCCATTTTAATGAACATGTTCAGAACTTCCATAACCAATGTGAAAATGTAGGGTGATATAGGGTCCCCCTGCCTGAGCCCTTTACCACCACTAAAGTATCCATATATGTCTCTATTTACACAAATGGTATAATGAGGAGTTGTAACACATGTAAGAATCCACTTAATCATTCTGTCTGGAAAGCCAAAGTTATGTAGGATACAACTGAGAAACTCCCATGAAACTGTATCATAGGCTTTCTGAATATCAATCTTAAATGCACATCTCTTTGGCCCATTCACACAATTATAACCCTTAAGTAACTCCTGAGTAAGAAGAATGTTATTTGTGATTGACCTTCCAGGTATAAAAACAATTTGATTCTGGTCCACCAAGCTAATTAGCACCCTCATGATCCTATTAGTTAGAATTTTACTAATGCATTTATAAATCACATTGCAACAAGCTATGGGCCTGAAATCAGTAACTCTTTGAGGTGTTTGGATCTTAGGTACTAAGGTAATAACTGTTGCGTTTAATTGTCCAAGTAGTTTTCCTGAATCAAAGAACTCCTTAACAGCATTACAAAAATCCTCCTTAATCACACTCCATGACTTTTTGAAGAATTTTGATGTAAATCCATCAGGCCCAGGTGCTTTGTTATCCTCTATATCAAATAAAGCATGTTTAATTTCCTCTTCAGTCACCATTTTGATCATCTCCATAGCTTCCATATCTGACACTTTCTGAATGAACATATCAGCCATCTCATCTCCCATTGGACTTGCATCAGACTTAGTACCAAGAAACTTTTCAAAATGTTGTTGAAATTGTATACCAACTTAATCACCAGTGACTATAGTACCATCCTCACAATAAGTACTCTGAATCCTACTTCTATTCAATTTTCCTTTAAGAACTTTGTGAAAGTAAGCAAAATTCCTATCACATTCTTTAAGCCATTCAACTTTAGCTTTTTGACATAAAAGTTTCTCCTCATCTTGAAGTGCACTGTTATAATCATTCAATATCAATATACCTTCCTTCCTCAACTCTTTGTTCACTGGATCTTTATCAATCATACTTTGAATATCATGCAGCCTCTTCCTTAACTCCTCTACCTTGACAAACAGATTACCATTCTTCCAATTAAGCTTGTTCATCTTTGGCTTTTGAGCTTTGAGTTGTTGCACCAGTTTGTACATTGCATGCCCATGACCAGGATCCTTCCAATTCTCTTTCATAGTTGATAAGAAATCATCTTTATCAGCAACATAGTTAGCAAATCTAAAAGACCTTCTCTTCTATATAAGAACTTCAGGGCAAGTGAGAACAGCAGGACTATGATCTGAAATTCCATAAGGAAGAAAAACAACATTAGCATTATTGAATTTAGAAAGAAATTCCATGTTACCCATAACCCTATCAATCTTTTTCAGAACTGTTGTATCAGGGTTTAATAAACTTTTTGTCCATGTATAATGAAAGCCTGTGCTACAAATATCTTCCACTTCAATAGCATTCACACAATCTTGAAACTCCAGCATATCCTAAGTCACATTTGAGCCTCTTTCAGAATGGTCATTAGTGTTTAGGCTCACATTAACATCCCCCATTATGACCCATGCTTCATTAAAATTCATGTGTTTATATATATTCAAATCTTTCCATAACTCTCTTCTATTTCTTCCAGAATTTGCCGCATATATGAATGTGCAGTAGAACTTTATTGGTGCCTGAAGAACCTCAATAAGGTAGAACATAGTTTGTTCAGTATAGTGGACCAAAGTACACTCCACTTAATTGTTGTCCCATCCCACCATAATCCTACAACCCTTCTTACTAACATGGAGATTATGTTGCCACTTCTAATTGCCAAACACTCTATCACCAATCTTCCCAATCCTATCATTCTTCATATGAGTTTCTAAAACTACACATATACACAAATTTTCATTCCTTATTGATACGTGGGAATCGCACCAGGCTTTACTTCTCAAGGGATCTTGAAAAGCTTACAACCCCCACCAGGCAGTGTACCTGATCGTTGTAGTATAGTATCGTGACAAGTACCAGGGGATTGATCGTTCAGCTAGGAATAGTGTCGCTAGGATTAGAAAACCTAAATACTAGTTCTAAAGGTGAGGGATGATTATTTTTGTATTTTTATATTTTTTAGAAAGCAAGTAAAAATCTCGGGTTTAAAGGATTTGGGCGGAATTAGCTGCTAATCAACTAACCCAATACTAAAGATGCAATCAAAATAAAATACTAAAAATGAAAATAAACTAAATTAACTAAGGTTGTGAGCAATAAGTGGAGAAGATGTGTTTACTTAGATTTCACTACTCCCTAGATATCTTTTACACGTTAATTACTTGTTATAGTTGCGTGGATGACGGATTGTATTCCTTAATACCATTCATGGGGTGGCGCACTTAATTCCCCAATCCTATGAGTGCCTACTTCACTCCTATGTCGAGCCGGCTAAGAAGCTCCTAACATGGGATCATTAGAATTTACTCATGCATTAAATACAATCAATAAAACCTAGTGCACGTCAGTTCATGTTTCTTAAGACGTTCAAGCATGTTACCAATTGGAGATCTGCCAGTTTTCTTAAGTCTAACATCGAAATCATTCATCCAATACAACCATAAACAAGTAATCAACACATAATTAACATCTAGGTTTCAATAGATCCAAGCAAACACAAGATAGATCTAACCTAGCATGATGGAATTAAGACAAGAACAAGATATAGACAACCAACACATAGACATATTGATTGAATTAAAAGAACACTTATCTTAATTACACATGAAAGGTATCAAGGGCTAAGAACCCTTGAAAAACCTGTAAAATTCGTGCCAAGTTCGTACTTAGGGTTTCTCAAAAACTTCTCTCTTTTTAATGTGAAAATTAGAAAACTATATATAGGAAATAAGGTCTGACGGCGTCAAGAACAAATTTGCGACGCCGTCATCTCGCCGCCAAAATACTCCTCGGACTGCCTTGATCCAGATCTGACGCCGTCAAGTGTTACGTGTTTCCAGGCCTTCATGCATTTTCCTCTTGACACCCTACTTCGTGACGCCGTCAAATATGTACTGGGCCGTCATGCAAATTACTCTTGACGCCGTCAAGATTTTCTTCTTGACGCCGTCACCTACTGTTCCCATCAAGGAAAATTAAGACTTTGGCGTTTTCTTCACTTTTATGCTCCAAAAACGTCCGAATTGCTTCCTTTTCCAGATTTCTCTCCCAAAGTACCTAAAATCACAAAAGGAACGATTTAGGGCAATATTTGATCAAATAAATTCGAATTCCGGCTTAAATGACCCCCTAAAAACGGTTCATTTTTCGCCTCATCATATACCCTTACACTTGAGATTTGCTTGTCCTCAAGCAAATGCGCTTTTATTCTACCCA
Source organism: Artemisia argyi (assembly GCA_030686995.1). NCBI lineage: Eukaryota > Viridiplantae > Streptophyta > Magnoliopsida > Asterales > Asteraceae > Artemisia > Artemisia argyi. Next base: position 102,440,876 of record CM060704.1, on the reverse strand, counting down.
AAATACAAGTTAGGGGTCATTTAACACTAATATAAAAGTAATTACAACAAATAATCGTTCCACTAAAGACCAAAGACAAGCACGGAGGTCATACATAAGCACCTCACAAATAGTGTTTAGATACTCACATCTCTCGGGTGTAATAAAGTATAAATTACAATATGAAAACGGAAGATATCTCTCACTACCTGTCATAGCAAAATAGATTACCATAGGCTTGGGAAAGGATCAAACCTCCACCACATAGCGTAAGCACCTAGGATAAACTATCAAAGAGGTCTTTTAAAGGGTTGTAACGTTAGGTGTAGGGATATGAAATACACGGTTTTGTTGGATAAAGGAAGTTTTACTGGTGGCGAGTTAACAATCTTGGTTAATTACATGTACAATGTGGCGTTGCTAAGCCAAGACTAGACTCGACTTAAGCTAATAAATGAAAAATAACAAAAACATAAAATGAATATAGAATAAAAAGGGATGGTAGTCCGTATGTTTTTCTCTCTTTTCTTTTTCTATTTTTTTTTTCTTGATTTTTTCATTTTTTTTTTTTTTTTTTTTTTTTTTTTTTTTGCATACACTCTTACCCTACCATCCAAAATAATACATCATAGGGAATGAACATTTCCCTTACACTTGAATCTTTACATACTTTACAATAAACTAATCTAATGACTCGAATTAAGAAAATCAAAACACTTGGAGTACTTTTAAGATTAAAGCACATATGGGGGTAATAAATGATGTTCTTCCCCATTACTCCATAAAATAAGTACTTTACCCATGAGTCCCAATCGTCCCAAAACAATATGTACAAGGATATGACTCGACTTAGCAACCATGTAATCAATTAGAAAGTTAACTTAGGGTTTAACAAATAACAATAATGCACTAAAAATGAGCGCATACACGGAAGGCTAAGGCGATTTGGTTGTACATTTAAGTGGGGTGTAACAAATTCTTCCTTTAAGTAAAATGCTTAAAGTTAGAAACGAAAAGATAGGCTCGGAGGGGTGTACTAGGGGTTTCGTGTACTAAAAATGAGTACAACGCTAAGGGTGTGGGAAAATTAGTTGACTTAACTAGCCAAGTAATATGACTTAAATGGTCAAGTAATTATGATACGGATTTAACACAAGGGTGATCCTAATGCCTCTTATCATGTAGTAAATCCTACTACACGAATGTAGTCTCACTAGCGGTCTCGGGATGCATCATTAACGCAAGTTCTAGAATCTAAATGCTACCGGTACACTCATAAGCACTAATAGTAAATGCTTTTCCTATCAAATCTAAAGGCGAACCTCACATATTTGGGTGGAAAATTTTTCTGAATATACGGTTATGTGCTAGTCATACAATCTCCTATCCATGAGACGCTTGCTATGGCTAAAGTTTCACTCCTAAATGTTGTAAAAAATTTTAAATTTGGCGCTAAAATTGCACTAACAAGTATTTCTTATAGTTTTATTACACATCTACCATTAAACAAAACAAACTCAAGCGAAAGTGTACATGTAAGGTATCATCATTTTACCCTCCCCTTACACTTAAGATGAACATTGTCCCCAATGTTCAAGTAAAGAATGTAAAAGTGAAAAAGTAAAAAGAATGAAATCAAATACTCCCCTGATTCGCTCGGTATGGATAATAAGGTGGCCAGGTTAAATCTTCCTCCAAGAAAATGAACAATCAAAGCTTCCCTTCCAGAATATAAATCATCTTCTTGTCATACATAACCTGTAAATCCTGAGAAAATAGACAAGACAACCTCGCGTAAAATAGGCGGCATCCTGTATAAGTAACTAAATCCTAGAAAACAAAATAAGATATAATGCTTGTGAAATGAAGTTTGCAGATCTCCTGGAGATTATAAAACTTAATAATTCACAAAAACCATAAGACTCCGTTAGAAAAATAAAACCGGTAAAATTTCCAGATTTTTACACGAGACGCCGTCAAGAGTTAACTCGTGACGCCGTCAGAAGTGACCTGCAGAAATTCTTATGTTAAGTTTCCGAAAAATTTCTGGAAAAACTTGGTCCTACTTCCTGGAAAATCCTGCAAAACTTCATTATGACTCAATACAAGCATTTGACTCTAACAAATACGAATATACATGTTCATTTAATATTATGGAGAATCATGATCGGTTTGTTTCTTAAAAACATATTTGGGGTTTCCCCTTACACTTATCTTTTGCAAAAATACTTTTAGGTGGAGTTAAGACTAGGCCAAAACAACAAAGTAAAGTATTTCCACTTTTTAATTGAGAAACATGATCAACCAACAATAAAAATAAAGCATGCATACGGAAGCAAATAAAATCAAACAAAAATAAAATCACACAAAACATGGGTTGCCTCCCAAGAAGCGCTTTTCTTTATTTATGAGTCTTGTAGCTAGACTCAAGGTCATGGGTTACTACGTGACCTCATCGTTGGTTCCACTCTCTAGGTCGTCTTCTAAACCAGTTTTGTATTTCGGACCTAGTTGCAAGCATTTTTTGTAGAAACCAAGCATCCTATTCTTTACATACTCTACTCCTCTACGTCTATCCTCCTCATTCCTATAATAAGCCGCTTGCTTGTGTTCTTTTTCTATATTAGAGAGGAGGCGGTATTGCTCAATCTTGTAGGGCATTTGATAGGCAACCTTATCATTCTCTTCCTTGAATCTAACTATCCCTAGAGTCGGATCATAACTCATCCTAGTGGCCTCAACAAATGGTTCTCCAAATATTATTTGGCTTAGGCAAGCATCTATCACCGGACGAGTGTCTTCCACTATCATAAAATCGATCTCATGAGTGAGAGTGCCTATAATCACATGTAATCCCTTCACTCTTCCTGCAAAATTACTTATCAGATTCGTATTGGGCATCATCCTAAAATTAAGTTGCTTCTTCATTACCCAATTGTAATAAGTCCTAGTCATGATGTTTAAGGGAGATCTAAGATCAATGTAAGCTTTCCATATATGCATGTGCCCAATATTGCATGGTATGTTAATGTTAGAGGGGTCTCCCATTTTGATAAGGGGTGTGCCAAGGATATATGGTCTCTCGGGACTATCGAATAAATCCTTATGGTATTCCCGTTCTTCCTTGGTGGGCAACTTATCAAAGTACTTCTCTATAGGCTCTACTTCCTCTAATTCCTCTTCCTTTTTAACCTCAACTTCCCTACTTTCATCCCTAGTCTTGGTTTCTACTCCAACTTCATCTTTGTCACTCTCTTCTATCTCCTTATCTATTGGCTTAATGGTGACAACATTGACAAAGTGGACATGTTTGGATGATGAGGGGTCCTTAATTTGGATTCCGTTATTGGTATCCCTAGTGTCCTTCCTAGGTGTGGCTAACGCTTGGTTGTTGAGGGCCTTCAACAAGTTGTCAATCTTGTTGGTCATCTCCGTTTGTTGTTGGTTGAATTCGGTTTCAAACCTAGCTATGCGAGCTTCTTGAGATGCCATGAACTTAGACATCAATCCTTCAAGATTGTTGGTACTACCATAGTTGTTAGAAGGATTGTTGCTGAAAGTACGGTTGGAGGGTGGACCGTTTGGTTGGTAACGATTAGGCGGATTGGAAGAATTGGGTTGATTTTGTTTCCACCTAAGGTTTGGGTGATTTTTCCAAGAGGGGTTGTATGAATCACCGTAAGGGTTTGGCTCGGGCTTGAAAGTGTACCACTTATCTCCCGCTTCATCGGTATGCGTGGATGCGTAGTCCGCAAAAGCTGTTCCGGGGAGTTCCACACAATCACGAGTGTCGTGGGGACCACTACATAATTCGCATGAAGAAGTGATTTTGTTCACTTGGCTTGAAGGCTTAGGAGCTTCGTAAGATTTCATGAGAAACTTGACTTGGTCCTCAAGTTCCATGATCCTATAGTCGGGAGTGCTAGAATTGTTCGAAGGCAAAGATATTGCCTTGACCGTTTTGTTCAAATCACGGGGATCATTCCAACTTTCGTTGTCATAGAGAGCAAGATCTTCTATGAGTTCCCATGATTGTTCCGCACTTAGATCACGTAGCTTACCACCGGCCGATTGGTCAATGGCTCGCCTAGTGGAGAGATCGATATGGTCATAAAAGATTTGGACTTGGAGCCAAAGATCTATGCCATGATGAGGGACTTTTTGGAGTAAGTCCTTGAAACGAGTCCATGCTTCATAAAGAGATTCATTTTGACGTTGTTGGAACATCAAGATGTCATTTCTAAGCTTAGTAGTTCTCCCCGGTGGGAAAAATTGAGCAAGGAAACGAGTGGTGAGATCATCCCATGTGGTGATGGATCCCGCGGGTAAACGCTCAAGCCATTGACTAGCTTGATCCCGTAGAGAGAACTGGAATAGACGTAATCGGGTTGTCTCTCTAGTTTCAACACCTAGGTCTATGGAATCTACGATTTTTAGGAAGTCCTTAAGATGTTGGTTTGGATCTTCGAAACGAAGTCCATGGAATGCACATCCGCTTTGCACCAACCGGATGGTGTCGGATCACAAGGGGGTCACATTGGCTCCGGTGAGCTCAATGGTGTTTCGGTAGCCTTGGTGGCTAGGTCGGGAATACTCTCCTAAGGTTCGGGGCCTAAGGGGTTCTAGTGGTGGGTTTTGTTGTGGTGGGATGACGGGTTCAAGGATGTTCCCATCGTCCATGATGTCGGGTGGTGAAGAGTTACGAACAAAAACACAAAGAAATAAGATAGACTAAAGAAAACCCAAAAATAAAAATAAAATCTTACTAGAAAGGAATCTAGCAAGTAGACCTAATAAAAAGAAATTCTAACCTAGACAATAACTATTCCCCGGGCAGCGGCGCCAAAAACTTGATACGTGGGAATCGCACCAGGCTTTACTTCTCAAGGGATCTTGAGAAGCTTACAACCCCCACCAGGCAGTGTACCTGATCGTTGTAGTATAGTATCGTGACAAGTACCGGGGGATTGATCGTTCAGCTAGGAATAGTGTCGCTAGGATTAGAAAACCTAAATACTAGTTCTAAATTTGAGGGATGATTATTTTTATATTTTTTAGAAAGCAAGTAAAAATCTCGGGTTTGAAGGATTTGGGAGGAATTAGTTGCTAATCAACTAACCCAATACTAAAGATGCAATCAAAATAAAATACTAAAAATGAAAATAAACTAAATTAACTAAGGTTGTGAGCAATAAGTGGAGAAGATGTGTTTACTTAGATTTCACTACTCCCTAGATATCTTTTACACGTTAATTACTTGTTATAGTTGCGTGGATGACGGATTGTATTCCTTAATACCATTCATGGGGTGGCTAGGGGTGTCCAAAGAACCAAGGAACCAAAAGAATCGAGGAACCGTACCGGTACCGTACCGAAACCGAAACGTATATTAGAACCATGGTACGGTTCTTGGTTCCTAAAATTCCAAATTTTAGGTTCTCGGGACGGTTCGGGTCTGAACCGTCCGGTTCCGGTTCTTTCCCGAAAGAACCGACTACTTTAAAAATATGAAATTTTATAGAGTTTATTTGGGACATTGTGTAATGTGTACAGCATTTTAAGGAGAAACAAACAAATAAATAAATAAATAAAAACCTACTCATTATTAAACTGTAACATAAAAAAACTAAAACTTAAAAACACATAATAAAATTAAAACCCAAACTTTTAATCCGTTCAAAGATCATTATCATCATCATTTATCAATATGAAAGTATGTTTATCTTGAGAGTTGAGATCATTATCGTAAATTTGATACTTACCTATAGTAATAGAAGAATCAAGTGTATTATATATAATGCAATATGTGACGAATGACGAATCTGTAATTAACGAGTATAATGGGTTGGAAGTATGAATGCATGTTATATTATTTAAAAATGTTGGTCAGTTGGTTTTGGTGTACTTCATGCTTTTCGATTCAATATGATGCGCAATATTTAATCAAGTATACTAAATAACTAAATCAAGTATATATGTTGTTGTTTAAGTATACAATATTTAATCATGTGTATTAGTTAAATACCGTGTGTATTTGCATTGTTAGAACATTATTAACATGTATTTATAAATGATCAACGACAAAAAAAAAATTATTTAAACATTTAGGTTCTTGTGGGAATTACCCGAAATTCCCGTACCGGAATCGAGTACCGTACCGGAACCGTACCGAAGAACTTGGGACGGTTCTTGGTTCCATTTTTTTTTATATTTTCGGTTCTCGGTTCTTTCGGGACGGTTCCGGTTCGGGACGGTCCCAGTACCGTGGACACCCCTAGGTGGCGCACTTAATTCCCCAATCCTATGAGTGCCTACTTCACTCCTATGTCGAGCCGGCTAAGAAGCTCCTAACATGGGATCATTAGAATTTACTCATGCATTAAATACAATCAATAAAACCTAGTGCACGTCAGTTCATGTTTCTTAAGACGTTCAAGCATGTTACCAATTGGAGATCTGCCAGTTTTCTTAAGCCTAACATCGAAATCATTCATCCAATACAACCATAAACAAGTAATCAACACATAATTAACATCTAGGTTTCAATAGATCCAAGCAAACACAAGATAGATCTAGCCTAGCATGATGAAATTAAGACAAGAACAAGATATAGACAACCAACACATAGACATATTGATTGAATTAAAAGAACACTTATCTTAATTACACATGAAAGGTATCAAGGGCTAAGAACCCTTGAAAAACCTGTAAAATTCGTGCCAAGTTCGTACTTAGGGTTTCTCCAAAACTTCTCTCTTTTTAATGTGAAAATTAGAAAACTATATATAGGAAATAGGGTCTGACGGCGTCAAGAACAAATTTGTGCGCCATCATCTCGCCGCCAAAATACTCCTCGGACTGCCTTGATCCAGATCTGACGCCGTCAAGTGTTACGTGTTTCCAGGCCGTCATGCATTTTCCTCTTGACGCCCTACTTCGTGACGCCGTCAAATATGTACTGGGCCGTCATGCAAATTACTCTTGACGCCATCAAGATTTTCTTCTTGACGCCGTCACCTACTGTTCCCAGCAAGGAAAATTAAGACTTTGGCGTTTTCTTCACTTTTATGCTCCAAAAACGTCCGAATTGCTTCCTTTTCCAGATTTCTCTCCCAAAGTACCTAAAATCACAAAAGGAACGATTTAAGGCAATATTTGATCAAATAAATTCGAATTCCGGCTTAAATGACCCCCTAAAAACGGTTCATTTTTCGCCTCATCACTTATCAGCTTTTTGACTTCATTCTGCTTGCTAACTTTCCTCAAACCTCTTATATTCCATGCTGCTATTTTGCAATCCATGTTTAACTAATTATGTAGTATATTACTCCCACTGCTATTGACCTCATTTTCTGTCATGAATTTAGCAGTAGTAGAGTTGTCCACAAAAACATCATTCTGATCCAATTCAATACTTTCATTCAGTCCTTCCTTTTGTTTTTCCTTTCCATACATTCCATTCCACTTTTCCTGATAATACTGATGCATTTGTTTGTCCCATTTACTTAAAACACTTTGAGCAGGTTTCTGTTTTAACATGACATACTTATTCACAATACTTTTCCAATTCTCCTTCTCACTTACTTCACCTTCCTCCACATCATCTTGTAACACACTATATTTATTGGTTGATTTCCTGATTTCAGATATTATACTATCCTGCACATTCCAACTCTTTTTAGGAGTAGTTTGACTAGTGCTTGCATCTTCAGAATTTTGCTTTGACACAGTAGAGTTTTGCTTTGACATAGTAGACTTAGGCTGATATACAAACTTGGATTGTCTACTTCTTCCTTTCACTCCCATTTTAAAACCATATTTCTGCATCCCTGCTTGCTTATCATTAACCACATTCTTCTCCTTTATTCCTTTTGCATTCAGTTTTACCTTTTCAGCTTGATTAACCTCTTCATTTTCTTTATTCAACTTGCACTTATCACTTGCATGTCCAAACACTTTATACATATCACATACTGGTGGTTTCCAGTCATACTCCACTTGAACTTTTTTAATTGCAATTTGGTTACCCAACTTATGACAATACATGATATCAACCCAATCAGGTATTCCTTTCTTTGCATCTACTTCAATCAGGACCCTAGCATATCCAAGTCTTCCAACACCCTGATTACACATTTTAGTAGTCCTGGTATCCATCATGATTGGCTTTCCAAGTCTGCTAGCAATAGAACTTAAACCCTTAGTAGTCCATGCCTCAAGTGGTAGATTCACAAATTTAACCTATAATGGCAACACATCAGGTTCAACTTTGTTAAGATCAATACTAGCATCCCATTTTTGAACTACCATAGCCTTGTTATTAACAATCCAAACTCCATTTTCAATCACATTCTATAAGCCCTGTTCATTTGAAAACTTAAACACAAGTGTCCCATTCCCAATGTCCATTATAATTTTTAGTCCAAATTTACCCCACATCCTAAACAAGTGATAATTCAGCTCCATCATGTACATTTTATAGCCAACAAAATAACCACAAGTTGTTAGTTCCCACTTTTTGCTTCCCTCATTAACAGTTTCTTCATCAAATATGACATATTCTGCACCATTTTTAGTAACTCTTGTAGGTACATGACACAGTTTATTACATCCAACAGAATCACTTTTAACCATATTAGCATAAGTTTTCCTATTTTCAGTATCATTATTACCATTATCAGATTGCATAGCATCACTTACAGTGGTTGCTGGCATTGTTTCTTCCTGATTCACAGTCACATTCAGCATCTCACTCACCTTCTTATTCCCTTCACAATTCTCAACCACATTAACCTCTTTCTTACCCATACCATCATCCTTGCTATTAGCAGTTTCAGAATTCATCCTATCTTCACATTGATTCTCAGCCAAGCTTACCTCATCATCCTCAATATCCTAAATCTCATTCTCAATACTAACTTTTCCCCCACTTTTATCCTTTCCCCCCTGAACAATCACTTACACGCCTAGTCTCAGTATCATCTTGTTCATTGTCAACCTTATCATCATTATTCTTCTTCTTAGTATTCAGAGCACAATCAGTATTCGCACACCTGTTAGATCTACGGATATTTCTTTTTAGATTTTTCCTATTATTAGTCGATATAGCACTAAAAAAATGAACTAGAAGCACAGAAATGAAACTACTAAGGTTAATCTTCAACTCGAATTTTGGCGCCAAAAATCAACAAATTGGGGGAAGTTTCTTGAATGTTATGGGTTGGAATAACCCAAATGCGGGGTCGTCATCTTCAAACCCGAACGCGGGTTCTTCTTCAACACAAATCCCTTTACCCAACCCACTCGGCTTGCCGGTTGAGAAACTTTTACATCAACATCAACAATTTCTATTTTGGCAACGAAACCAACAAAGCTAAATACTAATTTCCAAAATCTACAATTCGAACAACAATCTCAACCACTATCTCAACCACCCTCTCAATCTTCACTACACAAATCGATATAAATGATGTATCCGAAGCACCCACGTCTCCACAAAAACCCACACCTACAAGTCGTGGCAAACGTAAGGCAAAAAAACCAAAGCTCCCGAACCAATTTCAGAAGAAAATCCTGACGTGACCGATACTACCTTAAGTTGGCAAGGACTTGAGGAAAACCTACTTGCATCATGTTTAGGGGTGTCATAAAACCCGACCCGAACCCGACCGGGTTCGGGTCAAGTCGGGTCGGGTCAAGTCGGGTCAAAAATCATATTCGGGTCAGTCGGGTCAACCCGAATTGACCCGAGTTCTAAACAAGGTCGGGTTCGTGTATGTGCTTTTTAGCCTTGACCCGACCCGAACCCGAGTTGACCCGACCCGATTGACCCAACCCGAGTTGACCCGAACCCAAATTGACCCGACCCGAGTTCTAAACAGGGTCGGGTTTGGGTATATTTTTTGGAGGCTTGACCCAAGTTGACCCGACCCGAGTTGACCCGAACCTGGCCGGGTCAACCTGAATGACAGCCCTAATCGTGTTACATTGTCGTTACTGAGGATCTAAAAGTTGGTCGTTCACAACCGGGCGACACGTTTTGTAAACGAATTAAGAACGAGTTCAATAAACACAATTTTCAACTACGCAACAAGGATGTGCTAACAAGCAAGTGAAAAACGTTGAACCGTGGTTGCATGAAGTTCAACGCAATCTTCAAACATGAACAACGTTTGGAAAAAAATGGGGAAAATGAGATGGATAACATGAGACAGGCTAGAGAAACATACCGTAACGAGCATAAAGGAACGTCGTTTCCTCATGAGGAAGCATGGGAAGTTTTGCGTAGGCATAAAAGATGGGATGCGCCCGAACCGGTTGATTTAACCGGAGATGTCTCACGCCAAATAAACGAGGCGTTATTAAGTCATGATGCTCAACCACGTCCGATGGGCAAAAAACGCGCTTCTAAGAAAGCCAAATCCGAGACCACCACGAGTACCGGGGAAACGAGCTCATCAAGCCACTTCAGCGACATTATGACATCCGAGTATCGTGTCAAACGGGAAGCGACCCAAGAAGCGTTGGGCGTCTAAAGAGAAAGATCAAACGATTCAAAAGTTGGAAGATATGAAATTTCTAATTATTGACACTTCCAACTTGGATGCAAAAACGGCGTCTTGGATAGACGCGGAAAAAATATAATCATTCAAAAATATGGGTTGAATCAATACGACACCATAATTTTGTCACGATTTTTAAAACAAATTGTTATTACGTAGCTTACCACCGGCCGATTGGTCAATGGCTCGCCTAGTGGAGAGATCGATATGGTCATAAAAGATTTGGACTTGGAGCCAAAGATCTATGCCATGATGAGGGACTTTTTGGAGTAAGTCCTTGAAACGAGTCCGTGCTTCATAAAGAGATTCATTTTGACGTTGTTGGAACATCAAGATGTCATTTCTAAGCTTAGTAGTTCTCCCCGGTAGGAAAAATTGAGCAAGGAAACGAGTGGTGAGATCATCCCATGTGGTGATGGATCCCGCGGGTAAACGCTCAAGCCATTGACTAGCTTGATCCCGTAGAGAGAACTGGAATAGACGTAATCGGGTTGTCTCTCTAGTTTCAACACCTAGGTCTATGGAATCTACGATTTTTAGGAAGTCCTTAAGATGTTGGTTTGGATCTTCGGAACGAAGTCCATGGAATGCACATCCGCTTTGCACCAACCGGATGGTGTCGGATCACAAGGGGGTCACATTGGCTCCGGTGAGCTCAATGGTGTTTCGGTAGCCTTGGTGGCTAGGTCGGGAATACTCTCCTAAGGTTCGGGGCCTAAGGGGTTCTAGTGGTGGGTTTTGTTGTGGTGGGATGACGGGTTCAAGGATGTTCCCATCGTCCATGATGTCGGGTGGTGAAGAGTTACGAACAAAAACACAAAGAAATAAGATAGACTAAAGAAAACCTAAAAATAAAAATAAAATCTTACTAGAAAGGAATCTAGCAAGTAGACCTAATAAAAAGAAATTCTAACCTAGACAATAACTATTCCCCGGGCAGCGGCGCCAAAAACTTGATACGTGGGAATCGCACCAGGCTTTACTTCTCAAGGGATCTTGAGAAGCTTACAACCCCCACCAGGCAGTGTACCTGATCGTTGTAGTATAGTATCGTGACAAGTACCGGGGGATTGATCGTTCAGCTAGGAATAGTGTCGCTAGGATTAGAAAACCTAAATACTAGTTCTAAATGTGAGGGATGATTATTTTTATATTTTTTAGAAAGCAAGTAAAAATCTCGGGTTTGAAGGATTTGGGAGGAATTAGTTGCTAATCAACTAACCCAATACTAAAGATGCAATCAAAATAAAATACTAAAAATGAAAATAAACTAAATTAACTAAGGTTGTGAGCAATAAGTGGAGAAGATGTGTTTACTTAGATTTCACTACTCCCTAGATATCTTTTACACGTTAATTACTTGTTATAGTTGCGTGGATGACGGATTGTATTCCTTAATACCATTCATGGGGTGGCTAGGGGTGTCCAAAGAACCGAGGAACCAAAAGAACCGAGGAACCGTACCGGTACCGTACCGAAACCGAAACGTATATTAGAACCATGGTACGGTTCTTGGTTCCTAAAATTCCAAATTTTAGGTTCTCGGGACGGTTCGGGTCTGAACCGTCCGGTTCCGGTTCTTTCCCGAAAGAACCGACTACTTTAAAAATATGAAATTTTATAGAGTTTATTTGGGACATTGTGTAATGTGTACAGCATTTTAAGGAGAAACAAACAAATAAATAAATAAATAAAAACCTACTCATTATTAAACTGTAACATAAAAAAACTAAAACTTAAAAACACATAATAAAATTAAAACCCAAACTTTTAATCCGTTCAAAGATCATTATCATCATCATTTATCAATATGAAAGTATGTTTATCTTGAGAGTTGAGATCATTATCGTAAATTTGATACTTACCTATAGTAATAGAAGAATCAAGTGTATTATATATAATGCAATATGTGACGAATGACGAATCTGTAATTAACGAGTATAATGGGTTGGAAGTATGAATGCATGTTATATTATTTAAAAATGTTGGTCAGTTGGTTTTGGTATACTTCATGCTTTTCGATTCAATATGATGCGCAATATTTAATCAAGTATACTAAATAACTAAATCAAGTATATATGTTGTTGTTTAAGTATACAATATTTAATCATGTGTATTAGTTAAATACCGTGTGTATTTGTATTGTTAGAACATTATTAACATGTCTTTATAAATGATCAACGACAAAAAAGAATTATTTAAACATTTAGGTTCTTGTGGGAATTACCCGAAATTCCCGTACCGGAATCGAGTACCGTACCGGAACCGTACCGAAGAACTTGGGACGGTTCTTGGTTCCATTTTTTTTTATATTTTCGGTTCTCGGTTCTTTCGGGACGGTTCCGGTTCGGGACGGTTCCAGTACCGTGGACACCCCTAGGTGGCGCACTTAATTCCCCAATCCTATGAGTGCCTACTTCACTCCTATGTCGAGCCGGCTAAGAAGCTCCTAACATGGGATCATTAGAATTTACTCATGCATTAAATACAATCAATAAAACCTAGTGCACGTCAGTTCATGTTTCTTAAGACGTTCAAGCATGTTACCAATTGGAGATCTGCCAGTTTTCTTAAGCCTAACATCGAAATCATTCATCCAATACAACCATAAACAAGTAATCAACACATAATTAACATCTAGGTTTCAATAGATCCAAGCAAACACAAGATAGATCTAGCCTAGCATGATGGAATTAAGATAAGAACAAGATATAGACAACCAACACATAGACATATTGATTGAATTAAAAGAACACTTATCTTAATTACACATGAAAGGTATCAAGGGCTAAGAACCCTTGAAAAACCTGTAAAATTCGTGCCAAGTTCGTACTTAGGGTTTCTCCAAAACTTCTCTCTTTTTAATGTGAAAATTAGAAAACTATATATAGGAAATAGGGTCTGACGGCGTCAAGAACAAATTTGTGCGCCGTCATCTCGTCGCCAAAATACTCCTCGGACTGCCTTGATCCAGATCTGACGCCGTCAAGTGTTACGTGTTTCCAGGCCGTCATGCATTTTCCTCTTGACGCCCTACTTCGTGACGCCGTCAAATATGTACTGGGCCGTCATGCAAATTACTCTTGACGCCATCAAGATTTTCTTCTTGACGCCGTCACCTACTGTTCCCAGCAAGGAAAATTAAGACTTTGGCGTTTTCTTCACTTTTATGCTCCAAAAACGTCCGAATTGCTTCCTTTTCCAGATTTCTCTCCCAAAGTACCTAAAATCACAAAAGGAACGATTTAAGGCAATATTTGATCAAATAAATTCGAATTCCGGCTTAAATGACACCCTAAAAACGGTTCATTTTTCGCCTCATCACTTATCAGCTTTTTGACTTCATTCTGCTTGCTAACTTTCCTCAAACCTCTTATATTCCATGCTGCTATTTTGCAATCCATGTTTAACTAATTATGTAGTATATTACTCCCACTGCTATTGACCTCATTTTCTGTCATGAATTTAGCAGTAGTAGAGTTGTCCACAAAAACATCATTCTGATCCAATTCAATACTTTCATTCAGTCCTTCCTTTTGCTTTTCCTTTCCATACATTCCATTCCACTTTTCCTGATAATACTGATGCATTTGTTTGTCCCATTTACTTAAAACACTTTGAGCAGGTTTCTGTTTTAACATGACATACTTATTCACAATACTTTTCCAATTCTCCTTCTCACTTACTTCACCTTCCTCCACATCATCTTGTAACACACTATATTTATTGGTTGATTTCCTGATTTCAGATATTATACTATCCTGCACATTCCAACTCTTTTTAGGAGTAGTTTGACTAGTGCTTGCATCTTCAGAATTTTGCTTTGACACAGTAGAGTTTTGCTTTGACATAGTAGACTTAGGCTGATATACAAACTTGGATTGTCTACTTCTTCCTTTCACTCCCATTTTAAAACCATATTTCTGCATCCCTGCTTGCTTATCATTAACCACATTCTTCTCCTTTATTCCTTTTGCATTCAGTTTTACCTTTTCAGCTTGATTAACCTCTTCATTTTCTTTATTCAACTTGCACTTATCACTTGCATGTCCAAACACTTTATACATATCACATACTGGTGGTTTCCAGTCATACTCCACTTGAACTTTTTTAATTGCAATTTGGTTACCCAACTTATGACAATACATGATATCAACCCAATCAGGTATTCCTTTCTTTGCATCTACTTCAATCAGGACCCTAGCATATCCAAGTCTTCCAACACCCTGATTACACATTTTAGTAGTCCTGGTATCCATCATGATTGGCTTTCCAAGTCTGCTAGCAATAGAACTTAAACCCTTAGTAGTCCATGCCTCAAGTGGTAGATTCACAAATTTAACCTATAATGGCAACACATCAGGTTCAACTTTGTTAAGATCAATACTAGCATCCCATTTTTGAACTACCATAGCCTTGTTATTAACAATCCAAACTCCATTTTCAATCACATTCTGTAAGCCCTGTTCATTTGAAAACTTAAACACAAATGTCCCATTCCCAATGTCCATTATAATTTTTAGTCCAAATTTACCCCACATCCTAAACAAGTGATAATTCAGCTCCATCATGTACATTTTATAGCCAACAAAATAACCACAAGTTGTTAGTTCCCACTTTTTGCTTCCCTCATTAACAGTTTCTTCATCAAATATGACATATTCTGCACCATTTTTAGTAACTCTTGTAGGTACATGACACAGTTTATTACATCCAACAGAATCACTTTTAACCATATTAGCATAAGTTTTCCTATTTTCAGTATCATTATTACCATTATCAGATTGCATAGCATCACTTACAGTGGTTGCTGGCATTGTTTCTTCCTGATTCACAGTCACATTCAGCATCTCACTCACCTTCTTATTCCCTTCACAATTCTCAACCACATTAACCTCTTTCTTACCCATACCATCATCCTTGCTATTAGCAGTTTCAGAATTCATCCTATCTTCACATTGATTCTCAGCCAAGCTTACCTCACCATCCTCAATATCCTGAATCTCATTCTCAATACTAACTTTTCCCCCACTTTTATCCTTTCCCCCTGAACAATCACTTACACGCCTAGTCTCAGTATCATCTTGTTCATTGTCAACCTTATCATCATTATTCTTCTTCTTAGTATTCAGAGCACAATCAGTATTCGCACACCTGTTAGGTCTACGGATATTTCTTTTTAGATTTTTCCTATTATTAGTCGACATAGCACTAAAAAAATGAACTAGAAGCACAGAAATGAAACTACTAAGGTTAATCTTCAACTCGAATTTTGGCGCCAAAAATCAACAAATTGGGGGAAGTTTCTTGAATGTTATGGGTTGGAATAACCCAAATGCGGGGTCGTCATCTTCAAACCCGAACGCGGGTTCTTCTTCAACACAAATCCCTTTACCCAACCCACTCGGCTTGCCGGTTGAGAAACTTTTACATCAACATCAACAATTTCTATTTTGGCAACGAAACCAACAAAGCTAAATACTAATTTCCAAAATCTACAATTCGAACAACAATCTCAACCACTATCTCAACCACCCTCTCAATCTTCACTACACAAATCGATATAAATGATGTATCCGAAGCACCCACGTCTCCACAAAAACCCACACCTACAAGTCGTGGCAAACGTAAGGCAAAAAAACCAAAGCTCCCAAACCAATTTCAGAAGAAAATCCTGACGTGACCGATACTACCTTAAGTTGGCAAGGACTTGAGGAAAACCTACTTGCATCATGTTTAGGGGTGTCATAAAACCCGACCCGAACCCGACCGGGTTTGGGTCAAGTCGGGTCGGGTCAAGTCGGGTCAAAAATCATATTCGGGTCAATCGGGTCAACCCGAATTGACCCGAGTTCTAAACAAGGTCGGGTTCGTGTATGTGCTTTTTAGCCTTGACCCGACCCGAACCCGAGTTGACCCGACCCGAGTTGACCCGAACCCAAATTGACCCGACCCGAGTTCTAAACAGGATCGGGTTCGGGTATATTTTTTGGAGGCTTGACCCAAGTTGACCCGACCCGAGTTGACCCGAACCCGGCCGGGTCAACCTGAATGACAGCCCTAATCGTGTTACATTGTCGTTACTGAGGATCTAAAAGTTGGTCGTTCACAACCGGGCGACACGTTTTGTAAACGAATTAAGAACGAGTTCAATAAACACAATTTTCAACTACGCAACAAGGATGTGCTAACAAGCAAGTGAAAAACGTTGAACCGTGGTTGCATGAAGTTCAACGCAATCTTCAAACATGAACAACGTTTGGAAAAAAAATGGGGAAAATGAGATGGATAACATGAGACAGGCTAGAGAAACATACCGTAACGAGCATAAAGGAACGTCGTTTCCTCATGAGGAAGCATGGGAAGTTTTGCGTAGGCATAAAAGATGGGATGCGCCCGAACCGGTTGATTTAACCGGAGATGTCTCACGCCAAATAAACGAGGCGTTATTAAGTCATGATGCTCAACCACGTCCGATGGGCAAAAAACGCGCTTCTAAGAAAGCCAAATCCGAGACCACCACGAGTACCGGGGAAACGAGCTCATCAAGCCACTTCAGCGACATTATGACATCCGAGTATCGTGTCAAACGGGAAGCGACCCAAGAAGCGTTGGGCGTCTAAAGAGAAAGATCAAACGATTCAAAAGTTGGAAGATATGAAATTTCTAATTATTGACACTTCCAACTTGGATGCAAAAACGGCGTCTTGGATAGACGCGGAAAAAGATATAATCATTCAAAAATATGGGTTGAAACCAAAAATAACAATTGATTTGAAGTCTTTAATTGTTTTAATCGTCTTGGATAATACGACACCTTAGTAAAAATGAAGCCAAAAATAAAACCATAAAGAAATACTAAAATATTTAAAATAATGGATAATTGATTTGAACACATTAAAAACCATGGTTTTAAAAGGCGTGTAAAGGCCTCACAAAAGCTCTGTAAAGACATGAAGTTTTGCTATGTCGTCATGCCACTCGTTATGCCGTCTTATGTCACGTCTTTTTGTAAGCTCGGTGTATATGAAATATAATATAAATATATAAATATATATAAGTATTTTCATATTTTGTAGTGCCTTTTGTCACACCTTATAAGCGCAAAAGCTTCGACTTGACCGCTGAAGTGTGAGTCTTGATCATGCCGCCACGTCACGCCTCACGCTATTTATAACCTTATTAAAAATTGATTAAAACACTTGAATACATGCATTGGATAATTATACAATATTAACAATTTGCTTTATCTTTTTATACATATAAGTGTGTAAATAAAAAGTTAAAGTGTGCAAATCATCTCTCCAAATAATTTAGTACTCATTGTAAACCGATGTTTTTTTAACATGAAAGGTTGCTTATCATGTTTCAAGCTAGCAAGCAAGATTTTTTGTTAGTATAAATATATCTAAAGCATATTGAAAAGTTAAAAGAAGAAGGGAAAAAAGAGAGTAGTATTATTGGTATTTCACAATTAATTTCTCAAGCTTAATAACAATTTGTTTGGACTTTCATCGTATAATGTGATATAATATTATACGAAAAAGGGTATACTCCCTCCGTCCTATAATTATAGTCTACTGTTGACTTTTGAAGTCTTTAATTTTTAACTTTGACCATAAATATTTTAATTTGTGTTATATATTATTTGATGTAAAATATATGAATGAATTGAGTTTTAAATGTATTTTCCATTCGTATAATTTTTATCAAGTAATATATAACACAAATAAAAATATATAAGGTCAAAGTTGCAAAACGAAGACTTAAAAAGTCAACAGTGAACTATAATTATGGGACGGAGGTAGTATTTGCTTTTAGGGATGCCAAACTTTTACTCAAATGTAAGTAGCCTAACTCGGGTATCCCTAACTGTTTTGAGTGTTTTACGAACCTTTTCCTGACCAACCTAAATGTGTACTTAGTTAGGTTCGAACCATACTTATATTACATAGAACTTCAAGTGGCTAGCTTGCCACTAGACCATTATGTTGGTGTTTTATTATACCGTATCATTACTGTCCTCTTATTAACATATTTGTACTAAGGGTAGATGATTTGAAAAATCCTTTGCCAACTTTGCTAAATATCCATGTTGGTGATACATACGCTTTCCTCCGCTCTTTTGTTTCGCTAGAAAATTTTGCAACAGTTTCCCTTTCATACTCTCAATATATTCTCATTTAAAAATACTCATAATACAAACGACACATTCACTAATAGCAAAACACCCTTTTTGCTTCCCTAAACGTTCCATATCAGTCCACACCCTCCAACCTAATGGTGGTCGTTAGATAGTTTTGTTGGAATCAAGAAATACTATCTTTGCATGTTAAGAATGGAAATGGAATATCTACTTTAGGTAATGTGGCATGAAGATTGGGCTCGTTTACTAAAAGCATGATGTATGTAGCAAGACTTAAATCATTGCAATACATTAATTATTAGGGATTTTCAACCCATTAATTCTAATGCTATAAATCTATTATCAATCTATCTTTAATCTTAACTACATATAATGAAAGAACCCATTTTCCTTCATTAAATATCACTAAAACATCTCTTAAACTTAAATTAAATAATACAAATAATAAAGCATATTTTAGAAACCATTCAAACACTAAAACAACAATTTAAGAAATCTAAAAAATAAAGCTAAAGGTACAATATATTTTTCTCCAGCACGCATATTTTATTCTTCATCCTGTATTTTTTCTCCAATATGTTTCTCAAGCAGAATCTTCATCGCGGGAGCAAGGGAAGACGAAACAATGATGATTATGATCAGATTTCGATTGAAACATTGGTGGTTAAGAACTATGATGCTTGCGATTAGGTCTTCGGTGGTGATAACTAGCTAGAGATTTGCGGCATTAGTGAAGAGATGCAGATGGCAGCGGATCTGTTGTGGTTATAAGTGGAGGATGGCAACGAAGGTGGTGACTTGGTAAAGGGTTGCTGGAGTTACTGTGAGTGTATTGGTTCTTTAGAGGTTGTTATGAAAGCAATATAGAAAATGAATTTTTTTTTATAGCATGGAAAGTTAAAATACCTTAATCACTAGCAAATCAACGGGCTATTATAAATTTTATATAGAGGCATATCATTTACATACTTTTTAGGCTATTTGTTGTTTTTCTTTCTAAAATGCCTAACAATTAATAGTTGAATACTATATGTAAAAGAAATAACACTAAATTGCACCATAAAATAATTATTCTGCCCTTAACGAAAAAAATGTATATTGTATTTTTGTTCTTCCATGTCTATCTTTTTCACTTGAATTTTAGTATGAAAATTATGATATTTAGTAATTCTATTTTAAGTAATAAGAGGATAGTTTGCATATTAAGAATAGCACATCTGAATTTCATTTCATTCCATTGGCATAGTGTGGTAGTGTTCAAAATAAGACGCATCTACGCATAAGGTAGTAGTGCAATTCAATGTGTCCAGATTTTATTTCATATTAAATTAAACTTTTTTTTTAAAAGAATGTAATTTTTAAGATATGTAAACTACATATAATGCATTTTAGATATTACTTCTTTATTTTCTTTTAAATTTTTAAAAAGAAATTCTAAGCATTACAAGTTCAAAAGCTATGCTTATAATTATTTTGTCTTGATCTTTATGAAATTTCCTAGAAAGATAACAATCCTAACCACTTCTTCCACACGTTTTTTTCAATGAATCCCCATAGAAACATGAAGCCAAAAATAATACTATGAACAAAAACTAAAATATCTAATAATGGAGAATTGATTTGTACACATTAAAAATTGATTGAAACACTTCAATGCATGCATTAGGTCTTGTAAATTATTAACATTCTGTTTAATCTATTTGTACATTGGAGTGTGCAAATAAAAAGTTAAAGTGTGCAAATTATCTCTCCTTAATAATGATGTACTCATTGTAAACCGAGTCGTTTTCTAAAATCAAAGGTTGCTTCTCATGTTTCAAGCTAGCTAGCAAGATTTTTGTTAGCATAAAATATTGAATGCATAATGAAAAGTTAAAAAAAGAAAAGAAAAAAAAGGTGTAAGAATAGATTAACATAGTATTATTGGCACTTCACAATTAATTTTTCAAGCTCAATAACAATTTGTTTGGACTTTCATCATATAATGTGATATAACATTATACGGAAAAGGATTTTTCTGCTTTTGGGATGGCGAACTTTTACTCAAACGTAAGTAGCCTAACTCGGGTATTCTGTGATTGTTTTTAGTGTTATACGAACCTTTTCCTGACCAACCTAAATGTGTACTTAGTTATGTCCGAACCATACTTATATTGTTAGAACTTCAAGTGGCAAGCTTATCACTAGACCATTATGTTGGTGTTTTATTGTATCGTATCATTACAGTCCTCTTATTAACATATTTGTACTAAGAGTAGATAATTTGAAAAATCCGTTGCCAACTTTGCTAGATAGCCATGTTGGCAATGCATACGCTTTCCTCTTTTCCTTTGTTATGCTAGAAAATTTTGTTACAACTTCTATCTCATACTCTCAATATATTCTCATTTAAAAATACTCACAATGCGAATAACGCATCTACTAATAGCACCCTTTTTGCTTGCCTAAATGCTTCATATCAGCCCACACCCTCCAACCTAATGCTGGTCGTTAGATAGTTTTGTGGAATCAAGAAATAGTACCTTTGAATGCTAAGAATGGAAATGGAAAATCTACTTTATTTTAATTCTGATTCGATTGATGCATTCTTAACACAGCAGTGGACAAATCATCAAGCTTTTTGGTGAGTGCCGCTATATCAGAAGAGGAAGAAGTGGTAGATCTAGTCGACTCGCCCCTCTCGGCTGAGGAATCCCAAAAATTATGGTGGGCGGTCATATTCTCGATAAGATCATAGAATTCTTCGGTTCGCCTTTTCACAAAGGTACCACCGGCCGCTACATTGATTGTGTCACGATGTCGTAATGTTAAACTATTACAGAACGTATCTATTATGGTGACTAGTAACATGTTATGATTCGGACACCGATCAATCGAAAGCTTGTAACGTTCTCATGCCTCGAATAGAGATTAGTCGGGACGTTGTCGGAAATTGCTAATATCATTTCTTAATTTCATCACCATCGACGGTGGAAAATGTCACACCCCCATAATCGGGTCCAGCGGAAGCATACATGTAGCTGGGGTGTAACTCAATCGGTATCACAACACAAGTACAAAAATAGTTTTCACTTCAATCATTTAGAATAAATCGTTTAATCAAACGTGTTGAATTTACATTGTTAAAAGTAGTGCGGAAGTAGGCCATTAAAATAGTTAAAAACGGTCCCCCAAATGAATAAATCAGAGTCTTCTATGACCACGCCATGCCCTGCCAAAACCTCCAGTAGCGTGCCATTGCTTAATACCTGAAAATACATGCTAAAGTGTCAACACGAGGTTGGTGAGTTCATAGAGTCTTGTGAAAAAGAATGTAATGCATATGAATGAAGATTTCCCAGCAAAGGCCTCGTAAATCCATTCAGTTCCAAGTCCTGCCATAAGAGACTTGCAACCTGTGTGTTTACGACCCACTGCCAAAAGTAATAAGTTTGGTTTGTGTAAACAAAAGTAATAAGATTGATGCAAAAGCATCGTAATTCAGTAATAAAGTTGATGCAAAGGCATCGTAATTCAGTAATAAATCAGTAATAAGGTTTATAAAAACCATCAGTATATAACTTTAATCGTATGTACAATAGCCCAAGTACAAAGTAAAGTAATAAGATTTCAGTCATAAAATTTACATTGGCTCTTAAGCTCATGACCCCGAAGCTAGACGTTACTTGGCCCCAAACGAGTGTTTACCAGACACTCTAAAGATATTAGACATGAAATGCATCCGTAATTCCGTTGGAGCAACCCAAACACGGATGGAGGAGTCACCCTCAATAGATCTATTCACTCACTCTCACTCGTACTTTAATTAACGGTCCATGATAATAAAAGGGACTTGTCAAGACGTGGTAATAAGGCAACTTAAGCAATGTAAGGCATTTAATACTTTGGCATTGTACAAAAATAATTAAAGCAGCGTATTCTCCCCAAAAAGTAATTCAGAATGTATAAAAGTATAAAACAAGTATTTGAGCATGTATCTCCCCTGAAGAGTTTATAAAGTAATTAAACAAGTAAAAGTGGGGCTATGGCTCACCTCGAAATGATGATACAATGATGGTAAAATGATCGGGACAATAAGGCGCAAACACTAGCCGCAACCTAAGATGAGTGGAAATGATCTACTTTAGATCATGAAATGATGTAATAAATGCACATGCACATGATGCCTATACCACACTTAACTTGAAAATACTTGTTATTGTCAAAGTAATATGTTTTTCCATAACTTGGGAAAAATAAGTCTAACTAGACTTATAAAACTAGTCGTAATATATATATATATATATATATATATATATATATATATATATATATATATATATATATATATATATATATATATATATATATATATATATATATCGTATATATAAATGGTAGTGTTGACTTCCTTGCTTTGAAAACCTTGAAATAACGTTTAATAGTCGTATAAATAAGCTTGTAATCATAAGTACTTTGATGGTTAAGAATTTGGCACTTTGGTAGTATTTCTAGAAAATCTAGGATTTAGTACGTAGAAGTATTATTATTTCTATTAGTGACAAAATGGTCTCGCAAAACTAGTCGCGAAATAGTGAATATTAAGAGTTAGGAATGAAGCTCAGTAGTTCTAAGAAGATTTTCACCATATCTAAAAAGTCACAGAAGTGAAGTTTGTCTATACGGGTCTCGATCATAAAGGAAAATTGCCGTCAAGTGAGGTATTTGGGCTGTTTTGGCAGATTCTGGGAAGTTTTTGAGAAAGTTTAGAAGGCCATAAGTTATTCGTTATAGATCCTTTTGACAAACGGTTGGATGTCTTAAAAATTAGGCTGGGTGAACTAATTTTTTGTCATTGATGTAAATTTTCCAGAAATGAGTTTATCAATGAGATAAACGGCTCTCAACATGTTGTATTACAAAAGTAGTTTTTCTATACTTTGAGTTATTTTGCTAAAAAGCTGATGGAAATAAATAGAGTTTCGTCGATTTTGAAACGTGTATATCTTGGTCGTTATAAGCTTGTTTTCTACGTTCTTTATATCCCCGGAATTGTGGGACAACATACTAATATATTTTTGATAAGTCGGGATGTCTAGATCAAATTTTACACCTCAGATTGGCCCTTGAAAATCGTGGGACAGCAAGTACAATTTTCAGAAAATAGTTTTCATCGTTAAACTTGCAAAAATCGTATCTCCTTCGTTTTAATCCGTTCTTTCGCCCACGGCTTCGTTTTTGAAAGTATTTTCTAAATCTCTAGCCCAAAGTTACCCGGAAACCCCTGAGTTTTCTGGATTTGACGATTCGGGACAGTAGGTATCTATATATACGTTTAAAAATCAATTATAAGGTTCCAAACTAGTTTCTAATCCACCCAAATCACTTCCAATCACCACAAATCTAGTCTAATCCTACCATATACCTTCTCAAGGTGTCATGGGGTCCTAAACATCACCAATCAACTAGATCTAACAAGGGTTTCCATTTCTAGTGTTTCAAAGATATATATATATATATATATATATATATATATATATATATATATATATATATATATATATATATATATATATATATATATATATATATATAAAGAGTGGTATAAACTAGTATATGCATGAAATCTTGTATGGAAGTCATATAATCATAAAAATAACTTGAAGAAATTATGAAAAAGAGTTTGACAACTTACTTTGAAAGATTAGTGAGCTTTGGAGATGAAAACTTATAAAACCTTGAGTTTTTATTTCAAAACCCTAACAAGGATTACTAAAGGAGCTTGTTTATGTCTTGATCTTGAAAAATTTATGGATCTTTGTTGTGTTTTTATGTTGGGTCGTGGCTAGGAAGAGAGAAAAAGAGAGAAACCCTCACTTTTTGATTTCTAAATATGAATAAGTGTTTGTAGTTTATGTTTGTAATAGAAATATCTTTAGTTTAGGGTAGTATGGTAAATAAATGGACAAGTTCAAGTAACATGGATAAGGGGTGTAACAACCGTGCTTTTAGCAAGTCAGTTTGACTGATAGTCTTGACTCGGTTGACGTTTGTTTGGTGTATCCTAGGTGATTTAAGTGATATATAAGTGATATAGGTGAGTTTTAGCACTAAATCCTTTTGCGTAAATGGTTTTATTGTGATTTGGAAAGTTTGGAATTTGGGAAAGTTCACTTTGATCACCTTTGTGGTGTAGAAATGACTTGTGAAGTTTTGGTGCTTTTGGTGTTTTTGCGTAACAAGTCTTCGTTCAAGTGTTTGAGCGTTAGCGGGTTACGAGGAGTTTGTTTTTATGAGTTATGTTTCAAAAGAGTGTGGAATTCTATTTTTGGAAACTTTATTTTTGAAAATGATATTTTTCCGGTTTGTCGTAAAACTGAGGTTTATCGCGTAAGACACTAGGATTAGCTACGGGTGTTTATAAAATATAAAAAGTATGAGGTTTTGAGTGTAATAAATTAATTTAATAAAAAAATAAAAAATATATATAAAGGTATATAAAAATCGGTTGAGAAAAAAGGGGAAAAAGGAAACCCAATTGTAGCCCAATTACAACTCTAAGTTAGGTAATTATCCACTAAATAATTATAAATACAAAATCAAAGTTCCTAAAACCCTTTTTCCTGCATATTGAAGTCGACACAAGGAGATCAAGAAGAAAAAAATTGGGGTTTTATAGTTTTCAAGCAATAATCAAGAATCAAGGTAAAATCTTCAAACCCTATGTTCAATTAATTGATTAATTAATCTAATTCATGTAATATTAAGTATGATGGATTAGGGTTTGTGTTAACTTCTGTAAATTAATGTTATTAAACATGTTAGGATCAATTAATGATAATAGTATGATGATTGGTTAAGAGAATTGAGCGTAAAACATGCTAGTTATTGAGTTAGGGTTTGGACAGATTTGTAAGGCTGTAAAGATGTGAGTGTAAATAGCAGATGGTGATGAGTTAGGTCACGAATTTTAGGTCTAAATTGAAGTATAATGAAATGGCTTTCCAAAAAGTCCAGCCACGATCAATTTTAAGGTTGGGAAGTCAGCCTTTTGATTTTTCTTTGTTAAGGTGTCAAAGCTGTCAAACCGGGACAGATTTTGGGTAAAAGTTTGAGGGTATTTTGACTAGGCCTTCTGGAATAGTTAAGTATTAGGTTATATTAGACTACCACAAAGAGGATTCGCGATAAAAACTTGTGGAAGTATTTATTTAAAATCAAAACTTTTTGGTGTGCGTTCAGATCCGAATTTGAGTAGTTGACAAGTTTGAATTTATTATGAGTATTTGTATGTGTTATTGGTCCATGGCCTTCTGGGATTAGCTTCTATGCTTATGAGAGACCATGGTAAATTTTTGGTGTGAGTTGTTAAGCTTTATTTGTCGTGATTTTATGTGGGCTAATGTACCCAAAAATTCTGCATTTTTTGATTTTAAAGGTGCAAGGGATTTAGTGAGTATTAAGTTATGGTAGTGGTTAGTGTGGTGTCTAGGAGATCCATGGTGGGTCATATGAGTCTTAGAAATCCATCATATGTGTATTACATGGGTTGTAGCTTTTAGCTTGACCTTGTGTAATGTGGATTATTTTTGTGTGCTATAGATTGTGAGTTGTTTTTGTGGAAGCTGCGGAGTTTAAGGTGAGTTCATAGTCCCATATTTTTACTTTGTTTTAAACTTGGGATGAGAATGATGCTTGTCTTAAATATTTGAGTTACTTTGATTATGTGTGTGTCAAAAGAGCTTGGACTTATAATGTTATCGTATGCATGCTATGTGTGATTATTTGCTTGTGTGGTCCAATTGGGGGGGAGTATCCAATTGGAGAGTAATACTCCTACTCGTACCAGATTATGTGGATTGGATAATGTGATGATAATGCTGTGTGGTCTAATTGGGGGGGAGTATCCAATTGGAGAGTAATACTCCTACTCGTTACTGGTTTATGTGTTCCAATTAGGAGGATGTTTATCCTGTTGCTTGCGCATGCGACCTAATTGATGTTTATTGGGGTCGGAGGACACGAGCCGTCCTGATGTAATCATTGTGGGGTCGGAGGACACGAGCCGTCCTGTTGTAATCATTGTGGGGTCAGAGGACACGAGCCGTCCTATTGGTTGCCTTATGGGTGTTGTTGCCTTTGTGTGTGATTATTGACTTGCAAATGCATGTAGCTATATGATAACTATAATTATTTGTCCAGCTATATTTTGTAATCACAGTGAATTTGGGTTGCCTTGTGTGTTGAGTCTCAAACCTATGAATCTCACCAACATTATGTTGACGTTTTAGGCATCATTTTCAGGTGAGCTTTCTAAGGATAAGATAGAAGGATGAGATTAGACGAGACCCTAGTTGCATTGGAAGTGGTTTATCGTCTATGCTTGGATTTTGGATTGTTTTGGATTATGTTTTAATTATGTTGTTTTGGGGTATTGTTACGACACTTCGTGTCTGTACTTGCTCTACTTTATGCATGTAGTTATTCTCTATATAGACACCATGTGTTGTGATGATATCCATGAAGTTACACCCGCGCGTTTCCGTCGTGGCGGGGTGTGACAAGGGGGGGCGGCACATGGTGGTTTCGGGATAAGTATGTAAGAAGCTTGGTGTTATTTGGTTCACGGAGTCGGTTTTGGTTCCGTTAATCGCAAACCGTAAATTGTTAAGCCGCGAAACGTAAATCCGGGTATCGTAAAAATATGAAACTTGAAAGAATGACTAAACTTGTCAAAAGATTCCATAATAAAATATAAAATGAATGGTAGGTTCCATCGGGTTGCATAAACGCTGTTAAAACTGGAAACGCGGGTTAAAAACGCGAAATTCGCGTAAAACGCTGAACTGGAAAACGTAAAATTCCAAACCTTTTAAAATTGTTGTAAAATGAGAGAAAATCATATTTCTATCGTTTATAATGTTTTATGGACATATCGGGATGCTGGAATGACGTTTAAACCCAAAAGTAAATCTCGGACACGGCTTCGTGATTTTTGCAGAAATGATCCGACGAGCGTCAAACTCTCGGATTATCGTTAAAATAGTTTATCTTACGAGAATATGAAATAAAAATTTCGGAAATGAATAGTGAAAATGAATAGTAATAGTGAATAGTGGAAATGAATAGTAACTTTCCGAGATGAATTATGAAATTTCAACGTTTGAAAAGGACATGAAATTACGAGTTGTGACAGAAAATATTTTGCCAAAAATTTTGCTACCATTTCATTAACATTGTGAATTGAATTCTTTGGAAGACGATCAAATCATGCGGTGGCATGATGTGTCAAAGAGTATGGGAAGAGATAAAAGCGAAAGGCGTTATCGGAGACCTCATTTTGCTTCATACAATGGGTGACGGTAAGGAATTTATCAAGATGCTTATTTGCATCGTCACCCGGTAAACCGTGAAATTGATAAGAATTTTGGACTTGTTGGATCATATGGTTTTTAAGTCCAAAATCCGTAGCTTCAATGTTTACGGGGGCAATCGGTCCACCTCGTCTGTACATAGTCGGTAGACCCAACTCCTTCATTGTTCGGAGATCGGGAGCTGGTATCGGGTCTTGATGGTTACCACCCATCGGCGGAGGTACCATATTTTGATCGTTATTGTTCATTTCCTTGACGTTCGCAAAATCTACTCGGTGATTATGACAAATTACCCTTTCGGGATTTGAAAGAGGAGAAAGAAGATCATTTGAAGAAAGGGTGTTCATACACTAAAAAGAAATCAAATTTTAAAAAGAAAAACAAATTTTGAAAATGAAAATATTTTTGGGCTTTTATAATTAAGAAAAACTTTGAAAAACAATATTTTTGTAAATCGATTCGTTAATCGGTGATCGTTTCTCTTTAGACTACTCGCGGAGTGGCGGAGAAGCAAAAGGTCCGCGTAAAGCTAATTAACAACCGGCTTCTTTAGGCTCGACAATCTATTGTTAAACCTCCTTAAACGTCTTGTATAAGTTGTAATCTAAAAATAATCCGAAACAATTAACCTCACGGTCTGTTTTGTTTGTTTTTTTTTTTTTTTTTTTTTTTTTTTTACTTTTTTGGTATTTTTAGACACTTCAGGAAAAGTGTTTGTGGTTTTTTAATTTTTATATTTTTATATTATATGAAAATATTTACAAATGAAAACGATAATTTCACGAGGAAGGTTCTTCAAAACACTTATCGACGAACGGGAATCAAAAATTCATTTCAACATTTCCCCGACAACGACGCCAAAAATTTATGTTTATTAAATTATGTCTCCAAAGAATACAAAGGAAAGATGTATTTCCCGAGTCGTTTTCCCAACAAAGTGTGAATGGGATTTCGTGATTCGGTTCGTGATCGAGTAAATTGAATTAAGAGAGATATTTGGATTTTTAAGATTACAAATATGAAATATTAACTAAAATAACTTAATAAGCACACAAAACAATTATGCAAAGCACAAATAAGCTAAAACGCAAATAAACCTAAAAACGCGAAATTACAGGATCTAAACGCGACTTAAAAACCTAAATTTTGGAAAAATGATTCTAAAAACTCAAATTTATTTTTAAAAAGTCCTAAATACTTTTAAAAAATTTAGAAAAAAAGATTTGTATTTTTCTTATTTTTATTTTATTTATTATGAATTAAAAACAATTTAAAAGGAAATAAATGATTGAAAATAGCAAAATTGAAAGGAAAAATCTCAAAAATTTCAGAAAACTATTTTAAAATATTATAAACTAAATAAGCTAAGAAAATTTTGGCAAAATTGAATTCTAATTCAAAAACGCGCAATTACGGGAAAAACCCGAGCCTAAAAAGCAAAACTATGGAAAACTATCCCTGAAAATGCAATTCTATTTTTTTCTAAGTCCAATAAAAGAAAATTTTAGAAAAAAGAAATATATATTTTTTTGACTTTATATATTTTTTTATGAATTGAAAACTTAACTTAAGAAATTAAATGACAAAAAATAGTAAAGCTATTTGAAAAATTATGAAACTTTTCTGGAAATTACTTTATACTAATGAGAATGTAAGAAAAATAAGAATGAAGAAAAAGAAATTTAAAATAAGCTGAAATAAGCAAAACTGAGTATATAAGCTAAAAGGAAAAAGGTGGTTATATATTAAATTTTGTAAGAACCAAATGAAAAAGTCCCAAGGGCGAATTGGTTATAGGTTGTGTGTGTGAGGCTTGGGGAAGGTATAGACCATGGTTCGAATATGGTCTATATCTTTTTGTAAATTTTTTTTTTTTTTTGGTTTTGTTCTTTTTGTTTTTTTTTTTTTTTTTTTTTTTTTTTTTGCTTTTTGGAAACTAAATAAGCACTTAAAATTAAATAACTTTTACAAAAGCAACATTTTGGAAAACGAATAATAAACTCAGAAATAAGCAAAACTTAAACAGTTTATGAAAAAGCTAAGAAAGAAAAATGAAAACTAAAAAAAAAAAATCTATTTTAATACGCTATAATTGAAAGCTAAAGGCCAAATAAGCTACGGGGGACTAAAAGTAGTACCAATAAGCTACCTTAACCTAAAAAGCTGATCAAAATAAGCCTATAAAGATTCAAACAAAAGATGATTATGCTCATTGACTATTCCAAACATGCCAAAACCTACTACTTTAAGCTAATCTCAAGCTAACCAAAAGCTTATGACAAGGGCTAAAAATGAAAACACAAACAAATAAGCTACTAATAAGTAAGCATTCCAAAATTTAGAAAATAAGGACTATTATTCAGCTATTTATGAAGCTGATAAGATGGGCTGATGGGACAGATGTGGCTAGCAGCCCTGAAAATAGTGTGAGTACCCACTTTTAAGCTATTATAAAAGCTACCTTAAGCTCTTGAAACAAGCTAGGAACCAGAGAACAACATAAATCACCAAGCAAGGAGCTAAAATACCAAACTTCAAACAAAGATGAGCTTATGACAGGACTGAGAAGCAGGGCTGTTTGTGCATTAAAATTTTGTAGGCATAACAGACAAGCTGACAAAGCAATTTTAAGCAATGAAATAATATATTAATCAACTAAGCTAGCTTGTAAAAGTTAAAAACATGTTAAGTTGACAATTAAAGAACCATAAAAATCACTTTTTTGAAATTTTGAAAAGCTTTTGAACTAAGAAAATGACTCAATAAGCTGAGCAGTTGAGAGTTGTTTTTGTTGTTTTTCAAAATTAACAAAGACACAAGAAAATAACCTAAATGACTTAGACTCTTTTCAAAACTTAACCAAAACTTTGAAAACAACTTTATTACACTATTTTAAGACTAAAAGTTAACTTAAAAACACCTTGTTTGGGCTGGAAATGGATTTTGGGTTATGGCTTAGTTTTGGTTTTATGCTTTTGTTAAAAGGTTAGGTTTAGTAGTAGTAAAAATGAAAATAGGTTAAGGTTAAAGGACCATTCCTGCCAATTGTATAAAATATTTTCAAGGGCCAATTTTAAAATGATATGTGATCCAAGGGCTGATATAGACATTTTGAGCTTGAATGTGATCTTCTTTGATAAATTCTTCCCCGGCCTCGGCTTTTTGAACTCTTTCCATTCTCGTGCTCGTTTTGTCGTTTTCTCTTGATTTTTGTCCATTTCTCTAGATATCCGTACCTGCACAATCACAAACACAAAAACACATATATTTGGCACTCATTGATCAGTTTTTGATTATTTAGGTTTGATTTTGGTCAAGGAAAGGTATATGAATACGCACATACCAAAAATCTACTTTAGGTAATGTGGATGATTGTTGGGCTCGTTTACGAAAAGCATGGTGTATGTAGCAAGACTTAAATCATTGCAATACATTAATCACTAGGGATTTTCAACCCATTTCAACTCATTAATTCTAATGCTATAAATCTATTATCAACTTATCTTTAATCTTTACTACATATAATGAAAGAACCCATTTTTCTCCATTAAATGTCAATAAGACATCTCTTGAACTTAAATAAAACATATTGTACAAACCATTCAAATACAAAAACAACAAATTTAAGAAATATAAATAATAAAGCTAATCTACAACATATTTTTCTCCAACAAGCATATTTTATTCTTCATCCTATATTTTTTCTCCAACATGTTTCTCGAGCAGAATCTTCATCGCCGGAGCATGGGAAGACGATACAATGATGATTATGGTCTGATATGGGGTAGCTTTGATCACAACATTGGTGGTTAAGACCTATGATGCTTGCGATTAGGTCTTCGGTGGTGATAGCTAGTGATTTGCACCATTGGTGAATGGACTCAGAGGGCAGCGGATCTGTGGTGGTTATAAGTGGACGATGGTGGCGAAGGTGGTGACTTGGTAAAAGGATGTTGGAGTTATAGTGAGTGTATTAGTTCTTTAGTGGTTGTAATAGAAGCAATAAAAAAATGAATTTTTTCATATAAAGTGAAAAGTTAAAATGCCTTAATCACTAGCAAATCAAAAGGCCATTATAAATGTTATATGCAAGCACATCATGTACTTTCTTTTTAGCCTATTTTTTCTTTTACTTTCTAAAACACCAAACAATTAATAGTTGGATACAATATTTAAAAGAAATAAGGGGCCCGTTTGGTTTCTACCTTTTGGAATGAGGGAATTGTTTCATTCCAAGTTTTAATTGTTTGGTTCAATCTTTTGAGAATTAATGTGGGCCTTAGAATGATAGATTGATACCTATCATATATAGTGTCTTTTATAAATAAAAACATATAATAGGTTCCACAGTTATATCTCCACTCACAATATATACATAACTTAATTATTAAAAAATCAAACTACCCCACTTTTCTTCTAATAAATTATTTATCAACTATTAAAATAAAATTTTTAATAAAATATTAATTTTTTCTCTTACCTCATTTTCTTTCATTTTAAACCGAATCCAAATCCAAATCAAAATCCTTTTACAAACCAAACGGGACCTAACACTCAATTGTCATCATAAGATACTTATTCTGCCACTAACGAAAAAAAAGAGTATATTGTGTTTTTTTCTTCCATGTCTATCTTTTTTTACTTTGAGTTTTAGTATGACAATTATGATATTTAGTCATTCTATTTTAAGTAATAAGAAGATATTTTTGCATTTTAAGAATAGCACATCTGAATTTCATTTCAATCCATTGACATAGTGTGGCAGTGTTAAAAAAATAAGACACATCTACGCATACGGTAATAGCGCAGTTCAATGTGACCACATGTCATTTCACATTAAATTAAACTTGTTTTAAGAAAATATATTTTTAACATATGAAAACTACATATAATGAATTTTAGATATTATCTCTTCATTTTTTTAAGATTTCTAAAAATAAAATTTAAGCATTAAAACTTTTAAATTATGTTTACAATTATTTTGTCTCGATCTTTATGAAGTTAACAATCCTAACCACTTCTTCCTCATGTTTTTTTCAATGAAGCCCCTTAGAAAAACGAAGCCAAAAATAAAACTATAAAGAAAAACTAAAATATCTAATAATGGGGAACTGATTTGCACACACTAAAAATTGATTGAAACACTTCAATATATGCATTAAATTGTTACACAATATTAACATTCTGCTTTATCTATTTGTTCATTTGAATGTGCAAATAAAAATTAAAGTGTGCAAATCATCTCTCCTAATAATGATGCACTCATTGTAAACTGAGATGTTTTTTAAAATCAAATGTTGCTTCTCATGTTTCAAGCTAGCTAGCAAGATATTTGTTAGGGTGTATTTGGCAAAAATTGCTGGTGTTAATGTTGGTGTTGTTGTTGTTGCTTGTGCTAGTGCTGGTGTTGGTGCTGATGCTGGTGCTGAAAAAGATTAAAAATGTAGGGTTTTTTTTTTTTTTTTTTTTTTTTTTTTTTTTTTTTTTTTTTTGGCAAACTAGCTGTAATTGTAAATTAAAAGTGTAAAATGACATAATTGTACGTACAAATAACAAACTCAATATGAATAAAAATAGTAAATAAACTTATTGATATAAATCATAAATATGTAGCATTGCATGAAAATCCATGAAAAAATACAAACAACGTTAAAATGATGTTAAATTATCATCCTCGATGTACATTCCTAATTAAAGTAGCAATATTGTTCATTTGTCACTTCTTTTTGCAGTTATATGAAACCGAATTGACAAATCTCTGTCATGTACAAGTTTAACACTATGCAATTGAACCAATACCATGCAATTCTAATTAAAATGCAATTGAACCACTACCATGCAATTCTACAAATATCCAATACCATGCAATTCTTATCAAAACACAATTAAATATAAATCAACTAACTTACCGGAAGCGAGAGGTTAAAAAAAATACAAGACTACCAGATTGATGGTTGTATGTTTTATGGCTGTGAAAGTAGAGTTTTATTATGATTTATAATGAACGTGGGTTTTTTGAAGGTTAAAATGGTAATTATACAAAAAATAATCTCTAGTCCTTTCTGAAAAGCTGGGTGGATGCACTTTTAATTTTAGAGATTATTTTTCCTATAATCTTTCTTAATCTTGACAGCCAAACGATATTACTTTTTGGACAATCGATTATTTTGTGAAAAAAAAAAAAAAAAAAAAAAAAAAAAAAAAAAAAAAAAAAAAAAACTCTAACCTCCATAATCTCTCAATAATCTGGGTCACCAAACACAGGTATAAAAATATTCAAAGCATATTGAAATGTTAAAAAAAAAAAAAAAAAAAAAAAAAAAAAAAAAAAAAATTGAGTGTAAGAATAGCTTAACCTGGTATTATTGGTATTTCACAATTAATTTTTCAAACTCAAACAATTTGTTTGGACTTTCATCGTATAATGTGATTAAATATTATACGAAAAAGGATTTTTCTGCTTTTGAGGATGACGAACTTTTACTTAAACGTAAGTAGCCTAACTCGGGTATCCCGTGATTATTTTGAGTGTTTTACAAACCTTTTCTTGACCAATCTAAATGTGTACTTAGTTTGATTTGAACCATACTTATATTGTTAGGCTACCCACAGTAAGGGGATTCAATCCCCTTACTTTTTCCTGCCACGTCAGCTTTCTCTCTCCAGCGACCTGCAGACGATTCAGTGCCCCAGTAAGGGCGACCTAGTTCAGTTTTTTTTTTTTTTTTTTTTTTTTTTTTTTTTTTTTTTTTTTTTAACACAAACTCAAATTTCATTAATAATTAAAACGTTACATATTAATTAAAATAAAATAAAAAACATTACAACACTTATTCAAATTACATTAAAACAACCAAACTAGTTTGGATTATGACGATGCCAAATGTCTTCCACCAAATCGGCTTTGAGGTTAAGATGAGTTGTTTTGTTGCATATCTCCCTGGTAATTTCCAGCGATTCCTCATGCGTTCTTAAAGGGTCATAAGAACGGTGCTGCTCTCCTGGAAAGAATTCGGGAGATATTGCCCGCCCTTCGTCTTGAATTATCATATTATGTAATATGATGCATGTGTACATTATATGTCCAAGACGCTCTTTGTCAAATCCTTTAGCCGGATGTTTAATCATTAGGAACTTCTTCTTTAGTACACCAAAAGCACGTTCCACATCTTTTCTTGCTGCTTCGTGCATCCTCTTATACAATTAACGCTTTTCATCATGCGTCCCTGGATGTTTAATGGACTTCACAATAACAGAGTATTCCGGATATATCCCATCAGCAAGATAAAATCCCCGTTTATAAGGCACACCGTTAGCAAAGAATTCCACATCCGGTGCTCTCCCTGTTTTGAGATCATTGAAAATAGGCGATGCACGTAAAACATTTACATCATTATTCATCCCGGCGACACCAAAGAACGCATGCCAAATCCATAAATCTTGGGAGGCGATCGCTTCCAATAAAATGAAAGGAGTTTGCCCGTGGTCACCCCTACAAAATTGAGCTTTTAAAGCATGTGGGCAATTCTCCCATGGCCAATCTGTACAATCAATGCTGCCTATCATGCCAGGAAAACCATGAACTCGATAGTGATGCTCATAGAGTCTGTCAACGTCAGTAACCGTCGGCTTTCGCAAATACTCTGTACCATATA
Organism: Artemisia argyi; assembly: GCA_030686995.1. Lineage (NCBI taxonomy): Eukaryota > Viridiplantae > Streptophyta > Magnoliopsida > Asterales > Asteraceae > Artemisia > Artemisia argyi. Next base: position 102,405,181 of record CM060704.1, on the reverse strand, counting down.
ACTCCATGATAACCTCACAAAATTTATAGAGACACTCACGAATTGTTGACATACCCATTTGCACATATTCGTCTAGCATATCAGGATTCACTCCGTATGCCAATTGACGAATTGACGAAGTAACTTTCATCAATGGAGAAATACCAAGTAAGCCCGCACAACTAGGAGTTTGTTGGAAATAAGGTGAATGATCGGTTACCTCTCGAACAATTCGTGTGAATAGTCTTCGGCTCATTCGGAAACGATCATGGAATTGTTCTTCGCCGTATGTTGGGTTAGCGCAGAAGTAAGCAGTAACTAAACGGTTATGAGCACCCAAACGATCCCTAGTAACTTGGTTTCGGGTTTCTTTAGGTTGTGACGCTTGATAAGCCTCCCAACAATCTTCCGCAAACATCAAATACTCGGTACTAACTTCATTTTCGTCATCCGAAGACGAATTGGCAAAAAAGATATCGAAAGAATTCATGGTGTGATTGAATATAGAGGATGTTTAAAATGAGGTTTGTGAATTGGAGTGTGTTTTATGTTGTGTATTTATAATAAGGTATTTAAAAGATTTTTTTTTTTTTTTACTAAATCCTAACGGCTAAAAAAAAAAAGTACTCAAATTTGTTTTTGAAATGTCGATCCACTACACGACCTTTTGTCCCGTTTGTGTTGCCTCGACCGAATCTCCACAAAAGAGACGATCGACATGGATCGATCGAATGTCTCGGTCGCCAACCATTACTGTCGCCAGCCTTAGAACTTAGAACATCAAGTGGCTAGCTTACCATTAGACCATTACGTTGGTCTCTTGTTAACATATTTGTACTAAGAGTAGATGATCTGGCAATCCTTTGCCAACTTTGCTAGATATCCATGTTGGCGATACATACACTTTCCTCCCCTCTTTGTTTCGCTAGAAAATTTTGCAAAAGCTTTTGACTCATACTATCAATATATTCCCAAAAATACTCACAATACAAACAACACATCCACTAATAGCAAAACATCGTTTCGTTCCATATTAGCCCACACCCTCGAACCTAATTGTGGTCGTTAGATAGTTTTGTTGGAAAGAAATAGTGTCTTTGCATGTTAAGAAAATTGCATGTTTAAAATCGTTTGGAAACAAGAAGGTTACACCTCTCGCGTTGTTGCGAGAGTAAAATATTCAATTTACATGAACGAAATAAAGTTTTAAGAATAATATGTTTCTCCTTTAAAAAAGTTAGCAGAGTAAAAATATAAAGTTTAATGAGTTTAAAGGTTAATTTGTTATACTACTAAACTTAAACGAATGTTAAAATGTAAATTAAAAAGTAAAATTAAACTGATGTTTTTTCATATTTTACATTCTAACTTCTAATCTCAACCAAATTTGATATTACATATTGCTGGCGGGTTTGTGACGAAAACTACCGCTCCAATATCTCCCTACTGCTGCAAACTTTTGGTCGTGAGTTGGGCCAGAAATATCATGAAAATACCAACTCATATGCAAGTCCAGTAACTCCATCTCATTCACATTCACTAACTAATCCACGTTTTATTTGTTTCTTTAAACTTTGACTAATACAACACCTCCATTTACAATTTTTTTTTTTTTTTTTTTTTTTTTTTTTTTTTTTTTTTTTTAACTAACAAATTCCTTAGGTTTTCATTATATGGCAAAGAATTACATAAGTAGCATTTTTATCTATAAAGTTTTCACTTGTTTATTGAATTATAAATTCTTGCTTTTCAGCTTTAGCAAACATATTATTTGATAAATATATACAGTGATTCGTCTCTTGATGCTTTGACCAATATATATAAGCAGAACTTGTCTTTTATGGCGCATATGACACACAAAACAAAAAACAAATGAGCAAGAAAGAAATCGCTGTTGCCACAAATAAGCAAACAGATGGGTGTTTCTATTATATATTTATAAAACCAATCCCTCCAATCCTCTATAATTATAAACCTTAACCAAGATATTATGAAAAAAAAAAAAAAAAAAAAAAAAAAAAAAAAAGTACTCCGTGTATACTAAAAATGGGCTTTCAATCGTTGGTCTGTTACAATGTGTTAGTTTAAAGATATATATTTTTGTAAGGATACTAGGCAAGGAGGTGATCATATCACCAAATGGGCTCACATCACCAATTAACTCCCTTGCCCCTTACCATTCTTCACCATACAAGCACACAACCCAAAACAATATTCGGTGAAGGCATCACCAAATGTAAAAGCAAAAAACTTGATCCCCATGTGTACCTTTTTTATTTTAATTATTTTGTGTGTGAGTGTGTGTGGGGTATTTAGTGATGTATATTTTTGGGTTGTGTTATACTAATCCTCCCTACTAGGGAGGGTTGTACTTTTTGTCCCTTTGTCCCCCTTTTATTTCAGTACAACACAGTTTTTTGTCAGTTTTTGTTCCGTATTTCTAACAGTTTTAAGCGTTTGATATATTAAAATTTATATTTTTTGTTCTGCACTTTCAGGTTTATAGTTTTTTGATATAACAAAAAAAAAAAAAAAAAAAAGGGGGTTAGGATAAAAATATAGGGGGGTCAATATATCATGGGCCATATTTTTATAAAGTGAGTATTTAATTAAAGGTGCAGTCAAAGGTGATGATGGTTTCCCTTTCCCTCTAAAAAGTGAAGAGTGATGAAAGGAAGTGAGATGAGAGAGAAAGCTGACGTGACGCTGATGTGTATAGTGAAGAAATGCTTGTCTTGCCTAGTAGCCTAAGCTCTTATTCTTTTTGAGCAAGGTGGTTATGAACTTAAAATGCTAGTTTTGACGGACATGGTTTTATTAGTTTTGATATGTCAGTAATCTCAAGCCCGGTTTATGAGTTTAGAGTTTATTAGGGTTTTAGGTTAATAAGTAGTTGATTAATAGAAGCATAATAACTATGGGGTTTTTACAATATTCTAGTATTGTATCGGAGCGGGTCTCATCCTCATATCTCGACGCCTCCTCAAATGTCACCTCGTCAAACCCTACCGCACATATAAATTAAGGACACAAACTCTCGGGCGGCCTCCACCGCCCATCTAGCAACAAACATGAAGAAGTAGATCGCAACGCCAGTATTGAAAGTGTTGGGTCATTTTAGAGCCCAATGATTGTCGACTAAGATTTGAACATAAAATATCTTAAGTGTAAATGAAGTCTTTGAATGAAAGAACATTCAGAGAGTCATCTTTAGAGTTCTTCACAGACTAAATACAATCTCACCACTTCATGAGACGAAACTCGGTAAATGAAGTCTAAACCTGAAAAAAGATGATGTAGTCAGTGAGTGATGACAATAACTCACTGACTTCCCTTGATCTCAGCAACAGGTCAAAGACATTTTAAACTTAGTTATTTAAGAAAAATATCTAAATCTCTAAAAAATAAGCGAAAACTTTTTTTTTTTTTTTTTTTTTTTTTTTTTTAGAAGATAAATGAAAATTTATTAAAGAAAGTCAAAGAAGTAAAAGAGTTGTCGACACTGTTTCTAAAGTGTGATTGAACACAACTCAAGAATAAAAGATGATGAAAGTAGCAAGGTAGTAGTATACCTTACTAGTTAGATATTTAACACGTCGCTATTAACCCACGGGTATCTACTTCGAACTTTGTCCATATAAGAGAATGTTGTAATGGAGTAAATGATTTCTCGTACAATTAATGTGATACACTTTTACAAGAACATTTACTCCTAAAAAAACTAAGTCCATGAACTCATCATTAAGTGTGTTCACATAGTTCTTACTTAAACACATACTTTGGTTAGTGTTTAAGTTAGTGAGGAGATCGCAATATATTGTCATTCAATTTGATTGTTATTCCACAAATCATATAGTAAATTTTTTAATTCAATACTAAGGGCACGTTTGGTAGATTGAATCACACAGAATGAAAATGCAATAGAGAATGGAATTGCAGAGAAAGGGAATGACTTTGAGAAAAGAGAAGAGATTCCACCGTTTGGTAAAAAAGAGAATTGAGTAATGAATTGAATTGAAGAATTGATTCTTCTGTTTGCCATTAACAAGGAATCAAAATTTAGTGAATGTTGAGATAAAGGTGATATCGTCATTTAAAAAACATATATGTACAAAAACCACCAGTGATACGAATCTCATCGTATTCATTGTTTTCTTGTTAAAGTCTTCTAATGCGTTGATATCACTAAATATCGCATATGAGAAGCTGATGGATAGGAAAACAATAAATCCTCTTATGTAAATGACACTTGATTATGCAAGATAATATGAATCGCTGTTATGCATATGCAATTCTCATATATGACTTAATTCTAAACAACCTATATACCAAAAGACATATCACAATGTTGAAAAACTCTTGTGTTATTTTTTTCATACTTATTATTTTGTTAAAATGTATTTTATACTTTGATAATATGAAAGTTGGTTAGTTAATTCTTTGTAACAAACAAAAAAGAAACAAACCAAAAGACACTGCAACATGATTTGAATCCATATCGTATAATTCATCTTTGCTTTTAAAAACACCTCGTATGCAAACATACGAGATTTCATCTATATTTATAACCGATTAGCTCTTTTGCATATCTCTTCACACGTAACAGGAAGGAACATAAATAAATAAATAATAAATATTATATAAATAAAATAGGAGGCTTGCCTACGCACTCCTATAAATAAGTTATTCGCAAATCACACAGAATACGCCATGGTCATTTCCCATCCCAAGGACTAAATAATTCGATCCTTAAACGCTCAGTTCTCGAGTTTTAAGTGAAAGGAAATGAAAAAGAATTGGAAAGAGGAAAGAAATGGAAAAGGAAAGTAAGTGTAGTTGCTATGTTCTTGAGATAGAGGAAAGGAAAAGGAAAGTAATGATAATCATGTTCTTGAGTGGGAGGAAAAGGAAAATAACTTTGTGAAATTACATATATGCCCTTTAGTTGTTAATTTAAAATGTTTTAAAAAGGGTATATTAGTCTTTACACAATAAAAACTTCTCTTTCCTCCCAAAAGTGGGAGGAAGATTTAGTTACTAAATCTTCCTCCCTATTTCCTTTCCCTTTCCAATTTTTTCCTTAAAAAAAACTCGAGAACACAAAAAACTGTCAATTTTCTTCCCTTTCCAATTCCTTTCCGACTCGAGAACCGAGTGAAATATGTTTTCTTCATTAAAAAAAGATTAAGCCACCAAGCCGTGTTGTGTAGTAGGTACACATTCAAGGTTAATAGAAGTAGGTACATATTTACGAAGTAGGTAACCGTTTCAAACACCTTCTTAAACTTTCTATATATATACAAATACTTCATTGACGTTATAAATTTTTTATCAGATTTTTGAAGTTCGAGAATATGGGGTTTCTTGATCTTTTTTCTGCTGCTTCTATGCCTGTTCTAAAAGTGTTGTTAGTTACTGGACTTGGGTCATTTCTCGCTATGGAATCTGTTGATATTTTAGGACCAACTACAAGGAAGCTAGTTAATAACGTAAGTTTACAAAATATGTTGCTAGTTATATTCTTGTTAGTTTTAAAATTTTAACTACATATATATGTTGCTAGTGTTATTCTTGTGTTTAGTATGGTAATATTTTATAGTGCCATGTCAAAATTTTACAGTAGTATATTTGAAACTGCCATTAGTGGTGATCATTATGATGATAATTTATACAAGTCAAAGGTGATATTGGTTTGCATTATTGAGCTGTACTGCACAATGTATCAGATGCAATCTAAGGACTACTTTTTTGTAATCTTGATTTAGTTTATACTGAATTCAGGATACTATGTGATTCAAGAAACTTGCTAATTTGATTAAAGATTATTTTTTTATTATTATTACTAGTATTATTTTTTTTATTGTTTCATGCGTTTTTGTTGATTCAAGAGAATTGCTAGAAATTTGATTAAAGATTTTTTTTTTTTTTTTTTTTTTTTTTTTTTTTTTTTTTTTTTTTTTTTTTTTTTTTTTATCATGGACAGCTTGTGTTCTTTGTGTTCAATCCAGCACTTGTGGGGAGCAACCTAGCTAGTACAGTCACTCTTGAAACCATCAAAATAATGTAAGCTTTGTTTGCGAGTTAAGGAATATGTTGTTAAATAATTAGCTTAATTGATCGATTTCGTTGAAAACTGTAGGTGGTTTATGCCTATAAATATTCTTCTAACATTCATTATCGGGTCGGCACTTGGATGGGTGCTTATGCTTATCGCTAAACCACCTCAGCATCTAAAGGGCCTAATACTTGGTACCTGCGCAGGAGGTAACATATGCGGCATTTGGGATTGCTTATCATAATGCTTATCGGATTAATTTTTAGTCAAATGAATATGCATACAGACAAATTAGATGCCACAAATAAAGAATTTAATTTGAATTGTGACTATGAATTACAGGAAACCTTGGAAACATGCTTTTGATTATAATCCCAGCTGTATGCAAAGAGTCAGGAAGTCCCTTTGGAGATCCCGATGTTTGCAATGATCATGGAGTAGCTTATGCGTCGCTATCTATGGCAGTATGTGTTTTAGTTGCACATTATCAAAAGTTGTTTATTTTGAATTCAATGCAATGTATATCGATTCTAATGACAGATTCAATAGGTTGGAGCTGTGTATTTGTGGTCTTATGTTTACAACCTAGTACGAATGTTTGCCAAAGATTCTAGTAACAAGGAAACATTGGCAGTGACTGCGCAAGAGGATTTGACCCAAGCTTTGCTTCCATCATCCACCTCTGCCACTGATAGCGAGGGAAAAGCAAAGGTTGCTTTTTGGTTTTGCTTCCATCATCCATCTCGTTCAAATGTATTCAACCCTAAACTTCATAATGTTGTCTCTAATAGGTGATGTTTAACGGTATGAAACAACATTTGGGGAAATTTGTAAAACGGATCAACTTGAAGGCAATTTTTGCACCATCTACTAGTGGAGCGGTATACCTTTTTTTTTTTTTTTTTTTTTTTTTTTTCTTTTCTTTTCGTTCTTGCTATTGTATTTACATAGAGGTGAAAGGCAAACGGGCAACAAGCTGTGCCGCTAGCCCTTTTTCCAAACTGTTAGTAATGGAGCTTGAAAGGAATGTGATTATAACACTGTCTTGTTGTCGTAACAGATTGTAGGCTTCTTTATTGGGACAGTCCCACTAATGCGCAACCTACTCATAGGCACCACAGCCCCGCTTCGAGTGATTCAAGATTCTGCAGTTTTAGTCGGGTATAATCTTCAAGACCTCATCTTGATTATTGGTTTATAAAAGGTTTATCACTTATGTTTGCAATCATCTTGCATAATCAATTGCATATTGTTGTAAGAGGGGGTAAAAATGTTGTATTAAGTACTATTACAAAGACTCGACTAGTAAAATTGTTTAAGTTTTTAGCACAAATAATCTAAAACCCTTTTATGAGAACATTGTAAACTAATGAACAATTTTCCTCTCAGGGACGCAGCGATTCCAGTTGTAACGTTGGTAGTGGGTGGAAACCTCTTAAAAGGTAACTAAACTTGGGGCACATATTCATATTCATATACTTAATTTCTTGATATTAATTACTTGATTACATGATTTTCAGGTCTTAAGGGGTCGGCGTCCGGTATCTCATTAAAAATTGTCTTCGGAATAGCAGCTGTGCGATATATTTTCTTGCCACTTTTTGGCATTGTAATCGTTAAATCAGCACATCATTTTGGCTTAGTAAACTCAGATCCTCTATATCTTTTCGTTCTTCTGCTACAGTTTGCACTTCCACCTGCAATGAACATTGGTACGATAGTTCAATTATTTGGTGCTGGTGAGAGTGACTGCTCGGTGATCATGTTATGGACATATGCTTTAGCATCAATCTCGCTTACCTTGTGGTCGACCTTCTTCATGTGGCTCGTTGGATGATTGCACTATTTGACGGACACCCAGATGTTGTGTCATTGTTGTCATTACATTTTTTTCGTTCTTTTTACAAGCGGCAACAATACAAAAAGTTTTGGTTAGATTGAATTTTTACAAAGCGATCTTAGATTGGTCAAATACTCAATTATGCACATGTTAAGGAAATATTTGAACCATCTTTAGACCAACCAACCTGTTGACTTAGAAAATAGATATATTTTGTATTGTGAACTCAATAATGAAAAGAAAATTTGAAGATTGATGTAATATTATATTCGTCTTCATTTAATTACTGTAATCCCACTGCTTAGAGTGGTGGCAATGGACAGCGGCATGGACAGCGGCATGGCCATGCCGGCGGTGAACACCGCCGCCAGTCCACCGGCATGGCCAGCGGCATGGTCTCAGCGGCTATTATTGCCGTGGAAGCATGGTATTTTCGATGCAAAAATTCGACCGTTGCTTGGTATTTTCGATGGGCAAAAAACAATAAATGCATAAAAACAAAAATTAGATCCGTTGCTTTTGGAGGAGCGGGGTAAAAAAAAAAAAAAAATTTCCTATATAAACAAACACAAACACAGCTTAAAAACTCACACACAAACACAAAACTCACACAACACAAACATAAATTTTTCACAATGTCATCTTCTTCGTCCGAATCGTTAGTGAATATCTCTAACGAATTGTCCGAACTAGTGCCATCCGGTAGCACTCTAGAAACCTTATTAGCCGCGTACGATGCAATTGACGACACGGCAAGCTCTACCGAAACTCGGGAGTATATAGAACGTTTTCGTGAACAAGCTTTACAAACCCTTATGAATGACTATTTCGTCGAACGTCCAAAGTTTAACGACGAACGTTTTCGTGATCGGTTTCGTATGAATAAAAGCTTGTTTTTAAGAGTTGTTGCTGATGTTGAAGCGAATTTTGAATGGTTTCAAGAGGGGTTAGATGCGAGGGGGAAAAAAAGTTTCACGGCATTACAAAAATGCACATCGGCGATTAGGCAACTCTCAACGGGTGAACCTCCAGATAGATTTGATGACTATTTAAACATGGCGCGCCGAACGTCAGGTGATATATATATATTTTAAAGTTCTTGCTATTAATTTTTTTATAAACTTAGCGTTATATATATTTTATAAAGTTCTTGTTATTAATTTTTTATAGGAGAATGCCTTGATCATTTTTGCCAAGCGATTATTCAACTATATGGTCGAGAGTTCTTACGTAGGCCTACATCCCATGACGTTGCACGCTTATACGAGTTCCATGAAGATAAACATCACATTCCTGGAATGCTTGGTAGCATTGATTGTACCCATTTTCCATGGCGTAATTGTCCTAGACATTTGAAAGGTCAATATAAGCGAGGTGATCATCAATACCCAACTATTATGCTTGAAGCCGTCGCTTCTTACGATTTGTGGATTTGGCATTCGTTTTTTGGTCCTCCAGGTGCAAACAACGATATCAATGTTTTGAATCAGTCACCATTGTATCTTACGGAGCGAAACGGAACGGCCGCAAACAGTTCATTTCATGTAAATGGACGGTTTTACAAACGCGGTTATTATCTTACCGATGGAATCTATCCTACATGGTCAACGTTTGTTAAAGCATACAAGCATCCGGTTGAATTAAATGAAAAGAGATTCAAGAGGCTACAAGAGTCTGCAAGAAAAGATATCGAGCGAGCTTTTGGTCGTCTTAAAACTAAATGGAAGATTCTCGATCGTCCTCTCCGGGCAATGTCGGTTGAGAAGATTCGGCAAATCGTTTATACGTGTATCATATTTCACAATATGATTTTAAAAGACGATGGGATGGCAATATCACCGGTTCATATAATGGATCCGCCAGTCGCACCAATTTATGACGAGAATGTATTACCGGAGTTAATCGACGAACAAATGCATTACCGACTCCTATATGATCTTACGAACCACGTAGATGCTCAAAATTTAACATATCTCGATGATTAGTTATTTCATTTTTTTTAAGAATAATGTAATTTTTTTTTTTTTTTTTTTTTAAGTATTATGTAATTTTCTTTTAGTTATTAATGAAATATTTATGTTTTAATTAAATTGTTTAATTTATTAAAAAAAAAAAGTTGGGAGGTATGGAAAAGGCATGGTTGCCACTAAAAAGAGGTTGGGAGGTATGAAAAAAGTATGGATGAGGTGAAATGAGGTGGAATGATATTATTGGTGGATTTGGGAGGTATGGATAATTCTGAAGGCATGACTGCCACCACCCTTAACACGAAACAATTCTAAATTTCTCAAGTGTGTATGCATCTTTTGTTGAGGAAGTCAAAGTCGATGAAAGCTGGAAAGAGAGACAGTCAGACAGTAATATAAAACTCATTTGTTTAGTTTTATATTCTTAATCACATCTTGTGAGTTGTGACCATTAAACAATTCAGAATTAGTAAAAAGTTTTATGATCATTAACTTAAAAAGGACTACTTTGTAATTTTGAATTGAATGTTTTCCAAGCCATGGTGTTGATACACATCACTTTTTAACATGTCACATCTAAAATATATACTAATACATGTACCTTTTAAATAGGGAGATGATTTGCACACTCCACTAAATGATTGGGACACTCCAATTAGTTGTGTTTGGACATTTATAACCTCACATAGGTAAAAGTGTAAGTGTAACTGAGAGGGTATAAATGTCCAAACACAATAGATTGGAGTGTCCCAATCATTTTTTTGAGTGTGCAAATCACCTCCCTTTTAAATATGGGTTTTTCTAACTTGTGCCCTAGTGGCACAAGTTAAGCACACCAAAAGTACACAAGGGCCCACGAAAAAATACACAGAGATTCACATAAAAGTACCGACAGGTGTACTTTTATGTGGGTCCCTGGGTACTTTTGATGTACTTTTTGTGTGCTTAACTTGTGCTCTAGAAAAACCCTTTAAATATTAAAAACAACCTGATAACAAAATTTAGAAGTCAAGTTCTATCTCAAGTTTCAAGTGATGGCACGGGAGCATGGTTTGCTTGGCTTTATTGCCTATAGTTCTCCACAGTTCAAGAAGTTGGATGTTTGGTGTTGGTTTTTCTGATGGTTTTTCTTGCATGACTCAAGCAGTAGTTTTTGATGTGATGTTTTCCAATAATAAAACTACCTACAATATTTAGTTTAGCATTTTGTGGGTAAGTTCTCTTTTGTTACTTGTGATCATGCAAATTTTGGTATAAATCTTCTCGCTACAAGAAGTCAAACTCTACGCAATTGTTTTTACACGCCTTTATTTGTGCATTTTCACACTATAAGATGCGGTTAAAAATGAAAAGAAGTGTGTAAAAATTGTTTATAGAAACAAAAATAAGTGATCTTACAAACTTTCATTTTGGCAACATAATTTTTACATGCTTGTGCATGCGAATAAATTTATATTATTTTCTCACATTTATACATGTGTACTTTAGATTTTTTTTTTTCCAAACTTCTTCGTGCGAACATTTAAGTGGCGTTTAGTTGGAAAACATTTCTTTCATTTCCTATTTCTTGTTTTGTAGGAAAATAGAAGGGAGTTTGATTTCCACAAAACAATAGAAAATTTAAAAAACGCGTTTATTTTGAGAAACATGTGTTTGTGTTTTCCATTTTGCAAAACTAAAAAACATGTTAAAGTGTTGTTGTTTTATATCTCAATTCACTATTTACCTTAATAATATTATAAAAACATCTTCAAAACACAAAAACAAGTATTCTAAACTAACCAACTAAATTATAAAAAAACTAAAAAAATCTAATACGAGAAAATAAAGAATTAAAAAGTAAAATATAACATCAAATAACGTTTTCGTCTGTTTTTTTACGTTTTCGGCCGATTTTTTACGTTTTCGTACGATTTTTTACGTTTTTGTCTGTTTTTTATGCTTTTGTCATTTTTTTACGTTTTCGTCAGATTTTCTACGTTTTTGTCTGTTTTTTTACGTTTTCGTTTGTTTTTTTACGTTTTCGTATGTTTTTTTACGTTTTCGTCTATTTTTTTCAAGGTTGTAAAAATCGCTAGGTGCTAGTGAGGCAGTCGGGTAGGGCCTAACGATTAATCGGTTAGGCGGGGATTAATCGGGGATCAATCGGATAGGAATTTTTATGCACCAAATTGTAATTTTAAATATTATATTATATAATATGTATGCGATAAGCATAATGCATCAAAGTTCAAATATTTCAAATGTTCAAATATAAACATAATACACAATTCTTTAATGTTTAAAGTCAAACATAGATATTTCTCAGTTTATTGACTATTTTTAAGCGATCTTTGACTGATTTTGTCCGATTAATCGGTTTAGGACTGATTTTCAAGTGATTTTGACTAATTTTAAGCGATTTTGTTGACCAATTTTTAAGCAATTTTGTCAGATTAGATCGATTTTGTCCGATTAATCGGTTTGTTGACCAATTTTTAAGCGATCTTTGATCAAAATGATTAAATAGGCCGATTATGATAAATCAAGGCGCTTAGTGAGCGATCAGCGATTATGCGGGGATTAATCGGCCGCCTGGATCGATTTTTACAACAGAGGTTTTTTTTACGTTTTTGTTCGACTTTTTTACGATTTTGTCTGTTTTTTTACGTTTTCGTCCGTTCTTTTACGTTTTCATCATATTTTTTTTTACGTTTTCATTCATTTTTTACGTTTTCATCAGTTTTTTAATGTTTTCATCCATTTTTTACAATTTCGTCCGACTTTTTACGTTTTCATCTATTTTTTACATTTTCATGTATTTTTTAAGTTTTCGTCCGTTTATTAAGTTTTCGTCAGCTTTTTTACGCTTTTGTCCATTTTTTTTACGTTTTCGTATGTTTTTTTTATGTTTTCGTATATTTTTTACGTTTTCGTCTGTTTTTCTTACGTTTCCATGTTTTTACGTTTTCGTCTGATTTTTTATGTATTTGTCCCTTTTTTTTATGATTTCGTCTGATTTTTACGTTTTCTTTCGGTTTTTTATGTTTTTTTTTTCCGTTTTTTACGTTTTCATCTGATTTTTACCTTTTCGTCTGATTTTTACGTTTTCAATTTTTATTTACGTTTTCTTCTTTTATTTACGTTTATTTAGGTTTCGTCTGATGAAAACGTAAAAAAACAGACGTAAACGTAAAAAAATAGACGAAAAAGTAAAAAAAACAGACGAAAACGTTAGAAATCAGACAAAATCGTAAAAAAGCGGACGAAAACGTAAAAAATCAGACGAAAACGTAAAAAACAGGACAAAATGTAAAAAACGGACAAAAACGTAAAAATTCGGACGAATACATTAAAAAACGGACGAAAGTGTAAAAAATGGACGAAAACTTAAGAAATCTGACGAAAACGTAAAAAACAGGCGAAAATGTAAAATAAATCAGACGAAATTGTAAAAAAAGGGATGTAAACGTAAAAAAACAGGCGAAAATGTAAAGAAACGGACGAAAACGTAAAACACGGACGAGAACGTAAAAAAATGGACGAAAATGTAAGAATTCTGACGAAAACATAAGAAAGCAGACGAAAACATTAGAAATCTGACGAAAGCGTAAGAAATTTTACGAAAACATAAAAAATAAGTCAAAAACATAAAAAAAACTGATGAAAACGTAAAAAAAGGGGACGAAAACATAAAAAATGAACAAAAATGTAAAAAAACGAACGAAAACATAAAAAAATGGACAAAAACGAAAGAAATCTGATGAAAAGGTAAGAAATCTGATGAAAACGTAAAAAAATCAGACAAAAACGTAAAAAATTAGACAAAAACTTAAAGAAATAGACAAAAACGTAAAAAAAACAGACGAAAACATAAAAGAACGAATGAAAACGTAAGAAATTTGACGAAATCATAAAAAAACGGACGAAAACTAAAAAAATCAGATGAAAACGTAAAAAAATAGACAAAAACGTAAAAAACCGTATGAAAACGTAAAAATTCAGACAAAAACATTAAAAACGGACGAAAACGTAAAAAACGGGCGAAAACGTAAAAAAAGGGACGAAAACGTAAGAAATCTGACGAAAAGGTGAAAAAACAGAAGAAAATGTAAAATATCAGACGAAATTGTAAAAAAAAATGGACGTAAACGTAAAAATATAGACGAAAACGTAAGAAATCTGACGAAAACGTAAAAAAAACCGACAACAACGTAAAAAAATCAGACAAAAACGTTAAAAAACTGACGATAACGGTAAAAACGGGACGAAAACATAAAAAACGGACAAAAACGGACGAAAACGTAAAAAAATGGACGAAAACGAAAGAAATCTGATGAAAACGTAAGAAATCTGACGAATACGTAAAAATCAGACGAAAACATAAAAAAAGCTGACGAAAACGTAAAAAATTAGACAAAAAGACGAAAACGTAAAAAACAGGAAGAAAACATAAAAAAGGACAAAAACGTAAAAAGTTTGACGAAAACGTAAAAAAAAACAGACGAAAACGTAAATAAACGGACGAAAATGTAAAAAAGCGGACGAAAAATGTAAAAATCGGATGAAAATGTAAAAAATTGGACGAATACGTAAAAATCGAACGAAAACGGAGTAAAACAGACAAAAACGGATAAAAACCGACGAAAATATATAAAAATTGACGAAAACAGATTGGAGGGTATTTTAAGAGAAAATAGGTGAAAACAAAAAAAAAAGTGTTTTCTAGTTTTGTGTATGAAACTTGGAAATAGGAATTTTGTGCTTTGTAAAGAATTTTATTGGAAAACACTAATTTGAACGCAATATCTGTTTTTCTTGTTTTTCACAAAACATTTTGTGGAAAAAAATGATGTTTTCCCTCAACTAAACGCACCCTAACTATTTTGTCCACATTTCTAAATTTTGAGATATTATTCGTACAACATTTCTCCACACACCATGAACTTTGATATTTTAAACATTTAAAAGCGTGCATTTTTTAACCGAAAACCGTGTAAAATTTTACAATTTGTTGTAGTGTCGATATTCTCTCAACATGCTTTCACTCATTTATTTGGTAAGCATATGTCTTTCGTTATATGGCAAATAAATAAATAATTATTTTCATATGTCACCCTACTTTTAAATTGCCCTAATAAAGGATTAATTTCATATATCACCCTACTTTCATGATTAATTTCATATATACCCAAAGTACAAGTATTGAATGCATAATGTACAATATTTTTAATGCATGCTTAAGTATATATCAATAAATATTTCAAGATTTCTCCTACTATTGTGTGATTTGATATATTTAATGCATGATAAAGGACTCACAAAAATCACATCTATCATATTAACCTATGAACACTACACTATGTTCTCAAGTTGATGAAAAGGAGTGAAAGAAAGTGAAAGTGATGAAATGTAAAAAGGCTCATGTTCTCAAGTTTTTTTTTTAAGAATGAAAGTGAAAGGAATGGAGTGAAAGTGCATGGATTTTGCCTTTTAAACTTTCACCCCACTTTTGGGGTGAAAGTTCACTTTACTTCCTCTCATTTTCTTTACTTCCTTTTTCTTTACTTCACTTTCACTTTCTTCCTAATTTTTTTTTGAGAACACAGTGTAAAATAACATTACCAAAACTATACTTTATCTATACCAGCGTTATTACAAAGAATTGCGGAAATATTGCGAAATGAATCTCTCTTTCATTTTTCTTACTACCTAAACAAAATAAGTGCCTAAGCCAAAATCCACTTTTGTTATGATACTATTGTGAAGCTTTTAACCATCCATAAATATTGGAATATTTTCATGCAAATATTTAAGACACATAATTATGCAAATATTTAAGACACAAAATAAACATACATTAAAAATATATAAATATATTCAATTATTCAAAAGATTACGAAAGACGATTTTACTTCTCTGGTTCTGGAGCACATGTACTCTATTTATTTACATTCTAGTTGTGTTAGTTTTTTTTTTTTTTTTTTTTTTTTTTTTTTTTTTTTTTTTTTTTAATCTTTTACAATACGTTGACAGTTTGACATATGGCGAATCGGACAAACTATTAGATTGAAAAATCACGTGTATCAGTTGATGTAAAAACCATATACCATTCAACAGCATAAATGGCGACTTGGTGAGTAAAAAGATGGACCTTGGACTTAAAATGGAAACTATTTACTTATTTAGCCTTAAAGTGCAAATACATCAAGGCTAGTAAATTTTTGGCCCATATCTCAATGTGGCCTTTTAGGCCCATACCAAAAACGAAAAGGAAGAGGGAAATAAAAACCACTCCAGTGTAGTGTGTTCATCGGTTCGGTTATCGGGTTATTCGGTTTATTCGGTTCGATTTGTTTGGTTAATTTTTTTTCCTTGGTCAAACCGAAAACCGAACCGAACCGAATTCAAATTTGATTCAACCGAATCGAAAACCGAACCGAATAACCGAAAACCGAACCCCTGTAACCGAAAACCGAACCGAATATCCCGAATTACATAATTTTAATTATTTTTTCATTTAATTATATGTATTTTTAGAAGAAAATATTTTTTCAAGCTTAAATAATGTTATATTTATACTAAAAAAGACTTTTAGTGATTATTTTTATATATAAATACATAAAAAAAAAAAAAATATATATATATATATATATATATATATATATATATATATATATATATATATATATATATATATATATATATATATATATATATATATATATATATATATTTATATATTTTCGGTTTTCGGTTTTCATTGCCAAACCCATATCTAAACCGATAACCGAATATTTAGTTCAGTTCGGTTCGGTTTTGACCAATTCGGTTCGGTTATGAGTTCGGTTCGGTTCGGTTTCGGTTTTCAATTATTGTAGATATTACCCGATCCGTGAACACCCCTACTCCAATGTGTTAGGCAGACTTAGGGGCCGTTTGGTTTGTAAAATGATTCGGAATCGGATTTGGATTCGGTTTAAATGAAAGAAAATGAGGTAAGAGAAAAAAATAATATTTTATTAAAAAATTTATTTTATTAATTGATAAATAATTCATTGGAGAGAAAATGGAATTATTTTGTTTTTTAATAATTAATTTATGTGTAAATTATGAGAGAGAATATAGATGTGGGGACCAATTATTTTCCAAAGTCACCATACATGTCATGAATCAATTTTTGATTCCTCTGCCCACTTCAATTACCAAAAACTTGAACCAAACAATTAATAACATGAATCAATCCATTTCTTTGATTGCCAGTTTGCCACACCCTCATACTAAACGCACCCTTATATTCTATATATAAATCAATCTGCGAGGGTATATTCGAGGAATCTTTCCTTAAAATATTAATAAACTCAGCCTGTTAATGTTAGTCCAATATGTTGGCCCATTACCTGTTTTGCCCCGTCTGCCTTCATCATACATCATTTCCTTAAAAGTGGTGACCAACACTATTTTTTATTACCAGATTAAAAAGGGGTACAAAAAAAGAGCATGAGAGCATGGTATGTGTAAAGTAAATTGTTACTCAAATGCACTAAAACAAGTTATTATGTACTTATAAAACTTTGACAACATTATATCGAACGTGGTGCTATGTCTATTTCCATCCCATACATTTTATTTCATAGTTATCAATTTAAATGATAGATTCGCTATATTCGATATCAGGAATTTTTCTTAAAAAAATGACGATGACTTTTAATCGGAAAGACGTCTCATAATCACCCATCAAACAAAAATAAGAAAACACACAAAGTCGCCGCGTTGATCGAACGAAAATAACAAAACGTACAAAGCCGCCTGTAACGCGGAGGGCGTTTTCACCTTGTTACCTATATATTAGCTGCACCGACCCCTTATAATATTCCGAAAATTGCTAGCATGTCAATGGGTTTACTTTGGTCAATTAAACAGCTCAGAAGGTGGCCCGTCCTTATTCTAGTAATTATATGCATTCCGTAATACAATATTGTTTTCTAAAAGTCCCAGTTGTTTAGCCCATTCTGTCGCTTGCTTTAGGCCCAATATGAAAGTGTTATTATACGTATACACCTTTCTGTTTTGTGCTGGATATAACACACAAATGGAATTAAAGAAAGCTATATATATTCCCATTGCATTATTTGCAAACATAAACTTTGAAATTTCAAACGTAAAGTAACTTAAAACATAAAAATTATACCATACAACATATCAAAAACAACTACAAAGAAAGAGGCAAAACGCTATAAAAAAACCAAATACCAGCAGAAGCCGTAACGGCCATGTTCTATTTTATCTGCATACCCGAGTGATCCCATAGTCTACAACATTTGAAAATTATCATCACAAAAAGAACAAAGAAAACACCCACTGCGCAACTGTTACACCCCGTGCCCGATTTGACCAAAAACTAAAACTTTTACTCGGAAACGCTTGACTTTAATAGACATCCTGTTACTCTTTTGACCATTGACAAAAATCTATAAACATTTAGATCTTGAAACCATTTTTAAATGAAACTAGACTCAATTATCTTTAAAATGACGGGAGGCACGACTTCTAACGACTTACGATTCATTTTCTACAAAATAAATAAAACCGACAAAATCTGGGAAAGCACCATACGGTTGTATGGAAAAGTACCATACGGCCGTATGGCCATACCAACAGATTCCACTCTTTCTGTGATAAAGACCATACGGCTGTATGGAATAATACCATACGGCCGTATGGTGGACCTACACTTTTACACCATTTTCTTCATTTGCATGTATTCCGGAAAACGACTTCTATAACTCACAACAACACCAAAACTTCCAGAACTCATTATACTAACATAATAAAGCGTTTACATATTCACTTGACCCGTTTACAACCCAAATGGGTAAGATTACACATTAATCCAAACGCCTCTTTATTCATTACCATAAACACTAAAATCCATTTACAACATGAACCATTAGACATACTTGACTTTAGCATACCACTACATAACTTTAACACATGAATACGCGTATACAACTCGATAAAAGACTCACGGGGGTACGATACCATCATAGAGCTCGGTATTCTATACTAAGCTCCTAAATGCTTACTACATTCTAACATTGCATATCCAATCCTTTAACCTTAATCCAAGCCATAACATCACATGTGAACCTACAAAACATTGAACACTTAAACCGTAAGCACGAATGCTTAGTAAGTAACACGATTACAACACGATACTATAATTCATTCACACATCACACGTTATATTCGTCAACCATTATAACATTAACATATACCTTAGCCACTTAAGCCAAATATTCTACAACATTAACATTAAACCCTACTTTCACTACCGCATCCTTCCCAAACTACGTCATACTAACCTTGTATCCATATACACATAAGCACATACATTCCAATTCCCTTCTAAACCATAACCTATAAACATATAAGGCATAATATGATGAAATCATTACAATCTCATCTTATAATCGGTTTACTTACCTTAGCTTCCAAAGCTAAGTTTAACCACGTCATCATCATCATCATCATCATCATCATCATCACCATCACCATCTTTCATTTTCACCATCATCCATCATCATTAAACCTATTTATACATAATCAACATCATCATCAACAAGGGTTTATATAACCCATTAAAAGCTTACCCATCATCCTTCCTATATCATCATATGATCATATTTTGATCATATGATGAAAACCCACTTAACCCATAAACCTTGACCTCAATAAACACTAAAGGAAGGTTACTTATTTGTGGTGATCTTTGCTAGGAAGGACCCTTAGCATAGTCTCTTCATCATCTTCTTCCTACCCTTCCAAGCTACTCTTTCCCTCTCATTCTCCTTTGCATAACCGTACACTCCAACACCCTCTCCACACTTCCAAACTTCTCTAGAAAGTTATGGAAGTCAAGGGTAGTTATATTTATACTTGCACCACTTTGGCCAATTGGCACAATTGGTCCCTTAAGTCTCTATCCTTTTATTTTGACCACACCACATACTATAAGACTTTCATTTAATAACAACTTAAGTCCCTCAATTCCTATTTTATTCTAATTGTGCCACATGATACTTCCATAACCCTTTAACACATTCTTTGACCATAAAGTTGACTATCAGGTTTGACTACAATGAAACCTTCATTGACTAACCAATCACGTTAAGTCCTTAGCCCATTTCATCTAGGGTGGGGCCTATTTGCGCCCTGGAAACGGGTGTTACAATACCATCCCCTTATTTAGATTTCGTCCCCGAAATCTCTCATTTATTACTAACCCAAACTTAATCTCGTCTTACTCCGTTCATCTTATCACTTTCAATTCTTAATCCATTAGTTGCAACGATATAAATGATTTTGCAGTTCAAGGCCCACTATAACCCAATTCATACCCTTTAACTCACTCTAATTCTCACTTAACTTCTCTAATCATACACTTCTACTTGTTCATGTTGGGTCACTGAATTCCCCAATCTTCTTCTAACAAAGATTTAAACATAAAATAACCTAAGTGTAAACAAGTCACTGAGTGAACAGTAACTCAGTGAGTCATCTTCAGGATGCTTAGACCGAGCTGAAGTAGAAAGGTTCTCCATTCAGTGAGGCAGAACTTAGTGAGTGTGATCTAAGCCAAGAAGAAGGTGATGGGTTCAGTGAGGATGACAATAACTCACTGAACCCCAAGACTCCTCAACAACTATCATGGTACTGAAGACTGATGACTTGAAGACTGAAGTTTTGGCGGGACTAGGCGGGAAAGTTTGATTTGTTTCACTAAAGTGCTTTATCACTTTAAGGTCAAACTTTCCTCAAATGGTTAAAACCAGGCTGTCATCAGAAAGTGCCTTTTGGACTTAACCCAAAGAAGCTTCCCAAGTCAGAGAATAAAATCTATCAAGATTTTATTGAGGAACACTTAGGTCCATTGTATAATAGGGTTGTTCATATTTGTTTATAAATAGGTAGCATAAGTGAGGAGTAAAAGTTGACAAGTTTGTGCAATTAATGCAAAGTATTCACAAACCACTTTTACTCCTCCAAAGAACAACATAACCCCTGAGATAGCTCAGTGGGTCCTGAAAGTTGTCACTCAACATTGTTTGAGTTTAGTGAGGAGTCAATATCACACTTGTCGTTTTCAATCCCAAGTGTTATTCCGCAAACACTTGGGTACGATTCTTTTTTATTAACTTCTAATAAAGAATTAAACGTTGAAAAATATTGTCTCTTATGTTTATGTTGCTTTATTGTTAATCATT
This sequence comes from Artemisia argyi, assembly GCA_030686995.1. Lineage (NCBI taxonomy): Eukaryota > Viridiplantae > Streptophyta > Magnoliopsida > Asterales > Asteraceae > Artemisia > Artemisia argyi. The sequence goes on along the minus strand of CM060704.1, from coordinate 102,384,094 downwards.
TATACATCTTTGTCAAAAGTCATATAACTTGGTTACTTTAGCTTTTTAGTTACTGTTAACCAAGTAAAAAGGACCAACAAGTGGTATCAGAGCCTCTGATTTGTAAAACTTAAACCTGTTTTCAAAACTTAAGAGTGCTCAAGTTTTTAAAATCAAGATCCCATTATGACTGACATAGATGTTCCCCAACTTGTCGACAAAAAGGGTGGAAGTTATTCAGCAACTGCCCCTCGACTAGAAGTTGGCAAATTTAATAAGTGGAAAAAGCGAATGCTTTGCTACTTAACTGGGATGGAACCATATTACATTAAGTTGATTAATGATGGTCCATATGTCCCAACAAATACCCAAGGTTTAATCAAACCTGAAGCTCAGTGGACCCCAGATGAAAGGAGGGTGGTCAATCAAGACCAGCGCCTGAAAAGCATCATTATATCATGCCTTCCTGATGATATAATGGAATCAGTGATCAATTGTCCCACTGCCCAGCAGACATGGACTGACCTGGTTCATAGCTATGAAGGGCCTTCTGATACCAAAGAGAATAGAATCATGGACATGAAGCTTGAATTCAATACCTTCAAGGCCAAGGATTCTGAAAGTCTCTCTGAGACTTATACTCGGTATAAGACCCTCCTGAATGAGCTGACCAATGATGGTGTTATACTGTCAAAACATGAGATCAATGTTGGTTTTGTCAATAGTCTTCCTGAGAAGTGGTTAAACTTCTCTCAGGGATTGAGAAATGCAAACCACATTCAGAACCTTGAGCTCCCTGCCATCTATGGGAAGTTTGTCTATGAAGACAATCTTATCACCAGGAGATACCCTGGCAAAACTCAGGAGACCAAAAAGGCCTTGACAATTTCACCCATATCAACTGCTTTCTATTCAAAAGGTGTTGTGCAGGATTTTCAGGATGGATCTGATGATGAGGTTGACCAAAGAACCAGTGAGGAGTACCTAAATGATCTTCAAATTGAATTTTATGAAAGAACACTCCTTGCTAATTCAAAAAGGTTCTTTAAGAAAAACAAATTCCCTTCAAAAGCAAATGAAAACACTGAATGTTTTAAATGTGGCAAAATGGGCCATTTTGCTAAAGATTGTTTTTCAAAAACAACCTCAGAACCATCTTTCAAATTTTCAGGAAATAACTCTTTTTCAGGCCCCAGCAAATTTCAACCAAAAATGCTTCAGTCTAGTCAAAGATTTGAAAAAGTCCCTCAAATTGACTTTGAAGCCAAGTACAGAAAGGCAAAAGCTAAACTTGCCCTTCTTGAATCATCCTCAATAGTCTATCAGCCTCCTCAGGCTCCAAAGTGTTAGACCCGTTTCCTGGGTGTTGGGACCCTACCCTAGATGAAAGCGAACAATGATTTATGTGATTGGCCAGTCAACGAAAGTTGCGTAAAGGTCAAACCCGATAGCCAATTAATAGTCAAAGTATGACTAATATAGTTATATAATATGATGCATAACTAAATGGGCCTAAGTTGCCATTGTGGTAAGTATGTTATAAGTTAGTTGTGGCTAAAGAAGAAGGAAAGAGACTTGAGGGGCCATTCTTGCCATGGACCCAAACTTGTGACTAGCTTGTATATACTAGAGTCTTCCACACTTTTCATCATTTGTGTAGAGGGTGTTTGTGGTCCGGTTTTAGAAAGAGAAAGAGAGGGAAAGTTGGGTGATGACCTAAGATGAAGAAGATGATCAAGTCTTGATGTTTATAGTCTCCCTTAGTTATGATCATAACAAGTAAGTCTTTATGTTCATGTTGTTATTGAAGCTTTGGATTAAGAGGAAAGTGGAAATCATCATATGATCATATGATGATGTAGAAAGGTAGATGATTATGTTTTGATGGGTTTTGTTAACCCTTGTTATGTATTTGATTATTATGTTGTTAGGTTGTGATTATTTATGAAGGTTGATGATGATGGATCATTGTGTTGTTGATGTTCTTGATGTGCTTAGCTTGGAGCTAAGGTAAGTAAAGTGATGATAGCATAAGTTATATGGATTTCTATCATTATGTGTTATGTATGTTTAAGATGAGAAGATGAGCTTGGGTTATGCTTATGTGATGCCATGTTTATGGCTTATGTGTTGATGAAGCTATGGATATGTTGATGTTATGTGCTAGTTGAGATTTTGAGTAGTGAGCCATGATGTAAGTGTTTTATGTATATGATGCATTATGTGGATTGAAGTATGATGTATGTTATGATCGTTTTACTTACTAAGCCTTTGTGCTTATGGTTTAGTTGCCTAACCCTTTTGTAGGTTGGAATGCTTGTATGGATGGCTTGGATATAGTGATTAAGGAATTAGAGATGCAAGATTAAGGTAGTATGCATTTAGGAGCTTAAGTAGAATACCGAGCTCAAGTCATGGTTGTACCCCCGAGAGTCTTTCTATGATGTGTAAAGAGTATGTCAAGGTTGTCCTAACGTTTTGGTGGTCAACCGTTGTGTCAAAGTATGTTTTATATGTGAATGGTAAACATTAAGGGAGTGTTTGGCATAAGCGTGTTTCTACCCATTTTGGGTAGTTAACGGGTCATGTGTGTATGGAACAAGTTTTATATGTTAAGCTAATGATTTTGGTTAAGTTTGAGGTGTTGTGGAAGTTGTATGTATATTATGTCTTGAAATGGGTCAAAACGGGTTTTGGCACAAAACCCGTCGTTTTGTAAAATATTATTCTGAGGGTCAAATGGTAAATGATATTGTATGAAAATGAGCTTATGAATGTAATAAGCAAATCTGGAGGTTTTGATGTAAAACGGATGAGGTATGAGTCGTTTTCCAGTACATGGGTCAAAATATGTAAGTGTGCAGAAATAGGTCTATCATAAGACCAGAGAGGGTCCATGTTTGGCTAATAATGGTGGTAGTAGGGTGTATTTTTAGAGTTCAGATGAATAGGTCTATCATAAGACCAGAGAGGGTCCATTTTAGACTAATACCCATGGTAGTAGTGTCTGTTACAGTTGAGTCATTTTCACGTAAAGTTTCAAATTTTTGGTCAACGGGCACGGGGTGTTACAAATTGGTATCAGAGCTTCGGTTTAAGTGAATTAGGTTTCCACTATAGGTTGCCTAGTCTTAAACCACTCGTAGATTGCGATGGACATAAGTTTGAGTAATGCGGAAATGTAATTGTCAAGTATAAGACAGATTATGTTTTATGCTAGTTGAGCTTATAGATGATAAGTGATGGATGTATGATATAGTGTTGATGAGTATGAGGTATTAGTCCATTGAGGACTTGAAATGCCTAAATGATTAGTTGGCCGTGCACCTCGGTTGGTGTCGGCGCTTGCATTGCAACTATGTGAATGTATGATAGAGTTATGGTAATGGAATGCAATTAGGAATGCTATGTGGTATTAGAGATGGGCTAGTAATGGAATTAAAGTTTTATGATGCCTTATTTACAAGGTAGACTAGTGCTTGTGGCTAGTTAGAATGTTGATGATTAGACATATATTGATGTGCAATGGGATGTATGAATCGTAGATCACGTGGGTTGATTATGAGTATGAATGTTAGAACACTTTGTGGATAAGTGTTGAATGTTATTGTTTATATGACACTAAGTCTATGGTAGAAGTTATTTGTATGTCTAAGTTTTATGTGATGTAAGTCCACGACGGACTCAATGGGTTTAAGTGTTGAGATCACCGTACACCTCGGATAGTGTCGGTGGATATTATGTGATTATGTGAACGTGTGTCGTAGTATCGATGATGGAAAAGTGAATAGATATGATCTATGGTGTGAATGGTATTGAGCAAATATGATTGATGATAGAAGTTGTAAGAAGCATGGACTATGTCCAATATAATGTCTAGTTACCATATACATGTGATGACCTAATGGTGGTCGAAAAAGTTGAAAGAAAACATTGATATGTGAAAAAGTTAAAGTGTATGGTTACGATGTGATGAGAACATTTTATATATAAAAACATGATGTGTTAGTAAGTAAATGGTTAAGCATGATAACTAGAAGTGATGAATGAGACATAGATTGCACTTGATTTCATGGATGATATGAAATGCGCTTGAAGAATTGTAAAACATGAGTATAGTCATGTTTATATATTGGATAGTATGTGATAAGATTAATAAAAATGTTATGAAATAAGCCTATGTAAGGCTTATATGTGTAAAGTTGAGTAGACTAAATGAAGTGATAGTATGAGTTGTGAACATGGTCAACAAGGGTTGACGGATAATAGTAAAAGTGTGATATAAGAACACATAAAGAATGTGTAAACTGTAAATGGACAAGCATCATATAGTACTTGTCTAAAATAGAGATGCCACGTAGTGAATGTATGAGTCAACTTGGGGTTGACGGATAAATGACAAGTAGCATTGTGAGAATGCAAACATAATTTAACAAGTGTAATATATCAACTTGTCTAGATGAAAGTAAACGTGGTAGCGAATGTTGAGATTGCTCAAGGCAATGAGAAGTGTTGAAGTGATACCGTGTACTTAATGATAAAAGTACATGAAAGATTAAATGAGTAAAGATGTAATAGTAAGTGTAGCTTGGATCCAATGCTCTAGTTTTGGCATCCTTCGGGATGGCCTAGCTTGCCACGAGGGCATAGATATTTTGGCATCCTTCGAGATGGCCTAGCTTGCCACGAGGCATAGATATTTTGGCATCCTTCGAGATGGCCTAGCTTGCCACGAGGGCATAGATATTTTGGCATCCTTCGGGATGGCCTAGCTTGCCACGAGGGCATAGATATTTTGGCATCCTTCGAGATGGCCTAGCTTGCCACGAGGGCATGGATATTACGGTATCCTTCGGGATAGCCAGTTTGTCTTTATGACATGGATGGAAAGTTAGAGAGATTGGATCCAAGGCTAGAAAAGATGGAAACTAATGTATGTATGATTGTTGTGTCGGATGTACGTGAGTAGAATGATTTATAGTCTCCTTATTTAAATGGATTGGGACGCCTCTTCGTTTAAATAAAGAAATTGTAAATCACCGAACCATAAGTTTATAATTCATTACTTGCATAGATTGGGACGCCTTTTTATGTAAGTAAAGAGTTATAAATGAGTGGGCTTATGTGTAGCCGATATGACATGAATACGGGTAGAGATATGAGAAAGTGAAAACTAAAACAAGTTAGACGTTATAAGAAGAAAGTAGATGTAAAAGCTTGTAGTCGCGTTAAGGTCCTATATGAACCTTAAGATTGACGCCTAGAATGAGTGTTCGCTTAAAGTTGATAAGATGATGGGTGGAATTTTCCCACGAGTTAACAAGAAGATTGCTTTAGTAATGCGTAGATTTGGTTTTGGAAGTGTCGTTTATATGGCACTATGTATATATTGCGAGATAAGTTGCCGGTTTTTTTGGTATAGATGCGAATTTGGTATAGTGTAAAGTGTAATTTTGGCCGGTATATGACTTAAGGTCGTGTTAGTGCATTGATGATAGCGTGTTTATATTGATGAAGTTTGACTTATCTTGAGTCAAAGTAGTAGATGTTCCCAGATGACAAGTAGTCATTGCGGGAAATCATAGAAAAATTTGCGATGGGAAGTGTGTTTTAAGTGAATTGTGAGTTATGTTTATGTATAGTAAGCTTAGAAATTGCACGATCATGTAGATCGTTGCAAGGAATTGGCTTAGAAAGCATGAGAATGAGAACATGTATATGTGGTGTTTTAGTTTTGGATAGTTTTAGACGAGAGATTTTGGGGACGAAATCTAAGTAAGGGGGATAGAATTGTTAGACCCGTTTCCCGGGTGTTGGGACCCTACCCTAGATGAAAGCGAACAATGATTTATGTGATTGGCCAGTCAACGAAAGTTGCGTAATGGTCAAACCCGATAGCCAATTAATAGTCAAAGTATGACTAATATAGTTATATAATATGATGCATAACTAAAGGGGCCTAAGTTGCAATTGTGGTAAGTATGTTATAAGTTAGTTGTGGCTAAAGAAGAAGGAAAGAGACTTAAGGGGCCATTCTTGCCATGGACCCAAACTTGTGACTAGCTTGTATATACTAGAGTCTTCCACACTTTTCATCATTTGTGTAGAGGGTGTTTGTGGTCCGGTTTTAAAAAGAGAAAGAGAGGGAAAGTTGGGTGATGACCTAAGATGAAGAAGATGATCAAGTCTTGATGTTTATAGTCTCCCTTAGTTATGATCATAACAAGTAAGTCTTTATGTTCATGTTGTTATTGAAGCTTTGGATTAAGAGGAAAGTGGAAATCATCATATGATCAAGATATGATCATATGATGATGTAGAAAGGTAGATGATTATGTTTTGATGGGTTTTGTTAACCCTTGTTATGTATTTGATTATTATGTTGTTAGGTTGTGATTATTTATGAAGGTTGATGATGATGGATCATTGTGTTGTTGATGTTCTTGATGTGCTTAGCTTGGAGCTAAGGTAAGTAAAATGATGATAGCATAAGTTATATGGATTTCTATCATTATGTGTTATGTATGTTTAAGATGAGAAGATGAGCTTGGGTTATGCTTATGTGATGCCATGTTTATGGCTTATGTGTTGATGAAGCTATGGATATGTTGATGTTATGTGCTAGTTGAGATTTTGAGTAGTGAGCCATGATGTAAGTGTTTTATGTATATGATGCATTATGTGGATTGAAGTATGATGTATGATGAGTGTGTAAATACTCACAATTTTTACCATTTCTGAGCTGCCAAAACATCTAAAAACACTCAATAATGAATCAAAATAGTGAAAATATCCCAGGAAAGTGTTTTACATGTTTCAAATGCAAAAATACCAAAAGTAGATGAAAAACGCACAAAGTTTACATAATTGGCAGTTTCGGTCCCTCATCTTTCAAAAGTTGTCAAATCTAGTCCCTGGTCATTCTAAAAACTTGAAAAAGTCACCAAAGGTCCTTTTAAATCAAAAAGTTACACATTTAGTCCTTTGGTGAAAAGTTTCACAAAATGTCAAGTTTAGTCCCTGAACTTTGGAAATTATCAAAAATGGTCCCTGGGATATGAAAAACTTTGAGAAAAACAAATTTTGTCCTTGCACTAACCTTTTATAACAGGATTGGTCCTTGGTGGAAAGTTTGGTGAAAATTACACAAATGGTCCCTGAAGTTTGAAAGTTTGACGGTTTCAGTCCGTGGTGAAAATAAATTTGAAAAATCATCAAAGGACCTTGCACTATTCATGATATGGCATAATACACCCTTTAAATCAATTTGGAAACATGCCAAAACCCACCCCTCAACTTTCGGTAAATGGCAAAATAGGTCCTTGTGAAATCCTAAACCAAACCGGATTCCATAAATAATAATACTACTCCTAAGTCCAATCCACCACTAGCCCATCCCCATTTCCTATCTTGGGCCCAAGACAACACAGCCCACCCAAACCCAAAGTTATTAAACCGGGGTCAAACTATTTGACCGGTCAAATACCAGTCAAACCACCAAACCGCCCAACTTCCCTCTCCCTCAGCCAAACCACAAAACCACCAAACCACCCCCTGGTATTGCTCCACCACCCATCACTTGCAGGGTAATCATCACACATCCACACCTCCCTACACCTACCTCACATCAAGCATTAAATGCACCACCCCCCATTGCGTGTATCAGAACCAAATTGCAAATAGGTCTTTTCCCGCCAAAACACGTGGCACCATTAGAGTGGACCAAAGAAGCCAGAGAGAGGTGGGAAATGCTCAGAGAGGCTCAAGAAACCCTAATTCGTGGCTATAAAAGGCAAAGAGTGCAAGATGATCAGTAGTCTAGTTTTTTTAGTGTATTAGTAGTCGTATAAGTTTATTTCTCAATTATAGTTTAGCAAAAAGCTTTTAAGCATTTGTTTTAATCAATTCAGTGTACTATTACTCTTTTCAAATTAATATAAGCAAGTTTCTTCCATTTCTTTTGTTTATGCAAATTTCAAATTTCATGTATTAGTTTGGATCATAGGCTGCTAGTGTTTGTGTTTGAATTATGGACTGAGAATAAGTCACATAGGTTCCAATAAGCTTATTCAAGCTTTAGAGACTTTAAAACTCAGTTATACTAGAAGAAAAACCAAAAATCTAAAAATAGTCAACTTTGGTCAACTGTGGTGTTTAGTTTTGTTTTCAGGTTTGAAGAAGGATTGGTGAGCAAGATTGGAGCTGGAATTTGCCTATCTAAAGATAGGCTTCATAGGAAAACCCTCTGTTCATGCTGAGGGTATCCTTGTAAGAACTTGCTTATTTCATTTTTCCACTTAAATCCTAGTTCTAAGTAGCTTCTGTTATCTGCTTGATCATTGTGCATCTGTGTTAATCTGTGCTATTTGATTGTGTTTTAGTTGTTTTCAGTTTAGTAATCATTACTAGCTTGTTAGAAAACATAGTTACTTAATATCTCAAAATTTGTCTGCCATAATAGTTTAAGTAGTATATTGGTGTTGTTGTAGTAGAAATCTGTTTTCAAGTACTTAAATAAGTTATAATAGTCATAATTTGTGGTTTGGAATTAAGCTTGCATACCCTTGTGATCATCTGCTCTAAAATTCATAAAACAGTCCAAGATTAGGGGTGTTTGGATTAGTCTAGTTGGGTGTGTTGTTGTGGATCCCAGAAGGCAACAATAGTATAGACAACATACCATAGTCCTATTTGATAGTTACAAAGTCTTAAACCAATTGTTGTTTTAGTCCAAAGTCAAAATCTCAAAATCTTAACTCTCACAGTTAACTGTGAGAGTTTTAGGTGTCTAATTCCATCTCATTAGTTACATTAGTTGCTAATATAGTGTAAACTAGTTCTAATATAGCTTATAACTTAGTTTTTAATCAGCAAAAGCCATTAGAAATTAAAAAAAAAGTCAAAAGTTCACATTTCACTAAAAAGTCAAATTTCATCTTCTCAGATTTTTGCAAAAATTCCAAGTTAAATTGTGATTTGTGTGATGGGAGTTAAGGGTTGAAACTTGTTGTAGTTATAGTCTACAAGCTGATATTTAAGATCCAATTTTTGTTTGATTTTTGTGTGGTCCTCACAGGCTAGGGAAATCACTTGCAGGGCAAGCAATTCCTCTGCACCAACAGACCTCACCTACACCACCACCTTTAGTGGTGGCTGCAGCCTAACCCAGTGGACCCCAGAGGTTCATTCTTGGTTTTCCCAACCCCCCTCCTACCAGGGTACATGTATTGACCCTTGGTTTGACCTAGGATCAAGTGGACCCCACCTAGAATTCATCCCAAACTTTGTCCCAGTTCTGTGTTCATTTCCATTGTGAAAAGTGCTTATTTGATCTCATTCAGCTTATTTGTACTTAATTCTTGTTGTTTCTGGCTTATTTGAGATTGTTGAGCTTGTTTGTACCCATTTTTACTATTGTGGACCCCACCTACACCCATTTGAGCTTATTTGCCCAAACAGTCAACCAAAGTCAACTGAATAAGCAAAGGGGGTGCTACTGCTTATTTATAAGCAATTTTCAAAAGTGATTTTACGAAAGTTTTTCATTTTCAGTAGTAAATTAAAGTTGTAAAAGAAAATCCAAGAAAAACCAAGTTTAAATTAAGTGATAGTTTCTTTTTAATTTAATTTAAATTTTATTTTTCATTTTTAGATTTTTATTAAGTACTTAGCTATTTTATATTTTTATTAAATTCCTCATATGTTAAAGTATTTATAGTAATTTTCTCAGATTTTTATTTCATCATTAGGTATTTATTATATTTAATATTAGTTTTATTAGTAATTAATTAATAATTAAGTTTAAAATAGCATAATTAGTTTTTATTAAGCAAAACCTAGTTTTTATATTTTTTATAACTTTTATATGTTATAAAATAATTTTAGAAATTTTATTAGAATTTTTACTGTTCATTTGCTATTTTTCTTAATTTAAAATAGTTTAATTAGGTAATTAATAATTAATTAGTAATTAATTAATATAAAAGTTACAAAAAGACAAAAATAATTATTTTTAATTTTAAAATTAGTTTTTAGTTATTTTATAATTTTAGGAATTTTATTTTCACCTTTTTAGTATTTAAATAATATTGTATTATATTTAAGTTGTTTAAATATTAATAATTAGTATTTAATTAATATTAAATAATTAATTAGTGTAAAAATTAATTTTCCTTTTCTAAAAATTTTCTTTTACCTTGTAGTTTGTAAAAAAGTCATTTTCACCCCCTGTGGGTTTTCAGATTTCAGTTTTCACGTTTTATTTCGTACGTTAACGTAAATTTAAATATAACGTACGCGTTTTTAAGTTTTAAACGTTTCTGGTTTTTCTTATCTTCTAGTCTTATTCATATAGCTTGTTTAAGCTATTTCCTTGTAGATTCCTTAGTTCAGATCACTCACAAACCCCTTTTCATCCAAATTCACCCGATCACAAAGCCGTTTGTTAGCCATTCACACCTCGTCGGGACATAACGACCCGGGGAAACACTTTCTGTCTGTTACGTGATCTGAATTGTGAATTTGTGCATATATCTGGTATCTGATTTTTGTGAATATTATATCTGTTTACCAACACCAAAATAACAGTAGGAAAATCAATTCCATATCATCTGGGCTACTGTCCTCAGTGCCACTCACTTATAAACGATTTCAAACGACACCATTTCAATCTCGCTGGGACATAACGACCCGGGGACACTATACTATCCACGAAGCATTGGGATAAGCTGTTTTTGACTAGTTGACCTTGGTCAATTATATCTGACGGTTTAGCCCCAATCAAAATTTGGCGCCCCTGCCGGGGAGGTTGTTGCGTGTTTTACAAAATCGTTTTAAGTTTAGTGGTTTTCAAAAACCCTCCCTGTACAAATTTCACACAAATTTGTAAAAAGTTTTTGTAAAAATATCAATCATATCAAAAAAGTTCATTAACACTTCTCCTGAAGTGTTGAAAACACCAAAAAAAAAATTAAAAACAACAAAACAAACTGTGAAGTTAAATTACTTCGTTTTCTTTAAGATTACAACCTGAAACAGTTGGTTTAAGGTAAGTTCTGACATTAAATTTGAACTGAAGAGGAAACCTATTTACTTCCTCCCGCCAGCCTGTGAGTAATCTTAAAAGAACGATTTCGGTTAACGAATCAGTTCCAAAAATATTTCCCAAGTTTTCTGCACACACACCCATAAGCCTAAAGCAGTTTTTCAAATTAATAAATACAAACCAATAATAAGTTCCCAAACTTAAGATTAAAACTTTCCTTTATATCCCTGTGAGTGGTGTACCTATTTCAAAGAAGCCATTCACTTGTGATTTCTGGTTTAAGTTCACTGTGGTTTTGCCTCGATCTTGTTTTGAAAAACGTACCCGAGCTACGTTCTGACACACAAGAACCAAAGACCGAAATGGCCGCTGGGCCACCACCACCTTTACCACCCCCTGACCCTCCAAGGGATGTGCCAGCTCCCGATCTCCGAACGATGGAGGAGCTGTGCCAGCCTACCATGCAAGGGCGGGGTGGGCCTATTGCACCACTCACTATTGAGGCTACGGACTTTGGCCTCAAGCACCACATGATCCAACAAGTCCAGAATTCGTGTCATTTTCACGGATTACCGGGTGACGATGCCAATAAGCATCTTGACAAATATCTCACGGTCACCCAAAGCATGAAACAGCATGGTGTCACCGATGATGCCCTCCGGCTGTACCTCTTTCCCTATTCTCTCGCTCATCATGCCACTGCATGGTTTGACTGACTTCCAAGAAATTCTATTCGTACCTTTGATGAAATGGTAGCCAAGTTTTTAGCAAAATATTTTCCACCCTCCATGGTTACCAAGTTACGAAATAATATCAGCAACTTTCGGCAACGTCCCGATGAGTCTCTTTTTGAGGCTTGGGAACGTTATAAGCTAGCTATTGATCGGTGCCCTAACCACAATATGTTGCAAGTTACCATCATAGATACCTTCTATAATGGTCTGACATTGAGGCACCGAGACATTCTCAATGCTGCTGCTGGTGGGACCTTTGTGAAAAGGCGTCCCGAAGAGTGCTATGACTTGATTGAGAACATGACTGCCCACCATAACTTTTGGGATTCCTCTGCGGAGAGGGATGAGTCATGTCATTCAGTTACTCCTTCATCATCATCTCCTGAAATAATTGCTCTCACCAAAAAGATGGATGATATTTCTACGGCTGTGTTGAGAATGAACCAAACGATGCAAAATCAGGTTCAAAATCAACAATTGAAAGCCGTGGCCCGAAGTTGTGAAACTTGTGAGGGCCCACATCTGTATTCCGAGTGTCCAGCTAATGCTGACTTTCCTCAAGAGAAGGTTTATGCTGCTCACGGTTCCTACAACACGGGGGGTAATTCTTACCAACCGCAAGGGGACTGAAATCTCTTAAGCTATCATTCCAACAATTTTCTCGGACCTCCCGGCTTTAACCAAAATCAAAACCGTAACTCGAATCAGAATTTTAACCAAGGTCAAAGCTCAAATTTCCAAAACCCGAACCAAAATCAAGGCCAGTTTAATCAAAACAATTTTCAAAATGGCAATCAAAATCAAGGTTTTCAAGGAAATTTTCAAAGAAACCAGAATCAAGGGAATTACAATCAGGGTAATTTCAATCAGAGAAACAATTTTCAGGGTAACAACAATCAAAATCAAGGGAATTTTCAAAACAACCGTGTTCAAAATCCCCCTGTTCAAAATCAAAATGTTGTTCCACCCTCGTCTTCCTCCGATGCTGAGATTAAACAATTCATGAAAGCACAAGAGGAAATGAATCGGTTATTGATCAAGACGATCTCTGATCTTCAGAAGTCTTTAAATGATCGACCCTCGGGCCCGGGTACACTACCGAGCAACACGATTGCTAACCCGAGGGGCGATGTCAAAGCGATCACTACCCGAAGTGGGGTATCATACAATGGACCCTCGATTCCCTCTACCTCTTCTTCTCCTCCTAAGGTAGCGGAACGTGAGCCTGAGGTTACTACGGACACGGTACTTCCTACTAATAACGGAGGTATCAACAACGTCCACCCTCAAGTTGTCCCGGTCCCGGCTCGTAAGCCGAAAGTTGTATTTGATCCCCCTGTAAGTTCTGATGAAATCCCAAAGAATGATCCTAAGCCGTCAATTCCATATCCTTCACGTATGAATGATCAAAAGAACCGCGAAAGAGCTAATCATCAGATGGAAAATTTTTATCAAATTTTCCAAGAGTTGCATTTCGATATTAGCTTCGCGGACGCTCTTCTTCTCATGCCTAAGTTTGCTTCGACAATCAAAAATCTGATAAGCAACAAAGAAAAACTCTGTGAGATGGCAAAAACTTCTCTTAATGAGCATTGCTCAGCAGTGCTCTTGAAAAAGCTTCCCGAAAAGCTTGGAGATCCCGGGAAATTTCTCATTCCTTGTATTTTCCCGGGGATGGTTGAATGCTTTGCCTTGGCCGATTTTGGCGCAAGCATTAACCTGATGCCTTACTCAGTCTGGAAAAGACTTTCTCTACCTACTCTCACTCCGACCTGCATGACACTCGAGCTTGCAGACCCTACTATATCCCGTCCTCTCGGCATTGCCGAAGATATCTTCGTGAAAGTAGGAAAGTTCCATTTTTCGGCAGATTTTGTGATTGTTGATTTCGATGCCGACCCAAGAGTTCCTCTCATTCTCGGGAGGGGATTCTTAAGAACGGGTCGTGCTTTAATCGATGTATTCGAAGAAGAAATCACTCTACGTATTGCTGGCGAAGCCATCACATTCAATCTTGATCAGACTTCAAGATACTCCTCCAACTATGACGCTGAAACGGTTAACCGAATTGATGTCATCGATGTTACGTCTGAGGAGTATTCTCAAGAAGTCCTTGGTTTCTCATCCAGTGGCAGTCTTTCTACTGACCCTATCATTTCCGACTCTTCCCCTTCCCTCACTCCGTTTGAGGGAAGTGACTTCCTTCTGGAAGAGGTCGAGGCTTTTCTTGCTCAAGATAGCTCAATCCCAAGTGGGGTTGATGAAAACTTTCTTGACCCGGAGGGGGACATTCTTCTCCTTGAAAGATTGTTAAATGACGATCCTTCACCCTCTCCGTCTCCACAAATACTTCATAAAGCGGAAGTAAAAAATGTTGAAATAACTGAAGACTTTCCCGAGGTTGAGCTCAAGGACTTGCCTCCTCATCTAGAATATGCATTTCTGGAGGGTGATAATAAATTACCCGTCATTATTGCCAAAGACTTAAAAGATGAGGAAAAGGCTGCATTCCTAAAGGTTCTTAAGTCAAACAAGCAAGCAATTGCTTGGAAACTCTCCGACATTAAAGGCATAAGCCCGAACTTTTGTACTCATAAAATATTAATGGAGGATGACTTTAAGCCAGCAGTGCAACATCAGAGAAGGGTAAATCCCAAAATCCACAAAGTTATCAAACAAGAAGTTCTTAAACTTCTTGATGCGGGATTGATTTACCCTATGTCTGATAGTCCTTGGGTTAGCCCAATTCATTGTGTTCCTAAAAAGGGTGGCATTACCGTTGTCACCAACGAGGATAACGAGTTGATTCCAACTTGTTTGGTCACGGGTTGGCGAGTATGTATTGACTATCGAAAGTTGAATGAAGCCACCTGTAAAGACCATTTTCCTCTTCCTTTTATGGACCAGATGCTTGAAAGACTTGTGGGGAATGAATACTACTGCTTCCTCGATGGTTTTTCAGGTTATTTCCAAATCCCCATTGATCCCCAGGATCAAGAGAAGACTACCTTCACATGCCCCTACGGAACTTTTGCTTACAGACGTATGCCTTTCGGCTTATGTAATGCACCAGGCACGTTCCAGAGGTGCATGATGTCTATATTTTCCGACATGATCTGGAAAACCATGGAGGTATTCATGGATGACTTTTCAGTCATCGAGGATTCATTCCAGACTTGCCTCTCTGTTAAGATCGTTTATAGCTCGAGGTTGTTTAGACCTCATCTAGGGATTACACAATAATAATGAATAATACGATACGCAGCGGAATAAACAAACACATCATTATTATTGCTACAAGGTTTCTCGTCATCATCTCTACTCTAACATACACCAAAGCCCCAATGCTACGTGATCAAGTGTAGCACGGTTACATTCTAACAGCTATCTAAGATAGTTGAGGCTTAACATCAATCTACCCTAGGTGTTTCCCATAAAACACCTGTACACACAAGTCTAGGCGTTTCCAGCCCTAGACATACACACACGTTTTTCTGATTTTACATTGTGGAAGACTTATTAAAACCTATTCCCTGTATCTCTTTATATAATAGAGATACTAGGGTTACAAGGAATAAACTAATAAAATAAAAGATATGCTGTAATCTTTTTCTTTCTTTGCAAGTTTCTTCCTTTGCCTCCATAAGTCCTTCATCTTTCATATTTGTCAATATCAACTCAAAGTATAATTCCTAACACTCTCCCACTTGGAACAAATGCTTAAACGTTGTAAAGAAACAAATTTGAGTCTCAACTGGGAGAAGAGACACTTTATGGTCAAGGAGGGCATTGTCCTCGGCCATAAAATTTCAAAAAACAGGATTGAGGTTGACAGAGCCAAAATTGATGTCATCGCTAAGTTACCTCATCCCACCACCGTAAAAGGTGTTAGGAGCTTTTTGGGTCATGCCGGCTTCTACCGTAGGTTTATCCAAGATTTTTCTAAGATTGCCCGGCCTATGACCCATCTCCTCGAGAAGGATGCTCCTTTCATCTTCTCTCCCGAGTGCATCGAAGCTTTTGAAACATTAAAGAAAAAGCTTACCGAGGCACCGATTCTTGTTGCCCCCGATTGGGACCTACCTTTTGAGCTTATGTGCGATGCTAGTGATTTTGCCATAGGTGCAGTCTTGGGGCAACGTAAAGCAAAATACTTTCAGCCTATACACTACGCAAGCAAAACTATGACTGAGGCTCAAGGTCATTACACCACCACTGAAAAAGAACTCCTAGCTGTGGTGTATGCCTTTGAGAAATTCCTGTCATACCTAATCTTGACTAAATGCGTAGTGTACACGGATCACTCAGCTTTGAAATACCTATTTGCAAAGCAAGATGCAAAGCCGAGGCTTCTCCGTTGGGTTCTCCTCCTCCAAGAATTTGATATCATTATCCGTGATAAAAAAGGAGCCGAGAACCTTGCTGCTGATCATCTCTCACGATTAGAAAACCCTCATCAGGATGTGTCCGAGAAACAGGAAATAAATGAAACATTTCCTCTCGAGACACTCAATGCGGTTGCTTTTCGTGGTGACTCTACTACCCCATGGTTTGCCGACTTTGCAAATTACCATGCGGTAACTTCATCGTGAAGGGGTTGACGTCCCAACAGAAGAGAAAATTCTTCAAAGACGTTAAACATTACTTCTGGGACGACCCCTATCTCTTCAAAATCTGTGCCGATCAGGTCATCAGGCGATGTGAATACGGACAGGAAGCCGTTGATATTCTCAAGGCTTGCCATGCTGGACCCAACGGGGGCCACCATAGTCCTAACTACACCGCCAAAAAGGTGTTTGATTCCGGTTTCTATTGGCCCACGATCTATAAGGATGCCCACGAGTTAGTCAAAGCCTGTGATGCTTGTCAGCGTCACGGGAATATTTCACAAAAGAACGAAATGCCACAAAATGCCATTCAAGTTTGTGAAATCTTTGACGTCTGGGGCATTGACTTTATGGGGCCATTCCCATCTTCTCGTGGAAACAAATACATACTCGTGGCTGTTGACTACTTGTCAAAATGGGTTGAGGCTAAGGCCTTACCCACTAACGATGCCCGAGTTGTTGTGAAATTCTTGAAATCCCTCTTTGCTCGTTTTGGAACCCCACGTGCCATCATTAGTGATCGCGGTACTCACTTTTGCAATGATCAATTTGCAGAAGTCATGCTTAAGTACGGTGTTACTCATCGTCTTTCTACCGCGTATCACCCCCAAACAAGTGGGCAGGTGGAGGTTTCCAACCGTGGTATAAAACGGATTCTTGAGAGGACAGTAGGTAAAAACCGTGCTTCCTGGTCGGACAAACTAGATGATGCACTTTGGGCCTTCCGTACAGCTTACAAAACACCCATCGGGTGTACTCCGTACAAGCTTGTATACGGGAAGGCGTGTCATTTACCGATCGAGCTCGAGCACAAAGCCTACTGGGCCTTGAAACATGCAAACTACGACCTTCATAAAGCGGGTGATCACCGTAAGGTTCAAATCAATGAATTAAATGAACTTCGTGATCAAGCCTACGAGAACTCTTTGATCTACAAAGAAAAGACAAAGAAGATTCACGACTCTAAGATTAAGAACCGCGTTTTCAACATCGGTGATAGAGTCCTTCTTTTCAACTCAAGATTAAAGATCTTCTCGGGGAAATTAAAAACCCGATGGACTGGACCATTCACTATTGCTAAAGTATATCCCTACGGGACTGTTGAGTTATCTCAACCCGAAGGTCCCAACTTCAAAGTGAATGGTCATCGATTGAAACATTATTTTGGAGAGGACATACCACCCATGGTTGTCCCGGATCTCCAAACTTTCCCCGTGGACCAATGAATTCGGGGATCGAGTCAAGCTAGCGACTCGGTGAACAAAAATTAGCAACATATATGGGTTTTCACCCGTATTTCTGACTTCTTTCTACTTTCTACCACCCTAGTGTGGGGGAGTGGCCGTCCCCCACCTGTTGAAAAGTAAATATGTATATAAGTTTCATTTCAAAAAAAAAAGTCAAAAAAAAAAAAAAAAGAAAAGAAAATGTGTGTAATTGTATGTACAGATAAATAAAGTGAAAAATAAAATCCATATTTCCACAGTTAGCATCGAGTATTAGCTTTTTCCGTTCAGAGATTCGGCATAATAGCCGGGACTTTGAATATTGATGACAATATTCAATTCTAGTGTGTGGGGGGGGGGGGGGGGGGGGAATTCTTACGAATTTTATCACAAAACTTTCTAAGTATCCCCATTTTTAGGCCTAAATTTTTCAAAATTTTTTTCACCTTATTTCAAAATTTTTGTGGTAATCAGTCCGCCAAAGTCTAAAGACAAATGGATTGGCTAGTCCAGGAGCAAACAGCTCTTGGTAAAGACATCTCAAAACCGTTGATGGCTTGCAATTTGCCAAAAATTGTATGGTTCCTCAACTCTCCATATCCTCATAAGCAAATGAGTTGGCTAGCCCACAAGATTATGGCTTGTGGTAAAGGCAGTGGAAAATCCATAATTGGTAATCAGCTCACCAAGATATTGACTATTCCATCAAGAGCTGGCTAGTCCAGAAGCAAACGGCTTTTGGTAAAGACAAATCAAATCCGTTGACAGCTGGTGGTTTGCTCAAAATCACACGGTTATCAGGTGTGCCACAGTTCTTACACCTGGCTACTCCAGAAGTGATGGCTTTTGGTAAAGAGATTCTCAAATCCATCAAGTTTTTCTCAAAAGATTGCTAGGGACTAGCAATGTTTTAGTGTGGGGGATTGATGAGTGTGTAAATACTCATCATTTTTACCATTTCTGAGCTGCCAAAACATCTAAAAACACTCAATAATGAATCAAAATAGTGAAAATATCCCAGGAAAGTGTTTTACATGTTTCAAATGCAAAATTACCAAAAACAGATGAAAAACGCACAAAGTTTGCATAATTGGCAGTTTCAGTCCCTCATCTTTCAAAAGTTGTCAAATCTAGTCCCTGGTCATTCTAAAAACTTGAAAAAGTCACCAAAGGTCCTTTTAAATCAAAAAGTTACACATTTAGTCCTTTGGTGAAAAGTTTCACAAAATGTCAAGTTTAGTCCCTGAACTTTGGAAATTATCAAAAATGGTCCCTGGGATATGAAAAACTTTGAGAAAAACAAATTTTGTCCTTGCACTAACCTTTTATGACAGGATTGGTCCTTGGTGGAAAGTTTGGTGAAAATTACACAAATGGTCCCTGAAGTTTGAAAGTTTGACGGTTTCAGTCCTTGGTGAAAATAAATTTGAAAACTCATCAAAGGACCTTGCACTATTCATGATATGGCATAATACACCCTTTAAATCAATTTGGAAACATGCCAAAACCCACCCCTCAACTTTCGGTAAATGGCAAGATAGGTCCTTGTGAAATCCTAAACCAAACCAGATTCCATAAATAATAATACTACTCCTAAGTCCAATCCACCACTAGCCCATCCCCATTTCCTATCTTGGGCCCAAGACAACACAGCCCACCCAAACCCAAAGTTATTAAACCGGGGTCAAACTATTTGACCGGTCAAATACCAGTCAAACCACCAAACCGCCCAACTTCCCTCTCCCTCAGCCAAACCACAAAACCACCAAACCACCCCCTGGTATTGCTCCACCACCCATCACTTGCAGGGTAATCATCACACACCCACACCTCCCTACACCTACCTCACATCAAGCATTAAATGCACCACCCCCCATTGCGTGTATCAGAACCAAATTGCAAATAGGTCTTTTCCCGCCAAAACACGTGGCACCATTAGAGTGGACCAAAGAAGCCAGAGAGAGGTGGGAAATGCTCAGAGAGGCTCAAGAAACCCTAATTCGTGGCTATAAAAGGCAAAGAGTGCAAGATGATCAGTAGTCTAGTTTTTTTAGTGTATTAGTAGTCGTATAAGTTTATTTCTCAATTATAGTTTAGCAAAAAGCTTTTAAGCATTTGTTTTAATCAATTCAGTGTACTATTACTCTTTTCAAATTAATATAAGCAAGTTTCTTCCATTTCTTTTGTTTATGCAAATTTCATGTATTAGTTTGGATCATAGGCTGCTAGTGTTTGCGTTTGAATTATGAACTGAGAATAAGTCACATAGGTTCCAATAAGCTTATTCAAGCTTTAGAGACTTTAAAACTCAGTTATACTAGAAGAAAAACCAAAAATCTAAAAATAGTCAACTTTGGTCAACTGTGGTGTTTAGTTTTGTTTTCAGGTTTGAAGAAGGATTGGTGAGCAAGATTGGAGCTGGAATTTGCCTATCTAAAGATAGGCTTCATAGGAAAACCCTCTGTTCATGCTGAGGGTATCCTTGTAAGAACTTGCTTATTTCATTTTTCCACTTAAATCCTAGTTCTAAGTAGCTTCGGTTATCTGCTTGATCATTGTGCATCTGTGTTAATCTGTGCTATTTGATTGTGTTTTAGTTGTTTTCAGTTTAGTAATCATTACTAGCTTGTTAGAAAACGTAGTTACTTAATATCTCAAAATTTGTCTGCCATAATAGTTTAAGTAGTATACTGGTGTTGTTGTAGTAGAAATCTATTTTCAAGTACTTAAATAAGTTATAATAGTCATAATTTGTGGTTTGGAATTAAGCTTGCATACCCTTGTGATCATCTGCTCTAAAATTCATAAAACAGTCCAAGATTAGGGGTGTTTGGATTAGTCTAGTTTGGTGTGTTGTTGTGGATCCCAGAAGGCAACAATAGTATAGACAGCATACCATAGTCCTATTTGATAGTTACAAAGTCTTAAACCATTTGTTGTTTTAGTCCAAAGTCAAAATCTCAAAATCTTAACTCTCACAGTTAACTGTGAGAGTTTTAGGTGTCTAATTCCATCTCATTAGTTACATTAGTTGCTAATATAGTGTAAACTAGTTCTAATATAGCTTATAACTTAGTTTTTAATCAGCAAAAGCCATTAGAAATTAAAAAAAAGTCAAAAGTTCACATTTCACTAAAAAGTCAAATTTCATCTTCTCAGATTTTTGCAAAAATTCCAAGTTAAATTGTGATTTGTGTGATGGGAGTTAAGGGTTGAAACTTGTTGTAGTTATAGTCTACAAGCTGATATTTAAGCTCCGATTTTTGTTTGATTTTTGTGAAATTTTGTGTGGTCCCCACAGGCTAGGAAAATCACTTGCAGGGCAAGCAATTCCCCTGCACCAGCAGACCTCACCTACACCACCACCTTTAGTGGTGGCTGCAGCCTAACCCAGTGGACCCCAGAGGTTCATTCTTGGTTTTCCCAACCCCCCTCCTACCAGGGTACATGTATTGACCCTTGGTTTGACCTAGGATCAAGTGGACCCCACCTAGAATTCATCCCAAACTTTGTCCCAGTTCTGTGTTCATTTCCATTGTGAAAAGTGCTTATTTGATCTCATTCAGCTTATTTGTACTTAATTCTTGTTGTTTCTGGCTTATTTGAGATTGTTGAGCTTGTTTGTACCCATTTTTAGCATTGTGGACCCCACCTACACCCATTTGAGCTTATTTGCCCAAACAGTCAACCAAAGTCAATTGAATAAGCAAAGGGGGTGCTACTGCTTATTTATAAGCAATTTTCAAAAGTGGTTTTACAAAAGTTTTTCATTTTCAGTAGTAAATTAAAGTTGTAAAAGAAAATCCAAGAAAAACCAAGTTTAAATTAAGTGATAGTTTCTATTTAATTTAATTTAAATTTTATTTTTCATTTTTAGATTTTTATTAAGTACTTAGCTATTTTATATTTTTCTTAAATTCCTCATATGTTAAAGTATTTATAGTAATTTTCTCAGATTTTTATTTCATCATTAGGTGTTTATTATATTTAATATTAGTTTTATTAGTAATTAATTAATAATTAAGTTTAAAATAGCATAATTAGTTTTTATTAAGCAAAACCTAGTTTTTATATTTTTTATAGCTTTTATATGTTATAAAATAATTTTAGAAATTTTATTAGAATTTTTACTGTTCATTTGCTATTTTTCTTAATTTAAAATAGTTTAATTAGGTAATTAATAATTAATTAGTAATTAATTAATATAAAAGTTACAAAAAGACAAAAATAATTATTTTTAATTTTAAAATTAGTTTTTAGTTATTTTATAATTTTAGGAATTTTATTTTCACCTTTTTAGTATTTAAATAATATTGTATTATATTTAAGTTGTTTAAATATTAATAATTAGTATTTAATTAATATTAAATAATTAATTAGTGTAAAAATTAATTTTCCTTTTCTAAAAATTTTCTTTTACCTTGTAGTTTGTAAAAAAGTCATTTTCACCCCCTGTGGGTTTTCAGATTTCAGTTTTCACGTTTTATTTCGTACGTTAACGTAAATTTAAATATAACGTACGCGTTTTTAAGTTTTAAACGTTTCTGGTTTTTCTTATCTTCTAGTCTTATTCATATAGCTTGTTTAAGCTATTTCCTTGTAGATTCCTTAGTTCAGATCACTCACAAACCCCTTTTCATCCAAATTCACCCGATCACAAAGCCGTTTGTTAGCCATTCACACCTCGTCGGGACATAACGACCCGGGGAAACACTTTCTGTCTGTTACGTGATCTGAATTGTGAATTTGTGCATATATCTGGTATCTGATTTTTGTGAATATTATATCTGTTTACCAACACCAAAATAACAGTAGGAAAATCAATTCCATATCATCTGGGCTATTGTCCTCAGTGTCACTCACTCATAAACGATTTTAAACGACACCATTTCAATCTCGCTGGGACATAACGACCCGGGGACACACTATACTATCCACGGAGCATTGGGATAAGCTGTTTTTGACTAGTTGACCTTGGTCAATTATATCTGACGGTTTAGCCCCAATCAATGTATGTTATGATCATTTTACTTACTAAGCCTTTGTGCTTATGGTTTAGTTGCCTAACCCTTTTGTAGGTTGGAATGCTTGTATGGATGGCTTGGATATAGTGATTAAGGAATTGGAGATGCAAGATTAAGGTAGTATGCATTTAGGAGCTTAGGTAGAATACCGAGCTCAAGTCATGGTTGTACCCCCGAGAGTCTTTCTACGATGTGTAAAGAGTATGTCAAGGTTGTCCTAACATTTTGGTGGTCAACCGTTGTGTCAAAGTATGTTTTATATGTGAATGGTAAACATTAAGGGAGTGTTTGGCATAAGCGTGTTTCTACCCATTTTGGGTAGTTAACGGGTCATGTGTGTATGGAACAAGTTTTATATGTTAAGCTAATGATTTTGGTTAAGTTTGAGGTGTTGTGGAAGTTGTATGTATATTATGTCTTGAAATGGGTCAAAGCGGGTTTTGGCACAAAACCCGTCGTTTTGTAAAATATTATTCTGAGGGTCAAATGGTAAATGATATTGTATGAAAATGAGCTTATGAATGTAATAAGCAAATCTGGAGG
Source organism: Artemisia argyi (assembly GCA_030686995.1). Taxonomy (NCBI): domain Eukaryota; kingdom Viridiplantae; phylum Streptophyta; class Magnoliopsida; order Asterales; family Asteraceae; genus Artemisia; species Artemisia argyi. The sequence goes on along the minus strand of CM060704.1, from coordinate 102,360,937 downwards.
TTTTGATGTAAAACGGATGAGGTATGAGTCGTTTTCCAGTACATGGGTCAAAATATGTAAGTGTGCAGAAATAGGTCTATCATAAGACCAGAGAGGGTCCATGTTTGGCTAATAATGGTGGTAGTAGGGTGTATTTTTAGAGTTCAGATGAATAGGTCTATCATAAGACCAGAGAGGGTCCATTTTATACTAATACCCATGGTAGTAGTGTCTGTTACAGTTGAGTCATTTTCGCGTAAAGTTTCAAATTTTTGGTCAACGGGCACGGGGTGTTACACAAAGCAGGGGCGGAGCCAATGGGGTGGCAGGCCGGTGCTTGGCCTCGCCCAACAGCCCAACTTGTTAGTGTTATATTAGCGGAGTTCTTGTCGTTCAGAAAGTGCATCTTGGTTAGTCTATTAAGATTTTAAATAATGAAGTAAAACATTGGCGATGGTGGTTTTTAAACAGATGAAGAAGATGATGAATTTTGGTCTTGTCTACTTTGCCCCCTCAATGTTTCTAGGTTTTTACATTTTTTCCTAATCAATTCCTATTTTCTCATTAGGTGTGAAAAGTTTATAATATTGACAGTTTGTGCCTTAATTTGATAAGTTAATATCAAATAACCAATAGTCACTTGAAATTATAATATACATATATATATATATATATATATATATATATATATATATATATATATATATATATATATATATATATATATATATATATATATATATATATATATATATATATATATATATTGTATTTAAAATTTGAGTTTATAATGCACCTAATTAATTCATCGATGCTTTTACGAATGATTTTTGCTTTTCATTTTAATATATATGTCACCGATCATACAACCCCATAATACTTTGAAAAAGCATCATAAATTCAAGTTAGAACATAAAGTTCCATAGCTATTTTAATTATGGCACTGAAATATTAACTAGGATAAACATTGGACGCATATCATTATTAGATAAAATTCCGTAACAGTACATCGACCGCGAAAGCTTTCTCTTGTCTATGGTGATTGCTGGTCGGTGTACTTTAATACAATAAATTGTCGTGTTACCACAGTATGAAACTTAGTTATGAGTATTTGTTTGTATATCATATTTTTTGTAAGTAAGACAATTCGGCCCCCTTTAACCTACAATCCTGGCTCCGCCTCTGCTCCAAAGCCTACTCAAGCCAAGAACAAAGGGCTTGTTGCTGAAACATATGACTGGGATGAGGTTGAAGTGTCTTCTGATGATGATGAAGTTCACATCAGTGCCCTGATGGCTCTATCAGATGACAACAAGCTTGCTGTGGGGAAGAGTCATGCAAGAAATGGTGAATGGGTTAACATCACTATGAGGAAGATAAACCTTTTACTTTCTATGGATGATAATGATGATTGGAAATCTTACTTAGATTATATTAATGTTGATCTTAATTATGTTGAAGAGCAAAGACTTAATTTGTTTTCAAATTTTAACAAACTGAGTTTTGAATTAAATCAGAGTAGAGATGAACTACTTGCTTTGAAACAACCAAACTTGAAAGTGTTACACTTCAAATTCAAAACTCTAAACTAGTAAAACAAAATCAAGCTCTTCAGGAAGAACTTAAGAAAGAAAAGGAGGTTATTTGGAAATGGACTCAGAAAAACCCCAAACTTTATGAAACACTGAGTCTCACACCCAGCTCCAAAAAGGCTGGTTTGGGTGATGATCAACTCACTGAAGTTTCTGGGGAGAGTAGCCATTCAACAACTTTTCTGTCAGCTAACATACTTTCTAGCAAAGAACTTGCTCCTAAACCCAGTGATTGGATTGAAAGAAACAATCCTGACAGTAAAATGCCAAATTTTAATACTGGAAGAATCCTGGAGCCTGAAAGTCAGGCTATCAAGGAGCTGCTAGGAGTCACTGATGAACTTAGTCCTACTGAGTCCATCACTGAATCTAAGTCTGATTCACCACTCCCTCCACTGAAACAACTTCAGGGAGCTGAACCCAATTCTAACCTTGCACCATTAGTCTATCAACCCCATTCTCCCAAAGAGAAATCAGGGTTGGGAAAGACTATTCTGAAAAGACCTACTCCTGTACCCACTGAACACCAAAAAACTTCAGTACCCACTGAAGTGAAGCATGAAAGCACTGATTCAAAGGTTGATCAGCTTGCTGAACTTGTCAGGATACTGAGTGAGAAAATTGAGTCTACTGAAAAATTCTCAGACTCTAAATCTAATAGGCCCTTAGTATCCTCAAGTTCTTCAAAACCAAAAACCACACCCACTTCAGGGAGATGTGAACTGTGCAATTATCCAAATCACAGCACTGATAAATGCTACAGAGTCCTGTTTTGTATGATATGCAAACAAGAGGACCACAGAACTTGTGATCACATCCCCCACACTGCTTCTTTAAAAGCAAGAGGTCTATACAAAAACCAAGGCTATCAGTATGTCACACCTTCCAAACAAAGACTGAAGGCTAAGCCTTTCTTGCCATGTCCTCACTGTGGTTTCAATGATCATCTTACTGATGATTGTATGATGAATAATTGTTGTGACATCTGTGGAGATCCATCCCATGAAACCAAGGGACATGACAAAGTTATTCAGTCCAGAAGGAAAAACCAGACCAACACTTCTCAGTCACCTGAGGCATCAACCTCTACAAAATGTAAAACATGTGGAAGCTCAGGTCACACAACTTCAGACCATGATTCATTAACTGAGTTCAAAAAGTCCCTGAGGACTAAGCCCACTAGAAAGTGGGTCAACAAGAAAAACTAACCCAATTTACTGTTTGTGCAGAAACACATCAAGGATCTTACTTGGCATCTAGACAGTGGATGCTCCAGAAGTATGACTGGTGTGAAAAGTTTTCTGCACAAATATGTGGAAGAACCAGGACCCAAAGTAGTATTTGGTGATAACTCATCAACTCCCACTAAAGGTTATGGTTCAGTAAACTGCAATGGTATAGTTTTTACAAGAATAGCTTATGTTAATGGTCTCAAGTACAACCTGATAAGTGTTTCCCAACTATGTGATGCCAAATACATAGTTCAGTTTGATGACAAGAGAGGGACCATCTTTAATGCCAATAAGGAAGTTGTGTTGATTGCCCCTAGGAGGGATGATGTATATGTCCTTGACATGTCATCCCTGACTCAAAATGGGACTTGTCTATTCTCAAAGGCAAGTGAGACAATCAACTGGCTATGGCATAGGAGACTCTCTCATCTCAACTTTAAGAGCATCAACAACCTGGCCAAATAAAACAAAGTTCTGGGCCTTCCATCCCTGGTGTATACCAAAGACAAGCCTTGTTCTGCTTGTGAAAAAGGAAAACACCATAGGGCATCATTCAAAACCAAACAAACTTTTTCCATCAAAAGCTGCCTACATCTTCTTCATATGGACCTTTTTGGACCTGTCAGTCCAATGTCCATTCACCATGAGAAGTATACTCTGGTCATAGTGGATGAATACTCAAGATATACTTGGGTTTACTTCCTGACCAAAAAGAGTCAGGCAGCTAAAACCATCATGTCATTTGTCAAGAACATTGAAAATCAAAATGATGTCAAAGTTAAACAGATCAGGACTGACAATGGCATTGAGTTCAAAAACCAAGACCTTGAGTGTTTCTGTGATGAGAAAGGAATTTCTCAAAATTTCACTTCTCCCTATACTCCTGAACAAAATGGAGTAGCTGAAAGGAGAAATAGAACACTCATTGAGGCAGCAAGAACAATGTTAAATGGCTCAGTCCTCTCAAAACATTTTTGGACTGAGGTAGTTAAAACAGCTTGCTACACTCAAAATAGGTCAATCATTGTGAAAAGGCACAATAAGACTCCTTATGAGATATTCAAAGGAAGAATCCGTAACATCAGCTACTTTCATGTATTTGGGTGTCCTGTGTTTATTCATAATCACAAGGATCGTTTGGGTAAATTTGATGCCAAAGCAGATGATGGATACTTCCTGGGATATTCTCTGGTTTCTAAAGCCTTCAGGGTGTTCAACACTAGGAGACAACAAACTGAGGAAACTTATCACATTACTGTTGATGAGAGCACTGAATCCATCAGGTTCTCAAATTCCTCAGTTGAAGAAATTGGTATTGATGACTCAACAAGGTATCCTCCTGATGAGTATCATCCTAAGAACAATCCCTCAACCCAATACCAAGCTGATGCTGACGTCTCCTATTACATTATCCCTCACAACCTACCCCAACCACCTATCAGTGAGTTCATTGAAACTCAGCATGTCTCCAATGAGACTGCAACCACTGAACAAATTGTTCAGGAACCCTCAGAACAAATCGTTCCTACAGAAGTTACTGAAGCACATAGTGATGAGTCACCTCATGTTCCTGAGTCTGAACCTAATCAGGCTCCTTCAAGCTCAAATTCCTATCCCAAACCTCAGGATAGCTGGACTAGATCCAAAATCATTGAGCTTGTGAACATCATTGGTGAACCCACTGAAGGCATGCTCACAAGAAGCAAGGCTGCTAAACTCAAGGCCGCCTCTGCCAATATATGTCTCTATGCTGACTATCTCTCAGAGATTGAGCCTAAAAATGTAAAAGAAGCCCTGACTTATGAAAGTTGGGTTCAGGCCATGAGAGATGAATTGAACAATTTGACAGAAATGATGTCATGACCCTTGTTGAATGCCCCCAGGGCGTTTTAATCATTGGTATGAAATGGGTCTTTAAAAACAAGACCAATGAGAATGGCACAGTCATCAAAAACAAAGCAAGACTGGTTGCCAAAGGATATAATCAATAAGAAGGTATAGACTATGAGGAAACCTTTGCACCTGTTGCTAGAATGGAAGCCATCAGGATTTTCCTTGCCTATGCAACTTACATGAACTTTAAAGTTTACCAAATGGATGTTAAAAGTGCATTCTTGAATGGTAACATCAAAGAAAATGTTTATGTACAACAGCCTCCTGGTTTTGAAAGTAGTGAGTACCCCAACCATGTCTACAAGCTTAACAAAGCCCTTTATGGACTGAAACAAGCTCCCAGGGCATGGTATGAAACTCTTTCAGCCTTCCTGATCCAAAACAAGTTTGTCAGAGGAAAGATTGACAACACACTGTTCATCTACAGAACAAAGAGTGATGTCATTCTTGTCCAAGTATATGTTGATGACATCATCTTCGGCTCAACAAGTTACAAACTTTGCAAACAGTTTGAGAAACTGATGACCACAAAGTTTGAAATGAACATGATGGGTGAACTCACATACTTTCTTGGACTCTAAATTAAACAAACTGAAAAGGGAATATCCATTTACCAAGAAAAATACCTCAGGAACCTACTGAAGAAGTATAAGCTCACTGACTGCTCCTCAGTTAAGACTCCTATGGTTCCTCCAAACAACCTTGGCCCTGATCTCACTGGAAAATCAGTGAATCAAACCCAATACAGAGGAATGATTGGCTCCCTGATGTACTTACTTGCCTCAAGGCCTTATATCCAATTCTCAGTCTGCCTGTGTGCAAGATACCAGGCTGACCCTAAAGATTCACATCTCACTGCTGTCAAGAGAATCATCAGGTACCTGAAGGGTACTCCAAACCTTGGTTTGTATTACCCAAAATGTTCAGGATTTGATCTCAAAGGGTACACTGACTCTAACTATGCAGGATGTAATATGGATAGGAAAAGTACATCAGGATCCTGCCAATTTCTTGGTGGTAAACTTGTGTGTTGGAGTACAAAGAAACAACAGTCAGTGGCTATGTCCTCAGCTGAAGCTGAATATATGGCCGCTGCAGGATGTTGTGCAAATGTACTATGGATGAAGAGACAACTGAGTGACTATGGCATTCAGTATAAGATGGTACCTATCTTTGGTGATAATACAAGTGTCATAGCCATCTCAAACAATCCAGTACTTCATCAAAGAACCAAACACATTGACATCAGATACCACTTCATCAGGGACCACATAACTAATGGAGAAATTGAACTACATTTCATCCCCACTGAGTATCAGCTAGCTGATATCTTCACAAAACCTTTGGATGAACCCACTTTCACAAGATTGAAAGCTGAATTAGGCATGTTAGACATAGAATCAGGAAATTGATCAAAAGTGTTCCAAGCTGATGTAAATTCTCTAGGTCCCTGATCACACCCTTCCTGAAAACTCATTTTTTACTGAATGAAAATTCATTCACGGGGCTCAAGATGAAAAATGGCATTGAATACCCTAACTAAATGCTCTAAGTACTTAGTTAGTTAATGTCCCAGGTAGGTAACTGAATCCTATTAAATATAGGAATATATGTCACTTACACAACTGGCATCCACTCCTTGGGCCCCCACATCTCTCTCACCAAACACCGCTGAGCATTAAATGCTCCCTCACACACAAAAGTTGTGATGATTTTTTCTCTGCAAAAGTGCATTATTTGCAGAGCCTCACAACTGTTCACCCATGTTGTGAGAGAAAATAGGGGTAATGGGAATCGTGATATTTAATGCGGATATCAAACCAACATTATTATGCCGCTTCGGTTGAATAATATAAACCTTTGGTATCCGCAACATCACTACCCTAATTCCCACCCTATAAATACCCCCACAAAGAAGAACACACACACGCTTTAAAATCTTAATAAAACTCTTGCAAAATTATTTCAAGAATCCTTTTGCTTTCAAAATCTGTGTGCTTCTTCTTTGTTCAAAACCAGACCTTTTATCAAACTAAAATGGCATCTTCAAAGGTCATAAAATACGCACCCAATGTGGAATTCCAAATGGAAAGCGTAGACCTCACCAAAAACAATGTGGTGGGGAACTTTGCCTACCCTAAAGGGTTCCCTGAATACAGGGACATGGTGAAGTTCCTACAAAACTGTTTTCTCACCACAACATTCACAAAGACCCCCTCAGTCATCTATCATGACTATTTGAGGGAATTTTGGTGCACAACGGTGGTTGAAAACCCTGATGCGCCAAAGGAGGCCAAAATCAGGTTCTCAGTGAAGAATGGAACTAAGTTCCTAACTCTTGACTACAATACCTTTGTCAAAGCCACTGGCCTTGACTACACTGAGACCTGTGTAGCCCCACCAACTGAAGAGGATGTTAAACAACTCCTCTTGGAACTTGGGCCCTATGATAAACATCATCCTGATGTTACTCCAGGGGCCCTATTGAACAAAGCCCCCATAATCAAAACATGGTTCCCTGCCCCCTGGAGGATCCTGATGACATTTGTAATTCAGGTCCTTGGGGGGAATAAATCCTCAACTGAGCAACTAAACACTACTCAATCAATGATAGTGTACTGTCTCATTGAGGGTAAAAAGATTGACCTTGGAGAAATTATCTTCAGGGACCTCATAGGCAAATTGGGTGGGAAGTCTAGGCAAAAACACATGTCTTACCCTAGATTCATTTCCTGTGCCCTGAATGACCTATTAGGGTCTGAGTATTTCAAGCCTGACAGTGTCGGCTTTGAACCTGATGTCTTACATAAGGTAAATTACTCACGTGACCCAAATGAGGTAACACCTGTCGCCCTGACCACATACATGCTGACTGCTATCCAGGGTGACAACATCATTTCACAAATTCCCTCTCCCACCAAAAAGGTGAAGAGGAAGAAGGGACAGGGGTCCAGGAAGGTGGCTCAACCCAAGCCACTCGCCACTGATACCTCTGCCCCTAAGCCTGACAATAAGGGGCAACAACAACAGACCCTGACTGAAGACACCCTCAGGATCATTAGCCAATCTTTGGCCCCAACACAAAGGCCAACGGAGGGCACTGAGACATCACACTCAGTGTCCTCGGGCGAACCCGTTCCCAAAGGCCCTGCTGTCATAAACAAGTCAGTGGGGTTGGAACCAACCAAACCTTCACATCCTGCTAAAAACTTTGGTAAATCACAACCAGAGTATCAGGGAGTAAGGGGTCCTATAACCTCGGTGGGACAGCACTACTCCACTGAGAAGGGGATCCACAAACATTCACATCCTGCCAAAGGCTCGGGTAAATCACAACCCAAGCAACAGGGAGTTCTCGCCCCTAAATCTTCGACAGGCCAGCACAAGCCTGTTGGAAAGGGGGGAAAAACCACTCAGATGCCTGATGAGGACATTTGCAAATCAAAGCTTTTGTCTGAGGGCACAAAAACTCATCCCAAAGACTCAGAGGGAAACATACAACCCGCTGATAGGGACACAACACTCACGGCTCCTCGTGATGGTACTGAGAAACACCCACCAGTGCCTGAAGGGGCCACGGGGGACAAAGATTCAAAGGGACAAATGCCACCCGCTGATATGGAACCTACAACCAATCCCGAAGGTGCGCATAACTCGGGAACTGACCCTGAAGAACAGGTAGATAAAACCCAATCTACCGGATTTGAGGGGTCAGGACCTGGCCAAAATGAAGGCAAGTCTTCTTATGAAGAGGAGCCGGATAACCTTATTTTGCAGATTCAGTCCCTAGCTGATGCTCAGGCAGTTTTGTATTCTGATGATGAATTCAACAGTGATGAGGAAGTCTTTAAGGCCGGAGATGATATGGAGCTTGAGGAGACAGTCCCTAAAACAATTCCTCAGTCTCCTCAAGCTTCTAACCATGACATTGCTGACACACATTCCGAGCTAGAGTCCTCAGGAGATGATCAAGCTCCTCTCACTGTGAAAGCCTTCACCAAATTCATCAAAAAGATTACTAACATTTTGTACAGGGGGATCACTGATGAGGTCTTTGACATGCACACTGAACAGGCGGTTCATTATCATAATCTCAAAGATGCTGTCGAAGACTTCGATGATGATGTCAGGGAACAGAATGCCTCAGTTAACCACTCCCTGACACAGATGATCACTCGCCTGAATCAGTTTTTGATAACCCTTAACCAGCTGAATGTAGGGGTTCAGTCGGTTCAAGCATCAGTCAAGGATGATCCTGAACTCACCAGGAAGCTTCTTCAGGCATCTGAGATGTATCAGGTAAACTCAATAGCCCTCACTAAGTTACTTGACTTGCTAAAGGGTTCGAATCTTCAGGGTCTCACCACAACTGTGGAGTCTCTCAAATCTTCCTTCACCAAAATGGAAGAATCAGTGACAGCTCAGTCCCAAAGGTCCACTTCTCTGGCATGGACCTTGGGATCCAGGATGACAGCTCTTGAAACTGCTCAGGCTACACTTGACTCCAAAGTATCCATCATTCAACAAGATACTCAGGAGATCAAGTCTATGATGACCGAAATTTTTCAAGCCTTCAAGGGATCATCTACTTCTTCTTCAGTACAACCAACACTTGCCATCACTGACGCTCAGGCAAATGTTGAGGGGGAGAATGCTACTGAAGCCCCTAATACTGTTGAACAAGAAGCTGGACAGCCCTCTCACACTGAGGGGGAGCATGTCACTGAAGCCACACCAATCACTGAAGTTCCACCACAGGAGGAACCAGTCTCCTCCACTCTCAGGCAGGACAGAGGCAAAAGTATTGCTACCACCTCTGATCCTGAAATTGTGCTCAAGCCAGCCTCAACCTTGGTCAGATATGACCCTGATGAACCTATCAGAGTCCCGTTTGAAATCAATGGAGTAGTACATCATCTCACCAATGCCGAAATTCAAGCTCATATGGAAAGGACTGAGATACTACTTAAGGTGGCTGAGGAAGAGAGAATGAGCAAGCCTGCTCTTATTCAGGTTGTTCATGAGGAAGCTGAAAAGATTGGTTTGGATACTGAGGCACTAGCAACTGAGCAAGCTGGTGCAGCCTTTAAAAAGGCTCAGGAAGAAGTGCTAAATGCTCTCAAAAGGGAAAGGGAAAATAAGCTCAGGAAGGACGCTCAAATCAGAAAACACAGGGTCAAAAAGTATACTTGGGTGATGAAAGAAAGGTTAAGACCTGAAACCATCAATGACATTCAAATCCATAGAAACACCGATCCTGCAGTGGTCACCGTCTTCAGGGGACGTGATCAAAGAATATTTGACGTCCATAAGCCATTCAGGTTTGCTGATTTTGGCATCACTGAACTTGATGAGCTTCGTTTTATCATTGCCAAGAAGAACAATGTTGTAGTTCCCAGCCTTCTCAAGTCACTGAAGGAAAGGTACGACAGACTGAGAGCAATGCCTGAAGCTCTTAACATCCCTCACTTTTTCCTGCCTCAGCAAAAGAGACTGCTCCATCTAAGGCTTCCAAGATGAAAAGGAAGCATATTGAGATGGAGCCTGAGATCAAAGTACCAGGGCTAGATTGTGACAGGTCACTTCATGAAGGAATCACTTTTGTGAACAATGTGGTCCTTGAAGCTCCTGAAAGAGGCTTATGCTTCACTGATGAGTATGGAAGTTTTGCCTTCCAAAGATGGTCTGATATGGATAAGGCAGGAATCAAAGCAATGCTCATATACCTCATGTTGGCGTCCCCCATCAAGAGTGATGAGAAAAAAAGATTCTGCCAGGACTTGGAAGCAATGATCAATGAACATCCTGAAAGACACCTACTCAGATCAAAGAAAGCAAAGCTTGAAGCCCTTGGATACCACCTGAACATCTGATCTGCAACAACTATCTTTTTATTTTTTTTGTAATTTGTAGGACTTGTAATAACTATTAATCAACTTTGATGTTTTTGTTAAATTATGTGTCCTACTTAAAATTACATCAACATTCAGTAAGAGATGAAGACCCCTACCAACTCACACTGAATCAAGAAACACTTAGGCTATTTGTATGTTCAAATAGGGGGAGATTGTTGGGTCACTGAATTCCCCAATCTTCTTCTAACAAAGATTTGAACGAAAAATAACCTAAGTGTAAACAAGTCATTGAGTGAACAGTAACTCAGTGAGTCATCTTCAGGATGCTTAGACAGAGCCGAAGTAGAAAGGTTCTCCATTCAGTGAGGCGGAACTCGGTGAGTGTGATCTAAGCCAAGAAGAATGTGATGGGTTCAGTGAGGATGACAATAACTCACTGAACCCCAAGACTCCTCAACAACTATCATGGTACTGAAGACTGATGACTTGAAGACTGAAGTTTTGGCGGGACTGGGCGGGAAAGTTTGATTTGTTTCACTAAAGTGCTTTATCACTTTAAGGTCAAACTTTCCCCAAATGGTTAAAACCAAGCTGTCATCAGAAAGCGCCTTTTGGACTTAACCCAAAGAAGTTTCCCAAGTCAGAGAATAAAATCTATCAAGATTTTATTGAGGAACACTTAGGTCCATTGTATAATAGGGTTGTTCATATTTGTGTATAAATAGATAGCATAAGTGAGGAGTAAAAGTTGACAAGTTTGTGCAATTAATGCAAAGCATTCACAAACCACTTTTACTCCTCCAAAGAACAACATAACCCCTGAGATAGCTCAGTGGGTCCTGAAAGTTGTCACTCAACATTGTTTGAGTTTAGTGAGGAGTCAATACCACACTTGTCGTTTTCAATCCCAAGTGTTATTCCGCAAACACTTGGGTACGATTCTTTTTGATTAACTTCTAATAAAGAATTAAACGTTGAAAAATATTGTATCTTACGTTTACGTTGCTTTATTGTTAATCATTTATACATCTTTGTCAAAAGTCATATAACTTGGTTACTTTAGCTTTTTAGTTACTGTTAACCAAGTAAAAGGGACCAACAGTTCATTATGTCATCCAAGACATAATTATTATTGCTAAAGCATACCGTTTACCCTTTTCTACGTCCCATTGCACAACTTACTAACTCGTTCCATTCAAACTTTCTCTTCAAGGACTACACGTCGCTTGTGAAATCACCTATTAAGCTTTACATAAATCAATCAAGTCACTAATACTTTCATATCATTTCATTATTCCACTAACATTTATACTATAATATTTCGTTATGTCTACTTCTTTCAATAATTTCCATTCACATTATGACCACTACGGTCTTTTCTCACATCACTTTCAAGTCACAAACCATTCGTAACCTTGATTTACATTTCCTTAATCATTTCAACTTTACCCATTAGGTACCTAAGTTATAAGTTCTCATGGCATCTCCCACTTAAGATCGATATCCAACTTATTTTCTATCCTCCTATCTTTTTATAATGACCACAACTATTCCTAAACTCCCGTTCTACCCCTTCACCCTACTCATGTCATGTCGGGAACATATAAGCCCACTCATTCATACTTTCTCATTTACATAGAGAGGCGTCCCAAACGATGTAAATCAAGAAATACAAATTCATGGTTTGTCGATTCATAATTTCTTTATTCAAATGAAAAGGCGTCCCAATCCATTTAAATAAAGAAACCATAAACCATCCTACTTATACACTTTCGACATATCACTCGTACCTATTTGTTACACATTTAGCTTTTAAATCTTTTCATTCTTTTTATTCTTTACATTAACATTTTAACTTTTTTTTAAGACTTGGATCCGTTCCATTACCACATTCACTTTGGGGATATTTTTACATGCCAAGGATATAGGCAACCCCTTGCCAATGAAGGCAATACTTTTTATCCTGAAGGATCTTTTACACATCCCGAAGGACTCTTTAACATTCATTAGCTCGGTCATCCTGAAGGATACACTACTATAGAAAAGGCTAAGAAGACCCCTTAAAAGAGACCGATTTTATAAAAAATAGTCTTTATGGTCAAGGAAAAGTGGAAATAGAAGAAAAAAGACTAGTTTTATAGAAGAAACCCGGTGTCTATCAACCAAAATATATAGAAACTGGTTTTTTAAGAAACACTACTCTCTTAACATATACTAGTAATTTGTTAACAATAATTTATAAAGAACAAGGATGAAACCTAAAATTTAACCCGCTCACTTTTCCGGCCAAAATCTCTAATTCCTAAATTGATTGTGCCCTTTTTTTCACCAAAACATTTTAACATTCCTTCAAATTTTTACAAATCCCTCCTACACCTTGCAGATTCCCCTGATATAATTCCCTCCATGTCTATTAATCGATATTTTAGCCATCACAGTATATGGCTTGGCCCTTAATCCCTGCTCGAATGTTCTTCCACCTTATCTAGTTTATAATGATTAGGAACAAGGTAATTTTTCATCTTTATCATGGAATAAAAAATATTATACTAGGAATTGCATATGAAGTACCAATTTCTTCTGGGATGAAATATTAGATAGTAGAAGTTGAATGCAAAGTATCGATTTCTTTTAATGTCTATGTTTCTTAGCTCTTTGCAATATTATTTGTTTCTCTACATTAATTATACGTACAAATTTCTTTTATGGATAGATAGAATATATATCAAATTGACCCATATTTTTTTTGAACACCAAGTGTTTGATTAAAATCCTCAAAAAGAGAATTGGTACTATGGACTGCACGAAGTTACAAATGTTTGTTACAGTAGGTTTCAGTAGTGCATTTTGATTAATAAACAAATACTCGGCTTATGTGTTGTCTCTGCGTCTGTTAACAAAGTTTGTACTTCGGGGATGAAAGGACATTCTTTTGAAGGGCGTCATCCATTTCTAGCGATTTCATTTATAATTTTTTAAGATTGAGGTGGTGTGTGTAACTTATTTTGCCTGGTATTTTAGCAACTATGTTGGCAGCACAGAGTATCTAGTTGGGTCAAAATGATATAGTCGTGGGCTCGTGGCTGGTGGTATGGAAAGCATGTTTGTTGTATTCCGCTGATACCGCTAATATCATCAATTTTATACTCTTTACCCTTATTGATAATACTAAAAGTTGTTTGATGTAGTCCGCTGGCACAAATACTATACATTTTATACTCTTCAAACTATTTTCCATACATTTAATCTAAGTTACTATGGGTTTTCTACATTTGTTTCACGATGTCATGAATACTATACGTTTGTACCAGTTTTTGTAAAAAAAAACTTTGTTGAGAAATTCTGCTATAACTACTTTGACTATAGGAAGGGGTCTAAATTTGGACATGACACTCTTGTTTGTGGAATCATGAAAGACGGGTTGTGGGATGTTTTCAATGATATTTAGATGGGAAATGCTGCTGAAATATGTGCAGATACACATGGTTTTACAAGAGAACATCATGTACATTAAATGTATTTGCGGCCTCTTTCTTCTAAATAAGAACTAGATATCCCTATTCCTATAGTATATTCCTTGTATTGTTTTAATTATAATAATCATTGTATGATATTTCTGAATGATGCATGTAGGATGATTATGCCATTCATAGCTTTGAGCGTGGTATAGCTGCCCCGAGACAGTCGTGCTTTTGCTTGGAAAATTGCCCTTGTAAGATTACTAGTGCTACTGTATGGTCAAACGATTGGGCTCTTTTGCTACGATTAATCATTATCTTGAATTTCATAGGTTGAAGTTCAGATCCCAAGAGGGAGACCATCAACAATAGTTGACAAAGATGATGATTTGGGAAAGGTGATCAGTTGTAACGATGCCATATATGCTAAACAACTCTTGACTTTTCCAGTTTGATGCTGTAAAGTTAAGGAAGCTGCTGTCAGTTTCATGGACGATGGTGGAAGTGTAACTGCTGGCAATTCATATCGAAAAAAGTAACAAGTTTCTATCCATATTTGAATCAATTTTGTTTACTGTTTTTTTTATAATCAAAGTGGCTAGTTAACCACATGTGTATTTTATTTAAAAAGCAGACCATCTCTTCTACCAGAGTATTAAAGTACTAGAAGGAAAAAATACATAATGTTTTATATGCCTGTATAAATTGGGCGGACCTGAATATACCAATTAATTTTTGCATGTATTTCAAATTCCAGTTATTAATTACCAACTTGCTGCTACCATTGAACTTAAAAATTTTCAATTTCCATAGTGATGGTGCTGCTGTACTTGTCTTGGTAAGTGGGGAGAAGGCACTTAAGCTTGGGATGCATTGATCGTAAAGGTTTCTGAATAATCTGGTGCTGAACAGGTAGCATTGATTGCACGTGGTGTTGTCACGGGGGCGAACTCTTAAAAGTGCTGAAAACTTTAAAATGATAGAAAAGCTTGCTGAACAACTTCGTGCAACAGGTTCTTATTCTTACTTCGTCCTCTATTTTCTGGTAGCTTCATGCATTGTTGTGAATTAGTGAATACAATGATCATTGCTACTCACTTTAGCTTCAAAAAGGTATGCATAGAAATATTGGTGAATTCACAAAATAGCAACCTACTTCTCGAGATGACAGATGGTATTATTTGGTAATTATTTTTAATGTGTCCCAACCTGGTCTTTAATGTTTATTGTAGTGTAAAATACTACTCCCTCCATCCCATATTAAATGTCTTGTATTGACTTTTCAAGTCTTTCTTTTTTTAATTTGACCTTAAATATTTTTGTTTTTGATATAATATTATTTGATTAAAATTATACGCAGTGAAAATACATTTAAAACTCAATTTATTCATATAATTTACATCAAGTATCATATAACACAAACAAAACTATTTAAGGTTAAAGTTGAGAAAGAAAGACTTCAAAATGTCAAACTGGACATTTAATATGGGACGGAGGGAGTAGTAATTACCCGGTCGACAAAAAACATTTTATTTCCTAATTACCCATCATATAAAAAACCTTTTAAGACATAAAAAAGTATACTATACTAACTGGACCATTTTGCAAAGTTTGTTGCTACTTTATGGAATTTGCCCTAAAAACACACAATATAAACAGTAAGCAGTTTAAGTTTGTATGGTAATTTTAAGTTTTAATCTTGTATAGTAACTTCTGATTTCCTCACATATTTTGTTGGTATAGTTGGTGCTACTCGAGCTGCTGTTGATGATGGATATGTTTCGAATGAGCTCCAGGTACACCCAGAACGGTTGTTTTATATAACTGCTATCACATATAGAGGGTGGCATATCGTCCACATTTACTTATAAATGAGTCAGTGTGGGTTATGTTTTTTTCTCAATAGGTCAAATTAGTAAGAAGTGCTAGTTTAAAAGGGCGACTGGGCAACTAGTCAAGATGGTTCAAATGGGTCAAAAGCAGCCCAACGTATTTTTTAGATTAATACAGCCTTGCTTTATTAAAAAAAAAAGTTTGAATAAGTGTTTAGTAATCTAGTTTTTGTAATCAAACTGGATTCCCTATTATATATAAATATTTGACAAAAAGTGTTCTGGCACAACCTAATCTGCCCCGTATTGGCGCGGACACACACAATACCCATTTTAAACTGTAAACCGTAACTTGATGGGCCTGATCCTTCAATTTTGCCACTTATATTTGCATGATATATTTTTTTTTCCAAAACAAATTGCAAAACAACATATGTTATTTAATTGGTTATTTCATGTCATGGTGATTGATATTGTCTACATTTATGTTAGGTTGGTCAAACCGGCAAGATTGTTGCTCCAGAACTATATGTGGCTTTTGGTGTTTCTGGTGCCATCCGACATATAGCAAATGATGGACTGGCGTGGATTTTATGTGATGAAATGGATGCGTGACTTTGTGCTAATGTATCAAAACGACAATTTTCTGAACATAGTAAGTGCTTGTAAAATAACTTTGCAATTTGTTTCTTGCACTGAAAACCATCTTATTTGTTTTTTAGATCGCTGATGTTTTTATTTTGTTAATTTACGTATATGTACCTTAGAGTGACGAGCGTCCGTTAGACAACAAAGAGTTGAACGCCATCATTGGTGCATGGTTTACATTGTGGCGTGGTTGATCCTATGGCTAGTTATGTTGAATTCAAGTGTTTTTCTTTGTAGTTTGTTGAATTCTTGTGGTTCAAATTGTATTTTGTCTAGGATTTATGTTTTGCTGAATTGAAGTATAATCTTAATTTACTTTGTTGATTTCGACATTTTTGGTGTATTTAAATCACTTTATATATATTTGTTGCATTCATATATCTTTATTATGGTGAGTCGGATTGAAGATTATGGAATTTCAAAATATTTAAAAATTTCCAATTTATTATTTTTTTAATAAAAAAGATTTACAAAAAGACAGGTTTTGATATAAAAACATATCTTTTTACTCTATATAAACACAGGTTGGATGGTTCTATAAAGATAGGTTGTGAGAGAACCGGTGCCAATGTCCAATAAAACATGTGTGTTTACTCTAATATGGAGACCGATTCTTACGAGAAAACCGGTTTTGATGCTTCTAACAGAGACAGGTTATGCAACTGGTTTCTATATGTTTCGATTATAGAGATACCCCCCTTCAGAGAGTGGTCTCAAAACCACTCTTCATGGGCCATTTCGACCGGTTTCTGTGTGATTTTTTGTAGTAGTGATACCATCATTCATCTTCATTAGCTCGGCCATCCCGAAGGATGCCATTTTTAACGTTTCACTTTTCAATCATGGATCCAAGTCATTCACATTTTAATATACACATTATCCCATTCATTTATTTTAGTGAAAGCAAGCGTCACAGAGCATATAAACCTGCTTATTATAATTACACATTTGATGTGTTTTCACTTTTCATTTCCTCTTACATTCTTATCCCGCATTAATCCTTTTCGCATTCTTACTTCACCCTTTAGTCTACCCGACTCTTTTCTACATTTAAGCCTTTATAGATTGATTTGCACTCATTTATTAGCATCATTCATTCTTCTTACACTCTTAAGTCATTTACACATCTTATCGTGCTTAGTTACACATCTTAAACCCATTTTTTTTTCAACACTTTAGTTTTAATGATCACCTCTAATGGAGCACATTAGCCGTGATAGTAATAAATTTGGGTCATTGTCTTAACTTCATACATAATCTTCTCATTCCATTTATTAGCATTTAACTTCATCTTTTATGTGTCCTCTTTACATAATCACATACTTCAATCCCATTCCTTATCTTTTCATAATACTAGGCACTTAACATACAAGTGTCTATTACGGCTTTACTCTCACCTCAACATACTATAACATCTTTCATTTATTTTAACTTACCATTAACCCATCTCTATACCACCTTAACGTTAGTCATTAGCCACCAAATATAGTGAGGCCATATATTGGTCAATAATACCTTACAATTCATACATCATTTCATCTCATCATTCCTTAACTTCTTTCTTTAACCTTATGTCAATAAACACTTAACAATTAGTGTTCCAATCCGATCTTATATTTACGCATTATACCTTAGCACGCTCAATATCCTTACGTTCCACACTTAAAGTGTCATTATTTAATTCACTTGCTAGCCCATTTCTAATATCACTTAGCATTCCTACTCGCATTCTATTACCGTTACTCTAGCATACATTCATATAATCACAATATAATCACTGGCACCAACCGAGGTGCACGGCCAACTAATCATTTAAACATTTCAAGTCCTCCACGGACTCATATCACATACACGTTAAAACATAAAACACTTTCGTCATACTTATCGACTTAAGTACATATAAGATAGCACGCATTCCTTTTTCTAACTTAACATTTTACCTTCCGCATTTCTTACACTTACATTCAACGCAACTACGAGTGGTTTAAGTCTAGGAAACCTAATTCACTTAAACTGAAGCTCTGATACCAATTTGTTACACCCCGTGCCCGATTTGACCAAAAACTAAAACTTTTACTCGGAAACGCTTGACTTTAATGGATATTCTGTTACTCTTTTGACCATTGACAAAAATCTATAAGCATTTAGATCTTGAAACCATTTTTAAATGAAACTAGACTCAATTATCTTTAAAATGACGTGTGACACGACTTCTAACGATTTGCGGTTCATTTTCTACAAAATAAATAAAACTGACAAAATCTGGGAAAGCACCATACGGCTGTATGGAAAAGTACCATACGGCCGTATGGCCATACCAACAGATTCCACTTTTTCTGTGATAAAGACCATACGGCTGTATGGAATAATACCATACGGCCGTATGGTGGACCTGCACTTTTACACCATTTTCTTCATTTGCATATATTCCGAAAAACGACTTTTATAACTCAAAACAACACCAAAACTTCCAGAACTCATTATACTAACATAATAAAGCGTTTACATATTCACTTGACCTGTTTACAACCCAAATGGGTAAGATTACACATTAATCCAAACGCCTCTTTATTCATTACCATAAACACTAAAATCCATTTACAACATGAACCATTAGACATACTTGACTTTAGCATACCACAACATAACTTTAACACATGAATACGCTTATACAACTCGATAAAAGACTCATGGGGGTACGATACCATCGTAGAGCTCGGTATTATATACTAAGCTCCTAAATGCTTACTACCTTCTAACCTTGCATATCCAATCCTTTAACCTTAATCCAAGCCATAACATCACATGTGAACCTACAAAAACATTGAACACTTAAACCGTAAGCACGAATGCTTAGTAAGTAACACGATTACAACACGATACTATAATTCATTCACACATCACACGTTATATTCGTCAACCATTATAACATTAACATATACCTTAGCCACTTAAGCCACATATTCTACAACATTAACATTAAACCCTACTTTCACTACCGCATCCTTCCTAAACTACGCCATACTAACCTTGTATCCATATACACATAAGCACATACATTCCAATTCCCTTCTAAACCATAACCTATAAACATATAAGGCATAATATGATGAAATCATTACAATCTCATCTTATAATCGGTTTACTTACCTTAGCTTCCAAAGCTAAGTTTAACCACATCATCGTCATCATCATCACCATCTTTCATTTTCACCATCATCCATCATCATTAAACCTATTTATACATAATCAACATCATCATCAACAAGGGTTTATATAACCCATTAAAAGCTTACCCATCATCCTTCCTATATCATCATATGATCATATTTTGATCATATGATGAAAACCCACTTAACCCATAAACTTTGACCTCAATAAACACTAAAGGAAGGTTACTTACTTGTGGTGATCTTTGCTAGGAAGGACCCTTACTCCCTTAGCATAGTCTCTTCATCATCTTCTTCATACCCTTCCAAGCTACTTTTTCCCTCTTCTTCTCCTTTGCATAACCGTACACTCCAACACCTACTCCACACTTCCAAACTTCTCTAGAAAGTTATGGAAGTCAAGGGTAGTTATATTTATACAGCTTGCACCACTTTGGCCAATTGGCACAATTGGTCCCTTAAGTCTCTATCCTTATATTTTGACCACACCACATACTATAACACTTTCATTTAACAACAACTTAAGTCCCTCAATTCCTATTTTATTCTAATTGTGCCACATGATACTTCCATAACCCTTTAACACATTCTTTGATCACAAAGTTGACTATCTGGTTTGACTACAATGAAACCTTCATTGACTAATCAATCACGTTAAGTCCTTAGCCCATTTCATCTAGGGTGGGGCCTATTTGCGCCCAGGAAACGGGTGTTACAGCTACACCCACTGCAACGCAGCGGACGCCTCCTACTTGTTCTTCTTAGATAAGCCATATTAAAAAGCAAACTCTTAATTGAAAATTACTTTCTTTTGATTGTCAAAACTCACATGTTTGTAAAAGAATCTTAACTTGCCGCCTTGGACCACAAGCAGAATGTCTTAAATTATTTTATAAACTCAGCCTAAAGTCTAAAACATTGGGTTACCTTTATTCTCAATCTTTATCTTCCCATTAACAGTTTAAAATTAAAAGTTGACAACACCACAATACATGAGTAATGATCTTTATCATCCTTTATAATGTTCAAGATTAAAAAATATACCATGTGTAAGCTTTTTATTCTTTGGGTCATCCCAATGATAAATTTAAACGTCAAGTTGTTTATAAGTTAGGTAGTTTAATTTCTAATTTATTAACTAGGGATCGGAGTAGTTAACAAAGTTGAGTACTCCGTATAATTTTCCATGCATGTTCGTTTCTTTGTAGTTTCGACTAAACTATAAGACTTCCAAGAATTTCAGTTCACGATATTGGCGACCCTTTTGTACATTTGTAGGTATAAACTTTATTGTTGCTGTTTTATATATATACCTTTGAATTGGCTTTACAAATCCTTAACAGGTTTTGTTTGTTTTCAAAATTTCTGGTAACGCTTTGTTTTAGAGATCGATGGGGTTTTTGGATCTGTTTTGCGCTGCTTCTATGCCTGTTCTCAAAGTACTCATAGTTACCGCACTTGGCTCATATCTTGCTTTGGACTCTATTGATATCTTGGGACAAAGTACAAGAAAGCAAATCAATAATGTAAGTATTTTATTTTCTTCTGCTTAGCCATAAAAGTGTGATGATCATGATGAATTTTTACTAGCTACTGATCAACATAAAGTTCCAAGAGTCCATTCGAAACCATTGAAAACTACTATTCCCTATCATTTTGGTTATGACCTGTCAAATTCACTTTTTTTTTTTTTTTTTTTTTTTTTTTTTTTTTTCTTTTTGTAAAAAGTACTAAAGCAGTATATGTAGATGTTCAACACAAATGAAATCTTGATATAGTTGCGTGGTAGTGTAACTGCGTCTGACACATTATAGGAATAGTTTCGGATTATCCATATTTTGGTTAATTAACCATGAAGTACGTGCTTATTGATCTTGAATTTGATCATGCCCGTGATTGGTAATGTAATCACAGTTTCACTAAGAAGTTGCTAATATGATTGGAGATACATTTTTCCTTGTTATGATATGCACTCTACAAGTGATTTCATACTACTCTATTTATGTCTTTTTGTGGATTGCTATATATAGTAATCTATTTGGATATCGTGGATCCTTGATAATTTAAGAGAACTGCTAGTTTGATCAAAGATCTAATCTTATTTTAACTATGCGTCTTACAATGCTCTGTCCATTGTGAACAGATTGTGTTTTTCGTCTTCAATCCAGCACTTGTAGGTAGCAATCTCGCTAGTACAATCACTTATGAAAGCATGATCTCAATGTTAGTTTTATTCCGTTGATTCTTAATCCAGTTTTGTTTATATTCTTTGCTTACAATATCAGTGGTTGCAAATTAACTGTAGGTGGTTTATTCCTGTTAATATTCTTTTAACGTTCATCATCGGGTCAGCACTTGGATGGGTGCTTATGATTATCGCTAAACCACCTCAACATCTAAAGGGCCTCATCCTTGGTTCATGTGCAGCAGGTAACTAACTCAACCATAATGCACAAAAACAACATTATTACCAGATTGTGATTGTCACTTATGAATGACAGGAAACATGGGAAACATGCTTTTGATAATACTACCAGCTGTATGCAAAGAAAAGGCCAGTCCCTTTGGAGATCCTGATGTTTGTTCTGACTACGCAATAGCTTATGCTTCACTTTCTTTGGCAGTACGTCTTTTAGATTACTTCACAAAATGCTAGTTTTTTTTTTAACTATCCTGTCGATCGGTCCTAATTAAATATTCGTCAGATTGGAGCTGTATATTTGTGGTTATACGTTTACAACCTAGTACGGGTTTACTCAGGCCACTCCCAAGATACTGGTCGTAAGGAAATAGGAATCATGCAAGAGGATTTGACCGGCGGTTTGCTTCCTTCATCTCCC
This sequence comes from Artemisia argyi, assembly GCA_030686995.1. Taxonomy (NCBI): domain Eukaryota; kingdom Viridiplantae; phylum Streptophyta; class Magnoliopsida; order Asterales; family Asteraceae; genus Artemisia; species Artemisia argyi. Next base: position 102,338,438 of record CM060704.1, on the reverse strand, counting down.
TCTTCCACTAACATAAGAGGAAAAGTGATGGTTGCTTTTTGCTTTTTGAACTTGGAGTCTCAATCGAATTTATCTACTAATACATTTGATATCAAAAGTAAACTTAATTTGCATTAGGTGATGTTATATGCGTTGAAGCAAAACTTGGAGAACTTTTCAAAACATATCAACTTGAAGGTGGTGTTCGCACCATCGACCATTGGAGCAGTATATTTTTTCAAACTCTTTAAGTTATATACCATAAATCATTGAAGGTTTGTGCACATAATGAACTCTATTTTTCTGTTGTGAAAGATTGTGGGGTTCATGATCGGAACAATCTCACCAATGCGCAGACTTCTAATAGGCACCACAGCTCCGCTTCGTGTGATTCAAGATTCTGCAACCTTAGTAGGGTATGCTCTTTTACCACATCATCGTTGGTTAATGAAAACATTGTTCAAGTAAATAAGCAATGGACACTACTCTTTGTTTTCTAAGGGATGCAGCTATTCCAATTGTTACATTGATTGTGGGTGGAAACCTCTTAAGAGGTAAACTCGATCATACCTTTACATTCACACATTCGCTTAATTTCTTGCTCTTACTAGATGGTATGATTTTGCAGGTCTCCAAGGGTCTGGTATCTCGTTACGACTTGTTTTTGGCATTGTGGCAGTTAAGTACGTTTTCTTGCCACTTTTTGGCATTTTGTTGGTAAAAGGAGCGATTTATCTCGGCTTAGTACAAGCAGACCCTCTCTATGTTTTTGTTCTTTTGCTACAGTTTGCAGTCCCACCAGCCATGAACACTGGTATGTGCTCTGGATGTTAATTATAGTTTCTATACATGCTTATCAAAATCTGACAGATTTGTAAAACGTGTTAATATGGCAGGTACTATAACGCAGTTATTTGGTGTTGGTGAAAGTGAATGTTCAGTCATCATGTTGTGGACTTATGGCTTGGCATCGATCGCTCTTACCCTTTGGTCGACCTTCTTCATGTGGCTCGTTGCTTGATTTGTCATAAATACTAGGAAATTCAAGGCCATGCTATGCAAGCATGGCCCGAGGTGCTTCAAAAAATTTGTTCGACGAAAAGTGAAAAAAATGTTGCACAAAGATTGTTATTAATTACTTGAATCATTATTAATAGGTTAATTTTGATATTAATGCAATGTGTTGGCTAATCAATCTGAAAGCTTTGAAATAAATATATTAAGAGGTGGCCGATAAAGACGGTAATAATGTTATCTTTTATAAACTATATGAGATCAACATAGATATATACACCGTAAAGGTAGCAATAGCATCAAATAATATCATCTTTTGGTTATCATATCATACTACGGAGTATATTATAATTAAGGAAGGCCTTTTAATATTAGAATACTTACAATTAAGCTTTACAAGTTAATAAGCTTAAAGTACAAGTGATTCAAACACAAATGCTACTTATATAAATTCTCCTCATATTTAATTTCAGCATACAATTAATACTAACATTAAATACAATAAATAAATCATTATGTACATTAAATACAATTAATTAACAGATCAATAAATACAATTAATGCACTTATTAAAATACCCCTTACATAAGAAATAAAAATTATTAAGCATATTGTACAACCAACTTAAACACAATTCCTGTATTAAATGTCACTAATACAAATAATAAAGCATATTATACAAATATTCAAGCCCAAACGGACAATGGGCTCGAGCCCAAACGAGCACGGGTCAAATGGGCTCGAGCCCGAACGGACACGAGCTAAACGAAATTTTTGATATCCCTAAATTTATTGTCAAAAAGAACATAGTAAACTAAAATGTGTTCACATACAAACCAAGCAAACTACTACTAATAATAATAATAATAATAATAATAATAATAATAATAATAATAATAATAATAATAATAATAATAATACAAACTAAGCAAAATTTCATCAAACTTTTGCCATAAAAAACTAATCAGTAAAACTATTGCCAAAAAACGTACAAATAAAATAAATTATTAGCCGAAAAAATTAAATTACAGGGTGCTCGCAACTGCATCGCGCGGGGACCCTGCTATTAATATCTTGTGTTTATTGCTTTATTTTGTTATGTTTTGATGATATTTGGTACTTAATTACTTTGTGTTTGCATTATATTAAGAAATGAAGCATTGAAACGGAAAGATGTGGAAAAAACCCAGTTTGAAAAAAAAAAAAAAAAAAAAAAAGGAGGAAATCTAGATTCGAGCCTTCTACAGCGTAGAGGGGTCTTTACCTCTGAGCCATCGAGAAGACGAAGTAGGAGTAAGTTACTATGCGAGACATCTACGGCGTAGAGACGCCAATGAAGACCTGAATAATTCCTTGACAAGAGCTCTACGCCATAGAGGGGTCTTTGGTGTAGAGAGTTGAAGACAGGTGAGTATCTTTTAGACAAGAGCTCTACGCCTTTGACCTAAGTAACCCTCTACCCTGTAAAGAGGTCGAGCCCAACCAAAGTTATAAATACAAACACAAACTCGTTTATGAGGGTATCAATTCATTCCAAAATTGACAGGGTTTCTCGAGAGCTATTTTCCACCACTTTCAAGCTGCAATCCAAGGAAGAAGAAGAATTTGCTCATCATCATCATTACCTTAATCAGGTTTGAATACCATAACATTATGACTTCGATTATCATTCAAGTTGTTAATTGTTTTTGTTGTTCCAAACATTATTTTAGGCTAAACTTTATGTGTTAGCCTTGTTTATGAACTTATGATTCATATGACATGATTTAATCATTTAATGCATGATTTTATTGGATAACCTATATGTTTGTTCCTCATCTTTGCGTTTTGGTGTTTGTTAATATTATTACAAGGAATGTCCCATTACAGAAAAATCATTCCCTAGGCTCCCTTGCTCTTTTTTCATTACATCCGTATTGCAGAAAAATCAAAATTACATAAAACCCCATTAATAACTAACCATATTAAATAAACTTTCTATCATTAATGGGGGCATTTTAGTTTTTCTATTATGATTCCATTACGTCTTATCATACAAATCAAACATAATTAATAATTGTAATAAATAATTACATTACACTATTTATTCTATTACGTCATTTATTTCATTCATTTGACATTTCATTACGTCGTACCAAAACGTACCCTTAGTAATTACTCACAAGCTGAATATTAATTGTTAGATTGACTAATGGACAATAGTTCACACTTGACATTTACATGGTTAGAAACATTTTGGCCCATATCTCAATGTGTCTTTTAGTCCCATTATGTCAAAAACTAAAAGGAAGAGTGGAAATAAAAAGTAAATGTGTTTAAATAAGCTTTACTAAGAGGCCTAGGTACGATGGCTGTTGGCTCAAGCCATGGGCTTTTGCGCGAGTGTATGGCGCGAGATACTATACCGGAGGTCAGCTGCTGGGTTGTGGCGCCGTAGCCATCAGCCCACGCCGAAGGTCGTTTTATTATTATTATTTTTTTGTGGGTTTGTTTCTTTCTTGTTGTGTTTGTGTGTTGTGTTAATGATGTGCTTGTATGTGTGTTTGTTTTCTTTTTCTTTTTCAGTTGTTGTTTTCGCAGGTTTGGGAGGAAGGAGACGAAGGAAGAAGATGACTTTTGGAAATAAAATAAGCCGTCAATAGTAGGAGTGTAGATAGGCAACAGTATTCCAAGCCAAGTCCCAGTAACTTTATAGCCTTTTATTTAATTAAAACATTAACTAATGTACAATCAAAAGTAAATTTTATTCTTTCCAAAAAAAAAAAAAAAAAAAAAAAAAAACAATGTACTCGTATTTGCTTACATGTTAAACTATTTTGATAGTTTGATGGATTCTAAAAAGTAAATTATTATCTTTATTGAGTGAAATGATGAATTATTCGGTTGTTAACAATCCTTATATAAGTACCATTAAATTTGACGACAATTTATTGAACTTAATATATTTACTTTAAAACATGACTTGTTTTATTTGATGACAATAATTTTTTTAATGTCTTTTTAATTTATGTAATGTTTTTATTATTATTAATAAAATTAAATTTTAGTTATATATATTGTTTATATTAAATAGAAAAAAATAAAAATAAAAAAATAATTGACGGCACCAAAAAAGTGATGTTATAGTTAGGGAGGGGTGTTTTGGTGCCATAAAGAAATCTGGTGTCATGAGAAAAAGGTGCAGAGGTGGCATTACTTTTTTTACGGCACCACCAACGGCACACTCACGGCACCAACGATACCTAACGCTCTAAAAAACAAAATCTTGTTACTTTCTTTTGATTGGCATGTTTGAAAGAGAATCTTAGGTGCCGTTTGGTTCATAGGTGTTGCAACTGTTTGAATGAAATGATTCTTAAATTATTTTTGACTTTTATAACAATATTTCATATGCATAGACAAGGGATTCGAGGATACCACTGCCAACATGTTGGTTTGAGAGAAATGTGTGGGCCATTATGTCATATAACCTTTTTATTATTATTATTATTATTTTTGTTTTCTTCTTATGAATGTGGGCCTATAAGTTTTTAATATATTATTTAATATTAAATCTTAAATCTTTTATCAATTCCGTACTATCATTTCTTTTCTTTCTCATCTTTTTCTTTCAAACATTTCTTAAATCTAAATCTAATTTCAATCCTACTTACAAACCAAACGCACCCTTAAAATGTTTAGGCTTGGAACACAAGCAAATGTTTTTTTTTAGCAAAGCAGGAAATGTCTTTAAATATCCTATAAACTCATCCTAGTGTCTAAAATATTATGTTACCTTTATTCTTAACCCTTATCTTCCCATTAAAAGTTAACAACACTACAGTACATAGCTAATAATCTTTAGTATTATATTCTTTGGGTTCATCCATATGAAAAAAGACCATCTTTTGATCCACTTTTATCACTTTCTAAATATACAATTCTTACTTTCTTAGAGCACTTGTATCAGTCATGTAAAGGGTGCGTTAAGCTCCTTTTAACGTGCGTTAACATCAAGTTAACCATTGCACCATATTGCGTTAAAGCCGCGTTAATAGGCCGTGTTAACTCCTTAACACTGCGTTAAGGAGGTATTTGTGTAAAAAAAAAAAAAATTGGACACTTTTGGCTCCTCTAAAGCTGAGTTATTGTTGAGGGTGTTTTTTTGTGAGTTAATGTGAAAGTGTTAAAGCTGATGTGGCGCTGACGTGGCACCGTATTAAACTTTAAGTCATGTTATTGATGTAAGTGCTCTTAGGTATCTTATCTAATATCAAATGTTGTCAATTATAAATTCATACGTCACGTTGTTTCTAAGTTAAGTTGTTTTTTAAATTATGATCTAGTTGATACATAGTTTTTTTGTTGCAAACGGGTGAATTATAGTTGATACATAGTTGAATGTATATGATTTTCCATGCATGTTTGTTGCTTTGTAGTTTGTACTTAACTAATAATACTTCCAACAATGTCAGTTCACAAAATTGTCCCTTTCGTAGAAACTTTATTGTTAACTGCTTTTTTTATATATACCGGTGAATGGCTTTACAAATCTTTATCAGATTTTGTTTATTTTCGGAATTTCTGTCAACGCTAGCTTTGTAATAGAGATCAATGGGGTTTTTGGATCTGTTTTGTGCTGCTTCTATGTCTGTTCTCAAAGTACTCATAGTTACCGCACTTGGCTCATTTCTTGCCTTGGACTCTATTGATATCTTGGGACAGAGTACAAGAAAGCAGATCAACAATGTAAGTTTTCTATTTTTTTCAAGTTAACCAAGATAGTGTGATGATCATGATGATAAATACTAGCTAGTGAGCAACAGAGAGTTCAAGAGTTCATTTGAACCCAGTGAGAACTTTATTTTATATTTTTGGTATGATCTGATAATTTTTTTTGTATAAAGTACTATATATAGATAGTTATGATATGATATTGTATAGGTGAGTGGTTGTAGTGTACATAGCATCTAATGATAATTTTTGATATGATATTCTAGGACAAGTTTTGGATGATGTTAATTTTTTTTATTGACCATGAAATTGCTTATCTTGACTTTGATCCTGCCGTAATTCCGTATAATTGATAATGTTATCACACTTTTACACAGAAGTTGCTAATCTGACTTATGATTCATATTTTTCCTTGTTATGATTAGCATAATATATACACAGCATTATTGCACTACAATTGTTTCCAATGCACTCACTACTCTATAGAGTATATTTCTATATGATGATTCAAGCAGATTCGATATGTCTTGTTGTGGATTCCTATATATAGTAATCAATATACTAAAATTCCATTTGATTTTTGTTAATTAGTTCTAGAATTGCTAGAAATTTCATTAAAGATTGATAAAAAGCTGTCCTTTGTGAACAGATTGTGTTCTTTGTGTTTAATCCAGCACTTGTAGGCAGCAACCTGGCTGGTACAATCACTTTCGAAAGCATTATATCAATGTTAGTTTTCTTCCGCGTTTTCTCTTCTTTTTTTTTTTTTTTTCCAATTAACCTGCTTTAATCATAATCCATGCATATATGCTTCAAAAACAAAATTAACATTTAATGATCAAGTGGTTGCAAACTATAGGTGGTTTATGCCTGTTAATATCTTTCTGACATACATAATCGGTTCGGCACTTGGATGGGTACTTTTGATCATTGCTAAACCACCTCGGCACCTAAAGGGCCTCATCCTTGGTTCCTGTGCAGCAGGTAACTTATAATACCGTGATGCATATTATGAATGTAAGCAACGGACTGTACTTATGATTTCTGATTAACAGGAAACATGGGGAGTATGCTTTTAATACTGCTACCAGCTGTATGCAAAGAAACAGCCAGTCCTTTTGGAGATCCTAATATTTGTCACGAGTATAGCTTAGCTTATGCTTCACTATCATCAGCAGTAAGTACTTTTAATCACTAGCAACTCTTTACTTGTTCTGAAATATCGTATCAATCAGTCCTAATTGATCGAATACTAATCAGACTGGAGCGGTATATTTGTGGTTGTACGTTTACAACCTAGTACGAATTTCCTCAAGTCACTCCCAAGATTCTAGTAGTAACGAAAAAGGAATCGTGCAAGAAGATTTGACCCAAAGTTTGCTTCCTTTGCCTGCGTCTTCCACTAACATCAAGGGAAAAGTAAAGGTTCTTTTTTGTTTCTGGAACTTGGAAGTGTCATTTGAATTTACTTTTCAGGTTTGATATTAAAAGTAACAATGTGGTTTGAATTAGGTAATGATAAATGTGATGAAGCAAAATTTGGGGAAGATTTCAAAACACATCAACTTGAAAGCGGTGTTTGCACCATCAACCATTGGAGCGGTATACTCTTTGTTTAACACATTTTATATCCAGATAAACATTTGGCTCATATTTATGTAAAGGGAACACAGTTTTTTTTATTATTAGCAGTTCCTTTAGTTAACTCAAATCACACACAGATAAATGTGTAACTAAAAGAGTTGAGTTCAGGAGATAAAACTATGGATGCAGACGATGTAACAAAATCAAACCAGTTAATTACTGAGAATCATACCCACCGCAACATGTGTTCATTCCAAACCTTGTTATCATCAATCACTAATTTTATGTGCACAAAATGATGCATAGATTGTGGGCTTCATGATCGGAACAGTCTCACCACTGCGCAGACTATTCATAGGCACCACAGCTCCGCTTCGAGTCATTCAAGACTCAGCATCCTTAGTGGGGTATGATCCTTCACGCCACCTCTTGATCATTGTTTTATGATAACAAGAAAACTTACGTGCAGTAATATACTCTGTTTTTTCAAAGGGATGCATCGATTCCAATTGTGACATTGATTGTGGGTGGAAACCTCTTAAGAGGTAAACCTGATCATAAATTCACATTCTTAAGTTTGGTTTCTTGACCTTACTGTGTATATATATGATTTGCAGGTCTAAAAGGGTCTGGAATCTCGTTGTCACTTGTTTTTGGAATTGTGGCAGTTAAGTACATTTTCTTGCCACTTTTTGGTGTTTTAATTGTCAAAGCAGCAGTTTATCTTGGCTTAGTATACGCCGATCCTCTATTTGTTTTCGTTCTTCTGTTACAGTTTGCGGTTCCACCAGCCATGAACACTGGTATGATATTATAACCTTTAGACAGTAATTTTAGTCTGTCTTACAATTTATGTGAGGTTTATGAAACCAGTTAATATGGCAGGTACGATAGTGCAATTATTTGGTGTTGGTGAGAGTGAATGTTCTGTGATCATGTTGTGGACTTACGGTTTGGCATCTGTCGCGCTTACCCTTTGGTCGGCCTTCTTTATGTGGCTCGTTGCTTGAAATTTTTTTTTTCAAATTAAATGTATATAGATATTTGTCCTTTCAATTATTTTACAAACACTTTTGACATTTGACTTGTTTTGAGGCAGATTCAGTACAAGTGAAACATGACAATGTAACACAAAAGTGATCAAAGGGAGGAGGGCATGCGTATAACAGTTACTTAGGTCATGAAGCGATAGATAGCAATGGTTGATGTGCTGCAATCCAATTATTTCCCTCCTAACAATTCTAACTGAACTTTGACACCAACCGGAATTTTTAGGTTGAACACATACACCAGGTTGATTTCGTATAGGGAATCATTGCTATTTTAAAATCAAGAAGCCTAAGAACATGTATTCACATGGTAGTTTAAGAAGGTTTATCCAAGTATCTTATTATACGTAACGAGTGGTCCAATAGCAAAACAATCATTTCCATCGGGTTTCAATGCATTTCCACAAAATGTACTTCATTGGCATCTAAGAACTTTATTCATTACCTGGTAATCTGGACTCTTTAACTTACAATCGTAAATTCACAATCTCATCACATCATTCTCAACTCAAGATCAGGATAACCTGCTCGCGCTTTATGCCTATCGAATAAATTTTGAAGTGCTTCCACAAACAGACCATGTACTTCTTGAACCTGTAAAACATGTAAAAGCATATCAAAATATCATCTCATGCAAACACAACTACAACAACCACACCTTGCGTGTACTCAGAACATGAGTGAAATTACAAAATCATCCTGAAAAGTAGATTAATAACTCAAATACCTCTTCCATTGTGGGTGTAGAATTCTTCTTGAAATGTATTGGTTTTCCAACCACCACAAGAACTGGTCGCCGTAAGGGTATTGGAGACCTGCAACAATTTAACAGGCCACAAAACTGTCAATAATGATTATAAGGCGGTTTATATGAATGTAGTAAATATAGATTAAAAATCTGAACATACCATAAAGTACCCCAGAAGACAATAGGTGTGAACTTGATAGCTCGAGCGAGTTTCAAGAAAAACTCCCCACGTGGCTTCCACCAGTTATAAACATAGGACTGCACCAGTTAACACGTCTTTTATCATAGTTAATTACATAACAAATAATGTACTTTAAAAAATAACTTTTAATGTGAAATGTAAAGAAAATCACCTGACCAAAGGCAAAAACAGGAACGACAGGGGAATTATTCTCCATGGCAATGCGAATGAATCCTTTCCTCGCATTTAAGAAAGCAACCTATATAAAATTATAACTTAAGAATATATAATTCATCTTATATATTTGCACATAACAAATTGAACTAAAACAAACCTCAGAATCATGCTCCATGTAAAACGCCTCTTGTACTCCACCGGGGATTACTATGCAACTATACCCGGATTTTAAAAGAGAAGAAAAGTTCTGCCTTGTTGCTGATGTCAGTCCCATCCATGTCCATATATGCCTCAGGAATGGCGTGTAAAACACCTGATAAAAGCAAAATTTTAACATTTATTGGACAAAAATCGGAAATTTGGAAGTCGATGGGTTGTAAATCTTACAGCACTACTTGCAAGGATCTTGACTTTGCCAGTAGGCATAAAACCTGTAAGATCTGATAATATCCCTGCTCCAATTGGCCAAACTGAATGGGGCTCGTATCCAAAAACTGCATTAAATTAAGCTTATGATAGTTATGGTTTTATCTCTATCATGAAGTAGATTCATCTCAATTTCAACCCAATGGCAAAAAGAAATTGGGAATCGAGCTGCCTAAATAAAATGTGATTTGTGTGGACTGGTATTTTGATCTGCTCCAAAATATACCCAAATTGAGAATGTAAGGCAAAAATTACCATAAGACCGATCAGGATTGAAAGCATTCATATCCTCAACATATAGAGTAGCTGGAAAATAGCCTCTCACGTGCTTGTATAAGTACCTGACATCGATGGCATATATTAAGTGCATGCTACGTAGTCCATGTTATAAATTAACTGTCATGTGTATAAATTAAGTTTTTAACAGTTAGCAGTTCAGAAAATGTATATCGATGGCAGTTACTAATTATGAACTTGAATCATAAACATATATTGAATACAAAAGTGATGATACCTACCCCTCGGTCAAACCTCAAAAGTGAAACTGATAACAATTATAACGAACATCTGTATCAAGGACTGTCCCTAACATTACCAGTTAAGAAACCTCAAATTAATCATGATACCGGTCATATTACAGATTTAGGCATAATCTTGATACTTTTAGAACATGACAATATAATATTTAAAGTAGTGATTTTAGTCCACGAAATTCTATCTTGACATTATTAATTCGTGAATATCATTTTGAAATTTAAACCATCATATTTGATTCGGAGCTATAGATCAACATCACACCATTTAGAATGCTTAACAAACAAAGTCATTTAGTGCATATGAATAAATATAATGGACTGCCTACGACATATATGGTATCAAAACTAACAGAAATGCAGAATGTAACAGCCACCACACTTTATACATAGAAGAAATGATATATGTTCGACAGAAATGAATGTTCATTAGTTCAGTAACATGATGAAAATACTAGTTACCGTTAAGCTGCCAGTAAACATCGGTATAAGATGTATCAAAAAGTAAATACAAAATGTGTAATTTCCTCCAAATGATTATTATAAAAAGCATCATGGTCATGAAAGATCTCTCTGGACTTCTGCCTAGTGGTGTAACATTTTTATTCTATTTAACTTAAAGTCATCATATGCAACAACTTTTAAAAAAGCACTAACTTTTTAAGCAAAAAGTAGCACTTTGGATTTATAAGATAACTTTTTTGGGGGGGACAAAGGAAAATAAATTAACCTGGCTAAAGCTAACCCCCATTTGCTGTTCTCATCAATTGGGATGAACATAAGCACCACAAACATTCCCAATACCCTGAAATTGATATAACAAGTTGATGATGAAAAATGAATCAATTCAACTAATTTTATAAAGAAGAATTACATAAAATAGCAACTTAATTACTTCTACATGTACCCGGGTAATCTTTTTACTTACTTTTGTTCCAAAAGGTTTGTTTCATTTTGGTCACCAAAAATTAATAATAGTACGTGTGCTTTTGAGTTGTGTATCCCAAATTGGTCATAACATGAAGAATTAAACACAATCACCCACACATGATTTAATACAACCAAAAACATAGTTCGAATTGGAACATGAGCAAATACTTAATCCAATGACGCATGTCAAACATTTGTATAAGTACTTTGAATTTTTATGCAATGTGCATCTTTTTAAACATATCCATTTAAAGTGACAGTTATTTATGATAACAAAAAATAAAATAAAATAAATAAGTAATTAAACAAGTACACTTACATGAAGTATTTGTGAAGAGGAAGCAACAAGAAGGAAACCACGTTGAGCAAAACTATAAGATGAACTGACCCAAGCCAAATTACCATTGCAAAAAATGTATTAATTGGTGACACCATTTTACTCGTAAACACGGCAGGCGTTGGTTCCGTTGTTGACTGTGTTTGTTCCCCAATTCCATTAGTTTCCTGAGTTTTCGACATGAGAAAAATGACGGGTGGATGGTCCCAAAGGCTCTCTAGAAGTTGTAAACCTGTTGCAAAATATGGAGTAGTATATATGCATTAAGCTAAAACATAAAACTAATTTAAAATTTGGCAGGTTTAGTCCTTTGCGTTTCAGATTTCAAGAGACATGGAATATTGTGCACTTCGAGGAAACACATTTAATTCCCCTATTCACCATTGGTGGACAAACTGTTCAGAAATACTACTACCTCCGTCTCAAATTAATTGTCCATATTTCCTTTTTAAGATGTCTCAAAAAAAATTGTTCACTTTCCTTTTTTAGTAAAAACCATAGAATTTGAATGGGGAATATTTCATTTGAGTGGTTAGAAAAATAAAGTGGTCCCACTTTTATTAAAACTTGTGATTTTTGTCCCATGACAATTATTTTGAGACGGATGGAGTACTATATAAATCACATTTGCCTAAAAAAAAATATCTAACATATTTCAATTTACTTAAAACGTGTAATTTATACACTATTAAAGTTAAAACGAAGCTTATTGTCTTTATTAAACGTATTATGAGTGACCCAATTAGTCATTACACAAACTTGGATAATAAGTTAACACAATAGGTAGGTATAAACACAAATAATAACTAATTGCGTGATGCTCATAATACGTCTAAAATAGTGTTGTGTGTTATTGTTACTGTATGTTTGAAAATTAACTTTGTCATGGTATGTGAAAAAGTTAACGGCTGAAGTTATCTCTCAACTTCTACCCGGCTAAATGAGTAAATTTGCCAAACTTGTAAAGAGGAAAAATTTAGCAAAATTTATTTAAAAAAAAAAAAAAAAAAAAAAAAAAAAAAAAAAAAAAAAAAAAAGTTTTTATTTACTACTTTACTATGTGAAAAGGTCACTTTAGCCATCGGAAACACAATAATTAGACATTAACTTTTTAAAAGGCCTTTTTTTGCCACTCATCATCTATTTAATTTGTCGATGAAGTAAATGAAAATTCGCAACATTGCATACTTAATCATTTATTCTTTGCTTAGACCATCTCCAATATTTGCTCCAAAACTATCTTCATCTTCAAATTTAGAGTTTTGGAGAAGAAAATTTGGAAATACATCTCCAGCCTTTAAATTTTGAGATATTCGCACAATAACTTGTCAAATGTTATGGTTCAATCATATTGCTTCATAATCTATGTTTCTTCTTTCTTACCCTCCATATTTAGTTGACAAATCATTGTGTAAAGATAATTTTGTTAACTTTTTGTGAATCCAATATGAGTAAGGATCAAATGAGAAATAAAAGTAAAATGAGAAGAATGAGAAGTAACCACAACCGCACATTTCAGATGCATGTACATATGCAACTCCTATGAATTTCTCCTTATTCAATTGAAATTTGAATGTGTGGCTAAAATTATTTCTCATTCTTATTATATATTCTCTTCTCACTAGATCTCTTCCCAATCAAATATTGCTCCTAAATACGGAGATTTATTTGGAGATATTTGGTTCTTTTTGTTAGATGTTAGTAATAGAATAGGATTGGATTAGTTTTGGCCCGTTGTTATACTGGCCCATATTGAATTCTATATAATCTATTATTGTACCGAACATTGAGATCAAGCAAAGATACGTTTCTACATGTGTGTAGAAACGTATCTTTGCTTGATCTCAATGTTCGGTACAATAATAGATTATATAGAATTCAATATGGGCCAGTATAACAACGGGCCAAAACTAATCCAATCTTATTCTATTACTAACATCTAACACTTTTTTCTTTAAATATGGAAAAGCACTATTCACTCCTCCAAAAATTAAATCACCATTTTAATCTATATTCTTTGTCATTCCAACTCATTATCATAGCATCAAGATAAATTAAGTTACTATACAAGTTTTTGATATTCAAACCTTTTATTTTAATAGTAAATTGTATGAACATGAAAAAAGTTGGTGTTAAAAAATTTGGAGTATGGGCTATTGGAGTAGATTGGAAATGAATTTTTTTTTTGAAGAAAGAATATAAATGATGTTTTTTTTTTTTTTTTTTTTTTTTTTTTTTTTTTCTCTACATATTTGAAGATGCAAAAATGTAGATGGTTGGAGATAGTCTTATTTTTTATGTCTAGCAATTCTATACTCGCCCTATTGACTATTGTTATTAGTAAAAGTTACTTTTTGTTTAAATTTTCTGGCTTATATGCTTAATTATTTGTAACCAAAAAAAGCTCAAAGCCTACTTTTTCCGGCTTACAACTCTACAAGCTTATCAACTTAAGGTCTTAAGCTCATGAATCAATAAGGCTCGTAAAAGCGAAAGTAGGGAAAAGTGGTTTATAAGCTTTCCGAATTAAAAAAAAAAAAAAAAAAAAAAAAAAACCCTAATCGAAACAACCCATTTAGTCATCCACTTTATCTTAACTACAATTATATCACAAAACTCTAAGATAAAAGATAAAATAAAAATAAGAAAAATGATAACTGGATGAATACAATAGTACGTGATCATAAAAATATAAGAAATTACCTGGAGAAATTGTTCTTCGAAAAACCTTGCAGGCTTGCAACACCAACAAATAATTCTAACAAATATATTTTTATCAACTTGAGAAAATTGAATATGTACACTTCCCTATATTTAGCAAATAATGTTCGATTCGTGTCTACATTTTGTCTCGTTTCTAGACGTTAAAAGACGCGTGGCTTTATTGCACAGAAAATGTGCACAAATATTACACATTCGCCCTTCCACTTGTATCAAAGTCCCTTTAGCCCCTCTTTTCAACAAGCTCAAAACATTTCTTCTAGTCCACAAACGAGAAAAATTGCATCTGCGCGTTGCGGCGGGATTTTTGTGCTCGTTAGTTAAAAAGACATCAATATTGAGCTCGTTTTGTTTGTAGTTACATATTTATAATTCGAAATTTCATAGAATTGTAAGTCATTGGCCTCTGTAGTTTAAACAAATATTAAGATAGTTTTTAAAAGTATTTAATAAGTTTAGGGTGCATTTTGAATATTTTTTTAATAAAATATAAAATATATATTCACCGTCGAGTTTTTTTTTTTTTTTTTTTTTTTTTTAATCATATGTATGTCAAAGTATATCAATATCGGGCTCGTTTTGTTCATTATCCAAAGACCTTCTTTACGGTATATTTTTTATTAAACAAATTTTTAGATATCTTTTAGATATTTGATAAATAAAATTTATTATATAAAAAATCATAAATAGCAAAAAGTCCAGAACAATTTTCTTAAAACGTTACATAGCTTAGGGTCTCTTTTATAAAGTTCTATTGATTTTGGGCTAGTTTTTTTTTGGCTTGTGTTTTAAGCTAATAAATATGTTTTTTATTGAAAAACGACGGCAATATGCTGTCGTTTTCCACGCTCCCTAGTATGTATTTGTTAGCATTAAAAATATATATATAGAAGTGATAGTCATTCTCATATTATAACTTTGTGTCGTTTGTTAAGATTAGTAATAGTTTAGTCATTGGGCTTTGGACTTGGCAAACTAATATGTTATGTGCTATGTTACATAAGCCTTGTTATCTAATCATGTAACCAAGTCTAAGCCCAAACTCATAGAAAGCCTTAGGGCATCTCTTGTATCTTACTATATAAACACCTCAAAGGCTCATTTGAGGTGTGTGCTTGTGTGTGTAAGTGTGTGTTTCTTTTAATAATATTCTCTCTTCTATTTTTCTCTACATTCTCTACTTTCTCTCTCTAACATACTTCACATATCAAGTCACCAAGGCTATTGTATTTGATAAAGTTGTCATCTTTATGTTCTTACAAGTGGTATCAATCGCCAAACAATGATTTAGGAGTGTTGGGAGTTTGTTGGTTTCGTATTTGTTAAGCTTTCTTCACGTTTTTTTAGAAAAGTTCATTACTTTTCTTGTTTTTCTTGGTCTTTAACACTTTTTTGATTACAAACTAGTGTTATAAACCTTTTCTAGCAAGAAAGTATCAATCTTTTTGAAGATTTATAGCTTAAAAATTCGAATTTTGATTTTGTACTTGTTTTTCTAGAACACAAAAAATTTTCATAAAAATCATCAAGTTTGCAACTTTCTTTAAGTTTTGGTGTTTTTATAACTAGAAGTACAAGAATCTTGAAATACAAACTTGATTTGGGTGAGCTTTTAGCAAAATCAAAATTATAGAAAAATTTCTAGAACACAAAAAATTTTCATAAAATCATCAAGTTTGCAACTTTCTTTAAGTTTTGGTGTTTTTATAACTAGAAGTACAAGAATCTTGGAATACAAACTTCATTTGGGTGAGCTTTTTGCAAAATCAAAATTCTAGCAAACTTTCTAGAACACACTTGTACCATCTTTCTAAATCACAAAAGTTTCGAGAACACACTTGCTCCTGTTGCTTACTCGGTGTTTCCCTTGCTTGTATAAGTGAGAAAACACTTCGACTCGTGGTATACTCTCTAAATTGTATAATTTAGAAAGTTTTGGTGCTAAGTTTCTAGAACACTGAAAAGTTTCTAAAACACTGAAAAGTTTCTAGAACATTGAAAAGTTCTAAAACACTGAAAAGTTTCTAAAACACTGAAAATTTTCGAGAACACTAAAAAGTTTCGAGAACATAGAAAAGTTTCTAAAACACTGGAAAGTTTCTAAAACACTGAAAAGTTTCTAGAACACTGGAAAGTTTCTAAAACACTGAAAAGTTTCTAGAACACAGAAAAGTTTCTAAATTACTGAAAATTTTTCTAGAACACCTTTTAGAAAAATTTTTTCTAGAACACTTTTAGAATTTTTTTTTTTCTAGAACTCTTTTAGAAAATCTTTTGGTGGACAAAGTTTCGAAAATTGTTGGTGGATTTAAGTTCGTTGACCAAGGAAAGTAACCTTCACCAAACCCAACTCCTATTTCGTTGGAACGATCCAAGAATCAACTTTATCCATCTACACTTCATCAATGGCAACTCAGCAAGACATTCATGCAGCCGGTGCGGAAAATCGACCTCCAATGCTTGAAAAATGTGGATATCTCCCATGGACAAGCCGCATGCTTCGTTACATCAAAACAAAGGATAACGGTCACCTTATGATCAAATCCATAAAAAAACGGTCCATTTCAGCCAAGACAAGTTCAAATTCAAGGTAATCCAAATACAACACCTCCTACTGAACCATTCGTGTGTATACAAACAGAAGCAGATTACACTGATGAAGACAAGACGCAGATCAAAGCTGATGATATGGCAATGCATTTAATCCAACTTGGATTACCACGGGAGATCTTTGCTGCGGTCGACAGCTGTGAAACTGCTTATGCTATGTGGGAACGTGTTAGAAGAATATGTCATGGAACAGAAATTGGACAACAAGACGTTGAGAACAAACTTCTTACTGAATGGGAGAACTTTACATCCACTAAAGGTGAACAGATTGAATCATACTACACAAGGTTTTGCACTTTGATGAATGAGTTAATCAGAAACAAGTTGACACCTCGAACAATTGCAACAAACATCAAATTCATCAATAACCTTCCAGAAGAATGGGGTCGTTATGTTACAATTGTTAATCAGACAAAGGACTTACATAAGGTGAATTATGATCAACTCTATGACTTTCTGAAGCAAAACCAAGCTGAGGCTAATGAAGTAAGGAAAGAAAGATTGGAAAAGAATCATGATCCTCTCGCATTAATTGCTAATACACCAACACCTATACCAGTGAATACACAACAACAACCATCATCATCTTCCACTCACAACTACATGCAACCATCCTACATTCAACAACCAACACCGGTCTACCAACAACAGTTCTACCCACAGCAACAACAACATCTTATTCCACAACAGCAATACCCACAATTCCAAGAACCAAAATTCACTGAAAATGATGAAGCTACTGCAGCATTGACACAAGCGTTTGCTTTTCTGTCAAAGGCATTCCAAGGACGCTATTCTACACCAACAAACAACAACCAAAGGATTTCATCGAACACTCGCAATAGGAAAATCGCTCAGCCGAGTTTCAATATAGGCAACGGAGGCCAAATGGTTGGAGTTTATGGGAATCAGTAAGGATATGCTACTGGATTTAATATGGGCAATCAGAATATGCAAAATGCAGGTCAGTATGCAGGGAATCAGTATGGTCAGTATGCAGGGAATCAATATGGTCAGAATGCAGGGAATCAGTTGGGTCAGTTTGTTGGAAATCAGAGGGGTCAGAATGTTGATAATCAGGCAATGGGTAATCAGAATAGAAATGTTGCAGCTCCAGTAGTTGGGAATTTGGGAAATATGAATCAGGGTAATCCGGTAAAGTGTTTCAACTGTCAGGGTGTAGGTCATATGGCATGGAACTGTCTTACCAAGCCAAACAAGAAAGATCTAGCGTACTTGCAGAAAGCAGCACTGTTGGCACAAAAGCATGAGGCAGGATTTCAGTTGAACGCAGAGGAGAATGACTTTATGGCTCTTATGGATGACATGGAAGACAGAGAGGATATCGATGCGAACTGCATATTCATGGCGAATCTTCAGGAAGCTAAGTATGACACGGATTCTGACACACTTCCTGTTTATGACACCAATGCACCATCTGAGGTATCAAACTTCAACACATGTCACAATAATGATATATTTGATATGTCTCCTCATGAGGAACAACATTTTGAGAAGCAAGCATCCACTTATGATACATACCTGGACACGCCAAGTAGTAGCAATACTCCTTCAGCAACTCCAGATGTGAATCATAATGGAGGTTTCGTTTCACAGCATGCTGAGAATGATGAGGAAACACGTGCTTTGTTTGAATCATTATTGAATAATTGTCGTATTGAAATTGAGAATGTGAAAAAGGTCAATCGCGATGTTAAGGCCGCGAATGTTAAATTGACCGCTGAGCTTGAGAGTTACAAAGAAAACGTTAAAGCTTTTGAATTTCATAACAAAAGATTGTCTGAATTAGAAACTGGTTATCAAAATTCTGTTTCAAGGGAACAACAGTTGCAACTCAAGTTTGATACACTTGATGTTAATTCTTTCAAAAAGATAAAATCTTTAAACGCGGAAATTTCTGATTTACAAAACCAACTTTCTAAACAAAAAACAGCTTATACCAATCTTGAAAAAGAAAGGGATGAGTTGAAAAAGGACTTTGCAAAGAAAGAAGACAAACTTTTGGAAGAAATTGTAGAGTCAGAACACATGATTGCTCATTTAGAAGAATTAGTGGTTAAGTCGGGTCAGTCAAGTCAAACAATGAAGATGATTTCAAATCAAACTAATCCGATTTACCAACGAAACATAAAATGGCTCTTGGTAACAAAACTCCTTGTAATCTCAAGAAAGCTCAGCAAGAACAGAATGTTTTGTACAATGGTAATGTGATTTACACCAAACATGATCCTCCCGTCGTTCGGGATTCTGTGCTAACGATAGAACATGTCGAAGAGAGCATAAATAAAATGAAACAAAAGGATTTGAAACCCATTGATTACAACAAATTGAACAAACTTTCGGAAATTACTTTTGTTCCTCAAAAAGAACCATCTGTGTTTTCCATAAAACGACCATTTTCAAACATGTTTTCTAAGAAAGTAATTGCTTCCAAATCTCTTTCAAAAATAGAACAAATGTCTTCTAACAACACTTTTAATACAAGTGAGGCTAGAGACATTCTGGATGACGTTAAAAAGAGAATTCAAGAACTTCAAAATATTGTTGCTTCTAAAACTACAATCAATATTAACAACTAGCATTCCAGTTTTCATATTGAGCAGAAAAAAGTTTTTGCAAACGAAATTACTATCCCACTGAATAACATCAGTGCGAGGGTAATCCATTTTGAACAAGCTTTCTTAAAAGAAACAGCCGACTTTGTCAAGGACCACAAATCCCTGGTAAACGAAGCTAATGATACTCGTGAAAACATGAATGTTTTGAAAAACCTAAATGATTCTCTCTTCGAAGCTGTTATGACCACTGACATTATGTCCATCATTTTACAAACATATTCTGTTCAAGACGATGAACGACTAAGAGCTGAGACCTCCGCAATTGTTTCAAAATATGAAAATGCTCTTATAAAGCTTGAAAAAGAAAATGTGTCATATTTTAAATAACTTGATCGGAAAAAGGAAGAATGCAAGTATGACAAATTGTCATATGAGCGTGACTTAAAGAACATGAAAGATCAAAATGATCTTTTGAGGGCTCAGCTTGAAAGTCAAAAAGGAAAGGGTGAGGAAACTAAGTTTGCAAAACCATTGACTTCGGAGAAACCAAATGTTTCAAACACGGTTCAAAAACCAAAAATGTCAATTTCACGGTTTGCTCCAAAAGTCGATGAGAAAAAGGATTTGTCAAAACCAGTCACTCCACAACCCTTGCTCAAGAAAAAGGAAATGGAAAAGATTGTTGAAAAACGAAAATTGGTTGTTGAAAGAAACACAAATGTGAGTGCACCTGGCTCTTCTAGGAATAGTACAACTAATGTGACTACAAAATCTGTAAAGGAATCTGTTGGTTCTAATGACATGGTTCAAAATCACCATCTAGAAGAAGCTAGGAAAAAGGCACAACGTCGTAAAAACGGAATTTTAGGCGCAAAACCTAGTGTGATGAATTCTACAAGATTCCAAAGCACTGCTAGTAGTAGTAAACCATTACCTAGGAACTATCTTCAAACTACTAGGGATTGGCTTGCATCTAAGAGTAGTGGCACAACAGAGAATGCTAGGAACGTAGAATGCAACACAAAGAATTCCAAAGTCTCATCGAACAACAAACAATTTCCAAAAGACTGTAGTGACAAAATTAAAATTGCTGTGTTAAACAAGAATGTTGAATTTGTCTGTCCTACATGTCAAAAATGTGTTTTTTCAGCTAATCACGATGCATGTATTGCACAATTTATCAAGAAAAGAAATTCATGTGTCAAGGCACAATCCACTAAGACACCAAATAGAAACAAACCCGTTGACAACAAGAAAATGGATAAGAAACCTACTAGGTGGATACCGAAAGGATGTAGTTTTTCCAAGACTGAGACTTCCGCTGCATCTGATAAGAAAACTACGTCTAGATCTTACCTTAGGTGGATTCCTACGGGAAAAGTTTTTAAAACAGTTGGTCTTAGATGGATTCCCACAGGAAAGATTTTTGATAGTTGCACAAAGACTAATGATAGTGTACATCATCATGATAAGGAAGTAGAAACCACAACAACCATTGATAGTGAACACCCTCAATGTGAGGAAACATGTACCTCTAACACTATTATTTGTGCAAATTCTTCTTCTGTGGATGCAGGTACTTGTGAAAGTGATGAGAATTCATACACCCGTTGTGGAAAAGAAGAATTTTATGCCAACTTCGCGTATGGAAATCCTTTTCTAACTCCACTTTTACTTGTCCAAACTTAATTTTTCTTTCTTCATATTCTCTTTGTAAAAATATTTTTGAAAAACAAAATACAAAATTTGAAAAACCAACAAAAACAAAATACAAAAATATAAAATTTTCAAAAAACACAAAAACAATATAAAATCAAAAAATTCAAAAATATTCTTCTCACGACATGTCTCTCGTATAAATCAATATTCTGTACGTTTCTAGAAATGTCATTCAACAATGATACGGACATGTACATATGCTTGAGCGGGAGTTTTTTAAAATGTTTTTCTAAAACATGTCGTTTCTCAAAAGTTTCTTCAATATGGCTTGTAAGTACTTCAGCTTACAACCCGTGCTTCAATGTGAAATCTTTTCAAAACTAAAGTCCAGGTATAACAACTCGAAAAGATTTCATATAAGGAGAACCAAACACTTATCTGGCTTGAGTTTTCTTTAGAAAAACTTTCAAAATCTTTAAGCTCAAGACCATGATTGTTGATCTAATGATAAATTAGATTTTCAAAATTCTCTTACATTCTGGGCACCACCTTTTCAAGATTTTTCAGAAAGATTTTCAAAATCTATCAAAATCGGTGCTCATCATCAAAATGACTTGTGTACACCTTACAGTGCACAACTCAATTTTTCAAAGAAAAGAAAGTGCTACGCAAAAATGATTTTCATCAATAAAGTGCACTTATCCTAAAAATGGACACTGTTGTACGCCTCAGTGCGACATTCCTATTCAAACAAAGAGAAGTCTTTGTTTTTCAAACAAACCTTGATGCAAAATTCAACAAATCTGAAACTTTTTTCTCTTTCAGAATTTTGCTTCGAGAAGACTCCTTCCCTCTAAACTTTAAAAAGTTTAACATTCTCAAAATCATATGCGAGTTTTGAGGGGGAGTATTTCATAAAAACAAAAATGTTCCGATTTCATGCAAAATCAAATATGTCTTTCTCTCCAAAATCTTTTTTCATAATCAGTTGATATAAAAAATATCACGATATGCTATTTTTGAGGGGGAGAAGACGTGGTTAAAATGTGATCAAAATGTGTAAAGATTGAGATTGAATCTCAAAAGAGCTCGACTCAGAAAGTACCAATGAATTGACGAAGCTTAAAATGTCATTAATCAAAAAGACTTGTCCTGGACGGGTAATAATTTCAAGCTAGTCTAACTAGTGATGTAAGCGTTTCTCGAATAGGACTTGTCTGAGTAGAATGTACCGTATCGAGAGACTTTCTTTGGACTTGACCAGGACGGGTAATAACTTCAAGCTAGTCTAACTAGTGATGTAAGCGTGTCTCGAATCGGTCATGTTCACTGAAAGTGGATCAATTCAAAAAGTGCAAACTCCTCACGCATGTGCAAATTTCTTAAAAATCCATGAGCACATGTGAAGGGGG
Source organism: Artemisia argyi (assembly GCA_030686995.1). NCBI lineage: Eukaryota > Viridiplantae > Streptophyta > Magnoliopsida > Asterales > Asteraceae > Artemisia > Artemisia argyi. The sequence continues at coordinate 102,315,786 of CM060704.1, read as the reverse complement.
AGTCCTTCAAAAGAAATGCAAAACTCTCGAAGTAAAAACAATGTGTTTTATTATTATAAACACTTTGAGAGATTTTCAATAAATGGTTTCATGGCAATGATAGGATAGTCATGGAGTTATAAGGTGACTAAGGTTAAGAAAAACCGTCCTATGATCCGCCAGAGCCGGAGGGATCTACCCAGGGACAATTCCAATAGAGTAGAATTAGAAGTCCTTAGGTATGATTGAAAAAAAGAGAAAATGAGAATGGAGAAAGAAGGGGTTGAAGAATTAAAAGTAAAAGTTATGAAAAGGGTGAAAAGAAATAGCCCTCCAAATGTTCAACCTTTAGGCAGACACCGGGTTCAATTCATATGCTACTGGTTGTTACTAAGGTGACACCGGTATTGAAGACAAAGACGTCATGGACCCAGTGACGCACTGCACTAAACCTTCTTAACCACTCAAGTTCTCTTAAAAGAGCTTGTTTCATTCTCACGGGGAACCGGTGTAATCTATCGACCTGTCTCTTAGAGATGGTTGATATTGAAGCAGGAGACCTCTCCCTAATCTCCGCATAGGAAACCAAATGTGCACTTATCGAGTCTAGAGCCCCGAGATTCATCAAAAGATCTCATAGGAACACATGATATTTCTACACTGGTTGTTCAACATTTAGGACGCCAGATGTAAACTTTAGAGTCCTACGCAGATCTTAGCAATTTGCCAGAACATTTATGAGAGGATTCACATCTGTGATTCTCAATGATTGAATGGAAATTCCTGCCAGGGTCAACATCAAACAGCCCTGACAGCAGGTTACTTCGGTAATTCTTTATGGGTTACGCTTAGTGTTCGCGGTGGTTTCAAACGGTCTACAGTCGTGGAGTGATCCCCAGCGACTCACCCAATCATTGAGCTACTTAGTAGGTCTTGTAAGCTCTCTCGAGAGTATCTGACATGGGAACGGCCTTGGTAAGAGTTAGAAGGAGTCTTCACACTATGCTGTTGACAATCTCTAATTCCGAACCTGTAAGTACCGGTTGATTTATTGCTAACTGTTTTCATGCAGCTATACATCATCTCCATGGCGACAGATTCCACATGCTCATACATGCATCTCGAAGTCAAAGGAAAGTTCTCACAAAGATCAAAGCAAAGAAAGGTTCAAAGAAAGATTTTACGCAATGTGAAAGAATCTACAGAAGTAAAGTGACAAAGATCTGTGTGAAAGAACGGGAACTACAAATGCATGTATCACAAAGACTGAAGATGTATGAGCATGTTGAAATGGCGGACAACCACCACAGATACAGAAGTGACAAAAGGTAGATTGCTCCACATCACAAAAGAACAAAGAACGATGTAAAGACGGTTATCAAAGATCACAAATTAGCATGAAGGAACAATGACTAATGACTATTCTGCAGCGACACACAAAGTTAAAGACAAAGATCATAGAAGACCTAATCACGTGGAGCATCATTCGAATGACCACCCCTTAGGGGGGGGGGGGGATTGTTAGCATTAAAAATATATATATATAAGTGATGGTCATTCTCATATTATAACTTTGTGTCGTTTGTTAAGATTAGTAATAGTTTAGTCATTGGGCTTTGGACTTGGCAAGCTAATATGTTATGTGCTATGTTACATAAGCCTTGTTATCTAATCATGTAACCAAGTCCAAGTCCAAGCCCATAGAAAGCCTTAGGGCATCTCTTGTATCTTACTATATAAACACCTCAAAGGCTCATTTGAGGTGTGTGCTTGTGTGTGTAAGTGTGTGTTTCTTTTAATAATATTCTCTCTTCTTTCTTTCTCTACATTCTCTACTTTCTCTCTCTAACATACTTCACATATCAAGTCACCAAGGCTATTGTATTTGATAAAGTTGTCATCTTTATGTTCTTACAGTATTGTAACAAGGTATTTGTGCCCGCAGCGTTGCGGCGGGTATATGGTTGGGTCGATGTTTATGCGGTACGTATCTTCGGCAGGCATCCGCGATTGGGGTAATATAGTTTTGGGGTGGCAAATCAGTTGATAACTTATGTACGAAAATTAGCCTTGTTTGGATATCAAGCTTATAGCATTTATTTAGAAAAAGAAGCTTCAAAAATAAAAGCTAGATGAAGTAGTGTCATACTTTTACTAAGCTACTTGTTGTTTAATTTACTTGATTGCCCTTTATATATTCAACTTTCTACGTCTTAGATTATTTTGCTCATGTATTTTCAAGCTTTATCACTTTCTGTTACTTTTGCGAAAAAAGAAAAAGGGAAAACATGGGCTAAGATATAGGGCCTAGAGAGTAGCATTGGGCTCGGCCATAGAAATAGTCATGAAAACAAAGGCAACCAATAGGAATGCGCCGATTTGACGCGTATATATAGTAACGAGAAAGATGGCGCCTGCCACGTTGCGGCGGGCTTTTTGGTTTTGGTTTATGTTATTGTTTTGTGACAAAATTATGTATTTGTTTAGAACAACGCCGTGGCGTCAAGCTATTGTAGTTTTTTTTTTTTTTTTTTTTTTTTTTTTTTTTTTTTTTTTTTTTTTTTGACCATGTCAAGCTTTTGTAATTGCCGCATATGTTTTTTTGAATATGGCCTTCTCTTTTGTTGTAACGAGTAGGGTGCAGGTCTTGCGGCGGGCCTTTGTATTTGCCGGAGAATTCAGGTAAGATTTTAAGATAGAATATTGATGCATTTGTCGTTGCATTTGTCGGAGAATTTAGGTAAGATTTTAAGATAGAATATTGATGTATTTGTGGTTGTATTTGCCGTTGTATTTGCCGAATCTATCCATTAGCACATGAAGTTGAAGCACCTTTCTTGACTGCAAGACAGTTAAACAGATGCGTAAATGTTAGAAAGGTATGAATGATAAATTTATATAGTATTTTGAAAAGAAAAATTACTATGTAGAACCTTGGTTTGATGTATTAGCTTGGTGCAAATTAGTAGTCTGCTTTTGCTAGGATTATTTTAAGGTTTAATCAAACAACCAGATGGGCCTGAAACTAATATTTGATCGTTTAATGGGCCACAGAAAAAGAAAAGTAAACGACTATGTTGAACGACGTCGTCGATGATGACAGATTTTATATATATATATATATATATATATATATATATATATATATATATATATATATATATATATATATTACCATTTCACAGCCCAAAATATATTCATTTCACAAGGTGAAAATAGCCCTAAAATAACCGGACCCAAAATATTTGTTTATAGTGGCAACTGGCACACAGACAATAGCAATGGAGTGGCCCAAAAACTTGCAAGTCCAAAACGACATGTGTGTCGTCGTTTCACGATGCAAAATTATATAGATAGTAAGTAATGTAAATGCATCAACTAAGGTATAACAGTATGTCTATAAAGCTGTTAGGGACTCTTGGTTTAAATCAAGGAATGGCGATAAAAAAGATAATAAAAGTGATAAGGAATGCTATTATCATTGTTTTTGTTTGGTTCATATAAAACACACACTTTTACGTGTATGTTAAAAACCTTGGTATCAAACAACAGTTATTTACAATCATTTGAAACAAGACTTTTTTTTTTTTTTTTTTTTTTTTTTTTTTTTTTTAATTGTCCCTTTTTAATAAAACAAAAACATTTGAAATTTTACTATTGAAAGCTTTCACAAAAGGAATTTCAGTGAACCTATATGATGAGTATTGATGACACTATATAATTACTCGTATTATGGTACGAAACCCTGTATGCATGTATTAACAAATAAAGTTAGAACAAGTTGATATACTAAATTGTATCACAACAATATTACATATAAGGTATCTTTAAACAACGGTGGATTTAAGAATTATGATCAGTTGTAGCACAATTTGCAGTTCGTTTCTCGTAGATTAAAACTTTCATATCTTTCAGTTTGTGTTCATTAATTTTGATTTAAACTTTCGGATATTTAGAAGGTGTCATTTGTTTTTTTAAGAAGCACTTTTTTCATCTTTTCACTTATTTTGTCTGTGGGCGTGCAGAGGTTTCCGTTTGTTTTTTTGAAGAAATAAGTGATTCTTTTCACTTCTATTGTAACACCCCAACCCTATAAGGGTCTAAAGTGTAACATTATAGTGTCATTTCAGAACATAAAGCGCAAGCAGAAGACTTAGCGAAATAAATTACAAGTCTTGAGACCAAAAGGACTAATAAAACAATTACGGTCAAAGCCAACTTCTAAAATAATCAAAACAAAAATCTAAAATAAAATCCATGAATACTAAGGTAGGGTTGGTCCACTAAAAAGCTCATACTCTCACCACTCAATTCCAGCCTCCAGCTTGATACCTGCCACAGGGAAAAGAAAATGCGGCTGAGCTAACGCTCAGTGAACATATATAAATACATGAAAGGTAACTGAACATAAACGAATAAATAAACAATCCAATGTGTACCTGCTGAGAAACAATGTCATAAAGAATATGAAAGGTCAAAGAATAGTCCAGAAATAGTAAAAGGGATAGTAACAGAATTTGCTCATGTACCAAAACATTCAATCAATCATTTCATTTCACAATGTATTATGCCGTCAATTCATAAGTTGTACAAGGAGGGGAGACCTCTCAAGTACCAAATGGAGTAGCTAGCTCTCAGAAGTGAAATGGGGTGCATGGCACGCACAACCAATCACTAATCATTTCATAACAGAACATTATGCCTATGATGCATCCATACGCTCCCCTGCAAAACAGATTAGCACATACACTAGCTCAAGGCTAGCATACATACTCAGATAATGGCCACAGAACAGATAAAGGAAACATCGTGGATCAATCACACCTCCACAGAAAGTGTCATGCCATTGGTGCCTCAATGACATGGCTAGGGATAGTACCTTGAGCAATGGGTCAATTCAAATGGATCAAAACAAATGGGTCATAACAATAGGATCATATCAGATGGATCATATCAATGGTTCAAGTCAAATGGGTCATAACAAATGGATCATAAACAAAGGTTCAAATCATAGTAAACGAATCAAGGTCAATGAATACGAATCATGAGAAACGAGTAATCAAACAAACGAACCAACTAATAACGATGTAAAAAAGGAGTGGTGTCCAGAATATCCGTACCAATATGAAATGCAAATGAAATAATGTCTAAAAGTAAGACTGAATATCCGTACCTTAATGCAAATGAACAGAAAGAAAAAGAATGAATGAACACAAGGAACAACGTTACATCTTCTTCAACGAATCTACACGAGTTCGGTTTCATACAATACTTATTAGTTACTCGGATTACTCGTTTTAGGGTTTCATTCCAATTTTAGTATCTTACCACATTTAGTCAACTTAGGGTTTTTAACGATATCGTTAAAGTCATTTAGGTTACAAACATTAATGATTGGGTCTAGGGTTTATAAAACACGTTTAATTAAATAAATGCTCAATTTTGGGTTTTTAAAATAATCATAAGTTCTGTTTTCTTTAAAACATAATAAATGTCATAAATAGTTAAATTAGGATTTAATAAACGACATAATTACAATTAGCCTTTAGGGTCTTTAAATGACATTTAGCAAAGTCTAATGTCTAGCATGGCAATATTTAAAGTATAGGGTTAAAAGTGTAACTTTCCAAAGTTTCTTATATGTAAGATAGAACTAGAGAGATGTTAGAGAGAGAAAGGAGATGGGAGCCTTTGAGAGAAATACATGTGAAAGGTTAGATTGCAATGAAAGGTCCAACCATATCCCTTGGTGGGAGAGGGGTATTTATACAAAGAAAAAAAAACGCCCACACTGTTAGACCCGTTTCCCAGGTACTTGGACCCTACCCTAGATGTATTGGGACAAGGGCCTTACGTGATTGGTTAGTCAACGAATATTGTGTAGTGGTCAGACCCGGTAGTCAAACTATAAGTATTAAGAATGACTGAATATTATTTGTCACTAGTATAAAGGAAAAGAACTTGAGGGACCTAAGTTGATAGAATCCCAAACTGGTACTAGAACCAACTTGTTCTAGTCTGCAGGGACTATTCTTGCCAAAACCTCAAACTAGCACTAGAACCAACTTGTTCTAGTACTAAGGATGAATGGTTACATGACCTAAGGGACTAATAATGTCATTAGGCAAAAGTTGTGGTAGCTTATATGTGAAGGAATTCCCAAACATTCTAAAATGTTCCAGGAAAGTGTGGTGTGTTCTTGTGTGTCGACATAGAGCAAGAGAGAAAAGAGGGAAGGCTTAACATATGATCTTTTGATGAAAGAATTAGACTCCCAATTCAAGAGATAAAGCCCTAGTAATGATTCTATGCAAGTAAGTAATCACTATCTTGAGTTAATTTATGAATATTGAATTAGGGTTCATATGGAGTAATTGGGGATTTCATCATATGATCAAGATATGATCATATGATGATATATAAAGGATGATGAGTAAGTTATGGTGGGTTTTATATAAACCTTTGTTTATGATTATTGATTGTTATGCTACTAGGTTTGGTAATGATGAAGGATGATGATGAATAGTGATGTTGTTGATGGTGATTTGGTATATTGATAGCTAGCTTGGAATGAAGGTAAGTAACTTGTACTAAAACATATGTTATATGTATGTTATCCATATGTGTATTATGATTGTGATAGTGTAGCATATGGATTGAGTAATGAATGAAGACTATGTGGTATAGTGAATGTTATGGATAGAAGTAAGTGATCATGATGCTTATGTGCTAATATGTGTATGATATATATTTTATGTCGGGTTACTTACTAAGCGAAAGCTTATGGTTTAGTTGTCTAACCATGTTTTGTAGGTTCATATATCATGGAGATTCTACGGTTTGGAGTATGAGTTAAGACTTGCTTATATGCGAAGTGTAGAAGGATTTGGTAAGAAAGTAGGAGCTAGGTAGTATACCGAGCTCATGTGTAAGTTTGTACGGCCGTTAGTCTTTTATGGGTTGTTAAAGGGCAGCCGTATGGCAAAGTGTATGTCAAGAGTTGTATGACAATTTGGTAGTCATTTGATAAGTCAAAGTATGGTTTATGTGTTTTTTAGTAAAGTTAAAGAGGCATTTGGTTTAAGTGTAAACATACCCATTTTGAGTAGTAATCGGGTCAAGTATTATTGGAACATGTTTGATATGTTAAATGATTGATTTCTGGAAAGTTTGGTGTAAAACGAAAGTGATATAAGTGGTTTGTTGTGAAATGGGTCAAAACGGGTTATTTGCATAACCCGTCGTAAAGTACCCCTTCGGGGTATCGTAAGATAAATGTTTTTGCATGAAAATGAGCCCATTCATATACCAAATAAATCTGTAAAGTTTGGTTGAGTTTTGAGTTTGGGAGGTCGGGTTTCCGGCCAGGGATTTTGAAAGTGATTTCGGGACAACAAGCTGTCCAGATTTTCCGGGCAGACTGTGCAAATTTTTGGCAGTTTTCAAAAATTCATATCTTTTAATCCATAAGTCGTCACGGGTCGTGCCACCTATCGTTTCAAAGGTGATTGAGTCTATTTTCATCTAAAAATAACCCCAAGGTCTGATTGTGTACTGATTTTTGTCAGTTTATGAAAGAGTAACAGCAGGTCAGTTTTAGTTCAAGCGTTTCCGCGTAAAAAGTCAAAGTTTTCAAAGTATGCGGGCACGGGGTGTTACACACACCTGGGCTGTGGATCAGGCATACAGTGGGTAAAGACCCGTCCTTCTTCCATGATGTTACTTAAACTAATTCTAACTAAATAATAAACTAACTACGAGCTATCTTAATGCTATTACAACATTTAGGTGACCGAGTCTTTTATAGGAATATTTGTATTCCTAACAATCTCCCCCTAAGCGAGGTCACCTTTGGAAATTAAGCTCCTTGATCTTCAAGCATTCTTAAGACATTGTAGCTCGTAGGTTCTGATTCTTCACTTTGGGCTCACTTTGTACATCAAGCAATGAACTTGTGATTTGAGTTCCTTTGAGTTGTGTGATCTTTGAGATCATCAGCCACAGTAAATCTCCAAGCTCATCCTTAGTCGTATTGCCTTCATGTGATGTAGTGACATTAGGACCGTCATGCTCACACCCTTCTATATTAGGAGACTTTTCATCAGAGTTGCGGAAACGTTGTTGGTAGTCTCTCAACATTCAGTGTAGGGAGTCTCTTATTCTTCATGATCATCATTGATAGTGAGGAGGATGTGTGAGCATAAGGTATGGATTGACCCGATTCAGCTGGAATTAGGAACCATCAATACCATCTTTATATGTGTCCCTGAAATACAACAGTTAGCAATAAAGATAGAGAACGAATATGGCTTTGTCATTCGTTCTGCAAGGACGGACTACCCTCCGGTTTTGTGAAAACCGACCTGTGATCAGGTAGAGTCTCTTTAAAAGAAGACTCTCCTTGACAGGAATTTCCAGCTTGTAGTAATGAATTTTCCAAAGAATCCACTTCAGAATCTTCATACTAAGCATGTTCTCATACCGGAACGTCTCAAAGCAGACAGCACGATAGAGTGAATCGGTGAATTGATATTCACGGATTGATGAGAAATAGTTTATAGAAATCACTCGCGTGTCACTTGATAAACATTTTTGAGACACGACGAGAGTTTTATACATTGAATCACATTTTCATCAAAAATACTTTTGTTTGAAAGATTGTACACAATCAATGATGACGTATAGTCTATATATGGGCCACGAGCCCAAACGATAAACATTACTAAGGCCCAAAGCCACTATGCGTGGGCTATTGTCACTTGGGCCGCATCAATAATAGGAATGGGCTCACGTAAGCCCAAACCCAAATAAACTATACACGGTATAGATAAGGATATCTATCTATGGAATAGATATCCTTAACCCGGATAAGTACCACGCGTACGAAACGTAAGGAGCACGAACCCTACAAGGATTCTGCGCCTATATAAGGAATGACATAACTCTCATTCAAGGTACGATTCACAAACCCTAAAACTCTTTACGAGAACCTTAAACCGATTACTTACTCTCACGCCGGAGTCTAATCGTGGGAGACAATCCCACGATAAGCCTAACGGTGTTGTTTATTTTCTTAGTGCGCAGGTTACAAGTACTAAGAAGCTGATTGGTACGAGAGCAAGAGCCCATAATCAGGAACGCCCAACTTTTGTATCAACAAGTGGCGCCATCCGTGGGACCCTACTAAGAACTAAAAACTAGAATGACGAAAAATAAGAACTCGAGCCAGCGGACTCCGCAACCAGAAAAACGTGACCCTCAGAGGAAGAATCAACAAGATTCGACCCCTAGGCAGATTGCTAGGACAACCAGCGCACCAGGTCACCAAGAGGCAGGGATAACCCAACCTCTTCCAGTGGTAGAACTGCCTGTAAGGACTACCCAAACCACCACAGTGGTCCCAAACACTGAGGAGCTCCAGCTCACTCTCTTCACTACTCCTCATCAAGCTGTAACCACAGTGAACAACACTGTGCCACCAGGCGCACCTAACCGAGATAGGGTGCCTAATACTGAGGCAGACATTCTTGCAGCAACTGAGGACACACCCAACCTAACCTTGGGAAATTTTGTATCCCAAAATTATGAAACCCTAACTGCCCTCATGCAAGAAGAGGCAAGGAGAAGGTCAAGTACGAGCCTACAAGCTCGACTCAATTTTGGTCCTGAACACGAACCATTATCACCGCGCCACCCACGAGGAAGACGCGCAGAACGTACTACCATCCACGATAGGCTGGGTACGACATCTGATTCACAGTACTCAGAAGACAGCGAGAGGCGCACTAATATCCACTCCAGACTTGGCAGTCGAGGGATTCAAGACCGATTAGGACCTCAACATTCACCAAGCCAAGGGTCCTCCAAATCTGGGAGTAAGAGGATTCACGACAGATTGGGGAAAAGAATGTCCCCAAGTGAGAGTCCCTCAAGCTCTTCTTCTGAAAGAAGCCGGCGCAAGCGCCGAAAAAGAGACTACTCTTCCTCCAGTGACTCCTCGGACAACGAGGATAGAGAAACAGGACACTGGAAGTCAAGAGGAAGACGTCGCGAAGAAGAGAATGAAGACATGTCTCTTCCATGGCGTCGCCAGAAAGTTGATGCGTTTACACGACGCATCAGCGATTACTCCAACCGCAAACGCAAGCGCATGCCCACTAATGTGAAAACATATGATGGAACAGGTGATCCAGATGATCATCTAAAAGTTTTCGAATCAGCCGCCACTATCGAAAACTGGCCACAACCTGTGTGGTGCCATATGTTTAATTCTACGTTGGTAGAACGCGCGCACATGGTTCAGCAAACTCCCATGCAGGAGCGTCGGTGGGTTCGAGGAATTACGGAAAGCATTCCGTCTCAACTTTACCCAGAGAAAGAAGTGCGCTAAAAATCCTGTTGAACTAGCAAGAGTAAAACAGCGCCAAGGGGAATCAACCAGTGCTTTTATGGAACGCTTCAAGGACGAGTGTATACAAGTAAAAGCATGTCCTGAAATTCTAAAAATTTCAGGGTTCATGAATGGGATTAATAACCCAGAACTTATCCGAAAGCTAAATGACAAAGTTCCCCAGACTTTCGATGAGCTAACAAAGCGCACCAGATCCTTCATACAAGGAGAAGCAGCTGCTGCGGACAACAAAAAGGGTTATTCGAACTATAGGCAGCAAGAACAGCCTAGGAGACAATCCAACAATCAGAATAACAACCGCAGTAGGAATTATCGCAGCGGAAGAGACAATGACAAGTATACCCCTCTCACAAAAACTCTGAGGGAAATATTTGTAACAGAAGGTGCAAACTTCCCAAAACCTCCACCAATGCACACCGCAGAGGAAAAGCGCATAGGGAATGGATACTGCGAGTACCATGGTCAAAAAGGCCATACAACTAACGAGTGCGTCCAGCTAAGACAACTAATTGAAAAGTTAGTAAGGGAAGGCAGAATGGACCACCTTGTAAAAAACATCAAGGAGGGAAAAGACAAACAAAGGAGCGGGGGTAAGAAAGAACCCCCCAAAGAAAAAGCTGATACCATATACATGATACAGTCATGGCAGCGTAAGATAAAGCAAAAAGTCAGCCAAAAATTCTCTCCAGAAAAAGAGATATCTTTCCCTACTCTAGCTGCGGATAACGCAGTTGTAGAGCCTCTAACTATTGAAATACATACGGGGGGACATGATATCCACCGCATGTACATTGACGGAGGAGCATCCGCAGACATCCTGTATGATCATTGTTTCAAAAGACTGCGACCTGAAATCCAAAGTCAATTGATACCAGCTACAATGTCATTGACTGGATTTACAGGAGAAAAGATTTGGCCCATGGGGCAGTTACGCTTGCTGGTGGTCGTAGGAGATGAACAACACTCAACCGCAACATGGATAAACTTCATGGTAATAAAGTCCCCCTCACCATACAATGGTATTATTGGGAGACCTGGAATATCATCCATGCGCGCTGTACCATCCACAACGCACGGAATGCTTAAGTTTCCAGTGGAAGGAGGAGTTGTCACCCTCTATAACACAACAGTACCACCAAAGGAATGCAACGCGGTAACAACTGAAGTAGAGAATATTCCAGAACAGTGCACAGAAAAAACACCAAACCTAAAGGTCGCTATTCACCCCGATTACCCGGACCAACAAGTTTCGATTGGTGGATCTTTATCTGACAAAGGTAAAGCAGCCGTGTGCGCACTCTTACAAAAGAACCTGGACATCTTCGCATGGGAACCAAAACACATGACAGGAGTGCCACGCTCTATCACAGAGCATAAGCTACAAATCCGACAAGGATATCCCCCAATACGACAGAAGAAGCGCGGCCAGGCTCCAGATCGTGCAAAGGCTATTCTGGAAGAAGTACATAAACTCGTAGACGCAGGAATCATGCGCGAAGTGTACTACCACGACTGGCTCTCTAACCCAGTTATGGTAAAGAAGAGCGATGGCAGTTGGAGAATGTGCGTGGACTTCACAGATCTCAACAAAGCATGTCTACAGGACTGCTATCCACTACCAGAAATTGACTGGAATGTATAATCCCTGTGCGGATACCCTTTCAAATGCTTCCTAGACGCATACAAAGGGTATCATCAAATTTAGATGGCAGTCGAAGATGAAGAAAAAATAGCTTTCCACACCAGTCAAGGAGTGTACTGCTACACAAAAATGCCTTTTGGCTTAAAAACGCAGGCGCAACATACCAACGATTGGTGGACACAGCTTTCGAAAAACAAGTAGGCCGCAATTTGGAGGTCTACGTCGACGACCTTGTCATCAAAAGCCACACAGAGGATGAATTGGTGCGCGACATCGAGGAGACGTTCAGAACATTAGGACGAATAAACATGAAGTTAAACCCTAAGAAGTGCACCTTTGGCGCAACCGAAGGCATGTTCCTTGGATACTTAATAGAACCTGATGGGATCAAGCCTTGTCCTGAAAAAACAAAGACTGTTATTGATCTCCCCTCACCGCGCACACTCAAAGAAGTCCAGTCATTGAATGGAAAGTTAGCAGGGCTAAACCGTTTCTTATCTAAGTCAGCAGACAAGTCACTTCCTCTCTTTAAAACACTCACGAAGTGTACTAAAAAAGGAAATTTTCGCTGGACCGAAGAAGCGGAAGAAGCTTTCCAACAACTTAAACACCATTTGGCATCTCTTCCCAAACTTGTCGCACCGCGACCAGGGGAAGAGCTAATCATGTACTTATCGGCAACTCACAGAGCAGTTAGGGCAGTACTATTGACAGATAGGAACTCCGTCCAGACACCCATATACTTTGTAAGCAAAGCCCTGAAGAAGACAGAGACTAACTACAGCGCTATGGAAAAGCTGGTCTTAGCTCTAGTATTCGCAGCCAAAAGGCTGCGCAGATACTTTCAAGCGCACCCAATAGCTGTAATCACCGATCAGCTAATCAAACAAGTTATCTCTAAACCTGATGCATCAGGACGGTTACAAAAATGGAGTGTACTATTAAGTGAATATAACATCTCATATAGACCGCGCACTACAATCAAAGGACAAATATTAGCCGATTTCATCGTGGAGAAGCCAGATAGCGATAGTCCAACATCTGCAACCAAAACAGATCTACAGGAACCCTGGATTCTGTTCACATATGGGTCTTCATGTGTAGATGGATCAGGCGCAGGCCTTATTCTCACAAATCCAGAAGGTATGGAATTCACCTATGCGCTGCGCTTTGAATTTACAGCCACAAACAATGAGGCAGAATACGAAGCCCTACTAGCCGGACTACGCATCGCAATCCAAATGGGTGTACGCAACCTAGAAGCAAATGTAGATTCTCGGCTAGTCGCTAACCATGTGCTAGGTGAATATGAAGCCAAGGATGAACACATGATCCAATACCTGGAAAAGACCAAGTCCTTAATTAAAAACTTTGATAGGTTCACAATAAAACAGGTGCCCAGAGGAGACAACAGGAAGGCTGACGCGCTCAGTAAGATCGCATCCACAAGCTTCGCGCACCTCTCAAAATAGGTATTGGTAGAAACCCTACAAAACAAGTCAATCTTGGAAATGGAAATATCCACAGTGATAGATGAACAAGATCCTACATGGATGACACCTATCATTGAATTCATCAGCAAGGGAGTCTTACCACAAGACCACAAGGACGCTCAAAGAGTGCGGCGCACAGCGCAACGATTTGAACTACGAGACAACATACTCTATCGACGCTCTTTCTTACAACCCTGGCTCAGATGTGTTGGACCTCTTCAAGCAGACTACGTACTCCGAGAAATCCACGCTGGATCATGTAGCATGCACTCAAGGCCGCGATCTGTGGTGGCAAGCGCTCTGCGGTCAGGGTATTATTGGCCAACCATGCATCGCGACGCACGCGATCTGATAAAGAAATGCAGCAATTGTTAAGTACATAGGCCAATCCCGCGCCGACCACAACAAGAGCTAACACCCATTACCTCACCATGGCCATTTTACAAATGGGGCATTGACATCGCGGGACCCTTTCCAGTTGCAGCAGGAGGAGTAAAGTTCCTCATTGTAGCCATAGACTACTTTACGAAGTGGATTGAAGCAAAGGCGGTGGTGAGCATCACAGGAAACCAAGTCAAACGCTTTGTCTGGGACAACATTGTCTGTCGCTTCGGACTACCGGGAGAGATTATATCAGACAACGGAAAACAATTCTGTGATAACCCATTCAAAGATTGGTGCGCGCAATTGAACATCACGCAACACTTCGCTTCAGTAAAACACCCACAAACCAATGGCTTAGTTGAGCGCGCAAACCGCAGTCTAGGGGAAGGAATAAAAGCGCGCCTTGACAGACACAAAGGAAGGTGGGTGGATGAGCTCTCGCATGTTTTATGGGCGCATCGCACCACAATCAAAACCAGTACTGACGACACGCCATTCTCCATTGTCTACGGAACAGAAGCCGTCATACCAGCTGAGATAGGAATGCCAACTATACGAACAACAGAACTCAACGTCACAACAAATGACGAGGAACGGCGTATAGACTTGGACTTACTGGAAGAAAGGCGTGAACGCGCAGCTATACGCGAAGCAAAGGCTAAGGCAAAAATGAAGAAATATTATGATGCAAAGGTCAAACACACTTCATTCAGGCCAGGAGACTTTGTATACCGCGCCAACGATGCGAGCCACGCAGAAGACACAGGCAAGCTCAGACTAAAATGGGAAGGACCTTACGAGGTCACTGATGCGCTCGGCAACGGTGCATACAGACTGCGCGATATGGAAGGACACGACCTAGCGCGCACTTGGAACATCTGCAATCTTAAAAGATGTTACTTTTAGGCTACGGCCATTACACAGACACCTTTGCACCCTAAGAGGTGCCCAATAAGTGTTTATTTTTCTTTTCTTTCCTAGGAATTGTATTTTTATTTTTTCAAAAAAACTTGCAAGTATCAATAAAATGTTATGGTTTCTAGCTAACTCCATAGCATATTTCACTTTATTGCGTACATACTTATATATGTCAATATTGTTATCTTATAATTTTGCCTACATGGCGTGCATGCACTAATTAAGACCCACGAAGGCATAAAGGATGAGTAAACCTACTAATTCACTCGTTGAGTAAGAGGGTTGCAAACCCATCAACATTGGATCATGCATCCTCGCTAAGCGCCTTACTTTTGAGACGTCGAGGTAAGTTTCACGTGCGCACCCCACGACGGGTACACAAATATTAAGTACACCGTACAAGCTTAGCAAATAACGAGCCAAGACACTTGGTCAAATAATAAAACTTAGCAAACAATGCAAGTATATTTCCTAAAGTCACGTACTTAACGAGCCAAGACACTTGGTCAAATAATAAAACTTAGCAAACAATGCAAGTATATTTTCTAAAGTCACGCACTTAACGAGCCAAGACACTTGGTCAAATAATAAAACTTAGCAAACATTAATGCCAATATATTTTTAAGTCACGCACTTAATTAACAAAAGGGTATCTTATTCAGCATTTTTTACAACAAAATTACAAGGAAAAGATACACTTCATTATTTACATATACAAAAATAGCCTACACACTATGGCGATGCTCAGGGCTATCATCCGGGGCAGCAGAACTCCCCGCCTCTTGAAGCTTTCTCAAAATCAAAGCGTCCTTGGGAGATACGGTGGGAACACTCACAGGAACCCCATCAGACCTGGGGATGTGTGCAGCGCCCACACCACACAAAACTGCCTTGCCCTGAATGCCTCTCTTCTTGGCAGCCCTCTGCGAATGACGCTTTAGAACCTCTTTCAAGGAAATTTCCCTCTCAAGGGCAAACGGGTTGAGCATGTGGCGATGCTGCGTAAACACAGGAACCTGCAGCTGCGATTCATCAAGCTTCAGGAAGTAATCCGGCTGCGCCTCTGAATCCTCCAAAAGGTGGCGCTCCAAGGTCAACCCCGCCATAATTACCTTTATGGGGTTGTCTTGATCACGCTCCAACCGCGCAATATGAGGCAACTCAAGGACTTTCAACCCCTCCATCGCCTGCATTAACTCATCATATGCAGCCGCGTTGTAACCAGGTACCTCTGCCAGGTCCTTGCTCAAAAGCTTGGCTTCATGGAGATCTTCCATAGCCTGCGACTTTCCGCGCGCCACTGCACAGTGAACCACCTTCCCAAAAGCGTCCAACACCTCTTGGGACTCAAGAGTGCCCATCGCTGCCATGCGCAGCCCGTGACTGATCAACAACCTACATCAAACAAAGACAATTTGTGTTAAGGAAAGGCATAGCAACAAAATATAATAAAGAAGAAGGCTAAAAAGGAAGTACCTGCGCTCAGCAATGGTCGACATCAAATGAGGGTATAACTCCTCATCATACTCGATGCTCAGGCCGCGCAGCTTGTTCTCCTGAACCTAGATGATCTCCTCCATACGCTCCATGAACTTGGCAATACTAGCATAGTGCTCTACCTTCTTCTCCTCCAAGTACCTCACAGCCCAAGTCATGTCGGACTTGTAGTGATGAAGCTGCCCGCGCGCCTGCTCCACCTCAGCCAGTGCGGACAACTTCTCATGGGTGACCTTTTCAGTGTACACCCGGTGGACTCCACCTCCGCCTGCGCTTCCGCCAGCTACGCATAGAGCCTAGCTATCTCCTCATCCTTCTGGGCGAGAGTACTGCTCTCCCTGACATACCTCGTCTTCAACTGAGCCACCAGCTCAGCCTGACGCACAGCAGTCGTAACCAACTCATCCATCAGCTGCTGCGCAGGTACACCCTCATCAACCTTGGCTTTCCCATCCTTGTTTTCATTCTGCGGAGAGGAAACCACATCCACGAAGACCCCATCACCCTTCGTGGCATCATCCCTACAATACATGAAGAAGATAGTTAGTACATATTACGACAAGTAATATAAAAGAAACAGAATAGAGACGCAGATACTTACAGAAAGGGAGAGGCCTCTGCAGCCTTCTTATCCGCGCCAGGAGCGGATGTCTCCTCCTCCGCGGACGACTCCGCATCCCCAATCAGGTAGCGTCGTCTCTTCTTAGTGCCACTGCTCCCAGCCTCCCCTTTGCGCTTAATATTCTGCGCCACCTCCTCCTTCAGCACCTCCTCAGGCTTTAGGATTTCCGCGCTGTCAGATGATTCAGCGCGCCCCTCCTCCTCTTGCGCCATCTCCACATCTGGCGCCACGCTCTGAACAGGCGTTACTTGGAGCGGCGGCGTATTTTCAGGGACAACCTCCGGCAGCACTGTCAAACGACCCTCGGTCGCCTCCAGTAGTGGCTGCTCACCTTCCCTCAGAGGGCGCACTCTCACCGTCACCTGCTTTGGCTTCTCCAGCCTCACCACGGCGAATAGATCCATCTCTGCGCACATAAACAAAAAGCAAAACAGAAAGGATTAGTTACTAAATGTGCGCATATAGAAAGACTTACATATTTGAAGTTGAAGGGATGAACACCCACCCCGACCTTCCTCATCTATGAAGGTTGGCACCTCGTCAACACCGCCTAAGTAATTGCGACTCAACCCCATGTGCACCAAAAACTCCTCTGGATAAGGGTTAATGGGTATGCGGTTGGCATCAAGAGTCTGCGCATCGGTCAGCCTATAGGAACCGGGTGCGGGGCGCCCTTCCCTTGGCAAAGTATCTTGAGTATAAAACTCAAAGGACGACGGAAAAACCACGTCATCAACTAAGAAAAAATGCTCCCTCCAATTTCTAAGAGAGTCTACCTTCTCAGTGTAACACTGAAGCGCCCCCGGGCGCTTCGCAAAAGATACCCATCCATTCGACCACGTTGTGTGGTAGAAGGAGCGAAACAAGGCAATAGTCGGCTCTATCGCAAGTAAACGGCAGTTTACCTCAAAGTTCGACACCTTAGCCGCACCTATACAGTGCAGCTGTGAGATGTGGAGACGATAGTGGTTGAGCAAATCGCTCAGAAAAATAGATATCGGTACGCGGTAATTCGTGTACTCGAAGAAGCGCGTGTATAATCCTATTTTCCCTTCGGGGAAATCGGCTATACACGCGTTAACGTCTGGAACCTCTGGATGCACATCCAGAGAAATGAAGTAGTCAGATGTAAACTGAGTAACATCATTCTCAGTCATCGCGGAGCGAAAGTCTTCTAACTGGGCAACCATTTTCATAACTCTACTAGAAAATGCACACAAAATTACCTAAGGAAACGATTATTTTCTTTGCAAAAGTTCGCTTTCAAAAAAGTGAGCAATGGTGAGTGTGTGTTTTACTGTGTGTTTTTGTAAAAATGGGGGCGGTGACTATTATCTAGGGGGTAAAAAACCCTAGATGACGTCCACGTGGATCCCACTCACAAAAACGTGTGGCCAGAACCGAAATGGTACATGCACTTTTTCCCGATTTACGAGGGACACGTGGACACAACCCCCGATTTTCGAGGTATTTCTTTGAAATATCTATGACTAGGTACATTGCACTCCAAAAATGGGCGGCAATATTTCAAAGATCTCCCGCCACGCTTACCGCTGTTGTGATTAGTCTAGCATCCGCGCACACTAGACTAGGGGGACATGATGACGTATAGTCTATATATGGGCCACGAGCCCAAACGATAAACATTACTAAGGCCCAAAGCCACTATGCGTCGGCTATTGTCACTTGGGCCGCATCAATAATAGGAATGGGCTCACGTAAGCCCAAACCCAAATAAACTATACACGGTATAGATAAGGATATCTATCTATGGAAAAGATATTCTTAACCCGGATAAGTACCACGCGTACGAAACGTAAGGAGCACGAACCCTACAAGGATTCTGTGCCTATATAAGGAATGACATAACTCTCAGTCAAGGTACGATTCACAAACCCTAAAACTCTTTACGAGAACCTTAAACCGATTACTTACTCTCACGCCGGAGTCTAATCGTGGGAGACAATCCCACGATAAGCCTAACGGTGTTGTTTATTTTCTTAGTGCGCAGGTTACAAGTACTAAGAAGCTGATTGGTACGAGAGCAAGAGCCCAGAATCAGGAACGCCCAACTTTTGTATCAACAATCAATGTGCTCGAAAATGAGTTGGTGAGCACACTGAAAGGTTTTTGCAAAAGTATCCGTCAAACCATATCCTGGAACAAGTTTGATTCAATGTTGAATCGCACCATCGTTGCTTTCCAGTTGTCACTTGATCATTGATCCAAGATGGATCTCACATGTCACCTACCAAGAGCTTGAGTGATGTTCACTCTAGAAGGATTTCCATCTTCATTGTGAATATTTTCATATCACTCGGATGTTCTGGCAATACCACAAGGATAATGCGTAGGACTCTAAGTATTTTATCTTACTTTCCACATTGTGTGAAACAATAAGCATATTGGAAGTGTGTCCTAGTGAGATTTATGGATGATCTCATGGCTCTAGACTCAATAGTGCGTTTTGATCCGCTCCTGGAGACTGGGAGGCGTCTCCTGTTTAGGTATCAACATAGCTCGCAATGAGCGGTCGATACATTGCACAGGGTTCCCCGTAAGAATGAAACAAGCTCTTTTAAGAGAACTTGAATGGTTGGGAAGTTTAGTGCAGTGCGTCACTGGGTCCATGACGTCTTGTCTTCAATACCAGTGTTACCTTAGTAACCACTAGTAGCATATGAAGTTGAACCCGGTTTCTGCCCTAAGGTTGAATATTTGGAGGGCTATTTCTTTTCACCCTCTTCACATTACATTTCTTTTTCATTCTTCAACCCCTTCAGTGCTTACCGAGACTTCATCACTAGAACCTTGTTGGGTTTGTTCCAGTCCTAGCTATATCTCAGTCGGCACTCTTCCCTTTCTCACTTTTCTACTTTTTTTTCAATCATTCCTAAGGACTTCTAATCTATCTATGGATTGTCCCTGGGAATATCCTTCCGGTTCTGGTGGATCATGGGAACTCATACCTAACGTTAACTATCCTTATAACTTCGTGCATAAAGATAAATGGTCGGTCTTTGGTATTACTTCCACAAACGCCTTTTGCTACCCCTCAATATGTGCATCGATATTCGAAAGAGTTTAGCACATATATGGGAGCCTATTACTGAGTCCAAAAGATCAAATTTGATTATCAGATTTCATATTTAAATCACATTCTCTCCCCCGATCAAAAGTTTCAAACCAGTCGAGATTTTTGATCTCAATTGATTTAAATAATTTAGAAAATGTTTGGGAGAGAAATGCGGTCTGTTTTAATATATTCTGATAAAAGAGGAACCTTTTTCTTGCTCCTCCTCAATCTGTGAGGGAGGTTGTTATGTGTCAGATTTGATGAGTTTACAAACGATTTGAAGTTTTAACGAAAATTCTTTGAAAATTTCTCATTCTGACACATAACCATCACAAAGTGTAATATTTCAAGGTTTTTGTACAAAGTGTGGAGAGTTTTGATGATACATAAAATTTTGAGAAATCACTCTCCCCCTCAATCAATGACGGATGTTTAAACTTAAATAAATGATGTCATTGATTGAGTGAAAAATTTTATCAAAATATGAGTTCAAACTGATTTCCAAAAAAAAAATCTCATGGTACCACCAAGTTTTGCACAAATACTTTCCGAAAAAATCATAGAAGGGAAAGTATTGGCGATAAAAAAAAAAGATTTCTCTTCTTTATCAAGAAATAAGTGTACATTAGATCGAGGAAACATGGATATAAAGTAATCCATGCCCAAGTGAACTTCACCCGGTAAAAGGAACAACCGTCTTTTTGGTGACGTGTTTTCCGCATTTTGAAAAACAGGTTGCTATCTGAAGTAATAGCAAGACATAGTTTTGAAGTCCGGGTTGCAGCCTGAAATGACTGCAAGCCATAGTTTTGAAGTATATTTTGAGATATGACATGTTTTAGAAAAAAACTTTATTTGAAACCGAAAAACTCTTGCTCAAGCATATGTATGATTCCGTGTCATTGTCGCATGACATTTCTAGAAACGTACATAATATTGATTACACAAGAGACATGTCGTGAGAAGAATATTTTTAGATTTTAATGATTCTTCAGATTTTATGGTTTTTATAGGTTTTATATTTTTCTATTTTCTTTTTGCTTTAAGTTATGTACAAAGGATATGTGAAATCAATCCTTCACTCTTCATTCTCTTCCTGGAGTGACTTAAGAGTTTCTGGAGTGAGGCTCTTCATCCCAAGTCGCGGAAGAATGAACTGGAATCTTTCTCGAGAAAGAGCCTTAGTAAAGATATCAGCCAGCTGAAACTCTGTCCTTACAAAGTAGAGTTCCACGATCCCTTTCTCCACTTGTTCTCTGATGAAGTGATGACGAATGTCAATATGCTTGGCTCTAGAGTGCTGGAAATTGTTGCAACACAAGGCAATGGCACTTTTGTTATCACAATACATTGGGATTTTGTTGATGTCATACCCATAATCTGATAGTTGAGATCTCATCCACAAAATTTGAGCACAGCACGAGGACATGGCAGTGTATTCAGCCTCTGTGGATGATATCGAAGTGCACATTTGCTTTTTGGATGACCAGCTTACAAGTTTCTCACCCAAGAATTGAGCACCTCCTGATGTACTTCTGCGAGTATCTTGACACCCCGCATGGTCAGTATCTGAGTAAGCCGTAAGAGCCATTGCATTGTCCTTAGGGTACCAGAGACCATGTGAATTGTCCCTTGGAGATACCTAAATATTCTCTTGACTGCTTCCAAGTGCTTTTTGGTGGGCTTGGATTGATATCGGGCACACATGCATACTGCGAATAGAAGGTCTGGCCTACTTGCTGTGAGGTACATGAGAGATCCAATCATGCTTCTGTATTTGGTCTGATCAATAGATAAGCCTGCTGAGTCGTCATCAAGTTTGGATCTTTTAACCATGGGTGTGTCAACAGTGTCCCTTGAATCAAAACCAAACTTCTTAAGGATGTCACTAGCATATTTGGCTTGATTAATAAAGATGCCGCTTGGGTTTTGTGAGATTTGTAACCCCAAGAAGAAAGACATTTGTCCCATCATAGACATTTGAAACTTGGAACTCATTTCCTTTGCAAAAGGATCACATTCATTGGAATCAGACGACGCAAAGATAATATCATCTACATAAATTAGAACGTGAAGGAGGTTGTTTCCAGTCTTCCTAGTGAACAAGGTAGGATCAACAACACCCTTGGTGAATCGATTTGCAAGGAGAAACTTGGATAGCGTGTCGTACCAAGCTCTAGGAGCTTGTTTAAGACCATATGGTGCCTTCTTAAAACGATATACATGATTTGGTCTTTCAGGATCCACGAAACCTTCAAGCTGAGTAACATAGACCACCTCTTTTAATTCTCTATTCAGGAAGGCAGTTTTAACATCCATTTGATAAACAATCATGTTACTACTGGCAGCATTGGAAAGAAAGATTCTAATGGCCTAGATACGAGCAACAGGTGTAAACGATTCTTCAAAGTCAATACCCTCTTGTTGAGTGTAACCTTTAGCAACTAGCCGAGCCTTGTTTTTCACCACATCAACATGCTCATCAAGTTTTACTTTGAAAATCCACTTGAGAGCAATGATCATTGCGCATTCTGGTGGTGGTACTAATTCTCATACATCAAGACGATCAAACTCAAGGATTTCTTCTTGCATTGCTGTGAACCAGGATACTTTAGTTAGAGCATCCTTGAAGTCTTTGGGTTTGATTTTGGATAAGACGGAGTTGAAGAAGCACCACAAGGCATCAATGGCAAGTTGTTTTCTGGTGGACACAGGTCGTAAGGGATTTCCTATGATGTTGTCAATAGGGTGATTAGTTGTCCATTTTCTGAGATGTTCATGAGGTTGAGGATAGTAGACTGATATAGCATTGTTTGATTCTCCTGAGGATGATGCTTCGTTGGAGGATTCAGGTGCAAAAACATTTTCAAATGGTTCATCTTCAGGTGGAGCAAAAGGATTAACTTCCCATGAGTTTTCAGATGTCATTCCTTGATGTTCAGAAGACGATTGTGTATTTGATTCATTTTGAGAGCTGCTACATTCTGGTGCATCCAGATCTAAAGAGATGGAGGTAGATGGACCATTTGTGTCATGAGGAGCATTTACAGCCATAATATTAGGTTCAGCAGCCGGCTGTACCGGTTCATGAGGTGGCTGTGACTCGAAGTACTCATCAAACATAAGGTCAAATAACGTCTTCAATTCTTCACAAGTGGGAGGAACATAGGGAGTGACACTGTTGGTATTCTGTACAAGTCCCGAACTAATTGGTCCAGGAGATAAAAGATTATGTGAGGGTCCAGAACTGGTGTGTCCTGAAGCCGTATGCTCTGTCAGCTCATCAAACGTGACATGGATTGTTTCCATGATTTTTCGGGTTCTTTTGTTGTAGATTCGGTTACCCTTTCGATCTGGCGCATAGCCCACGAATACCCCAATATCCGCCTTAGCTTTGAGCTTACCTAAGTCTTCACTATCGTTAGTTGGATAGCACAAGGCTCCAAACACCCGAAGAAAGGAAAGATCGGGCTTTTTGAGATGCACCAGCTCATAAGGTGTTTTATTGTGGAGAGGATGAATTAATGACCGATTTTGAGTATAACATGCAGTAGCGATGGCTTCAGCCCATAGAAACATTGGTGTCTTAAAAATATCAGCATAGTGCGAGCAGCTTCAACTAATGTGCGATTCCGTCTTTCAACAACTCCATTTTGCTGAGGAGTTCGAGGGATACTCTTTTTATGACTGATGCCGATACTTTCTTAAAATTGAGTGAGTTGTTGGTTACCAAATTCAGTTCCATTGTCAGTGCGAATGATTCTTACGGTCTTGTTAAGCCTAACTTGTAACTGCTTGATGATTTTGATTATGATTTCGGGAGTTTCATCCTTGGATCTTAAAAACTTCATCCATGTAAATCTTGAATAATCATCCACAATAACAAGAATATATCTTTTCCCATTGAAGCTTTGCACTCTCATGGGTCCGCACAAATCCATGTGAAGGGTATGGAGCACTTCAGTATTTGAGTTGGTGGGTTTTGGTTTGTGAGTTTGCTTCTTGCTTTTACCCAATTGACATGATGAACAAAGATGGTCTTTTTCATACTTCAATCTGGGCATGCCCCGAACAAGATCTTTGCGAGAAAGTTCATTAATGGTGCCGAAGTTCAAATGGTTCAAACGACGGTGCCATAACCATGATTTGCTCTTTGAGTCCTTAGAGAGAAAGCAAATAGGAGAGGACCGCATCATGTCTTCGATAGAGATAGTATACAAATTAGTACCTCGACTTCCCTTAAGAAGATCAACTCCATCCAATTCTCTAACAAAACATGTGTGCTTTCTGAAGGCCACTTCGAGATCGGAATCACAAAATTGTCCAAGAGAGAATAGATTGTGCCCAAGTCCTTCCACATAATAAACTCTAGAGATCACGCTGTCACCAATCACATAATCACCATACCCCATAATGGCTCCAAAGTGGTCGTTTCCAAATCTAACTGTCCCGATAAACTTTTTCATGAAATTTCTGAGCCGAGAGCGATCCCCAGTCATATGTTTTGAGCAGCCTGAGTCCAAATACCACAGGACGATTTGTACGACCTGCATTTGAAACTAGACTGATGAGGCGAAAAATGATCCGTTTTTAGGGGGTCATTTAATTCTACTATGCTAGGCTAGATCTCTCTTGTGTTTGCTTAGATCTAATGAAACCTAGATGTTGATTATGTGTTGATTACTTGTCTATTCTTGTTTTGAATGAATGATTTATATGTTAGGCTTAAGAAAACTGGCAGATCTCCAAATGGTAACATGCTTGAACGTCTTAAGAAACATGAACCGAGGCGTACTAGGTCTTTATTGGTTGTATTTAATGCATGAGCCACTGTTTACAATCCCTATAGTTGTGCTGGGTCATGGTGTAGGAGGAGATAAGAGCTCATAGAGTTGGGGAGTTATGTATGCCACTCCACGAATGGTATTAAGGAATACAACCCGTCATTCATACAAGTGTAACAAGTAATTGACATGTAAAAGATATCTAGGGAGTAATGAAGTCTAAGTAAACACAATTTCTCCAAATACTGCTCACAACCTTAGTTTAATTAGTTTAATTTCATTTTTATTATTTTATTTTGATTGCATCTTAGCTTTGGGTTAGTTGATTAGCAACTAATTCCGCCCACTCCTTCAAAACCCGAGATTTTACTTGCTTTCATAAAATATAAAAATACAAAAATAATCATCTCTCACCTCTAGAACTATTAATTAGGTTTTTTAATCCTAGCGACACTATTCCTAAGCTGAACGATCAATCCCCCGGTACTTGTCACTATACTATGCTACAACGATCAGGTACACTGCCTGGTGGGGGTTGTAAGCCTCGCGAGATCCCTCGAGAGGTAAAGCAAGGTGCGATTCCCACGCATCAAGTTTTTGGCGCCGCTGCCGGGGAAATAGTTATTGTCTAGGTTAGAATTTCTTTTTATTAGGTCTACTTGCTAGATTCCTTTTTAGTAAGATTTTTTATTTTTATTTTTAGGTCTTCTTTAGTCTATCTTATTTCTTTGTGCTTTTGTTCGTAACTCTTTACCATCCGACATCATGGAAGGTGGTAACATCTTTGAACCCATCATCCCACCACAACAAAACCCACCATTAGAACCCCTTAGGCCCCGAACCTTAGGAGAGTATTCCCGACCTAGCCACCAAGGCTACCGAAACACCATTGAGCTCACCGGAGCCAATGTGACCCCCTTGCGATCCGACACCATCCGGTTGGTGCAAAGCGGATGTGCATTCCATGGACTTCGTTCCGAAGATCCAAACCAACACCTTAAGGACTTCCTCAAAATCGTAGATTCCATAGACCTAGGTGTTGAAACTAGAGAGACTACCCGTCTACGCCTATTCCAATTCTCTCTACGGGATCAAGCTAGTCAATGGCTTGAGCGTTTACCCGCGGGATCCATCACCACATGGGAAAATCTTGCCAATCGTTTCCTTACCCAATTCTTTCCGCCGGAAAAGACTGCAATGCTTAGAAGGGATATTTTGATGTTTGAGCAACAGCGGGGTGAACCTTTCTACGAGGCTTGGGCCCGTTTTAAGGATCTCCTCCACAAGATCCCTCATCATGGCATAAACACTTGGTTATTAGTTCAAATTTTCTACGACCATGTTGATTATCACACTAAGCGCATTATCGACAGGGCCGCGGGAGGAAAATTGCGTGATAAGGATGCTGAGGAGTCATGGGCGATTATAGAAGAGCTCGCTATCGATAACAATGAGATTTGGGAGTTTAAACATACGGTGGAAGCAGCCATCAATGCAGTCTCGGCATCTGGAGGGACCACTGAAATCCCCGAGGAACTCTTATGCAAAATTGAGGCAAAAGTTGACTATTTTGAGGAAAGGCAAAGGAGACCCTTAAGTCCTAGACAAGCCACGGTCAATTCTGTCTCAAGATCAACCTCGATACCATTATCTGAATCACCCTCTAGAGAACATGTCGAGACTTTTCAGAGGTGCACTCCACCTTGTTCCCCTCCCAAGGAACTTAGCTCGGAATTTGAGGCTAGGATGAGAGAGTATATGGCGACCCATTCTGATCGGCTTGCTAAATTCGAAGAAGCAGTTTATAAGCAAAGGGAGGAGATGCAGGGGAAAATGAATGAGATGTTGAGTTTATTGGAGGAGTATGCCAGTCAGAAGTCCCCCGAACGAATACTGCTAAGGAAAGAAAGCGCCACTCCCACCGCCCAATTTGTTAACTCCATCACCATTGTCCATAAAGATAACGAGAAGGTAAAAACTCCTGCTAAACAGACCTTAGAAAAACCGCCTGAGTCACAACCTTTGAGTTACTACCTGAAACACGACATAAACAAAAACACCATAACAAATTAGATTAAGGATGATAGGCGTAATCAATCCTCCGAACAGGTCCCCGAAAAAGAGAAAGAAGAGGAAGATGAGTATGATACGCTTATTGGAGGATCAGTGGTGGAGAGGTTACTGGTACAGAAAGTGGCCACCAAGCAGGTAGCATGTGGAAATTTTGAATTACCAACGAGCATCGGGGACTTGAAACATCTTAGTGCTTTCGCCGACCAAGGATCGGAAGTAAATCTTATGCCCCTGACTATCTACCTCCAACTGACGTCGAAGATGCCAATACCCACTCGTGTTAGGTTGTCTCTTGTTGGGCACTCGTACATATACCCCCTAGGAATAGCAGAAGATGTATTAGTCAATGTTGCAGGATTCATGTACCCCGTCGATTTTATGATCATTGATGATAAAGGAGATGGATGCATGCCAATAATCCTTGGGGCACCCTTCCTCACCACCGCTAGGGCTGTAATTAAGTATGAAGATAGGAGGATTGAGCTTAAATCTGGGAAGAGAAAGATTAGCTTCTACATGACTCCGCGAAGTGGGCATGAGAATTTGAGTTGGAGAATGATTAAAAACAACATTGGCACGACGCCCATTCGTGTTCAGAATAAAATTCTTGCATGGGAGGCAAGAATCAAGAGCTATAAGAAAGCTAAGGATGAAAGGAGAAAAAGCAATAAAGATCCGATAGAACTCAAACACACCCAACACACAAGCAATCATACACCGTTTGAGGAAGGGAACTTAGTACTCTTGAG
Organism: Artemisia argyi; assembly: GCA_030686995.1. Taxonomy (NCBI): domain Eukaryota; kingdom Viridiplantae; phylum Streptophyta; class Magnoliopsida; order Asterales; family Asteraceae; genus Artemisia; species Artemisia argyi. The sequence continues at coordinate 102,288,158 of CM060704.1, read as the reverse complement.
ACACTTAGAAACCACAATACCACCCGATAAACCGAGTCCTTGGTGGTATGGGCCATTCACCATCGAAGGATTGAGCCAAGATGGGGTAGCTAACTTGAGAAGCAAATTAGGTGGGAAGGTGATTGCGAGTATTGATAGATTGAGGCACTACCACCATAACAGTAATGATCGCAATTATATGGGGTACATCATTTCAAATGATGAAATCACGTAGTAACCCACGACTTTGAGTCTAGCTTCAAGACTCGTAAATAAAGAAAAGCGCTTCTTGGGAGGCAACCCATTTTTTGTGTGATTTTAATTGTTTGATTGTTATTTGCTTCCGTATGCATGTTTTATTTTTATTGTTGGTTGATCATGTTTCTCAATTAAAATGTGAAATACTTTATTATGTTGTTTAGCCTAGTCTTAACTCCAACCTAAAGGTATTTTTGCAAAAGATAAGTGTAAGGGGAAACCCCAAATATGTTTTTAAGAAACAAACCGATCATGATTATCCACAATATTTAATGAACATGTATATTCGTATTTGTTAGAGTCAAATGCTTGTATTGAGTCATAATGAAGTTTTGCAGGATTTTCCAGGAAGTAGGACAAAGTTTTTCCAGAAATTTTCCGGAAACTTAACATAAAGATTTCTGCAGGTCCATTATGACGGCGTCAGGCAATTGCTCTTGACGGCGTCAGGAGTTAAAAATCTGGAAATTTTACCGGTTTTGTTTTTCTAACGGAGTCTTATAGTTTTTGTGAATTATTAAGTTTTATAATCTCCAGGAAATCTGCAAACTTCATTCCACAAGCATTATATCTTACTTTGTTTTCTAGGATTTAGTAACTTATATAGGATGCCGCCGATTTTACGCGAGGTTGCCTTGTTTACTTTTGTCAGGATTTACAGGTTATTTGTGACAAGAAGATGATTTATATTCTGGAAGGGAAGCTTTGATTGTTCGTTTTCTTGGAAGAAGATTTAACCTGGCCAACTAAAATCCATACCGAGCGAATCAGGGGAGTATTTGATTTCATTCTCTTTACTTTTTACTTTTACATTCTTTACTTGAACATTGGGGACAATGTTCATCTTAAGTGTAAGGGGAGGGTAAAAAGATGATACCTTACATATGCACTTTCGCTTGAGTTTGTTTTGTTTGATAGTAGATGTGTAATAAAACTATGAGAAATACTTGTTAGTGTAATTTTAGCGCCAAATTTAAAATTTTTTACAACATTTAGGAGTGAAACTTTAGCCATAGCAAGCGTCTCATGGATAGGAGATTGTATGACTAGCACATAACCGTATATTCAGAAAAATTTTCCACCCAAAATTATGAGGTTCGCCTTTAGATTTGATAGGAAAAGCATTCATTATTGGTGCTTATGAGTGTACCGGTAGCATTTAGATTCTAGAACTTGCGTTAGTGATGCATCCCGAGACCGCTAGTGAGACTACATTCGTGTAGTAGGATTTACTACATGATAAGAGGCATTAGGATCACCCTTGTGTTAAACCCGTATTATAATTACTTGACCATTTAAGTCATATTACTTGGCTAGTTAAGTCAACTAATTTTTCCCACACCCTTAGCGTTGTACTCATTTTTAGTACACGAAACCCCTAGTACACCCCTCCGAGCCTATCTTTTCGTTTCTAACTTTAAGCATTTTACTTAAAGGAAGAATTTGTTACACCCCACTTAAATGTACACCCAAATCGCCTTAGCCTTCCGTGTATGCGCTCATCTTTAGTGCATTATTGTTATTTGTTAAACCCTAAGTTAACTTTCTAATTGATTACATGGTTGCTAAGTCGAGTCATATCCTTGTACATATTGTTTTGGGACGATTGGGACTCATGGGTAAGTACTTATTTTATGGAGTAATGGGGAAGAACATCACTTATTACCCCCATATGTACGTTAATTTTAAAAGTGCTCCAAGTGTTTTGATTTTCTTAATTCGAGTCATTAGAATAGTTAAATGTAAAGTATGTAAAGATTCAAGTGTAAGGGGAATTCTCATCCCCTATGATGTATTATTTTGGATGGTAGGGTAAGAGTGTATGCAAAAAAAAAAAAAAAATAAAATAAAAAAAAAATTAAAAAAAAAATCGAAAAAAAAAAATAGAAAAAAAAACAAGAAAAAAGAAAAAAAAATAATAATAAAAAAAAAAAAAAAAAAAAAAAAAAAAAAAAAAAACATACGGACTACCATCCCGTTTTTATTTTATGTTCATTTTATGTTTTTGTTATTTTTCATTTATTAGCTTAAGTCGAGTCTAGTCTTGGCTTAGCAACGCCATCTTGTACATGTAATTTACTAAGATTGTTAACTCGCCACCAGTAAAATTCCCTTTATCCAACAAAACCGTGTAATTCATATCCCTACACCTAACGATATAACCCTTTTAAAAGACCTCTTTGATAGTTTATCCTAGGTGCTTACGCCATGTGGTGGAGGTTTGATCCTTTCCCAAGCCTATGGTAATCTATTTTGCTATGACAGGTAGTGAGAGATATCTTCCATTTTCATAATGTTATATTACTTTATTACACCCGAGAGATGTGAGTATCTAAACACTATTTGTGAGGTGCTTGTGTATGACCTCCGTGCTTGTCTATTGGTCTTTAGTAGAACGATTATTTGTTGTAATTACTTTTATATTAGTGTTAAATGACCCCTAACTTGTCTTTTGAGTAGAATAAAAGCTCATTTGCTTGAGGACAAGCAAATCTCAAGTGTAAGGGTATATGATGAGGCGAAAAATGATCCGTTTTTAGGGGGTCATTTAAGCCCGAATCCGAATTTATTTGATCAAATATTGCCCTAAATCGTTCCTTTTGTGATTTTAGGTGTTTGGAGAGTGAATTCTGGAAAAGAGGCTATTTTGGATGTTTTTGGAGCATAAAGTGAAGAAAACGACAAAGTACCAAAAATCCAAGCTGGAAATACAAGGTGACGGCGTCAAGGGTTTGCTCTTGACGGCGTCAGACATGAAGAATAATTTACCGTAGCTGGTGACGGTGTCAGATGGAGAGGTGACGGCGTCAAAGTGGCCAAGATTAATTTACCGAAGGTGGTGACGGCGTCACATAGGCCGTCACGATTGGATCTAGGGCGTCCGAGAAAGTGTATGGCGGCGAGTTGACGGCGTCAGATTTAACTCTTGACGCCGTCAGGACGATTTTCCTATATATAGTTTTCTAGTTTTTTTCATTAAAAAAGAGAGAAGTTTTGGTGAAACCCTAAAGACGATTTTGGTGCCTCTTTTACAGGTTTTTCAAGGGTTCCAAACCCTTGAGACCTTGCATTGTAATTGAGATAAGTATACTCTTATCTTAATTCTACTATGCTAGGCTAGATCTCTCTTGTGTTTGCTTAGATCTAATGAAACCTAGATGTTGATTATGTGTTGATTACTTGTCTATTCTTGTTTTGAATGAATGATTTATATGTTAGGCTTAAGAAAACTGGCAGATCTCCAAATGGTAACATGCTTGAACGTCTTAAGAAACATGAACCGAGGCGTACTAGGTCTTTATTGGTTGTATTTAATGCATGAGCCACTGTTTACAATCCCTATAGTTGTGCTGGGTCATGGTGTAGGAGGAGATAAGAGCTCATAGAGTTGGGGAGTTATGTATGCCACTCCACGAATGGTATTAAGGAATACAACCCGTCATTCATACAAGTGTAACAAGTAATTGACATGTAAAAGATATCTAGGGAGTAATGAAGTCTAAGTAAACACAATTTCTCCAAATACTGCTCACAACCTTAGTTTAATTAGTTTAATTTCATTTTTATTATTTTATTTTGATTGCATCTTAGCTTTGGGTTAGTTGATTAGCAACTAATTCCGCCCACTCCTTCAAAACCCGAGATTTTACTTGCTTTCATAAAATATAAAAATACAAAAATAATCATCTCTCACCTCTAGAACTATTAATTAGGTTTTCTAATCCTAGCGACACTATTCCTAAGCTGAACGATCAATCCTCTGGTACTTGTCACTATACTATACTACAACGATCAGGTACACTGCCTGGTGGGGGTTGTAAGCCTCGCGAGATCCCTCGAGAGGTAAAGCAAGGTGCGATTCCCACGCATCATAGACATATATGGATAACTGAAAAACATGGATCCCCAAGTGTAACTGGGATCCAATTGGTTAGCACAAGCATACTTAAGAGAGGCAGGATCAGTATCTACAATGTTTTTCTCAGAGAAAACGATACTAGTGGGTGCTACTGACTTAATTTCAAGGCATTGAGTCACTAAAGGGAGTTTTCTACCAGTTGCGTTCCATTTCTTAACCACTAATGACTTGGGATCGGGCATATTTGTCAATGGACACTGGCTTCCTAAAGTGAACTTTCTTCCAGTAGGTTTCCACTGATATCCTACATTGGTAAAAACCTTTCCTGTTTCTTTCCAAGTATGGTTTTCCAGTTTATGCGTATTAGAAAACTTAACTGAGGGTTTGTACAAAGATTTTAAAAATAACACAACACAATCATCATGATTACTAGAAATTAAACAGCCATTACAAGTCTTACAAGTAGCATTAGAATTCGAATTAATTACAGTACGCTTAGAGCAAATACTAGAATCAACACGATTCTTTTCACTTAAATCAATCTTATTGTTCCTAAGGTGGTCTTCTACTTTCTTCCTTTGAGCACTCTTAGCTGGCGAAATCATATCATTCCTTGTATTGCCTTTAGGCTTTGACCCGCTAGCTTTAGTGTCATTGCTTACTCCTGTAGAATGGACGATGGGAACATTAGATTGTTGTATAGTTGTTTGGTTCCTAGATGGTGATGTGCTATGATCAGAACTTGCCAAAGGTAGATCAAAGGTAACATGCTTTTTCAAATTCTTAGATGAGGATGTGCCCTTTCTATCTCGCATGTTGGGTATCTTGGGACACGTACCTATGGCATATTCTAACAATTCTTGTGATCGTTTGGTGAGAAAACAAATGTCAGATAGTGCATTATCAGATAGTCTCACCATTCTATATTCTTCAATGGTCTCACGGGTCATGTCAAGGCAATTCTTAAGATGTCTAAGGTAATCACTATGGACAAGCTCATTGTTCTTAAGGGGAAGAGGAATAAGAATAGCCTCACATGCATATTTTTTACATTCACAAACCTTTGAATAGATATTGTCACTTGCAAGGACCGGCATCTTGTCTTTAGATTCTCAATTCATTAAGCAAAGAGGTTATCTTTTCATTGGTTTAATCACGAGTGATCTTAATAGAATCATATAACTCTTTGTAATGTTGTTTTACTTTAGAATTTTCCGCTTGAAAACAATCATTTTCATGTTTGAGTTTTCTGATTATGTTTTGAAGTTGAAAATTTTGAGAATCTGCAGACATTGGTTTATGGGTGTCGATCACAACATTCATGGGAGATTTCAATTGGGCAATTTGAGCCCTCATTAACCGAATCGTGTTCGTGTAAGCTTGAATTTTTTCATCCCTCTTTGCTAATTCAAAATATGCATCAAATTCCGGAACATCAGAAGATGTCTTGGCCTTAGATATTTTTATTCTTTCTTCTAAATGTTGATATTTCAATTGTAAGTTAAGATTATCAACTTCTAGTTTAGAAAAGTGTTTGACCATATTGTCACGATCATCATTTTGAATTTTTTCATGCAATTTCAAATTCTCCCCCTCAAGCTCAACAACACGATTTTGAAGATCATTCAAAGCAATAGACATTTCATGAAACTGACAAGCATTTAATGAAGACTCTGTAGCTGTATAGAACACATCTTGAGCAATACATTTAGCAATCAAATTGTCATTCATGATGAGAGTATTTTTTCTGGCAATTTCACTATGCTGAAGATCTATTGCAATTTGTTTACCCTTATTTTCCACATTTTTAAACACCTCTTTCATTTCTTTTAGCTCAACATCAAGGGATTGTCGTAAACCCTCAAAGTGTTCTTTGATTAGTTTAAAAAATGTGATGACTTCAGTTAAGTAACACTCTTTAGTAAGCTCAAATCCTCGTTCACCCTCAGTAATTCCCGTTGGCGTGATTCTCTTTTTGCATGTTTTATCAAAATTAGTGAACATTTGACAAAGGACATATATACTAATAAGAGTTATACATTGTGTGGGAAGTGACAACTGAACTAAGTGCATTGGTGTATTGGTGGGATACACCGTTGGGGCAGCTAATGATACGTGGGAATCGCACCAGGCTTTACCTCTCGAGGGATCTCGAGAAGCTTACAACCCCCACCAGGCAGTGTACCTGATCGTTGTAGTATAGTATAGTGACAAGTACCGGGGGATTGATCGTTCAACTCAGGAATAGTGTCGCTAGGATTAGAAAGCCTAAAAACTAGGTCTAGAGGTGAAGGATGATTCTTTTTGTATTTTTATATTTTATAAAAGCAAATAAAAATCTCGGTTTTTAGAAGAATGGGCAGAATTAGTTGCTAGCCAACTAACCCAATTAATTAAGTTGCAATCAAATAAAATAACAGAAATAAAAATAAATCTAATTACTTATGGTGTAAACAATAATAGGGAAAGTTGTTTTTACTTAGGTTTCATTACTTCCTAGATATCTTTTACAGGTTGATAGCTTGTTACAATTGCATGGATGACGGGTCGTATTCCTTAATACTAGTCGTAGGGCCGTGTACAATATTCCCTAACTCTATAGGATCCTACTTCACTCCTATTTCGAGCCGTTAAAGCTCCTAACATGGGATCATTAGAATTCTCCTACGCATTAAATACAACCAAAAATCATAGTACACCTCTGATCATGTTTCTTAAGACATTCAAGCATATTACCAATGAAAGTCTGCCAGTTTTCTTAAGCCTAACATCGAATACAATCATCCGTAACAACTATAAACAAACAATCAACCCATAATTAACATCTAGGTTGTTGATATAAATAATGTTTAAAAATGTTATTAATATCTCTCAATAAACCTATGTTTTGATAATCACAAAACTCAAATCAAATTAAGTCAAGATTAAGACGTAAACAAGTATTTGGTAACAAATATTTACCTCTACATCTAATATCACTTAAGGTATGCATTACATGATCAAAGGAAATTTTGTCTTAAGACATAACATCTTATAAAATGATATAAACATTTTATATATATTTGTAAATCATTTTTGGTAATGCTATATTAAACTACAAAGATATGATTTCAAATTTCCAACCAAAAAGGGCAAATTTTATCCAGAAAAACTTTTCCAACGTTCAGGAGGGCGGCCGCCTTAATTTTACTAGGCGGCCCCCTTAATCATTAAGGGGACCGCCCTCTAATTAAGGGGACCGGCACGCTCCAGAACAGTATTTTCTGGCCCTATAAATATTGGATCATTTCACATATTTTTCTCACCTTTTTGCACTATAAACTTTTTAATCCAACCTCCATTTCTAGATCTAAACTCCTTTGATCATATAATTCATAAGTCTTTGTTTCCAAGTGATCCAAAGCTTCATCCATTCAAGTGCAATAAGAAGAACACTCCTCTACATCCATCTAATTGTAGTAGTGTTGTGAATAGCTAGTTTCATATTGTAGTTGTGTTAGATATTTGTAAAAGTGTTGTGTAAAGTTGTTGATTGTAGAAACTAGGTGTGTTGTAAAGTAGTTTAGTAGTTGTGAATTAGTTGTGCATAGAAGAAGGTGTGAAGTTGTGAAGGTGTGAAGAAGGTGTGAAGCCTTGAAGAAGTTGTGAAGGTGTGAAGCCTTGAAGAAGTTGTGAAGGTGTGAAGCCTTGAAGAAGTTGTGAGATTGGTTCTAGCTACGATTAGAACTCGACATTTAGCTTAGTGTCGTTAACTCGTGTAAGCCAAGGTGTGTAAGGTTTCTCCACCATAAGGAGTTTGTTGACATAGTGAAGAAAACTCTCGAGTGTGGTACTCGGGGAGTGGAGTAGGGCAAGGAAGGTGTCCTTGTAGCCAAACCACTATAAATTCGCGTGTTATGGTTTGATCTTTCTAACTCTATCTTTTCTTCATTACATTTCAATACTTTCATTATTAGATTAGAATTGCTTATATTGGTTGTCATTTGAATTCACTTGAGATCGAATCAAAAGTTTTTAATAAGCTACAAAACATTTTGGTAATAAATTTAAAAAGGACGAAAAACTATTCAACCCCCCTTCTAGTTTTCCACAATTGGTATCAGGAGCCACGTCTAGCAAGATCTTTAAAATATATTATATTTTAAAACTTGTAACGATCTATGGAATCTGAAAAATATTTAGAAGGGCAATTTATGCAAAGACCACCACTATTTGAAAGTGATGATTTTTATATTGGAAAAATCGATTCGAAAGTTATGTGAAGTCAAAAGATCTAGATCTTTGGCATGTTATTACTAATGGTGATTTTTTACCTATTCAAAATAACCCCGAAACAAAGAAAGATGAAATCGTACCTTTTGAAAAACAAAATGATGATTTAAAAAGAAAACTTGCTAAAAATAATGACGCAAAAATGGTTATTTATAATGCGCTACCACGTAAAGAGTACGAAAGGATCTTTATGTGTGAAACCGCAAAAGAAATTTGGAACTCTTTACTAATAACTCACCAAGGTAATAGTCAAGTCAAAGATAATAAGATAGATCTACTTGTTCAACAATATGAGCAATTCACGATTCCAGAAGAGGAATCAATTGATAATGCTTTTGCTAGATTTAACACTATCATCACAAGTTTAAAAGCACTTGATGAGAATTTTTCTAGTAAGAATTTTGTTAGGAAGTTTCTTAGGGCTCTTCATCCAAAATGGCGAGCTAAAGTGACGGCGATTGAAGAATCAAAGAATTTGTCAACATTGCAACTTGATGAATTAATTGGAAATCTAAAAGTTTACGAAGTTATTATTAAGAAGGATTCTGAAATGGTCAAAGAAAAACGAGAGCAAAGCAAGTCAATCGCCTTGAAAGCTAGAAAGGAATCTAGTATCGAAGATAGCTCATCTTCCGAAAGTGATGACGAAGAATACGCCATGGCCGTAAGAGATTTCAAGAAATTCTTCAAAAGGCGAGGAAGATTCGTAAGACAACCGCATGATGAAAAGAAAACATTTCAAAAGAGTAAGGATGACAAGAACAACAAGATTGAAAGGAAATGTTTCAAGTGTGGTGATCCAAATCACCTCGTTGGAAAATGTCCAATGATGACAAGAGATCAAAATCAAAGAGCTTTTGTTGGAGGCGCTTGGAGTGATAGTGATGAAGATGAGAAAGAAACGACAAAAGAAGAGAAGTGTCTTATGGCGAATACATCAAATGAGGTACGTTCCGAAACCGAATATTTTAATGATGAAAGCTTATCATTAGATGAAATAGATCTAGATAATGAATATAATAGGCTATGTAAATTAGGACAACTAGTAATGGCCAAAAACAAATCACTAAAATACATAAACAATAAATTGGAAAATGAAGTACTAGAACTAAAAATTAAAATACATCAACTTGAAAAAGGTAAAGAAATTTTTGAAGAATGTAAATCATGTCAAGAGCTTAAAGGTGAAAACGAAATACTTAGGGAAGAAATTCGCAAACTTGATAAATTCGAAAATAGTAGTCACTCACTTAGTAAAATAATAAGTATTCAAAGAACATCCGGAGATAAAACCGGTTTAGGATATAATTCAAATGAAGCTTCAACAAGTGATATTAAAAATGTCAAATTCGAAAATGAACCTAATGAACAAAAATCTCTAAAATCTAATCCTAAGTATATACTTATTAATGATAGAAAAATACCTCTTGCCAACAATGAAGAAGTAAATGTTTTCTATAAACCGTCTTTAAAAAATGATGCAGGATCTTCTAAACCTAAGACAAGATCTAAAACACCTCCACCTAGAAAACCAAATAATTCTAATCCTAGGTCTAAAACACCTCAACCAAGAAGATACCAAAATAGGCAAAACTATAATAACAATAGTAATCAAATGTGGAACTATCAACAAAACTACAATCCTTGGGGTATACTACCACCTTTCATGCATCCTAGTTAAATGTTAAACATGTTTGGACCAAACAACTTTGGACCAAAGAAACAATGAGGATCAAATGGCTAGATGAACATTCCTTGAGGCAATCTTGAAGTTTCTCTCAACATAGACTTTTTCAAAGTCTATATGTCATCTTGATGATTTTGAAGATTTTTTTTGAAGACCACCGGGTACGCCATTCTTTCATAACTCATTGCCATGCTTAGATAAATATGCGTTATTTGATTTCATTGTTTGCATTGATATAACTTGCTATTTGTTCGATCATATATATATATATACTTATATATATATATATACTCTTATACTTAGTATATTAAACATATATATATATATATATATATATATATATATATATATATATATATATATATATATATATATATATAATTACTTGCACATAACCTAGATACGTCATTAGTTGACTTTCTAGAACTCCAGGAAATTGTTCATTATCGAACCCTTTCCTTCCCCCCTCGCGTTATCCTATTAAGTCCTCTTTTAGAAGACTCATGATGATGAAGGGATATGAGTCAAGTGGACTTTTATCATGCAAGAAGGCCTTCGCACGTGAACACTATGGATGAAACAAACTCATCTCGCCGACTATATCCTATCTCCACTATTATCTTTCAAACCTCACCCATCAACCCATCTTTCACTCACATTTATACTTACACACACACACACACACACACACACACATATATATATATATATATATATATATATATATATATATATATATATATATATATATATATATATATATATATATATATATATATATATATATACACTTATTCACATATTCCCTAACACACCTTAAACCCCTCATCAACTTAACACTTTGATCATTTTATCCAAAATTGTCAAAGGTACATTTTAATTATCAAAACGGTAATTAAAAATTGTTAAGTATCTTATCATCGTGCCAATAAACGTTTACGTATTTTTGATATATTATAAATCTAATTATATACGTATAAATATATTTGTTCCAGAAACTAATTCCGCGAAATTTCAAAAATTTCAAAGGCGGCCCCCTTAAAGATTAAGGGGACCGGCTTGTTATCGTGGGCGGTCCCCTTAATGTTTAAGGGGACCGGCCATCTGACACTTCCAAATACGTTTTCCACCTTATTTCCATTCCCAAACACTCCATTTGCTCATTCATCTCTTCCCCATTACTGCTGAGTACGAACCAAAACACCCAAAACCATCAAAATCCTCCACCATATCACCAATCTGGGGTTGTTTCACAAGGGGCAAACCTTAACCAAACATATAACAACATCTTTTGTAAGTTTTCCAATATGCATTTCATCACATTTCATTCGATTTGGTGTCTAATCAATAATTATGCATTTTATTAAAATTTATTTTAATTCGAATTTTAGTGAAATAGAAGCTAGAAATTGAACTACCAAATGCTTCCCATAGGATTAGCATGATGTATTGCAACACAAATTTAGTATAACATATCATTTTGTCAAAATCATTAATCGCCCATAAACCCTTGTTGAATTTTATTTTTCAAAAGGCACATTGTTGATATAACTCTTAAAAACTATTTAAAACTTACTACATTACATTGTTTTAATGTTATAAACAATCAAAACATACTTTTCAATTCGTTATAAAATGGTTCATGAAGACAACATGGGCGTTTGGTTCATGAACAAACTATAACTATATGTAGTTATTTGAAACTTAAAACTAGTTCATAAAATTTATTAATACTACTAGAATCAATAGACGTCATCAAGATATATAATCAATATATATATATTGATGTTTTAGGATGTTTTTATCTAGTTAAGGGAGCGTTTGGTTTATCTCGAAATTGATATTTTTGAAAACTAAAATTTGCATTTTAATCTTTTAAACAAGCTTATGTTGTGTCAAACTCTTATGAAATAGAAGATATATAATCTAATATATATCTAGCCTTACTTCGAAATGAATTATGATATCATACTCTTTGATATCATATATTATAAACGAGTTTAAAATCAAAATAAAAAGGAACATTATGAAACTACTTCATTGAATATATTTTTTTTTGTGTCGAAGTAGAATTTCCTTCCACATATATTGCATATAATTATATATATATATATATATATATATATATATATATATATATATATATATATATATATATATATATATATATATATATATATATATATAAATAAAACATATGCATGATAGTTGTTTTTATATTAATTTTATTTTTGTTGTTATATTGTTTAGGTGAAAATGCCTAAGACCACGGTTGGTGATGTCTCCAAAATAAAACAATACATTCCAAATGTCTCTTCTTCTCCCGGCATGTCTCCTTCAGTTGCATGTTTCTATCGTCCTATTGAAAATAGAAACAATCACGAAGGACGAATTGTCGATCCATCTTTCTATGAAAATGATCAAACCGAACGAATGTTCTCCAATATTCGTTTTGAATGTCTTTTCCAAATCAACGAACCAATCATTCCTCGTTTTATCCTCGATTTCTATAGCCAAGTGACGGTGCAAACCGATCCTTATGGTAATATCCTCATTTCCTTCATGATTCAAAATCAATTCATCACTCTTACTCTTGCTCAATTTGGTCAAATTCTTCGAATCCCATACAACGGCCAAGCCGTTTTCTCAAATGAATGAGATCTTTCCTCTCTTGAAAGAAATCGTCCTCAGGATGGCCCCTACTATTCTGAGATTCCTAGTCCTGAAGACATTCGTCGAATGCTTGAACTAGAACGTCGTACGACTAGTCGAGTAATCAAGTCGAAGAATGTCGATATTCATGCCAATCAAATCCTTCTCAAAGAACTAAGCCAAGATATGAAGAAGTGGGAAGAACTCATTCGAGAGAATGCGTTTGGTACTGGTGGTCACCGTGATCATGTCACGGCGAGCATTGCCCACATGCTTTATTGTGTAATTGTTGAAGAGCAATACAATTTGGCTTATCTTTTTATTCATCGAATCATGTCCGCCAAAAACACCCCAAATGCCAATCTTCCTTACGGTATGTTTCTCACACGACTTTATCATTATGTGATGGAACATTACCCACATCTTCAAAGAGACTACTACGTTCATATCCTTCCTACTTTGAACCAACTTACTCGTGTTCGTACTCATCATTCTCAACAAAGGAAAATCTCGTGTTCCATTGTATTCTAGGCCTCGTGGTTCTACATCTCATCGTTATGACGATGATGATGAGGAGGAAAACACCTCACGTGTTAGTACTCCATCCCCCACGACCTTTGTTGAAAATCTTTCAGACCTTGATGATACCGAGTATCAAATTCCTCTTCCTCATGAACGTACCGATGAGCTTCTCTTCACTCGTCAAACGTCTATCATCAACCGTCAACAACAAATGCATGAAGAACTTCGAGGAGGATTCAAATCCGTTGGGAAGATGTTTAGGAAGACGCTTGGAAAGAAGAAGAAGTAGGAGATATTGACGTATTGCTACTTGTTATTATTTGGTTCTATTAGACATTTGTATGATTTGCTACTTGTCCGACTTATTTGGAAATACTTGTGTTATTTCTTGTTTATCTCTTGAATGATGTTTAGATCTTAACTATTATCATGCTACTATTTTAATGTTATGCTATGCTTCTTTTCAATATGGATTATAATATGTCTATTTGCATGCATATTTGGTTATATATATATATATATATATATATATATATATATATATATATATATATATATATATATATATATATATATATATATATATATATATATATATATATATATCATCATCATTCCTAGAGTATATACTTCTAATAGAGCTTGCTGGGAAAACACACTTGTAAAATCACCAAATTCTGCAAATTTTGGGTTTCTGGTCGTCTGGGAAAACACCAGATGGGCGGCCCCCTTAATTCCCTAGGCGGTCCCCTTAATTATTAAGGTGGCCGGCATACAATTAAGGGGACCGGCCATCTGGAACTGGATTCACTATTTTTTTTTGCATCTTGTGAACCCTTTCTCTAGTTTCAGCTACCATTTCCTATTTTAACCCAACTGATTTTAGAATCTCATTCAACCATTTCAAATACATACTTAAATCAACCAATTCCATACTATAAATTCCCTCCACAATCACCATTCTTCATCTCATCATTCACCATCTAAATCATCATGACTCCACCAAGCACCTCACACTCCAAATCCTTCAAGAAACAAAAACTTGTGGTCATCCCTCCAAAACAACTCTTCATTGACTTAACAAATGAAGACAACAAAACCCCATCACCTCCACCCAAATGCTCATCCCCAAGTGCACCCAATGCACCATCTAAAACACCTTCCACTCATGGAACTTCCTCATCCTCCATACCCTCAACTTCATCAATCAATGACTACATCAACTCACACTTGTCACCACAAGTATCATCACCACTTCCTACACAAGAACCTATGTCCACCCATCTTACCATCTAACTTTCACCAATAACACCTCTTGATACTCATCTTTCATCTCCACCAATTACACCACCATTCTTTGCCAATCCCGTGCCTTGGAGGCTACTTGAATCCCATGGGGATACTTGTCTTTGTTGTATCCACAACCGCACCATCATCTTTGGCCTTAGAGATGAAATTCAATATATGTTTTCATATATTGAACATTTGCTTACCAACCCACCACCACCACCAACTCTACCATCCTCTCCAATCATTCCTCCACCACAATTCTCACCCATTCCTCCACCATCACCATCATGCTCTCCAAATTAAGCATTTGATATGCTTAATAAATAAAGCCTCTACCACCCTTTTGCTTGCAAGCTCTATGAAGACCATGTACTCTTTGCATGATGATGTATTCTCCTAGTTGTTTCTTTGTGTACTAGCTTTTCTACTTGTAATCCTTATGGCTACTTGTATGTTGTGTCTTAACACAATCATTTCTTTTATATGAATGCTTTCTTTAAACCATGCATATTTCTTTTTATCACCTAATATATGTTTGCATTAATATACTTGTGCTTCTAATATTTTTGTGTTGCAAAGCATTCCATAGCTCGTTCTCTTGGTGCCCCCAAACGAGGGGAGTACACATCAAGGGGGAGATAACTTCCCGTCAATTTTTCACGTTTGAAAATTGTCGGCATAACCTTTTTGATTCTACAAAAAGGGGGAGAAGTAAATATAAACTCACTAAAATACTTGTTTAAAAATTAATTTTTGAGTTAATAAGTTTAATTTTTGTAATCATCAAAAAGGGGGAGATTGTTGATATAAATAATGTTTAAAAATGTTATTAATATCTCTCAATAAACCTATGTTTTGATAATCACAAAACTCAAATCAAATTAAGTCAAGATTAAGACGTAAACAAGTATTTGGTAACAAGTATTTACCTCTACATCTAATATCACTTAAGGTATGCATAAACTAAGTATCTTATGCATTACATGATCAAAGGAAATTTTGTCTTAAGACATAACATCTTATAAAATGATATAAACATTTTATATATATTTGTAAATCATTTTTTGTAATGCTATATTAAACTACAAAGATATGATTTCAAATTTCCAACCAAAAAGGGCAAATTTTATCCAGAAAAACTTTTCCAACGTTCAGGAGGGCGGCCCCCTTAATTTTACTAGGCGGCCCCCTTAATCATTAAGGGGACCGCCCTCTAATTAAGGGGACTGGAACGCTCTAGAACAGTATTTTCTGGCCCTATAAATATTGGATCATTTCATATATTTTTCTCACCTTTTTGCACTATAAACTTTCTGATCCAACCTCCATTTCTAGATCTAAAATCCTTTGATCATATAATTCATAAGTCTTTGTTTCCAAGTGATCCAAAGCTTCATCCATTCAAGTGCAAGAAGAAGAACACTCCTCTACATCCATCTAATTGTAGTAGTGTTGTGAATAGCTAGTTTCATATTGTAGTTGTGTGAGATATTTGTAAAAGTGTTGTGTAAAGTTGTTGATTGTAGAAACTAGGTGTGTTGTAAAGTAGTTTAGTAGTTGTGAATTAGTTGTGCATAGAAGAAGGTGTGAAGTTGTGAAGGTGTGAAGAAGATGTGAAGCCTTGAAGAAGTTGTGAAGGTGTGAAAAAGGTGTGAAGCCTTGAAGAAGTTATGAGATTGGTTCTAGCTACGATTAGAACTCGACATTTAGCTTAGTGTCGTTAACTCGTGTAAGCCAAGGTATGTAAGGTTTCTCCACCATAAGGAGTTTGTTGACATAGTGAAGAAAACTCTCGAGTGTGGTACTCGGGGAATGGAGTAGGGCAAGGAAGGTGTCCTTGTAGCCGAACCACTATAAATTCGCGTGTTGTGGTTTGATATATCTAACTCTATCTTTTTTTCATTACATTTCGATACTTTCATTATTAGATTAGAATTGCTTATATTGGTTGTCACTTGAATTCACTTGAGATCGAATCGAAAGTTTTTAATAAGCTACAAAACATTTTGGTAATAAATTTAAAAAGGACGTAAAACTATTCAAACCCCCTTCTAGTTTTCCACATAGGTTTTACTACATCTAAGCAAACACACAAGAGATCTAGCCAAGCATGTTAAATTGAAGACAAGTGTAAGATATATTCAAGCAACACATAGACATATTGATTGAATTAAAAGAGTACTTATCTCAATTGAACATAAGAGGTTTCAAAGGGTAAAAACCCTTGAAAAAGCTGTGAAAATCGGACTAGGGTTTTTCTCCAAAGTTGCACCCTAAAAATTACACCCTAATGAATGAAAATTGCAAAACTATATATAGATTTTACAGGGTGACAGCGCCAAGAAGAAAATTGTGACGCTGTTAACTCGCCGCCCATAATGAAATCGGATTGCCAAGATCCACTTTTGACGCCGTCATGTGTAAAATAGTTCTGGGCCGTCACTAATATTTGGACCATGACGGCCTTGGGTGACGCCGTCATGTCCTTAGTACAAAACTTTCTGGATCGTCATGTGCACCATCCACTTCCACCTCTTGTATTACTCTTGACGCCGTCATTTGGAAACTCTTGACGCCGTCAGGTACTGTTCCCAGCAAGGAAAATTAAGACTTTGCCGTTTTCTTCACTTTTATGCACAAAAAACGTCCAAAATACTTCCTTTTCCAGATTTCACTCCAAAAGTACCTAAAATGACAAAAGGAACGATTTAGGGAAATATTTGATCAAATAAATTCGAATTCGGGTTTAAATGACCCCCTAAAAATGGTTCATTTTTCGCCTCATTAGCTAACTTTTGAGGAGTCTTGGCCTTAATTTCCTCAGCTTTCATGTTCTCAACATCTAATGGCCAAAATACCTGTTCTTGTGTTAACTTAGTTTGAGGTGCAAACACAGTCACTCGGTTTTGTTCATAATAATCATGGGGCTTAACAATGACACGGTGTTTAATGCACTTGGGATCCTTCATTTTATTATCAAATCTCTCTCTATTGGCAGACTCAAGATCATCTAATTCTTTATCAGACCAACTATTTGGAGGGTCATGATTGGGTGTAAGCATAACCTTAGCATCATAGAGGGCAAGTTGAGAGGCTCTAACGCTCTTAAGGAAATTTGTTTTAGGCATCCCTAAATCCTTATCACTATGCTTATCCCGCAGTTTAATGTGCTTTTCAATCATTTGAGCTGTTTGACTAGTTTGGCCTTGGATGTACAACTTGTTTTCAAGTTTGTTTTTCAACTGCTTAAGGTTGGAAAATTCATTTAACAGTTTAGTTTCCTTTTCCTGAAATTCACCCAGCCTCTAGTGGGGGTTATTACTCATTTTTGTACTTGCTGTTTTATTTTCCAATTATTTCTTCAATTAATAAAATGAGAGAGAACTAAAATAATAGACTAATCATTCTAGGTATTCTCTCTTTTATCCCATTCGGAAGGATCTCATCTGATAATTATCCATGACTGTTTATGTCTCTAGTAGACCACTTGATAAAATGTAGAGGGAAGTGGGGTAAATGGCCGATACTACTAGAAGAATTCCTCTTTGGATAATGGGTACTGTAGCTGGTATTCTTGTGATCGGTTTAGTAGGTGTTTTCTAAACTATCCTGAATTTCCTGTTTTTTCTTAACAGCACGATCAAGTTTATTTTGAACAGATTTTACCTCTTGTTTAAAGGCCTTTAACTTTAAGTTTTGTTCAGTTATGTATGCTTGCTGATAAAGTCTTGTTGTAGTATAGTTTTTTAACCGAAGAAATGCTTAGGAAAGTATTTCCCCGGGTCGTGTCCCAACGAAGGTGTGAATGGAATTTCGAATTCCCGATTCGTGAAACGTGTAGTGAACGGAGATAAAAGAGATAAGAGGGGAAATAAAGCTAAAAATTACCAACTAAACTATGCTAATCAAGCAAATAAGAGATAAACGATAAAAGGATATACTTGTTAAGCAAATTATCACGATCCTTAAGTGTGGTTTATTATTTCAATTAGTACTCTATTGATGAATCAACATCTTTTACAAACAATTATTTTCTCACAACGTTGGTTTATTTTGAAAACAATTTCGTAAAGAGATATCAATGTCTAGATTAAAACCCAATTATTCTCACGGCTTTTGCCCGTTTAAACAACCAAAATTTCAATCCAAGTAACTTAAAATTACTAACCAATATATTGTCTAACTTTTATAAAACCACACTTAATTCACATAACAATATACTTAACAAGCATAATAACAATCTACTCAATACTCATATTAATCAAACCAACATCAATAATAAATCCAACAACATTAAACATATTAATAAGCTAATTATCTAAAAATTAAAAGGATGAGAAAGTAAAACCCGATCTAAGAGATGAGAATAATAAACCACCCGATCTTATAAACTAAATGATTTATTAAAGTTTATTTCCTTATTAACTTTTATTTTACTAATTAGTTAATAAAGTTTAAAGCCTTATTAACTAAATAACTCAATAAAAGTTATTAAAGTTGTAAACTTTAATGAATTTTAAGCTTATAAGACCCTTAAGCTCCGACCTTAGCAGTAGAAATGATGAGAGACTAGTAAAAATCAAAACTTTATCAAAGGTTAGAACCAAATATGCGATAATATGGACCAAATAAGCTATGGAAGAGCTTATTGGTTAAGAGAGTACTAATTAAACTAAGAAAAAGCTAAAAGTTTAAAACTTTATTATAAAAACCTAATAGATCTAAGATAATAAGCTAATTTTATAAGAAAAACTAATAAATTTGCAAACTTTTTAATAAATTAGTATTAAAACTATTTAGATCTAATATAATAAACTAATATATGACTTTTAATAAAAGTAAAACTAATAAAAATAAAATATTTTTGGTTTTTTATAAAGTAATTTGTAAAATAAAAAGTAGATCTAAGTTTATAAAAACATTTAAAACAAAATAGTAAAATAATGATTTATAAAAAAAAGGCTAGATCTAAATAAACTACACTAGATCTAAATTTATAAAAGCTTTTAAAACAAAGTAGTAAAAGAATAATTATTGAATAAGCTAGATATAAATAAGTCACTAAAAATTATTAAGCCAAATTAGATTTGTAGATGAAATAAAGAGAAAATAAAAGAAAGAGATGAGACGAAGAGGTAGAAAAAGCTAAGTAACTTCCATAAATTCAATCTTCAATAAGCTTGAAATAAGTTGTACAATAAGTTTTTGAATTAAAACTAAATCTAATAAGCTATTACAACTAAAAAGCTTAAAAATACTACTCTAAAAAACTGCTACCTAATAAAAATAAAAGAGTGTGTGAAAATTTGTGAGAGGAGAGAATAGCTCATTGGAATGAATGCCAATCATTGGTATTTATAGCACCCTCCCAATTCTCGAATGTTCTGTGAGTGTGTGACAGCTATACATGATTGGCTCATCATCTATGAATCTTGTCTCTTTTGCATCAATATTCATGAATCTGATCTATTTTCCTGAAAGCGTGTACACGTGGCGGTCACTGAATGGCTGTAGATAGTATAATGCGTGTGAGAGGAGGTGTGGTAGAAGGCCACGCGCTTCATTCATTTATTTTGGTGAGTGTGGATCACGTGGAGTCTTTAAATTCTTTCTCCTTTTCGTTTAATGTTTGGGATACATCACGTGGGCTTCTTTTTGCTTTATTTCTTCTTTGTAGCATGTGTGTAGGAGATAGTGTGAACCCAAATGAAATTTCTTCAATTTGCAATTGTAAATACAAACAACTCACGTGCCTTTAACTTTTTATTGCTTCCCTTCATTTCAATTGTCGAATGCTAAAAATGAGAAGGAGCTAGGTCCACGTGCCCTCCATCAAATATTTCATCTATTTATTTCTTCAATTTTTGTCGTGGCTTGCTCTAACAGATATTCAAATTCCCTTTGTCACTCCACAAATATTAACTTTGAGATAGCATAGTTCATTTGGGCCAAATTTCTGCTACTAGATTATTGCTTGGGCTGCTGCTGGCCTGCTATGCTACTGCTACGTGGGCTGCTACTCTTCAGTTGGGCCTCGCTGTGCTGAAACTTTCACTGAGCTGCTCTTCTTGCTGGACTAGGCCAGATCTGGTAGCTATAAGTTGGGCTTGGCTGCTGCAGCTAAATTAAAAAGAAAGGGGGAGGAAGTGGTAGGGATGGCAACGGGGCGGGTTTGGGGCGGGGCAACCATCCCCGTCCCCAAACCCGATTACCAAAGTTCTCCCCAAACCCGCCCCGATCCCCATCGGGGATCTAATCGGGGCCCCCCGTTGGGGCGTGATGGTCCCCCAAACCCGCCCCGTATTAATCGGGGCGTCATCTTTGGGTGTAATTCTCGACCAAAGCCGCACCATTTTACATTTATTGTTATTTTTATACCGTTAGCAATAACGAACCTATTAATAATCAATTAGAAACAAGCCTTATTAAATTTTCAACTATAATATTATACCTAAATAATGATAAATTATACAACAAAAAAAAAATAAAACTTAAAATATGACACTAAACGAGTTTCTATAATCACAATTACGCATTCTTATAAATCTAAAAAAACTAACAATATTAGAGTAATATTTTTTATTACGTTAATACTAACAAAATACTATATATGTAGATATATTTGTATATATGTATATGTTAATCGGGTGGGGCGGGGCGGGGCGAGGATTCCCCACTCCCCGCCCCAAACCCGATTAAAATCCCCGTTTAATCCCCAAACCCGCCCCGTAACCCAATTAGCATGCCCCGCCCCGCCCCAATTATGTCGGGTTCGGGTTTTTTTGCCATCCCTAGGAAGTGGGAATCGAACCCACGACCTTTCACTTGAATACCAAACGCTCCAACCATTAGAGCAACCACCTTTTTAGTGATATGTTTCGCTCTGAATTTCCTTTTAATAATTTTCTCTGCTGATCCGAATTTTCTTAATAATAATTTTCGTTCGGATCTCGTTTAGTCTTTCACCAATCCGACTTTTCCCATATAAGATACCGATAGCCTCGTTATTTCATGCTCTTTCCAATGGTGTGCTCGTAAAATAATTTTGACTTCGTCTTGGCCTCATTTTTTCACACTCTTTCCAAATCTCGTGCTCGTTTTTGCCTTTTTCTCTTGATTTTTGTCCTTTTTCACGATATCCAAATACCCGCACAATCACAAATACAAAAACACATATTCTCTTGGCATATTTGGTTAGTATTTAGTATTTTTTTTTTTTTTTTTTTTTTTTCTGATTTTGGGTCTAAAAATGATGTGTAAATAAGCATACATCAAAATCCCCCAGACTAAGGTATTGCCGTGTCCTCACGCAATGTCATCACCTCATGCTTAAGAGATAAATTATTTCAACACCTCTCTTTACTGACGTTGTAAAGTAGCAATGATGTTCAAAAGAGATCTCAAAATCATTTATTCCCAAAAACGCTCCGTTTTTCGATTTTCATGAATAACAACTACTACTACTCTTTTTGTACTTTTTCATTTATATATGTGACGGTTTGCCTTGACTTTCATTATCAATTCTTATCTGTTGATAACTTTCAGGGTCAACGAGTAGAAACACTTCTCACAGAGAAGAGACCATACGGATAAAAATCGTCATTCTTGATTTTTCACAAGCTCCCAAACTAAGCGTAAAATCGAGATCATTGTTTATCCACAAGTTAGGTGCTAACACTACCCACAAAAGTTACTTGTGTCATTACCTCTTGTTCCCAGTTCCTAAGTTTGGTATCTCAAGATTTTAATTTGTGAGAAATGAATTGCTTCATATTTTCTCGTTTTGATATTTGTTAGTCTGATAAGAGCACAAAATTTGAACGCTAAGTAGTTTCCAAACTTTCCCTCGAAAACCCCTGCATACAGAAATCGGGTCCACATGAAGGTCTCTGATTTAACACGATTTATGGGGGGCCCCCTTTTTATTTACGACCGAGACATCCCATGTCTGAGACCCGAAACGGAAGCTTTTTATTAGGGAAACCCTCGGAGTCGAAGCTTGGCATTTTTGCCTAATTATAAGCACTTTAATAATACTTGGTCCTTAGTCCTTTATTTCTTTTACAACAACGGTTTGAGAGCCGCCAAGATGTAAGAGCTTTATTATGACCTTGGATTTATATCCGCTGCTTTTTTTATAGCTTTGGATTCCTCTGCCTTTTTATTTGGCTTTGGACTATTATTATTGATATTCATAATCATATGCCAAACCCCGAGTCCTACGGCCTTTACTAAGATTACAACATCGGCTGCGAACCGGCAAGATGCAATAGTCTATTTCACCGTAACACTGGCAGTACCCTTATGTGTACCAAACCCCCATATGCAGAGATTTTGTTGGGAACGAGAAAAAACTAAGTATTACCCAAACCGTATACCCTTAATTAAACCTAGAGATCTATTATTATTGGTGTGCAAGCTTGTGGGAACAAGGAGGCCACAAGTACTTTTCGTGGGATTTAAAGAGATCCAACTACTCCACGTTTAGCACGAAACTTCTAAATAAACTCTATCATTCCTCGATCTCCGCAAATTTAAAATCCCAAGTAATGAGATCCGCGGATGCTTAGCCATAATCTTTTGATTATTTTGGTTAAGGGAGACGAGCTAGGGCTCAACAAGCCCGGTCAAGTCGAAACATTTATTTCTACTCTCGCCGGTAGGAAAGTCAAAACAAGGTGTCAAATCTTATTATTCATATCATATATTTTTTTATTTTTTCACTTTTTTAAAGTGGTGACAAAAATTTAAAATTTTGGTGGAAAACGGAGTTGCGTAAATTTACAGCTCAGACGATGGTACCGGTCAAATCGAATCGAAGATTCACCCCCCAGACTAAAGCGAAACATTGTCCTCAATGTTTTAAGGGTAAAGGTAATCCTACGTAAAATCTAAGGCCGTTTATTAAGTATGCCAAGAGATAAACGTTAGTCGATAAGATTTTGGATATGGTGAATTTCCGAAAGAGCAGCGAAGGATGAGACTCGAGTGGAGAGAACGACAAACCACGAGCACGAAAGTCCTCAAACTTCGGGGAAATTCCCGGACATAAACAACAACAACCACAAAACACGAGATATGGAAGAGGTCGCCCTCCTCATGTCACACTTATTAGAAATAAGACAATAAAGAAAATGAAAATGGATAAGCATGGGGTGCCTCCCACGAAGCGCTTGTTTTTGTTAACCGAGTCACATGAGCTTGACTCGATCCCCGAATTAATTCGTCCTTGGGGAGAGCAGATGGTATGGACACCCGGCATAATAAACGAAGATGCCGGGGTCAAAGACGGTATCCTCACTCCCGGTGGAGTGAAAAAGAGGAGAAATCAAATCAAATGTGAAGAATGGAAGAAAAATCTTGATAACAATTAGGCATAGATCTTCATCCTCAAAATCAGATTTATCATTAACGCTTTTTTCAACAAATTCCTCGGGAGGGAGGGTCCGGATTGTTTCTTCAATAAACAAACTCTTATGATCGAGTGCTCCTCCCCCCGGGTCAGGATCTTCCTCAAAATGATCATACTCCGGTGGAGATATGATATGGGTGAGTTCATCGGCGAACTCCTCGAGATGATAATCACTTTTATGAATTACGTCTTTTTGCTCGGGCTCTAGAAGCATATAAGGAGGCGGGACTTGTGCGGTACTTTGTGAGCTATAAACATGCACCTCGTCCGTTTCAGTTTCCGTGTCAGACTCATCACTTTCCTTAGTAAAAACATCAAATATTTAATTATCTGATATTAGAGTAAATTCAGAGTCGAAATCAAATAAAGGATTCATGATGGTCGAATTGAAGCTTTCATGAATCGAATCAAAAGGTTTCTGAGATGCCCTTTGGATTGGAACAAAGTCATCAATGTCCTCAAGAGGATTGATTTTGACTCCTTTGTCCCTCATTGACAAGGTATCTAAAGATTCCTCAAGAGAAGCAACTTCGAATTTAGAAACTTGGACAACCGGAGGTTGGACGTCTTTGATACTTTCCTTTTCATTAGGAAGAACCATGTCCTTTGTCACCTCGGTTTCACGTTCCACTACTTTAGGAAGAGAAGAAAACGTAGTAGGAATCGTAGGTCCACTATATGCAGCACCACCTTGGTTAGGGATAGGTTTAATGTTGAAACCGGGTGGTGGAGAACGATAGCTAAGAAAATTTTCGTTTCTTTGCGGTTGGTAACTAGTAGCATAAACGTTCTCTTGAGTGTAGCCACCGGCGGCTAAACACTCAAAATAAGAATCACCGTAATTATCGTAACTTGGGTTGATGGCTTGCACGGGCTCCGGTAGCCACGGTTTGTTTCGGTAAATGGGAACCCTCGATTTGTTCTCGATGATTGTCAACACATCTTTCGGCGTACGAGTCATAATATTGCCACCGGCGGCAATATTAAGTGAATCTTGATCAGATGGTGATGAGTGTGTAAATACTCATCATTTCTGTTACATTTAAACTGCAAAAACATATGAAAACACACAGGAATGCCTTAAATTATATAAAATATCCCTGGATTGTGTTTTTATGCCAAAGGATTGAAAACTAATGAAAAACAAAACATTTCACAAAATTTACAGTTTCAGTCCTTGAACTTTGAAAAATTGGCAAAACTAGTCCCTGGTAAATCAAAACATGAAAAATATCATCAAAGGTCCTTAGGGATTCATAAGTTGTCAAGTATAGTCCTTTAAAGTTAAAAATTGCAAAATGACAACTTTAGTCCCTCAAGTTTGAAAAATGTCAAAAATAGTCCCTAAGGTTTTGTAAATGGAAAAATATGAAAAATAAGCCTTGCACTATTATTAAATGACAAAAATGGACCTTATGATAACTTTTGAGAAATTACAACATAAACCCTTCAAATTTTAGAAAATTACAAGTTAGGTCCCTGGAGTTTGTGGAATTGGCAGAAAAGGTCCCTGGTATTTGAAAAATGGAAAAATCATACTTTTGGTCCTTGGGTTATTCAATAATGACAAAATAGTCCTTATGAATACTTTGGACAAGTTGCTAAACCAGCCCCTATGTTTTGTCAAAATTACATAATTGGTCCTTGTTTAAATACCAAAACCAACCGGACCCTTATTTTTATTAAAACCCCAAAAAACCAATCCAGTCCAAACACTAGCCCACCCCTTTTTATTTTTTTGGGCCTAGCCTGTTTCCCAGCCCACCAAAGCAAACCTAACATCCCCTTTAATAAAATGGGGGTTTGACCTCGTTGACCCTTCTTCCCCAAACCACCCTTACTGTACACCGCCCTCACCTCCACCTTTCTTCCCCAATACCAGGTGGTATTGCCACCTTTTTACCACCACCTCACACCCCCAGCTGGCTACTAACCTCATCATTTCAACCCACTCCCCAATTAATGCTTCCCCACCACTCAACACTCCATCCTCCCTCACAGACCTCTGTTTTCAACCTAAGCCCCCAACTTGCTTCAAATAATATCTAAATTGTCCCTGCCACCTCCTAATACCACCAAGAATCCTTAATTAGTCTCAATCTGCTCCAATGCCACGTATGAACTTTTGGCGCCAAAATGGATTTAAACGGCTAGGATGATTCTGACTGAATCAATGGCTCAGGAGTGGTGGGATTTACTCAGTGGACATCTGGAAAGCAGAAATATCTATATAATTGAAGAGGGAAGCAATGTAGAGTAGTACCTAGTTTAATTTTCAATAATGTATGTCGATTAGTTCAATTCTCAAGTTTCTTTGTATCTTTAAGCTTTTCAAGTTGTAATTCCTGAATATCAGTGTATCTTAAAACCTTTGGTAATAATAGATTTCAAGTTTCATGTATAATTCTCAAATATGCATACTTTCTTTTTGCTCAAAAATATCACATAGCTTAGTTGTTGTTTACAGTGGAATACAAGGACTAAATAAGCTCACATAAGCTCCTAGGAAGTTCATAAGGGCTTCTAGTTACTTTAAAACTTCAATTAGTTAAACAAATCTCATAAATACAAACTGGTCAATGAAAGTCAAACTGTGCAATTTTTGGGTTGAATTCTGAATTGAGAAGTGATTTGGAAGCACAAGGAGCTGTGGAAAATGGTTTAGAGACTCATGGGAGTCACATAATTGATCTTGGTCCTTGGTTCTTGGTTTTCATCTGTGTTGCACTTTGTAAGTTCAAAAATTCAATTCTTGCATTCTACTGTAGAAGTACTTTATAGCTAGAATTTTTGTGTTCTTGTGTTTCTGTGTTAATGTTGAGTAGAAATATAGCTTAATATAGTTAACTTGTTCTTTGATATTTGAAGTTGCTAAAAATCTCAATTTCAACTATCAAAATCTCAACTTGGTACTCTCAGTGTTTCATGCTTGTTTGTTTGCTGCATTATGCTCAATCAGTATTGTTTTATGATAATATGATGATTGGAATCAATGTTATGGGTTGGATAAGTGATTTGCTTTGCTAAATTTGATTTAACAGTTTTAAAGGTTTGTTTGGATTAAACCAATTAAGTGAGTTAAAGGTTGTTTGAGTTGATGTTCTTGTTTGATGTTCAACACATAATAGTCTAATATCTCAGTTAAAAGATAAAATCCACTAGCTATTTAAGAAAAAGTCAAAATCAAGGTTAAGGTTCCTTAATTTGGCCATCTGTTGGATCAGTGGATTCTAAACCCACTCAAATCTTTTCATTAATTGTTGTTGTATCTTAATTTCATGTTAGAATAACTTAATATATCATTTCTAGTCAGTAAATCAAGATCAAAACTCACAAAAGTCAAAAACTCAAGTTTTACTAAAAAGTCAAAAGTGCATAGTTCAGATTTTCACCAAAATGGCATGATTTAAATAGATTTTTGTGTTGTGATTCAAGGTCTGAAATTTGTTGTGTGTAGACTCTACCAGTAGAACTTTTAATTTTCACATTGGGTTGATTTTTTTGATTTTTTCTTGTGGGCCAAAGTGCCCCTTGAACTGACCTGCAGGGCAACCATTTGCCCTGTGCACTCAGACCCCCAGCAACACACCCAACTTTGGTGTTCATTTGTGGCTAACCCAGTGGGTCCCACACCCCATAATTAGGCCCTTACAACCCCCCTCCTACCCAGGTTCAATACTTGACCCTTGGTCTGACCTGTGCACCACTGGGACCCACCTTAAATCAGCTTGGAAATCTATCCCATGTCTGTCTCAGTCACCATATAAGCAGTTGCTTATTTTAGTTTTTTAGCTTATCCATTGAGCTTATATCAGCAAATCTAGCTTATTCAAGTCAAAACAACTCATTTGTACCAGGTTTTATCCTTGTGGACCCCACACAAGCTTAGTTGAGCTTATTTCTTAATCGAGTCAAACTTGGTCAACTGTTTTGGTAATAAGCACTCATAGTGCTTATTTTGAGTCTATAAATTATTTCCCTTTATTAAAGTTTCTTATTTTAAGTATTTTAGTTTGAAAATAAGTTTTATAATATTTTAGACTTTTAGAAATTTTAATTTTATATTTCTAGACTTATTTTACATTTTTCTATTTATTAGTGAATTATTAACTAATTTAAAATAGTTATTAAATAATAATAAATAACTAAATAGTTATAAAAATAATTTTAATTTTCTAATAAATTTCTAATAAGTTTAGGATTCTAAAAATATAATTTTCATATTTGTGGAAGTTGTATTTTACAGAATTCACGTTTAAATTTCATACGTTTACGTTTACTTAAATATAAACGTATATTTTATATCTTTTTACATTTTTTAGGTTTTATTAATTTTTAAATAAATTAGTAATATTAAAATAAATATTTCAAGTTTATTTAATTTGCATTTAAGCCCCTAAGGCTTGCAAACTCCTACTATAGTTAAAGTTGTTTTTGTTTACGTTTAATTATTAAACGTTTACGTTTTCCAGTCCCTTTTCACTTGTACTTATCTGATTTCACGTATTAGTTGATATAGCTTATTAAAGCTATTCACACTTATATTTTAGTAGTACAATCACTTAAACCCTTTTTCTGTTCAATTCACCTGATCTCGAAGTCGTTTTCTTTCAGATTTCACGCCTCGTTGGGATTTAACGATCCGGGGAAACACAAAACTCCACGGAGTATTGGCCTAAGCTGTTTGACTTGTTGACCATTACTTGGTTGATATTATCTGACTGTTTGAGGCTAATCAAAATTTGGCGCCGCTGCCGGGGAGGTGTGCTGCGTATTACGACTTTTTGAAATATCTGTGAGTTTGAATTATCACACTTTGTTATATATCATCTTTTTGTCTATATTTCTTTTCTATTTTTAATTTCCCGTCACTCTAAGTATTCTTAGATTCGTCTCTAGTGCATGCGCACTCGTTCTTCTAGGTCAACAAGCCCTTTACGTGAGCTTGTTAGAATTCCTCGAAGACGCCGTAGACGTTCTGCCCCAACATCCGTGTCTGAGGTACGTGTTGTTTCCCCAAAGAAAGTTATCATGGCGGAAGACCGTCCGATGAATGAGCTTCTCCAAGCACCCATTGAGGGTTACGGAGACGCTATTGTTGTACCATCCATTGTGGCTGAATACTTTGAGCTCAAAACCGGGTTACTAAATCTAGTAACCTCAAGCCAATTTTATGGTTTTGAGAGGGATGATCCTCATGCTCATATTCGATGGTTTAATAAAATTACCTCTACCATCAAATACAAGAACGTCCCTTCCGAAGCAGTCAAACTTCTTCTTTTCCCATTTTCTCCTGAGGGAGCAGCCCGGATTTGGCTGGAAAAACAACCTCCTCGTTCAATAACGTCATGGGAAGATTTAGTTACCAAATTTGTAAACGAATTTTTCCCCCGTCCAGAACGACAAGTCTTAAAAATGAAATCATCAAATTTACTCAATGGTTTGATGAATCATTTGGTGACGCATGGGATCGTTTCAAAGAATTGCTTCGTCGATGTCCTCATCATGGTTTCACTGAATTAATGCAAATTGACACGTTTTATAATGGTGTGAGTCAATCTGACCAAGATTCTCTCAATGCCTCCGCGGGAGGTAATTTTTTGAGCAAAACCACTAAAGAAGCTTTAGAAATCATTGAAAATAAATCCAAGGTCCGCACTACACGCACAAAGCCATATAACTCCCAAGTGAGTGCTGGTCCTTCTACTTCATCACCCGTGAGTACTTCTAGCACCGATGCTAAGATAGATAAACTCACGGACGCCATTCAAGCTTTGGTTCTCTCAAACCAGAAAAAAGTCACTTTCACACAAAACCCTTCACATGCTGAAGTAAAAAAGGTGGAAGTTTGTGTCACTTGTGGTGGCCCACATGCTTACTACAATTGTACTGCCACTGATGGTAGTCCTTTTGAAGCCAATGCCTTAGCCGGTACTACAAATCAGGGAGGTAATCAATACCGTCCTAAAATGGAACCAACTTACCGTGCTAACACACATATGGGACCACCCGAGTTTAACCAAAACCCAAATTTGCAAAACAGAAACCAGAACCAACCTCGAATGAACCAAGGTTATCAAAACCAAGGGAATTTCAATCCTGGACAGAATCAAGGTTTCCACAATCAAGGAAACTTTAACAGAAACAATTTCAACCCCGGAAATCATTTTCAGGGAAATGGTAATCCAAATCAGGGAAATTTTCAGCCACAACAAGGTTATAATCAAAATAACCGTGTCCAAAATTTCTCCAACCAAACACAAGCCATTCTCCCAGCTCCACAATCATCATCTGATGAGTTGTTGAAGCAGTTCATGAAAACTCAAGAAGAGACAAACAGGTTGTTGGTCAGCCAGATTTCTGAAATTAAGAAATCTTTAAATGAACAACCCTCGGGCTCTGGAAAACTTCCGAGCAACACGATCGCAAACCCGAGGGGCGATGCAAAGGCGATCACGACCAGGAGCGGAGTTTCATATGATGGACCCACTGTTCCCACTACCCCTTCTTCTTCTTCTCCCAAGGTAGTGGAAAATAACACTGAGGTAAATAAGGACGAAGTACTTCCTACTCATAAGGGAGGTACCCAAGACGTCCCACCTCATGTTGTCCCGAAACCCAAACCAAAACCTAGAGTTGTTTTTGAACCCAATGATATTCCAGTTGAAACACCAAAGTCCAAACCTTCTACCTCCTCTATTCCTTACCCTTCACGCTTGAGTGAGCAAAAGCTCCGTGAAAAAGCTAGTCACTAGATGGATAAATTCTTTCAAATCTTCCAAGATTTGCATTTTGACATTAGCTTTGCGGATGCTATTATTCTGATGCCCAAATTTGCATCGACAAGCAAACACTTGTTAAGCAACAAGGAGAAACTGTTTGAAATGGCAAAGGCTCCCTTGAATGAGAACTGCTCAGCAGTTCTTTTAAAGAAGCTTCCCGAGAAGCTGGGAGATCCTGGAAAATTTCTAATACCATGTGTATTTCCGGGAATGGTTGATTGCTATGCCTTGGCCGATCTTGGTGCAAGTATCAACCTAATGCCATATTCAGTTTGGAAGAAACTTTCTCTTCCTGATCTTACTCCTACCTACATGACTTTAGAGCTTGCAGACCGATCGATATCTCGTCCTCTCGGCATTGCCGAGGACGTGTTTGTAAAGGTAGGAGAATTTCATCTCCCCGCTGACTTTGTAGTGGTTGATTTCGATGCTGATCAAAGGGTCCCTCTCATTGTTGGGAGGGGTTTCCTTAGAACGGGCCGTGCTCTTATCGATGTATTTGAGCAAGAAATCACTCTGCGTGTGGGTAATGAAGCTGTTACATTTAACCTCGATCAAACCTCGAGGTACTCCTCCAATTATGATTCTGAAGCAGTTAATCAAATAGATATCATAGACATTGCTTCAGAGGAGTATTCTCAAGAGTTTCTTGGTTATTCTCATAATTCTGTGAGTGGGGATTCCACTCCATCATATGAACCTATCATTTCCGACTCTTCCCCTTCTCTCACTCCGTTTGAGGGAAGTGATTTCCTTTTGGAAGAGGTCGAGGCTTTTCTCAAAAGTGATTCAGTTCCATCGGGAATTGATAACACTGAGATTGATCTGGAGGGAGATATTCTTCTCCTTGAGAGATTGCTCAACCAAGACAATTCTCCTCCACTCCCTCCCGTACACCTTCATAATCAGGAAATCAAATATGTTGAGAAAACTGATGATTTTCCTGAGGTCGAACTCAAGGACTTACCTCCTCATCTTGAATACGCATTCCTAGAGGGTGATGATAAATTACCCGTCATTATTGCTAAAGGTTTAAGTGTTGAGGAGAAGATTGCTCTCATAAAGGTCCTGAAGTCACACAAGCAAGCAATTGCTTGGAAACTCTCCGATATTAAGGGTATTAACCCAGATTTTTGTACACACAAAATCTTGATGGAGGATGACTTCAAGCCTGCAGTGCAACATCAAAGAAGGGTGAATCCAAAAATCCATGATGTGATTAAACAAGAGGTTCTTAAACTTCTTGATGCAGGATTGATTTACCCTATCTCTGACAGTCCATGGGTTAGTCCCATTCATTGCGTCCCAAAAAAGGGTGGCATTACTGTTGTCACTAATGAGGAAAATGAGTTGATTCCAACTCGGCTGGTTACCGGATGGCGTGTTTGAATTGACTATTGCAAGTTAAATGACGCCACCCGCAAAGACCACTTTCCGCTACCCTTTATGGACCAGATGCTTGAGAGATTAGACGGAAATGAGTACTATTGTTTCCTTGATGGTTTCTCAGGATACTTCCAAATCCCCATTGATCCATCGGATCAAGAAAAGACTACCTTTACATGCCCTTATGGAACCTTTGCTTATAAACGTATGCTTTTTGGCTTATGTAATGCTCCAGGTACGTTTCAGAGGTGAATGATGGCTATATTTACCGACATGATCGGTAAAACCATGGAGGTCTTTATGGATGACTTCTCGGTCATTGGGGATTCATTCCAAACATGTCTCACCAATTTAGAAAAAATGTTGAAAAGGTGTAAAGACACCAATCTATGTCTAAATTGGGAAAAGAGTCACTTTATGGTCAAAGAGGGCATTGTCCTCGGCCATAAGATTTCCAAGAATGGGATTGAGGTTGACAGAGCTAAGGTTGATGTCATTGCAAAATTGCCTCACCCTACTACCGTCAAAGGTATTAGGAGTTTCTTGGGTCATGCCGGTTTCTATCGTCGATTTATACAAGATTTTTCTAAAATCTCACGGCCTATGACTCATCTCCTTGAAAAGGATACTCCTTTTATCTTCTCACCAGAGTGCATCGAAGCTTTTGAAACATTAAAGAAAAAGCTTACTGAGGCACCCATTCTTATTGCCCACGACTGGGATTTACCCTTCGAGCTTATGTGCGATGCAAGTGATTTTGCTATCGATGCAGTCTTGGGGCAACGCAAAACGAAACACTTTCAGCCTATCCACTACGCAAGCAAAACTATGAACGAAGCTCAAACCCATTACACCACTACAGAAAAAGAATTATTAGCTGTGGTGTATGCTTTTGAGAAATTTCGGACGTACTTAATCTTGACTAAAAGCGTAGTGTATACGGATCATTCGGCTCTTAAATATCTATTTGCAAAACAAGATGCAAAGCCGAGATTGCTCCGTTGGGTTCTCCTCCTCTAGGAATTTGATATCATTATTCGTGATAAAAAAGGAGCTGAGAACCTAGCTGCTGATCATTTGTCCCGATTAGAGAACCCTAATCAAGATGTGTATGAGAAAAAGGAAATAAATGAAACATTTCCTCTCGAAACACTCAATGCGGTTGCTTTTCGCGGAGATTCTACTACCCCATGGTTTGCCGACTTCGCAAACTATCATGCGGGTAACTTTGTTGTGAAAGGGATGTCAACCCAACAGAAGAATAAATTCTTTAAGGATGTAAATCATTACTTCTGGGATGACCCCTACTTATTCAAAATTTGTGCGGATCAAGTCATCCGACGGTGTGTATATGGACAGGAAGCCACTGAAATTCTCAAGGCTTGCCATGCTGGACCCACTGGGGGACATCATAGTCCCAATTACACCGCCAAAAAGGTGTTTGATTCCGGATTCTTTTGGCCCACAATTTATAAAGATTCCCAGGATCTCATTAAAACCTGTGACGCTTGTCAGCGTCATGGAAACATTTCACAAAGAAATGAGATGCCACAAAATGCTATTCAAGTATGCGAAATATTTGATATCTGGGGCATTGACTTTATGGGGCCATTTCCATCATCTAGAGGAAACAAGTACATACTTGTGGCTGTTGATTATTTATCAAAGTGGGTTGAAGCAAAAGCTTTACCCACAAATGATGCCCGAGTTGTAGTGAAATTCCTTAAATCTCTTTTTGCCCGTTTTGGAACTCCACGTGCTATTATAAGTGATCGTGGTACGCATTTCTGCAATGACAATTTTGATAAAGTCATGCAAAAGTATGGTGTAACTCACCGTCTTTCTACCGCGTATCACCCACAAACAAGTGGGCAAGTGGAGATTTCAAATCGTGGTATCAAAAGGATACTTGAGAGGACTGTTGGTGAAAACCGTGCTGCCTGGTCGGATAAATTAGATGACGCACTATGGGCTTTTCGTACAGCTTATAAAACACCTATTGGGTGTACACCTTACAAGCTTGTGTACGGAAAGACATGTCATCAACCGATGGAACTTGAGCACAAAGCCTACTGGGCATTGAAACATGCCAACTTTGACCTCAAAACTGCGGGTGATCACAGAAAAGTTCAAATGAATGAATTAAATGAACTACGTGATCAGGCTTACGAGAACTCTTTAATCTATAAAGAAAAAACAAAGAGAATTCATGACTCAAAAATAAAGAACCGCGTTTTTAACGTTGGTGATCGAGTACTTCTCTTTAATTCTAGATTAAAGATCTTCTCGGGTAAATTAAAAACCCGTTGGACTGGTCCATTTACTATCACTAAGGTTTATCCATATGGTACCGTTGAGTTATATCAAAATGACGGTCCATGTTTTAAAGTGAATGGGCATCGTGTGAAACACTACTTTGGAGAGGACATACCAAACATGGTTGTCCCAAATCTCCAAACTTTCCCAAGGACAATTAAATTCGGGGTCGAGTCAAGCTAGCGACTCGGTAATCAAAAACAGTAGCTTCCTCATGGACAATTCAATTCGAGGTCGAGTCAAGCTAGCGACTCGGTAATCAAAAACAGTAGCAATATGGGTTTTCACTCATATTTCTGATTTCTTTCTCTTTTCTACCACCCTAGTGTGGGGGAGATGCCCCACATGTTGTATATATGTATATATCTTGCAAAAAAAAAAAGAAAAAAAAAGATGTAAATAGCCTAAAATAAAGGATATTAATATTTCCTTCTTACGTTCTAAGTATCGGTTTAACACCCGGTGTTTTGAATATTGAGGGCAATATTCATTTCTAAGTGTGGGGGGGGGGGGGGGGGGGGGATTCTCACGAATTCAAACACATGTTCCATCAAGCACCCTCATTTGATCAAAATTTAAAGTTTTTTCACACTTAGAAATGCAATAAATGGTTATCAGTCCGCCATGTCTAACCCACATAAGGATTGGCTAATCCAGGAGCAAACGGCTCTTGGTAAAGATATCTCAAAACCGTTGATGGCTTGCAATTTGCCAAAAATTGTATGGTACCTCAACTCGCCATATCCTAAAAAGCGAATGAGTTGGCTAGCCCGCAAGATTATGGCTTGTGGTAAAGGCAGTGGAAAAACCATAATTGGTAATCAGCTCACCAAGATGTTGACTATTACATCAAGAGTTGGCTAGTCCAGAAGCAAACGGCTTTTGGTAAAGACAAATCAAATCCGTTGACAGCTGGGGGTTTGCTAAAAATCACACGGTTATCAGGTGTGCCACAGTTCTTACACCTGGCTACTCCAGAAGTGATGGCTTTTGGTAAAGAGTAAAAATCCATTAAATTTTCTCAAAAGATTGCTAGGGACTAGCAATAGTTTAGTGTGGGGATTGATGAGTGTGTAAATACTCATCATTTTTGTTACATTTAAACTGCAAAAACATATGAAAACACACAGGAATGCCTTAAATTATATAAAATATCCCTGGATTGTGTTTTTATGCAAAAGGATTGAAAACTAATGAAAAACAAAACATTTCACAAAATTTACAGTTTCAGTCCTTGAACTTTGAAAATTTGGCAAAACTAGTCCCTGGTAAATCAAAACATGAAAAATATCATCAAAGGTCCTTAGGGATTCATAAGTTGTCAAGTATAGTCCTTTAAAGTTAAAAATTGCAAAATGACAACTTTAGTCCCTCAAGTTTGAAAAATGTCAAAAATAGTCCCTAAGGTTTTGTAAATGGAAAAATATGAAAAATAAGCCTTGCACTATTATTAAATGACAAAAATGGACCTTATGATAACTTTTGAGAAATTACAACATAAACCCTTCAAATTTCAGAAAATTACAAGTTAGGTCCCTGGAGTTTGTGGAATTGGCAGAAAAGGTCCCTGGTATTTGAAAAATGGAAAAATCATACTTTTGGTCCTTGGGTTATTCAATAATGACAAAAATAGACCTTATGAATACTTTGGACAAGTTGCTAAACCAGCCCCTATGTTTTGTCAAAATTACATAATTGGTCCTTGTTCAAATACCTAAACCAACCGGACCCTTATTTTTATTAAAACCCCAAAAAACCAATCCAGTCCAAACACTAGCCCACCCCTTTTTATTTTTTTTGGGCCTAGCCTGTTTCCCAGCCTACCAAAGCAAACCCAACATCCCCTTTAATAAAACGGGGGTTTGACCCCTCGTTGACCCTTCTTCCCCAAACCACCCTTACTGTACACCGCCCTCACCTCCACCTTTCTTCCCCAATACCAGGTGGTATTGCCACCTTTTTACCACCACCTCACACCCCCAGCTGGCTACTAACCTCATCATTTCAACCCACTCCCCAATTAATGCTTCCCCACCACTCAACACTCCATCCTCCCTCACAGATCTCTGTTTTCATCCTAAGCCCCCAACTTGCTTCAAATAATATCTAAATTGTCCCTGCCACCTCCTAATACCACCAAGAATCCTTAATTAGTCTCAATCTGCTCCAATGCCACGTATGAACTTTTGGCGCCAAAATGGATTTAAACGGCTAGGATGATTCTGACTGAATCAATGGCTCAGGAGTGGTGGGATTTGCTCAGTGGACATCTGGAAAGTAGAAATATCTATATAATTGAAGAGGGAAGCAATGTAGAGTAGTACCTAGTTTAATTTTCAATAATGTATGTCGATTAGTTCAATTCTCAAGTTTCTTTGTATCCTTAAGCTTTTCAAGTTGTAATGCCTGAATATCAGTGTATCTTAAAACCTTTGGTAATAATAGATTTCAAGTTTCATGTATAATTCTCAAATATGCATACTTTCTTTTTGCTCAAAAATATCACATAGCTTAGTTGTTGTTTACAGTGGAATACAAGGACTAAATAAGCTCACATAAGCTCCTAGGAAGTTCATAAGGGCTTCTAGTTACTTTAAAACTTCAATTAGTTAAACAAATCTCATAAATACAAACTGGTCAATGAAAGTCAAACTGTGCAATTTTTGGGTTGAATTCTGAATTGAGAAGTGATTTGGAAGCACAAGGAGCTGTGGAAAATGGTTTAGAGACTCATGGGAGTCACATAATTGATCTTGGTCCTTGGTTCTTGGTTTTCATCTGTGTTGCACTTTGTAAGTTCAAAAATTCAATTCTTGCATTCTACTGTAGAAGTACTTTATAGCTAGAATTTTTGTGTTCTTGTGTTTCTGTGTTAATGTTGAATAGAAATATAGCTTAATATAGTTAACTTGTTCTTTGATATTTGAAGTTGCTAAAAATCTCAATTTCAACTATCAAAATCTCAACTTGGTACTCTCAGTGTTTCATGCTTGTTTGTTTGCTGCATTATGCTCAATCAGTATTGTTTTATGATAATATGATGATTGGAATCAATGTTATGGGTTGGATAAGTGATTTGCTTTGCTAAATTTGATTTAACAGTTTTAAAGGTTTGTTTGGATTAAACCAATTAAGTGAGTTAAAGGTTGTTTGCTGCATTATGCTCAATCAGTATTGTTTTATGATAATATGATGATTGGAATCAATGTTATGGGTTGGATAAGTGATTTGCTTTGCTAAATTTGATTTAACAGTTTTAAAGGTTTGTTTGGATTAAACCAATTAAGTGAGTTAAAGGTTGTTTGAGTTGATGTTCTTGTTTTGATAAGTGATTTGCTTTGCCCCTTGAACTGACCTGCAGGGCAACCATTTGCCCTGTGCACTCAGACCCCCAGCAACACACCCAACTTTGGTGTTCATTTGTGGCTAACCCAGTAGGTCCCACACCCCATAATTAGGCCCTTACAACCCCCCTCCTACCCAGGTTCAATACTTGACCCTTGGTCTGACCTGTGCACCACTGGGACCCACCTTAAATCAGCTTGGAAATCTGTCCCATGTCTGTCTCAGTCACCATATAAGCAGTTGCTTATTTTAGTTTTTTAGCTTATCCATTGAGCTTATATCAGTAAATCTAGCTTATTTAAGTCAAAACAACTCATTTGTACCAGGTTTCATCCTTGTGGACCCCACACAAGCTCAGTTGAGCTTATTTCTTAATCTAGTCAAACTTGGTCAACTGTTTTGGTAATAAGCACTCATAGTGATTATTCTGAGTCTATAAATTATTTCCCTTTATTAAAGTTTCTTATTTTAAGTATTTTATTAGTTTTATAAAAGAAAAACCAGAAAAAAACAAACTTAATTATAGTGATAGCTTTTATTTAATAGAAATTATCTATTTAATTTTCTTTTTAGCTTATTTATAAGCACTTCTGCTATTTTATATTTTTATTAAATCTCTTATATATTAAAGTAGTTTTATAAATTTTTCCAGATTTTTCTTTTGTCATCTAGTGTTTTTTAGAATTAATATTAGTTTAATTAATAATTAATTAATAAATAAGAATTAAATAGCATAATTATATTTTATAAAGTACCACATAGTTTTTATAATTTTTATAGCTTTTATATAAGGTAAAACAATTTTATAAATTTTTCTAGGATTTATACTGTTCATTTTCTATTTTTAATAATATAATTAGTTTAATTGATAATTAATTAATAAATAGAATAATAATTAGTAAATTAGATTAAAAATACATAATATAAACTTTTTATAATTTTTTAGGATTCCTGTGATGGTTAATTAGATATATAAAAATTTTCATAATTATCTAAGTCTTTTTAGTATTTATAATAATTTAAATCAATATAATTAGTTAAATAATAATTAAATAATAATTAATTAATAATAATTAGATAAATAGTGTGAAAAATATAATTTTAGTTTTAAAATAAGTTTTATAATATTTTAGACTTTTAGAAATTTTAATTTTATATTTCTAGACTTATTTTACATTTTTCTATTTATTAGTGAATTATTTACTAATTAAAAATAGTTATTAAATAATAATAATTAATTAAATAGTTATAAAAATAATTTTAATTTTCTAATAAATTTCTAATAAGTTTAGGATTCTAAAAATATAATTTTCGTATTTGTGGAAGTTGTATTTTACAGAATTCACGTTTAAATTTCGTATGTTTACGTTTACTTAAATATAAACGTATATTTTATATCTTTTTACATTTTTTAGGTTTTATTAATTTTTAAATAAATTAGTAATATTAAAATAAATATTTCAAGTTTATTTAATTTGCATTTAAGCCCCTAAGGCTTGCAAACTCCTACTATAGTTAAAGTTGTTTTTGTTTACGTTTAATTATTAAACGTTTACGTTTTCCAGTCCCTTTTCACTTGTACTTATCTGATTTCACGTATTAGTTGATATAGCTTATTAAAGCTATTCACACTTATATTTTAGTAGTACAATCACTTAAACCCTTTTCCTGTTCAATTCACCTGATCTCGAAGTCGTTTTCTTTCAGATTTCACGCCTCGTTGGGATTTAACGATCCGGGGAAACACTAAACTCCACGGAGTATTGGCCTAAGCTGTTTGACTTGTTGACCATTACTTGGTTGATATTATCTGACTGTTTGAGGCTAATCAGATGGTGTCAAAGAATTATAGAACGTATCGACTTGGTGTAATTCCGAAAAACCATGATTTGGGCATTTTCTCATTAAATCTTTAAATCTCTCCCAAGCCTCGGCAAAAGTCTCATCAAAACGTTGTTGAAAATTAATGATTTCTTTTCTGAGCTCAATTGTTTTGGAATGAGGATAAAATCGATTCACAAACTTTGACGCCAAATCATCCCAAGTGGTTATTGAATTAGGAGGTTCATAATCAAGCCATCTTTCGGCTGCTCCTTTAAGCGTTAAAGGAAACATGATTAATTTCACCACATCATCAGGCACTTGATTTATTTTGAAAGTTCTAGTTATTAAGTAAAATCTGCTGATGTGGGAATAAGGATCATCGTTTTCAAAACCAAAGAAAGGATCTATGAAATTAAGTAATTCGACGTTTATTTGATATTCATCCGCAAGAATTGGTGGAATAACGATTGCCTTTTCAAAACGTACGGGTATTCTTAGTAATTCCTCCATACTTCGCGTATCCGCCATAAGAATTTAAACATAAGAGGGAGAAGAGGGATAGAATTAAACGGTAAAGAGGGTAAAGAGATAAGAATTAAACGTTTAAGAGGAACGAGAAGAATATTTTTGGGTTTTTTATAAAAGAAATGAAAATAAAAGAACAAATTATGAAAAGGAAAATATTTTTGGTTTTTTATTAATAGAAAAATGGAAAGCAAAAGAAAAATAAATTTTGAAAAGAAAATATTTTTGGGTTTTTTTTTTTTTTTTTTTTTTTTTTTTAACCGTTACGTTAATCGTAACTGTTTCCTTCAAAACTACTCGCGACGAAACAGGAGAAAAGAATTTTCCCGCTTATTCGGTTGTAGAATCAAAGTAATCCAATTAACAACTAATTTCACGTGTTCTTATGTTGGTAAGCTTATTTGGTTTACAACGCCCCCCCCCCCCCCCCCCCCCGCCCCCCTTTCACGGGAGAGTCGAATCTGTAACTTTATTATTTTTTTGGTATTTTTGAAAACACTTTAGGAAAAGTGTTTTTTGATTTTTCAATTTTTTTTTGTTTTTATAGAAAATATATACAAGGAAGGTTTTCAAAACACAATTTCGAAAAACGAAAACGAAAAGTTCACTTCAACCTTCCCCGACAGCGGCGCCAAAATTGATAATGTCTTGTTGTAGTATAGTTTTTTAACCGAAGAAATGCTTAGGAAAGTATTTCCCCGGGTCGTGTCCCAACGAAGGTGTGAATGGAATTTCGAATTCCCGATTCGTGAAACGTGTAGTGAACGGAGATAAAAGAGATAAGAGGGGAAATAAAGCTAAAAATTACCAACTAAACTATGCTAATCAAGCAAATAAGAGATAAACGATAAAAGGATATACTTGTTAAGCAAATTATCACGATCCTCAAGTGTGGTTTATTATTTCAATTAGTACTCTATTGATGAATCAATATCTTTTACAAACAATTATTTTATCACAACGTTGGTTTATTTTGAAAACAATTTCGTAAAGAGATATCAATGTCTAGATTAAAACCCAATTATTCTCACGGCTTTTGCCCGTTTAAACAATCAAAATTTCAATCCAAGTAACTTAAAATTACTAACTAATATATTGTCTAACTTTTATAAAACCATACTTAATTCACATAACAATATACTTAACAAGCATAATAACAATCTACTCAATACTCATATTAATCAAACCAACATCAATAATAAATCCAACAACATTAAACATATTAATAAGCTAATTATCTAAAAATTAAAAGGATGAGAAAGTAAAACCCGATCTAAGAGATGAGAATAATAAATCACCCGATCTTATAAACTAAATGATTTATTAAAGTTTATTTCCTTATTAACTTTTATTTTACTAATTAGTTAATAAAGTTTAAAGCCTTATTAACTAAATAACTCAATAAAAGTTATTAAAGTTGTAAACTTTAATGAATTTTAAGCTTATAAGACCCTTAAGCTCCGACCTTAGCGGTAGAAATGATGAGAAACTAGTAAAAATCAAAACTTTATCAAAGGTTAGAACCAAATATGCGATAATATGGACCAAATAAGCTATGAAAGAGCTTATTGGTTAAGAGAGTACTAATTAAACTATGAAAAAGCTAAAAGTTTAAAACTTTATTATAAAAACCTAATAGATCTAAGATAATAAGCTAATTTTATAAGAAAAACTAATAAATTTGCAAACTTTTTAATAAATTAGTATTAAAACTATTTAGATCTAATATAATAAATTAATATATGACTTTTAATAAAAGTAAAACTAATAAAAATCAAATATTTTTGGTTTTTTATAAAGTAATTTGTAAAATAAAAAGTAGATCTAAGTTTATAAAAACATTTAAAACAAAATAGTAAAATAATGATTTATAAAAAAAAGGCTAGATCTAAATAAACTACACTAGATCTAAATTTATAAAAGCTTTTAAAACAAAGTAGTAAAAGAATAATTATTGAATAAGCTAGATCTAAATATGTCACTAAAAATTATTAAGCCAAATTAGATTTGTAGATGAAATAAAGAGAAAATAAAAGAAAGAGATGAGAAGAAGAGGTAGAAAAAGCTAAGTAACTTCCATAAATTCAATCTTTAATAAGCTTGAAATAAGTTGTACAATAAGTTTTTGAATTAAAACTAAATCTAATAAGCTATTACAACTAAAAAGCATAAAAATACTACTCTAAAAAACTGCTACCTAATAAAAATAAAAAAGTGTGTGAAAATTTGTGAGAGGAGAGAATAGCTCATTGGAATGAATGCCAATCATTGGTATTTATAGCACCCTCCCAATTCTCGAATGTTCTGTGAGTGTGTGACAGCTATACATGATTGGCTCATCATCTATGAATCTAGTCTCTTTTGCATCAATATTCATGAATCTGATCTATTTTCCTGAAAGCATGTACACGTGGCGGTCACTGAATGGCTGTAGATAGTATAATGCATGTGAGAGGAGGTGTGGTAGAAGGCCACGCGCTTCATTCATTTATTTTGGTGAGTGTGGATCACGTGGAGTCTTTAAATTCTTTCTCCTTTTCGTTTAATGTTTGGGATACATCACGTGGGCTTCTTTTTGCTTTATTTCTTCTTTGTAGCATGTGTGTAGGAGATAGTGTGAACCCAAATGAAATTTCTTCAATTTGCAATTGTAAATACAAACAACTCACGTGCCTTTAACTTTTTATTGCTTCCCTTCATTTCAATTGTCGAATGCCAAAAATGAGCAGGAGCTAGGTCCACGTGCCCTCCATAAAATATTTCATCTATTTATTTCTTCAATTTTTGTCGTGGCTTGCTCTAACAGATATTCAAATTCCCTTTGTCACTCCACAAATATTAACTTTGAGATAGCATAGTTCATTTGGGCCAAATTTCTGCTACTAGATTATTGCTTGGGCTGCTGCTGGCCTGCTATGCTACTACTACGTGGGCTGCTACTCTTCAGTTGGGCCTCGCTGGGCTGAAGCTTTCACTGAGCTGCTCTTCTTGCTAGACTGGGCCAAATCTGGTAGCTATAAGTTGGGCTTGGCTGCTGCAGCTAAATTAAAAAGAAAGGGGGAGGAAGTGGGAATCGAACCCACGACCTTTCACTTGAATACCAAACGCTCCAACCATTAGAGCAACCACCTTTTTAGTGATATGTTTCGCTGTGAATTTCCTTTTAATAATTTTCTCTGTTGATCCGAATTTTCTTAATAATAATTTTCGTTCGGGTCTCGTTTAGTCTTTCACCAATCCGACTTTTCCCATATAAGATACCGATAGCCTCGTTATTTCACGCTCTTTCCAATGGTGTGCTCGTAAAATAATTTTGACTTCGTCTTGGCCTCATTTTTTCACACTCTTTCCAAATCTCGTGCTCGTTTTTGCCTTTTTCTCTTGATTTTTGTCCTTTTTCACGATATCCGTACCTGCACAATCACAAATACAAAAACACATATTCTCTTGGCATATTTGGTTAGTATTTAGTATTTTTGGTCTGATTTTGGGTCTAAAAATGATGTGTAAATAAGCATACATCACTTGCATTTGCCAATCCATTTTTTGTTCACGTTCGGTTAGCTCAAATTTTGCACGTTGTTCATAACACCTAACTTGATCCTTAAGAATATTAATCCTAGTGGTCAGAGTGTCATCGGGTGCAACAGCAGTGTATTCATCAAGTTCACACACATTTTCATCAACAGTGGATATATCACTAGAAACAACAAGGTCGACGTTGTGCTTTACATATTGTTTATATGGGACGAAATTGCTATTTCCCATATTAGCAATATCTAATTCTGCAATGTTTGTTTGTTGTTCTTTGTTATATATCTTTTGTTCATGAATCACATCATTATCACATACAACAAAAGACATTCCACAAGATACGTCAGAATCACTGTTGTGATCCGAATGTTGTTCATTTGGAAAAACATTAATGTTTTCCAATTTAGTCACATTTGGTTCATCAACATTATTTTGTCGTATATTGTTGAAGGTATTTTGTTCATTATTAACTACACATTCATCATATAACTTCAGTACCTCAGATATGATGGATGATTTGGAGGGACCAGATTGTTGTGATGGTGAGACAACAGATGATAGATTAGCCATGAAGATTGTCTGAGCAGTGGGTTCATCATCAACGTCTGAATCAAAGGCATCACAATCTTCAGCTTGGAAGATGTTTGGATCATTAAGAGCTAAGTCCTGAACAGGTTGTTCATCCACATCATCATCAAACGTCTTACCATCATCCCCAGCAATAAAAGCCAATTCTTCCTCATTTAGAATAACTCCATTCTCTTGAGCTTGCATGAGCAACATTTTGTCTTTGAAGTAGTCTGAGTTCTGAGGATGCTTTGGCTGAGTGCAGTTCCTGGCGATGTGACCTAAACCCCCACAGTTGTAACATTTTGGTTGCCTTCCTTGTCCCTGATTCACATTTCCAACCTTGTTCTACAAGTTACCCCGTGCAACATTCCTTTGATTCACATTTTGTCTGCCCTGAACATTCTGCACCATCACTCTTCCATCTTCCACAACAGCTTGATTACGTGGATTTGAGGAAGATCTGAGCTGATTGTTGGTTAGTGGAAGTGCAGCTCTGAAGTGTTGAACAAGTAGAGACACTTGGTTGGAAAGGTTGTCAATCATCTTGTCAGTATGAGAATACCCTGAGTCGAGATGGGTATTCATGGCAGCAGGTGACTGTAGAGATGAGTGATCCACTGATGACACAGGTTGAGTAGT
This sequence comes from Artemisia argyi, assembly GCA_030686995.1. Taxonomy (NCBI): domain Eukaryota; kingdom Viridiplantae; phylum Streptophyta; class Magnoliopsida; order Asterales; family Asteraceae; genus Artemisia; species Artemisia argyi. The sequence continues at coordinate 102,243,306 of CM060704.1, read as the reverse complement.
TGGCAACATACTAGTCATGAATGCAAGTGAGTCATTGGTAGCAGTTGGATTGAGCTTCTCTCTTAATTGTCGATCAAAAGTTGCATGCTTCTCATGTTGTTGTAAGTATGCAAACAACTGTTCATAGTTTGTATTTCTCAATCCTTTATTGAGCTTTACTGCAGTAACAAAACGATCCCACTCAGGTGACATGTTGTTAACAAACTTAGAATTGAGTTGGATGTTAGGCATTGTCATTCGGATCATTCTCATGTCATTAACCAACTTGTGAAATCTGACATAGTAGTCGGTAATATTTTCACCAGGATTCATTTTGAAATGCTCAAACTCATCATACAACTGAGACTCACGGTCTTCTTTGGTCAGCTCCGATCCAGACAGAAGCATTTTGATATTGTCCCAAACAGCTTTAGCATCAGTGTTGAAGTTGATTAGCTTGTACACATCTTTGGGTAACCCTTGTATCACAATGTTGGAGGCTCGAATATCTGCATCATAACGCTTCTTTTCAGCATCACTGAGGTCATTGTAAGTACGTGGCCTGTCAATTCCATGGGTGACAGATCCATCCTCAGCTGTGGAGATAACATCTCTGGTTGTACCCATCTGCATAGGACCTTCATCAATCGATCGCAGAATGTTCTCACCATTTTCTTTGCCCAGGCAATAAAGTCTTATTCTTTGTGCCCACGATTCATAGTCAGTCCTATCTAGCATGTGAGGTCGGGTATCGGACCCTGCAGCTTGAATGTCATCCGAAACAGTTGCCATAACAAAATCTTCAAACGGATTTTTACAACTCTTGTGACTTAAACCGAGAAATCGATTCTTTCCAGGGATTTTACAAAGTCAACAACAGAAACCGGAATATATACTAAGCAAGTTAAACTTAGAGAGAGATACTGGATGAGTCACAGTTTGCACTAAGTGTCAAGTTACGACAAGTCAAGTTACAATATATCCAATTGAAATTAGTCAAGTCATAAGAATTAACTCACAACGTTAGATCACAATCAGATTAATCGAAACAACTTAAGTTACAACAATTCACCAAATGCAAATGATTAACCTATCACAAGAACCTCACCACTTAGTTAATTGCCAACAAAGTAGAGATACTCGCTAAAAAGAAGCAAACCGCTAAGTTAAGGTAACCGTAATTCAGAGATAAACACAATGATGAGTTAAACGCTAGACCAGGCAAGGTAACCGCAAGAAGGAGCAAACCGCAGGATGAAGTAATCGCTAGTGAGATAAACGCTATTCTCGGCAAACCGCAAACGCTAAAAGAAGTAAACGCAGAGAAACGTAAACCGAAGGAGCAAACCGCAAATAAGTAATCGCTAACCCCAAACCGCTAACACTAGTCGCTAGTCACAACAGTCCAAAACAGTCACTATCTTGCGTTTTGTCTTTATACCCAATATAGTACTCGCTACCAAGCAAACCACAAGATTCAGTAGCAAACCGCTACAAAGAAATGAAACAGAATAGCAAACCGCAACCAAGCAAACATCCCAAAATCAATCCCAACTTCAAATAAACGTTTGAAATAGCATAACCAACTGAAAAACAATGTAGTACTAACACCAATGATCACAAAAGTATACCTATAACATATCAAATAACACTAGAAGGATCAAACCATGATGTTTCAAAAAAAACTCTTCTAACTTACAAAAACCACACAAAACCACACCAAATCCGATTCTACAAGGCCCTAAGATGAAACCTTGGCTCTTGATACCAATTGTAAGATAAACATAATCATAAACACGTATGGTTTAGTATGTATGGATCGAAATATGTAAGATAAAACTAGAGAGATGTTAGAGAGAGAAAGGAGATGGGAGCCTTTGAGAGTAAAACATGTGAAAGGTTAGATTGCAATGAAAGGTCCAACCCTCTCCCTTGGTGGGAGAGGGGTATTTATACAAAGAAAAGAAAACGCCCACACCCGGGCTGTGGATCAGGCATACAGTGGGTAAAGACCCGTCCTTCTTCCACGATGTTACTTAAACTAATTCTAACTAAATAATAAACTAACTACGAGCTATCTTAATGCTATTACAACATTCAGGTGACCGATTCTTTTACAGAAATATTTGTATTCCTAACATTATACTTGTTTAAACACAAAAGTGCATTACGTTAGTTACTTAAGATTGACAAGAGGACTTGTAAAACCTGACACAAACTTCCATAATATTCGCAAGAAAAATCCCCATGCAAGCTTATAACAAAGTTTTATAGTTTGGTCTAATACAAAACAAAGGGTCGAATGCATAATCTAAAATTTGCATGCATGGTCGATTATTTGTTATATGTGGGTCGAATGTATAATGTTCGGGTCAATTACATTTATAAAAAATACTACAAGTTTCTCTAGGGTCGATAGAAATAAGGGGTCGACATTCAGGTTCGGTTTAGGTCGAACAAGTGCAAGAAAAAAACAAAGGTTGTTTTGTTTAGTTACGGTCGAATAAAAGAAGTAAATAAACGTCGAATGAACATAAAATAGACTAGGGTCGATCGGTTTACATGGGTCGTTTGATGTTACATTTAGTTTAGGTCGAGTAGTTTTACAATATGAGGTCGACTAAACATGTTACGCATGGTGGTCGATTTATAAAAAAAACACTTGGGTCGATTCAGAAAAGAAAACGAGGTTGATATGGCAAATATAGAATCGAATATAATTATGTTACAAATCAACATGTACAGAAAAGGTCATAGATCGATACCTTCGTGAAACCGAGCAGGAATACGAATCAAAACCTTTGTTTGATTGTAAAAAGAAAAATGGCAGCAGCAATGGTGTCGATGCCTTGGAGACGAGTCGAGTAACAAAGCGGAATAGAACACGGCTGTTCGAAAACTCCCACACCCTTGGTCGACTAAACAAAGAACTGTAGTAACTAAAAGTTGATTATGTGATGTTTTGTTTGTGGTGTTATTCTTGTCGGCGTTCGAATGGGGAAGAAAGACCAGGAATTCTACTTTTATATACTCAACTAATTATTGTACCATTAGCATGGTTTTTATGGTTTTAATGGACCTTTAAGTGTGGGTTGAATGAAAGTTTAAAGGTGTATGTTCGGTTAAAACATAAAAGGTTTAAAGGGTTTTAATGGGCTTTTAATTCTTAGCTTTGAATGGCTTAATGATGTTTAATTAGTTTTCAAAATCTTAAACATTCGGTTATTAGGTTTTAATTAGGACCACTTTAAAGATTTAAATATGGCTTAGATAATTGGTATATCAACGTGTACAAATATGTTACATAACTAGTTAATAATTTCAAAACGTATCGCAAGGTTTTTAAAATTTTAAAATCTATACCAAATTTTAGAATCTGAATTTTTGGGTTTTACATCTAAGCTCTTCAAAAATTAGACATAAACTTTCACATCTTCTCTCTACTTCAACATAAACTCTGTCTAATTCTCTTTTATTCATTTCTTTCAAAGACACAAAAAATAAACGGTCTTCTTCTTCTTTGTAGATGAAGACTTTAGATTTACCTCTTTTGCTAGCTGAAAATAAAGAGTCTTCTTTTTCTTTGTAGATGAAGACTTTAGATTTACCTCTTTTTCTAGCTGACTTTGTTTGCAGATGAAGATATAAAACCTCTGGAAAAACAAATGACACCCTCTACGAAAACGTGAGATTATAAACTACGAAAGGAGAGCTAACAATATGAACGGAAGTCAAAACAAATAATAATAATAAAAAAATTTTAAAAAAATTAAAAATACAATAGAACTTCATTTCATGCCGGTATACATCTTTGAAAAATACATATGCTAAAATTTATAGTTTTTCATTTCATTCTTTCGCATATCACCATCTTCTACACTTATAATATTTCTCTTTGTCTTAAATTTTTGGTAGTTGAGGATGCATGAAGAACTCGAATAACAAACAATATTATGAGTCTTGCATTTAAATAAAGACAACTGTTTATTCTGCCTAAAAAAAGGTGTGTGTGTGTGTGTAAATATTCTCTCTCTATGGGAAGAGGAAAAGTCGGAAGAGGAAACGAAAAGGACAAAGATGAATGGCAAAAGGTAATCCATCGACGCAGAAGACAATATGTGAACAGGATGTCGGGTAAGGGTGATTCTATGTTAACTAAAATTTTCATATCAAATCTCCCTAAAGGGTGCACTCCATGGGATGTTAAGTACGTTTTTGGGGGTTTTAGAGAGGTGGCAAGTGCTTATATTGCGAGGAAAGATGATAAATTCGGGTGTAGATTCGGATTCATATCTTTCAAATCGATGAGGGATGTGAGAGCCTTGGAACTAAGATTGAATGGGATTAAGATGGGGTCTAATAAACTTCGTGTCAATATTGCGAAGTTTGCGAATGAGAATGTGGGGTTGGAGTCTCTGACTGAGAAGAAGGGTAAAGCTAAGCATGTGAAGGAGGTCAAAAAAAGTTCTTGGATATTATGATGAAGCTGAGAAGTTGAGGTGTAATTTCCAGGGGAGTAATTCGTATAAAGATACTTTAGAAAACAAAGTTTCGATGGACAAAAGGAACGTTGAGGGTGAGGACTCGGCATCCAAGTCTAAGGTGGTGGTGGTACCGGAGGCAACTCAGGCTTTCAAAGAATTATACGGTAGGGCGTTGGTGGGTAGAACAGTTAACCTGGAGACGCTGATAAAGCTTGACAAACTACTTGTTGAAGCTGGGATAGGGGATTTGGAGATTATTTATATAAGGGGCCTTTCGGTGTTGCTCAAGTTCAAGGATGAAGTGAAAGCTTCTAAACTCCTGTTGGATAACGGTGTCTTGTGTAGGTGGTTCTCGGTGCTGGATTCTTGGAAAGGCCAGGTGCTGTCTTTTGAGCGTATTGCTTGGGTAAAGATATATGGGGTGCCTCTCAACCTGGCGGAGAATTCTGTTTTTGATAGTATGGCGGCTTGCTTTGGAATGGTTGTTCATAAGGCGCAATTGTGCTCGGGAGATAGTAATCTCTCCTCGACTTGTGTTGGTATTCTTGTTGGTGATGGGGTGAGAATTTGTGACTCGGTAGTTGTGAAGTGGAAAAATTGAAAGTTTAAGGTTTGGGTTGAGGAAGAAAGTGGTGTGTGGGATCCGGATTGTGTTGGAGTTCTGGAGGTGTCATCGGTGTGTCCAAGTCCGATGAATACCTTCAATCAGGGCAGTGGTGATGGTGAACAGATGTCCGGTGGTGGTGTTTTCCCAATTAATGTGGAAGAGGAAGAGTTGGGCGTGCATGGGAAGATGCATGCGCATGGAATTGGCATTAATCATGGGGGGGGGGGGGGGGAGACCTATGTTGATGGTGTGGGGTCAATGAATTTTCAATTTAATTCTTCTAATATTGGTGAGAAGGATAATAATATTCATAAAAGACGTTGGAACCGGGCTAAGCCTAAAGCTGTTGGCAAGAACGTGAGCCCAAATTTTCATGGGCCCAGGAAAAGGTCCAGAATTGATTCTGATGACCCATTTGACTTGGATCGTTTCATAGGTATTGTTAATAATGGGACTAACAGGGATAAGAACTCATCGGTTCACTGTGAGTCTGTGACTCAGGATGTTAACCCTTCTGGTTCGGAGCTTGATCTGAATCATGTGGCGAAGGTGGATGTCCCGGTTGAGGTTGAAGTTATTAGTAACAAAGTTAATTGTGTGGAGGAAAGGATGGTAGGTGTCAATGGTGTGAGTAAGGAGGTTGAGGCAACGATTTCAGTTGGGTTAGCGGTTGGAGTGGACTTCTCTGATTGTGAGTCTTTGGTTAAAAAGTCTATTCATGGGGAAGGTACTAATGTGGTTAAAGGATGAATATGTTATCTTTAAATGTTAGAGGCATTGGTGGGGATGAAAAGGTGCCTTGGGTTAGGGAACTGAGATGCCTTTTGGGTGTTGAATTTTTGGCAATTCAGGAATCAAAGGCGGAAGATCTATCCAGGTTTGACTTTTCTAAGCTTTGGGGTAATAGATCTTTCGGTGTGGATTATGTTGGGTCTGTGGGTCAATCCGGGGGTTTGATTTGTATGTGGGATTCCAGCATTCTAGAGTTTAATCTGACGGTCAAGAACAAGTACTTCCTTAGATTGTCTGGTGTTTTTAAAGGTAGTGGGGTGCGCATTAATATCATTAATGTGTATGCGCCGCAAGGGGTTGCGATGAAAAACGAGCTGTGGGGTTTGATTGAAGGGGAATTCAGGTCGGCTAGCGGGTTATGGGCTATTCTTGGTGACTTCAACGCGGTTAGATTTGCTGATGAACACAAAGGCTCGGTTTTTAAACATACGTGTGCTAGTAATTTAAATGGGTTTATCCATAGAACTGGGCTTATGGAGTATGGGATGAAAGGTAGCTAGTTTACGTGTATTCGTGATAATGGCAGGAAGTTGAGCAAAATTGATAGAGTGTTGGTCTGTCCTAGTTTTTTCAACAAGTGGCCTTTGGCTTGCCTTAGAGTTCTCCCTTCTCGCTTTTCGGATCACTGTCCTCTGTTTTTATCCTCCAAGTCGTGTGGGTTTGGGGCCAGGCCGTTTAGGGTGTTTAATTCTTGGCTTATGATGGATGGTTATGAGGAAGTGGTTAAGGAGGCGATTGCGGATTTTGAGTTTGAGGGCCCTCCAGATACAAATTTGTCTAAAAAACTCGCTTTCCTTAGAGGTAGGATTAAAGCTTGGAAAGTGGAGTTGGATGCTAAGTTATATTTGGAGGAAAATTCGGCGTTGGCTGAGATTGGCAATTTGGAAGAGGTTATGGGTGAAAGAAATCTGAACGAGGAAGAAGAATGGATATATGTGGAGAGTAAAAAAGTATTAAAAGTGGCGGGTGTGAGAAAGGCGTTGGATGTGAAACAAAGGTCGAGAGTGAGGTGGGCTATTGATGGTGATGAGAATTCGTCCTTTTTTCATGGGGTGGTAAATGGCAGGAAAGCTTCTAATAATATCCCAGGTCTCTCTATTAATGGGGTTGGTGCTCGAAACCTTCGATTTTCAAGAAAGAAATCTACAATTTCTTCAAATGTAGATTTCAAGAGGATATTCCTAGTAGACCTGCTGCTCGATGTGAGGGTTTGAAGCGTATTTCTAAAGGTGATGCCACTATGTTGGTGGAAACTTTCTCGGCCAATGAGATAAAGGAGGCGGTTTTTAGTTGTGGTGATGACTGGGCTCCTGGTCTTGACGGGTTTAACATGAGCTTTATTAAGCATTTTTGGAACTTATTTGAACAAGATTTCATGGATATCTTTGGTTGCTTTTTTGATGGTAGTACGATTAATGTGGGAAGTGGATCGTCGTTTATTACCCTTATTCCGAAGATTAAGGATCCGGTGGATCTTAATCATTACAGGCCGATTAATCTTGTGGGGGTTATTAGCAATATCATCTCCAAAGTTTTGGCTAACAGGCTTAAGCTGGTGCTGGGTTCAGTTGTGTCGGACTCACAATCTGCTTTCTTGGGAGGTAACTTTATTCTTGATGGTCCGCTTATTGTTAACGAGGTGCTTTCATGGTGCAAAAAGTCGAAGTTTAAAGCGTTTATGTTTAAGTTGGACTTTGAGAAAGCCTACGATAATGTTAATTGGGGTTTTGTGATTGATATTATGGATCATATGGGTTTTCCTTCAAGATGGTGCGCGTGGGTGTTTGGCGTTTTGGAATCAGCCCGGTCTTCTATTTTGGTTAATGGTGCTCCCACTTTTGAGTTCCAATGTAGGAAAGGGATGAGGCAAGGGGATCCCCTATCCCCGTTCTTATTTATAATTGTGATGGAGGCTTTATCTTGTATGCTTTCTAAGGCTAGCGAAGTCGGTTTATTCAATGGAATTGCTCTCCCGGCGGAGGCCCCTCCATTACTCATCTATTTTATGCGGATGACGCTATTATTCTTGGGGAGTGGGATCATGATGGTATTATTAATGTTGTTAGAGTGCTCAGATGTTTTCATATATGTTCTGGTCTTAAAATTAATATCTCGAAATCGAATATGTTCGGGATTGGGGTGAACTTGGCGGAGGTGGAGGAGGAAGCTATTTTCGTTAGGATGTAAGGCGAGTACGGTCCCTTTTAAGTATTTGGGTTTGGTGGTTGGGGCGAACATGAACAAAGTTTACAATTGGAAACCTGTGTATGACGTTTTTGAAGCTCGATTATCTAAATGGAAGGCGTCGTGTCTCTCAATTGGAGGAAGAATGGTTCTGATTAAGTCGGTGCTTGAAAGTCTTCCTTGCTATTATTTTTCCATTTATCGGGCGCCGTGTAAGGTTATTAATGATCTTGAAGGTATGATCAGAAGGTTTTTGTGGGGGGGGGGGGGGGGGTGGGGGGTTCTAGTGATGTGTCTAAAATTCATTGGGTTGCTTGGGATCGAGTCGCTATTCCTAAGAAGATGGGGGGCCTCGGTATTTGCAAGCTCAATGTCAGTAATACTGCTCTTCTCTCCAAATGGGGCTGGAGGTTTAAAGCGGAGAAGAATAGTTTGTGGTCTAAAGTGATTGAGGCTTTGCATAATACCGGTAGATGTTGGGATTTTATTCCCTCGAATAAGGCCTTGGGTGGGGTTTGGAATAACATCGTGAAGGTTTTGTCTAGGACCGTTATCTCTAACATGCCCATAAGGAGGTTCTTTAAAGGTTTAGTTGGGGATGGGGAGTCCGTTGCTTTCTGGCTGGATCCATGGGTTTGTAACGAACCTTTGAAAGATCTGTGCCCGAATCTGTTTAGACTCGAGAAGGACAAGAAATGTAGGGTGAAGAGTCGTATGGGGCTGGGTGAGTTATGGAGATGGTCTAGTATTCCTGCGTCTGTGTATGAAAAGGCGGAGTTGGACTTTTTGGTAAGTGTAGTGGACTCGGTGGATCTGAATGGGAGGAGGGACAAGTGGAATTGGCTTGGTGATAAGTCGGGGAACTTCAGTGTGAGCTCGGTCAGGAGATTGATGTATAGTGAGTCGGATTATAGCAATAACTATGTGCTCAGGTGGTGCAAATGGCTTCCGGCTAAGTGTAATGTTTTTATTTGGCAAGCGGAGATGTCTAAGATTCCTACGTCGGATGCTCTTAGAAGAAGGAACATGATGGGTGTTGAGGGTTTGTGTTCTATATGCGGTGAAGATCTTGAGTCAGTTGAACATTTGTTTACTACCTGCTGGGTAGCCATGCTTTTGTGGAATCATATTTGCAATTGGACTCGGGTTCAACACTTCTTTGCGTTCTCGTTCAGGGATCTTATTGAGGTGCATGAGCATGTGGGGCTGAAAGGTAAAGCGAAAAAGGTTTTTCAAGGTATTATTTTTCTTAGTTGTTGGGTTATTTGGAGAGCAAGGAACAAGCTGAAGTTTGAAGGCAAAAAGGTGAAGATTGAAGAGGTTATTAGTGAGATTAAGTCCATTGGTTTCCTTTGGGTTAGATCTAGAGGTAAGTTTTCTAGGCTGTCTTGGACTGATTGGTGTAAATATGAGATAGAGTAGTCGGTGTCTGTTGTGTGCCGCCCGGTCTTCGGGTTGGTTGTTTGGTTTAATGAAATTCATCATTCAAAAAAAAAAAAAAAAAAAAAAAAAAAAAAAAAAAAAAACTGTTTATTCTAGTTTTTTCAACATTTCATGTGTTAAATTAGGTGTAGCCCGTGTAACCGCCACCATACTAGATCCACCTGTAATTTTGAATTTAATAAGTTGTATTACCTATAAATTGTAGTGACTGTAGGTTTAATAGGTAACTTTAGGCAAACACAAAATTCATAATTAAATAAATATTACAAATTACCAAACTGAACTATAACCGAACTAAGTTTACAAGAATGAGCAAATTGTAGTTCTTTACAAAATAGATCAGGCGCACCCTGCAAACCATGCTCACCTCTCTCCTCTTGACTTTGTCGCTCGCCTCTCGCCTTAAAATCTGTAAAAGTGTTGGTTGTGTTTCAGCATGTGTTCTAATGAAATCATTTTTAAAGATATAACATTTAGTGATTTACTTATTTTACTATCTACTCATTTACCCTTATTTAATATTTACAAGTGTTGGTTCTCTTTATGCGAGGCGATACAAGAAAGAGGTGGGGGCACTTGGTTACTATAAGTGCTCTTGGGTTTTTAGTTTGTATCATACGTTTTATTTATTATTATTATTTTATTTTTTATTTTTTTGTCATTAATGAGGCGCACAAAAGAAGGAGGGCACTTGGGTATTATAAGGGGGTGTCAACCTTACCTCAAGTTGCCTAAAGATTTTGTAAAAGCCATCAATAATATTGTGCCAACACAATTTATGCTTAACCATACCTCACTATGAATTTTTAGTGGCAATCTTCAACATCATCAACATCATACCCAACATCTATATGCATTCAATGTAATATGCCTTGGAAATCATCTCACCGAATCGACAAGATTTGCCTCTTGAGGCACCGAATTGGGCTTGCCGCTGCAGTGGCAGCCATGCTTGCCGATCGGTGACCTTTGCCGATCCTTTTTCACCGCAAGGATGCCACCCCCCTAAGTGCGCTTAGGGTTTTGGTTTGTATCTTTTCCTTTTTTTTTTCTTTTTTTTTTTCTTCAGTGAGGCGCACAAAAGGAGGGTGGGCACTTGGGTAATATAAATGCGCTTGGATTTTTGGTCTGTAACCACGCTTTTTTTTTTTTTTTTTTTTTTTTTTTAAGTGAGGCACACAAGAAAGAGGGGGAACTTGAGGTATTATAAGTTTTTTTTTTTTTTTTTTTTTTTTTTTTTTTTTTTTTTTTAGTGCACAAGAGGCGCATATGAATTTAGAGTGCGCATGGACATTCTATATTGAAAATTAAGTGCACGTAGTGTAAACGCGCCTAGTATAATGACCTTTTGATGTGCCAGATGTCTTACATTTAATGGATGCCTGTCCGAAAGTCCATTTTGGTAAAACATACGTGTGTCGTTCGTTTTAGAAAACTAGTACAATGAATGGTTCATATAAGAAATTTTCTCAAATAAATATGTTGGAAGAAATAGACGAAATCATGGAGGTGACGGTTACATTGGGTAATCAACACCGTAATCTCATTTTGTTGAGTAATGATTGATTACTCTATTTCGGGTAATGCTCCATTCCATTTCATCAAAGACCGGCAGGAAATCATACAAACTAGCTCTCCTTACTTGATAGGGGGTCGGATAGAGGGATATTAGCCTTAAACTTGAAAGTTCTTAAATTTGAGTAACATGTAAACCCTATAATACCATTGATTAAAAATGTTAACAATATCCACCACTTAATTAATATTTTAAATATTGTATAATCCACAATTTTTTATAATTTAATGACTACAAATTAAACATGTAAGTTTTGCATCAAGAGTCACTTCAAAACCACAAATTCGCAAGTACTACGTATAACTATTTGACAATATACAGTCACTTTTGCACAGGTATTCGTCTAGAAGAAAATTGTATTTTTACAAACAAACCCACATTACTACATTAAATTAATGCATCTCAATTGCTAGTAAACGTTTATAGAGAAAAAGAACATCATTGATGTTTATAAAATGACTAATTAATCGGTATTACGGTAAGATGATAAATGACATGTCACATTATTTGTAGCTCGAGATCAGGATAACCAGCTCGTGTTTTATGCTTCTCAAATAGAGTTTGAAGTGCTTCCACGTACTGATCGAGTACTTCCGATACCTACAAAGAATGCAATTTCTTTTTTCCGTCACGTATTCAAACGAATATGTACCCATTTCGCTAACTATTGAACTTGTTTTGAACGACAAACGAATATGTACCCATTTCTCAAACATTGAAGCAGTTGTAACTTAGACTTTACAATTACGTGCGTGAATGATGTAAATTTTTTAATAACTGTATTGTTTACAGTTCGGTCAAAAAGGCTAGTTGATGTTAAGTATGAACTCATATGGATTTGATCATGGTACTCTACTTCTCACATAGTATATTTTTTAGATAGGATTAGTAACATCAATTTGATTTAATACCTCTTCCATGGAGGGTGTAGAATTTTTCTTGAAATGTATTGGTTTGCCAACCACCATATACATTGGTCGCCGAAAGGGTATAAAAGACCTGCAAAAATTACAGAATATTAAGCTGTGACTGATAATGATAAGGTGGTTTCAAAACTAGAATCATACGGAGAAAGGTCTTAAACATACCAATAGGTACCCCAGTAGACCATGGGTGTGAACTTCATAGCTCGTGAGAGTTTCAGGAAGAACTTACCTCGTGGCTTCCACCACTTGAAAGCATACGACTGCAACATTTAAACATTGTTTTAATCATATGTAGTTACCTACATGTACTTTATTACTATTAATCAAGGCACCTTGAAAATGCGCATCCAAAGTTCCAAACATCCCCTAATTAAATACCTGGCCAAAGGCAAAAACAGGAACCACAGGTGAATCAGTCTCCATTGCTAGGCGTATGAATCCTTTCCTTGCTTTTACAAAGGCAACCTACATGAATATATATCTCAGACACGTAATATTATCTAGCAACTCGTCCCATATTGATATATAGAAAAGTTTCTTATGTTGGCCTTTATGGCCCATATTGTGAGCATATAAGAAGAAACAAACCTCAGAATCATGCTTCATGTAGAACGTTTCTTGTACTCCACCCGGTACCACTATACAGCTATATCCAGCTTTCAAAAGAGACAAGAAGTTTTTCTTATTTACCGAAGACACTCCCATCCATGTCCAATAATGCCTCAAAAGCGGAACGTAGAACACCTAATCAACACCAATTTTCAACATATATTTCATACTTAAAAATGTGTATCAATTAAGGTAAAAACTAGTCTTACAGCACTACTAGCAAGGATCTTGATTTTTGTAATAGGTATATAACGTGCAAGATCCGATAGTATCCCAGCTCCAAGTGGCCAAACTGAATGTGGCTCGTACCCAAAAACTATGGTAACAAGGATTTTGTTAAAAATATACAGTTGCTATTCAATACTAACCTATATTGAAAACACAGAGCAATTAATTACACATGCCGTTTAGATTCATAACCAAGTTCATATGAAAACATAAGGGAATTACTTACCGTAAGTTAGATTAGGATTGAAAGCTTTGATATCCTCAACATATACAGTTACAGGAAAATAGCCAGCCACATTCTTAAATATGTACCTGAAATTTATGAGAAATGTTTGTTACATGTCACTTATTCCATCAATGATACTACATTTAACTTTTATAACGCTCAAATGCGAAGTTGACATTATTGTAAACTTATTTCTATGACCTTAAAGTGCATGGCATGTTAGTGCATGGCTTGTTATGCCATTATATTTCAAAAGAACATGAATTTTAGCAGAAATTAAAGGGACATAATTACATAACCTGGCTAAAAATAAGCCCCATTTGTTGTTGTCATTAACTGGGATGAATGTAAGCACCACAAGCATTCCCAATACCCTAAACAAAACAAACATTACAAAATAAAGATTAAAAAATGAATCATATACGGTTTCTTACGTAAACAAAAAACTAACAATTGTTTACGTACATGAAGAATTTGTATAGAGGAAGCAATAAGAACGACGCCACGACAATAAAAGCGATAAAATGAAGAGTGCTTAGCCACAATGTCATTGCAATGAATTCATGAATTAGCGAGCCAGTTTTCCCGGTATACTCAGCCGGTGTTGATTCTGCGGACAATGGCGCTAATGGCCGGATTCCATAAGTCTCCTTCGACATTAGAACTTGGGTGGTATGCAATCACAAAAGCGTTTAGAATCTGTCAACAATATTTTTTTCTTATCTAATATGAAACCTTATAAATATTCATGACATGCATATTGTCCTAACAGGAAAATCTTCTAAACTGGGATGAGATCGTGCTAGATAAGAACCAAATATTTGCCAAATTTTTTTTTGAAAGGCAAATATTTACAAATAATAGAACAGAAATGGGATTGGTAAAGTAAAGTTTAACCAAGAAATGGGCCGAAATGTTAGGTTGGCCCGGCTTATGTTTAAACCAAAACTCAACCAATATAATACGGTCATAATCCAAATTATAAACCCATTGTATTCGAGCCAAAATCGTAAACCAAATATAAACACTCGGGCCAGTTGGTGCTTAATCTTTTACATAACGTACTTTTTTTTTTCCTCCTGCAGATTAGAGAGCTAGTCAGCTAGGTGCAGTGACATGTTATATCTGTGTTATTTACCGCCACTTTAGCACATATCATATAACATCACTATTATAACATAACATACTCCCAATAAAATTCCTATAACACATCACTAAATATACCTCACTCATTCACAAAGTTTGCCCCCTTGAAATACAAAATCGAGGGGAGGGGAGTGGGATTTACATTTCCATAAGAAAGATCTCTAAACGCATGGGCGGAGCCAGAAAGTTATGATCGATGGGGCAAACTTTGCTAATTTTTAACACTACAAATTGGTTCGTTAAAGGGGTAAATTACAAAAATAGCCATATGTTTTATAAAATTTACATTACAAATTTTCACCTAGGGGCACGTGCCGACCCTGCCCCCTCCTGTCTCCACCACTGCCAACGGATGGCATTTGCACCTATAACACCAAGTGCCGGTGTAGTTTGGCATGTCATAATGGCGTCATATGTGCAAAAGTTGCCCTATAACATGTCATGGGTGCACTGCACCGGACTCTCTTAGATCATCACTTAGATTTCTTGCGAAATACAAAATCGGCTGGCTTATGGAAATGTAGTTGACTACTCACTTGTAAATAGCACAATACTTTTTCATGAATCTATGCTACTTGGAGTTAGTTTAGAATTCTTTATGTGCGGAATAGATGCAAACTACTTCAATGTAGATTTTTGGTGGAAGAAAAACAATTGTTTTTTCGCAAAAAATTTCTCCAAAAGCAAGGAAAACAAAAATAGCAATGGAAAATTGTCAGGAAAATTATCAACAAAACTGAAGATATATCTAAGAAAATTAAAAAACACATTTTTGACTTTTTTCTTGTATCATTTGTAACCGTAGTCTAGGTTTACAACCTTTTTTGTGTAGACAAGCTCCCTAAAATTCTTGCAAAATTAAAGATAGAATATTAGAAAATATTCATCCAACTAAATACACCAATTCATTTAAAAAACGAAACATATTTTCGTCCATTATCATGATTTTAAGTATCTAAGGATTAAGGGCGAGTAAACAATCTTTGGAACAAAATACACTTGAGCTACTGCATATAACTTGTTTCTAACTCTCAACATCTTACGTTGACAAATTTACATATTTGATCGATTAAAATCATATTAAAAGAGACCAACAATATTAGCCTTGATTCCATCAAAATCGCTCGTGGCTTGTTTTTTTAGGTCCCAACAATAGTACAAAAGTGTGTGATGGGCGTGGGTATTTATTAATAAGACCTTAAGAAATCAAATATTATAAAATCTTTTAATTTTTTCTTTTTCTTTTTTGTTTAATCAATAGACTTTATAGAAAATCAAATAGTATGAAATTATAAAGCGAAAAAGATTTTTTTTAGACTTTTTTGAACGTAACAATTCTGTCTAGTTTTTTTTTTACCTTTTTCAAAAGAAAATAGACATATGATAGTCACGAGTTGAGTTAATGAGGGTGATCTTTTTGGGTTTAGTGACATACATGTGGGCATAGATTCTTATTTAGCCCAAAAAGGACAACAATTTTTGCAATGCTAAGAATGTCTGCCATTATTATAAATATTTTCCCGTTGTTGCATTGCATGCTTGTTATCATTCCACCCCAACGGTCAATTCCCAACTTTAACAGCAGCAATATGTTGCTTTGCTAATATTATATTTAATTTCTATAATATTTATCAAAGAATTACTCCATAAATTATAAAATAAGGTTATGTATTGCTAGAAAAATCTCAGTGCAGCAACCATGATGTTATACACTTGCATTCTCAAAAACAATAACCTGTGGCTTAATTAAATAATGTACTCCGTATATAGTTACCAGAAATGTTTGCTTATACTTTTATAGTCAATAGTCAATTGTTTCAGCTTTTTGGATGAAATGTCATATAAGAAAACGAGAAGCTATACACCAAAATTTTATGCTCCTTTATAGAAAGTTATGAATCCTTTTAGCTCCTTAGACATCATTTACACAAAGGCCCATTTTGCCTTTCTTGATACAACTCTCTTTACACTCCTTTTAATTTGAAGCTCAAAACATTTAGGAAAATGATTAAGATGCCTAAAAGTATGACTAAAATTGTGCCTAAATCAGCATGCAATGATTTATAGGTTTGTGAAAAAGAGAGTCCACCAACATAGGATTATGCATACATTTAAACATACCAGTTATACATGTCAATCAATGTTTCTTCCAATAATCGTTGGACGTCTTAATCAAATATAGTAATACTCAAATTATCATCACATTTCAGATTAAGTAATACTCCGTAGACAATATTAACTGTTGAAGATGAATCAATCATCAACACTTAACAATTATACTCACTCCGTTCAGTAATAAGAGTTTGTCTTACTAATTTAGTTTGTTGAAAAATAAATGTTAACTTTCAAATTTACTATTCAGAGAAAGTTTAGAAACTAGGGTGACGTTATATTGTCGTCATATATTTTTCTAAAATTGTGTAACACAAATATTGTCGTAGTGGATACCTATAATGTGCCGAAAAGTGTAATACAATTCATCAGTATATAAGCTAAAAGATCATTGTAACGGCTTAAAACCCATTCTATTTTATGTTGGTATAAAAGAACAACGGTGAATTCTCAAAAGTCAAACATAGTAGTTAAATGTATTTTAACTCTACTAACATATAAAAAATATGCCTCATTGTAATCATGATCTTAAAACGGTTATAAACAAAACAAAATGCTGGAAAGTTCGAAAAAGTTGATGTGCTAAAGTTATAGAAAAAGTAGCGATGATGTTAACAAAGTTATGGGTGGGGTGAGGCAATATAATAAAATTGATGCAGTTATCATTATACTTTGGTAAATAAATTGGAGAAAAATAGTACTACTTTTGTTATAATTCTAACTTAACTATGTCCACAAATCATCAACAAATGTTGCATGATTAATACTCCGTATTGTCTTAGTTTTGATTCCTATATCATTCAATAACCAATGGACCACTTTTCTGCATGGATGTTGTATATAGATTGGTTGCGTAACATCATAAATTTTGATTGTTTTCATTTCGTTTGTTGATTCGCTTTCAATCAATTTATTCTATGTATGTCGACACATATGCATGTATGATATTGTAAGGTTACAAAAATCGTGAATTGGTAGTTAGTCGGTCGACTTTCTTGTAGCTCGGTTTAGGTGGGATTAATCGATGATTAATTTGACATTTTCGAGAAGTTTCTGGTATTTCAGGTGAGTTTTGAGTATATCTGTCAACTTTTATTTATTTCTGTCAAGTTCGTTTTGCAACACTGATATGTGTTACTGAATCTTTATTAAATATAAGTTGTATAGTTATTGGCATAGCTCGAGCTCCATGGAGCTTGGCTCGTTTGACAGTTTTTATTTATTATATATATATATATATATATATATATATATATATATATATATATATATATATATATATATATATATATATATATATATATATATTATCTTCTTTGTAAATTATTCAAAAATCTAAATATGAAAATTGTGCCAATGGTGAGTGAACTTTACATATGAAGCTCAGCTAGAAGTTATTTAACATTTGCAATTATACATATACGTTGTGAATGGAAGAAAACACACAAATAACAACGAACAAGGAATTCGATAAATCAGCAAATGTCAATTTTGTCCTTCAAGTTTCTCGAACCTATTGAAACATCTTACTTTATATGTTGGCCGAAAAATCGTTGGAAAAGCCAAAAGAGTTGTAGCTCGAACATGCTCTGCATTAGTATATGGTTGTATAAATATTTAAAATTCATTTAGGCTCGAGAGCCAAATCAATCTTTCGATATATTGCTCGAGCTCAGGTTCGTTTATTGAATGAGCTCAAAATAGGTTTGAGTTAGTTAATGTTCGGCTAGTTACGAGTCTTTACCAAACTAACCCTGAATAGCTCACCAGCAACTCGGCTCATTTACACCTTCGAGTTTAAAATCAGACTAAAAGTTGTACTTTTTTTGTCCTAAAATAATTATCCCTAACAAAAAATACATGGTAAAAAAAAAAAAAAAAAAAAAAAAAAAAAAAAAAAAAATGCTACTTTCTCTTTTTTACTTTTTACGAAATGAAAATTTTACCCTTAACTAATTAATTAATGTTTTATATAAAGTTTGTAATAATAATATCAAATAAGTGTACTATACTGATATGGTAATTTACATCAAATTTTCATGTAATCTACATCAAATTCTTCTATCTATTTCTAGTAGTGAACTATTATTTTTAGACGTCCAAAAAGAAAAACGTGAACAATAATATTAGAACGGATGGATTACTTGATAAAAAGAACCGGCACAAATCTACAATGCCCATTTTCCTCTTAAACAAAGTACCTTAGGGGGTGGCAATCATACCTAAAGGTTTATGGAAGTTATTTTTAATTGACCAATAAAAAGCATACAATACATTTTTTGCCTAAACATGCCTAAACATACCTTTTTAGTGGCAATGTCATGCCTAAGCATGCCTAAACTTTTTTTTTTTTTTTTTTTTTTTTTTTTTGAGTAATTATTTATTTTTGTTCTTCGATGGATGCACTTGGTTAAATGAAACAAAATACTAAAATATTGTACTTACAAAAGGTAAAAACAGATGGATATGGTCCACATATATCACACAAAAGATTAATTAACCAATAAACAAATGGATACTCCTGTGTCCCACAACTCTATAGCTTCATCTTCTTCGTCATTTCTGCAAATGTCCGGTGACATTTCCGATTTCTGCAAATGTCCGGCGTCATCTTCTTCATTCTCTTTTTATCTAGATCAAGGCGCCAAGGTGGTTAAATGCATGCAACGGTAGGATTTTAAATGCATGCAACGGTCACAAATTTAATGCCTAAGCTCCACACCGCATCGGTATACAATACCGATTGGCTCGCCGATTTCCTCATGCCGACGCAATAGCAATGTGTTGCCGATCTTTGCCGAGTGATACCGACTCCAAACCGAGTACGTTGCCACCCCCTTAGAGACTAAAAGTTGTAGGTAAAAAAGTAACGTTTTCTTTTTAATAAAACAGTTGGGGGTACATTTGTGAATTGAATTGATGTATGTAGTAGTTACATTAAATGTCTATGCATCTTTCTGACATTTAAGAATTAGATCACATCTCCTTAGTTGACTGGTCAAGTGTTAGACAGGCATTGCTTGCTTAATTTTAGGATCCTCGACCTATGGTTGCATTTATATATATTTTATCCATATCTTTTTCTTCGTTACTAAAGAACAACATTATAAAGGTCAGTCAATCGGCCTTCAAGTGTCCGAACCATGGTATGTAACAAAATGTAAATGATCATAAAATCAACAATTATGTATGTCATTAACTCTCAATAGTCGCAATTTCGTTCTTTTTTACCATACTACTTGTATATACAAGATGATTTCACAAATCAACTAATTAGAAAATACAATGACCGCAAGCGGTATGGAAGCTATACGCCAATGTTATGCCACTTAAGAGCCAGTGTTTTGTTTGACGTTGTTTCTTCAACGACATGGCTATAACGACGCATGGAGGTTCGTGTGTTCATGTCTTTTTTTAAGATAAAAACAAAGTGCGTGAAAGTGAAATAAAAGTGTAAATTAGAAATGATGTTTTGGTTTTGAGTGTCATCAGTTATTATTACTATAGACAAAAAATAGTTTTGTGTTATTTTGAGGGTTATGATGATCCGGCAACATTTTTTTCTTGTAACTTTGTTATTACCACACAGCATTCTCTAGTTTAGTTATTATACATTTACGAGATATGGTGATTTCATTATTCAACATTGATCTACAATGTTATAACAGATGTAACATAACAAATAAACCGGTTAATCGGTTACGAAGTGATCAAAGTTCCAGAATAGCTTATTTATATCAACAAAGTGTAAATTTCAAGTACATAAACTATGTGGAGAAACTCACCACGAGTCGTCCGCACCCACCACCAAGTTGCGTTCATTACATCACCTTCCACCATCACGGCTGTCCTCTTTTTGTGAGAAATCAGTGGTGCAGACCACCACATTGCGGAATTATTGTGTCTAAGTATACTGTTGAGTATATTTGTATTTAAGAGGGTGATTGAGATTTATTATTTTATTTTATTTATTTTATTTTTATTTTTTTGCTTTTTTAAGCAAAAAAAATATGAAAAAAAATGACCTCTGCTTAAAGAAAAGCATAAAAAGTTTTTTATAAGCAGGTTAGGAGCTGCTTATTTCGTGTTAGTTATTTGATATTTAATTAAAATAACTTTTTACTCTTATATTTAACTTAAAACTTTTTGATAAATGAACCTGAATGAGAATTTATACTAAAAATATTATTATTACAAATATATAGCTTTTTTTTATAGAATAAGCAAAATCCAAACCCTGATTCCAAAAATACTTTTTTAATACTTGATTATTTTTAAGCAGAAGCACAAACAGAAAAAAATAAGCAATCCCAAACACCCGCTAAGTATGGTATGTTTTGGGCGGTAAAGTTGGCGATATTATTATGCTTTTTTAGTGGTAAAATTAATGGTGCCAAGAAAAATTAATGTGAGTGTGTGACATACAGCTAGCAATGATGAATACGGTGACCTTTTTCACGTAGTTAAAATCTTTAACTATGATTTAGTAATTGGTGCTTCTATCAATACCCCGATCACTATTTACAATCTCCATCCTCTTTGTCTTCTTCAGTTGTGTTCCATATATTTTTATCTTTTAATACTTTTTCCTTATCAAATTTTATATTTTTTGTTCCGTACTTTATGGTTTCTTAGTTTTATAACAAAAACATTATTAAAAAATAATAAACAAAATATACATATTAATTAAAAAAAAAAAAAAAAAAGTTAGAGAAGTATTACTTGTGTTTTAAAGGGTCCAACATTCCATCCCTTTAGTAATACAAAGTTACAAACCATCTACCTAGACACATTATTAGATTGTTGTTTTCTCACCCTAAAACAAATAATTTATACTCGTAGTACACAGTATTTTTTTATAATAAATTTCATTCTCTAGGGAATAAATTGGCATCTACCATGACCCACCGTTGCCATTACATATAGAGCATCCACAATGGGTAAAGCTTTTAAAAGCTTTTTACTATTTCAAAAAGTCATTTTATGAGGTTTTTTGCATTGCTTCAAAAGCTTTTTGAAAAGCTTTTCTTCAAAGACTTGGTGAACCTCAAGTCTTTGCTCAAAGCTTTAGTCATTAAATGCATTTTACATTAAATGCAAAAAGTCTTTAAAGATTTTTCCATTGTAGATGCTCTAACACTACTTTACTGCAACTGTAACATAAAACACAAGTATAACCCCCCACAGTATACATGTGACCAATCTCCCTCTTTACCCCCCATTCCATTCTCTCTCACATAAATTCTTCCTTAAACTTGCCCTGTTTTTTGCAGTTTACAAGTATTCCTCATCACCCACTTTTTGACTTGCAAATATGCCTTCTTTTAACACATTTCTCTTTAAACTCTTTTTGTTTCTTTTCATATCTATGTCTCTTGTTTCTAGTACTACTACTACTAAGGTTGGTTACTTTTACTATGTTCATTGTTATGGTTCTTGTTCTTGTACTTGTTGTTCTTTTGTTTTTGTTTTTCAGGATTTGGTTTTTGATGATGTTTTTTTTTTTTTTGGTTGAAGGTGTATGTGGTGTATATGGGTAGTACAGATAGTGAAGACCCACATGACATTTTGATTCATAACCATAGAATACTTTCTTCTGTTCATAGTGGAAGGTTTGTATCTAGTTTTTTTTTTTACATTTCTGTATTTCTTTTTTAAATCATGCTTTCTGATCTTTTGGATGATTAATTCATGGGCTTGAGCCCGTCCTCCCCTTTTTCGGGAAAGTTGGCGTGGAATGGAAGGATTAGGATTAGGATTGTCACATTTAAGTGATCTAGTGAATTTTGTTGGTTTTTCTTTTACAGTGTTGAAGGAGCAAAGGCCGCGCATTTGTATAGTTATAAACATGGTTTTAAAGGATTTGCTGCAAAGTTAACTGAAGATCAAGCACTTCAAATTGCCAGTAATTTCCTTACTTCATCTCTCTACGCACATAGATGTAGATGTAAATGTATAATGAATTGAATAATATTAAGTAGGTAACTAATCTTATAAATGCTTTTGAAGAAGTTCATAAATCAGTTACTTAATAAAATAAATAAAAAGTTTAAACAAGTAATTGAGTGACTCAACTTGTATTTTTATATGACGCAAGTAACTGTAATATTTAATATCAGATCCGCCTGATCACTTGGATGCCAGATATTCAATATATCAGTAACCAAGTGACCAATTTAACATGTTTTTGTTAGTTGAGTGACCCAAATGACTAAAAATTTACGAAACTAAATGCACATTACATTAAGTAGCTTTAACCAAATGCATATACATATGAATATCATTATAAGTGTTCCCTATCTTATAATTGCAGAGATGGAAGGAGTAGTATCAGTGTTTGAGAATACAAAGAGAAAACTGCATACAACTCATTCATGGGATTTCATTGGTCTTAGCGAGGAAGAAACCATGGAAATTCCGGGTTTTTCGACCATGAACCAAGTTAATGTCATTATTGGTTTCATTGATACAGGTGGGTTTATTGTTTCCCCCTCATTTTAGTATTTTCCAAAACATTAATTCTTTTGGTTATTAGTTAGAATTTACTAAAGTGTCGGAATATTATATATGTATATTCGTGAATAATAGTGGATTAGTGGGGCCTTAGCATTATAAGAAAGTAAAAGTTTTTCAAGGTTGCAATTAATGCCATCTTCATTACAGATATCGCCTTGAGTGGTATAATGAATACCACTTTTTATACAGTAGAAAGTCACGAAAATTATAAGTCAAACTGTGTTTCTAAATGATTTATTTTGATGTATTATATTGTAATTAAGATGTGGGATTTATGATATTTATTAATGTTGAAATAGGAATTTGGCCGGAATCGCCAAGTTTTAATGATGCGGATATGCCTCCTGTGCCAGCTGGATGGAAAGGAACATGTCAGACAGGGGAAGCGTTCAACTCTACAAATTGCAACAGGTTTTCTTCCATCATTTCCAGTAGAGGTGGCAAAATGGTCGGGTTGGGTAACCGGTCAAAATGGGCACTTTTTGATATGGATCAGTCGGGTTGACCAAACATTTTATGCCCAAATAAGTAAATGAGTCACAATTGCTACCTCTAAATTCCATGAATGATTCCACATGAGATCTTTAGTCTCATATACGTTTTAATTTTCATATAGGAAAGTGATAGGAGCAAGATATTACCACAGTGGCTATGAAGCAGAAGAGAACAATAAACTGGAACAATACGAAGGTGATGATGATCCAAGAAAGAAAGTATCTTATAGGTCTCCAAGAGACAGTAACGGTCATGGGAGCCACACGGCCTCAACTGCCGCTGGCCGCTATGTGGAGAACATGAATTATAAAGGGTTGGCTGGTGGAGGAGCAAGAGGTGGTGCACCAATGGCTAGGATTGCAGTATACAAGACATGTTGGGATTCAGGCTGCTATGATGCTGATATATTAGCTGCTTTTGATGATGCAGTCAGAGATGGGGTCCACATTGTGTCGTTATCCCTCGGGCCTGATGCTCCTCAGGGAGACTACTTCAATGATGCCATCTCCATTGGATCGTACCATGCAGTTAGCCATGGGATAACTGTTGTTTCTTCTGTTGGTAATGAAGGAACGAAAGGTTCTGCTACAAATCTTGCTCCTTGGCTCATCACTGTTGCAGCTAGTTCAACAGATAGAGAATTTACTTCTAAACTTGTTATGGGAAATGGTGTTCACGTAAAGGTACCTGATGATCATTATATTTCTAACCATTACCGCTTATAAACTGTGAATTAAATGATCAGTTTAGAATAGTCAGTTTCATACCAGTTGCAACAAAATTGATCATTTGAGGAGAAAACTAGAAGTACTTATCTACGCCATCTTTTTACTAAATTTAAATACTTTTCATCCACGTTCTTATTACTATTATGAATAAAGAAAATTGTTGAAAACTTCAATGATAATGTTAAAATAACTAAATAATCGATGAAGGTAGTATTATAGCTGATTGAATAAACTGTCTGTGTTTGAAAATTATTCTGGGTCATTGGATTTCCTATTTACTTGAATAGTTAGACATGTGAAGCACTCAAATAACTAATTTTCTATTAGTATCAGTGTATCACAACTCTAAACAGCTAAAGCAAATCCAAATACCATCTCATGCAACCCTTTCTATTTCTGCTAATTATATGATTATTATAACTTAGTATTTTACCTAATCAATATCAAAACGCATATACAAGCACCCTTGTAGTTAAACAGTGTTGTTAGACTAACCCTTATCTGTCCATATTGATTTTCCAGGGAGAAAGTCTTAGTTTACATCAAATGAGGGCCCCTGCAAGAATCATATCTGCTTCAATAGCAAATAGGGGTTACTTCACCCCTTATCAATCCAGGTGAAAAAACAGGTACTTTTGTATATGGTTTATGAAATAGACACATATCCGGTGTGAAAAGTGTTGAAATCTCCATTTTCGTGTAGTTACTGCTTAGAAAGCTCGTTAAATTACACAAAGACCAGAGGGAAGGTGTTGTTATGTCGACATGCAGAGCGGTCAACAGAGTCAAAGCTGGCTAAGAGTGAGGTAGTCAAAGCAGCTGGTGGAGTTGGAATGATCCTAATAGATGAAACTGATAAGGATGTCGCTATTCCATTTGTAATACCAGCTGCCATTGTTGGAAAAAGAATGGGAAACAGGATTCTATCGTACATAAATAACACACGGTTTGTGGTTTTTTCTCTTAAATGTTATAATCATTGTGTTCGAATTTATATTAATCTTAAAGTGTTAACACAAATTTCAATCTAAAATAGGGCGGCTACATCAAGGATTTTTGCTGCAAATGCGAGAATAGGATTTCAACCTGCCCCTAGAGTTGCATCATTCTCTTCAAAAGGTCCTAATGCCTTAACCCCAGAAATTTTGAAGGTAGATAGATGATTTATTTGACATTTGTGACTCGTTTCTCTTTTACCTATATATTGTAATATGAAGTAAATTGTGTTACCTATTTTGCAGCCTGATGTTGCAGCTCCAGGATTGAATATCCTTGCAGCATGGTCACCCGCGGTTGGAAAGATGAACTTCAATATTCTTTCTGGAACTTCCATGGCTTGCCCGCATGTAACTGGGATTGTAGCCTTAATTAAATCTGTTCATCCCTCATGGTCTCCATCAGCGATCAAATCTGCAATCATGACAACAGGTAAAATTTCTTGGACAAGTACAGGTGGCAATTTCGATCCATTTACTTATGACTGGGCCGACTTGGGTTGTTTTTATGTCAAACAGGTGACATACTACTATATAACAAAAGCTAATAGGAATAGGTCAAATGGATCTAAGTGGTCAAACAGGTTGAAAGTCACCCAGTCTATTTTGAATGCATTAAACCGCTATATATCATAAAAATCAAAAGTAAAAATGGATAAAAAGGGGTTTGCAGTTAAACCCAACCAAACCCTTGTCATCCCAAAACCGTTTTGACATTTTATCCAAATGCCGACCCACTCATCTTGCTACCTGTACTGACTCTTCTGTAGATTTGTACTATTACCATCTTAATGAGTATTAAAATTGAAGTTAAAGAATCTGATATAAGTACCAATAATGCAGCTACGGTGTTTGACAAGAATGGAAAACCAATCAGAGTTGACCCTGAGGGAAGAAGAGGGAATGCCTTTGACTACGGCGCTGGCTTTCTTGACCCTACAACGGTCCTTGACCCTGGTCTTGTCTATGATGCAAAGCCCGCAGACTACAAATCCTTTCTTTGCTCGATAGGTTATAATGAGAAATTGCTTCGCCCAATAACCAGAGACAACAGCACTTGTAACAACCAAGCATTCTCAAAGCCCTCCAGCCTAAATTATCCTGCAATTTTAGTTCCCAACCTCAAGTCAAGTTTCTCGGTTACTAGAACTTTGACTAATGTTCGAAAGCAGAGGCAAAAAGCTACTTACAGAGCAGCAGTTTCTACTCCACACGGGATTCAAGTTAGTGTGCTTCCAACGAGATTAGTCTTCTCCCGCTATGGTCAAAAAGCCAACTTCACGGTCACTTTCAATGTTTCTGCACCATCTCAGGGTTACGTATTTGGTTACTTACAGTGGAAAAACAGACAGTCACGTGTTACTACACCTCTAGTTGTCCGAGTTGCGCCTTCTAATTTGGGTGAAGACGTATAACCACGAGCCAAAGATGTGTGAAACACTGAAGACCATCTGTATCTGGCAGTTTCAGAAGAAGATATAGCTTATGGCTAGAAGATATACACATATGTTTTCTTTATTCTGTTTTGTGCACATTTTGAACATGGTATATATCTGTTAGCATTAAGAAATTGTAAATGTAGCATTACTATTTATTATCAAATAGAACAGTACATTTAAGCTGCAAATTCAGGCACCAAGAGTTAAAACACTCACAGGACGGCAAGTTTTACATACACAATTCAGCTATAAACTTGTTAATTGGTTTAACAATACATGAAAAGTTATAGTAAATGCCGACTGGTGTCCATCTCCGACGGGTCAACTAGGCCTTCCAACACAACGAGTTCATCCAAGAGTGCAAGTTTTTCCTCCTCGAGAGATTTAACTGCATCTTCAATCTCTCTTGTTTCTCTTCCCAAATTGAAGCTTTCTTCCTCCAGCAGTAAGTACTTTCGTCTCAGGGAACGATAATCGTTACCAGTAGCAGAGTCAGGTAAGGAATCTGAAGTTGAGTTTTCTGGTTGTTGAAAGATTAGGGGTGGTTCGGTTTTGGAGCTTCTTTTGGAAGGGCGAATTCCTTCATGACCACCATACACATTGATTTCTTGTATCTGATTCTTTGGAAGTTTTTGTGTAGCGGGTTTCCTTTTTATTGGATTTGGTGCCATCTTTTCCTCATGTTGACTCATCCCATGATCTTGCATTTTCTAACCTTCTGTAGTATCAATCTGAACATAAAAGGAGTGATGATATGAAAACCATATGAACCTACCAACTCTATAAATCATGAAAGATTATTCAGAACATGAAAAGCTGCACACCCTCAAAGATAACAGAGGCCACTTGAAGTCATGTAGAACAAGACTACCACATAATCATAGTCTATGAACAAATAGATCTCAAGGAAATCCATGCTGGTCTGAACAGTGATACTAGCAGAAACCATAACTCATATAGGAGACATGGACACACAAAGCCCCTGCTGCTTTGTCACATGATTGCATGGCGGGCTATTAGTAATTACTAAGGGTGCAGTATGACAACTCAATAAATGATCAAACTCATCAAGGCATAAGCCGACAATGCAAAGCAAGGCCAATCATCAAAAGCTACAATCCAGCTTACATTATACCTCCTGGAGTAAAACATGCAAGTTCCTTTCTATCAAGCTAATTAGGCATGTTTAACCTTTGGTTAAGATAATTTTGTGATCTTTACAGATCGATACAAGTCAATTTCCACCAATCAAAAAGTTTACAAATCCAACATGTTTTCAGATGATCCAGACAAATACCAAGGGCCACAGATTATTCTGATCAAGCATATGTACTCCACATATACAATGAAATAGAAGGAAAACTTTAAGTGTATCAAATGTAGCTGTAGCCGTAGGCCATAGCAGTATGTTTAAGTCTACTCACTTCAACAAGTGCCGAGAACTGGACAACGTGAAAATATATTCCAAACAGGAAACGACATTTCTGAAATACGATTTCAAAATAAACTTAAGTCGTGTGCTATCAGTAGATAGTCGTCTGTTGATGGCATTCGCACTATAGTCACTAATAGGAAATCTAAGCATGGCCTAAAAAACAAGGGATGTCATTCACACAACAAACTCCTCTCTAAAACAAAAGGCAGTGTCTCCACAAACTAGTACTATTTTTCTATCTATTTGTGCCCACATCAAAACACGGGATCATAGAAAAAAGGGTAAATCGCACAAAAATGTATTATACATTAGGTTTTAATTATTTTTCTCAATTTAAGGTATCGGAGTCAAAATTTTAGGCAACGTAAGGTTTTTATTTTTTACTTTTCAAAAGAGGTTACAATGGTCGTAATTTTAGCGGAAACAACTTGAATGATACACCATATATTAATTAACCATATCAGCTAGAAAAGTCGAGATAACCTTGAAAAACCTTACATTGCAAACAAAATTAAGTTCGATAAAAGAAAGTTAAATACCTTTTTGTGCTATCTGCCCTATAATAAACTAACGAATAACTGATCATTATGTTTTTCTTAAACTGTGTGTTTTTTTGGGTGGACAATTATTTTGGGACAGAGGGTGTAGATAAAATAAACATAAACCCTAACTAAACTGCAAATGAATTGATTAAATAAACGGAATGATAGAAAGTTAAGGTCGTTTACCGGAGTATTTGATCGGAATCGGAGACCACAGTGGATCGCCGGTGAATGGAAACAATGCCTTGGTTGATTTATATTTATTTATAGTGCATTCTCTGTACGGAATAGATTAATTAAAGGGGTACTACTTAGTTGTTAGATGAGACAATGACAATGCAGAAACCTGTTCGCACTTCAACTAGTTTAGTTTCCCTCGTCTTCTTTGACCAGCTGAGAAGATTACAAGGTAGTGGATTTGGGCTTCAGGATTATTAAATTATGTTTGGGCCTTGAGCCTTTTAACATTTAGATATTTTCTAAAAACTAAACTTGTCAATGAGTCAATCTTAGACTACTGGGAATGGTCGCGACCCACTTACCATTAGAAGCGTCAGTCACTCGCGAGCCCAAAACATATACCTTCATTCGCGGGTGACTCAACATAAAAAAATAGACTAATGGTGACCCCCTTCTTTTGTTTTAATATTTTTTATTAGGCTTCCGGGTGTATGTGTGGTATTTAGTTGTGTATATTTGTTTAAATTGAGTATTTTAATGAAAGGTGAAGGAAAAGTGACCAAAACGGGTGAAAGGTGAGAGGGAGTGAGGGGAAGCCAGATGAGAGAGAAAGCTGAGATGACGCTGATATGGATGATGAGGCCATGGTAACCACTCCTGTTAGCCTTAGGACGTGTTTAGGGCCTTTTTTTCAACGTGGTTTATGATTTTTTGGCCGATTAAACAACGAGATTTAAATTTATCGTCACACATACTCAAACTAGGTAAAGCCTTCTATTTCAGAAAGTTGACGTGACATTGAACTTGAGACCTCACACATTTTAATGGTATTAGTTACAAGTTTTTTTTGCTACTAAGACGCCCTGACTGGTTTGTTTAGGGACAACTTATAAAAGCTTTTAAGAGTTTATGTTTTTAAAATAAGCTTTGCTGGACATATAAGTTTAAAAAAGCTTTTTATAAGTCATAAGTTTTTATAAGCTCAAGCTAATTGTAATGTAACAAGGGGATTGTTGCCCGCCACGTTGCGACGGGGCTTTTTTTTTTTTTTTTTTTTTTTTTTTTTTTTTTTTTTTTTTAGATTTCAAATTTGATATATATTTTTGGGTACTGTAACGGCTTTTTATGATGTTTTAAAAATCGGATTTTTAGTTAACCCCATCGAGTTCTCGAGTATCGATTCGATTGTCGGATCAACATGGTTTTCCATTTAAATATACTGTTTTTTTTATAGAACAATTTTTGGGTTTATAAATGTTGTATATTAGAGTTCCATGAAATAGACAACTTCTATAATATGAGATAAGCTATATTGTTGTGTTTATATAATATATTTGTTTAATACAAGGTATGAGTGCCTGTTTGCGTTGGGTTTTTTTTCGTTAATTCTGATTCAGTCCGTGCATCGCTCGTATATTTATTGATTAAAAGAGTATACTCAATGTGATATATATGAATTGTTAAATGAAAAAATCGTAAATTAAAAAAAATCCAAGGTAGTTTTCGCAATTTGTTAATATATATCAAATTTCAATATTTTTTATAAACTCGTACGAGTGTTGAAAGTATAATAATATTAGGCTCTTTTTTTTCGTCATCCGTAGACTTATTCAGTGGTATATACTTTTTAACAAAATCGTTTGATATGTATTCGGTTATGGTGGGGTTATCAATTTAAATATTAGACACCAAATACTGGATCGAGTGTGTTGTGGTGAGGCTAAATCGATTTTGTATTGGGCACAAGTGTGTTTTGTTGCCAATTTAAAGGAAAAAAAAATAAAGTGATCTCTGATCGACAATTTCTCTACATGGGGGCCGGTAAAACGGGCGCATGTTATACGAACTTCTTTAAAAAAGACCTAAAAAATAAAAAAAAAAATAAATAAAAAATAAAAAATAAATAAAAACAACTTAATACCTTATTTATATTTAAGTAATTAGATACAATGCATCAGTAATTTTTATCTTAAAAAACAATTTAATTTTGTCTAATTTATATAAGAATATGTGATTATTATGCTCATTTAACTTTCAAATTTGTAGTATATGCTCGTTTAAAAAAAATAGGGGGTCCAAATGTATTAAAGCCTTTTAAAAATTTGCCTATTTAACCCTTTTTTAAATTTTGGGTACAAATTCACGCCTTTAGTTATCATATTCACTATTTGAGGCTATCTACTTTTTTAGTTACATACTTCGTATCTAATAATGCTTATATAAAGTTTATCAAAAAAAAAATAATGCTTATCTAAAGATTTCGGATTTTAAAATGCTACTACTTTTGACACGTTCAGTAGACTTTAGGTTCATTAGGTTGTTTAATCTTCTTTTTTTTTTTTTTTTTTTTTTTTTCCTGTTAATATATTTAGAAACCATTTTGTTTGTTTTTTAACGAATTTGTATTGAAACATTAAAAATGGACCGACGAAATTAGACTCACATAAACCACAGATTAAGCCCAAGGTAAGTAAGGTTAGGTTCAAGTTAAATTATATTCTATTGGTATTAGTACGAACATTGTTAAATAGCATATATAGGGTAACTAATATAGTAATAAGTTATGTTCAGGCCTGTCGTATTAGTATACATGTTTCTAATAAGTAATTATGTGTAAAAAATTGTATGACTTCGTTAATAAAACATTGTAAGTATTAAATTATTATTTTGGCTCAAATAAAATATTTTGAGTAAGTTATCCTTAGGGTTGTCGTATTAGCATACATGTTTCCAGCTATTGCGAATTTGGGCTGAATATCTTCACGTATAGTAAAACCTCTATAAATTAATAGTGTTGGGACCGGGATATTTTATTAATTTAACAAGATATTATTATATCGATAAATTAATAATTTATTAATTTAAAAAGGTTTTACGTAAGGCCATTAAATTTTCAAGTCTAATATACTAGCTAGTTATAATGTATACTCATTAGAGACGAAAAATAAATTTGAAAAACAAGTTCCAATTAACATTTTATGAATTCACATTAACATTTATGAAAATAAAATTAAAACTTTTTGTTGCAATACGAGAAGGCAACGCACCAACTCTTTAGTGCAATAAGGAGATATTAAGATAAACTCGATATAGATTTGAAGTTCAACAAAAAACAAGTGACTATGGATTAATTTTTTACTAAACAATCTTAGGATTTTGAAATGTATTTCTCTCTCTCTCTCTCTCTCTCTCTCTCTCACACACAAATATATATACATATATATGGAATTTTTAGTAATTATTAATTTATAATTTCGTTGGGACTAACATATATTTATTGAAGTTTCAAAAAAATTATTATCTTATTATTTTATCGATTAGGGATCAAATTTGTGCTGGTCCCAAGTTGGGACTGGACAAATTATTAATTTTATCGAGGTTATTAATTTATCGAGTATTAATTTATAGAAGTTTTACTGTATTGGGTTGCAGTCATGAGCTTGGATATTATCATTTTACTTTGAACCGAGTACCATCAGATCAAAATAAGCCCAATGCAAGGCCCGTAAAAAAATTATAAGTATTATTAAATGAGCTCAGGTGCGACGTCGTATTGATGCAGGCTTTTCCCGCCAATTTTTTTGGGCCAAAAATGATCCACCGTGACTTATCCATTAATTCCATTATGATCCATTTATGTATATGATTAACATGTGTTTTGCTAGAGAATCCAGAACATTCAGGCGAGGTGTTTGTTAGTTTTCTGCCTTTCTCACACACAAATTACATACACACTCTCAAAACTTCCAGAACTCTCACACACACCAGATCATTGAACCGCTAGAGTTAGGGTTCCAATTTTGGGGTTTTTGGTTGTCGGTTATGCAATTCATGTTCGGTTCAGTTAATCAAAACTCAACAACTAGGGTTTCAATTTTTGGGTTTTTTTTTTTTTTTTTTTTTTTTTTTTTTTTTTTTTTTTTTTTTTTTTGTGTGTGCCGGAATTTAATCAAAAACGAAGAGTTATGGTTTCAATTTTGAGAGTTTTTGCTGCCGAGAGATTATTTTTTTCATTCTTGATTCATGTTTCGTTATACTTGACTGGGAGAATCAAAAAAAGGTATGTACAAGCTTTTAATTATAATTATTTAATTCGATTTTGTTGTTTATGAGCTTATTTGATTTTGTTGGGATGAACTTATTAATTTATTATCCCAGCTTATGAGGTTATTTGATTTTGCTTATGGCTTAGGGTAGTTTTGTTGTTTTGTTACGGGGTGTTCGGATGAATTTATTTTCTCAGGTTATTAGGTTATTTGATTTTGCTTATTGCTTTTGGTAATTGTTGTTTTGTTAGTTTTTATTTAATTCGGAGTTATAATTGTTTGAATCAGGATCACCTTATGAGCTTATTTCACTTTTCTTATGGTTTATTCATGATACATGAGTGATTCTTATAGAGTATTATTCATGTTTTGATGGCTTCACAGGTTCATCGGCTTGGATAGGCTACGCAATTTACGAGACAGGAAATGACAGGTCGTCTTGATGCTCCTGTTGTGCTTCCTCAGAATGTCATACTTTTTGTAAATATGATGCTCAATGATGATGAAGATATATATTTGTACCCAACTCAACTTACTTTAAAAATCAAATTCTTATGATATAAATCAGACCACAGTTGTTTACGACATGAATTATCTATGCTCAAGTGTAAAATTATTGGTCAATGAGACAATGACCGTAGAAAAATTAGTATAATAGATACACATTTTGTACAAATCTTTACTGTTTCTGAAGATTGTGTTTCAATTTGTTTATTTTGCAGGATACAAGGTGGGCAGCTCACAAATGGTCGGTATGAATGGGTAATGTAACTGTCCAACGTCGGCCGGGTCTGAATGTATTGAAACAGGTATAAAACTTTTCACTATGTAATATCTTTTGATTATGTCAAATACGTTTGCAAGTATTTAGTTATAAGCAGATAACCTGAGAAAAAATAAACAGTCTCATTGATGCATTATATTGAATTCAATTTATGAGTGTTCTACCCATCGTTCAAAGATCTCGCAAATTTATTATGATTTTTCCTTTATTAAGAAAGAAGCACATAATGGAGTTGATATTATAATATATATCTAATTATGAATTTCGCCATATTAGACTGAACCAAATGAAGATAAATTATGATATATTTTATGAACGTCCTCTCCTTCCCCCCACTCTATTATGTGTTTCTTGAGTTCAAATTGTGAGAACATACCAGACTTATGATCAACCATATCATAAGATAAATTGTGCAAACCAATAAGTCATTAGGTGGTTAAGTGGTGTTTGGGACAGCTTAGTTTTTGGGCTTATCAACTGACCAACAGCCGCAAAATGTATTGGGAGAGGGAAACATAAGATCACATTGGAGCAATCAACGAATGATGATTTTGTAGAGGTTTCATTATGTATTGGTGCCGGAGAATTGTGGGTAACGTTTTAGGTTTGTGAGGATTGGGTTCGGTCTTGGCTTATTGATGTATAAGTATAAGTAAGTCGTGTGTTTTTATTGTTGTGTTCTTTTTTTTGATGATAGCGTGTTAGTGATGTTGGTGTTCGGTTTCTTACCACTGCCAAGTAATCGAAGGCGTAGACGAGCAACTTTGTTCAAACAAGATACGCGTTGTATGTAAAAAATTTCATGTTTTAAGTGGCATTTAACGCATTGACACCAGTATGACAATAGGGTTCACCAAACAAAATTAAATGGCTATGGATTTCAATATGTAGATGAAGCCATGGAAAAGCGGTTGTAATAGCAATTAGTTCATGCCAAGTAACAAATAGATACGGACGTAACTATAACAGGCACTCCGTCAACTTACTATTATCTAAACCCAAATAGTCCACACGTTCAGCACATAGTTGATGTGTAAGCTCAAAAACTTTATCCTCACATAACACATAACAATATACACAAATAAACTATTGCACATGTACAAACAATTTCTTGAAACAACATCGATCCTGCATATCCGGCGTCAAAGATGTGAAGACGAAGAACAGAAAAAGACAACAAATCGTTCTCGCTAGCTACATTGCTACAAGTAAATTCCCAAAATTACAAGGTAAACACTTGTACTTTTTGCATTACCCATTTTCATAAATTAATATCACTAACAATAAACTGTCTTATGCAGCAAGTAAGCTCAGTTTGCAGCCGAAAAATTATTGACGAATCTCCGGTACCAAGACATATAGAGCACGGCCCACAGCCTACCCCAAATTATAGGTGATAATTCATAATCCTTACACATCCGTGCATTTAACAGTAACTAGATGCCTCATTTGTGGGCATGTAACAATCGTTTGTTTAGTACTATTTTAGGAGTGTTTGTTTAGTACAACGAACAAGGAAGCAAGAGAAATGGTGGCTGCAAGAGCCGTGTGTTTCAGCTGTGGCCATTTCAGAACCGGCCACGAAGCTTTTTAGACAAAAACTTGATGTTGCAAATCAGGTATGAACATTTCTTTCTGTCAATGTTGTTTTTATGAGTGTTAGGGTGTGCTGAAAAAATGCACTTCGAAAGGTCTTTTTGTGTGTCTACTGTTGTTTTTAGGGACGTCTGGGTGCACTGCAAAACTAAACTTCAATGTATGGATGTTGTATTTAAGTTTAGGCTTATTTATGTACAAGTATTGTTTACTTTTTACAACATTATATGTTGAACCATTTGTATAGTTTATGATCATATTGCTGAATATCATTTCTTAATATTTGTTATCAGGCCCACAAATAACATACTGTTTTTTTATTGTAAATATTGATTTTACCAATTTTTGGCCAAAGCTTGTAGCCCTTTTCATGATCAGATTCTCAGGTTTGACATCTTAGTTCAATTACCATATAAGATAATGAATACTATTGTAATGATATGTTCCTATCTGTGATTGCACCTGCATCTACAAATATTGCATGTCTATGTAATATTTCATATTCTTTTGTAGCGAAGCTTCGAGCAACACCAGATTCAATAGCTTTGATAGAAAAGATCATAAACCAAATACAACGACAAAAAAACCTGCCAGGCCGCAACGCGGCCGGCCACCGCCTTCCTAGTTGTTTTTTAATGTAAGGCATCAACGCCTTTAGTATATATAGAGAATGTATATGAAAGGTTTTATGAGCAATAAGATTTATATTAGTAAATGTAATGTTCGTAACGTATAGACTTCAGACTTTTTAAAATTGGAGAAAAGTAGCAAAAATATAACAAAATGAAAGTTATATTAGGCTAATGAAAGTTATATTAGGTTGTGCACACTGGACTGGAAAAAGTCGGTCTAGCAAAACAGTCGACCGATATTTAAATCAGTCGACCCCTTTGTGGGCATGAAAGCAAATATCGGTCGAGTTGCAAAAAATGAAACAATTTGTCTAAATATCGGCGGACTTTGCACATCACAAAAGTACAAAAAATCTTACCGTTCGCATATTTAAAAAAAAAAAATATATATATATATATATATATATATATATATATATATATATATATATATATATATATATATATATATATATATATATATATATATATATATATATATACACTTTACCACTTTACAACCGTATAAATACCAACCTCAAACACACTTGTAAACACACAATTTCAAACACATTCAAACAACTTCTCATCCATATTCACCATGTAAAAAAAATACTCCTACATCAAAAGACAGACGATCCCGACTACCCCAAAATGCCCCGAATTTGAATTTCTCGCCAAAAAACAACTTCGAATTAGCCGGCATAACACCACCACAAAATCGGGGTATTCACTTTCGTGCACCCACTTTTGAATATCCATCACGACTACCACAACCGAATCAAAATCAAAACCCGTTTTACGTTAATCGTCCATATGTTAATCCATATCGTCCTAATACGGATTATCACCAAGAACCAAGTGGGTCGCCGTATCGTCCTAACATGGATTTCTCGCATTCTTCCCAACCGCATCAAGATTATTCCCCGCTTCGTAGTGCTAATCTTAAAATGGATTTGGAGGATTATATGGCAGACTATCCGACTCAGCAATACTCGACCCAAAACTATTCGAGTCAAGATGCTTCGATGGGGCAAGGTTCGGGTAACGGTTCGTACCATGGTTCCATGCCTGTTAAAGACGATGACGATGTTGCAGAGACGTCACCCATCAAACCAAACAAGACTTCGAGACGTGCTACAAAGGCGAAGGACAAAGGCAAAAAGCACGAACCAGCCAAAAAGAACGAACCATGGATAAAGGCGGAAGAGATCGCGCTTTGTAGAGCTGGGATTTATATTTCGGTAAATTCCAAGAGAGGAAACGCTATCAGCAGGCACCGCTTTTGGGAGGAGGTGATAACGTACTTTGAAAAGGAAACTGGTTCAGAAAGAACGTACGACTCGATCACGACCAAATGGAAGAATAGGATTCGTAATAGGGTTGGGAATTTTTGTTATATTATGGATAATATCAAGGATAATCATGGAAGTGGTGAGAGTGATGCAGATGATAAAGAAAAAGCTCTTAGGGAATACCGTGTGATTTACGGTCATGATTTTACATTGGAGGATTGTTGGAAAATTTTGTGGCATCATGTTGCTTGGAAGAACGAGGTACCTGCTTTCAGAATGAATAGTCGAAAGAAAACAAAGGGTTCTACAACTACCTCGGGGTCAACAAAAGATCCTTTGTGTGGAAAACTAGAAGGGGGTTGAATAGTTTACCGGTTTTTAACTTAATTAACTTTGAAAACTTTACGTGCAATCAACAATTGAAACTAATAAATGATAAGTAATATGCAAGGATAAAGTAAGAAACAATCAAACCACAACACGAATATTAATATTGGTTCGGCTACAAGGACTCTTTTTCCTTGCCCTACTCCATACCCCGAGTATCCAACTCAAGAGTTTTCTTCACTAGTCAACAAGCTCCTTTCACCGATGGAGAAAATCTTACACGTCGCTTACACAAGATTACCGACACAAAGCTAGATGTCGAGTTCTTTTACAAGGGTACAACCACTCCCATCACACTATGTATTTTGAGGACTTAAATACTAACCGATCACTACTAGTATACAATCAAATGAAGTATAAATCACACAAGTTTACACAATGCTAAGCTATCAAGTCTTGCAACGTTGTGTTGAAACTTGTAACTTTCGTATGAACTTGTGAACTTCTTTGCTACAAAAGAATCTCACACAAATGAAATGTTACTGAGTTAGATGAATGAAATGACAGAGTATATACAAGTTATAATTGTAAGTGATGAAGAATTTGTTAGATGTAGTATTACATAATGGTACACTGAATTAATATTTTATTTCCACTCAATAATACAAATATGCATTGCAATGTACACTGTTGATACGTTTGGTAAGTATAATTTAGCAACATGAGATTATCTAATTATATTTACAGTTAAGGATTATTTTTTCTTTTTGCAATTATGGTTTAGCTATTTTATTGATTTTAATAGCTCTTATATAATTTGAGCGGCATTTAGTGCGTATTGTTTAATCAAGTGTTTTGTTAATTGCTATGAAGAGTAGTTTTGTCATAAAATATTCAAAAACATTGTGAACCTTAATTAACCAAGTTGTTTTTATATGGAAACCAATGAATTTTATTTCCCAAAAGGTTTAGGTGTAAATTGGTACGAACGCCGCGATCCCATGCATCTTTTGATGTCAACCAGACCCTTCTCCAAGGACCTGGCTCAGGCAATGAGCTTCATATATAGTGATCTAATTAGATAAGAGTTGAGTTTGAAACCGGGCTAGTTTTCAAAAAACCCTCTATCATTGGTCAACTGAGCGTTTGTGAAGGGGGAATGTTACCACCGGAGTAATTCCCGGTTGGTACCAACGACTTTTATTTAGTTTTGATATTTAAGATTATTTTTTTACTTCATAACCAAACCCGACTTGGCTTGTTTTAAGCTAAACCGAACCCGAACTGACTTGTTTTAAGTTAAACCGAACCCGACCTTATGGCTCGTTGTCCCCTACTGTTAAAGTTTCTGGCTCTGCCACTGGTTCCGCCCGTGTACCCAAAGGGTTCCGCTAGGTCTGACAGTCAAGTTTTCAAGAAATCTTTCCATATCAATGACAAGTCTAATCAAGATCATTCTAAGTCAACCATGAGATATGTTGAGTAAGAATCTTTCTAAAATGTGCATGAGATCTTACAAAGTCAACTTAGAGATTTTGGAAATCTTTCTAAGATTACACATGATGCATGCCATGATGTCATAAAACATTTTCTATTTTTAGAAATATGAAAATGTTATGTTTTAATGTGAAATGTAAATGTAGCAAATGTAATGTTTAGTTGGAATAAAGTCTAATTAAGAAAGACTTAAGCTATTTTTATGTTTTGCTAAAAATTAAAGTTTACACTTTGTCGTTAACAAAATTTAGCAAAGATCGTAAAATATAAATAACGTTTTTAGGCGATATTTGTATTAACACTTTGAATTTCCAAGACGTGGATGATTCTGATGATGAGGAAGATACTAGAGAATCACGACCACAAGGTCGTGACGCAGCCAGGAAGAAATCATCCTCCTCCTCTCGTGATCCACCATCATCATAGACAAATTCGTTAGTCAATACCTTTTTCAAGTTCAAGCCGTCAAAACAGGAGAAAAAGAAGGAAATGGAAGAGTCATACTTTAAGTTCAAGGAACAAGAGCTAGCGATGAAAAGAGAGAAAATTGAACTCCAACGAAAGCAAGTGGAAATCATGACCACATCAAAACAGGAGCAAAATTTGATTTTCTACAATTCAGCAGTCGACCAAAGTTTGTCCGCACGCCAAATACGAGAACTTTTTGAGATTAAGGCAGCAATCAAATCAAGGCATGCTACAACTTAGATTACTAGTTTAAGTGTTTAATAAGTATTGTGATGTTTAAGTTTATTAGTTTAAGATTTTAATTTAGTATTGTAATGTTTTTATTTTTAATAAATTTTAAATTTGTTGTTTAAAATATTTGGATTAAAAAAATAATAATAAATAAAAAATAAATAAATAAAACCTCGATTATCGACTGTGACAATTTGGTCGTGTCTGGTCATCGGATAGAGAAGCCTTAAGGTTATAGTTATCAACATTGAGTTGTATAGAATGATTTTGTGTTGAAAAGTTACTAAACAAGAAAAAGTCGCTTTTGGGGAAAAGTTTATACGGAATATCACCAAAACTTTCCAGTTTTTCTTTTTGGTTTAGCTAATTAACTAGTTTCTTAGGGTGTTGGCAACGGAAGAATCCTCCCAACGGCATGATTCTGAATCCTCCATTGAACACCGCCGCCAACCCCCGAAATTCTAGAATCATGGGTTTCGGAAGACCCGTGAAGACTCTGAATCATGAGAATAAAGTGAGTGTGATGGGAATAAAGTGAGATATGTGTTTATTTATTAAATGAATAAAGTGAGACATGATTCCGAATCCTCCAGAATCCTCCCACTGCCAACAGTTTTGTTTTCAGAATCCTCCTGCCACATGACACTCTGTGATTGGTTAGTGAGAATCCTCTCATGACTCGGAGTGTTGGATTGCCATCACCCTTAAGATCAATTACTTACGGGAATATTCGAAATGGATTTGTGTTTATGAGTAATAACCACTAGATAAGAACTTACTAACTAGCATGTTGTGAAAAAATAATATCTATTTGGCGAAGTTAATTTGTTAATTAGTTTAACTTGCAAGTAATAAGTTTCCTATGCTAGAAAGTACTTATGTCTATTTCTATTCCAAATTATGAGAATTTGTTATGTTATTCGGATACAAGTATTATCGTTGCTACTTGTCTTAAAGTGAGCCCCCTTAACTAGAAATCCTTGTTCGCCACTGATCAAGTTTGATTTGTTGATGTAACCATGAGTTTCAACTATAGCTGCGAATACTGGGCCCTCAAAAAACATGGTTTGCAATGTTTACTTGACTTGGATCGGATTTCTTTTATTACTACTGAGACTAAATACTTGTGGGTTATATTTTTTGTATATGCTTATATATTTATCATAAAAAATTTCATTGTATGATTGTCAACAGTAATCAACCAATTGTTGCATGCTTGCTTTCAAGTTATCATATTAAAATTGATCTCATGTGCTATGCCATTAGTAGACTGGTTTTTTATCCAATACAAACTCAATCAATCTGATACATGAATTTCCACCGGATTACATGTACACAGTTTGTATAACTTTGGAACAAACTATAAAACATATTCTTCAAAAGTTCACTATGTGATCAACCATGGTTCATCACATCTTGAATCTTGGTGTGTACAAATGCTCAAGTGCCTCCCCTGCCTTCAAATTTGTCGATAGCCTGATCTTCCTATAATCTTCATAAGTGGTAGGCATGTACACAAGTGGATGGTTGTCGTCCACAAGTTCTGATAGCGGTTTCACTACCCCTCTGGGTCCCAAAAGAAACGAAGCTATAGACACACGTATCTTTGCTTCTTTGCATTGTACCCTATGCTTCACATTACAAAATCTCTCATTGCTCCACACCTTCAATTATGATAAAATACTATTATATCGAAAATAGGCACATTGAAGATGATTGTGCTAATAAGAAGTGAAACAAAAAAATATAGTCGACTAAAAAAGGTGGTTTAAAGGCACACCGTTGCCATGTCACCAAGGTTGACTAGAAGGGTATCGGGCCATGGATTGACGGTGATGAATTTGCCAGTTTTGTCCATCACTTCTAAACCACCAACGCTTTCATCGTCTTGGAGGATGGTGAGAAAAGCGTTATCTGTGTGTAATTGTACACCAGGGGAACCAACACTTTCAGGACTAAAATTGTACTTATTGAATCGAAATTCACATGGCCAATTCTCAAATCCTATATCCCCCCTTTTCACCCCTAAACCTTCCGTTAATTTCTTCACTATCCTCATAAAGAGCACATGCACTGCTTCAGCATATCTCATAATTATCTCTCTGTTACAACATGAAAAAAGAACAGAATTCAAAAGGTAAATAATTAAACAATATGCTTTCAATTTTATAAAAAAATCCTTAATTGATACATACAAGTAGAACAAAAAGACATGTTAAATGTAGTTATTATAGTAATTAAAGGTGTTAGAAAAAAATAAATAAATAAAAATAAAAAATAAAAACCCTCTCCTTTACATGTGCTTGTTGCTATTTACCACAGGCAACATACGAAATGCAAACTGCAACATGTAAAGTGAATTTTTTTTTTTTTTTTTTTTTTTTTTTTTTTTTTTTTTTTTTTAAATACTTTTAGCATACTAAGTGGTAATGGTTGGTCCTCCCTCAAGGAGAGTGTTTCTAAATGTGTGAAGCCATTTGTAAAGATGGAAATGTAGCACATTTGGAAGAGCCCTTGATTGGAGGGGTTATGGGTTCCTAGTGAAGCCTCACACCATATCTACTTTTCTACTGTGGTGGCAGGATGAGTGGTTGAGTAGATTGGTGATGGGGAAATGTAGCTAGATGGTAGGTGCTTGAATGGTGAATTGATTCTTAAGTTTGCTGGTGCAACTGTTATGTTGAGGCCTGCAAGTGATATGCTCTGTTTATGTATGAGGAATGTATCTGATATCAGACAAGTATGTAGTGTATGAGGTATAGTTTTATTTGTGTATCAAGCTTGGGTCTTGTCCAATGCTTGTTGTTATTGTTATGTTTTGTAAAGATTGATTGGAGATTAATATAAATACATTCACCATTGCACCAAAAAAAAGCATACTAAGTTAACAATGATCATATAACATCTTCGCACAATTCATTAGTGCATCTTGAAATTGCTATATTTTCATTCATATACCTCTATTCATTACGAGTATTTATTAAAATTATCAGCTATAAACTATCACAACTAGCAAGAAAACTACTAATGTAATAAAATGACAATGAAACAGAACCCGCTGACTTGGCTCACTAGTCAACGGCATCAACCGCACACACAAAACAAACAATTAAGAAAATCACATTTTTCTGAATCGGTTACAATTAAGAAAATAAAAGTTTCTTTACAAAAATTAACATTACGAAACACAATTCTATCTACTGACACGTACAGAGACGGAACCAGGACACAAAGTAACAAAGTGCATAAACACGATTTTTAGAGAACGGAGCATTTAAAAAAAAATCAAAGTTTTTTTAACACTACGCCACAAAAATCCATGGTTCCGTAACTGTGCCCAACACAAACACTAACCTTTGATCGCGCGTAGCATCCAACTCCTGACAAAACCTCTCCACATCCCCACTTTTGGCCATATCATACAACGCAAGTGTTTCATACAACGGATTCTTAGCATTTGGAGCCATGTAACCACTTCCCGCTATGGCGTCACTACTCCGGCGCTTGACCTCAGCCGGTAAATCCAACAATGATCTTACAACTGTCTTCATTTCAAGCATCAACTTTGTAGAAAGTATTTCGTGATGGTTTATCAATCTAAAACAGCCCCAGTTTTCACATGCTGAGATTAGTTCGGGTAGTTGGTTTGGGAGGTTGGGTAGATCGAAAACTGGAATAGTGCACTTATCGGCCATTTTTTGGTGACTATATTTGTGGGTTGACAATTTTGTGATATGTAAAGAGGAACTAACGCCTTGCAATCTTTTTTGTATTTATTGTTGGGAATGAGATACATATTAGATGAATAAGCTGGTTTCTCTTTTTTCTCTAGATCAGCAAGTGTCTCGGATAACTTTTCTATGGTTGCTAGTTGCTACATGGTCAGATGGTCTATTTGCTTTTTAGATTTGCCAAAAAATTTGGTAAACTTGTGAAACTCATTGCTATTATTGTGTCACGCATGATGTCAATTCCCAAATCTTTTTGCAGCCGCTATTCTTGAAGAAGAAAACAGACCAATTCAAGACAGAGATAGGGGAGGGTTTAACAGATATTTTTCAAAAGAAAAGTTTCATTGAGGTTATAGATAAACTTGGTCATGCTACTTTGTCTTCTCATAACCATGATTGATAGGAAAAAAGAATTAAATTGGTACAAAATTTATTGATACAAAGGAAGATATGTCCACGCTCTATCAAGAAATCGAAATTAAAGCAGGGAAAAGAGAAGAGAAATAAATGATAGTAACAAAGAAGATTATGACTCGCTTGAGGAAAATCTTCAAGATAAGGACGGAAGTTTGATTTCTTGCTTAGTTTCGTAAGTTCGAGTGCAAACTTGTGTTTGTTGTAATTTCTCTGGATTAAGATTGTATCTTCTTCCTTTTTCTTTTGCTTCTTAAAAAAAAAAATAATAATAATAATTAAAAAAATAATCCATTTCTCCTCCATATTATGAGAATTTGTTATGTTATCATTCGGATTCAAGTATTATCGTTGCTACTTATCTTAAAGTGATACCCCTTAACTTGAAACCCTTGTTTCGTCACTAATCTAGTTTAATTTGTTGATGTAACCATGAGTTTCAACTATAGCCAGCGGATACCGTGCCCTCGAAAAACATTGTTTGCCATGTTTACTTGACTTGGATCGGATTTCTTTTGTTACCACTAATAAGAGAAAATACTTGTGGGTTTTTTTGTTTATTCCCGTGGATATTTTTTTGTATATGCTTATATATTTATCATAAAAATTCATTGTAAGATTGTCAACATACTCAACCAATGTTGCTTGCTTTCAAGCTATCATATTAAAATTGATCTCATGTGCTATGCCATTAATAGACTGGTTTTTAATCCAATACAAACTCAATCAATGTGAGACATGAATTTCCACTGGATTACATGTACACAGTTTGCATAACTTTGGAACAAACTATAAAACTTATTCTTCAAAAAATTCACTATGTGATCAACCATGGTTCATCACTTCTTGAAGCTTGGTGTGTACAAATGCTCAAGAACCTCCCCTGCGTGCAAATTTGTTGAAAACCTGAGTTTCCTATAATCTTCGTAGGTGGTAGGCATGTACACAAGGGGATGGCCATCGTCCACAAGTTCTGATAGCGGTTCCATTATCCCTCTAGGCCCCAAAAAAAAAGAAGCTATAGACACACGTATCTTTGCTTCTTTGCATTGTACCCTATGCTTCACATTACAAAATCTCCCATTGCTCCACACCTTCAATTGTGATACAATACCATTATATCAAAAACAGGCACATTGACGATGATTCTGCTAGTAAGAAGTGAAACAAATAATATAGTCGTCTAAAATAGGTGGTTTAAAGGCGCACCGTTGCCATGTCACCAAGGTTGACTAGAA
Organism: Artemisia argyi; assembly: GCA_030686995.1. Taxonomy (NCBI): domain Eukaryota; kingdom Viridiplantae; phylum Streptophyta; class Magnoliopsida; order Asterales; family Asteraceae; genus Artemisia; species Artemisia argyi. Next base: position 102,198,426 of record CM060704.1, on the reverse strand, counting down.
GGGTATCAGGCCATGGATTGACGGTGATGAATTTGCCAGTTTTGTCCATCACTTCTAAACCACCAACGCTTTCATCGTCTTGGAGGATGGTGAGAAAACCGGAATCTGTGTGTAATTGTACACCAGGGGAACCAACACTTGCAGGGATAAAATTGTACTTATTGATTCGAAATTGACATGGCCAATTTTCAAATCCTATATCCCCCCTTTTCACCCCTAAACCTTCCGCTAATTTCTTTACTATCCTCATAAAGAGCTCATGTACTGCTTCAGCATATCTCATAATTATCTCTCTGTTACAACATGAAAAAGAACAGAATTCAAAAATGTAAATAATAAACAACATGCTTTCAATCATTAAAAATTCATAACTGATGCATACAAGTAGAACAAAGAGACATGTTAAAGAACAATGATCATATAACATCTTCGCACAATTCATTAGTGCATCTTGGATCTTGCAATTGCTAAATTTTCATTCATATCTCTATAGATAATCAAAGTAAATCATCATCTATAAACTATCACAACTAGCAAGAAAACTACTACTGTAATAAAATAAAAATGCAACAGAACCCGTTGACTTGCCTCGCTAGTCAACGGCATCAACCTTAACAGCTCATTCACAAAACAAACAACATTGGCAGAACAAGAACTCAAACATACCGAGGGAACACAAAAACATAGATTTTTTTTATTTTTATTTTTTTTTAATGAAAATCGCATATTTCTCAACAGGTTACAATTAAGAAAATAAGGTGCCATTTAGTTGTAGAAAAATTTTCCTCTTTTTCCATTTCTAAATTCATTGAGAAGGGAATGATTTTTCTTCTCTAGAGAAGAGTTGAGAATAAGATTACCTCAAATTGCGACGGTGGCGGTGATAGCGGGCGGCGGCGGTCAGTGGTGGAGGATGATAAGAAAGATTAGGGGTAGAATTCTTTTTTTTTTTTTTTTTTTCTTTTTTTTTTAAGGAGTTAGAGAAGAAAAAAAAAATGAGAACAAAAAGTACGAATGGTACAACGGGCTTTTTAATTTCTTAGTTAAATTTAGAAAATAGAATTTCATTTTCTTTTAATTGTTGGAAAAAAGTGAGATTGTAGGGATTTTTAATTATTTTCATTTTCACATAAAAAATTTCTGGTATATTTTTCACCAACTAAACGCACCCTAATAGTTTCTTTACGAAAGTTAACATTAGGAAGCAAAATTCAACGAACACTAACCTCTGATCGCGTGTAGCATCCAACTCGTCACAAAACCTCTCCACATCCCCACTTTTGGCCATATCATACAACCCAAGAGCTTCATACAACGGATTCTTAGCACTCGGAGCCATGTAACCACTTCCGGTTATGACATCAGCATTCCGGCGCTTGATCTCAACCGGTAAATCAAAAAGTGACCGTACAACTGTCTTCATTTCAAGCATCAACTTTGTAGAAAGTATTTCATGATGGTTTATCAATCTAAAACAGCCCCAGTTTTCACATGCTGAGATTAGTTCGGGTAGTTTGTTGGGCAGGTTGTGTAGATCGATAACTGGAATAGTGCACTTATCGGCCATTTTTTGGTGATTACTATATTTTTGGGTTGTAACTCGTAAGGGAAGAGGTGATGTTTTAAGAGAGAGTTGCAATTTTTTTTTTTTTTTTTATAGCCGGCCAGATAGCACATTCATTCAACATAATTTTAAACGGTGCTTGGTAATAATCGTGAGTACGAAGCCGTGTATAGGTTTATAAAGCGTGCTTAACACATGCATATGATTTTTCTACAAACAATAACACATGTTAGGCGGTCCGAAAATCGGACCGGACCAACTAAAACCGGACAGGACCAAAAACTGATTTGGCCTAAAACACTGGACTGAAATGTTCGGTCTATGTCCGAGTCGGTCCTGTTCGATTATTCGATCGGTCCGGTCAAACAAAGCAAAATGTCTAGTTGTGCATAAGACCGAACCAGGCCGAGGACCGAAAATAATTAAAAGGATGGACCGATGGCCAAACTGGAATACATACGGTCCGGTCTGAGCGGTTCGATTCGGTCCGATCCACAATCTATAATAAATAAGTTTAAGAATATGATTCTCTGACGGTGTCACATCTACATGCCATAACCTTAGAGTTTTAAAACTTTTCAATCACGCTATCATGTATTTTTTTAAGGGAAATTGCATATTTACCCCTTAAAACTTAAATATTTACATATTTTCTCAAAATACAAGTTCTCAATGCATGATTTACAATGTAAGTTAAGCATGTTTAAGGTATATATGCAAATATACAAGTTTTAGTGAGTATATATGTAATGGTTAATGACTTATATTGCCAACGAACTTTCTCAGATTTCTAAATACCACCAATTTACTTTTTTTTAATACCATTATCACCAACAAAGCTTTTAATTTGTTTCAAATATTACCATTTTTCTCATATGTTACCGGTTATAGCCGGTATTCACCTCCACATCATCACCATTAACCTTTTTTTCCCCTTTTACCACTAATGACACGTCAGCAGTCAAACATAAACTCAAAAATAAAAGTCAAAGGAACAATTAATCCCCAGTTAATCCTTTACCCACCCACCCCAATCATTTTTTAAAAACACACAAACACACACAATAATCACTTAAACCCTAATCAACACACACATTCATCCGTAAAAAACACACACACACAAACAATGGATCCAAATAACAAAAAATGTATGTTTTTTAATGTTTTAATATATGAGTTGATGTTTGATTGTAGAATAATTAGTAATAGCTTTTTTATCTGTAAATGGTGATGTGTGGGGTTGTTATTGATTCTATGTAAAATGGGGTTGTTTTGTAGTTTATAATGGTTGTTATGTTATGTCTCATGTATGCTCTGTTTTTTGTTTTTCATGCCCTGATTTTTAAACACCACATAATGATTCTTATGTGTTTAACCCAAATGTTAAAAAAGTAGTTGGAATGTGCCTAGTAATGTGCCTAGAACCTTATTTGTGTTGCTAGTAATGTGCCCAGAAGCATTGCCTATAACGTGCCTAGAACCACTATTTCATGCCTAATTAAGTGTTTAGCAATAACTAGTTATTTGTGTTGCCTGTTTGTGAGTACACAGAGAGGTCCAAATGCAGCCTATGAGACTACACTGAGAAGTCCATTGAGACTACAAATGCAGCCTTTTGATTTGTTTGTGAGTACACTGAGAGGTCCACTGAGACTACAAATGTAGCCTTTTGAACTGTTTGTGAGTATACTGAGAGGTCCAAATGCCACCAATGAGAGTACCTAGCAGACATATTTGTGCTTGACCACCAATAAGACTACAAATGTAGCCTAGTTGGCCACCAATGAGACTACAAATGCAGCCTAGTTTGTGCAACATTGCTTCCTTGTTTGGGATAACACAAAAGAGGAGCAAATATGAGAACACACTGGATTCTTCTATAATGGTAAACCATCAAAAGGTTTTTCTTTGATTATGATATAGTTTAACATTTGAATCAATAAAACTGATCTAACATTTGTTATTTGCAGATGTCATACCAATTTCTTCTGACTCAAACAGTTCAGAATCAAGTGTTGTTGGCATGCTGCTTCAGGAGTCCTTCCTGACCTCCTTGCTTAGTATTATCCACAACAACATTCTTTACAGCAATATTCTTCAAGCTCTGAATACATATTTGAAGATTCAAGTACTGATACTAAGGAAACGGATCCTATCCAAGCCATTAAACCTCCAGAGGAACTCCCAGCTCAAGCTCCTATCCTAGCTCTTCCTGTGCAAGTTCAAATGCCAATTCAAAAGGCTCACAAACTGAAATTTAATTAGGATATTGTCTTGGGACTAGCAGCTAAGAAAACTTGGACTGCCATTGAGAACAAGACCTTTGGGACTAAAAATCCTAACGGTTTTGGAGCACCTTCTAGCAGCCATGGGAAAGACAAGAGGAAGATGGTTTAGGGGTTTAGGGTCTCCATTAACAGCTTTTGTGGTTGGTAAGCATGGTATTTGGTAGTTTAATATGGTAGTAGTAGTTCTGACATTCTAATGAATTTAATTATTGATGGTACAATAACTGGTAATTTGTAGTTTAAATTGATCTATTTTATATATTTTAAATGGTAGTATTTTGGTTTGTTAAATGATAGCAATTTGAGTTCTTGATTAGATCTTGGTGTATGATTTAATGGTAACTGTTTGTGTTCATGGTAGCAATTTATGTTCATCTAGCAGTTTGATTTAAATGGTAGCAGTTTGTGTTCATGATCTTGGTATATGATTAAATGAATTGTTAAAATTTGAGTTCTTGATTTGAGATGCAAATTTGTGTTAATGTGTATGAATGATAATCTTTGTATGGTTCATGATTTGAGATTAAGAGAATAATAAAAGATTTTGAAATGGGTATAAACTAGCCTAAACAGTAAACACCCAGGTCTTTAATATGATTTTCCACATACGATAAAATTAATGACGTGAAAAATAAATTAGGTATATTAGTGTTATTTACAGGTAAAATCAAGTTTTGTTGGTGATAATGGTATTAAAAAAAATGGTGGCATTTAGAAATCTGAGAAAGTTCGTTAGCAATATAAGTCATTAACCTTATATGTAATTGCCTCTTTTTGTGTCTCAAAATTATTGTCATCAAACAAAATATACACAATTTAAAAAAGTGTGATCACTACACTATTCAACCAATGAAATTTTATTCCACACACTAAGCTCTTTTTTGATTGGTTAACACATAAAGAATACGACTATTATTATTTGACATCTCAAAATAAAATAGAGAGACGGATATGTTTTACTTTTTATAGTGTGGTAACGTTCATGAACCACACCAAGATTATAGTTTCGTATTTGGTGCTCTAACACTAGAAGCGGATGGGTTACCATTAATTCAAACAATTTTTCGCAAGTAACGGTTTCATAAAACAAGCACTCTAAAACAATTCCCAAGAAAAGAATTCTTTAAAAACACATCCAAAGACAATCGTGTACAACTCAATATGCTATATTTATGCGTTTACTTTAATTCTAAAGTATTTACCCCACATTATTTATTTTCAAAACATTAATCTAAAATTAGTAAATATTTCCAACATGTATCAAAGGACTTGTGGTCTAGTGGGTGGGGCTTAACTTGTTAAGCGAGCCACAAGTGGGAGTAGTACCAGGTGGGTGACCACCCGGGAAGTCCGATATCAAGCCGACAAAATTTGTCCTATGTATCTGTTTATGTTGGCTTGTGTTAAAGAAAAATTCATATATCACGAGGTGAGTTATTTTATAAACTAAGTTTTTGTTACAAACTGAGAGAGAAATCCCCACCATCCATCTAGTTTGATCTAATGGTGAAAAGTAACCTAAGATTTAATAATACAACCTAAGTCCATGTTTTTTTCTTGTCCTTTTTCTCCATCTTATTTATTCATTTTTTTCCCTTTTTTCTTTTCTTTCTTTTTTTTTTTTTTCCTTTTTTTTGTAACTTAACGTTTTTTCCCTTTAATTCAATTTTTTTTTTTTTTTTTTTTTTTTTTTTTTACTTTTTTTTCGTTTTTCATATATATTCGTCGGTTTTTTACGTTTTCGTCAGTTTTCTTACGTTTTCGTTCTTTTCGTCCGTTTTCATACGTTTTCGTCTGTTTTCTTACGTTTTCGCTCGTTTTCATACGTTTTAATCTGTTTTCTTGCGCTTTCACCCGTTTTCATACGTTTCTTCCATTTTAATATGCTTTCGTCCATTTTTATACGTTTTCGTCCGTTTTTTTACGTTTTCATCTGTTTTCAAACGTTTTCGTCCGTTTTTATACGTTTTCGTCCGTTTTCGTAGGTTTATATACGTTTTCATCCGTTTTCGTCTGTTTTATACGTTTTTGACCGTTTTTGATTGTTTTTATACGTTTTCGTCCATTTTCATACATTTTCGTATGTTTTCAGGCCTTTTTGTCCGTTTTCATACGTTTTCGTCCGTTTTTTTACATTTTCGACTGTTTTCAGACATTTTCGTCTACTTTTATATGTTTTCGTCTGTTTTTATACGTCTTCCTTCGTTTTTTGTCCGTTTTCATACGTTTTCGTCCGTTTTATACGATTTTGTCCGTTTTTATATGTTTCCATCCCTTTTTATACGTTTTTGTCCGTTTATATACGTTTTCATCTGTTTTCGTCTGTTTTCATACGTTTTCATCCGTTTTCGGATGTTTTCGTCCGTTTTCGGATGTTTTCGGATGTTTTCGTCCATTTTTATACATCATTGTCCGTTTTCAAACATTTTCGTCCGTTTTCATACGTATTCGTCCGTTTTCTTACGTTTTCATCTATTTTCATATGTTTTCGTCCATTTCTAAATGTTTTCGGCCATTTTTAGATGTTTTCATGCATTTCTGAATATCGAAAGTATCATTCTTTGATACTCAGAATATTACAAGTGATATTCTGAATATTACAAGTGATTTTCAACTAATGTTTTGTAGCATGAAAATCACTTGTGATATTCAGAAAATAACAAGTGATATTCAGAAAATCACAAGTGATATTCTAAATATCACAAGTGATTTTCAACTAATAATTTATAACATAAAAATCACAAGTGATATTCTAAATATTACAAGTGATTTTCAACTAATGTTTTGTAACATGAACATCACTGGTAATTTTCTAAATATCATTTGTGATATTCTGAATATCACTTGCGATTTTAATGTTACAATGCATTAATTGAATATCACTTGTGATATTCTGAATATCACAAGTGATTTTCAACTAATGTTTTGTAACATGAAAATCACAAGTGATATTCTGAATATCACAAGTGATATTCAAAAAATTACAAGTGATATTCAAAATATTACAAGTGATTTTCATGTTTTTTTTAATTCACGTTTTTTTCACTTTCATACGTTTTCATTCGTTTTTATACGTTTTCATACGTTTTTGAATATCACAATTGATATTCAGAATATCACTAATAATATTCTGAATATCACAGAATATCACTTGTGATATTCTGAAACGTATGAAAACGTTTGAGAATGGCCAAAAACACAGAATATCAATTGTGGTACTCAATATATCACTTGTGATATTCCGAAAATCACAAAATATGACATGTGATATTCAGATAATCACTTGTGATATTTCAAATTTCACTTGTGATATTTAGTATATCACTGGGGTGATATTCTGAATATCACAAAATATCACTTGTGATATTCTGAAACGTATGAAAACGTCTGAGAATGGCCAAAGATATTGAAAAACGGAAGAATATGTATAAAAACGGAAGAAAATATATGAAAGCATAAAAACACGTATGAAAAAGGAAGAAAACGTATGAAAAATAGGACAAAAACGAAAGAAAACGGATGAAAATGGACGAAAACGCAAGAAAACGGATGAAAACGCAAAAAAACGGATGAATAAGTATGAAATGGACAAAAACACATGAAAGCGTAAAAACATGCCTAAAAACGGATGAAAAGGTATGAAAAATAGACGAAAACGGATAAAAACGAATTAAAACGTCTGAAAATGGACGAAAACGTGTATAAACGAATTAAAACGGACGAAAACGTGTATAAACGTATGAAAATGGACGAAAACGTAAGAAAGTGAAAAAACTTGAATTAAAATAAAAAACGTGAATTAAAAAAAAATACACGTGAATTAAAAAAAACGTGATTTTTTTTTAAAAAGAAAAAAGAAAAAAAGTGAATTAAAAAAATGTTTATTAAAAAAAAGCTTGAAAAAAGAAAAAGAAAAAACAACGTGAATAGAAAAGAAGGGACCAAGAAAAAAAAAGTAAACCTTTACTAGAAAACTAAATAGACAAAAAAAGGCCACGTGAAGGGCTAAAAAAGACAAAAATAAATAAATAAATAAATAAAAAGAAAAAAGAAGTGAATAAAAAGAAAGAGAAAAAGACAAGAAAAAAATATTGACTTAGGTTTTCATATTAAATCTTAGGTTAATCCTCACCATTAGATCAAACTAGATGGATGGTCGGGATTTGTCCCTTAGTATGTAACAAAAACTTAGTTCATGATGAATGTCTAAATACTCATCATTTTATACCAATATGAACTGCCAAAACATCCAAAAATACTCAAATATGCATCAAAATACTGAAAATATCTTAGAAGTGTGTTTTATATGTTTCAAATGCAAAATAATCAAAAACAGATGAAAAACGTACAAAGTTTGCATAATTGGTAGTTTCAGTCACTCAAGTTTCAAAAGTTGTCAAAACTAGTCCCTGGTTATTCAGAACATGTTAAATATCATCAAAGGTCCTTGGGGATTCATAAGTTGTCAAAATAAGTCCTTTAAAGTTAAAATTTGCAAAATTACAACTTTAGTCCCCCAAGTTTCAAAAATGTCAAAATTAGTCCTCAGGTTTTAAAAAATGGAAAAATATTAAAAACAAACCTTGTACTATTCATTAATGACAATATTGGTCCTTGTGGTATTTATTGAGAATTTACAGGTTCAACCCTTCACAAATTCAGAAATTACAGATTTGGTCCCTAGAGTTTGAAGATTTGGCATAATTGGTCCCCGGGTGGTTTGAAATGGAAAAATTTCATTTAAGGTCCTTTGGTTTATCACATATGGCAAGATTAGTCCTTGTAGTATCTTTGGAAACTTGCCAATTCAGACCCCTAAACTTTGCAATAATTACAATTTTGGTCCTTATGTGAAATTAAACCAAACGGATCCTTAGTGTTATTACTAAACCAAAATCCAGAATCCAATAAAACAAACACAACCCTGGTCCATCTCTTTTACCCAAGCCCAAAAACCCCAAGCACATATTCCACTTTAATAATAAAACGGGGTCAACCCTTTGTTTGACCCTGCCTTCTTCCACCTCCCAACTCCACATCCCCTGCTACTAACCACCACTCCACCTCACCCTACCACCACTAGTCCACCTTTACCACCCCACTACCCTCTCTGTCACCCTTACAACAAAACCCACTTCCTAAGTTTTCACCAGGGGGTGCCACGTACCAAACCTACACCACTTTCCTCCCCTACAACTGCAACCTAACAACAACTTGCTTCCACCACCCCAAACTTACCTTACATGTTCCCTCCACCTCTAAAAACAACCAATAGCCTTTAAATGACCACACAACAGTCCAATTCAAACCAGAATAGTTTTGGCGCCAAATTCACTTAAACGGCCAAGATTGCTTTGACTGATCCAGTAGTCCACAATTGTGGTGGGATTTGTGCACTGAGGTCCAGGAAACCTAAAGGGTATCTATAAAAGAAGAAATGAAGCAGAGGAGTTAAAGTATTAGTAGTTAGTTTTAGTTTAATGTCGAAATAGTTTTAGTTTAATAATCTTAGTGTAATTTTAAGCTTTTAAGCATTAAATTAAGTTAATTCAGTATCTTGTAACTCTTTTCTAAGAATTAATTTCAAGTTTCAGTTCCTATCTAAGTTTATGCAATTTACTCTTATTTCAAAAATTCTCCAAAAGCTTGATTGTTGTTTATGTTTGATGATATGAACTCATAGGTACATGTAAGCTCCCATAAAGCTCTTACAAGCTTTTAGTAACCCTTAAAAATTCAGTTAGCAATAAAAAGCAAAAATATAAAAAAAAAATAAGAAAAATAGAAAGAAAATAAAAAAATACAGGCTATGAAGAAGGAAGCAAGAAGGATGGCTGAATTTGGATGTCTTGGGTATTTGTGAGCCTGTGGAGGCATTAGGTTGTATTCCTGGTTCCCGGTTCCTGGTTTCTAAGCCTATAGGCCATTTGTAAGCATTTCATCATTTTTACCTTTCTACTGTACTAGTGCTTATTGCACTTCTTTTTGCTTCTTTTGTGCTTATTGGATGTTAGTTAGTTGTAATATAACTTATAATCTCATTGTTGTTTATTAATATTAATAATTGCTTAGTATTTTCATTTTCAGTCAACTATAGCATATTAGTGATTTTTAAGTTGTTGTTGTTATTATTGATGTATTTGTGCTTGAATAGGTCTATGTAATCATAATATGTGCCTCTGTGTCAGTTGTATGGTCTAAATCTTTTTATTGCTTTGAAAATCACCATTTTCAGTTTTATAAGGAGTGTTTGGATGAGGTACTCTCACTGTGTTCCTGAGAGTCTCAGTATTTGAGTAGTGTTGAAACATGTCAAATTTAGTTCATTAGTTACATATTAATCTTAAAAACAGTATGTCATAGCTTTAAAAGTCAAAACTAGTTTTAATCTCTCTTATAGAATTAACTGTTAGATCTTTTTGTTACATAATCATATCACGTGTTTATATAAGTTGTTTTAGTAGCTTATTTCAGTCAAAATATAGCTTATTACTATCATCTTAGTCATTTAGAAGCTTTTAAATTTCTACTTAGTCAACTTAGCATGAAAATCTCAAAAGTCAAATAGTGCATACATCAGAAAATCCAAAATTTCAAGGATTTGTTTAGAATTTTGTGGTTAGATTTAGGGGTTGTTCTTTTCAGGAATTAGAGCCCCCCAGCTGAACTTCAAAGTTCCACTCTCAACTTATTTTTGTGATTTTTTTTGTGGGTCCCACACACCCCCAAACACAACTGCAGGGAGAACACCTCCCCTGTGCAGCAGATATCACACCCACACCACCACATTTGGTGGTGATTTGTGGCCACCTAAGTGGGTCCCACACCATAAATTTGGGTTCTCCCAACCCCCCTCCTAGTAGGCTTTCAGAGTTGACCACTTATTTGACCTAGGACCCTGTGGACCCCACCTGAATCAACCCTTTAAATCTGTCCCATTTTCAGTTGATCAACAAGTTGTCAAATGCTTATTAATTGTTTATTAGCTTATTCCTAAGGCTTATCTGATCAAATCTTGCTCTAACTTGTTCAAACAACTTATTGGAACCAGAGTCAACCATAGTGGGTCCCACACAAGCTCATTTGAGCTTATTTGCTTAGTTGGTCAAACAAAGTCAACTGTGAAGCTATTAAGCTTCCACAGTGGTTAATTTTAAGATCTAAAATAGTTACTTTTGTAAAAGTTAATTATTTTTAGATATAAAATAGATTTGTAAAAGAAAAATCAAGAAAAACCAATATAATAATAAGTGATAGGTTCTATTTAATATAATTTAAATTTTAATTTTCATTTTTAGATTTTTATTAAGTAACCTATATTTTTATATTTTTATTAATTTCCTTTTATGTTAAAGTATTTTTAATAATTTTCTCAAATTTTTATTTTGTCATTTAGTATTAATTAGAATTAATATTATTTTTATTAATAATTAACTAATAATTAAGTTTTAAATAGCATAATTAATTTTTATAAGGTAACACCTAGATTTTATATTTTTCCTAGCTTTTAAATGTTGTAAAATAGTTTTAGGAATTTTTCCATAATTTTCTAAGTCATTTAGGTATTATTAGTAATTTAAATTAGTTTAAATAGTTTAATTAAGATAATTAGTTTTTAATTAATAGAAAATCCATAAAAAGACAAAAATATTTATTTTTAATTTTTATACTTTATTCAAGATCATTTTAAGTTTTATAAATTATTTTTGTAAGTTTTTAGTTTAATTTGTAGTGTTTATCATTTTTAGGTTAATTTAAATTAGTTTTAATTAAATAGTTAAATAGTTTTTAATTAAATAATTAATAATAAATAATAAAATAATCTAAAAAATAATTTTCTTTTTACTTTAATTTTCTTTTAAGTTTAAGTTTATAGAATTTTCATTTTCACCCCCTGTAGTTTATTTTCCTTAAAACTCACCTTTTTCTCAGCACGCAATCGCGTGTGATTTTTAATTTGGTTTACGTTTATACGTTTCTGATTCCCGTGATTGTTAATACTGTTATTCCTAGTCATTTCAGTAGTGTAAACAAACCCAAATCTTTATCTGGTTACTTCCCATTCAATTCACCCGATCACAAACCCGTTTTTGATACCATCACACCTCGTTGGGACATAACGACCCGGGGAAACACTGTATTCCACGGAAGCATTGGTTTGAGCTGTTTGACTATTATAATTGACCATTCACAAGTGGTTGACTAATAATCGTCTGACGGTTTAGCACCAATCAGTTCACAAATGAACTTTTCTCCGCTCCGTAATATGTTTATTTGTACCGTCTGAAAAATTTTATTAGACTTATTTAAAGTTACATAAAAGTTACAAGCAATCTTGTGAACCAATCAACTTTTTTTTCTTTTTTTCTTTTTTTTAAAGCAATTTATTTCACAACAACCAAACCAAATACAAATAAAGGTATCCACTATATTAACAAGATGCTAACATATAGAGGACCCAAGAGAAACAACTAAACAAATACAAACTTGGCTACAACAAAATAACTAGGACTAAGACAAACACCACAAAATGGAACAACACACATATAAGCCAAAAGACCACTTGATAAGAAAACACCAAGACCATTATTTGCTGGACTCGTGAAAAAAAAATAAAAAGCCAAAAACCAATTTCATATATGGTGCCTCAAAAAGTGACACAAGCATAAATGGATCAGTCATAAGGAAAACTGATCAGACCACCTTAACAAAGCAGATCCAAACACCCCTGTTACAGACTGCAGATCCAAACACTCCTGTCACATCACTAAAAATAGGACCAGGAACCCACAGCAGCTCCGCACCAGAATAACATTAATGGCCACCTGCCATAATCGCCCCACAATTGTATGGCCTCTCTATCCATTTTTCCCATCTAAAATTCCGCTTCTTGGACCTCCAATAAATCCACTCGAACGACCTCAATTGGACTTCGTGAAAAACTCTCAAAGCCGAGTCACACTTATTCCTGTTATTCCAAATATAATATCTGGTAACCCGTTGAACAGCTTGCCATAAATCTTTCGATTCACTGTTCACAACGGATCCACCCCTATGCTTTAACATCTCACATGTTGTGAACCTATCAACCAGACCCATACCCCACCAAGCAAAGATTAACTCCCACACTTTTTGAGCATTTTCGCATGGGACCATACAATGATCAACCGACTCTACACTACTGTCACAACATGGGCAAAGCATAGAGTCAAGGTCGATATCTCTTTTATCTAATTCAACCCGCACCGGAATTCTCCTCTTTAACACCCTCCATATGAAAACATTTACTTTTCGAGGAATAATTTTAGACCATAAGGTTTGAGTTGAACCTGAGACTCCACTTGTGCTCCTGTCCTCAACCCACTTTGACATCAATTTAATTGTAAACTCCCCATTTGCGTCTAGACTGCATCTCCATTTATCTCTACTATTTTGGTTCATGCTTACATTTTCAACTAGATTTTGAAGCTCTAATAACTCGTCACCTGTCCTTCCTCTCAAATGTCTAGCCCAATCCCAATTCCATGACCAAATATCTCCCACCCAATTACCCATCCTACCAACCGCTACTTCCTTATCTCTCTCTCTAACCTAAAAAGCTCTAATAACGATCACAAAGTGTGGCATCCCCCAACCATTTATCAAACCAAAACGAGGTATCTAAACCATCGCCCACTGATTTGTAAAAGTTATTAACAAAACCCCCCTCTAGCCTATCAAGATTCTTTCCAACCTTAATAATGTCATACCAAACCCCCCCCCCCTAATCCGACTCCCATCTCCACCTTCCCATCCTCCTTCAACATCATATATGCTTTTTATAACTTTTCTCCATAGAGCATCTTTTTCTACCCTAAACCGCCACCACCATTTCGCTAATAAAGCCAGATTTTTAACTTTTAAAGAGCCAATATTCATCCCCCCTCCCCTCCCCAAAAGATGAAATTACATTATCCCATTTAACCCAATGAAGTTTTTTACCCTCCCCCAACCCACCCCAAAAGAAATTTTTTCGAATTCGCTCAAGGGTACTAATGATGCGCAACGGGACCCGAAACATCGAGAAGTAATATAAAGGCAAAATACCAAGCACCGATTTAAATAACGTTAGTCTTCCACCGAAAGACATCATTTTTGCCTTCCATTCGGAGAGTTTATTTTTAAAGCTCTCAATAACCCCGTTCCATGCCACAACTCTCCTCATATTTACCCCAATTGGAATCCCCAAGTAAGTAAATGGAAACTCTCCTGTACTACATCTCATATACCTAGCCATCCTCTCCACCTCAACTCTTTCCACTCCCACCTCATAAAGCTTACTTTTTCGAAGATTTATTCTTAAGCCTGCAACCTCTTCATAACACTTAAGTATATTCATCAAATTTCACGCATTTTCTTGACTCCATTCACCGAAAATGATTGTATCATCAGTGTATTGAAGGTGTGAAACCATCACCTCGTCCTCTCCTACACGAATTCCTTTAAAAATATTTTTGGAAAACGCCTCCTTCATGAGGGCATTTAAGCCTTCCGCCGCAAGGATGAAAAGAAATGGGGATAACGAATCACCTTGTCTCACCCCTCTTTCCATAGCAAATTCTCTTGTAGGCGAACCATTAACTAAGATCGATATAGAAGCCGATCGAAGACACGAGTCCACCCATTTACACCATTTATTCCCGAACCCCATCTTCTTCATGATAGCCATCAAGAATCCCCATTCAATACTATCATAAGCTTTCTCAAAGTCTAGATTGAAAACTATGCCTTTTTGCTTCTTTTTCTTCATAAATTCCATCGTCTCGTTTGCTATAAGGACTCCATCGAGAATATAGCGCCCTTCGATGAACGCATTTTGTACTTCACCAATGACATTACCGATCACCTTTTTAACTCTTCCGGCCAATAATTTTGATAAAATCTTATAATAACTACCATTTAAAGTTTAAACTAATAGGCCTATAATCACCAAGACCCAATGGATCATCCACCTTTGGGATAAGTGTTACAAATGAAGCATTACTTCCCTTCGAAAATTCACCCTTCTGACAGAACCACTTAACCGCAGCCATTATTTCCTAATTTATTGTATCCCAATAATGCTTTATAAATTTAAAATTGAATCCATCTGGACCTGTCGCCTTATAGATCAAATGTGTAAATCACTACACGCCTTATTAGATCAAATGATTCTCGATGTGATACTACACGCCTTATAGATCAAATGATTCTCGATGAGATACTGCACGCCTTATCAATGTGATACGATGTGTACAATTGCAATTTGTGTGTATATGTTAGAACTTGTAGTTAATGTAGCTCGATGTTAACGCTAAATGAACCATAGCTAATTAGCTATGCATAACTATTTTGAAAGGACTGACTCCAATTCTCCAAATAACATAGCCATGTGTTATAAGAATGTCTAGAGTTGCCACAATTGCGGAGTTCTTTCTACAATCGAGCAAAAACCCTCTTCTACTTGAGTTTCTCCCGTAGTAGCTTCGGATCCTCCATTTCCTTTTGTATGCACTAAAAAGAATTTGTCACTTGCATATATATATATATATATATTACTGTATTGTTTAAGGGTTGGAAATGGTCACGGGAATAACTTGATTAAGTCGCATAAATCTAATTCAAAGACTCACCCTCCTCAGATAACATGAACCATAAAAATCTGATTTGTTTACCCGTTATATTAGCCCATACCCTCGCGTTCAAGATCTAATGACTAATACCGGGCAAAATGATCCTCGAGGAAGAGCCATGTAGTTCAAGATCATAAAATAAAAACTATCTGATGTTAAAGTTGTAAGAAAATCAAATGGTACTTTAACTGAAAGAAACATGTAAACAAATTCTAAGAAATTGTCAATGGAACTAAACACGGGATTAAGAGAATACTCAAAAAAGAATTTTGGACCAACAAATATCAATGACAAAAAATTATTGTTACAAAGTTTAACTGATTTTGTAATGATACATATTATTTGTACAGTGGCTGCTAGCAAAAATTCTGAGGTTGGTCAAAAGTGTGGAGCTGTGATTGTCTGTTTGAGGCTCATAAGTCATGAGTTTGGAATATGTCATGAGAATTTTGTTTTGAAGTGTACTTGCATAGCCTTTATGGCATATCATTAAAACCCTTTTTGCTGTTAAAAGAAAGTTAATGTGACATACGCAACTCAATTTTGAAAAAACCAAACATAGAACAAAAGTTAATATAAAGTAACTAGACGAGTACCCGTGCATAGCAATGGGATTTTATAGCGACAGATAGTTTATTTATAAAAAAAAGTTTATAGGTTATAAATGAAAAATAATAAAAGTTTGAAAATTTGGGAATTAAACATAATGTTTTGAAACCCGCTTCGACCCGGGTGGTTCAACCGGTTGAACCGTTCCGGTCGAAAAATTGGTCGATTTAAACCGGGATAACTTGCTAGGTTGGGTCGAAAACGGGTCAAATTAAACCGGTTCAACCCGTCAGGTTTGAAGCATCCCGGGTCAACCCGGTTTGTGATTTCCTTTAATAAGATTTTTCATTATTTCAAATTACTTGACTTTTCACTTTTTCACTTACCATTTTTCCTTTATATGTAGTATAGATATAGCGGATGCTCATCGCAATCATTATTCTCAAAGCAGTATCGATGGAGTTAGCTCAAAAATCAAAACCATTCAAAATGTTAGTACCATATATACTTTAAGGTAAAAGATCATTTGAGGACCAAACATATTTTAAGGGCACCATTCATTTTCCCTCCATTTTTATTTGATCTAATGGATGAGATTAATACCAACAATTTAAAAAAACCACTTTCATCTTTTTTTTCAAATATTAATATCTTTCAAACCGTTAATCGTTAAGCGAAAAAAAAAAATATACCGTTACGACGAGCATTTAATTATCTTTCTATAGATAGGCTATTTGATATATTTTCGACAAAAAAAAATTTTTTCGTTTTTTTCACGTTTTTTTCGTGGCCGAAAAAATCATATATGATATTACATATTATATCATATATGATATATAATATGTAATATCATATATGATATGTAAGATGTAATATCATATATGATATTATATCATATATGATATGTAATATCATATATGATATGATATATAATATCATATATGATTTTTTCGGTTACGAAAAAAAAAATTGTCGAAAATATATCAAATAACCTATCTATAGAAAGATAATTAAATGCTTGTCGCGATGGTGTAATTATTTTCGCTTAACGATTAACGGTTTAAGAGATATTTAAATTATAAAAAATGATGAAATATTAAAATGCTTTTAATCTCAACCATTGATTTCTTTTTAAATGGATGGTAAGAATGAATCCTTTGATATGTGAGGAGACATATGCTTTAATAGTTTAATTCATAAATCAAATACAAACTGTGAAGATCAATTCAAATGTAAATTGTCAAAAACAAACATATATGAAACTCAAGATCTGCAAAACCAGACCGATGAAATACCAGATAAGATGAAATTCTTGGTACATAAGCATAAGATGAGCATGGTACAAAAACCTGCAGGCGAAAAACTTGACAATGGATATTAGCACAAAGTATGTTATAATGCTGTAACTTTGTTAGCAATAGATGGAATTTCAGTACCATTGCACACCAGAAATGTAAAATTGATATATATTACTTGTTTAATCTGTGATTTCAAGGATATCATTACTTGTTCAGTACTATATGAAGAAAAAGATAGGAATAACCTTAAAGGACATGACTTTGTTGCATTCATGAATAGAAGATATAGATTTCATAACCAAGATATACACATAAATTTACTATACAACATAACCAACATAACCCTACTAGACCATTTCTAACCACTCGGTCAACAAAAAAAATCAAAAGAGCTGCAACTCCTTCATGGGTCCAAGTCATAAAAACTTTGCAATTGCAAACCATGGTGCACCAGTGGTCATGACTACGGATTAAATGCAGGCAGTTGTGAGTTGTGACACTAGAATGCTACATGGTTAGTAATGGGATTAATACATCACTCCCGAAATTCCATGTTTTGGTGGTCAGTAAAATTAGTCCCAAACCCTTAATATCACCCTCAAGCCCAAAAGATGATGCAACTCTACATAGAATGTCGGTTGTCTGATTTATCTTTTGGTGCACGCTCGTCCTGGATCTCAACAAGTTCTTCATCGTCCCCTCTTTTGCCTGCCTGCTCCTTCCAATATGCCAATAGCTTCTTTAACTTTGCAACTTCTTTAGATGAAACATTCTTGCTTGGATCATTGACAATTGAACGCACCCTCGATGCATACCTGATTTACAGAAACAAAATATTAAATGAAAGAATGTTTTATTTAAAAAATAAAGAAATTGCAAAGTGAATACTTACGTGAGAGAGTTATAAGTTTCCTCCAAATTTGACTCGGCGGGGGAGATGTTAACGAACATCAAGGTCTTGGCATTTCCACCTAGTGAGTCACTCATCAACATAGTGAGTTTGTGATTCCTATAAGGTATATGCTGATTTCCTGAAGACAAAGCACTTATAACATCACCAAGAGCTGAAAGTGATTTATTAATGCTTTGAGCTTCCTTCAATTGATTTCCAGCAGAACCCGACTTTTTCACCCTTTCAGATCCAGCAAGATCAACAAAACTTAGCTGCACACAATAAAAATAAACAATACAGAGTATTAGAAAACACCAATGAATGAACTTGGTTGCGTCATATTAAGATAATGAAGTATCACCTTTCCACGAGCAATTGACTGAGTTTGGAGATTTGTACTCTCAATGATAACCGACAAGATCAAATGAGACCTTGAACTTGCTTCATTCATCAAAGTCTCGGTTGTGTGGCGTTGATCTGTACCTCTTTGAATTATATTTTTCAGATCCTCGTAAGTGGAAATGGGAATAACTGTCGCATTCTCTACCGTCACCATTCCCTACATAAACCCAATTTTGAGTCGCTTGTCATGGTATAATATTTATGCGCATAACAAGACATTCAGAAGTTAACTAACCTTGGAGTCTTTCTTGATCTCTAATTTTGAACGCTTTGCTTGCTTTGGTAATAAAAGATCCACCAATGTATCTTGATATAATTCCAACATGTATGCCTTCAACGAAAAATTGAATTTGTTGCGATCTCGCTTCAGAATTTTAAATAATTCTGAAGTGGCTAACGGGGTAAGTCCAGGGTTGTTCTCAGACCCATATATGGTAAATGTTTTCCCAGAACCAGTTTGACCGTATGCAAATATGCACACATTGAACCCGTCCACAGCTGACTGCACCAAATACTGCATCACAAGTTTATAAGAAATAAGATTTACATGTAAGGAAGAAAGAAAAAGAACAAACAAATCAAACAAGTGGTTCTTCAAACTTGCCCGTGTATCGTTGAAAACGTCTTCTTGGGTGGCATTGCCATCAAATACACGATCATAACAGTGTTGTTTAATCTTCTCATCTCTTCCTAAATGTTGAACCGTAAACTCATCAACACTAGTAAGCGCACTATTTTCTTTATCGGACATCTCTTTTGGTGTGAGAGGCCTTAATCGACAGTACACTCTGATCTTGCCCTTCATATCTGGATGATGGTGAAGCACATTAATTGGAGAATATAAACCAATAGGCTAATAATAAAACTGCTAAAAAGAATACTCCCAAAAACACCAAAACGTCACTCCTGAATTTAGCAATAAATTTAATGTATCTTTTAGTTTTAGGATAGAAGGTTATTTCCCTTAGCTTCTCTAATCTAACTCCAAAAAAGTTTCTACTCTAATAGTTTTCCCATTGTTTTCACCCAAATATAATAAAGTGCCGATCATTAAGTTAGAATGCTAGCTTGTTGATACTTTAACGTCAAATTTCAAAAGGCGTTCATTGTACCTTCAATAATGTTGAAGTATCTTTTCCTCAAAACCAGCTCCTCCTTATACAGAGCCTGATATTCAGCCAACTGTGTTGCTTGCATCTTCAAAATGGCAGCAGTTTGCTCGTTTTTCCTATCGATATCCTGGATAGAAAAAAAGTTGACATCATCAAATATAAAAAGTACAACTGTATCAGATTTCAAACAAGAAATTAAGAAGAAAACTACCTCCTTCATTTCTCTCAAATCCTCCACTTCTTTAACATTTATATGCATAGAAGATAACTCAGCATCTTTAAGTGCGAGACTAGACTCTGCAGCAGCTAATTTGCGGGTGAGCTCTTCCACCTTCCTCTCAAGTTCAATAATCCGAGGCTTTGTCGACTTTCTTTCTTGTTCCAAGTCTTTCTCGAGTGACCGTACCTAAACTCACAATTATGCAAAACGTTTTACTATCTACAAAAATGCATCACACATCAAAAATAAACACTTTCAAGTAAAAAAATACAGCTTCAATTATCACCTCATCAACTTTCTTCTTCTCAAGCCTTGAAATCCTCTCTTCCAACAACATTTTCTCATTATAAAGTTTCTTTTTTGTTTCTTCAGCTGCATGGAGCTCTGAGCTACGGATTCTTAATTCATCTTGGATCTTTTTCAAGACCTATTAACAAAATGATCAAGTGATTGATTTAGAAAGCATAAAGATAAATCAAGAGTTTAGCATAGTATGTATGAATATTTTATTACAGACCTGATTAGTTGCCTCGACTAATTCCTTTCTTGTATTACTCTCCAACTCTCCTTTACTAAGCTGTGAAAGCCTCGCTTCCATGTTCTGCTTATCGATCATCGCAGCCTACAAAAATATCTTTAAATCAAGAACTATACATCTCATCATATGCTAGTGTTAAGTACAATTCTGGTTACCTGAAGGGCTGATTCTTTCTCTTGACATACAGATCTAAGTTCGTTATGTTTGGATGATAGTTCTTCCAAGTTTTGCTTTTCAGATCTCAACATATCCTTCAATGTCTCCACTTCTTCCTGCATACTCGTTTCTGTTCTTTGCTTCTCGAGTAATTCTTCTGACAACTGCATTAGCATAATAAAAGGTTATTCCATGATAAACCACATTACTTTTGGGTCAGTCCAACCTGACCCAATGCTTCCAAAAAGTCTAACCTTTGACCTACTGTCCAACCCGCCCATTTTCCACCTCTAAAGCATATAAACCACATTACTTACTTGCTTTGCAGTCTTCTGGGATTCTTCAAGGGCTCTCGCTAGATCTTGTGCACGTTTCTCACTAACATCCACATTAGGGGGCTTTGAACTAGTAGGAACATCACCATTAACAGGGCCTGTAGTAGTAGCAGAGCGTGCTTTAGAGTACCGACGCAGCATGACATCATTTATATGTGTCTGAAGGGCAACGCATATTTCTTCACCCTGTATGGGCAGAAAGAATATATAGTTAGTTACATGGAATTCAAATAGAATTGAAGAGCCTAAAGAATAATGTTCAAACCTGCTTTGTTTCAAACTGAAATATATGCAAAACACCAGCAACCCTCATCTTAAAAAACACAGCTGTATTGCTGCTGCCAAATTGCATTATATCTCTTAACTCAGCAGAGTGCAAATATTCTTTGGGAACCGGACGGAAAAAGTGAACCTACATACATAGCTCACTAGTAAGAAACAAATATGCGTATATACATAAAATACAAGAATATCTTGATCGGAATTACAAACTCACCCCACGTTTGTTAATTCCCAATATGATTCTTCCTGGGAGAAGTCCAATGGGATCATCAATCTTACGGACACTAAAGAAAACTGAGTATCCATATGGAAGCATCCTTAATGTTCTTAAAAACTCATGCCTTGCATCTTCTTTTGTTAGATTTTCCTACTCAAACAACATTATAAGCATACAAGTCTCAAGAATAACTTCTTCGATGGCTGCTATAAGCTATGTCAACAGTAAGATAAACTCGGTCCAGATACGATAGAATTGAACACATTTCCGTTGCTAATGATTAATGATTCTCGAAGTTCAAATACGATAAATTCAAAAGAGAAAAAGACAAGTGAAGATTAGTGCAAAGGACTCTTTTCTTAGTTGTGGGAGCAGTGTCCTATAAAAATCACATATATGCCCAGATTGTCAGGGAAGGATTTAAATTTCAGATTAAGAATCGGCAGAAAGCTCCGTTTTGGAGAGACCGACAGACAATTGGACAAACCGACACCCTTAGAGTCTGAGAGGTGTGAAGGTATGTTGTTGTTTTGCGCCTCCTATTTCCATGTGTTTTAGTTTCGACCTTAACAACGCTAATGCATTTTTGAGCTTCTTACCATGGGTAAGTGAAGTTAAAATACCATAGTTTGTTTAGGCTAGTCAGAGCAGTTCTATATGCCTTGGCCTTTAAAGTCAGAGCTTGTTTAATTTGTCACATTTTAAATTGCAATATATTATATTCCTTTTAGATGCTAAAGATAAAGTATCCTATAATAAGCCATGAGTCCATGACCCAATAAGGCATATTGTGCTATAATCAATCATATAAAATATACCTATAGGGAAACCATGTATCATTGATATTACGCCTTACCATAGAACAATAACGTTTAAGGATATCCAATTCCCAGTCCCTCTTGGCACGAGTTATAGCAATCTGTCTAGGCAGAAATCGCTCTAGAAGTAGAGTCCAATCACTACACAAAAGATTAAAGATAACATTAGATGAATGCAATAGTCAAAAGCCATATTTTAGTCATTAAGATTACTTGAGTCACTACACGAAAAATAAAAAGAGAGACAGATAACTAACGTGCAAGATTCGGGTTTAACAACAAATCCTATTTCAACCAGAATTTGCAATGCCGATAGTTTCGCAGCATCATCCTTTCCAACAGGATAGTTTCCCAATATGTAATCATGTTGTAACTGCAAGATTAGATATGATTAAGGCGTCAATGTAAAAGTATGGGCATTAGGAGTTTGTACAATAACCATTTGTGGATTACCCTTAACAACATAAGTAAATGCATACCTGAACATATGATAACTGAACAAACATTGGGTCAGTGATAGATTCATCCGACTCTCGAAATAACTTCTTTTTGAAAGTTAACTTGCATTGTGAAATTTCTCCTTTACTTCGATCCTTGGCCGACTTAAATTCTGCTAAAAGATCTCCAATGTACTTGTTGTCATCTAATCCAATATACTCCTCTGATCACAGAAAATAAAGTTGTCAAATAACTATTACAAAATATACAATAAAGGAAGTGACAAAAACGCTTGAAAGTCACAC
The DNA here is from genome assembly GCA_030686995.1 of Artemisia argyi. NCBI lineage: Eukaryota > Viridiplantae > Streptophyta > Magnoliopsida > Asterales > Asteraceae > Artemisia > Artemisia argyi. Next base: position 102,175,361 of record CM060704.1, on the reverse strand, counting down.
AATGGTGGTAGAAAGTTAATACCATTTGCTTCAGGTGATTTAGATGCGGTAACAACTTTACGGCATTCAAACAAACTAAAGCTTGAAAATGCTGACAATTTGATTATTCCAGCAAGCTCCTGTTAGACATGACCAAACGGTTATGAATAACAACAACAACAACAACAAACCCAATCCCGCCGGGGGCGGGGTATGGGGGAGGTAAACTGTAACATATATTCATAACCAAACGGTTATGAATATATGTTACAATAGAGCAATCTAGTTATTGTTAAAACAAGGTAGAAAACAGAAAAAATGAGTACACAAAGTAGACTCAGAAAAAGAAAAAGAAAAAAACATTAGAAATGACACCCACCAAGCCATACAATAGGTTTAAAAGAGGCAGTTGACCATTTAATCTAAAGCATATTGAACTGTCATGAACTCTTAATCTACAACAACTTTATGTATTTTTCATCAAACACGTAAAAATATTAGCTTTTGTTGCCCAACTAAATGTTTGTCTTTGGAGTCACAATCAAACATTTCTTCTCGACTTATTAATACAATTTATGAACTCGAGACTTAAACAGCAATAATCCTACAGGATTAAAAGCATGGTTTAAAAATGTACTAGTCACAGCTGTTACGACTTACGAGTTACGATATCTGCTATTGGACTCAAATAAGCACCTAGCCATAATACTGGCTTCCAATAAATACTTTAACACTAAAACAGGTTTTTAACAGACAACGAGAGACTAGGAAAAGCTTCTTACAAGTAATTAAATGAGAACTTAAAAAGAAGGATCAAGGTATATACTGCCATTTTTATACATGAAAACAGAAACTTATAAGCTGAATATGCAAAAAATGAACTCTGAAAAGCATCAGCAGTGTTGTCAACTTCATAAAATCAACTCTCGCAATCTGCACTCACTTTGTGGGCATCAACTAAGTGTAGATACATAAACCAACTTCAATCCAATAAATTTTATGGGCAATATCATACAGGATATATTTCCCTTCCTTGTGTAGATATAACAAGACTGTGACATCCGGTCACAGAATGAGAACTCAAGGTAACTTTGCCATTGTACACATCGCATTTCATAGGATAAGATAATTGGCCCCATTTAGTACACAACTAGCTTAATGCTGAATCTGTAATCGCACTTAACTATTTTGGAGGCGTCTGGATAAGTTTACACAAAGGGCTTAATAGTTTTGTGTTTTCAAAAAACTTTTAAGCTCTTTGAATGTGTTTGGATATGCTTATTTCCAAGAGCTTCTATTTTTTTGTGGGAGAAATATTATTGAGAATGTATAAGCTATCAAGCTTAAGCTTACCCAAACACCCCTTTACTGTTTGAACCCACTTAGAAAATGTGCACAACCAATAGTCAAATGATATAAAAAAACTAGCAGTACCTCAACAGCATTAGCAACGGTTGTTGCCATGTCGTATGCTATTTCTTCGAAAGTTTCATCCAAGAAAAACACAATAGTTGTGAGCTTTTTCCCAATCAATAGAGCTTCAATCTCTTCACGTCCAGGAATAGTATGCCGTGGTCCAGCCTTCACAGAACATTTCAATGCATTTAGGGTGCTCATTGCAAAAGCTTGCACATCAGGATCAGTGTTCACATTGTGGGCAACATCGTGAATGTACTCTGATAAATATCCGCCAATATCCTTGCTAGGGGGCATGCACGATGCACATAAATACATGAGTTCCCACGCTCTAATTAGATGTTGCCTGCAAATAAGAGCAAAAACAAGAGCCACGCATAAGGAACCAACAAACAAAATATTTTCATTAACATTTGTGAAAAAAATGCCAGCTAAATTAAGTTGCTTTACCAAATGCTTTGCATACCTATCAGGACAATTCCTTGTTTGTTTCGAAATTTGTGCAAAAATCTCATCTCGAAGCTCAGAACGTTTCAACGCCTGCTTGAATAGTTTTCCAACAAGTTCAATTCTTTCCTCTATGCCAATCTGATTTGCTTTCTCAGATGAGTCTATTCCCGTATACTTCAAAATGGTCTGGAACAGCTTTACTGCCCGGCTTACCAAATCCCCATTTATCTTCAGTAAAGAAGTCGGAATAGGATCCTGTAACAGTCACCAAATCACAAAAACTATTTAGCCAAACTCATAACATAATGCGAAGAAACTTGTCGAGAAGATCTGATTACCCTCTGGAAACACAGCATATCTTCAAACGTAAACTTCTCACGATCTTGTGGACCCACAGATCTTTTAGAGAAAAAACCACGTTTCCCAGCCGAATTTATCTGCTTCTGCATTGCCCGTAAAAAACCCTCCACCTAAACAAACCAAATCAACATAAAGCAACAATCTTTAGCCAATCCTCGACAAAGCTCATTTCTATTACAATAAAAATCAAAAGTCTTCCAACCTGAAACTTATCAATCAAAGGTATAGCACCAGCAAGCTCAGCTGGAATCGTATTCGACAGTGTCATCGGGGTACTAAAAATAGCAAGAAAACATCATTAAACCAACAAATAAAGACATCTCACCCATAAAAATCATTACTTTTTCAAATTTAACCAAAAGCGATACGCAACACTTACGGTGGGGCGAAATTTGACCCATCACTATCATAATCATCACCATTCGTAATAGCCGAATAATGCGAAGGCGTTTCGTACCCATTACTCGAGCTAAACGAAGATCTATTTGTTCTCAAATTTTGTGGTATATCAGACGCCATTTCTTTCTCTCTTTTTTTTCAAAAACTTACTAATTCCCACCTACTTAACTTTTTTTTATATTTTCATAACCTGCAAAAAACACAAAACTTTATTAAACCAAAAACCAACCCAATAATCTTTAAAAGCACAGAAAAACAAAGTTTGACTAGAGAAAGTCAAAACCCTAAAAATAGAAAGATCTAACAAATGCAGAAAACATAAAAAAGAATCTAAAAAAAGGATAGATCTTTAACATTGGTAACAGTACCGTGTAACAATAAATGAAGTATCTCTAGTTAAAGATCTATGCTATGCTATGAGGACATTTTTATAAAAATTTATAAGTGGGTATGAATTGAAAATAGAAATGAAAATGTGGGTTGTAAGATTGAGGAATTATTAAAAGTGAATATGAAGAAAAGTATAATAATAATAAAGGTATGATGATGAAAAATCGTAAAGGGGAAGATCTATGTGAGGGAGGGTACCAGTTGTTGTTTGTTGCCGGCAGTGATGAAAGAGAATGGAGCTAAAGAGAGGGTCACGAGATTGTTTTTAAATAAATTACTAACCCCCTCCTCTTTTTCCCTAAAAAGCCTCTAAAATTATTTGAAAAACTGACTAAAATTTATTATTTAAGTAAATGTTTGGCCAAATTAGATTTTCAATTCTTGTTTGATATAGCAGGTACCCGCGCGATGTGCCGGCGGGTATCTTGTGACTAAATTTTGTATCAAGCAAATATTTTTCATTTATATGTTTTTTTCTAACAATATTTTTTTACGTATTTTAATTTTCAGTAAATTACGTATTTTATTATAATTTATTTACAATAAATGTATGAATATCAATAATTTCAGGTCGCATATTTCAACTCTTTAACCATTGACAATGTTTTTTATTTATACAATTATAATAATAAATATTTTAGTAAGCAACTTTTTTTCGTTGTTCAAAAATGACTAAATGATTTATATAAAGTTAAGCTTTATAAATAAAGGTGTTCAAAAAATATGTGAAACCGAAAACCAAGCCAACCTGCTCAATCTGAAACCGCAAAAAACGAACATTAATAAACTGAAACCAAGCTGATAGGTTTTCATTTTCAATACTCTTTTCTAATCCAATATTTCCGAAATTAAAAGTCCAGTGACAACCCAATGTGCTAACTTAATTTGATAAAAGCCCAAGTTCACTAATACAGTAAACTTCACCATGTATACCAAGTAATCCCTAATTATTCTCTTACCCTACTTTTCCTAAACCTGTATACCAAGTAATCCATGATTATTCTCTTACCCTCAATTTCTAGCACCCGCATCTCCTCGGCAATCTTTTGTGATTCATATAAAGTAACTCTCGTGAGTGACTCTCGCTCGAGAACATCCATCTTTGCCTTGCGGTCTAACTCGTATTGTTGTTGCAACATTTCTTGAAACAATGTCGGGTTTGAACCAGAACTAGCGGTCGAGTTTGACGAACGTTAACTCTTAGAAACCCGGTACATGCCGTCTGGCCGTGGAAACTCGTCAGGTTCACAATGCTCGGGCTCCTCTTGCGTAGGCCGAAGACGATTACGTCTTGCCAAAGTCGAGTCGGGATTTTTCCACTTGTGCTTGGCTTTCAAAAAGCCCCAAGCGGCCAAGTGTCTAAATTCATATCCCGTTGTTTTTCTAAACAAAATGTGACAACGATTCATAAAAACTTTATCACCTTCCCCACTCATAACCACTGTTTCATCCATAACCGTATTAAACTTCTTGATATCTTTATTCATTGGAGTCCACTTTCCCGTCAACATGTTTTTGGTACGAATAGTATATGTTAGTGCAAATATTACGATATTTAATCTATACAGTCTCGTTTGTTTTGATTGATGACAAACATATAACTTGATACATAACGTAAAATGTACAAGTTACTTGTAATCTTATTTTGTCTCAACAAACATTCAACACCTCTCAACGTCTCGAGTCCTCGTATGCTACAACACAGGTTCGTACATGTTTGTTATGTGGCATTATGATCAAACCTCTTGACCAACATTTAGAATGACTAAAATACTTTTAGAGTCTTTAAGTATTTTAGGTGTCAAAGTGCACTTTAGGTGCAAAATTGAATAAGTGTCAATTTAGGTGTTAAAATAATATTAGTAAGTTTTATAAATGATAAAAATATAATAACATTAGGAATCAAACATTTTTAGTAACTCATTAACTTACTAAAACAATATTACTTAGGCAATATATACATTCTACAAGTTTACTTTCATATATATCTTAATCTAAAAATAGAAATATATATATGACATCATGGCATGCATCATGAGCATTTATGGAAAGCTTACTAAATCTAGGATGTGACTTTCCATAAGATCTTTTACACATTATAGAAGGCTTCTTACTCTATCTATTTTGTGTTGACTTGAATAAACTTGATTTGACATGCATAGATATGAAAAGATTTAGTTATATATGGTAGCCTATGGTTTATGTCTTTGTAAGTCTTGGAAAGTAGTTGTGGAAAACTACTTTGCTTGTTTACCTATAAATATGTAACCCATGGTTTTCTTATAACTTGATGACAAACCACATACATATAGATTAGTAGAAAACCATGTAGAAACATCAATGAATCACCCTTTACATAATGTTCATAATGTTACTAACTCTCATGATGTTGTAAGCATACTTCATAATCCACCAAGAAGGTTAGAAGATCTTGAAGTTATCATTCATTCAAACATACCAACATATGAAGATTCAAGGGCACTTGACATCCTCAATGATTGAAGACTTCTTATTCAAGAAGTTCATTTAGATTAGGCATCCATATCCATTAGACATGTATGTCTTGGATCATCATTGTATCATCGCAATATATATTAGATGGTTTATGTGTTTGTGCCATAAAACACAAGGTTTTTATGTTGGGCCACAAAACATAGCGGGAGTGGTTGTACCCTTGGAAAAGAACTCGACATCTAACTTAGTGTCTAAAATATTATAGGCGACGATAAGAGTGGTTGTACCTTTGTAATAAAACTCGGTATTTAGCTTTGTACCGGATAAAGTATAAGCAACGATTGTAAGGTTTTCTCCGCCGAGAAGGGAGCTTGTTGATCTAGTGAAGTAACTCTCGAGTTGGGTACTCGAGGAGTGGAGTAGGGCAGAGAGGAGATCCGTGACCGAACCACTATAAATCCTCGTGTTCGGTTTGCTCTTTCTTTTACTTATTGCTTTACGTTAATTTTTGCATTATGTGATTTTTGTGTTGTGACTTGTTGATTGTACTTGGATGTTAACATGTTTTAAGTTATGCTAGTCACTAACTACACATAACATCTTTCATATTAGAACAAGCTATAAAATGGATATTTGATACAACAAGTATAAAGTTTTTTAAACGATAACGTATTCACCCCCTTTATGTTTTCACAGTATAGTTAAGTCTCTTTGCTTCCTTGTTGTATGCGTCGAGCACTTTGTACCAAAACGTATCCCTTTGTTGACCCGCACCCGTTTTTGGATCCTCGAATGCTTGGATGTAACACTCCGCCAAAAGATACTCCTCGTCTTGGTTCCAAAAAGTTCGTGGTTGTCGGGACGGGACCACATCTTCATCGACCTCTTTGTCTTTGTTGGTTTTCTTCGTCTTCGCCTTTGACTTTGGCTTTTTCGCCATCGTCTTCCTCCTCGATTTTTTTGAGGTCGGTGTCGGAACAACTTCTTCATCGGATTCAGTTTTATTTTCAACTTCGTCTTCATCAACTTGATAAGGGAAGGGATGGCTTGGTTTGTTTGTTGAGATTGTGTAAATTGATTATATTGTTGTTGTTGTAATTTTCATTGGCTAAACAATGCTAGATCGCCGGGATTCATAAATGAGGTTTGGAAGGTGGGAATGTAACCGGGATTCGAAGACGATCCCGGATTGTAACCAGGATTCGAAGACGATCCCGGATTGTAACCGGGATTCGAAGATGATCCGGGCATTTGATTCGTCGGATCGTATAGCCGTTGGTACCAACGTCCCATTTTCAAAAAATAGTGCAACGTCCCATTCTTTCCAAAAAAAAAAAAAAAAAAAAAAAAAACGGCGCTGAGCCATGGTGACGGCGCGACCGACAGTACGATACGCCGTCGGTGTTTCTCGGCTGGTGGTGATGGCGCCACCCACCAGCCCACCGTACCCCCACTTTAAGAGTTAATTTTACATGCTCCGAGTTTAAAACATTCTTCTAACTTATTTGTTTGACACATGACTTAAGCATTTTGCATTTTTCATGTTTACTTTTATTTTTGTCTCAAGATCTTTTACATGTTAAATTACTTTTATTATTATTCATTTTCTCATAAACTTTTGGAAAGAAAAAACAGAATTTGTAACTGCATAAATAATTTTAATCATGTAAAATAACTTAGAAAGATACATAAACATAAAGAAATTTATATATTGAAGTCTGATATTAAATTCAGGGTATATATGTTGATAATAAAAATAATACAAGGTATTAATGCAAGGGAATATAATTTTGGGTGAATGGGTTGCATGTTTTATGAGTATTGTACCAACATGCCATATATGTGAGCACGTAATATGTTAAAGTTTTCTTTTTAAAATATAACAAGCTTGTGTAATTAATTATGGGCTGCTCATCACTGCAGTGTACAGCAGATAACTTATCTGCAGCAAGGGCATTTTTTTTTTAAATATTTACATTTTTAACCCTTCAAGATGTTGAATTATACACAATATACCCTTGGCTATAATGCAACAGCAGATAAGTACCCTGCTGTTTTACAGCAGGGATCATTAACCCATTAATTATTTTCTGAGCTATTATATGACAATTCAATTATTTCTAGTCTAACTTAGATGCTCATGGCAACGTACATGTATTTTTTAAAATTAGAACTACTAGTTATTTATGAAATTGTTTTGCTTACTAAAGTTTAATTTTTCTTATACAACTGAAATCCTAAAGATATAAGTAGTTATTTGTTAACGCTCAGTGACATGTAATGTGTATAATGATTAGAAACATATCCGTCAATGTACGCCTAAGAAGTTGTTTTCAGCTTTACGTAAGTGAATTGCAACTTGCAATATGCAATGAGGGCATGTTTTCGAAATTAGCCCACTTAGCCACCCTTGTGGGAGGTGATTAAATGTTATATACTTTCTAAATGTGTTTTGTTTCATGTGATCATGTCCTATCATACTAGAGAAACTAAAAATGGTTAAATGTTATATACTTTCTAAAGACATGTTTTAATCTTTATATTTTGAAAATGTGTCACTTAAAACGGAGTGACACATATCACATTTAGAGATATAATACATCATCAAAATACACGTATTATAACATTTCTTTTGAAAATTTATAATCAAACAATTTTTAGTTAACATACTTAATGAACATTACTATTTTTATAGCTTATGTCCTTTTCTAAAGGTCCATAGCTCCATCTCTGCAATCAATGATGTTGCTTCAACGGTATCGCCTATTCATCACAAATGTCGAGTCAACCAGTCAAAGAAGGTGTAAAAGAAATAGGTAATGAGCTCAATGTTAACATCTGACTAATAGAGCACCGGTGCAAATGCTTATTGTTTGAGGTTATGTCCTTAGAGCATGCGGTATGGTAATTCTTTGGTGAGTTAAAGTTTAACTTTTTGATGCATTATGGGTGAGTTACCACACCGTGTGTGTGCGTTAAGGGTGTGAGTTAAGGGGAGAGTTATGGTGGTAACGCTAAGTTATGAGCTAACTTGGCGGAGTGTTATAACTCGAGTTTTTTTTTGTAGAGTTATGATAAAAGTGGGACCCAAAATGTAGTATTTATGGTTGAGTTATGATAAGTTGTTTTTTTGTTTTTTTTTTTTTTTTTTTTTAATTAAAATGTTAAAGCTGATGTGACGCTGAAGTCGCGATAAGTTAAGGCTTAACTCGAGGTTATTTCTTAACTCGAGGTTATTGCATCTAATGCTCTTAGAGCAACCTTTGCACCTAAAAAGGATGTGTGGTCAAGGTTTATTCGCATGTTTTAACCTTTTTAGAAGCTTTATTTATTTATAGTACAGTCAGGGGCGCAGCTTAGTAGGGGCGGGGGGGGGGGGGGGGGGGGGGGGCGCCCGACCCCCCGAAATTTTTTTTGCGATATAGGGGGTATATAGTTTTCGTGTAGAAAAATTTCGGTATATTCGGTTTCGACCCCCCCATTTTAATTCGGTTTCGACCCCCCATAGTTTTAGAAAAAAAAAATTGATCCAATACATTTACATAAGCCCATCTTAAAAAAAAAAAAAATTGATCCAATACATTTACATAAGCCCATCTTATTTAGTTATTATTTAGCCCATTTAAAAAAAAAAAAAAAAAAAAAAAAAAGAAAAAACATACAAAAAAAAGAAAAAACATACAAAAAAAAGAAAAAACAACCGGATCTTATAATCTAAACATACAACTACAAGTGACAACCGGATCTAAAGTAAACAAACAATAAAAAAAAAAAAAAAAAAAAAAAAACCAAATCTCAAATCCATCCTATCCTCCCATTCTCGATTTCTCCCAAGTCCCAAACCCCGAACCTGAGCTCGCCCCCCCCCCCCCCCTGCTGCTCGGCTGCTTCTGCTTGGCTGCTTCTGCAGCTCTGCTCGGCTGCTGCTCATCTCCATCTCCTCCCAAACCCCGATTGGCCGATTCCCCGAAGGTATGTTAAATTGTTAATTGTTAATTGTTAATTGTTTAATTTATCCATCAAATTGTGAGTTAGAAATTAGGACCAGTTTTGGGAGTTAGGAGTTAGGACCAGATTTGGGTGATTGGGTCAATTGGGTGAATGGGTTCAATCTCATATTGTTTAATTTATAGATTGTGAGTTAGAAATTAGGATACCACTAAATCACTAATATAAGTTATTTGCAATTTATGTAGGTTTACAGATTTATACATTGTGAATATGGTAAAGAATAAAACCATAACTTCATTTTTTAAAAGAAAGAACGAAGAACAACAAGTAGAAGGAATTGATGTTGAAAGTCAAGAGAGTAAACGTCAAAAAGGTTCAACAAGCGAACCGGTTGAGGCACAACCATCTGATATTTGCAATGAACAACCATCTGATATTCCACAAGCTAAATGCAATGAACAACAACCATATGATGTTAGTAGCCTAGAAAGAGATCCTGCTAAACGACTTGAAATGTGGAAATATCCGGTTGAGGCACGTGAGCAAGTAAGGCTAGCATATATATCATTAGGAGTGTATCAACCTAAGCTTAAAGAGTATAAGCCTAGAGGTCCAAAGAATAATCTTCGTCGATTTAAATTTGCTTGGTTTGGTATGTTCCCTAATTGGTTAGAGTATTCTCCAACAACACACAAGGCTTATTATTTTCTATGTTATTTGTATAAGGAGAAACCAAATGAGCAAAGTGGTCATAGTGCATTTAGTTGTGACGGATTTGACAATTGGAAAAAATGTAATGATGGGGATAAATGTCCTTTGTTGAAGCACCTTAAATCTGCAACACACAAAAAGGCATTTGTATTTGTGTCTAATTTAGTGAATCAAGAAGCACACATTGAAAATTTCATAGAAAAACAAAGTGAAGAGGAAAAAAGGAAAAACCGTTTAAGATTGAAAGGCACAATTGATGTAGTTCGTTGGTTAACATACCAAGCTTGTGCTTTACGAGGACATGATGAATCTTCCAATTCAAAGAATCGAGGTAACTTTCTTGAATTGCTAAAACTATTAGCTTTTTATAATGATGATCTTGGAAATGTTATTTTAAATGCTTCTTATAATTCCAAGTATACATCTTCCGATATCCAACAAGAAGTTCTTAGTATTTTGGCAAATAAAGTGAGAAGGTATATACGGGAAGAAGTGGGGGATTCATGGTTTTGTGTCATGGTTGATGAGTCACGAGATGAATCCAAAAAAGAGCAAATGGCCATAGTCTTAAGATTTGTTGATGCGAAAGGGGTGATACGGGAAAGGTTCTTGGATTTAGTTCATGTCGAGGATACTGTTGCGGCGACTTTAAAGGCTAGTTTGTGGAATAAACTTTTGAATCACAAATTTGATACCGGAAAAATTCGTGGTCAAGGTTATGATGGTGCTAGCAATATGAGTGGGGAATGGAACGGCTTACAGGCACTCGTATAGATCTACCCGGTATCGGCCTCGTAAAAAAGATCTTCATGTTACATTTGAACATTTTTACCGAGTAGATTTGTTTATGGAGACATTGGATAAGCAAATACAAGAGTTGGATTCTAGATTCAGTGAGCAATCAATGGAGTTGTTATCTCTTGGTTCGACTTTATGTTCAAAAAAGATTAATATTGATCACATTGTTCTTCTTGTTGAGAAATATTATCCTGCGGACTTTACTGAGCAGGAGAGAAATCAATTAGTTGGTCAATTGGAGATTTTTCAAGTTGAAAGGATAAATAATGCCAAGTTAAGTGAGGTATCAACTCTTTCTGATCTCTGCCAAACTCTTGTAGAAACTGGGAAAAATATCATGTACGATTTGGTTGAAAGAGTGTGTCGGCTACTCTTGACACTTCCGGTTTCGACTGCAACAACAGAGAGGGGATTTTCGGCAATGAAGATATTCAAGAATCGCCTACGTAATAAGATGTCAGATGACAATCTAGCAAACAGTATGGTGATTTACATAGAAAAAGAAATTGCTGACAAGTTTGATTCGGAGTCCATAATTGAAGAATTCAAGGGTCTTAAAGGTCGAAGGGCTGATCTCTAATTTTTTCAATGAATCGAACCAGGTACCAACCGTTTGTCTCCTTTTTAATGTTTAGTTGTCTTGGATAAATGTTGAGTTTATTAGTGATTGAAACTTTTTTTAATATAATAATAGTATTTAATTTTTGACCCGACCCGAATCGAATCACTGACCCGAACATATTACCCGAAAAATAGCGTTAGGAAAAAAAAATTTTAGATCCCGACCCCCCACTTCGAATTTTCAAGCTTCGCCACTGAGTACAGTAACATTTATGAATTGTTTTATTAGTGTTCATGAACAATAAAATACGTTTCATAAATGCGAAAGTACCTTTTTACTTTGGTGTAAATACAAAACAACTACTTTACCTTTAACACCGTTTAAGTTTAGTAATATACGAGTAACAAAGTTTAGCAATACAACAAATTAACCCCTTAATACCTTCTATCATGAAAACACATTGGAAATTTATTCAGTAGCTACAAAATAATTATTTTTCACTCGCCGTAACATGCAGACAAAACTATCTCGTCCTAAACATGCATGTTCGATCAATTCGCATATATACTTTCACAATACTCAAAATGTCCTTATAGTACTCTCTTTTGTGATGTACTCCGTATTTTGTTTTATCTTTTTCAAATAAATAAATCAAACAAGAAAGTGATTGATGGTAGGGTGCATCCAAAGTCTCCAAGATTATTACAAATGGACAATGTTGCATTGTGCAAAAAGGCAACAAAGGGACCCCTATTTTGGCTATTGCTGAAGGAAGGTGTCAACAACAGTAGCATGGTGGAACCATTTAAAAAATGAACACCATCGTTAAATAAAAATTCCCATTCATGGCTTAATAATTTATCACATTCCACATGCTGTTTGTCTTTGACGGGTGCATAAATTAGTCATATTTTTAAGAACATTACAATTTACTTTGTTTAATCCACTAGACGTACATGTAGGAATGTGGACACGTTTAACTTATAATTTCCAATCTGTGAATGATTACTTCCATTTTTCAACGGTACAAAAGTTAGTACAATGGGTGTGGACGTATGGTCCGGACTGGGCTAGGAATGGGCCAGGCCCGGCAGACAGCGGCCCACTCTACGCCTAAACCCTAATTCCATGCCTTATAAATATAGGGCTGGGATTCTCTTCTTAACACAACACAACAGGTTACCCTAAACCTAACTCTTATATGCTATATCGCATGGAGACTAACTTGACTGTCGGAGGTGGATCCCGGGGCTACGGCCTCGGGTCCACTCCTAACGGGTTCTCTTTGTTCACAGGTCTACTCAGGGCTCAAGAAGACGACTAACGGCCCAAGGAGAGTCGTCGAATTCAGCCTGCGCCAGATTATGCATCAACAGATTGGCGCCATCCGTGGGACCACGACAAATTTTGTGCTCTCCCGTCACCGGAAAGCAACCATCGAGTTCAAAAGCTGGTAACTTTAAAATATATTTTTTAATAAGATATTTTGATCTTTTTAATAAGATACTACCACATGCTACGGCATACATATTTAAAATATCGCATGGGCTACGGGCACCACGATGCGGTATAATATTAATCTAGAATACCCATATATATGCGGTATATATTAAATAATTATTATATAACTTTGTAGATTATGTTCCAAATATAATATTGCACAGCGCACATATATATTTTTTATATGTACAAAGTTGTTCATTCTAGATTATTTCATTCTAGATAATCGTTATGAATATTAAACGCATAAAATATTCGTAGTAATATTTTCAAACGGTATCTGTTTAAAATATTTTCTAAAATTTAAAAAAGATATCCCAATATTTTTTGCGCATATCTTTTAAATAAGATTTTATATAAATCTTTTAACTTGGTAAACATGATTTTACCTATAACCGCACTAAGTCCTCACGATCGGACCTACTTTATCTTTTAGTCGCGAACAACGCAGTCAGGATAAATCTACCCGCGTTAGGCCGTGCGTAAGAGACATCTTCGCAGATTGGCGTCATGAGCGCACTGTCACATACAGTCACCATGATGCTAGTCAATCGCCATGAGCGCACTGGGCAAAAGCCGTGGTCATGTTATGTTCATCTGCGATCATCCACGAACGTTCGAGTCTATGCGGTCACGAAACATCCATCTGCGTCTGTGCACGCAATTGAAACTATTAGTCGCTGTCACGGTGTGTCCATCCGCGCCATTGTTTTTATTATAGTAAAAAAGAAAAGATCCATAAATCGCCATGAGCGTACTGCGTTCGCAGATTAGCTACGTGTTACTTCTCTTATATAGTTTGTAAAATCTAACGATAGGTGTAATTCACACTACTATTTTTCTTATGTGTTAATTTCACATGCTATGTGCTATATGTTGCTTCACGTTAATCTTTTATTCATTACGTTTTATATGTTGCGATTCCCGGCATATACTTTTAATATTTGCATTAAGTGTTTTTCAGGATTTGAATAACTAAGTTTAATGCTCCTACACGAGTAGCACCATCCAACTTGGGGGGCTACCAGAGTATATAATACCACTGTTTCTGTACGCGTCACTTAGGTATATTTGGAAGCAGATCGTACATAAGAGGTATTGCAAGCCCGGTACAAAGGCGGATTTAAATATTCGCACCATCTTGCCGCAGGGGAGACGTCCTCTGTCGGTTGTAAAGACGAATGTAATGTTTGCGCACAGCACGCACCTCTGTCGCGCACAGCGCACATCCTTGTCGAGCACAGCGCGCACTTCTGTCACAGAAGCATGTCTTCTGTCGCATCATGCTGCATCGCTACTGGTACAAAAGGTACGTCTTTACCTAGGATGCAGCATACGAGATCCACCTTCACAATTGTGAGACAATCACAATCGCAATCCCAGTGCGTACTGTCGCATGTGGGCTGCGCAGTATAGTCCGTCCCATGTGCAAACAAGTTGCAGACACATGGGCCATACCGTTATGGTTGATTGGGCCTACGCGGCCATGAAAAGAACTTAAGTCTAGCCTAACATAGCCACGCACTATGTCACACTAGACTTGGGGGGCTTGTGGACGTATGGTCCGGACTGGGCGAGGAATGTGTAAGGAATTATTGAAGATACTGCTGACTGATACTGCTGACAGGTTTCTGCGGAAGCTTAGAGAGTTTCTGCTGATGAATGGTTCCTGCGGACGTATAGAGATCCTACGGATAGAGTTAAACCGTGGATAGATATTATGTAATTTAGGACAAGATATGTAGAATATCTTTTATTAGTTTATGATTATTTGTTTCTTGTAAGAAAGGTTAGGGTTTCCACTAGTATATAAGGAACCCTAGGTCATTGTAATAGGTACGAGTTTTATAACATTATCAGTGAAAGTATTTTGATCTATAGAGGATCAAGTTTAGTATATAAGTTTGTTTTTATATTCCGCAATAATTACAAGCTCACAGAGATTATCTAACTTAGTCTTACTGGTGATTACATTAGTAGGCTAACGATCTATTGGCTCGTGATCTATCAAGATATAGATCTCTACAAGTGGTATCAGAGCCACGAGATACTCTCTGTAACCTCAACACAATCACATAACTTTTCACTCAGAACCAATGGGAGACAAACCAGGCAGTGATGTTGCTCTCTCAAAAGCAGGCTCTCTCACTCAACAACTACAACAGGTGGCCTTCTCTAATAGCAACGCCAAACTTCCCTTTCTCAGGAAGGATGAGTATGAGATCTGGGCCATGAAGATGCAAAACTGGATTGCAAGTGTTGACTATAACCTCTGAAATGTTATACTCAATAGCTGTCGTCCTAAAAAGCAATCTGTAGATGCTGATGACAAAATTAAGATTTTGGAACCTGTTTCTGCTGAAGAAATTCTTGCTATACAAAGGGAGAACAAAGCAAGAACCATATTGCTTCAGGCAATCCCTGATGACCACATGGGAGATTTTCATTCCATGACTGATCCAAGAGAAATCTGGTGGGCTATAAAAGCTAGATTTGGTGGGAATGAAGAATCAAAAAGGATGAGCAAGAGTATGTTGAAGCAAGAATTCCAAGAATTCAAGATAACTGAAGAAGAAGGTCTCCACAAAGGTTATGACAGGTTTCAGAAGATTCTGAGTCACTTGAATCAGCTTCTAGCCAGACCTGACAATGAGGAGGTGAATTCCAGGTTTCTAAGAGCCTTGCCTCCCTCATGGTCTCAGGTAAGCATATCATTGAAAACCAAAGGTGGCCTGGACTACCTCAGTTTTGATGACTTATACAACAAACTCAGAGCTTTGGAAGGTGACATAAAGGGATTCTCTCCATATGCAACAACTCCTTTACAATCTGCATTTGTCAGCTCTAACTCAAACTACATGCCACATACATATACAAGTCCATCCCCAGTACCACAGGTTTACTCAAGTCCATCCACTCCAAGTCAAAGTCTTCCTATTACCACATTGTCTTTTTCAAATGCTAATCCAATAACTCATCCAAAGATTAGCAATGTGATGGAAGATGTACTTCATTCATTTGTTGCTGAAGTTGATAAACAGCAACAAATAGCTTATGAAGATTTTGAGCAGATTGATGAACTTGCTTTAAAAGAGTTGGACTTAAAGTGGCAAATGGCTATGCTCTCCCTCAAGATCAGAAGATTTGAGCAAAAGGTTGGTAAAAAGCTCGATGTTGATGGTAGAGATGCAGCTCGGTTTGACAGGAGGAAAGTGAAGTGCTATGCTTGTGGAGAAATTGGCCATTTTGCAAGAGAGTGCACAACCAAGAAGGGTGAATCTAGTACCAGATATTCAGCATACAAGAAGAAAGAGGTAGAGGCTGGAGTATCAAAAGCCTTGGTCACTACTATAGATGCTAGTGTTGACTGGAATGAGCATGAAGATGCAACAAGTAGCTCTCCTCAAATCTCTTGCATGGCTAGTTGTAATGATGACTTTGGACTCATGGGAATCTCTCCTCAGGTATCTACTTGTGTTTGTGATTGTGATTCTAAATATACAACTCTAAAAGAAGCTTATGATGAGATGAAACCAAAATATAATGAGTGTTTTATTGAAGCTGCAACTTATAAAGAAGCTTTTAAAACCTTAGAACAACAGAAGATGTGGTTTCAGCAAAATCAATTGGCTTATGAGGAAAAGATTGGAGTTTTAAGTAGAGATTTAGAATGTACTAGCAATGAATTAAAGTTTTCTGAAAAAGAAAAAGCTAGAATTGAGTCTGAAAAAGGTGTTTTACAAGAGAAATTGGATAAAGAAGTAGCTAGGCATAGAGAGTGGCTAGTCTCAGGTGATAAATTATCTAGGTTACTCTACAGTAGTAAGTCTGTAACATCTGAGATAGGTCTAGGGTTTAAGAAATATGTTGGTCCAGAAGCAAATCACTATTTAGATAAGAAAAATCATAATTATTCTGTCCCAATAAACTATCTAAAGGAAGGTGAGATGCATGCTGTACCAGGACCTATCAGAGGTGTATTTATGCCTACTACCAAAACCTCTGACTTTGATGGTTCACACCATCTCTTTGGCAAAAAGTCTAAAGACTTGCCAAATAAGTCTGAAGACCCTCCTACCATAGGAACCCCTAAGCCCACATCCCATAAGTTTGACTTACCAGAATCAAAGGAAACCACTGGCATTAGGATCAATGACTCCCTTGACTCCAGAAGTATATCTAGTAATGATTCTAACACATATGTCTCTTGTTCTTCCAGGGACTAAACCTCAGAGACCTCTAGTTATGCCAGCTGTGGTTCCAAGACCAAGTCAGACTCACCCAAGTCCTCAATAAAGATTTCTGACAAGTCATCTTACAAGTCTGTGGACTCTGAAGTTGCTGCTGATGAAGTTCTTTCTAAGACAACCTCTTCTGAAGACTTGTTATTTACTTCTTTTGAAAACAATTCCTTTCAGTGTTTACAAAACAATTCTATTTCTGGTGTTTCTTTGAATAATTCTGTATTTAATAAGACATCTTTTGGATTTAATAAATCTTCTAAGAAGAAGAAGTGTTTTGTTTGTGGTAGCAAATTGCATTTAATTAAGGATTGTGATTTTCATGATAAGAGGATGGGTGTTTCTGTGGTTAATAATAGACCTAGACAAAAGTGGACTAACACTTGTACAAAACCCTCATTAGTTCCACAGGCAAATTATAATGTCAGCAGAATGTATTCCATTCCTGCTGATTGGTCTGTTCCTTCTGATAGGTCTGTTTCTGCTAGTAGATATATACATTTCAATAGAAATAGATATGGGTCACAACCATTTTATGGATTTAATCATTTGTATGGATATAATGACCCAATGTTTATGGGAAGGGCTAATTGGGATTCTGCTGAAAAGTCCTCAGCAGATTGTTCTTGGACATATAAAAGACCATATAACTACAGGGAATCCAGGGACAATTGTGGATCTAACTCATCTTCTTGGGTACATCATAATGATCCACATGGCAGGCTCAAGTCTTTCATGACTTAAGTCTCTTAACATATTTATGTTGTTGTATATTAACTTTTTTTGTTGTAGGAAGTAGGAACATCCTCTTCTTAATGAAGACTTAGGTATTGTAGATAGTGGCTGTTCAAGAAACATGTCTGGGAATCAGGAGAAGCTACATGATTTTGTGCCTATTAATGGAGGCATAGTGAGGTTTGGAAGTGGAGTAGGAAGGATCACTGGCAAAGGAACCATTAGAACTCCAAAGGTGGATTTTGAGAATGTCTACTATGTGAAGGAGCTTCAAGGCTTCAATCTGTTCTCAGTTTCACAAATATGTGACAAAAAGCTTCCTGTACTTTTCACTGAAGAGGGTTGTCTCATTCTTTCATCTGAGTTCAAAATACCTAATGACAATCATGTATTACTAAAGGCTCCAAGAAATCATAATCTTTATACATTTGACTTGAATGATGTCAAGCCAGAAGGTGATCTAACATGTTTGGTGGCTAAAGCATCCTTGGATGAATCTACAAAATGGCATAGAAGGATGGCACATGTTAATTTCAAAGTCATCAACAAACTTGCTAAAGATGGACTTGTTCATGGACTTCCTTCCAAGATCTTCACCAATGAGCATAATTGTGTGGCTTGTAACAAGGGTAAGCAACACAAAGCTTCTTATAAAGCCATTACTGCTGTGAGCACTATCTCAGAACCATTGCAGCTACTTCACATGGATCTTTTTGGTCCAACATCCATCAGGAGTATAGATCATAAATACTTCTGTTTGGTAATCACTGATGCTTTCAGCAGATTCAGTTGGACATTTTTCTTGGTGACTAAAGATCAAACCTTTCAAGCACTTAAAGAATTTATGGCTCTAGTTGAAAACCAACTTAACAAGAAGATTAAGGGTATAAGGTGTGACAATGGGACAGAGTTCAAAAATGCTAATCTCATTGAACTTTGTGGTTTAAAGGGTATTAAAAGAGACTATAGCACTCCTAGGACTCCACAACAGAATGGAGTTGCAGAAAGGAAGAATAGAACCCTTATAGAGGCTGCAAGATCTATGCTTGCTGACTCTAAACTTCCCACCATGTTTTGGACTGAGGCAGTTGGCACTGCCTGTTATGTATTGAATAGGGTGTTGATTACTAGACCTCATAATAAGACACCCTATGAGCTATTGACAGGGAAGAAACCTACCATTGAACACTTGAAACCTTTTGGTTGTCAGGTGACCATTCTTAACACAAGTGATCACTTAGGAAAATTTGAAGCAAAAGCTGCTGAAGGGTATATTGTTGGTTACTCAGCTCATAGCAAGGCTTACAGGGTATATAACTTGACTGCAAAGAAGATAGAAGAGACTCTTAACCTAAAATTTCTGGAGGAGAATGTCAATGTTCAAGGAAAAGTCATGAATGATATTTTGACCTTGATTATCTTACAGATTATTTGGGGTATGCTAGACACAAAACTAACCCCTCTGCAGGTATACAAGTGTCATCTTCTAACAATGCAGGTACCCTACAGGATGATTCAGATAGTGATTCAGAATGTGAAGAACCCACTATTGTTGTAACTACTCTACCAATTCAAATAGCAGATCCTCCTAACAAAGAAGCCTCTGATGCCAAATCTCCTGATGATGTGGAAAACTCAACTTATGCAAAAGATCTTGCTAGACTCAAAAAGAAAGAACATGCAGCTGCTGAGGAAGCTAAAAGACTTGGTCTTGAATTTGCTCAAGACACTGAAGCACTCTTAAAACAAGCTGCTGTTGAAGAGAGCAGAAAAACTAGTTCTGCTGATACATCTGCTGATGCAGTTGCTGATTCTGCTGATGGAGATTCTGCTGAAGGCATTTCTGCTGCAGTTCCTGTTTCCACTGAAACTTCCACAAGCTTGGATGAACCTTATGGCAGGTTTCCAATTCCTTCAGATCTTGCCAATGTTGAGCAAAGTGATGGCATTTTTCAATCAGCTTCTTATGATGAAGACTTTGCTCCTACACTAACCAATCTTGCTACCTCCATTGATGTCAATCCTGTTGTAACTAAAAGGATCAACAACATTCATCCACAAGATAATATACTTGGTGATCCAAATGCTATGGTTCTCACCAGGAGTGACATTAAGAATACCAAGTTTGGGCAATGTGCATTTCTGACTTATGTATCCACTCAGAAGAGAGACAATCGCACAGATCAGAAACATTGTTTGTTTGCTTGTTTCTTGTCTCAAGTTGAACCAACAAGCATTAAACAGGCTTTGAGTGAGCCTAGTTGGGTTGAAGCTATGCAGGAAGAGATGCAACAATTCAAGAATCAAGATGTTTGGATACTTGTTGATCTTCCTGCAGGGAAAATTGCAATTGGGACCAAGTAAATCTTAAAATGCAAGAGGGATACCAGAGGTATTGTAGTCAGAAATAAAGCAAGATTGGTGGCTCAAGGTTTCAGACAAGAAGAAGGGATTGACTACACTGAGGTCTTTCCACCAGTTGCTAGGGTTGAGGCAATTAGATTATTTTTAGCCTTTGCCTCATATATGGGGTTTAAGGTCTATCAGATGGATGTCAAGAGTGCCTTCCTCTATGGCAAAATTGAAGAGGAGGTATATGTTACTCAACAACAGGGCTTTGAAGACCCTCATCATCCTAAGAATGTGTACAAAGTTGTCAAGACACTTTATGGACTTCACCAAGCACCAAGAGCATGGTATGCTAGACTGTCTACATTTCTTTTGGAGCATGGCTACAGAAGAGGGGCTATTGACAAGACCCTCTTTATTAAGAAAAACTCCAGAGACATCATTCTAGTACAGGTTTATGTGGATGACATTATTTTTGGATCCACAAAGGAAGCATGGTGCAGGGAATTTGAAGAATTGATGAAAGGTGAATTTCAGATGAGTGCAATGGGAGAGTTAACCTTTTTCTTAGGGTTACAAGTCAAACAACAACCTGAAGGGATTTTTATCCATCAGGAGAAGTATGTTAAAGACATTTTGAAAAATTTTGACTTTGAACTTCTGAGGACTGCTACTACTCCATATGAACCACCCAAGCTTAAGAATCCAAATGAACAAGATGAGGCTGTGAATGTTCACCTTTATAGATCCATGATTGGATCACTCATGTATCTCACAGATTCTAGGCCTGACATTACCTTTGCTGTCAGTGCTTGCTCAAAACATCAAGTCACTCCACTGACTTCCCACCTAAATTCTGTAAAGAAGATTTTCAAGTACATCAAAGGCCAACCCAAGCTAGGTCTCTGGTACCCTAGGGAATCACCATTTGTGTTGGAGGCTTACAGTGATAGTGACTATGCTGGAGCTAATTTGGATAGGAAATCCACAACAGGAGGTTGTCAATTTCTTGGTAGAAGACTCATCTCTTGGCAGTGCAAGAAACAAACCATAGTGGCTACTTCTACTACTGAAGCAGAATATGTTGCTGCTGCCAATTGTTGTGGTCAGGTACTTTGGATTCAGACTCAGATGTTGGATTATGGGTTTAACTTTATGAACACTAAAATCTACATTGATAATCAAAGTACTATTTCTATTGTTAAAAATCATGTTTTTCATCAGAGAACTAAACATATAGAAATTAGGCACCATTTCATAAGAGATGCAAATGAGAAGCATCTAATTCAAGTGCTTAAAATTCATACTGATGATAATGTGGCTGATTTATTAACAAAAGCTTTTGATGGACCTAGGTTTAATCACCTAGTTGTCAACATTGGGATGGTTAACCCTTGAATGTTATGTTTGAGGGGAGGCATAAGCCTCAGGGGAGGCATATGCCTCAGGGGAGGATTGTACATGTTGTATATTAAGTAGATTATTATTAAGTAAATTATTATGTTTACTAACTTTTTCTTGCAGGTTTCTTGCTAATCTTGTATATTATTATGGCTGTCCTTTTGTGTTCTGTTTGAATGTTTGGTTGCAGGTCATGTTCCTGCTAATGTACAAAGATCTACACTATTTCTATCAGTGGAATCAGATGTAAAAGAGATAAAAGTAAGATCTTTTATTATTCAGGGAAAATAAGGTACATCCACAATAACATCATTCATCAGAAGAAACACAAAAGACATCATTTAACAACAAACCACCACCTCCCAAAGCCCCAACCTACTACTCCATCTTCCTCTTCCCTTTGCCCAAGTCCTTTGGGTCAGGCATCCTCTTGTGAACCCCTCTGGACTGCATATCCTTGTTCCAGAGCTTGGGAGCAGCAAGACCAAGGACCACCTTCAATGGACCCTTGTTCCTCTTTGAGGACTGTGGCTCTTCAGGGACAGAGATCTTCCTCATATTTGCACATACCCTCTCCATTTCAGAAGTCAGGAATGCTGTGACAGGAGTGAAATCAGGGACAACCATAGCTAGAGGATTTGGAGCTTCCTCTGCTTCATTGTTTTCTTCTGATGAGGTTGGAGATGGGCAAAACTCAGAAGGGCCTTCACCTAGGTAGTAGTATGCTCTTTGGATTTGAGGTATGTCAAAGGTGGAGTCTGATGATGAATCAGAAGAAATTTCAATGACTTTGGGGGATGGCTTCATGATTTGAGTGTGAGAAAGGCTTTGGGGTATGTTATTTGTGTACTAATGGGGTTGTGAGTTGTTTATGCCTTGAAGACTTCTTTATAAAGACTTGATTTGGGTTTAATGTGAGTTAATGCAAGTAAATGGGAGGTAGTTGAGTCAGTAGCAATTACTAATTGTGCAAGTTGTCCACTTAAGTGGATTCTTCGGATGAAAGTCAATGGGTTTGACCACATGCTGTTGATAATATCTATTTTGTTGTTAAGTGTGTTCCTGCTGATGGCTTATTATTGATCACTTTATTCAGTGGAATGCAAATCTTTCAGAAGAATTAAAATCAAGTAAACACAAACAAGGCAAATTTTTTATTGATTCTTCAGAAGTACATTAAAGGACAATGAAATTGAAAGTTTAACAACAAGTTCCTATTCTAGTTTTCCCTTGCCCTTATCTTCCACAGTCTTCTCCTTGCCTTTGTTGTTGATGTTGAAGATTCCTTGCCACTGAGGACAGGGCAACCCCATCACAATCTTTCTTGTCTTTGGCAATGGAGGATTTAATTTTCTTCCTCTTGGACGAGAGGACCGAGGCTTCTCAGGGGTTGTGGGGTTGTAGAGTGCATCATTCTCATCATCCTCTTCATCAAAAGAAGTGAAGATGAAGGGAGACTCATTAGGATTGAGAACTCTGTTTGCCCTCTCCAATGCATTCCACTTTCTCTCCATCTCTCTCTGGTACTCAGGATCATCAATTTCTGAAGGATATGGTGGAAGATCTTCAGATGATGATGAACTTGGAGCAGGTACATCATGTTTCTTCTTCTTGGCTTGTTCCTTTATGAGACCACGGGGTAGTGTTGGCATTCTGAGTGGTGGTGGAGATGTTAGTGAATCAGATGTATCAGAAGAGTCAGAAGAAAGGTTGATAATATTTTGATTGGAAGCCATGGTTGTATTATTGATTTGTGGAATTGTAATTAGGGATTTGATTTGTTTGGAGAGATTTGGGGATAATTATCCTTTATTTATAGGATCACCCCAACCGCGTGTCTTTATTACCATAAATGCGAGGTAGTTTGGAGATAATTAAGGGTTATTTGATATTTGAATAAAGAGATTTTTCAAAGATATTTGGTTTCCACTGAAGGTGTGATTCTGCTGATTGATTATGCGGAAGGTTCTGTTGAATGAATGGTTGACCGTAGTCAACGATTGACTATTTTCTGCGGATTGACCATTTGGTTTCTGACGTTTGACTTAGTTTCTTTGGATGAGTCAGTTTAATTGGGATTTTATTATGTTGATTATTGGTCAAAGATTACTTTCCAATAATTCATGTCAGTTTCATTCCACGTTTGGTAACTTCCATAATTAACCAAGACATGCATATCCCACTCACAAATTAACTGATTCCCTCTCGCTATAAAAATTTAAAACCATTTCAACATTCTTCAGCACTTCCAACCCTAATTTCCTATTCTCAATCAATGGCTGAACTTCTTTTCAAAGGTGATCATAACAAACATGCCTTTCTTGGTCGTGGTAAGGGTGATGAAGATTATGTGGGTATGATAGAATTTCTCCAAAGATCCAAGATTCAGTATGCTTTGATCCATTATCCAGATGTTATTCATGAATCTCTGGTTGTACAATTTTGGGCAATGGCTAATACCAGGACTGTTGAAGATGGACCAACAGAGATTGTTGCTGTTGTAGATGGGGAAGAATGTGTGGTTACTGAGTCATTGGTCAGAACCCAACTGCAATTGGATGATGAAGGTGGGGTGACTGATTTGCCTAAGGAAGAGATACTTAGAGGCCTTCGGGCTGCTGGTTATAGTGGTGATGGGAAAGTGTGGTACAAGAATTTGTTTTGCCCTAAATGGAGGTTTTTGAGTTTTGACACACACTTTGCTTCAGTGTATGAGTTCTAAGTCAGGTGGATGGGATCAATTCTCTACAGACATTGCTCTTGCCATTATGTGTCTCTCTCAGGGAAGAACCTTTAACTTTTCTAAGTATATCTTTAATGAAATGCTTGATAATGTTAAGGATACCAAACTTAAATATTTAATGTATCTTAGGTTTCTTCAAATTATTTTAGGCATTCAGACCATTGACCCTACCCATTTGCCTGTTAAGGGTCTATCTAAAAAGTTGTTTTCTCAAATGAAAATTAAATTTACAGGAGAACACAGACCCTTACTCCCAGCTATGTTGCCTGCTGGCAATGCTCCTGATGGAGTAGCTGCTGATGCAGCCGCTGATGCAGCCGCTGATGCCCCGGTGGGCAATCCCCCTGTTGGAGTGGCTGCTGATGCAGCTACTGGTGGTCAGGATCCTTCTGATGCACAAGCATTAGAGGATTCTCCTAATAGGACTGAAGTTGCTCCTGATGCAAGTGCATGCTTCTGATGTTCAGCCACCACCCCCTCCTAGGTCACCCACACCTGTACCTTCACCAATTGATATTAATTCTCCTGAGCATGTGCTCAATGAGAATTTAGGCCCTGACCAACCTATACACTCACCAAAATATACAAGACTTCCAACACCTAGTCCATTGAGACCTCATTTTGAGGATCATGTAGATGTAGATGTAAATTTAAATTATTCTACTCACAGGACCAATGATGCTTCCAATGCCACAGATATCCCTGTTGGTAGAACTGAAGGTCATGTTACTCTTACTTCTGTATCTAATTTGTTGAACAGGTATGTGACTAAGGTGGACAAGTTAGAGAATGATCTGAATTTCACCAAAAAGAATCTTAGTAATGCTGTTCTGACTCTCATTGGAAGAGTTAAGAAGTTGGAGGCTAAGCTCAAGAAGAGGAATAGACAAGGTGTTTGATGAGGCGAAAAATGAACCACTTTTAGGGGGTCATTTAAGCCCGGAATTGAATTTATTTGATCAAATATTGCCCTAAATCGTTCCTTTTGTGATTTTAGGTACTTTGGGAGTGAAATCTGGAAAATGAAGCAATTTGGACGTTTTTGGAGCATAAAAGTGAAGAAAATGCCAAAGACTTAAATTTCCATGCTGAGAACAGTGTATGACAGCGTCAAGAAGGAAATCCTGACGGCGTCAAGAGTAAAGTCCATGACGACCCAGAAGAAACCTGAAGGCGTCACAACAAGAGCGTCAAGAGTTAAATTCATGACGGCCTGCATAAGGTGTACACATGACGGCGTCAGACCCAGATCTAGGCAGTCCGAGAAACTATTTGGCGGCGAGATGACGGCGTCAAACATTTGTTCTTGACGCCGTCACCTTCCAAACTCTATATATAGTTTTCTATTTTTCATTCATTAGAGAGGAACAAGTGTGGAGAAACCCTAGGGCCGAACTTAGCTCGTATTTTACAGTAAATTCAAGGGTTTTCAGCCCTTGAACCCTTTCATGTGCTATTGAGATAAGTCTTCTCTTAATTCAATCAATATGTCTATGTGTTGGTTGTCTATATCTTGTGCTTGTCTTGATTCCACCATGTTAGGCTAGATCTATCTTGTGTTTGCTTAGATCTAATGAAACCTAGATGTTAATTATGTGTTGATTACTTGTTTATGGTTGTATTGGATGAATGATTTCAATGTTAGGCTTAAGAAAACTGGCAGATCTCTAATTGGTAACATGCTTGAACGTCTTAGGAAACATGAACCGATGTGTACTAGGTTTTATTGGTTGTATTTAATGCATGAGTAAATTCTAATGATCCCATGTTAGGAGCTTCTTAGCCGGCTCGACATAGGAGTGAAGTAGGCACTCATAGGATTGGGGAAGTAAGTACGCCACCCCATGAATGGTATTAAGGAATACAATCCGTCATCAACGCAACTATAACAAGTAATTAATGTGTAAAAGATATCTAGGGAGTAGTGAAATCTAAGTAAACACATTTCTCCCACTTATTGCTCACAACCTTAGTTTAAATTAGTTTTATTTTCATTTTAGAATTTTATTTTGATTGCGTCTTAGTATTGGGTTAGTTGACTAGCAACTAATTCCGCCCATATCCTTCAAACCCGAGATTTTAATTTGCTTTCTAAAAAAATATAAAAATACAAAAAGAATCATCCCTCATCTCTAGACCTAGTCTTTAGGTTTTCTAATCCTAGCGACACTATACCTAGCTGAACGATCAATCCCCCGGTACTTGTCATTATACTATACTACATCGATCAGGTACACTGCCTGGTGGGGGTTGTAAGCTTCTCGAGATCCCTCGAGAGGTAAAGCCTGGTGCAATTCCCACGCATCAAGTTTTTGGCGCCGCAGCCCGGGGAATAGTTATTGTCTAGGTTAGAATCTCTTTTTATTAGGTCTACTTGCTAGATTCCTTTCTAGTAAGATTTTATTTTTATTTTTAGGTTTTCTTTAGTCTATCTTTTCTTTGTATCTTTGTTTGTAAAAACCTTTCCATTGACTATTCCGTTAGCCATTATGGAGAACGCGAATCCACCAAGTCCGACACTAGAGTGTTACCAGAAAAAATATAATTACACTAGTTTGGATATAACAAGATGGAAGAATGAAATGAGGAGGACAGGATTTTATATTGATTTTATTGAGTACATTGAGAAAAGAGGCCAAGTGCATAATGCTTTTAAAGAATTCACCTTAGGAGCTCCATCAACCCCTCAAAATGCCTCACTTAGTGAAACCTATGCACCATATGAGCCTTCACCTAGGATAGTTTCGTATGAGCCACCTAGTTGCATGTCATGGTTAGGCCCTACCATATTACAGGATGAACACATAGGTGACCTTGATGTGATGGAGGATGTAGCCGAACATGATCACATTGATCAAAAAGACCGAGGTTTTATGATCGATGATGATGAATCTTTTGGGCAATTTGTATATAGCAGTCAGAATATTGAGGATGATCCGTATGATTCGGACATAGAAGTTGAGATGCCTAGAGAAGTACGTGAGATACTTTGGAAAATGTTAGGGTTAGATTATAATGAAACACATGTTGAGGATATAGGTGATCTTGACACAAGGAAGGATGAAGTAAATAATCCAAGCCCACAAAGTACCCCACAAGTCCTACCATCATTAGAGGCACACACACCACCCGTGAATTACCCGGAAGAAGTAAAAGAGACTATAGGAACCCCAATAGAGGTAGAACCCTTGGACCAAGCACGACTAGAGAATATAGGTTTTAACACTTGTAGTGATGACCTTTCTCTTAGTTCTAAGGAAGTTCCTAGTTTTGATGAACCGGTACCTCAACCAAAACCATTACCTAATCTTCCATCCTTGGATGAAAATTTAGGAATTGAAATAGGTTCCGATCCACCCATCAAACCATATAGTCCGGTTAGTCTCAGGACAAAGGTAGTGGACTCTAAGCCTTGTAGAGAGGAAGCTGACATAGGAGTGGAACATGACCTTACATACTTACATCACCCATTCATGATTGATCATAAGAAACATTATGGGTTTAAACCAGGTTTATTAGGTCAAGATGGATTCCCAACTAGGAGTCTCTCTAAGTTGATAGAAGATGATCCCTTTCTAAGAGAAAATCTTAATTCGCCCACTAACCTAATTGAATTAGGTAAGGTTATGATGATAGGAGCACAGCCCTTTGAGCATATAATTCATCCACCATTCTTTCCTCACGTGGCATACTTCCACCGAGATGGTGTGTATCGATACTATCACCCGCACTTAATCCTAAGTGTAGGGAAAACCTCACCTTTATCCGTGAAAATAAGGGTAGAGTCAGGCTCGTGACTCGAACAAAAACAAGCGCTTATTGGGAGGCAACCCAAGCTTTATTTATTTGTGTGATTTTTATTTTTGTTTGATTGTTATTTGCTTCCGTATGCATGCTTTATTTTTATTGTTGGTAGATCATGTTTCAAACTAAAATGGTGAAAATACTTTATTTTGTTGTTTGGCTTAGTCTTAACTTCATCCAAAGGTATTTCGCAAAAGATAAGTGTAAGGAGAAACCCCAAATATGTTTTCAAGAAACAAAACCGATCATGATTCTCCACAATATTAAATGAACATGTATATTCGTATTTGTTAGAGTCAATTGCTTGTATCGAGTCATAATGATGTTTTGCAGGATTTTCCAGGAAGTAGGACAAAGTTTTTCCAGAAATTTTCCGGAAATTTAACATAAGAATCTCTGCAGGTCACTTCTGACGGCGTCAGGAAGAAACCCCTGACGGCGTCACGTGTAAAAATCTGGAAATTTTACCAGTTTTGTTTTTCTAACGGAGTCTTAAAGTTTTTGTTGAATTATCAGTTTTATAATCTCCAGGAAATCTGTAAACATCATTCCACAAGCATTATATCTTATTTTGTTTTCTAGGATTTAATAATATATGTAGATTGCCGCAGATTTTATGCGAGGTTGCCTTGTCTATTTTCTCAGGTTTTACAGGTTATGTATAATAAGAAGATGATTATTATTCTGGAAGGGAAGCTTTGATTATTCATTTTCTTGGAGGAAGATTTAACCTGGCCACCTTATTATCCATACCGAGCGAATCAGGGGAGTATTTGATTTCATTTGTTTTACTTAATTCACTTTTACATTCTTTACTTGAACATTGGGGACAATGTTCATCTTAAGTGTAAGGGGAGGGTAAAATGATGATACCTTACAAATACACTTTCGCTTGAGTTTGTTTGTTTGATGGTAGATGTGTAATAAAACTATGAGAAATACTTGTTAGTGCAATTTTAGCGCCAAATTTAAATTTTTTTACAACATTTAGGAGTGAAACTTTAGCCATAGCAAGCGTCTCATGGATAGGAGATTGTATGACTAGCACACAACCGTATCATTCAGAAAAATTTTCCACCCAAATATGTGAGGTTCGCCTTTAGATTTGATAGGAAAAACATTTACTATTAGTGCTTATGAGTGTACCGGTAGCATTTAGATTCTAGAACTTGCGTTAGTGATGCATCCCGAGACCGCTAGTGAGACTACATTCGTGTGGTAGGATTTACTACATGATAAGAGGCATTAGGATCGCCCTTGTGTTAAACCCGTATTATAATTACTTGACCATTTAAGTCATATTACTTGGCTAGTTAAATCAATTAATTTTTCCCACACCCTTAGCGGTGTACTCATTTTTAGTACACGAAACCCCTAGTACACCCCTCCGAGCCTATCTTTTCGTTTCTAACTTTAAGCATTTTACTTAAAGGAAGAATTTGTTACACCCCACTTAAATGTACACCCAAATCGCCTTAGCCTTCCGTGTATGCACTCATCTTTAGTGCATTATTGTTATGTGTAAACCCTAAGTTAATTATCTAATTGATTACATGGTTGCTAAGTCGAGTCATATCCTTGTACATATTGTTTTGGGACGATTGGGACTCATGGGTAAAGTACTTATTTATGGAGCAATGGGGAAGAACATCATATTATTACCCCCATATGTACGTTAATCTTAAAAGTACTCCAAGTGTTTTGATTTTCTTAATTCGAGTCATTAGATTAGTTATTGTAAAGTATGTAAAAATTCAAGTGTAAGGGGAATGTTCATCCCTTATGATGTATTATTTTGGATGGTAGGGTAAGAGTGTATGCACAAATATATATATATATATATATATATATATATATATATATATATATATATATATATATATATATATATATATATATATATATATATATAGAAAAAGAAAAAAAAAAGAGAAAAAATATACGGACTACCATCCCTTTTCATTCTATGTTCATTTTATGTTTTTGTTATTTTTCATTTATTAGCTTAAGTCGAGTCTAGTCTTGGCTTAGCAACGCCATATTGTACATGTAATTAACCAAGACTGTTAACTCGCCACCAATAAAGACTGCCTATATCCAACAAAACCGTGTATTTCATATCCCTACACCTAACGTTACAACCCTTTAAAAGACCTCTTTGATAGTTTATCCTATGTGCTTACGCCATGTGGTGGAGGTTTGATCCTTTCCCAAGCCTATGGTAATCTATTTTGCTATGACAGGTAGTGAGAGAGATCTTCCGTTTTCATATTGTAATTTATACTTTATTACACCCAAGAGATGTGAGTATCTAAACACTATTTGTGAGGTGCTAGTATATGACCTCCGTGCTTGTCTTTGGTATTTAGTGGAACGGTTATTTGTTGTAATTACTTTTATATTAGTGTTAAATGACCCCTAACTTGTATTTTGACTAGAATAAAAGCGCATTTGCTTGAGGACAAGTAAATCTCAAGTGTAAGGGTATATGATGAGGCGAAAAATGAACCACTTTTAGGGGGTCATTTAAGCCCGGAATTAAATTTATTTGATCAAATATTGCCCTAAATCGTTCCTTTTGTGATTTTAGGTACTTTGAGAGTGAAATCTGGAAAATGAAGCAATTCGGACGTTTTTGGAGCATAAAAGTGAAGAAAACGCCAAAGACTTAATTTTCCATGCTGAGAACAGTGTATGACGGCGTCAAGAAGGAAATCCTGACGGCGTCAAGAGTAAAGTCCATGACGACCCAGAAGAAACCTGAAGGCGTCACAACAAGAGCGTCAAGAGTTAAATTCATGACGGCCTCCATAAGGTGTACACATGACAGCGTCAGACCCAGATCTAGGCAGTCCGAGAAACTATTTGGCGGCGAGATGACGGCGTCAAACATTTGTTCTTGACGCCGTCACCTTCCAAACTTTATATATAGTTTTCTATTTTTCATTCATTAGAGAGGAACAAGTGTGGAGAAACCCTAGGGCCGAACTTAGCTCGTATTTTACAGTAAATTCAAGGGTTTTCAGCCCTTGAACCCTTTCATGTGCTATTGAGATAAGTCTTCTCTTAATTTAATCAATATGTCTATGTGTTGGTTGTCTATATCTTGTGCTTGTCTTGATTCCACCATGTTAGGCTAGATCTATCTTGTGTTTGCTTAGATCTAATGAAACCTAGATGTTAATTATGTGTTGATTACTTGTTTATGGTTGTATTGGATGAATGATTTCAATGTTAGGCTTAAGAAAACTGGCAGATCTCCAATTGGTAACATGCTTGAACGTCTTAT
The DNA here is from genome assembly GCA_030686995.1 of Artemisia argyi. Taxonomy (NCBI): domain Eukaryota; kingdom Viridiplantae; phylum Streptophyta; class Magnoliopsida; order Asterales; family Asteraceae; genus Artemisia; species Artemisia argyi. Next base: position 102,143,829 of record CM060704.1, on the reverse strand, counting down.
GAAACATGAACCGATGTGTATTAGGTTTTATTGGTTGTATTTAATGCATGAGTAAATTCTAATGATCCCATGTTAGGAGCTTCTTAGCCGGCTCGACATAGGAGTGAAGTAGGCACTCATAGGATTGGGGAAGTAAGTACGTCACCCCATGAATGGTATTAAGGAATACAATACGTCATCCACGCAACTATAACAAGTAATTAACGTGTAAAAGATATCTAGGGAGTAGTGAAATCTAAGTAAACACATTTCTCCCACTTATTGCTCACAACCTTAGTTTAAATTAGTTTTATTTTCATTTTAGTATTGTATTTTGATTGCATTTTAGTATTGGGTTAGTTGACTAGCAACTAATTCCGCCCATATCCTTCAAACCCGAGATTTTAATTTGCTTTCTAAAAAAATAGAAAAATACAAAAAGAATCATCCCTCATCTCTAGACCTAGTCTTTAGGTTTTCTAATCCTAGCAACACTATTCCTAGCTGAACGATCAATCCCCCGGTACTTGTCATTATACTATACTACATCGATCAGGTACACTGCCTGGTGGGGGTTGTAAGCTTCTCGAGATCCCTCGAGAGGTAAAGCCTGGTGCAATTCCCACGCATCAGTGTTGTGTATGAATCAGATGAGGAATCTACTAAAGCATCTGACACAATTGATTTGGAAGGCCTTGAACTTCTTGCTGCTACCACATTGGATAGTGTTCAGAAGAATGCTGCTGATGCTAGACCTGCACCATCTATTCATTCTACTGATGAGAGGCCTGCACCAACTACTGATGTTGTTCCTTCTGCTAATACAAGTGTTCCGAAGGATTCAAGAGTCACTTATGTCAGGAGAAAGCATTCTGCTGATAAGACTTCTGCTGATGCTCCTAGGAAGGAACCTTTTCTTACTCCTATGCCAGAAGTGGGCACTCATGATCCATCAGCAGATATCCAAGTTGATTGTCCTGATGATTCTACTGACAAGACTTCTGTTCCTCCTAAGACTACTTCAATTAAAGAAGACAAAGGAAAGTCCATCATGGTTGATCAGGACATTCCTTCAAGAGTGAAGTCCAAGGTGGAACTTGATAATGAAAAACTTAGTGAGATTGCTGCTGCACACTTGCAAGATAAAGAGAATGTTGCAGCTACAAAGGTTCAGTTGGATATGAAAGCCTCAGAAGCACTTGGTAGGAAAATTCAAGCTGATTTGGATAAGATGGGAACTCTATTTACTAGCACTCTGCCTACTGAAAGACAAAAGGAACTAGGATGAAATAGCTAAGAATCTTTCTGCAGAACAATGGTAAAATTTGGTTGCACAGGCTGCTACTAAGTCTAATTTGGGTGAATCTGTGCTTGGAGTTGATAACCCTGCTTTTGTTCAGATGATGGTTGAAAGAGGTAAGTTGCAGAGACAACAGGAAGAAGAGAGAAAAGCTAAGCATCTCAGGGAAAGACCTTGGACAAAGGCAGAAATAAAGAATTACATGAGGAATTTTGTAAAGAATCAGGGATGTTCTATGTTTGGGTCAGGATGGACTCAAAAGAAGGTTTGGGGATTATCAGATAAACAGCTCACCTTCTACTATGACAAGATCATTTCCAATCTTCATTCCTCTGGTATACATGTCCAAGATGTCTTAGAGTTTAGAGGTAGACTTTTGGATGTGCCTGTTGCTAAGAGAACCAGACTTAATGATACTGCTGATCAGCCTGCTGAGTCCATTGGGTCATTTCATGGTGGTCAGGAGAAAGTGCATTCTCCTGGTGCTCAGATGGATGATACTCCTGGTGCTCAGATGGATGATACTCCTGATGCTTCTCATCATGATACTGTTGAATCTCAACCTGATACTACTGAAGCTCCACATGATGTTTCAAATGATGCTTCAGCAGATACTCCAATAGAAGTACCTGATGATGATGATTCTGCAGATGTTCCTGCTGATGTTTCAGCACAAGTTACTCCTGATACTTCCAAACAAGTGCCTAAAGAAGAACCTGCTGATGGTCCTTCTATTCCTGTTCCTACTGGCACTAGGAGAAAGTCTAAAGCTATAAAGAGGAAGGCTCCTAAGGATGTTCCTTTAGAGGACAGTACTTTCATTGACTATGCTTCTGATGATGGTCAAGATCCAGTTGTTTGGGAGAAAATTGTGAAATGGGAACTTGTTGATTCTGAGCTTAGTCAAGGACAAGTGAATGTCATACATAGACAAGATGGCTCTACCAAAACATTCCTTTTTCTGAGCCAAATCTTACACATGGTGGACAAGCAAGATCTTCTCTCACTTTATGACTGGGTTACCAAGTATTATCAAACTCATTCCTCTGATGAAATTGGAATGTATTTGATGGGAGATTTACAAATTTTGTGTGATTCTCATCGTGGTGATTCTGGTGTGAAGTTTCAAGTATGGAAAGGTCAGAAGACATGGGTGGTTGACTATTGGAAGTTCTTTCCTCTTCCTAATGTTCATATGATTGTAACAACCACTGGTAAGACCTTATACTGCTAGTCTGATGTCCTTTACCCAATCACAATGGAAGTAATGAATCTCATGCTGGAGGCAAAGCTTTCTGTTCCTTTGGATATGACTGAGAATGATCTTCATCTTGCTGAACAATTGATAAGGTTCATCAGAAGAAGTATCTTGACTAAGCAGGAACTGGTAACTAAGTATGGTATTCAAATGGAATCATATTTGCAATGAGCTGGTATTGGTATGGTTCTTTGTTGTACATTTTCTTTTAGTTTAAAAAAAAAAAAAAAAAAAAAAAAAAAAAAAAAAAAAAAAAAACATATTTGTATAGTTTTGTGTATGTTGTATGCAGGTTTGGTGTTGAGACTTATCACACTTTTTCTGGTAATCAACTTACCTTATGTTGCGTATTCCATCAAAAAGTTGACTAGTCCAAAGGGTACAACTTTGGTAAAGACTCCTCAAATATGTTGATAGCTGTAATGGTTTGCTCAAAATCATAGGGTTCTCAACTCACCCATGCTTTATTGCTGAGAGTTGAAATGGTTGTCAATTGACCATGGATTTTTCCTTTTTGGATTCCAAATAATTGGCTAGCCCACATGTATATGGCTTGTGGTAAAGGCAGTGGAACACCATATTTTGTATTCAATTGACCAAGATGATTTTTCATCAACAATTGACTAGTCCTGAGCAAACGGCTACAAATAAAGACTTCTCAAATCCGTTTATAGCTGATGATTTGCTAAAAATCATATTCTTTGGGTCATCAGTGTACCATAGTTTCTAACTGAGAACACTTGGCTACTCCAGTAGTGATGGCTATTGGTAAAGAGACATCAAATCCATTATTTTCAATGATCCACCTCTCACAGGAGTTAACACACCTGGATGTGATGAGAATAGTATGAAACTTATATGTTTTGATGTACATTTGGTCATGTGTTGCTGCAAAGAATGGAGTTTTTCAATGCTTGCTGATCATAGAGATTCTACTTATGAAGATTCTTTGCTGCTGATGTTTCTCCTCAATCCTCTTGTTTGTGTTATTGGCAATCTATCAAGAAATCTTGAACTTAACTGTGTCAAATTCAAGATTAGGGGAGGATTGTAAGGAATTATTGAAGATACTGCTGACTGATACTGCTGACAGGTTCCTGCGGAAGCTTAGAGAGTTTCTGCTGATGAATGGTTCCTGCGGACGTATAGAGATCCTACGGATAGAGTTAAACCGTGGATAGATATTATGTAATTTAGGACAAGATATGTAGAATATCTTTTATTATTTTATGATTATTTGTTTCTTGTAAGAAAGGTTAGGTTTTCCACTAGTATATAAGGAACCCTAGGTCATTGTAATAGGTACGAGTTTCATAACATTATTAGTGAAAGTATTTTGATCTATAGAGGATCAAGTTTAGTATATAAGTTTGTTTTTATATTCCGCAATAATTACAAGCTCATAGAGATTATCTAACTTAGTCTTACTGGTGATTACATTAGTAGGCTAACGATCTATTGGCTCGTGATCTATCAAGATATAGATCTCTACAGAATGGGCCAGGCCCGGCAGACAGCGGCCCACTCTACGCCTAAACCCTAATTCCATGCCTTATCAATATAGGGATGGGATTCTCTTCTTAACACAGCACAACAGGTTATCCTAAACCTAACTCTTATATGCTATATCGCATGGAGACTAACTTGACCGTCGGAGGTGGATCCCGGGGCTACGGCCTCGGGTCCACTCCTAACGGGTTCTCTTTGTTGACAGGTCTACTCAGGGCTCAAGAAGACGACTAACGGCCCAAGGAGAGTCGTCGAATTCAGCCCGCGCCAGATTATGCATCAACAATGGGAGAAAATAACATGTTTTCGATTATTTTATCTACCTATGTAAAGCATTATTTGCACCAGAAAAGATAAATTGTGTATAGTAAAACATGCACACAATCAGTGGCGGACGGCCGGACGTAAACATTGGTCATGTGATATGCGTTTTCAATTTTTCGGAAGAGAGTGTGTACTTTGTGTTATTCATAAAAAAATATTTTTTGACACTACACATACTTTTTGAAAGGTATGCACGTGTATATTCTCTGCCTCAAGTATATATGTCCTTGTACATGATAATTGAACGACCTTGTTTTAGTTTTTGTTCCAATAACACTAAACTTTAAAATGTTATATTGTTTCGATTTACTAGTGAATAATACATAAAATGCAACAGTTTAAAAGCATATGTGCAGAAATATTGCAATATAAAGTTTACACCTAGAGTAAACGTAATAAGCCCCCTCCCCCCTAACAACTTGTTCGGTCTACCCATCCCAAGCGCCTCTCCCTTGCTACCTCACATCCGATCGGACGCGTCCCCCCCCCCCCCCCCCCTCCAACAACTTGTTCGGTCTACCCATCCCAAACGCGTCTCCCTTACTACCTCACATCCGATCAGACATGTCCCCCCCCACATCCGATCGGACGCGTCCCCCCCTCCCAACAACTTGTTCGGTCTACCCATCACAAACGCGTCTCCCTTGCTACCTCACATCCGATCGGACGTGTCCCCCCCACCCCCTCACCAAAACAACTTGTTCGATCTACCCATCCCAAACGCGTCTCCCTTGCTACCCCCACATCCTGGGATGATTGGAAGCATTGATTGTACGAAATGGTCATGGGCTCAATGCCCACAATCATTGCGTGATCAATTTTCTAGGGGTGATTCCGGGTCAGATCCATTCATTTTATTAGAAGCGGTTGCCTCACAAGATTTATGGATTTGACATGTGTTATTTGGTGTTGCATGGTCAAACAATGACGTCAATGTGATACGTCAATTGCCTCTTTTAAACAATCTCAAAGTCTGAAAAGCGCCAGAGGTTCCGTTTGTGGCTAACAACGTGAATATGGGGATATTATCTTACTGACGGGATATATCAGGAATAGGCTTTTCTTATTAAGTCTATTTCACAGCCAGGCTCAGATGATACAAAGCAAATAAGATACAAGCAAGCGCATGAAGCAACAAGAAAAGATGTGGAATGAGTGTTTGGTGTGCTAAAAAAATTGGGCTATAACGGTCACGAAGTCTTGAGAAAATTACATATTTGATGTACACTTGTATCATATTACATAATATGATATGGAAAGGCAAAAAGAAGGCAATATCTCCAAACTTTTATCCGGAGGAACAATATCGTGAAGATGATCACGTATGATCAACAAAATCTAGGTTACAAGTTATCAGGGAAATACACAGCGAACAAACTCATCTGGATCTTAAAGAAGATTTAGTGGAACACATTTGGCATCGAACAAATGCACACTAATGTTATTGTAATATTTTTATTTTATTTTAGTTATTTTATGTAATGTTTTTAATTTTATTTGAAATATTAATGTAATGTTTTTATTTAAATGAAATTTTAATTAAATATAAATAAATAATAAATAAATAAATGTTTGGTCTCCTTACTACAAATGTTTGGTCTATGTGTAGTCTTGGTAGTGTCTGAGGAGACAGAAAACTGATGTGGTGGTAGGGGTGAGCATCGGGTCAAACCCGACCAAGCAAACCCGAAAATCGCCCAAAACCCAACCCGAGACCGAACCGAAAACTACTCGGGTCTGTTTCGGTCAGTTTGATTTGGTTTGTCGGGTTTCGGCCCGACCCGAACCGAAATTCTTGAAAAATCATAACCCGACACAACACTGTGTGTGGGTCGAACTGGCCAGTTTTTCAGGACGAGTCGGGTTTTCGGGTCAAATGCTCACCCCTATGTGGCGGTGTGTGGGGTGGTTTTGGTTTGGTCTTATTACTCTTAGGGGGTGTGTACTAAATTAAGTGATTATATATGAAGCTCTTAATTAGCCTAGTAAAGAAGAAGATGTAGTTTTAATGGGTCTCTCCATTAAAAGAGAATGATTTTGAGCCTACAATTCTCTCCATTAAGAGAAAAGTAAGCACCCTTTAGGTGGTGTTTGTTTTTTAAAAAGTGCCTTTTAACATCATTTTAATCTGACTCGTTAAGACACAGTTAGACATTTGGGTCATTAAGTGCGTTTGTTTGTTTTTTTTTTCTCGTTAAGAGGCAGTTAGAGGCTCAAACCTCTTAACCAACAAGATATGTAGGGATGTGTTGTTGCCTCTTAATATCTTTTAATGTTTATGTGTCGTAAGAATAAAATTGCATCATATTCATATCATTCAGATATTTTTTTTTTTAAAACAAATAATATTATTTCGTTCAGATTTAGACATTTACGCCTCAGATTCAGATTAAAATACGCGAATCAGATTCAGATTCAGATTCAGAACCTGTTAATAAACAAACAGCACATTAGTCTTAAAAATAATCAAATTAACCCTTTATTTAAGGTTACTCTCATCGACAAAAGACGTTAAAATACACACGCAAACTACACATTTACACACTAACAAATTGAAATTGTATCAGTCTTAAGGTGAACTAGATTTAGAGTCAAAGCATGTAAATTTGAAAGATGTGTTGCAAAGGCAGGCCCGTGCCGGCATTTCTTTTGTCATTAAACAAAGTAAATTAAAGGGATATATGTCTAGTTAATGAATTTTAATATGTTGCTCTTACAAATATTATATTTACATCGTACACAAATGAAATATATAAGCAAATTAAAAGGGATATATGTCTAGTTAATGAATGATAGTAGCCTAGTTAGTTTTCCATTTAATTGACTCACGAGAAATGGCACTTATATAATCGGTCATGATCAGTTGATCACATATCCAACCTTTTTAGCATGATTTATTTATTTGCTTGGGTATTAAAATATTTAATAACTTATGAATATTGTATGGCTTTTATTTGTAATGTTTCATTACAACGTTAGTATTGAGTTGATCAATGTGTTCTTACTCGACATTTTTTGAGTTGATCAATATATGTTTATCATACGAAAAATACTAAATTCACAATTTTTTTACAAAAGGACTTTCAAAATACCATACACCTATTGTCAACGACGAGATTTAAATCATCACCAATTAGGTGAGGACTTGAGGTACGATGCCAAAAGCATGTAAGATAGTTGATCACTGTATTTTAATAAACACAACTTACATTTTAGATACACTAGAAGGGTATCAGCGCAATGTGATGGCGACGGATACCCGATGACTATTTTTATCGCGATTAAATATTTTTTATGTGACCTTTTAAGCACAGCAAGACGATCGACATTTTTTTTTCCAGCCTTTTTTTTCAACTATTACATAAGGGAAATGATTTGTGCACCATTTATATTTGGCTATACACCACTAAATTACACCAGTGATGCATACAGTACAACACCGCTATGCATAATTTAGTAGTGAATGGCAAAAAAAATAGTGTACAAATCACCTCCCATTACAAAATAATTCAAATACATTTAAAAACATTACAAATAAAACTTTAAATAAAATGACTAAATTAGTAATCTATCAACATATTTACCATAACTTTTATGGATAAAACTACCAGCTTATGTATATTTGGATAAACCCATTAATTGTCCAGATTTTTTGATAGTCCAATTACTTCTAGTCCATCCAAACATTTACTACATAATGATGATGGATTAAATGGCATGTTACAATTAGGGATGGCAAAAGCACCCTAAACTGACGGGGAAAACCGAAACTCGAACCGGTTGGGTCGGGTTCGGGGGCGGGTTGACGGGTTTGGATACGGGTTTGGGTATTGATATAATTTTTTAGGTGGGTACGGGTTCTGGTAATACCCACCCGATTACCCGTACCCGTATCCGTTTACCCGAATGTATACCGGCTTTATTGATATTATAATTAACTAAAATATATATACATTATATATAATTGGGTAAAAGGCAAAAATAGTCCCTAAACTATCATGAAATCGCAAAAATTGGACTCAGACAAAAAGTCACGCAAAACAGCCACTAACGTTACAAAAATTTGCAAAAAAGCCACCGAGAGCGCTTTTTTGCTAACTTCCGTTAGTTTTTCCGTTAGTCAAGGGTATTATCGCCATTTCACTCGTTTCCCGCCTTTGACTACCCACACTTTACTTGAATGACCAAATTTGAAAAGTTATAAGTTAAGTTTTGGAGCCAAAAACACACGTGGCAGCCGAAGAGATTAACCTTTCCCTCATTTTTGTGCAACTCGGCAACCTAATAGGGATTATTCAGTTCATCTTTATCCTGCTTATTTAAATACACCAAACCACACACACATTTCACCGAAACACACATAATCCCAACGATCAAAACAACCCACGATGGCAAACAATGGTAAAGGAAAGGGCATCTATATTGGTACCGAGGAAGAGGAATTTGACAAAGTTTTAAGAACCGATTATCTAAATGATTTACTTCTTGATTCATATGGCGCAGAACCAATTGATGAGTATGGTTCTTATAGGCAGATTCCTAAGGAGTTGAGAACTAAGATTCTGACCTATCTTAGGAAACAAGATGGCTACTATGAAGCGCTTTTGAGTGATGAGGAGGAGGAGGAGGAGAAGGAAGAGACTGTGGATACCGTTTTACCAAATGATTTGGCAGAGAGGATTTCCCGTCTTCAAGTTGTGTTTAAGTATCTGAAGGATAAGAAGGACAAGAAAGAAAAAGAATTGAAGAGCATGAAGAAAATGAAGAAAAGGGGTGATGCGGAAGGTAGCGGTTCCGACTTCTAAACTAGTGTGTTTAGATAACTTTTGGGTGATGTAATGGTTGTGAACTTGTATGATCAATGAAAGTTTCGATCTTTATGTTACTATGTTTGTCTTTCAATTTTTGATGTTTATGTTTCTGTTTCAACATTCACAAGGTACAATGATACAACTTATGCAGAAACTATTAGATAGGGGTTGTTTGGCATGAGTGTATAAAGCACTCCCATTTAACATTTGTAGGTTGACTTTGGAAAGTCAAAAGCTATTGACTAGCACTAGTAAGAAGTTAATACTCCTTTACCTACCAACTAGTATAGTAAAGTCTCCTGTCCAAATTTATCAAAAACATAGATATGTCAGAATCTGTAACTCAAAAATTAAAGAGAAAGAAAATGAGTAGTAATGATAGTATGATACACAGGTAGAGGAAGTAAGTGGTTGTATAATTGGTCTCGGTATCAGAAGTGGGAACAAAACAGGATGGGTGGTGCAAAGATAGAGGTGTTGGACGAAAGATGCTTCATCTGTTGTGGGGATGTTAAGTGTTGGAGGCATAGTGTTGTGATACTTGAACATGCAAGTTGTGCAACGGCAGAGGAAGTAAGTTGTGGTGTCATTGGTCTGGGTATTACAAGTAGAAACATAAGTGGAGGGGGTGTTGCAGATGCAACTCAATCAACTGAAGCAAAGAAGAAGATTAAAAAGAAGCCAAGAAACTAAATCACTATGGTTTTGGGCATGTCCAAACCACAAACTGAATCACTATGTTTATTTTGTGTTTTAATGTTTCATTAATGTGAGTTTCTTGTTTATATTTGTGGTACCTATCAAAAACAATAATGAAGTATAAACATATGTGAAGACATTATTCATACAAAATCTAGATCATGAGATCCATTACATTCATTAACCATCACTAATCTCAAAACAACCAACCCCCTCATGGATATTTCTTCTTCACAACAACCTCAATCTTCTTAAACTTCTTGTCCTTGACTTGCCTGGCCATCATCAACAGTGCATTCTCCCTACGCTTATCAATTGTTTGTAGCCTCCTAAGCTTCTTTGTATTACTCCTTGCAATTCTTGCACGTGAATAGTTTTGAAGTCTAACAATCACATCCCCCCTACGTTCGACCATTTCAGTAATTTTTTTGGACTTGTTCTGCAAATCGTGTACCTGCTGCAAGTCTTGAAGAATCTCTGTGTGGTAAGGGCCAAGCATTAGTTCAGTTTGCACATACGAGTTACAGAGAACCTTTAGATCAATATCACTTTGATAGTTGTTCATGGTTAAGGAAATAGAGAGGTGTGTTTTGCAAGTGAGTGTTTTGAGAGATGCGTATTTAGTAGCCTTCACGTGTTTGCCTATAAAAGGGCTTATAAGATTGCCACGTACTGTGTAGTCTACATGTGTTGGACCAAAAAAAGAATTATATGACAGTTGACTTTATGAAATTCAACATTTGCAATTTGAATTTTGAAAGTCTAAATGCAATGGGTGCACATTAAGAACTAGGAACTGCAATGTTCTAAAGACAATAAATTTAAACAAAGAGTACAAACATAGAATCCAACAGATAATAAAGTGAAACATATTGTTCAAAGATCCGTGGGTAACACATTAAGAATTAGGAACTGCATGCTCATTATCTGACTTCATCTTTTTAGTTGGTCTGTCAACATGAGGTCTGTGATTGGGTGGTATAATTACTGTTGTAGAGTCAATTCTTGTCCAGTATTTGCGGCCAGAACAGCCATTGATCTTGAATGAGTACATATGCGCCCATGTTTCTAGTCTGTAAGCAGCATGAACCCACTCTTCAGGTATACCAACTCCTCTTCCATCCTCATTCTTGTAGTTTATTGCAGCCACAAACATGTTTACATGGTATTCCAGTCAGCTCTCACTTCCTACAACCACACTCCTTCCTGTCTATGTTAACAACACAATGATCCTCGTTAGGCAGAGATACTTTATATAAAGAAGCTTCAATCCATTCAACAACGCAATCAGTAGCTTCTTTTTTTATTGCATCAAACATGGCTTGCACGGTAGGAGTAAGTTGTCCAACACTCTTTTCTATTATTTGCTGAACTACCACAATCCTCTTCATCAAGTACTCCCTGATATATTCAAGACAAGTGATGATGGTTCTATCTCTAACATCATTTAGCTGGCTATTGAACACCTCGCATATGTTGTTTAAGAGTAGTCCACATAGGGCTTTGCCTGTTAAACAAATCACACATTATATATTAATATATGATCAATTATCAGTATACTTTTTTCCAGTGCCACTTAATGAATTACCTGAAAAATGTGATCTGCTCCATTGTTCAGTGATGAGGCGAAAAGTGTACCGCTTTTAAGGGGTCATTTAAGCCCGAATTCGTGATTATTTGATCAAATATTGCCCTAAATCGTTCCTTTTGTCATTTTAAGTACTTTTGGAGAGAAATCTGAAAAAGGAAGTATTTTGGACGCTTTTGGAGCATAAAAGTGAAGAAAACGGCAAAGTCTCAATTTTCCTTGCTGGAACAGTACCTGACGGCGTCAAGACTCTCCACATGACGGCGTCAAGAGTTACAAAAGAGGTGGAAGTGGAAAATACACGTGACGATCCAGAGAGTTTTTAAGCCTAGGACCTGACGGCGTCACCCACGGCCGTCAGGGTCCAAACATTAGTGATGGCCCAAAGCACAACTACACATGACGGCGTTACAAATAGATCTAGGCAATACGATTTTATTATGGCGGCGAGTTGACGGCGTCACAATCTAACACATGAAGCCGTCACGATGTGTAATCTATATATAGTTTTCTAAATTTCATTCATTAGTGTGCAACTTTGAGGGAATAAACCCTAGTCCGAATTTTATCAGCTTTTCAAGGGTTCCAACCCCTTGAATCTTTCATGTTCACTTAAAGATAAGTATTCCTTCAAATCATTCAATATGTCTATGTGTTGTTTGATTATATCTTACGCTTGTCTTCTATTTAACATGCTAGGCTAGATTTTCATTGTGTTTGCTTAGATGTAGTGAAACCTAGATGTTGATTATGGGTTGATTGTTTGTTTATAATTGTTACGGATGATTGTATTCGATGTTAGGCTTAAGAAAACTGGCATACTTCCATTGGTAACTTGCTTGAACGTCTTAAGAAACATGATCGGAGGTGTACTACGATTTTTGGTTGTATTTAATGCGTAGGAGAATTCTAATGATCCCATGTTAGTAGCTTCTAACGGCTCGACATAGGAGTGAAGTAGGATCCTATAGAGTTAGGGAATATTGTACACGGCCCTACGACTAATATTATGGAATATGACCCGTCATTCATGCAATTGTAACAAGCTATTCAACCTGTAAAAGATATCTAGGGAGTAATGAAATCTAAGTAAACACAACTTTCCTCATCATTGTTTACACCACATTAGTATAATAGTTTATTTTCATTTCTTTTATTTTTATTTTGATTGCATCTTTAGATAAATTGGGTTAGTTGGCTAGCAACTAATTCCGCTCACTCCTTCAAAACCCGAGATTTTATTTGCTTTTATAAAAATATAAAAATACAAAAAGAATCATCCCTCATCTCTGGACCTAGTTTAGTAGGCTTCCTAATCCTAGCGACACTATTCCTGAGTTGAACGATCAATCCCCCGGTACTTGTCACTATACTATACTACAATGATCAGGTACACTGCCTGGTGGGGGTTGTAAGCTTCTCGAGATCCCTTGAGAGGTAAAACCTGTTGCGAGGGTGTGATCCCCACATATCATTCAGCTGGAATCTTCAGCAACCAATCATAAGCTGCAGCATTGTTATTCTTGAGGTGATCCATCTCTTTGTTGAATTCAACAACAGTAGTGGCTCTAGCTGCATTCCAAAGTATGTCCTTGAAAACACCTCCTTTAAAATGTGACTTCATCTCCTCATGAATATGCTTAACACAAAACCTGTGTTCAGCATTTGGAAACACACTAGCAATGGCTTGTATCAATCTCTGTGAACAGTTAAGGTTATTGATGGTGTTAAAACTTTACATGTTCTCATTGTGCATAAATCACACGATTAATTATAGAATACAAATGTCACCTTTTGCTTATCAGAAATGAAAGTGAACTTGTAGTTGGTTTGTATACCAAGATCCTCTCCTAGTAGTTTCAAAAACCAACACCAAGTTGCCTTATTTAGTGCATCAACTACAGCATATGCTACTGGATAAATCCCATTGTTTGCATCAATCCCAATTGCTGTTAGTAATTGACCTAGAAAAGGACCTGACATGCATAATCCATCTAATCCTAAGAATTCTCTGCCACAAGCTTTGAAACCTTGTTTCATAGCTCCCAAACACACATAAACCCTTTTAAAAGTTCTTGTTGCACTCTCTGGATTTGGTTCTAGCTGTACATCAATCCTAACAGTAGTTTCTGGATTTTGATTAACCAACTCTTGGGCATACTCTCTAAGCAGTGCATAATATTTCGTAAAAACAGGTATACCTGATTGATGTTCACAGTCTTTATTGCATAGCAAATCATACTTACTTACGGGAAAATCTTCAATTAGCTCATCATCATCATCAATCACTTCATCATCATTTGGATTATAATCCAAATCCTCTGAATCACTCTCGCCACTCTTTCTTTCTGTTTCATTATCCACCTCTACTACTTTCACATTTCCTATATGACCACCTACAATTGTAAGTCCATAACATTAACAACAAATACACCTTTTAATAAAAAAAAAAAAATACACTGTGTCTTACCGTATCGATCAAAGGCACGGACGATCGATGTAATCTAACCGGAACTATACGTTAATTAGAATTGTATCTGAATATAGGTGTTCGGCTTAATTTGGTACAGAATTGGCGGCAATAAACTAGGTGAATGAGGATGGAAGAGGGTTGTATCTGAAGTTAAAGGGGGTATATTAGTCATTTCATGCGATAATACCCTTGACTAACGGTAGTTAGCAAAAAAGCGCTTTCGATGGCTTTTTTGCAAATTTTCGTAACGTTAGTGGCTGTTTTGCGTGACTTTTTGTCTCAGTCCCATTTTTGCGATTTCGTAATAGTTTAGGGACTATTTTTGCATTTTACCCTATATAATTTCTTCCATTATATTCTTTTATATACGTATCTCTATTACATAACATATTTTATTCTATACATGAATTATTTAAAAGCGTTAAATCGTTTGATACGATATTCATTTTCTTTAACTTTTAAAAAAAAATGAATATATTAGGGTGTTTTCTTGTATACTTTCGGTGGATTTTAGTGTGACTTAATATTAATACCGCAATTTTGTCCATATAATATTTAATTGGGGATAACAGAAACCCGCGGGGAAACCCGAAAAACCGATGGATAATATTAATCGAGTATCCGGCGGGTAATTGGGTGGATACGGGTTTGGATATTATAAACGGTTGCGGGTACGGGTACACTAAAACCCGCCCCGAACCCGTTGCCATCCCTAATTACAACTCACAAGTAAATGGGTTTTTTGAATATTAAAGTTGTCACAATTAAAGACATTTAATTTACATTTAAAGGTTGACTTATTAATTTTAATTTCCTGTTAAAGAAATGTTTAAATGTTGTTGGTTTTAAACTTTTTAAGACTTCTTTATTTAGAAAGTCTCAAACCCTTTATAAAGTAGTATAAATAAGACATCGGCTTTTTGATTCGTTTTTTATGAGAAAACGGAAATGAACGTAGCAAGAAGAGGTAGAGGGAAACATTAGGGCGTGTTTAGTCGGTGAAAAAATTCTCTTGTTTTCTATCCTTAGTTTTGTAAAAATTTGGAATGAAAATTTATCTCCACAAAACACTTGAAAATATAAGAAATGTGTTTAGTTGATGTTTGTATTTTCTATTTTGAAAAAATGGATAGAGCGTTGTGGGTTACAAAGGAAAACAACTAAAGTTTGTTTTGTACTTTTCCTTGTTAAGTTAGGAGATAGGGTATTTTATGTTTTGCAAAACAATTTGTTGGAAAACACTGATATGAACGCGATCTATGTTTTCCTTGTTTTCCACAAAACATCTTGTGAAAAACAAACGTGTTTTCCTCCAACTAAACGCACCCTTAATGTTTATAATTTAACGGGTTTTTAGTATCATTTCTACTATACTAATATAAAACAAAACCCAAAACATTACAAGCTTTTTGCCAAACAAGCATTATATTTCAAACGTTGGACACTAGTTAATCCAAAAGAATCCATAGTTGTTTAACCAAACCGCCCTCTAAAAACTTCTTTAAACATTACGGAAATGACAATTTCTTGGTTATGCAACTAAAGTTGCACTATGAATGATGATACTGATGCTTTCTATTTCAAATATTGAAACACTATAGGTTAACTGGCTTTATAAAATTCACACACTGGTTTTAATAATTCTAAGTACAGTCAAACGGAAGATTTTCCTAATATCTTAGTTACATCTATTGTAAGAAAAAAGAATTTTTGTTCCATTCATTTGTTAAAAGTGGTTTCATGAATCATTACAACAAAAGTTAGCTTTTTACCAAACACTTTTCCAATGAGTTCTAAATAATTCCTAGACATTGTCTGATAGGAACGAGGTATTTCTTGATTGCTAGTGGTATGTTGTTGAGTTACAATTTGAGGGGAAATGAAAGAAAACCGCGAATATTCTTTTGTATTATAGAGTTTTTTAAGAAAGGAAATGTAATTTGAAAGCGAAATGAAAGTAACTTTTTAAAATGAGTCAGTTTTACTCATTTTGTTAACCGAACAAGAACAATTTTTATAGTATTCTGCTCCGTATTTTTTGTATTATAATACTTTTGACTTATCAAACTTTATAATTGATGGGGTTTTTTTTTTTTTTTTTTTTTTTTTTTTTTTTTTTTTTTTTTTAATTTTTAATTTCGTAATTTTATAATAAAAACAAATTTATAAAAATAAAATAAAATAAAAAAATTTAGATGGTGTGTAAATCCTATTTTGATGATAGCAATTGTTATTCTTTGATTTGGTACCAATTATATGTCATATTTTGTTAAGTCAAAAGGGGAGACCTTAATATATGGTTCCATATGTTCCCATGCCAACGAATTTGAACTTCATGGAAGTCTACTTCATGTCCACAAACATTATACAACCACTTTTTTGACAATTATTTTATTGTTTAATCGTTATGTTTACATCTCACATACAGAAGCAAATCAACTAAAATTATGATAATTGCTTGTCTTTTTTTAAAACCATGGTCTGCTATTTTGTGTTCCTTAATACCTTTTTTAACTACCTAAATTATTTGTAACTAAAAAGCAGCCTAATTAATATAGTCTAAATCGTTACTGGATCCATATGGGCTATGGCCCTATTATAAACTCAAGAAAAAATTTATTCGTAGAAGTGAACTCAAAGAAAGCATTAAAAAAAAAAAGGTAAAGTGCAAGCATCAATTCAAGTATGCACATTAAACATCTACCAGAAAATGACCCCAAAAGTGGCATGCCAATCTTTTTGGTGATCAACATTTGATGGTGTGGACCTTGTCTTTCTTTTGCCACAATTATGTATCGCAAACAACTATTTCTTTGTTTCAAATGTACGTTGTCCCATTCTCACAATCGAACAATATCTGTTTCCGCAGTTAACTTTGACTAGTGAATTCTAATAAATATTTCAACATATACTTACTGTGTACATGGAGTAAAAAAGTCTGATGTGAAATTGTGAATGGTTGAATGACATATGGTTTTATACTTTTATTACAGTAAAATAGATAACCTTTTTAAGATACTTTAACAAACACTACAATACAACTACAAAGTACTCGTAATATGCAATTACAACACCGAATTACGTATATATAAATAATAATATTAACAAATTTGTCATCAAGTGGCTGTAGTTTAGTGGTAAGAATTCCACGTTGTGGCCGTGGAGACCTGGGCTCGAATCCCAGCAGCCACATTTAGATTTTTTTTTGCCTCTTTTAGTACTGTAGTATACTCTTTGAGTCTTTCTTCCAAAGATATATATATTTTTTTAGAACGGCCCTACACTTGAAATCCAAAGATATTATTGTATGCAGTTATAGTAGCTTAAGATAAAAACTTAGTTACCCCCTAATAGATTTCACTGTAACACATAAGTGTTTTTTTATGCTGCATATGAAATGAGAGTAATCATATTATGTGAACATATTTCGATCCGTGTTTCTTTTTCACTTAATTAGTGTGCCCAAATCTTTGTTTCCTCTTACGGGAGAGGTCTACAAAAACTTTTATCTCTCAGGCTAAAATAGATATATATCCTAACCACTTAATTTAAGAAACAACTTTTTTAAGTATATTTGCAAGCTTTGTTCTTGATGTGTTTGATACTCTATTTCTCTTGTTAATAAGTGAAGTTAACTCTAGCAAAGTGCCAAGCTTCATGGGGTTTGTCAAACTCATACATATATACTTCACCCATACACATTCAATCATTTTTAGACGCATATGGCAGACCGTTAATCACATACCCCTATAACAAATCAAGCCGAAGAAGCACACGTAAACTAAACGTGCTTGTAGGTAATTCACAGTGCAAAATCATTAGTATGAATGACTATTTCGAATTATGCAATAAAGGATATGTGAACAAATAATTGTAGAAACTTGATAAGTAACCTTATGCATATTCCATCGGTAAAAAAACTCCTAGTGTAATCGACAATGCGTTTAAGTGTTTAACTGAAGTAGTAAATAAATTGTGATGCCTGGCACCATGCGCCTCCCAACGTTTTTCTTGTTAGTCCTTAACTTGATCTTGCAAAAGGATCAAAGATTATAGAGATTCGCAGAAGTTTGAAGACAACAAACCATTGAATCATGCTTCTTGAGCTGATCCATTAGTATAAATGTTGTTATGGCTTTATGTATGCAACATTGGTGGATTAAATTTGACATGTTCGTACTAATGAGATTGTATTTCTAAGTGTTGGTGGTATATTATACAAGTCAGTGAGCACATGCTCTCTGAACGATCCGAATAAGGTAAAGCTTGAAGAGACAGAACTCTGCAAGTCATTATAGCAAGGTTTCTGCTTGTGCTTGATTTGCATTGTTAAGGTGCCCTTGTCTATTAAAGTAAGCAGAAACCATGAGATTTTACAATAAACATCATTCACAAGTAACTTTAGCCTG
Source organism: Artemisia argyi (assembly GCA_030686995.1). Lineage (NCBI taxonomy): Eukaryota > Viridiplantae > Streptophyta > Magnoliopsida > Asterales > Asteraceae > Artemisia > Artemisia argyi. The sequence goes on along the minus strand of CM060704.1, from coordinate 102,125,479 downwards.
ATTTTACAATAAACAATCCCTTGCCATCTGCTAGAGCTGATGCCATATTATTGCAACATTCGCCAAGCCATAAACATCAACAAAATGACTCGAGAAAAAAACAATAATAAGCATAAACGTGCAAAAGATGCATTTCCACAACAATCAACAAATTGTTGCATAACATCATCATAATGGTCAACATTGGCTCCATATATGTTCCAACAATTTCATATCTTGTCTAACATTTACTAAATTACCGGTGGATACTACTAGACACCTACTAAATTGGATCATTCATAGACGACTCATACAACTAAAGAGTTATCAATAGTTGAATACTATGTAAACACCGTTAATTACATTATATTAAATGAAATGATTGTTGTTTAGTAAATTGTATAACAAACGCTAAAGAAATTAGATCGCATTCATTTCTATTCCTAGATTGGTATTTTTTTTTTCGGTATTTTGCATGATGCTTTTTCAACTTGTGCGTCTTAAACAAAAATGATTAGATTTTGTGACTTGAGTCTGAGTTTTCTTACAGAATGCACATTATTTCTAAGTTTATTGATTTTTGCTTGTGAGTCGTGTACATTTTTATATTTTATGTACTATTTTTTTTTTTCAAATTTGTGGTTCAGTTTGGCTTTTGATTTGGTTGTGTTGCTGATTGTACGTTTTTACAATGTATACTCTGTATAAAATTTTCTACTCATCATAGCATATAATGATCTAAATCACAAAGTGATGACCCATGTAAGTAAGAACTTCAACACAATTGCGCTAAAATATAAAGCTTCCCAGACTAGGCATAAAATGTCTTAGGTGCAACAATATCAACTAGTGCCAACTACTAATTTAATCTATTCAAACTAGCTGATGAGGTAGAGCTATAAAGTAAACAAACCATGTCAATAAGAACACAAAGAGTAGTAGCTCGACCAAATCACCTATAAGCCTAATCCTAAATTGATACATACAAACCCAATCAGATGTGAAGACAAACAGAGCCACAAACATAATACTATTCAAACAAGTATTCCTGTATTAGTATTTACTAACCTACAAGCCCATAGAAACAGAAAACAATAAGCGCGAACAAATAATCCTCTAAAATAACAAATGTATATCAATTTCCTAACACAATTCAAATCATATCTTCCAATTCTAGTACAGCCACTCAACCGCGTCAAAACACAAACTTAACAATTTATCTTATCATAATGCTACGCTAAGATAATCCAATCGTAGCAATAGAAAAACCAAATCATAATAAATATAGGAGCAATTTCATATCTCCCCTCCTTTTAGTTGAAAATTTCATATATACCCAAACATACATTAAAAACATTGTACATTATGAAGTCGATACTTGCACTTTGGGTATATATGAAATTAATCATGAAAGTAGGGTGATATATGAAATTAATCCATAAATATAATCCTCTGGACAAAATGTATAATCAATTCGCTAACACAAATGACTCATATTCTCGCATAAACTACAACTTTATCAAACACTTAACCATAATCCTAAAACTAGACAAGCTAATAAAGAAACTATAAATATAAACCAAAACATTCTCAAACACTAAATTCTAATAGCTTATCTTATCACAAGGCTAAAACACCTTATACTAATCATTAATCATATCAACCAAGTAATAAACCAAAATCATATCAAAACAAGAGTAAACTAACAGTAACCAGTCATAATGCTACAACCATCTCAAAATAAAGTAACAAAACATATTCTCCAAAATAACATAAACCATGGTCTTAACATAATCCATAATAACATCAAAAGCACTTGAAAACCTTAAAAAAAGTAAACCCTCAGAAACGAAGCTTGGAAAAGAACCACCTGTTCTTGCCAGTCTTAAACCTCTCCTCGAGCTTCTTCTTAGCCTCCTTACAAGCAGTCACCTTCTTATCACGTGACGTAAGCACGTCAACAGTCACCACATCTTTCAAATCAACGTCAAGTGTGTACCTGGTTGGCATGATGTGATTGTAGTTCACTAGCTTGATGAAGGCCTTGACACGTGACTTTTTAGCTGTTTTCTTTGCAGAGTCTTTGCGGATCACTTTCTTTGGGTATTTCGAAATGCCTGCTACCAAACAGTGCCCGTATGGGCGGTCACGTGTTCCTTCGTCGAACTGTTTCACGATCACGGCTTTGCGACCTGCGAAGCGGCCGTTGAGTACCACCACGGCTTTGTTGGGTTTCAGAAACTTCACCATTTTTGGAGGTTTTTTTGGAGACGGCGCGGTTTTGGTTTGGTGGTGATGGGGGGATTAGGGTTTGGAAATATGGTATGGTATTTATATATAGGTAGGGTTTTGGGTTGTTGGTGTGGGTTTGAAGTCAGGCCCATGTGGGTAAAATATGGGCTTTCATTTTTTTCATGTTAACATTATTTTACAACTTTAAATAAAAAAACTTTTTGTTTGGAACACTATGCTTAAGATTGGTTTGGAAAAATGGAAATCAAGATTCAAAATGTTTGGGTATTCATAGGTTTGTGTGCAATTTACAAGATATGAAATGTGGCGACAAATGTTTTGAAAACCAAGTTTGAAATCGACCCGGGCGAGTCACCTGGCACCGGGTCAACCCGGTTTTTATTAAAAAAAATTGAAAAAAAAGAAACCCGACCAGGTTTCGAGAACCGTGTTGACCCGGGGTCACTCAAAATCCGGGGGTCTAACCGGTTAACCCGGTTTTAGAAACCCGGGTTTTTTGACATGTTTTTTTCAGGAACCGGTCGAACCGGTTAACCCGGCCGGGTCGACCCGGGTTTCAAAACACTGGTGGCAACATCAATGATTCTCAAAATCTTTCGGTGGTCGGTGGTAGTTGGCTTATGTCCAAGTGTCAAACTCACCAATATTACATATGGGTGTTGTAATCACGATATCGCGAGTAAAATTTGTAGCTTATGCTTAGTCAAATTTTGGTAGACTTTCTCTCAAATGGCTAATCTATTTGCGATAAGATTTATAATCATCTACTGTATAATAGTGCATGATACAGTTTTCAACATTTGTTGATATTCAATGATGAAACAATTTTCGCAAAAATGACCATGCATTTTGAGTCTTTGTTTACATTAAATGAAACTATTTTTGGTCTATTTAAAAAACTTTTATTTCATTGGTTTACAAATCATATGTTAATAAAAAAAATTTCTCGTTTTAAAAATCATTGTCGTATCCAATGGCGGACCTATTAAGGGGCAGGGGAGGGTCCCGGCCCCCCCAAAATTTGCGGCACCTAGTGTAAATATTATAGGTTTTAGGGATAATTTAGTTGATGTTACAAACAAATCTCCGATTTGGCCCCCCAAAATAAATTCGGCCCCCCCAAAAAAAATGTTCTAGTTCCGCCACTGGTCGTATCTTCTAGAGTTTATTTAAATTCGTGCACTTGTCAGTTTTATGTTTCTCTCAAAAAAAATAAGCGTTTATCCGATTTGAATTTGTGTGGTCGTGAACTTATACCCAATAAATTAGTGATCGTCAAAACCCATAATAATAAAAACAAATCATAAAATGAAATCATCAACAACAACATATTTTTTGTTCCTATACATACCAAGAAAAACATCATTATAACACATTTGTGTTGGGTTTTTGCAGTAACATAAGAGTCGATGATAGTTTAAGTTATAACCATTTACACATCAGCTGACATATTAGGGATATGCTAAAGACATAACTAATATCTTGACTTTACTAGACACAACGCGTATTGTGGCTAATTGCGGGTAGAGTTTGTAAGAACTATGTAGTTAAGTGTGCTTACGTAAAAGTATTACTAGTTTGGGCTGTTGCAAAGCTTGAACTTTTATCTTAGGAGGACCAACGATATATCGTGTACTTTGGGAGGGTCAAAAGTTTGAGAGCTAAGTTAAAACACATACTGATATTAGTTGGATAAGCAATGTGGATAAACTTTAGTATTTCCCTCAAGCATAAGAATCAGCCATGGCATTGTAGGTTGAAAGGCCCCTCACAGAAGGAGCATTTCCTCAATCTCTAAGAGCCTTGGCCGTGTGTGGAACATGGATTAGCATTATGTCATTCCTACATGTGATCCCCTAATTTAAGCGCATACGAAAGGATGTTTAAATGAAATGGGGTCTATAAGTATTATATGCATTGTAGATTTTTCACGGGATAACGGTAGTTGGTCAACAACATTGGGAAGATTTGTTCTTTGTATAGTTTGTAATGAACTTTGAGCAAATGACAGTGGTGATAAAAAAAGCGGAAGTAATTAATCAATCAAAATCAATAATGCTTTAATTTTAGTATAGAATTAAGTGGATTACACATCAATTTTCAGCAACTACTAAACAATCAAAATATCCTCCATGTTGAGGAGTAGTTATCTAGAACGTTAAACGGATAAAAACTGAGAGACATATTTCTAAAACTCTCGTATATTATATAACGGCACACAACCTAATATTCACATTCAGGGACGGACCTATAGTATAATTATGGGGGTCCGGTGCCCCCCACGGCTAGCCGAAAAAGTTGAAATTTTAGTGTAATTTTTTTAAAATTTTGACCTTTTTTAAAAAGTGACCCCCACCCAAAACTCAAATTGCCCCCCACCCACATACTAAAACCTAACATTTAATGCTCTAAAGCCTTATAAATCATTTATCTCTAAGTAAAAATACTAAATTTATCATTACGATCTTTTTTTTTTCCGTATTTTATTGTTATTGTCAAAAAAAAAAAATTTTTTTGCCCCCCACATCTATATTCCCTGGGTCCGTCACTGTTCACATTGTTTAGCGAAACTTAAGCCCAGGTATATTTTGAGGCAATATTGAATGCATAACATTTATGTCATACCATAACAACAAAAATCATTTTTTTTTTCTTCAGGTTGTGATATTTTACAAAAAAAGTTTATGTCCGCATGCTGTGAATGTTTGATTTCTTAGATGTATCGTGCACACACCCAGAAAATGTGTATATTCGTTTGTGGGAAAGGGGTACGTCATAATGCCAACGAGTCAATACTATGCGTTGCCACTTAAAATGTTTCTAGACCTTATATACTTTACGTTACATATATGAACACACCTTTTTCATGATAATACTAAACATCTTATAGATAATTAAATATACAGTTTGGGCACCATTATCATCACCCTTTTGTTTATTAACGTTGCATAGCACGAACACTGATAAGTGATAACACTATTCACTTGTATTGGTCATTTAACCATATCACCAAATGACATAGTAGCAATACATGTGATCTCTTCACAAGAGGATTAAATTTCAAACATCACTACTCATATATTTTTGGATGACTAACAGGTCACAAACATGAACGGTAATAATCCAATTGAAACGAAAAATGACAAATTTTCGGATGTGAGCATCATGTACTAATAACAATCCCATGCCATCTGCTACAGCTGATGCCATATTATTGCAACAACATCATTCACCAAGTCATAAACATCAACAAAATAGTACTGTAGTAATAAAAAAACAATAATAAGCATAAACGAGCAACGATGCATTTTCACAACAATCAACAAATTGTTGCATAACATCATCATAATGGTCAACATTGGCTTCATATATGTTCTACAATTTCATATCTTGTCTAACATTTACTAAATTACCAGTGGATACTACTAGACACCTACTAAACTGGATCATTCATAAACGACTCATATACGACTTCAAAATAACACAACATAGAGATTGGTCAAAAATGACCAAATGTAACACCAGAAAGGCACCACCAAATAGGATTCTGGTGATTCTCAAAAATCAAGTGAACCTATCGATGGAGGTAGTCCAGACACTTTTCTACCATCATTTCCAGTTCTTTCACCTGAGTTTTGGTTGAACGTTTCCAACTCTTGCTTACCGAGTTTCTGAACATCCTCAGGAGAAAGTATCTTGATATACCAGACACTATTTACAAATGCCCTACACAGAATATCAACCGACTATAAGCATGTGTTTGATTATCAATCATAATAGTCACGAATAAAAAAGGGTTTGATGGATAAGACACCAACACCTTTAAGTGCGCATTTTGGCCATTGTACTTTTATTCCCATTTGAGACATTAGAAGAAGGTTTTGTGTGGGAATTCTTCACATGTTGATATAAAAAGGAAAGAATATTTCCATACAGTTCCAATAATCTAAACTTTTTAAAAATAAATCTAGCTTTTACATAAGAAGGTATCAATACTGAATACCGTTTTTTAAAAGGTTTTTTGGCTATAATAAGTGGGACACAGAGCCATCTTCTAAAGAATCAAATGTACAAAATCAATACAATGACTACAGCGGGACAGACAATCTTTACAAATTTTAGTACTATGCATATGGGAAACTGTATATAAAGTTACTTACTCCCAGGGTCCGTCTCCAAGGAGAAGAACATCATTCTCCCTGTCAACGAATACAAGCTGCCAGCCTGATCTTTGAGGGTCTTCAAGTAACCCCTCAATATTAAACATCTGACTCAGTTCTTCTTTCAACTCATGATAGTTGTTGAACCGAGAGATGTCTAGCGATCTCCCTACCGAACCTGATTTGTAAACCTGCACATACACACCCCAGAACTATTTTGAACAAACATTTATTCTTGAAAAAATCTTTCAACGATATATAAAAAAGGAAAATCATCAGTACTAGCCATATTAGAAATGATTTTCACCAAAATGACAAAAAAAAAATGTGTTTAAAGAGGAGAGGTGTCAAATCAAAAAAAAAAAAAAGAAAAAAAAAAGAGTCGAACGTTGCATAATGAAAACTCAAAAATCGCGACAGAAACAAAAATTCCACAAAAGGAGAGTAGTTCGTGAAAAAAAATCAGCAGACATTAAATTTTATGACTTATTATTATTTTTTTTTTAAAAAGGAACAATGTGTAATATGGCTATCCTAATGAAATCCCAATATAATTATCAGTTTTTGCACCTTGATAAATGTACGATTAGGGTTCGGTGGGTCAATTTGTGATGTAGAATGCAATAACTCAGAAGAAGAGTCTTGCATGTAGCCAAAGTAAGGTGAATTCTGGAACCCGGAAGCACTTGACGGCATGGTTGTTAAATCGGTATCCGGTGATGAAATACCAGTATTCGACACTGTGGCTGGAAGTAGAAGCCCAGATGAGTCGATATTGGTTCCACTATATAAACCCTGATTTCGTGCATCCAAGCTTGAAGGTTCTTGATCCACTGGCAATATCGATGGTGCAGCCGATGACACATTGGTTTGTGATTGACCAAACCTTGACACCCATGATTGCTGCTGGTTTGGTTGATGCTCGGTTCTCGAGAAACTGAGAAGGTTACTACTTCCTTCCGAGTTTAAAGAACCCAACATATTCTGCATGGCTGAAGGGGTAATGTTGGATGCAAATTTGGCATTCGGGTCCATGAATTCTGTTTTTGGAAACGAGTGGGAAGGAACACTTGATTGCGGCCTAGTTTGAAGCTGTTCATGTTGGATCATGTATGACTCCGGGAATGAGTTTGGTGGTTGTTGACTATTGACTTGCCGCTGCTGTTGTTCCTCAGGTTGACTATTAACTTGCTGTGGTATTTGGGTTTGACCATGCATAAATTGCTGAGGAATGAGCTGTTGAATTTGCTGCTGTGACTGCTGAAAAAGCAGGTTAGAAGTGCCTGAAACTGAATGCTGGGGGTATTGCATTGGTGGCTGTTGCTGCTGCTGTTGCTGTTGAAACTGCATTAGTTGCTGTTTTAAAGCATCACTGCCTCCTAAGTTCTGCAAACCTGCAGCCATTGCAGCTTGGTACTGCTGATTAAGATTATTTTGTAGGAACGACGGATCGACCCTTTGTTGCATCCAAGGAAACATCCCAACAGATTGAAAATTTAGAGAATGGAGTCCTTGTTCCCCTGTTTCACTTCTCATCCATGGCATCCCGTTCATTGCATCATCTCTGCCATCTGTGCAAGAAAAAGGTGATTTTAAATATAAATAAACGTTTAATTAGGACATATCAGTTGATAACGAAATTGGTGGAATGTGTATACCTTGAAAAGAAGAGGCTCCAGGATACCAAGGGCGTTTCAGACGAAGGGGAAAGAGTGATGGATACATGGGAAAAGTAGTTAATGGTTCAATTTCCCACAGCGATACACGTGGCTGCCTATCACCTGCTGTTGATTCATCCCAACCAACCTACCAAAAAGAGATTCAAAACATGCGTAAAAATGATTGGATGACATGAGAGAAAATAAGTGGAGTCCACATGTCATCTTCTTATGTGGTTAGGACGATAAAGTGGGAAGAAATTGTAGGAGGATATAACCATGCTTATATAGTACATATAATCAGCGTCGGCTATGAAGTAAACGACAAATCACTTGGTGATAACAACAATCAAGCAGCATTCTTCTTACTTAAATTTAATCCCAATTGGCACACACTACAGGATGGCAATGCTGGATATTGCAAAATCGCCAAATAGAGTCTCTAAAGTGTCTTTGGCTATATTTCAGTGGTTAAATGGTTACCGAAGACTGTTCTTCAGCAGGGAGTGTGATTAAGCTATCAGTAATACTTGCAACATAAGAAACCTAAAACTGTGAGCATAGCAAGTAAATTTGAAGGCTACTTCAGGCTTATACCTACAAAGACTTTTCTATACTGGAACTTGAAATTATTAGAGAACCTCTTTCAAGTGAGCGCATCAACATTAGATTCACGTTACTAATCGATTCGTACACCACTACCTAATCAACTGATGCAGAACATGAAACTACTATGTCAGATGACTTCCCAAGTTACATTCATGTTGCTACTTTTTTCCTCACTTGAGCACCCATGGTGTTGTAATCAACTGAACACTTTGACTGACGTAAGATTTAAACTGTATAATGACTCAAATTTTCATCACACAACTCCGCAGGGCAATGGACAAGCATAAAATACAGGGAAATCGATATAACTGAACATTTATCCATACCTAATCCACTTGGAAATGACTCTATACTCCTATAAGGCTTTTGCACACTAATTTAGAAGTACGATTAACTTGTAATTACTCTACACATCCACACACAAATTTGTTTGTGTGCGCGTCAACCTTGGACACATCCCAAGTCAAGAGAAAGATACTTGCTAGCGAAGTGAAGTGAAGTCAAAGTAACAAAAGGAACACCCTAGACAGCTTCAGTTACGAAACCCTGAATAGATACCATAACAGTAGGGAGACTATGACACTTAGTAAGGCAATGCTAAGAATACAGTCTAAAGCAATAATATACATCTCTCATACGCGTTAGGATTACTCCCCTTTACCCATCTCTCATACGCGTTTGAAGTTATCATAGCTAGTACAAAACACATTTATCAGCCTTTAGAGAGAGGATATCCAGTCGATAGAAATACAAAAGAAAAAACGAAGCCCTAGAAGTTGTGGAATGTGGAAATCGCAATCAACTGACTGATAACTATGTGCATGTCACAGTATTTCTGGAGAATGATGCTTTAGCAAATCATCCATATCCACAGAAAATTCTCGGGAACAGTAATTGTGGGTGTCAAAGCCTCACAGCTTTAGCAAATCTTGCAATTCACTCACTCAGAATAGCATTGCAAAATATCAAATTGCAGGTATAAAAACATTAAATAAAGGCTAAGAGAAAACTATCTAAGGCGTACTTAACATACATATATCAGAGCACGTAGTACCCTGTGCGGCTGTGCAGGTAAGCACAGTTGCACACTAATTTTATAACATAAGAATATCAGATTTTGCACTAATAATATCCATATCATTTGTATGACATGGAACTGACATTTCTCTATATCATATATAGTTATGACCACTGTGAACTAGTACCTCAAAAGTACAACTAAGAATCAAAGTTATCCAACTTTAGAAGGTCAAAAGGCATCTTTAACTACAAAAAGGAAGCAACTTTCAACTTAAGCACTCAATCAGTTACTTGGCCACAATAAACTTCTTAGCACAGTTGATTGCTATCCACCCATTTTTACAGTTGTTCTAATCCAGTACAAGAATTCCTATTGGCACAGGCGGCATCCATTTTTTAAGAACGGCTACTAATTGCTCTAACTTATATTTCCTACATAATCCACTTGTAAATGGCCTGTAAGATACTAAATAGTCTCTTCCTACAAGATGTAGTACTAAATTTTAATTGTTTCAAGGATACATATATTATGTGTCTATATGATAACACAACTAGGAGGCAATCAACACTTTAGCATGTTCAAAATCACAAACACATGCCAATAATATTTGCTAGCATACCTTGACAGATCGCCAATGAGAATTGGGCCAGCGAACCGCATCCAAGTCACCAATGCCAGTAATCGTACCCATGTATCTACATAATGGTAAACATATAACCGAATATATTAAAAAAGTATGTCTAATAAAATGGCATAAAAAGAATAAAGACTTTTAATGAGCAAGTTTACCTCCGAACACTTGATTCTTCAGTTTCAAAGAGCATCCGGAAACGCATCCCAACAGAAACACGAGTATGATACACAGCTTTCACATACTTTGAAAGAGGTATAACAAATTCACATGGGCTTGCTCTGCATATAAATAGGCTTAAATGAAGAAACAAAAGATATCACATATAAGAAAAATGAACAATTCTTTTCGTATCTTTTTGTCACCTTGGATTATAGAATATTGTGAAACAACTGTTTGTAGCAGCTGCATGAGCAGCGGCAGCGAGGAGTCCAATATGCATACTATCACTCGATAGAACAGATGATGGCATTACAGTTTGTGGACGAGTTGCACGACGGATCCCCAGAAGGAGTTGATTTTTTTCATTCCTTTTTTGTCATCCAGAAAAAGTGTCAGGTAATAAACATGGATACATGGATTCCACATTAAATAGCTAAAACAGAATAATATGCAGCATTAGTCCAATAAATACCAGATAAAAAGCACAGAATCTCCAGCGACAAGTCTCTTTGCGCTAACAAACACGCTCCATCCTGTGGTAAGAAGATGACGTTTGGGCTGCCCTGCATGTGACGAGCGAGACACGGAATATCAATATTCTATAGTTAACCACAAGATAAATATTTTCACCTGGCTGTTTATTTACCAAAATGATTACAAACTGAAAATACTAATTTGAGTTGGGTACATGCATAGAGGCATAAGTACTAAAAGCTTGTATCCGTAAGAAGGCTCAAAAATATGTAAACAAGTTCAATAAATTTTTGATCGGCAATGCTCTCAAGTATACTTAGACCATTATGATGCTCAATCAATACATCTGACAAAATTTGTAACATAACTCAAATAAGGAAGAAGACTTGAATACCCACCGCGAAAAATATGCCTAAACTTCCATTCAACATCGTGGAGATCCCTTGCAATAAGTTCCTGGGCAGGTGGCTGCTGAGAGAAGTCCTGGAAAACCAAAAACATAATGTGACCCTCCCATTCATGTTCGTAGATGCAGGAAGGAAAGAACAGAATCGTAATTACCAGTGGCGGGAAAACTTTCTCTGCTGCACGACGAGGAACAGAGAATCCTCCATGGGTACTCGTATCACTAGCTGTTAACGTCTTGCAAAAGTAATTTGTTGGCTGTCTGCTTGGGGTACCCAGTTCAACAGGAAGAAATGTATCCTTTTGTTCTTGCTGAAAGCACATTACACGGAAATAAAAATTGGAACTTTGACACAACAAAAACCGGAATTTATACAAAAGATTACCGGGGTCAAGGGTTGCAACGTCATTTGGGCATAAACCTCATCCGTTTCAACATCCGCCTAAAATAGCATAAACGGGCATCGTTTAGCACAAATCCTAATTTCAACAAATACACTGATTATAACCAAACCGAATAACACGTACGTGCATTGTGACATTATGAAGTTGGCAAATCAACTGGGGAGACAAAGTCGGATAATTGGGTATATGCGCATCGACTTCTTTATTAGTAGTGGCAGCAACCTAGCTTCCAATTTCAACTCATATCAATTAATCCTAAAATACACAATCACATATCACACAAACCAAAAACAAAATACTAAAGCAATGTTAAAAACCTGCTCACTATGTCCCTGAGGAAAGTAAACAACTCGACTTCCAACAATCGGTAACGAAACAAGCGGACCGGCACAGGCGTGCCACAGCTCCGAATTCAAACATTTCTTTTCACCACCTTCCATAAATTAATAACAACAAACAAACACAATATCATTAACAACCTAGTAAAACCAAACCAACAAAACAATGAAATAAAAAAATGACTAGAATACATACAAACAAACAAACAAGAAACAATAATAAATGGAAAAAAGAAAACACAAAAAGTCATATAATATAATAAACAAAACAAAGCAAAGCAAAAGATTCAACAAGAAAAGATTTGAAGAAGATTATCTACCATCATGAACTTGCTGACTTAACCCTGATGTTGAAAGCTTCATATTTTTATTATTATTATTATATAATTATTTTATAGTAATCTAAGATTTTATAAAAAAAAAGAAAAGAAAACCAACCCCCCACTCCCAACCCCCCACCAGAAAGCTAGCTAGCTAACCAAGCTCAGCAAACCAGGAGCTGCAACCCCCAAAGACCACCGCCATTAAAGAAAAATAGTATTTTAGTAGAAAAAATGAAAAGCCCGACCGAAGTAGACCTGAAACAGTAGAGAGAGAGAATTATAGAATGGAGAGAGAGAGGAAGAAAAATAATAAAAAGGTGAGCGTTGGATGAAATGTACATGGAGATAAGAACCGTTGGATTTTGGAGTGACATGACAGTAGGCATGTGTGACCATCCTTCAGTGGTCGTTGTCAGAGTACGAACCTTTGCATTTTTTTATTATTTTTTCCAGTGAAAGCGTGTAATCAATGGAGAGAGAAGGGCGTCAGGATCGAAGAGTGACTAAATTTTAGTAGTAGGAGTAGATTTTTTTCCTTTAATTATTGGATTTGATTTTTTCTTTGCTTTTGGGCCATACCTTTCTTTCGTTTTTATTTGAGGTGAAGAAATATTTTATGCGCGTTGTGTGACGGGTCTAAACGGGTTCGGGTTTAAATGAGGTTTTGGAAAATGAAATTTTTTTAAATTAAACATTTTACTTTCATTCTTATCAAAATAAACTATCTAAACATGTTTTACCGAAATTGACACTTTGAGCGAGCAATTGTTTGCTCTTTATGCTTTTTGTCTTGTTGCGAGTTGGAGAGCAAAGCATTTGCTCTCCCTATTCTTTATCTTGTAGCGAGATGGAGAGTAATTGAGAGAGAGCAAAGCATTTGCTTTTCATGCTCTTTGTCTTGTAGCGAGGATATGAGTTAAATGAACTGAAGAGCAAATGGTTTGCTCGCCCAAAGTGTCGATTTTGGTAAACTCTTTTGAAAATGTTTATGTTTGTAATTTAGTGTGATAAGTGTTTGTTGTGGTAATTGATCTTTTTTTTTTTTTTTTTTTTTTAACTGGATATGGGGTTTATGGATTAATTTCTTTTTTACTACTTAATAAGGGTGTGTTTGGTATGCCGGAATAGGAATGAAGGAATGAATTTTCAATCAATTAATAATGTTTGTTTAAAATTCTTAACTTTCAAACTAGAAATAATATACAAATATGTTCTATACTTGATAGTCACCAAATTGGTAGGATATGATAGTCTCATTTTCGGCCCCACATTCTTCCACACATTATTAACAAGATAATGAAATATGGTAAACAAACCAAACAACAATATTGAATTTAATTACTTAACTCATATTATTCTCATTACACCTTATACCGAAACTCATACCAATTATGAACCATAAGAGCAAACGAAACGGATACTAAATTTGTCCATGCCATCATTTCCTCATATTAGAAAGGCCTATAAACATCTCTCTTTTATTTAAGTGGCTAAAGCTAAACTATACATTCTTAAAACTATCATTTAATCAAAAATAAAAAATAAAATAAATAAAAATACACCATTGTCTGGTTGAATCTTTTGAGCAAAAGAGTGAAGAAAGTAAAAATAATTATATTCACTTACTTATATTCATTGAATAATTATTTAATATATTCACGCGTTATAGTGGTGGGTATCATGTAATTAAAGGTGCGTTTGGTATGCTTGATGGAATCACTATTGGTATAGGTTTAAGAATAGAGTGGAATGAAAATGGGTATGCAGATATCACTTTTCATGGGTATCCACATACCCACAATATTATACTCCTATGAAGAAACCCACATATCATGGGTATCCTCATTCCATTGTGGTGGGCCCATAACCAACGAAACAACATTAATGACTTTTAAAGTCATAGATTCATCCCATAGTGGGATACCAAACGCACCCTAAATTCTAAACACCAACAAAATAACAATGACGAGCTTATTAACTTAAGAAAATAAGAATAAAATTATCACAATCTGGCCCGGTTCACCTGTTTTCGCCGGTTTTCGAAGGTAATCTCAGGTTCGTTTTGGACGTTTTTTATTGGATAGCCTAACCGGTGTCGATTCTGGTTTTCGGTTAAACCGGTTGAACCCATTGGTCCGATCTGGCCTAGTTTTTAAAACCATATATACTATTAACTTGTTTGCATATAAATTGTACGAAGCTTTCTTTTTTCTTAGTTTTATTAGTTATGGTTATAGACGTTTCTGTTTTCTTATATTAAATTATATTGTATTTTTAATCAATTTTTAAAAAATATGTTTACAAAAGGTGTTTTAAAGTGTTGTAACTAATGTTATTATATTTATACTTATTAAAAGACAAAAATACACCGTTGGTCCCTAAACTTGTCCAAGAACATCCTCATGCCCCCAAAGTTTGCAAAATCGTCTCCGTGCGTCCCTCCTCGAGTTTTTTTAGGCCGATTGCGTCCTTTGACCCGTTATATCTCATCAAATCCCGTTATTCCTGTTAAATGACTATTTTGCCCATATATAAAGTTATCCTATACCCTTTTCTTCATTTCATCCATCCTCTGACTATGATATGTCTCCATCACCGTAAACCCTAACCCTAACCCCAAATCCAATTTCACTTGATGACCCCCAAAATCATAAGCCTATCACCACAATCACCATTAACCCCACCACCTTCATCCTCCGGCAACACCGACTACCTCGAATCAACATGGTACGACAACGTACGAGAAGAGGTTGAGGATGTTAAGTCCTCCTGAAAAAGGCTCTTTTTGAATCAAATGATTTTATTGAATCATCACCTGTTTTAGCTCAAGTGTTTGTATCACCACCACCTAATTTAAAAGGCTCTTTGATCATCACTGATGAAAGAATTGGTAAGAAATATAAATCCCAGTTTCTGATGAAGGGACTATTAAAGCTACTGATATAAAAAAGGTACTTCTTTTTTTATATAAAGTTTTTGTGATTTTTTATATGGGTTTTCTGTTATTGGTATTGGGTTTTTTTTTGTTTGGACTTATTTGGAATTTTCTTGATCATTTTGTTTAGGTTTCTAGTTTATGTTTGTTTGATTGAATTTGTAGAGTAAGATGCATTAAAAGGTGTAAAAGGCTGAAATAATATGATTGCTTATTAGAAATACTTATTGCGATTTGATATTTGAGATTTAGTAATAGTTTTGAGTGTTTGGATATAAGCTAAGTGCTTATGATTATGTCATGTGTATAAAGTAGAAACTATTGATTGGTTATTACCATTTAATACACAGAATCAGCTTTTGAGTGTTTGGGTAGAAGCAAAGTAGCAAACTGCTTATGTCATGTGTTATTCTAGGGTCAAATTAGCAGTTTGGGACTTGCTTATATAAATTAACATTCTAAATCCAAAATACTAAAATAAGCATAATTTCCAAACACTAAAACAACTGTTTATTTGATTATTGCATTTCGTTATAACAAAAGGAATCTGGACACTGTCTTTTGCGTTTTATTTTGTTACAACTGATTTTGTGTTTCTACATACTTTGAAAAGCGTAAGCGGTTTGAATAAGCAATACCAAGCACACCCTAGTACTCTACAAATTACAAGTATTTGTTTAATGTCAATTTAATCAATGGACGCCATAACTGTGTACTAACTTGGTACACTTGTTGAAATGAAAATGGTTTGAAGCATGCTATGTTATTTGAAAAAAATAATAATAATAATAATAAAGAAACTTGAAAGAACCCTATCATGTATTCTACTGTAAAACAGATAGAAATTTTTGACAGTGTACTGGTCGAGATGTCTATTTAGTCCAATACGGGCATTGTGTAATAACAAACCCTGAGATGAAACTAAAGGTCTATATTTTGTTACATATAACAACAGGAAACAACGATAAGGGTTTGAAGCTTTACGACCCGGGCTACCTTAACACAACACTTGAGTATACTTTGGGAGAATTATAAAGCCATTTGGCTCGTTGTTAATAAAGTATACTCCAAATTATAAATAGGCTGAATTTCCCCCTCTAACTATAAGCAAAAGGTAAGGTCTTTAAGTGGACAGTTATATGTGTTTAAGATCTACTGTATTACATGATTAATTCTTTCAGCTCTGATTGGCATTTTTATTGCGTACAGGAGTGAAGTTACAGAAGCTAAGGCCGCAGTTAGAGTTCGTAAATGTCTCCTTTCACTATGCTTCACGGACAACTGCAATTCCATTTACTCTCTACATGTAGATTATATGGGTGGCAAAATGGGCTAGTCGGGTGAGTTGAGTTATGTTTGAAACAAGTAAACTAGGCCATAATGAGTTTTTTGACCCGCCAACACTTTTTTTCTGAATTTCCATTTTTTATCACACAAACCATTATTAACATGATGATCCACATTTTCTTTTAATAAAGCAATTTAGGCGGTTGTTTTTGGACACTTTTTGAACTGTTTTAATTGTATATAACTTACTCAGCTTTATAATTTCACCCATTTGACCCATTAGGAATAAACTATAACCCGAATCAACCTATTGTTACATGGTTTATAGTTCCCACTCCACTAAGTTGGCCTCTTTATCTTACACTGACAGAAGCTTTTCAAAGCCCACCACATGGTCATGTTCTCAGTTTTTGAGATATATAATATGCACATTTACTATATATCTCCCTGTTATCTTGTAGGTCTAAACCGCTTCTTATGTCCTTTTATTTAAGCTAAATGTTCTTTCCTGCAGATGTCCACTCTGAAAGAAGTTAACATCTCTATACACCCAAATGAAGTGATGGCAATTGTGAGAATTTTGATTGTTGTGCATTTTCCCATTCAAATGATGTCGATAGTGACCTATTTCTTCCTTTCTTCAGGTTGGTCTTAGTGGTAGCGGGAAAAGCACGTTAATCCATCTCTTACTTGGTCTCTACGAGCCAACACATGGGCAGGTACTCCTGCAACACGTGCCCTTCTAAATCACCTAGTTGGTTTTGTATTTGTTATCAGTTTCAATCCTTATGTAAAAACAAGTCAATATTGGCTATATGTTATAGCTAATGAGTTCGTGTGTAACAGTCAAAAGTTTAGGTAATTCATGTGCTGGTAAGATTACTAGGTTTAATGGCAGTTTGGTACTTGGTATCTAATATCGAGATTTTTGTCTACAGCCTTAAGTGCGGAGAAACTAGACTGGGGAAACTCTGATCATCTCAACCGAGTTATAGAGAAGCATCCAGAGGTACTCAAGTACTTACTTGGATGCAACAGCAATAACATGAAACATGCTTCGGTAATCTAGAAGATCGTCTGGGAACTTGATCGTCATGAGCTTTCTCATTCTCCATTTAGTAGGTTATAGATGAGTTTGGTTTTGCTCCTTTTGTAAAGAATGTTATTGCGGGTAGATTGTTGACATTAAACGTGTTGTAAGTTCGGATCAAACAGTATTACATTACCTTACATTAATGGAATTAGTATTTTGAACTATCAATGTACATTATTAGTTTTTGCTCATTCTCATTTTTACCAACAAGTTATTACTTTTAGTTGAATTTGATTGATACGAATTTCAAATACATTCTCATTTCTATGATTTTGTGGGTTTTAATATTGTGTGTGGGTATGAAGATGAAGAAGATTGTTGTTTGATTGAGTTTATGTTTTTAGCGGAGTGGGTGAATGAGATTTGAGAATGGTGATGGCGTTAATTTTAGAGAGAGAATCAGAAATTTAGACAGAGAAGCAGGAAAAGTGATAAAGAGAGGGTGGTGTTAGTGATTGTATAACTTTTTGATTAAATACACCGTTCGTCTCTAAAGTTGTACTACCAAAATAATTAACCAAAACGATAAAATGACCATTTTGCCCTCATGTGCAAGGCAAAGAACGCAATTGGCCTAAAAATGACCATTTTGCACATGGGGGAAAATAAGGGGCGTTGACTAACGGAAAGCGGGTCAAAGAACGCAATTGGCCTAAAAAAACTTGAGGAAGGATGCACTGAGACGATTTTGCAAACTTAGGGGGAATGGCGATATCTTTGGACAAGTTTAGGGACCAACGGTGTATTTTTGTCTTATTAAAATTTGCATTTATCTATGATGAGTATGTTATAAGCTATTAATTTTCTAGCAAAATCAACACAGTTTTAAATAAGTAAATGTATTGATTTAATATTTTAAAACTTTTATTTTAATAAGAATTTAAATACTTTATAATATAATAGAAATAACATCTTATATCAAATAACTATTTAAACGTATTAAATATTTAAAAAGACCCACTAAAGTGACTAAACAACCTGGAAATATTAATGAACTTCCAAAAGTACCAGCTCTAAATTCATTTCATATCTCTCGAAGAAAAAGAAAAAAAAAAATCGTATTGATTTTTTGGTCGGATTTTTTATTGTAATATGTTACTCCATGATCCACTTGTCTAAAATACAATATAATTTTTTATCAGTTTTTGTTTCGTATTTTTTTATTAGTTTAATATTTTTGATTTATTGAACTTTATATTTTATGTTTCATACTTTTAAGTTTATATATATTTTTTAATATAAGTAAAAAAATAAAAAAATTGAAAAGACGAAAGGGTACAAATTGCTTTTTTGAATAAGGTTACCGAACTTTTTTTATTTGACTGTTTATTTACAAGGTTTTGTGTTGTACGTACCACCGCCTTTCAAATTGGCCCAAAGAATATTGTGCGGCTTGCAAGTCGCCATCTCATTAATCATGAATGCAAGGATGTGATCTTTTGTTTATTTTGTCAAGGGATTTATAATGGTTTTACACTATGATTGTAATATATTCTTAAAAACTTAAATGAAACATGATAGTGACTTATTTGACGGAGTAATTGTAAATTGATAGCTGTAAATTGCTAGTTGATAGTCATAGCTATAAATTATAGCTTTATGTTTATAAGAAGGAAAGGTATCATGGCTAACAAGCTCGTTGAATCCATCGTGTCACTCCATTCGGCGTCGCTGAATGCAAGCCGCGACACTGGGCCTGCCATTACGTCTGCCCCCGTTTCCTCATCTATGATAAAGGATAAAAAATAACAACAATAATAATAATAATAATATTAAAAAAAAAAAAAAAAAAAAAAAAAAAAAAAAAAAAAAAAACACTTGCCATTTGAATACAAACAGTTGTTTATTTTAAACTCAAACTTTTTTTTTAATAAACCCCCCACACTATAAATAACACCCCATTTTAATTAAAATTTTCACACTTCTCTCTAAAAACACATTTTTTATACCAAAAATGTCTTGTTTTCTCCCACATAACGTCGAAAAAATCCAAGCGTATGTTTAGAAACAATGTGATGAAGATGACGGCATGGCTCGTAAGGAAGCTATTATCGTCGTAATCGATCTGTTTGAGCAAGCAAGCGATGCAAAAGAAGAGCTGAGGAAATAATACACATAATGCAAAAACATTTCGTCAGAAAAACGTGCCGTGATTGATAACTTTTTGAACGAAGAAGGCTAGAAAAATTACGAGATTAAGAACACATTGTGGAAATTAGTATCACAAATACAAGATAATATCAGTCACAAAATTCGTTGAATGCAAAAAGTAAACAAATAGGATGGTTTATGTTTTCGCATCGCATCATAATTTGTATTTTTATTTCAACAAATGACGGAGGAACTGATATTTCATTTCATTTGACTTCTTTATAAATATCATCCAAAAAAACCCGGTATGCTTTATAGTTTTAGTGTATTTCTTTTTAAGTTTCATATTATAAAATATTTGAATAATGAAATTTAGTTTGTTTGAAAAAATGAAAAAGAAAATAAAATTGTGAGTAGGTGGGGCTGAATGGCTATGTTGTGAGTGAAATGGTGTTTTGAGGTGTGAGTGTTTTAAGGTTTTCAAATCGGGATCCTACTTAGAATCGTTTTCGTTTTTTCAAGATCGTAAGATCGTATCGCGATCTTAAGATCATACCATAATGTCATTTTCTTAATAGTCTTAGTAATTTTATACAAATCTACAAATTATTATGTATCGTAAACACCAAATTATATAAATGTTTCATAGAAATGTTGTCATAAATTATGATTATTAAATATTTAAGAAGAGTAACATGTTTTCTTTTTTAATTCTACAAAACACAATCCATAAATTTGTAGTTTATTAGTTTGTGGTTCGAGAAAAGTAAGATCGGATCGGACTAGATCTTAAGATCTTGTTGTTAAGATCAGGACCTATAAGATCTTATGCTTTCAAAGATCCTATGAAAAATTCGGGTCGTTTTCACTTTGCAGTATCGTAAAATCGAAAGATCCTAATATTAGAATCGGGATCCTAACAAATATGGTGTTTAAAGTGGGAATTCTGATGTGACACCCTGTCGGGCTTAAATGGCATGTCATCATACTTTACGAGTAGTTTACCCTCTAATTAAAGTGTTTAATTCTTAAAAATAAAATAAAATAAAATGTTTAGCAATTAAATTATAGCTGTTAATCCTGTTATTATAAAATGCAAAATAACATAAAAACATGTGTAGAATAACATGCTCATAATATCGTACGTTGTTGATTACATTAAATTACTTTGACGACTAAAAATTACAAATAGCGCTAACAAAAGTTAAAGATTTATAAAAATGAATACAAAACATGTTATTATCTCATAATAAATAATTTGTTTATGAATTTTGAAATGTATATTTTATGTTTGATACTAGTAGATATATTTATTAAGACATACATAAGTTTAAAGTGTAAATTAAATTAGTTGTATTGTTGGAATATGCATGTATACGTTTTTTATTATTATTTTTTTTAACGGCGGATTCAATAATAATAATAATAATAATAATAATAATAATAATAATAATAATAATACAAACTAGCAAGACATTAGAAAGGAAACATTGCAAAATAACAAAAGACCTATCCAAATAACACTTAGCTTACATCTATATCTACACCAAAAGAGAGATATCTCCATAACTTCATCAAATAACATCGCTTTAATAGGACTACTATTACTAAATATTGATGTATTTCGAAACTTCCAAATGAGCCACAATATGATGTAGAAAACTCCTTCTACAACCTCCTTACGAGATCCACGATAATGAATACCGGACATCCATGCCATCCATTCCTCAAACGAAACTACCTCCAAGAGCTTAAAATCCCACCATGTAGCAATCTTTCGATAAATATCTCTCACAATGGAGTATGTGAACAACAAGTGATTTGAAGTTTCAGCAGCCATATACCAACACGGATAAAGGATCGATTGAATGTCCATCCCTCTACGAGACAAGTTGAACCGAGTAGGAAAACAATCCAACTTAACATTCCAAGCGTGAATATAAACTTTAAACGGCACCACCTTTATCTATTAAGTTTTAGAAGAAACCTCCGGTAACATATGATCATCTATAAATCTTCTCACATAAGCCACAGAAAACTCACCCGAGCCCGACAATGACCAGAACCAACGTCTTTATTATTATTAAGTGTACGCGTAACTAGTAACGGGTGGTAAGGTGTACAACAATAATTGGAGGTATAAAAAGCTTCTCAAAATTCTAAACACTTTGCATGACAACATTTAAAATTTTGGAAGAGATTCTCTCAAAGTTATTTATAACTTGATTGATCAAGTTGGGCCACTGGATCAAATCAAAAGAATATGAGATGATTTGAGCTATTGGATTTGATCAAATGAATGATAATTGCAACTTGATCAATCAAGTTATAAATAATTTGAGAGGATCTCCCTCCTTAAAATTTAGAGACCTTTTAAAACTAAAAGCTTTAATTTAAAAACACGGTAATCGATTTGTGCAAGTAATCGTCTGTTATTAAGAATGAGTGAATGACACTTGAACACATATGGTAATCTAAACCTTTTAACATGATGCACACATATACATGCACACATTTGGAACATACAGATATATTCCTTTATGAAATTCAGATTGTGAGAGTAAGCTAAACACTTTTTGATCACCAACTTTTTGTTGATATTAAATAAATCAAAATAGGAATAGTTTATACGAGTAAATTTTCTGTATCGTATTATTATAATAAAAATTCTTTGTATAAGCTGTTTTATAGCCGGTGGTCTTGAATTATTCATCTTGTTTTAGGGCGTAAAAATTTTCATTTTCTAGCACCATTGTGTTGTGGATCAAGTTGATATATGAGTAATATGACTATAATCTTTCTTGATGATTAATTGTTTTTAATATTATGATATTACCGAAAATTGATGACAAATAAATTATCTGTCATGGACATGTTTGACATGAACAGTTGCTTGATTCCTAAGTTCAAGCAACTTTTATTGACCTTGGATGTCGGCATTTGGAAAACATGCATGGACATTTATGATTATAGTTAAATAATGACGAACCTTGGACAAAAGTTTTGGTTATTATGTGTTAATAGCTTGTGTTTTATTGTTTGCAACTCATTTGACTCTAATGTTCATTAAATTTTATTTATTTTTTCTTATTTGCTGACTAATTTATAGGTTTGAACTCACACTACACATAGTTAAACCAGGTAAAACACTCATTTTCAAAAAGTTGGCATGATGTTTGCACATATCATGAATTGAACTTGAGACATTTCACATTTTAGAGGATGTTTGTTTACGCTTATGTATTTGTTTATTAGCTTATCTATTTTCGGGTTATATCTCATAAGCTCAACTTTCTCGGCTTATTTTGAAACTTTTAAGCTTATACTATAAATTTGCTATAACATGTTTCTCCCGTCCTATATTAAGTGTTCACTTCATAATACACAAAGTTTTAGAAAATCTTACTGACTACACTCCTTACCAATCAAATATCATATCTACCCATTAAAGTCTATTTGAAATGGACGGAGGAAGTAATAAATTTATATAAATCGCTAAGTTTCAAAATAAGCTAAAAAGATGGGCTGTAACATCAGCTGAAATCAAATAAACTCGTAAGCTCATAAACAAGCTTAAGCAAACATTATTTTAGTGATAATAGTTGCAAATTTTTTACTATCAGTCCACTGCAAGTGGTTTAACTATTGATTTATATATAATTTAACAATATAATCTTCGCATTCTGTCCGCAAAAGGAAACAAGATGATCAGCAGTTTAATTGTCATATCTTGATGGGTGACGTAGACGCATGAATTAATTTTGTTGCATTTTGTTGTTCTAAAACGGACTATTTTGCACCTTTATATGTAGAATAATCTAGTTATAAGGCTTAACGTAAATATTACAGAAACAACTTTTGTCCCAAATGAGTTTTAATTATAATATAAGCACAAGGATACAACAAATGGGCATAACGTAAATATTACAAAAACAATTTTTGATGTGATTTTTTTGTTGTTGTGGCGTATGTGACGAGAACATGATTACAAGTAAGGTGTTCCATCACAAAGAGGCAAAAACAATGGACACAAAATGGTTTACGTAATCGTCTTTTAGAGCAGTAGTAAAGGTGATCCTAAAAGTGATCAGATAAGTATGTTTAATGTTACCTCAGCTTCTCTCTTTGAAACTAAACACATGACTAAATACTCGTAGTGATAATTTTTCAGGTAACCCAACACTTTGTTTTTAAATTAAAATTTTTAATAATTAAAAAAAAATTACATGATAATTCAAATAAAATAAAAAAAACATTATAAAAAAATTGGTGTTCATTTGTTGGACACGAAATGTGTTCAACTAAATCAGCTTTAAGACTTAAATGAGTTTGGTAGCAGTGCATATCTCTAATAACTTGGAACACATCTTCTTGTGCTCGTACGTGATTATTTTCACGATGTTACTCATCCGGATAAAAGTTTGGAGAGATGACATTTCTTTTGTCTTTTAAAATCATATTATGTAATATAATGCATGTGTACATTATACCCGTTATTTTTTAAGACTTTGCGACCATGCGAGAGTATCTATTAGAGCACACTTTCTCTTTAGCACGTCAAACATTCGTTTCACATCTTTCTTCCTGCTTCATGTGTTTGCTTATATCTTATTCGCTTTATATCATTCGACCCCGACCGTGAAATGAATTTCATACGAACAGACCATTCTGTATCCTGTCAACGAGATAATATCCCCATTTATAAGTCACATTGTTAGCCACAAATGGAACATCTAGTGCTTTCCCGTCTTTGAGATCGTTGAAAATAGGTGATTGGCGTATAACGTTGATGAATGGACCTGACCCGTGATCACCTAAACAGATTGAGCACGAATGCATATGGGCATTGAGCCTACGACCAATTTGTATAGTCAATGCTTCATACCATCCCAAGAAATCCATGTTTCTTAACCACAAGGGGTGACCAAGCGGTAAGAATACCAGCCTTCCAAAGAGGAGATCAAATGTTCGAATCCAACGGGGAGAAAAGTAATCCCCTTGTGGCCACGGAGGTTCACCTGCGCCGACTCCGGGCTATCCAAAAAGGGTAGTCGCCGTGGGATTAGTCGGCTCGCAATGTCGAGTCAGAAACCCATGTTTACCAATAATAATAATAATAATAATAATAATAATAATAATAATAATAATAATAATAATAATAATAATAATAAAAATCCATGTTTCTGCTCATGAATAGTGCGTTTGAAAAGTGTTGATTCATCCGGAACCGCTTACAGAATGTACGTGTGTCTTACATTGGGTTTCACCGAAGTAAGCTGACACTGAACGATCATAAGCATCGTAACGATCTCTATCTACCGAAGCTCGTGAGATTTTTAGAATTGAAGAAGTGGAAGTCTGAATAAACAAAACAGCGTCTTTTAAAATATTAAACTATTAACTTCTTCTTCTTCATCTGTATCCGTAAATTATTATTTGATCGAAATTCATTTATTTAAGTTAAGAAGTTGAAAGTGCTTACAGAAAGGAAAGCCTAAAAAAAAGAAAAGAGTATTTAACTATTTTATAGAAATAAAGTGAATTTTTATTTATTTATTATTATTATTTTTTCAAAACAATTCCAACGGTTCTATAATAGCTAAACGGCTATATCTTTCATGACTTCGTTGAGGTCGCTTTGCCGACCCAACCAACCAAAAAATCGGGGGGGGGGGGGGGGGGGGGGGGCGTCCTATAGGGACTCTCGTAGGGGGGACGCGGCTGAGAGGGTAGACCAACCAAGGGCGAGATCGTTGTTACAACTAGCCTTAGATACAAATCATTATGTTAACACTTAACACAATTGCCTATGTAAATTTTCGATTATAAGATACCAAGGACCTTATAGTGCTCATGATTTCAAATAATCAAATATATAATGTATCTTTCGACTTGTTATAAAGTAATGTATCTATCGATATGTAAGCTAGGAATTAAAATTGTGATAAACAATAGTAAAAAAAAACCAGTTGTTTGGAACGTGTGGTCCATGCTATTTAGGCACCATGCCCCTCCTCCATAACTATTTGGGACCATTTTGTCAAACTCTCTTTAGGTGGATCTTGTGGAAAGACATTGCATCATGTCACAACTTTTTTTCTTCTTTATATTTATTGTAAAAGTATAGAAACAACAATTGATCACTATACAAGAATGAACTTTTCCATAAAGGAAAGAGATTCAGAGACTTAAACATGTAGCTAAATATTATGATTAAACCGATGTTATAGTGACATATTGATTTGAGGAAAAAGTGATTTCATGTGTTGTCACTTGTTACTGATAGAACATTGTTATGTATGTTTATGCATAAAATTATGTATATCGATCAATGTTCTTGTATAAATTGTACAACTTAAATGTTGGTCACGTTATATATAGATATATATATAAGTATCATCAACTCATATATAGTTTGAAAGATGACAATAGTCTTTGAAAGTATATTTGTAGTATTCGTCAGATTTAAACTATGGTTAAGATCAAGGACGGACAGGATTTTATATTAAAGACGTCGAACTTAACTAAGAGATTATAACAAGGCCGTCCTATGAATTCTAGAGAATTTTGAGGGTTCTGGACGAAATTACAAAATGACCTTTTAAAGAGGAATATTATATATAAAGTATCACCGTTTATAAGAAATGATGCAATTAGTTATCCAATAGTTCTAACATATTACTCATTTAAGATATTTTTTCATCTAAATACTATTTTCTTTGTGGAAAATATGTGTACGTATGCATATAACTATTAACGGGAAAAAAAATTGGGGCCCTAAAAATTTTTGGCCATGAGCGGTCGCTCACCTTGCACACCCTTAAAAACGGCCCTGATTATAACAATACATATCTCACTGAATCTATTATAACAATATATATCGCTCCAAGAATGAATATACTGTTTTTGTAACCTATCATTCAACTTAAAAGCATTATAGATAAGATTTAAGATAAAAGTGGAAAAAAATAATAATTTGACATGTAAATTTATTTTGATGTTAGGGATAATGATTTCTAAATGTATTCAACTTTTCACGTTTTACTGAGTTATGTATGGAACTTTTAATTTTGCTATCTTGGAGTACAAACTTACTAATCTTGGCAAATTTGTGTACTAACGGGGTGATTAAGGCTATTTCCGTTTTTTCTTGCCATGTTGGCATCCACGTTTGCAGCCACACTGGCATTGTTTTTGTCTTTTATCTCCAACGGTATAATAGTAACCCCTTTATCACAAACACCATTAAAAACACACACCCAAATCTAAAAAACACACACGACGATTCACATATTTGATTACTTGAACTTCAAATCCAAACCTACACATACTCACACAAATCACTTATGGCCGAATACGCTCCAGGCACACGAAGAGTGACACATAAGTATGTTCAACCCTACTATGGATGTGGGCTTCCAATGACTGTGAAAACGGCTTGGACAAAGGAGAATCCTGGGAAAAGATTTATTGCTTGTCCCAAATTTGTAAACCCTAATTAAACTTGTATTTCAATTTATTTCTTAGCCCTAATTGAACTTGTATTTCAATTTACAGGAGAAGTATAAGAAGTGTGGTTATTATGAATTTTTTGATAATGATTTACCCAATGACTATTATAGGGAGCTGTTGTATGATGAGCATCAAAAGGTCAAAAGAGGGAATCAGATGAATGAAATGCAAGAGGAAATTGAAGTTCTAACAATGGAGAAGAATCAGTTGGTCCATGAATTGACTTGCATAAAGTCAAAGTTGCAATTGTATGATAGGTTGTTTCTTATTGTGATTGGGATTTTAATGATAATTTGTGTTGTGTTTGGAATGAAAGTGGGAAGCTGATTTAGGTCCATGAACACTATCAGTAAGGTTTATAGTTGTAATTTAGTAGTTAGGTTGCTATGTTGTAATTTGACTTCATAAAGTCAATGTTTTGTAATGCAATGAAAAATTTGCAATTTTCCATGGTATCAATATTTGGAATTCCTTGTTTTCATTATATGCAGTCTGTTTTTTTGCATGCTTAACATATAAAGGTTAAAAGTTGACTTCAGAAAGTCAAAGTTTTACTAAGTGGCATTGTAGCCAAAGAGAAAGCACATACATTGGAATTACATAGCAGATGGCTAACCCATTTTCTTTTTCCCTTTCCCTCCTTCACATTCTTTTGGAATTTTGGGAGTCCATGGTTTGATACCATGGTCTGCACAAAATTGGCTATTTGGGAGGCCTAATACCTTACCCCTTGCTTTGAATGCCACTTTTTCATCAAAGAGTTCAGGGACACTCTGTTTTGGATTTCTTTTCTTCTTGGCAGTCTCCTTTGTTGAGGATGTAGCAGTAGCACCATAGCCTATTGGCAAGTAGTCATCCCATGTTGGACTCACTTCCCATCCTAAAGAAGTTTCAGTTGATGCATTTGAGTCACTGGAAATGTATATGATCTCTGAACCAAAAAAAATAAAATAAAAATCCTTAAATAAAGATTAAAATTACAACAAAATTTAAAAAGATTGTTGGCAAAGACAGTTAACATGGCCATACCTTTCTTCTTGGAACCCATTTGTTTGGTTTTCTGCTGCAAACATCAATGTTGAGTGGTGCTTTGCCTATTGTAAAGTGTATCTCATTTATAGATGTCATTTTTAGGTAGGTAAAGCGTTTCAACATTCCTAAAATCAATGGAAAAGTGGTCAAAGTATAACTGTCCAATTCAATGCAAAAGCCTATACACAAATAGTGTATAGATTCTAAATGTGCAGGCATGTGAGTTTCAAAATAGCATGCAACTGTCAATCAAAGATGCAATAATATAAAGTAGAAAAAAATAGTACTTTGGCCAAATTGAACAACATATAATGAACATGACTATTATAGTCATTGTAATGCATTAGCATAAATAAGTTAACTTTTAAAAAGTCAAAGTACATTAGTGACATTACTACTACATAGATAAGTCAATTGCCCAAATTAATAATCAAAACATGGCAATTTTAAGTTAATTATCATCCTAATAACGTTAACTGCATACTTGCATGTTTTTGATTGCCAAATATATTACACAAAATATGACAATCTAAATTCATAATGCTACTTAATCCAACTGCATGGCTTGGTCTTTGGAGCTTCCTTCACCATGAATCTTTTTAGTTAGCTGCCTTTGTAGGATTCTCTGGCTTGGTAACCTTCTTGCTTGGGCAGGTATCACAAATGGCCTTGGTTGTCTTGGTTGGTTTGCTTGACTGTTTTGAGTTGGGATAGGTTGGCTGCTTTGAGTTGGGATAGGTTGGCTACTTTGACTTGGGATAGGCTGACTGATTTGATTCACTTGAGTTTCATGACCAGTTGCTTGACCACTAGCTAGACCACCTCCATGAGCACTTCCCTGACCACTAGCATGACCACTTCCCTGACCACTTGCTTGACCAACCCTTTCCTCACCAAACCAGTATGCAAACCCTCAATTTGTTGACTTTTGCTATCCTGAACCCCTTGGTGCACCTCTTGTTGTAAATTGAACACCACCAACCCTTCTAAAAGCACTTTGCTGTTGTGGAGTTTGCATACCTGGGACATCAGATCCCCTAATTTGACTACCAACACTGCCACCACTTCCACTTCCACTACCAGTACCACTTAATCCTAATGTGTCACTTCTTTTTGAACCTCTATTTTGGAATACTTGATCCCCTGTATCACCCCCACTTGAACCTCTAACATCATCACTTGTACCTCTAACTGAACTCCCAACACCCCCAAAAGTATTAGAA
This sequence comes from Artemisia argyi, assembly GCA_030686995.1. Lineage (NCBI taxonomy): Eukaryota > Viridiplantae > Streptophyta > Magnoliopsida > Asterales > Asteraceae > Artemisia > Artemisia argyi. The sequence continues at coordinate 102,095,888 of CM060704.1, read as the reverse complement.
ACATTTGTTGAACTAGGTGGTGGGACATGATCTGTATGAGTCTCAACATTGTCCCTAGATGGTTCCTTACTTGGCCTACCAACTCTTCTCTTCTGCTTAACAGGTTTTTCACCTGTGGTTCTTTACATCCTTTTTTGTTATGACCTACCTTGAAACAGTTTTGACAAGTCATAGAAACACCTACCTTTGACACCCTTGTAGAGTTCCCACCTTCACCTTTTGCGTTTACTCTCTTCTTTCTTGGCCTTCCTGGCATTTTCTTAACAATTGGTGGCAACACTTTTGAGTATTGACTTTGGTCAGGCCAAAAGTCAATACCACCAACTGGACTAAGATAGTTGTGGTATGTTGCATAGTATAGCTCCTTCTTGAACCAATTTGGAACATATTGCTCTGGAAGCCTATTTATCTTTAAGATTGCAGCTGTACCATGGACACATGGCAGACCAGATACTTGCCACATCCTGCAAGAACATGTCCTCTCCTCAACTTTGACTTTGAAAGAGTAACTCCCATTCCTAACCTCAAATGCATTGCCTCCTGCAGGTATCACATGCCAAAACCTGTAAAGAATCCACATTGAATTATATTAATACAAATATCGCCTAAAAACGTTATTTATATTTTACGATCTTTACTAAGTTTTGTTGACGACAAAATGTAAACTTTAGTTTCTAAGTAAAACATAATCTTAGTTTTAAAGACTTGTATAAACTAGACTTTTGCTACATTTTACATTTCATAAAACACAACACTTTTTATTTCTTAAAATAGAAATGTCACATCACATTTATGGCAAGTTTTGTCAATATACATTTATGGAAAGAAAGTGTGTTTGACTAACCATATGTTTGCTTGCAAGTTTTGTGTTTGACTAGGTATAATGAGATGTGACATTGTTTGGTTTGCAAGATTTATTGCAAAACCAACTGCAAGCCCGGCGGAACCCTGGGGGTACACGGACGGAACCCATCTGAGGGTTCCGCCGTATCCGCCAGGCCTGCAGAAGGTTTTGCTATAAATACTAAACCACAAGTTTGATTTTTGGCTTATCACTCTACATCATATTTTCACACATTCATTCATTCTTTCATCTAACCCTTTAACATCTCATATGTGAAGTTTCTTTTTGTAGCAAAGAGATTCACGAGTTCATAAAAAGTTACAAGTATTCAACACAACGTTGCAAGACTTGTTAGCTTAGCATTGTGTAGACTTGTGTAGTTTACACTTCCTTTGATTGTGTATTTTCAGTAGTGATCGGTTAGTATTTTAGTCCTCAAAATACAAAGTGTGACGGGAGTTGTTGTACCCTTGTAAAAGAACTAACGGGAGTGGTTGTACCCTTGTAAAAGAACTCGACATCTAGCTTAGTGTCGGTAAACGTGTATAAGCGACGTGTAAGGTTTTCTCCACCAGTGAAAGGAGCTTGTTGACTAGTGAAAGAAACTCTTGAGTTGGATACTCGGGGCGTGGACGTAGGGCAAGGAAAAAGAGTCCTTGTAGCCGAACCACGATAAATACTCGTGTTGTGGTTTGATCGTTTCTTTCATTTACTTGCATGTTATATATTGTGTTTGTGTATATATCTTTGATCAAACGGAAAGTTTCAAAGCTAATTAAACAAGTTAAAAAGATTTTAAACAGTAAACTATTCAACCCCCCTTCTAGTTTTCCACAATTGGCATCAAGAGCCAGGTTACTCAAGCTTTTAAAATATATTGTGTTTTAAAACTTGAAACAATCCATGGATTTTGAAAATTACAAAGAAGGGCAATCTATGCAAAGACCACCACTTTTTGAAGCAAATGGTTTTATATATTGGAAAAACCGTTTTGAAACCTACGTGAAATCTAAAGATATAGATTTATGGTATATAATCATTGATGGTGATAATATAGTTACTAATATTAAAGATGATGATCAAAAGAAATTGATTGCAAAAAATAATAAAGCTAAAATGATGTTTTACAATGCTTTGCCTAAGAAAGAATATGAAAGAGTCTTTATGTGTAAAACCGCCAAAGATATTTGGCAATCTTTAATAGTCACTCATCAAGGAAACTCACAAGTTAAGGATAACAAAATTGATCTCCTTGTTCAACAATATTAACAATCTGTTATTCCCGAAGATGAGATTATTGATAATGCATTTGCTAGGTTTAACACTATTATTACTTCACTGAAAGCACTTGATGAATCTTTTCGTAGTAAGAATTTTGTCAGGAAATTCCTTAGAGCACTCCATCCGAAGTGGAGAGCAAAAGTGACGGCAATTGAAGAATCCAAAGATCTTTCAAGCATGTCACTTGACGAGCTAATTGGAAACCTTAAAGTTCATGAAATGGTAATGGAAAAAGATTCGGAACTAGTTAGAGGCAAGAAAGAAAAAGTTAAGTCCATTGCCTTGAAAGCTAGAGTCCAATCAAGTGATGATGAAGAATCTACTTCGGATAGTGATGATGAGGAATATGCTATGGCCGTTAGAGACTTCAAGAAGTTCTTTCGTAGAAGAGGGAAGTTTGTAAGGCAACCTAAAGATGACAAGAAAACTTTCCGAAAATATCGTGATGATAGGAAAGGAAAGGTTGAAAGAAAATGCTATACGTGTGGAGACACAAGTCATCTTGTAGGAGAATGTTCAAAACCACCCAAGAGCAAACCTCAACAAGCTTTTGTGGGTGGTGCTTGGAGTGACTATGAAGGAGATGACGATGAGCCAAAGAATGATGATATTGCTCTCATGGCTCACGACTCAAATGAGGTGTGCCTCAAAGTTTGTTTGGAACCGGATGAATGGATTAAAGATAGCGGTTGTTCAAGGCACATGACGGGTTACAAAAGCCTCTTCACTACTTATCACAAATGTGACGGAGGTAATGTTACGTTTGGTAGTAAAGCTAAGAGCAAAATCATCGGAAAAGGTACAATCTCTCATGACTCCCTTTTTATAGATGATGTAGCTCATGTTGATAACTTAGGTTTTAATCTCCTTAGTATTAGTCAACTTTGTCGTAATAAATATAATGTCCTTTTTAGTGAAAACGGAAGTAAAATACTTAAAGATGGTATAACCATAGCCAAAGGTGTCCTTAAGAACAACGTATACGTCATGAAGATGGATCCAACATCTAGAGACAAACTTTGGCTTACCTCATTAGATGAATCTTCAACTTTATGGCATAGACGTTTAGGACACGCTAACATGAGACTAATTCAAAACCTCTCCTCCAAAGACTTAGTTCGAAACCTACCTAAGTTGAAATATGACCAACACTTTTGTGATGCTTGCAAAGTCGGTAAACAAGTCCATAGTAGCCATAAGGCTAAAAACTTGGTTTCTACATCTAGGTGTCTAGAACTTTTGCATATGGATTTATTTGGTCCATCCGCTATACAAAGTTATGGAGGTAACTTCTACACTTTGGTCATAGTCGATGATTACTCAAGATATACTTGGACAAAATTTTTGAAAAGTAAAAATGAAGCTTTTGATAAATTTGAGATTCTAAGTAAGAAAATTCAAAATCAAGTAGGGTCTAATATTGTGTCTATTAGAACGGATCACGGTCGTGAATTTGATAATGAATTTCAATTTGGAAACTTTTGTGATATTAATGGTATTACTCATAACTTTTCGGCTCCACGTACCCCTCAATCTAATGGTGTAGTAGAACGTAAAAACAGGACATTGCAAGAGATGAGTAGAACAATGCTTAATGAACAAAACATTCCACAAAAGTTTTGGTGTAATGCCGTTGACACATCAACGTACATTTTAAATCGAGTCTTAATTAGACCATTTTTGAATAAAACTCCTTATGAACTATATAAAGGTAAAAAGCCTACATTAGGATACTTTAGAGTGTTTGGGAGTAAATGTTTCATTCTTAACACCAATGATTATATCACCAAATTTGACCCAAAGTCTTATGAAGGTGTATTTCTTGGATATTCACAAATAGTAAAGCTTACATTGTTTTGAACAAAGAAACCTTAAGAGTCGAGGAATCGTTCAACGTAACATTTGACGAGAGTCCACCTCCCTCTAAGACATCACCTTTGGTAGATGATGACTTAGTTGAAAACCAAGCAATAGAAAGTCAAGAGATTTTAGGTAATGACAAGGAAGATGAACTATTAAACAAAGAACTTGTCAATGTCAAAGAATCTAAAAGTCATCCATTAGATGGTGTCATAGGCAACATTAACGAAAGAACACTAAGATCAAAAGTTCAAAATGAAAGCAACTACTTTTGTTTCGTGTCAACCATTGAACCGAAAAACATTAATGAAGCCATTAAAGATGAGTCTTGGGTAATTGCAATGCAAGAAGAGTTAAACCAATTTGTTAGGAATGATGTGTGGACATTAGTTCCTCAACCAAAGGGTCAAACTATAATTGGAACAAAATGGGTCTTTCGTAATAAAATGGATGAAAATGGAATTGTGTCTAGAAACAAAGCTAGGCTAGTTGCACAAGGATATAACCAACAAGAAGGCATTGACGACGATGAAACTTTTGCTCCGGTTGCTAGGCTCGAGTCAATTAGAATCTTACTTGCATATGCATGTGCACACAATTTTAAACTCTTTCAAATGGACGTCAAAAGTGCATTTCTAAACGGAGTCATAAATGAAGAAGTGTATGTTGCTCAACCACCGGGCTTCATCGATTTTGAAAAACCAAATTATGTTTACAAACTTAAAAAGGCTCTTTACGGACTTAAGCAAGCTCCAAAAGCATGGTATGATCGACTTAAAACCTTCCTAGTTAACCATAAGTATACCATGGGCTTAGTTGATAATACTCTCTTCACTAAGAAGAAAGATTCACATATTATCATAGTCCAAATCTATGTTGATGACATTATATTCGGATCAACTTGTCAAGAATTATGTGTGGATTTCTCAAAAATCATGCATGACGAGTTTGAAATGAGTATGATGGGAGAACTCAACTTTTTCCTAGGACTCCAAATTAAACAACTAGAAGATGGTATCTTCTTTAACCAATCTAAATATATTAAGGACATGCTTAAGAAATTTGGATTAGAAGATTCGAAACCAATCAAAACTCCCATGTCCACGGAAACTAAACTCACCAAGGATGAGGAAAGTGAATCCGTAGATAGCACTAAATATAGAGGTATGATTGGTAGTCTACTTTACCTAACGGCTAGTAGACCCGACTTTATGTTTAGTGTTTGTCTATGTGCTCATTTTCAAGAAGATCCTAAGACTACTCATCTCGAAGCCGTTAAAAGGATTTTTAGGTATATTAAGGGCACTACACATTTAGGTTTATGGTATCCCAAAAGAACGGGAATAGACACCATAGTGTATGCCGACTCGGATCATGCCGGTGACTATGTTGATAGAAAAAGTACAAGTGGTATTTGTACTTTTGTTGGACATTGTCTCACCTCATGGTTCTCTAAGAAGCAAACGGCTCTTGCTATCTCAACAACGGAAGCCGAGTACGTTTCGGCCGGAAAGGCATGTCAACAAGCTCTTTGGATGAAGCAAGCTCTTGTCGACTACGGAATTCAACTTAACGACATCACAGTTCTTTGTGACAACAAAGGCGCCATTGATCTTAGCAAAAACCCGGTTCAACATGCTTGTACCAAACATATTGAAATCCGTCATCATTTCCTTCGTGACAACGTTCAAAAAGGAAATATCTCAATTGAGAAAGTTTCTTCCGAAGACAACATAGCCGACATTCTCACAAAACCCCTTAAACGTGAACCTTTTAACCTTCTTAGGCTAGTCTTAGGACTCATGGAACCTACGTTGTAGCTCTGGACATTAGACAAAAATCACAAAAATCAAAACAAATTCATAACTCTTTTTCTCAGCAGGGTCGGCGGAACCCTCAGACACAACGGACGGAACCTAATTCAGGGGTCCGCCGTATCCACCGACCTGCAGAACCATTTTTGTGTTTTTATTAAACCAAACACCCATTATTTCATACCACCACTTCCAAACTGTTACTATTTACTTTACCATCCATCCATACCTACGATTTCTTGGTCTTCCTTTCACTCACATTGCAAATCAATCATCATTGTAAGTATTCTAAACTTGATTACAATCCTGATCTGAGTCTAGGAATTCTATTTTTTTGCACAAAAACAAAAACTTGGGGTTATGCATTTATTTTGAGAAACTCATGCATGAAATTAGGTGTTTAACAAAACTAATCATGTTCCCCATAGTTAGGAATTGCATTCTCACTAAGTGTAAACATGTTTGCTAAAACACCCCATGACAAATTTTTCCAAAAATTTCTCACAAATAGGACAAATATTTTTTCGTCTCACATTGAGAATACAAAATCAAAACGTTATGTTTAAAAATCACTTCCATAATGTCTCTTGAATGCTAAAGGGAATACATAACCAATATGTATTTTTGGGTACATTCAAACGAAGCTACATTGAACTAGGAGCGTTTGGGTTATCTTTTGTTTTATAACTAAACTTGCATTATAAAACGTTTTTGAAGCATCAAAATGAGTCAAGATAACCGCACCTCCACATTGTTTTCATATAGGCACACACTAGAACACCCACATTATAATAGTCATTTACTTAAACTAAAATGTGAAATTTTGTTTTTCTAGGAATCATCATGCCTCCTCTAACCCACTACGACCACAAGGACACCATTAAGTACCTACCAAAACACCACAAAACCAAAGGCCTTACCCCAACTCAAGTCAATATTTTCAAAGCCTTAGAAAAACATTATGTCCATGAGGGTAGAACCATTGACCCGTCCTTCCTAGAAGGCACAAACCTCTACACGGAATTTGCCACAATCAACTTTGAGTGTCTTTTAGAAATCGACGAGCCTATTTGTCCTAGGTTCATTTTGGAATTCTATGCATCCGTCGTCCTCTCCACGGATGATTATGGTCAAATGTTTATTAACTTTAGGGCTAGTGGTCATCAATACTCCTTCACTCTTGAGGAGTTTGCTCAAATCCTAGGTGTCCCAAACTGTGGTACTTACATCTACTCCGACTTGCACTCCCTCTCAACTCTTGACACCCTCCATGACCGCATCCATCCTTATGACACACCTCTTGTGTCAAAAGATATACTTCGTGACCACCTCTTTGTTAGGACAACCAACACTAGGAGAACCCGTTCGGGAAATGAGGTCGATAAGGACCCATATGGAATGGAAATGAATGAACTCAAGCCCCAATTCAAGAAATGGGAGGAAGTCCTTAGAGCAAATGTCATTAGCACCATAGGAAACCGAGATCATATAAATCTTTGCCTTTACTACATGCTCTACTCTTTGTCCGTTAGGCAACCCTTCAACCTTGCCTACTACATGGCCAAGAGAATGGCCGACATTCCCGTGCATGGCACATCGACTATGACATATGGAATGCTCTTGACCCGTCTCTTTAGGTTTATCTCTCCCATTCCACCAACTCCAAATGGTCTTCGTCTTGACTACTCTCTCATTCCACACACCTTTGTCCCGCTAAGTGATAAGAGAGTGTACAAAGCCCAAGAAAAACGTCCTCATCCTCCTACCTCCTCATCATCTTCCTCAATGAGTGAAGATGACTCTTTGCCCAACTCTAGGCTCCCACCTCTAGAATACCTATCCCAACTTCCGGATATTCCAAATGAGTCGGCGAAGTTCAAGCAAACAAAGGGGATGTTTAAGAATCTTGGAAGATTCCTTGGAAAGCTCAAGAACAAGATTGACCGTCAATGAGTGCGGGTGTGTAGGAGTGTTTGGCACTAGGTGCTATTTGAACAATTTGGTCGTTTAAACAATGTTTGTAATGTATTTGTGTGTTGGTACAATGTGTGATACTATTTGGAACATGTTTTAACTAACAATGATGCAGGTAGACAACTTTTGACAAGTTGTCAAATTTTCATGTTTATGAAATTTTCACTAAGTATAGTGAAATTCTCGACCCCCGGGTCAAAGTCCTATGGTATGTGTGTTTACATGTCCAATTTTTGCATTACCTAACCAGAAATGCATTATCTTTTTGATTTTAGGAGTTTTCGAAAAATTTAAAAATCATCTCGCGGGTCAAAATCGCGGACTGCCAACTTTTTCAGGCCTGGCGGATCTGGCGGCACCCTAGAATGGGTTCCGCCAGTGCATTTTCTGGGCAACCTAGAAATGGCCCAACGGACCGGACGGAACCCTCACACGGGTTCCGCCTGTGTATCCTGAAGGTTCCGCCAGATTCCCTGCAATTTTTTTTTTTTTTAGTTTTCAACATTTCAACAACCAATCAACAAAATACAATCCTTTTAGATAGAAACCAATTTTCTGCAATTTGTTTAGCACAATAGGGTACTTCTCATTCCTTATTACTCAAACAAAACCATTTCCCGCCAATTTTCAAAAATAGCCATAACCACCCCAAGGAACCTTCACACATAAAGGAAGGAACCCTTCCAAAGGTTCCTTGAAATCCCTGAGACATATCCTTCAACAAATTTACCAAAACCACTAAGCATTTAGTGCAAATCTTGTCTTCTCACTTCATCATTTTCATTGGATTGACTTCCATGATATGACAACCCACAATTAGTCTTCCAAATCATTAGGAACCTCCATCTTTGTATGGCCTAACATCACATCCAAACACTCCTTCCCACACTCCTTCATCATTATAAATTAAACCATCCTAAACACTATCAAATCACACCTTCTTCATCACAATTTCTTATCTTTTAAACCATTTTAACCATGACTAAGTCAACAATCACCTCTCAACCATCACGACCCATCCGGAAAACCGCCTGGATAAGTGTCAAACCACTTTGGACTAACCAATCCATCAACCTAAGCTCCTCATCCTCGGATGAATTCACCTCACCAATAAAAAATGAACATTTTCTAAACCTTGCATCTCCATCTCCATCACCCAATGAACCCAATGAGCTCACTCCACCACCAACAAAATCACCCATTGACCCAACTCCACCAAGTGCTCCAACCCAACCATCCAAAACTCCATCACCATCACCATTGCCAAAACTTGAACCTATGAAGTTATTTGGGTCTCCTCCAACATCACCACACCCTTTTGTCCAAGATCTCAATGATCTTCCACCAAGACCAACACAACCACCACCTTTTGCAAATGAAACACCAAGGTCAATTCTTGACCAAAATGAGCATTTTAACCACAACTAACCACCACAACAAGAATAGCACCAACCCAAACCATTGTTGTTTCACCCAATTTACCATGACATCCATGGTCCTCTTTATGGAGAACCAAATTTTGAAAACCATGATCACCCAACTCCACCACATTCTCAACCCCAAACCTTTGAGTCTTTCTTTCCTTCCTATGAGGAAATCCAAAGCATGGTTAAGAATCATCTCCATCAAGCAATGGAATTTCAAACCACCTTGCTTGACTCTATACCAAACCCATCCTCCAACCAAGAACCAAAAACCAACCAACCCTCAAACCAAGAAACCAAACCCACTCATCCCCATGTTTGCTCAAATTGTGAGCAAATGGGTGCAAGCATCAAATTGTTGCTTCGCCAATTCCAAGATGAAACCCGTTTTGCATTCCAACACGTCATAGAACGTTTGGATGCTCTTTCCCACCCAAACAAATCCTAGACAACCTTTGGAGGCCTTTTCCCCATTTAGGAAAGTAGGATTTGATTTTCTTTTATTTTCTTAGTTATTTTTAGTTTTTCTTTTAGAAGTAGAAGAATCTTTCCCATTTCTTGTCTTTGACTTTTAAAAGTCAAATTTTACTTGGAATGATATTTCTTTCTACTTACTTACTTGCATTGTTGGTTGATCATTTTTGTGTTGTCATTGTGGTTGCAATGTGTGTGGTAACTACAAGCTTGACTATATATATCACCAACTAACCAATTTTTTTGTAGGATCAAAATCCATGTTTCCCATCTTGGCACTCCTTTTAGGGGGAGTAACAACCAAGGGGGAGCACGTGCATGATTCCGCTTCGCTACTCTACTTTTTGTTTCGACAAAAAGGGGGAGAAATATATTAAATCTTTAAAACTTAATATGATTTTCATCACTTAAGTAAAACAAGTTTAATATAATTTTTTTTAAGTCTTAAACACCAAGATTTTGTGAGTTACTTAAAAACAAAGTTTATGTTTTGTCATCAACAAAAAGGGGGAGATTGTTAATACAAATATCGCCTAAAAACATTATTTATATTTTGCGATCTTTGCTAAGTTTTGTTAACGACAAAATGTAAACTTTAATTTCTAAGTAAAACATAATCTTAGTTTTAAAGACTTGCATAAACTAGACTTTTGCTACATTTTACATTTCATAAAACACAACACTTTTTATTCTTAAAATAGAAATGTCACATCATATTTATGGCAAGTTTTGTCAATATACATTTATGGAAAGAAAGTGTGTTTGACTAACCATATGTTTGCTTGCAAGTTTTGTGTTTGACTAGGTATAATGAGATGTGACATTGTTTGGTTTGCAAGATTTATTGCAAAACCAACTGCAAGCCTTGCGGAACCCTGGGGGTACACGGGCGGAACCCATCTGAGGGTTCCGCCGTATCCGCCAGGCCTGCAGAAGGTTTTGCTATAAATACTAAGCCACAAGTTTGATTTTTGGCTTATCACTCTACATCATATTTTCACACATTCATTCATTCTTTCATCTAACCCTTTAACATCTCATATGTGAAGTTTCTTTTTGTAGCAAAGAGATTCACGAGTTCATAAAAAGTTACAAGTATTCAACACAACGTTGCAAGACTTGTTAGCTTAGCATTGTGTAGACTTGTGTAGTTTACACTTCATTTGATTGTGTATTTTCAGTAGTGATCGGTTAGTATTTTAGTCCTCAAAATACAAAGTGTGACGGGAGTTGTTGTACCCTTGTAAAATAACTAACGGGAGTAGTTGTACCCTTGTAAAAGAACTCGACATCTAGCTTAGTGTTGGTAAACGTGTATAAGTGACGTGTAAGGTTTTCTCCGCCGGTGAAAGGAGCTTGTTGACTAGTGAAAGAAACTCTCGAGTTGGATACTCGGGGCGTGGACGTAGGGCAAGGAAAAAGAGTCCTTGTAGCCGAACCACGATAAATACTCGTGTTGTGGTTTGATCGTTTCTTTCATTTACTTGCATGTTATATATTGTGTTTGTGTATATATCTTTGATCAAACGAAAAGTTTCAAAGCTAATTAAACAAGTTAAAAAGATTTTAAACAGTAAACTATTCAACCCCCCTTCTAGTTTTCCACAAACTAGTTAGTATACAACATATAAGAAAGTAATGAATGTATAATATTTGTGAAACAAACTTACCTCACATCATCCTTTAACACATCAACTCTTTTCTTGATTGATGGACATATATCATCAGTCCATTTTGCTGAGATTTTCCTCATAGTATTCATCCTCTCAAGCACAATCACCCTAATTGCTTCCAACATTGTTAGTATTGGTTTGTCCCTAACAGTAACCAACACTGAGTTAAAGCACTCACTAAACCCATTTTCCACAGCTTCACATCCTTTATCTAACTCAAAAAATGCTCTAGACCATGTTTTAGGATCCTTATCCATCAAATATTTATGGGCATTAGGGTTTGCAGCTTTGATTTTGTCTATGACTTTATTGAACCATTGTGGGTATGTAGCTTTAGAAGCTTCCCAAAACAAAAGCTTAAACTCTTACCACTGTATTGTTTCCTAAAGTTTTCATATATATGTCTAGCACATTGTCTGTACTCAGCTTGAGGCATAACTTGTTTCACAGCCTCAATAAGACCCTTATGTTAATCAGACATGAGTGTAAGCCCTGCTCCATTTGGCATGTCCAAATCATCACCCACCAACTCTAAAAACCAACACCAAGTATCTTTGTTCTCTACACTAACCACAACCCTAGCAATAGGGTAAATTTGGTTATTGCCATCTCTGCCTATTGCAGTTAGTATCTCACCTTGGTTTGGTCTCTTTAAAAAACACCCATCTAAAGCAACCACTCTCCTACAACCTCATTTAAACCCTTCATTTAACCCCCCAAGACATACATAGAACCTATCAAAAATAGTGGCCCTTCCTCATTGTGTGTGACTCCTAGTTTAACTGTTGACCCAGGGTTGCTATCTAATAACTCCTTGCCATATGATCTTAACAAAGCATAATGTTCTTCAATAGTTTTCTCAAATTCTGTCAATGCCCATTTCTTAGCAGCCCTACACTGATTAAGGCTTACAGTGCACTTATACTTCTTCATAACTAGGTCAACAATATCTATAAGCTTAATTTCTGGATTTTTTCTAATTTTATCACCAAACTTTTTTCCTATCCATTTATAGTCCACTAATGACTCATACTGAAAGTTTCTTACACAAGTGTGGTTAGGTATCAATGATATAACTTGAAAGGTTCTTTCTAAAGTCATCCATCTAGCATACAACCTAAAAGTACACTTAGGGACATCTTCTGGAATCTCACTAGGAAACCTAAATTGTTTTCTTTGCTTACCTTTCTCAGGGTCTTTTAACTTACCTGGTGGTATTTGCCCACACAAAGCAATAATCTTGTCTGCAACACTCCTTTCATACCAGATGGAGTAGCCATTTGCCAAAGCATAGTTTGTCAAGGCTTCTTTCAACTTGGCAACACTTTCAAACTTTAGACCAACCTGTGAACAAGTATTTGATATTAACATTCACATTAAAATGTAGCAATATATAAGTGACACTACATGAGCATAAAGTAATTTACCTCTGGGGCTTGGATCCTCCAATGTGTGTTTTCATCATATGTAGGATATCTGTCTTGAGTGGCTTGTACACCCAAAAATGGGTCTTGTAAATTCCCATCAGCATCCACATCATTCATCTTCCTCAACAACTCATCAATGAACCCATCATGCTCAACAAATACTTCACTTCTGTCACCACCTCTAGGTCTACTAGTGCTGGGATTTGCAGCCATATCAGGAACTGGTGTAGCTTTGGTCTTTACCCTACTTGCTTTCCTAGTTCCATGCTCAATTAATTCTTCTTCACCAGCACTTAAATAGTCAACTGACTTGTCTGAAAATGCACTATCACAACTGTCACTCTCTTGTAACATACCAGTATCAACATAATCACTATCATCACTGTCACTAGCACTTGCAGATGCATTATTTGTTGCCACAGGTAAATCACTAACACCAATATCACTAACACCAACTTCACTAACAGTTGCCTTACCCTTATCAACAATACTAGCCTTACCCTTAACCTTATCACCAGCAGTAGCAATTCCTACATCAACATCAACCTCTTGTTCAGCCCAACTCACCATTTCTTCTTCACTAAATTCATTACAATACCTTTTTTTGTCTGCTGCTCTATACTTAGAAGTAGGTGTACCAGGGTCACTTATAGCTAAGTACTTGCTAAAGTCAAGGTTAGTGTGATCTACATAAACTTCTAACTTCCCAAACAACCTTGCAAGATCATACATCCTATTGCATTCCCAATCACAATCTAATTTTACTAAACCCTTATCCAATTCACTATGTGGCATTTTATAGTATAAACCAAATACATGAGCACACTCAGTATACCTTTTCACATGTTCTATCAGATCCTTGAGTGGCAGCCTAGCAATATACGCGTGCAAAATAACTCCATCTTCGTATCTTAAAGGATCTTCCTTGAATATACTATCATTCCATACATCTAACTCAATACCATTGGGTCCAGGTATCATTCTGTCAAACACACAATCGCAAATTAGGGTTAGTAAATCAGAAATTAAGAAAAGTCAAATTAGGTTTGGAATAATTGGGGAAAACACTTAAATCAATGTTGTACCATGATACCATACCTTATAAACAAATCAGATTGAAAAAACAATGGTTGAATTGATCATAAATTGATACACAAGTTGAAATTAGGGTTCTTTGATTTTGGGTAACTGTGTGAAGACGTGAATGGATTTTGGGTAAATGATTTTGGTGAGAGAGTGTATAAAGGTACCATTAATATTAAAAAATAGATATAACGGAAAACGGGGTCAAAGTAACGGTATTTTTATAAAAATAATGGGGTCAACAAGGTCCACTTTGCCAGGTCACCTAATCTCATTGCCATGTGGGACGAGTACACAAATTTGTCATGATTAGTAAGTTTGTACTCCAAGATAGCAAAATTAAAAGTTCCATACATAACTCAGTAAAACGTGGCAAGTTAGATACATTTAGAAATCATTATCCCTTGATGTTATATCGAATTGGTTAAGTAATTACTTATTGAAGTGGTTGATTAAGGGTGCCACAACATCCACTCGACACTTTACTAGCTCCGTGATCAAAAAGTAAATCAGAAATCTTCCCTTAATATCAATTTTTAAACAAAACATTATTCATTACTATTCGTTTCATAATTTTAACATTTAACTTTATACTTTTACAACGTTATACTTTAACGATTTTATTTAGAGCACTCCCAACGTTAACGCCAATCCGGCGTTAAGCCTCGTTTAACGCACGCTAAAGCCAAGTGAACCATTGCAGGATCTTGCGTGAAGCCCGCGTTAACACCCCGTGTGAAGAAACTAATGCCGAGTTAAGACGTTGTTGATTAAAAAAAATCATTTCACCCCCTCCAACGGTCTATTATATAGTCGTTTAAAAAAAATCATTTTCAGCCCCTAGACGTTATATAACAGCTATATTGCCTATTTTCTAAAATAAAAAAAATCATAATCATTTACCCACCACTATAAATACCAACTAAACACATAATTTTTTTTACACATCCACTACTAATTCTCAAGTCTTTATACTTCCTCAAGAAGGAAAAAAAAAAAAAAAAAAAAAAAAAAACCTTCTTCATTCACAATGGTTCCAAATCAAGTGCCGAATTATCTCGGAGCTGGTCAGACATAGATGACGAAGAAGATATAGATTTTATGATTGTCGCGTATGAGTATCAGCAACGCTTAGAACAAGAAGCAGCTCATACTGAGGTGGCTCGTACCCACATATTTCGTGAACGTCTTGCCAAAGTACGTTTGCTTAACGACTATTTCATTGAAGGCTGTAAGTATACGCACCGGAAGTTTCGTAGAAGGTTTCGTATGAGCTGGAAACTATTTCAAGATATAGTCAAAGGTACTGAATCTTATGAATCCGATCCTCTTCCAGATCATTTTAAATACTTTAGTTTAGGACCCGACGCTATGGGTCGAATGAGTATTAGTGATCTTATGAAGTGTACATCTGCCATACGGCAGCTCACCCGATGCGTTTGATGAATATTTGCAAATGGGTGAGAGTACTTCACGTGCATGTCTTGATAATTTTAACATGTGTGTTATGGATTTGTTTATGTCTGAGTTTATAAGAAAATCAACATGGTCCGACATTCAAAGTATTTACGAAAAGCATGAGCGTGAACATGGTTTTCCGGGAATGCTTGGTAGCATTGATTGCATGCATTGGGTGTGGAAAAATTGTCTGGTGGCTTAGCAGAGGCAATTTGGTAGGGGTGATAAAAGATACCCAACAATAATGCTTGAAGCTGTTGCTTCAAAAGAGTTTTGGATTTGACATGCATTTTTTATTATGGCAAGGGCAAATAATGATATTAATGTTTTAGATAACTCTAATTTGTTCGATGACCTTCGTGCTAACGAATCCCCAAGGGCACCCTTTATGGTAAATGGAAGAAGGTATGAACAGGGGTATTACTTATCTGACGAAATTTACCCACAAGGGCAACTTTCGTCAAATCTTTCTTGGAAACGACTGACGAGAAACATAGTTATTTAAAAAAGAAGCAAGAAAGTACACGAAAGGATATCGAACATGCTTTTGGTGTGCTTCAAAAATGTTGAGGGTATACTACAATAACCGGCACGTGCACTAGAAATTGTCAAGATACAACGAATCATGTATACGTGCATTATTTTGCATAACATGATTTTGAAAGATCAAAAGTTTACACTCCGTGTGTATGGCGAAATGTGGGTGGATCTGACACCACATTTGAGGCAAGAAAGGTGGGTCGACAGATGTGATACCCAGCGTCGCAAGGCAAGGGAAATGCGCGACTCAGAAATGCATACTCAACTTCAACGAGACCTTATGGAGCATGTTTGGCAGAAACGTCTTCAACGCCAACAACAGGAAGAAGATGATTTCGAAGACGAATAATAAGTAGTTGTAATTCGTATGGTTTAAATTTACTATGTTTCGTTTTTTTTAATCGTTGTTATTGTTATTTTAAGTTTTTTTATATTTCGTATTGTAATGTTTAAGATTTAATATTATGTGGTTTATTAAATGAAATATTAGTTTTAGTTTATGGTTGAATTTGAAAATAGTTGAGTTAAAGCTGAGTTATGATTGGGGGTGTTTTTTTGTGAGCTAAGATGAAAGTGTTAAGCTGATATGATGCTGACGTGACACTGTGTTAAATTTTAACGTAATTGACCATTGTGCATGCTCTTATAAACTGTCTCAGGATATATATTATCAAACAATCAGAAATTACAATTTTATCATACAAAATTGTTTTAATCTCGTCGCAACACGAGTACAATAAAAAACTTGTATGCATCAATTATCATGTGAGTGAGACTGTGAATCATGCATAAATGGATCCCCCGCATAGAATAAGACGCATGATGCATGTTCAGATATTTGTATTACAAATCCTATACTTTAGTTTTCATGTCTTTATTTAAAACCAGATTTTCAGACTCATAAAATACACTCTTTACTTCGTATGTGTTTCACATATTAGCGACGTTTACAATTTGGAACACGCATGAACCAGATCAAAGGTCCAATCTAACCAACATGATGGATTTTTCCTAACTGTAATAAAAAAGGGAATGGTTAGGGATCAATTCAATGACTTTTTTCGAACTTGTATGCATGCACCATAGTGGTACCACACTTTGTTTGAAAAAGAAGGGAACAGGGAATGGACCATTTTCTCCATGTTTTTTGGAACTTATAACGTGGAATTCGTTGTTTGAATTATAAACATACATATGAAGAATGATAAAGATTCAAGACTTAATAATTCTGATATGGATGAAACGGTACAATGTTTCACATCTTAAATAGGATCGAATCATAATCTTATCATGTTGGCAATGTTGAACTGAAGATAGAAAGCAACAAAGTTGTCAACTTGTCATTGTCATAGTTATAATACACACATACTATATAGTTTAGTTGTATCAACTATCAAGTGTGTTTGTTCTTATTCTCTTTTATTTTACGTCATTGCATATTTGTATGAATAAGAGCAAAATGATCATAAGTCATATTTCTGTGATATAGTAAACCAAATGGTTTATAAACAAGCAATACGTACTTTCTAACATATATTAACCTGGACTAGTTGTTTAAAAACATACATAAAACATGAGATGCGACAAATAAGCTATATTTTCAAACAAATAGCTCCATATTAACATGTAAGACTATATTTATTGGTGGGTTGACAACCGACTAAAGGTACAAAAGTACTAAATACTTAATATCATATTAAAAAAATACAAAGCAAAGAAAAAGAATCACACGACCTAGATTGTTTGGTGATTTGCAAATCCTTGGCCCAACCTGACACATGTCACACAAGGAATGGCTATACATATTTTTATTTATTTAAATTTAATATATAAAAAGATAATATTATATGGTAAGTTGGGTTGTTGATAAATAGTAAAAAAATTAAGATTAGTTATATATATTAGTTGTATAGGTGGATAAATAAATAATACTATAATATTTTACTACAAGATTAGGTTGTGATAGATTGTTGATAAACATAGTCTAAGATAGGGCTGAGCAATCCTGATCGACGACCGACGCCCGACTCCGACCGATACAAACCAGCCTATACTCGGGTCGGGACTCGGTTTGGGTTTTTCAGCTTGTCGGGTCGAGAGTCGGGATTACCCGAACTAAACTCGGGTCGGGATTCAGTTAGGATTTTCCAGCTTGTCGGTTTCGAGATGGGTCAAGATCGGGTCGGGAGGGGTCGGTTTTGGCTCGATGCTCAGCCCTATTCTAACGTATGCCATAAGCAGTCAAGCAACATTACATTTTCACCGTTTTATGCTATAACGATCAATAACGTATGCCAGTATGGGCCGTATTATAGAGCAATTAAAAAAAAAATAGCCATCAAAGAAACTAAATAAGGTTACCACCCATAATTAGAGAGCACCACAACAACTTTATTACTCCTACTAACTTAGTGTAATAAGACAAATTAAACAACTTTCCTACCAACTTCCATTTTTTTTTTCTTTCCATTTTTACCTTTTTAAACACTAAAATTAAAATCTTACATTAATAATTCAAATAAAATAAAAAACATTACAATAAAAATTTAAATAAAACAGAACCACAAATCAGTGTGCATTTGTTCGATGCCAATGTGTTTCACTAAATCGGCTTAAAAACTTGTATGAGTTTCTTCGTTGACTAAATCGCTAACATTTGTAACGTTTCTTTATGCGTTCGCACGGAATCATCATCAAGATGTTGCTTCTCTGGATAAAATTTCAGAGAGATTGCCATCCATTTGTCTTTTTATAATCATATTATGTAATATAATGCATGTGTACATAATATCTATTATTTTTTTTAGTCATTGGCCATGCATTTTTTTTTTTTTTTTTCTTTTTACTATATCCCAGTTTTTCATTAGCATGTCAAACGCTCGTTTCACATATTTTCTTAATGCTTCATACGCTTGCTTATACCGTATTCGCTTCGTATCATTTACACCTACCTGTGAAATAGACTTAAGAACAGATCATTCTATATATGAGGTGTGCTACACCATTCTCTCTATATATATATCCTGTCAGTAACATATATAATATCCACATTTATAAGGCGTCGTTAGCTACACATGAAATCTCTGTTGCTTTCTCCTATTTGGGATCGTTTAGAATAAGCGATTGACGTATAACGTTGACGTCGTTGTTTACCCCGGAAACACAAAAGAACGCATACCAAATTCATAAGTCTTGTGACGTATAACATTTGTGTTTGACGAGAAGTGTAGAGTTTATAACAAAAAATGTGTTTGAAAGTATGAATAAAAATAAATAAGCATTGAGGTATTTATAAGGGGAAGAAAAATGAAAAGAATTTTTCTTTAAAAAAAAAATGTCAAACGACATTTGATCGCTCCTACGACTCGGTCTTGCACACAACCGAGTCTTTGTTTTTTTAGTCTTTGACGCGTTTTGGTTGGGCGGGTGTAACAAGGAGGATGCATTCTCCTTGTGTCTTGAACGCGTCTTCGACGCTTTATTACGGGTGGTCTTTAAGTCTAATTGTTTTCGCGATCTAAAGTTATGAAACTGGCCGCACAGTGCACATGCAATTTTTGGTAGAATTGGCAAAGTGTATCGATTAAAGGCACGTCCTTGGCTATATATTTGCTATTTCAACATCTTTGTCATTTTCTTTTTATGATAAAAATACAAATAGATGACTAAACTACTATGACCATAAAGCATGTTCTAGTCATTAAAAAATACAACACATTAAAATTACTAAATTATCCTTACATTGAAATCTACCTTTTGAAATTAAAACCTAACAAAATGGGATTGATTCACAAATTACTACTTATATATATGCTAGCAGGGTACTCGCGCGATGCGGCGGCGGGTACCCTGTGACTATATTTTCTGGTAATGTAATGTTATGCGGTCATATTTTTTTAAACGGTTAATTTACAAATAACAATAATTTAGGGTTGGATCAGTTGAAAAACCCATTGCATCTTAACCTAGAGGCCAATAGTTCGATCCTCACTCTCTACAAAAGGCCGGAGGTACTTTCTATCTTAGATAAAACTGGAAGTAGCCTCTATACCTTAGGTAGGGGTAAGCATAGTAAGGCGACCGACATTTATATTTTTATTTTTATTTCAAAAAAATCCATCTTTTTTACACTATATATATCCCCTAGATTTTCATTTTTAATATACACTATTCACATGAACCAAATATCAAGATTAGCCCAAAATCAACTATACCATACAAATAATATACGGCTCAATTGGTAATGAGTCTAAAACCATTCTCAGTCTAAACAAACTTTAATCATCAATATCTATTAAGGCCCATGATAAAACTACCAAACAATTTGTGATATCATTTGGCCAGCCCAATTAACAACCAAACTGTTATATAACCAAAATGTTAGGACTTATAAATACGTTTACAAAACCTAAATTACCTCATTCCTGCCATAATTTCCCTCACAAAAATAAGCAACTATGATTTGCAGTCACACAAACATCACATACTCTTCCTTTATTTCTTATCTTGATAACCGAACATAACCAACAATTTATGTTTGCAAGAAAATCAGACCCTTTTCTTGAATATCAAACGAAAACTCTCTCTAAGGTTTTATGTTGTGTTGACCGTGATGGTTGTCTTGAGATGGGGTTAGAACTGAGGTAGATGTAGATGTTGGGTTTTATTGTTGCTGTATACTTTCTGTTCGTGGACCATAGATGGAATAAGTTTGATGTTTGTTTTGGCATGATTGATGATTGTTCTTTTCTTTTTTCGTTTTATCTTCGTTTTTGTTTTGATATGTAATGGTACATTTTTTTCTTCTTTTGTGGAATGCATTAATTGGTCGAGGGGGTGACTGGTTTGTGAATTTTGGAGCCGTCCGACCTTCATCGATCATGTGGTTGCAGTGGTGGCAACTCGGTCAGCGCATGGGCCACAGGTCCGGTCGGCCGACCACTGTGCCCAGCCTAATGGTTTTATTTTTAAGTACTTGGCTTAGTAGCTTGATTAGCTTGTATATTATGGTTAAATGATTGTATATTTTGGTGAAGAGGTGAATTAATTAGTGTATTAATTATATGTGTTGAATAGATTGTTGACCTTAAAATCATTGAGCTTTACATACTTGTGCTTTGTGTTTTATGACTTGTATTTACTTAAAAGCTATTGTACATTGTGCTTAAATGGTTGTAATTTTTGGTGAAGGGTGTTTTTAATAACATTAATATTGTTTGGTAGAATTTTGGTCTTAAAATGACACCACGCTGTTTTTTGTTGTATAATATGCTTACTTTGTTGTAATTCTGAAAATTGTGTGCATTAAAGTGTTGTAAACCATGCATTATTTTTTGTTATATATATATATATATATATATATATATATATATATATATATATATATATATATATATATATATATATAAACACCATTTTATTAGGGGTGGCAATCGAGTTGTGTTCGGGTAAACTTATTCGGGTTCGCGGGTTGACGTGTTATTATAACCTCAACCCAAACACGGCCCATTTATTAATCGTGTCAAGAAACTCAACCCTAACCCGCACTTGTATAACACGTGTAACCCATTTGTGAACCGTTTAACCTGTTTAAGTAAATAGGTCAAGCGATTAATAAGGTTAGTGGTATGTCAATTTAACTAGTTTAAATGCAAGAATAATATAAGGATCTAAAAAATGATAAAAATAACATACAAATAACTATACGACAATTTTAATAATAACTTAATATAATCGTAATTCACTCATATATGAAGTACATAACATAATATATTAATCCAAATCCAACATAAAATCCAAGTTCCATACTTTAATTTTAGTGGCTTATATATTTAAACGGGTTCACGGGTTGACCTGTTTAATACTTTCTCAACCTAAACACGACCCGTTTATTAAACAGTTAGACGGGTTGACATGTTTTTGACCCAAACCTGTTTATCCTCAACCCAAACCTGTTTAACTTCGTGTCGGATCCGTGTTGTTTATCGTGTCGTGTCGAGAATTGCCGGCCCTACATTTTATACAAGCTGTATAGCACATCGTACAATAATGTAATGCACAGATTGTGGTGACAGAATAAAAGTTATGATATGCGTATCATGAGCCTAACAAAATTCAACAGATTGAAATTACTGATATTCGTTGAAATCTATTCTTTTTCACTACAAAATTAATTCCTAATTTTAATCAAAATTTGTTTCTTCAAAAATTTGTATTATATTCCTAAGTTGTGAATTGTACATATAAATATTCTTTTAAGCTTGTGAATTGTGAATTTTTTACTTCAATCCTTTACAGCAACCTTTGAATAATATGATTTCTATACTTCGTGTCTTGAACCACTTAAACAAATTTGTTTAGAAAAGAAAAAGGCGTTGCGTAGATTATTTCATTGAGACATTAAAACTATCAAGGTAAGAGCATCAGGTGTAGACAATAAGGTTTGTCTCTTCATTCGGGCCCCACATGTGTCACATCACGCAACACCTCTTCATACTAACCCCCCTCACTAAACAACTAACCTCAACCTCTTCATTTGGGCCCAACCCCTTACACCTTTATTTTTTTTATTTATTTCATTAAATAAATTAAATTATTTCATTAACTAAAAAAAATAATACAACATACTAATTTAATTTAATCCAAATAAAAAACATGCGACAGGAACTAAAAAAAAAAAAAAAAAGCATACGACACTAAAATAAAAAACATACGATACTAATTATTCCTATTCCGTTGATATTCTTCCCATTGTTGTTGATGCCAAACATGCTCGATGAGACATCGTTGAAGCCTTGCGTGTGTGCGTTTATCGTGTAGTTCTTTGGTTTTTCTTCTTTGCGTTGCGCAACGCTCAACCCATGTCTACTGCATATTTGGTGTCGGAGGAATATAAATTTCAGCAGCTTCGGATATTGCAAATTTTTGATCTTTCAAAATCATGTTATGCAACATGATGCACGAGTACATGATTCTCCGTAACTTGCCCACAGTCCATGCACGGCAATAATATGCCAACGTCCTTGAAGGACACTAAAAGCTCTTTCGATATCTTTTCGAGCACTTTCTTGTTTCGATTTCCATGCGGCGTTTTTTGGGTCGCTTGCAACAGTAAAGGATTTGACAAACGCTGCCCACTGCGGGTAAATTCCATCAGCTAGATAATATCCATGTTTGAATGAATGTCCGTATACTTCAAACGGAACTTGATGGCCAATACCATCAATCAGGTCATCGAATAACGGAGAATTATACAAAACGGTAAGATCGTTATTCGCACCTGCCACACCCAAAAATGCATGCCAAATCCATAAATCATACGATGCAACAGCTTCCAGCATTATAGTTTGATACTTTTTATCACCTCTGTGAAATTGCCCTTGCCATTCTTTCCGACAATTCTTCCATTCCCATGGCATTCAATCGATGCTTCCCAACATTCCCGGAATCTTATGAACCATGCTATGTGCCTGGTATAAGTTGTGAATGTCTTCTTCGGTTGGTTTCCTTAAAAACTCTCTCCCAAACAACTGGATTATGCACATAGTAAAAAAATCTAGACAATCGCATGCACAATGTTCACCTATTTGTTGATACTCATCTAATGCATCAGGTGATATCCCGTAAGCCAATTGGCGTAGGGCACATGTGCATTTCATAATCACACTAAAACTCATTATACCTGAAAAACTGGGTCGTTGTCTAAAGAAATCAAAATGCGCAGGAAGAGGATGATTAGTTGCAATATATGTTTCAATACCTTGGACTATTTCTAAAAATAGTTTACGGCTCATACGGTAATGGCGTTGAAACTGTTCGTCCGTATACTTTGGTTCGTCACCGAAATAGTCTTTCCTTAGACGTGCTTCAGCAACTTCACGTTCACGACGGATATATCTACGGCGATGTGATGGACCGGCTTCTTGGTTTTGCAACAGTTGCTCGTTTTCAAACTCTTGGACCATCATCTCTAGCTCCTTGATCTCTCCAAAGTCGCTAACACTAGAATACGATGTGTCGCTCATGTTTCTTACTTTTAAATGTAAGAGTTTTAGTATGTTTGGTATTTGATAGAAGTGTGTAAAATATGTTTGATATGTTTGGTATTTATAGTGTAAATTTAAGTTGGGTTTAAAAAAAGAAAAAAAAAGGAAGTTTACGTTGCAAAATATAAACATTACATAACGTTTAAAACTACAAAACCTGCAAATCGTACACCCAAACCCTCGTTGTGGCTACGAGCAGAACTCATACAACAAGCAACGGCGAGCTATGCTTGGTGTGGCGGCGAGCTCGGGGAGGGTGCCACATCGGACGGCGACGGCGAACCATGAACCACACCCGATGCTCTAAACAACATGGTTACATGGAGTTACGAAGGCAACAGATTTTTTGGCAGTAAAGGAAGTTGTGTGGATATGATATGGATGAGACCTGATCGACGTACTCTCGAAAGTAGAAGAAGCCTTCCCATTTTGCGACAAGCTAAGTATATAGTAGATATCCCTTTCGAAAAACACGACTTATAAACCTGAAACAATAAAAACAACATAAAACTTGCTGATTTGCAGTACTCTTGCAGATGATGTTGAACTTGCTTCCAAGACATCCTTGACATACTTGCAATCAACAATGATGCGATAATTGAACAATATACATTGCAAACTTAACCATTGTGAATATGATTCGCTTCAAACACATCATTGACACTTGAGAACCAACCCAACCCAAACCAAACCATACTCACATTCAGGAATCTTCAAATGACCATTAGAATATCGAGGCTGACTTGCCAATCCTCGCTAGTAATTCTTGAATACGCGGACTTTGTCCTTCTTTCCTAGATTGAAACCATTTTAGCTTAAAAAGAACACGTTAGCTAAATAAAGCCCGTATTAGCTTAGTCCCATTTTAGCTAATTAATCTTAGGCCGTTAAGCTAAAGGAGCTACATAAGTGTGCTTGTAATTTAACGAGAAAAGATCAAAATAGAGCGGATTTGCATGTTATAGACCAATTTTTGAGGATCTTTTTAACTTGTACTTTGGTGGTCCTAAAAACTTGTGAGGTCTCCACGAAGGCATATGACCTAAGAGGAAAGGGTATCGTAACATGCCGTTGGGTGTTGTTTGTGCCAAATCAATGCCACCTTAGCATTTCACATTTCACATTCAACACAAAAAAACACTGGCAAATGGCATAAGAGGTGGGTAGTGTGGTAACATACGAAATGACATGCCATTTCCCTTGCCACATAAGAATGACATGGCACCCAAGCCATGATACCCCTCCCTCTGATAGAAAATTACCACGCCACCTAATTTTGATAAGTTTGTTTTCTCTTTTATTTATTTGGTCCTTGAAAAAACTTACGAGTATGACCTGGAGTGTGTAGATTCCGCAGATTAAGCCACATAACAGTTTTCTAGTGGCTACGCGAGTCCACAGATTCCTCAAGTTCTAACGAGGACCAAAAGTCCAATTTCGAAAGCCCAAAAAAATTAGTCTATAACGTGCAAGCCTTTTTTTTTTTTTTTTTTTTTTTTTTTTTTTTTTTTTTTTTTTTTTTTTTTAACTCGATTACAATAATGAAAACCTTATAGGTATTGTGCTTTATTGATGGATTACCTAACACTCTAATGAACCTAAGTCACAAACCGAACTTGGGCGTACTAACATATCATTTAATACTCCTCCATAATCCAAGTGGCGAAATCGCAAAAGCTCGGATTATATTTGAAAACTAAAAAACATTAAAGCAATATCAAATTGTTGATGAAGACACCTGATAGCAAACGGAATGTCTTCAAACAACAACAACAAAAGCGTAAACAAGCAACAAAATAAAAAGCATTAGAGCAAACATAATTAGTTGTTGAAGACATTCGACAACAAGCGAGGATAAATCTTCGAACTGCAGCAGCGAAAGCAAGACAAGCAATATCAAAATTTTCCTTTTTTGCAACAGGTTTCGACAACGCATGGCAGCGCGTCAGGTGGTGATTTGGTTATGGTTTGTGCAGAATTGAGAAACAAAGAGAATGACGCTAATTGTGTCAGTTAACTTTAAACCGTTTAAAAGTTATGGCAAAGCAAGATGCAATTAGAGAGGCCTTTTATTTATTTATTTATTTATTATTATTTTTTTTTTCCAGGAAAGGAATCACGGCAACGGCAGAGTTTGAAGGGATGGCCTAAAGGAGGCGGCTCTATTTAGCCACCTGAATCTTAGGATTAGCCCGCTCTGTTACCATATTAAAATTTAAATTATGAAAACCTCGTAAGTATAATGCTTTATCGATGAATTTTACCTAAAATTCTAATGAACCTTAAGCTTTACTAACATAACATTTAAACTTGAAACATATTTAGGATTGAAGAGCTATTGAACCTCAACCGTTACCCATTATCTGATACACCACTTAAATAGTTAAATATACTACTTTTTGCTCAAAATGGGCAAATTAACAAGCCCTAACTTATAACTGTAGACATGTCCATGCAACTCAAGTGAGTAACTTATAAACACAATCTAACATTCCAAACTCATACTCTAACATGTTATGGCAACTAAATATTTCAAATCATCTAAAAAAACACTCTCCCTCCTATACCAAACACATCTAACACATTCACAACGTAACCAAATCCACGCACACCTCGTAACGACTGGCGCGATTTTCGGCCCGTTCGCCGCGGGCAAACTCTTACTAATATCCACTTCAGCAACTCTCGACCACGCATACACGTTATTCAAAACACTACCCAATAAATCAACTTACATATGGAACACAATGCTTAAAACATTAACTGAAAATAACAAACCACATTTTGCTTTACATTTATTTAAAAACATGTTTAGTAGCGCGTTTTCGCCTAGTAACTATACGCTTTCGTTTGTTTTAAAAGCTTGTGCTGATGTTAAGGAAGTAAATGTTGGTTTTATGTGTCATTGTTTAGTGGTTAAGTTAGGTTGGCAAAATTATGATTTTGTGCTAAATGGTTTGGTACATTTGTATGGTGTTTGTGAGTGTTTGGTTTATTGTCGTAGGTTGTTTGATGAGTGTGATACTAAGGATGTTGTGACTTGGACAGCGGTTATTAATGGATATGTGAGTGTGGGACGAGTTGAGGAAGGGCGTAAACTGTTTGATGTAATGCCGAATAAGAATAATGTGTCGTGGAGTGTTATGATTAATGGCTATGTGAAAGGTGGGTTGTTTCAAGAGGGGTTGGATTTGTTTAATGAGATGTTGAGGTGTGGTTTTCGGCCTAATCATGCAGGGGTTGTGGCTGCTTTGTCTGCGTGTGGTTTTCTTGGTGCGTTGGATCAGGGGAGATGGATTCATGCGTATGTTGATAAGAAGAAGATGGAGTTGGATGGGATTTTGGGGACGGCTCTTGTGGATATGTATGCGAAGTGTGGGTGTATTGAATTGGCGTATCGTGTATTTGAGGAGATGCCATGTAGGGATGTTTTTGCTTTTACGTCGTTGATTTCTGGTTTAGCTAATCATGGTGAAAGTGAACGTGCTATTGCATTGTTGTCAAGGATGTCGAGAGAAGGGGTTAAACCGAATGAGATCACGTTTATATGTGTTTTGAATGCATGTAGTCGTATGGGATTGGTTGAAGAAGGTATAAAAGTTTTTGAAAGCATGACGGATGATTATGGGATTAAGCCTAGCGTGAAACACTATGGTTGTTTGGTTGATCTTCTAGGTGGGGCTGGACTGTTAGAACAGGCGAAAAAGGTGGTTACTGATATGCCAATGGAACCTGATTCTTACGTGTTGGGCGCGTTACTAAACGCGTGCAGGGTTCATGGAAATATGGAATTGGGTAGAGAAATGATCGAGGGTTTGACTGAGAAGGGTCTTGACCGTAGTGGAGTTCAAGTTCTTCTTTCGAATATTTATGCGTCCGTTGACCAATGGGGTTATGTGGAAAGCGTAAGGAAAAAGATGGAGGTTGAGAATGTGAAAAAGGACCCTGGGTGCAGTTTGATTGAATTGGATGGTGTCGTGTGTGAATTTGTTGCTGGAAACAAGTTGATTACAAAGGAGACTGAATTGTTGTTATCAGGAATTGACAAGCACCTGAGATCCCACTGGATTGATAACGATATTACCTGTGGATCATAGGTAAGCACTCATTTGTAATTTTCTTTAACTATAAAGCATTTGATATTTATGATTTTTGTGAGCTGTATGATTGAAATAGTTGGTGACAATGAGTGTACTGTGGCAGGGGCATATATGGCCTATGTAGTAATTGTAACAAACTTATTTTCGGGGTCACTGAATAGACCAATCAACTAAGGAAGATTTGTCCCTCTTGTCCGTAATATCCTAAATAATACCACATAATTTTTTCATGAATCTTGCCATTTATTTACCTTACATAAGTCAGCTTGCAAATAATTGATAAACAACATCCTTCTACCACCTATCACCGCCACTGCAATATAGAACACAAACACCACTGACACAATAATATACTTTGGACTAAATAAGGACCAAGAAACAGAGAGCAAGAGCAGAAATCGAAAGGGTCATTTGTGTGTTTCATATTCTCATACACTATCAAACTTGACCTTAAAATTAAGTGTGTGGTCCTTGAAAATCGACCTCCAAATATAACTCAAGAAATGCATCCTAGAACATGGTTATGTACAAGAAACATTTGTATAAAAGGTAATAAGCAGCTAGTTCACCCTGGTTCAGGACTTCAGGTCTTTCGAGTTTTTGCATATACTTTCATGATCAATAGATACAGGTAGCCAAGTCGATTAACTTTTTAGGATGAATCAAAACACCTTATGGCTGTAAACATTAATATATTAAATATAATTGTAAAACATAAATTTTGAATAATGATTTACTTATTAACAATTATGTTGTTGCAGACACTTGAGGGTGTTTAGATAACACTTATTTGAGGGGCTTAACAGTTTAGGTGTTTATTTATTATAATTATTATTATTATTATTATTATTATTATTATTATTATTATTATTATTATTATTATTATTATTATTATTATTATTATTATTATTATTATTATTATTATTATTATTATTATTATTATTATTATTATTATTATTATTATTATTTTGTTGTTTTCAATAAGCTTCAAGCTCTTTAAAGGTTTTTTTTTTTTTTTTTTTTTTTTTTTTTCACAGTTTAAAGTGGGTTGGATAAGCTTATTTCCATGAGCTTATATATTTTGAGTGGGAAATAAACTATTGAGCATAAGCTTCTTATATGGCCAATCTTGAGAATATAAAGCTTTTAAGCTTAAGTTTACCCAAACACCCCCTTAAATGAACTTTGGGCGACTTTTGTTGTTCAACCTTTTTGGTAAGTTCGTGTTGACCAGATATTTAGCCCATATAACCCCATAATAAATTTGGCTAACATAAATTAAATTTTACTTAATGAGTCCAAAAGTTTCCATGTCATATTGGTTTTCAGGTATCAGATTATGCATGCAGAAATCTAAATACCAAAACTTTTGTTCTAAATGAATGAATATTAACCATCAAGGCATTTCAACGTAACAAAAGATTAAAATTCTAGGTAAACTTCTCATCCCTATAAGTATCCAAATATCTTTTGCATGAGTTTGGCATCTCATATAGTACTAAGATGGGAATTTGAAGATGGTGATCAGATGCGCCTATAAACTAAGATTGGTTTGGTTGATAGTTTTTCAGATGTATAGGAATTAGGAAGCATTTTGTTTACAAAAAAGCACTACTGCATATGAAGTATATGAATACATGAAGCAGCCTTATACATGGGTCAAGTGGATAGTGGATAATTAACTTGAAGACTAGAGTTCTATCCAGATACGAAAACCAAAAAAAAAAAAAAAAAAAAAAAAAAAAAAAAAAAAAAAAAAAAGTTCTGTGCATCCTATTCTGCAGTT
This sequence comes from Artemisia argyi, assembly GCA_030686995.1. Taxonomy (NCBI): domain Eukaryota; kingdom Viridiplantae; phylum Streptophyta; class Magnoliopsida; order Asterales; family Asteraceae; genus Artemisia; species Artemisia argyi. The sequence continues at coordinate 102,066,105 of CM060704.1, read as the reverse complement.
TAGAAAGTTGAGGACCATGTTATTATCAACTTTGTTTCAGTTCCCATTTTTTGTGATAGACTGTTATTAATGGTTGAAACATCCATATATATATATCCACTCCCGTTGTGTTCTGATAGAATGGGTTAAAGGGGTCGTATGGGTTATGTGATTAGAAACATCTCATTTATGCATCTCTTTCTAAGTTGTTCTTAGTTACAGGTTTGAATCAGAGTAAACATTCCACTTCACTGTATTCAAACTTTTATACTTTGATCATCCAACTCAAGTCAAACTTTATATCAAAAGTGAGTGACTTGACCAAGTGGAGTTGCTCATAAAAACAAAAAAAGCTGACAAAAAATAACATAAAAATACAAAATTGCTAGTTTAAGCTACCGTTGACGTGTGTGTCCGAAGGACGCACATCGAATGACAAACGATACACGTGTCCGAAGGGCATTCACCTAGGAACCGTAAAGGTATGCACCCCTTTATGGAGAGATATATCTTTACAGAGCGATCCATGGCAAGGGCAATGTCGCCTAGCCAGTATATCACGGGATTGTGTTCCCCACGTGATCTAACACCTAGCGCCTACGCTAGGTAACAACTCGGCTTGCTCTTTCCCAAGACTATCAGGTATGATCGTTGGGTAGTATAAATACCAAAACCTATACCAAACCAGCTAGATTTACACCCACTTACTATGTCATTTATTATCCAACCTTTCGGCATATGCCATATCCGTATTCTCAAGCAGGAGCTTGGTCTTCTTAGGGTCAAACCGAGGAGCAACAAATTGGCGCAATCCGTAAGCTCATTATAGCGAGCATGGGCTTTTACGTGCAGTGTATTTTTCATTATTGCTTGCTATTTTTCATTATAGACGTGCATGGAATTTTTGTCGCCACTTTTTCTAGTTTTTCTTTTTGAATTTTTGTCGACGTTCTAGGCGCGCATGGGCTTTATGCGATGTGAATTTTCATACGCGCTACACTTTGTCTTTTATTTGGTTTGGCTAATTCTCAGCGTGCATGGGGCTAGTATGTGCGAGTAATTTATCAATTTTGATGCATGCTAGAGTTTGTATTTTTATGAAATTTTGTCTACTTTTTTGGTTTTGGCTTATTCGAAGCGTGCATAGGGCTAGGAGCGCTCATGGGCTATTGAGATACAGGCTAGTATGCTGTTGAAGTAAAACCCTGCGGTATGGTTCCACCTCAGCAAAGTCTTCCGGAATGAGTCGTCACACAAGTTCTCTTCGGCTGCACAGGTAAAGCACACGTCAGACTCGCCTCGGGGGTATTCCCGAGACCGACTCCGGCGTGAGAGTAAGTATGGAGGGTATGATGATGAGTATAAGTAAATGCAAGTGAATAGTATGTGTGTGTTAGTTGTGCGACATAAATGAGATAGGGGTATTTATACTACCTCAATTCTCTACCTGCTCTGTCTCGGGAAGGAGCGTACAGTGTCATCCCATACCTAGTAGGTAATTGTCAGACCACGTGGGCTGACACAATCCCTGAAAATCCGGTTGGAACTTCGGCTAACCTTCGTCAAGGGTCCGGACGGTTAGTGTGACCGAACGATCGACAAGCCGAAGACCGGGATAATATCCGAAGGATATGTGTCATTCAGGCACATACACCAACATGCCCCCCCCAGTATTGGAGTATCAGTTCAAGACTGATGGTTCAATACTTGAAAGAAAAGATATATGTCTCTGCTGTTGCGTCACGGACGCTGATAAACGAACGGTATTAGGGTTCCGCTAAAGGCTTTGGTTGGGAGTTCTTATTGGGCTTTTGACAGATCGGGCCCATGGGCCGAATAAAATATTGTTTATGTGCCTACAGCTGGATGCCACCACTTTCCTACTTGCAAAGATCGGACGGTTTATTTTCTTCCACGTGGAGATTGTACTGTGTGACGCGACGTTTCGCGTTCTTCCACGCCAACCCCTATATATACCTACGTTTCTTACCTCATTTGCTACCATTCACTGTATATCTTTCCGAAACGTCATTCCACACACACACAACTCTCTGTCAAGCGTCCGGTTCAGTGTTCTTGTAAGGTGCGTCCCATATCTTTCTGTAATTATCTTTTTCGCATAGTTTTCGGCATCTTTTAGTTATGACCATCAGTGAGCTCGGGGAAATGAATAGACCGGTCAGTCAACCAATTACCGATAAGCCTGGTCCCTCCGTTACTATTCCCCTCGGAAAATTTGACATGCACATTCAAGTATCCAAACTTACTCGGGGCACCTTAGACGACCTAATCGTAGAGTTGGGTATCCCTAGAGAACTGAATCCCATTCTTCCCCCTTTCGGTTTGACGATGGATAAACTACCGGAAGATAAGATAGGTATTTACGTACATCAGTTGAAGATTGGAGGTGTCAGGGTTCCTTTTTCTACCTTTTTACTTGCCGTCATCGACTATTTTAGAGTGCATATTTCTCAACTTATCCCGATAGGTTTAAATAGGGTGACCCTCTTTGAACTTCGGTGTTATAGCCTGAATGTTAACCCAATGGTCCTGTTATTTTGGGTATTTTACCGGTTATGCAAGCAAGGGAATTGGTTCTCCTTTGAGAGCCGAACGGGTAAAAGGGCTAAGAAATGTTTTGAGGAAATTCTCTCCGGGTTGAAACATTGGAAGGATCACTTCTTCCTGATAGACCGAAGGGCGATTCCTTATGCTATGCCCTGGAGGCATAATGACTCCAAGATTAGTGATCCTTGTTCTGAGAACTATTCGGATGCCGATGCACGCAAAATTGCCGGTAAACTCATCTACCTTCGTAAGCCTCCTGCCAGTCTCCTTTGGATGACCGGGCTTTCTTCCGTTTTCAAAAACCCGGGTCATGAGGTTATTCTAAGAGATGCTGAGGGGCATGGTAATTTAATGTCTTTATTACATGTTTATTTGTTTCCTTTCTCTTCTATTATATTCCGTTCTTACCCCGTTCCTCTTTCTCTCTTTCTTTTTTTTAGTTATCAACATGTCAGAGTATCTGGAACTTCCGTCCTTGGAAGGGACCGTGGTGAGCTCCGGAAACCCTCTCCTTGAGAATCATGAGAGGCCCAACAGGACTACCCTTCCCCTATCCCCGAAAGATCCAATTCCAGACAAGTCTAGGGTTCAAAAGGCTGTGGAAAAGGAGGACAGGGAGGTAGTTGTTGCTAGGAGGAAAAAGAAAGGAAGAAACAGGAGAAGGGACCTGTGAGTAAGAAGAGAATGGCTGCTGAGGGGAGTGAAGCTCCGAAGAGAAGGAAGAGAAAGAATCTAGCCGATGAGGAGATCGTTCTTTCCGACGATCATACCGTTGATGCTAATCCTCTCAACCAAGCGAAGCCCAGTGTTCAAGAAAAACTTGTTGTCAATCGGCCTGAGAGTGCCGCGCATCCTGATGAGAACATGGCTGAAAACAATGAGACTTTGCAACCGGATGAGCAGATGGGCGGACCACAAGATGACGAAGCTCATGGCCGTAGTTCAAGACCTCCTTCAGAAGGTGAACACTCTTTGTCTCCTTCATTTTTCTCTTCGTTTCCTTCCTCCCCTTTTTCATGATCACTTCAATTCCCTTACCTATAATCATATATTGTCTAATGCATGTGTGAATTGGTCTCAGGTCACTCTGCTCATACGGCTCAATCCCAACACCATCTTTCTCTCCCCGAAGGCCCGTCGACGGAGAATCAGGATACTCTTGAAGGTATGGGCTTATTTTGTTGTTCTTTGCTTGTTTGCATGTTTTCACCTCATTACTAACTTCCGTTTTTTGGTTTTACAGAGGGCCATACTGACAAGACCGGTGGGTACTTTATTCCTGGGTGGACGCTGCGGGATGATGTTCGGATGAATTCCTTCCGAGCCTGTCGTGAGATGATCAACAACCTTGCCACCCCGGCCGAGAATGAAGCTTTAGCAGGACTGAATGATAATCAACTGCTTCGTCAAGCGTATGTGAATGTGGGTTCCGGGGTGGCCCTCTTGGGAGAACTATTCACTCGCTATGCCCAGCTTAACAGAGAGTTCTGGGAGTTGGAAGCTGTGCATCAAGGCTGTGGGTCCTTGGTTGATCAGTTGCATGACACCGAGGAGGAGCGCAACTCGGTGAGGGGTCAATTCGACCAACTTTTGAAGGAATTCAGGGAACTGGAGGACGAAGTTGCAGCGGCGTCAACCCGGGCGGAGGGCTTAACAGATCAGTTGGAGGAGATGGAAAAAGACAGGAATGATTGGATGAAAGTCTCCTCTACTCAGGCCGCTCGTATCAAGGATCTTGAGCAGCAGCTGAAGGAAAAATCACTTGAGGTCGACCGGTTGACTGCTGAGAACAAACAGCGTGTCACGGAGTTAGCTTCTTCCGAGGTTGTTCGTCACAATACTGTCAAGGAGCTTCTTCCAGCAGCCTTCCGTAGGCTCTTTGAGAGTGCTGAATATAAGAAGAGTCTGGGCCGGGTATATAGTTTATCATACTCTGGTAGATTCATTGATGGTGTGAAAGCTGAACGGAAGCCCGAGGATGCTCAAAGAATCCTTGGGAAGGTGAAGAAGTTGAATATGGATGCCCCGTCTCTTTGGAAGCAAGAATACCATAAACTCTTTCAGACGGAGTATCCATTTGTGAAGAAGCTAGCCGAGGCACATCGTCTTCCGCTAGGGGATTTGATGAACTTCTATCCCGACCCTCCAGCTACTCAAGTGGTTCAGCCGAAAGATGTGAATTTAAAGCCTCAAGAGAAGCCTTCCACCCTCCCTGATTCAGGGGTGGATAAAGATGTAGCTTAGGTTGATGTAATGATGTATGTGTTTATAAATTTCTCTCTTTGTAATCATGACAATCGTTCCTTATTTATGAAAATTTTCCCCCGGTTGTCCGGAGTTAGATATCAATGATGCTTGGTCGTGTGTTTTTTCTTCTTTTCTAGCACTTGTTTTTATTTTTATCTTCACAAAAATTGATCACCTTACTAGATGGGACGCTAGTCATGGTCCGTGCGAGAGACGGAGTGTTATTCACGATCCGTTTCATTGGACGGAGTGTTATGCACGATCCGTTTGTTAGACGGAATGTTAGTCACGATCCGTTTTATTGGACGGAGTGTTAGTCACGATCCGTACGAGGACGGAGTGTTATGCACGATCCGTTTTATTGGACGGAGTGTTAGTCACGATCCGTACGAGGACGGAGTGTTATGCACGATCCATTTTATTGGACGGAGTGTTAGTCACGATCCGTACGAGGACGGAGTGTTATGCACGATCCGTTTTTTTTGGGCGGAGTGTTAGTCATGATCCGTACGAGGACGGAGTGTTATGCACGATCCGTTTTTTACATAACTTAAAACACGAGAATTTGATGAAAACTTGCTTCTGCTTTAGCGTGAAGCTTTACTTGTCATTAACTGTTATATATAAGTAACAACAATATTAGCGAAAGCATTGACGAAGGTTAATGGCATGCCAAGTACGAGGAACTTCTTTTTCTTTCATAGTTTGGAGTTTGTAGGAGCTGTTGTCATAAGCCCCTATTATTCGGTACGGTCCTTCCTAGTTCGGACCTAACTTTCCCTGATTTTCGACACGGCTTGCTTCGTTATTCCGGTAGACGAAATCCCCCACTTTGAATGTGACCGGCCTAATCCTCCGGTTATAATATTGCTCCACTTTTGTTTTATACTTCGCTTCCCTTATTGCTGCCATTTCCCTTCGTTCTTGCAATAAATCTAGGTTGAGGCGTTGCTCTTCTTCGTTGAGTTCTGGATCGAACATCATAGTCCGATGAGTAGGCATCCCAATCTCTGCCGGAATGACGGCTTCGTTGCCGTACGTTAAACTGAACGGTGTTTCTCCATTGCTGGTTTTTAACGATGCTCTGAACGCCCATACGACATTTGGTAACTCATCCACCCATCCGGCTCTTTCTCTGCCTAGCCTAGTCTTTATACCGTGCATAAGGCTGCCATTCGCCCTTTCCACCAGACCATTAGCCTGCGGATGTGCTACGGCTGTGTTTATCTGCTTGATTTTTAACTTCTCACACCAGCTCTTGAAGGGGTCATTTACAAAGTTTGTCCCATTATCCGTGACTATGACCCCCGGCAATCCGAAGCGACAAACAATGTTGTCCCACACGAACTTTTTGACTTCCTTCCCGGTGGTTTTAGCCAACAGTTTCGCTTCTATCCACTTGGTGAAGTAGTCCACAGCGACTATGACGAATTTTACTTTCCCCGGTGCCTCCGGTAATGGTCCCAATACATCCATTCCCCATTGGTAAAAGGGCCATGGAGCCATGATGGAGGTCATGATGGTCTTGGGCAGCTTAGGCACCGGAGAGTGTATCTGGCAGGAATCACATTTGTCAATTTCTTCTCTGGCGTCCCTATGCATTGTCGGCCAGTAATACCCTTGCCTCATGAGTTTTGCCACCACTGACCTTGGTCCGGAGTGCATTCCGCAAGACCCCTCGTGTACTTCCCTAATGATATAGTTGGCCTGTAAGGGCCCCACACACCGTAGCATAGGGCTTAAATACGACTTTTTGAACAAGACCCCATTTTCCATAACATATTGGGGAATTTTCATTCGGAGACTTCTTGCCTCCGTTGGGTCCTCCGGCCAAATACCTTCCTCCAGGCATTGAATGATTGGTGTCATCCAATTATCTTCTTCCTCCTCGACAATGGCCTTCACACCTTTTTCTTCGGTCGAAGGTTTTTCCAACACCTTCACCAATATTTCCTTGGTTAAGTGATTGAAGGCCACGGATGCTAACTTACTTAGCACATCTGCCTTTTGGTTCTGAGCACGAGGTATGTTCCGGATCTTAAACTTTTTGAAAGCTTTTACATATTCTTTTGTTTTCGCCAAATATCGAATCATGCTATCCTTGGTAGCCGCGAATTCTCCGTTGATCTGACTAGCCACCAGCTTCGAGTCCACCCTTACATCTATCAGTTCTACTCCCATCGCACGGGCTATGCGTAACCCGGCCAAAAGAGCTTCGTACTCGGCCTCGTTATTAGTGCTATCGAACTTGAGACGAAGAGCATAAGTATGCTCTTCCTGAGAAGGGCTTATTAGAACCAAACCAGCACCGGAACCTTTCTTGCTAGATGCTCCGTCTGTAAACAATACCCATTCTCCCGGTTCAGACACGGTATTAACTTCCTTTTTCGGACCTTCGGATCCCACCGGAACTTCAGAGATGAAATCCGCAAGAACTTGACCTTTTATGGCACTTCTGGGAATATATGTTATGTCGTATGCTCCTAGTTCCACGGAATACTTGGTCAGTCTTCCTGATGCTTCTGCTTTGTTCAGGATTTGTTTTATTGGTTGATCTGTTATAACTCTGATGGGATGAGCTTCAAAATACCTCCTTAATCTTCGGGATGCATGTAGTAATGATAATGCCAACTTCTCGATGTTACCATGTATCCCAAAAATTTCCCTTCTTCCACTCCGAAGGAACACTTTTTCGGATTAAGCTTCATGTTAATTCTTCTTAGGTTATGAAAGGTTTCGGCAATGTCTGACATCATTTCTTTTTCACTCTTACTTTTAATCACCATATCGTCAACGTAAGCCTCCAAATTACGTCCGATTTGCGATCGGAATGCCGAATCGACCAAACTTTGGTAAGTTGCTCTGGCATTTTTGAGGCCGAAAGGCATTTTCGTGTAGCAATAGGTCCCCTGCTCTGTGTAGAATGCAGTTTTCTCTTCGTCTTCTTCTGTCATTTGAACCTGATGGTACCCTTTGTACGCGTCGAGAAAACATTTGTATTTATACCCAACGACCGATTGAATCTTCCAGTCAATCTCCGGCAATGGGTAGTAATCTTTTAGGCATGACGAGTTCAAGTTCTTAAAATCGATGCACATTCTCCAGCTGCCATCGCACTTCTTTACCAGCACCGGGTTAGAGATCCAAGTAGGATATCTTACCGGTCGAATTATTCCGGCCTTGGTAGCGTGGGGTTTGCACCAGGCTTTACCTCTCGAGGGATCTCGAGAAGCTTACAACCCCCACCAGGCAGTGTACCTGATCGATGTAGTATAGTATAATGACAAGTACCGGGGGATTGATCGTTCAGCTAGGAATAGTGTCGCTAGGATTAGAAAACCTAAAGACTAGGTCTAGAGATGAGGGATGATTCTTTTTGTATTTTTATATTTTTTTAGAAAAGCAAATTAAAATCTCGGGTTTTGAAGGATTTGGGCGGAATTAGTTGCTAGTCAACTAACCCAATACTAAGATGCAATCAAAATAAAATACTAAAAATGAAAATAAACTAAATTATACTAAGGTTGTGAGCAATATATGGGAGAAATGTGTTTACTTAGATTTCACTACTCCCTAGATATCTTTTACACGTTAATTACTCGTTATAGTTGCGTGAATGACGGATTGTATTCCTTAATACCATTCATGGGGTGGCGTACTTACTTCCCATATCCTATGAGTGCCTACTTCACTCCTATGTCGAGCCAGCTAAGAAGCTCCTAACATGGGATCATTAGAATTAACTCATGCATTAAATACAACCAATAAAACCTAGTACACATCGGTTCATGTTTCCTAAGACGTTCAAGCATGTTACACAATGGAGATCTGCCAGTTTTCTTAAGCCTAACATTGAAATCATTCATCCAATACAACCATAAACAAGTAATCAACACATAATTAACATCTAGGTTTCATTAGATCTAAGCAAACACAAGATAGATCTAGCCTAGCATGTTGAAATCAAGACAAGCACAAGATATAGACAACCAACACATAGACATAATGATTGAATTAAAATAAGACTTATCTCAATAGCACATGAAAGGATTCAAGGGTTGAAAACCCTTGAAAAAGCTGTAAAATATGTACAAAGTTCGGCCCTAGGGTTTTTCCACACAAGTTCCTCCCTTATGAATGAAAAATAGAAAACTATATACAGAGTTTAGAAGGTGACGGCGTCAAGAACAAATGTCTGACGCCGTCATCTCGCCGCCAAATAGTTCCTCGGACTGCCTAGATCTGGGTCTGACGCCGTCATGTGTACACCTTATGCAGGCCGTCATGATTTTAACTCTTGACGCCCTTCTTGTGACGCCTTCAGGTTTCTCCTGGGTCGTCACCACTTTTACTCTTGACGCCGTCATGCATTTCCTCTTGACGCCATCATACACTGTTTCCAGGAAGGAAAATTAAGTCTTTGGCGTTTTCTTCACTTTTATGCTCCAAAAACGTCCGAATTGCTTCCTTTTCCAGATTTCACTCCCAAAGTACCTAAAATCACAAAAGGAACGATTTAGGGTAATATTTGATCAAATAAATTCAATTCCGGGCTTAAATGACCACCTAAAAGTGGTTCATTTTTCGCCTCATTATATACCCTTACACTTGAGATTTGCTTGTCCTCAAGCAAATGCGCTTTTATTCTAATCAAAATACAAGTTAGGGGTCATTTAACACTAATATAAAAGTAATTACAACAAATAATCGTTCCACTAAAGACCAATAGACAAGCACGGAGGTCGTATACTAGCACCTCACAAATTGTGTTTAGATACTCACATCTCTCGGGTGTAATAAAGTAATATCACAATATGGAAATGGAAAACATCGCTCACTACTTGTCATAGCAAAATAGATTACCATAGGCTTGGGAAAGGATCAAACCTCCACCACATGGCGTAAGCACCTAGGATAAACTATCAAAGAGGTCTTTTAAAGGGTTGTAACGTTAGGTGTAGGGATATGAAATACACGGTTTTGTTGGATATAGGCAGTGTTTACTAGTGGCGAGTTAACAATCTTGGTCAATTACATGTACAATATGGCGTTGCTAAGCCAAGACTAGACTCGACTTAAGCTAATCAATCAAAAATAACAAAAACATAAAATGAACATATAATGAAAAGGGATGGTAGTCCGTATGTTTTTTCTCTTTTTCTTTTTTTTTTCTATTTTTTCTTTCGATTTTTTTCGATTTTTTTCGATTTTTTTTTTTTTTTTTTTTTTTTTTTTTTTTTTTTTTTTTTTGCATACACTCTTACCCTACCATCCAAAATAATACATCATAGGGAATGAACATTCCCCTTACACTTGAATTTTTACATACTTTACAATAAACTAATCTAATGACTCGAAATAAGAAAATCAAAACACTTGGAGTAATTTTAAGATTAACGTACATATGGGGGTAATAATATGATGTTCTTCCCCATTACTCCATAAATAAGTACTTTACCCATGAGTCCCAATCGTCCCAAAACAATATGTACAAGGATATGACTCGACTTAGCAACCATGTAATCAATTAGATAATTAACTTAGAGTTTAACACATAACAATAATGCACTAAAGATGAGTGCATACACGGAAGGCTAAGGTGATTTGGTTGTACATTTAAGTGGGGTGTAACAAATTCTTCCGTTAAGTAAAATGCTTAAAGTTAGAAACGAAAAGATAGGCTCGGAGGGGTGTACTAGGGGTTTCGTGTACTAAAAATGAGTACAACGCTAATGTGTGGGAAAATTAGTTGACTTAACTAGCCAAATAATATGACTTAAATGGTCAAGTAATTATGATACGGGTTTAACACAAGGGTGATCCTAATGCCTCTTATCATGTAGTAAATCCTACTACACGAATGTAGTCTCACTAGCGGTCTCGGAATGCATCACTAACGCAAGTTCTAGAATCTAAATGCTACCGGTACACTCATAAGCACTAATAGTAAATGCTTTTCCTATCAAATCTAAAGGCGAACCTCACAAATTTGGGTGGAAAATTTTTCTGAATGATACGGTTTTGTGCTAGTCATACAATCTCCTATCCATAAGACGCTTGCTATGGCTAAAGTTTCACTCCTAAATGTTGTAAAAAAATTTAAATTTGGCGCTAAAATTGCACTAACAAATATTTCTCATAGTTTTATTACACATCTACCATCAAACAAACAAACTCAAGCGAAAGTGTATCTGTAAGGTATCATCATTTTACCCTCCCCTTACACTTAGGATGAACATTGTCCCCAATGTTCAAGTAAAGAATGTAAAAGTGAAATAAGTAAAACGAATGAAATCAAATACTTCCCTGATTCGCTCGGTATGGATAATAAGGTGGCCAGGTTAGATCTTCCTCCAAGAAAATGAACAATCAAAGCTTCCCTTCCAGAATAATAATCATCTTCTTGTCATACATAACCTGTAAAACCTGAGAAAACAGACAAGGCAACCTTGCATAAAATCGGCGGCAATCTACATATGCTAATAAATCCTAGAAAACAAAATAAGATATAATGCTTGTGGAATGATGTTTGCAGATTTCTTGGAGATTATAAAACTGATAATCCAACAAAAACTTTTAAGACTCCGTTAGAAAAACAAAACTGGTAAAATTTCCAGAATTTTACACGTGACGCCGTCAAGAGTAAACTCGTGACGCCGTCAGAAGTGACCTGCAGAAATTCTTATGTTAAGTTTCCGGAAAATTTCTGGAAAAACTTGGTTCTACTTCCTGGAAAATCCTGCAAAACTTCATTATGACTCGATACAAGCATTTGACTCTAACAAATACGAATATACATGTTCACTTAATATTGTGGAGAATCATGATCGGTTTGTTTCTTAAAAATACATTTGGGGTTTCCCCTTACACTTATCTTTTGCAAAAATACTTTTGGGTGAAGTTAAGACTAGGCCAAAACAACAAAATAAAGTATTTCCACTATTTAGTTTAGAAACATGATCTATCAACAATAAAAATAAAGCATGCATACGGAAGCAAATAACAAGCAAACAAAATAAAAAATCACACAAAATCATGGGTTGCCTCCCAAGAAGCGCTTTTCTTTATTTACGAGTCTTGTAGCTAGACTCAAGGTCATGGGTTACTACGTGACCTCATCGTTGGTTTCACTCTCTAGGTCGTCTTTTAAACTAGTTTTGTACTCCGGACCTAGTTGCAAGCATTCTTTGTAGAAACCAAGCATCCTATTCTTCACATACTCTACTCCTCTACGTCTATCCTCATCATTCCTATAATAAGCTGCTTGTTTGTGTTCCTTTTCTATATTAGAAAGGAGGCGGTATTGCTCAATCTTGTAGGGCATTTGGTAGGCAATCTCATCATTCTCTTCTTTGAATCTAACTATCCCTAAAGTCGGATCATAACTCATCCTAGTGGCCTCAACAAATGGTTTTCCGAATATTATTTGGCTTAAGCAATCATCTATCACCGGACGAGTGTCTTCTACTATCATAAAATCGATCTCATAAGTGAAATTACCTATAATCACATGCAATCCCTTCACTCTTCCTACAAAATTACTTATCAAATTCTTATTGGGCATCATCCTATAATCAAGTTGCTTCTTCATCACCCAATTGTAGTAAGTCCTAGTCATGATGTTTACAGGAGATCTAGGATCGATGTAAGCTTTCCATATATGCATATGCCCGATGTTGCATGGTATGTTGATATTAGAGGGGTCTCCCATTTTGATAAGGGGTGTGCCAAGGATATATGGTGTCTCGGGGCTATCGAATAAATCCTTATGGTATTCCCGTTCTTCCTTGGTGGGCAACTTATCAAAGTGATTTTCTATAGTCTCTACTTCCTCTAACTCCTCTTCCTTATTAACCTCACCTTCCCTAATTTCATCCTTAGTCTCGATTTCTATTTCAACTTCATCTTTGTCACTTTCTTCCATATTCTTATCTATTGGCTTAATGGTGACAACATTGACAAAGTAGACATGTTTGGATGACGAGGGGTCCTTAATTTGGATTCCGTTATTGGCGTCCCTAGTGTCCTTCCTAGGCGTAGTTAACGCTTGGTTGTTGAGGGCTTTCAACAAGTTGTCTATCTTGTTGGTCATCTCCGTTTGTTGTTGGTTGAATTCGGTTTCAAACCTAGCTATGCGAGCCTCTTGAGATGCCATGAACTTAGACATCAATCCTTCAAGATTGTTGGTACTACCATAGTTGTTAGAAGGATTGTTGTTGAAAGTACGGTTGGAGGGTGGACCGTTTGGTTGGTAACGATTAGGCGGATTGGAAGAATTGGCTTGATTTTGTTTCCACCTAAGGTTTGGGTGATTTTTCCAAGAGGGGTTGTATGAATCACTGTAAGGGTTTGGCTCGGGTTTGAAAGTGTACCACTTATCTCCCGCTTCGTCGGTACGCAAGGATGCGTAGTCCGCAAAAGCTGTTCCGGGGAGTTCCACACAATCACGAGTGTCATAGGGACCACTACATAATTCGCATGAAGAAGTGATTTTGTTCACTTGGCTTGAAGGCTTAGGAGCTTCGTAAGATTTCATGAGAAACTTGACTTGGTCCTCAAGTTCCATGATCCTACGGTTGGGAGTGCTAGAGTTATTCGAAGGCAAAGATATTGCCTTGACCGTTTTGTTCAAATCACGGGGATCATTCCAACTTTCGTTGTCATAGAGAGAAAGATCTTCTATGAGTTCCCATGATTGTTCCGCACTTAGATCACGTAGCTTACCACCGGCCGATTGGTCAATGGCTCGCCTTGTGGAGAGATCGATATGGTCATAAAAGATTAGGACTTGGAGCCAAAGATCTATGCCATGATGAGGGACTTTTTGGAGTAAGTCCTTGAAACGAGTCCATGCTTCATAAAGAGTTTCACCTTGGCGTTGTTGGAACATCAAGATGTCATTTCTAAGCTTGGTAGTTCTCCCCGGTGGGGAAAATTGAGCAAGGAAACGAGTGGTGAGACCATCTCATGTGGTGATCGATCCCGCGGGTAAACGCTCAAGCCATTGACTAGCTTGATCACATAGAGAGAATTGGAATAGGCGTAATCGGGTTGTCTCTCTAGTTGCTACATCTAAGTCTATGGAATCTACGATTTTAAGGAAGTCCTTGAGATGTTCATTTGGATCTTCGGAACGAAATCCATGGAATGCACATCCGCTTTGCACCAACCGGATGGTGTCGGATCGCAAGGGGGTCACATTGGCTCCGGTGAGCTCAATGGTGTTTCAATAGCCTTGGTGGCTAGGTCGGGGATACTCTCCTAAGGTTCGGGGCCTAAGAGGTTCTAATGGTGGGTTTTGTTGTGGTGGGATGACGGGTTCAAAGATGTTCCCATCGTCCATGATGTCGGGTGGTGAAAAGTTACGAACAAAAACACAAAGAAATAAGATAGACTAAAGAGAACCTAAAAATAAAAATAAAATCTTACTAGAAAGGAATCTAGCAAGTAGACCTAATAAAAAGAGATTCTAACCTAGACAATAACTATTCCCCGGGCTGCGGCGCCAAAAACTTGGTAGCGTGGGGTTTGCACCAGGCATTACCTCTCGAGGGATCTCGAGAAGCTTACAACCCCCACCAGGCAGTGTACCTGATCGATGTAGTATAGTATAATGACAAGTACCAGGGGATTGATCGTTCAGCTAGGAATAGTGTCGCTAGGATTAGAAAACCTAAAGACTAGGTCTAGAGATGAGGGATGATTCTTTTTGTATTTTTATATTTTTTTAGAAAAGCAAATTAAAATATCGGGTTTTGAAGGATTTGGGCGGAATTAGTTGCTAGTCAACTAACCCAATACTAAGATGCAATAAAAATAAAATACTAAAAATGAAAATAAACTAAATTATACTAAGGTTGTGAGCAATATATGGGAGAAATGTGTTTACTTAGATTTCACTACTCCCTAGATATCTTTTACACGTTAATTACTTGTTATAGTTGCGTGGATGACGGATTGTATTCCTTAATACCATTCATGGGGTGGCGTACTTACTTCCCCAATCCTATGAGTGCCTACTTCACTCCGATGTCGAGCCAGCTAAGAAGCTCCTAACATGGGATCATTAGAATTAACTCATGCATTAAATACAACCAATAAAACCTAGTACACATCGGTTCATGTTTCCTAAGACGTTCAAGCATGTTACACAATGGAGATCTGTCAGTTTTCTTAAGCCTAACATTGAAATCATTCATCCAATACAACCATAAACAAGTAATCAACACATAATTAACATATAGGTTTCATTAGATCTAAGCAAACACAAGATAGATCTAGCCTAGCATGTTGAAATCAAGACAAGCACAAGATATAGACAACCAAAACATAGACATATTGATTGAATTAAGAGAAGACTTATCTCAATAGCACATGAAAGGATTCAAGGGTTGAAAACCCTTGAAAAAGCTGTAAAATACGTACAAAGTTCGGCCCTAGGGTTTTTCCACACAAGTTCCTCCCTTATGAATGAAAAATAGAAAACTATATATAGAGTTTAGAAGGTGACGGCGTCAAGAACAAATGTCTGACGCCGTCATCTCGCCGCCAAATAGTTCCTCGGACTGCCTAGATCTGGGTCTGACGCCGTCATGTGTACACCTTATGCAGGCCATCATGATTTTAACTCTTGACGCCCTTCTTGTGACGCCTTCAGGTTTGTACTGGGTCGTCACCACTTTTACTCTTGACGCCGTCATGCATTTCCTCTTGACGCCGTCATACACTGTTCCCAGCAAGGAAAATTAAGTCTTTGTCGTTTTCTTCACTTTTATGCTCAAAAAACATCCGAATTGCTTCCTTTTCCAGATTTCACTCCCAAAGTACCTAAAATCACAAAAGGAATGATTTAGGGTAATATTTGATCAAATATATTCAATTCCGGGCTTAAATGACCCCCTAAAAGTGGTTCATTTTTCGCCTCATCAGGCCTGCAGCCATTCTTCTACCTCCTTAAGTACCACCTGACTTTTTTTCTGCGGAGAGACTACGTCTTTTTTGAGCTACCGGAGTGTCTGACACATTCACGTTCAGGTGATGCTTTATTATCCGTCTCGGCACTCCGGTCATATCGGACGGTTGCCAAGCGAACACATCTTGGTTTTTCCTCTGCAATTCCACCACATATCTCCGGCATTCTTTCGAGAATCCTGTCCCTATTGTGATCAATTGATCCGGGTAGGAAGGATTCACTAGTACTTCCTCCGTAGCATTCGTTTCCCGGATTTCCGCTTCTTGGGGTTTCTGTTCCATTGGTCTGTATTCTGTCTGCCGTTCCTCTAACCTTCTGCATTCCAGAACGGTTAGAGGACGTGATTTTAAAGTTGCAACTCCGTTAGGTGTGGGGAATTTGATCATAGAGTGGATTGTTGATGGTATTGCTCTAAGTTCTTTGATTCCTGTTCTTCCCAGAATCACATTGTAGGGAGACGGTGATTGTACTACACAGAAGTTCATCCTGGTCCTCCGGGTTAGACCATGATCTCCGAAACGTACCTCCAACTCGATCTTTCCTAGCGGCTTACTGGTTTCACTGGAAAAACCAATTAAAGACGTAGTAGTTTTCTAAAGACCTGATCTTATAGATGAGCTAAGATTGCGAAAGCAATGCTCATACATAACGTTCACGGACGATCCCTCGTCTACATATATTCTCCGAACCAAATATCCTGCGATGTTACCTTCCACTATCAAGGATTCTTCCGACAGGTCGTATGTCCGGATAGGAGGGAAAACTATCGGAACATTCATCCATTCCTCCTCCGGCTCTTCATACCTTCTCTTCCTTTCTTGTAACACCCCCAAAATTTGATACAGCGGAAGACTCAACAAGCTTTCGGGGTGCTATGGGGATTGGTATCCAAACACAAGACATAAAAGAACGAGATAAAGTAAACAAAATAAAATGCAACCACGCAGGGTTTTAAAGTTCACATTATCCCCAAATCATCCAAAGTCAGGCCCAAAAGAAATAAATATAGGTCCACAATAGTTATCAGAGTTTTAGAAATATAGATCCATAACCGGTGCCAAATGCCAAGCCTCCAATCCCAAGCATCCGCAGAGCATCACTTAATTACCTGAGAAAACGTGCTAAAAGTCAGCTTTCGCTGGTGAGATCATAGGTTTAGATTCTTAATTCAATATAGTGGACATATACGCAAAACGCTTGCTAGCTAGACTAGGCCTCAATCATCCAACCAAAATAATCCAACAAAAATAATCCAACCAAATCAAATCAAATCATCCCTATAGGTGCACGCTATAGCTCAAATCAATCCAAATCAATAGCTTACCTAGCTCAAGTCTAGGCCTCGCTCCTAAATCAATCCAATAGCTTACCTAGTTCATGTCTAGGCCTCGCTCAATAACCAAATCAATAGCTTACCTAGTTCGGGACTAGGCCTCGCTCAACAACCAATCAATAGCTTACCTAGCTCATGTCTAGGCCTCGCTCAATAACCAAATCAATAGCTTACCTAGTTCGGGACTAGGCCTCGCTTAATCCTACCTAGTTCTATAAGCATAGCAAGTTTTAAATAAACAAAGCGATAATAGTCCGCATAAAACATTTGCACGTTTCTCACCCCAAGCATTGAAAACAAAGTTCGAGAGAAAAAGTGGGGCTATGACTCACCTCAAGTCCAGAAATCCTCAAAAGAAACGATAGAAGAAAGACGTAAGAAATCTCAAGCAACTCACGTAACGGCGACTACTGACTCGGCACTTCCTAACAATATCAAACCCGTTCAGAAATCATTTCCTCAAAATCAAATATTCCCATTCCCAAACGTATTCCATTTTACTTTCCAAAATTATCCATTTCTCGAATTAACTTCATTTTCATTTGAAATTCGACGTTTGGTATCCATACGGGTGGAGGGTCGACGCAGCACAAACCAAAAGCCTCAACAAAGAACATTAATAAGACAACTATAGGTCTAATGTTAGCCCAATATATTATTTAAATAATTATCGAAGCTTATCAAATCCGTCGATTTGGTAATCTCCCATATTTATTTACGTAATATATCGTTCCAAGATTATACCCAACCTAAAGCACATTGCACATAAGTTTCTATTTGGTATATGTCGTAGTCCAATGAATTCCCTATATATATCGTCGAATCGGCCAAATTCCACGAGACATATAGTAATTTATTACCCTAAAATATATACCACATCCTATGGGCGTCGTGGGATACGATGCCCATTAATATACCCATTTTATATCGTCAAATAACTCGATCTAGAATGAGTCATTCGATATATAAAATGTTTATATTAACCGTCATATATCCGTGACAACACGAAAATCACAATATAAAGCCCACTTGGACTTTAAAGACCCACAATTCGTATAACTCGATAAGTTTCTAATTTATAAATAAAATCACATTTTTAATTATTATTTACCCGACGTATATTTCGCCATTATTTATATAGTTATTATTTATAATAATATCCCGACGTTTATTACACTATTTTCATAGTATAATAACTATCGTTTTATTATTATAACGTTTACTCGTGATCGTTTTATTATTAATATACGCATATATATATATATATATATATATATATATATATATATATATATATATATATATATATATATATATATATATATACGTTTAACACGTCTATATATTCGTTTATAAACGATTATATTCTTAATAATATTATAACGAGTAATATTTTTAATATCGACTTTTAAATATTTATCGAGTCATAGAATTTGGTCACATGTCCGAGTCATGACCCTCGGCTCATAGTCCAAGTCCAAAGTAATAAGAATCAAGTCACAATATAAATCAACTCCGTCCAAACAATCCCATATCCACGTGCTACAACATGAGGGTCCGACTACGGCACCCGACTAACCTATCTCCGTCATCTAATGACCGTCTCACAATCGGTCCCCAAGTTCCACATTCGACAACACATCTCCAATATAACTCGTATTCCAATATACCACTTCAAGTTCAAAAATAATACACTCATGGCCCAAAAATAATAACCACAACAAAATCAATACTTCGGCAAGTATGAATAACAACCGAAAACATAAACAATTACGGGTTGATTTACCAAGTCAACCCGGGTCAATATTACACCCGAAACAAGGTACGTGAGTCCCACCCGAGACCATTAGGTCTCGGCTTGCTCTAGCTCGAGCCACTCGACCCAACAGCCCCCCCACGGGTGTCGGCCGAATACCAAATGACCACAAGGTCGAACCAAACACAACCAAGAATGACTAAACGTCACAAAATGATAACCAAACATCACCAATTCGAGCCCAAGATCAAGAATCATCACAAATCCACAACCAAAACCGAGATTAATACCAACCGAGAGCACAAGCTCTCGGGTTCACTTCGACCCATCGAAAAATAAACACAACCCGGATACCAAACTCGATTTATGTCATGTTTTCATCAAAAACCCACTAGTATTTCATGTTTTTAACCTTAGATCCGAAAGAAAATAATCAAACCCGTGACCCTTGGTCACGTTTTCACCAAAATACGGGTCGAACCCGTCCTACCTTTGATTCCCAAGACCAAATCGTGAAGAGACTTTAAAAACAATAAAGATGGTGATGATTTTTGTGATAAAACGAGTTGAAAAATTTAGTTTTAGGGCGCGTGTGGTAGTAGATCGGGTAGATTAGATGATGGAGATTCGATTTGTGGTGGTGGTGTTGATGTGGGAGTGGCGGTGAGATGGTGGCTGCCGATTGAAGGGGCGGCGGCTAAGGGTGTTAGGGTTTGTGGGATGAGTAACTTGAGAGAGAGAGAAGAGAGTGAAATGGTGAGGGTGTTGTGTGGGTTGTATGCTATAACCGGATCCGCAAGGACGGTTTAGTGTAATTTTAAAAGAAAAATTTTCTTTTTATCAAACAATAATAATAATAGGGTGAGTAAGGTGGGCTAAGTAGCCCAATGCAAACACACAGGCCAAACCCGAAACCTTAAATAATCAAACCACTTTCTCCAACCGAACCCGTTTCAAAATAATAATAATATCCGAACCCATAAAAATATAATTAAAATTGTTAGGTCAACCTAGTGCCGGAGTCAAAGTAGTGCCAAAATAACAATCTCAAAATAAATCATCACGAACGAATCAAACCAAACCATAAATAAATAATCAATCCTCATAATTAACATACGATCGAAATCAAGTATCAACGTTCGTAAAATATCTCGTCACAATAAACTTTCAAAAATTCTAAATTTATAATTTCAATGTAATGCGGGTTTTATAAAACGGCTCCCTATTTTGCCAGTTGTCACATTTCTCCCGTCAAACTTCTGATCATGTTTATCACCTTGCCTTTCCCTCTGTCATTCCTTCGGGGAGGATCCCTCCCATTTCCACCTTCATGCTTTCGGACATCTTTCAAAAGGTGATCTAACTTACCAGATTCCAGGGCAAATTCCAATTGCTTCTTCAACTGATAACAGTCGTTTGTCAAATGACCACGCTCCTTGTGGTATTCACAGAATTTGTCCTCATTCTCTTTCCTCGGCCTGCTACCGGTGGGAGGGGGCATTGGCAGGTTCAGATGATGCTCGATAGCCAGGATTTCCCTCAAAGGTTTGACCAAAGACCCCAGACCTGGGCGGTTATACAGTTGTTTGAATGGTTCATTCCTTCGGTTATCATGAGGATATAAGTCACTGCGGTTATGGGTGTTTTTCGGAGGAATGTAAGGGTGACATGGGTCCCTGCGAGTGTCCTTCGTTTTATAATCATTTCTGCGGTCCCCTTGCATCCGATCTCCATAGGTTCCCCTGACTACCTTGTCATTCCTGGGAGCGCCATACCCCTTTTTGTTATGATCGTGAGTCTCGCCCATTGGCAACTCCGTATTCCTGTATGCTTCTTCTGACCGAATAAAATCATCAACCCGTGTAAACATTTCGGTCACAGTCTTTGGAACTCTGTCGGAGAACTTTTTGGCCAGAGTCGGACATTTATGAGCACCCATGAAGGCCGATATTTTCATTATCTCCGGAACACCGCTAATATAACTGGCTTCATCTGTCCACCTTTCCTTGAAACCGGGAAGGGATTCGTGGGCCCTTCAGACAATCTTCGTAATTTCCGTCGGGTCCTTTACTCCTTTTCTTCGGAGAGAAAATCTATTGGAGAACTTCTCCCTCAGTTCGTCCCAACTGTCGATGCTGCCTGGCTCTAGACGTTCGAACCATCCTCCAGCTACCCCGTCAAGGGTTTGCTGGAACATTCAGCACCAAACTGGCATCGGCCACTCACCTCCATTTACGGCCCCGGCAAATCGCGTGAGGTGATCATTAGGGTCGGTTGTCCCATCATAGATCCTCATGTGTAACGGCATCGCATAACTAGATCTGGTGAACTCCACTATGCGACGGGTGAAAGGTGATTGAGCGACTTCCTTAAAAGGTTTGCATAGGTCATCATTTACATTGTTCCCCGGCTTTTCCTTCCCTTTACCTTCAACGCCTTCGTCCCTGAAATCCAACCGGATGGGTTTCAGGACGCTTCCTCCCTGAGCGTTGTGTTGCTTAATTAGCTTTGTTAGCGATGCTACCTGACTGAGGATCATCTCCTGCAAATTAGGAGAGTCGTTGTTCTGGTTGTCATCGTCGTTGGGTCCGCTTCCTCCTGGTCCAGAAGGAGGAGTTTGATTTAACGGAGGAGGAGGAGAACCCACCATTGCTGCTCGTTAGTAGACTGAATAACGAGTCCCACGGATGGCGCTAATTTGTTGAAGTAAAACCCTGCGGTATGGTTCCACCTCAGCAAAGTCTTCCGGAATGAGTCGTCACACAAGTGAAAAGCTTCGGATATTTCCTTCGAAACTCATCCTCGCGTTCCCACGTAAATTCCGGTCCGTGCCGCGAATTCCAACGAACTTTGATGAGCGGAATACGACTCCTCTTGAGTCGTTTAATCTCTCTATCCATTATCTCAATCGGCTCTTCCACAAAATTCAAACTTTCATCCACACGAATATCCTTGATCGGTATAACTGGTGTCTCCTCTGAAAGGCATTTCTTCAGATTACTAACATGAAACACATCATGAACTTTACTCAGTTCCATAGGTAATTCCAAACGATACGCTACGGGCCCAATTCTTTCCAAAATAAGAAATGGTCCAATGTAGCGGGGATTAAGTTTCCCACGTTTCCTAAAACGTATCACACCCTTCCAAGGCGAGACTTTCAACATCACTTTGTCTCCAACCTGGAATTCTAAGGGTTTACGCCTCTGATCGGCGTAGCTTTTCTGCCTATCTCTAGCTGCTTGCAGTCGATCTCGAATTTGCGTTACCTTCTCAGTAGTTTCCAAAATAAGCTCAGGGCCTGTGAGTTGGCTATCTCCAACTTCTGCCCAACCAATAGGTGAACGGCATTTACGACCATACAAAGCTTCAAATGGTGCAGCCTTAAGACTTGTGAGGTAGCTATTGTTGTAGGAGAACTCCGCAAGGGGTAGATATTTCTCCCAGCCTTTACCAAAGTCTATGATGCATGCACGAAGCATATCCTCCAAAGTCTGAATAGTTCTCTCACTTTGACCATCGGTTTGGGGGTGATATGCAGTACTCATATCAAGTCTCGTCCCCAAAGTGGTTTGAAGTGATCGCCACAATGCTGACGTGAAACGGCTGTCGCGATCCGAAATAATCGATATCGTAACTCCATGACGAGAAACAATCTCCTTCACATACAACCTCGCAAGTTTATCCACACTATCATCTTCACTAATTTCCAGGAAATGAGCAGTCTTAGTCAAACGATCCACAATTACCCATATAGCGTCGCAATCGCTAGCTGTCTTTGATAATTTGGTAATAAAGTCCATCGTAATCCGCTCCCATTTCCAAACCGGAAGTTTTGGCTGCGTCAACAATCCTGACGGTCTTTGATGTTCGGCTTTAACCTTAGAGCAAGTCAAGCACTCACTAACATACAACGCTATATCTGCCTTCATATTTGGCCACCAATATAACTTTTTCAAATCCTGGTACATTTTGTCAGACCCAGGATGAATAGAGTATCTTGACTTATGCGTCTCATGCATAATCAACTCTCGAATTCCTCCATACAATGGTACCCAACTTCGCTCTCCAAGACATAATACTCCATCAGAACGTCTAATAAATCCCTTCTCATTTTCTGCCATCCCAAATATGTCCTCAGCAGCTCTATTTTCTGCTTTCAATGCTTCCGTTTGAGCTTCTAATATTTGAGATGGTAATGGCGACACGATAGTCATTCCTAATGACCTAACTCGTAACGGTGGAATTCTCTCCTTTCGACTAAGAGCATCAGCAACAACGTTTGCTTTACCCGGATGGTAGCGAATTTCACAATCGTAATCGCTTAGCAACTCAATCCAACGTCGCTGCCTCATGTTAAGCTCTTTTTGGTTCAGAATGTGTTGCAGACTTTTGTGATCAGTAAACACTACACACTTGGTTCCATACAAGTAATGTCTCCATATCCTCAAAGCAAAAACCACAGCACCTAACTCCAAATCATGGGTGGTGTAGTTCTTCTCATGCTTCTTGAGTTGTCAGGAAGCATAAGCTATTACTTTCTCTCGTTGCATTAACACAGCTCCTAAACCTTTATGAGAAGCGTCACAATAGACGACAAAATCCTCGTTACCTTCAGGTAACGCCAAGATAGGAGCACTACACAACATCTCCTTAAGTAACTGAAAGGCTTCCTCTTCTTTATCTCCCCATTCATACTTAACACTCTTTTGAGTCAATTTGGTCAACGGTTTTGCTATCTTCGAAAATCCCTCAATGAATCTTCGGTAATAACCGGCTAATCCCAAAAATTGACGAACTTCTGTTGGGGTCGTAGGTGCAGCCCAATCTTTAATCGCTCAATCTTAGCAGGGTCCACATGAACTCCTTGTCTATCAATCACATGACCTAGAAATTGTACCGTCGGAATCTAAAATTCACATTTCGAAAACTTGGCATACAGTCTCTCCTTCCTGAGCAATTCTAAGATAAGTCTTAGATGCTCCTCATGCTCCTTCTCACTCTTCGAATATATTAGAATGTCATCGATAAACACAATCACGAACTTATCTAAGTAAGGCTTACACACCCGATTCATGAGATCCATGAATACCGCCGGTGCATTAGTCAACCCAAACGGCATCACCTGAAACTCGTAATGCCCGTATCGGGTTCTGAAAGCCGTTTTCGGAATATCTTCCTCGCGCACTCGAAGCTGATGATATCCCGATCTCAGATCGATCTTCGAATACACACTCGATCCTTGAAGTTGATCGAACAAATCGTCGATCCTCGGTAACGGGTATCTATTCTTCACCGTTAACTTGTTCAACTCTCGATAATCAATACACATACGAAACGATCCATCCTTCTTCTTCACAAATAAGACCGGGGCTCCCCAAGGCGAAGAACTTGGTCTTATGAATCCCTTTTCGGCTAACTCCGCTAATTGTTTCGACAACTCTTCCAATTCAGTAGGTGCAAGACGATAAGGTGCTCGTGCTACAGGTGCAGCACCAGGTATCAACTCAATCTGAAATTCCACTTGTCTATTAGGCGGAATTCCCGGCAAGTCATTGGGAAACACATCCGAAAAATCACGAACTATAGGTACATCTCCAATGCACCTTTCCTTTTTCTCCTTCTCTCCTTTCTCAGAAATTTGGGCTAAGAAAAGGTAACTTCCTCTCTCCATTAGCTTCGGCAACTTAGTGCAAGATATAACCGCTAATCTAGATGGGCCTCTCAAATCCTTTCTATCTCCTGGTATGTTCAGAATCTCCTTGCCGTAAGGCACACGCACGATCTTCTCATCGTAGATTATATGGGCACGATACTTCGACAACCAATCCATACCAATAATGACATCAAAACTTCCTAATGTGACGGGTAGAAGATCTATGTTGAAAGGACGGTTCAGAAAGTTTAACGTGCAACCACGAATGATAGTCTTAATCCTTTCTATGTTTCCATTAGCTAACTCTACATCATAACCAATTCCTAAGGCCATCGGGGGTTTCTCAAGTAAGGGTGCAAACTTAGTGGACACAAAACTCTTATCGGCACCAGTATCAAATAGTATGGAAGCATAACGATTATTGAGAAGGAACGTACCAGTCACAACGTTCGTATCTTCTCCTCTCTCGTTCCCGAGTGCATACACTCTTCCATGAGCAACTCCCGCTTCCACACGTTGGTCCCCATTATCTTGTCGTCCACGGTTTCCTCCAGCTCCACGGTTTCCATTATTGTACCCATTACCACCCGATCCTTGATTTCCTCGGTTCCACGATTCCCTACACTCATTCCGATAATGTCCTTTCTTTCCACATCCATAGCAAGTAACATTTGCCTTGTTCATAGTTTCCGGAGTAGCTTGAACCATAGCAAGTGGTCGAGCTCTACAATCCTTAGCTATGTGTCCCATCTTAGAGCAATTCTTGCATATTACCGTACATCGAACAAAATGATGCTTGTAACATCGGTTACATTTAGGTGCATCTCCATTGTAGTTCTTCTTGTCTCCATCTCCCATGGCATAAGCTCTAGTAGTTAGTTGTCGCTTGTTTCGACGATCATTACCCTTAGAGTGATCGTCCCTCTTTCTCTTTCCATTCTTATCCTTCTCAGCTTCTTCCAATGCCAAAGAGTCCATCAATTGTTGAGCGATAGTGATAGCCTCATGAATGTTTGCAGGCTTAGCAGAAATCACATCGTTTCTTGTAGCTACCGGCAATCCATCGGTATACCTCTCAATCTTTTGGGTCTCAGTCCTAACCATATCGGGACAGAGTAAGGCCAACTCTCGATAACGGCGATTGTAAGTTGCCATATCGGTACCTTTCACTTTGTGGTTCCAGAACTCAATTTCCAACTTCTTAATCTCATTCCTTGGGCAGTAAGTCTGAATCAGCAAAGACTTAAATTGCTCCCAAGTCATAGCATAAGCCACATCACTCCCAACCGAGTTACGGTAATTGTTCCACCAAGTTAAAGCTTCATCCTTGAAAGTAAAAGAAGCAAACTTTACCTTCGTATTCTCCGCACAACCACTGACATTAAACATTGACTCAGTCTTCTCAATCCACCTAACCAAGTAAATCACTCCTTCAGTTCCACCAAACTCAATAGGTCCACAAATCTTAAACTCCTTGTAGTTACATCCATTAGCACGAACAGGTGGAAAAGTTCCAGCAGAATTGTTGGAATGATTTGACTCAGCTAGTAGCTCAGCAACTCGTTGCTCCACAAGTTGATTGATCATTGCTTGATCCACAGTAGGTGCATTAGGTGGAACATGATCATTGTCTCCCTGAACATCAACATTTTGATCCCTGTTGTTGCGGTTAGTAGTGTCCAGGTTATCAGGAGTAGGGGTCTCAACATTTCGAGCTGGACGGCGTCCTCGACGACTAGTTCTGGTAACTCTAACATGGTTTCATCGTGGGGCCATTGAACGAAGTCACAATACAAGGTTCGTGAGTCTCCAATAATACGTACCATAACGTCCAACAAGAATCCGATTGGTGAAAGCCGAAATACGAACATAATACCAACACAATATCAACGACGAAATAGAAACACAATTCTCCATGTACGCCAAAAACCGTAGAATATCATACGAGATCACCATCGTCCATACAAGTAGCGATCGACACTTCGTCCCAAAATGCCAAAGACATAATAAATACTAATCGTTCCATACGAGACAAACATACAATCTGGATAACATGACTTAAGAGATAGAATAACCGGCTCTCCTAACCAAGTACTCCCTAACTTAAGAAGCAACACAACAACAACACAAATCCAAATTGATCTAGCCATGAAACTGGCATAGACTACTCAACTCCGATCTCAAACAATCCAAATCTCTCCATAACGATCCCAGCTCAACACTGTGTATATCTCTATCTCTCTTGAGGTCTGCAACCTCCTTTTCTAGCTCCGTGTTCCTCTGCCACAGCTTGCGATCTGCCTCGCGAGCCGTGAGGAAACCTCTTTGCAGAATCTCTATCTGCTCATGTATCTCTATAATACCTCTCCTAATCGCTGTCATCCTGCCCATGACAGTAGTCAAATCAACTCTCAACTCAGCAACAAATCAACAATAAACTCAGCAATAATCATCTCAAGTCGGTCAGACATCCGCGAGATCCTCTCGCCCTGTGCAGTAATCTGAGCCCACATCCTACCAGTCTCACCTGACTCTGCATGCTCAGCAGAAACCTCAGAAGGTGCATCCAACTCAACGGGACTACCAGGTGGCAACTCAAACAAAAATGGATGATCAGGTGAAACCGGCTCTAAAAGATGTATCGGGGAATCTGGCTTCGCAGAATGAGCCGAATGTGCTAGCGACCCATCATCATCAGGCATCTCCTCTTCCTGAGGATCATCCTCTTCCTCATCTTGAGGGTCATCATTCTCTTCCTCATCTTGAGGGTTATCATTCTGCTCACCCTCGTACTCCTCCTCATACTCCTCGTCGGAGGGGTACTCCATCAATCATCATCTTTGAGCAGGTGAACCACGAGGCGATAAAATCGGTGACTTAGGGCGTCAATGAGACGATAAAGTAGTGGCTGAACGCATGACCATCACGTATGGGTCATCAGAGCCATAGTGATCTACGAGGGGCGACACGTACTAGCAATAACAATTCTTAATAACAACATGTGCAAAGGAAGCTATGATTTGTGACAACGGCGTAGGGTAGGTGTAAGTGTTTCAAAACAACTAAACCGCGAACTCAAAATACCATATTAAAATCATCATATAATTCCCAATCATATATGTCAAGAAAGATTTAAAATACCGCATTACTAAAATTATTCGTAAAACAATTAAGCCATATAATTCCTCAAAACGCATATAATTCCTCAAAACGCCATCATATCACTAAATCAATAAACCTCAAATCCTCAAATCATTTCAAGAAATCCCAAATCTAATAATCATCTCAATAATCTCATAATACCTCAATAATAAACAATGATGCTTCGGCTTGGCGGGCTGGCGGGCAATGGTCGAGGATCGTTTTCTATAAAAATCGGTTATAGTTTAGGTGTCTATTTACCTAGTTCTCTATAACCTTGGCTCTGACACCAATCTGTAACACCCCCAAAATTTGATACAGCGGAAGACTCAACAAGCTTTCGGGGTGCTACGGGGATTGGTATCCAAACACAAGACATAAAAGAACGAGATAAAGTAAACAAAATAAAATGCAACCACGCGGGGTTTTAAAGTTTACATTATCCCAAAATCATCCAAAGTCAGGCCCAAAAGAAATAAATATAGGTCCAAAATAGTTATCAGAGTTTTAGAAATATAGATCCATAACCGGTGCCAAATGCCAAGCCTCCAATCCCAAGCATCCGCAGAGCATCACTTAATTACATGAGAAAACGTGCTAAAAGTCAGCTTTCGCTGGTGAGATCATAGGTTTAGATTCTTAATTCAATATAGTAGACATATACGCAAAATGCTTGCTAGCTAGACTAGGCCTCAATCATCCAACCAAAATAATCCAACAAAAATAATCCAACCAAATCAAATCAAATCATCCCTATAGGTGCACGCTATAGCTCAAATCAATCCAAATCAATAGCTTACCTAGCTCAAGTCTAGGCCTCGCTCCTAAATCAATCCAATAGCTTACCTAGTTCATGTCTAGGCCTCGCTCAATAACCAAATCAATAGCTTACCTAGTTCGGGACTAGGCCTCGCTCAACAACCAATCAATAGCTTACCTAGCTCATGTCTAGGCCTCGCTCAATAACCAAATCAATAGCTTACCTAGTTCGGGACTAGGCCTCGCTTAATCCTACCTAGTTCTATAAGCATAGAAAGTTTTAAATAAACAAAGCGATAATAGTCCACATAAAACATTTGCACGTTTCTCACCCCAAGCATTGAAAACAAAGTTCGAGAGAAAAAGTGGGGCTATGACTCACCTCAAGTCCAGAAATCCTCAAAAGAAACGATAGAAGAAAGACGTAAGAAATCTCAAGCAACTCACGTAACGGCGACTACTGACTCGGCACTTCCTAACAATATCAAACCCGTTCAGAAATCATTTCCTCAAAATCAAATATTCCCATTCCCAAACGTATTCCATTTTACTTTCCAAAATTATCCATTTCTCGAATTAACTTCATTTTCATTTGAAATTCGACGTTTGGTATCCATACGGGTGGAGGGTCGACGCAGCACAAACCAAAAGCCTCAACAAAGACCATTAATAAGACAACTATAGGTCTAATGTTAGCCCAATATATTATTTAAATAATTATCGAAGCTTATCAAATCCGTCGATTTGGTAATCTCCCATATTTATTTACGTAATATATCGTTCCAAGATTATACCCAACCTAAAGCACATTGCACATAAGTTTCTATTTGGTATATGTCGTAGTCCAATGAATTCCCTATATATATCGTCGAATCGGCCAAATTCCACGAGACATATAGTAATTTATTACCCTAAAATATATACCACATCCTATGGGCGTCGTGGGATACGATGCCCATTAATATACCCATTTTATATCGTCAAATAACTCGATCTAGAATGAGTCATTCGATATATAAAATGTTTATATTAACCGTCATATATCCGTGATAACACGAAAATCACAATATAAAGCCCACTTGGACTTTAAAGACCCACAATTCGTATAACTCGATAAGTTTCTAATTTATAAATAAAATCACATTTTTAATTATTATTTACCCGACGTATATTTCGCCATTATTTATATAGTTATTATTTATAATAATATCCCGACGTTTATTACACTATTTTCATAGTACAATAACTACCGTTTTATTATTATAACGTTTACTCGTGATCGTTTTATTATTAATATATATATATATATATATATATATATATATATATATATATATATATATATATATATATATATATATATATATATATATATATATATATACGTTTAACACGTCTATATATTCGTTTATAAACGATTATATTCTTAATAATATTATAACGAGTAATATTTTTAATATCGACTTTTAAATATTTATCGAGTCATAGAATTTGGTCACATGTCCGAGTCATGACCCTCGGCTCATAGTCCAAGTCCAAAGTAATAAGAATCAAGTCACAATATAAATCAACTCCGTCCAAACAGTCCCATATCCACGTGCTACAACATGAGGGTCCGACTACGGCACCCGACTAACCTATCTCCGTCATCTAATGACCGTCTCACAATCGGTCCCCAAGTTCCACATTCGACAACACATCTCCAATATAACTCGTATTCCAATATACCACTTCAAGTTCAAAAATAATACACTCATGGCCCAAAAATAATAACCACAACAAAATCAATACTTCGGCAAGTATGAATAACAACCGAAAACATAAACAATTACGGGTTGATTTACCAAGTCAACCCGGGTCAATATTACACCCGAAACAAGGTGCGTGAGTCCCACCCGAGACCATTAGGTCTCGGCTTGCTCTAGCTCGAGCCACTCGACCCAACAGCCCCCCCACGGGTGTCGGCCGAATACCAAATGACCACAAGGTCGAACCAAACACAACCAAGAATGACTAAACGTCACAAAATGATAACCAAACATCACCAATTCGAGCCCAAGATCAAGAATCATCACAAATCCACAACCAAAACCGAGATTAATACCAACCGAGAGCACAAGCTCTCGGGTTCACTTCGACCCATCGAAAAATAAACACAACCCGGATACCAAACTCGATTTATGTCATGTTTTCATCAAAAACCCACTAGTATTTCATGTTTTTAACCTTAGATCCGAAAGAAAATAATCAAACCCGTGACCCTTGGTCACGTTTTCACCAAAATACGGGTCGAACCCGTCCTACCTTTGATTCCCAAGACCAAATCGTGAAGAGACTTTAAAAACAATAAAGATGGTGATGATTTTTGTGATAAAACGAGTTGAAAATTTTAGTTTTAGGGCGCGTGTGGTAGTAGATCGGGTAGATTAGATGATGGAGATTCGATTTGTGGTGGTGGTGTTGATGTGGGAGTGGCGGTGAGATGGTGGCTGCCGATTGAAGGGGCGGCGGCTAAGGGTGTTAGGGTTTGTGGGATGAGTAACTTGAGAGAGAGAGAAGAGAGTGAAATGGTGAGGGTGTTGTGTGGGTTGTGTGCTATAACCGGATCCACAAGGACGGTTTAGTGTAATTTTAAAAGAAAAATTTTCTTTTTATCAAACAATAATAATAATAGGGTGAGTAAGGTGGGCTAAGTAGCCCAATGCAAACACACGGGCCAAACCCGAAACCTTAAATAATCAAACCACTTTCTCCAACCGAACCCATTTCAAAATAATAATAATATCCGAACCCATAAAAATATAATTAAAATTGTTAGGTCAACCTAGTGCCGGAGTCAAAGTAGTGCCAAAATAACAATCTCAAAATAAATCATCACGAACGAATCAAACCAAACTATAAATAAATAATCAATCCTCATAATTAACATACGATCGAAATCAAGTATCAACGTTCGTAAAATATCTCGTCACAATAAACTTTCAAAAATTCTAAATTTATAATTTCAATGTAATGCGGGTTTTATAAAACGGCTCTCAATTTTACCAGTTGTCACATTTCTCCCGTCAAACTTCTGATCATGTTTATCACCTTGCCTTTCCCTCTGTCATTCCTTCGGGGAGGATCCCTCCCATTTCCACCTTCATGCTTTCGGACATCTTTCAAAAGGTGATATAACTTACCAGATTCCAGGGCAAATTCCAATTGCTTCTTCAACTGATAACAGTCGTTTGTCAAATGACCACGCTCCTTGTGGTATTCACAGAATTTGTCCTCATTCTCTTTCCTCGGCCTGCTACCGGTGGGAGGGGGCATTGGCAGGTTCAGATGATGCTCGATAGCCAGGATTTCCCTCAGAGGTTTGACCAAAGACCCCAGACCTGGGCGGTTATACAGTTGTTTGAATGGTTCATTCCTTCGGTTATCACGAGGATATAAGTCACTGCGGTTATGGGTGTTTTTCGGAGGAACGTAAGGGTGATATGGGTCCCTGCGAGTGTCCTTCGTTTTATAATCATTTCTGCGGTCCCCTTGCATCCGATCTCCATAGGTTCCCCTGACTACCTTGTCATTCCTGGGAGCGCCATACCCCTTTTTGTTATGATCGTGAGTCTCGCCCATTGGCAACTCTGTATTCCTGTATGCTTCTTCTGACCAAATAAAATCATCAACCCGTGTAAACATTTCGGTCACAGTCTTTGGAACTCTGTCGGAGAACTTTTTGGCCAGAGTCGGACATTTATGAGCACCCATGAAGGCCGATATTTTCATTATCTCCGGAACACCGCTAATATAACTGGCTTCATCTGTCCACCTTTCCTTGAAATCGGGAAGGGATTCGTGGGCCCTTCAGACAATCTTCGTAATTTCCGTCGGGTCCTTTGCTCCTTTTCTTCGGAGAGAAAATCTATTGGAGAACTGCTCCCTCAGTTCGTCCCAACTGTCGATGCTGCCTGGCTCTAGACGTTCGAACCATCCTCCAGCTGCCCCGTCAAGGGTTTGCTGGAACATTCGGCACCAAACTGGCATCGGCCACTCACCTCCATTTGCGGCCCCGGCAAATCGCGTGAGGTGATCATTAGGGTCGGTTGTCCCATCATAGATCCTCATGTGTAACGGCATCGCATAACTAGATCTGGTGAACTCCACTATGCGACGGGTGAAAGGTGATCGAGCGACTTCCTTAAAAGGTTTGCATAGGTCATCATCTACATTGTTCCCCGGCTTTTCCTTCCCTTTACCTTCAACGCCTTCGTCCCTGAAATCTAACCGGATGGGTTTCAGGACGCTTCCTCCCTGAGCGTCGTGTTGCTTAATTAGCTGTGTTAGCGATGCTACCTGACTGAGGATCATCTCCTGCAAATTAGGAGAGTCGTTGTTCTGGTTGTCATCGTCGTTGGGTCCGCTTCCTCCTGGTCCAGAAGGAGGAGTTTGATTTAACGGAGGAGGAGGAGAACCCACCATTGCTGCTCGTTAGTAGACTGAATAACGAGTCCCACGGATGGCGCCAATTTGTTGAAGTAAAACCCTGCGGTATGGTTCCACCTTAGCAAAGTCTTCCGGAATGAGTCGTCACACAAGTTCTCTTCGGCTGCACAGGTAAAGCACACGTCAGACTCGCCTCGAGGGTATTCCCGAGACCGACTCCGGCGTGAGAGTAAGTATGGAGGGTATGATGATGAGTATAAGTAAATGCAAGTGAATAGTATGTGTGTGTTAGTTGTGCGACATAAATGAGATAGGGGTATTTATACTACCTCAATTCTCTACCTGCTCTGTCTCGGGAAGGAGCGTACAGTGTCATCCCATACCTAGTAGGTAATTGTCAGACCACGTGGGCTCACACAATCCCTGAAAATCCGGTTGGAACTTCGGCTAACCTTCGTCAATGGTCCGGACGGTTAGTGTGACCGAACGATCGACAAGCCGAAGACCGGGATAATATCCGAAGGATATGTGTCATTCAGGCACATACGCCAACATATGCACGTGAGCATTTGATGCGCGCTAGCTAATTTCGTAGTAGGAGATCTAAATAAAGTATGCACGCCTAGTCAATCATATGCGCTAATTTAACACGTGAACGGTTACAAAGTTGTGGACGAGACATGTGTAATATATCTAACGGAGGATTCACCGAAAGCCCATTTTAATAAAATACATGTGCGCGATTCATTTTCATAATCTACTTTCAAAAGGAATTCATTTAAAAAAATTTCTCGACCTTAAATCATGATCGCTAAAATGAGAAAAAAAAAAAAGAAAAAAAAAAAGAAATGACACGGTCTTGACTCTGTTACGACACGGAGTATAAAAAAAAGTAACACACACGTCGTTATCGTTATCTATATAATAAGCATCTAATTAAACTATTAATCACAAATTATTAATTATTATAACGTTGAAAATTGAAATTGACTTATTTGACATCACACGGTAACACTTAACTTAGCAAGGTGTATAAGAAATCCAAATTAAAATAGAATAGAAGAAAACAAAATACTATAAAATAGTGTTAGACAAAAGCAAAACCGTCACAATCTTCTTCTTTCATCTTAAAAATCCATCCATAATGGAAGAGATGAAGCAAATATATTCGAATAAAATCGATAAATCACAAATTAAAGAAGGCGATCACATTTATTCTTGGCGTACCGCTTGGCTTTACGCTCATCACGGTATTTACTTTTTTTTATCTTCATCATTATTGATTTATGTTAGATTTGTGATAGAGGAAATTATCTGAAGAAAATGTGTGTTAGATGCTTAATTTTTTATTGCTGATTATATAATCTAATGTAAGGTTTTAATTTATATAAATTAAATTGGCTGTTAGTTGTGGTCAAATCGAATACTATATTACTTAATACAATAGTTTGATTAAATGAAGTTGTTTTAGAAAGTCATAGGTTTGTTGTTAATTTATAAATGAAAAGTTGTAAATAAATCAAGGTTACGTTTTTTAGGAAAAATTAGAAAATATGAGATGGAAATTGTGATGGTTGCGAGCTCCGTTATATACTGGATCCGCTACTGGTTAGGCAAATAGGTACTTTCTTTGAGGGTAGCACATTTGGTTGTTGGATAATAAGTACGTGGTTCGTGTTAAGGTTGATGCAATAAGGGTCATATGCAATATATGTTTATGGTGCAATGACTAATGCTACTCATTTTCTCAAGTTTTGTGATGGTAACATGACGGAACCAGGACCAAATATAACCGTGTGCACAAAAAATTTTGAACCGTAATATTAGAGCCACATTTCGGTGGACCGGGTGCATTTAAGAAAAAATGAGGTTTTTTCAGAAATTAACACTACATCAAAAAAATCCATGGGGTTCCCGGGAACCCACAGGAAACCCCCTGGTTCCATCCTAACATGGTGGTTCTTCGATGTTTGTTTTATACACATATCTTAGTCTTGTTTTGTTATGTTTTTGTTCCATTCTCTCTCTTTTTGCCGTAGTAGTTTGCCAGTCAACAACTATGTTTCATCCATAAGTTCCTAGCAAATTGTGATGCTTATAGCCATAGGGTTAGTCGGAATTATGTTTGAAAACCAGAACTATTATTCTGAACTTTAAATAAGGAAATACTAGTTCCTAAAGTACTACGGGTTTGCAGTAGTGTTTTGTGGCTAAAGATTAAGACTAGTGGGATTTTGGCATAGATGTATGCAGGTTAAAATGTGTGAGGTGTAGCTTATAAAGATTAAGACTTAAGTTTAAATGCTGCAAATGCATATGACAAACAGATTCTGGCTCGAACGATACCCATTTAATACTTGATCTATTACAAAATTAAGTATGTTCATTGCCAGTTACTTCAACTTCTAAAGATCCCTGACATCACCAAAGCAAAGGCTTTTAGTATGATATATTCTGGTACTTAGTATATCCTGACCAAATAGATAAAGGCGTGTCACTCCAACTATTCCCAGACCTTCGGACAGCAAGGTGGAACTAGTGTAACATATACGAGTTACCAAATTAACAAAGTAAAGTCACACCAAGAGAGCATGAGTTTGTTTCCAACTATGTTTTAGGCCAACGGCAACTATCATTTTTAATTCTCTATAACTTTAGTGTTTTGCCTCACATCAGATGACATACTCATGCGCCTCCACTTGACCATTTAAGAAATCATGCACGCGTTGAGGCATGTCATAAGATCAGAATGCTGCTGTTGGAAATTAGGGAAATGTTGTGGTTCACAATGTTGATTGGTCTTGATGAAATATGCCACGTGGCTTAGAGAAACAGGCGGTGTAGATGCTCCATTGTTCTGAAGTTTGTTAGGTGGCCTTTTGATGTTTATGATATATCCCAACTGACAATCACTTTCAGGAAACAAAAGAAAACAGCAAAAATGAAAAAAAATGATTGAGCTACGTTTGAAAGGCAGGCTAGGTAGCCCCTTTCCCTGTGATGCTCTTTGATTACCTTATTTTATATAAAAATTGAGGATGCCTGCTATCACTTAGCAAATCTTAATATCTTATTTATAATATTTTCGTTGACTGTGGGTATATTTGACAAGTGTTATCCAACGAGGATATGTATACCCGCGCGTTGATGCTGGAACGCACGGATGTTTAAACAACATGAACAATCAATTAATTTAACTAAAAATTAAACATCTCTCATACATAACATCATATTATCCGAGAGCATATAACGTTTTTTACAACATATTATCCGAGGACATTTAACATTTCTTTTTGAAGTTTAATTCATTAAATTAACTCAAAATCAATTGATGTCAATACTTGTGTACGAATATAATGTTAAGTAGAATAACTTTTGAAACACATTAAATTTTATGGTTATTTATATAAACCATCTAAATGTATTAGGGTTATTTAGTACTTTTTAAATATGTAAAAAATCAAAAGTGCAGAAATCAGGTTCGAACATTGATAGTTCCACTCGTTCTATGACTGCACAATCATAGTAGGCTAAATGAACCTTGTATTCCACTTATCTTTTTTCAATTATTTAACAATAGCATATTAACAAAGATTAGTAAAAAATTGGTATAGAAGAGGCTAGAAGACAGATTCGACCAACAGACCTATCGGTTAAAATTCACTATGCTTACCACTACACTACATCTTCTTTGTGTTTAACTTTTAGGTTCAAACATATACGTAAACATACTAAGCTAATGATGTGGTTACTGTAATCTATAGTAGCTAACATTTCACAAATGTTAATTAGTAAATATATTCTCAAAGGTCAAAACCAGTACTCCATAACCCAATCTCTTCTTTTCCATTGCACCGGTGCCTCCACTTCCAGCATTCTCAGTTCAACCAGCGTCAGCTTCTATTTTACACTTTAAAACTGATCAAACCTGCTTGCTTACCATACTTGCCTGAGTTGCTTGTTCTCGTTGAAAAGAGCAAAAAAGGTGAATGGTGATGTTTGCTTTTGGCTGGTTGAGGTATGCATTTGCTGGTGATAATTCGTGTCATCATAGTACCATTGTTAGTGCCTATCTCTTCAAATTAGCTCAGATTTCATTTTAAATATAGTCCGTAACAATCGACGATGTTTGATATCAACTACGAATTTCAGGTTTTTGAAACTTGTCTTCGATCTCGTAGTCAGAGATATTGAAGTTATTTGTATAATTTGGGTATTAAAATTCTAATATGAAAAGTAACCTTAATTTCCGGCGACTGCAGAATTCATTAATTTCTCATTTCTCAGTAAACCTTGAAATGAATAGGCTGGATATATTTTATCGGATGAATGTTTATATCTCGAGGATGAAATATGTGGTGGTTTTATTAGTGTTGACAATGACAATGGATTCGATTGGGCTAAAATATTGTGAGTAAGATTATTTTGAGGGTTTGATTGTAAAATTACATAAAATCCCTGTGATGGATCAAAATTTACAGTGTATATAGCTTTTCTCTTATCTAATATCTCTAGTGCAGATTCATTTGGTAAAAAACTCTGTTTGCGCTTGAATTCTTAAATTTTGATATGAGTTTGGTTATGCTGGATCCTTACGCCCTTATGGATTTTGAGTTTGAATTCTCTGACATGAGGTGTATTAGAATAGAATGGAGGTACAATAGTTGAGTAATTGCAGAGAAATATGTTCTATTTAATCCAAGATAGGTAACAATCATCTGGATTTTGGTCTGAAAAACTGGACTTCTTGGAATTAGTAAGAATTAAATTTGTTAATTTGCGGATAACGAAAGCTAAGTCACATCTGTGTTGGAAAATTTATATGTTATTAGGCCATACATCACATGTACTTCGACATGCCATGTGGAGACATTGAAAATCGTATGTCTACCAATGAATTTGTGCCACATTTGGTAGGCGTAGCTCATTGTAAACTACACATGTGAGTTTGTTTCTTTAATATATATTTGCATCTGAAAATAATTGAAGAGTAGCTATATGAACATGGTTAAGTTTATCATCTTTCCACACCTCTCCCAAGTGAAGAAAAAAGAGGAACACAAATGACAACGCCAAATGTCTCGCATCCATATGGAATAATGGTAGACATGTTAGACCTAATTTAATTGCCTGTATATGATAAGTTATCTACATGTTAAGCCCTCGTACTTGACAACTGTGTTAACTGCCATCCTTCTTGCTAGGCTGCAACATTAACACTATGGGACATCTAAAATTTCACTGTCTTTTACATAAGTAAATCAGTCATATCTTTGTTTGTACTCAGAACAAGTAGGTAAATTTGATTCGTTAGCCTTATAAACTTGTGCATAATTATAACAATACCACTGAGTCACCAATTAAGCTGTTTTGACATTAAATGTTAACTTTTGTATTCTGTCTTGCATTTACTACAGGAATATATGTCGGCAATGATAAGGTGATTCATTACACTAGGGGTGGAGGTCAAGAAATTGGCACTGGAACAGTATTAGACAAGATTCTTTTAAGCACATCGCCCTCTAACTCCGGCGATCCTTGCCCTAAATGTGGTGATCAATCAACTGATGATGGTGTCATTGCTTCATGCTTAGACTGTTTTCTATCTGGCGGTGACCTTTACTTATTTAGATATTCAGTCTCTCCAGTCATTTTTATTGCCAAAGCTCGAGGTGGAACATGCACTCTTGCTGTTTCCGATCCTCCCGAGGACGTCATTCATCGTGCCCAATTCCTCTTAGAAAACGGTTTTGGAGTCTACAATATTTTTAAAAACAACTGTGAGGATTTTGCAATCTACTGTAAGACGGGATTGCTCGTGTTCACAACCATTAGTGTCGGGCGAAGTGGACAGGCGGCAACATTTTTAGCTGCTACAAGTGCTATAGTCTCGTCTCCACTTCGTTTCCTGACCACCAGTTATCCTGGTTTGGCGGTTGTGGGATGTGGAATTTATTGCGTAAGCAGGTTTGTTTCCGACATTGGGATGCGGCGTGATGTGATCAAAATCTCAGTTGAAAGTCTTGTTAGAAGCACAACTTTGAATGAATCCCAAGCTTTGGTTGAAACGGTTATGGATCCTCAAACTTGTGTCAAGAAACCTGAAGAGTCTCAACCCTTGGTCGAGGAACCTAAGGCTAAGGAACAATGACCGTATGGGGAAAAATGTGTTGTGCAACCGAAGAATGTACTGTTGCTATCATATTATTACAATTCTAGGACTTTATTCGATTGTAATATGTTTTGAAATGATTTGTCTGTCCACTATATTATCGAACTACTCTCGATTAAGAATCGTCACTAGACGACTTTGTGTGTAAAGCTACTCTTGATCAAGTGTGTTATTACCTTGCGTGCGAGTGTTAATTTGATTTTATTGTACTAATTGCGTTTGCGTTTGTCATAGATGTAAAGCTTCGTTTAATATGAATGACTTGCTTAAAAATCCTAGTAATATTCCTATGTAATTTGCTAGTTTCTTACTAGTGTTTCTTCAATAAAATTGCCGTTTAAATAATAATAATAATAATAATAAAATAAAAAAATGATTTTGGATTTAATATAGGTTTTGAAGTAATGGAGAAGGTAGAAAAATATAATAAAATAGCATATTGTTTATTTTCTAAATGGATTTAAAAATGTTACTATTTTAAAAATAAAATAAAAAATTATAAATGAAATAGATTAAAGAAGAGTGACCTAAAAAGAAAAGATTTGATGAAAGTTGCCAAAACACCTAGGATTAGTAGAAAGCTAGCATTTGATTCTAATTCTCATTTTTGGGCTCACTTAAACATACCAAACAAGAATTTTGGTTATCATCTCTAAATCCTACCCCCTCAAACCAATGGTAAGCTTCACAGGTAAAAAAGTTCCAAGTTCAGGTCTTGTAAAATCTTTAAGACCCAAACAACTTCAGATGTTGCAGAGGCCATAGCTCTATACTCGGCCTCTGCAAAAGATTTAGATTTTTTTTTTTTTTCAAGAAACAAGTGAACCATTTAAGAACAGGCAATAACCAGTGACAAATTTTATAGTAATAACACATTTTGCCCTGTCTGCTTCAACAAATGCTTCAAGAGAAACATTTGGGAACCTGGTTATATGTATACCCTTTCTAGGAGAACCCTTTAGATATCTTAAAACTTTAAGAGCAATTTTTAAATGTGATCTAAGAGGCTTATGCATAAACTGACTCAAGCAGTTAACAAAATATGCAATATCAGGCCTAGTATGAGTCAAATAAATCAATTTCTGTAATACCCCATTTTTCACTGATCGCAGCAGATTAAGTGTTTGGGATATTACCTCATGGAATCAAAGACAAGATAATAGAAAACGACTCGAAAAGAGACGTTTTTGAAAAAGGTGTTATCATTCATTTATTCATCAGAGTTTTTGCAGTAAAAGATATACTTTTACCAAAAGAGAGGCCCCTTTAGATACATTTTAAGGCAAAACTGATGAATGATAACTATTCTGGACGTCCTCATGTCCAGTACTTCTCCGTGCCAGGGTTCCTAAAGAGCTCATTTACTTGGGATAACATGCTAAAAAGTCAACACGAATGTTGAGTGAGAGTCATAGGTTTAAGTAGATAGGGTAGTGAATACAAGTTCCACAGGGTTCAGCTTAAACCCTATGTGTGGAAAAGTTTGGTGATAGCAGGTATATTGCACTAAGCTCATGAACCACACGTTAACAGTCCGGGTCATGTGGTCTTCAGACCAAACCATGAGGGGACGGGAAGGATAACTTGCCAAAGTTAATCCTTCAGATGGTTCAAATATAATACTTATTGGTACCCTCCAGTGAGAGGTAGTACCAACAGGAGTTGTCAAACTCCAATAGATCTATCAATTATATTCGCGTTCACTTGTGTAAAATATCATAAGCGATTAGATTCATGAATTTTGTTGTGTAGGGTTGGCAGATAGTTTACTCGTGCAAGAACCAAAGAAAAAGACTTGTATTCGATTTAAAGCACGTATCCCCCTCACAGGGTTGTAAAGCATTTAAAAGTGAGGCTATGAAAACTCACCTGGGTCTAAGGAAGTTGGTGGGCTCATCATGAATTAGGTCGGGGTGGCTGGTGGTTTCGGGATCCCGTGGAAAATGCTTCTTTTATGCCTCGGGTATTAGCTACAGCTCGTATTCATTCGCTCTGATAAAGTTTGATTCTTATTTATGGACTACAACGACCTAAAGTAGCTAAATAAGTAGTTAAAGTAAGCTCCTGGCTAAAATGAGTCTTAGTTCTACCCACCGACAAGAATTTTTCGACCTGATCAAAAGTTTGATTATAACAGCTCACTCACGTATCCTGGGGTAGTGTAGGTGGATGTGTGTCTGTCAAGTCTTAGTCTAGGTTTTTAAGTAATCACTCTTAAGGTTTTTAGATATAAAATAACACCGTTCGGGCCATCATAATTCAGAAGTATATGACTCCTCACATGAATCTCCCTACTATTGTATTATGTTATCAACATATCGGGTTATCATAATTCAGAAGTTAATACTCCTCACATGAAGCTCCATATTATTGAGTTATGTTGTTATTAAGTTTTAGTTATAGCATAACACCGTTCGGGCCATCATAATTCAGAGGTCATGCAATAATCGTTTGAGGAGCCATGACACTTTAATTCGTAAACCTAGCAAACTCGTCAAAACGAAATATCCACATGATACCCCTCACATGAAACTCCCTAGTATTGTGTTATGCTTCTAACTCAAAATAGGTTTTTATACTTTATTATGAAAATAGTCCGTTTATACCCTTCAAGTTTACATATTTACACTTTCTACCCTAAACTTATAAACTTATAACATTTAGGCATATAACTTTCTATCTTTTACACAACTAGTCCCTATACTTATATATTTTTAAAAAATGGCAGAAATGATCCTTAAACTACACTAACATTTAATAATTACCCTTTATACCCTTATCTTAACAATATTTGCAAATCTAGTCCCTATATGTTTATAACTTATTTTACTTGTTATCCTAAGGTTTAAAACTTTGCAAAAAGGGTCCTTGTACTTATAACTTCTAAGAATTGTCAAAAATAGTCCCTAAACTTTATATTTTTCAGATATTTACAGTATATACCCCTATGCATGAAAACTTTTGCAAAACTAGTCCCTTTTCCATGCAAATTGTATTCTAATGAGATAATTAAGTCACCTAAATCAGATATAACACGTAATAAGGTAATTTAGCACATAAACACATAATTTTCTAAAATGAGGGTTTCTAAATGAAAACTTCTAAAAGGAAAGGGTCAAGGCTATTCTAAGGATTCTAAGGCATGTCCTAGGTGTTATATATTAGTTCTAAGGCTACTAGGATCAAAGACAAGGCTTACCTAGGTCGTGGGAACCTTAACGTGACCAACTAGGGTTTCTCGACTCAAAACTTAACTCGACAAGGACTAGGGCTCTTGTACTCGACTTCTATGGGTCTTATGGACTTAGTACTATAGAAATGTGTGTGGTAAAAAAGAGAGGGAGGTATGGAATGAAATGGAGTGGAGGAGGGGGTATTTATAGGTCGCGTAAAGAGTGGTGACCAAGAAAAGGGTGCTAGGTGTCGAGGGGGTAGGGGTGAGTAAGCTGAGCTAGAGGGTATTGTGGAGAGTTGGTGTGTGCTTATTCACACACCTTTTTCTGGCCAAATTAAGACCAAAACAGACACAAACTAACCATAATTGCCAAAGATATTGTACTTTTGTGTTTGTGATCGTGCAGGAGCGGATATTTCAGAAATTGGCATAAATCAAGCCAAAAAGGACAAAAATGAGCACGAGTTTGGAAAACGTGTCAAAAGCCAAAGTCGGGGAAGCAAATTACCATTTTTGAGCTCAGATTGTCATTGGAGCAAAAGTTTGCAAAATTGGCAGAAATGGTCCCTCAAGTTTGGAAATTGACATAAATGACCCCTAAGCATTGGATTTGGAAGAAAAGTCAACAACGGTCCTTGGGAATTCACAAGTTGTCAAGATTGGTCCCTAGGTGAAAAGTTTGAAGAATTTACAATTGGGTCCCCATGATCCTCAGACCATGGAGGATTTCTGTCGTCCAACACTTAACGATAGAGGAGGACCGATCACTCCAACATCAGTTCAAGGAACCAATTTCAAATTGAAAATTCATATGGTTCGACTAATCTGGAAAAATTGCCAATTTCACGGATTTCAAGATGAGGATGCAAATGAGTACCTAAACAAGTTCATATCTATCACTCAATCCATGAAACAAAAAGGAGTTTATCAAGATAGCATTTGTTTGAATCTATTTCCATTCTCTTTATCCCACCATGCTGAATCTTGGTTTTATGCTCTTAAGACCCACTCAATTCATACTTGGGAAGAGATGTTCCTCAAGTTTCTATCAGAATACTTCCCACACTCTAAAACGGTGCAGCTTAGGAAAGACATTCTGAATTTCCGACAATTGCACATGGAAACCGTATTTGAAGTTTGGGAAAGATTC
The DNA here is from genome assembly GCA_030686995.1 of Artemisia argyi. NCBI lineage: Eukaryota > Viridiplantae > Streptophyta > Magnoliopsida > Asterales > Asteraceae > Artemisia > Artemisia argyi. The sequence continues at coordinate 102,022,769 of CM060704.1, read as the reverse complement.
AAATCTTTTTTATGGAAATTTCATAATCACCACATTTTGCTTCTTGATCAAATCATAACCTTTTATCATGGTATAACTTCGATTGATCAGGACAAAACCATGTTGGCTGCCGGTGGCAATCTCATGCGGAAAACTCCACAAGAAGCTTATGATTTAATCGAGAATATGACACATCATCACTATCAGTGGGATACTGAAGTTCATTATTACTCTACCACAGATTTGAGTGTTCATCATTCTGATTATACTTCCGTAAATATTGCACAAATTGAGGTCCTTGGCAATCACAAAAGTTATATGAATCAATATTGCCAACAAGGACTAGGTCATCATAACACTATTTACTTTTCATACTCTGATGAGAGTGACGAGGATGAACCTTTTGAAGAAGATATCGTTCAATCTTCGAGTGGCAATCCCACTCTATCTTCTGAACCAATCATTTCCGACTCTTCCCCTTCTCTCAAACTAATTGAGGGAAGTAATATCACCATGGAAAAGATGATATCCGATGAACCATCTCTTTCTCTTCCCCCAATGGATGTTTATGATAAGCCGTTAGATCCTCCGGTGCCCGAGCTCAAGGATTCTTTACCCAAATTTGAAAAATATGCTTTTGATACGGCAGAGGAGTGTGTGATTGTCTGAAACAGTAAGATATTATTGACCAAGGTCAACAAGTCAAAGACAGCTCAGTTCCAATTCTCCGTGGATAGTATAGTGTGTCCCCGGGTCGTTATGCCCCAGCGAGATTGCAATGGTGTTTTAGAAAACGGTTTAAGAATGAGTAGCACTAAGGACAGTAGCCAAGATGATTGGGAATTGATTATGCTACTGATATTTGGTATTTGCACAATTTGAATAATATTCACAATAACAGGTATACAGATATATTCCCAAATTCGCAACTTGGGATTCAGACAGAAAAAATAGGATTTGAACAATTACAAACTACAGGGGGTGCAAGTGAAACTTTTTAAAACTTAAAATAAAAAGAAAATTTAAAATGAAAATGAAATTATTAAATTGATTATTTTAATATTTAAATATTACTTAATTAATTAAAACTATTTAAAATCTAATTTAAACCTAATTTAAATTAACTAAAAATGATAAAGATTACAAATTAACCTAAAAATTTTCAAAACTAATTTTTAAACCTTAAAATGAACTTGAAGAAAGTATAAAAAATAAAAATAAATATTCTTGTCTTTTTATGAGTTTTCTATTAATTAAAAACTAATTATAGTAATTATACTAATTAAACTATTTTGAATTACTAAAAATACTAAAATGACTTAGAAAATTATGGAAAAATTTATAAAACTAATTAACCATCACAGAAATCCTAAAAAATTATAAAAAGTTTCTAAAAATTATTTTTGGACTATTTTACTAATTATTTACTTAATTATTAATTTAAATTTAATTTAACTAAATTAAATAAGAAAATTGGAAAATGAACAGTGGAAATTATGAAACTAATTTCTTAAAGTCTTAAGTGATTTATAAAACCTAGGAAAAATATAAAAACCTACTGTTGTTAATTAAAATTTAAGAAAACTATTTAATTACTAATATTACTTAATTAATTATTTAAACTATTTTTAATTCTAATAATTAGTAAACTGATTAAGAAAAATCTAAGAAAATTATTTCAAACACCTAAAAGTAAAAGGAAATTAAGAAAATTATAAAAATGGTGAAGTGCTTATTAATAAGCTGAAAAGAAAAATGAAAAAGATATAATCAATTAAATAGAAGCTATCACTAATTTTAACTTTGGGTTTTTTTGGTGTTTTTCTTTTTGACAGATAAAAATAAGATGAAAATAGGAAACTTTTACAAAACAACTTTTTCAAAAGCTTAAAAATAAGCTGTGTGCACCCTCTTTATCCAAACAGTTGGCTTATTGAGCTTAATTGTGGATTTTTCAAATGAAATAAGCCAAACACTGATCACAGAAGGTACAATAAGCTACAAGCAACTTAAATGAACTAAAATTAAGCTAGAATAAGCAAAAGGTATGAACAATAAGCTGTAACAAACAAATAAGCCAAAATCAACACCTTATGGTACTTGCAGTCCCAAGAGGGCAACTGCAGGCCTATGTGGGGCCCACAAGAGTGATCTAGGGTCTAAAATGAAAGTTGATCTGAAAAGTGGGCCAGGTAAGCTTTACAATAAGCCAAGAATCAGAGCTTATGGTTCACTAATAAGCTTTGGGCAAGCTTGTAAACCTTGATGTCAATACTGAGTACCCAGTGTACTCAGTTTGGTGGTGGTGACTTGTGATGACAAGCAGGCTAGGGGCAAGGCTTCTAGGGTCCAAGCTAACAACTGAAATAGTGAAATGGGTTGACAAGCTTCCTAAAATGCTAAGGTGTGAAGGCTAAAGCTCTCAGTAAAGATCTTGGTGAGCTTGTGAAATCAGGGTCACACCCCTGAAGCAGGGGAGGTGACTGAGCAAATAGTCAACTTTGAGAGTGCTTATTTATAAGCAGAAATCTTCCAAACCTCAATTTTCTTTTTGAAAAAGTTAAACCACCAATAAGACAACTCAAATCTACAAAAACCTTGGATTTCCAATCTGAATCAAACACTATGGAAGCTTAAGAAAGTCTGACCATTTTTGACAGACAAGAAATTTTGACTTTTTGAAAAATCACTAAGGTTTGACTTTGATGACTTTTGATCCTTTATAACCAACTAATCTTGATATAATAAGGTGTAATAAAACTTATTTAAGCTATTTTAACTACTTATGAGATGATTATGAAGGTTTTGGACTCAATACTCTTGACAGACAACAATCTAAGCCAAATCAAAGGTACTTTTGACTTTCTTACAAACTACCACTCGTTTTTATGGTTTACTTAGCCTAGTAGAACCTATTGTACTATGTAAGAACAGGAAACAACAAGTGAAACCACCAATAACACCCCTAACTCAGCAATGCCAAACAGTCCTTTATGTGGACTAGTTTTGTGTTTTGTGAAGCAAAAAGGGCTAGAACTTATGAACCTGATCCAATACAACTTTTTATGATATATTGAGCCTAAATGAGAATTTAGAAATAGGAAGCAACCACAAATGCACAAGAGTACCACTTATGCTATTTTGACTGTGAAACTATGACTTTTAGTAACTACCAATTCTGATGAACAAGCTCTCTATATTAAGCTATAATATGCCTAAATAACACTAAATAAGCACAAACAAACCAAATAAACAGTGATATAAGCTAAGCTACAGTAGAAAGATAGAAATGAGATTGTGAGCTTACAATGTGCACTCCTGCCAAACCATGAACCAAGAACCATAGACCAAACCTAAAGGCTTCCACAAGCTACTACATCCATGGCCATCCAAAATGCACCATGCTCCAGCAATCTTCCATCTTTAACCTGCAATTTTTATTTTTTCTCTGTTTTTTTCTGATTTTTTTTTATTTTTCTTGTTTTATGATTCTATTGCTCTTTAATAGGTTCTAAAAGCTTCTCTGAGCTTATGGGAGCTTAAGTGTTCCTAAAAGTCCATAACATACACATAAATAACAACAAAGCTTGATTTGAAATTTTGAAATGAAAATTGCATACACAATAAGGATTACTGAAACTTGATTTTATTACTTGAAAAGGTTAAAAGTGCAACTGAATTAACTAAGAAAATGCTTAAAAGCTTTTGATTAAACTAAGATAGCCTATTACAACTTCTATGATTACAATTATACTAAAATGTGAACTAACTCCATTCTTCTTGGTTCTCCTAAATTTATAGCAAAGGATTAGGGTTTCCCTTGTCTCTCTGATCATTTCCTATCAATAATGCTAACCATTGGATGGCTGAGAAGCTCTAATCACTTGCCACGTGTTTTGGCGCCAAGATAGACATTTGCAATTTGCTTCTGTTTTGCGTGGAGGGGTGGGGGAGCATTTATTGTGGAGGTGATAGTAGGTGAAGGTGGGTTGGGCGGTGGAGATATGACAGGCAAGTTGGTGATGGTGGGGTAAAACCAGGGTGGTTTTGTGGGGTGGTTTTGAGTGAGAGGGAAGAGGGAAGGGTGGTGTTTGACCGGGGTTTGACCAAGGGTCAATGGTTGACCCTGGTATTATTATACGGGGTGTGGGCTTTGGTGTGTTTGGGCCAAAAACAAAGGGAGGTGGGCTTTGGTGTTTGGATTGGGTTTGGTTTTGGTTTAATAGGTATTAAGGGTCCGGTTTGGTTTAGACTATCACAAGGACCAATTTTATAATTATCCGAAAGTTTGGGGGTGTGTTTTGGCACTCTTCCAAAGTTTTTCACAAGGGTATTTTCTGCCAATGATGAATAGTATGAGGACCTTAGATGATTTTTTCCATTTTAAATTTCCCAGGGACCAAATCTGCCAAACTTTCAAACTCTAGGGACCAAATGTTTAATTTCACCAAACTTGCCAATCAAGGACCAAACCTGCCATATAAGAGAAGTACAAGGACAAAATTTGTTTTTCTCAAAGTTTTAATATCCCAGGGACCATTTTTGTCAATTTCTCAAAGTTCAGGGACTAAACTTGACATTTTGTGAAACTTTGCACCAAAGGACTAAATGTGTAACTTTGTGATTTAAAAGGACCTTTGGTGACTTTTTCAAGTTTTTAGAATAACCAGGGACTAGATTTGACAACTTTTAAAAGATGAGGGACTGAAACTGCCAATTATGCAAACTTTGTTCATTTTTCATCTGTTTTTGATTATTTTGCATCTGAAATATATAAAACACATTCTTGGGATATTTTCACTATTTTGATGCATATTTGAGTGTTTTTAGATGTTTTGACAGCTCAGAAAAGGTAAAAATGATGAGTATTTACACACTCATCAATCCCCCACACTAAAACATTGCTAGTCCCTAGCAATCTTTTGAGAAAAACTTGATGGATTTGAAAACTCTTTACCAAAAGCCATCACTTCTGGAGTAGCCAGATGTATCGATTCAAGTAAGAACTATGGTCCACCTGATAACCATGTGATTTTGAGCAAACCACCAGCTGTCAACGAATTTGATTAGTCTTTACCAAAAGCCGTTTGCTTCTGGACTAGCCAACTCTTGATGGACTAAGTCAACATCTTGGTGATCTGATTACAAATTATGGTTTTTCCACGGCCTTTACCACAAGCCATAATCTTGCGGGCTAGCCAACTCATTCACTTTATGGGATATGGCGAGTTGATTTACCATACAATTTTGGGCAAATTTCAAGCCATCAACGGATTTGAGATATCTTTACCAAGAGTTGTTTGCTCCTGGATTAGCCAATCCTTTTGTCATTTAGACATGGCGGACTGATAACCACAAAAATTTTGAAATAAAGTGAAAAATTTTTGAAAAATTTAGGCCAAAATGGGGGTACTAGAGGATATAATGAGATAAAATTCGCTAGAATTTCCCCCCCCCCCCACACACTTTGAATTGAATATTGTCCTCAATAGTCAAAGTCCCGGCTATTATGCCGACTCTTTGAACGGAAAAAGCTAATATTCGAAACTAACTGTGGAAATATCGTTTTTATTTTTCACTTTATTTATCTGTACATATAATTTTTTTTTGAGACTTATATACATATTTACTTTGCAAAAGGTGGGGGACGGCCACTCCCCCACACTAGAGTGGTAGAAAGTAGAAAGAAGTCAGAGATATGGGTGAAAACCCATATTTTGCTAATTTTTGTTCACCGAGTCACTAGCTTGACTCGGTCCCCCGAATTCATTGGTCCATGGGGAAAGTTTGGAGATCTGGGACAACCATGGATGGTATGTCCTCTCCAAAATAGTGTTTCAAACGATGACCATTGACTTTGAAGTTGGGACCTTCGGGTTGAGATAACTCAACAGTCCCGTATGGATATACTTTTGCAACGGTGAATGGTCCAGTCCATCGGGTTTTTAATTTCCCCGAGAAGATCTTTAACATCGAATTGAAAAGAAGGACTCTGTCACCGACGTTGAAAATGCGGTTCTTGATCTTAGAGTCGTGAATCTTCTTTGTCTTTTCTTTGTAGATCAAAGAGTTCTCGTAGGCTTGATCACGAAGTTCGTTTAATTCATTGAGTTGAACCTTACGGTGATCACCCGCTTTATGAAGGTCGTAGCTTGCATGTTTCAAGGCCCAGTAGGCTTTGTGCTCGAGCTCGATCGGTAAATGACACACCTTTCCGTATACAAGCTTGTAGGGAGTACACCCGATGGGTGTTTTGTAAGCTGTACGGAAGGCCCAGAGTGCATCATCTAGTTTATCCGACCAGGAAGCACGGTTTTCACCTACGGTCCTCTCAAGAATCCGTTTAATACCACGGTTGGAAACCTCCACCTGCCCACTTGTTTGTTGATACGTGGTAGAAATACGGTGAGTAACACCGTACTTAAGCATGACTTTTGCAAATTGATCATTGCAAAAGTGTGTACCGCGATCACTAATGATGGCACGTGGAGTTCCAAAACGAGCAAAGAGGGATTTCAAAAATTTCACAACAACTCGGGCATCGTTGGTGGGTAAGGCCTTTGCCTCAACCCATTTTGACAAGTAGTCAACAGCCACGAGAATGTATTTGTTTCCACGAGAAGATGGGAATGGCCCCATAAAATCAATGCCCCAGACATCAAAGATTTCACAAACTTGAATGGCATTTTGTGGCATTTCGTTCTTTTGTGAAATATTCCCGTGACGCTGACAAGCATCACAAGCTTTGACTAACTCGTGGGCATCCTTATAGATCGTGGGCCAATAGAAACCGGAATCAAACACCTTTTTGGCGGTGTAGTTAGGACTATGGTGGCCCCCGGTGGGTCCAGCATGGCAAGCCTTGAGAATATCAGCAGCTTCCTGTCCGTAAACACATCGCCTGATGACTTGATCGACACAGATTTTGAAGAGATAGGGGTCGTTCCAGAAGTAATGTTTAACGTCTTTGAAGAATTTGTTCTTTTGTTGGGACGTCATCCCCTTCACGATGAAGTTACCCGCATGGTAATTTGCAAAGTCGGCAAACCATGGGGTAGTAGAGTCACCACGAAAAGAAAACCCTAAACCCTAAACCCTAAACCGTAAACCCGCATTGAGTGTCTCGAGAGGAAATGTTTCATTTATTTCCTGTTTCTCGGACACATCCTGGTGAGGGTTTTCTAATCGTGAGAGATGATCAGCAGCAAGGTTCTCGGCTCCTTTTTTAATCACGGATAATGATATCAAATTCTTGGAGGAGGAGAACCCAACGGAGTAGCCTCGGCTTCGCATCTTGCTTTGCAAATAGGTACTTCAAAGCCGAGTGATCCGTATACACTACGCATTTGGTCAGGATTAAGTATGGCCGGAATTTTTCAAAGGCATACACCACAGCTAGTAGTTCTTTTTCAGTAGTGGTGTAATGACTTTGAGCCTCGGTCATAGTTTTGCTTGCGTAGTGTACAGGCTGGAAGTATTTTGCTTTTCGTTGCCCCAAGACCGCACCTATGGCAAAATTACTAGCATCGCACATAAGCTCAAAAGGTAGGTCCCAATCTGGGGCAACAAGAATCGGTGCCTCGGTAAGCTTTTTCTTTAATGTTTCAAAAGCTTCGATGCACTCAGGAGAGAAGATGAAAGGAGCATCCTTCTCGAGGAGATGGGTCATAGGCCGGACGATTTTAGAGAAATCTTGGATAAACCTACGATAGAAGCCGGCATGACCCAAAAAGCTCCTAAAACCTTTAACGGTGGTGGGATGAGGTAGTTTCCAAGCAATTGCTTGCTTGTGTGACTTAAGAACCTTTAGGAGTGCAGCCTTTTCCTCATCTTTTAAGTCTTTAGCAATAATGACAAGTAATTTATCATCACCCTCCAGAAATGCATATTCTAGATGAGGAGGCAAGTCCTTGAGCTCAACCTCGGGAAAGTCTTCAGTTATTTCAACATTTTTGACTTCCTCTTTATGAAGTATTTTTGGAGACGGAGGGGGTGAAGGATCGTCATTTAACAATCTTTCAAGAAGAAGAATGTCCCCTCCGGGTAAAGATAGTTTTCATCAACCCCATGAGGGATTGAACTATCCTGAGCAAGAAAGGCCTCGACCTCTTCCAGAAGGAAGTCACTTCCCTCAAACGGAGTGAGAGAAGGGGAAGAGTCGGATATGATAGGATCAGAAGAAAGAGTGGTATTGCCACTTGCTGAGAAACCGAGGACTTCTTGAGAATACTCCTCAGACGCAACATCGATGATGTCAATTCGGTTAACCGTTTCAGCGTTATAGTTGGAGGAATATCTTGAAGTCTGATCAAGATTGAATGTGATGGCTTCACCACCAACACGTAGAGTGATTTCTTCCTCGAATACATCGATTAGAGCACGACCCGTTCTTAAGAATACCCTCCCGAGAATGAGAGGAACTCTTGGGTCAGCATCGAAATCAACAATCACGAAATCTGCCGGAAAATGGAACTTTCCTACTTTCACGAAGATATCTTTGGCAATGCCGAGAGGACGATATATAGTACGGTCTGCAAGCTCGAGAGTCATGTAGGTAGGAGTGAGAGCAGGAAGAGAGAGTCTTTTCCAGACTGAGTAAGGCATCAGGTTAATGCTTGCACCAAGATCGGCCAAGGCAAAGCATTCCACCATCCCAGGGAAAATACAAGGAATGAGAAATTTCCCGGGATCTCCAAGCTTTTCGGGAAGCTTTTTCAAGAGCACTGCTGAGCAATGCTCATTAAGTGGAGTTTTAGCCATCTCACAGAGTTTTTCTTTGTTGCTTATCAGATTTTTGATTGTTGAAGCAAATTTAGGCATGAGAAGAAGAGCATCCGCGATGCTAATATCGAAATGTAATTCTTGGAAAATTTGATAAAATTTTTCCATCAGATGATTAGCTCTTTCGCGGTTCTTTTGATCATTCAATCGTGAAGGATATGGAATTGAAGGCTTAGGATCGTTCTTTGGAATTTCATCAGAACTTTCAGGAAGATCAAATACAACTTTTGACTTACGAGTCGGGACCGGGACAACTTGGGGGTGGACGTTGTTGGTACCTCCGTTATTAGTAGGAAGTACCGTGCCCGTGGTAACCTCAGGTTCACGTTCCGCTACCTTGGTAGGAGGAGAAGAAGAGGTAGAGGGAATCGTGGGTCCATTGTATGATACCCCACTTCGGGTAGTGATCGCTTTAACATCGCCCCTCGGGTTAGCGATCGTGTTGCTCGGTAGTGTACCCGGGCCCGAGGGTCGATCATTTAAAGACTTCTGAAGCTCAGAGATCTTGCTGATCAGTAACCGATTCGTTTCCTCTTGTGCTTTCATGAATTGTTTTAGCACTTCATCGGAGGAAGACGAGGGTGGAACAACGTTTTGATTTTGATTAGGAAGATTTTGAACACGGTTGTTTTGAAAATTCCCTTGGTTTTGATTGTTGTTACCCTGAAAATTATTTCTCTGATTGAAATTACCCTGATTGTAATTCCCTTGATTTTGGTTTCTTTGAAAATTTCCTTGAAATCCTTGATTTTGATTGCCATTTTGAAAATTATTTTGATTAAAATGACCTTGATTTTGGTTCGGGTTTTGGAAATTTGGGTTTTGACCTTGGTTAAAATCTCCTCGATTTTGATTCAAGTTACGGTTTTGATTTTGGTTAAAACCGGGAGGTCCGAGAAAATTTTTGGAACGATAGCTCAAGAGATTACGGTCCCCTTGTGGTTAGTAAGAATTACCCCCCATGTTGTAGGAACCTTGAGCAGCATAAACGTTCTCTTGACGAAAACCAGCAATAGCTGGACACTCGGAATAAAGATGTGGGCCTCCACAAGTTTCACAACTTCGGGCCACGGCTTTCACTTGCTGATTTTGAACCTGATTTTGCATAGTTTGGTTCATTCTCAACACAGCCGTAGAGATATCATCCATCTTCTTAGCGAGAGCAATTATTTCAGGAGATGATGATGAAGGAATAACTGATTTACATGACTCATCCCTCTCCGCAGAGGAATCCCAAAAATTATGGTGGGCAGTCATGTTCTCAATTGGATCATAGCATTCTTCGGGACGCCTTTTCATAAAGGTCCCACCAGCAGCAGCATTGAGAATATCCCGGTGCCTCAATGTTAGACCATTATAGAAGGTATCTATGATGGTAACTTGTAACATATTGTGGTTAGGGCACCGATCAATAGCTAGCTTATAACGTTCCCAAGCCTCAAAAAGAGACTCATCGGGACGCTGCCGGAAGTTGCTGATATCATTTTGTAACTTGGTAACCATGGAAGGTGGAAAATATTTTGCTAAAAACTTGGTTACCATCTCATCAAAAGTACGAATAGAATTCTTTGGGAGTCGGTCAAACCATGCAGTGGCATGATGGGTGAGAGAATAGGGGAAGAGATACAGCCGGAGGGCATCATCGGTGACACCATGCTGTTTCATGCTTTGGGTGACGGTAAGGTATTTATCAAGATGCTTGTTAGCATCGTCACCCGGTAATCCGTGAAATTGACACGAATTTTGGACTTATTGGATCATGTGGTGCTTGAGGCCAAAGTCCGTTGCCTCAATAGTGAGTGGTGCAATAGGTCTGCCCCTCCCTTGCATGGTAGGCTGGCACAACTCCTCCATCGTTCGGAGATCGGGAGCTGGCTCATCCCTAGGAGGGTCAGGGGGTGGTGGTGGTGGTGGCCCATCGACCATTTCGGTTTTTGGTTCTTCAATAACAGTACGTAGCTCGGGTACGTTTTTATGATTTTTACGCTTTGTTTGTGACCTAGTGCGCATGCACTAAAAACAATTTTTCAAAACAAGATCGAGGCAAAACCATAGTGAACTTAAATCCAATAATCACAAGTGCATGACTTCTTTAAAAAAGGTACACCACTCACAGGGATACAAAGGCAAGTTTTAATCTTAAGTTTGGGAACTTATTATGTCCACACCCCCAGTTGGTAGGTGTTCTGCCTTGGTTTGCGGTGGTAAGATTTTATGTATTTATTAACAGAAAAATTGTTTTTGGGCTTATGGGTGTGTCTGCAGAAAACTTTGGGAAATATTTTTGGAACTGATTCGTTAACCGAAATCGTTCTTTTAAGATTACTCGCAGGCTGGCGGGAGGAAAGAATGGATTCCTCTTCAGTTCGCAATTTAATGTCAGAACTTACCTTATACCAACTGTTTCAGGTTGTAATCTTAAAGAAAACGAAGTAATTTAACTTCACAGTTTGTTTTGTTGTTTTTGATTTTTTTTGTGTTCTTAATACTTCAGGAAAAGTGTTAATGAACTTTTTTTGATATGATTGATATTTTTACAAAAACTTTTTACAAATTGTGTGAAATTTGTACAGGGAGGGTTTTGAAAACCACTAAACTTAAAACGAATTTTAAAACACGCAACAACCTCCCCGGCAGCGGCGCCAAATTTTGATTGGTCTGAAACGGTAAGATATTATTGACCAAGGTCAACAAGTCAAAGACAGCTCAGTTCCAATTCTCCGTGGATAGTATAGTGTGTCCCCGGGTCGTTATGTCCCAGCGAGATTGCAATGGTGTTTTAGAAAACGGTTTAGGAATGATTGGCACTGAGGACAGTAGCCAAGATGATTGAGAATTGATTATGCTACTGATATTTGGTATTTGCACAATTTGAATAATATTCACAATAACAGGTATACAGATATATTCACAAATTCACAACTTGGGATTCAAACAGAAAAAATGGGATTTGAACAATTACAAACTACAGGGGGTGCAATTGAAACTTTTTAAAACTTAAAATAAAAAGAAAATTTAAAATGAAAATGAAATTATTAAATTGATTATTTTAATATTTAAATATTACTTAATTAATTAAAACTATTTAAAATCTAATTTAAACCTAATTTAAATTAACTAAAAATGATAAAGATTACAAATTAACCTAAAAATTTGCAAAACTAATTTCTAAACCTTAAAATGAACTTCAAGAAAGTATAAAAAATAAAAATAAATATTGTTGTCTTTTTATGAGTTTTCTATTAATTAAAAACTAATTATAGTAATTATACTAATTAAACTATTTTGAATTACTAAAAATACTAAAATGACTTAGAAAATTATGGAAAAATTTATAAAACTAATTAACCATCACAGGAATCCTAAAAAATTATAAAAAGTTTCTAAAAATTATTTTTGGACTATTTTACTAATTATTTACTTAATTATTAATTTAAATCTAATTTAACTAAATTAAATAAGAAAATTGGAAAATGAACAGTGGAAATTATGAAACTAATTTCTAAAAGTCTTAAGTGATTTATAAAACCTAGGAAAAATATAAAAACCTACTGTTGTTAATTAAAATTTAAGAAAACTATTTAATTACTAATATTACTTAATTAATTATTTAAACTATTTTTAATTCTAATAATTAGTAAACTGATGAAAAATCTAAGAAAACTATTACAAACACCTAAAAGTAAAAGGAAATTAAGAAAATTATAAAAATGGTGAAGTGCTTATTAATAAGCTGAAAAGAAAAATGAAAAAGATAGAATCTATTAAATAGAAGTTATCACTAATTTTAACTTTGGGTTTTTTTGGTGTTTTTCTTTTTGACAGATAAAAATAAGATGAAAATAGGAAACTTTTACAAAACAACTTTTTCAAAAGCTTAAAAATAAGCTGTGTGCACCCCCTTTATCCAAACAGTTGGCTTATTGAGCTTAATTGTGGATTTTTCAAATGAAATAAGCCAAACACTGATCACAAAAGGTACAATAAGCTACAAGCAACTTAAGTGAACTAAAATTAAGCTAGAATAAACAAAAGGTATGAACAATAAGCTGTAACAAACAAATAAGCCAAAATCAACACCTTATGGTACTTGCAGTCCCAAGAGGGCAACTGCAAGCCTATGCGGGGCCCACAAGAGTGATCTAGGGTCTAAAATGAAAGTTGATCTGAAAAGTGGGCCAGGTAAGCTTTACAATAAGCCAAGAATCAGAGCTTATGGTTCACTAATAAGCTTTGGGCAAGCTTGTAAACCTTGATGTCAATACTGAGTACCCAGTGTACTCAGTTTGGTGGTGGTGACTTGTGATGACAAGCAGGCTAGGGGCAAGGCTTCTAGGGTCCAAGCTAACAACTGAAATAGTGAAATGGGTTGACAAGCTTCCTAAAATGCTAAGGTGTGAAGGCTAAAGCTCTCAGTAAAGTTCTTGGTGAGCTTGTGAAATCAGGGTCACACCCCTGAAGCAGGGGAGGTGACTGAGCAAATAGTCAACTTTGAGAGTGCTTATTTATAAGCAGAAATCTTCCAAACCTCAATTTTCTTTTTGAAAAGGTTAAACCACCAATAAGACAACTCAAATCTACAAAAACCGTGGATTTCCAATCTGAATCAAACACTATGGAAGCTTAAGAAAGTCTGACCATTTTTTACAGACAAGAAATTTTGACTTTTTGAAAAATCACTAAGGTTTGACTTTGATGACTTTTGATCCTTTCTAACCAACTAATCTTGATATAATAAGATGTAATAAAACTTATTTAAGCTATTTTAACTACTTATGAGGTGATTATGAAGGTTTTGGACTCAATACTCTTGACAGACAACAATCTAAGCCAAATCAAAGGTACTTTTGACTTTCTTACAAACTACCACTAGTTTTTATGGTTTACTTAGCCTAGTAGAACCTATTGTACTATGTAAGAACAGGAAACAACAAGTGAAACCACCAATAACACCCCTAACTCAGCAATGCCAAACAGTCCTTTATGTGGACTAGTTTTGTGTTTTGTGAAGCAAAAAGGGCTAGGGCTTATGAACCTGATCCAATACAACTTTTTATGATATATTGAGCCTAAATGAGCATTTAGAAATAGGAAGCAACCACAAATGCACAAGAGTACCACTTATGCTATTTTGACTGTGAAACTATGACTTTTAGTAACTACCAATTCTGATGAACAAGCTCTCTATATTAAGCTATAATATGCCTAAATAACACTAAATAAGCACAAACAAACCAAATAAGCAGTGATATAAGCTAAGCTATAGTAGAAAGATAGAAATGAGATTGTGAGCTTACAATGTGCACTCCTGCCAAACTGTTGAATATAAGACCTTGATAGATCTTCTTGAGCACTCTAGAATCGTTAGTTATGTTAATCACTAACACACTAATAGACAATCTTTGTAACTTGTATTTTAAAGTGGAAACAAACACAAGTTTTAATACTAAGAACTCTTGATCCTCTATGGATCTTTTAATAACAATGAAAATTGTTTTCTAAAACGTAACTCAATACATAATCGTGTGTTCCTTTTATACACAAGGAACCCTAAATCGTTTCCCAAGAAACGTATATACTATAACTTCTAAAAGATATGCATTATCACTTCCTAAATAAACTCATGCATATCCTAACTATATTACATAAAACACGGAAATACTATATCCGCAGAAACAACTAATGCTGAAACTAAACTTCAGCAGATACACTACTTCAGCAGGAACCAGCTCTTCAGCAGTATCCATCAGCAGAATTCTTACTTAGCAGAATTCCCAACAATCCTCCCCTGATCTTGAATTTGACATGGTTAAGTTCAAGATTCTTGATAGATCTTTGAAGTTACATACCAAGAGGATTGAAATAACACAGCACCAGCAAAGAATCATCATCAGCAGGATCTCTATGATCAGCAAATACTTGAAAGCTCCATTCTTTGCAGCAACAAATGACTAAATGTACATCAAAACAAATTAGTTTCATACTATTCTCATCACATCCAGGTGTGTTAACTCCTGTGAGAGGCGAATCATTGAAAATAATGGATTTGATGTCTCTTTACCAGTAGCCATTACTACTGGAGTAGCCAAATGTTTTAAGGTACACTGATAACCATATGATTTTTAGCAAATCATCAGCTATTAACGGATTTGAGATGTCTTTACCTGTAGCCGTTTGCTCAGGACTAGTCAATTATTTTGATGAAAAATCATCTTGGTTAACTGATTACCAAATATGGTTTTCCACTGCCTTTACCACAAGCCATATACATGTGGGCTAGCCAATTATTTGGAATCCATAAAGGAAAAATCCATGGTCACCATTTCAACTCTCAGCAATGAAGCATGGGTGAGTTGATTACCCTATGGTTTTGAGCAAACCATTACAGCTATCAACATATTTGATGTGTCTTTACCAAAGCTGTACCCTTTGGACTAGCCAACTTTTTGATGGAATAGTCAACATCAGGTAAGTTGATGACCAAAGAATAGTGTGAGGAACACCAAACCTGCATACAATAGACACAATACTATACAACAAAAATGTTAGTTTTTTTTTTTTTTTTTTTTTTTTTTTTTTTTTTTTAATACTAATAAAAAAATAAGAAAAACAAATATACAACATTATACCATTAAACAGAAGCTGCTCTGGAAGTCTTAATTCTTTGTTTGAAGACTTTCACCAAAGATTCAGCAAACAATCTTGCATTCCTAACTGGATCAGGAAGAAGCTCCAACTTTTGTTGAAGCATTTTCTCCATCAGAGACACTTTCAGAGGATATCTTTTGCCAAGATCCATAATAAGCCTTAGACCAGTTGTAGTTTCCAACACATGAACATAAGGCACAGGATAAAACTTCCAACTCTAAACTTTCCATCTCTGATTGTTTTTCCATATGTCATAACTAGCACCAGTGGGAGTAGTAGAATCAAACAACACTCTTAGATCACCCAATAAATACAATCCAGACCCTGTAGGAGTATGATTTGCATAATATTTTTGCACCAAATCATTTAGAGTGACCAAATCCTGATGATCAACAAGATGTAGAATTTCTTGAAGAAATGTAAAGGATATAGAAGTTTTATCCAATCTATAAATGGTATTAAACTGGCCATTTTCAGTTAACTCCCAGTGAACCAAAACATCTCTAGTTGCCTCAGGCCAATCATCAGGAGATCCTTCTCTTATAAATGAAGCATCAGAAGCATTCACATCTATTAGGCTTTGTGTGGAATGTGAAGTTCTGACTCTAGCCATTCTTTTTGCTCTTCTTCCAGGAACATAAATAGCAGCATGAGGTAGAGAAGATGCATCAGGAACTTCAGCTTCAGCAGATACACCTTCTGCAGCATCAGTTTCCACTGATGGATTATCCAATTGTTCATCAATAGAATCCGGAGAAGATTCAAGTGCAGCAGATGCATATTGTTCATCCATAGCCTGCCTCATCTGTTTGGCTCTAGCAGCTTGAAGTTCAACCTCTCTTACCATAATCTCATGAAATCTTGCTAGATCAGCTTGTTGTTCCTCATCTAACCTTTTAGCAGCCTCTTCACCCAACCTTTCCTCCTCCACTTGTTTCCTGGTTCTCTTTCTAGATGGAGGATCTTCTGCTATCATTTGAGCTTTACCTTTATCCACATAAGATGGAGCAGCAACATGTGGTACATCAACAGAAGTATCAGGTAAAGATACCTTTTCAGCAGCAACAGGAATATCCACATTAACAGATGAACCCGCATCAGCAAGAGGGATAGAAATATGCTTAGAAGCACCCATTCCATCTTTGTCACATCTAGACTTGATTCTATGATACATCTGAATCAATTTGTCATCTGGAAGTGCCCACACTTGTTTCCTAGTCCAAGCATTGTTATATAGAGCACTGCTTTGACTTTTTACATATGTTCTCATGTAATCCCTCTGTTGTGCTTGAGTCATGGGTTTGTCTCTTTTAGCTTTGGCTTTTTGTTCATCTGCTACTTTCTTCCTCAACTTCATCACTTTCACAATTTCAGAAGTCCAGTCCTTTTTCTCCACCCTATTACCAAGAATGTCTGCAGTTAAATCATAATTAGCAATCACTTGTTTTCCAATATGCTGCCAATCCGACTCATCAAATTCTTGAACAGCAGCATCCAATTCTTTCTGTCTTTCAATAGGCAAAGTAGAAACATATCTTTGAGTGGCAGACTGGTATGCTGCATCAAACTTGGCTTGCTGTGCCTCAGCCATATCAGAACTCTTCTTATAATCTTCCCATTCTTTGAAGAGTTTTTCTTGTGCACCTCTTTCTTCAGCTGTAACAAGCTCATCCTCATCCACCTCAGTTCCTTCAGTAAAATCATCATGAGGAACATCCAAATCTTCCATAGGATCATCATTTAATTCTTGAACATCTGAATTAAGTGTGTTATCAGTAGATCCTTGAGGCTTGAGGGTTTCCGTGATGTCATCAGGAGAAACTTGCTTATTCTCAGATAAATTATGAACAGGGGAATTCAAATACTCTTTCCCTGCTACAAAGAATGTATCTCCTGATGTATGAGCTTTATCAGTAGATTTGTCAGCAGCAATAACACTTGGTGATTGTTTCTCCTGAAGAAGATCAGTAGCTTCAGCCATAAGCACATCATCACCACTAGACACATTGGAAGATTCAGCAGCTTTCTTTGCCAAATATTGTCTTCTACTTCTTCTTCTGCTGAATTGAATTGGTGGCTTAGATGGAAGTACTTCAGCAGCTTTAGGAGGAACAACATGAGACTGTCTAGCAACTTCAGCTAGAATTTCAAGAGAATCCAAATTTGCCTCCTGATGCACTTCAGTAGTATCCAGTCCATCCTTACTTTGCTTCTGCTGATTCAACTGTGCCTCCAAATCCTGAACCTTACTTTTCAGCCTTTCAATTTCATTACCAAAAGTAGACTTGGTATCAGCAAGCTCCTTTTGGAGATCATCAGTCCTTTTCATGTACCTGCAAAGTGAATCATATACAGAAGTAAGAGTAATAGGGTCCTCTGCTCTACCAGCTGATTGCTCAGTGGTAAGTGGAGCTTCATTGAACCCAGCAGGAGAAACAGACTCATGTACAACATTAGGAAAGCCTTCATCAAATGGCTCTCTCATAGGGCTAGGTGTAGGTAGTCTAGTGAACTCAGGCTCAAGAGGCTGAAAAGAATCATCAATCTCATGAGTTTGCTCAACAGGAGCAGCTTGAGATGGTGAAATGGTAGGACTAGGTGACATATGTGCAGGGGAAGGTGGTGGTAGGTCAGTAGAAATAGGTAATGGTTCAGCAGTTGTAGCTGGCTCTTCCTCAATTACCACTGAAGGATTACCATCAACAGCAACACTAGAAGATGATAGATTACCATCATCAGCAGCATTTTGAGTAGGCACATTACCAGCATCATCACCCTCAACTACATTATCATTGCCATGTGGCAACATAGCAGCTAACAAAGGGCGATGTTCCCCATTATAATTTGTTTTCATTGAGGCAAACAACTTAGAACCAAGACTTTTAATAGGCACATGGGTTCTATCTTCAGTGGTTATATCTAGAATAATTTGTAAGAACCTAGGGTACATCAAGAACTTATGCTGTTGTTTATCAATATTTTCTAGCATATTTTCAAAAATAAATTTTGAAAAATTATAAGTTAGACCCTTAGAAAGAGAAACAATACCACAACCCAATTGTAGAGAGAATTGGTCCCATCCACCATACTTGTTGCTTATACATTGAGCAGCAAATGCACCAAATACCTCCACTTAGGACAAAATTGATTCTTGTGCCACTTAGTTGTATCAGTACTTTGATATCCAACCTCCCTTAGCCCAGCAAGAATCTCTACAGTGTTGGAGTGAAATACACCATTCTCATCATCTAACTGAAGCTTTGTCCTGATCAAACCTTCTGTCACCACATACTCTACACCCTCAATTACAGCTACAATCTCTGTGTTGGATCTCTTTGCAGCAGATGCCCAAAATTGCTTCACCATTGATTCATAAATCAGATTGGGACAATGTGTCAAAGCATAATGAATCTTTGATCTCTGTAGAAACTCCACCATTAAATCAAATTCTCCATGTCCCTTAGCCTTTTTCAGAATAGCATACTTGTTATGATCTCCTTTTAATTCAAGTTGTGCCATTTGAATGAATTTGCGTGAGACGGTTATGAATTGCTCAGAGAATTATGGGTTTAAATGGAGTAACAAGCGAATAATTTTGTTTAGGAAGAGATATGCGAAGTAGGTTATATTTGGAAGTTCCCCAATCGTGGTCAAAATTATCGGAACTAATTATTGACCAAGTCTGACGTGTAACTTAAAAACTTCCAAATTCAAAATTACCCTTCAGCAGAAATGAAAGTCAAATCTACTGAGGAATGGTCAAAATCAGCAGAAACCAAGCAAATGTAAAAATATCTTCGGTGAATATCTTGATTTTTACTGTGCCACCCAACTCGCATTAATTATCATAACGCCTAAACTTGGCTTATTTAATCACCCCCAAATAACACTTCTCAGTCATCAATTAACCCCAAATCATCTCACAACCCTAATTTCCCAATTAACCTCAATTCATCACCAAAATCATGTCATTAAAACCAGAGACTTTAGATCAAACTTCCTCTTCTCCCTCTTCTTCATCACCAGAAGAAGATTTACCACCATATCCTTGGGAGCTTTCTGATTCAGACTATGAAAGAGAAATGGAGAGTCGATGGGATGCACATGAAAGACGATGGAATGCACATAAAAGGGGTGAACCTAGCCATGTTCCCATTCCTGCTGAGAGAGAACTTGTCTCTCCCTTCATATGTACCTCTGATGAAGATTCTTTAGAGGAGGAAAATGAAGATCCAACATTTCTTCCTCCTTCCACACCAGAGAGATCCCAACCAAGGTCAAGTAAGAGAGATCCATCTCTTCCAACATCACGAAATGTGGTGTTGGATCTTCCTGCTCCAGGACCTGGTCTTTCTTATCAAGAACACAACGGACAGAGCAATGAGGCAGAGGTTGTACGTAAGGGAAAAGGGAAAATGGAGTAGATGATTGAAGAATGTTGCCATGGACCAAAGTTCTTGAGTATTTTCTTACCTTTGGTACTTGAGCATCTTCACAGTCTTCCTTCTCTTCTTTTTCCATTTTCATCTTCAGCTTCATCATTGTACTTGTCATAGCCTCAAGTATTTTGTAATAGATGATAGAAGCTAGTAGAACTCGATTAGGCAAATGTATAGGAATGGTCTTTGTAATCCAGTTGGAACTTTGAATGTAAGCTTTAACTTGTTTCTTTGAATGAATGAAAAGTTCTTCTTCATTAATCAACATTGTACAACCTTCAGTATAATCAACTAATCAGAAGAAACCATGTTCAGCATACTTGACCACATTCCCTTGAATACAGCTCTTGGTGACTTTTAACATATAACTTGCAACATCAGAACATCTGCAAAACAGACATAAAACATGCAAATACACCAAACAAACTTGCAGAAACATTAGTGGGTTAGTGTTAAAAACTCAAAAAGTATACAAATTCTACAAAGTTTACACTCACAATCCTCCCCTGAGGCATATGCCTCCCCTTAAACTTTGCATTTAAGGGTTAAGCATACCAATATGGACCACCAAATATTGAAACCTTGGTCCATCAAATGCTTTGGTTAACAAATCTGCCACATTTTCATCTGTGTGAATTTTTACCACTTTAATTAAATGTTTCTCATAAGCATCCCTGATAAAGTGGTGCCTGATTTCTATATGTTTGGTTCTATTATGAAAAACTGGATTTTTAACAATGCAAATTGTACTTTGATTGTCAATGAAAATAGTAGTATTCATAAAATTATACCCATAATCCAGCAATTGATTCTGAATCCATAGAACCTATCCACAACAATTGGCAGCAACAACATACTCTGCTTCAGTAGTAGAGGTAGCAACAATGGCCTGTTTCTTGCATTGCCAAGAAATCAGTCTCCTTCCAAGGAATTGGCAACCTCCAGTTGTGGATCTTCTATCCATATTGGCACCAACATAGTCACTATCACTATAAGCTGCTAGCTGAAATGGAGATTCTTTGGGATACCAAAGACCTAATTTGGGTTGGCCTTTCAGGTACTTGAAAATCTTTTTAACAGCATTCAAGTGAGAGGTAAGTGGAGTGACTTGGTGCCTTGAACATGCACTCATAGCAAAGGTAATATCAGGTCTAGAGGCAGTCAAATACATCAAAGAACCAATCATTGACCTGTATAAATGAACATTCACAGGGAGATCAGGATCAAGATTGTTCTTTGGTTTGGGAGCCTCATAGGGAGTAGTGGCAGTCCTGGCATTCTCCATATCAAACTTTGTCAACATATCCTTAACATACTTCTCCTGATGAATAAAAATACCATCAGGTTTTTGCTGAACCTGTAAACCCAAAAAGAAAGTAATTTCTCCCATGGCACTCATTTGAAATTCTCCCTTCATCAGATCCTCAAACTCTCTACACCATGCTTCGTTGGTGGAACCAAAGATAATATCATCCACATAAACCTGCACAAGAATAATATCCCTGGAATCTTTCTTTAGGAATAGAGTCTTGTCAATAGCACATCTTCTGTAGCCATGCTTCAGCAGAAATGTGGAAAGTCTAGCATACCAAGCTCTGGGAGCTTGATGAAGTCCATAGAGAGCTTTGACAACCTTGTACGCATACTCAGGATGATCAGGGTCTTCAAATCCCTTGGGTTGAGTCACATAAATCTCCTCTTCAATCTCACCATACAAGAAAGCACCTTTAACATCCATCTGATAAACCATAAATCCCATATATGAGGCATAGGCCAAAAATATCCTAATTGCTTCAACTCTGGCCACTGGTGCAAAGACTTCATCATAGTCAATGCCTTCCTCTTGCCTAAACCCTTGAGCCACTAGTCTTGCTTTGTTTTTCACCACAATCCCCCTTGCATCTCTTTTATTCTTCAAAATCCATTTTGTCCCAATGGCATATTTACCATCAGGGAGAGGAACCAAAATCCAAACCTGCTGATTCTTAAATTGCAGTATCTCTTCTTGCATTGCTTCAATCCAACTTGAATCAGCCAGTGCTTGAGGAACACTAGTTGGCTCTATCTGAGAAAGAAAGCATGCAAACAGACAATGTTTGAAGTCTGTGTGATTGTCCCTCTTTTGATTGTAGACATAAGAAATGAAAGCAACTTCACCATATTTAGTATTCTTTATAGTGCTTCTTGTTCGAATAGGTGCTTGAGGATCACCAATAATCTTAGAAAGGGGATGATCATTATGAATCCTCTTTGTTGCTATAGGGTTAACATCAATTGTGGCATCAAGGTTGTTAACTGTAGGCCCAAACTCAGTATCATAAGAAGCTGAGTGAAACAGGCCAGGCTTGGGCTGATAATTACGAAGATCAGAAGGACTTGGAAATTTTGTAAAGGGCTTCTCAAAGTCTGTAGAAGCTTCAGTAGAAATGGGAGATTGTGCAGTAGGAGTATCAGCAGCTTCGAACTTATCAGTGGGAATAGGTGTGCCTTCAGTAGAATTGTTAGCACCATCCTTGTTTCCACTGACTGCTTGTACTGATTGGTGTAGGATGGCTTCAGTCTCTTGTGTAACCTTTTCATTGAGTCTCTGAGCTTCCTTTGTAGCAGCATGTTCTTGCTTCTTAAGTCTTGCAAGATCCTCGGCATACTGTGACTCATCATCTTGTTCAGCAGCAGAATGATTACCTACAAAATGGTTAGGTGGAAAAGATGGTACAACTATGGTATGTTCTTCTGGCTCAGAGTCACATTCTGAGTCATCATCCATGGAACCTGCAGGGTTAGAAATTGGATCTTTGGTACCTGCATTAGGATTAGAAGCATGTCTAGTATAACCCAAATAATCAGTCAAATAATCTAGGTCAAAATACCAAGAATGGCCTTGTCACTGAGTATTAGGTTGATCTTCAAGAAATCTTAGGTTAAGGGTCTCCTCTATCCTTTTGGCATTTAGATTATAAACCCTATAGGCCTTGCTATGAACTAAATAACCCACAATGTACCCCTCATCAGCTTTCCCATCAAACTTACCCAGTGTATAAGCAGTATTTAAAATTGTCACTTTGCATCCAAAAGGCTTAAGGTAATGTATGTCTGGAACTTTCCCAGTGAGAAGTTCATAAGGTGTCTTGACATGATGTCTAGTGATGGATACCCTGTTCAAGACATAGCAAGCAGTACTTACTGCTTCAGTCCAAAACATAGTGGGTAATTTAGAGTCTACAAGCATAGATCTTGCTGCCTCAATTAAGGTTCTATTTTTCCTTTCAGCAACCCCATTTTGTTGTGGGGTTCTTGGAGTACTATAGTCACACCTAATCCCCTTAGACTTACAGAATTCTATGAAAACAACATTTTTGAATTCTGTCCCATTGTCACACCTAATGCCTTTAACCTTTTTATTAAGATGGTTTTCAATTAAAATGATGAATTCTTTCAAAATAGGAGTTGTTTCATCTTTTGTTTTTAGAAAGAATACCCAGCAAAACCTGCTATAATCATCTGTGATAACCAGGCAGAAGTACTTATGATCAATACTTCTGATAGGAGTTAGACCAAAGAGATCCATGTGCAGCAACTGAAGAGGTTCTGAAATGGTGCTCACAACTTTTATGGCTTTGTAAGAGGCTCTGTGTTGCTTTCCCTTGTTGCAAGCAATACAATTGTGTTCATTGGTGAAGAGTTTAGAAGGAAGGCCCTGAACAAGACCAAGTTTAGACAACTTGTTGATAGTCTTGTAATTAACATGAGCCATTCTCCTGTGCCACTTGGTAGATTCATCCTGGGAAGCTTTGGCCACCAAACATGTTAGATCACCTTCTGGCTTGACATCATTCAGAATGAATGTGTACAAGTTGAAGGTTCTAGGAACTCTCAGCAAAACAGTTGTGTCTTCTGGAAGTTTGAAGTCCTTGGAGAGCACAAGACATTCATCTTCAGAGAAGAAAACCTTATTCTTAGTGTCACAAATTTGTGATACAGAGAATAGATTAAAATGCTCCAATTCCTTCACATAATAAACATTCTCAAAGTCTAACAACGGTGTCTTAATAGTTCCTTTCCCAGTAATTTTGCCATCTCCACCACCAAAAGTTACAGTGCCTCCTCCTTCTATGGGCACAAAGTCATGCATCTTGTCCTTGTTCCCTGACATACTTCTGGAACAACCACTATCAACTATACCTACTTCAGTACTTTTTAAAGGATGATCCTACAACAACAACAAAAATATGTACAAAAGTTAGTACACATTGGAGACTCAAGTCATTGCTGACTTGAGCCTGCCTTGTGGATCATTAGAGATAGGCTATGTAGATGTTTTAGATCCACCATTGTTCTTGGGCCTGTAATGCAAATTAGGTCCCTTCTTAGTCCAAGAACAACCTACTGAGGGCTTCACAGCAGTATCCCAATACCCACCACCATAATACATTGAGTCAATGTGACTAGGCCAATAACCATTAGAAAAGAAAGAACTAGTGGGTCGAGTATAAGGTCTAGTACTGGTTCTTCTCCATAAAGAATTTGGTTTAGCAGAATTGGGTTTCTGCTGATGTGGAATAAAAGAGGGTATTTCATTAACATTCTTCCACATTTGCCTAGGTTTTCTTTGACTAAAACATACACCCATTCTTTGCTCATGAAAAGTACAATTCTTAACCAAATGAGATTTGCTTCCACACACAAAACATTTCTTCTTTTTAGAAGATTTATTCAAACTGAAGGAAGTTCCATAACATGAAAAAGCATTCAAACCACAATGATTAACAGAATTGTTTTTAACAGAACTAGAAATATTGTTTTGGAAAGAATTAAAAAACAAGTCTTCAGAAGAAACTGTCTTGTTATCAGCAGGAACTCTAGAAGGCTTGTGGGGAGTCTTGGGTGTTGTCTTGAAAGTGGTCTTGGGAGTGGTCTTGGGCAGGTCTGACTTCTCACTTGAATCACAACTGGCAAATGAAGTAGACCCTTCATCAGAAGACTTGTCACTGTCACAACAAGAGACAAAGTCAGTAGATTTAATAATAGGGTCTGGCAAGTCACTTGACTTTTTGCTATAGAGATGGTGTGATCCATCAAAGTCAATAGGTATGGACAGGTCTATAGGCATATGTTCCCCTCTTATAGGTCCAGGGACAACATTCATTCCCCCTTCCTTAACAAATTTAACAGGTGTTTGATAAGCTAAGGCTGGTTTAGGGTAAAAAACACTAGACATATCAGGATAAGTTAACTCTTCAGGATCTATATATTTCTCATATCCTAATGCTTTTCTAGACCTAACAGATTGGCGACCATCAATCAATTTATTCAAATTAGATGCTCCTTCCTGCCATTTCATACGACCAACTATCTCTTTATTTAACTTAACTTGTAATTCTTGTTTTTCCTTTTCTACATCAGATTTCTCTTTTTCAGTACGTCTTAAGTCTATCTTAGCACATTCTAAATCACTTTCTAGAACTCTTATCTTTTCATCATATTTAACTTGATTCTTTTGAAACCAAACTTTTTGTTTCTCTAAAGTTTTTAAAGCCTTTTTATAGGCCTCTACTTCAATATAACACTCATTGTACTTAGGTTTCAATTCATCATATTCTTATTTAAGTTCATTGTATCTTACACTACATCCAAACACACAGTTGTGTACCTGAGAGATTCCCATCAAGGAGACTTGTTCCTTCTTGTCCTCTGAAGGTGAGTATGCCAGCAGATTCACTTGTGTAGAAGTAGAAGCTTCCTCTTCAGCAGGTTCATGTTCAGCCCAATCAATCTGGTGATCCAGAGTCACCAAAGCCTTTGAAGGTGTAGTCTTAGAAGTCCCTGATTCCAATGGATATGAACCATATCTAACTTCATCACCAGACTTCCTCTCCTTGCATTCTCTTGAAAAATGGCCCACTTGACCACAAGTGTAGCATTTAACCTTTCTTCTGTCAAACCTTGCTGCCTCTCTTCCATTAAAACCAAACTTTCTTCCAGACTTAGTCTCAAACCTCTTAATGTTCATAGAAATCATTGCTAGCTGCCATTTCAAGTGCATCTCCTCCATCTCTAATGGATCCACCTGTTCAAAATCCTCATAAGCAAGAAACTGCCGATGTTCATATTCAGCCACAAATGAATGAACAATATCATCCAATACACTACTGGATTTTGATTTAGGAGCTGATTTTTTCTGGGTTTGAGAAGATGCTCCTGAGGTGTAAGAACTTGAGGCTTGATGCACAGGTTTTGTGGTGGTGCTGACAAAGGCTGAGTGAGTGGATGGACGAATTGGACTTCTAACATCAGGCTCAAGAGATTTGAGCTTGTTGTAGAGGTCATCAAAGGAGATTAAGTCCAATCCACCCTTTGTTTTGAGAGCAATACTGACTTGCAACAAAGATGGTGGCAAAGATCTCAGGAACTTAGCATTGCAGTCCTCGTTATCTGGTCTAGCCTTCAGCTGATTAAGCTGACTTAAGATCCAGTGGAACCTGTCATAGCCTTTATGGATTCCTTCTTCCTCAGATATCTGAAACTCTTGAAACTGCTGCTTCAGCATTGACTTCTTCAACCTTCTTGATTCATCATTCCTACCAAATCTAGCCTTTATTGCCATCCAAATGTCCTTGGCATCCTCCATGAAGTGGAAGTCACCCATGTGGTCATCTGGTATAGCTTGGAGCAGAATTGTTCTTACTTTATTCTCCCTTTGCACGACTAGAACCTCTTCAGCAGTTTTGGGGGCCTACAATTGTAACTACCCTATCAGCATCTTTGACATGCTTCTTCAGGCTGTTCCCCTTTCGGGCAACCTCCCAAAGATTCCAGTCAATGTTTGTGATCCAGTTTTGCATCTTCATGGACCACAAATCATAGTCTTCAGCATTCTTCAAGTATGGAAATTTAGCATTACTGTTGGAGAGGTTGAGTTGTTGGAGAGAAGTGGTGTTTAGGTTTTGGGTTGTATCAACTTCATCGTCTGATCCAGGCATTTTCTTTGATTGGTTTGGATTTTGATGGTGTAAGATTTGTTTTTCTCAGTATCACAGAGACTCTCTCAAGGCTCTGATACCACTTGTTGAATATAAGACCTTGATAGATCTTCTTGAGCACTCTAGAATCGTTAGTTATGTTAATGTAATCACTAACACACTAATAGACAATCTCTGTAACTTGTATTTTAAAGCGGAAACAAACACAAGTTTTAATACTAAGAACTCTTGATCCTCTATGGATCTTTTAATAACAATGAAAAGTGTTTTCTAAAACGTAACTCAATACATAATCGCGTGTTCCTTTTATACACAAGGAACCCTAAACCGTTTCCCAAGAAACGTATATACTAAAACTTCTAAAAGATATGCATTATCACTTCCTAAATAAACTTATGCATATCCTAACTATATTACATAAAACACGGAAATACTATATCCGCAGAAACAACTAATGCTGAAACTAAACTTCAGCAGATACACTACTTCAGCAGGAACCAGCTCTTCAGCAGTATCCTTCAGCAGTATCCATCAGCAGAATTCTTACTTAGCAGAATTCCCAACACAAACCATGAACCAAGAACCATAGACCAAACCTAAAGGCTTCCACAAGCCACTACACCCATGGCCATCTAAAATGCACCATGCTCCAGCAATCTTCCATCTTTAACCTGCAATTTTTATTTCTTCTTTGTTTTTTTCTAATTTTTTTTATTTTTCTTGTTTTATGATTCTATTGCTCTTTAATAGGTTCTAAAAGCTTTTCTGAGCTTATGGGAGCTTAAATGTTCCTAAAAGTCCATAACATACACATAAATAACAACAGAGCTTGATTTGAAATTTTGAAATGAAAATGAAAATTGCATACGCAATAAGGATTACTGAAACTTGATTTTATTACTTGAAAAGGTTAAAAGTACAACTGAATTAACTAAGAAAATGCTTAAAAGCTTTTGATTAAACTAAGATAGCCTATTACAACTTCTACGATTACAATTATACTAAAATGTGAACTAACTCCATTCTTCTTGCTTCTCCTCAATTTATAGCAAAGAGTTAGGATTTCCCTTGTCTCTCTGATCATTTCCCATCAATAATGCTGACCATTGGATGGCTGAGAAGCTCTAATCACTTGCCACGTGTTTTGGCGCCAAAATAGACATTTGCAATTTGCTTTTGTTTTGCGTGGAGGGGTGGGGGAGCATTTATTGTGGAGGTGATAGTAGGTGAAGGTGGGTTGGGCGGTGGAGATATGACAGGCAAGTTGGTGATGGTGGGGTAAAACCAGGGTGGTTTTGTGGGATGGTTTTGAGTGAGAGGGAAGGGTGGTGTTTGACCGGGGTTTGACCAAGGGTCAATGGTTGACCCTGGTATTATTATACGGGGTGTGGGCTTTGGTGTGTTTGGGCCAAAAACAAAGGGAGGTGGGCTTTGGTGTTTGGATTGGGTTTGGTTTTGGTTTAATAGGTATTAAGGGTCCTGTTTGGTTTAGACTATCACAAGGACCAATTTTGTAATTATCCGAAAGTTTGGGGGTGTGTTTTGGCACTCTTCCAAAGTTTTTCACAAGGGTATTTTCTGCCAATGATGAATAGTATGAGGACCTTAGATGATTTTTCTATTTTAAATTTCCCAGGGACCAAATCTGCCAAACTTTTAAACTCCAGGGACCAAATGTGTAATTTCACCAAACTTGCCAATCAAGGACCAAACCTGCCATATAAGAGAAGTACAAGGACAAAATTTGTTTTTCTCAAAGTTTTAATATCCTAGGGACCATTTTTGTTAATTTCTCAAAGTTCAGGGACTAAACTTGACATTTTGTGAAACTTTGCACCAAAGGACTAAATGTGTAACTTTCTGATTTAAAAGGACCTTTGGTGACTTTTTCAAGTTTTTAGAAAAACCAGGGACTAGATTTGACAACTTTTGAAAGATGAGGGACTGAAATTGCCAATTATGCAAACTTTGTTCATTTTTCATCTGTTTTTGATTATTTTGCATCTGAAACATATAAAACACATTCCTGAGATATTTTCACTATTTTGATGCATATTTGAGTATTTTTAGATGTTTTGGCAGCTCTGAAAAGGTAAAAATGATGAGTATTTACACACTCATCAGTGTGATCTACCTCCTATTGATGAGATGTTCTCCGATTCTGACGACGATGATTATTCTTTATCTTGTGGAGACATCAATTATGTGGAGGAGTTACCTTCTAAGCTCATCAGCTTAGAAGAAGAGAATGATGAAGATATTGATATGGAAATCCAAGATGTAGATCTTCGTGAAAATTTATTGAATATCAATGTTCTCATTTCTAAGATCGAATCATTAAGTGGCAATCCCACTTCTCATCCCAAGTATTCTCTCTCGACTTACGAATCATTTGGTGTAGAACCTTGTAAAAATTTCTTGAAATTATAATCGTTAATAAATAAAAATCCTCTGTTACTGTTACTGATCTCCATTATTTCAGAAAAATTTAAAATTTTTCTTATTATATTAATTGATCGTAGTCACGATATAATATAATTCACTCAATGACGGAACCAGTTCTCGACACGTTACTCGAAATCTAAACATTTCACTTAATCTTAATTAAATTCTCTAATTCCCTAATCCTTAATTAATACCAAACGGGCCCTTAATCATTTCTCAGATCAAATCCACGTTGTTCTATTCATCAGCCCAAAAACTCAAGCCCACTTTTCTTATCATGATTTCATATATATCGACTAGTAGCAAGCTATAAAACGCCTCTCGTATTCTCGATTTTTACACGCGACACCTATATATTTTTAATCGGTACAAAAACTCTAAATACTTAGAAATTATTACCAAGTCTTTTACATCTATAAAAATGTTCCATGCAACCTAAGAAACTAGCGTATATTTTGAAATATTACTTAACGAGCATACAATATCTATTAGACCACCTAGCTAGCTAACAATTTCGTATATAAAACTTGTAAAAATAAGTTAGTTTCGACACTCTAAATTCACCAAAAAGTGAATCGCAGTTTTAACAACATAAAATAACGAGAAATCCCAATAAGCTGTTTTTAAGCTCTTTGAATCAGCTAGCTTATCTAAATCTTTTGATATGAAAATAGAACATGAAAAATGATATTTTTGATGAGCTCAACTCGTCTCATGATATACGGATTTTAAAACGTTATTGGGGCACGAATTTAGCTCGTTAAAAGCCCATAAGCTGAAAAATAAGCTCTAAACCATATAAGCTATTGAAATAAGCTTTTTATTACTTAAATAAGTTTCAGAAAATTTAAAATAATTTTTCTCATAAATTTTGTAACTTTGGAGTAAAAATGTAACGCGACGACACCTAGAAGGACTAAAACAGTCAACAATGAAAAGTAAGGACTGAAATGATAAAAACAGAATCTATCGGATATAAAATGACATTATATCAATTTCCAAGCTCAAGAATGATTATTGGACAAAATGAGAACTATAATTGTAAATTTTATATAAAAAGGACTAACGGTGTAACGCTAACATCGTTAGGATAAAAATTGTAAAATTGGAAAAGGATAAGGACTAAACATATTCTATTTAACATTCTTAGTTATTTTCTATTTTTGTAAACTTGATCACGTCATATGCATATAAAATTTCATTTTTGATTATATATTATATAACGTAACGTTAATAATATATATAACGATATTTCAAACTAGATATTATTACTTATGGTTAAAAAGGGAAAATTTTGGGAAATAATTTAAATGACATATCTTGTCATATCACTTTTAAATGTAAGAATTTCATTTGCATATCATCTATTCATCATAACGATTATTCATTATTCGTTTCGTATTTACCAAATAGTATTTGGTCAAATTCTCAGATAAATTTATTTATCAGGTTGTATATTGAAGCCGTTATCATAATCTCATCCGACTTTACTTTTCATCATTTTAGTATCAATTAAGGTGAGTCATAGCCTCACATTTACTTATTTTAAACTCCGTGAGGGGGATACATGTTATAAACAGATCACAAGTAATTTTCTGTATGCTACCTGACTTGATATATGCCTAAGTTACCTATTGCCACAAGACCCTTAATCATGAGCCATTAATCACTTGTATGTGAACGTGAATATAATGAATAGATCTATTTAAGGTTTGACAGCCTATCCCACTAATACTGGACGTAATGCCTTTTGGTTAGTCTTATTCGTCGCGATATATTATAGTTGAGTAAAAATAGGAATTGGCAAATCACCTATTATAAGAGGGCAATACTATCATCATTGATTTGATGATCACCTCCGTTTTTACGGTATTTGTTAACGTTTTGCGTGTCATGAGACTTAGGGCAATATATATACTGCAATATCAATTTTTCAACTGATTGTATTCCCAATACAATCTTACTTGTGTATCAAACTGATTACTAAATTTCAAACTCTATGATATCACTCAACATTTTTGTTGACTTTTAAACATGTTATCTCAGGTAACTAGCGGAAGCAGCAAGCATGGAACAGGCGAAATTATCAAAACATTCTACTTTCCTTAAATAATGGTGTAAAATAAAGATGTTTAATTCAGTTTAAAACATCAATACTTCTAGTATTTTAACACTCTGATGTGAACTTTTGTATTTGAATCTATAATAATGAAATTATGTTTTCAAAACATCTCTTTCGAGCCGTTTTCTATCATTATGACTTCGATCATCACCGTAACACCCTAATTACTATTCCGGTGCCACATCACAAATTAAGGGGTGTTACATTTGGTTTTGATTTCACGGAAGAGATGAGTAGTAGCAGTACCACTACTCATGCTCATCTTTCTCTTCTGGAATATGATTCATTTCACTTTGACCTTGATCTGGAGGAATTCTCCGGTAAACTCACTCACGTCATATCTCCTTCGGAGAATGATCATTTTTACTTTGATCTAGACAAAGATGTTTTATGTGACCCGAGAGGAGATGTTCTCAATCATGAGAATTTGCTTGATGTCAAAATCCCGACCCTCCCACCCGGGAAATTTCTTGACCAAATGAGCTTAAATGATGAGACTCAAAATATGGAAATTATGAAGTCTCGTTTTGAAGATGATAATCTTATCATGATTGTTATCATGATCTTCTTTCCGTTTCTCACATTTAATGTGACTTTTCTTCTCCGTCACTCCTTCGGGAATGAGGATACAATCTTTGACCCCGGCATCACCGCATATAGTTTCTATTTCTTAGAAATTTGGGTATCTCATTGGTGTGGAGCTTTCATGTACTTCAATGTTTCTTCAAACATTTTTAATGAAAGTTCGATGGAGATTGTCTCTTCCATATGTTGCTGATGAGGCGAAAAATGATCCGTTTTTAGGGGGTCATTTAAGCCCGAATCCGAATTTATTTGATCAAATATTGCCCTAAATCGTTCCTTTTGTGATTTTAGGTACTTGGAGAGTGAATTCTGGAAAAGAAGCCATTTTGGACGTTTTTGGAGCATAAAAGTGAAGAAAACGGCAAAGTCTCAATTTTCCATGCTGGGTACAGTACATGAAGGCGTCAAGAGTAAATTCATGACGGCGTCAAACCTCAAGAATTAAAATCCGTAGTTGATGACGGCGTCACACACAGGGCGTCAAGAGTAATTTGTGTGACGGCCTAGGCCTTGACGGCATCAGAAGTAGATCAAGGCCGTCCGAGGAAGTATTTGGCGGCGAGATGACGGCGTCACACCTTTGTTCTTGACGCCGTCATCCCTATTTTCCTATATATAGTTTTCTAGTTTTTCACATTTAAAAGAGAGAAGTTTTGGGAGAAACCCTAAAGACGATTTTGGTGTGACTTTACAGGTTTTTCAAGGGTTCCAACCCCTTGATACCTTGCATGATTAATTGAGATAAGTGTTCTTCTAATTCAATCAATATGTCTATGTGTTAGTTGTCTATATCTTGTTCTTATCTTATTTCTATCATGCTAGGCTAGATCTCTTTTGTGTTTGCTTAGATCTAATGAAACCTAGATATTGATTATGTGTTGATTACTTGTTTATTCTTGTTTTAGATGAATGATTTATATGTTAGGCTTAAGAAAACTGGCAGATCTCCAAATGGTAACATGCTTGAACGTCTTAAGAAACATGAACCGTGGCGTACTAGGTCTTTATTGGTTGTATTTAATGCATGAGCCACTGTTTACAATCCCTATAGTTGTGTTGGGCATGGTGTAGGAGGAGATAAGAGCTCATAGAATTGGGGAGTTATGTATGCCACCCC
Organism: Artemisia argyi; assembly: GCA_030686995.1. Taxonomy (NCBI): domain Eukaryota; kingdom Viridiplantae; phylum Streptophyta; class Magnoliopsida; order Asterales; family Asteraceae; genus Artemisia; species Artemisia argyi. The sequence continues at coordinate 101,989,673 of CM060704.1, read as the reverse complement.
ATGAATGGTATTAAGGAATACGATCCGTCATCCATGCAATTATAACAAGTAATGAACGTGTAAAAGATATCTAGGGAGTAGTGAAATCTAAGTAAACACATTTTCTCCAATTACTGCTCACAACCTTAGTATAATTAGTTTATTTTCATTTTTAGTATTTTATTTTGATTGCATCTTAGTTTTGGGTTAGTTGAATAGCAACTAATTCCGCCCACTCCTTCAAACCCCGAGATTTTAATTGCTTTCTAAAAAATATAAAAATACAAAAATAATCATCCCTCACCTTTAGAACTAGTAATTAGGCTTTCTAATCCTAGCGACACTATTCCTAAGCTGAACGATCAATCCCCCGGTACTTGCCACTATACTATACTACAACGATCAGGTACACTGCCTGGTGGGGGTTGTAAACTTCTCGAGATCCCTCGAGAGGTAAAGCCTGTTGCGATTTCCACGCATCAAGTTTTTGGCGCCGCTGCCGGGGAATAGTTATTGTCTAGGTTAGGATTTCTTTTTATTAGGTCTACTTGCTAGATTCCTTTCTCGTAAGATTTTATTTTTTATTTTTAGGTCTTCTTTAGTCTATCTTATTTCTTCGTGTTTTTGTTCGTAACTCTTTACCATCCGACATCATGGAAGGTGGTAACATCTTTGAACCCGTCATCCCACCACAACAAAACCCACCACTAGAACCCCTTAGGCCCCGAACCTTAGGAGAGTACTCCCGACCTAGCCACCAAGGCTACCGAAACACCATTGAGCTCACCGGAGCCAATGTGACCCCCTTGCGATCCGACACCATCCGGTTGGTGCAAAGCGGATGTGGATTCCATGGACTTCGTTCCGAAGATCCAAACCAACATCTTAAGGACTTTCTTAAAATCGTAGATTCCATAGACCTAGGTGTTGCAACTAGAGAGACTACCCGTTTACGCCTATTCCAATTCTCTCTACGGGATCAAGCTAGTCAATGGCTTGAGCGTTTACCCGCGGGATCCATCACCACATGGGATGATCTCACTACTCGTTTCCTTGCTCAATTTTTCCCACCGGGGAGAACTACTAAGCTTAGGAATGACATCTTGATGTTCCAATAACGTCAAAATGAATCTCTTTATGAAGCATGGACTCGTTTCAAGGACTTACTCCAAAAAGTCCCTCATCACGGCATAGATCTTTGGTTCCAAGTCCAAATTTTTTATGACCATATCGACATCTCCACGAGGCGAACCATTGACCAATCGGCCGGTGGTAAGCTACGAGATCTTAGTGCGGAACAATCATGGGAACTCATAGAAGATCTTGCTCTCTATGACAATGAAAGTTGGAATGATCCCCGTGATTTGAACAAAACGGTCAAGGCAATATCTTTGCCTTCGAACAATTCTAGCACTCCCGACCGTAGGATCATGGAACTTGAGGACCAAGTCAAGTTTCTCATGAAATCTTACGAAGCTCCGAAGCCTTCAAGCCAAGTGAACAAAATCACTTCTTCATGCGAATTACGTAGTGGTCCCCATGACACTCGTGATTGTGTGGAACTCCCCGGAACAGCTTTTGCGGACTACGCATCCACGCGTACCGACGAAGCGGGAGATAAGTGGTACACTTTCAAGCCCGAGCCAAACACATACGGTGATTCATACAACCCCTCATGGAAAAATCACCCAAACCTTAGGTGGAAACAAAATCAACCCAATTCTTCCAATCCGCCTAATCGTTACCAACCAAACGGTCCACCATCCAACCATACTTTCAACAACAATCCTTCTAACAACTATGGTAGTACCAACAATCTTGAAGGATTGATGTCAAAGTTCATGGCATCTCAAGAAGCTCGGATATCTAAGTTTGAAGCCGATTTCAAACAAAAGCAAAGCGAGATGACCACTAGAATTGATGCATTGTTGAAAGTTCTCAATGACTGAGAAATGGGAGCACTCCCGAGTGACACGGTCAAGAATCCGAAACTAACCGTTAATTCCGTATCCTCTGTTTCGTCACCCACTTCGTGTCCACAATATTACTCGGTTAAATCAACGAGCACGTGTTTCAAACAAAACCAAGTTCCCCAAAAGGACCAATCAAATAAAACACCCACTATAGAGCCGGTCAAAAGCATTGTTGAAACACCTCTTACGCAAGACCTTGACGATGAATTCAAAGAACTTCACCTTGAACGCCCCGTCATTGATGTCTTAGCGCGTGCTCCTTACTATAGTGCCCTCCTAGAAAAATATGAGAAGTGTAAGCTAGGTAAAAATGGGATCGCCTTCGTTCAAAACAAGTTGCCTAAAAAGCTTGATGATCCGGGTATATTTGTTTTGCCCTGTAAGATAGGAAGATCCGAAGCTTTCGACACACTAGCCGATTTAGGGTCAAGCCTCAACTTGATTCCCTTATCCTTATTCACCGCTCTTAAGCTAGGAAAGTTAGAGGAAACGGAGGTATTGATAGGGCTAGCGGATGGGAGCATTTCCCACCCGGTTGGAATGATTAAGGATGTAGTTGTTCACGTAGGAAGGTTAACTATATTAGCGGATTTTCACGTCCTAGACATGGTTAGTGACACTACATGCCCATTATTGGTAGGAAGAGGATTTTTAGCAACCGCTAGTGCCATGATAGATTGCAAGGAATCCAAGATAGCGGTAGGTGAAGGCGATACTTGGTCGGTGTACGATGTAAAGAAGCATAGTTATGATTGTGATGATGAACCGACACCGCATTGGGTAGAGATGTATAGAAGACCATCTAGATATGGACCCTGGATAGAAAGGAACTTTATAGGACCTCAATGCCCATTCTATCTAGAAAAAGACTTTGTTGAAAAGATACATTCGGTAGAAAAACTCATAGCTAGAGATGAAGAGCTAGACCCCTTTGAGGACCCGTTAGTCTTTAGGAAGATGATTGAGTTATTAAGCGTAATGCCCATCAACATAGAAAGGAATAAATGGAAAAGAGAGGGAGACAAGTGTAAATGGAGGTGGGACAAGCCACCTAAAGAAGGTGACGGGTCATGGCATATTAGAATGACCTTGTATGATCCGGATGGAGAAAAGTTTGAAAGGTCATACCATACTAAGGAAACCAATAGAAAGTTGAAACCTAAGTTCGATCCCAAAGATGTCTTCAACAAGGAACTCACCCGTATCACGTAGTAACCCATGACCTTGAGTCTAGCTACAAGACTCGTAAATAAAGAAAAGCGCTTCTTGGGAGGCAACCCATGTTTTGTGTGATTTTATTTGTTTGATTGTTATTTGCTTCCGTATGCATGCTTTATTTTTATTGTTGGTAGATCATGTTTCTCAATTAAAATGTGGAAATACTTTACTATGTTGTTTTGCCTAGTCTTAACTCCAACCTAAAAGTATTTTTGCAAAAGATAAGTGTAAGGGGAAACCCCAAATATGTTTTTAAGAAACAAACCGATCATGATTCTCCACAATATTAAATGAGCATGTATATTCGTATTCGTTAGAGTCAAATGCTTGTATTGAGTCATAATGAAGTTTTGCAGGATTTTCCAGGAAGTAGGACCAAGTTTTTCCAGAAATTTTCCGGAAACTTAACATAAGAATTTCTGCAGGTCCATTCTGACGGCGTCATGAGTTTACTCTTGACGGCGTCAGGAGTTAAAAATCTGGAAATTTTACCGGTTTTGTTTTTCTAACGGAGTCTTATGGTTTTTGTGAATTATTAAGTTTTATAATCTCCAGGAAATCTGCAAACTTCATTCCACAAGCATTATATCTTATCTTGTTTTCTAGGATTTAGTAACTTATATAGGATGCCGCCGATTTTACGCGAGGTTGTCTTGTCTATTTTGTCAGGATTTACAGGTTATGTTCGACAAGGAGATGATTTATATTCTGGAAGGGAAGCTTTGATTGTTCGTTTTCTTGGAGGAAGATTTAACCTGGCCAACCTATAATCCATACCGAGCGAATCAGGGGAGTATTTGATTTCATTCTCTTTACTTTTTCACTTTTACATTCTTTACTTGAACATTGGGGACAATGTTCATCTTAAGTGTAAGGGGAGGGTAAAAAGATGATACCTTACATATGCACTTTCGCTTGAGTTTGTTTTGTTTAATAGTAGATGTGTAATAAAACTATGTGAAATACTTGTTAGTGTAATTTTAGCGCCAAATTTAAAATTTTTTACAACATTTAGGAGTGAAACTTTAGCCATAGCAAGCGTCTCATGGATAGGAGATTGTATGACTAGCACATAACCGTATATTCAGAAAAATTTTCCACCCAAATATGTGAGGTTCGCCTTTAGATTTGATAGGAAAAGCATTCATTATTAGTGCTTATGAGTGTACCAGTAGCATTTAGATTCTAGAACTTGCGTTAGTGATGCATCCCGAGACCGCTAGTGAGACTACATTCGTGTGGTAGGATTTACTACATGATAAGAGGCATTAGGATCACCCTTGTGTTAAACCCGTATTATAATTACTTGACTTTTTAAGTCATATTACTTGGCTAGTTAAGTCAACTAATTTTCCCACACCCTTAGCGTTGTACTCATTTTTAGTACACGAAACCCCTAGTACACCCCTCCGAGCCTATCTTTTCGTTTCTAACTTTAAGCATTTTTCTTAAAGGAAGAATTTGTTACACCCCACTTAAATGTACACCCAAATCGCCTTAGCCTTCCGTGTATGCACTCATCTTTAGTGCATTATTGTTATTTGTTAAACCCTAAGTTAACTATCTAATTGATTACATGGTTGCTAAGTCGAGTCATATCCTTGTACATATTGTTTTGGGACGATTGGGACTCATGGGTAAAGTACTTATTTATGGAGTAATGGGAAGAACATCATTTATTACCCCCATATGTACGTTAATCTTAAAAGTGCTCCAAGTGTTTTGATTTTCTTAATTCGAGTCATTAGATTAGTTAATTGTAAAGTATGTAAAGATTCAAGTGTAAGGGGGATTCTCATCCCCTATGATGTATTATTTTGGATGGTAGGGTAAGAGTGTATGCCAAAAAAAAAATAATAAATAAAATAAATAAAATAAAAAAAAATCGAAAAAAAATCAAGAAAAAGAAAAAAAAAATAGAAAAAGGAAAAAGAGAAAAAACATACAGACTACCATCCCGTTTCATTTTATGTTCATTTTATGTTTTTGTTATTTTTCATTTATTAGCTTAAGTCGAGTCTAGTCTTGGCTTAGCAACGCCATATTGTACATGTAATTAACCAAGATTGTTAACTCGCCACCAGTAAAAACTTCCTTTATCCAACAAAACCGTGTAATTCATACCCCTATACCTAACGTTACAACCCTTTAAAAGACCTCTTTGATAGTTTATCCTAGGTGCTTACGCCATGTGGTGGAGGTTTGATCCTTTCCCAAGCCTATGGTAATCTATTTTGCTATGACAGGTAGTGAGAGATATCTTCCATTTCCATAATGTTATATTACTTTATTACACCCGAGAGATGTGAGTATCTAAACACTATTTGTGAGGTGCTTGTATATGACCTCCGTGCTTGTCTATTGGTCTTTAGTGGAACGATTATTTGTTGTAATTAATTTTATATTAGTGTTAAATGACCCCTAACTTGTATTTTGAGTAGAATAAAAGCGCATTTGCTTGAGGACAAGCAAATCTCAAGTGTAACGGTATATGATGAGGCGAAAAATGATCCGTTTTTAGGGGGTCATTTAAGCCCGAATCCGAATTTATTTGATCAAATATTGCCCTAAATCGTTCCTTTTGTGATTTTAGGTACTTGGAGAGTGAATTCTGGAAAAGAAGCCATTTTGGACGTTTTTTGAGCATAAAAGTGAAGAAAACGGCAAAGTCTCAATTTTCCATGCTGGGAACAGTACATGAAGGCGTCAAGAGTAAATTCATGACGGCGTCAAACCTCAAGAATTAAAATCCGTAGTTGATGACGGCGTCACACACAGGGCGTCAAGAGTAATTTGTGTGACGGCCTAGGCCTTAACGGCGTCAGAAGTAGATCAAGGCCGTCCGAGGAAGTATTTGGCGGCGAGATGACGGCGTCACACCTTTGTTCTTGACGCCGTCATCCCTATTTTCCTATATTTATTTTTCTAGTTTTTCACATTTAAAAGAGAGAAGTTTTGGGAGAAACCCTAAAGACGATTTTGGTGTGACTTTACAGGTTTTTCAAGGGTTCCAACCCTTGATACCTTGCATGATTAATTGAGATAAGTGTTCTTCTAATTCAATCAATATGTCTATGTGTTAGTTGTCTATATCTTGTTCTTATCTTAATTCTATCATGCTAGGCTAGATCTCTTTTGTGTTTGCTTAGATCTAATGAAACCTAGATATTGATTATGTGTTGATTACTTGTTTATTCTTGTTTTGGATGAATGATTTATATGTTAGGCTTAAGAAAACTGGCAGATCTCCAAATGGTAACATGCTTGAACGTCTTAAGAAACATGAACCGAGGCGTACTAGGTCTTTATTGGTTGTATTTAATGCATGAGCCACTGTTTACAATCCCTATAGTTGTGCTGGGCATGGTGTAGGAGGAGATAAGAGCTCATAGAATTGGGGAGTTATGTATGCCACCCCATGAATGGTATCAAGGAATACGATCCGTCATCCATGCAATTATAACAAGTAATTAACGTGTAAAAGATATCTAGGGAGTAGTGAAATCTAAGTAAACACATTTTCTCCAATTACTGCTCACAACCTTAGTATAATTAGTTTATTTTCATTTTTAGTATTTTATTTTGATTGCATCTTAGTTTTGGGTTAGTTGAATAGCAACTAATTCCGCCCACTCCTTCAAACCCCGAGATTTTAATTGCTTTCTAAAAAATATAAAAATACAAAAATAATCATCCCTCACCTTTAGAACTAGTAATTAGGCTTTCTAATCCTAGCGACACTATTCCTAAGCTGAACGATCAATCCCCCGGTACTTGTCACTATACTATACTACAACGATCAGGTACACTGTCTGGTGGGGGTTGTAAGCTTCTCGAGATCCCTCGAGAGGTAAAGCCTGTTGCGATTCCCACGCATCAGTTGCTTCCCCAAGAACCAATGAATTTGGGGATCGAGTCAAGCTAGTGACTCGGTGAACAAAAACATTAACAATGATATGGGTTCTCACCCATGTCTCTGTCTTCTCTCTTCTTTCTAATAAAGTTACGAGAAGGGGGCAACCTCTTCTGCATCTTTTGTTTGGTTGTTGTGTTTGTACAGGTGATTTTTCCCGAAGCATGAAGGCTCTCGTGCTCGTGTTTTGTCCTTACTTCACTCAAGACTCATACTTCATTGTTTAAGAATTCTGATATCCTTGACTAACGTTATCTTTTGGCATAACTAATAAACGGCCTTAGATACAACGTAGGATGACCCTCACCTTTGAAACATTGAGGACAATGTTTAACTTTAGTCTGGGGGGGGGGGGGTATCTTCGATTTAACTTGCACCTTTCATGTGTCGTTTACTCATGCAACTCTGTTTTTCTCGAAAAATCCAAAAAAATTGAAAAAATTCATCAAAAAGTACCAAAAATTGAAAAAATTTGAAATTTTTTTGCGAAAATATAATAAAATTTGACACTTTGTTTTGACTTTCCGCTGGGTAGAGTAGGAATAGAAATTTTGACTTGACCGGGCGTGTTGAGCCCTAGCTTGTTCCCTTAACTTTTTAGGCTAAGCATCCACGGATATCATTACTTGAGATTTTAAATTTGCGGAAAACGAGGAATGATAGTAAAGTCATTAGTGTGATTAGATGCTAAACGTAGAATAGTTGGATTTCTTTAGAGCTCATAACGGTTACTTGTAGTTCCTTGCTCCCGTAAGATTGAAAACCCAAAAAAATAAAATAATTAGAATTACGTATTTGTAAAAGTTGTCTAAATTTCCGCTTACTTTACGTGAAGGCATAAGCATTAAATGGGCCTTGGATCCTTTATTCTGAAAGGCGTTTAGGTCTTGGAACTCCCCGTTTTGTTGTATGCCACATGAGGTTCATAAAAAACACCATCAATATGTAATAAATGCCGAAAATAGCTGCGGTTCGACAAGCGGATCCTTGCATCCTTTGTTCTGAAAGGCGCTTAGGTCTGGGAGTTTCACCGTGAAGCTTCGTATGCTTGAGGCAAAGTAATAAAATCATAAGTACCAAAAATAATTGCGGTTCGATAAGCTGATCCTTGCATCCTTTGTTCTGAAAGGCGCTTAGGTCTGGGAGATTCACCGTGAAGCTCCGTATGTTTAAGGTACAAGTTATATATGTAAAACCAAGTAAAAAAAATGATGATGAAAAATGAAAATATAATAAATGTGGTGTGAACATATAAGCCTTCTGAGTTAAAATTTAAACGATTTTTAAATCGGCCTAAATCTATCAGACTTTAAACTTATCGGAACGAAAATGAGCAATCATTTCTTTAACAAAGTCTAGATACAATAAGACTTGGGAGCAGGATTTACAATTAGCATTTATGAGTAGTGTTAGCATCTAATGACATTTTTAGCTATGATTTCATTTTTACGCTTAGCATGGGAACTTGTGAAAAATCAGGGACGATGAATTCTATCTGTATGGACACTTGTCTTTGAGCTGTGTTTCTTACTCTGTGACCCTAAACGTTAATGAAAAATGATGAAAGTCAAACATCCCGTCATATAATATGTGTAAAAAGTACATAAATAGTTTTGTATGAAATAAAGTTGAAAAACGGGGCGTTCTCATGAATAAATGATTTTGTACTCTCTTTTGAACATTTTGCTACTTTTTCAATGTTAGTAAAAAGAGTTATGAAAGTTATTTATCTCGTATGGCGTGAATTGATCCCATTGCAAAAGGACACGGCAATACCTTAGTTTGGGGGATTTTGGTGTGTGCTTATTCACACACCTTTTTCTGGCCAAATTAAGACCAAAACAGACACAAACTAACCATAATTGCCAAAAATATTGTACTTTTGTGTTTGTGATTGTGTAGGAGCGTATATTTCAGAAATTAGCATAAGTCAGGCCAAAAAGGACAAAAACAAGCACGAGTTTGGAAAACGTGTCAAAAGCCAAAGCCGGGGAAGCAAATTACCATTTTTGAGCTCAGATTCTCAAAATGTACCTTGTGGAATCACAGAATGCCAAAATTAGTCCTTGGAGAAAAAGTTTGCAAATTTGGCAGAAATGGTCCCTCAAGTTTGGAAATTGATAGAAATAGCCCCTGAGCATTGGATTTGGAAGAAAAGTCAACAATGGTCCTTGGGAATTCACAAGTTGTCAAGATTGTCCCTAGGTGAAAAGTTTGAAGAATTTACAATTGGATCCCTACACTTTGAAATTTGGCAAAAATAGTCCCTGAACATTTAATTTTGAAAATTAAACATCAAAGGTCCTTGGGAAATTCAATAATGGCAAGAATGGCCCTTGGAATATTTATGGAAGACTTGGCAAGATCAGTCCCTCACTTTCGGCAAAATTACAAAATTGGTCCTTGTTTAATTACAACACCAAACGGACCCTTTTGTTATTGTAAATCCAAAACCAAATCCAAGTCCAAAACACAAACACAAACAAACCAACACCCTTTGTCCAGTCCACCCAAGCCCAATCCCCACAAGCCCATTCCCTTTTTACTTGTAAAAACGCAGGGACAAATGGTTAACCAGGGTCAAATCCCCAGTCAAACACCACCACCCTTCCCTCCCACTTGACCCCTCCTCCATCATTACTACCTGCAACCTCACCCACTTGCCAGTCACCTCCCACCGCCAAATCCATCACCTCAAAACACCACAAGACAACTGCATTTAATGCACCCCCTCTTCCACAAGTAACATACACAAATTGCAATTTCCTTTTTGGCGCCAAAACCAAATTGATGGCTAGGATCATCCACAAGCATCCAATGGCCAAGATTAATGCTGGGAAAGTACAAGAGGGTCTCCTAAACCCTAATTGTTTACTATAAAAAGGAGAAGAAGCAAGAGGAAGACATATGTATTTTTTAGCTTAATCATAGTGTTGTATTAGTTAAAATTCCATTTTCAGTTGTATCTCTTAGCTTAAAAAAATTGTACTCAGTATTCTAAGTGTATTCCAAGTGTTTTCTAATAAAAATTTCAAGTATTTTAGTTCCAATTCAGAATTTGCATTTTAATTTGAAATTTCTAAGCTTACTATAATCATGTTATAAATCAAGTTTTACTGTCTCATAAGCTCACTTAAGTTCTTAAATTCCATAAGCATACATAAAAAAGATAGTATCATAGTTAAAAATCAAAGCAGGGTACCTATGCATTTGACTGTGGAAAGCTAAGGAAGTGGTCTTAAAGGATTGGTCAGAAGGACTTTTACCTGGCTTATTCTATAAGCTAGGAGCTTGTAGCTGCCCATTTGGGAGCCTCTGTTAAGCTGAGGTCTAAGGTATTTTCAACTTTTCTCAATTTTAGCCAAATCTTAGTTACTACTGTAGCATAGCTTATTACTTCTTATCTCTATTGCTTTTCTGTGTGTTTCATGCTTATCTAGTATAGTAATAACTAATTTATTGCTTTAGTATTCATAGTTGTTCATTCAAACCAATCTTTTTCCACTTATCTCAAGTTCACTGCATAACCTTCCTTAAGGTTGGTTTGTTCTTCATTTTGGTTTAAAATCAGTTAACATAGCTTATTAGATAATCCTAGATAAGTAGCTCAGGTTGTTTCATCATTTTGCTTTAAAAATCACAAAATCAGTTTCATATAAGTATGTTTGGATTAAGCTGATCATCTGTGTTGCAATTAGTCTCAGTTGTTGTTCTTGGTGAATACATGTTCCATTAGGTCATATTATGGATTAAAAGTCATAAAAACCAGAGGTCCTTTGATCAAAAGTTAAAGTCATCTTCAAATCCATCATTTTCTTTAACTGTCAAGGGTTTTGGAATCTTGATCACTAATTTCATTACATAAGTAGATAATGTAGCTTAATTTAGTTCCCTTTTAACTTGTAGCATCATTTTAAGTCATCTAGGATCAGTTGAAATTCACCAGAGTCAATTTAGTTCACAATCTCAAAAAGTTAAAATTACAAATTTTTCAGAAACCTAAATATGGAGTGATTTTTCATGGTCTCAGTTTTCATTCATAGCCTTTGAGCTTTGAGATTTTAAATACTTTTCAGCTTGAATTTTCATTCCATATTTTATCTTATTTTTACAAATTTTTCTAAGTGCTTTTTTATAAGCACCTTTTAGACTGCAGAACAAGGAAGTGCCCTGCACCAGGACACTCAGACCACAAGCCCATCTTTAATCTACCATAGCTTGTTCCTTAGAAAACAATACCCTGAGCTTTTTGTGGATTTAGAAAGCCCTTCTTGTAGGCTATCTGTGCATGTTCTTATTGTTTCTTTTAGTGCTTATTTCACCTGCTTATTGTGACCCTTAATTTTACCCCATTCCTACTGATTCATCAGCAGGAACCACAGGCCACTTTCATAAGCTCCTACTGAGCTTATTAGTGGACCCCACCCTTTGAGCTTTAGCTTTTTGTATAGCTTATTGGTCCAAATTATTGGATCAGTGCTTATTTTGGCCCTTAGAATCTTTGCCCTTAGCTTATTTAAGCCCTAGACCCACCATCATCAACTGAGTCACTAAGCCACTCAGTGTGATTGAGCCAAATTCACAAGCTCATAGCTGGCTTATTAGTTGACCCTAGAGGTTGAACCTTAGCTTATTTAGAAGCCCCCCCCCCCCCCCCCCCAGTCCAGCTTTTTAGGTCAACTCTTAATTTGGACCCTTGACCCTTCCTGTGGGCCCCACAGAGGCCTGTAGTTGGCATCTTTGGTCTGTTTGTATACTCAGGATTTAGACATAACTTATTTGTGGTTTATTTGCTTATTCCTGTGGCTTATCTGTCTGTGCTAGCTTTTTCTAAGATGCTTTAAGTCTCTTTTAGCTTATTTTTTCATAGTTATAGCTTATTGTTGGTCTTGTAGCTTAATTCACTCAAAAATCGAAGTTTTGGCTTAATAAGCCATCTGTTAAGCTCATAAGCTTGCATACAGCTTATTTTTTAGTGCCAATAAGTTTGTTTTCACAAAAGTTGTTTATTTTCAGTATTTAAATAGTTTGGTAAAAAGAAAAACAAGAAAAACCAAAAATAAAAAAAGTGAGAGCTTCTATTTAAGCCATTTGGCTTATTTTTCTGCTTTTTCCAAAAGCACTTTCCAATTTTATATTTTTCTTAATTTCCTGTCATATTAAAATAGTTGTGTAAAAATTTTCAAAATTTTCTGTTTTGATTTGCTATTTTTAATAATTAATTTTAATTTATTTTGTTTTAATTAAAAAACCAAAAATAAAATTAATTTACTGCTTAGTTTTAATAATTAGTACTTTTTATATTTTTATTAGATTTTATAATTAATAAAGTATTTTTAGAAAAATTTTCATAATTTTCACTGTTCATTTGCTATTTTTTATATATTTTAATTAATATTTAAGTAAATAATTATTAAAATAGCTTATTTTAATTTTTATAAACTTTTTATAATTTTATAGGATTCCTGTGATGGTTAATTAGTTTTATAAAAATTTTCATAATTTTCCAATTCATTTTAGTATTTTTCTTAATTTAAATTAATTATTAAATAGTTTTTAATTTATATTAAATAATTAAATAATCAAAAAAATATATATATTTTTTTTTTGTAAAATTTTCTTTTAATAGTAAGTTTGTAAAAAAAGTCATTTTCAACCCCCCCCCCCCAAGTTTATTTTTGCTTAATTCCCACTTTTCCAGTACGTAATTACGTTTGTTTTAAATTTAATTTATGTTTTAGGTTTAATCACGTATCTGATTTCTTGTAATTGTTAATACTGTTAATTTAACTTAATCCCAATCATATCTAATTATTTTAATAAATCCAAATCATTATCTGGTTACTTTCCCAATCACTGAATCCCTTGAACGTTTCTCAAAATACAATTTCAACCTCGTCGGGACATAACGACCCGGGAACACACTGTGCTTACACCGGATCATAAATTGATCACTTTCTCCCTCATATCTTGATTTTGTTGACCAAGCACCCTTGGTTGATTTAGGTTAACTGTTTGGGAGGAGTCAAGAGTCTGTAGGGTGATAAGGACAAGCTAAGGGTAGCTACAGGGCTTCCTAGGCCGGTTGTGGTGATGGTTGTGTTTAGCGAGCAAGGTGGTGACAAGGAGGTGATCCACCTCCTTTCTTGCTTGCTAGGGAGGTGTTAGGGTGCTAGCTTAGTATAAGGGAGGTGCTAGGGTGCTTGGTTGTGGTATTTGCGGTGCTAAGGTAGCTTGGTTTTAGCTTTAGGTTTAGTTTTGACCTAGTTTTGTATAGTTTAAGATTTGGTTCTTGCTTAGGGTTTAGTGCCTAAATCAGGCTCCTATGGGTGTTCAGTGACTAAGATTAAGTCCTAGGAGGCTTGTACTAAGTGGTGGTAGCTTATAGTAAAGATTTGGGAAGGTTTAACCTAGTTTCCGGGAAGTTATGACCTAATTAGGGTTTTGTGCTTAAGGGACTTTTACCTAGGTTCTAGGGGTTGTACTATGATCTAGGGAGTCTAATATACCCTAAAGTCACTAATGTAACTCATTCCTAAGCCTTGAACACTTTCAAGTTAGTTCAGATAAGCAATTAGGGTTTTAAAGCTAACCAGGAACACATAGGTGCCATTAGGGTTTTCTGATGAGTATAGTGTACTAGAGTGAGTGATAGTTTACTCAGTGAAAATGTGTTTGTAACCTTGACTTGACATACCTGGATGTTTACATCAAGTAAATATAGTGGTGGTTGTCATAGGTGGATACGTGAGCTTGTCTAGAGGTTAGAAAGGCAATAGTAGTATATCGAAGCAAAAATTTCACTCGGGAAATAGCTAAAGGCATTTCTAACCTAGATTGTACTTAGTGAGGGCCTAAGTTAAGTTAGTAAGGCATTTCTAACCTAAGGGGAACTAGTGGGGAAGTTAGTGGGTTACTACAATTTCCCAATCAGTTTTCGATATTCAGTCAAATTATTTTTCACTGGATCACTAGCAGTTGGTTCACTAGTTAAAAACAAGTTTTGCTCAAGAAGAAAAGCAGATGGTTTGCAAGCTAACAAGCCAAACTCAGTTAAAGGATCTAAGCAATATTTTCTCTTAGTCAAACACACTCCTTGATCAGTGTCAATCACTTCAATTCCCAAAAAGTATTTAAGTTTCCCTAAATCCATTATTTGAAAGTTGGATTTCAAAAAAAACTTTAAAACTTTCAATTTCTTTCAAGTTATTACCAGTAACAATGATACCAGCCACATATACAAGTAAAGCAACAAAGTTACCCGAGTCATTCTTTGTAAACAAAGAATAATCACTTTTACTCTGCTTAAAACCATTGTCAAGAAGGGCACTAGTCAACTTAGCATTCCATTGCCTGGGTGCTTGTTTCAACCTATACAACGACTTTTTAAGTCTACAAACCCTCTTATCATTAACATCAAAATAACCCTCAGGGAGAGTCATATAAACAGTTTCATCAAGATCACAATCAAGAAAGGCATTAATAACAACAAATTGAAATATAGGCCAAGACATCTAAACAACAAGATTAATAATGCATCTAACAATAACAAGTTTCACCACAGGAGAAAAGGTTTCATCAAAGCCAACACTTTCTTTTTGATTAAACCCTTTAGCAAATAATCTATCATTATATCTTTCTACCTCTCTTGTGGACTTATACATTATCTTAAAATCCCATTTATTACCTATGGCCCTTCCGCCAACATGCAATTCACAAATTTCAAAAGTATCATTACTATAAAGAGCATGCATATCTTTATCCATTGCATCTCTCCAATGTTGATCCTTACAAGCTTGTTTATAAGTTTTTGGTTCAGCAACCTTATTTAAGTCAACAACAAAACAAAAGTTTTCAGAACTAAGTTTTGAGTAATTCGCAAACTTTTCAAGACCAAACTTAACTTTGGAATAAAAAATAAAAAGGAATAATTACTCCTACCAAAGTAAGTCAAAACATGACTGAAATAAATTACACACAAAAAATACAGATCACATTATCAACAGTTCTTAACTACATTCACTACTGCTATTATAAATATATGTCTAATGACAAAGTAACTATGCGAAAGCAGGCTTCAAACCTAATAATGCCATAAAGGCGTCTTTTGTAATATGGTTACAACACTCATATCTGCATAACTTATGTACAACCTGCTCATGTCATAGTTGCATGTTTTGTAACATGAATGTAACACAGTTGGTTATGAAACTAATGTATTAAAACTATGTATGTTAGCACACTATAAGTTTCTTATCACTACATGCGAACAAGTTACTCACATAAGCTGCTAATTTTTATTCATAAGTACCATCACTTACAACCATGACCACAAAGATTAAGAACATAGTCTTAATCAACATAGCACCATAACATAAGACGAAAGTGGTGTTGAGGCAACATGATCAAGATCTCCTAATGTTTTGATAATGACAAATAAACCTTTGGAACACATAAAATAACAAACGGTAGCCTTAAATCGCCGGAGCCAATAGGTGCTGCTGGTGCGCTGCCCGCGCGTCAACGCGCGGGTGACGCGCCTGGAGTCTGTATTGCTCCGGGCGAATTTTCAAAGTCGGCTTTCCCCTTACCCGACAAATGTGGATCTTTCAATACATGTATGAATATGTTATGTGCTTAATTGAGAACACTCGAAACGAGTTTTGGGATTAGAGAGATCCAACTTTTAAAGCACCTATTTACGGGAAAACGCCAACTCATGTTTTCTAACTATCACCTCTAGCCAAGGCTTTTCTAAACTTAGGGAGCTTATATACTTCACGTAACATCATGTGAAAGCATCCATATGCTCATATCCTGTGCATATGTCTTCTCTAATTATGTAACAGGTTTACTCCCTTATTGGTCAAACTAAGTCAAAGTTCACTTTGCGTAAACGCATCCTTTCCCACTTGGGTTATGCTTTACAACAAGGAAAAGCACTTAACTTGTTTGAACCAAGGTATTAGTTGAGAACGTCGAGTCATGGAAAGTCACGAGATATGAAACTATGGATTCTTGATGTTGTGTTACTTGAACTTATAAGTAACCTATGATTTTCTCAACTCATAATTGTCTAAACTTTCTTTTCTTAATGACAATTAGATTATTTCTTAATCTTCCTCTTAATCTCATTTTACTAAAGAAAACAAAACCTAATCTCCCATAATCCTTCCCAAAATCATTCCTAACATTCTCTTACACTCTCTTACAAAAGTGTACCTTTGACCCTTCACATACTCCCACACAATATTCTCTCAATCTACCAACTTCCCATACAATCTTTATACACACACTTATACACCTTGTGTAAACACACTTGATTTCAAAATACACACACTACTCTCACAACCATCTCTTCTCTACACACACTAGCCAACTCACCATATCCCTTCCATATCCAAATCTCTTACACAATCCCTTACAATATCACATCTCTTATATTCCTTACACACTCTACATCTCAACCATCCATTCCCTTACAACACATCTCAACCATCCATATGCAACACATGGGAATAAATTTGAAATCCAAACATAGGCTCCCTTTGATCCTAGCCATCCATTTCAAATAAACACATCTCAACTCTCCATATTTCCCACATGCCAAATAGTTTGAAATTCAAAAGAGGCTCCCTTTGATCTCCACCATCCACTTCAAACCATCTCATCTCAACCCTCCATCTCATTCTTTCCCCCCAAGCAAAGGAATATACCTTTGGAATATCCCATGGCATATTCTATTCTCTATTATGCCATGTGAGGAATAGCATTTCTACCCCTACCAAATTACCCTTTCTACTCTTCTACCCTTGGTATTTGGTTATCTTATAAACACTTCACAAAATATTTTCTAAATTGGCTATTTGAGTTGGTAAACCTTAGATTTATTAACGTTAAGGTTTAGTGTGAAGTACAATTGGGGGTTTAGCAAGGATAGGTATTTACAAGGACCAACACCCAAGTCTTGGGAAAACTTGAGACAAAGTCCTGGCGCGCTGCCCGCGAGTTGACGCGCGGGTGATGCGCCGGCCTCGGTAAAATTTTCCCAAGTTTGGGTCTTGGCTATAAATACCCGTTGCCTCTTGTATTCCTTACCCCTTGCCATTATTCTTTCTCTCTACATTCTTTTTCTCAAATCTTTCTATCTCTATTCTTGTGTTCTTGATTCTCACTCTAAACATTTTTGAAAGAACACAGCTCCTTGCAAGGGAAGAATCACAAGAACCTAATCCACTCTTGTGATTGTGTCGAGGGTCTTCTTATCTATACCCTTTCTACTAGAATCGAGTCACTAGGTTAGGTTAGGGCTTGATTGAACAAACACTTATTCATTCATTCAATTGTTTGTAAGGGAAGTCTTGTGTCTTGGTGACCAAGCCTAGATCATTGGGGATCTAGTTGAGGTTTGATACTTTCGGTGGGAAGTCTTGGTAGTGGTCTTGGTGACCCTTAGGTGAAGTCGAATCACGAGATTCTTTTGGGTGGTTTCCGAGGGCGGAATACCGTGGGAGTAACTCCTTCTTTGTGAGCATCGATATTGTTGAATATCGGTGGAGTGAATTGTAACGGTTTGTAGTCCACCGAAAGGATTATACTAGTGAATAGTATCGTTTCATGGATTCGCAACTGGACGTACAGATGGTATAAACCCCCATCCCGAACCAGTATATATCGTGGTGTTCTTTACTAGCTTTATATACTTGTGATTGTGTTTGTGGTTGTTCCTACTTAGACCACTTGGTTGTCTTCGTGGCTTAAAGTTTTTAAACGTTCTAAAAGGCCGAAGAAACCGTATTCACCCCCCTCTACGGTTCTACAAGTGGCAACCTACATGAACTTATACCATGAACACATGGCGACGCTTCTCAACCCTTCCTTCACATGCGATATCCAGAACAACAATCAACACAGCCAAAATCTGGCCATCCTTATGCTACGCTTCCTCCAAATACTAGAGCCTATCACCAAGGAAAGGATCAAACGGGCTAAAATGCTAAACCTCTTCAAGCAACTCCCGCCTTTTCTCAATTTTGCGACGCACATCATCACATTTTTCGCCCAAAAGCATGATGAACCCTTCGTTTTCAGCCTGCTCTTGCATAAATAGGAATCATAAGCAATGGTGAAACTCATCGGACCCAGCCGCCTCTTTCAATTGCTCAAAGTTAGGAGTAGAAACCATTTTTTTTTCACACACTTTTTAGAGAAGGGTTATGGGATACAAGTAAGGATGGTAGACACATGGCTACTACTTATATAGCCAAAACAAACAACTAAATACAATAATACCAATCAAAGTAAAACAGTGTCTAGTTGGGTTCTATTTCCCATGCACCATATTATCAAAAGAATATCTGCTACAATCCTCTTAAAAAGAGATACTTTAAAAAACAAGACAAAACTTAAAAAGCAAATACTATCAGTATACATTGTTTCAAACAATTTCACACACCCCCACCCACATATTGAGAATCTACAAATGCATATACCAGCCAAAACAGTTACAGTAAACCTTACTACAACAAACACATGCTACTACTCTATTTTTACAAAGGAGAATCATGCAATAGTTACTAAATTTCATACTTGGCACCACTTGATCATCAATAGTTAATGAACATATGTACTGACCTGTAACCTCTTTTAAACATAAGGCCACAAAAAGTTTAGGATAATTCAATGTTGTAAAAAAGTTTGGAAATAATGTGCACCATGACAGAAGGAAAGCATGAATCACAAAGAAACAGATCAAGTGTCAGCAAAAACTTTGTGGTGGAAAATATTTCTGCAACAAATACAGCTAATTAAGATACCAACAGTTTCACATTAAGGTAAACTAATGTACATAAAAAAAATCATGAAAATACTACGTATCATGCATTGGTCCATACAAGAAAATCATAAAGAGGAATAAAGTTTAAAAAAAATAAAAAATGAGAGAGAGAGAGAGAGAGAGAGAGAGAGAGAGAGAGAGAGAGAGAGAGAGAGAGAGAGAGAGAGAGATGCCTATATAAGATTAGATGAGCAGCAATTCAACAGTAGAGAATATGTTTACAACAAAAATCTTGATGAACCTAAAATAGATATTCTGACCAAATTTAAACTATTTCAATGTATATAATCACTTATAAGGATACCAACATCTTCAAATTAAGGTAAATAAGTGAGTGATATTTCCTTAAATTGTTCTACATAATTAACTATCACAAACTTCTGGTAATCCTGGTAACTTTAAGCTATGAATGTTTGTTTAACAAATCATACATCCACATTTAAAGCAGACATTTTTTTCGATAATAAGCTACTACCTCCGTCCCAAAATTATTGTCCATGTTTGACTTTTTAAGTATTTTTTTTTAACTTTGACCCTAAATATTTGTGTTTGTGTTATATAATACTTGATAAAAAATTATAGGAATGAAAATACATTTAAAACGTAATCTATTCATATATTTTTCATCAAGTATTACCTAACACAAACAAAAATACATAAGGTCAAAGTTGTAAAAGATAGACCGAAAAAGTCAAACGTGGACAATAATTTTGGGACGGAGGGAGTAATTAAAAAAGAATGGTTTACGACAAATGACATGCCACACCATTTTTTAGGTTATCACTAGAAAACATATGGAAGAGACTAACAGAGGACATAGGGCTTATCACAAAATAATCAAACTCATCACAAAAGTAGGTAATAATATGTAATAAAAGGTCAAACGAAGGCCATAAACAGAAAATGTTGATTATGGCAAACACATATGGATCAAACAAATGACATGGGTTTATACAGAATTAGAGAAATGATGGTGCTAACACTATAAAACAGAACACGCACTCCTCCAGATGACAGCCTCAAATCTTACGGGAAAGAAAACGTGCGAGTGGATGGGTCGATAGACAAGTCAACTTTGAAACACATTTTTATTCAAACAGATTGAAACACTATCTTATTGAAACATATTCTCTGCCATAATGTGTAATTATAATAGCTTTTCACAAAAACATATTCTGAATAACTACCTAACACAAAATTTTAAACAATGTAAAACAACAAGGTCGATCCAATGACATAATAACTTATACTTTTCATTAATATCAGCATAACCTTTTTACACAAGAATAATTCCTAACATACACTGGAACTTTCATACACTCAAAATATATGCCATACACTAGCTAAATAGTCCTAACATGCAAACCTAACCTTTTTACACAACACAATCACACAAAATCCTACTACACTTCAACAGATTCAAGCATACAAAAGACACAAAGACAAACAACCTTATTTGAGCTTCCTGAGTTTCTTCATGATCCTGGATTTCTCACCAGCACGTAAAGCAGTGGCATGGCTCATCTGAATCAACGACCTATTTCAGCAAAATCCTCTTTCTCCGCAACCTTCCAAACTGCCACACACTCATCCAAAACAGGGTCGCTCCTAAAGCTTCTTCAACTCAAGAATAATTCCATGCCTGTGCTCCACCCTAGCCTGTACCTCTTCAATCATTTCGTAGTAATTCTTTTCATCACCCATGTATGCTTTCTTCTCTCCCGAAAAAATAACACAAAGAACCCTATCAACTTGCCCATCACCAGTTTGCTATGCATTCCACAAACACTTTGAAAACCTACGAGTCATGCCGTCAGAATCAAAATACCTTTTCACCGTGACAAATTGTTATCAAACTATGTGTAATTTGAATTGATAAAAACCCTAGGTTTCTATCCCCTTTTTCCCTCAATTTGTCTAACTTAAAAACCACTTACAAAAAAAAAAAAAAAAAAAAATCTAGGGGTGTTCATCGGTTCGGTTATCGAGTTATTCGGTTCGGTTTGTTCGGTTAATTTTTTTTCTGGGTCAAACCGAAAACCGAACCAAACCGAATTCAAATTTGATTCAACCAAACCAAAAACCGAACCGAATAACCGAAAAACCGAACCCCTATAACTGAAAACCGAACCGAATAACTCGAATTACATAATTTAAATTATTTTTTCATTTAATTATATATATTTTTAGAACAAAATATTTTTTCAAGCTTAAATAATGTTATATTTATACTAAAAAATACTTTTAGACTTTTAGTGATTATTTTTATATATAAATACGTAAAAAAATATATATTTATATATATAAATACATAAAAATATAAATATTTATATATTTTCGGTTTTCGGTTTTCGGTTTTCATTGACAAACCCATATCCAAACCGATAACCGAATATTTAGTTCGGTTCGGTTCGGTTTTTTTGGTTCGGTTCAGTTTCGGTTTTCGGTTATTGTGGATATTACCCGATCTGTGAACACCCTAACTATATCCCAACAACACTAAGCAAGCCTTAAGCCCAAATGAGATGATACCAATAATTAAAGCCCAAACAACATTTAAATAAATATACATTTCGTTATAAAATTAGACACTTCTAAAAAAAAGAAAAAAAAAATCCAACAACATAACAAGAACGACCAACATCCAAAATTTATTCAAATTCTGACATATATAACAAACCAATATTGCAAAAAAAGCACGTCATCTACTCTACTTAAACAAAAATAACAACTTTAAAACATATACATTATAAAACTGAAAACACATAATCTACAACAAATACTCCCGTAAAAAAACTAATATAGACCAACGCACTTCTGTGGCAACGCGGGAGTTAACCTACTCACGATAAACTAAATGGCACCTTATAAACTTTTGTCTAATTTATTGACTTTCTAAATGTTGATATTTGCACACCACCTTGTTCGAGAAAATGTAAAGTGAAATGATAATTTTTTTAATGAGACTAGTGATTGTTTCTTGTTAACAAGTTATCATAATCAAATTAGTTTGGGAAGAATTGGAAATTGGATGCCACGTATAATATAAGCAAAAAAGAAGACGACATATATACAAAAGTAAAATATTTTCTATATGGTTGATACGGTATATTGTAGGACTGAGCAAAACAGATTGACAATCGAATCAAAACGAAAAATCGAGTCGAACCGGTTCGATCGAAAACGAACCAACCATATATAGTTCGGTTTTTGCTTCTAAATATTTATGGTTTCGGTTTAGTTCGGATCGAGCCAAAACCGAAAAAAACACACCTCAATCATATAAACCGAAGCGAACTGAACAGACCGACACACAACCAAACCGAACCAAATCTCTTTAGTTCGGTTCTCAGTTCATATTTTTCCAAAAATCGGTTTTCGGTTCGATTCAGCTTTGTTCAATTCGGTTCGGTTTTGACTACTTAGCCTACTATAATGGTAATACAATCATTAAATGTTCTTGTGCCTAGTTTGTAAGGCTTGTTGTTTTTAAAGCCTTGGTCGGGAGTTCGAATCCAATAGGCCCTTATGTAACACCCCCAATTTTAAAATAATTGCAGCGGAATAAAGATTGGGTGTTACTTCATAGCTCACAGATTTTCAGTAGAAAATGATTATCAATTAAGTCATTTTAAAACATTTATCATTCGAATTTTATAAATATCAGAGTTTTCAAAATGAGGTCCCAGTGGTTTCAAAGTTTGTTAAATAAGTTTTCGAATGATAGTAAAATTTATAGCCTTTGTAAGAATCCGTGCTCCTCCGTACCATCCTTGCTCATTATGGACCTGAGATAAACACATGCTAAAAGTGTCAACACAAAGGTTGGTGAGTTCATAGAGTTTATAAGTATAGTAGTTGATTTCCAAGAATCAAAAGAGTTTGTGAGTTTATAATATTCATAATAAACGATTTATTATCAAAATTAAAGTGTGAGTAAAATCCATAGTGTTTATAGTCAAAAGCAGTTGATTTATCGAAATCAAAGTTAACACGAAATAGTTTGTTGGTTTGCCCTAATTGGGTCAACACCAAAAATAGTTTGTTTTTGCCAAGAAATAATGATTTTCTGCTATATAGTGAACACAAATTAGTAATTTGATAAAAACAATGAGTTACGTTATTATACGCCCACAGCACTACAACTTGATTTCCCTAAGACTCATGACACTCATCCGATTAACAGATCTCATCAAAAATGATGGATAATAGTAACAAGGGCCCTCGGGATAGGTTCTTGCCAGTAACCTATTAGATTTCAAATAAACTGCGTTTGGTAGCTTTCTCTAGCGACCAAACGGGGATTGTCAATCCCTAATAGATCTATCCACAATTATTTACGTTCACCCTACGGGTGACTAAGGTTCATGATATGAGGGACTTTTTGGCAATAGCAAACTTAGACAATAGAAATCAAATATAGCATACAGTTGAAAAGTTACTTGTAAACATGTTTATAACAGTTATCTCTCCATGAGATATAAAATGTATTAAAATGGTGGGCTATGGTCCCACAGTAATTTGTAAATAGTTTGAAATACTTATGAAAGTAAAAGTAGTAGTTGAGCATGTATCTCCCCCAAAACATTTATAAAACATTTATAAAAACGGGGCTAAGAACTCACCTTAAGTGATACTAGGAATGTTGAAAGTAAGTGCGAGTGAGAGTATGAGAATGATTTTGGGAAGCGTCCTTAGTACGGAACCTGATAAATAAATTTATCTGAGAATCTAACCAAATACTATTTGGTAATTGAATAACGATTAATCGTTATGATGAAAAGATGATGAAATGGTTTTGTGGCAGAGGTGGCTTGTGTGGCAAAATGCTTAGAGTTCAAGAACAAAGTTATATACTATATAACTTGTCTTTAAGTATAAAGTATCGTTATTGTTTATGTGAAGTTTCTTAAGTTAATTTGATTTTCTATAATGACTATAAAAATGTATTTGTGGAAATGTTTGTAAGTATCGGCTCTTGGAATAAGTATGCAAATATATACAATATATTCGCATGAGAGTTGGCTCGAATATCGGCTTAAGTATTTTTGGATGAGTGGATAAATACGGGTCTATTGTATTTATTAGATTTCTAATTATATACGTACAATATATATGTTGAAGCCTCGGTCCAGTAATATAATTGGGAAAATATATTATTTATAATTTAATTTGTTTTGGTCGTCAAATAAATTATGTGTTAAACCTATTATCTAGACGAAACTTGGTAAACATTTATAAGTTGTTAAATTTAAAAGTTTTGGGTGAAAAATGTCGAGTATTAAACTTGAGAGGCTGAAATTGTAAAGATTTTTATATGTTTTCAAAACTTATAAAAGTTTATAAGAAAATGTTAAGTGGTTAAAGTTGGAGGTTTTAAAATGTAAAAGTTTATAAGGGTTATTTTATAAAAGTCTTTTAAGGAAAGTTGTAAGTGGTGCAAAGCTTAGGGGCTCAAACTGTCAAAAGGCGATAGTTGTTAAAATAGCAAAAAAATGACAGTCACATGGTTCGAACACCCTACCTCTCGCATAAAAGGCCAGCGACCAACCAACAGACCAACCCATCTTTTGTGTTTTATTACCCAACGATTTGGTTATATATCTTACGAGTCTGTGTCCTATTTGTTGTACACTTCATATCAGTATGTTATGTTGCATATATACAACGTATATGTATGTGTACGTGTGGTGTGTTCATGTAACATTTGTGTTTCCTGTTTTGAATAAGTTTGACATGTATCTACAAGATGGGTGTTACGAGACCGGTTTGCCACACAAGTTTCCACGATACATTAGGTTTGTTTAGGTTCGAGTTTTATAGTTTTATGTTATCATTACTTCCATTTTATTTCACCACCTCATGCATAGGCATAAGAAGATTTGATAATGCCACTGTTTTGAATAGCGAGAGGAACTAAGCCTTTGTACGCTCGATACGAAGAAGATGATAAACGAATATAACAAGGAGAGAAGTGACTTACTACACCAAAGATGGTGGTGAGGAACAACGAAAGTGAACGAGGGGAAAGCGAGAGACGAAGCCAAAACAACTCCATTGCTTCCTAGCTTATAACCACGTTACGTACTAGGACAATGTTGTTTTAGAACTCGAAAATCTAAACCGCGACTTGCTCCTTTGCTTTCCTTTCTTGGGATAGTAGCAAAGGAAGGAAATGAATTGAGTTTTTGAAAAAGGGAAGCTCACATGTGGGTTCAAGAAAAAGGTGTGGGTGTGTCGAGAGTTATCCAAGACCCAACAAGGAATCACAAGCAAGTGCATGATTCGAATACCTTGCTTCTTTGGACAAACCCACGTTCACAGTTAAGAAGAAGTAGTATTGAGAATGTGAGTTGTGCATGTGAGATTGCATGCACGTATAGTGATATTCATGGAAGCTAGTATTCATTTGTTTTGTGGTTTGAGTTGTTGTCGTGGGTCAAGAGAGAAGAAGAAGGAGAGATTGTGCATTGCTTTTAGAATTTTTATGGCAGCAGAGGGTGGTTTGCAAGGGTTTCTTCTTCTTTTACGTTCGACAGGTACAAGGCAAAAAGGAATGTCTGCGTTTGTGTTTTTGTTCATGGGTTGGTTTGTACGTATGAAATGGAAGTGAAAGTGGAGGCTTATAAGCTAGATAGTATACACAAGTTGTAGTAATTATTTGATTGTGATGTGTGGGAGGTGGCGTACAAGTCAACAAGGAAGAAAAAGAATGAACAAGTCTTTGAGGTGGAGTGTGTAAGTATAACTTGTAATAAAGTCACATGGTTTCCTGGTTCTTGGCATGTCGACACAAGGAAAAGAACAAAGAAAATGAAACTTAGTTTTTATGTTTGTGTCTTGTGCATGCATGTAAAAGGTGATTATATATATGAAGTTTTGAGTATTCTAGTGACTATAAATTAATGAGATGTGATGGTAACGTGAAATCAAAAAGTCTTTGAGTGTAAGATGCCATGTCCTTTCTCGTTTGTTTCTAGCTATCGACATATTCTCTAGTTTAAAGAAACGTGTGATTTTCAAATATAAAAATGGATTGTACTTGTAGTTTCTCTTTTAAAATGAACTAGTACCTTTGCTAAGATCATAAAATATGTATTGTGAGAGCATGATTTGAGGAAGTACTATCTTGTTTTAGTAATACATGTCGACTACTCATTTTATTATGTAAACGATTTGTAAACTTCGGCTAGGCTTGGTGATGATTGATAGAATGTAATATTTAAACATGAGGTTGAGTTAAAAATGGTTTTAGAATTTAATAGAAGCAAACGGGGTTCAAAACGGTTTAGTTTTGGATTAGTTGAGAATCGTATGAAATTGTTTTTGGACAAAACGTTTTGCCTAGTAAAAATGTTGTTAGACTCGATATGGAAAGCTGAAAATTGACATACTCGAAGTTGGCTAGGTGAGAAATGAGGGAGTGTAAAAATATACATGAGTCGTGTGTAGAAATAGAGTGTACGAGGAGCGTTTTTGACTTGGTTTAGTCGAGTATTACAAAATAATTATAAGGATTTTGGGCTTGAAAATCGTGGGCTGTGAATAGTAACAGGCCGGATTTGAATTTGGGCTTAGAAAGTAATTAAGGGTCCGTTTGGATGTAATTTGGATTAAGAAAAATAAATTATGATTATAAAAGTTTATTTAGGATTTAGTGAAATGTTTACGTGAGTCCGGGAGTGAATAGTGTTTCGTGAATAGTGTTTTGTGAATATTAAAACTTTTGAAAAACATCTCAATATTACTAACCGACTCCAAAAACGATGAATAGTGAAATGATGAATAGTGTTTGGTGAATAGTAACCGATGAATAGTAAATTTGAAAAATGTTCTGAAAATACAGGTTTGTAACGACCAATTTATATAATAAAGAAAATTTTAAATTTTTCATGTAAAAATAGTGATTAGAAGTAATGACAGAGATTAATTTATAATTAAACGTTTTTAATTATGGGGAAAATCACGGGATGTGATACCTTACTATATATTTCCTTTGAGACAAAGAAACTCTTATATGTGTAAGCTTGATTTGCTCGCTCGACTCGTGAAGCTTGATAGGCTCGTTCAATATTGCTCGTTCGACTCGATTCTAAACGAGCCAAGCCAAAAACCATATTTTTTAAGCTCGGATCGTTAAGCTACATGAGTTGTAACTTTTGCTCGAGATCGACGTGAGCTCGAATATTATCGAACTCGAGTCAAGCTAAACGAACCCAAGCTCACGTAACTCGTTTAGGGCTCGACTCGTTAACAAACCTACCACACATTATACATTGTTTCTAAGATATTTTTACACTCTAGCTTGTAACTGTATATTGGCATTTTGAAAAACTCACGTTCCTTCGTCCTAACTTCAGATTATGCTGGAAATTAAGTATTTATATTTCTTGACATACTTTTGATATTGCAAACTGGCTAGATTAAACACACAAATTAAAACAATTTAAAAACTCCACTAATCCACTATATAAACACAAAACAAATAAAAAACAGCTGTTACCGGCTACATACAAAAGTCATATATATACTGACGTATAGTAGAAACTTACGGAGTAATAAACAACATAAACCTAGTTTTCTTCATCACCAATATTTTCTATCAAGATTAGTCATGCATAAGACTCTTTCAATATAATGTGGACGACATTTTCTATAAATTTGGAGCCACACAAAAGTAAAGTTTTAAAAAATACACTACAACAAGATTTCATTTATTATTTTTGCAAAATAATAAGTATAATAAATTGTAAAACTTGTTACCCACGTATAATAATAATAATAATAATAATAAAACGAATCCGAAAGTTCTCGATAACCTAAGACATTGGAACACGTGCTGCTACTCATATCTTTAGTAGGATTAGCTTTTCTATAGCTAGAGGAGTGGGAGCCCAGTTAGTATCTCGGCTTCCCACTAACTTTTTATAAATCCTGTTAGTTTCTAATAAAGTGATATTTATTAAAAGTTTTACAAAAGCCTCATTATAAATTAGGTTGAAACATGCTTTGGTGCTTCGAACCTCATGGATCGGTCGTCTAAAATATTAAAAATCATTGGTCCTCAAATATTTCATTATTTATGTGTTTTTCTAAAAATATACCGGACATTAAGACTGGGACAATTATTTATTAATAAACCAATCAAAGATTGTCGGAATTTCGATGTTTACAATGTACATGGTTCGTCCTCTTACGTATGAATAATAATAATAATAATAATAATAATAATAATAATAATAAGTAAAACATTAAATTTAACAACTAAAGATATATCATATCCGTAGTGTAAGGTTTTCAAGAAGTTTATAAAGTTATCATGTCAATAACATATCAGTTGGACACTAAGTTTCCTTATGGGCTTTGAAAGGGGAAGTTTGGCTAGAGGAGGTCTTAAGTTCGAGTTCCTCTCAAAACTTTTACCTCTTCAGACGGAATAGAAGGAAGTATAGGCGGAGTACCTGAGCCACTAACAACTAACAAGCCGTTAAAAAAAAGTCAATAATTTAATTTTAAAGTCATGTTTAAAATTTAATTAGTCAATTTTTTGCTAGTCGGCATTTTGAAAGAAAGTCCCACTCGATCACTTTCTAAAAATTGCATTTACTTTCTATAAAAGTTGCTACAATCATTTTTTTCCTAGTGGTTTACCAGACACTACTGAATATTGAATGATTCAATGAGTTTTGTCAAAAGCATCATCTAGATTACTTTTTTAAAGGCAAAGACTATTCTTAACATCTTAGAGCACCCGGTGCAGCTTCTTCATTTATGTTCGCCGTCCGACGTGTACAAGCCAACGGTGAGCCGCAGCTTGTTGCTACACCACGAGTGGCTCGCCGTTGTTCGTTGTTGGGGTCTTGTTCGTCGCCACGACGAGCATTTTTTCTGACAAAAAGAGTACTAGTGCCTTGGGAGATGAAGAAATAAAACGGATATATGACCGTTTGTGTTTGCAGAAATTGCAACGGTTGTGTTTGTTTGTTTTTTGTTTTTTTTTTTTTTTTTCTCCCTTCACTCTTTTACATAAACACTATAAATACTAAACCCATTTTCACTTCTCTTCACTATATTTCAACAAACTAAACTAAAAATTTTTATACATCTTCTACAAATTAAAACAAAAATGTCTCAAAACCCGAACGAAGGGGGCTATTTCACGAACCTCCTAACGTCAAACCAACATCAATACGGGGGAGCCTCAAACTCTTCTACTCCCTCGTCTCAAAGTCCAAACCCTTCACCGCCATACGGTTCGCAACCATTCAATCCGAATGAAATTTACCGTAACCAACAATATGCGTTTTAACAAGGATTCGCAAATCAACAACAATTCAATCTGTCACCACAATTTTATAACCCGAATCAATCACCTACGTTTCCTCAATCACAACCATCTCAACCATCTCAACAAACGTTTAAAGTACCTAAGGCACGTTCACCGGCCAAAGGTAGAGGGGAAAAAACCAAATCCCAAAGAGGAAAAAGCGTCGTAAATTTGAACGCGGACGATGACGATGACTTGGAAGAAGTTGGTCATACGCGGGCTCGAAAGTTGTGGTCCAAAGAAGAAGAAAAGATTCTGGCGGAAGCGTGGATAGAAATTTCCCAAGATCAAGAGATGGGAAATGACAAAGAGAATGACTTCTTTTGGAATGAAATTCATGCAATTTTCAACGAGCGGACTACTGAAGACCCTCGAACTAAAAACATGCTATCCGGTAAATGGTCGAGGCTCAATGGCGACTGCCAAAAATTCCACGCTATTTATAGACATTTAGAGCGTCGCAGTGGTTAAAATGAGCATGATCATATCGAGAATGCCAAAACGAGCTTCGCAAAACGCTTTGGACAAAGGGGTTTCACTTTGGTTCACGTCTGGGAGATCCTGAAACGCTACCCGAAATGGGATGTTGAAGAATCTCTAGACATTACATGTCTTGAGGATATATTCGGGCCGGACAAACGACCTCGTCCCGAAAGAAACAACAAACGAGCCGGAAAGAAACAAAAGTCGACGGAAACGTTGAGTGCGGCGAGCTCCGGTGGGAGTCAAACGAGTACTTTTTTGGGACAATTATCCGAAAAGTATACGCAAGCCAAAGACGCTCAAACGGCTTGTTACGAGGCGCGGAGGAAGAGGGAGGAAAAGGCGTTCGAGAAAGAAGCTGCGGCGTTGGAGTGGCAGGATATGCAGATGCTAGTGCTCGATCCAAGAACGGTTACTGACCTGGTTAAAGCCGAAATAATTCGCAATAGACAAGCAAGAATAACTCAGAAATACCAAAGTCTCGACCGCGAAGATGACGCATAAAATGTTTAATTTTCATATTAGTATCGTATGTTTTTTTTTCGTATTGTATGCGTTTTTTTTTTTTTTTCGTATCGTATTTTTTTCCGTATTGTATGCGTTTTTTTTTCTCTTATCTTATTTTTTTTCTGGTATTGTAACTTTTTGATTTAATGAAATAAAATTAGTATATTGTATTATTTTTAAGTAATTGTGGAATGAATTTAATTAATTTAATGAAATGAATAAAAAATAAATGTGTAAGATATGGGCTTTAATGAAGAAGTTGAGGTTTGTTGTTTGGTGAAGAGGGGGTTTATTGTTAAGGGATGAAGTTGAGGTGTTGGGTGATATGGCACACGTAAGACCCGAATAGGGAGATAAATCTCTTTATGATATAGTAGATGCTTTAAATATTATTGTAATGAATGAGATATCTAAGACATTCAACATAGTACAAATTTGCAATCAAATCACTAACGCATGAAGACCATTCAACATAACTAAAATGACGTACGGGGAGAAGGCCTTTTTTTTTTTTTTTAAGGTGAATTTCAACTTAGAAACGATCACCTTCGCGGACAGCGAAGGCCCCATCGCCACCCCGCCAGACTATGTTGTCTTAACCGGGTTCACGCTGATCTCAGGTGATAACGGGTTTTCCCCGGAAACCGTACTGCCTCCACACAAGTTTACCTTGCTGGAGAAACAGCCGGATGAAAACCGGGCCATACTCAAGATTTAAACCCCCGCAACGAGTGGCTTGAAGGTTCAAATCTATCATTGCAATATATCTCCGGAACAATATGGTCTACAAGTGGACCACAAGTGAGGACTTCCCGGGTGGTCACCCACCCGATACTACTCTCACTTGTGGCTCACTTAACAAGTTAAGCCCCACCCACTAGACCACAAGTCCTTTGATGCCTTTAACTAAATTATGATGCCTTTAAAAAAAAAAACTAAATTATGATAATCAACTTTTGGGTCGTATTAGGTTCTCAAAAATTACTCCGTCCGTCTCATAATTAAAGTCTACTGTTGACTTTTGAAGTCTTTATTTTTCAACTTTGATCTAAAATAATTTTATTTGTGTTATATATTACTTGATTCAAAATATATGTATGAATTGAGTTTTGAATATATTTTCAATTGGTATAATTTTTATCAAGTATTATATAACACAAGTAAAAATATATAAGATCAAAGTTGCCAAATGAAGACTTAAAACGTCAACATTGAACTATAATTATGGGACGGAAGTAGTAACATGTAAGACCATATAATGGTCATTTATTCGATTACGATAATAATAACAGTGTTAATATTTTTATGCATTCAAATGATTCACAAGGGTCATAAGTACTCCATCTTTTATATAATAAAACAAAACCATTATTGGGAATTTTTCATTTAAAAAAAATTGAAACCATACCTTATTTAGTAATAATTTTATTTAAAAAAAAAAGATTATTTTCTTATTAAGTAATATTTTATATCTATCCATAACACAAGTAGAAGATAAATATAAAAAATATATATAAGATGCAATTAACAATATGATTAAAATTTTTAAATAATTATGTTTATCAAACAAAACAAAAATTAAATTATTTATTTTTTCTAATAAATAAAAATATATGATTCAAAAAACCGCGAATGCGCGGATATTATAACTAGTTTCTAACTATACGCAAAGACCGAGTGATGTTTATTGTATACTAACACTTGCTACAAAGCAATAAAAAGTTTACTTGACACTTCCACCAAACATAAATAACAATTTCTTCTTGTTTTTATATATAGATTCTCTATTGCTAGTGCCAATTGGCACGCGAATTGAAGCAATCTATATATACTCTTTTTGTCTTAAAATTATTGTCAGATGACAAGAATCACATAGTTTAATTAAAGTGGGGCAAGATTAATTTTCAATCACTCAAATAGAATATTCTCTCACTAATCTCTCTAGTTTTTATTCAAAAAAGAAATATGACAATTATTTTGAGACATCCAGTGGAAAATAAATATGAGACTGGAGGGAGTATCTAATAAGACATATAAGGGCCCGTTTGGTTTGTAGGTGGGTTTAGATTAGGATTTGGATTTGAGTGTAAAGTTGTATATTAGGATTTGGATTTTGATTTGATATAGGAGAGAGAAAATTGATAAAGTATTATTTTATAAAATTATATATGAATTTAATATTAAATTATATTATATTTTAAGTTAAAATAATTTAGTGATTAGAAAATATTAAAAAATTAATTTTTTATAAAGTAGTGTCAGAAAAGAAAGAGGGGTAGCTTGGTTTTGCGAATGGTTAAGTTTAAGGGTTTTTGAGTGGGCCCTCTACCTTGTCTTTTTAACCAAACAATGTTATTCATCCTCAAAGTCAACTTTTTGGGGTAAACCCCTCATACCAAACGGCTCCTAAGCTTCTTAACTTCTTTTGTGTGCAGAAGTTGGTATGATGTGCCTTTAAGAAAGCAACAATTTTGTTAATTATTCGGTGAAGCTTTCAAAAACATTATAAAAAAAGACTAATGTTTCACCACTTTGTTATTCAGTATTTCAGTTTATTCAGGGCATAACGAGATTTTTTTTTTTTTTTTTTTTTTTTTTTTTTTTTTTTTTAGAGGGCAAAAGAATTTAAATTACGTTAGCAAATGTTAAAAGAAAATTATAATATATAACTAGATAAAAATGTTGCAACAAATTTATTTATTTATATAAGAATTAATATAGATAGATAGACTATTGTAACACAATAATAATTTACGTAATTCTTAAATGGAAAACCAAATTATATCATTTTTTAAGATGGGTAAAGGTGAATATAAGATACAATTTTAGCGTATTGGACTATATAATATGATCATCTCAATAATAAAGTCTTTAGTCAACTGGTGGTGGGAGAATTAGCCATGTTTCTATGCACATTCAAATCTTGTCTAATTTTTGCTAACTCCCCCTTGTCAAGTGTACTTTGTTTATACTACTGTATATAATTATTAAGACTTGTGTGGCCACCTTTGCACCCATGCTATCACATCTTGAGGAACGATTTAAATAAACAAATAATATAACCCATACATCTAGTGGATCTGTTGAACAATGGTTGTTTTAACTTTTAACTGATCATATAAGTTAAGCGAGATTGGCTAGACGATACTTCTGATTTTATAAGGTGAGCAGGAGGGAAATTTCGATGACACGCTCTAGCGAGACCAAGTAGGAATGGGTGCATTTTCCACAAATTAATACGAACGAGAACAAGAAAATATTTCTTAAAATCTGTTCAGGAAAATACACTATTAAGTTACTGGATTTAAATTCGACTTTTTACAACAAATCCCATACTTTTGGCCAATTCTCTAAGTACAAACTTCTGAATCTTGCCGGTAGATGTCTTCGGAAGCTCTTCCTTGAAAACAACCGATTTGGGCACCATGTATCTCGGCAATTTACCTTTACAAAACAACATTATTTCCTCAGCTGTTGGTGCTGGCTTCCCACCATCGTCCTTCAAACTCACGAAAGCACATGGCGTTTCTCCCCAAAACTCATCCGGGCGTCCCACAACCGCGGCCTCATTCACTGCTGGATGCAAGTACAAAACCGACTCAACCTCCACGCTGCTAATATTCTCTCCACCACTTATGATTACGTCTTTTGATCTGTCCTTGATTTCCAAATAACCATCCGGATGCATCACACCTACATCACCCGTGTAAAACCACCCGTTTTTTATGCTTTTCGCGGTTGATTCTGGATCTTTTAAGTACCCGAGCAAAAGACACCCGCCTCTTAGTACTATCTCTCCTTGAGTCAACCCGTCCCGAGTCACACTTGCTCCTGACTCTGGATCCACAATATCCACTGCAGTCATCCCAAGGGTTCGGACACCTTGTCTCGCTTTTAAGCGAGCTCTCTCAGTTGCTGGCAATCGATTCCATTCACGTTTCCATGAGCAGGCGATAACTAGCCCACCCGTTTCAGTTAAGCCATATCCGTGAATTACATCAAAACCAAGAGCCTCGGTCCTTAACAGGACCGCGGCAGGAGGGGGTGCTCCTGCTGTCATTATATGGACAGTATGCGAGAGTTTTTGTCCTGTGGATAACATGTTGAGCACAACCGGTGCACCACACATGTGAGTTACGTGGTGGGTCCGGATTAAGTTGTATATAGTGGACGCATCAAATTTGCGGACACATATATTGGTGGCTCCTACGGCCACCATGCCCCAGACAAAACTCCACCCGTTTGCATGGAACATTGGTAGTGTCCACAGGCAAACGGGTTGTTTCGGTACATCCCACTCTAGGAGAGAGTCAACAGCTACAATAAATGTCCCCCGGTGACTGTGAACTACACCTTTCGGGGACGAAGTTGTCCCCGAGGTGTAGTTGAGCGTCAGTGGGTCCCAATCAGTTTCTGGTCGGACCCAGTTGAAACCTGGATCACCAGTTTCAACCATACTTTCGTAAGTACCAATGAAACAATCCTTAGGTAATGACCTAGGCCCGTCATCTAGTATTAAAACGAGTTTCGGGCCAGCACAGCCTTCGGGAAGCAAAGAAATAGCTTGTTCGATAATACTAGTAAGTTGGTAATCAACAAAGAGGAGCTTGGATTCGCTATGACAAAGAAGTACAGAAATTGTACGTGCATCCAAACGTGTATTGATTGTATTTATTACCGCCCCAGCCATAGGGGCGGCAAAATGAAGCTCATAGATCGCGGGGATGTTGGGTGCTAGCACAGACACAACATCCCCTTTCACGATACCAAGGCGTGAAATGGAAGAAGCTAAACGAAGACAGCGAGTATAGGTTTCGGACCATTTGTAAGTGAGTTGGTTATAGACAATCGAAGGCGAGTTGGTGAATACGGTTGCTGCTCTCTCAAGGAACCCGAGAGGTGTAAGAGGGCTTGAATTTGCACCATTTGGCTTCTTCAATGCATCCATTTTTGTTTGTTAGAGAAGATGATCGAGATGATGGAGTGTATATATATAATAGGAGTGAGCTTGACCACGATATCATGTGGTAAGTCTTGGTTTTAGTAAACAAATGAGAACACACTCTACCTACCATAAATAACATAACAATATTATTATAAAATTTGTTAAAATAAGTTAAATGTTGTTGTAACTTGCGAAATATATTTTATAGTTTATACCCATAAATAAATAAAACTTTTTAGTGGATAACTGACTCATAATATTAGTGGTTCCCAAAAAGCACTTGAGCCATTGCCTTTATCAAAACATGTCCATGCCTCATGTGTCATGGCCATAATATCAATAAAGTTAAAGTTCAACAATTGTTATCACCTTTTTACTATAAATTCTTTTTTACACTTCAACTTATTAACAGATTCAATATAAGGCTGGACACACTAACGGGATTCAATCCTTTTACTTTTTTCTGTCACGTTAGCTTTCTCTCTCCAGCGATCTGCAGGCGATTCATTGCCCCAGTAAGGACGACCTACATTACAAAAAATATATCTCACAAATATTATTTTTTAATTAAATAACACACACACAAAACATATACACACTCGGTCCCTACCTCGACCAAGTTCAAAAAAAAATCGTTACACGACCGATTAGAAAAAAAGCCCACAAAAAGACGATCGATATGTAATCGATCTTATTAGTCGGTCGTGTATTGCTTCTGTCGCTAGCCTAATGATTGCTAAGATTTTTGAAAGTACATTTACTATATTAATTTTTATCATGTGACTGCTTGTAACACAGGATTCGGTTTTTGATCTCCGTTAATTATACTGTAATAGTGTTTGAGCATCAGTGCTCTAAAACTTTCTTTAATTATGATTCTTGCTGTCACTGCGTGCATCCCAAGATGCTAATCAGATCAAATTGTAAACCAACTCACATGTTAGATCATTGGTGTAAGGTTAGTGACAGTTATGACCCATATTACATCATCTTTCCGGCTGTCATCCCAGTTTTCTCTCTCCTCAACCCATATTCACCTCTCTCATTACAGTTGCAACCCATATTGCATAATCTTCTTCTTATATATATATATATATATATATATATATATATATATATATATATATATATATATATATATATATATATATATATATTTTAACACAAACACAAATTTTATTAATAAAACGTAACCATTATATATCTTTATCACTTTGTCACATATTTCATTTTCTTCAAAAAGCAAAACACAAACACAGATAAGATTGTATATCACTTCTCTCCCTCCCAGTCACCGCGTCACCGCCATGCCACCACTAGCCGCCACCCTCCTTCTTGAGTCGAGATACAAGTAGATCGATTCATGGGTGTTTTTTATTGTGGTTTTGGTTATAGATCGTGACGCGGTTATCTTGTTCGTGGCTTGTTTGGTTCGGGTTAATCGCCAGCACCACCACCATCTCTTACCTTTCCTTTATCTCGTTGTTTGGTATGTCCAAATTGTGAAACTCGATTCTATTACTCTTTTTATTTAAATTGATTATAAAAGATTATTAATGTTTTCGTGGAATTAAAACATCAATAAAACGCAAATGTTGAATGTTTTTATGTGTAGAAAATCGGTTGAGAACTCGACCCATATTGCAAAATTTCATCCGGCGATCAATTTCAAAAACGCCACCCAGAGTGACTCGATCAATTTCCCAAATCGGTCGACCGATGCACTCGATCGATTTATTCAGACCCATTGTCACAAGCCTAACATCAACTACATTTAAAATCATCCTCGCTTTTAAAATCAACGCAAAAAGATAACTCTTCACTTAAAACAGAGGGTATGTTAACTTGAGAGGTGAGTGAAACTTTCACTTTCGTGCGTTAAATCTACGTTAATCACACCGCCCCTGCGTTAAAGACACGTTAAACCTCCACATTAAGGTGTTTTTATTTTTTATTTTTGTGAGTTAATGTTTAACTCCCACACCTTGTGATGTGTTAAGGTTTAACTCAGGTTTTTTTAGTTGAGTTATGATAAAAGTGGGACCCGAAATGTTAAGTTAAGGTTGAGTTATGATAACGGGTGTTTTTTTTAGTTAGAGCATAAGGTGCAATTTCGCCGTCCCTCGCCACAACCAACGTGGCACCTCGCCACTGCCTCGCAACCACACCCGACACCCTCGTTTTTTCTCGCCACCTTGCGCGGTGAGGGTGAGAATTGTACGAATGTCAGAAAATGTGTAAGTACCCGTTGTGAAATGTTTAAAAATAGTTAGTTAACTTTCTTTCTTTTTTCATTCATTTTAAAAAACACACATATTAACACTATAAATATCACACATACTTTATACATTTGATTCAAATTTACACAACTTTTATTTCAAAAGACTTACACATATAAAAGCAAGAAACATAACCGAATCATCTTATTCCGGTGATAGTGACCTTGAAGTGATAACAGAGCTAGAGATGATTCTCTAAGGTTTTGAGTACGAGCAATCGTTGCAAGATCAAGACCCCGGTCCTTCATGCCACCGTAGATACATCCGCCGTGACCGTGAAGTTGCTGAAGAATGTCTAATGGCTGACTATTTTGGTGACGACCCAAAATATACAGATGAAAATTTTAGGCGTTGTTATCGTATGAGCCGTAAACTATTTTTAGAATAGTACAAGGTATTGAAACGTATATTCAAACTCATCATCATGTTCCCAAGCATTTTGATTTCTTTAAAGTACGACCCAATGCTGCAGGTGTAATGAGTTTTAGTGTGATTATAAAATGCACATGTGTCCTACGCCAATTGGCTTACGAGATAGCAGCTTATGCATTAGTTGAGTATTTAAAAATAGGGGAACACTGTGCACGTGATTGTCTAACTTTTTTTACTATGTGCATAATCCAGTTGTTTAGGAAGGAGTTTTTAAGAAAACCAGACGAGAATGACATTTGCAACTTATACCACGTAAATAACCTGGTTTATAATATACCGGGAATGTTGGGAATCATCAATTATATGCACTGGGAATGAAAGAATTATCTGAAAGAATGGCAAGGCAAATTTCATAGAGGTGATAAAAAGTATCCAGCTATAATGCTTGAAGTCGTTGCGTCATACGACTTGTGGATTTGGCATGCATTTTTTGGGGTAGCGGGTGCGAATAACGATCTTACCATTTTGAATAATTCTCCGTTATTCGACGACCTGCTTGATGACATCGGCCCTGAGGTTCCGCTTGAAGTATATGGACGTACATTTAACCATGAGTATTATCTAGCTGACGGAATTTACCTTAGCGGATATCTTTTGTCAAAGCATTTACTGTTACAAATAACCCAAAAAATGTTGTATTTAAAGCACAGCAAGAAAGTGCTCAAAAAGATATCGAAAGAGCTTTTGGTGTCATCCAAGGACGTTGTCATATTATTGCCCAACCGGCGCGTGCATTTACTGTGGGCAAGTTACGGAGAATCATGTACTCGTGCATCATAATGCATATCATGATTTTGAAAAATAAAAAAAATTGCGATATCCGAAGCTAGCGAAATGTATAGTCCTCCGCAAGCAAATTTACAACAGACATGGATTGAACGTTGCGTAGTGCAAAGAAGAAAATCTAAAGAACTACATGATAAACGCAAATACGCAAAGCTTCAACGATGTCTCATCGAGCATGTTTGGCAACGACATCAATGGTAACAAATTCAACAATCGAATGCGAATAATTAGTTTCGTTATAATTTTATATATTTCTTAAGTTGTGTTTTTTTTACCGTATCGTTATTTCACGTTTCGTATGTTTTAATTGTGTTGTATTGTATTTTTATTTTTAATGAAATGAATTTAGTTTATTTGGAAATTTGAATAAAAAAATAAAGTTGTATGTGGCGGACACCAAATTAGTGAGTTGAAGTTAGTTGTTAGTGTAGGGGTTAGTTGTGGAGGTTTGTTAAAGTGATGTGGCACCCCCGTGAGCCCCAAATGAGGAGGTAAACCACCTCACTGCATTTGTGCTCTTAAGGTTAAAATGTTAAAGCTGATGTGTCGTTGACGTGAGACTGAGTGAAACTTTAACCCGAGTTACCACACCCTATGCTCTTATAACACCACCATTTTCAGACCCATCATTTTTTACTTTATTTGTTTACATTTTTTCACACAAACTAATTTTTCATTCATTAAATATAAATAAAAATTACCTTTAAAAAAATAAAAATTACAAACTTAAAATTACATAATAATAATAATAATAATAATAATAATAATAATAAAGTAGGAGCAGAGTTAGTATCTCAGCTTTCCACTAACTTCTTGTAAATTTTATAAGTTAATAATAATAATAATAATAATAAACTCGTTAAACGTTAAAAGTAGTCCAAGTCCACTTAACACCTAGCCCACTAAACATATTAGTATTTACATTTGAGATGTGATATATGAATCTTAAAAATAGGCTTAAAAATGGACCTAATGCATTAATGGCATGTACATTATCATGTACATGTCATTAATGCATTAGGTCCATTTTTAAGATTATTTATTAGGTTTATCTATCATTTTTGTTTACATTTATTTGAAAACCAAGCTCATATGACCAAGG
Source organism: Artemisia argyi (assembly GCA_030686995.1). Classification (NCBI taxonomy): domain Eukaryota; kingdom Viridiplantae; phylum Streptophyta; class Magnoliopsida; order Asterales; family Asteraceae; genus Artemisia; species Artemisia argyi. The sequence continues at coordinate 101,949,893 of CM060704.1, read as the reverse complement.
CGTCAGTCAAATTATGTTGGTTGTAATGGTCTTATACTCTTATATTCGTCGTTAATTGGTAGGAAAGCCAAGTAAAACCGCCATAAACTAGACAACTAATGTCAACTTTTCACCAGTAACGAATAGTTGATTTTTTCCTTGTTTACCAATCCATGTAAGAATTGATATATTATTAGAAAACGAAATTATTGGACTCGGCTCAATAGCGTTGATAAACCAAAGTCCATTATAGTTTATGATTGTGTACTTGTCATTTATAAATATGTGGTTTATAATATGTCTCACTTTCTAATACTTTCTTTGATTATTAAAAGAAGAATTGTAACTATCACAGAAAAAGCTAGTTTGAATGAATTTTTTTTTCTGCAAGCCAAGCTTTTTTTAGGGCCATTTGAGTGAAATAACTCAGGCCTTGACAAAAGTAGTCGTTTTCATTTTCTCACTCGTTCTAAGGGGCTCATTTAGGCTGGCCCATATAGTTAGGGCGGGCCAAAAATGGTAAGGAGTTTTCAAGTACGGCAGTTTGAGTAATACAGAAAAAAACCTAAAACCCCAAGTCCCAAGATATGAGTCACAATCACAAACAAGTGAAGTATTTTTTTCATTAATACTTTCCAACTGAAATAAAACCCCAAGACGAATCGGTGCAGGCGGGGATGGTGGTGGAATAGAAGCAGTAGTGTCAGAAGTATCGGAGTCAGAAGACTCGTCATCAGCATCTGAACCGGTGTGGTGACTAGCAGGTGGTGTAGGACGGTCATCAGCCGCAAGAAACTGCTGAGACGTCAGGTACTGATCATAAAGGTACTGCCCCTGTGTCATAGGTCCACAGACAGGACGAAAAAGAGGCTGAATAGCAAAAGAATCAATGGGTGTAGAAGCAACCTCACCCTCCTCGAAGGGCTCAGTATCAGCAGATGGGTCTCCAGATGGAACAGGAAATGATATGGCAGGTGATACAGGTAGGGTGTCATGGTCAAAATCATGGGTGTCTCGGGTGTTATAGTCAGATAGGTCAATGGTGGGATAGGTGGATGATGCCGGCATGACGTCGTCACAGTCGGACAAAATAATAACCGGGGGCGACATGGTAATGTAATATCCCAAAATAGCAGTAATATAAGTCATTTAGTCTACAGAATGCTACATGCACGGTGATCATAATGTCGCAGTGAACTAAATGCAATGGGTGCTAAAATCAAACCTTAAAACATGACGTTGGCAAGCGCTGGCACGGAGGGCACTTTGGTGATAAATAGTTTGTTTAGAAATCCGGTGAGGTTATAGTCCAATGTTTTGAAAAATCATTTGGTTCTCTATAACCATGGCTCTGAAGCCAATCTGTAACACCCCGAAATTTGATAAGCAGCGAAAGTCTAATCGGGGTCATTACAGTTTAGTACACAGTCATACTCATAGAAAATAATTCAAAAGATAGTCAATATCATTCCATGAAAACTCAAGTAGTCAGTGTTACAAACATTTTTCCAAAATGTTAATTGTTTCGCAAAAGAAGTGATGAGTTTGAAAAGAATGATATAATTATTGAAATAAAAGGGAGGTCCTGTGTGCCTTTTTATCAGCTCCGTGCCACCATGCCTGCTAATTTCCTGAGATAAACATGCTTAAAAGTCAACACAAAGGTTGAGTGAATCCATAGTAGTTTAAATAGTAATAGTGTGAACACAAGTCAAGCATTTAAAATAAACAAGCCAAGATAGACAGGTCTTGACTAAACTGGTGAAATATTGCTCCTAAGCCTCACGAAACGCAAGCCTTAACATCGATTCGACATATCATAAAGATAATAACAATCACCTACACCACAGAGGATGTAAATGACAAGGGGCCCTCGGTGACAGGAAATGTGCCAAATTTCCATGGTACCTCGAATATAGCACACCTCCTGCCAAGTGATCACCTTGACAGAGGTGGGCTGCCGTTCCGATAGATCTACCAACTATATTCGCGCTCACTCGCAAGTGATTAAGGTTCGTGATATGAGGGACTTGTAGCACAGGTGTCAACTTAGGCAATATCAGGTAGTAACAGCATACAGAAAATATTTGTGTTCGGTTTATAGCATGTATCTCCCCACGGGGTTTAAAAACAATTAAAAATGTGGGACCATGAACTCACCTGACATGTGTGTGTGAATCACAACGGTGCTCAAAAGTGATGGTGTACTGCTACGACTAGCAATGAAATTCCTCCGACTTGCGACCTATATATATATTGTCATCGGTGTCTTAGATTCGATTCGTAAATGACATGTGATATGTCTCGTGTACGGTGATATCCATTCGGGTGTCTTAACATATTCCAAAATAACATTACGTAGTTATTTGTAACGTTGTTTCGAAACGGTGTCTATTAAATATTAATTTATTTGTGAAAATAATATCGTTTAATAAAAATATTTATAATTAAATATTTTTAGTACAAATACATATTTATTTTAAAAGTTACCATATATATGTTTACATAAAAAGTTAAAATGTGTAAAGTAGTAAAGTATCTTTTTGTCAAAATTTACCCTTGACTTTAATAAAGTTACACTTTTCACCCCTTGGTCAAAAATAATTACTTTTTAGTCCTTTTAGTACTTTTACACTTTGTTTCTCAAACTTTTAAGATTTACAGTTTTTACTCTCAACTTCTATTAGAATTCGATAATATTATATTTAGTCCGAAAGTTTTTATGATTTGTCACTTTTAGTCCTTTAACGCGAGTCTTTGCAAAAATAGTCCTTGGTTAAGTTTTTGAAAAACAAACTTTTTGTTACAATAAAAGTAGTGATTATAACTTACAAAAATCCTTAAAATCTGTTTTTATGCCTCTCGCTATTTTTCCAAATTTTGAACCGAAAATCTCTCTTTGAAAACAAAATGGGCTCGTTAGCCCATGCTAGGCCCAAGTGACATTTTTGTTTGTATAGAAAGGGTGCTCAACATCGATTTGGTTTTGGCTTAGTTTTCGCATAAAGAGGTTGTGTTTAAAATGCATGTTTCGTTAGTTTGGTTAAGTGTGAGTCGATGATTTAGGTTGACGAAAAATATATATGTATCGTACGTGTAAAAAAACGAAATGGCGAGGCCTTTCCTAGTGGTGTCGAGGTATGTGCTAACATAGTCATAAGTGTAATGAAAATATATATTTAGAGATTCAAGTGTGTCGTGTGAGAACTTAACGTGACATGCATGAAACTAGAGTAGGAAATGAAATAGGAAATGAAGACTTACAACACCAAAAAGGTGGTGAAGAGTCCAAGTGATTACGCGATAACAAGAACCAACCAACGTGATACCCTCTTCGTGGTGTCCCTCGTTCCAAAATATTTGTTACCCAAGTAATTCTCAACCAAAAACCTTCGTGTGTGCCTTCCTTGCTCTCGACAACAAGTAAGAAAGAAAGAGAGGAGTGTTTGTGATATGAGATCTTGTGAACTTGTAAGTGTGAGTAAAAATGCATTAAATGTGGGTTTTATAGTAAGGGTTGGGTAGTTAGTAAGCTTTTGCATGTGACTTGGTCTTTGGATGTGTCATTCGAAACAAGACAAGCTTGTCTCCAAGCCTTGTGTGGTCAAGTCGATGGATAGCAAGTATGGGTGTTATGATGAGGCTTTTGAATTTGTTTAGTACTAGGTTTAGGATGGCTTAGGGGAAACATGTGATAGTACTATGTGGCTTTGTTTAATTAAAGGTGTTCTAGTGTTAGGGGTTAAAGAAACACATTATCCAAAGGTTAATGAAACTTAGGGTGTAATGGCTTGAACCAAATGTCTAACAACTTTCTTAGGTTACATGTAGGATGGCTTGAGGTTGTGTTTTGGTTACATGTACACGCAAGGGACAATGAAAGAAAAAGAGTGTGTGTATTGTGTTGTTGGTGTCGAATGTTTAGGGAACCAAAGAAAGAAAAGAGCTTTTCAAAGTTTAGTTGTGGATCGTTGGTGTCGAGTGTATAGGGAAACAATGACATGAGTGTGGCTTGTGTGAGTGGTACACGAGCTAAGCTCGTTTGGTGTCAGGAAACGCAAAAGAAAGAAAAGAGAAATATGTATTCTAGCCACTGGGCTTGTGCATAATTCGGCCCAACAGAAACAAAATAAAATTAGTGTAGGTGGGCTTGTGGTGTACGGCCCAACAGTAGGGTGAAAGAAACAATGAAAACAATTGGGCTAAAAGTGGTATACGGCCCAATACAAAAATAAATGGTGTCGGTGACTAGTGCTCTCGTAACTTTAGTTTCGGTGTCGGTGTCAATTCGTGTAATCCTCATAAATATAAACGGTGTCGTTCCTAGGTATATATACTCATATATATACATAGTGATAATAGTTTGTAGTAATTAATATATATATATATATATATATATATATATATATATATATATTTCGGTGTCTTAACAAAGTATCGGGTCGCAAGTGGGAGTTACCGGTGTTAACCTCATTGAGTGACATCCAAGAGTGACAATCGTGTGATACCAGGTGACAAAACAAAATCGGGTGACAAACAAACGGTGACTAAAATAATCGGGTGTCAAACAAACGGTGTCTCATATAAAAATTTCAAATTAGCCCGCAAAAATGGCTTAGTTTAGAATAGTGTCGAAAATTAGCATTAATAAATGACCTGGGATTTTACGGAGTATTACAGTACCCACCCGTTAGATTGGATTCGTCCCGGAATCCAAAGTTGAATCGGTGCTCGGGGTTGTCTTATCGAATAGTTGTGGGTATTTGGCACGAATTTGATCCTCGCGCTCCCAAGTGAACTCGAGTTCTCTCTTAGAGTTCCATCTGACCTTAACAATGGGAATGCGTCTATGCTTAAGTCGTTTGACCTCCCTATCCATAATCTCAATGGGTTCCTCAATAAAGTTCAACTTATCATCGATTATGATCTCTTTCAACGGAATCACAAGGGTTTCATCCGATAAACACTTTTTCAAATTTGACACGTGGAAGGTGTTGTGTACTCTACTGAGTTCCTCAGGTAGTTCAAGTTTGTGTGCCACGGGACCAATCCTTTCAATGATCTCGAAGGGTCCAACGTATCTTGGGTTTAACTTTCCACGTTTTCCAAACCTAATCATCCCTTTCCAAGGTGATACCTTAAGCATGACCTTGTCTCCAACTTGAAACTCTATTGGTTTCCTTCGCACATCGGCATAGCTCTTTTGTCGATCCCTAGCGGCTTGTAATCGTTTCCTAATCTTTACTATTTTCTCTGTGGTTTCAAGAATCAATTCGGGACCTGAGAATTGTACATCTCCAATCTCAGCCCAACAAACTGGTGATCGACACTTTCTTCCAAAAAGTGCTTCAAACGGTGCAGCCTTAATACTAGCGTGATAACTGTTGTTATATGAGAATTCCGCTAATGGTAGGTGTTTATCCCAGCCTTTTCCAAAATCGATCACACATGCCCTAAGCATATCCTCTAGGGTCTGAATAGTCCTTTCACTTTGACCATCGGTCTGTGGATGGTAAGCGGTACTCATATCTAACTTAGTTCCCAAGGCTTTCTGTAAAGATCGCCAAAAGTTAGACGTGAAACGGCTGTCTCGGTAGGAGATAATAGAAATCGGCACTCCATGCCGGGAAACTATCTCCTTTAGGTATAAACGTGTAAGAACGTCCATATCATCAGTCTCTTTGATTGGCAAGAAGTGCGCTGACTTCGTGAGACGATCGACAATAACCCAAATAGTGTCCAATCCACTCGATGTCTTGGGTAATTTCATAATGAAATCCATTGTAATCCTTTCCCATTTCCACATTGGTAGCTCGGGTTGAATCAAAAGGGGATGGTTTTTGATGTTCAGCCTTTACTCTTGAGCAGGTCAAACACTTACCGACATACTCTGCAATGCCAGCTTTCATGTTTGGCCACCAATACAACTTCTTAAGGTCATGATACATCTTATCCGAACCAGGATGAATGGAATATTTAGACTTATGAGACTCATGCATGATGAGGTCTCGTATTCCTCCATACAATTGAATCCAACTTCTGTCCTTGAAACACAGCCTTCCATTTGGTTTCTTGACAAATCCATTCGTGCTTTCTGGCATGCCGTAAATCTTCTCGTGCGGTCTATTCTCTTCCTTAAGGGCCTCAGCTTGAACTTCAAGAATTTGAGACGGAAGCGGTGATCTAATTGTCATTCCCAATGATCTAACTCTGAAGGGTCTAAGTCGTTCCTTTCGACTCAAGGCATCTGCTACAACATTTGCCTTCCCCGGGTGGTATCGAATTTCGCAATCATAGTCACTTAATAACTCTAGCCATCGACGTTGTCTCATGTTCAACTCCTTTTGATCTAAAATGTGCTGAAGACTCTTGTGATCGGTGAAAACCGTACACTTGGTTCCATATAGGTAGTGTCTCCAGATCTTAAGAGCGAATACTACCGCTCCCAATTCTAGATCATGAGTAGTGTAGTTCTCCTCGTGGGGTTTAAGTTGTCTAGAAGCGTAAGCGATTACTTTAAGTCTTTGCATCAGTTCGGCACCCAAACCTTGGATTGATGCGTCACAATATACCACGAAGTCCTTACTTCCTTCGGGTAATGCCAATATCGGTGCTTCACAAAGCTTCTGCTTCAAAAACTGAAATACCGATTCTTGTTCCTCTCCCCAGTCAAACTTCTTCTTCTTCTGTGTTAGCTCAGTCAAAGGTTTAGCAATCCTTGAAAAACCTTCAATAAACCTCCGATAGTAACCGGCAAGACCTAAAAATTGGCGTATCTCGGTAGGACTCGTAGGTGACGCCCAATTTTTAACAGCTTCGATCTTGGCGGGATCAACATGAATACCCTTACTGTCGATAACATGCCCAAGAAATTGTACTTTCTCAATCAAAAAATCACACTTTGAAAATTTGGCGTACAATTTCTCTTCTCTGAGCAGTGTCAGTATAGCCTTTAAGTGTTCTGCGTGCTCTTCCTTACTACGTGAATAAATAAGGATATCATCGATGAATACGATCACAAACTTATCCAAATAGGGTTTGCACACTCGGTTCATTAAGTCCATAAATACAGCGGGTGCATTTGTTAGGCCGAATGGCATTACTTGGAATTCGTAGTGACCGTATCTTGTCCTGAAAGCCGTCTTAGGGATGTCTTCTTCCCTAACTCTCAGTTGGTGATAACCCGATCTCAAATCAATCTTCGAGTAGACACTCGATCCTTGCAGTTGATCAAACAAATCGTCAATCCTTGGCAACGGATATCGATTCTTCATCGTAAGTTTGTTCAACTCACGATAATCGATACACATCCTGAAGGTTCCATCCTTCTTCTTTACAAACAACACAGGTGCTCCCCATGGTGACGAACTTGGGAGAATAAATCCTTTATCTGACAATTCCTGCAATTGCTCAGATAACTCCTTCATTTCCGACGGTGCTAGCCTATAGTGTGCTCGTGCTACGGGTGCTGCTCCTAGCATCAAGTCAATTTGAAATTCCACTTGACGAGTTGGCGGAAGGCCAGGCAAGTCCTCAGGAAATACTTCTGGAAAGTTCCCGACTACCGGCACATCCTCGAGTCGCTTCTCTTCCGACTTCTTCTCGGTGACTTGAGCCAAAAAGACTTGACATCCTCGTTCGATGTACTTCACAACTTTGACGCAAGAAATGATGCTCAGACGTGTCTTACTTCGCTCTCCAGGAACAATCAGGGTTTCGTCATTCAGAGGGATGTGAACGACCTTTTCGTCACAAATGATTTTAACGCGGTTCTTGGATAGCCAATCCATTCCTATAACGATGTCGAAACTACCAAGTCTAATAGGCATAAGGTCAATGACAAATGGGGTGTCTAGTAGTCGTAGGGTACAACCTCGTATTATAGTGTTAGTGCTCACTAGCTTTCCATCAGCTAGTTCAATCTCATACGTGGTGTCTAGTTTGGTTGGTGTAATATTAAGTAGGGGTGCAAGGTAAATAGATACGAAACTTTGATCGGCTCCGGAATCAAATAAAACTTTAACGAGGCGGTTGTTTAGAAAGAACGTACCCGTGACTACGTTCGGATCTTGCTGGACATTTCCATCTCCCAACACGTATGCTCTCCCACGTGCATTGTTGTCCTTATTTGGGCACTGACGCCTGTAGTGTCCTTTCTCTCCACAAGCATGGCATACTACAGCCACGGGTTGCAAGTTAGCTCCTGTAGCCTTGCAATCTTGTGTCTTATGTCCAGTCCTTGAAAATTTCCCACACTTAGCATATCATGGTCCAGTGTGACGCATCTTACACTTGTCGCAAAATGGAAGAGGTCCAGCATACCTAACATCCTTAATTGGTTCGGCGACATAAGCTCTGACAGCTTCCTGTTGTCGGTTCTGTTGATTGTGGTGGATGTTTCTGTCATGGTGGTAATTACGGTTGGGGTTACTGATGAGGCGAAAAATGATCCGTTTTTAGGGGGTCATTTAAGCCCGAATCCGACTTTATTTGATCAAATATTGCCCTAAATCGTTCCTTTTGTGATTTTAGGTGTTTGGAGAGTGAATTCTGGAAAAGAGGCTATTTTGGACGTTTTTGGAGCATAAAAGTGAAGAAAACGGCAAAGTACCAAAAATCCAAGCTGAAAATACAAGGTGACGGCGTCAAGACCAAAATCTTGACGGCGTCAGACATGAAGAATTAAATATCGAAGGTGGTGACGGCGTCAGACGTACTGGTGACGGCGTCAAAGTGGCCAAGAATAATTTACCGTGGGTGGTGACGGCGTCACATAGGCCGTCATAAGTGGATCAAGGCCGTCCGAGGAAGTTTATGGCGGCGAGGTGACGGCGTCAGAATTAACTCTTGACGCCGTCAGACTGTTTTTCCTATATATAGTTTTCTAGTTTTTTCATTAAAAGAAAGAAGTTTTGGTGAAACCCTAAAGACGATTTTGGTGCCTCTTTCACAGGTTTTTCAAGGGTTCCAAACCCTTGAGACCTTGCATTGTAATTGAGATAAGTGTACTTTCAATTCAATCAATATGTCTATGTGTTGGTTGTTTATCTCTTGTTCTTGTCTCAATTCCATTATGCTAGGCTAGATCTCTCTTGTGTTTGCTTAGATCTAATGAAACCTAGATGTTGATTATGTGTTGATTACTTGTCTATTCTTGTCTTGAATGAATGATTTATATGTTAGGCTTAAGAAAACTGGCAGATCTCCAAATGGTAACATGCTTGAACGTCTTAAGAAACATGAACCGAGGCGTACTAGGTCTTTATTGGTTGTATTTAATGCATGAGCCACTGTTTACAATCCCTATAGTTGTGCTGGGTCATGGTGTAGGAGGAGATAAGAGCTCATAGAGTTGGGGAGTTATGTATGCCACCCCACGAATGGTATTAAGGAATACAACCCGTCATTCATACAAGTGTAACAAGTAATTAACATGTAAAAGATATCTAGGGAGTAGTGAAGTCTAAGTAAACACAATTTCTCCAAATACTGCTCACAACCTTAGTTTAATTAGTTTAATTTCATTTTCATTATTTTATTTTAATTATATAATAGCTTTGGGTTAGTTGAATAGCAACTAATTCCGCCCACTCCTTCAAAACCCGAGATTTTACTTGCTTTCATAAAAATATAAAAATACAAAAATAATCATCTCTCACCTCTAGAACTATTAATTAGGTTTTCTAATCCTAGCGACACTATTCCTAAGCTGAACGATCAATCCCCCGGTACTTGTCACTATACTATACTACAACGATCAGGTACACTGCCTGGTGGGGGTTGTAAGCTTCTCGAGATCCCTCGAGAGGTAAAGCAAGGTGCGATTCCCACGCATCAAGTTTTTGGCGCCGCAGCCCGGGGAATAGTTATTGTCTAGGTTAGGATTTCTTTTTATTAGGTCTACTTGCTAGATTCCTTTCTAGTAAGATTTTTATTTTTATTTTTAGGTCTTCTTTAGTCTATCTTATTTCTTCGTGCCTTTGTTCGTAACTCTTTACCATCCGACATCATGGAAGGTGGTAACATCTTTGAACCCATCATCCCACCACAACAAAACCCACCATTAGAACCCCTTAGGCCCCGAACCTTAGGAGAGTATTCCCGACCTAGCCACCAAGGCTACCGAAACACCATTGAGCTCACCGGAGCCAATGTGACCCCCTTGCGATCCGACACCATCCGGTTGGTGCAAAGCGGATGTGCATTCCATGGACTTCGTTCCGAAGATCCAAACCAACACCTTAAGGACTTCCTCAAAATCGTAGATTCCATAGACCTAGGTGTTGAAACTAGAGAGACTACCCGTTTACGCCTATTCCAATTCTCTCTACGGGATCAAGCTAGTCAATGGCTTGAGCGTTTACCCGCGGGATCCATCACCACATGGGATGATCTCACCACTCGTTTCCTTACTCAATTTTTCCCACCGGGGAGAACTACTAAACTTAGGAATGACATCTTGATGTTTCAACAACGTCAAAATGAATCTCTTTATGAAGCATGGACTCGTTTCAAGGACTTACTCCAAAAAGTCCCTCATCATGGCATAGATCTTTGGTTCCAAGTCCAAATCTTCTATGACCATATCGACATCTCCACGAGGCGAACCATTGACCAATCGGCCAGTGGTAAGCTACGTGATCTTAGTGCGGAACAATCATGGGAACTCATAGAAGATCTTGCTCTCTATGACAACGAAAGTTGGAATGATCCCCGTGATTTGAACAAAACGGTCAAGGCAATATCTTTGCCATCGAATAATTCAAGCACTCCCGACCGTAGGATCATGGAACTTGAGGACCAAGTCAAGTTTCTCATGAAATCTTACGAAGCTCCGAAGCATTCAAGCCAAGTGAACAAAATCACTTCTTCATGCGAATTATGTAGTGGTCCCCATGACACTCGTGATTGTGTGGAACTCCCCGGAACAGCTTTTGCGGACTACGCATCCACGCGTACCGACGAAGCGGGAGATAAGTGGTACACTTTCAAGCCCGAGCCAAACACATACAGTGATTCATATAACCCCTCATGGAAAAATCACCTAAACCTTAGGTGGAAACAAAATCAACCAAATTCTTCCAATCCGCCTAATCGTTACCAATCAAACGGTCCACCATCCAACCGTACCTTCAACAACAATCCTTCTAACAACTATGGTAGTACCAACAATCTTGAAGGATTGATGTCAAAGTTCATGGCATCTCAAGAAGCCCGCATAGCTAAGTTTGAAGCCGATTTCAAACAAAATCAAAGCGAGATGACCAATAGAATTGATGCATTGTTGAAAGTTCTCAATGACCAAGAAATGGGAGCACTCCCAAGCGACACCATCAAGAATCCGAAACTAAACGTTAATGCCATATCTTCAGTTTCGTCACCCACTTCGTGTCCACAATACTACTCGGTTAAATCAACGAGCACGTGTTTCAAACAACACCAAGTTCCCCAAAAGGACCAATCAACTAAAACACCCACTATAGAGCCGGTCAAAAGCATAGTTGAAACACCTCTTACGCAAGACCTTGACGATGAATTCAAAGAACTTCACCTTGAACGCCCCGTCATTGATGTCTTAGCGCGTGCTCCTTACTATAGTGCCCTCCTAGAAAAATATGAGAAGTATAAGCTAGGTAAAAATGGGACCGCCTTCGTTCAAAACAAGTTGCCAAAAAAGCTTGATGATCCGGGTATATTTGTTTTGCCTTGTAAGATAGGAAGATCCGAAGCTTTCGACACACTAGCCGATTTAGGGTCAAGCCTCAACTTGATTCCCTTATCCGTATTCACCGCTCTTAAGCTAGGAAAGTTAGAGGAAACGGAGGTATTGATAGGGCTAGCGGATGGAAGTATTGCCCACCCGGTTGGAATGATTAAGGATGTAGTTGTTCACGTAGGAAGGTTAACTATATTAGCGGATTTTCACGTCCTAGACATGGTTAGTGACACTACATGCCCATTATTGGTAGGAAGAGGATTTTTAGCAACCGCTAGTGCCATGATAGATTGCAAGGAATCCAAGATAGCGGTAGGAGAAGGCGATACTTGGTCGGTGTATGATGTTAAGAAGCATAGTTATGATTGTAATGATGAACCAACACCGCATTGGGTAGAGATGAATAGGAGACCATCTAGATATGGACCTTGGATAGAAAGGAACTTCATAGGACCTCAATGCCCATTTTATCTAGAAAAGGATTTCGTTGAGAAGACACATTCGGTAGAACAACTCATAGCTAGGGATGAGGAGCTAGATCCCTTTGAGGACCCCTTAGTCTTTAGAAAGATGATTGAGTTCTTGAGCGTAATGCCTATTAATATAGAGTTGAATAAATGGAAAATAGATGGAGATAAGTATAAATGGAGGTGGGACAAGCCACCTAAAGAAGGTGACGGGTCATGGCATATTAGAATGACCTTGTATGATCCGGATGGAGAAAAGTTTGAAAGGTCATACCACACTAAGGGAACCGATAGGAAGTTGAAACCTAAGTTCGATCCCAAAGATGTCCTCAATGAGGAACTCACCCGAATCACGTAGTAACCCATGACTTTGAGTCTAGCTACAAGACTCGTAAATAAAGAAAAGCGCTTCTTGGGAGGCAACCCATGTTTTGTGTGATTTTTATTTGTTTGATTGTTATTTGCTTCTGTATGCATGTTTTATTTTTATTGTTGGTTGATCATGTTTCTCTACTAAAAAGTGGAAATACTTTATTATGTTGTTTAGCCTAGTCTTAACTTCAACCTAGAGGTATTTTTGCAAAAGATAAGTGTAAGGGGAAACCCCAAATATGTTTTTAAGAAACAAACCGATCATGATTATCCACAATATTTAATGAACATGTATATTCGTATTTGTTAGAGTCAAATGCTTGTATTGAGTCATAATGAAGTTTTGCAGGATTTTCCAGGAAGTAGGACAAAGTTTTTCCAGAAATTTTCCGGAAACTTAACATAAGAATTTCTGCAGGTCCATTCTGACGGCGTCAGGGTTTGCTCTTGACGGCGTCAAGAGTTAAAATCTGGAAATTTTACCGGTTTTGTTTTTCTAACGGAGTCTTATGGTTTTTGTGAATTATTAAGTTTTATAATCTCCAGGAAATCTGCAAACTTCATTCCACAAGCATTATATCTTACTTTGTTTTCTAGGATTTAGTAACTTATATAGGATGCCGCCGATTTTACGCGAGGTTGCCTTGTCTACTTTTGTCAGGATTTACAGGTTATTTGTGACAAGAAGATGATTTATATTCTGGAAGGGAAGCTTTGATTGTTCGTTTTCTTGGAAGAAGATTTAACCTGGCCAACTAAAATCCATACCGAGCGAATCAGGGGAGTATTTGATTTCATTCTCTTTACTTTTTTAACTTCTACATTCTTTACTTGAACATTGGGGACAATGTTCATCTTAAGTGTAAGGGGAGGGTAAAAAGATGATACCTTACATATGCACTTTCGCTTGAGTTTGTTTTGTTTGATAGTAGATGAGTAATAAAACTACGAGAAATACTTGTTAGTGTAATTTTAGCGCCAAATTTAAAATTTTTTACAACATTTAGGAGTGAAACTTTAGCCATAGCAAGCGTCTCATGGATAGGAGGTTGTATGACTAGCACATAACCGTATATTCAGAAAAATTTTCCACCCAAAAACGTGAGGTTCGCCTTTAGATTTGATAGGAAAAGCATTCATTATTAGTGCTTATGAGTGTACCGGTAGCATTTAGATTCTAGAACTTGCGTTAGTGATGCATCCCGAGACCGCGAGTGAGACTACATTCGTGTGGTAGGATTTACTACATGATAAGAGGCATTAGGATCACCCTTGTGTTAAACCCGTATTATAATTACTTGACCATTTAAGTCATATTACTTGGCTAGTTAAGTCAACTAATTTTTCCCACACCCTTAGCGTTGTACTCATTTTTAGTACACGATACCCCTAGTACACCCCTCCGAGCCTATCTTTTCGTTTCTAACTTTAAGCATTTTACTTAAAGGAAGAATTTGCTACACCCCGCTTAAATGTACACCCAAATCGCCTTAGCCTTCCGTGTATGCGCTCATTTTTAGTGCATTATTGTTATTTGTTAAACCCTAAGTTAACTTTCTAATTGATTACATGGTTGCTAAGTCGAGTCATATCATTGTACATATTGTTTTGGGACGATTGGGACTCATGGGTAAGTACTTGTTTTATGGAGTAATGGGGAAGAACATCACTTATTACCCCCACACGTACGTTAATCTTAAAAGTGCTCCAAGTGTTTTGATTTTCTTAATTCGAGTCATTAGATTAGTAAATGTAAAGTATGTAAAGATTCAAGTGTAAGGGGAATGCTCAAACCCCTATGATGTATTATTTTGGATGGTAGGGTAAGAGTGTATGAAAAAAAAAAAAAAAAAAAAAAAAAACGAAAAAATTAAGAAAAAGAAAAAAAAATAGAAAAAAAAAAAAAAAAAGAAAAAAAAAACATACGGACTACCATCCCGTTTCATTCTATGTTTATTTTATGTTTTTGTTATTTTTCATTTGTTAGCTTAAGTCGAGTCTAGTCTTGGCTTAACAACGCCATCTTGTACATGTAATTAACCAAGATTGTTAACTCGCCACCAGTAAAACTTCCTTTATCCAACAAAACCATGTAATTCATATCCCTACACCTAACGTTATAACCCTTTAAAAGACCTCTTTGATAGTTTATCCTAGGTGTTTACGCCATGTGGTGGAGGTTCGATCCTTTCCCAAGCCTATGGTAATCTATTTTGCTATGACAGGTAGTGAGAGATATCTTCCATTTCCATAATGTTATATTACTTTATTACACCCGAGAGATGTGAGTATCTAAACACTATTTGTGAGGTGCTTGTGTAGGACCTCCGTGCTTGTCTATTGGTCTTTAGTGGAATGATTATTTGTTGTAATTACTTTTATATTAGTGTTAAATGACCCCTAACTTGTCTTTTGAGTAGAATAAAAGCTCATTTGCTTGAGGACAAGCAAATCTCAAGTGTAATGGTATATGATGAGGCGAAAAATGATCCATTTTTAGGGGGTCATTTAAGCCCGAATCCGACTTTATTTGATCAAATATTGCCCTAAATCGTTCCTTTTGTGATTTTAGGTGTTTGGAGAGTGAATTCTGGAAAAGAGGCTATTTTGGACGTTTTTGGAGCATAAAAGTGAAGAAAACGGCAAAGTACCAAAAATCCAAGCTGAAAATACAAGGTGACGGCGTCAAGACCAAAATCTTGACGGCGTCAGACATGAAGAATTAAATATCGAAGGTGGTGACGGCGTCAGACGTACTGGTGACGGCGTCAAAGTGGCCAAGAATAATTTACCGTGGATGGTGACGGCGTCACATAGGCCGTCATAAGTGGATCAAGGCCGTCCGAGGAAGTTTATGGCGGCGAGGTGACGGCGTCAGAATTAACTCTTGACGCCGTCAGACTGTTTTTCCTATATATAGTTTTCTAGTTTTTTCATTAAAAGAAAGAAGTTTTGGTGAAACCCTAAAGACGATTTTGGTGCCTCTTTCACAGGTTTTTCAAGGGTTCCAAACCCTTGAGACCTTGCATTGTAATTGAGATAAGTGTACTTTCAATTCAATCAATATGTCTATGTGTTGGTTGTTTATCTCTTGTTCTTGTCTCAATTCCATTATGCTAGGCTAGATCTCTCTTGTGTTTGCTTAGATCTAATGAAACCTAGATGTTGATTATGTGTTGATTACTTGTCTATTCTTGTCTTGAATGAATGATTTATATGTTAGGCTTAAGAAAACTGGCAGATCTCCAAATGGTAACATGCTTGAACGTCTTAAGAAACATGAACCGAGGCGTACTAGGTCTTTATTGGTTGTATTTAATGCATGAGCCACTGTTTACAATCCCTATAGTTGTGCTGGGTCATGGTGTAGGAGGAGATAAGAGCTCATAGAGTTGGGGAGTTATGTATGCCACCCCACGAATGGTATTAAGGAATACAACCCGTCATTCATACAAGTGTAACAAGTAATTAACATGTAAAAGATATCTAGGGAGTAGTGAAGTCTAAGTAAACACAATTTCTCCAAATACTGCTCACAACCTTAGTTTAATTAGTTTAATTTCATTTTCATTATTTTATTTTAATTATATAATAGCTTTGGGTTAGTTGAATAGCAACTAATTCCGCCCACTCCTTCGAAACCCGAGATTTTACTTGCTTTCATAAAAATATAAAAATACAAAAATAATCATCTCTCACCTCTAGAACTATTAATTAGGTTTTCTAATCCTAGCGACACTATTCCTAAGCTGAACGATCAATCCCCCGGTACTTGTCACTATACTATACTACAACGATCAGGTACACTGCCTGGTGGGGGTTGTAAGCTTCTCGAGATCCCTCGAGAGGTAAAGCAAGGTGCGATTCCCACGCATCAGTTACGGTTGTTGTTGTTGTTGTTGTTGTTGTTGTTTGTCCTTCGATCATCAAACTTCCTTATGTGATCATTGTTCCCCTCAGCAGAGTTACGCTTAATCTCCCGGTCTAGCAGTCTTTGGGCAATAGTCATTGCTTCTTCCAAAGATTGAGGCTTTGACGAGGTGACGTTTCCCTCAATGCTCCTGGGTAATCCCTCAATGTACTTCTCCAACAACTTTTCCAAATCGGGAACCTTTGAAGGGCAAAGTGTGGCAAGTTCCTGAAATCTCCTATCATAAGCCCTGAGATCATTTCCTTTCACAACCAACGTGTGAAACTCATCTTCTAACTTCTTGATCTCTCCTCTAGGGCAGAACTTCTTCAACATCTTTTCCTTAAAGTCAGCCCAGGTGACCTGATAGGCCTCCTCCACACCTATCTTCTGAGCAGTTGCGTTCCACCAAGACAACGCGTCTTCCAACAATGTTCCAGTAGCAAACGAGACTCTGCTTTCAGTGGCACAACCGCTCCTCACAAACACAGTCTCAGTTCGCTCAAACCATCGAGCAAGCTCTGTCACTCCTTCAGTCCCTTTGAAGTGAGATGGTTTACAAGCTATGAAGCCCTTATAGGTACACTTTCGAGTCGCAGCACGCTTTCTACAGTGGCTCGGTTATTGCTACCAGTTCGTGCCATTGCGGCAGCCTGCTCTTCCAAAGCTGCAGCAACATTGTCGGCAACCAACTTTCTGATAGCAGCCTGGGTCATAGCGGGTGACGAGGTAGCAGTAGCGGTTTTCCTAGGGGCCATAACTCTATAAAATCGCAAGTGTATAAGTAAGAATCCCAAACATCGATCAATAACAAGAGAAATAATGTAACCAAGCTCATAATAGTCGAGATCATCACAAAGTACATTACAACCACACCATAAATACATACATCAATATAAACCATATCATTCATAAATAATCATCACGACATGTAACAACACACATGGAAATTATAATGAATCTCAATATGAGAGCATAATAAAAGATCAGACAACTAGAACATCATAAATCAATATCAATACAGTACAATCATAACCAACATAAAGTTTTAATAATTTTGAATTCATTGTTACAAAACAATAAGATACAATATTATTAATGCCACAGGCGGCAAGTTAAGATGTCTCTGAATGCAATGATATGTCATAGATCTATGAAGGTCCAGGTGCGCCTCCTGATCTCCCCTCTAGCTCTCTGATGATCCTGATCATCTCCAACATCTCTAAATCCCTGGATCTCTCGCGGGCCTGAATCTCCTCAATAGTGGCTGAAAGAGTGTGGATGGTAGCACTAGATGCGGCCAACTCCTGTGTCTGATGCTCCAGCATCTCCTGCGTGATGATCGCTATCTCTCTCAAATCCTCCATCTCATGCCTCTAAACATCTAGCCGATGACCAAACTCAGTGATGGTAGCTTGTGCCTCCTCGATCTCTGTCCCCATCATCTCAAATACCATCTCTAAGGCTGTCCTATGTACCACGAGGCTCTCGATCTCCTACTGCATACCCTCAATCCTCTCCAAGGATATATCCTCAATAACGCCCAACAGCTCATCAAGACGATCCTCATGTCTAACTAACCTAGTAGCCAAAAGAGGGATAGTATGGTGTATCGGCTCCCCAGTGACCGGTAACACCGCTGAAGAGCCATCTCCAAGCTCAGCAGCCCTAGGTGATCCCTCAACAAACCTCCATCTACGAATGCAATCCAACAAGAACGACCATCGGTGGGCATCAACCAATCTATGAATGCCGGGTGAGGTGGGGGTCTCAGTAGGAATAGGTGATGGTGATGGAATAGGTGATGAAATAGGTGATGGTATCGGTACAGTAGTAGTCTGAGAGTAGAAAACAGTAGGTGGTGGCATGGGTGGCAAAACCTCAGAAGAGTGGGGTGCGGTGTATGTAGGTAGCATGTAAGGATGAGGCTCAGGTGGGAGTGATACGGGAGATGGTGAAGGTACCGGTGATGCCACAGGTGTCAGCTCTGGCATAGAAACAGATGGTAGTACAGATGTGGGTGATGGTACAGATGTAGGTACAGGTGGTGTAACAGTAGAAGTAGGCAAAATACAGACTCGTTTCCGAGCCGTGAATTTGCGGGTAAAGTCTCCCTCATGATATCGAAACAACTCTCCGAAAGGCTCAGGCTCAAAGAGCTCAAGAATCCTCACTCGCTTGCGCCGACGAATCGGTGCAGGCGGGGATGGTGGTGGAATAGAAGCAACAGTGTCAGAAGTATCGGAGTCAGAAGACTCGTCATCAGCATCTGAATCGGTGTTGTGACTAGCAGGTGGTGTAGGACGGCCATCAGCCGCAAGAAACTGCTGAGACGTCAGGTACTGATCACAAAGGTGCTGCCACTGTGTCATAGGTCCACAGACAGGACGAAAAAGAGGCTGAATAGCAAAAGAATCAATGGGTGTAGAAGCAACCTCACCCTCCTCGAAGGGCTCAGTATCAGCAGATGGGTTTCCAGATGGAACAGGAGATGATATGGCAGGTGATACAGGTAGGGTGTCATGGTCAGAATCATGGGTGTCTCGGGTGTCATAGTCAGATAGGTCAATGGTGGGATAGGTGGATGATGCCGGCATGACATTGTCACTGTCGAACAAAATAATAACCGGGGGCGACATGGTACTGTAATATCCCAAAATAGCAGTAATATAAGTCATTTAGTCTACATAATGTTACATGCACGGTGACCATAATGTCGCAGTGAACTAAATGCAATGGGTGCTAAAATCAAACCTTAAAACATGACGTTGGCAAGCGCTGGCACGGAGGGCACTTTGGTGATAACTAGTTTGTTTAGAAATTCGGTGAGGTTATAGTCCAATGTTTTGAAAAATCATTTGGTTCTCTATAACCATGGCTCTGATGCCAATCTGTAACACCCTGAAATTTGATAAGCAGCAGAAGTGTAATCGGGGTCATTACAGTTTAGTACACAGTCATATTCATAGATAACAATTCAAAAGATAGTCAATATCATTCCATGAAAACTCAAGTAGTCAGAGTTACAAACATTTTTCCAAAATGTTAATTGTTTCGCAAAAGAAGTGATGAGTTTGAAAAGAATGATATAATTATTGAAATAAAAGGGAGGTCCTGTGTGCCCTTTTGCCAGCTCCGTGCCACCATGCCTGCTAATTTTCTGAGATAAACATGCTTAAAAGTCAACACAAAGGTTAAGTGAATCCATAGTACTTTAAATAGTAATAGTGTGAACACAAGTCAAGCATTTGAAATAAACAAGCCAAGATAGACAGGTCTTGACTAAACTGGTGAAATATTGCTCCTAAGCCTCACGAAACGCAAGCCATAACATCGATTCGACATATCATAAAGATAATAACAATCACCTACACCACAGAGGATGTAAATGACAAGGGGCCCTCGGTGACAGGAAATGTGCCAAATTTCCATGGTACCTCGAATATAGCACACTTCCTGCCAAGTGATCACCTTGACAGAGGTGGGCTGCCGTTCCGATAGATCTACCAACTACATTCACGCTCACTCGCAAGTGATTAAGGTTCGTGATATGAGAGACTTGTAGCACGGGTGTCAACTTAGGCAATATCAGGTAGTAACAGCATACAGAAAATACTTGTGTTCGGTTTATAGCATGCATCTCCCCACGGGGTTTAAAAACAATTAAAAATGTGGGACCATGAACTCACCTGACATGTGTGTGTGAATCACAACGGTGCTCAAAAGTGATGGTGTACTGCTATGACTAGCAATGAAATTCCTCCGACTTGCGACCTATATATATATATTGTCATCGGTGTCTTAGATTCGACTCGTAAATGACATGTGATATGTCTCGCGTACGGTGATATCAATTCGGGCGTCTTAACATATTCCAAAATAACTTTACGTAGTTATTTGTAACGTTGTTTCGAAACGGTGTCTATTAAATATTAATTTATTTGTGAAAATAATATCGTTTAATAAAAATATTTATAATTAAATATTTTTAGTAGAAATACATATTTATTTTAAAAGTTACCATATATGTGTTTACATAAAAAGTTAAAATGTGTAAAGTAGTAAAGTATCCTTTTGTCAAAATTTACCTTTGACTTTAATAAAGTTACACTTTTCACCCCTTGGTCAAAAATAATTACTTTTTAGTCCTTTTAGTACTTTTACACTTTGTTTCTCAAACTTTTAAGATTTACCGTTTTTACCCTCAACTTCTATTAGAATTCGATAATATTATATTTAGTCCGAAATTTTTTATGATTTGTCACTTTTAGTCCTTTAACGCGAGTCTTTGCAAAAATAGTCATTGGTTAAGTTTTTGAAAAACAAACTTTTTGTTACAATAAAAGTAGTGATTATAACTTACAAAAATCCTTAAAATCTATTTTTATGCCTCTCGCTATTTTTCCAAATTTTGAACCGAAAATCTCTCTTTGGAAACAAAATGGGCTCGTTAGCCCATGCTAGGCCCAAGTGACATTTTTGTTTGTATAGAAAGGGTGCTCAACATCGATTTGGTTTTGGCTTAGTTTTCGCATAAAGAGGTCGTGTTTAAAATGCATGTTTCGTTAGTTTGGTTAAGTGTGAGTCGATGATTTAGGTTGACGAAAAATATATATGTATCGTACGTGTAAAAAAACGAAATGGCGAGGCCTTTCCTAGTGGTGTCGAGGTATGTACTAACATAGTCATAAGTGTAATGAAAATATATATTAAGAGATTAAAGTGTGTCGTGTGAGAACTTAACGTGACATGCATGAAACTAGAGTAGGAAATGAAATAGGAAATGAAGACTTACAACACCAAAAAGGTGGTGAAGAGTCCAAGTGATTACGCGATAACAAGAACCAACCAACGTGATACCCTCTTCGTGGTGTCCCTCGTTTCAAAATATTTGTTACCCAAGTAATTCTCAACCAAAAACCTTCGTGTGTGCCTTCCTTGCTCTCGACAACAAGTAAGAAAGAAAGAGAGGAGTGTTTGTGATATGAGATCTTGTGAACTTGTAAGTGTGAGTAAAAATGCATTAAATGTGGGTTTTATAGTAAGGGTTGGGTAGTTAGTAAGCTTTTGCATGTGACTTGGTCTTTGGTTGTGTCATTTGAAACAAGACAAGCTTGTCTCCAAGCCTTGTGTGGTCAAGTCGATGGATAGCAAGTATGGGTGCTATGATGAGGCTTTTGAATTTGTTTAGTACTAGGATTAGGATGGCTTAGGGGAAACATGTGATAGTACTATGTGGCTTTGTTTAATTAAAGGTGTTCTAGTGTTAGGGGTTAAAGAAACACATTATCCAAAGGTTAATGAAACTTAGGGTGTAATGGCTTGAACCAAATGTCTAACAACTTTCTTAGGTTACATGTAGGGTGGCTTGAGGTTGTGTTTTGGTTACATGTACACGCAAGGGACAATGAAAGAAAAAGAGTGTGTCTATTGTGTTGTTGGTGTCGAATGTTTAGGGAACCAAAGAAAGAAAAGAGTTTTACAAAGTTTAGTTGTGGATCGTTGGTGTCGAGTGTATAGGGAAACAAAGACATGAGTGTGGCTTGTGTGAGTGGTACACGAGCTAAGCTCGTTTGGTGTCAGGAAGCGCAAAAGAAAGAAAAGAGAAATATGTATTCTAGCCACTGGGCTTGTGCATAATTCGGCCCAACAGAAACAAAATAAAATTAGTGTTGGTGGGCTTGTGGTGTACGGCCCAACAGTAGGGTGAAAGAAAGAATGAAAACAATTGGGCTAAAAGTGGTATACGGCCCAATACAAAAATAAATGGTGTCGGTGACTAGTGCTCTCGTAACTTTAGTTTCGGTGTCGGTGTCAATTCGTGTTATCCTCATAAATATAAACGGTGTCGTTCCTAGGTATATATACTCATATATATACGTAGTGATAATAGTTTGTAGTAATTAATATATATACATAGTTATATATATATATATATATATATATATATATATATATATATATATATATATATATATATATATATATATATATATATATATATATATATATATACACATATATATATTCATATATATATATATATATATATATAATATTTCGGTGTCTTAACAAAGTATCGGGTCGCAAGTGAGAGTTACCGGTGTTAACCTCATTGGGTGACATCCAAGAGTGACAATCGGGTGATACCAGGTGACAAAACAAAATCGGGTGACAAAAAAACGGTGACTAAAATAATCGGGTGTCAAACAAACGGTGTCTCATATAAAAATTTCAAATTAGCCCGCAAAAATGGCTTAGTTTAGAATAGTGTCAAAAATTAGCATTAATAAATGACCTGGGATTTTACGGAGTATTACACAAGGGGAGAACGGACAGATAATTACCGAAGAGATTATCACCCCAACTCGTATAACCGAAATGATCAAAACACACAACGATCCTCCTTCAGGGGAAATCGCAGGAGAGACATCCACCGAGAAGAGTTCAGGCCCCGACAGAATGACCGCTATGCACCCTACGGCCAAGCCAGAAACGAAAACACCAACAGGAATAACTACAGAATGGACTACCGCCGCAATGATGGAAATCGGAGGGATACCAGGCCCATAGACTTGAACGTGCTCACCAAAGCCCCCAAAGAAATCCTCGCGACTGAACACCATCTTAGACTTCCGGCACCACCCCCATAGAGAGGAAGACCTGCAAGAGAAAATATGGATTAGTACTGCGACTACCATGGAGAAAAAGGTCACCTCACCAATGACTGTCACAATATGAAGGAACAACTTAAGAAAGCTATGGAGACAGGTAAGCTGGACCACCTGATCAGGGATGTCCGGCAAAGGGAGAGGGCACCTCCAAGAAATAATAATCACACCAACCAAGGTCGAGTCATCAATATGATCCGGTATCCGGAGAGAAAACATAAACGTAAAATCATGGATCAAGAGGAAGAATGGATGAACACCCCTATAAGCTTCCCCCCGATACTTCCCAGAGATGCTTCCGAAGAACCACTCATAATTGAAGCGAAAATCGAGGGATATAATGTACGTAGGGTATATGTTGACCAGGGTGCTTCGATAGAGGTAATGTATGAACACTGCTTTTTAAACCTTGATCCCTCCATCCAGTCTCGGCTGACAAAAATGAACACGCCACTAGTTGGATTCGCCGGAGAAGCCATAAATCCATTGGGAAAAATTGAACTAGAAGATGCTTCGAAAATGAAGGGCTATATCGCCGAACGACCATGAAATTTACAATAGTAAGATCCCCTTCCCCCTACAACATAATCCTTGGACGTTCCGGAATTAAGAAGCTAAGAGCTATCCCCTCGACAATACATGCCATGATGAAGTTCCCAACACCAAGAGGTATCGCCACTTTGGTCACTCGGTCGGTCATCATTTCAGAATGCAGAAAGCTGGAAGAAAAATTCTTATGAAAGTCCCCCGACACCCACAATCGAAGAAAGGACAACGGGAACCGAAGAAATACTGGTTCATCCAGCATATCCGGAACAATACATGCCATGATGAAGTTCCCAACACCAAGAGGTATCGCCACTTTGGTCACTCGGTCGGTCATCATTTCAGAATGCAGAAAGCTGGAAGAAAAATTCTTATGAAAGTCCCCCGACACCCACAATCGAAGAAAGGACAACGGGAACCGAAGAAATACTGGTTCATCCAGCATATCCGGAACAATTGGTGACAATAGGAAAAAATTTCTCAAAAGAAGGACGAAGGCAGCTGATAACGTTACTCAAAAACCGCCAGGACGTTTTCGCATGGGAACCATCGGACATGACTAGCGTCCCCCGATGGGCAGCCGAGCACAAGCTTAATGTAAACGTCCAAGACAAACCTGTTGCACAAAAGAAGAGATTTTTTTTCGGAAGAAAAGAACCAAGCTATAAACAAGGACGTAGAAGAGTGGTTAAAGGCCGGAATAATCAGATCCGTCTGATATCCAACCTGGATATCTAATCCTGTGTTAGTAAAAAAGCCGGACGATAGTTGGAGGATGTGTATTAATTTCAAGAACCTCAACTCATCATGTCGCAAAGACTACTATCCGTTGCCCGAAATAGATTGGAAAATCGAGTCAGTAATGGGGTTCCGCTACAAATGTTTCCTAGATGCTTACAAAGGATATCACCAAGTACAGATGGCAAAGGAAGACGAGGTGAAAACGGCCTTCTACACTAATCATGGAACATACTGTTATGTTAAAGTGCCGTTCGGACTGAAAAATGCCGGAGCAACCTACCAGAAACTAGTAGACTCTGCCTTTCGGACGCAAATCGGCCGAAACCTGGAAGTATATGTGGATGACATGGTCATCAAAAGCCAAACGGAAAAAGAACTGTTAGCCGATATAGCAGAAATGTTCGACAATCTCTGAGGGATCAATATGAAACTAAATCCTAAGAAGTGTTCCTTCGGAGTGGAAGAAGGTAAATTCCTCGATTATATGGTGACTTCTGAAGGGATCAGAGCAAACCCCAAGAAAACTAGAACAATTGCTGATATGCAATCACCAAATTCATTGAAGGAAATGCAAAGTTTAAGTGGTAAGCTCGCAGCACTAAACCGTTTCTTGTCAAAATCTGCCGAAAGATCTCTGCCTTTCTTTGAAACATTAAAGAACATCACCAAAGATAATAAAGAGGAATACCAATGGACGGAGGCAACTGAAAAGGCTTTTCAAGAAATGAAGAAAATGATTCTAGAGCTCCCATGCCTAACAACGCCAAAACCAAAAGAGGACATGTACCTATATCTATCAGCCGCAATGGAAGCAATAAGTGGGGTAATGTTGGTTGAAAGGGAAGGACGGCAGATCCCAGTTCATTATGAAAGCCGAACGTTGCACGAGGACGAAAAGAGGTATGCTCCAGTCGAAAAATTGGCTTTAGCCCTCCTACATCTATCCAGAAGACTGAGACGATATTTCGAAGCTCACCCCATCAAAGTCATAACGGACCATCCTATCATGCAAGTACTAAACCGAGCGGAATCTTCCGGACGGTTAGCCAAATACACGGTAGAACTGGGAGCCTACAACATTACCTATGTACCCAGAAACGCTGTTAAGGGACAAGTACTGGCCGATTTCATCAATGAAGTGCCCATCGGCACGGCTTATCCGGATCCAAAAAGGAGGGGCAAGGAGATGTGTAACATCTCTCATACTGGAGAATGGATTTTATACACCGATGGAGCCTCTAGCAAAAAAGGTTCCGGAGCAGGACTAGTATTGATCAGTCCGGAAAAAGAAGAATACACTTATGCTCTCAGATTAAACTTCGAAGCTACCAACAACGGAGCAGAATACGAAGCACTCCTGGCCGGACTGAGAATCGCAAGGGAAATGCATATAGAAGCACTGGACGTACGAGTGGACTCAAACCTAGTGGCAAGCCAAATCAACGGAGAGTTTACTGCATACACGGAGAGCATGACAAAGTACCTCGCCAAAGCCAAGGAGTATATTGCTTGCTTCAAACACTTCAAGATAAAGAACATCCCGAGAGCCCAAAACCAAAAAGCAGACGTATTAAGCAAGTTAGAATCCGTAGCATTCAACCACCTAACAAAGGAAATCCTAGTAGAGGTATTGGAGAAGCCATCCACTGAAGAAGAGATAATCAACGCAATAGTAGAAGAAGAAGAAGAAAACTGGATGTCACCCGTACTCCGATGCTTAAAAGAAAGGATATGGCCGGAGAATCAAAACGAAGCCTGAACCCTTCGTATGAAAATAAACCATTATACACTGATTGATGACGTACTATTCAAGAGATCCTATCTAGGACCAGTGCTGCGGTGCGTAGGACCCCTCCAAGCTAACTACGTAATCCGAGAGGTACATGAAGGAGCGTGTGGTATGCATTCCAGACCACGGTCCATAGTAGCCAAACTTATGAGACAGGGATATTACTGGCCAACCATGCATCGAGACGCTAGGGAAGTTATCCAAAAATGTGACTCATGTCAAATACATGCTCCGGTTCCTAAGTTACCAAAAACAGTGCTAACCTCCGTCATGGCACCATGGCCTTTCTTCCAATGGGCAATAGACGTGCTGGGACCTTTACCCGAAGCCCCACGGAAGGTTAAATATGTAATCGTGGCCATTGACTACTTTACTAAGTGGATGGAAGCGAAGCCCCTAGCCAAAACAACCAGAAAAGAGGTAAAAAAATTCGTGTGGGACAACATTGTCTGTAGGTTCGGATTACCCAAGATAATCGTCACGGACAATGGAAGTAACTTTTTGGGGGACTCGTTCAAAATTTGGTGCGAAAGATTGAATATCACACAAATCAACACGGCCGTCGCTCATCCCCAAGCCAACGGATTGGTGGAAAGAGCAAATAAAAGCTTAATGAAAGGATTCAAGTCACGACTCGGAAGAGAAAGATCCGGATGGGTAGATGAATTACCAAACATACTATGGGCATTTCGTAACACCTTGAAAACTAGCAATGGAGAAACCCCCTTTAGTCTGACCTACGGAAGCGAGGCGGTCATCCCAGCGGAAATTGGTATGCCCACCTTTCGGACCATGATGGAAAACGCCGAAGATAGCGACGACGAAATCAGTTTAAACCTAAACTTGTTGGAAGAATGACGAGAAATGGCGGCAATAAGAGAGGCCAAATACAAAAAGAAGGTGGAGCAATATTACAACCGAAGGGTTAGACCCGAAGCCTTCAAAGTAGGAGACTTCGTGTATCAGAAGAATGAAGCCAGCAGGGTGGAAGATCAAGGAAAATTAGGACCGAACTGGGAAGGCCCCTACCGGATAACGGAAGCCTACCAACATGGCACGTACAAGCTCCAAACCATGGACGACATAGAAGTACCCCGAACCTGGCATGCAATTAATTTAAAAAAGTGTTTTATGTAATCTATTGTTCCAGAAGACTTATTGTAAGGCATGAGCCATTTTCCTACCATCAATAAAACATTCTATGCAGTTGGGCCGTGAGAAAAGTCGTTTTTATCTAGCATTAAGTTATACAGTAAAACAAAACCCCAAGTGGGTATAACCTAAGGCCAAAAGCCGGAGGATACAAGTTGTCCGGTAAAACAAAACCCCAAGTGGGTATAGTCTAAGGCCAAGATCCGAAAGGCACAAGTTGCCTAGTAAAACAAAACCCCAAGTGGGTATAGTCTAAGGCCAAGAGCCGAAAGGCACAAGTTGCCCAGTAAAACAAAACCCCAAGTGGGTATAACCTAAGGCCAAGGGCCGGAGGATACAAGTTGTCCGGTAAAACAAAACCCCAAGTGGGTATAATCTAAGGCCAAGAGCCGAAAGGCACAAGTTGCCCAATAAAACAAAACCCCAAGTGGGTATAACCTAAGGCCAAGGTCCGGAGGATACAAGTTGTCCGGTGAAACAAAACCCTAAGTGGGTATAATCTAAGGCCAAGAGCCGAAAGGCACAAGTTGCCCAGTAAAACAAAACCCCAAGTGGGTATAATCTAAGGCCAAAAGCCGGAGGCTACAAGCTAACCAATATAGCAAAACCCCAAGAGGGTAACACGTAACGGCCAAGAGCCGAAAGGCACAAGTTGTCCGTACCACATGGACCTTGCTCGGCTAACAAACAAAACCAAAAGCATAACAAGTGTATGCTAATTTACGAAAAACAAACACCCTACGGTAGTTAAGTTACACCATGCGGAATGTACACATACATAACTTAAAAACAACACAAAGACAAATAATACAAGCAACAAAGAAGGGAAATTATATATATTTAAAGATCAAAATCTGTTACATCGATTATTCCGAAATAACGGAACAACAAAACATCTGTCCATAATATCGCTAAAGTAATACATCGATTGTTCCGAAGGATCTATTCTACAAAAAGATGGAACATTAATAACCTATACTATTACATCAATCGTAGTCAAGAGAATGAATAAAAGCTTCACAGGGAATCCGGGATACCTAGATCCATAGTCAAAATGGAAGTATCTGGACCCCAACATACAGTTTCCCAACGAAAAGAGTTTTAAATAACAGCTTCACAAAGGATCCGCAATACCTGTATCCATAGTCAAAATGGAGATATGTGAAGCCTTAAAACCTAACTACAAACAAAGGCCGAGGTGTTATGGTCCAAGGATTGGTCACCGGAGGGATTCTCAGTATGAGGCTCAACCACCGGCCCAGAAGTCGTACCTGAGGTGTTAACCCCTTCGACCTCCGGAGTTGGAGCAGGATCAGGAACCAAGGCCACCAACTCATCAAATCTGCGGTAGATGGTCTGACGGATCTTTTGGATGAAGGGATAATACTGGGAAAGTGCCTGATCATATAACGAGCGATACTTTGCATCGGCCTCCATATCCATCCCCTCAACCTCTTCCAATAATTTGGCCGCCTTCTCCGGCTCATCGAACAGACCAGCCCCATCTATTAACCCAGATTGATAGTACAAATTGAAAGGCTCCGCCAGAGCCGTCCAAAACTCTTGACTACCAAGAAAACGGTGGATAACCTCTGGAATAAACTCATTGACTATACGGTTCCTGTCCACTTCGGCATTCCCAGCGGCTATAGCAATATCTTGTTTCTCCTGATAGAGCTCTTTGTATGCCTTCTCCTCATCACTTAGCTTCAACTTAGCATCGGACAACTGACCCTCCAGCAACTTTATCCTCTCAGCCTGTTCACTAGAAACCTTCCTCCACTCTTCCTTCTCCACCTTAAGCTGAGAAACCCTGTCCTCTAAACTAGCATTCTCTAAGCGCAACTTTTGTATCCCCTCCGGATTTACCTTGGCGCACTCTGTATGCTCATCCTTGAGGTTCTTTAACTCCTCAGCCATCTCCCCAAATCCTTTCCAATTATCATCGAAGGTCTTGTCACAAACTTGTGGGTGTCGGACAACTTTTGATGCTCACGCATAAGAGACTCGAAATGGAAGATAACATCCGCTTGAGCCGTAGCACTCTTGCCCAACAACAACCACGACCTTCGGATAGCATCACTATCATCCTGACTGTCCAGATACTTCTCTTCCCCCGGGGTAGCCAAATTAATCATCATGTCCCTACAGACATTGGCATTATTCATACGAGTACCCCTCTTCACCGACCATACATGTACGAAGGTAGCATCATCTTCATCATCCCCTTCGATATCAACTTCCACATCCTCCTCCTCCACAAGGGTCTCTTTCCCCGGACGATGAGAAGCACCCTTCGAACCGATCAAAGCAAAAAACCTTTATTAGCAAATGATAAAAACACTGGTGAATAAGTTGAAAAAATTTAAGTAAATACGAGCAAAAAGATTGTTCACAGCAACATACCAGCACCAGATCCTCCGGATTGACCAGATGGAAAGTCTTTCGGATGAACAGAACGAATGGGCTCTGGATCCGCGACGCCCTCAGCAGCGTCCAAGTCGATGACATGGTCATCAGCAGACAGCTTGCTTCTCTTATGAAGTCTTGAAGTAACACTCCCTCCGGTCCTCTTTGTCGGGGGCTTCGCAGCCTGCTCCTTCTTCTTCTCCCTGCTAGCCAGCACCTGTAAACTCCCGTAAATTTCCCTGTAAATAGTAAAAGTAAATCAAAGACTAATATATCATTCGTTAATTAATAACATTTTTACCAATAACAAACTTTTTTTTATCAAATATGCTATGTTACTTAAAAATCACTATGATATTCATGATTCTTTTTGCTTGGAACAATGCTCACACATGTACCACTATAGTCTAAAATCGCGAGAATATTAAAATTTTACCATTTTAAGTCCCGTTTGTTTCTATTAAGTCCTAAAACCATTTCTAAACTAAATCTCACGTTTAAATATTACATTCTATCAACCATCACCGAGCCTAGCCAAAAGTTCCAAATAGTTGCATAATAAAAGGATGTGTCGACATACATTTTAAAACAAAGATGGTACCTCCCTATTTCATGCTCACACAATGATTATTTTAAGGTCCTAGGAAAGTACCATTTGATTTTTAAAACAAATTCACACGTACAATTCTATATATAATAATCATTCACACGTTTCTTTTGAAAATGGAGTATGTCGACGAGCTAGGAGCCAAGATGCATGTTACCTCTTACAACCTCAAGACTTTTGAATACTTCATATCACACTCCACCATCCAATCTAATAAATGATAGTCACTAGAACACTTCAATTCTCATATATATAAAGCCATGCATGCATGCACTCGTTTACTACTTTCACACAAATCAAATTCCAAAAATAAAACTAAGTCCTAGCTTTAGTCCTACTTCAAAACATTTTGGCAAAAACACAAGCTTTCCAAATCGGGTCTAGAAGAAACAAAACTTTGTTTGTGAACCTTGGTTGAGTCGACATACACACTAAACTCTCGTATTCATTTCCCCTCGACTCTACGTCTCGTTTTACCCACCATCTTGGTGTAGTAAGTCTCACACAAACTTTTTTTCCATTCTTACTTAAAACGTATTTTTGATTTTTCGTATAAAGTACTATCACTTGCACTGGATTACTCGCAATCTATATACACGATGCATACGTATTTTTCAACCATCTATATATTTACTACGCTATTTATCAAGGTACATAAAGTTTTAATTTAAAACTCACGTATAAACGATTTTTGAAACACATTTCTAAGTAACGTTGAACCATGCAAAATCCTTAAAAATATTTCTAAGTTTTTTTACTTAAAAGTTCGACCCATTCAACCCATGAAACGCACGTATATCTTTAAATTCTATGTAACGAGCATACTATTTTATTTAACAAACTAATAGACCCCCTGACAAACTATCCTTTTCGTATATAAACTTTGCAATAAGAATCATGTCTTGAACCTCTAAAACATACAAAGCAAATCGACCTTGAAACTATTTTTGAAAAACTAATACATATCTATTGGGCCATAAAGCCCAATCCTTTGAAAATAAGCTAACGAATAAGCAGTCCTAATAAGCAATCTTGGAACATTTTTAGCATCCTAAAATAAGCCCGAAACCAAGCCCAAAACTTTCGTAAGCCCATTGGAATTAAAAAGCTTAACAGGCCTTGGATTTCTCGTTCAAAAGCCCACTAAACTTTAAATAAGCACTTTTCGTAAAATAAGCAGTTTTGAAAAATTAAATAAGCTGTTTTTAACTTAATTAAGAAATAAAAATGTTAAGTTTCGAATTTGGTAAATTTTGGACTAAATTTGCAAAAATTATAATTTCGGGTTAAAAGCGTCACTTTTATAAAGTTTAGGTAAAAACTGTCATTTCACAAACTTGAGGCTGAAAAATTAATTTTTATAAACTTTTGGGTGAACAGTGTAAAAATTATAAAGCTTTGGACGTAAAACGTAAAAATATTTAACTTTGGACTAACGACGTAACGCTAACACCGTTAGGGTACAAAGTGTAAAAATTTGGAAAAGACAAGGGCCGTATAATATAATTAATATTTTCATCTTTACTTCCCATTCTACGATTTCACATTCACGATGTTACATTTTATTTCAAATTATTATTATTATTATTAAACTTTACGTTATATATATATATATTAACTAAACTTACGATATATTATAAAACCACAAGTTTTACTATCAACAACTCACGTAATCAAAAACTACTCGCGATTAAAACATTAAGACTATCAAACACTAAAACTTGCCATATATTATCTAGGTCGTGTGTGGAGCCGTTCCCTTATTGCAAACTGAGTATCGATATTTTTACCACTATACCACTAAGGTGAGTTCATAGCCTCGCCTTTACTTATTTAAATGTTTTCTAAACCCTGCGAGGGGGATACATGCTAGTTTTTACAAACTGAACACAAGTATTTTTCTTGGTATGCTTTACCTGATCTCGTTATTGCTTAAGTCCCTTATTGCCAAAAGCCCCTCATATCATGAGCCTTAGTCACGCGTAGGGTGAACGTAAATAATTGTGGATAGATCTATTAGGGATTGACAATCCCCGTTTGGGCGTTCGAGAAAACTACCAAACGCACTTTATTTGAAATCTAATAGGTTACTGGCAAGAACCTATCCCGAGGGCCCTGTTACTATAATCCATCATTTATGATGAGATCTGTTAATCGGATGAGTGTCATGAGCTTAATGCAATAACAACTGTTTTTTTAACTTATAATTGTATGACGGTGCAATTATCACTCATAACTTGTGTTCAACTATTAAACTTAAACCTATGAATATCACTCAACTTTTGTTGATTTTTAGCATGTTTATCTCAAGTCTATAACGAGCAAGGATGGGACGGAGGAGCACGAAATTCTTACAAAGGCTATAAATTTTTATTATCATTCAAAAACCTATTTAACAAATTTTGAAACTACTAGGACCTCATTTTTAAAACTCTGATATTCATAAATATTCGAATGATAAATATTTTGAAATGACTAATTTAATAATCATTTTCTACTGAAAAACTGTGAGCTGTGAAGTAACACCCAATCTTTATTTCGCTGCAAATATTTCAAAATTAGGGGTGTTACAGATTGGCATCAGAGCTTTAGTTATAGCGAAACGGGTCTAATACAGATCTGAACTATAACCGTTTTTACAAACAAAACATTTTATAGCCTTACACTCTTCGTGCCTTCCGTGTCTGCAGACTACTTTGCTCAGTACATTACCTGTTAAGATTATTCTGCATGTTTAGAAATTGCGCTTACAAAATTTTTATTACATCCGTACAATTATATCTATAACGTAAAAGCTACTTATAAAATACTATTCCCGGTTACTACAGTAACATGTCTCCAAAAACTTTCGTGAACGCCAAAACTACTCTCCGTAATACTAATATATCACCTTTCAATCAAAATTCTCTGAATACTGAAGACCCCTACGTACAAATATCACAGCCCCAACTTAATATAGGAATCACTCAAAGATCACTCCCATCGTCACCTATTTGTTCACCCCTACGTCAAAAACTTAGGAGAACAACTGAATCATATGAAGATGTGATTGGTGGTCAGGCAACATTCGAAGTTGGACAAAGTTCACGTCAAGAGAGGCCGTGGAAGAATGTTGAGCCAAATTCTCCGTTACCCTCCACTTCAGATTCCCCAATACCAGATATCTCAAATAATTTATCCTCACCTAATTCCCCCAACCACAATATAAGCACACCTGATTCAATATGGACTATTGTTTATCAACAAGCCAGCATATTAGAGGCTCACACTAAACAGCTAAAAGGTTTACGACCAACAAAATTTGAATGGTACGACCGTAACCTTGACGCATTGTTCAAAAGAGCGGATGCTGAAAGACGAGCAATATGTGAATTAGGAATAAAGATTAATGAAATAAAGGACAACACCAACCAGGAACTTGGAAGTTTGGATTCCAGGGTCCGTTCTGCAAGAAGAGAACACAGCCATACACATGGTAGACTTGAAGACATTGAAAGGACCATATGGATGGCCAGAGGCACAGCAAGAAACCAGAGTCAAAGGATTGCCGCATTAGAGACTATGCTGGCTAATCAAATGAACATGTGTCAGGAACGTTTCTCAAACATGGATGCAGCACAACTTGAACTTGAGAAAGAAATTATATATTTACGTCAGAGGCGTAACTAATTTTAAGTTTACAAGTATCCCTGTTGCAACTACTAAACCAGACAGACTTGGTTAGTATTTCATGTAATGTTCAATAAATCTGAACCTTTCAGAATCTGTAATCGAATCATAATATATAATAACCTTCTCTTCCGTTGCATCTCTCTGTTATGAATCAATCGTTTCCTTCGTATCAAGCATGCATACTATGAATCCTCATACTTTCATGCAAAAATCTCATCAATTGTTACCTCCCTTGATGAATAACTCCACGTAGATTCCTGACATATTAATAAGAGACCTTGTACTAATCGTTTTACAAAGACGATCTGTCAAGTTATTAATATTATGATGACTTCTACTACACTATTCAAATCTATCGTAAGATTTCTTACAATTGTTAAGACTTCTTAAACATACTATGATTCACCAGAAACCAAAGAATCATCTAAAAATAAATTTTCAAGAGAGAACTTGAAAAATGGAGAGAAAATTTATTTTAGTGGACGAATCGGTTTGTTCCTTAGTAATCTCATATCAAGAGTTGATTATCTATTTATGATACAACACAGACATATCTTGAAATTAGATTACAGTAAGGAGTCAATTCAGTCTATCATCAATGAAATAATTAGAATTCATTGTTTAAATTATTTTGACATCAGAAGGATTCTAAGTTAGGTTTCATTAATGATTTCAGAAGATGGACAACGTAAACCATACATGTACTCCATCATCATCAAAAATCACCATGACTACTGAAGATGTCAAGGAATTGATAAGCAACATCATGTCAGTAGTACTTAAAGGGGCCACCATAGTTTATCCAAGAGGAGAGTCGGATACGTCTGACAAGCATAACCAGGAAAACTACATGGAATATAGGCCAACCCACTTTAAAACGCCAGAAGGACTGGCTAACCCTACCATCACCCATAACCAAGGAATTAGGCAAGGAGTTGTACCTAATGGAAATAAACAAAAGCGAAAACTCTTAGAAATGAGGAACCTTTAAAGACTTTGATAGTATCAAAGGAATGATGACTAGATTGAAGCAGATGAATAAATTCCTGTTGTAAATAAATAAATCCTAGTTCGACAATTTCCTGAGATTGTATCTCTTCCTCGTATTATACGTTAAGTTACGATGGATGTAACTTAAGTATAAAACTTATCTTTCTACCGTATCAAGAATCTACCTTGTAATAATTCCGAAATAATTATAATCTACGTCAATTTCAAATTCTATTCCATTTACCAATTAACAGTATACTGTTATTACACTAGAAATTTTTGACTCATCATCATAGTATGAAAAAAAAAAAAAAAAAAAAAAAAAAAAAAAAAAAATCCTACTTTATTCTTAAAAGAAATTACGTGTTATATTATAAAAACAACACGTTGAACACCATCTAAAACAACTTAAAGAAAAGCATAAATACCACTGTGACTGAGCCAAGCATCACATCGTTTAGTCCTCAATTATACATAGCCTGATCAACTATGTCTAATTAAGGAAGAATCATGTTATGAAGGAACAATCATAATGTCAAATTTTCTAAATAATAATCTTCATGTAAAAGCAACAAATAGAGATAAACTGAACTATTCATAAATATTACAAACTACAATAAATACCTATCTTATTCCTTCGTCATTAGGACGAGAAGCCAACAAAGGTACAATTAGAAATTAGAAAAACCCTAAAGACTAACAGAAAACTCCAATAGCGAAAAATTTATCTGAATCCATGGAAATTAATAAATAAACAAATAATTAGCATCGGAAGTGCTAACGTCACAATAATTACAATATAGACCATAGAATCTTCAACAGGTTGATCCGCAATGACAACAAAAACCCCCGCCAACATAACCATAGCAAGAGCCACCACAGGATGAATCACCTTAATTATATTGAAAGATAAATATAAACAAATCATTAAAAATAATAACAAGACAAATTCCTAAAAACAAAATAAGTTTTATTCATTATTCGTTAAAAGTACATAGAAACACGACAAAGGCTTAATTCTAAACAACCCTAGCTCAAGACTAGTGCCTCCATGTCTTATCAACAACATATGATAGAACCGTGAGTGGTATTAGGAACCCCAAAATCCCAACCAAAACTACATAATCTTCATCCGTAACAAAAGCCAAATAGGTGATGGCAACAACGATATATACCATTGTGATAATAGTAATTAGGCTCGGCATTTTCGGAAGTATTTAATGAGAGAAAAGGGTTAAGAATAGGAAATGTGAAATGATAGGAAAATGGTTGATGGAAGAAATGGAAATTTGAAAGGGGTATATGTAGGAAGAAAACTAGCCGTTAGTTACTATTTCGGACCGTTAGGATTCACTATTCACGACCGTTGGACACGGTACACCTAACCGTTAATTTACTATTCATAACAATTACATTCAATATTCACAACCCTTAAATACACCAGTTACTTGATCCTGTCTAGCACAAATAAGTCTAACTAAACCACGTCTCCTAAATCTTAATAATAAAAATCTCTCGACAACCCTCTGATCGAAAGTTCCTGATACAGAAATTTCGTTAAACTCGAATTCCGGGACGGAATTCAGAATGAGGGGTAGGTACTGTAAACTCCCGTAAATTTCCCTGTAAATAGTAAAAGTAAATCAAATACTAATATATCATTCGTTAATTAATAACGTTTTTACCAATAACATTTTTTTTTATCAAATATGCTATGTTATTTAAAAATCACTATGATATTCATGATTCTTTTTGCTTGGAACAATGCTCACACATGTACCATTATAGTCTAAAATCGCGAGAATATTAAAATTTTACCATTTACAAACTTACGTAACCTATTTTAGCAAAACACATTCGACAACCCCTGGACTCACGTTAAACTATTCACGAACCTGCATTTTTGAGACGTTTTTCAAATTTACTATTCATCGGTTACTATTCACCAAACACTATTCATCATTTCACTATTCATCGTTTTTGGAGTCGGTTAGTGATATTGAGATGTTTTTGAAAAGTTTTACTATTCACAAAACACTATTTACAAAACACTATTCACTATCGGATTCACGTAAACGTTTCACTAAATATTTACTAAACATTTCACTAATCACAAATTAACTATTTTTTTTACTAATCTTAATTATACTTAACCGGACCCTTAATTTCACTCTAAGCCCAAAATGATTTTCGGCCTGTTACTATTCACGGCCCACACCATTTCAGGCCCATTTTCTTTCTTTTTATTTTCGTAACACTCGACTAGACAAGCCAGAAACACGCCTCGTACACATTATTTTTACACACGACGCCTCTATATTTTTACACTACCTCATTCCTCTCCTAGTCGACTTCAAGTATCTGAAGTTTCAACTTCCCATGTCGAGTCTAAGTGCATTTTTACGAGGCAAAGTATTTGTCCAAAAACAATTTCATACGTTTTACAACTAATCCAAAACTAAACCATTTTAAGTCCCGTTTGTTTCTATTAAGTCTTAAAACCATTTCTAAACTAAATCTCACGTTTAAATATTACATTCTATCAACCATCACCGAGCCTAGCCAAAAGTTCCAAATCGTTGCATAATAAAAGGATGTGTCGACATACATTTTAAAACAAAGATGGTACCTCCCTATTTCATGCTCACACAATGATTATTTTAAGGTCCTAGGAAAGTACCATTTGATTTTTAAAACAAATTCACACGTACAATTCTATATATAATAATCATCCACACGTTTCTTTTGAAAATGGAGTATGTCGACGAGCTAGGAGCCAAGATGCATGTTACCTCTTACAACCTCAAGACTTTTGAATACTTCATATCACACTCCACCATCCAATCTAATAAATGATAGTCACTAGAACACTTCAATTCTCATATATATAAAGCCATGCATGCATGCACTCGTTTACTACTTTCACACAAATCAAATTCCAAAAATAAAACTAAGTCCTACTTCAAAACGTTTTGGCAAAAACACAAGCTTTCCAAATCGGGTCTAGAAGAAACAAAACTTTGTTTGTGAACCTTGGTTGAGTCGACATATACACTACACTCTCGTATTCATTTCCCCTCGACTCTACGTCTCGTTTTACCCACCATTTTGGTGTAGTAAGTCTCACACAAACTTTTTTTCCATTACTTAAAACGTATTTTTGATTTTTCGTATAAAGTACTATCACTTGCACTGGATTACTCGCAATCTATATACACGATGCATACGTATTTTTCAACCATCTATATATTTACTACGCTATTTATCAAGGTACATAAAGTTTTAAATATAAAACTCACGTATAAACGATTTTTGAAACACATTTGTAAGTAACGTTGAACCATGCAAAATCCTTAAAAATATTTCTAAGTCTTTTTACTTAAAAGTTCGACCCATTCAACCCATGAAACGCACGTATATCTTTAAATTCTATGTGACGAGCATACTATTTTATTTAACAAACTAATAGACCCCCTGACAAACTATCATTTTCGTATAAAAACTTTGCAATAAGAATCACGTCTTGAACCTCTAAAACATACAAAGCAAATCGACCTTGAAACTATTTTTGGAAAACTAATACATATCGATTGGGCCTTAAAGCCCAATCCTTTGAAAATAAGCTAACGAATAAGCAGTCCTAATAAGCAGTCTTGGAACATTTTTAGCATCCTAAAATAAGCCCGAAACCAAGCCCAAAACTTTCGTAAGCCCATTGGAATTAAAAAGCTTAACGGGCCTTGGATTTCTCGTTCAAAAGCCCACTAAACTTTAAATAAGCACTTTTCGTAAAATAAGCAGTTTTGAAAAATTAAATAAGCTGTTTTTAACTTAATTAAGAAATAAAAATGTTAAGTTTCGAATTTGGTAAATTTTGGACTAAATTTGCAAAAATTATAATTTCGGGTTAAAAGTGTCACTTTTATAAAGTTTAGGTAAAAACTGTCATTTCACAAACTTGAGGCTGAAAACTAACTTTTATAAACTTTTGGGTGAACAGTGTAAAAATTATAAAGTTTTGGACGTAAAACGTAAAAATATTTAACTTTGGACTAACGACGTAACGCTAACACCGTTAGGGTAAAAAGTGTAAAATTTTGGAAAAGACAAGGGCCGTATAATATAATTAATATTTTCATCTTTACTTCCCATTCAACGATTTCACATTCACGACGTTACATTTTATTTCAAATTATTATTATTATTATTATTATTATTATTATTATTATTATTAAACTTTACGTTATATATATATATATATATTAACTAAACTTACGATATATTATAAAACCACAAGTTTTACTATCAACAACTCACGTAATCAAAAACTACTCGCGATTAAAACATTAAGACTATCAAATACTAAAACTTGCCATATATTATCTAGGTCGTGTGTGGAGCCGTTCCCTTATTGCAAACTGAGTATCGATATTTTTACCACTATACCACTAAGGTGAGTTCATAGCCTCGCCTTTACTTATTTAAATATTTTCTAAACCCTGCGAGGGGGATACATGCTAGTTTTTACAAACTGAACACAATTATTTTTCTTGGTATGCTTTACCTGATCTCGTTATTGCTTAAGTCCCTTATTGCCAAAAGCCCCTCATATCATGAGCGTTAGTCACCCGTAGGGTGAACGTAAATAATTGTGGATAGATCTATTAGGGATTGACAATCCCCGTTTGGGCGTTCGAGAAAACTACCAAACGCACTTTATTTGAAATCTAATAGGTTACTGGCAAGAACCTATCCCGAGGGCCCTGTTACTATAATCCATCATTTATGATGAGATCTGTTAATCGGATGAGTGTCATGAGCTTAATGCAATAACAACTGTTTTTTTAACTTATAATTGTATGACGGTGCAATTATCACTCATAACTTGTGTTCAACTATTAAACTTAAACCTATGAATATCACTCAACTTTTGTTGATTTTTAGCATGTTTATCTCAGGTCTATAACGAGCAAGGATGGGACGGAGGAGCACGAAATTCTTACAAAGGCTATAAATTTTTATTATCATTCAAAAACCTATTTAACAAATTTTGAAACTACTAGGACCTCATTTTTAAAACTCTGATATTTATAAAAATTTGAATGATAAATATTTTGAAATGACTAATTTAATAAGCATTTTCTACTGAAAAACTGTTAGCTGTGAAGTAACACCCAATCTTTATTCCGCTGCAAATATTTCAAAATTGGGGTGTTACAGCACCTTATCATCTGGAACCTCAACCTTCTTCAATTCATCACCCTTCTCCGGAACCTCACTGTTGGAAGCCAAAGGCTGAGTCACGTGCATATCACGAGCCTGGCCTTCCGGAAGTTTGTCCCCTTTCGCAATAGTGACATTCCTGCGTAGAGGTGGCTTCTTTAAATAGCTTGACATGGTTACACCTGCGGACAAATAAAACCCGTCGTTAAACACGAAAAAAGATGCATAACTTAATTTTTTTTTTATAACAAAGGCTATACCCCTCCCCTGCTCATCCCTCAATGCCGGACGCTAACCGAGAAACTCCCAATGATCCGATAAGCCCAGAGCATACAAGAATGCCTGTGGAACTTGACACGGCTCAATAATTACCTCGGCCAGCCTTTCGGCATGAGAAGCATCATATTCATTTCTCTTCGGAAATGGATCCGACACATCCGAATCCGAATGCCTCCAAGGCATAGCAAACGGAATATGTTAGGATCATAGTTTATTTATATAAAGTGTCGGTCATTAATGTATTGTTATAGGTTGCTTTAGAATATCATTATGATGAAGTTTATGTGTATTACTCATGTTTTGTAAAAGTCTAAGGGCTATTAGTGTAATAATGTAAAAGATTAGAGAAGCCCTAGACTATGAGTATAAATACTCTTGTAAACCTCATTTGTGAGGTTGGTTCTCTTAGTGATTCATTTAGTAATATCAAGGTCTTTTATTCCATACACTAGAGTTCCCATCCACTCTCTCTCTATACTTACTTTCTCTCTCTAGGTTTAGGCTTGATTCATATGTGAAATAGGTTGTTCTACGGTCCTACAAGTGGTATCAATCGCCAAGGGATAATATAGGTTGATTTAGGTTTGATTTGGTAGTAAAAACTTGGTGTTTGTTGCGCATTTGAAAAAACTGGTACTGTTCATCGCATAGTTTTCGAGTTAGGGGTAATTTTTTTAGCGAGTTAGGTGTTAAGTTCTATCGAGTTAGGGGTGTATATTAAGTTCCATCGAGTTAAGTGATCAATTCTTTCGAGTTAGGTGTTATCTCGCCAAAATCTGCCCAACTCAAGTCTCTCTACCGAGTTTGGATACTTATCGAGTTAGAACCCTAAGTGAACTTATCGAGTTAGAAACCTAAGTAAACTTATCGAGTTAGAACCCTAAGTGAACTTATCGAGTTAGAAACCTAAGTGAACTTATCGAGTTTGAAACCAACTTGAACATACCGAGTTTGAAAACAACATCTTAACATACCGAGTTACAAGTTGGAGGAAAAATTTGAGTAAAATTTATTTTTCACACGAGAATAAACGTTCAATTTTTACGCGAGATTTAAATTTTGGTATAAGGTTGAAAATTTTGGCCCGAAATTCAAATTTTTTGGCCAAAATTCAAAAATTTTCGGTAAAATTTGGCGAAAAAATTTTCAAATCTCAAATTTTTCAGGTAACCTTAGAATTGTATTTCTTAGTGATTTTCAAATTTGGGCGAGAAAAATTTTCAAATTTTATTTTTGGCGGGAAATTACGTAATCACTAAATATCAACCAAACAACTAATCTACAACAACAACAACCTTTGTTATCTTTCAAAAGATCCTCAGAACAACGTTTCACTTTGAATTCAAATCATGGCAACTCAACAAGACATTCATGCTGCCGGTGCCGAAAACCGACCTCCAATGCTTGAAAAAGGTGGATATCTTCCATGGACAAGCCGCATGCTTCGTTACATCAAAACAAAGCCTGATGGTAAATTAATGATCAAATCCATTGAAAAAGGTCCATTTCAGCCAAGACAAGTTCAAATTGAAGGTAATCCAAATGAAACACCTCCTACTCAACCATTCGTGCGTGAACAAACAGAAGCAGAATACACAGAAGAAGACAAGAAGCAGATCGCTGCAGATGATATGGCAATGCATTTAATCCAACTTGGATTACCACGGGAGATCTTTGCTGCGGTCGACAGCTGTGAAACTGCTCATGATATGTGGGAACGTGTTAGAAGGATATGTCATGGAACAGAGATTGGACAACAAGACGTTGAGAACAAATTTCTTACTGAATGGGAGAACTTTACATCCACCAAAGGTGAACAAATTGAATCATACTACACCAGGTTTTGCACTTTGATGAATGAGTTAATCAGAAACAAGTTGACACCTCGGCCAATTGCAACAAACATCAAATTCATCAATAACCTTCCAGAAGAATGGGGTCGTTATGTTACAATTGTCAATCAAACAAAGGATTTACACAAGGTGAATTATGATCAACTCTATGACTTTTTGAAGCAAAACAAAGCTGAGGCTAATGAAGTAAGGAAAGAAAGATTGGCAAAGAATCATGATCCTCTTGCATTAATTGCTAATACACCAACACCATTACCAGTGAACACTCAACAACCATCATCATCTTCCACTCACAACTACATGCAACCATCATGCATTCTACAACCAACACCGGTCTACCAACAACAGTTCTACCCACAACAACAACAAGTTATTCCACAACAGCAACACCCACAATTCCAAGAACCAGAATTCACTGACAATGATGAAGCTACTGCAGCATTGTCCCAAGCGTTTGCTTTTCTGTCAAAGGCATTCCAAGGACGTTATTCTACACCAACAAACAACAACCAAAGGATCTCATCGAACACTCGCAACAAGCAGTTTGCTCAGCCGAGTTTCAATATGGGCAATGAAGGCCAAATGGTTGGAGTTTATGGGAATCAACAGGGATATCAGAATATGCAGAATGCAGGTCAGTTTGCAGGGAATCAGTATGGTCAGTATGCAGGGAATCAGTTGGGCCAGTTTGTTAGAAATCAGAGGGGTCAGAATGTTGGTAATCAGGCAATGGGTAATCAGAATAGAAATGTTGCAGCTCCAGTAGTTGGGAATTTGGGAAATATGAATCAGGGTAATCCGGTAAAGTGTTTCAACTGTCAGGGTGTAGGTCATATCGCAAGGAACTGTCCTACTAAGCCAAACAAGAAAGATCTAGCGTACTTGCAGAAAGCAGTGATGTTGGCACAAAAGGCAGAGGCAGGATTTCAGTTGAACGCAGAGGAGAATGACTTTATGGCTCTTATGGATGACATGGAAGATAGAGAGGATATCGATGCGAACTGCATATTCATGGCGAATCTTCAGGA
Organism: Artemisia argyi; assembly: GCA_030686995.1. NCBI lineage: Eukaryota > Viridiplantae > Streptophyta > Magnoliopsida > Asterales > Asteraceae > Artemisia > Artemisia argyi. The sequence goes on along the minus strand of CM060704.1, from coordinate 101,906,489 downwards.
AGCTAAGTATGACACGGATTCTGATACACTTCCTGTTTATGACACCAATGCACCATCTGAGGTATCCACTTTCAACCAATGTCAAAATAATGATATATTTGATATGTCTCCTCATGAGGAACAACATTTTGAGAAGCAAGCACCCACTTATGATACATTCCTGGACACGCCAAGTAGTAGCAATACTCCTTCAGCGACTCCAGATGTGAATCATAATGGAGGCTTCGTTTCACAGCATGCTGAGAATGATAAGGAAACACGTGCTTTATTTGAATCATTATTAAATAACTGTAGTATTGAAATCGAAAAAGTGAAAAAGGTCAATCGCGATGTTAAGGCCGCGAATGCTAAATTGACCGCTGAGCTTGAGAGTTACAAAGAAAACGCTAAAGCTTTTGAATTTCATAACAAAAGATTGTCTGAATTAGAAACTGGTTATCAAAATTCCGTTTCAAGGGAAAAACAATTGCAACTCAAGTTTGATACACTTGATGTTAATTCTTTCAAGAAGATAAAAGCTTTAAACGCGGAAATTTCTGATTTACAAAACCAACTTTCTAAACAAAAAACAGCTTATACCAATCTTGAAAAAGAAAGGGATGAGTTGAAAAAGGATTTTGCAAAGAAAGAAGACAAACTTTTGGCCGAAATCGTAGAGTCAGAACACATGATTGCACATTTAGAAGAATTAGTAGTTAAGTCGGGTCAGTCAAGTCAAACAATGAAAATGATTTCAAATCAAACTAATCCAATTTACCATACGAAACATAAAGCGGCTCTTGGTAACAACACCCCCAGTAATCTCAAGAAAGCTCAGCAAGAACAGAATGTTTTGTATAATGGTAATGTGATTTACACTAAACATGATCCTCCCGTCGTTCGGGATTTTGTGCAAACGATAGAACATGTCGAAGAGAGCATAAATAAAATGAAACAAAAGGATTTGAAACCCATTGATTACAACAAATTGAACAAACTTTCGGGATTTACTTTTGTTCCACAAAAAGAACCATCTGTGTTTTCCATAAAACGACCATTCTCAAAAATGTTTTCTAAGAAAGTAATTGTTTCAAAATCTCTTTCAAAAATGGAACAAATGTCTTCTAACAACACTTTTAATACAAGTGAGGCTAGAAACAATCTGGATGACGTTAAAAAGAGAATTCAAGAACTTCAAAACATTGTTGCTTCTAAAACTACAATCGATATTAACAACTGGCATTCCAGTTTTCATATTGAGCAGAAAAAAGTTTTTGAAAACGAAATTACTATCCCACTGAATAACATCAGTGCGAGGGTAATCCATTTTGAAAAAGCTTTCTTAAAAGAAACGGCCGACTTTGTCAAGGATCACAAATCCCTGGTAAACGAAGCTAATGATACTCGTGAAAACATGAATGTTTTAGAAAATCTAAATGATTCTCTCTTCGAAGCTGTTATGACCACTGACATTATGTCCATCATTTTACAAACATACTCTGTTCAAGACAATGAAAGACTGAGAGCTGAGACCTCCAAAATTGTTTCCAAATATGAAAATGCTCTTATAAAGCTTGAAAAAGAAAATGTGTCATGTTTTAAACAACTTGATCGAAAAAAGGAAGAATGCAAGTATGACAAACTGTCGTATGAGCGTGCTTTCAAGAACATGAAAGAGCAAAATGATCTTTTGAGGGCTCAGCTTGAAAGTCAAAAAAGGAAGGGTGAGGAAACTAAGTTTGCAAAACCATCGACTTCGGAGAAACCAAATGTTCCAAATATGGTTCAAAAACCAAAAATGTCTATTTCACGGTTTGCTCCAAAAGTCGATGAGAAAAAGGATTTGACAAAACCAGTCACTCCAACACCCTTGCCCAAGAAAATTGAAAATGAAAAGATTGTTGATAAAGGAAAAGCGGTTGTCGAAACACCAAAAGTTCTAGCACCTGGCCTGTTTAGGATTAGTCCGACTAATGCGTCTGCCTCCACTTCTAAGACAAATGCGTGCAAAAAGGATAATTCTAAAGAATCTAGGGATGCTAAAAAGGACAACAATATAAATCCTAATGTGTGTGCCTCAACTTCTATAGGATTAGAAAGCACCTCTAGGAGCAGCAGACTACAGCCTAGGAGCAATACAAGGAACAATAGAGTCTCGCCTGTCTCTAAGAGTAGTTGCAAGAATAAAGTGGAAGAAGTAGAAGAACACCCTAGGAATTTATCGCTTTCTAATAAGAGACATATTTCATCTGAATGTAATGTCGAGAGTACTGGTTCTAATGCATGTAATGACACTGTTTGTTTAATATGCAAGAAATGTTTAATTAATGATGTTCATGATGAATGTGTTTCTAAGAATGTGAATGTTACGCCTGAACAGAAGAGCGTTTCGAAAGGTCCTAGTGCAAAATCTAGATTTGTTGGAAATCTAATTAAAAGAATTAGGAACACCACTAATAGTCGCACACCTAGGAACTATCTTAAGCATTGTGTTTGGATTCCAACGGGCAGAGAATTTATACTCAAGGATGGCAAATTAGAAATAGTTCAAGCTAAACAAGTAGCAACTGTCTATGAGTGTGATTTTGCCTGTACCCCTAACCCCATGGAACCAAATTCAAATCGGTTTCCAAATACAAACTCTTCTGTTATTGGCAGGTTATAGAAATATGTCTTTGGATCGTCGACTCGGGTTGCTCCAAGCACATGACCGGGAATTTAAAGCTGCTGATCAATTTCATCTGGAAATTCATGGGAACTGTACGCTTTGGAAATGATCATGTAGCAGCTATCCTGGGTTTTGGAGATCTTCAGTTTGGGAATTTTTTAATCACTCGAGTTTACAACGTCGAAGGGTTGGGACACAACTTGTTTTCAGTTGGGCAGTTTTGTGATGCAGATTTAGAAGTTGCATTCAGGAGAAACACGGTTTTTATTAGAAATTTGGTTGGTGATGATCTCTTAACTGGTAATCGTGGTATAAACTTGTATGCTATCGAAATCAACCAAATGGCTTCTACATCACCAATTTGTCTTATGACAAGGGCAACCGAAACTAAGTCCTGGCTGTGGCATAGACGTTTATCCCATCTCAATTTCGACACCATCAACAAGTTAGCCAAAGACAACATCGTCAACGGACTTCCTAAGTTCAAATACACCAAGGATCATCTATGTCCATCATGTGAACAAGGAAAAAGCAAAAGAGCATCATATAAACCCAAAACCGTACCTAGTTCGGAAGCAAGGTTACATTGTTGCACATGGACTTATGTGGCCCAATGAGAGTTGAAAGCATTAATGGGAAAAAGTATATTCTTGTTATTTTTGATGATTATTCAAGATATACTTGGGTAAAGTTTTTGAGATCAAAAGACGAAGCACCAGGCATCATCATCACCTTTCTGAAGCGTATTCAAGTTCTACTTCAAGCTCCAGTAAGGATTGTAAGAACAGATAATGGCACAGAATTCACAAATCAGGAGTTAAGAACCTATTTTGAAGATGTTGGAATCACACACCAAACATCAGTTGTTAGAACTCCACAGCAGAATGGGGTAGTTGAAAGAAGAAACCGAACTCTTGTGGAAGCTGCTCGCACAATGCTAATCTATTCTAGTGCACCACTATTCTTATGGGCTGATGCTGTAGCCACTGCTTGCTTTACTCAAAACCGATCCCTAGTCCGTCCGAGATTCAATAAAACCCCATATGAGCTAGTGAACAACCGTAAACCTGACATCTCTTACCTTCACGTGTTTGGCGCTTTGTGCTATCCGACGAACGACAGAGAAGATCTAGGAAAGTTGAAAGCTAAGGGTGATATTGGAATCTTCATTGGATATTCAGAAAACTCGAGGGCATTCAGGATTTCACAAATGGCTTCTGAGAGATACGCTCTAGAACCCGCGCTTAATCCAATGGCTTCTAATCAAACCAGATTAGGACCCGCACCAAACAGTCAGACTTCTGGACACATCAGTTCAGGACTCGTACCTCAAGGAGCTCAGTCAACAAACACGGACAAACCTTCAGAACAAGAACTGGAAAATTTCTTCGAGTTAATGTTTGATGAATATTATGGTGGAACTTCGACAAATGCATCTCAACAACATTCCGCTGCACCTGCTCAAAATCAACCACCACCACCACTGGACGCATTTACAACAATCGAAGCTGAAGCACCAACTACCTCAACATCATCTACATCTACTCAAGCCACTCCAGTACTTGAAACTGAACTACCAAGAGTTGATGAGCAAAATCAAAACACAAATTTTCAAGAAGAACCAACAATTAATTCAAACGATGTTGCGTTAGAAGAAGGAGAAGAAGTATTTGAAAACCCGTTTGCAACAGACTCTGCTGAATCTTCTTCAAGGTTACAAGAACCGTCTAACACACATACGTTAAACCCAAGGTACCCTTCTACGTTTCAATGGACAAAAGACCATCCAATAGAACAAGTTATTGGTGAACCTTCAAAGCCAGTTCAGACGAGGAGACAACTTGCCACCGATCTCGAATTGTGCATTTACATTTGCTCAATAAGCCTCAAAGAATCAAAGAACATTCGGGAAGCAATGGCAGAAAACCCTTGGATTGAAGCGATGCAGGAGGAACTTCTTCAATACCTGTTACATGATAGTTGGGAACTTGTTGAACGACCACTTGATAAACGCGTTCTTGATCTCAAGTGGTTGTGGAAGAACAAACTGGATGAGGAAATGACTGTAATTCGTAACAAAGCTCGTCTCGTGGCTAAAGGTTATCCACAAGAAGAAGGGATAGATTTCGAGGAATCATTCGCGCCTGTAGCTAGACTTGAAGCAGTCCGGATTTTCTTAGCCTATGCAGCTCACAAAAACATCACAGTCTATCAGATGGATATTAAGACAGCTTTCTTGAATGGAACTCTGAAAGAAGAAGTGTATGTGAGTCAGCTAGAGGGATTCATCGACAAAGATCATCCAGACTACGTCTACAAGCTTAAGAAAGCCATCTATGGTTTAAAACAAGCTCCAAGAGCGTGGTATGACGAACTATCATCTTTCTTGCTCAAAAACAATTTCACAAAAGGAATGGTTGATGACACCTTGTTTATCAAAAAATTCAAAGATGACATTTTGATCGTTCAAATTTACGTGGACGACATAATTTTTGGATCAACCAATCCTAACCATTCAAAACATTTTGAAAATCTCATGAAAAGCAAATTTGAAATGTCCATGATGGGGGAACTAAAATTCTTTCTTGGTTTACAAATACATCAATCCCTTCGTGGTATTTTTATCAATCAAGCTAAATATACAATAGAGATTTTGAAAAAACATGGAATGGAAAATTGTGATTCTGTTGGTACCCCAATGGTCACTTCACCAAAAATTGATGCTGATTTGTTTGGGAAACCCGTCGATCCGAAAAAATATCGGAGCATGATCGGTTCTCTCATGTACCTAACTGCTAGTCGACCAGATATTCAATTTGTTGTTTGTTTGTTAGCACGGTTTCAGGCAAAGCCTACCGAACTTCACCTCAAAGAGGTTAAAAGGATCTTTCGGTACCTACGAAGAACCATTAACATGGGACTTTGGTATCCGAAGGATTCAGGGTTTAATCTAACAGCCTTTTCAGATGCCGACCATGCAGGAGATCAAGTTACTGCAAAAAGTACATCAGGTGGAGCACAATTTTTGGGTGAAAAGCTAGTAAGCTGGTCGTCAAAGAAACAGGATTGTACTGCGCTATCAACCGCCGAAGCCGAGTATGTGTCTCTATCTGCGTGTTGTGCCCAAGTTCTTTGGATGCGGACACAGCTCACAGATTATGGCTTTACTTTTGACAGAATACCTATGTATTGTGACTCAAAAAGTGCCATAGCCATCTCGTGCAATCCCGTACATCACTCTAAGACGAAGCATATCAAAGTCCGCTACCATTTCATCAAAGAACACGTGGAAGAGGGTACTGTTGAATTATTTTTCGTTAAGACTGATTACCAACTCGCCGATCTATTTACTAAAGCCCTTCCAAAAGAAAGGTTTGACTATTTAGTTCGACGAATTGGCATGCGAAGCCTAACTCCTGAGGAGCTCGAACGTCTTCTCGAATCTTCTTGAAAAATGTTTTTCAAAATCGCTTCGCTGTAAATATTTTTTGAAAAAAAACAAAATACAAAATTTGAAAAACCAACAAAAACAAAATACAAAAATATAAAATTTCAAAAAATACAAAAACAATATAAAATCAAAAAATCCAAAAATATTCTTCTCACGACATGTCTCTCGTATAAATCAATATTCTGTATGTTTCTAGAAATGTCATTCAAAAATGATACGGACATGTACAGATGCTTGAACGGGAGTTCTTTAAAATGTTTTTCTAAAACATGTCGTTTCTCAAAAGTTTCTTCACAATGGCTTTTGTATACTTCAGTACGAAACCCGGACCCGAATGATGACTTTTGATTATTTCAAATCAAGGACTCGTATTTTCAAGGACGAAATCTTTTTCAAAAAGTTCGAGTCTAAACAAACGAAAAGGATTTCAAACATAAACTCGTTTTTCAAACATATTTCTTGAAGCACTTTTTAAAGATTGTTCAAAAGATTTTTCATAATCTCTCAAAATTAGTGCTCAAGAAAACTCCCTCTAAACCCTTAATTGATTTTCAAATGTGCTATCATTAAAGGGGGAGTACAAAAACAAAATAGTTCCGAAATCATGCAACAACAAATCTGTCTTTCTCTCCAAAATGCTTTTTCTTAATCAGTTGATATAAAAAATATCACGATATGCTATTTTTGAGGGGGAGAAGACATGATTAAAATGTGATCAAAGATGTTTAAAGTTTGTGACTGAATCTCAGAAGAGCTCGACTCAGAATGTACCTATGAATTGACGAAGCTTTAAATGTCAGTAATCGAAAAGACTTGTCCTGGACGGGTAATAATTTCAAGCTAGTCTAACTAGTGATGTAAGCGTGTCGCGAATAGGACTTGTCTGAGTAGAATGTACCGTATCGAGAGACTTTCTTTGGACTTGACCAGGACGGGTAATAACTTCAAGCTGGTCTAACTAGTGATGTAAGCGTGTCTCGAATCGGTCATGTTCACTGAAAGTGGATCAATTCAAAAAGTGCAAACTCCTCACGCATGTGCAAATTTCTTAAAAATTCATGAGCACATGTGAAGGGGGAGTCCTTCAAAATAAACAAAAACTCTCAAAGTGTCAACAAAAATGTGTTTATATTCATAAACACTTTGAGAGATTTTCAATCAAAGGTTTCATGGCAATTATAGGATTCATGGAGTTATAAGGTGACTAAGGTTAGGGAAAACCGTCCTATGATCCGCCAGAGCCGGAGGGATCTACCCAAGGACAATTCCAATAGATTAGAATTAGAAGTCCTTAGGTATGATTGAAAAAAGGAGAAAATGAGAAAGGAGAAAGAAGGGGTTGAAGAATTAAAAAGAAAAGTTATGAAAAAGGGTGAAAAGAAATAGCCCTCCATATGTTCAACCTTAGGGCAGACACCGGGTTCAATTCATATGCTACTGGTTGTTACTAAGGTGACACCGGTATTGAAGATAAAGACGTCATGGACCCAGTGACGCACTGCACTAAACCTTCTAGCCACTCAAGTTCTCTTAAAAGAGCTTGTTTCATTCTCACGGGGAACCAGCATAATCTATCAACCTGTCTCTTAGAGATGGTTGATATTGAAGCAGGAGACCTCTCCCTAATCTCCGCATAGGAAACCAAATGTGCACTTATCGAGTCTAGAGCCCCGAGATTCATCAAAAGATCTCATAGGAACACATGATATTTCTACACTGGTTGTTCATCATTAAGGACACCAGATGTAAACTTAAGAGTCCTACGCAGATCTTAGCAATCTGCCAAGAACGTTTATGAGAGAATTTACTTATGTAGTTTCTCAATGATTGAACGGAAATTCCTGCCAGGGTCAACATCAAGCAGCCCTGACAGCAGGTCACTTCGGTAATTCTTTATGGGTTACGCTTAGTGTTTGCGGTGGTTTCAAATGGTCTACAGTCGTGGAGTGATCCCCAGCGACTCACCCAGTCATTGAGCTACTTAGTAGGTCTCGTAAGCTCTTTCGGGAGTATCTGATATGGGAACGGCCATGGTAAGGGTTAGAAGGAGTCTTCACACTATGCTGTTGACGATCTCTAATTCCTTATCTGTAAGTACCGGTTGTTTATTGCTAACTGTTTACCTGCAGCTATACATCATCTCCATGGCGAAAGATTTCACATGCTCATACATGCATCACAAAGTCAAAGGAAAGTTCTCACAAAGATCAAAGGATAGCAACAGTCAAAGAAAGATTCTACGCCAAAAAGAAGAATCTACAAAGTAACGTGACAAAGATCAAAGTGAAAGAACGGGAATAACAAATGTATGTATAACAAAGACTTAAGACGTATGAGCATGTTGGAATGGCAGACAACCACCACAAACACAGAAGTGACGAAAGGCAGATGACATCATCGGATCACTTCAACAACAATGAAGCATGATGAACTGGAACTATGATTCATCTAGTGATACTTAAAGACGTCAAGAGCGATGAATGATAAAGTTTAAAGACAAAGATGATGACGTCGCACAACCTCAATGACCAAAACTTAGGGGGAGATTGTTAGGATCATATTTTATTTATATAAAGTGTCGGTCATTAATGTATTGTTATAGGTTGCTTTAGAATATCATTATGATGAAGTTTATGTGTATTACTCATGTTTTGTAAAAGTCTAAGGGCTATTAGTGTAATAATGTAAAAGATTAGAGAAGCCCTAGACTATGAGTATAAATACTCTTGTAAACCTCATTTGTGAGGTTGGTTCTCTTAGTGATTCATTTAGTAATATCAAGGTCTTTTATTCCACATACTAGAGTTCCCATCCACTCTCTCTCTCTACTTACTTTCTCTCTCTAGGTTTAGGCTTGATTCATATGTGAAATAGGTTGTTCTACGGTCCTATAGAATAGCTCGCCTATCGATTAAGAAAAATTGATACTTCCAACCCTTCAGACAGGAGGGAAAATCCCCAAAGCAAACTTTCCTATCCTTATGAACACGTTTTTCAAAAGAAAATCAACAACCCTGCTTACTAAGTTTATTAAAGACACGAAACAGGGGAGTGGTAGGAGGAATATGCATGCTCCGGCAATACACTTCAAAGAGAGTAGCACGATGCATACCCAACGGAACCAACTGAGAAATATGAACCTTAAAGTATTTAATAACATCTAAAAGAAAGGTAGAAAAAGGGATGGGGAGGCCGCTCTCAAAGAAATACCCCGCGTATAAACCAATGGCATCTTCGGGCAGTTGGTTCATCGTCATACCCGTCGGGGGTACCCTCGGATGTAGATCCCTCGGTATCCCGAAAGTCACCGCTAAGGCATGCACATCAGCCTCGTCCATCACGGACTGCCTTAAAAGTATATCCTTCTTTACGTGAGAATCCTCCGGCGTTGTTACGTCTTCATAATCAAACGAAGCGGTAGATTCTGACATGATGAATCCGAAGAGAAGAAGGGTATAGCCAAACAACAAAAAACTAAACGGACTAAGACGTACCTCAAAGACAATGAAAACAATCGCTCAGAATACGGACGAGATAAAATGTGTCAGAAATCTGTGTGTGTAGATGATGAGGCAAAAAATGAACCACTTTTAGGGGGTTATTTAAGCCCGGAATTGAATTTATTTGATCAAATATTGCCCTAAATCGTTCCTTTTGTGATTTTAGGTACTTTGGGAGTGAAATCTGGAAAAGGAAGCAATTCGGACGTTTTTGGAGCATAAAAGTGAAGAAAACGCCAAAGACTTAATTTTCCAAGCTGGGAACAGTAGGTGACGGCGTCAAGAGCAACATTTTGACGGCGTCAAGAGTAATTTTCATGACGACCCAGTACAGAAATGAAGGCGTCACATGGAAGAGCGTCAAGAGTAAAATACGTGACGGCCTGGAAAAAGTTATAACGTGACGGCGTCAGAAGTAGATTAAGGCAGTCCGATAATTATTTTAGCGGCGAGATGACGGCGTCACCTATTTGGTCTTGACGCCGTCAGCCTCAATTTTCTATATATAGTTTTCTAATTTTCATTCATAAAAAGAGGGAAGTTTTGGAGAAACCCCACTTAGTACGAATTTTACAGGTTTTCAAGGGTTTTCAGCCCTTGAACCCTTTCATGTGTAATTGAGATAAGTGTTCTTCTAATTCAATCAATATGTCTATGTGTTGGTTGTCTATATCTTGTTCTTGTCTTAATTTCATCATGCTAGGCTAGATCTATCTTGTGTTTGCTTAGATCTAATGAAACCTAGATGTTAATTATGTGTTGATTACTTGTTTATGGTTGTATTGGATGAATGATTTCGATGTTAGGCTTAAGAAAACTGGCAGATCTCCAAATGGTAACATGCTTGAACGTCTTAGGAAACATGAACTGACGTGCACTAGGTTTTATTGGTTGTATTTAATGCATGAGTAAATTCTAATGATCCCATGTTAGGAGTTTCTTAGCCGGCCCGACATAGGAGTGAAGTAGGCACTCATAGGATTGGGGAATTAAGTGCGCCACCCCATGAATGGTATTAATGAATACAATCCGTCATCCACGCAACTATAACAAGTAATTAACGTGTAAAAGATATCTACGGAGTAGTGAAATCTAAGTAAACACAATTTCTCCACTTATTGCTCACAACCTTAGTTTAATATAGTTTATTTTCATTTTTAGTATTTTATTTTGATTGCATCTTTAGTATTGGGTTAGTTGACTAGCAACTAATTCCGCCCAAATCCTTCAAACCCGAGATTTTTACTTGCTTTCTAAAAAATATAAAAATACAAAAATAATCATCCCTCACCTTTAGAACTAGTATTTAGGTTTTCTAATCCTAGCGACACTATTCCTAGCTGAACGATCAACCCCCGGTACTTGTCACTATACTATACTACAACGATCAGGTACACTACCTGGTGGGGGTTGTAAGCTTCTCAAGATCCCTTGAGAGGTAAAGCCTGGTGCAATCCCTACGCATCAGTAGAGAAGTGAAATTACGGTGGTGTAAATGAGGAAAAAGGAACTATTTATAGACGGTAAAAATTGAGCGCGAAACGACACGTCACCCATAGGGCTAACGTGTCGCCATCCAAACCGTGTATCTCAAAAAACGAACACGTGTTCCAATCCAGAAGGCACGGTAAAAAACGACGGCGCACCTTAAACGATACATTAATTACATTTGGCACTTTGCACACGACTTTAACAACGACGAAGCTATAACTTACCCTCCGGAAAATTACAAAAACAAACTGAGTATCAAACCATTGGCATAACCAATACTATGATACTGGGGGGGACATGTTGGCGTATGTACCCTCCGGATACACACCGTACGTAACACATACCCTCCGGCTCCGCATCAAGCGAAACGTGCCCAAATGTGTTCAAGCAGAACGGACTAATATCCGAAGGGTTGAGAACATCCACACGACCCCAGCCCTCCGGAAGTCATAACCATTCGGATAAACCAGTAAGTACATTAACCAAAGTACAAATAAGTACACCAAGTATATGATAATGGAGCATAAACTAGCAAACATTAAGGGACTAAGTACAAACCAGTCTGGCACTTCATATAGAAAGTCTATAAATAAAGAGGAAATCTTCACTTAAAGGTTAACTATTTCTCTCACTCTCTAACTTCATTCATTCATACTTTCTTTCTCTAAGAATATATACTTACTCTCACGCCGGAGGTTGGAGTAGAACCCTGTAAAAATTTCTTGTAATTAAATCATTAATAAATAAATAATCCTTCGTTATCGTTTCTAATTCCCATTTTCTCAAAAAAATTTGAAATTTTTCTTATTATATTATTTTGACGATTTTCACAAAATAATATAATTCACGAAATGACGGAATTAATCCTCGTCACGTTACACGAAACTTAAACTTTTCATTTAATCCTAAATCTAAATTCTAATCCTAATTATATTTATTAAATATAATTAAAATTCCTAATTACCTAATTAACTCAACCGGACCCTTAATTACCTTCGGCCCAAACCTTAACCTCTATTCCTAAGCCCACGAAACAAAGCCCAAAATCCATTTTTATTAATTTTCATCCGTTCGACTAAGTTCACACCCTCCCCAAAACGCGTCGTTTATTTTTAAATCTTCTATACGACCCACGTATTTTATTTTCCCATCTCGTTAACCTACTAGCCAACAATTAGTGTGTCAAGTCTCACGTTCCTACGTTGAGTTTTGATACGTTTTTAAGAGGCAAAGTATTCGACTCTAGCAAACCCAAACCGGTTTAGACTATATTCAAAACTTAACCGTTTTGAATCTAGTTAGTTTCTAATCATTCCTAATATTATTCCTAAGATGATTCTAAGCTCAAATGTTAAAGATGATTATGTATGATTAAGTTGTGTACGAGTTTGTAAATCGTATATAAGAAAAATTGCATGGTCGACATAGATCATGATTCAGCCAACATTCTCCTTATTATGTGCTCTCACAAGCCTCCCTAAACCATTATAATATGTTCATCTATGAGTCTAGTTACTGACATGCAATAGTACGAAGAAGTTTCATTGAATTTCTCTACTAAAACGATATATATATTAGTATATATGTACGTCCTTGCATGCATACTACTCTCATTCACTTCCAATCTTTTTCACTGCAATAATTCGACCTCCAATTCATTCTTACAAGACTTACAAGTCGTGTGGTATTGTATTGGAAACAAAGAAAGACAATCGGGTTGAAAATATTATATAACGTTTGGGTTATATAGCTTTGACGTGATTTCTTGTGTTCCTTTTCTATCTATCTCGACTCTTAATCACCTCTAAGGTGTTTGTAAGTTTCCTACACTCATTTCTAATCCATTTCACACGTTATTATATAGTCATGCACATTGTTTAATTTATTTCGAACGTCTACACTTTGCACATGAATCACACGTATATATTTATTTTTAGTACACGAAACGTGATTAGCCTCTATCTTGGAAGGCCTAGGAATCACGTAGCACACACCATTCACTTTAGTTGTAACGTTATAATCATTTCATGCTTTCATTTTAATTTGTATCCATCGTATGAAATTTAGTATAAAACTTAGTAAATAATTCTAAGTTTTCAAGATATAAAACCGAACCAACCATGTCACAAAACCAACGTATAACTTAAAATTTCATTTAACGATAGTACTATATTTTTTCACGACGTCATAGAACGCCTAGCAAACTAACATTTTCATGTAAACAACTTGTAAAAATAATCACGTTTTAACACCAAGATCGAACCATTTTGAATTGACTCAAACCGGATTTCAAAACAAGAATTCATATAAAAATTCTTATATTGTCGACTTGGGCTTAACTAAAGCCCACTAAGAAATTAAAATCTATAAGCCCACTGGGCCTATAAGAAATGTTTTTAGAATCATAAAAATGACCCAAAGCCAAGCCCAAAACTTTTTCCATGCCCTCGCCTCCAAAACTCTTAACGGGCCTTTAATTGAATCGTTAATCGGCCCATAAGCTAAAAATTAAGCTTTTGAATAAATAAGTAGTTAAAATAAGCTTGTTACTTAATAAATAAGCTTCGGAAAATTTTTGGAAAGTTTCATAATCATTTTTGCAAAATTGGACTAAAAATGTAACGCGACGACACCTAGAAGGACTAAATGTGTAAATATTGAAACTAAAGGACTAAACCTGTAAATACAGAAATCTAAGGTTAAAATATGATAAAAATTAATATTAGAAGGTTAGTATTGATTATTGGACAAAGTAGAGGACTATAGTTGAAAAATATATAAAAAGGACTAACGGTGTAACGCAAGTATCGTTAGCGTAAAAAAATGGTAAAATTGGAAAAGGAGACAAAGACTAAACGTAACTTATTTATCATTCTTATTTATTTTCTATTTTCGTCAATTTATTTCATATCATGTTTAAACGTTATTTTTATTTATATATATATTATTTAACGTAACGTTAATAATATATATATAACGATATTTAAAAAGTTAAGATTTTCTTACGATTAAAAAGGTAAAAACTTCGATGGATAAATTAAAAAAATCATATTTTGTCATATCATGCATATCACAAGATTTTCACTGCACATTGTTTTCGTCATAACGAATATCTAATATTCGTTATTTTCTTCATAATTACCGAATAGTTTTTGGTCAAGTTCTTAGATAAATTTATTTATCAGGTTGTGTTTCGAAGCCGTTTCATAAATTCGTCCTATTTTATTTTCTTCGTTTTCAGTATCAATCAAGATGAGTCATAGCCTCACATTTAATTATTTTCAAAACTCCGTGAGGGGGATACATGTTATAAATAGATCGCAAGTATTTTTCTGTATGCTTTCCTGACTGATATATGCCTAAGTTAGCTATTGCCAAAAGACCCTTATTCATGAGCCATTAATCACTGCGGTGAACGCGAATATAATGAATTGATCTATTTAAGGTTTGATAGCCTGTCCCATTAATACTTGACGGAATGCGATTATGCATGTGGTTAGTCGTATTAGTCGTGATAATTATATTTGAGTAAAAATAAGAACTGGCAAATCACCTATTACACGAGGGCAAATTTATCATTGATTTGATAAACACCCGCTGTTTACGGTATTTGTTAACGTTTGCGTGTCATGAGACTTAGAGCAATATATGAACTGCAATATCAATGTTTTCAAACTGATTATATTTTCCAATACAATCTTACTTGTGTATCAAAATGATTATTAAATTCAAACTCTATGATTTCACTCAACAATTTTGTTGACTTTTAAGCATGTATCTCAGGTATTTAGCAGGGGAAGCAAGCATGGAACGGGCGGCAAAAATCTTCAAATTATGTTTACTTTATTTCAATAATGATGTAAAATAAATTATGTTTGATTTAGTTCAAAACATCAAGCTTTTATAATACTCTGATAAGGACCTATTGTATTTCAAATATTTATAAATGAAATTATGTTTTAAAACGTCTCTTCGAGTCGTTTTCTATCATTATGACTTCGATCCTCACCGTAACACCCTAATTTCTATTCCGCTGCCGCATTTCAAATTAGGGGGTGTTACAGATTAGCATCAGAGCCATAGTTATAGAGAACCAAATGTTTTTAAACATTGAACTATAACCACACTTTCAAATAAATTAAATTTTCATCATATAAATTTTTGCCCGCCGTGCCTGCTTGCTACAGCACTCCGTAAGTTAATCATTAAGCTATGATATTTTGATTGTGATATGTTAAAATTTTATGATAATAAATTCTTATTCTGCGCTATTTATGAATTGTTACAGTATTGTGTCAATATGAGTATGTTCGAATCCGACTATGATATTTCCGTCGCGTCCGTTACTTCGCCTGTTTATCGTTCTACTTTTGTACCTGACGCTATTTCCCAAGAAACAGAACCCTTCGAGCAAGACGAAATTGCTACAACGCCTGAAAATCCCGATGCTTTTGTTTTATCGACACCATTACCACGTCATGATTTTGATTCATATGCACCTGATCACCTACTTAATCTTTTTAGTCAAACTTACCCATATATTTTTCACCCAAGAGAACAAATCCCTGAGGAAGATATACCTACATCCAGCCGCCTTCGTATTTCTGATTCTATTTCTCCACTTTCACCATCATTACCCTATCCACCTGGTTTTACTCCCCCAGCTCATATTAATGAAACTGGAAAGAGTGCTAGGATGGAAATTTCCTCTACCCTTTCACCATCTGTAGTAGTGACGCGATTGGAGCATCACGAAGATCAGATAGACTCACTTCTTCAGATGATTGATTATTCATCTTTCGATCATTCAGATACTACCCACAACACCTTACATAACCTTATAGCCGATAGGATAGAGTTGCAGCAGGGGTTAGCTCATATACATTCGGATATCTCTGAGACACGTTCTTTCGCGATATCATTGCGAAGAGAGGGACAGAACCGTACTTGGGAAGCCTAGCTTGCACACCGAAGAGCAGATACATTGAAAAACATCGTAGGAGATATGAAGATGCAACATCATACCGAGATGCAAGAGCTCCGAACTCAGATCTTAGAGATGGGAGGACATGTGAACATACCTAATCATTAGAGGCAGTTAGTATTTGTACTAGTAATAAGGCATTCAAGCCTGCCGCATGTGGCATTTAATAAGCTTGTATCATTTTGTTATAACAACTCAACTGATTTAAAGTTATTAATGTTATGCTGTTGGTTTTGATATTACTATATACAAATGTTAACTTATGCTTATGGTTGTTCATATGTATTATAATTGCATCTAACATATCGGAATGATTATGACTGTTGTATCAAAATAAAAACTACATATGATGCCCAATTATTATTAAGACTCATAATTATTTATTTCCCTACTTCACAAGAATCTTTAAAACAAGTGGTTGTTTAAAATTCTAAATGCTATATTTTTGTATTATTAATAGAAAAATGGAGCATGCAAGTAGCGAAAACTCTAACCCGGAAGTGATCATGACCCCCACTGAGGTTCAAAGAATGATTGCTGAGGGAATATCTGCAGCTCGTGAAGCGGATCGTTTGAATAATACCAATGGTGCAAATCGTGAAGCTAATACAATTACTCCACGTAATTGTACTTACAAGGATTTCATGACTTGCAAGCCAACAAACTTCAAAGGAATTGAAGGAGTGACTGAAATGGCACATTGGTTTGAGCATACTGAGACAGTCTTCAAGAGGAGTGGTTGTCCTGAGAATAGTAAAGTTACCTTTGCTACAGGAACTCTTCAAGGAGAAGCACTATCGTGGTGGAACACTACTGCGAATGCTATGGGTCCAGATAAAGCTTTCAGACTTTCGTGGAATGAGTTGAAGAATAAAATGTTGAAGAAGTATTGTCCAAGGACAGAGATTCGAAAACTGGAGGATGAATTTCATCAGCTAGTTGTAAGGTACAACGACTTGAAGACATACGAAAGAAAGTTTCTGGAGTTGTCGGTGCTGTGCCCAACTATAGTACCCGATGTTGAACAAGCATTGGAGAAATACGTGGAGGGACTGCCACCAACCATTGAAGGAGATGTTACCTCATCGAATCCAAAGACAGTAGAAGAAGCTATGGAGCTTGCACAGAGATTATTAACCCGGGTGATCAAAAGAGGTTCTACTTCTGTGATCAATGAGCATAAGAGAAGTGCTGACAACCGTGGGAGTAACAATAGCAACAACCGCAACTATAACAACAGTTATAGTGGTAACCGTAGCTACAGCAACAACAACAATCAAAGCAGAAATCGCAACAGAGATCAACAGCAGAACCGTAGTAATCATCATCGGCAACAAAATCGCCGACAAGAAGCTACCCGAGCTTATGCAGCAGTGCCTGCAAAAAGTAAAGGTTATTCTGGAACTCTACCCCCATGTAACAAGTGCAACATGCATCATACTGGAGCATGTAGGGCTGCTTGTGGCAACTGTAGAAGAATTGGTCATATGACAAGGGACTGTCGAGCGACTAGAGCCAACACACAACCGATAGCAGTAAAGTGCCATGGTTGTGGAGAAGTTGGACATTACAGACCTCAATGTCCAAAATTTGCCAATAATGTTGCTCGAGGAAGAGCGTATGTACTTGGTGATGGGAACACAACGCAGAATTCTGATGTTGTTACTAGTACGTTCCTATTAAATCAACAAGATGCTAAGATATTATTTGATTCAGGAGCAGACAAAAGTTTTGTGTCTACTTCATTTGCTGCAATTCTAAATATTACTCCTGTAGAATTAGATACTATCTATGAAATAGAATTAGCAGATGGGAATATTTTAAGTACCAATACCTTAATCAAAAACTGCACCTTAACCCTTCTAAATAAATCTTTCCCTATCAATCTTATGCCCATCCAATTGGGAAGTTTTGATGTCATCATTGGTATGGATTGGTTATCTAAACATCGTGCCAGAATAATTTGTGACGAGAAAATCATCCAAATTCCATTCGACGGTGAAACCTTAATCATCCAAGGTGATAAACCTAAAACTTCTTTCAATATTATTTCGTACGCCAAGACGATGAAATACATAAGCAAAGGATGCCATGTATTTCAAATCCAAGTAACGGGAGGAGAAACAAAAGAAAAGAAGAAACAACTTGATGAAGTGCCAGTTGTAAGTGAATTTTCTGATGTATTTCCCGAAGACTTACCTGGAATCCCACCAACTCGTCAAGTAGAATTCCGAATCGATTTAGTGCCTGGAGCAGCACCCGTTGCAAAAGCACCATATCGATTAGCACCCTCCGAAATGAAAGAATTATCTGAACAGTTAAAAGAACTATCAGATAAAGGTTTCATTCAACCAAGTTCATCCCCTTGGGGAGCACCAATCCTTTTTGTCAAAAAGAAAGATGGAACGTTCCGAATGTGTATCGATTACAGAGAGTTGAACAAACTCACGGTGAAGAATCGATATCCATTGCCAAGGATCGACGATCTATTTGACCAATTACAAGGATCAAGTGTTTACTCAAAAATCGATCTGAGATCAGGATATCATCAATTAAGAGTTAGGGAAGAGGACATTCCCAAGACAGCTTTTCGAACACGATACGGACATTATGAATTTCAGGTGATGCCATTTGGTCTTACCAATGCACCAGCTGTATTCATGGATTTAATGAACCGAGTATGCAAACCATACTTGGATAAATTCGTTATTATGTTAACTGATGATATTTTAATCTATTCGTGCAACAAAGAAGAGCATGCCGAACACTTAAAGACTATTTTAGAGTTACTTAAGAAAGAAAAGTTGTACGCTAAGTTTTCCAAATGTGATTTTTGGATTTCTACCGTTCAATTTTTAGGCCATATCATCAACAACAAAGGTATCCATGTAGATCCCGCGAAGATAGAAGCAGTTAAAGGTTGGACGTCACCCACCTCCCCAACCGAGATTCGTCAATTCTTAGGTCTCGCTGGTTATTACCGGAGATTTATAGAAGGTTTTTCAAAGATTGCAAAACCCTTGACGGAACTAACCCAGAAGAACAAGAAGTATATCTGGGAAGAGAAGCAAGAGTCAGCATTTCAACTGCTGAAACAGAAGCTTTGTGAAGCACCAATATTAGCATTACCGGAAGGCAATGAGGACTTTGTAGTGTATTGTGACGCATCTCATCATGGTTTAGGTGCGGTACTAATGCAAAGAGACAAAGTTATAGCCTATGCTTCACGACAGCTAAAGAAGAATGAAGAAAATTACACCACTCATGATCTAGAATTAGGAGCAGTAGTTTTTGCTCTTAAGATATGGAGACATTACCTATATGGTACAAAGTGTACGGTTTTCACCGATCACAAGAGTCTACAGCATATACTAGATCAGAAATAGCTGAACATGAGACAAAAAAGATGGTTAGAATTACTCAATGACTACGACTGTGAAATTCGTTACCACCCTGGTAAAGCGAATGTAGTAGCCGATGCGTTGAGTAGAAAAGATAGAATTAAACCTCTTAGAGTTCGATCTCTAGGAATGACAATTCATTCGCCACTTCCAGCTCAAATCATCAAAGCTCAAGCAGAAGCTCTACAAGAAGAAAACTGGAAATATGAGAAAATTGACAGAAGGTCAAACCTGGAAGATCAGGTTGATAGAATGCCAAATAATGAAAAAGAATTTGTGAGAAGAAATGATGGAATGTTATGTTTTAAGGAAAGATATTGGATTCCTCTCTTTGAAGGTATTCGAGACCTTATCATGCATGAATCTCATAAATCCAAATATTCTATTCATCCCGGTTCCAATAAGATGTACCAAGATATGAAGAAAAATTATTGGTGGCCAAATATGAAAGCTGATATCGCCGAGTATGTTGGTAAATGTTTAACCTGCTCTAGAGTAAAAGCAGAGACTCAGAAACCATCAGGATTACTCGTGCAACCAGAAATTCCGGTTTGGAAATGGGAATGAATCACAATGGATTTTATTACCAAATTACCAAAGACTTCGACCGGATTAGACACAATCTGGGTTATCATCGATCGATTAACCAAGTCTGCACATTTCCTACCAATCAAGGAAACTGACGAGATGGAAACACTTGCTCAGTTGTATTTTAAGGAAATTGTGATTAGACATGGGGTACCAATATCTATTATTTCTGATAGAGATAGCCGATTCACATCAAGATTTTGGGAATCGCTACAGAAATCTCTTGGTACTAGGTTAGATATGAGCACCGCTTATCATCCGCAAACCGATGGACAAAGTGAGAGAACAATCCAAACCTTGGAAGACATGCTTCGAGCATGTGTGATTGATTTCGTAAAAGGTTGGGATAGACACTTGCCATTAGTTGAATTCTCGTACAATAACAGCTACCATGCCAGCATAAAGGCTGCACCTTTTGAGGCACTGTACGGAAGGAAGTGCAGATCACCAATCTGTTGGACAGAAGTTGGTGATATGCAACTTACCGGACCAGAGCTAATACATGATACTACAGAGAAGATATTCCAAATCAAGCAACGCTTGCAAGCTGCTCGTGACAGACAGAAAAGTTATGCTGATGTCAGGAGAAAGCCTATGGAATTTCAAGTAGGAGACAAAGTCATGTTGAAGGTTTCGCCATGGAAAGGAATGATTCGCTTTGGAAAACGTGGAAAGTTAAATCCGAGGTACATTGGACCATTCAAAATTCTGGAGAGAATTGGTTCAGTTGCTTATAAGTTAGAACTTCCGGATGAACTCAGTAGGGTACACCCTACGTTTCACGTATCCCAACTCAAGAAATGTTTGTCAGACGAAACTCTCGTCATTCCACTAAAAGAGATTAGATTGGATGACAAACTGGTGTTCACAGAAGAGCCTGTGGAAATAATGGATAGAGAGATAAAACAACTCAAACAGAATCGTATCCCCATTGTAAAAGTAAGATGGGACTCTAAGCGAGGACCGACTTATACATGGGAAAGAGAAGATAGATTCCGTGAGAAATATCCGCACTTATTTTCATAGAACACACTTGTTAGATTTCTTAAAATCGAATTTCGGGACGAAATTCAGAATGACAAGTGGGTACTGTAGAACCTTGTAAAAATTTCTTGTAATTAAATCATTAATAAATAAATAATCCTTCGTTATCGTTTCTAATTCCCATTTTCTCGGAAAAATTTGAAATTTTTCTTATTATATTATTTTGACGATTTTCACAAAATAATATAATTCACGAAATGACGGAATTAATCCTCGTCACGTTACACGAAACTTAAACTTTTCATTTAATCCTAAATCTAAATTCTAATCCTAATTATATTTATTAAATATAATTAAAATTCCTAATTACCTAATTAACTCAACCGGACCCTTAATTACCTTCGGCCCAAACCTTAACCTCTATTCCTAAGCCCACGAAACAAAGCCCAAAATCCATTTTTATTAATTTTCATCCGTTCGACTAAGTTCACACCCTCCCCAAAACGCATCGTTTATTTTTAAATCTTCTACACGACCCACGTATTTTATTTTCCCATCTCGTTAACCTACTAGCCAACAATTAGTGTGTCAAGTCTCACGTTCCTACGTTGAGTTTTGATACGTTTTTAAGAGGCAAAGTATTCGACTCTAGCAAACCTAAACCGGTTTAGACTATATTCAAAACTTAACCGTTTTGAATCTAGTTTGTTTCTAATCATTCCTAATATTATTCCTAAGATGATTCTAAGCTCAAATGTTAAAGATGATTATGTATGATTAAGCTGTGTACGATTTTGTAAATCGTATATAAGAAAAATTGCATGGTCGACATAGAGCATGATTCATCCAACATTCTCCTTATTATGTGCTCTCACAAGCCTCCCTAAACCATTATAATATGTTTATCTATGAGTCTAGTTACTGACATGCAATAGTACGAAGAAGTTTCATTGAATTTCTCTACTAAAATGATATATATATTAGTATATATGTACGTCCTTGCATGCATACTACTCTCATTCACTTCCAATCTTTTTCACTGCAATAATTCGACCTCCAATTCATTCTTACAAGACTTACAAGTCGTGTGGTATTGTATTGGAAGCAAAGAAAGACAATCGGGTTGAAAATATTATATAACGTTTGGGTTATATAGCTTTGACGTGATTTCTTGTGTTCCTTTTCTATCTATCTCGACTCTTAATCACCTCTAAGGTGTTTGTAAGTTTCCTACACTCATTTCTAATCCATTTCACACGTTATTATATAGTCATGCACATTGTTTAATTTATTTCGAACGTCTACACTTTGCACATGAATCACACGTATATATTTATTTTTAGCACACGAAACGTGATTAGCCTCTATCTTGGAAGGCCTAGGAATCACGTAGCACACACCATTCACTTTAGTTGTAACGTTATAATCATTTCATGCATTCATTTTAATTTGTATCCATCGTATGAAATTTAGTATAAAACTTAGTAAATAATTCTAAGTTTTCAAGATATAAAACCGAACCAACCATGTCACAAAACCAACGTATAACTAAAAATTTCATTTAACGATAGTACTATATTTTTTCACGACGTCATAGACCGCCTAGCAAACTAACATTTTAATGTAAACAACTTGTAAAAATAATCACGTTTTAACACCAAGATCGAACCATTTTGAATTGACTCAAACCGGATTTCAAAACAAGAATTCATATAAAAATTCTTATATTGTCGACTTGGGCTTAACTAAAGCCCACTAAGAAATTAAAATCTGTAAGCCCACTGGGCCTATAAGAAATATTTTTAGAATCATAAAAATGACCCAAAGCCAAGCCCAAAACTTTTTCCATGCCCTCGCCTCCAAAACTCTTAACGGGCCTTTAATTGAATCGTTAATCGGCCCATAAGCTAAAAATTAAGCTTTTGAATAAATAAGCAGTTAAAATAAGCTTATTACTTAATAAATAAGCTTCGGAAAATTTTTGGAAAGTTTCATAATCATTTTTGCAAAATTGGACTAAAAATGTAACGCGACGACACCTAGAAGGACTAAATGTGTAAATATTGAAACTAAAGGACTAAACCTGTAAATACAGAAATCTAAGGTTAAAATATGATAAAAATTAATATTAGAAGGTTAGTATTGATTATTGGACAAAGTAGAGGACTATAGTTGAAATATATATAAAAAGGACTAACGGTGTAACGCACGTATCGTTAGTGTAAAAAAATGGTAAAATTGGAAAAGGAGACAAAGACTAAACGTAACTTATTTATCATTCTTATTTATTTTCTATTTTCGTCAATTTATTTCATATCATGTTTAAACGTTATTTTTATTTATATATATATTATTTAACGTAACGTTAATAATATATATATAACGATATTTAAAAAGTTAAGATTTTCTTACGATTAAACAGGTAAAAACTTCGATGGATAAATTAAAAAAAATCATATTTTGTCATATCATGCATATCACAAGATTTTCACTGCACATTGTTTTCGTCATAACGAATATCTAATATTCGTTATTTTCTTCATAATTGCCGAATAGTTTTTGGTCAAGTTCTTAGATAAATTTATTTATCAGGTTGTGTTTCGAAGCCGTTTTCATAAATTCGTCCGATTTTATTTTATTTGTTTTCAGTATCAATCAAGGTGAGTCATAGCCTCACATTTAATTATTTTCAAAACTCCGTGAGGGGGATACATGTTATAAATAGATCGCAAGTATTTTTCTGTATGCTTTCCTGACTGATATATGCCTAAGTTAGCTATTGCCAAAAGACCCTTATTCATGAGCCATTAATCACTGCGGTGAACGCGAATATAATGAATAGATCTATTTAATGTTTGACAGCCTGTCCCATTAATACTTGACGGAATGCCATTATGCATGTGGTTAGTCGTATTAGTCGTGATAATTATATTTGAGTAAAAATAGAAACTGGCAAATCACCTATTACACGAGGGCAAATTTATCATTGATTTGATAAACACCCGCAGTTTACGGTATTTGTTAACGTTTGCGTGTCATGAGACTTAGAGCAATATATGAACTGCAATATCAATGTTTTCAAACTGATTGTATTTTCCAATACAATCTTACTTGTGTATCAAAATGATTATTAAATTCAAACTCTATGATTTCACTCAACAATTTTGTTGACTTTTAAGCATGTATCTCAGGTATTTAGCAGGGGAAGCAAGCATGGAACGGGCGGCAAAAATCTTCAAATTATGTTTACTTTATTTCAATAATGATGTAAAATAAATGATGTTTGATTTAGTTCAAAATATCAAGCTTTTATAATACTCTGATAAGGACCTATTGTATTTCAAATATTTATAAATGAAATTATGTTTTAAAACGTCTCTTCGAGTCGTTTTCTATCATTATGACTTCGATCCTCACCGTAACACCATAATTTCTATTCCGCTGCCGCATTTCAAATTAGGGGGTGTTACAGTTGGTCCTGAGATACATTCCCGGGGCGAGACTAACGGACGTACCTGTTTTGCAAATATCCGAAGCAACCCGCTATAAGTAAGGATCACCCCGAATCCGAAGGACCAATCATAGTCCGAAGAATTCACTCCGCTTGTCTGAAGTAGAAGCAAAGTTTTACTTCAAGAAGAACATGTAGCGCATATGTCCAAACTTACTAAAATAAGCAGTTACATGTCATTTTGTTGGTCCAGGACCAAGTCTAATGCTGTTTATAGAAGCATCTCCAAAGAGACAAATGTTCTATATTACAAACTTTTGTTAGAGCTTTGTTTGTTGTCTTAAAGTTAAGATTATTGTTCTGAATCATCACATATGTTAACTTGTAATAACATCAAAATCTACCTAGTTTTCAAATCACAAGTGTGTCCAGATACACAAAGGAATAATTGATCATTCAGTTCAATAAAGATAGGGACTTTACATTCGACTTTTCTTTAATGATCCCATTGATTTGGCCATTTCACGAAGTACAAACTTTTGAATCTTCCCGGTGGAGGTTTTCGGCAACTCTTCCTTAAACACAACTGTTTTCGGCACCATGTATCCCGGCATCTTACCTCGACAATACTCCATAACCTCTTTCTCAGTCACCTTTCCTACCATTTCTGCCTTCAAACTCACAAACGCACACGGTGTTTCTCCCCAAAATTCATCCGCTCTTGCCACAACTGCGGCCTCATTAACAGCATGATGTGTATACAAAACCGATTCGACCTCCACACTACTCAAATTCTCACCACCACTTATAATCACATCTTTTGATCTATCCTTAATCTCCAAATACCCATCTGTATGCATCACCGCCACGTCACCAGTATAAAACCACCCGTTTTCCCTCATACATTTTGCCGTCCCCTCCGGATCTTTTAAATAACCCAACATAACACACCCACCACGCAGCACCACCTCACCCAGAGTCATACCATCCCGATTCACACTAAGTCCTGACTCGGGATCCACAACATCCATATCCGTAAATCCAACAGTTCTCACCCCTTGTCTGGATTTTAACCTAGCTCTCTCGGTCGCGGGCAACCGGTCCCACTTCCCTTTCCACGCACATGTCACCACTAACCCGCCCGTTTCGGTCAACCCATACCCATGACTAACCACAAACCCGATCGCCTCTGCCCGGGCCAATACAGCAGCGGGCGGAGGCGCTCCAGCTGTCATTATCTTAACAGGACTTTTCAACCCTTTTGCACCCGATACATTCGAAAACATATTAAGCACAACAGGCGCCCCACACATATGTGTGACGCCGTATCTTTCCACGGCGTCATAAATAACTGCGGCGTCAAATTTGCGTAAGCAAACATTGACGCCACCAACCGCAGCCATACCCCACGTGTAACTCCACCCGTTCGCATGAAACATAGGCAAAGTCCATAAGTAAACCGGCTGCTTCGGAACAGACCACTCGATCAACGACTCAACCGCAATAACATACATCCCACGGTGCGAATGCACTACACCTTTCGGGGACGAAGTCGTCCCCGAAGTATAATTCAAAGCAATCGGGTCCCACTCAGACTGAGGTCGGACCCACTCAAACCCCGGATCACCCTTCTCCACCATACTCTCATAAGTACACAAAAACTCGGCCCTCAGTTTCTCATTCAACATGCTATCAGAGCCGGTAATAAGCACCAACCTCGGCTTATCAATATCCTTAGGAAACATCGAAAGTGCTTCTAGGACAACACCAACAGAATCATAATCCACAAACACAACTTTCGACTCACTATGTTTCAAAATAACCGAAACCGTACGAGGATCAAGCCTAGTATTAATAGAGTTAATAACAGCACCAGTAAAAGGTATAGCAAAGTAAAGCTCATACATGGCAGGTATATTCGGAGCTATAACAGACACAACATCGTATCTTTTGATTCCTAGGTTGGTTATTGATGAAGCAACTTGAAGACATCTTTGTCGGGTTTGTGTCCACGTGTAGGACGTGGGCCCGTAGATGATGGAAGGAGAGTCGGCGTACACGGTGGCACATCGGTCTAGGAAGGTTAAAGGTGTGAGTGGAGTTGAGTTGGCAGGTGCTGGTCTGAATTGTTCCATTTTTGCTTTGAGTGGTCTGCATGTAAAAGATGAAGGTGAGGTTAAAAAGAGAGAGGAGGTTATGTTTGAATTTGCTTTAGTCTTAGGATAATTAATGTGTGGAACTGATTTTGACGCTTTTATTTTTTAATTGGGACTTGTATTAGTCATTCTGTTTCATATTACTACGTAATTGTTTTTTGTTTGACTTTTTTAAGATATTTTTTTTTTCAATTTTAACAGGAAGTACATTTTTTTATGATATAATATTTGATATAAAATATATGAATAGATTAGGTTTTAAATACAATTTTTTTTTTCTGTTAAAATTTTTTATCAAATATTATATAACAAGAACAAACATATTTAAATCAAAATTGATATAAAAAAAAAAACTACAAAAGTAATAACAGTACAATTAATATACCATGAAGAGTATATAAATGTGCCAATTAAAAAAAATGTGTAAATCAAGGGATGGAGTTGTGGGTCCACGTGTGGTGATGTAATTGCATGTGGCGGATGAAATAATTTGTTGTTATTGTATTGTGGATTTTGTGGATATCGTTCATCTAGCCTTTCGATAGTAATCTGTTTGGTCAATCACTTTCTTATACAAATCAGGAAGTGTTGGCATCGTGATTCTATTGTCCTCCTTCCATCTCAAATTATAAGTTCAATTTTATATTTCATAAATTTTAAAAATAATGAGGTCTTTACAATACTAACTAATAAAAATTCATTCTTACCTACTTACAAGCATTCTCATTAGTTGAAATTAAAAGTGAACATATAATTTAAAACAACCCAAATTGACAAAATGAACTTATAAAATGAGACAAAAGAAGTAGTTCTTTTATGATTATTTTATATTCAGAAGTGGTATGGTATAGACTTTATGAATAAGCAGGGCCATAACATTGATTTTAGGGGGCCTATGTAACTGATAAAAATAGGCCCTCACACCTTAGACGATATGAAAACATTAAGTATGCAAAAAGGCAAATAATGCCGAAATATTTTTAAGTTCATATCACATCGTTATAGGTTGCTTTAAATTACACTAGCAGGGTACTCGTGCGTTGAAGCGGCGAGTACCCTAAAATAAAAATTTTCGATTGAATTAATAAAAATGTCACGGGAAGTCACTTCGACGCCTAAATTTGCCTCGAGAACGAAATACTAAAAGATTTGGTAAACTACACCTCCCACCCTAGCATATACAATCTTAGTCCCCAAGGGTGCAATAGGGTTCATACAAGGTCCAAAATACTTTCCTATATAAACATCATTAAACCCTCACTTAGGGTTTGACACCCTTTCTCTCTCAAACCAGCCGCACCATATTTCTCTTCTTCTCCAGTCGTTTTTCCGGCCAAACAAACACCACCATCGGCCACTTAAACTCACCGCCACCACCACCACACTCCTTACAACCTCACCATCATTTTGACGTACATCATGCGTCAAGAAACACCTCCCAACACCACGATTAACATCACCACAGCTCGAGTTCATCATCAAAACCATCTCTCTCTCGTTTTGTTGATACCGGTGGTCGAATGTAGAAAACCCACAACCCTTTTTGTCGTTCTAGCGACGGTGAGGGATAAGTATATGAATTTTCAAGAGTTTTTGATTAAATAAATATTAAAACTAATAAATATTAAGCTAAATAATTTGTTTGGTATCATTTTCTTTCTTTTTGTTGTTGTCGTTGTTATTGAGTCGCGAAAACAAGGGATGCCGTGAGCTTGAGCTCATAGCCTTGTGTATCGAGTCGAGTTTTATTGAGTCGAGTCTTGGTCACAGGTTCGTGTCTAAGTTAAAATTGAGGGTTGCACATCGTGTTTAAACGATTGTAATATTGAGTGTAGGAGTATTTTTAATGCTATTAATGTAGAATGAGGGTTGTACAAATCAGGAAGTTTTTTTTTGTTTTTTTTTTTTTTTTTTTTTTTTTTTGGTATTGTCATCGTGTTCTCTTGTAGTTCTTTTATACTCATTCCGTCTCAATTTTATTGTCCACGTTTTCTTTTTAGAATGCTTTAATTTAATTGTCTACTACTAAAAATAGATAAGGAAGTTTAACCAAGTTTACTATATTACTATTGTTTAAAATTATTATTACATACCTTAAAAACGACTTTAATAAATTACCTAAGGGCAAAATTGTCATTATATCAAAAAGTAAGAAACAAAAAGGTGTAATAAATATTCTTTTCTTAAACTGTGTATTTTTTGTCAGGAGACAATAATTTTAAGACGGAAGGAGTACAATTTTTTCATACTTCACAAAAAACCAATTTTTTAAAACCCAAAATACCCATAAAATTCGCAAATTTAGCGACTATTTGCAATTTTTTAAAGAAAAAATCGAACACTTTGCGATTTTTTTAAAAAATCTCTCAAACTTTGCTGTTTTTTTTTAAGAAATCTCGCAAACTTTGCGATTTTCTAAAGAAATTTCGCAAAGTTTTCGATATTTAAAAAAAATTGCAACTTTTTGGATAAGACTTACCAGCATGGTAATGCATTGATAATGAATGTAATTAATTGATAATGAATGTAATTAATTACCATGTAATCTCATTGATAATGAATGTAATTAGGGAAAGGAGTTTATGTCACACTGTGGGAAAGAAAAATCGTTTGAAGAAAAAAATTGATTAATTGATAATGAATGTAATTAATTGATAATAATGAAAGATTTACCGGCATACAATTTATTGAAGATTTGCGATCGCAAATTTTGCGATTTTTTAAAGAAAAATCGCAAACTTTGCGAGATTTAAAAAAAATTGCGAAGTCTGTAATTTTTGAAAATATCGCAAATAGTCGTAAAGTTTGCGAATTGTAGGGGTATTTTTGGTTTTGGAAAAAAATGAGCATTTTGTGAAATATGTGTTAAAATGGGTTTTTTTTTTTTTTCTTATATTATTATTTTTTTTGTTATATGCAGAATTCGTATGGTACACACATTATTAATAAGCAGGGCCGTCCCAGTGATTGTATGGGTCCATGCCTCTTAAATAGGGTCTCACACCCTAGAAGATTTGAAAACTAAGGGTCCGCTTGGTTCAAAGTGAGGAAAGGTAAAGGGAAAGGGAAAGAGAATACAACGGATTGAGTGAGGTGGGTAATCAATACTTTACCCCCTCAATTTACTCTATAATGTTGATTACCGTAATCAATACCTTTGCACACCCCTAACCAAGCACCTAATTTGAGTGAGGTGGGCCCTTTTGAATTCCTTACTCATTCCCCACCCTCCTTAACCCCTTACCAAGCAACCCCCTAAGTATGCAAAAAGGCAAACAATTTCGAAATAATTTCATATCAACATCGTTACAGGTTGCCTTAAATTACATAAATAACAATTGGGTTTTTCTTTCAAATATCAAGTGCTTGTTATCAACGAAAAAAAAAAAAAAAAAAAAAAACAACCAACTTTGACTTGAAATCACGTTAATATGTTAATATTAAAAATAACCTTCTAAAAATAAATAAAAAGGAAATTACATATTTGAAGTTAAATATAACTTTCGTTAACAAAGAAACAATTGTGTAATGAAAATCCTGTCAATTTTATATCATCAATTGATGCAATAACTTCGAAGACATCGCTGGGGCATAAGGAAATGAGCTGAAATGGACTTTTTCTTAATGTCGGGCTATATACTAGTATAGATGCTAGATCAAATTTAAGGCCCCTTAGTGATATCGGGCTTTGTGCAAGTGGTCACTCTGAACAAGCCCCGGCCCATAAATAAGAAATTATAAAAGGGTGTTTAGAATGATTTTTTTTTTTTTTTTTTTTTTTTTTTTTTTTTTTTTTTTTACATGTGCAAGACTTTTAAAGGACTGTTCGTGTAATCACATTTAATGACAACGATAATTTTTTCAATTTTTTGAGACAGTTTATGCAATGCAAGAAAACCCTATGGATATTTTTGTAAATTATGTTTTTTTCTTATTTATTTATTTATTTATTTATTATTTTTTTTGTCCAGGTAAAACGAAGACAAAATTTGTTTTGTGAGGTAGCACGACATTATATATCATGGAATGCATGTTGTACGCCTGTCACGATCCCCGTTCTTATTTTCGGTGGGTTTTCTATTGAGGTAACGTTTTATTTCTAGGGCTGTCTGCATGTTCAATACATGTATTCCATTACCACACTTCAAGAAATCTTATACAGTAAGCTTGGGTGAGAGATTTCTAGAACTATTATTTCCAGATCCGACAAAGGGAGGTTTGAAGCTATGGTGTGGCGTTTTTTGAGTTGCTGGTATGTGATGTTTTGTTTTATTGGACCTTTTGCTTTGCTATTTCGTTATAGTTATAGTAGGAGAAACTAAAGAAGTGTTGTGTCAATGTTAATTGTTGTTACATATACGTCACTAGTTTACTCAGTTTTTATTGTTTGCCGGAGTTGCGTTGTTAAGGGAGCATGTTTATATGACTTTTATTATTATTATTATTATTATTATTATTATTATTATTATTATTATTATTATTATTATTATTATTTTAAGATTTGGGTTGTTTTATGCTACTTTGTAATTAGTTCCGGGTTTAAAATATGAATGGGAAATTGAATCATGAAAATGGAAATAATGAGCCTATCAAATGATTAATTGCCTTTTTAAAGTGTTGGAAATATTTTCAAGTTGTTGAATTATGGTACCATTATCTGAGACTTGTTTAAAAGAAGATTGAGGTAGAAGTCTGATTTTCATCTGATTGATTAATAAATGGTGTTTTAGTTGGTGGATATGTATTTGTGTTTGTTTATGCTTTGTGATGGGTTTGATATGTGATCATGTGTGTTTGTGGTTAACGAATGGTGTTTTGGTATCTTTTAAGTTTGTATGCTTTTAGTGGTTTGGTGTATATGTGTTTGTATTTGTGTTTGTGTTTGTTTATGCTTTGTGATGAGTTTCATACGTGTCATGTGCGCTGAATTTATGCAGTGTGCTACAAATTGTGTTTTATTTGCTTCTGATTGTCTTTCATAATTATTTCATTACTTTGTTTGCAATTAGTGGATTTATGAATGTTGATTTGTGTTTATTTGAGCTTTCCGAGATCTTTTAGATCGTGATTTGTAGTTATGAACGCTACAATTTGTGTTTTACGATATTTGAAGTTTTGTTTTTTGGGTCTGTGCAAAATGGTGAGATGGTTAAGTGCAATATTGACTCGACTTTGATGAAAATGATAAGGGTTATGTGGATGTTTGTTTGTTTTTTTATACAAATGTCGTTCACATGTCGTTGTTTTGGGCAACGGGTAGTTGTTTCTTGATGTTATAAGGGTTATGTGGTATTGTTGTATTTTTAGAGTTCTATAGCTTTTTAGTTCTTTTCAGAGCTCTAAAGCTTACTAAGGAGTTGCTCTTATATCTAAAGTCATGCTTACAAGTTGCAGCTGTTGTTGGTATCGTGGGAGTTCTGTGCACAACGCATCCAATAGTTTTCAGTGAACATATAGCTAATGATGGTCCAGTCATTCGGTTAGTCTACTGTTTTGTATGTGATTCCATATTCGAGGCCAAGCATAAATATCTTGCTCCAATTTTTAATAGTTTGTTCTGTTTGTTACTTAGCGTGTACAAGAAATGTTAGATGGGCATACTAATGTTGGGGTGCGGAGGATGGAAGAAATCGATTCAATGGTTTTGTATAATGCTTCACTAAGAATTTTCGTCATGAGGTATGCCTTGATTAATTGGGTAGCTCCAGAACCCAAGGGAACAGGTTGTTTTAGACCACGCGTCATTAGTTAAAGAATATTTGTTTGCCATATACTTTGTAGGTTGTTTTTGCGTACCTAATTTGGGTGATAGGTTGGTTGGCAATGATGATTATGTCAGCTGGACCCTCTTAGTTTTGGTCTTGCACAAACTGCCATATATAAGATGCAGCCGTGCTTTGTTGCCAGCACATTATCTAAGTCAACGTAGAAATTACACGAGTTTTGTAACAGGAGACATTGGCCAAAACCTGAAATTTGAACACTACATTTAGATATTGCTACAAAGTAGAATACTTTCCACTTAGAATAATCTGTAGTCTCATTGTTTCGGTTTAACTTACACATTTATCAACGATTTGCTCCCGCTCACAATAGAAGACACTATTCCGAAGCCGCCGACTTGGAGACCGTCTCGAGGTAGGGGGACGACTTGGGTGCAATGTGGAGCTGCTGCTTGAGCAGACACTATTTATAAGCAGATCCGAGCCAATTGAAGCTATTAATAAAATAATCCATTGAGTTAGTGGGCTTAAACACCTGTCACCAATCCACTGAATACATCATCAGTTGAAATTGATGCTTCAAGAAGTGTTTTTATAGTGACAGGGGAAAGAGGTCTAGAGTAAAGGACGCTTTGAATGCTGCAAGGTAGTTGACGTCGTGTGCTTTGCAAAATCAAAATGATAAACGTCTGCTACAAAAACCGTAAGCGGAAAAGGAAAAAGTTTTGTTGCTTAGTTAGATGAAGTGTACAAATTAACCAATAGTTTCCCTGACTATACGGATTTGTTGAGGTATGCTATTTATTGTTTTCATTTCACTTTACTACCACCACCGGTACTTTAAAGTATCAGCCATTATTTTAAGCTTCTACGTTTTTCCATATACTCTTATGGGTACTTTAAAACATCAACCATTTGTTTAACCTGATGCATTCTCATATATACTCTTAAGGGTTGTTATCAGATATCCAATTTTGGTGATAGTTACTTGGCAATGATGGTTTGATTACCTGGTATGTTTAACTCAATGCAATATATTCTGAACATTGTAAAACGATGTTTAGGTATGGTTAATGGCTAAAAGTGCAAAAGTATGATATCATGGATGTAGTGGGGGAGAGAAGGTTGGGTTGCAAGAGGAACTGGAACCTCTAGATATATAAGCACTTAATGAAGTCATGCTAAACATCTACGCTCATATGTTGTCTAAAAATGCTTATATATGAATAATTGTTTGAGGAAAATAGTGAAAGAATTCTTGCACTTGAATACTCTTAAACAGTTATTCTGGATTTATCAGAAGAAAAAAAAAAACCTTATTTTCTACCATAATGACAATGCTTTTGGTTCCTAAGAAGACAAGATAAACTCTCCTGCAAATCAGCACGAATTAAAGCTAAGAAGAAGTGAAATTGATTTTGTTTAATTTTATTAGTATCTTAATAGAAACTATAGCTAAAAAGAAATGCAACGATTTTGCGTAACTTTCTGTGTATCTTATCTAATATCTAAAGGTGAGATGGTTTTTTTTTTTTTTTTTTTTTTTTTTTTTTTTTTTTTTTTTTTCACATTCATTTATGCAAAATCAATAATCAATATATTTTTATATTATCTGATGACTCGTCTCTAGAAAGAAGCTAGAACGTCGCAAAGAATCACACATTTTCGTGTTTGCAATTCCTTTGTTAGAAAGAACTAATATATTTCCGGTGCATGCAATAGTATCGTATACAGACACTCAGCAGCAACGCGTGAGTTGAAATTCTCGTTTATGACACTTTTTTGTTATCTTTTTAATCTTAAAGAAATTATATAATTCACTTATCATATTTTTTTCTCTCTACATTAAATCCAAATATAAATCTAAATTCAAATCTAAATCTTAATCCTAAATCAATTTACAAACCAAAACTTTTTTTTTTTTTTTTTTTTTGAAAACGTACGTGTACTTTGACGTGTCGGACCACTTCTTTAAAAACTGAAAACATCTCGAGTAGAGTCATTTATTTTGTATATTGTACCTTAATACTTTGGGAACATAGACACATTTATAGCTTTAGATAATCCGTAAACGAAAAAAAAAGAAGTTTGTGAACGAATCTTGAAGGTCATGCATGGATAAAAGTCATAAAACTAAGTTAAAGAGGGAGCAGATGAGCAATTGATCAAGTCTGCGAGAGTAAATTAACGGGCTTTGACTGTTTCACCATTGAATTTTCAAATGGAAAATCCTAATTCCTCCTACTCCAACTTCATGCAAAACACAACACACACAAATATGAAACCTTCTTGACAATGGAAAGGCATGAATTAAATGATTCGTAAATTACTTGGCAAAATATATAGAAAAAAACATTTAACCTCATGTCCTGTTGGATACCATGCATGACTTTAGTAATATTGTAAACTGATCATACCTTCTTAGACCAAATGGCAAGTTAGGTCTTTTAAGTTTGTTTCCTCCATGTATGTTTGAAGATGAGGATTTCAAGAGCATATCACCATGATATATCAACGGAGTAGCAAAGTTGGTCAGCGAATCAAGAACAATGGTTACATTAATTCGTTTCAGACTTTTTGCTTTTGCTCTCATAGCAACATGCTCGAATGCACGAGTGCCACCTTCTCCTATCATGTCACTTGTTGTTAACATGTTTCTCGTAATGAATTTGGTGTCTAACGATGATTCTCGACACGGGGTGGTGGTTCTTGTATCTAATCTAAAGTATTGTGACTTGCATATTGGAAGGTGAGGGGCAAAGAAGAAAATAGCCGACATGTTAATTGATTTTGGTATGAATTTTACCTCTTTGGATTCTGAATAGATATGGTTGATTTATATTGTTGGCATGCATTTAAAACAGGGAAGTAGATGAAAGATGTTGGTTGCAAGAAAGTAGAAACCCATGTGAATATGTGATTCGATCATAACTCTATAGAATTTTATCCCATGCACTCAAGAAGGACAAAGAATTAACTTCACTCGATATAATCATTTGTTAAAAGTACAATTCTAAAATTACATATCTATCGTGTGATCAGTGATTTCATTACCAAAGTAAAAAGTCATAATTATAGCTTAAGTTCATGAAGCATGATAGATTAACTACATTCATGCATGTTGTTATGTACGTGGTAATTACAAAGAAAATTGAATTTAGAGTACTTAAGATTGATTGCTCTCGAATGATAAGGCCTGGATATATTATGCACTACACGCATGCATGTAGATTCAATCCCTACTCCCTAATTAGAATTGACAAAAAAAAAAAGAAACTCCTAATACAAAAACCTTTTTTTTTTTTTTTTTTTTTTTTTTTGAGCAAAATACGAAAACCTGTTTGGAAACTACAAGATCAGGGCCTTTAGCCATGACCAAAAGTAGTGGCTAAAAGCCAGATAATTTGTGGCTAAAAATCCGTAGCTGTAGCCATGACTCTAACAAACCTCTAGCGACGACACCTTTAGCCACGAAAAGTCAAACATTTTTAGCCATGACCATTACTATAGTACTGTAATATTATCACTTTAGCGACGATGACTCATCGCTAAAACATATAATATTAAAATAATATTGTCCGTTTTTAAAAGCCTCGTTTCTTGAAGTGAAACAATAAAGTGACCCGAATTGTATTTTATGAAAGACTAGCATGTGGGTACTTGTAATTAAATTTTTTGAAGTACAGTTTCTTTTAATTGTACTTCTCGACGAGCCATCTTCAAAAGAACCAACAAAAAGAGGTGCACCCATACCCCCGAGCTTTGATAGGCAAGAGTGTACACATAGGCATTTAATGTGAAATTTATGTTTTCTTGTCGACACTTTTTCCCTTTTCGTGTCTACTCTTTTGGCCCCCTTCAAATATACTCATATAAGTCTGTTTCATACTTATTGTTATTGAATGGTCATATATGAGATAATGTTTAATTGTTGGATCCAGAATGAGATATTAAAGGTGGAATTTATGTATTGTTGGATTGTCAAATCAATATAATTGTATTTGATGTATAATTCTTCTTTTGGTTTGATTTTGATATATAATTGAGGATTTTTATTTAACAAATATGTTAAGTTATATCCTGAGCTAGATGAGAAAACTGATGAACGAATGGCAAAGCAGAGTTCTAGTCCATTTAAGAATCACAGTATTGCCTTTTTTCCAAGAGAAAAAAAAAATAAAATAAAAAAAAATCATAGTATTGTATCGTTGGTGATCGGATAAAAGTATGACGTTAGGATTTCACATTCTTGATGCACAATATGGTAAATCACAATAATAAGGTAAATGACTAATGGGGTCTCAATTCTTAATCTTACTCTATGAATTATGTGTTGGATGTTCTTTGATGTCATGTATATTTTTTTTGTTTCATGTTTTGTAGGAAGTGATAATTGATTTGAGTTTAATTATGTTCCTGCTCTTGATATGCAACTTCAGGCTCAATTGCACTTCAGATAAGATTAACATATGTTCTTGTTTAGAGATTAAAAAAAAAAAAAAAAAAAATCGTTCAGTAACCAAAATAATTCATATTTGATAGTTCAATCTGAAAGCATCCTATAGGTGCTTTTCTAGTTTTCTTTAGGTTCACTGACGGGTAAGTTATTTCGCCTCCGGCATCTTAGGGTCATGGCTATAACTATGGATCTTTAGCCAAGTAGTCGTGGCTAAAGATCCTATAGGTGCTTTTCTTTATCTTCTCAGTAAATATTTACTAAAGGCCCGTTTGGTTGCCGGATTTCACAAGATTCGAATGAAAGAAACTTGAAATTCTTTGTTTGGTTACGTATTGTGGGCCCAAAATTGGGTATGAAGAAACACAATAGTTATAAATTTCTATCCATGGCACAAAGGTCGGTATAAAAAAATCAATCGGAATTGTGACATAAAAAGTCAAATATGGTAGGCGTGTAATTCTATTAGCCACTCATATCTTATTATATATATTTTTTAAGTTTTGCAAAATTTAAAAATAATATATTTAAGATTATATTAACTTTATTTTTAAACATTTTAATATACAATCATTTATTTTCTCTTTTCTCCTTTTTTTTAAACTTTTCTCAAATTCAAATCCGATTCTAATCCCACTTAAAAACCAAACGGGCCCTAAATTTATATTTTATAGGTCAATAGCCCTTGGCAGAATTGTTGTGTTATTGTACTTAAAGCCCTGTGTGTATGTCAAATTCTATAACAGCTACAGAATGATATGTTTAATACTGTGTGTAAATCAAATTTCCAAATGTCTGTCTCCTAATTTTTAGCATTCTTATTATATAGCAATATTGGCTGTTGCAAGTTTAGCACAATTGATTACAGATGGTTGTTACCTTTGTTTGGTGGTTGTTACAACTTACAAGTGTATGCTACAAGTTGATTTTCTAGCAAAACTAACACCATGCATGCTATAAGAAGTAAAATGCCTTAGTGTGTAAAATTAATATTTTTAAGATTTCCATAAATAGAAAAGCTCAAATGCCTTATAGTAGTTAGAGATAGAGATAGAGATCAGAGATTAGAGATTATTAGAGATGGAGATAGAGATAGAGATAATTAAGCTTATAGGATATCAATTTGTAGTCATTTGCTCAACAATCCGTAGCTGTGATCTAGTTAACCATGGACTACATGGCAGTACTTCTATGGCTTTATCTTCAAACTGCTTGATTACCGGGCACAAATTAGAATAAAATGAACAAGTTTAATTTTCACACAATGATGATGAATGTCATGGATTATAAACTTGATGGATATAAAGTTAATGCATTCAATGTGGGTGGGGGGGCCTTTAGTTCCAGATAGCCTAAAACTTACTTATCACATAGCAAGTGGGATAACTGAAAGTTGATCTTAAGGGCGGTTTGAGCAAGAATCATGAGCAATCTTAATTGAAAGAACTATTATAAAATATAAAAGTGTGGAACAAAGGTGCAACTCATTTAATGAGCTTATCTTAATTGATTTTCATGTATGTTGAAGTAAATCTAGCCTTGCAAATCTTTTGTCTTTCTTATCTGTGCTGCATGATTCAGTTTAACCCACTTTATATAATAGGCTCATGTTCCTAAAATTTCACAGCTTGTGTGACATTTTAAAATATCACTAAAATATTTATTCAGAGTATTATCTGTAGAGATTTAAAGTTAATTAAAGTGTAGACCTTATTGAGAACTCATATATCGTTAATAATTTTTTGATATTTGTTTGAATGTTTGAGCTTTGAACATGACCTTCAAAGATTCACATATCACCTTAATTATTATTGTGAGACCTTATTTCATATGTATGGACACCAACCTCTAGGGTTGGGTATATTGTAAAACAATTTAACTTGGTCATCCCTTCCTACTCCAACTCGCTCTCAAGAGTGTAGCACCAAGAAATATCGGTGGACAAAAAAAACTTTGGCCAGCAAATCAAGAACAAACGCTGCTACAGTCATTCCTACGGTCGGTTTTGCTTTTGCTACAAGATGTACAGGTGCACGTGTTCTTGCTTCTCTTATCAGGTCAACTGTTGTTGATAGGTTTCCGCTAGTGAATTTGGCGTCTAAAGTT
The DNA here is from genome assembly GCA_030686995.1 of Artemisia argyi. Taxonomy (NCBI): domain Eukaryota; kingdom Viridiplantae; phylum Streptophyta; class Magnoliopsida; order Asterales; family Asteraceae; genus Artemisia; species Artemisia argyi. Next base: position 101,867,551 of record CM060704.1, on the reverse strand, counting down.
AATTTTGGACATGAGTTGGTGATTCTTGCATCATTCTTTAAGTCTTGTGATTTGCATAGTGGAAGTTGAGGAGCAACGAGGAAAATTGCAGTTGACATGTTGGTTTGCTATGAAGTTGTTTGGTCTTTAATGGAAATATTGTTACCAATTTAAATAGGAGATTAGAGATATTTCTAGCAAGGATCTTATCCCATGCAAGAGTCATCAAGAGTTAATCTCATTAACGATAGTTGGTTTTTGGTGCAACGCGGTATTAGATATTGTTAATGAGATAACAAAATAAAAGATCATGTCGAAAATATGTTGTTTTAATTTTCATCCTGGCGTTTGTACCTATAGCTATCTGTTTTTGGAAGACTGTTGAACTTTAGTAGACATTAATATGGAGTTGTACCCATGTTATTTTCCATTTGAAGAAAAATTACGGAAAATACTTTTTGCAAGTATGCTTGTGATCCATGAATACATGTACTGAGTGACAAATAAAAGTTATTGTTGTAGCATCATTAAGTAAATCAAATGTCATTTAAATAAAGCATCAAACTCTAGAAATTGTTTCAGGTTTGATCAAGTGATTTTTTTTTTTTTTTTTTTTTTTAAATAGAGTTGAGAACAATTGGATGGATAAATGTAAATTGTAGTGATGAATTGCTTATATAAAAACAAATTTATACATGCATCATAAACAGTTCTAGAGCTATGTATCTACAATGTGTGGAAAATGGAGACTGTCTATGCGTTGACTAATTCTCGGACGTCATTCTTTTTATTTGCAGAAAATGTATCAGAAAACTCAGCTAGGATTGTTCTAAATTCGTCACCAGTAATGGTTTCTTTCTCCAGTAACACATCTACTAGTGTGTCTATTGCATCTCTGTTGTTCCTTATATGTGATTTTGCTATCTCATACGCCTTCTCGATTATATTTTTCACTGCTGCATCTATATCTTCTGCAAGTTTTTCGGACATTGAGTTTCTTGCTAACATCCTTAGTACTAAATCCCCACTCTGTGCTGCTGGATCAATCAACGACCATGGCCCGATCTCTGACATGCCAAATCTCGTAACCATCTAAATAAATGAAATTCATGTGTTACTTTCTTCTATTTGTAAGGAACAATCCTTATATTCTAGAAAGTGTGAATATATGAACTGCTGTTTTGTATTTTAGTTCAGATTCACTTTTTGACTTTTGCGGTCAAACAATCCTCATTATATTTCAAAGCTTGCATGATTTTGTGATGATATACATATACACTTAATATTTATGCTAAACACTACAACCTAGTTTATTTTGTTTTAAATTAAAGTATACCTTTGCCAATTTAGGTCCTTAGTTATCCAAATTTGACTGAAAAAGTCAAACTGAATAAATTTGTCAGAATATTGAGGTTATACCTGTCTTGCTAATTGGGTAATTTGTTGCAAGTCCCCTGCTGCACCGGTGGTGATTTCTGGTTCACCAAAAATGACTTCTTCCGCTGCTCTACCTCCTAGACCACCTACTATTCTAGCAAAAAGTTGCTGCTTAGAAGTCAGTGACGGATCATCAACAGGCGTAAACCATGTTAGTCCACGAGCTTGACCCCTCGGGATCAATGTTACTTTTTGCACCGGATCATGCCCTTGAGTCAAAGTCCTGCAAGCACCAAAAGAACTTATAATTCACACCAAATGGACCAATTATATTGGATTAGTGTGTGGTGAGAATAGTAAGATGACTACTTACGCACAGATTGCATGACCGATTTCATGATATGCTACTAACGTCTTGCTCTTTCCATCTGTCATCTGAGTTCCTTCCATTCCTGCAATGATTCTATCAATCGAGTCATCGATTTCTTTTAAAGTAATCTTATCCTTTCCTCTTCTTCCAGCAAGAATAGCTGCTTCGTTCATTAGATTTGCTAGATCAGCACCACTGAAACCTGGGGTCCGCATAGCAATCACACTTAGTAACACATTTTTGTCAAGCTTCTTGTTCTTGCTATGAACTTTTAGTATCTCTTCTCTTCCTCTCACATCTGGCAGACCAACACTTACCTGCATTCACCAATATCAAGATCAGTTAAAGATCATTCCTTTTTAGTACAAGATCATTCTTTTTGAGGTCAAATTTTCTGGATACTAAATCTTTTTGAGTGGGAATTTATTTTGCTTGTTTATAGTACCAACCTGTCTATCAAACCTTCCTGGCCTAAGCAAAGCGGAATCAAGAATTTGAGGTCTATTAGTAGCTGCTAAAACAATGACTCCACTGTTACCGCTGAATCCATCCAATTCTGTTAGAAGCTGATTCAATGTTTGCTCTCTCTCATCATTCCCTCCACCAATTCCGGTTCCTCTTTGCCTTCCAACAGCATCTATTTCGTCAATAAAAACCAAACAAGGCGAGGTATTTTTTGCCTTGTTGAATAAATCTCTTACTCGAGATGCACCTACACCTACAAACATTTCAACGAAATCTGATCCCGACAGTGAAAAGAAAGGTACTCCTGCTTCACCTGCTATGGCTTTTGCTAGTAGTGTCTTCCCGGTCCCTGGCGGACCCACTAGAAGAACACCTTTTGGAATTCTCGCACCAACTGCTGAAAACTTTTCTGGGGTCTTGAGGAACTCTACTACTTCTTGGAAATCTTGTTTAGCTTCATCAACACCGGCTACGTCATCAAATGTTATGCCTGTATTGGGTTCCATTTGGAACTTGGCTTTGCTCCTGTACATTTAATGAATTTTAGACATGACAAGCAGACAAGATGAACAGGATGTGAAACGGGTCAAATTGATATTGGCTGAAACTAGTAAATTTAGTATGTGTCAAAAGCGGCCGGGTTGATTAACAAACACTTTTTCTTCGTTATTACGGAGTATTATTATTCAGAGATCTTATTATTATTATTATTATTATTATTATTATTATTATTATTATTATTATTATTATTATTATTATTATTCAAACATCTTTCTATAACAAATTTGTTAATTGTGCTTACCAAAATATTATTCAAACAATAACCTAGGTATGAATAAAAAATCTTGATGTTGTATGCATCAATATACTCCTGTTGCATTTGACTCGAGTACATGCAATGGGTCTAATATTATTAGTTGATCATACCTTCCTAGTCCAAATGGCAAGTTAGGCCCTCCAGGTGTGTTTTGCGATGAAGATCTTAAGAGTAAAGCACCCAAAAATAACAACGGAAAAGCAAAGTTGGACAGCAAGTCAAGTACAGCGACTGCCATATTCATTTCCATTGGATGAGCTGCAAAATCAACTTCTTTTTCTCTTAGTTTCCTAACAAGTTCTGGCTGTAATCCAGGCAACTGAACCTTAACCCTTTGGATCTTATCAAGAGCCGGATTAAATATCTCAACAATCGCAACTGTCCCATTCTCAAACAAGTCCACCTTCTTTACAACACCTTCGTTTAGGTACTCCAAGAATCTTGAATATGACAGTCTACTTGAAGCTGCTGCAACCGGACTCTCGGGTTCCGCTCTTGCTGCAGGATGTACTAATGCACCACTGCTTGATCCTCCTATGAAGCTCAAGCCAATAGTTTTTAACATGTTTCTTCTGTTGAATTTGGTGTCTAAAGCTGGTTGTGTACATGGGCTATTTTTAGTATCTCTTTTGAAGTCTTGTGATTTGCATAGTGGAATCTGAGAAGCATAAAGGGAAACTGCAGTTGACATGTTGGTTTGCTATGAATATGAATATGATTCTAATTTTGGTTTGGTTTGGTTTTGGAGGGAATATTGTGGTAATATAAATAAGGAAAATAGATAAGAGATTGTTCTAGCAGGAGCCCCACTTGATGTGGTCATTTGGTGGTTTATGGAACTAACACATGTATTCAAGAATCATCTAGAGGTAACTTCATTGTGTTAGATCACTTAGATGTGCTAATATGTAATTTGTACCATGAAAAAGAACTTGGTGGATGTGATTATTATGAAAATACTGTAAGATTTAACTATTGTCATGTTTTATCAACCATACACTTGTTCGGCAACGAAAACACAAGAACTTTACATTTGTCTTGTTATAAAGGCATATTCGACATTTCCTCACAGATTTTCAAACTAAAGTTATATATTAGTTCAATATAACTTTTTTAGCTCAATATAATCATTGAAAAAAACTGGAAGAATATGTCATGTGACACAGGGACGTCCAATGGATTTCGGAGGCCCTATGTGGTAACGATAATTAGCCGCTCATGTTTGACGAATCCTAATGTAAAAAACAAAGAATAGTTAACTTTTTTCATTCTCAAACATGCAATCACCACTTGATATTTTCTTAATCTTGTATTTTTGGTGCCCTAAATCCTATTTTGGCTGTGCTCACATAACATTGTTCCATAACAAACTTAACGAAGGATTTAAATTCATGTATATATAACTTGATAATATATAAAAAGAAGATCCCATAATATTGGTAGCCCTATGCAGCCGCTCCACTTGCATACAGTTCACCGACACTAATGTGACATAAACTGCAAATGTGACATCGTATACCTAATTAAATGATGTGGTGAGTTACAACTAATTAAATGGAACTTAAGTTAGATGAGAAAGGTCCACCTTAATTTCGTTTTTATACCAAGGCTTGAAGGGTGGTGCAGACCGGATGTATGACACACATCTTCAATAAGATTATACCATTCGATGCTTTTAAAGCACAAATGAGTTTCCTTTCTAAAGGCAGTTGTAAATATGGCTGGTGTTTCCACAACAACAAAATCCAAAACATAAAGGAACATACTGCAATAGGACAACTAAGATATCCTCTGTGACAGGTAAAGGTGCAATGGGTCACAACGGTATAAACACAAATGCGAAAGCAAAATTTTCATTTGACAACACCTACCCAAACCCGTATGAACCTATGAGAAAGTAAACAAATAAGGCATACTAACCACAACTATAAACAGCCCCTAACAATATAAAATCAGCCCAATCAGCAGGTAGTAAAGTAAACAAACACACAACAAGAACACCAAAGCTTTTAGCGTGGAAAACCCCAAAACGGGTAAAAACCACGGGACAACTAGTGCCGCTTAAAATCCACTACCACCAATAATAGAGCAATACAATAAGATCTTCTCTATATACTAGAGGCATACAACAATCATCATACACTTGGAATAAGGCATCAAGATGCATGGAAACAAACTAAAGACAAAAGAGGAATAACATCACCAAGAAAACTGCCCTATGTTCCAGCCTTTTTGTATCTCGACTTTCAGACCACTTGAGACAAATTCAACCATCCAAAATGTTGGCCCAAATGCTGTGAAGCTGCTGTCCAAAAATGAGGACGATCCAATGGTTCAATCTCTAGGGATCTTCTGTTTTGTGGGCTGCTGTAGGGGAAAACGAAAATCTGCACTTTTCTCTCTTTTGATCTCTCTCTCTCTCTCTTTCTATTATTGTATCTACTGTGGTTGTAGCTGCCCAAACTTAAAACATACGATACTCCTTCATCCAAAGTCAACAAATACCATTGACTTCATACTTGGGCTTATTTGGTGGGCTTTCCTCATGGGCCAAGGAAAAATACCCAACAAATCTCCCCCTTTTCCTGCCTATGAGGAAGAGTTCGCCATCCCGGCGATCGAGCAACACACCTTGAGCTTCTCCCTTGCTAACGGCTTGGTCAACATATCAGAACCATTATCATCGGTATGAACTTTATCAAGTTCAAATAAACCATCTTTAAGACAATCTCTGATCCAATGATACCTCACATCAATATGTTTTGTTCACTTATGAAACATAGAATTCTTAGCAAGGTGAATAGCACTTTGATTATCACAAAGAACCACGTAGCGCTGTTGCTTGAAGCCAAGCTACTGCAGAAACCTTTTCAACCACAATAGTTCTTTACACGCTTTTGTTGCTGCCACATACTCAGCCTCTATTGTAGACAAAGCCACACAATTTTGCAATCTAGATTGCCATGAAACAGCTCCCTCTGCAAAGGTCATTAAATATCCAGAAGTGGATTTCATGTTGTCCTTATTTCCCGCCATATCTGAGTCTGTGTAACCAACAAGCATGGGTTTCCCATTTCCAAAAGTGATACCCAATTTGGAAGTACCTCGCAGATATCTAAATATCCATTTAACAGCTTCCCAATGCTTCTTACCAGTATTGGACAGGAACCGACTGACAACACCAACTGCATGAGCTAAATCTGGCATTGTACACACCATAGCATACATCAAGCTACCAACCGCTGAGGCATATGGAACTCTATCCATCTTTTCAATGTTCTTCTTGGAAGAAGGGCAATCTTTATCAGTTAGCTTAAAGTTGGGAGTAAGAGGGGAACTAATCACTTTAGCTTTATTCATGTTGAACCTGCGCAACACCTTTTCAATGTATTGCTCTTGTGATATATGCAACTTCTTGGCACCTCTATCACGGAAAATCCGAATGCCAAGGATCTGTTTTGCTGGCCCCAAGTCTTTCATAGCAAAAGACTTGTTCAAATCTCTCTTCAATTGGGCAATTCTTCCAACGTTCTTGCCAACAATCAGCATATCATCAACATATAGCAACAAGATGATGAAGTCATCATCACCAAACCTCTGAAAGAAAACACAGTGGTCTAAGGAGGTCTTTCGGTAGCCTTGCTTCCCTATGACCGACTCAAACTTCTTGTACCATTGTCTCGGTGCTTGCTTCAACCCGTACAAGCTTTTCTGAAGTCTACATATGTAGTCTTCCTTCCCCTTAACCTGAAAACCTTTAGGCTGCTCCATGTAGATTTCTTTATCCAGATCACCATGAAGGAAAGCTATCTTGACATCCATTTGCTCCACCTCAAGATCGAGGCTAGCCGCCAAACCAAGAACAACTCGAATAGATCCCATCTTCACGACTGGAGAGAAAATCTCATCAAAATCAATACCTCTTTTCTGACTGAAACCTTTTACCACTAATCTGGTCTTGTATCTCGGTCTAGAAGTATACTCATCAGTCTTCAATTTGAAAACCCATTTGTTCTTCAAAGCTCTCTTGCCCTTAGGGAGCTCTACCAACTCAAAGGTATTGTTCTTATGCAAGGAATTCATCTCATCTTGCATGGCTTCAGACCATTCTTTTTTGTGTTCATCTTCCAAAGCTTCTGCATAACACTCGGACTCTCCCCCATCAGTAAGTAAAATATACTCATGTGCAGAGCAGCGTGTGGAAGGATGATGATCTCTAGTGGACCATCTAACCAGAACGAATGGTGGCATAGGTACTGGTAACTCAGGATGAACGTCTTCATCTAGGTATGGTTGCTCTTGAGCATCAACATCATCAGCACCATGTTCTTCATCATTCTGAATATCATCTCCAAACTGTGCGTCAAAATGTCTTGGAGGAACCGGATCTAAATCAATAGGATCATCATTATGTTGAGGAATTGTCTCCTTCTCAGCATTCTCAACATCTTTCAAAGTTTGGTCTTCGTCAAACTCTACATCTCGGCTACGAACGAGTTTCTTTTGAACTGGATCATACAACCTGTACCCAAGTTCATCTTGACCATACCCGAGGAATACACATGGCTTAGACTTCACATCAAGCTTTGATCTTTCATCTTTGGGAATATGCACAGAGGCCTTGCATCCAAAGACTCGTAAATGACGGTATGAAACATCTTTGCCCCAAAAATGTACCGCCGTATTCAAAGCTTCACCCTGTCAGGAACATCAAAGTGCAAAGGAACACAAGGGGTTAGATTAATAACATGTACCGCCGTATTCAAAGCTTCACCCCAAAAAGAAGCAGGCAACCCTGAATGTGAAAGCAAGCATCTGACACTCTCAACCAAAGTTCTATTTATCCGCTCTACAAAGCCATTCAACTGCGGTGTCTTCGGTGGAGTCTTTTGATGCTGAATTCCATGCTCTCTACAATAAGCATCAAAGGGGCCAATGTATTCACCTCCATTGTCGCTTCGAATACATTTAATTTTCTTCCATGTCTGCCTCTCAACTAAAGCATGAAACTGTTTAAACACATCCAATACTTGATCTTTAGTCTTCAAGGTGTATACCCAAACCTTCCTTGAGTGATCATCGATGAAAGTGACAAAATACGAACACCCACCAAGTGTTTTAGTCTTCACAAACATTGGAATGTACCAGATCAAGTATTTTCTCCATTCTGAAAGGAGACCGACTCTTAAAAGCAAGTCTAGTTTGCTTTCCTGCCAAACAGTGAGAACATTTCTTCAAGTTGATATCATGCACACCGGTTAACACATTCTTCTTAGAAAGAATAGACATCCCATTTTCACTCATGTGAGCAAGTCTCTTGTGCCATAACTCGGTCATATCATCATTGTCTATAGCATTGACAATGCTTTTGGATATCTTCGGATGTGTCATGTATAACTTGGATTCCCTTTTCCCTCTTGCCACAATCAAGGATCCGAGAGTCACTTTCCACAAGCCATTTCCAGAATTGTTGTGGTAACCATCTTCGTCAAGAAGACCTGTTGAGATAATATTGAGTCTCATATCTGGGACATGTTTTACATTATGCAAAACCAATTCCATCCCTGTGTCAAACTTCAAACAAATATCTCCAATACCAGCAATCCTAGATAGCCCAGTATTTCCCATCCTAACAACACCAAAACCACCTGGTGTGTAAGACGAAAAATATTCTTTTCGTGTTGCAACATGAAAAGTAGCACCACTGTCAAGAATCTAACTCGAATCATCATTAGCAAGGTTAACCATATCATAATCAGAACAAACAAAGAACTCATCTGTGGTGGCATTTACTTCAGTACTGTCATCACCATCATCATCTTTCTTGTACTTGTTCTTCTGATTATTGTAGTTTTTGTTCTTGTTCTCCTTTTTCCACTGTCTGCAGAACTTCATTGTGTGTCCCTTCTTGTGATAATGGTAGCATTCAACATCAGCAAATTTTCCTTTGCTGGAACTGCTACGATGATTACCTCTGTTACTCGGACCTCTGTTTTGTCTTCTCTCCCGCCTTTCTGTGACCAAGACGTCTCACTGTGAAGAAGAACCCTGTGACTTTCTTCTCATTTCTTCATTCAGAATACTGCCTTTAGCCAATTCCATGGTGATAACACCATCTAGTGCAGAGTTGGACAAAGATGTCCTAAAAGTCTCCCAAGTATCCGGTAAAGTACCAAGAAGCCACAAGCCTTGAATCTCATCTTCAAACTTGATACCCATACCTGCAAGCTGATTTATAATACCCTGAAAAGCATTTAGGTGATCAGTAATAGGAGACCCATCATTATACTTTAATCCCATCATTTGCTTGATTAAGAACAACTTCTTATTTCTAGTTTTTCGTGCACATAATTGTTCAAGTTTGTTCCAAAGAGTACGAGCATGTGTCTCCTCACAAATATATTCAAAACATTATCATCAACCCACTGCCTAATATACCCGCAAACCTGTCTATGCAAAATAGTCCATTCTGCATCTGTTTTGTTCTTAGATTTCTCAGTACTAAAAACAGGCAAGTAGTAGATAATGGAGATCTTCCATCTTTCCTTTCCAAACACGATAATTAGAACCATTCAAACTAAACATCCTACTCGTATTAGCTTCCATCATTCAAACAGGTTAAGTCCCCAAACTAAGAACCAAGCTCTTGATACCAATTTGATGGGTAAAGGTGCAATGGGTCACAAACGGTATAAACACAAATGAGGAAGCAAAACCTTCGTTTGATAACACCTACCCAAACTCGTATGAACCTATGAGGAAGTAAACAAATAAGGCACACTAACCACAACTATAAACAGCCCCTAACAATATAAAATCAGCCCAATCAGCAGGTAGTAAAGTAAACAAACACACAACAAGAACACCAAAGCTTTTAGCGTGGAAAACCCCAAAACGGGTAAAAACCATGGGACAACTAGTGCCGCTTAAAATCCACTACCACCAATAATAGAGCAATACAATAAGATCTTTTCTAGATACTAGAGGCATACAACAATCATCATACACTTAGAATAAGGCATCAAGATGTATGGAAACAAACTAAAGACAAAAGAGGAATAACATTACCAAGAAAACTGCCCTCTGTTCCAGCCTTTGTATCTCGAATTTTAGACCACTTGAGACAAATTCAACCGTCCAAAATGTTGGCCCAGATGCTGTGAAGCTGCTGTCCAAAAATGAGGACGATCCAACGGTTCAATCTCTGGGGATCTTCTGTTTTGTGGGCTGCTGTAGGAAAAACGAAAATCTGCACTTTTCTCTCTTTTGATCTCTCTCTCTTTCTATTATTGTATCTACTGTGGTTGTGGCTGCCCAAACTTATAACATACGATACTCCTTCATCCAAAGTCAACAAATACCATTGACTTCATACTTGGGCTTATTTGGTGGGCTTTCCTCATGGGCCAAGGAAAAATATCCAAAACTCTGATTACATTAAGAACTAATCGATATAAAACTGAAAACTAAACGGGCCCAAAAGTCTAAACGGATTTTGTTATGCCCGTTTCAAATAAGAGTGTTTTCATTCCTACTCATCCATGAATTTAAACACGAACTCCTCAATCAATTCCGTATCAAGGGGCACAAGGTAAAACCAAACTCTCAATAAGAATACATGCTTGAGAGCATACATCATAGTTTTGAATCGTGTGGGTGGATGAGAATTCTTGGAATCATAGACAATCAAAATCGACCCATATCACAACATCACTTTACCATCATTTGAAATACACAGAAGCGTAAAAAACTTAACTCTCCCATGATTATTCGGATAAGGGATGGAAACCAATTTCCAAAAATAACTTTCATCACCCATACATATGCACGTTCTACACCATAATTACAAAGCACACACAATCCTTCTCCTAGAACAACCCCCAATGCCAAATCCTTATCACCTTTATCATACTTGGGGTTGCAAGACTTCACCATAAGTCTCCTTTGCTAAATGAAGAGAAACTATCCTCCACAAATTCAAAGATCCTAAATTTGGATTACTAGCCACCGAATGAAGAGCTATGTTTGAAAACTTACTAGAATCTCTCAACGGATAACCATAAGGAAAATCATCTAATTTCTTCCAACTTCCACTTTTTAATGAGTATATCTTCACTTTGTTATCACGAGATACTCCAACAACTCTGTAATCATCACTCGACTCATCATAACCAAAACCATACAACACGCCATAACGATTTTTAAAACCACAAAATAACCTAGTCCATACCCTAACACTATACTGTAATAAATAAAGGGAGTTTCTTCCTGAACAATGCATAACAATCCATTATAAGAACCGACTATCCAAATACAAGGCTTACGAGTGCGTGCCAATGGATTATCAAGTTCTAATGCATTAATAGGTTTATCAAACAACTGTATGTGATGATGCTTTCCAAAAGAAAGAATAATTAAAAAAAAATCCAAATATGTATATTATTTGTTGTACATTCAAATGAAGGTTTTTATTATTAATGTTATACCTAATGCATACTTTATTTGTGACAGGAAGCCAAAAATCCAACAAAATGAGGATGCAACAAACTCTGTTAATTGGTATTTTGAACAAAAGACCAAGTTCAAAGTTAAACAATGGGAAGATTATCAAGAAAAAGCTAAGCAAGAACAAGCAAGAAGTAAGCGTACAAGTAAAAACAATTAGAAGAAGATTTGGGCAAACAGAAAATGCAAACATATTGCGTATGAGGAACCCGAATACTCGACAGATGATGAATCTTTGGATTCAATAGACTACGACAACTTACATTTGTCATATGATCCCGAGAAATCCCTAAAAATAAATTGTTAATTCTTTTAGTAACAATGATTTATATTGATGAAGCCAATTGCATTCGCGTTGAAGTGTTTATATTCTCTTTGATTGACTTTGTGCAACTAGAAATTAAGTAGAAATCAACTTTCAAGTTTAATCATCTTCAACATTTCAAGTTGTCACAAAGAAAAACAAACACCCTAATTTCTAAGTGAAAAAGAATGAGTTAATGTATATGACTATGTGAAAATCACTTGTGTATATGTGTACAAGATTTAATGTAGAAACAAAAGATAAGAATTTTGGAAAAAAAATGACTAAAAGTACAAAAAGTACATGAGCTACGGTAACATAAACATTAGCCATGCAAGAAGAACTAGCCAAAACAAAATATTCGGACCAAAGTGCCCTCATGTAACATGCACGTGAGGACGGACTTAACTAGCAAAAGTAACGAGCGTTATAATTTTGGACTAGCGATGTAACACCCCATGCCCGCTTTGACCAAAATTTAAAACTTTTTTGCATGGAAACGACGTATCAAAACTGACCAGCTGTTACTCTTTTCACTATTGGCAAAAATATATAAACTTTCAGACCATAAGACTAATTTTAAATGATACTAGACTCAATTATCTTCAAAATGCCGAGTGGCACGACCCGTGATGACTTACGGTTTAAAAGATATGATTTTTATAACATGACCCATTTTATGCACTACTTGCTGTGCCAAACACCCCTTTTTCTGCATATCCCTTTGATGCACTTTTGACCCATTTTCCGGAAAAACGAATTTTATAACATGACATTACACCAAAACTTCCAAAAATCATTAGGATAATATAAACATCAGTTATATGCATAAACTTGGTCATAATGACCCGCAAAAATGTGCTTTACAAAGTAACGGGTGGAAACACCCATTTTGACCCATTTGCATACTACACTTAACCATATCACCTTTAACCATAAAATTAACACTTTAACCGTAAACCAAACACTCATTTAATATTAAAAACCATGACAACTTTGATCCATGACCATTGACCCGTTCACATCCCAAAATGGGTACAATTAGACGTTATGCCAAACGCCCCCTTAACTTGACTGTAAACACATGAACTATACTATAACTTGTCCATTGACCACCAATTTATACACTTGACACTTGACCATACTTTACATAACATTAATGACTCACGGGGGTACAAACATGACACTTGAGCTCGGTATACTACCTAGCTCCTACTTTCTTACCATTCCTTCTACTTCACATGTCCAACCTTAGTTCTTATCCAAGCCATAGCTTCACCCATGAGTAACCTACAAAACATTGTCAACTAAACAATAAGCTTTCGCTTAGTAAGTAACTAGATTAACACATAATTAACATGTTAGTCCACATATATGCTACACAAATACTTCAACCAATAAACACATAAACATCACAACATACCTTAGCCTTTCCCTACTCATAATCTATCACTTGAGTTGGCTAACTAGGCAAACCACCTATCAAGGCCACACTCACTAAATCAAAGCTAACAACCATGCCGTAAAGGCAAGCTAACAACCATGCCATGAAAGCAAGCTAGGCCATCCCGAAGGATGCTAAATACATGCCATAAAAGGCAAGCTGGGCTATCCCGAAGGATACCAAAACTAACACATCAGGTCCATACTTATAGTCACATAATATGTAAACAATCATCTTAAACACATATCAATCAAGTTACTTACCTTGCTCATCCAAGCTAAGCTACAAATCAATAACACCATCAACATCAACATTACTATTCATCATCATCATCATCCTTCATAATTAGCCAAAACCTAACAACATAACAATCAATAATCATAAACAAGGGTTTGTATAAAACCCACCATACCTTACCCATCTTCCTTTCTAAATCATCATATGATCATACCTTGATCATATGATGATTTCCCACTTTAATCACAAACTATAACTTTAACATAATCAAGATGGGGAGTACTTACTTGATTGATTGTTGCTAGAACTTAACCCTAGCATAAGACCTTAATCTTCTCCATTCTTGGACCATCAAGACCCATCTCTTTCCCTCTCTTTCTCTCTTGCCGACACCACATACACACACATACTTCTTATCCAAAATGAACCTTATAGAAGTCCAGAGAATTCTCTAGACATTTGATAGTTGGAAGTTTGCCTAAATGGCAACTTTAGTCCCTTAGGTCCTGTAACCATTCATCCTTAGTACTAGAACAAGTTGGTTCTAGTGCTAGTTTGAGGTTTTGGCAAGAATAGTCCCTGCAGACTAGAACAAGTTCGTTCTAGTACTAGAACAAGTTGGTTCTAGTACCAGTTTGGGAATCTGTCAACTTAGGTCCCTCAAGTTCTTATCCCTCTTACTTATGACACATAATACTTCTAAAACCACATTACGAAATACTATGACTATCGGGTTTGACCACATCACGACATTTGTTGACTAACCAACCACGTAAGGCTCTTAGTCCATTACATCAAGGGTGGGGTCCAAGTACCCGGGAAACGGGTCTAACAAGCGACGTAATATATTCTCGATTGTGGATCAAAAAAGCAATAATTCCCATTTTTGGATGTCGTATGAAATTCGGGAAAAGTATAATGACCAATGGTGTAAATTACTCTTCTTTATATATATTGTATAGAATAACTTTTATATGTAAGAATATTTTGGTCAAACAATATTACTCATTTTGTAATTTTTTGAGTGGTGGGTGCAATTGTACCGTATAAGTTTTATAGGGGCCGCCACATCACCATGTACCTTTGATGAGGCGAAAAATGATCCGTTTTTAGGGGGTCATTTAAGCCGGAATTTGAATTTATTTGATCAAATATTGCCCTAAATCGTTCCTTTTGTGATTTTAGGTACTTTGGGAGTGAATTCTGGAAAAGGAAGCATTTTGGACGTTTTTGGAGCATAAAAGTGAAGAAAATGACAAAGTCTTAATTTTCCTTGCTGGGAACAGTACCTGACGGCGTCAAGAGAAATTTGATGACGGCGTCAAGAGCAAAAATGGTGACGGCCCAGTGGAAATGTGACGGCGTCAAATCAAGGCCGTCAAGAGTAAAAGTGGTGATGGCCCAGACAGCAATACACATGACGGCGTCAGATCTGGATCTAGGCAATCCGATTATATTTTTGGCGGCGGGTTGACGGCGTCAGAACTTTCTTCTTGATGCCGTCACCTTAGGAAATCTATATATATTCTTTGTAATTTTCATTCTAAGGAGAGGAGAATTTTAGGGTCGACTTGAATAAACCCTAGCTCGTTTTTAACAGTATTTTCAAGGGTTTTCACCCCTTGAAACCCTTCATGTTCAATTGAGATAAGTATCCTTTCAATTCATTCAATATGTCTATGTGTTGTTTGAATATATCTTACGCTTGTCTTGATTTTAACATGCTAGGCTAGATCTCTTGTGTGTTTGCTTAGATGTAATGAAACCTAGATGTTGATTATAGGTTGATTGCTTGTTTATAGTTGTAATGGATGAATGATTACGATGTTAGGCTTAAGAAAACTGGCAGACTTCCATTGTGTGACATGCTTGAACGTCTTAAGAAACATGAACCAATGCGTACTAAGGTTTTTATGGTTGTATTTAATGCATGAGCGAATTCTAGTGATCCCATGTTAGGAGCTTCTTGCAGGCTCGACATAGGAGTGAAGTAAGAGCTTATAGAGTTGGGGAAGTACGTACGCCACCCCACGATTGGTATTAAGGAATATAACCCATCATCCACGCAACTGTAACAAACAATTAACCTGTAAAAGATATCTAGGGAGTAGTGAAATCTAAGTAAACACAATTCTCCCATCTATTGTTCACACTATATTAGTAATTAGTTTTATTTACATTTTTGTTATTTTATTTTGATTGCATCTTAGTTATTGGGTTAGTTGATTAGCAACTAATTCCGCCCACTCTTCCAAAAACCCGAGATTTTTACTTGCTTTTATAAAATATAAAAATACAAAAAGAATCATCCCTTACCTCTAGACCTAGTTTTTAGGTTTTCTAATCCTAGCGACACTATTCCTGAGTTGAACGATCAATTCCCCGGTACTTGTCACTATACTATACTACAACGATCAGGTACACTGCCTGGTGGGGGTTGTAAGCTTCTCGAGATCCCTCGAGAGGTAAAGCCTTGTGCAATTCCCACGCATCAAGTTTTTGGCGCCGCAGCCCGGGGAATAGTTATTGTCTAGGTTAGAATTTCTTTTTATTAGGTCTACTTGCTAGATTCTTTTCTAGTAAGACTTTATTTTTATTTTTAGGTTTTCTTTAGTCTATCTTATTTCTTCGTGTTTTTGTTCATAACTTTTACCATCCGACATCATGGAAGGTGGTAACATCTTTGAACCCATCAACCCACCACAACAAGACCACCCACAAAACCCACCACTGGCTAACCAACCTCTTAGGCCCCGAACCCTAGGAGAATATTCCCGACCTAGACACCAAGGCTACCGAAACACTATTGAGCTCACCCAAGGAGCCAATGTGTCTCCCTTGCGATCCGACACCATCCGGTTGGTGCAAAGCGGATGTGCATTCCATGGACTTCGTTCCGAAGATCCTAATCAACATCTCAAGGACTTCCTTAAAATCATAGATTCTATAGACCTTGATGTTACAACTAGAGAGTCGACCCGATTACGCCTATTTCAATTCTCTCTACGTGATCAAGCTAGTCAATGGCTTGAACATTTACCCGCGGGATCCATCACCTCATGGGATGATCTCACCACTCGTTTCCTTGCTCAATTTTTCCCACCGGGGAGAACTACCAAGCTTAGAAATGATATCTTGATGTTCCAACAACGTCAAGGTGAAACTCTATATGAAGCATGAACTCGTTTCAAGGACTTACTCCAAAAAGTCCCTCATCATGGCATAGATCTTTGGCTCCAAGTCCAAATCTTCTATGACCATATTGATCTCTCCACAAGGCGAACCATTGACCAATCGGCCGGTGGCAAGCTACGTGATCTAAGTGCGGAAGAATCATGGGAACTCATAGAAGATCTTGCTCTCTATGACAACGAAAGTTGGAATGATCCCCGTGATTTGAACAAAACGGTCAAGGCAATATCCTTGCCTTCGAATAATTCTAGCACTCCCGACCGTATGATCATGAAACTTGAGGACCAAGTCAAGTTTCTCATGAAATCTTACGAAGCTCCTAAGCCTTCAAGACAAGTTAATAAAATCACTTCTTCATGCGAATTATGTAGTGGTCCCCATGACACTCGTGATTGCGTGGAACTCCCCGGAACAGCTTTTGCGGACTACGCATCCTCGCGTACCAACGAAGCGGGAGATAAGTGGTACACTTTCAAACCCGAGCCAAACCCTTACGGTGATTCCTACAACCCCTCTTGGAAAAATCACCCGAACCTTAGGTGGAAACAAAACCAAAACAATTCTTCCAATCCGCCTAATCGTTACCAACCAAACGGTCCACCCTCCAACCGTACTTTCAACAACAATCCTTCTAATAACTATGGTAGTACCAACAATCTTGAAGGATTGATGTCCAAGTTTATGGCATCTCAAGAAGCTCGCATAGTTAAGTTTGAAACCGAATTCAATCAACAACAAACGGAGATGACCAATAAGATTGACAACTTGTTGAAAGCCCTCAACAACCAAGCGTTAACTACACCTAGGAAGGACACTAGGGACGCCAATAGCGGAATCCAAACTAAGGACCCCTCGTCATCCAAACACGTCCACTTTGTCAATGTTGTCACCATTAAACCAATAGATAAGGATATAGAAGAAAGTAACAAGGATGAAGTTGGAGTAGAAACCGAGACTAGGGATGAAATTAAGGAAGTTGAGGTTAATAAGGGAGAAAAGTTAAAGGAAGTAGAAAACGTAGAAGAATACTTTGATAAGTTGCCCACCAAGGAAGAACGGGAATATCACAAGGATTTATTCAATGATCCCGAGACACCATATATCCTTGGTTCACCCATTATTAAAGTAGGAGATCCCTCTAACATCAACATACCATGCAACATTAGGCATATGCATGTATGGAAAGCTTATATCGATCCTAGGTCTCCTATAAACATCATGACTAGGACTTATTATAATTGGGTAATGAAGAAGCAACTTGGTTATAGGATGATGCCCAGCAAGCATTTGATAAGTAATTTTGTAGGAAGAGTGAAAGGATTGCATGTGATTGTTGGAAACTTCACTTATGAGACCGATTTTATGATAGTGGAGGATACTCGTCCGGTGATAGATGATTGCCTTAGTCAAGTTGTGTTCGGAAAACCGTTCGTTGAGACCTCTAAGATGAGTTATGATCCGACTCTAGGGATAGTTAGGTTCAAGGAAGAGAATGATGAGATTGCCTACCAAATGCCCTATAAGATTGAACAATACCGCCTCCTATCGAACATAGAAAAGGAACACAAACAAGCGGCTTACTATAGGAATGGTGAGGATAGACGTAGAGGAGTAGAGTATGTGATGAATAGGATGCTTGGTTTCTACAAACAATGTTTGCAACTAGGTCCGGAATACAAAACTAATATAGGAGATGACCTAGAGAGTGAAACCAACGATGAGGTCACGTAGTAACCCATGACCTTGAGTCTAGCTACAAGACTCGTAAATAAAGAAAAGCGCTTATTGGGAGGCAACCCAAGCTTTATTTATTTATTTATTTATTTGTTTGTTTGTTTATTTGATTTTATTTGTTTCCGTATGCATGCTTTATTTTTATTGTTTGTGATTCATGTTTCAAAGTAAATTGTGAAAATGCTTTATTTTGTTTTTAACTTCGTCTTAATTACATATAAAGGTATTTTGCAAAAGCTAAGTGTAAGGGGAAACCCCAAATATGTTTTTAAAAAACAAAATTGATCATGATTCTCCACAATATTAAATGAACATGTATATTCGTATTTGTTAGAGCTAAATGCTTGTATCGAGTCATAATGATGTTTTGCAGGATTTTCCAGGAAGTAGGACATAAGTTTTCCAAAAATTTTCCAGAAACTTAACGTAAGAATTTCTGCAGGTCACTTCTGACGGCGTCAGGAAGAAATTCCTGACGGCGTCATGTGTAAAATTCTAGAAATTTTGCTAGTTTTGTTTTTCTAACGGAGTCTTAAAGTTTTTGTTAATTCTTTAGTTTTATAAACTCCAGGAAATTTGCAAACATCATTCCACAAGCATTATATCCCTTTAATTCCTAGAAAGCAATTTAAGATATATATGTTATTTTTCTAGGATTTGTTAGTATATATAGATTGCCGCCGATTTTACGCGAGGTTGCCTTGTTTGCTTTCTCAGGTTTAACAGGTTATGTATGACAAGAAGATGATTTATATTTCTGGAAGGGAAGCTTTGATTGTTCATTTTCTTGGAGGAAGATCTAACCTTGTTAACACACTATCCATACCGAGCGAATCAGGGGAGTATTTGATTTCATTCTTTTACCTGTTTTACTTTTACAATCATTAATTGAACATTGGGGACAATGTTCATCCTAAGTGTAAGGGTAGGGTAAAATGATGATACCTCATAGGATACAATTGCACTTGAGTTTGTTTGTTTGATGGTAGATGTGTAATAAAACTATGAGAAATACTTGTTAGTGTAATTTTAGTGCCAAATTTAAATTTTTTTACAACATTTAGGAGTGAAACTTTAGCCTTAGCAAGCGTCTCATGGATAGGAGATTGTATGGCTAGCACAAAACCGTACCATTCAGAAAAATTTTCCACCCAAATATGTGAGGTTCGCCTTTAGATTTGATAGGAAAAGCATTTACTATTAGTGCTTATGAGTGTACCGATAGCATTTAGATTCTAGAACTTGCGTTAGTGATGCATCCCGAGATCGCTAGTGAGACTACATTCGTGTAGTAGGATTTACTACATGATAAGAGGCATTAGGATCACCCTTGTGTTAAACCCGTATCATAATTACTTGACCATTTAAGTCATATTACTTGGCTAGTTAAGTCAATTAATTTTTCTCACACCTTAGCGTTGTACTCATTTTTAGTACACGAAACCCCTAGTACACCCCTCCGAGCCTATCTTTTCGTTTCTAACTTTAAGCATCTTACTTAAAGGAAGAATTTGTTACACCCCACTTAAATGTACACCCAAATCGCCTTAGCCTTCCGTGTATGCACTCATCTTTAGTGCATTATTGTTACATGTTTAAACCCTTAGTTAATTATCTAATTGATTACATGGTTGCTAAGTCGAGTCATATCCTTGTACATATTGTTTTGGGATGATTGGAATTCATGGGTAAAGTGCTAATTTTATGGAGTAATGAGGAAGAACATCTATTATTACCCCCATATGTGCGTTAATCTTAAAAGTACTCCAAGTGTTTTGATTATCTTGATTCGATTCATTAGATTAGTTTATTGTAAAGTATGTAAAAATTCAAGTGTAAGGGGAATGTTCATTCCCTATGATGTATTATTTTGGATGGTAGGGTAAGAGTGTATGCAAAAAAAAAAAAAAAAAAAAAAAAAAAAAAAAAAGAGAAAAAACATACGGACTACCATCCCATTTCATTCTATGTTTATTTTATGTTTTTGTTATTTTTGATTTGTTAGCCTAAGTTGAGTCTAGTCTTGGCTTAGCAACGCCATATTGTACATGTAATTAACCAAGATTATTAACTCGCCACCAGTAATGATTGCTTATATCCAACAGAATCGTGTATTCCATATCCCTACACCTAACGTTATAACCCTTTAAAAAGACCTCTTTGATAGTTTATCCTAGGTGCTTACGCCATGTGGTGGAGGTTTGATCATTTCCCAAGCCTATGGTAATCTATTTTGCTATGACAGGTAGTCAGAGATGTTTTTCATTTCCATATTGTGATATTTACTTTATTACACCCGAGAGATGTGAGTATCTAAACACTATTTGTGAGGTGCTAGTATATGACCTCCGTGCTTGTCTTTGGTCTTTAGTGGAACGATTATTTGTTGTAATTACTTTTATATTAGTGTTAAATGACCCCTAACTTGTATTTTGACTAGAATAAAAGCGCATTTGCTTGAGGACAAGCAAATCTCAAGTGTAAGGGTATATGATGAGGCGAAAAATGATCCATTTTTAGGGGGTCATTTAAGCCGGAATTTGAATTTATTTGATCAAATATTGCCCTAAATCGTCCCTTTTGTGATTTTAGGTACTTTGGGAGTGAATTCTGGAAAAGGAAGCATTTTGGACGTTTTTGGAGCATAAAAGTGAAGAAAACGACAAAGTCTTAATTTTCCTTGCTGGGAATAGTACCTGACGGCGTCAAGAGAAATTTGATGACGGCGTCAAGAGCAAAAATGGTGACGGCCCAGTGGAAATGTGACGGCGTCAAATCAAGGCCGTCAAGAGTAAAAGTGGTGATGGCCCAGAACAGCAATACGCATGACGGCGTCAGATCTGGATCTAGGCAATCCGATTATATTTTTGGCGGCGGGTTGACGGCGTCAGAACTTTCTTCTTGACGCCGTCACCTTAGGAAATCTATATATAGTCTTTGTAATTTTCATTCTAAGGAGAGGAGAATTTTAGGGTCGACTTGAATAAACCCTAGCTCGTTTTTAACAGTATTTTCAAGGGTTTTCACCCCTTGAAACCCTTCATGTTTAATTGAGATAAATATTCTTTCAATTCATTCAATATGTCTATGTGTTGTTTGAATATATCTTACGCTTGTCTTGATTTTAACATGCTAGGCTAGATCTCTTGTGTGTTTGCTTAGATGTAATAAAACCTAGATGTTGATTATAGGTTGATTGCTTGTTTATAGTTGTAATGGATGAATGATTTCGATGTTAGGCTTAAGAAAACTGGCAGACTTCCATTGTGTGACATGCTTGAACGTCTTAAGAAACATGAACCAATGCGTACTAAGGTTTTTATGGTTGTATTTAATGCATGAGCGAATTCTAGTGATCCCATGTTAGGAGCTTCTTGCAGGCTCGACATAGGAGTGAAGTAGAAACTTATAGAGTTGGGGAAGTACGTACGCCACCCCACGATTGGTATTAAGGAATATAACCCGTCATCCACGCAACTGTAACAAACAATTAACCTGTAAAAGATATCTAGGGAGTAGTGAAATCTAAGTAAACACAATTCTCCCATCTATTGTTTACACCATATTAGTAATTAGTTTTATTTACATTTTTGTTATTTTATTTTGATTGCATCTTAGTTATTGGGTTAGTTGATTAGCAACTAATTCCGCCCACTCTTCCAAAAATCCGAGATTTTTACTTGCTTTTATAAAATATAAAAATAAAAAAAGAATCACCCGTCACCTCTAGACCTAGTTTTTAGGTTTTCTAATCCTAGCGACACTATTCCTGAGTTGAACGATCCATCCCCCGGTACTTGTCACTATACTATACTACAACGATCAGGTACATTGCCTGGTGGGGGTTGTAAGCTTCTCGAGATCCATCGAGAGGTAAAGCATGGTGCAATTCCCACACATTAGGAATCAAGTGATCATTGATTCCTTTGATTGTTGTTGAGTCTGTTGATCCATTTTTGTTCATGAGTTACTGAGTTAGGGTTCCATCAATTTACTGCCCTTAGGTGAAATAGTAAAGGTCAAATGTATACCTTGGATTTGGTCATTTAGGTCTTACTATTAAGTGCGCATAATGATACCCTAACCTTGGAAACTCGGTCACTTTTGACACATTCACCCACTTAACTCAGTCATGTTCCCGCGCATGACCTAATTTCGTTAACAACTAACCGGAGAGTTGAAAAAAAAAGGCTCACTCTGAAAATTTGCCATAATATTAAAAGTAGAATTTCAAACCAAATTGTTCATTATCCAAATTTTATTATTGTATTAATTCTCTAATTTTGAGATTTGCCTTTTCTTTTATCCAATTCCATCCATATTAAAGATAGACGGTGCACATAGCAGTGATAATATATAATAACGTCAAATTGTCCATGAATTACTTATCATTTTTTGTGTATACATAGGTGTGCTTGTGAAGTAAATGAGAATGAAAAAAGTACTGTATTTAATAAATAATTAGTGTAATAGATTGTATTGACTTTTATAAGTAAATGTATTTAGGTCAAACAACATTACTAATTTCATAAATTTTTAACTAAATGTGTTATCTCTTTATATATATTGTATAGAGTAACTTTTATATGTAAGAATATTTCGGTCAAACAAAATTACTCATTTTGTTTTTTAGTGGTGGGTTCAATTGCACGGTATAAGTTTTATAGGCACCACCACGTCACCATTTATCTTATAACACTCTCATAACATAAACACCCTCCCCAATAACATTCCTATAACACATCATAAAAAAATAGCCCGCTCACAAAACAAAAACAAAAAATACCCATAACTCTCGCCAACCCAATGGCTATTACCCTATGACACTATACCACGGTGCAACATATATAGTGGTGTTATAGGTCACTAAAAACGCCCTGGCGTGTGATTGGGAGACTGCACCAAGGCCTCAAAGCAGATGTGTTTTCTCTTCATTGTAAAGTGTAAACTAGTGAGTACCTGAGCATAACGACGAGAGTTTATAAAGTCAAACTGTTATAGTTGCGATAACGTGGTTAGTGTTTAGGTTAAGTTCACATTAATTCAAATACTTGTGAGAAAATTAGTAGTTTAATTTAGTTGAATAATATCATGCATTCAGAAAGTTTTCATGCATTTATATCTTATTGACTTTGTCATGTCTAGAGGAAATTCACAGTCAAATTTAGTGGAATAGTAATTAAGGACATAACTGTATTTAGACTTTTCTTATTTTGAGAGTTTTAAGCAAGAACATAATTTGGTCACTTTCTCTTTAGAGTAAATTACTGAAATCATCCTTTTGGTTTGCTCAGATTCCATATTTCATCTCTGGTCTTTCAAAAGTGCATGTGGCTTTCCTATGAGGAAAAGTTGGGTTCACTTTTCGTCCCTAACTAGGGATGAAATTTGCAATTTTTGGCAAACCACAAGGAGGCCACCTACACTTATATAAGGACCAAATCGATCCTAACTTTTTCTCATAGGAAGACCGCCTGCACTTTCTAAAGACCAAGGATGAAACATGCAATCTGAGTAAACCACAAGGACAATTTCTGCAATTTACTCTTCTCTTTTATATGTATTGTTAATTTTTGACGAAAACATCAGTCTTTTTCTAAATGCATATTAAATGCATCCGGTCTCTCGAAATGTGTTTCTATATTAGGGTTTCGAAAAATTTGTACACTCGGATATATTTGATCTTCCGTCTTGTGGTTAGCTATTTTACACACTATGTCAATGTAAGAAAGTCGAAGGACTACTAATAAAACACAGACCGTTCCCCTTCAATTTAATAATACTCACCAACATATATAAAAGCGTGTAAAACTAGGATAACCCAAAAACTTTCCCCCAAAATCTGAAAAATCGATCAAAAAATTAGGGTTGAACAAACTAAAAATGGGTCGGATTTCAACCGAGTCAGCAAAAACAGTATTAGAAGTGGCGGAATTGGCTTTTAAAACAGTCGAATTCTCACATAACCATCCCTTGCCCCATAAAAGTGAAAATCATAAAGATGTAAAGAAGCCTACTTCCGAATTGGAAGGTTTAAGGATGGAGAATGAGCGCCTTAGGGCTTTGCTTCAAGAGAATGTTAAGCTGCTTCAGAATATCTCTGAGTCTCCTTGTTTGTTACAGGATTGTCCTCCTGATGTATGTTTTATTTATTTATTTTTAATTAACATATGTTTATGATTGGAATTAGATGAATTGTTTTGGGTCAAAGGTGCATATAAGAAAGGTGTTAGTGCTTGTATGAATTTAAGTTTGTTAGTAGCGAGTTTTCATGGTTGAGGTTAAAATATGTTTGTTTGTTAATTTCGGTTTAATGTTAATGATTTCACGTTTTAGAAAATTTAAAGCATATATGAGTAAATATAAATACGAATAATATTGCTGGATTTTGCACCCGGTTAGTGTCGTAGGA
This sequence comes from Artemisia argyi, assembly GCA_030686995.1. Classification (NCBI taxonomy): domain Eukaryota; kingdom Viridiplantae; phylum Streptophyta; class Magnoliopsida; order Asterales; family Asteraceae; genus Artemisia; species Artemisia argyi. Next base: position 101,842,715 of record CM060704.1, on the reverse strand, counting down.
GGTTGGATTGTCTTAGTTGAGCTTTTTAGAAGTTATTAGGATGTGAATGAGAGAGTTTGAATTATGAAATTGAATACGGGTTTGTTAGCGTTTGTAGATGGGATATAGCGTTTATGGATCAATTATTTAGAGTCAAACTGGGTAGACGGATGAGGTTTTTCTGTTGTGTTGGGCGAGTCTTTGACTCAGATTTACGCGCCCTAACCAGGTATCCCCGTGACCGTTTTCAACCCTTCCATAGCCACCCCCAAGATGTGATCACTTTTTGGTAAACGGATTGAAATGTAAACTTATACGGTTAACTATACATGTAAGAAAGGTGTAGAAGTGCATTTGAATTGGGGTAGTGAATGCAAGTTTGATAATATTAGGTGTCAGAAAGTAGCTTTGTAAAAATAAATGAGTGAATAGCTTTACGGGTTTAATTGCATTAGCGTTATTTATGGTGTTTTTTTTAAGGTTTTTATTTTATTGCAGCTGCATACTCGTATTATGGATACTGTGGAATCTCCGAAGTTCTTAAATCAACTTAAGACCTTTCATAAGGATTCAGTTGACGGAGTACCTGGTAAATGATGCCTCAGCTTATTTGTTTCAGTTGCGCGATAAGTATTTGTTCAATCAAAGGTTGACGAGTTTTGAAAGTTGTTGATTACATTGTGTGGTTTCTCTTTTGTTAGGATTGGATCTTCGTGTAGATGAAATTTTGATTAATGTTGGTCGTGAAGAACCAAGTTTGTGGATTTGGGTCTCTGACGAAATGCTGCATGAGAACGTTGAAGAGAAAAGTGGGATTGATAATGATAGTTATGTTGTTATTAGCCAGGAACAGGTGGTGGATGCCATTGGCAACTTTATGGCAAGATGTGCTCTGTTGAATCCAAAAGCTGCGGTAATAAACATTCAAACTTTTGTTCATAGTTCAAATGTGTTTCCTGTGAAATTCTTATACGTCGTCAATTTCTCACGAATTATTCATTTTTCTGGAAATGCAGAATATGTCACCTGAGGAGATGCAGAAGAGTAAGTTATCTAGTTTTATCTAGTTCGTGTAATGGTGTGTAGTTGTGAGCTCTTTTATTTCATGAAACCTTTCTTGAACATAGTAGTCATCTATTCTGAAGCAGATATTCTACCTTTCTCAGTTAGTTTCATTTATTCTACAGTGTATTCCCGTAATTCTATAGCACATTAACTAATTCCGCTAGGCCTCTGACAATGATTTACCTAAAGCTTTAACTTGCATCTTGATTGGGTAGGAAAAGGCTTAAAAGGCTATAAGTTTTGACCTTGACCCTTTAATCTGTTTCTTGATCTGTTAGACAATATGATCAAAGCTCTAAGTTTTGACCTTGATCCATTGATAGTAACTGAAGAATCAATGGAGGAATAAAATATGATCAAACTCGAAACATCCGTCTATGGTAAATATAACAAAACAGTGGAATCTGAACCCATGTATCAGTTAATTGTAACAGCCCTAATCTGACTTGCCTGTAACTTTAAGTGCAGTTTGAACTTCTACTTTGTTGGGCTTCTAAATTATATGTAAATTTGAAATATATAATTAGTTTGTGCCTACAATTGTCGTTTCTGATTTAGATTCAGGTAAGTGCATGCTTTAATCTCTGAAATTGCACAGGGCTGACCAAAGCTTTCCGTAGTATGAGCAAGTTTGAGAAGTTAATGGAACTTTGGCATGCCGGGCAGCTTTTCTATTTGATGGCAACATGGGGACTTACTCTGGCAGGGTGAGATTTTGCTTATTCTAGGCTTTTTTCCTCATTTGGATTTAAAGTGGTGCTTATCTGTATAAACTCGGTGTTCATAGGCCGGGCAAATGGGCTATTTGTGTTTTGGTCGACCACCAATTTACCTAAGACCCGAACTGTAAATTGGGTTACCTATAGAGAAAGAAAATGACTTTTATGAACACTATAACATTTGATAAGAACAAATTTATGTTTCTTTACGGCCTAAAGTTTCTTACATTTTGTTGATAGACTAACATCAAATGAAAGCATTCAAGAGAAATAAAGCCATGAAATAAGTAGTTTATGAAGTTTTTAAACATACTTTCTAATATAATGATTTCTTGAATATTCTGTGGTGGCTTGTTTAATCTCCTTAGCTTCATTGAACAGGTTGTACCAGAGTCGAGCATTGTTAAGAGTTGCTGCTAGGGGAGTCCATTCAACTGGCAAAGTTGTTATGAAAGCTCTTTAAGGTGTGAATTTCAGATGCCCTCTTTCACACAAAGTGTAAATATATGTATGTGAAGTCACTGTGCCCCTGCAAAATTTGAAGAATTCTTTATCAAACCTTGTTTTTAATTTATTCTCATTGTAAAATTCGCTTGCTTAACTCGAAAATCTCCATGTAAATATATCATTGACTTGTGTTTTCATCTTTTGGGTTTGGGCATGTCTATTAGTCTATACCATATGTTATCTTGGGTTGGTGGTGGTTTTCTGGGTTGAACATTGAGTAGGTACTTGGTTATCCGAAGCTAGCAGTCTAGCACTGGTCCGTGGTTAAGAATAGTTATGACTTATGACTATGGCTGGTTTTTTGGGACTTGGATTCTAGACTTCTGATTGATGGTTTGAGTTTTTATACAATTTCATAGCATGAACAAAATGCGTAGCTGATGTAGACAAAAGATGAAGGAACTTATGTCATGCATAAGCTGTGCAATCTTATGGTTGGAAAGCAAGACCTAAGTTGACGATTTGGAGCTTTGGTCTAGTATAAGTTAGGCGTTGGATTTGATATATATGTAACTATGTAAGTAGTGTTTCGATTTCTGTAATGTTATTCATTTAAGATTTGTCAATTAATGGGTCAGAGTCGCGTGGTTAATAAAATAATCGGGCACTAAGGCTTGTTGACACATAGACTTTGTTAGAAGCTTAAACTTTTTGTTAATCACTTCTTTCAAATAAGCTCTTATCAAAAGCTAACCAGGTCTTTCTTAAACACCATCCTCATCTCTAAGCAGGAAACTAAAAAATTAAGAGATGCAAGACATCATAACATGATTTGTAATATGCGTGGAATGTACCTAGTGTGAATTTGAAAGATCACAGTCCAGTGAGCCAAAAACACTAAGGGGGCGTTTGGTAGATATGAGTATTGGAATGGGTATCATTCAAGAGAGAGAAAATCCACCCTTTATGGTGGGTATGAAATATACCTATATTCATGGGTATGATTGCCCAATTTTAAAATCCAATCCTTCTAACCAAACAATTTTTAAAGGATTGACAGTTTGACACCTATTCCTTATTCCGATACTCATAAAATAAACGCACCCTAACAATATAATGTTTTGATCTTCTTACAAGAGGAACGTCTCCCCGAGCTTAATATAACGATACTAGTGTATCGCCAATTCTTTAGGCAAGGATTTTACTCGAAAAATACTAACACGTCTAATTAAAAATAGTTGGTATGTTTAAATGTACATGTTCTTTATAACTAGACGAATATCCGTGCATAGCAACGGGATTTTATAGCGACAGATCGTTTAGTGATAAAAGAAAGTTTATGGGTTATAAATAAAAAATAATAAAAGTTAGGGGTGGCAAATCTTGCCCAATTTGTAATTTTTGGGTGATTTTTGACACTTTTTTAAAAGTTTTGGGGCATTTTTTACCCATTGCATTTATTTGATGAACTCTTACAGGCAAAAGATAAAAACAGATATTATTAGACGGCTTTCGAATAACACAATTCAATTTTCAAGCAATTACTCTCATTTTTTTTTCCGACCAATTCACTTGTCGCTGGTAACTATAAAACATTCCAACTATTTTAATTTTAATTTATCTCAATTATTAACTATTTTATGCATAATTATTTAATACTCTAATTAATTGATAGATATATTTAATTAGTTGCATTTTTATTCATTTGTCCCACCAGATTTTCTCAAATTTGCAGCCAGATTTTATTTTTTATTTTATTTTATTTTATTTTTTATTTTTTTTAAGAAAAAATAATTAAATATAGTTAAGACTTAGATGCTTGATCTTTTTTTTACAAGATGAATTAAAGGGGTTTTTAGGACTGTTCCGAATGTTTTTTAATAGTTGAATTATAATTTGCTCGTTTTAGCCCGTGCCCGTTTGGCCCGATTTATAATTTGTCCGTTTAGCCCGTGCCCGTTTTAACCCGTGCCATTTTAGCCCGTGCCCGCCTGTTTTGCCACCTCTAATAAAAGTTTGAAGATTTGGGGATTAAACATAATGTTTTGAAACCCGGTTGAACCGTTCCGGTCAAAAAATGGGTCGATTTAAACCGAGTCTTGCTTTTAATAACTGAACCCGTCGTGTATTAGTCCTTGTATTCAAAACTATATGTTTTTCCCAGTTGAACAGGTTGGTCCGGTCCAATTTTCAAAACTACATGCAACATCAACTTGTTAGCTTGTATGAAGTTTTGTATGTTTTATTAATTTGTATAATGTGTATAATAACATATACTTTTCATTTTAGGGTGTTTTAAAAATAACATTAATTAGTGTGTTTAATTATTGTATATTTTATATTATGTTGTAGCTTGTTTAAATTGTATATTGTGAAATTTTATTGTACTTTTTAGTAATGGTGTTTTAATTGATTCTTTTTAATTTGATATAGATGCTTTTAATTAGTTGTACCATATGAATAAATTATTATAATTTTAAGTTATGAGGTGTTTTTAATAAAAGTATTAATTACACAATTCATTTTCTCTCACCCTTGACTTTCAAGATTTCACTTTTCAAGGTTTGACCATTTTCTCTTTATATGTAGTATAGATAACTTGTTAATACAAAGAACGAGAACACATATGATCCTCTTGCCAAATATCGAAACATGAGTCGAGTATATACGTCTTTACTCTTTAAGCATACTAACTCATCTTAATCATTTTTTGTTACGTTTTGCTAATATGTGCATGTTCAGGAGCCTTGAGCGAAAACTTAAAACGAGACTTACAAAAATTAATGTTATATAAATTGTTTTAATATTTTACAGTATAAGATACAATGCAAACAAGGTATATGAAAAAGTTATCATTCAAGCAGTTTTTATAGAAATTTTTTAACCGGATCTTCGTAGTCAATTTAGCACATATAAGCGTCGAGATGATAAACAGAAATACGATCCTAATCACTTATAAGTGTTATAAACAAAAGAAAATTAGATACACAAAAAATTATTAAAACAAGGTGAAAATACCCACTGCGTTGCGGCAACTTTGTGCGTTTTGTTATTTTCGTTCGATCAACGCGGCGGCTTTGTGTGTTTTGTTATTTTCGTTTGATGGGTGATTATGAGACACCTATCCAATTAAAAGTCATCGTCATTTATTTAAGAAAAATTCCCGATATCAAATATATCGTTCAATTTTTAGTCATTTACCAACTTAAACCAATATAAGCCAACATAAGCCAAATCAAACACTTTTGATCTTACAAGCTTATTAACCATTAGCTAATCCAAACACTAACATGGGCTTATAAGCTTATGTTATATAAGCCATAAGCCAATAAGCCTAAGCCCACTAAATAAGCTTAGTCAAACATGGCCTTAAAAGTGATGACAAACACTATTTTTTATTACCAGATTAAAAAGGGGTAAGCTCAAAATGTTTGGAGTGTACTAGTAGAGGTTTATGAGAAGTGGTTAATGAGGGCAAAAATGTACATTAACAAAAGGGTGAGTTAAATAAGCCAAATACCTCATAAAAAAACCCCATTTTCTTGGCTTATCAAAACCCCATAAATTAGCTCATAAGCCCGCTCAAATAAGCTTAGCTAAACACTTGGTTTGGGCTTATGAGCTTATATAAGCTAATAAGCTCATATGCCCGCTAAATAAGCTTAGCCAAACACCCCATAAGGAAATGATATATGATGAAGGCAGACGGGGCAAAACAGGTAATGGGCCAACATATTGGACTAACGTTAAGAGCAGGAGGTACATTGGCGTTGTGGCCTCGTGCCATCCTATCAGCCCAAAAAATGCGACGGCGCACGGTTACGCTGGTGGCGCCATCGAGCCTTGCGCCGTGGTGGCCAGCCAGCGCGGTGGGGGGTTTTTTTTTGGTGGGTTTTTTGTTGTGTTCGTGTTTTATAAAGGCTGTTTTTTTTTTTTTTTTTTTTTTTTTTTTTTTTTTTTTTTTTTTGGCTGTGTTTTCAATTAATGAAGTTTATTTTAGTTAATATTGTGTATGTTTTATTTTATGTAAAAGAAAAAAAAAAGGCTGACGGCACCAGAATTGCTCGTGCCAACAAATACGGCCAGAATGTGGTGCCGTGAGATTTCTGGTGCCATGGACATTTTTGTTGACGTGGCAGCCCTTTTTGCCCATGGCTCAAGGGTAACCAATGCTCTAAGAGGCTGAGTTTATTAATATTTTATAGAAAGATTTCTCGAATATACCCTCATAGATTGATTTATATATAGGATATGTTTGGCAAAAATATATGTGAGCAGTAGCTGTGAGCTGTGAAACTTTGTGCCAAACATATTCATATAATATAGACATTAAGACAATAAATTTGTGTGGCATGTCTTATGAAATCGAATCAAAGAAGGTAGGTTTTTCTATTCGTTGGTTTTGTTAAGAACATGTCATTTTTTTTTTTTTTTTTTTTTTTTTTTTTTTTTTTGTATATTGAGGGTTCTTCAAATTTAGAGGCTCACCTTGCGCATCTTAAACCATATCTATACCATTTATAAAATAAAAACGATCAAAGTGAAAAGTTAAAAGTAAAAAAACTGAAATATTGAAAAAATTAAAAAAAGGAATGTTGAAACAATTAATTATAACAAGTGAAAAGTGGAAAAAAAATGTTGAAAACATATGTTTCAAAAGAAAACTATTAATACACATCGAAAATCGGATTGACCCGGGACGCTTCAAATACGGCGGGTTGACCTTGTTTTTTGACTCAACCCGTCGGGTTAACCCGATTTAAATTGACTCATTTTTTCGAGCGAAACGGTTGAACCACCCGGGTCGAACCGGGTTTCAAAACATTATGTTCAATCCTCAAATCCTCAAACCTTTATTAATTTTCATTTATAACACATAATTTTTTTTTTCTCACTAAAACTATCTTCTGATATAAATTTCGTTGATATACACGGATACTCGTCTAGTAATTGTAAAACTTGAAAAAGAATTTTATGTTATTTGAAAGAATGAAAATGTTCAATTAACGGAAAAACTGAAAAAGTAGACGTTAAAAGCTTATTTATTTATTTATTTATTATTTTATGGGAGCTATGACGTTAAAAGCTAAGTTATCCCTTTTGACTAATTCTGAATTGTTTATAACTTAATTATAACGCCTGACGACATTTAACAAGTCTCTATCTTACGCTAAATACATCACACGTATACGATAAACACCGACAATCACAAAATAAAATACGAAAAATAATACTCGGTCTTTAAAAAAATAAAATAAAAATGTAAAAACTCATTCTGCGTTGTGACAAATCATTTAGCGAAAAAATAATATACCTATCATTTAATCATAGTCAAATGTTGTTGTTCCATAGAACACTCTATTTTCTCATAGAATACGTCCGAGTATTATACAATGTAATAGTGACTATTATATAAATGACAATTGTATATAACGAGTGTTGGTACCCGCGCGTTGCTGCGGAATTCTTTTGTAGCCGTTATTTACTTAACGTGAAGTTAGTTACCTAGGACTGACTTTGCAATTGATGTATAACATGAAGGACCCTTTATGTAAATTATGTGAGGATTAAATTTGCAATGAACCACTGAGATGAAGGACAAAGTGCGTACAATTTTTTTTATAATGTTAAAGTAACGGTCGTTAGTTAACGGCCGTTAAATAACTAATGACCATTAGTATTAAAAAAGAAAAAAGAAAAAAAAATTACTGTGCAAACTACTGTAGCAGCTACAATGGTCGACACTATTATCCTCCCCACATTTAGTATATATATATATATATATATATATATATATATATATATATATATATATATATATATATATATATATAATACGACCGACAATAAGTATTATACAATGTAACATTAACTAAAGAACTTTGGTCTAGTAGTACGTGAGTTTTTTACCAACTCAGAGGTTGGGGAAAGTGTTACTAAAAGTATTTGTAAGATATATTATGAGATAGCGTGATATAAGCTATGTAAAAAAAATAATAACAAAAGAAGAGAATTTATAACTTATACCAAATAAATAAATAAATAATAAAAAAGAAAAAAAACTGCATACCAAACAAATGGTTTAATAAACAATTTTATAACACATGGCATAAAAACGAGTAAGTCTAGAACCCAAAGCAATAAATATTCGTTTTGTTTTAGCATAAATTTCTAGGAACATGACATGACACTCTTTCATACAATACAAAGTCAAATTATGAAGCTTCACTCCATCTACTCTTTTACTCATTCAACAATCCTATATATAATATCAAGATCTAGATCACAAATAAAAATACAACATTGCACTTTTAATACAAACATCTCTAGCTAATATTTCTTGATAAGTTGATATCATGGCAGATCACCAAAGAATCCACCCTGATATCCCGTTCAGCCAGTAACTCATGACCTCGAGTCGCAAACAAAAGCCACTGTACCATTAGTGCCTAGAGGCTCATCCAAGTCTGATAACTCAAACTACGTCGAAAAATTTCCACCACAACAAAGAACCATCCCGCTTCAATACTCAAAACCGCCAAAGAAAAGAGGCTGCTGTTGTAAGTTCATATGCTGGATGTTATTTCTCATAATAGTATTAGTTCTCAGTGTAGGCATTCTAGCAGCCATTGTATACTTCGGGTTTGATCCAAAAATACCAAAGTACTCGGTTGATGGGATGAGAATTACTCGGTTTAGCCTTGATAATGACAGCAGCTTATACGCGCAGTTTAATGTAAACATTACAGCAAGAAATCCAAATACGAAGATTGGGATATATTATAAAAGCGGGTCTAAGCTGAGTGTTAGTTATATGGGAACACATCTCTGTGAAGGTTCATTGCCTGTATTCTACCAGGGTCATAAGAATACAACGTTGCTAGATGTGGCTCTAACAGGCCAGACCAGGGATGCTACTGGTTTGATGAACTCGTTACGGGCTCAGCAACAGACGGGAAGTGTTCCATTGGTTCTAAGGGTTAAAGTTCCGGTTAGGATTAAGCTTGGTAACTTGAAGTTGCCCAAATGGAAGCCGGTCGTGAGGTGTAGGCTTACTGTCAATAGTTTATCGGTTGATGATGCTATTAGGGTCACAGATAGTAGCTGTAGTTTCAAGTTTAAGTTATAATTCTTTCGATTTATTTCATGAGTTTAGAGTGCATTTTTCCGCGTACTTATAGGTGATTGATGTCTTCCATTATTGATGCGACCATGATTCATTTATGCTTTAGTGTGTAACTATTTTTATATGTTCAGATCATTGTACGTATCTGAGATAATAAAGATCTTTTTTTTTTTTTTTTTTCGTTATTTTCTACTTTTAGTCATTGATGAAGCACTTATATTTGACGCGTTTATTAGAATCAAATAATAGCTACTGAATTCAGATTTCAGAACCAATAAAGGATTGATGAATTGGTCATGCTCGAAACAAATAACTAAAAACGCACAGCCTTTTTTTTTTTTTTTTTTTTTTTTTTTTTTTTTTTTTTTTCTAAAAAGATGATCTTGCTTACGCATACACATACAAACGTATTAACTGAGTAAGATGCCAATAATCCTATTATAGTAACCGAAAGTTCACGTAGACTTAAGAAAGATAACAACGCTATCTGCTATAATTAACAACTGATAATCAAGGCTGAAGAACAAGAGAAGAAACAAGAATCGACAAATTGCGAAAGCTTTTCTTTATTGCAAACGAAATTCGAAGGTACAAAGTTCTCATCTTATGATTTCCTATTTATAAGCAAAAACAAACCGACCTATGATAATACTTTCCTAATGAAGATACGAAAAAATACCAAACGGCCCTTAGGAATTCTAATCATATTCATAACAATCTCCACCGTGATTGAAACTCCTAAGGAAGACCAAATGTTCCAAATTAAATTCAAAATTTCAAATGCTAGAGATACTAGCCTAATTCAAACAAATGATTGATTCCCCAAATACAATCCGAAAGAAATCAATCCAAAACAAACGCCAATGACTTCAAAAATGAATAACCAAACGTTAACCGAAACAGTTAACCATTCAAAGTAGCTCACATTCTAAACCCGAGTAGCATGACTCGTCTTTAGCATTTGTATAAACCCTGATTGTTTTTTGCCCCAAATGAGTAAGTTAAGGTTAGTTATTAGTGAGGGGGTTTAGTTGCGGAGGTTTGTTAAAGTGATGTGACACTCCGATGTGGCAACTCACCAGTCTCGCCGTTGCCCCCTCCCCCCTCTTCACCGCTCGCCACCTTCTCCCTACTCGTCTACACGACGAGATGAAATGTCTGAAAGTCTTTTTTTATTTTTTATTTTTTATTTATTTATTTTTTTTATAATATTGTTTGTATAGTTTTAAATGTAATTGTTTTGTAAAGTTTTAAAGTTGTGAATATGTGTTTTGTGTATTTGTAGGGTTTTTTTTATTAAGCGTGTGCCCTTTTTTTTAATTAAGAAATCAAAATACATTAACATCTAAATGAAAATACATTAAACATGGAATTGAAATTACGTCAAACAATGTACGATTATTAGAAACTACGATTACAACATTAAACTACGATACAGAAAAAGAAAATAAAACTACGAATTAAGAAAATGAATCATCCAAGACATAGCCATCCTCACGCGAAGCCGAAGACTCTGATTCCTTAGGCCCTAACCCCATGCCCCATCGGTATCGTGCTTCTCTGTTTGCCTGCTCTCTACGAGCATCTGCCCGTGCCCTACGAGCAGCTGCTTCACGTTCTTTGGCTTCTTCATACTCTCTTAAGACTTCGAGATCTTGCTCCAGGAGTTCTTCATCAGTCAACCCAAATCTTGCAGATGGATTGGGTTGGTATTCTACCGGTGGATTGTTTGCCGGTTCATTCTCAGCTGGGAGTGTGGGAAAGAGAACTTCCGGTGGAGTGTTTTGTGGTTGATTCTCATACGAGAATACAAGAAACAGATCTGTTGGTGGAGTGTTTTGTGGTTTGTTTTCATTAGGGAATATCGGAAAGAGATATTTCGATGGGGTGTGATAAACAGATTCATTATCTGGTGGACTTGGAAATTGTTGAGAGAAATCGTTGTGTGACATTGTTGTGTATATGAGTTTTGTGTGAATTGTGGGTGTATTATGTGACTCTGTGAATGGCTATTTATAGGACCGTTTTTGAATTTGAAATTTAAATATATGCCGCCCCTGTTTTTGAATTTGAAATTTAAATATATCCCGCCCTTGTTTTTGAATTAAAATTTAAATACAAATAACATACCAATTCACACTATTTTTCATACTCTATTTTTCATATTTCAAACATTTGAGATGAGTACTCGTTGGTCAATGGAATAAGAAAACTTGCTAGCTGACATGTGGCTTGAAGTTAGCCAAGACAGAGAGAACTACAATGAACGCTCTTTTTGGAATGAGGTTGTAGAAAGGTTCAACGAGCAGTCTGACGGTGGCCATCGTAACAAAAACATGATCACTGGTAAATGGGCAAGACTAAACAGTGGATGCCAAAAATTCAATGATATTTACAAGCATTTGGAGCGTACAAGTGATGAGGCGAACAATGATCCGTTATTAGGGGGTCATTTTAGCCCGGATTTGAATTTATTTGATCAAATATTGCCCTAAATCATTCCTTTTGTCATTTTAGGTACTTTTGGAGTGAATTCTGGAAAAGGAAGCATTTTGGACGTTTTTGGAGCATAAAAGTGAAGAAAACGACAAAGTCTTAATTTTCCTTGCTGGGAACAGTACCTGACGGCGTCAAGAGTTCTTAAGTGACGGCGTCAAGAGCAATACAAGAGGTGGAAGTGGATAAAGTCCGTGACGATCTAGAAGAGTTTTGCACTAGGGACATGACGGTGTCACCATAGGCCGTCATGGTCCAAATGTGAGTGACGACCCAGAGTAGAATTACACATGACGGCGTCAAAACTGGATCTAGGCAATCCGATTTCATTATGAGCGGCGAGTTGACGGCATCAGAATTTCCTTCTTGACGCCGTCACCCTGTAAAATCTATATATAATTTTGCAATTTTCATTCATAAAAGAGAGGAACAATTAGGGTGTAACTTTGGAGAGAAACCTTAGTCCGAATATTACAGCTTTTTCAAGGGTTTTTACCCTTTGAAACCTTTCATGTTCAATTGAGATAAGTACTCTTTCAATTCATTCAATATGTCTATGTGTTGTTTGAATATATCTTACACTTGTCTTGAATTTAACATGCTTGGCTAGATCTCTTGTGTGTTTGCTTAGATGTAGTTAAACCTAGATGTTAATTATGGGTTGATTGTTTGTTTATAGTTGTTACGGATGATTGTATTCGATGTTAGGCTTAAGAAAACTGGCAGACTTCCATTGGTGACATGCTTGAACGTCTTAAGAAACATGATCAGAGGTGTACTATGATTTTTGGTTGTATTTAATGCGTAGGAGAATTCTAATGATCCCATGTTAGGAGCTTCTAACGGCTCGACATAGGAATGAAGTAGGATCCTATAGAGTTAGGGAATATTGTACACGGCCCTACGACTAGTATTAAGGAATACGACCCGTCATCCATGCAATTGTAACAAACTATCAACCTGTAAAAGATATCTCGGGAGTAATGAAACCTAAGTAAACACAACTCTCCCTATTATTGTTCACACCATATTAGTAATTAGCTTTATTTTCATTTTTGTTATTTTATTTTGATTGCATCTTTAGTCATTTGGGTTAGTTGGCTAGCAACTAATTCCGCACACTCTTCCAAAACCTGAGATTTTAATTGCTTTTATAAAATATAAAAATACAAAAAGGATCATTCCTCACCTCTAGACCTAGTTTTTAGGCTTTCTAATCCTAGCGACACTATTCCTGAGTTAAATGATCAATCCCCCGGTACTTGTCACTATACTATACTACAACGATCAGGTACACTGCCTGGTGGGGGTTGTAAGCTTCTCGAGATCCCTCGAGAGGTAAAGCCTGGTGCGATTCCCACGTATCAAGTGTTTGGTGCCGCAGCCCGGGGAATAGTTATTGTCTAGGTTAGGATTTCTTTTTATTAGGTCTACTTGCTAGATTCCTTTCTAGTAAGATTTTATTTTTATTTTTAGGTTTTCTTTAGTCTATCTTATTTCTTCGTGTCTTTGTTCATAACCTTTATTATCCGACATTATGGAAGGTGGTAACATCTTTGAACCCATCAACTCACCACAACAAAACCACCCACAAAATCCACCACTAGCAAACCAACCTCTTAGGCCACGAACCTTAGGAGAGTATTCCCGTTCTAGCCACCAAGGCTATCGAAACACTATTGAGCTCACTCAAGGAGCCAATGTGTCCCCCTTGCGATCCGACACCATCCGGTTGGTGCAAAGCGGATGTGCATTCCATGGACTTCGTTCCGAAGATCCTAATCAACATCTCAAGGACTTCCTTAAAATCGTAGATTTTATAGACCTTGATGTTACAACTAGAGAGTCTACCCGATTACGCCTATTCCAATTCTCTCTACGTGATCAAGCATGGCTTGAACGTCTACCCGCGGGGTCCATCACCTCATGGGATGATCTCACCACTCGTTTCCTTGCTCAATTTTTCCCACCGGGGAGAACTACCAAGCTTATAAATGATATCTTGATGTTCCAACAACGTCAAGGTGAAACTCTATATGAAGCATGGACTCGTTTCAAGGACTTACTCTAAAAAGTCCCTCATCATGGCATAGATCTTTGGCTCAAAGTCCAAATCTTCTATGACCATATCGATCTTTCCACAAGGCGAACCATTGACCAATCGGCCGGTGGCAAGCTACGAGATCTTAGTGCGGAAGAATCATGGGAACTCATAGAAGATCTTGCTCTCTGTGACAACGAAAGTTGGAATGATCCCCGTGATTTGAACAAAACGGTCAAGGCAATATCTTTGCCTTCGAACAATTCTAGCACTCCCGACCGTAGGATCATGGAACTTGAAGACCAAGCCAAGTTTCTCATGAAATCTTACGAAGCTCCTAAGCCTTCAAGCCAAGTGAACAAAATCACTTCTTCATGCGAGTTATGTAGTGGTCCCCATGACACTCGTGATTGCGTGGAACTCCCCGAAACAGCTTTTGCGGACTACGCATCCTCGCGTACCGACGAAGCGAGAGACAAGCGGTACACTTTAAAACCCGAGCCAAACCCTTACGGTGATTCCTACAACCCTTCTTGGAAAAATCACCCGAACCTTAGGTGGAAACAAAACCAAAACAATTCTTCCAATCCGCCTAATCGTTACCAACCAAACGGTCCATCCTCTAACCGTACTTTCAACAACAATCCTTCCAACGACTATGGTAGCACCAATAATCTTGAAGGATTGATGTCCAAGTTTATGGCATCTCAAGAAGCTCGCATAGCTAAGTTTGAAACTGAATTCAATCAACAACAAACGGAGATGACCAATAAGATTGACAACTTGTTGAAAGCCCTCAACAACCAAGTGCTAGCTACACCTAGGGAGGACACTAGGGACACCAATAGCGGAATCCAAATTAAGGACCCTTCATCATCCAAACACGTCCACTTTATGAATGTTGTCACTATTAAGCCAAAAGATAAGGACATAGAAGAGAGTGACAAGGATGAAGTTGGAATAGAAACCGAGACTAGGGATGAAATTAAGGAAGTTGAGGTTAATAAGGGAGAAAAGTTAGAGGAAGTAGAAAACGTAGAAGAATACTTTGATAAGTTGCCCACCAAGGAAGAACGGGAATATCACAAGGATTTATTCGATGATCCCGAGACACCATATATCCTTGGTTCACCCCTTATTAAAGTAGGTGATCCTTCTAACATCAACATACCATGCAACATTGGGCATATGCATCTATGGAAAGCTTATATCGATCCTAGGTCTCCTATAAACATCATGACTAGGACTTATTATAATTGGGTAATGAAGAAGCAACTTGGTTATAGGATGATGCCCCGCAAGAATTTGATAAGTAATTTTGTTGGAAGAGTGAAAGGATTGAATGTATTTGTAGGAAACTTCACTTATGTTACCGACTTTGTGATAGTGGAGGATACTCGTCCGGTAATAGATTCTTGCCTTAGTCAAGTAGTGTTCGGAAAACCATTTGTTGAGGCCTCTAAGATGAGTTATGACCCGACCCTAGGGATAGTTAGATTCAAGGAAGAGAATGATGAGATTGCTTACCAAATGCCCTATAAGATTGAACAATACCGCCTCCTATCAAACATAGAAAAGGAACACAAGCAAGCGGTTTAATATAGGAATGATGAGGTTAGACGTAGAGGAGTAGAATATGTTATGAATAAAATACTTGGTTTCTACAAGGAATGCTTGCAACTAGGTCCGGAGTACAAAACTAATATTGGAGATGACCTAGAGAATGAGACCAACGATGAGGTCACGTAATTGCCCATGACCTTGAGTCTAGCTACAAGACTCGTAAATAAAGAAAAGCGCTTCTTGGGAGGCAACCCATGTATTGTGCGATTTTTATTTGTTTGATTGTTATTTGCTTCCGTATGCATGCTTTATTTTATTGTTGGTAGATCATGTTTCAAAACTAAAATTGTGAAAATACTTTCTTTTTTCATTTAACTTCGTCTTAACTTCATACAAAGGTATTTTGCAAAAGATAAGTTTAAGGGGAAACCCCAAATTTGTTTTTAAGAATGAAATTGATCATGATTCTCCACAATATTAAATGAACATGTGTATTAGTATTTGTTATAGTCAAATGCTTGTATCGAGTCATAATGATGTTTTTGCAGGATTTTCCAAGAAGTAGGACATAAGTTTTTCCAGAAATTTTCCGGAAACTTAACGTAAAGATTTCAGCAGGTCACTTCTGACGGCGTCAGGGTTTAAAACCTGACGGCGTCATGTGTAAAATTCTGGAAATTTTGCTAATTTTGTTTCTCTAACGGAGTATTAAGGTTTTTATTAATTCTTTAGTTTTATAAACTCCAGGAAATCTTTAAACATTCATTCCACAAGCATTATATCTTAATTTGCTTTCTAGGACTTGTTAGTATATATAGATTGCCGCCGATTTTACGCGAGATTGCCTTGTTTGTTTTCTCAGGTTTAACAGGTTATGTATGACAAGAAGATGATTTATTTTTCTGGAAGGGAAGCTTTGAATGTTCATTTTCTTGGAGGAAGATCTAACCTTGTTACCACACTATCCACACTGAACGAATCAGGGGAGTATTTGATTTCATTCTTTTACCTGTTTTACTTTTACATTCTTTAATTGAGCATTGGGGACAATGTTCAACCTAAGTGTAAGAGGAGGGTAAATGATGATACCTTATAGGATACACTTGCACTTGAGTTTGTTTGTTTGATGGTAGGTGTGTAATAAAATTAAGAGAAATACTTGTTAGCGTAATTTTAGCGCCAAATTTAAATGTTTTTACAACATTTAGGAGTGAGACTTTAGCCATAGCAAGCGTCTCATGGATAGGAGTTGTATGACTAGCACAAAACCGTACTATTCAGAAAAATTTTTCACCCAAATATGTGAGGTTCGCCTTTAGATTTGATAGGAAAAGCATTTACTATTAGTGCTTATAAGTGTACCGGTAGCATTTAGATTCTAGAACTTGCGTTAGTGATGCATCCCAAGACCGCTAGTGAGACTACATTCGTGTAGTAGGATTTACTACATGATAAGAGGCATTAGGATCACCCTTGTGTTAAACCCGTATCATAATTACTTGACCATTTAAGTCATATTACTTGGCTAGTATAGTCAATTAATTTTTCCCACACCTTAGCGTTGTACTCATTTTTAGTACACGAAACCCCTAGTACACCCCTCTGAGCCTATCTTTTCGTTTCTACCTTTAAGCATCTTACTTAAAGGAAGAATTCGTTACAACCCACTTAAATGTACACCCAAATCGCCTTAGCCTTCCGTGTATGCACTCATCTTTAGTGCATTATTGTTTCATGTTAAACCCTTAGTTAATTATCTAATTGATTACATGGTTGCTAAGTCGAGTCATATCTTGTACATATTGTTTTGGGACGATTGGGACTCATGGGTAAAGTACTTGTGTTATGGAGTAATGGGGAAGAACATTATATTATTACCCCCATATGTGCATTAATCTTAAAAAGTACTCTAAGTGTTTTGATTATCTTAATTCGAGTCATTAGATTAGTTTATTGTAAAGTATGTAAAAATTCAAGTGTAAGGGGAATGTTCATTCCCTATGATGTATTATTTTGGATGGTAGGGTAAGAGTGTATGAAAAAAAAATCAAAAAATTAAAAAAAAAAAAGAAAAAAAAAAAGAAAAAGAAAGGAGAAAAAACATACGGACTACCATCCCGTTTCATTCTATGTTTTTGTTATTTTTGATTTGTTAGCTTAAGTCGAGTCTAGTCTTGGCTTAGCAACGCCATATTGTACATGTAATTAACCAAGATGATTAACTCGCCACCAGTAAAGATTGCCTTTATCCAACAAAACCGTGTATTCCATATCCCTACACCAAACATTATAACTCTTTTAAAAGACCTCTTTAATAGTTTATCCTAGGTGCTTACGCCAAGTGGTGGAGGTTTGATTTCCTTCTTCATTATGGGCGGCGAGTTGACGGCGTCAGAATTTCCTTCTTGACGCAGTCACCCTATAAAATCTATATATAGTTTTGCAATGTTCATTCATAAAAGAGAGGAACAATTAGGGTGTAACTTTGGAGAGAAATCCTAGTCCGAATATTACAGCTTTTTCAAGGGTTTTACCCTTTGAAACCTTTCATGTTCAATTGAGATAAGTACTCTTTCAATTCATTCAATATGTCTATGTGTTGTTTGAATATATCTTACACTTGTCTTGAATTTAACATGCTTGGCTAGATCTCTTGTGTGTTTGCTTAGATGTAGTGAAACCTAGATGTTAATTATGGGTTGATTGTTTGTTTATAGTTGTTACGGATGATTATATTCGATGTTAGGCTTAAGAAAACTGGCAGACTTCCATTGGTGACATGCTTGAACATCTTAAGAAACATGATCAGAGGTGTTGTTGGGTTTTGGATTTTGCTGCTTGATGAAACTGCTGCTATGATGAGAATGCTGCTAAGGTTAAAGATTCTGCTGCTGTCATTCAAAGTGCTGCTATGGGAAAATACTGCTAGTGGAATCTACTGCTAAAGAGATAAGCATGTATTCGGAATAGATAATTATAGAATAGATTGTGTGTATATTATATACGTCTAGAATATTCTTATCTTGTGTAGAAAGGTATTGTAAACCTAGTAGGATTCATTGGTCTATAAAAGAAGGATCCTAGGGTTAGATTACGTACACATTGTTTTAGTTTCGTTTACACTTCAAGGTTGTAAAACCCTAGCATTGTCGAGTGCTCGTATTAATAATATATTGAAGTGTTAATAGTTAATTGTTCTTCTTAAATTAAGCTTTTATATTCCGCATTCTAGCTTAAGTGTTTAATTCAAGTCAACTTCTATATAAGATCGTTTGCTCAACTGGGATCAACAAGTGGTATCAGAGCTTGTGATCTAGAAGTTATAATCAAGAAGAAACTATTCCTTGCATGTTTGCTGTTCCAAATAAATTGCTGAAGATGGGTGATGACACACATATAGTGACTGCTTCAAAGGTTCCCATGCTCAAACCTGGAGAATATGAGCTGTGGAAGATGAGAATAAGACAGTACATTCACATGATTGACTTTAACATGTGGAATGTGATCATCAATGGTGACTCTTTACCAAAGAAAGGTGCTGATGGAAAAGAGATACCAATCAAGACTGCTCAAGAGAACTCTTTAAGAAAGATGGCGATCAAGGCACATAGTATTCTATTAATGGGAATACCTAATGAATTTCAGTTGGACTTTGATAGTTGTGAGACCGCAAAAGACTTGATGGATGCTGTTGAATTTAGGTTTGGAGGGAATGATGCTACTAAGAAGTCAAGGAAAAACATGTTGAAGCATCAGTTTGAGAACTTTACTGGTGAAAGTGGAGAAAAGATTAATGACACTTACAATAGGCTCAATCAACTTGTCAGTCGTTTAAAGCTTGTTGGCTATGTGGTTCCACAAGAAGATGTAAATCTCAAGTTCCTTAGAAGTCTTGCACCTGAATGGAGTATGCACACAGTTGTTTGGAGGAATAAGCCTGACTTTGAAACTATGAAGTTGGAAAGTCTCTATAACAACTTAAGAGTGTATGAACCAGAATTGACTTCTTCATCTACTTCATCTTCTGGTACACAAAATCTTGCCTTTGTATCTTCAAAGTCAAAAGGGTCTAAAGAATCTCACTCTACTGCTTATGGGGTATCTACTGCTGATGGATCTGCTGCTAGTTCAAATGATAAGAATTCCACTAGTGATATTGCTTTGTGTGCATTCTTGGCTGATCTAACTACAAGTATAAGGTCACAGGTTATTAATCAAGATTTTGATCAAATTGATCCTAATGATCTTGAAGAAATGGATCTTAAATGGCAAATGGCCATGTTGACCTTAAGGGCAAGAAAATTCTTGAAGAGAACTAGAAGAGAAGTCAAGTACAGGGCTAAAGAAAATGTTGGCTTTGACAAGTCAAAGATAGAGTGCTATAACTGCAACAGGAAGGGTCACTTTGCCAGGGAATGTAGAGCTCCAAAGAAGAATGCTGAAGCTCCAAAGAAGACCACTGAAGAAACAAAGAATACCACTACTGCATTGGTATCTTGCGATGGATTGGGAGAGTATGATTGGAGTGATTTGGCTGATGAAGAACCAAACTATTCTCTGGTGGCTCAAGTCAAGCCTAAAGTGCATAACTTTGAACTTATGGCCTATGCATCATCATCTTTTGGATCTAACTCTGAGGTATCTAATGATTCTGATTTATCTGTGTGTTCTTTTAAGTCATGTGCTGACACTGTAGAAGAACTTAAGTCTAGGAATGAGAGTCTAATTAGAGAAATTGAAAACCTAAAACTTGATAACTTAGGTTACAAAGTGGGTATTCAAAATGTTGAAAGAAGACTTGAGTATCTAAAAGAGTGTGAGCTAGAATATGTAGATAGAATTAACCAACAAGATGTTGAGATTTTTAAGAAAAACAGTGAAATTGAGTTTCTTAAGAATAAATTAGAAGAAGCAGAAAGAGATAGGGATGTAACTCTTGCTGATAAAGAAAAACATATAGTAAGAGTAAATAAACAACAATATGCTTATGATTTGGTTAATAAATCTATTGAGAGTACCATAATGAGGAAAGGAAGTGGAATAGGTTACAATGAGGTTGCTCCTCCTGTTAAGAGTGCCTATGCTCCACCAGGAAAAGAATTGTCCTTCATTAGTGAGCTAGACATTGAAAAACCAGTAGGTGAATCTAGTACAAGTGTCTTAGAAACACCTAAGGTAGAGGGTAGAAAATTTCCTGATGCTCCTATTATTGAAGACTGGTATTCAGATAGTGATGAGGAACAGGTTGAACTAGGAAAAACTGTAGAAAAGGAAGAAATTCCTACCTAAGTTGAACCTAAAATTGATCAGGTGAAGTTTGTGAGACCTGTGTTAGGTAAGGGCATCTCTAGGAAATTGGTAGAATATAATGAGATTTCTAGAGATAGATTGAATGGTGTCTATAATAAGCCTAGGGGAAATCAGAGAAACTTTAATAACCTTGTTTCTAACAAATTAGGTAGTGAGTTTCAATTAAAGAAAAAGGCTTGTTATAAGTGTGGTAGCTTTGAACATTTGATTAATAGTTGTCCTGACCACAAAAAGCCTGTTTGGAATCAATATTCTAGGGTGAATCATAAATATGTTACTAAGAATACTCACCCTCATCCTAATAGAAACATGATTCCTAGGGCTGTGTTGTTAAGATCTGGTGCAACTAGATCTATTTATGCTGCTAAATCAAATGGTGCTTTCAAAACCACAACTGGTTCTGTTGCTGGCTCTACTGCTAGTAAGCACTCTGCTGCTAGTAAGCATTCTGCTGCTAGTAAGCAATATGTTGCTAGTTCAAAACTTTCTACTTCTGGGCCAAAAGTTTTATCAAATACAGTTGTTGGAAATCATTTTTATTCTGTTAAGGCCTCAGCTTGTTGGGTTTGGAAACCAAAATCAACTGTTACAAACAATGTTTCCAAAAACAGCAGTGCATCAAGTGATTTAAAGAAATTTAACTATGTTGATGCACAAGGCAGATCCAAGTCAGTAATGGCTTGGGTTCCCAAGAGAAACTAATTTCTCTACTTTCATGTACAGGGTAATCTACTGGATGATTTGATAGATATGGTTATAGTTGATAGTGGATGCTATGGACATATGATAGGAGATGAGTCTCAACTTGAAGACTTTGAGGCTTTTGAAGCTGGTTATGTTGCTTTTGGGAATGATCCAAAAGGTGGAAAGATTATTAGTAGAGGAACTTTAAGAACAGGAAATTTGGACTTTGAGAAGGTATTTCTTATGAAAGGGCTTAAGTTTAACCTCTTTAGTGTCTCACAAATGTGTGACAAAAGGAATTTTGTTCTTTTTACAGACACTGAATGTATGATCCTTTCTCCTGATTTTCAGTTGCCAGATGATAAATTTGTGCTATTGAAGGTCCCTAGAAATGAAAATATATACAGTGACCATATTAAGAACATTGTTCCCAAAAGAGCTTTAACTTGTCTGATTGCAAAAGCTACTATTGATGAGTCCAAATTATGGCATAGAAGACTTGGGCACCTAAACTACAAGACAATGAACAAGTTGGTGAAAGGAAATCTTGTGAGAGGCATGCCCACAAAGCTGTTTGAAAATTGTGAGAC
The DNA here is from genome assembly GCA_030686995.1 of Artemisia argyi. Classification (NCBI taxonomy): domain Eukaryota; kingdom Viridiplantae; phylum Streptophyta; class Magnoliopsida; order Asterales; family Asteraceae; genus Artemisia; species Artemisia argyi. The sequence continues at coordinate 101,820,695 of CM060704.1, read as the reverse complement.
TTGTGTTGCTTGTCAAAAGGGTAAACAACACAGAGTTTCATTCAAGTCTAAGACAGTGAACACAAATTACAAAGCCCTTGCATTTACTTCACATGGATTTATTTGTGCCTGTTTTTGTGAAAAGCTTGAACAAAAAGTCATATTGCCTAGTTGTTACAGATGACTTTAGCAGGTTTACTTGGGTGTTCTTCTTAGCCACTAAAGATGAAACCCTAGAGATACTTAAGGAATTCATTACAAGAGTTGAAAACCTGCACAACCACAAAGTGAAAATTATCAGATGTGACAATGGTACTGAGTTCAAGAATAGTGTGATGAATCAATTCTGTGTAGGAAAAGAAATTCTAAGACAGTATAGTGTTGCAAGAACTCCACAACAGAATGGTGTTGCAGAGAGAAGAAACAGGACACTGATTGAGGCTGCAAGAACAATGTTACCTGATTCTAAACTACCTATACCTTTTTGGGCTGAAGCTGTAAACACTGCATGTTTTGTGCAAAACAGGAGTAAGGTAGTGAAGCCTCACAACAAAACTCCATATGAGCTTTTTCATGGGAAGAAACCATTGATTGATTTTCTCAAGCCATTTGGATGTCCTGTCACTATTTTAAATACTAAGGATCAGTTAGGCAAGTTTGAAGAGAAAGCTGATGAAGGTTACTTGGTTGGTTACTCAGTACATAGTAAAGCTTTCAGGGTATATAATAAGAGAACCAAACATGTGGAGGAGAATTTGCATATCAAGTTTAGTGAGAACACATCTAATGTTGAAGGAAAAGGACCTGAATGGATGTTTAATGTTGATATTCTTACTAAAACAATGAATTATGTACCAGTTATTGCTAGTGTTGACACTAACAAACCACATGAAGACATTGTTCTGATTGAGAAACTGAAGGTTGGTCCAACTTTCTTACCTTTACAGAAAGATCAAGATATACAAGAAGATGTTGTTACTCAAGAGAAACCTCAGGAAGCTGAAGCAGATATTGAAATTCCTATTGATGCAGAAAGGATACCCAATGAAGCCCCAAAAGTGGTTGTTGATGTCTCTCCTACAAGGCCAGAAGACTCTACTGCTAGACCAAAACAAGCAACTACTGCTTCAATCAATTCTGCTGCCAAGCCTATTAACTCTGCTTCTGCATCACAGTTTCCTTCTTTGGACACTCAGGAGAGATCTTTTGATGATCCAAACTATCCTGATGATCCAAATATGCCTCCTCTAGAGAATATCTATGATGACACAGATGATGAAGCTCTTGATGGTAAGCTATTTGGAGCTGATGTAGATTTTACTAATTTGGAAATCAACATTCCTGTTAGTCCCACTACTACTACAAGAGTTCACAAGGATCATCCAAAAGAACAAATTCTCAGTGATCCAAAATCATCTGTACAAACAAGAAAAATGACTAAAGAGCTCAAAGATCTTCAACATCAAAGTTTCTTTGCAAGATCTCTACATCAAAGAAACAGTCACAAAGATCTACAAAATTGCTTGGTTGCTTGTTTTCTGTCTCAAATTGAACCTAAGAACACTTACAAAGCCTTACAAGAAGCAAGTTGGGTGGAAGCAATGCAAGATGAGCTTCTGCAATTCAAACTACAAGAAGTATGGACTTTGGTTGATTTGCCAAATGGAAAAAGAGTGATTGGTACTAAATGGGTTTTCAGATGTAAAAGAGATGAAAGAGGGATAGTCATCAGAACACAAAGCAAGGTTAGTAGCACAAGGATACACATAACAAGAGGGCCTTGACTATGATGAAGTATTTACACTAGTGGCAAGAATAGAAGCCATTAGACTATTCTTGGCTTATGCTTCATATAAAGATTTTGTGGTGTATCAGATGGATGTAAAGTGTGCTTTCCTGTATGGGACCATTACAGAAGAAGTTTATGTGTCTCAACCACCTGGTTTTGAAGACCCTGATTATCCAAACAAAGTTTACAAGGTGAATAGAGCAATGTATGGTTTACATCAAGCTCCTAGAGCTTGGTATGATACCTTGTCAACATATTTGTTAGACTCTGGGTTCAGTAGAGGAAAGATTGACAAGACTTTGTTTCTCAAAAGACAAAAAGATGATATTTTGCTGGTTCAAATTTATGTAGATGACATCATCTTTGGTTCTACAAACAGAGCTATGTGTGTTGATTTTGAGAAGCTTATGAAGGATAAGTTTGCTATGAGTTCCATGGGAGAACTTAACTTATTTTTGGGTCTACAAGTTGTCCAAAAGATAGATGGCATATTTATTAGTCAGGATAAGTATGTCAATGACATTTTGAAGAAGTTTGGATTTGAAAATGCTAAGCCTGCTAAGACAACCATGGATACCAAAAAACCTTTGTTGAAGGATGAAAATGGAAAAGAAGTAGATGTTCACTTGTACAGATCTATGATTGGTTCATTAATGTACCTTACAGCATCAAGGCCTGATATTATGTTTGCTGTATGTGCCTGTGCAAGATTCCAAGTATGTCCCAAAGAATCACATCTCAATGCAGTGAAAAGGATTTTTAGGTATCTAAGGCATCAACCCAAATTGGGCCTATGCTATCCTAAGGATTCACCTTTTGATTTGGTGGCATATTCAGAAAGTGACTATGCTGGTGCTTGCTTGGATAGAAAGTCTACAATTGGAGGTTGTCAATTTCTAGGAAACAGATTGGTGTCATGGCAATGCAAGAAACAGACAGTGGTTGCAAATTCTACAACTGAAGCTGAGTATGTAGCTGCTTCAAGTTGCTGTGGACAAGTGCTTTGGATGCAAAATCAACTACTGAATTATGGGTACAATTTCATGAACACCAAAATTCATATTGATAACAACAACACACTTTGCATAATTAAAAATGCTATTTTTCATTCTAAAACAAAACATATTGAGATAAGACATCATTTCATAAGGGATTGCTATGAAAAGAAGTTAATTCAAATTGTTAAAATTCATACTGATAACAATGTTGCTGATCTTCTCACTAAACACTTTGATGTGGGGAGGTTTCAATTTCTAATTGCAAATATTGGTATGACAAATCTTTGAAAATCTTATCTCTTTTTGTTTTTGTAAAATGTGTAAAGGTACTGTGCTGTTTGTTACTCTGCTTCTGCTGCTTCTTAAGAAGCACATGGTTATGTTGGAATGTACTCTGCTGCTATTTAACTCTACTACTAGTACATATGTGTGTATGCTTTGTGGTGTTTGGACTAACATTTTGCAAGCAAAAGCTATAAATGATGTTAGTTGATGATTTGCAAGTAATCAAAACAGAAAGTAAGCATTCATCATTCAGAATCATCAAAAGAGTACAACTGATCAGGGTACATTCACATATCACTTCAAAAACAACAAAAGACTTCTACATGACAAGATTAAATCAAGAGACTACAACCTATTACATCACTGTCTAGGCATGGAAGCCCAAGCACAAATTTTCTCTCCTTGGGAAGAGGAGGGTTTTCCTTTCTTGTCCTGGATGATGGCTTGGGTCTTGGCCTTGAAGATTGTGGTCTTTCTGGAGTGGAAGGTGGATTGTTTTGAGGCTCATCCTCATCAGAGGAAGTACAAATGAAGGGGGAAACAAGTTCCATTGGATATGGAGGTCTGTTAGGGATCTAAGCTGGGTCTTCAGATGATTCTGAAGACGATGGAGATCTAGGGGACATCACCTCTTTACCCCTGGAAGTGCTTGGGGTCTGATTCAAGTGCAACAGATCTTTGAACACAGGGAGATCGTGTTTTCTCTTGTGGGCTTGTTCCTTAGTCCTACATCCGTTGTAGGGAGGACGGAATGGAGGTACATAAGTTTGGAATGGTGCTTCATCATCAGAAGATGAATCCGAAGATATGTTGATAATTTCAGGAATGGATTTCATTGTTCTTGAGATTTGATTTGGGTGATTGGCATTTTTGATTGCGATTAGGGTTTGATTGTGTTGAATTAGGGAAAGATTTAGTCCGTTTTTATAGGGATCACGGCGTATCAAGTGCATTTATTGTTGAGGATTCTTTGACTTTTTGACCAAGTTTGATTAGTCAACTTTGCTGCTGGCTAAAATCACTCTGCTGCTAGTTGTTTCATTCTGCTGCTAGTGTTGTGGATGATATAGTTGTGCTGCTACGGTTGTAAGTGTGAGGGTGGAATGTGTAACTTCTCCAAATCAGTTTAAAACCTAATTAACATTCACAATTGGTTTTTACACGCTCCAAATTGAAGTTCTCACAAACCCTAACACTTCATTACTATCAAAGTCAATTATCCCTAATTTTTCAAAACCCTAATTCATGGATTGTACGCGTACCTGGGCAGAGCAGCACAATAATGTTGCTATTTTGGATGAAGAGTTGGTTCCTGAAGGTTTCACAGACATGGTAAAATTCTTGAATGCTACTTCTTTTAGGTATGCATTAACTGTGAATCCTACAATATTTGTTTCCTACATCAAACAGTTTTGGCTTACTGCTAAAGCTAAAACTAGGAATGGAGAAAAATATGTTAGTGCTATAGTAGATGGTCAACAAGTTCGTGTAACTGAATCTTCTATAAGGGAAACTCTTCTCTTAGATGATGAAACAGAGACCACATGTCTGGCTAATTCTGCTATTTTTCAGGGTTTACATGATTTGGGATATGAGGGAAAACATACAAATTTAAAATTTCAAAAAGCTCTCCTCTGTCCTCAATACAAATTTTTGGTACACATTCTCCTTCATTGTTTGAGTCCTAAAACTTCTGGGTGGCATGAGTTTAGTACTACTATTGCTTCTGCTATGGTATGCCTAAGCAAAGGTCGTCCATTTAATTTTTCAAATATGATTTTGGAGGGGATTGTAAAAAGTGTTAAAGAGTCTGGTTCTTTTTTACTTTATCCAAGATTTATCCATCTCTTTATAGAAAACCAACTTACTCATTTCAGATCACATACTGCTACTTATGATGCTCCTAAATTGGTTTCCAAAATGTTTACTTTCTTGATTAAACATGGCAAAGGTTTTTCAGGCACACATACAGCTCTAACACCTTATATGGTGCAAATTGTGCAAAATATTTAGGGTGAAGAATCAGGAAATCCCACTGATTCCCATCACACACCCAATTTTTCTGCATCTGCTACACAACCCAAAATACACTATACCCGTAGGAAAACCAAAAAGAACACTGATCTACCTCAGGATAGTGTTAGTATGGCTGTACCAGATGAGGCTGTCCTAGGTGATGAAGGGGACATGTTGGCAAGGGCTGTCACTACTGTTTCTAGCTTAGCAGCAGAGCAGGACAGTGATAACATCGTTAAGACCCAAACCAAGGCAACATCTAGAGAAAAGGATTCTGCTGAATCTAATTCCAATGATGGTAACCCTAGCCAAATGGAAAATATAGGGGGCTCAGATGATCAAACTAGGTTTGATACTGAGTTTATGTCCCAAGATTCACCTCTCGGACCAGGTCACACAGGTCGAGTGATGAGGACAGGACAGAGACAAATGAATTGATGGAAAATCTTGTACATGATGACAATGTCAATGATTCACCTCTCGGACCAGGTTACACAGGTCGAAGTGATGAGACTAGTATGAAACTCATTAAGGAATTGACGGTTACTTGTACCAATTTGAAGTTGAAGTGTAATACATTGGAGGATAAAGTTCTTGGTCTTTCTACTGTTGTTGATGGTCAAGCTAAACTCATTACCAAATTACAAAAACAGATCAAGAACTTAAGGAAATCAAGATCTTCAACCTCCTTAAAAAGATTGAAGAAAGTGGGCACTTCTCAAGTTCTAAGTTCACCTGAACACTCTGTTCATTTGGAAGAGGATGCTTCCAAACAGGGGAGGAATGAAGAAATGGGTTCAGGGGAGGCAAATTTGATGAAAGTTGATAGTGCTCAAGATATGGATACTGGAATGGTTTCAGGGGAGGTTCCAGAAGTTGGTGAAATGGAAGTGGAAAGTCCTCAGGATGTGGAAAATTTTGTGATTGCTGACAAATCAGGGAATGAGGTTGTAATGGAAGAAGTGGTTGCTACTCAAGAAAAAGTAGTGGAAAAACGATCTTATATAGAAGTTGACTTGAATTAAACACTTAAGCTAGAATGCGGAATATAAAAGCTTAACTTAAGAAGAACAATTAACTATTAACACTTCAATATATTATTAATACGAGCACTCGACAATGCTAGGGTTTTAGAAGTGTAAACGAAACTAAAACAATACGTACGTAATCTAACCCTAGGATCCTCCTTTTATAGACCAAGGAATCCTACTAGGTTTACAATACCTTTCTACACAAGATAAGAATATTCTAGACGTATATAATATACACACAACCTATTCTATAATTATCTATTTCGTATACATGCTTATCTCTTTAGCAGTAGATTCCACTAGCAGTATTTTCCCATAGCAGCACTTTGAATGACAGCAGCATAATCTTTAACCTTAGCAGCATACTCATCATAGCAGCAGTTTCATCAAGCAGCAGAATCCAAAACCCAACAATCCTCCCCTAAACTTAATATTTATTACGAAATCATTAAATTTCTTCAAAGCTCAGTTAAACACCAGGAGGATGCTTCCAAACACTCAATTCTTGAGATGTCTGTTGACCAAGTATCTTCTTATATTTTGACAACAAATTAAATGCTTGATCATCAGTGTCATAATCCTTCTGCAAATTGAGCAACCCAACACCATTAACCATCTGATTGACAGTATTCCAATATCTTAGCACTGGATAATCCTTTTCAGCCAACATATACAAAGTAAGTGGTCCAATTTCCAAAACATGAATCCCAGAATTTTGAAAAAGTCTCCATTTTCTTACTTTATATCCTACTATCTCTGTCCATTTAGAATCTTCCATCGAAGGATCAAACATAAGTTTCAGAGCTCTCCAGAGAACATTATCAGACATAGACTTAATGTAATCAATCTTCTCCTTTTCATAATTTTTACCATCAAACTTCTTAGCTCCAAACTTTTCCTTATATATCCTCCACAAGGCACAAACATCCTCTCTATCAAAGTAATACAACATCTGTTGAAATCTAAGAAACCTGTGAGTCTTTCCATCAGATCTCTCAACATCATGAAATGTTCCAATTTTAGTATCATATCCTGTTGTTACTTGAATAATAGGATATTTGATTCCTACTGGTGTAGCATCAACTACTTCAGGTTCATCCATCTTAGCAACCATAGTGAGAACCTTCAACTGTTGCTTTAAATGCTCAGAAGGAATATGATCATAATCATTCTTGAACTCATCTCCTTCAGGCTTAGAACTGCTTTCTTCTTCTGTTTTTCTCTTCTTCTTGGCAAAGGATTTATGAACAACGCCTTTTCTTTTACCACTTTGACTAGAAGAAGTTGTCTTATCTGCTATACCATCAAGCTTCTTAACAACATCTGCCTCTTGTACATGCTCTGCTTCAACAACTTTATCAGGTACCAACTTTTTATTCATTTGAGCAATATGTTCTAAGTCTTCAGCACAACCCATAGGATAGAAGGTATCCATTTCTTTCTTAGCTTGTTAATACAAGTTAAAAACCTCTTGATCAGACTTGGGATTTAACTGTACCAATTTCCATCCCTTCATATTATTCAGGTATCTTTCTTGCTCTCTTATTTGTTGCAATGGTGTTGGACCCCTGAGAATCTTTTTCTTTCTTCTAGCAGCAGCATCTTCTTTCTTTTTCTTTGCTGTGAACTCTCTTATCCAAGCTTGAACATCAAAAGTTGGAGTTTCTTGTTCTTCAATTTTAACCATCTTGGAGAGTTCTATATCAGCATCTATTCTTATCTTTTCCTCAACCCACTCCTCACACCTCTTCAAATCTTCAGTTTCCTTTTCAACCCTTTCATTTTCCTCCTGAATCAACTGTTGCTCTTCTTGATCAAGCAATTCTTGTTCTTTCATTGCAACAATTGAATCATGTTCAACTTGTAATTCCTTGGGCAAAAAATGAAAAGGTATCTGAGAGTAATCAATCCCTTTATGCATTATTTTTGGTTCTTCAACCTGCTTACCCTTACCTTTATCAGTAGAAGATGATGAAACAATCTTCTTTTGTTGAGCAGCAGGTTCTCTGATTACAACTCCTTTTTGAGGTATTCTTGGTATAGATGATGTGATTGTGGTTGTTGGTTGTTGTGGTAGTGATTGAATTGGTAGTGATGTATGTTGTGAAGATGATTCTGATGGAACCTCTATTGTCTTCTTACTTAACAAAACCATAGCCTCAGCAGCAGCATTGTCACTGGACCCAACAACAGAGTCTTTTGCATCAACAGAATTGACCTTTTCACTAGCAGCAGGATCAGCAAAATCCTTAGCAGTAAAGTCTTGAGCAGCAGTAGAGTCATCAATCCTGTTAGTAATACCAGCATCATTAAGTTCTTTTGCCACAGAGTCACCCAAAGTCATCAATGCTTCACCCATCAACCCTGTTGCCTTCACTAATTGCTCAGGCTCCAAAGTTTTAAGTTTTTCCACTACTTTTTCTTGAGTAGCAACCACTTCTTCTTAAGTTAAGCTTTTATATTCCGCATTCTAGCTTAAGTGTTTAATTCAAGTCAACTTCTATATAAGATCGTTTGCTCAACTGGGATCAACAGGTGTATTATGATTTTTGGTTGTATTTAATGCGTAGGAGAATTCTAATGATCCCATGTTAGGAGCTTCTAACGGCTCGACATAGGAGTGAAGTAGGATCCTATAGAGTTAGGGAATATTGTACACGGCCCTACGACTAGTATTAAGGAATACGACCCGTCATCCATGCAATTGTAACAAACTATCAACCTGTAAAAGATATCTAGGGAGTAATGAAACCTAAGTAAACACAACTCTCCCTATTATTGTTCACACCATATTAGTAATTAGCTTTATTTTTATTTTTGTTATTTTATTTTGATTGCATCTTTAGTCATTTGGGTTAGTTGGCTAGCAACTAATTCCGCCCACTCTTCCAAAACCCGAGATTTTAATTGCTTTTATAAAATATAAAAATACAAAAAAAATCATCCCTCACCTCTAGACCTAGTTTTTAGGCTTTCTAATCCTAGCGACACTATTCCTGAGTTGAACGATCAATCCTCCGGTACTTGTCATTATACTATACTACAACGATCAGGTACACTGCCTGGTGGGGGTTGTAAGCTTCTCGAGATCCCTCGAGAGGTAAAGCCTGGTGCAATTCCCACGTATCAACAAGCTAGGACGGTGATCGTCTCCAACATGCAATGAACATTTTTAAAGAACGCTTTGGTGGGAGAGGGTTCCAATATGTTCACGTGTGGTTCATTCTGAGAAACCACCCAAAATGTGTTGAATGAAATGTTTTGTATTCCGTATCGGGTTTATTTGTTTTTCCGTATCGTATTTAATTTGTTTTTTCGTATCGTGTTTAATTTGTTTTTCCATATCGTTTGTAACATGGTGTATTGTTGCTTTAACTTTTTATTTAAATAAAAGGTTTAATGGCTACTTTCGAACGACTAGTTGCTTAAAGTCTATTTTCCCTATAAATGCCAGCTTAACAAAAATACATTTTCTCACACAAGTATCACTAATATTAACACACACGCACACTATGGCAAACGAACTAGCTGAGGTGCAAAAGTCTATCCTTACCCGATTACGCAACGAACAAGAAAAAGAACTCAAGTTGGTTAATAGTTTGCTATGTGAGATAACTCGTATTATAATGCAAATGCATAATCGTGTTCCTGAGGTCGAAAGGTTACGTAAGTTGTCTCAAGACCATCCAATTATCAGGGTCGGTCTAGAAACTCTATTAAGAAATGATGAAACGGATCTGCAACTTCAGGTCGCCTTGAAAATGGTTAGGGAACAAGTGTTGCAAGTGTGGGAGGAGAAGTCAGATCTCATCGACAATTACAAATCTATATAAATCGTTGGATTATTTGTGTGTTAAATTTCGTATCGCTTTTTTTACCGTATCATTATTTTACGTTTCGTATGTTTTTATTGTGTTGTATACTTGTATTGTATTTTTATATATTTTTATATTTAATGAAATGAATTTAGTTTATTTAATGAAATGAATAAAAAAAATAAAGTTGTAAGTGATGAGTCATAAATAAGTAAGTTAAGGTTAGTTATTGGTGAGAGGGTTAGTTGTGAAGAATATTTAAGGTGATCTCATTGTGACTGAAAAGTGAAAGGAATAATGATGTGGTGAATGGTGATGCCCACGAACGTAAGGGGAGGGTGGTGTTATCATTTTGTCTAGTCTTTGTTTGAAAGAACTGTTGCTCTTTGGAAAGTTGATTATTTAATCTTTATGTTATTGACTTGGGGTCAACTTGGAATCTTCTTTCCTTAGCATCACCATTTTACTTTTGAGTTCTTTACGCATTATATTGTACCCTATGATCCTTTAGTGATTAATCTTTAGCACTTTCGAAAATATAAGGCTGAATCACCATTGCTAGTGATATGGAAAGTGAGTTATCCTAGTCGATCACTAGTTACATTTTAGTTTTATGCATCATTGAATCATATAATAATATTTGGAAGCCAATTTCAGCTCTATTTCCTTATGGTACTGAACGTTTACTAAGCATTCAATGTGAAGTGTCTCTTCAACAAGTAATTTTTTTTTTTTTTTTTTTTTTTTTTTTTTAAATAAGAAATAAAACTGTGATTGTATATATATTGCATTATCGTTGGATTATTAAAAAAATGGAACAACATGAGATGAATATCTTTGTTAGAATATGAGTCTTATAGTATAAGGAAGAGTTGTGTTTATAGAATACTAACTAATAAAATGACACTTTTTTCACAAACTTAGACTGTTAGTTTGGACAAAACTGTTGTTGTTTGGAAAGTAGATTAAACAATTGTTATGTAATTGACTAGGGGTCAACTTTTGGTATCTTCTTTACTTGATAGCACTAGTTTACTTTTGATTTATTTATTCATTAGATTGTACCAGTTTACCTTTTAATGATCAATGTTTGACAGTTTTGAAAGAATAAGGCTTAATGACCACTTCTAGTGATTAGGAAAGTGAGTTCTCCCAAGTCCCACACTTGGCTGTTTTGGAAATCATAATACGGAATCTGTCGAGGAAATGGCAACAGCATCTTCTAGCACGAGTAAACCGGGAATGAAGGATCACGGATTAATCGATGTGGTGTTTTCTTGGTCAGTTGATGACGTGCTTAACAAAAATCTTTACAAGGATGAGGTTAGTTATTCGGCTGTTCTGTATGCATTATCAAAGACATAATTAATAGTTGTGATCATTAGTTTAATAAATACAATTTTACATTAATTTAATGCTATTAGTTGTGATAATAGTTTTGGTCCAAATTTATTAACAGGTACGGAAAATCCCAGAAACATTTTTATCAACAGATCATTACACCAAGTCGTTCATCGAGCCACTACTTGAGGAAACCCATGCTGAGCTTCTCTCCAAAATGAATCTAGTATATCATGCATCTACTCGTGAGATCATCAGTGTATCGAAAATCAAAGGTAATAAGTCCTCGAAAGGCTACTTTTATAGCATATCTTTGGAAATAAAGAGCAGCATTGAAGATTATGAGCCTGAGGTGGGAGATCTAATTGCTTTGACGAACGGAAAACCAAGATCCGCTGAAAGTCTGAAATGGCTAAATGGAAGTCCTTATGTCATTGCTATGGTCCAAATGGTCAAGGATGAAGTTCATGAAAAGATCCAAGTTAGATCCTCAAAACCCCTTCTGTTTCCGGCTAATGAATCGAGCAATGGAGGGAAATTCATGTTTTATGCAGTTCATCTTATGAACATAACGACGAATAATCGTATCTGGAAAGCTTTGCACTCAAAATTAGATGGCAAGAACATGAAAGTTATCAATAAAGTGCTCCAAAGTGATCCAAAGGTACCAAATAAGTTTTTTGCAACTCTTTTTTTTTTTTTTTTTTTTTTTTTTTCTCAATTCTATTTCATATTTACATGATCTAAGTGTCTATCAGGGTAGTGAAAGATGTTCACTCTGCTCCGTTAGAAAAACCAAGAAATATGCTTTAAGGAACTTGCAACCAGTCATTAGCACCTCAAATCTGAATTTATCCCAGGAAAACGCGGTGTGGAGTTGCATTGCTTCAAGAGAGTGTTGTCATCAGGAGACTGTAAACCTCATAAGAGGCCCACCAGGGACGGGAAAAACAAAGACAGTTAGTTGTCTTTTAAATGCTCTTTTGAAAATGAAATGTCGCACATTGACTTGTGCACCAACCAATAACGCTGTGCTAGAAGTTGCAGCACGTTTAGTCAGTCTTGTAACAAGCTCACTCAAGTTCGATACTTATGGTTTTGGAGACATAGTTTTATTTGGAAACAGCAAGCGAATGAACATTGGTGGATTCCAAGAACTCAGTCAATTAGTGTTTCTTGAACATCGGGTATCTGTTCTTGCAGGTTGCTTGTCTCCTACTTCTGGATGGAGAAAAAATGCAGAATCAATGATACATTTACTTAAGCACCCAGAAGAGGAATGTGGTTTGTACTTATGTACTCAAAGCAGCAGTGATGATGTTGAAGATATCAAGCACTTTATCAAAAAAAGATTCAAGGTTCTTGAAGCAAATTTGACAACTTCAGTAAGAAACTTGTACACACATATGCCAACTTCTTTTGTTACATTGAAACTAGCAGAGAAAATGAAGACAATTATCAACTCGGTTCAATCCATTGGAGCTTTGATTCAACAAAATGATGGGATAATAAACATCCTCCAAGATGTTAATAATTTCAAAAATAAAATGACAACTTCGACCAAGATTCAAGTGATGATAAAAGAGTTCCTTCAAATACTTGAAGAGGTCCTTTTTGAAACTGTTAATTTCCCCAAATTTATAAGTGACAGGCTGATCGAAAACTTTTGTTTGAAAAACGCATGTTTAATCTTCTGCACCGTCTCAAGCTCAATAAGACTACACACCCTTAAAATGAAGGTTGAACTATTGGTTATTGATGAAGCTGCTCAACTTAAAGAATGTGAATCTGTTATCCCTTTACAACTCTCTGGTCTGCGTAATGTGGTACTTATTGGAGACGAGAAGCAACTCCCTGCAATGGTTCAAAGCTGGGTATATATGCAATCTTTCTGTTTTTTATTTATTTTCAAATTTGCATAAGAAACTATTCGTCTCATGTTGAGAGTTGTTGCAGATATGTACGCAGGCGGAGTTTGGAAGAAGCTTATTTGAAAGATTGGTGTCGCTGAAACACACAACGCACCTACTAAATGTCCAATATAGGATGCATCCAATGATAAGCTTGTTTCCAAACGAAGAATTTTATAATAAGAAGATACTTGATGGTCCAAATGTAAAAGAAAGAAGCTACAAAAAACAGTTTCTCAAAGGGAAGATGTTCGGAACATACTCATTTATTCATTTACCCAATGGGAGAGTCGAATATGACAAAACTAGAAGTGGGAGAAATATGGTAGAAGTAGCTGTGGTGGTAGAGTTAGTTACACAACTTCATGAAGGTAACATTTTTATATCTACTTTCGGAATATTACTTCATGTTTTGATTCTCGTTGAGTTATTATACACAGAATCTATCGTGAAAAAACAAAAAATTAGTGTTGGTTGTATTACGCCGTACAAGGCTCAAGTTTTGGCGATACAAGAAAAACTTGAGGACATATATGGAACCAGGGAAGCAGGAGAAGGCGATTTTTCTGTGTATGTTAAAACTGTTGATGGGTTCCAAGGCTGTGAAGAGGATGTGATAATCATCTCAACTGTGACCGGAAATGAGAGTAGGTCGATTGGTTTTCTTTCTACACCTCAAAGAGCTAATGTTGCCCTCACCCGAGCAAGGTAAAATGCACAATTTTAGAGGTGTAAATATGATAAGATTTATGCAAAAGCAGCCTTCAAAAGAATAATTGTATTATACACTTTTTTCAACAAGTTTTTTCTGCACATGAGATACAATGATTTTTATGGATGTTTTAAACCCATAGGTGGTTGTTAACAAAACCCTTTGAATATATATGCAATTTTGAATCTTTAATAATCAGGATAACAAACCAAAACAACCCATAAACTAAATCTGTGTAACTATACGTTAGTAAATTTTTAGTGCTGAGTTTAATTTTGTATTCGTTTTGCCTTCCATAAAGACACAGCAAAGGGCGACCAGCCATTCAACTTGTTTTACAACGTTGTACCATTTTGACTTGTTGCACAACCTGCATGACTTTGCCTATTTAATCACTACTATACACACACATTTGCTAATATTGGTGTGGTGATGCTTTTAGATAAGAGGTCTAATCTTTCAATTTGTTAGGCATTGCTTGTGGATATTGGGAAATGGAGACACTTTAATGCAAAGCAGCCCAATTTGGAGCCGATTACTGACCAATGCCAAGGATCGATGTTGTTTCCATGAGGGTAACGAGGACAAGACTTTGCGTCAAGCGATTAACAATAGCTTTATTGAGCTTGGACAATTTGACAATCTACTCGATATGAACTCTTTACTTCACAAAGAGGCTAAGTGGAAGGAAAGACAAAAAACTGCAAGTTTATTATACAAATATAGTTAACAATACTCTTGCATAAAATCATCAACTACTTGTTTCTTTTGTTACAGATTATATTTAATGATAGATTCTTGAAGTCAATACGCAATATAGAAAACCTCAAATATAAAAAGGAAGTACATTCTCTATTGATGAGGTTATCAAGTGGGCAGCTTGTGCATAGAGTTGATAAGGTTAGCCAATATTCTGTATTGGTGAATCAATCTCAGGTGAACTCTAAAGGGCTAAGCCTTGTTTGGACTATAGACATCAAGAAGGAAAACAATCAAACCATCCAAGTTATACGTGTTTGGGATATCTTGCAAGGTACTGCGAAGCTGCAACGACTGACAAGACGTATTAACAAGTTTTATAAAAGTTATAGCGACAAAGCACTGAACTACTGCAAAGTAAAGCACTACGATGGGTATGTATTTTTCTATTTTCTGTACAATAAAACTGAAGCTATAGTAGTATACTCACAAATATTATTTCTATTTGTTTGTTTTATTTTTTTGGAAGGAATTTAGAGGTTCCAAAGATTTGGTCAGAGGTCGATGAGCATGAGAACTTATCAAATCGAATGGCTGCAATGAGTTTGGTAAAGGAAGCTGGGTCTATAGCATCGACGTCGTCAGGGGCGGCTCAAACCATCTGGAGGCGTAAAGTGAAGTTTTAAAATAAGGCTTTTTGATTACTTTTGTTAAGTTTCTCAAATGATTGTATTAATGGAAACTTTAGCTACCAAATAAAACTATACAAAATCTAGAGTCAACTGAAGATTGAAAAATAAAAGATGAGTACGAACTTCCTTAATCTGACAATCTTGAAGCAGAGCAGTAAAAATTAACATCTTGACATCTACAAACGACCTGATACGAATGGTTAACCGAATGTATGTTTTTGTTCATGTCGATCTGCTGTTTTTTTATTTTTATTTTTTTTTTATTATTATTATTTTTTTAATCAATACGTTAAACAAACGAACATAAAAAGTAGCCATAAAATTCATTTTCGTTTGGGTTTTATCTGTACAATAGCTGTCTACTTTACTAAATATCCTGATATGGTACGTGTACTATTTTTCGTGCCAATATGGTACATCTACTTTCTCTTTCGTGTTAATATGACCACTTTTTTACTTGCTACCGGTTGACAACGTGTAAAATGGTTACAAATTTTATTTTAATGATTTTTTGTACAAAAATGGTCCCTTGTGATCTATTTCTTTTGCAAAATAGGTCCTTTCTTTTTTTTTTTTTTCAAAAATAGTCCCTTGTGATTTGTTTCTTTTGCAAAATAAAAATGGTCCCTTGTGATTTGTTTCTTTTGCAAAATAGGTCCTATTCGTTTTCTTCAGTTCTTATACGTTTTCATCCGTTTTATCCGTTTTCGTCCGTTTTCAATCGTTTTCGTCTGTTTTATCCGTTTTTGTACGTTTTCATCCGTTCTTATCTGTTTCGTTCGTTTTCATCCGTTTTTATCCGTTTTCATCCATTTTAATACGTTTTCATTCGTTTTCATCCGTTTTAATACATTTCATCCGTTTTGATTTGTTCTCATCCGTTTTTTTACGTTTTCAATCTTTTTCATCGGTTTTATACGTTTTGTCCTTTTATTCTGTTTCATCCGTTTTCATTCGTTTTCATATGTTTATACGTTTTCATCCATTTTTACCCGTTTTTATTCGTTTTCATCTATTTTTATACGTTTTCGTTCGTTTTCATCCGTTTTTATACGTTTTCATCCGTTTTCATCCATTTTTATCCGTTTTATTCGTTTTATCCGTTTTTATACGTTTTCATCCATTTTTATATATTTTATCCGTTTTTATCCATCGTTTTATACGTATAAAAATTGGTAAAAACGGATAAAAAAAAAGATGAAAACGAATGAAGACGAATGAAAATGGATGAAAACGAATAAAACGGATAAAAAGGAATGAAAACGTATTAAAATGGATGAAAACGAATGAAAACGCATTAAAACGGATGAAAACGAATGAAAACGCATTAAAGTGGATGAAAACGGATGAAAACGAATGAAAACGGATAAAAACGAGTAAAAACGAATTAAAATGGATGAAAAACGGATGAAAACGTACAAAAACGAATGAAAACGGATGAAAACTTATAAAATTGATGAAAACGAATGAAAACGTATTAAAACGGATGAAAACGAATACAAATGAATTAAAACGGATGAAAACGTACAAAAACGGATAAAATCGGATGAAAACAGATGAAAACGTATAAAAATGGATGCAAACGAATAAAAATGGACAAAAAAATACACGTACCATATCGGGACATTTGAGAAAGTAGGTGTCTATTGTACGGACAAAACCCACGGTAATATATGCTGACTGGGCATGCCACGTCAGCAAAAACATTAGTAACAGGTAAACAATTGAAAAGTGGCCATATTAACACGAAACCGAAAGTAGACGTACCATTTTGGCACGAAAAATAGTACACGTACCATATCGGGACATTTGAGAAAGTAGATAGCTATTGCAGGGACAAAACCCTTTTCGTTTGTGCATGCTCATTTTTGCTTGTTTATTCGCAACTATTATACTAAAAAATTTAGAGTATTAAATATAATATTTACAAAATAAATGAACATAACATACATAAATGGACATATCACCAAATTAAAACGTTCACAAATATAAAATGAAAATATGAGGCATTTCACATTTGTGGAATTCGTTCATTTAACTACATGAACGCCGTTTTTCATATTTATATGATCAGTTTACATAATCGAACTTCCAAACGAAGGGTTCATAAAACATTTGGCAATGTTACAATCCTGTATAGATGTTATTGAAAGCTGCAACAATAAATGAGCCTAGTCTTTGTTATTTTAACAGATTTAGTACCGAAGGCTTAAAGATTTCCCATGTCAATGTGACGACTAACTATGTATGCAAGGCGCCTTAAAAAATCGGATGATTTAAAATGATAGAGGGCTTTTAATAGTGTTTGAGAAATTTCTTGCGAGTAATCTTAGCTTTGGTAAATAAGAAACCGCACCGTTAGCTCGACTCGTGTGTTGAATCCGAGACCAAGTTCTAATATGCTTGGTATCGTTTTAGTGAGATAAAGTAGGGAGAGAAAGAGTAAGTAAGGAGTAGAGTGTGTGTGATTGTGTCGTTCATCGGGGTAAACGACTCTATTTATACTACTTGATCCATGCTCCATGACACGGGGATTGTGGAGACACGATTGTCATTTTGGTGAAGCGGGAAAATGACTATAAGGCACAAGCTTTTGCTTTCGGGCCCAAGTTGCCGTAACGTCCCCAGCGGTTATCATGGAACATGTAATGTTTCATCCGTACCTTATTGTACATACGTTGGCGGTGTTTGTCTAGTGAAGAGAGAGGGAACGTTACTTCCTTCATCATTGCCTCCGTACCTAGGGTAATCTTCTTCGGATGATTGTTCCAACATAGGGTAGTTATTTGTTGGGTAAAGGGTTTCCTCGGCAAATTTATTACTCCAAAAAACGTCTAAGTGCAAAGGATATGGGTGAAGTCCCATATCTCAGCCCGTTACATAGGCGGTAAAGTTTCCTCGGCAAATTTATTACTTCCTACCATGACCTTTAAACTTGATATCATACATGTCATAAAAAGCATCAAATTGCCCTGGTAAATCATAGACCTGATCCGCATAGTCATCATAATAATCTTCAAGCTCATGATCGCCACCAGTTGATGTGAGAAGATTAGCCATAGGGTTATCCGTCTCAAGCACCTCTTCATCATCACTGTCAAAAACAACCACATCCCCTACCTTAGAGAAAGGGTTACCCGCCTTAGTAGAAGAAATATACGGAGAAGAAGAAGAACTAGGCTTAGTAGCCACCACCTGCTCCTTCTCGTTATCACCAGGTGCAACCTCATCTTCACTAACATGATCACCCAGATAATCAACCTTTTTTAGAGGATGACAATCATCATCCACAAGAGTAGCTTTCCCATCCATAATTAACTTTTCAAACTTTCCAATTTTCCCAGCAATAGGAGTAGGACAACGAATACCTTTCTCATCAGTATCATCCATATCAAGAGCATCAAAAGGGATTGATGTAGCAATATTCGTCCCACTCGTACTTGCCTCATTTGCGTTTTTCCACGTAGGGTAGTTATTCCTTAACCTTCTGAGGGAAATGTTTAACTAAGGGTATTGAGTCATTCGAAGGTACCGAAGGACCTCCTACCTCATAATGTCTCCCCCAGTCTAGTATCAACGTATTACCAAATAGTTAGTGCTAGACTGCAAACTATTCTCGAGACCTTCAGAATGACGTCTTTCAGCACGTATACCTATAACTTTCAGAAATAAATAGTAAAAAGGAATTATTCTTTTATTTTTTGAGATGATCACGTCGCCCATTTTAAACCAACCACGTCATGACGTGGTTGTGCCGGAGGGCAACATGTCATGGGCGTGTCAGGCCCACATCACCCATTCGTAGCAATGATAACCGTTCTCAGAACCCTATAAATACCCTTTGAAACTCGCCATTCACCATTAAACCTACTCCGCTGCTAACATCTCTTCAAAAGCTTCTATCGGAGGTTTGCCTCATTGTGGTTGCTTTAAGAGTTAATCGGCTACTTTACCGGACTCCATTACTCATCTTCTTCTTTCGAGGTACCGATACTCTATCTTATTTTTTATCAGGGCTAAAAAAGACATGCATAAATTTGAGTCTAGGTTAAAACAATCGGAACTTGAGAAGTTAATCCTGGCCTATAACATTAACCTAGATCTTAACCCGCGTTTGCTAGTTTCGGGGGTCAATATGACTGGCTTTCCAAACAACGCTATAGGGATATACCATTGGATATTCGATTTCTCCAGTATTAGGATTCCATTTTCTACATTTCTACTCGATGTCCTTAAGCACTTTCGGGTACACTTCTCCCTGCTGATTCTTTTAGGACTTAACAAGGTTATTATGTTTGAGGTCTTGTGTCAATCATTAGAAATTGAGCCCACTATGACTTTGTTCCAGGTTTTCCAAATCCTTGTCAAACAAGGCATTGGTTCTTGTTTGCCAAACATAGGAAAATTATGCAGGATTTCTGACCAGGTTTTAATATTTATATTTTCTCGTCTACCTAAGGTCTACCTAATGCGCATGCACTAATGGGCAGTATACCCGGTCGTGTGTTGTGTAGTAATCGGTAAAGCCGAGGTTGTCCCAAGAGCAATGAGTGCAGATCCTAATTTAAGTCTAATGTCACAAATTTTAAAGGAGTTTTGGATTGATTAATTATTTAAACTAAAGAAATGAAATAAGAAAACGCGAAATTAAATAAGATAAAATTAGTAGAGAGAAATGTGCTAACCTAGTTACTATTCTTATTACGCAATGATTACATTTTTCTAATAGTGCCTCCTAATGCTTCAGGTGGGGGTAAAAGTCACCTGTGGTCAATTCGTCTAGCCTATGTCGTATAAACTCCTACTCTAGCCCAAAGGTCAAGACCTTTATATCGACATAGATCGTGGGTAATCTATGCTAAGTCATTAAGTACCAACTGCAATCTAGACTTTATTCTAACGAAACCCAGCCTCTCGGAACTTAGGTTCCCTCTAACTTCTTAAGCATATCCATGTGGAAGGCGATCCTTTGGTCAATTCGCACACCAGGGGTTTGATAGTCCTTTGGTCAATTCTTACCATTCATCGCAACCTACTTAGCTAGGGTCCTTTGGTCAATGTTTCTAACCTCCTAGATACTACCACACATCAATGCTACCAAAACAAGAGGTTCTACGAATAAATCTAGAAAACATGCACTTAGAAGCAATAAAAAAGAGAGAAAACATAATCAAAGCAATAATAATTTCGTAAGTAGGCTAACACCAAAGGTGTTTAGCCAATCATACTAAACATTACAGCAAATTCAATGTTTAACATAGTAATGTAAGACATGAATTTAAACGATAATGTTTGATACGAAGAATGCTAAAACTTATGTAGTATTGGCGTGAATTCTCCTTTGGAAGATGCTTGATATGCTGCTGCAACTTGCCCCTTTGGAACCCTTCTTTGTCCACTGAAGTAGTGTGGTGTGAAAGTTATGTGAAATGCGTAATTAGGGTTTGTATTTATAAGGCTCGACTAAGTTACGACGTAACCTATAGAACCCAACAATCTTCCCCTATCTAAATATACAAATAGAGTAATTTTTTTCATCATAGTAAGTGAGCATAATGGCTTCTTCTTAATCACTGAGTTACAACAAGGAAAAATTAACAAGCACGGTCTTCTTCCTTATTGTTGTTAACAAGAAATGATGGACTCACAGACTTTGATCTATCAGAGTCAATGATCTGAGTCACTAGTGGTTCAACACTTTACTACTGTAACTAGCTTATCTAAAACTAGTAAAAGACTGATGGGTCAGCTATTCTACCTCACAGTTTCATGTTTAAATACAAAGATAGCCATAATTAAGTTAGTTGTAAGTGAGCATAAAGGTTTCTTCTTACAACTGAATTTTACAACAAAGGAGAAGAAAGGGAAAAATCTTTGAAGATCGTTCCTTTGTTGTAACTGTCTTCAGCAACTTGAGGAATGAGAATTGCACGACACAGCGAACATTCCCCGATCCAACCTTTTAGCGTGGACTGAAGACATGCCATCCATCCCCTGATGCTCACCCTCGGCAACAACCTCATATGCCTTATTATTAGCCCCTGATGGTATGGGTATATTTTGGTGGGGTTTGAAGAGGATGGTTTTGATTTTTTTGTTATTACCCATCATTCAAGAACTATATATTATTAGCGGTCAATCAAGAACGGATCTGGATTATGAAAAACCTACCCGCTTTGGTACCACTTGTTGGGTCCGTTAGCACACGCTCACTCATGCAAACCATGAATGATATGAACAACAATTTAAGCAAATGACGAAAACTGATCAACATCAACAGTGAGGTTGGCTTTGCTTGAGAATGACTCATATACGCTAATAACACCATTTGTACTTTTCAACTTTATAAATCTTATTAGAAATGAATAAAATATTTACAAGGGATAGCCTGCGGAAAACTATAGAATCAAATATTTACAAGGGATAGCCTGCGGAAAACTATCTCGGTTGATGACAGATAAACTCTCCAAAATCAAATAACAAGAGTCAGCAAGCTTTGCTTTGTTGTTCTTAGGAGAGGTGGATCCTAACTATAATACTTTGTATTATTTCCTACGTTTGAATCTCTACTTAGCTCAGTTACAATCTTTGGTTTAAATTGAGGGGGAAATGGTGGATGTACATGGGTGTATAGTAACTTTTCAACTTGCTATAGTTAGGCACGTGCCTAGTATGCTAGCTTGAGCGTACTTTAGGCTTACCCGATTTGACAACTTATTGTCCCAATGCTTTCTTTATCGTATATCTATAAGTACATGATAAATTATCTTTCTTAAGAAGTTTCCCGCCCATGCTCTCCGAGGTTGAGGTTGTTTAAATTGAATTAAGTCTTCAGAGTCAGAGAAACATTTGTTAGATCTCAGTGACCCTGGCATTTTTGTATCTCCTTGTATATCACTCCCTGACACCACATCAGTTTGTGAAGTGTTTTCTTTAAATGGTCTTTGACGTCCATGAAGCTAGACAGTTGGTTGAGCTTTATAAAACACTCATCGATTTCTTTTATCAGTGAGTAACACCTTCTGAATATTAATCAAGGAGACATGTTCTCTTATAACTATCAGAGTACTTCACTTCTGATAACTATCAGGTTCATATGATAGTTATGAAGTGACATTCTCTCTGATCTTTATCAGAGACTTTTATACTCATTGATCTTTAGAGGGTGTATTAGGCTATTTTATATTTAAATACTTGTCAGAGACAATTGGGTCAATTTCAGACCCAACAATAGGTATATAGTGGTTAGCAAGTTTTGGTGACATTAAGTGTAACTTCTAGGATCTTATGAAGTTTTGTACAATGGAAGGAGAATGATATAGAGGGGTACAAAGAATTCCACTGTTCATTGGATGCAAGGGAAAAGTGTAGGCAAAGTGTCCAGGTTAAACAAGAAAAGTTGTATTCAATGGTGTTGTGTGTGTATCCAATGAACTTATGGCAGATCGAAAGTAAAAATGAGGTTGACTAGGAAGTGGAAGGGGTATTAACCAAGTTTAAAAGTATGTTTGAAGTATCCACTAAGTTACCTCCTCAAAGAGCCCATGACCGCCAAATTCCTCTTATGCCAAACACCCTCCCAATATATGTTAGGCCCTACAGACACCCTCCTAACCAGAAAGATGCAATTGAAGTAATGGTGAAAGAGTTGTCAGATTTAGGAGTGATCAGACCCAGTAGAAGTCCATTTTCCTCCCCAATAGTCATGGTCAAGAAAAAAGATGGGTCATGGAGGATGTGTGTGGACTATAGAGAGTTAAACAAATACACTATCAAAGATAGATTTCCTATACCAGTCATTGAGGAGCTTATTGATGAGTTAAATGGAGCTGCAGTGTTTTCAAAGTTGGATTTTAAGATCTGGTTACCACCAAATCAGAATGAATGAAGCTAACATTTGCAAAACTGCATTTAGAAGACATGAGGGGCATTATGAGTTCTTAGTCATGTCATGGCTTCACTAATGCACCCTCTACATTTCAGTCTTTGATGAACACGGTATTAAAGCCTTTCCTAAGAAAATTTTCATTGGTGTTCTTTGATGATATTTTGGTATACATAAAGACTATTAAGGAGCATTGTGATAATTTGACACATATTTTACAAGTGATGTAGGATAATACTTTGTTTGCTAAGAAAAGTAAGTGTTCTTTTGTTGTACCACAAGTAGAATATTTGGGTCATATTATCTCTTCAAAAGGAATATCCATAGATTCCACAAAGATTGAGGCTATGCAGAAGTGGCTAGTCCTTACTACAATCAAGTAGTTAAGGGCTTTTTTGGGCTTGACTGGTTATTACAAGAGATTCATTAAGAATTATGCAAGCATAATGATGAGGCGAAAAATGATCCGTTTTTAGGGGGTCATTTAAGCCCGAAATTGAATTTATTTGATCAAATATTGCCCTAAATCGTTCCTTTTATGATTTTAGGTACTTTGGGAGAGAAATCTGGAAAAGGAAGCAATTCGGACGTTTTTGGAGCATAAAAGTGAAGAAAACGCCAAAATCTTAATTTTCCATGCTGGAAACAGTAGGTGACGGCGTCAAGAGTAATTCCTTGACGGCGTCAAGAGCAAAATTCCATGACGGTCCAGTAGAGATTTGACGGCGTCATTAAGTAGGGCGTCAAGAGTAAAAGTCATGACGGCCTGGAAATGATTATCACATGACGGCGTCAAATGTAGATCAAGGCAGTCCGAGAAGAGTTTTGGCGGCGAGGTGACGGCGTCACAAGTTTAGTCTTGACTCCGTCAGACCCCTTTTCCTATATATAGTTTTCTAATTTTCACATTAAAAAGAAGAGAAGTTTTGGAGAAACCCTAAGTACGAACTTGGTGCGAATTTTACAGGTTTTTCAAGGGTTCCAAGCCCTTGATACCTTTCATGTGTAATTGAGATAAGTGTTCTTTTAATTCAATCAATATGTCTATGTGTTGGTTGTCTATATCTTGTTCTTGTCTTAATTCCATCTTGCTAGGCTAGATCTATCTTGTGTTTGCTTGGATCTAATAAAACCTAGATGTTAATTATGTGTTGATTACTTGTTTATACTTGTCTTGGATGAATGATTTATATGTTAGGCTTAAGAAAACTGGCATATCTCCAATTGGTAACATGCTTGAACGTCTTAAGAAACATGAACCGACGCGCACTAGGTCTTTATTGGTTGTATTTAATGCATGAGCCACTGTTTATAATCCCTATAGTTGTGCTGGGCATGGTATAGGAGGAGATAAGAGCTCATAGAATTGGGGAGTTAAGTGTGCCACCCCATGAATGGTATTAAGGAATACGATCCGTCATCCATGCAATTATAACAAGTAATTAACGTGTAAAAGATGTCTATGGAGTAGTGAAATCTAAGTAAACACATTTTCTCCGCTTATTGCTCACAACTTTAGTATAATTTTAGTTTATTTTCATTTCTAGTATTTTATTTTGATTGCATCTTTAGTATTGGGTTAGTTGATTAGCAACTAATTCCGCCCAAATCCTTCAAACCCGAGATTTTTACTTGCTTTCTAAAAAAATATAAAATACAAAAATAATCATCCCTCACCTTTAGAACTAGTATTTAGGTTTTCTAATCCTAGCGACACTATTCCTAAGCTGAACGATCAATCCCCGGTACTTGTCACTATACTATACTACAACGATCAGGTACACTGCCTGGTGGGGGTTGTAAGCTTCTCGAGATCCCTTGAGAGGTAAAGCCTGGTGCGATTCCCACGTATCAAGTTTTTGGTGCCCCAGCCCGGGGAATAGTTATTGTATAGGTTAGAATTTCTTTTTATTAGGTCTACTTGCTAGATTCCTTTCTAGTAAGATTTTATTTTTATTTTTAGGTTTTCTTTAGTCTATCTTATTTCTTTGTGCCTTTGTTCGTAACCATCCGACATCATGGACAACGGGAACATCTTTGAACCCGTCATCCCACCACAACAAAACCCACCATTAGAACCTCTTAGGCCCCGAACCTTAGGAGAGTATTCCCGACCTAGCCACCAAGGCTACCGAAACACCATTGAGCTCACCGGAGCCAATGTGACCCCCTTGCGATCCGACACCATCCGGTTGGTGCAAAATGGATGTGCATTCCATGGACTTCGTTCCGAAGATCCAAACCAACATCTTAAGGACTTCCTCAAAATCATAGATTCCCTAGACCTAGATGCTGCAACTAGAGAGACAACCCGATTACGCCTATTCCAATTCTCTCTACGGGATCAAGCTAGTCAATGGCTTGAGTGTTTACCCGCGGGATCCATCACCACATGGGATGATCTCACCACTCGTTTCCTTGCTCAATTTTTCCCACCGGGGAGAACTACTAAGCTTAGAAATGACATCTTGATGTTCCAACAACGTCAAAATGAATCTCTTTATGAAGCATGGACTCGTTTCAAGGACTTACTCCAAAAAGTCCCTCATCATGGCATAGATCTTTGGCTCCAAGTCCAAATTTTTTATGACCATATCGATCTCTCCACGAGGCGAGCCATTGACCAATCGGCCGGTGGTAAGCTACGTGATCTAAGTGCGGAACAATCATGGGAACTCATAGAAGATCTTGCTCTCTATGACAACGAAAGTTGGAATGATCCCCGTGACTTGAACAAAACGGTCAAGGCAATATCTTTGCCTTCGAACAATTCTAGCACTCCCAACCGTAGGATCATGGAACTTGAGGACCAAGTCAAGTTTCTCATGAAATTTTACGAAGCTCCTAAGCCTTCGAGTCAAGTGAACAAAATCACTTCTTCATGCGAATTATGTAGTGGTCCCCACGACACTCGTGATTGTGTGGAACTCCCCGGAACAGCTTTTGCGGACTACGCATCCACGCGTACCGACGAAGCGGGAGATAAGTGGTACACTTTCAAGCCTGAGCCAAACACTTATGGTGATTCATACAACCCCTCGTGGAAAAATCACCCAAACCTTAGGTGGAAACAAAATCAACCCAATTCTTCCAATCCGCCTAATCGTTACCAACCAACCGGTCCACCCTCCAACCGTACTTTTAACAACAATCCTTTTAACAACTATGGTAGTACCAACAACTTTGAAGGATTGATGTCTAAGTTCATGGCATCTCAAGAAGCTCGCATATCTAAGTTTGAAGCCGATTTCAAACAAAAGCAAAGCGAGATGACCACTAGAATTGACGCATTGTTGAAGATTCTCAATGACCGAGAAATGGGAGCACTTCCAAGCGACACAATCAAAAATCCGAAACTAAACGTTAATTCTATATCTTCAGTTTCACCACCCACTTCGTGTCCACAATACTACTCGGTCAAATCAACAAGCACGTGTTTCAAACAAAACCAAGTTCTTCAAAAAGACCAATCAAATAAAACACCCAATATAGAGCCGGTCAAAAGCATAGTTGAAACACCTCTTACGCAAGACCTTGACGATGAATTCAAAGAACTTCACCTTGAACGCCCCGTCATTGATGTCTTAGCTCGTGCTCCTTACTATAGTGCCCTCCTAGAAAAATATGAGAAGTGTAAGCTAGGTAAAAATGGGACCGCCTTCGTTCAAAACAAGTTGCCTAAAAAGCTTGATGATCCGGGTATATTTGTTTTGCCTTGTAAGATAGGAAGATCCGAAGCTTTCAACACACTAGCCGATTTAGGGTCAAGCCTCAACTTGATTCCCTTATCCTTATTCACCGCTCTTAAGCTAGGAAAGTTAGAGGAAACGGAGGTATTGATAGGGCTAGCGGATGGGAGTATTGCCCACCCGGTTGGAATGATTAAGGATGTAGTTGTTCACGTAGGAAAGTTAACTATATTAGCGGATTTTCACGTCCTAGACATGGTTAGTGACACTACATGCCCACTATTGGTAGGAAGAGGATTTTTAGCAACCGCTAGCGCCATGATAGATTGTAAGGAGTCTAAGATAGCGGTAGGTGAAGGCGATACTTGGTCGGTATACGATGTTAAGAAGCATAGTTATGATTGTGATGATGAACCGACACCGCATTGGGTAGAGATGAATAGGAGACCGTCTAGATATGGACCTTGGATAGAAAGGAACTTTATGGGACCTCAATGCCCATTTTATCTAGAAAAAGATTTCGTTGAAAAGACACATTCGGTAGAACAACTCATAGCTAGAGATGAGGAGCTAGATCCCTTTGAGGACCCATTAGTCTTTAGGAAGATGATTGAGTTCTTGAGTGTAATGCCTATTAATATAGAGATGAATAAGTGGAAAAGAGAGGGAGACAAGTGTAAATGGAGGTGGGACAAGCCACCTAAAAAAGGTGACGGATCATGGCATATGAGGATGACTTTGTATGATCCGGATGGAGAAAAGTTTGAAAGGTCATACCATACTAAGGAAACCGATAGGAAGTTGAAACCTAAGTTTGATCCCAAGGATGTCCTCAATGAGGAACTCACCCGTATCACGTAGTAACCCATGACCTTGAGTCTAGCTACAAGACTCGTAAATAAAGAAAAGTGCTTCTTGGGAGGCAACCCATGTTTTGTGTGATTTTATTTTGTTTGTTTGTTATTTGCTTCCGTATGCATGCTTAATTTTTATTGTTGGTAGATCATGTTTCTAAACTAAATAGTGGAAATACTTTACTTTGTTGTTTTGGCCTAGTCTTAACTCCACCTAAAAGTATTTTTGCAAAAGATAAGTGTAAGGGGAAACCCCAAATATGTTTTCAAGAAACAAACCGATCATGATTCTCCACAATATTAAATGAACATGTATATTCGTATTTGTTAGAGTCAAATGCTTGTATTGAGTCATAATGAAGTTTTGCAGGATTTTCCAGGAAGTATGACCAAGTTTTTCCAGAAATTTTCCGGAAACTTAACATAAGAATTTTTGCAGGTCACTTATGACGGCGTCAAGTGTAAAAATCTGGAAATTTTACCAGTTTTGTTTTTCTAACGGAGTCTTATGGTTTTTGTGAATTATTAAGTTTTATAATCTCCAGGAGATCTGCAAACTTCATTCCACAAGCATTATATCTTATCTTGTTTTCTAGGATTTAGTAACTTATATAGGATGCCGCCGATTTTACGCGAGGTTGTCTTGTCTATTTTATCAGGTTTTACAGGTTATGTATGACAAGAAGATGATTTATATTCTGGAAGGGAAGATTTGATTGTTCATTTTCTTGGAGGAAGATTTAACCTGGCCACCTTATTATCCATACCGAGCGAATCAGGGGAGTATTTGATTTCATTCTTTTTAACTTTTTCACTTTTACATTCTTTACTTGAACATTGGGGACAATGTTCATCTTAAGTGTAAGGGGAGGGTAAAAAGATGATACCTTACATATGCACTTTCGCTTGAGTTTGTTTTGTTTGATGGTAGATGTGCAATAAAACTATGAGAAATACTTGTTAGTGCAATTTTAGCGCCAAATTTAAAATTTTTTACAACATTTAGGAGTGAAACTTTAGCCATAGCAAGCGTCTCATGGATAGGAGATTGTATGACTAGCACATAACCGTATATTCAGAAAAATTTTCCACCCAAATATGTGAGGTTCGCCTTTAGATTTGATAGGAAAAGCATTTACTATTAGTGCTTATGAGTGTACCGGTAGCATTTAGATTCTAGAACTTGCGTTAGTGATACATCTCGAGACCGCTAGTGAGACTACATTCGTGTAGTAGGATTTACTACATGATAAGAGGCATTAGGATCACCCTTGTGTTAAACCCGTATCATAATTACTTGACCATGTAAGTCATATTACTTGGCTAGTTAAGTCAACTAATTTTCCCACACCCTTAGCATTGTACTCATTTTTAGTACACGATACCCCTAGTACACCCCTCCAAGCCTATCTTTTCGTTTCTAACTTTAAGCATTTTACTTAAAGGAAGAATTTGTTACAACCCACTTAAATGTACAACTAAATCGCCTTAGCCTTCCGTGTATGCACTCATCTTTAGTGCATTATTGTTATTTGTTAAACCCTAAGTTAACTATCTAATTGATTACATGGTTGCTAAGTCGAGTCATATCCTTGTACATATTGTTTTGGGACGATTGGGACTCATGGGTAAAGTACTTATTTTATGGAGTAATAGGGAAGAACATCATATATTACCCTCATATATGCGTTAATCTTAAAAGTGCTCCAAGTGTTTTGATTTTCCTAATTCGAGTCATTAGATTAGTTTAATGTAAAGTATGTAAAAATTCAAGTGTAAGGGGAATGTTCATCCCCTATGATGTATTATTTTGGATGGTAGGGTAAGGGTGTATGCAAAAAAAAAAAAAAAAAAAAAAAAAAAAAAAAAAAAAAAAATCGAAAAAATCAAGAAAAAAAAAAGAAAAAACATACGGACTACCATCCCTTTTTATTCTATGTTTATTTTATGTTTTTGTTATTTTTCATTTATTAGCTTAAGTCGAGTCTAGTCTTGGTTTAGCAACGCCATATTGTACATGTAATTGACTAAGATTGTTAACTCGCCACCAGTAAAACTTCCTTTATCCAACAAAACCGTTTTTAGGACAAGCAAATGTCAAGTGTAAGGGTATATGATGAGGCAAAAAATGATCCGTTTTTAGGGGGTCATTTAAGCCCGGAATTGAATTTATTTGATCAAATATTGCCCTAAATCGTTCCTTTTGTGATTTTAGGTACTTTGGGAGAGAAATCTGGAAAAGGAAGCAATTCAGACGTTTTTTTAGCATAAAAGTGAAGAAAACGCCAAAGTCTTAATTTTCCATGCTGGAAACAGTAGGTGACGGCGTCAAGAGTAATTCCCTGACAGCGTCAAGAGCAAAATTCCATGACGGTCCAGTAGAGATTTGACGGCGTCACGAAGTAGGGCGTGAAGAGTAAAAGTCATGACGGCCTGGAAATGATTATCACATGACGGCGTCAAATGTAGATCAAGGCAGTCCGAGAAGAGTTTTGGCGGCGAGGTGACGGCGTCACAAGTTTAGTCTTGACGCCGTCAGACCCCTTTTCCTATATATAGTTTTCTAATTTTCACATTAAAAAGAAGAGAAGTTTTGGAGAAACCCTAAGTACGAACTTGGTGCGAATTTTACAGGTTTTTCAAGGGTTCCAAGCCCTTGATACCTTTCATGTGTAATTGAGATAAGTGTTCTTTTAATTCAATCAATATGTTTATGTGTTGGTTGTCTATATCTTGTTCTTGTCTTAATTCCATCATGCTAGGCTAGATCTATCTTGTGTTTGCTTGGATCTAATGAAACCTAGATGTTAATTATGTGTTGATTACTTGTTTATACTTGTCTTGGATGAATGATTTATATGTTAGGCTTAAGAAAACTGGCAGATCTCCAATTGGTAACATGCTTGAACGTCTTAAGAAACATGAACCGACGCGCACTAGGTCTTTATTGGTTGTATTTAATGCATGAGCCACTGTTTATAATCCCTATAGTTGTGCTGGGCATGGTATAGGAGGAGATAAGAGCTCATAGAATTGGGGAGTTAAGTGTGCCACCCCATGAATGGTATTAAGGAATACGATCCGTCATCCATGCAATTATAACAAGTAATTAACGTGTAAAAGATGTCTAGGGAGTAGTGAAATCTAAGTAAACACATTTTCTCCACTTATTGCTCACAACTTTAGTATAATTTTAGTTTATTTTCATTTCTAGTATTTTATTTTGATTGCATCTTTAGTATTGGGTTAGTTGATTAGCAACTAATTCCGCCCAAATCCTTCAAACCCGAGATTTTTACTTGCTTTCTAAAAAAAATATAAAATACAAAAATAATCATCCCTCACCTTTAGAACTAGTATTTAGGTTTTCTAATCCTAGCGACACTATTCCTAAGCTGAACGATCAATCCTCCGGTACTTGTCACTATACTATACTACAACGATCAGGTACACTGCCTGGTGGGGGTTGTAAGCTTCTCGAGATCCCTTGAGAGGTAAAGCCTGTTGCATCTAGTACTATAATTGGTGATGTGTTGTGTCGAGATGGTCATCCTTTGCCCTATCTCAGTAAAACTTTTTATGCCAAACACTAATCCTTGTCCACATATTAGGAGTTTTTAGCAATGGAGGCAACATTGGAAAAATGGAAAGGGTATTTTTTGGAGAGGCATTTTAAGATTAAGACAGACCATTTCATTCTTAAATTCCTATTGAATCAAAAATTGGCAATGGCTACCTAAGTTGTTAGGATTTGACTAGGAAATTGTTTACAAGAAGGGTAGTGAAAATGTTGTAGTTGATGCCTTATCTAGAGTGGATCAAAGGGGTGAGTTATTACAAATGGCAGCCTTTACTGTGGCAAGTGATGTTTGGGACAAGGTCAGAGAAAGTTGGAAAAATGATGTTGATACACAACAACTAATCCAAGCATTAAGATCATACTTATAAAGGCAATAAACACAGTTGGAATGATGGTGTCTTAAAGAGGAAGGGAAAAATAGTTATGGGAGCTGATGAGGAGTTAAGGAAGCAGCTGATTCCTTACTTCCATAATGAAGCAGTTGGGCCATTCTGGTATCCATGCTACTACAAAGAAGCTAAGTATAATGTTTTATCAGAAAGGGCCTAAGAAAATGGTAAAACAGCTAGTCATAGAATGTGATGTTTGTCAAAGGCAGAAGCCTGATCTTAGTGCCTATCTTGGGTTGATTCAGCCTTTGCCAATACCAGATAAGATTTGGTTATAAGTGTCCATGGATTTTCGTGAAAAGTTGATTGTATCACATGGGAAGTCAGTTATCATGGTGGGGTAGATAGACTAAGCAAATATGTTCACCTTATGGCTTTATCCCATCTTTTCAGTTCAAGTCAAGTGGCATAAGCGTTCTTAGATGGTGTCTATAAGCTTTATGGCCTATAAGAATCAATTGTAACTGATAGAGACAAGGTGTTCTTGAGTCATTTTTGGAAAGCTTTGTTCTCAGAATTGAATGTCCCCACAGACTGATGTTTATACAGAAGTAGTGAATAGGTTTTTGGGTTGCTATTTGAGGTGTATGTGTGGGGAAAAGCCAAAAGATTGGGGTGAATGAAGTTATCTACTACCAAACACCCCTATTCATATTCCTTATGTTCCTGCTGAGAGCAGAGTTAAGAATGTGGATAAATCTCTACAAGCAAGGGAAGAGGCTATCAGTATGCTTAAATTTCATCTTAATAGGTGTAACACCCCCATTTTAGGAACGCAACGGAATACAACATGGGGTGCTATATATTAGTCACATTGTACAAATATAGTAAACAACTTCAAAACAAAGTCGTTTTTAAAATTTCACATTCGATAATTTATCAAAGTCAACAAGGTCCCAAAAGTTTTTTTTTTTTAACATTGTTAAAAGATACATAAGTTTTAGAAATTTAGAACATTATCGAATGAAACTTTTATTTAAGCATGAGCCATCATATAAATATCCATTTCTTGCGCCGCCCATCCAAGCCGAAAGTCACTTACGGATCTGAGATAAAACATGCTAAAAAGTCAACATAAAGTTGAGTGAATTCATAGAGTTTAATAAGTAATAAGTTGAATACAAGATAATTCATTTTAAAATACGATGGGCTATGTTGTTATACACCCATAATTAAGTTGACATGTAACAAATACAAGTCGAGAAATAAGATTTATAGCATTGAGCTCATGAAACCGAACCTTGACCTAGATTAATAGTGCCCCGAGAAGGTAAAATTTGCCATTTACCACATAACTCTCAATATTATGTGACCGTTATATGTGAGCGCTACTCACCCGGTCAAGCCCGCCAAGCCTAATATGCATATTCATAATACTAGTGTTTTCCTATGGAATTAACGGTTCATGATGGGGACTTAATTGGCAAGAAATACTCAATATCTATAATCATGTAATCGGTTCAAGCATACCAAAAACTACTTGTATTCAGTTTGTAAAACTAGCATGTATCCCCCTCGCGAGGTTTATAAAACATTTAAATGATTAAAGGTGATGCTATAAATTTACCGAGAAGGGATGAAGAACAGAAGTAATATGGATCTCTGGACGAGTAGGAAGCATCTAAGCACAACCTAAAAGACGTGACGCGGCTTAGAATGATAAAGAATATTGATACGTAAAAGTAAATCAAAATATCACGAGATATGTTTCCGAGATAAGCATGTATTCTCACCCCAAAAATAGTTATGAAAACCATTAAAGAGAAAAGGTGAGGTTATCAACTCACCGAGAAGTAGTGCCAATCTATATATATATATACACACACACACCATTGATCTATTTTTTAATCTTAAAACTTTTCTTTTAAATATAAAAGGCATATTAGTAAATTTAATTAATTTTAGTTGAAAACTGAACTAGTAAATGTTTATATTAATCTCCATGATTTTAGGAACATATTTAAATATTTGTCTTTTGTAAGTGGATCAATTTTCAAGTTTCTTTCGTTAAAAAAAATCCAATTCTTTTATAAAAAAATATGTGTTTAAAATACTATGGTTAAATGAATATTAGTATCCCAAGATCATTTAAAGAGTAGATTCTCAAAAAACACAAATGCATTTGTGTATTTCAAAATCCTATTATGCCTCAAAAGCATTGATATTTACATTAATTTTGCTGACATAGATAACAATCACAAGATTGCAACTGGGTCTGCAACTAAGACGATATAAGAGATTAAAAAATAAAAGTTATTATTATACATGTGCATTACTTTCTATAACATTAGTTAGATATATTGAGTATACATATGCATGGACAACTTTTTCATGATACACGTTAAAATAACTTGTTCATCAGTGGGCACATATGTATCGTTCCTGCATATGTGTTATCGATTTCAGGTTATGCACATATGTATGAGCTATTTTTGTCATCAGTGGCGGACCTAGGATTTTAGAAGGCGGGGGTAAAAAAAAAATTTTTGATAAAATTCGTGATGCACCTTAATAAAAATGTCATAATTTTTATTTTTTTTAACACTAAAAACTAAGTTTTTTACATTTTTGGCTTCAAGGTGGGGGACAATGTTGAGATATGAAGATCAAAGTACTTCTGGAAGTTCAAAGTACTGCTCATGGTCAAAGTACTGCTCGTGAATGAAGAATTTTCAAAGTACTTCTAAGTTAAAGGACTGATATGCAATATTGTTTAGGGATTGTTATGTAATATTATTAGAATATTATAGAATTAGTTAGAGATAGTTTACTTGTCGTTCAAGTATTATAAACCGACTTGAGGTTTTCCTTGTGCCTATAAAAGGAGCCTTAGGATGGTATTAGACGTACGAGTACTTGCATACGATTTCATAGATTAGAGAATACGATATTTGTAACACCCCCAAAATTACCGCAGCGGAAGATTGTGTCACTGGGGTATTACTTCATGATTCACAACACAATGTATAGAAAACGACTCTAAATGAGACGTTTTGGAATAAATTATCATTCGATTAAAATGTCAAAGTTTACAAAGAGAGGTCCCACAAGTTTACAAAATGTACAACATTAAAGTTGTAAAGCTTTTCGAATGATAATATATGCATTGTCTTCAAAATGTTTTCCGTGTGCCTTCACATGCCATCTATTTCTTTAATTACCTGAAAATACATTGCTAAAACGGTCAACAATAATGTTGGTGAGAAATCATAGGTTTATGTAAATGATATGTCTGTACGGTAACCACAAGTATAAGATACATATGAAAATGTCACCATATACTGAAAAATAATACAATTGCTATAAGCTCATGACCCCGAAGTTAGACTGAAATTGAATTGCCCCAATAGAGTGTTTTGCCAAACACTCTAATATGATAAAAATGAAATGCGTCCGTATGACTAGTTGGCGTTACCAACCGGACGGAGGCGTAACCCTCAATAGATCTATTCATTCACTCTCGCTTACTGTCAATTAACGGTTCATGATAAACAGGGGACTTTAACATGGCAATGCGGTAACTTAAGCAATGTAAATGAATTTGACACTTTGGCCCGTATGAAAATGTTACAATGTATTCCCCCCGTAGGTTTGAAATGAAATAATATCTTGAAAAATGGGGCTATGAAACTCACCTTAGAATGTATTGACATAAGTAACACAATTGTGACAAGGAGTACAGTAGAACAGTAACATAAGTGATGTCAAGAATTAGAGCACAATGATACGGAATCGACATAACCTAATAAATATGAAGATTTGTCTCAAAATATGACACGCGAGAAGTAATCAATGCATATGAATTTCAAAGGATAAAACGTTTTAGTTTTCGTGGAAGATTCGTGTCAACGTTTGTAAAATGTTTAGTATCATCGTTCGTGTGGTGGTATGAAAACATAGACTCAAGACTAAACGCACGCCAAATATAATATATATAAAGCACGTATATATTATACTTACTAGTCCGATAATAGTCCAATGTTAAAGTTTGAGTCTAATATGTCCAAATCACAATCCGTATGATAAAGTCCGTCAAGTATATATATTGCCCAAAATAATTATCATGTATCTGATATGTCCAAGTCCGTTAATAATCCATAAATTAATCCAAAGTTAGTCCAATGTCCAAGCTTAATAGTCAAATAATTCTAAACCACAATCCAATATCAATAGCCTTCGTTTAACGTCCATATAAGTCCATTATATCCGATAAGTATCCAACGTACAACCCAATATGTTCAAGTGTTATAATCTGATATAAAGTCCAATAAATATCAAATGAGTATATTCCAATGTCCCAATTCATGTATTATCTATAATTCATGTATTATCTATTTTTAGTGGTCTATGGTCTTAATTATATCATATCACAAGTGAAATTACAAGTTCAAATTCCTAGTTCAATGCAGAAAGTTTGGCAGCTCACAGCAGTCCCACGAAAATGACCATAAGTAGAGATCTACAACACCGATTGAGGTGAGGTTTTCGGCTATGTTTATGTCTAGATGTTTCCTACATATCATAAAACTCGGCCGACTACCAGAAATGAATAGAACTATGAGCTTTTTCCACTTAGAATTCTGTTAGGCAGTTTTTGACATGTTTCGCCATTTTGACTCTCATTTACTCATCGGGATGAGTTATGAGGTGCGCCACCCGGCAAAACGACCACAAGACATATCTCTATAGGCTTATCGTATTGCCTTAACCTCAAAGTTTACTGAGATGATCAGTTTAGTCATTATTTGGGACTGTTGTAAATTTCCAGGTTTCATACAACTTACAACCTGAAAATAAGCACCCTTAATGCTGGAAAGAAGCTGGAAAGATAAGCTCAACCAACACACCTATGTTGACTGAAAAACCGTTCAAATCCCCATTCAATAACCTGGAAATTAAGCAAATTATAAGCCGGAAAATAAGCTTAAACAACGCACCCTAAGTACAAATGGGCTGTTGAGCCGAAGAGTAACTAGCCTAAAATAGATCAAACCCAACACTTGAGGTGTGGGCTGCAAACAAGCAAAACCAAATGCCCCTTATGGCTGCTGTTTTGGATGCGCAGAAACAACAAACAAACACCCCATGTTGCGCAGAAAATAAACAAACAAAACGCACCCTTTGTGCAGAAAATTCAGCAGCTAATCACACCCCTTTGGTGCAGAAAAATCAGAAATAAACACCCCTGACGGGCTGAAAATATGTAGAACCAAACACTCCCGTTGGAGCTGGTGTTGGACAAAAATAAGCAAACAACCCCTTTGCTGAAATAATAAACTGAACCAAACGCCTCTGTTGGACCAGATCTACACAACTAAAATAAGTTATAAGCTGAAAACAACCACTCTAAATAAGCTGGAAACATAACACCCCTAGCGGGTGTGGGTCAAAACAACAAAACTAAGTGCACCCTTGTGGATCTAGCTGTGAAATGAGCACAACAAAACACGCCCTCTTTGGTTCATTTTCTATTTTAGGCTGACAACAAGCACCCCTAGCTGGTGTTGTTGCGATAGCAGACAACAAAAACCCCTATGTGGGTGGTGTAAATCGAGACCAAGCAAGCAAGGACCATATGGTGGTCTCACCAAGTCGTGGCACGCAACCAAACAAACCCCTTTGGGTTCCTTTTTCCCAGCCGAGACTAACACACACCCCTAAGTGGGTTTTTATTTACTGGAAATTAAACACACCTTTGCGATTGCCTTTTTTTACCCGTGACCAAAATAATCCAAAATAGGCTATACGAGCTTATTAAACCAAATAAGCTACAAGCTAATAAAATAAGCACTTATTCAAACCTCCAACCAAGCCATCAAAACCAATCAAATAATCATATGTCGAGACCTAAGTGAAACGCAAAATCAACTAACCTGTGACCCAATCTGGTCTTATACTCGACCCGTACATGTTCTACCCGTTTTGTAACAAAACAAATCGACAAACACCACTTTACCACACGAATAGATATCAAAGAAAACATGTTTTAAGTCCCGTTTATAGCCACTAAAACTTGTTGAAATAATTTTTCAATTGATTTAATTCCACGAAAATATGTATAATCAGTTTGAATATACGACCTTATAAGTAACGAAATAACAAGATTGGATTTACGTTTAGATATACCACAGGGATAGAGAGAGATAGAGGGTACAAGATGATGAAGGTGGCGTTGGTGGTTAACTCAAACCAAACTCAACCCGTAATAATCACAACCTAAACCAAATCAACACCCACAACCATCCAAACTCCTTATGTTGGTGATGGCAGTGGTGTTATCAGGTGGTGATGGAGCGGTGGTGGTGGTTAGATGGTGTGGCGGTGTAAGGCGGTGTATAGTGAAAGAGAGGAGAGAAGATGGAATGTTAGACTCATGCTACTGGTGACATAACTTCACCCAAGCAACCCCGCCACCTCAGCGTCACCTCAGCTTTCTCTCTCCACAACTCTACCCCAACCATAAATAGCTAGTGGTAACCACAAAAGCAACCTCATAACTAAATTGTTCACATATATGCTTATTATTATCTTAATTTTAGCCTTAATGTTATCAGGTGCTATATTATTTGCCTATGTTGTGGTATTGTTTTTGAAATTTGACATTGTAGCTTAATCCAATAATTTGCATATTATCTAAAACCGAGGGACCAAAAATGCAAATAACTTGACTTTGGAGTCAACCACAATTACCTTTACTCTTTGTAACTTCATTTCATCTTCCACCATTCACCTAAATTATAGGTGCACATTTCGGTTAACCGGTTCGGTTTTACCCGGACCGGTTTGTGTGACCGGTTTGAGTCAACGTGGTCAAGAACCAGTCGGGGCGGTTAACCGGTTCGGTTCCAAACTGGCCTCGAGAGGAAAAAACCCAAACCTATCCGAACCGGTTTGGTTTCGGTTATATGCGGTTTGATCGCGGTTAACCGGTTTGGATCGGTTTGTATTTTTTTTTTTTTTTTTTTATTTTGTTTTTGGGCCTATAAATACTAGTATACTTACTACCCATTGTCCCATTCACATAATTAGCAGTTCTCACTTCTCAACATTCA
Organism: Artemisia argyi; assembly: GCA_030686995.1. Lineage (NCBI taxonomy): Eukaryota > Viridiplantae > Streptophyta > Magnoliopsida > Asterales > Asteraceae > Artemisia > Artemisia argyi. The sequence goes on along the minus strand of CM060704.1, from coordinate 101,781,979 downwards.
AAATTCGATGTCTCGCAAAGATTTCTCGCAACAATTCCCAAGTCCTCACAAAGATTTCTTACAACAATTCCCAAGTCCTCCAAACGAACCGGTGGCGATTGTGAACACTCCACCACCTGCAGAAAATGAAAATCAACAACAAAACACTCCAGTTGAGAATGAACGGGTAAACAATCCACCGGTGGAACAACGAGCGTTGACTGATGAAGAACTCTTTGAGCAAGATATGCAAGTCGTGAGAGAGGCTATAGAAGCTGAAGAACGTGAGGCAGCTGCTCGTACGGCTCGGGAAAATGCTCGTAGGGAGCGGCTAAACAGAGAAGCACCACACCGATGGGCCTTGGGGTTAGGCCATCAGCCATCAGAGTCTTCTTCGAGTGAGGAGGATGGCTGGGTCTCCGATGATTCATTTTATTAATTCGTAGTTTTATTTTAATTACCGTATCTTAGTTTCTATTAATCGTACTTTGTATTTCATGTTTTAACAATAATGTTTAATGTAATCCGTGTTTTAACTTTAACGTTTAATGCGATTCGTGTTTTAAATGTTATGTTAGTTATTTTAGTTTAGGTGGAAATTACAAAGTAAACTGAATAAAATTCAACTTTTATTTAATACAACGAAAATACACTTAAAGAAAATGCAAGATCAAACATTGAGCCTTTCTCGTGCTGAGCAATACTTGAACAAATGAGCCCTTAATGCACATTTGGAAACGGGATTCATTAAAAAAGAGCAATGCTTACATTGAGCCTTTCTCGTGCCATCCGACATTCGGACGTAGTTCAAGTTATTCGTAATAGTTGGATCATTACGGTTCCATTGTAAAATCTCAACAATCACCAGTGGTGATGACGGTGCAATTGGTTCAACTGGCTCCTGTCCTTGATTTGCCATTTGTGATTTACTTTCGGTTTGCAAATTTACACAACATAGTTATTTATAGTATATTAGGACATGCAATCATACAATGGCAGAAGTTAATAGCACAACGTATCTGACATATTCAGAAGCAATAAATGCAAAAAATTATTAGCACAACCTTTTTTGAATTTTTTTGAAGTGGGCGGTTTGACCGGTTTGAAACCGGTTAACCTCTCTCTCTCTCTCTCTCTCTCTCTATATATATATATATATATATATATATATATATATATATATATATATATATATATATATATATATTTTCCGCCTAGCAAATTTTGAATATTTTGGACCGGTTTGACCGGTTTTATACCAGTTAACCTTTTTTTTTTTATTTTTTTTTTAATTATTATTATTATTATTATTATTATTATTATTATTATTATTATTTTGTCCGTTTTATGTCATTTACACAAAGTAACTTCTATTTAATACATAAAAAAAAATCACATATATTTCACAAACACTTTTATTTAATAATTCGAACGGGAATACATCACACATAATACATAAACTTAGAACGTGATACATCGAAATACAACACCCTTACACACCTAATACTGAAAGGAAATACAATGAAAGGAAATACATCACACATGGAAATGAAACACACATAATACATAAACATAATAAAGGAAAAGTTACTCGTAAATCTCTTCCTCGGATTCGGAATCGACGGACCTCCTAGCCGCGGCAACAGCTTCATCTTCTCTTATTTCTTCATCGGAAAGCAACTCGCAGGTACCCTCTTGCACCTCTACCTCGTAGACCCCTCCTTCCATTTCTAAGGGGTCTTCAAGACTTGTTTTGTGTTGTCTTCGCTTGATTGCGTCCAAATGATCTTTCAAACACATACACATTTCCAAAGAAGCCGGTGTGAGCTTTGTTCTTCTGTTTGAGAGTACCCTTCCACTTGTTGAAAAAGTGGATTCAGAAGCTACCGAAGTAGCTTGTACACTAAAAAGATCCCGAGCCATTTTGGATAGAACGGGAAACATTGTTTCCTTTGATTTCCAAAACGCCAAAACATCAAAGTCCACTTGTTGCTCAGCCGGAATACATGAGATAAAATTGGTTCCGGTATACCTTGTATATTCATTGTTTTGGAGACGATCACTCCTTACCCGTTTGTTGGGATTTTCTCTTAACTTTTGTAACAAGCCTTGAATCGGATTTCCTCTATGCGAAGACCTCGATGATGAAGACCCCTCATCCATAGAAGGAGTCGGGTTCCCATATTTTTCAAAATAATAATTCCACAAACTTTTAAAAGAATTGTTAAAATCATTTTGTGCATCTTCAACAAAGTTCACTTTATCCGCGGTTAACCCCAAATCATTTGAAATCGATTCAATAAGTAACTCTACCCCGCATAAATTATAACATAGATTTAATGCGGCCGCACAAGTAATTACCGGTGGCAAAGATTCAAAATACTTAATGAGCTTTTCTTTCATTGGTATAACCATGTTTGAAAATACGCCACCACTTAATTCAAATGATGACAAACTTGAACACATGTAGTAAAGTTGCTCGAGTACCAAATGGGATGTTGGATAATAAACTCCCGATAATTTTTTTGTGGCGTTGTAAAAAACTTCGAGTAATCGGGTTAATCTTTCAATAGTATCCCAATGTTCGACATTAAATGGAACAACATAACCCTTTTGTGCCAATTGGTCATGAAAATATTGTAAAGTCACCTTTTGTCTTATAGCACTTAAGAACATGATATAAGTGGAATTCCACCTTGTATCACAATCTATATTGGGTGACAACCAATGTTTTTTCGCCTTCGAACACATCCTAACATAAGCGTTAAATCTTTTAGAACCCTTTTTGAAAATATCATGCAACATTTGTTTAAAACAATCCATCAGTTGTTGCATTACGGGATGGTTTAATCCCGCTTGCACAACCAAGTTTATGATGTGTGCAACACATCAAGAATGATAAAAATCGCCATTCAAAGGTGGCTCAAATTCCATTTTCAATCTATCCATTGAATTGGTGTTGTTACTAGCATTATCCAACGTAATTGAAAAGATTTTTGTTGCAAATGATATTTAGTAAAAACTTTTCTCAACATTTTGAATAACGCAACACCCGTGTGAGGAACCGGAAACTCTTCAAATGATATGACCCGCTTCATGATTACCCAACTTTCGGGTTCAACCCAATGTGCGGTAACACAAAGGTACGAATATGGCGAACCATGAGGAGCGGACCAAACATCCGTTGTCATGCTAACACAAGTATCTAAATTATGATTTTTTTTTTAATTCTTGTTTGGCCGCTTTCCACATGCTCATTGCATCACGTTTTAGAGTCATACGACTTACATGAGTGTACATTGGTTGGACATGAGTCTGCATCACCTCTGTCGTATCCTCGTCGTCCCAATGGTTGAACGGCAAACCTCTTTTGATCACCAAACCGGCAAATGCTTGATGGACTGCTTCATGATCGTATGCAAAAATACTCCCGTCACGAGCCATAGAAGATTGACCCGCTTCCGGAACATTTTTTTAGTGCCTTGCAATACTTATGGTTGATATGAGCCCTCAACGTCGAGTTGGAACCCGCCGACATTATACTCAAGCAATGCTTACATTGAGCCTTTTTCTTGTCGTCCGACATTAGGACGTAGTTGAAGTGATCTCAAGGATCGTTGACATGGTTACATGGTAAAATTTTGACAACCGTTGGTACATTTGATGAACCAGCAGCGGTGGTGTGGGTGGTGGTGTTTGAAGTTGAACTATCCATTAGTAATTTTGAGAGTGTTTTTTGCTTTGTTTGAGAGTTGTGAATGTGATGAAAACTAATAAACACTTCTATCTATACTAAATAATAAATGGTAAAATGGTAATTTTGAGACTAATAAATTAAAAGCCGGTCCCCCCCCACGTTACTACTTACTATTGTTTCAGATTTAACCTGACATCTTTGAATTCAAATTTCAAAAATTCCAAAAAAACCCGGCCCCTACACACAAACCGGTTAACCCAAACCGGTTCCTAAATCCGGTTAATAAAACCGGTGTCCAAACCGGCCTATTTTCTAAAATCCCTAACCGGTTCCAAACCGCCAAAAAACCGGACCGGTTTGGGTCAAAACCGGGTTTGACCGGTTTGGTTTTTCGGTTCGCTAGCAGTCGCGGTTCGGTTAACCAGTTCGGATGTGCACCTCTAACCTAAACTTCACTCACTCTCAAAAACTTTCATCAAATTGGTAAATTGATGCGTAGGGATTGCACCAGGCTTTACCTCTCAAGGGATCTCGAGAAGCTTACAACCCCCACCAGGCAGTGTACCTGATCGTTGTAGTATAGTATAGTGACAAGTACCGGGGGATTGATCGTTCAGCTAGGAATAGTGTCGCTAGGATACGAAAACCTAAATACTAGTTCTAAAGATGAGGGATGATTATTTTTGTATATTTATATTTTTTTAGAAAGCACGTAAATATCTCGGGTTTGAAGGATTTGGGCGGAATTAGTTGTTAGTCAACTAACCCAATACTAAATATGCAATCAAAATAAAATACTAGAAATGAAAATAAAACTAAATTAAACTAAGGTTGTGAGCAATAAGTGGAGAAATTGTGTTTACTTAGATTTCACTACTCCATAGATATCTTTTACACGTTAATTACTTGTTATAGTTGCGTGGATGACGGATTGTATTCCTTAATACCATTCATGGGGTGGCGCACTTAATTCCCCAATCCTATGAGTGCCTACTTCACTCCTATGTCGAGCCGGCTAAGAAGCTCCTAACTTGGGATCATTAGAATTTACTCATGCATTAAATACAACCAATAAAACCTAGTGCACGTCAGTTCATGTTTCCTAAGACGTTCAAGCATGTTACCATTTGGAGATCTGCCAGTTTTCTTAAGCCTAACATCGAAATCATTCATCCAAAACAACCATAAACAAGTAATCAACACATAATTAACATCTAGGTTTCATTAGATCTAAGCAAACACAAGATAGATCTAGCCTAGCATGATGGAATTAAGACAAGAACAAGATATAGACAACCAACACATAGACATATTGATTGAATTAGAAGAACACTTATCTTAATTACACATGAAAGGGTTCAAGGGCTGAAAACCCTTGAAAAACCTGTAAAATTCGTAATAGGTTCGGCCCCAGGGTTTCTCCAAAACTTCTCCCTTTTTTATGAATGAAAATTAGAAAACTATATATAGGAAATTGAGGCTGACGGCGTCAAGACCAAATAGGTGACGCCGTCATCTCGCCGCCAAAATACTTCTCGGACTGCCTTAATCTTCATCTGACGCCGTCATGTGTTATGGTCTTCCAGGCCGTCACGTCTTTTATTCTTGACGCTCTACTTGTGACGCCTTCACGTTTGTACTGGACCGTCATGCAAATTACTCTTGACGCCATCAGGATGTTGCTCTTGACGTCGTCACCTACTGTTCCCAGCAAGGAAAATTAAGACTTTGACGTTTTCTTCACTTTTATACTCCAAAAACGTCCGAATTGCTTCCTTTTCCAGATTTCACTCCCAAAGTACCTAAAATCACAAAAGGAACGATTTAGGGCAATATTTGATCAAATAAATTCAATTCCGGGCTTAAATGACCCCCTAAAAGTGGTTCATTTTTCGCCTCATCATATACCCTTACACTTGAGATTTGCTTGTCCTCAAGCAAATGCGCTTTTATTCTAGTCAAAATACAAGTTAGGGGTCATTTAACACTAATATAAATGTAATTACAACAAATAATCGTTCCACTAAAGACCAATAGACAAGCACGGAGGTCATATACTAGCACCTCACAAATAGTGTTTAGATACTCTCATCTCTCGGGTGTAATAAAGTATAAATTACAATATGGAAACGGAAGATATCTCTCACTACCTGTCATAGCAAAATAGATTACCATAGGCTTGAGAAAGGATCAAACCTCCACCACATGGCGTAAGCACCTAGGATAAACTATCAAAGAGGTCTTTTAAAGGGTTGTAATGTTAGGTGTAGGGATATGAAGTACACGGTTTTGTTAGATAAAGGAAGTTTTTACTGGTGGCGAGTTAACAATCTTGGTTAATTACATGTACAATATGGCGTTGCTAAGCCAAGACTAGACTCGACTTAAGCTAATCAATGAAAAATAACAAAAACATAAAATAAACATAAAATGAAACGGGATGGTAGTCCGTATGTTTTTTCTCTTTTTCTTTTTCTATTTTTTTTCTTTTTTCTTGATTTTTCGATTTTTTTTTTTTTTTTTTTTTTTTTTTTTTTTTTTTTTGCATACACTCTTACCCTACCATCCAAAATAATACATCATAGGGAATGAAAATTCCCCTTACACTTGAATTTTTACATACTTTACAATAAACTAATCTAATGACTCGAATTAAGAAAATCAAAACACTTGGAGTACTTTTAAGATTAACGTACATATGGGGGTAATAAATGTTGTTCTTCCGCATTACTCCATAAAATAAGTACTTTACCCATGAGTCCCAATCGTCCCAAAACAATATGTACAAGGATATGACTCGACTTAGCAACCATGTAATCAATTCGATAGTTAACTTAGGGTTTAACAAATAACAATAATGCACTAAAGTTGAGCGCATACACGGAAGGCTAAGGCGATTTGGGTGTATATTTAAGTGGGGTGTAACAAATTCTTACTTTAAGTAAGATGCTTAAAGTTAGAAACGAAAAGATAAGCTCGGAGGGGTGTACTAGGGGTTTCGTGTACTAAAAATGAGTACAACGCTAAGGTGTGGGAAAAATTAGTTGACTTAACTAGCCAAGTAGTATGACTTAAATGGTCAAGTAATTATGATACGGGTTTAACACAAGGGTGATTCTAATGCCTCTTATCATGTAGTAAATCCTACTACACGAATGTAGTCTCACTAGCGGTCTCGGGATGCATCACTAACGCAAGTTCTAGAATCTAAATGCTACCGGTACACTCATAAGCACTAATAGTAAATGCTTTTCCTATCAAATCTAAAGGCGAACCTCACATATTTGGGTGGAAAATTTTTCTAAATATACGGTTTTGTGCTAGTCATACAATCTCCTATCCATGAGACGCTTGCTATGGCTAAAGTTTCACTCCTAAATGTTGTAAAAAATTTTAAATTTGGCGCTAAAATTGCACTAACAAGTATTTCTCATAGTTTTATTACATATCTACCATTAAACAAAACAAACTCAAGCGAAAGTGCATATGTAAGGTATCATCATTTTACCCTCCCCTTACACTTAAGATGAACATTGTCCCCAATGTTCAAGTAAAGAATGTAAAAGTGAAAAAGTAAAAAGAATGAAATCAAATACTCCCCTGATTCGCTCGGTATGGATAATAAGGTGGCCAGGTTAAATCTTCCTCCAAGAAAATGAACAATCAAAGCTTCCCTTCCAGAATATAAATCATCTTCTTGTCATACATAACCTGTAAATCCTGAGAAAACAAACAAGGCAGCCTCGCATAAAATCGGCGGCAATCTATATAAGTTACTAAATCCTATAAAACAAGATAAGATATAATGCTTGTGGAATGAAGTTTGCAGATTTCCTGGAGATTATAAAACTTAATAATTCACAAAAACTTTAAGACTCCGTTAGAAAAACAAAACCGGTAAAATTTCCAGATTTTTACACGTGACGCCGTCAAGAGTAATCTCGTGACGCCGTCAGAAGTGACCTGCAGAAATTCTTATGTTAAGTTTCCGGAAAAATTCTGGAAAAACTTGGTCCTACTTCCTGGAAAATCCTGCAAAACTTCATTATGACTCAATACAAGCATTTGAGTCTAACAAATACGAATATACATGTTCACTTAGTATTGTGGAGAATCATGATCGGTTTGTTTCTTAAAAACATATTTGGGGTTTCCCCTTACACTTATCTTTTGCAAAAATACTTTTAGGTGGAGTTAAGACTAAGCCAAAACAACAAAGTAAAGTATTTCCACTATTTAATTTAGAAACATGATCTACCAACAATAAAAATAAAGCATGCATACGGAAACAAATAACAAACAAACAAAATAAAATCACACAAAACATGGGTTGCCTCCCAAGAAGCGCTTTTCTTTATTTACGAGTCTTGTAGCTAGACTCAAGGTCATGGGTTACGTTTTCCTTTCCCACTTTTGTGCCAACTTGAAACATCTAACCCAATTCTCATCACGCTTGTATTCCGGGCCTAGATTCATGCAACCCGAATAGTATGTTCGCCTCCTCTCATAATAGGCGTCATCAGTAATTCCATCTTCCTTAACCTCATAGGGTCGAATTTCATCAATTTGTAGATTCTTGATGCCCCTTAATTCTTCCTTCATGTGAGGCATCATGAAGGTGACCTTCTCTATCCCATCAGTAAACTGATCTATTCCCTTCTTATGGTCGTGATACATCTTAGTCTTCTCCACAAAAGGTTGTCCTAAAACTACTTCTCCTAGGTGTGGATCTATAATGCCTCTAACATCTTCTAGGATTACAAAGTCGCATTGATAGGTAAAATTTCCTATAAAGATGTGTACCCCTTTAACTCTCCTGACGAAATTACATAGCCTATTAGAATTGTATGGGTCTTTTCTAGGGCTTAGTCTTTCGTTCATTATCCAATTGTAATAGAGCCTAGACATGATATTCATGGGTGCTTTCAAGTCAATGTACGTATGCTCTCTAGACATGTACCCAATCATGCAAGGAATTTTTATGTTCCTGAAGTTATGCCTCCTAATCCATGGTGTCTTTCTATATTTTGAGGGGCAAGGGTGTTGTAAAAGGAACCTATGGTAACTCAATTCATCCGGGGTTGGAGTGAAGTCTGTAAACTCAATTTTCATTTGGAGAGGCTTAATGAATTCCTTAAATGTGTTAACTTCTTTCTTTCTTCTTTTATGCGCAATAAGCCTCTTGCTAACTTCTAAACGGCGACTCTCTAATTCCATAAAGATCAAACTAGTACAAACAAAAACACGAAGAAATAAGATAGACTAAAGAAACCTAAAAATAAAAATAAAATCTTACTAGAAAGGAATCTAGCAAGTAGACCTAATAAAAAGAGATTCTAACCTAGACAATAACTATTCCCCGGGCTGCGGCGCCAAAAACTTGATGCGTAGGGATTGCACCAGGCTTTACTTCTCAAGGGATCTCGAGAAGCTTACAACCCCCACCAGGCAGTGTACCTGATCGTTGTAGTATAGTATAGTGACAAGTACCGGGGGATTGATCGTTCAGCTAGGAATTGTGTCGCTAGGATTAGAAAACCTAAATACCAGTTCTAAAGATGAGGGATGATTATTTTTGTATTTTTATATTTTTTTAGAAAGCACGTAAATATCTCGGGTTTGAAGGATTTGGGCGGAATTAGTTGTTAGTCAACTAACCCAATACTAAATATGCAATCAAAATAAAATACTAGAAATGAAAATAAAACTAAATTAAACTAAGGTTGTGAGCAATAAGTGGAGAAATTGTGTTTACTTAGATTTCACTACTCCCTAGATATCTTTTACACGTTAATTACTTGTTATAGTTGCGTGGATGATGGATTGTATTCCTTAATACCATTCATGGGGTGGCGCACTTAATTCCCCAATCCTATGAGTGCCTACTTCACTCCTATGTTGAGCCGGCTAAGAAGCTCCTAACATGGGATCATTAGAATTTACTCATGCATTAAATACAACCAATAAAACCTAGTGCACGTCAGTTCATGTTTCCTAAGACGTTCAAGCATGCTACCATTTAGAGATCTGCCAGTTTTCTTAAGCCTAACATCGAAATCATTCATCCAAAACAACCATAAACAAGTAATCAACACATAATTAACATCTAGGTTTCGTTAGATCTAAGCAAACACAAGATAGATCTAGCCTAGCATGATGGAATTAAGACAAGAACAAGATATAGACAACCAACACATAGACATATTGATTGAATTAGAAGAACACTTATCTTAATTACACATGAAAGGGTTCAAGGGCTGAAAACCCTTGAAAAACCTGTAAAATTTGTAATAGGTTCGGCCCTAGGGTTTCTCCAAAACTTCTCCCCTTTTTATGAATGAAAATTAGAAAACTATATATAGGAAATTGAGGCTGACGGCGTCAAGACCAAATAGGTGACGCCGTCATCTCGCCGCCAAAATACTTCTCGGACTGCCTTAATCTTCATCTGACGCCATCATGTGTTATGGTCTTCCAGGCCGTCACGTCTTTTACTCTTGACGCTCTATTTGTGACGCCTTCACGTTTGTACTGGACCGTCATGCAAATTACTCTTGACGCCGTCAGGATGTTGCTCTTGACGCCGTCACCTACTGTTCCCAGCAAGGAAAATTAAGACTTTGGCGTTTTCTTCACTTTTATGCTCCAAAAACGTCCGAATTGCTTCCTTTTTCAGATTTCACTCCCAAAGTACCAAAAATCACAAAAGGAACGATTTAGGGCAATATTTGATCAAATAAATTCAATTCCGGGCTTAAATGACCCCCTAAAAGTGGTTCATTTTTCGCCTCATCATAAATGGTAAGTCTTCTTCTTATACTCTAATTACTTTTAATAAACCCCAACCTAATTTCCTCCATTTTTACACACCATCTTTTTCAGGCGCAGCCTCCATTCCAAACCAAACAATCAAATGGGTAAGTTTTACTTTTTGTCATGTAAAAAATGGGGTTGCATGTGTAATTGTTTCTGTTGGTGATGCAACCGCGTTTTGGAAAAAGTTGAAGGGCGACGCGTTGGTTTGGGGTGTGCTAGGGGGAAGTGGCACGTTGCTTTTGGGGTTTCTTGGTGAAACTAACGCCAATTACCATTGGTCTTAGAGAAAGATAAAGATAGAAATCCGATCTTTTTTTTCTTTTTTTTTTTTTTATTTATTTTATAAATATGTAATGAAGAGGCGGTTTGTAAAGATAAGGGAAGGATTTTTATTACTCCTTTCGTGTATTTCGTGTCCCGCTGTGTTCAAGTGTAACTCGGTACTTTGGTTGAGTATATGCGAAAAATAAAATTCTGAAAACGTTTTTATATAAAAACGCGGTTATTGATTCCGAAAAGTAATTATTGAACTTAAGCCATTATTCATGGAATTTCGGTACAAACGGAGTGTCGTTTTTCATTGAACGTGAGATAACTATCCAGTAAATAATCAAATGTGAACGTAAACAATCAGAAGAAAATAATTTGAAAATAAAAATAATTTTTAACTAAGAAACTTGTCGGTTAACTACCAGTATGCAGAGTATATGATTTTATGCAACGATAAGAATAAATAGTCAAAAAGTCAAAGTCAACTTTAAAAGTCAAATGGAAAAATAGTTATTTTGCCTTATGAAAATTTACGGGTTATTACTATATTAGAGAGTTAGGGATTGTTACTGAATCTATGTAAGACAAGAAGGTTCAAGATTGGTTTTAATATAATAATTCAAAGTTCTTCTTAGCTTTGTGTTAGTAGATTCTTCATACTTTACAAGGTTATATCATCGTTTCATTGTTAGTAGTTTTGAGTTATTCAAGATTGCTAAGACCATTACAAATTATAGTTAAGTTTGGTCAGAGTATAATGATCCAACAAGTGGTATCAGAGCTTGTGTGGAACCTTTGATTAAGAAGAAACCCTTAAAACCGATTTTACAACAAACCCTAAAAGATGTCAACAGAAGTTGCACCAGTTCCTTCCATTACCTCAATCAGAATTCCTATTGTCAAAAAGGGATCATGGAGTATGAAGATAAGGCTCTTAACATACTGCTTTCTTCTATTCCTGATGGTCACCTATTGAAGTCTCATGATGCTAAGGATGCAAAACAACTATGGGCTGCTATTAAGACAAGATTTGGAGGTAATGATGCTTCCAAGAAGATGCATAGACACCTATTGAAGCAACAGTTTGAAACATTCACTGTTGGTGAAAGAGAAAGCCATGACTCTGCCTATGACAGATATCAAAATCTACTCAGTATGCTAGAGTTATATGGAGCAGAGGCATCTGTTGAAGATGCAAACTTGAAGTTCTTGAGGAGTTTGTCATCTGCATGGCATGTGGTTGCTACTATGATTAGAGGACAACCTGGTTTGGATACTATGGACTTTGATGACCTCTACAACAATCTAAAGGTGTATGAGCATGAGAAGAAGGGTAACAAAGGTTCAAGTTCTCATAACATTGCTTTTGTGTCTTTTGAAAACAGAGGCAGTACTTCCATTAAAAGTACTGCTTACCCTGTCTAAAGTAATGTTGAATAGAAACAGCATCCCTGTACAACCATGGTCACTACCACTTCATCACCATCAAACAACACCAACTCAGATGATGTTCTATGTTCATTATTTGCTCAACAGGCCACTCTACCTGTTACATATCAAGAAGATGTCTTGCAAATTGATGATGATGCTCTAGAAGAAATTGACATAAGATGGCAGGTTGCCATGATCACTGCAAGGATGAATAAGTTCATGAACAAGACAGGGAGAGGTATTGATTTTAAAGCTAAGCAGGGTATAGCATCTGATAAATCTAAGATTGAATGCTTCAATTGTCAAAAGACTGGTCACTTTGCAAGGGAATGCAAGTTTGCAAAGTATCAAGCAAACAGAATGATTGAAAAACCCAAGGTTGAAACAAAGGAGGCTCCTATTGCTGAGCCAAAGTCACAAGCTTTGGTGGCTCAAGAAAATCTATCAGAGGTTGACTGGAGTAATGAATTTGATGATGAACCAGTAACCTACTCTATGGTTGCATTGGAAGAGGTTGATTGGAGCAAAGCTTTTGATGAGGAACCAGGGTATGCTGCTTTGGAATCAAGAGATAGTCTATGAAGCTTTGATTAGAGCATGGAAAGTGAAGAAAAAATTGTTCAGCTTGCTATGGTAGCTACTTCACCAAGTTCATCTACTATCTCTGAGGTATGCTCTAAATGTAGTAATTCTTATCAAAAACTGCTTAAAGAATATGAAACTGAAAGAGATAATTATAGAAGGGCTATGTCTGAGATAGCTGGTCACCAATTGACTTTAGAGTCAATGGAAGCCAAGATAATCACTCATGAAAATAATGAAGTAGCTTGGGCAGAAAAGTATGAACAACAAGATTATCAATTAAAGTTAAGTGTGTGGAAGTTAGGATGTAAGGTTTCTGAACTAGAAAAGATCACTAAAGAAAGAGATAAGTTGTTAGCAAAACTTGTTGTTTGGAAAGAGTCAGGTCTTTCACATGTTAGTTTTGTTGAAAAACAAAGAAAAGCAAACATTAAAACTGGCCTAGGTTATGATGATTGTAGTTCAGAAGAAATCCCAACTAGGAATAAGGAACCAAGTCTTTCTGAAGAGACCTCAACTAGTGATGAAGAATTCATAAGCTTAGAGGAAAACACATCTAGTGATGAGGAATCACCTTGTTCAACACCTCCTAAATTTAAGAAAGACAAGGGATACAATGAAGTTCCTCAACCCACAGGTAGTTTCCAACCACCTAGGACAGATGTTTCTTGTTTTGGAGTAGACAATTTGGAGTTTAGGAAAAAGCTTAAGGGTCAATCTAGTTCAAGTCAATCTAGTTCTGAGTCCTTAAAGGAAACTGTTGAGAAACCTAGGGATGATAACAAGGGTTTAGGGAATGATAAAGTCTTTACAAAACATGCAGTACTTCCAAAAACTTCTCAAAGCACTGTTGATCATTCAGCAGTACCTTTAAGAAATTTTTTTCAAAATACTGCTAATTTTAGAAAACCTTTTGGAAGAGGATTTGGGAATATGGGTCCAAAGTTATGTTATGTATGTTATAGTCCTCACCATTTGATTAAGGACTGTGATTATCACTCAGAATACTTAAGCAAATTCCCAAAGACCAAATCTGCAAACCATAAGCACAGGGAAAATAAACCAATGGAGAATAAACCAGTTTGGAATCATTCACATAGGGTTAACCATAGTAATTTCTCAAAAGACTATAGGTAACCTCACCAGAAAAGACCATTCTCCAAACCCCCAGTACCTTCAAGAGATACTTTTCAAAGTACTGGTAAAACAGTACCTTCTCAAAGTACTGTTAGGAATTCACCCAACCAAGGTACTGCTAACACTTCTTCAAAAGTAAGATCAAGGAAGTTCAATTCCTACAAATCTAGAAGGCCTTACACCTCAAAAAGAGTACCTAGCTCAAAGAACCCAACACCAACTGTTAGAACTAAATGGGTTAAGAAAGAAAGTACTGCTGGGGAAGAAACAGTACTTTCAGAAAATAAGGGTGAAAAAGGGAGTGTTGATAAGAATCAACCACAGGTTTTGGAAACAAAGACATTAATTCTTGATAGTGCTTTCAAAAACTGTGGAGATTACATACTCAAAGAATTTGAGTATGTCACTCCACAAGGGGACACAAGTCAGTAATGGCTTGGGTTCCTAAAAGAAACTAACCCTTTTCATCTTTATGCAGGGCAACCCAGAAAAGGAGCTTAAAGATCATCTTATCATTGATAGTGGTTGCTCTAGAAACATGATAGGTGAAAAGGAGCTCTTGTCAGATTTTAAGGCTTATTTTGGAGGAAAAGTTGCATTTGGGAATGATCCTGATTGAGGGAGAATCACTGGCAAAGAAACCATCAAGACTGGATCCATTGATTTTGAGAATGTTAGATATGTGAAGGAGCTTAAATTTAATCTTTTGTCAGTATCTCGGATCTGTAACAAGAAATATCATGTGTTATTCCTTGACACAGAATGTCTTATTCTCTCCCCTGAGTTTAAGTTAGAAGATGAAAACTTGGTAATGCTAAGAGCACCAAGAACCAATGATGTGTACAGCTTAGATTTGAAGAATATCAATCCTACTGAAAGAGCAACATTTTTAGTAGCAAGGGCAACAATGGAAGAAGCACATCAATGGCACAGTAGATTAGGGCATGTAAATTTCAAGAACTTCAACAAATTGGTCAAAGGCAATTTAGTTAAAGGTTTACCTTCTAAAACATCCAAGAATGATCACTCATGTCTGGCTTGCAAGAAGGGTAAACAACACAAGGATTCATGTAAAAAGATTGAAGAAAGAACTATTAGAGAGCCTTTGGAATTGTTGCATATGGATATGTTTGGACCTGTTTCTGTTGCAAGTTTAAACAAGAAGAAGTACTGTTTGGTTATAACAGATGATTGTAGCAGATTTAGTGGGATCTTTTTCTTGGGATTTAAAGATGAAACCTTTGATGCCATTCATGATCTAATAATAGCCCTTGAAAATCAGTTGAGACTCAAAGTTAGATCCATTAGATGTGATAATGGGACTGAATTCAAATATCAGCTTATGGATGAATTTTGTGCCAAGAAAGGAATTAAGAGAGAGTTTAGTATTGCAAGAACTCCTCAGCAGAATGGAGTTACAGAAAGGAAGAATAGAACTTTGACAGAAGCAGCAAGGACAATGCTTGCAGATTCTCAATTACCTGTTCCATTTTGGGCTGAAGATGTAAGTGCTGCTTGTTATGTGTTGAATAGAGTATCAGTGACAAAACCTCAGATGAAGACACCTTATGAGTTACTTATGGGAAAGAAACCGAACATTAAGTTTATGAAACCTTTTGGATGTCCCCTGCCTATTTTGAATACTGTTGATACTCTGGGAAAGTTTGATGGCAAGTCAGATGAAGGATACTTATTGGGTTATTGTACCAATAGTAAAGAATTTAGAGTGTACAACAGGGCTACCAAGAAGGTTCAAGAATGTCTTCATGTTGAGTTTCTTGAAGATCAGGAAAATCAAAAGGGTAAAGGTCCTGATTGGATGTTTGATATTGATATTTTGGCCTCATCCATGAATTATGTGCCTGTCAGAGAAGAAAATCAAGTTGTTCACAATGAAGAAGAATTACAATACATTGTTCATGGAGTCAATATGAGATCTGAAGATGTTCCTGATGAAGAATCCATTGAAAAGAAGAAAAGTACTTTTGAACCTCAAAGTACTGTTGAACCTCAAAGTACTGTTGAACCACAAAGTACTGTTCAAACAAAATCCACAGTATGTGATGAAGATCAAGCTATTCAAGATGAACTTAATAGGATGCTATTTCAAGAAACTATTGAAAAATCCTATGAAGATGATCAAAGAAGAGCTTATGAAGCAGAAAAGAAGAAGGCTAAAGGCACAAATGACTCTGACAGTACTTTGCATCAAAGTACTGCTGATCCATTTAAAAGTACTTCAAATGTCTTAGATACATCAAATTGGATCAATACTAATGATATGAATGATCCAACCATGCCTGCCTTAGAAGGTACCGATGATGAGTTGGAGAAAGAAGGCATTTTCTCATATTCCAATGAAGACCCTGATTTCACAATTTTGGAAAATAATCTTGAAGTTTCACCAACTCCTACATTGAGAATTCATAAAGATCATCCTGTCAGTAAGATTATTGGACCTTCTACCACAGGAGTGCTCACAAGAACAAAAGCTAAGAATCTCTCTCAGCAAAATACTTCTTTACTTAGCTTTGTTTATAAACAAAACAGGGTGAATCACAAGGATCAGCAATTGTGCTTATTTGCTTGCTTTCTGTCTCAAGAGGAATCTAAGATAGTAGCTCAAGCATTAGCTAATGAGAGTTGGGTTGAAGCCATGCAAGAAGAACTTTTACAATTCAAGCTTCAAGAAGTATGGGTATTATGTGATTTTCCTGATGGTAAGAGACTAATTGGTACAAAATGGGTCTTCAAAGTTAAGAGAGATGAAAGAGGGAATGTCATCAAGAATAAAGGAAGATTAGTGGCTCAAGGCGACAGACAAGAAGATGGGGTAGACTATGATGAAGTGTTTGCTCCTGTGGCAAGAATTGAAGCAATAAGGTTGTTTCTGGATTTTGCATCATATATGGGCTTTCTTGTATATTAAATGGATGTTAAGAGTGCTTTTCTCTATGGCACTATCACAGAGGAAGTCTATGTCAAACAACCTCCTGGTTTTGAAGATCCTGCACATCCAAACAAAGTCTATAAGGTTATTAAGGCTCTGTATGGTCTCCATCAAGCCCCTTGAGCTTTGTATGAAAGACTCTCCACTTTTCTATTGCAACATGGTTATAGGAGAAGTGCTATTGATAAGACTTTGTTTATCAAAAGAGACAAAAAGGATATTATGCTTGTCCAAGTGTATGTGGATGACATTATATTTGGAGCCACAAAACAGTCAATGGTGACAGAGTTTGAGGAACTCATGCAAAAAGAGTTTCAAATGAGTTCCATGGGTGAATTAACATTCTCTTTGGGGCTTCAAGTTCAACAATCAAGCATTGAAATTTACATTTTTCAAGATAAGTATGTTACAGACATTCTAAAGAGGTTTAACTTCACCACTGTCAAGCCAGCCTCCACACCCATTGATGCTAACAAACCATTGGGAAAAGATGAAGATGGATAAGATGTTGATGTTAAGCTCTATAGATCTATGATTGGCTGTCTAATGTTTTTGACTGCATCTAGACCTGACATTACTTTTGTTGTGTGTTTATGTGCAAGACATCAGGTCAACCCCAAAGTTTCACATCTGAATGCAGTCAAGAGGATTTTTAGGTATCTCAGGCAACAACCTAAGGTAGGGTTGTGGTATCCTAGGGAGTTTCATTTTCATTTGGAAGCCTTTTCAGACAATGATTATGCTGGAGACAATTATGACAGAAGATCAACTACTGGAGGATGCCAATACCTTGGAAGAAGATTAGTTTCATGGCAATGCAAGAAGCAAACAATTACAGCAACATCTTCCACAGAAGCAGAATATGTGGCTGCTGCAAGTTGTTGTGCCCAAGTGCTTTGGTTGCAAAATCAACTTTTGGACCATGGATTCAATTTTAAGAATACTCCTATCAACATTGATAATGAGAGTACAATCTGTATTGTGAAGAATCTTGTCTATCATTCCAAGACTAAGCATATTCAGATTAGGCATCACTTTATCAGAGATTGTTATGAGCACAGACTTATAAATGTGGTTAAAGTTCACACAGATGATAATGTAGTTGATTTACTCACAAAGGGCTTTAATGTTTCAAGATTTACTTATTTAGTGGTGAGTATTGGGATGATCAATAATTAAGCTACATTTGGGGGGAGGCATTAGTAGCTATTCTTTACTTGAGGGGAGGCTACATTAATCATTAAACAGAAGAGTAACTTTATTCATATTCATAAAAAGAGTTACATTCTACATTCAAGACAAACACATCATCAAAACAACAAAACACAAATCCTAACAACCCACACCCTGCATGAGCTACTCCATTGGCCTCTTGCCCATTCCCTGGTAGTCCTGCTTTGCCTTCTGAGAACTCTTCTTCTTGTTATCAAAGGTTGATTGCTTCCTTGGGCAAGCAAGACCTAGCACTTGTTTTGGAGGCTTCTCAGGGGCAGGCCACTTCATGTTTTTCAAATCTGATTCCAGAGCCTGTGTCAATGCCTATGGTAACTCCTTGAAAAGAGATGGAATAGGAGCAGGGGTAGAAACCTTTTTATTTGGCTTCATATTTGTTGAGCTTGAAGCACATGGAGGAAAATAGTCACCCCATCTAGAAGATTCCTGTTCAGAGTCAGAGTAATAGCTTATCTCTGAATCAGAAGAATCATCTGAAGAGATGTAAATCAGTGGAAAATGGCTCATGATGCTAATAGGGTTTGTGATGGTAAAAATAAAAGGTTTTGGTGAAGATATGTGTTGATCTGAGTCTTTTTTATAGGCAAAGTCAATCCCAAGGGTTATTTATGAAGGATATTAACTCCTACTTGTTTTGGTAGATTTGGGAAGTAAATATGGAAAGTATTTATTATATCGGGTTGACTTTCTGAAGATATTTTTTAGTGGCTTTGTCAAAAAGTCAATATTGTTAGATATTTTGGTGGAAAGTACTTTTAGCCAAAGTACTGCTTCATATTTGAATGAAAGTATTGCTCAGTATTATATGACAAAGTACTGTTTGGCGCTTCATGGAAAGTACTGACGTGTCAGGATACTGTTCCAACGGTCAAAAATAGGGGGTAACAACTTTCCGAAAGATATGGGGAAGATAAATTCGAAAAATAACGGTAAATTCATTAATTAACCGTGATTTTTTGTATATTATCTTTCTTTGTGATTATCTCTTCCATCTTTCTATACCCTCATCATCATTACTGTTCATCCATTCAACCACTAACAAATCCATCATCGATCATTGATGATGTTCCCTCCGATTAGCTCGAAGGAACCCCCTTCGAGTCTGATCGTAACCTACATAATCGAAGGCTCTGGCTAGCCTCCTAAAACTTTCTTTGGCGTAAAACTAATCATCAGTGATCTAGTTACCAAGTGGGAATTCGCCAATCGAAGGATTAAGCCCTTCGGGGTATCTCTCGATAAGTTTTAAGGACGGAACAATGCCAAGTCCAAACATTGGTGAGACCAAGTCTTACCCACGTCTCCTCTTTCTCTTTAGCTCCCCCGCTAAAACAGGAGGAGTGAGACACTAACCCCTAACAGTTACCACAAATCATGGGACGCCCCCATGATCTCTCTCAAATGTGTGACCACTCTCCAGGACCGTTTTCTTCACCTATAAATAGTCTTGGACGATGACAAATCTGGTATGCAATCTCTCTCACCTTACTTTAATACGCTTACACTTAAACTCTCATACCGATCACTTATTCACACGCCGGAGGTGGTTCGCCGGGCTCAACCCCTGCGCAATCACTTAACATAGTGTTTTAGTATTTCTTATTTCAGGTTATATCCAAGCTTGGCGTAATCACAACACCCCTCATTTCCTTTGATCACCATCGAAGACCTGGTAGTGCAAATTATTGTACAATCAGTGGCGCCATCCGTGGGACCCGCTACAATTAGTCCCGTTATTTCCAAGTAAAATAACCAAGTCAAATACACTCGCTTTTATTTCGGCATGAATCCAGAAAGAGAGATTACACCCCCACCGGTTTTCTCGTCTTTAACCCCTTTGCCCGTAACTGACACCAACAACCTTCCGCCAATCACGGCCTCCACCTTTACCACACGATCTCACCCTGAAATAATGCCCAACCATCACACATCCATGTCAGCTAATCCAAAGCTCATCATTAGCCCCGCCTTTTTCAATGCTAATTATGAAGAGCTAGAGTCCCTGTTAAGGGCTCGAAGGAGGAAAATCAGAAACACGAAGATGCGAAGGGAGTTAGAATATTCCAGTGATGAGTATGATGAAGAGATTGAGATGGAGCCGAGACCTTCGGTCACTAGGGTCCAACACCCCATCCTGCATATTGGGTCTCCTACGGGTAAAAGGGCTGGAGGAAAGAATGTAGGCTTCGAGGGAATTCCCAAAAGAACTCCCACGAGGAGAGAAGGGACTATTGCTGAAGCCTCTAATGGGAGAAGCCAGCAGAGGGAGAACACGGAGGTAAATCTACCTCCATTACCAACGGCACCTCTAGGGAGGACTGAAGGAGGAATTCCATCGCAACCCTCCTACACACTTGACGTAGGAGGTAACCCGGGTTCAATCAACACAGGAGGAAGTCTCCCTCTCGTTGGCCTGTATTCCCAGTTTCTGGTTCAGAATTACCCTACAAACCCTTATCCTCCCATGAATGGGCAACCTGGCAATCAGTATCCCTCACAAACAGCCGTACCCTACAATCATTCCATGATATACCCTCCGTATACCATATATAATGGTTACCCTCCAAACACGAGTATGCCTCATCCTTTATACACTAGTCAACCTTCTTTAGGGATACCCCGTACTTATAATCCATACCATGGCATTCCCATGAACATACCACCTTACACCCACTCATACGCAGAGCCCGCAGGTCCTACGACACCCTTTGTAAGATGGATCGAAGACTATCCCTTGCCAGATGGTCTAAAGATGCCTTCACACATAGGCACCTACGATGGGAAGGGGGATCCGGACAATTTCCTGCATTTGTTCGAAGGAGCCATTAGGATGCAGAAATGGGTCATGCCCGTAGCCTGTCACATGTTTACATATACCCTTCGAGATTCCGCACGTATTTGGTGGAATGGACAGAAACCAGAAAGCATCATCAACTTTGATGATTTAAAGGCTAAGTTTCGATCTCACTTTAGCCAACAAAAGAAGTTCACAAGGACACACCTCACAGTACACAACATTAAGCAGAAGGAAAATGAAAGCACAAGAAACTTTGTTACTAGGTACAGTGATGAAACTCTGCAGATTCTAGGCTTACATGAAGAGCAATGCATTTCTGGCTTCGTCCGTGGCCTACGCAACCGGACTCTTGTGGAATTCTTATCTACAGATCTCCCGGCAACATACAAAGGCCTGATGGAAAAAACATACACGTGGATAGAAGCCAAAGAAGTATCCACCAATGGGGCTCTGATGGAGAACAATAAAGGGACAAAATCATCTTCGTGGGAAGAATCGAAGAATAAACACAAAAGCCATAATAGGTTCACTCCTTACAACAAGGGTCCGAACCATGGTTTATTGGGAAATCTCACGAAGTCTCCGAGAGAGATTTTAGCGACAGAGAAGGCTGCCAAAGCCTTAGAACCACTCCCTCGCATGGTGGGAAAAAGCAAGAATAGAGACACTACAAAATATTGCCACTTCCGTGAAGACTTTGGTCATGAAACAAACAGCTGCCGAGAGCTGAAAAAGCAGATAGAAGAGGCAGTAAAATCCGGGCAATTAACATATCTTGTAAAAGGGGTAAGAAAGGGCAAAGAGAAAGCCACTGATACGCAACTGGGAAAGGATAATACCCCTCAGGAAGCTCCTATCCTAATGGTTCGGTGGGATTCCTCCCGATTGAAAAGAAAGGCCTCCGAAAGGGAAACTTACGATTCAAGGGAAATAACGTTCCCATCCGAAACAGGAGGATTCCCTTCAAAGGATCCAGTGATCATTAAGGTCGTAGTCTCGAATACGGAGGTTAACAAAGTTTATATGGACTGCGGGAGTTCTTGCGAGGTAATTTACGAACATTGCTTTAGGAAACTCAGCCCTACAATCAAATCCAAACGAGTAGAGTCAAGAATGCCCTTGGTAGGTTTCTCGGGGGAACGATCATGGCCTTTGGGAGAAATACCTCTAGAGGTAACACTCGGAAGTGGAAAGCTTGCGAGAACAGAAATCCTCAATTTTGTCATCGTAAAATCGAAGTCACCCTACAACATGTTAATCGGACGAACTGCCATGCAAAAGATGGGCATTGTGGTCTCTACGGTGTATGCAACGGTGAAATTCCAAACAACCAATGGTGTCAGAACCATATTCTCTAGCTATCACGAAGAGAAACACCAGGAAGCCCAAAAGGATAAGGGAGAAGGTAATCGAAAGCATACGATGAACATCATAGAAAGCTCCGGTCCCAAGTAGTATGTGGCACTAAACGAATCTCATCCAGTACAAAAGGTAGAAATGGGGAAATGACTCCCTACCACTTTCAGAGAAAGATTGGAAAAATTGCACGAAGCCTATGAAGATGTATTAATAGGAAAATATTCAGATATAAAAGGAGTCCCAAGGCTGCTCACAATCAACGGCAGGTCTTTTAGCACGGAACATAAGCTAAATGAATCCAAATACATCAAACCGGTCAAGCAGAAGCCTCATCAAGTGACGCCTGAACACAGTGCAGCAATTAAGAAAGAAGTGGACAAACTCCAAGCGGCAGGAATACTCCGAAGGGTAGAAAACCCACGGTGGGTTACTAATCCAATTGCAGCCCAACGGAGAAATGGAGAATGGATAATAAAGGTTAACTTCAAAGACATCAACAAAGCTTGCCAAAAAGGAAGCTATTTGTCGGTAGGAGAACAACAACCACTACCTGGAGTTCATTGGGAATGTTTCCTTAATACAAATATGGGATGCCATCAGATACAGATGGCAAAAGAAGATGAAGAAAAAACAGCCTTTCATGTAGGCAGAAGCTCCTACTGCTTCAAACGTATACCCTCCGGATTACGGAACACCGAAGCCACTTACAATAGGCTGGTCCAAAGGGTCTTCGAAAAACAGATAGGGAGGAACCTGAGAATTCACGGTGGATACTTAGTCACCCAGAGCAAGACAAAAGAAGATCTCCTTCATGATGTAGAAGAAACCCTAATGCAACTAAGGAAATTCAGCCTAAAGCTAAACCCAATAATGTGTTCCTTCGGCATTGAAAAGGATGGGTCAAACGAACGCCCATTCGAAAGACAAATGATTAGGACCAATCCAATCAATGAAGCAACCTCCTCGGAGATGCAAACGCGGAGAACGCAAGGGAGGACTCAAAACTTAGAAAACGACTTGGAAACACTAAAAGCATTCTTGTCGAAGGGTGTCAACAGATCTTCATCTCTCTACAAGGTCCGCAATGAAGTCATCGACAACTTATCCTACCAATGGAACAAGGAAGCTGAAACATCCATCCAAAGATGGATGTATTGTATGGAGATCTTGCCAACAGTTGCACCCCCAAACAGAGGAGAGGTGTTGTTCCTACATATAGCAATGTCCCCTGATGAGATCGGTGCCATGCTCTTCGCAGAAAGAAGACAGCTACCGATACCAATATACTTTGAGAGCAGAGCCCTACCGTACGTGGAACAAAGCTACACAGCATCAGAAAAGCTAATCCTAGCCTTGATTCACGCCACAAGACGTCTCCGAAAGTACTTTAAAGATCACCCCATCAGAGTACTCACGGATAAGCCATTCAAAAGGATATTCCTGAACCCTGAGGGAACACGGAGAATGGTCAAATGGGCTAAAGAATTGGAGGAATATGACATAGAATATGGAGAAAATGATCCTTTTGAAGGACAAAGTAATGAGCCAGCTGAAACATGCGAATCGAGTATGTCCTCCAACAAAAAAGTTTTTCAAGCCAAACAAAAGGAAAAACATCACATATATGATACAAAGACGCGTTCGGTCCCACAAAATCAAGAATGTCTCAAACCCAGAACGGAGCAATAGGCTTTGACAAAGTAACGAACCTTTCACGCTCCGAATCGCAGGCTCCATAGCAATATGATGGCCGTTTAGTTGCAAAAATAATAACAAAGGAAGCTTCCTGGAACATACTCCGAGGAAGAATATATGGAACAAGTCAAAAGTAGCAAGGCTCACGCGTCAGCAACCCTCCTACGGCGTACGAATGACTTGCCATATCCTTCGTAAGTCCTACGTACAAGACTTGCAATTTTTTCTTATTATGTATTAAACTCTTCTCTTTTGAGAAAAAAACATTAATGGTAGGTGTCTTAGTGTTCATTTATACAAATGATGTAATCCTCCCCTACCCACTTAATGATATCACATGTTTCCCTCGAATCTTTTGTTACATCTAACAACAAAGATTTGCTCAGCCAAGTAATTACAAGTTCAATGTTCGAAGGATGATACAAGATACTTATATCTTGTAGGCTATTAAACATCCAACATAATTCACATTAACTTTCCTAAATGGTCTTCGCATTTAAAGGATGAAGACAGAGCGGGTCGCAACCCTCTGTCAGCAATTAAATTACACGATTGCTATAAAATCTTGGTTCAAAATACACACAATAAGGCTCCTTGTTCTAGGCCTTAGGATGTATATTAACGTTTAATTAATAAACGATGAAGAGAAAAACATATAAGCAAAGATGGGAAGCACACCCATTAAATTTAACCATTAATGCAGCATATACTTTCCGCTGCTCAAAAGAGGATCAATATTGTCTAAGTGCAACATAAACGTAAATTGTTCAGAACATAATACCATAACCCACATGGCATAAACAAACATTGTTTTAAAGGGTACATACCACCCTTGGAGCCAAATTACTGCAAACACTGCAGCCTTCACTTACCAGGAGACTTGGGCTTTTCTTGTTGAACTTGGGATTCCTCAGGACTGGCTTTGCTGGGGGAAGATTCATTTGTCAAATTAGCCTTCGGAGAGGGAGGCTGCACAGCAGAACTTTTGCCCGGAGACTGGGGCTTCTCAGTGACCACCTTTGGAGATGAGGGCTTCTCAGGAGTTGCTTTCACAGATGCAGGTTTCACAGGAGTATTCTTTTTGCTCACAGACGATGGCTTCACCTTACGCGGCTTCTTTGAAAGAAGCGTCTCAACTGAAGCCATTGGATCCTTGGTAGCATCAACGAGGATGGGGTACTCTGCAGTTGCGAGGAGGTTGCTTGCATTATCATACTCTGCTTTATGCGTGGCACGGTAGTAAGTTACCTCAGATAAGTCCACAGGCTTTCCAGTCGCAGCAATTTCCTCCAAAGTAGTGCATTTCCCATGATAGATGGCAACATTGACAACATCACCTATCATTTTCCCTACCTCATCGCTGTGATATAACTCCATGGCTATGTATGGAATGACCTTCGAGACAACAGAAGCCCTATCTCTTTTAAGTGCATTATACTTGCGCTTGAGGCCATCGAGATCTTCAAGAAGCTTGATCTCCAACTCACCTAGCTTCGTCCTCTCCTCCTCGAGATTCCCACATTTGATCTCAAGCTCAGCAATCTCTTCCTTGTAACCTACAACCTTTTCCTCATCCTTTCGGAGCTTCTTACATTCTGTCTTCACTTTGTTCAGATCCTTCTCCAACCCTGCAATATCAGAACGAAGGTCTTGTACAAGGGGATTCTGCTCAATATCCCTCAAAGCCTCTTCACACTTAGCTTTAACCTCTACAAACTCTTGGTCCTTCTTCTTCTCTTTTGCCAAGATCTCATCCATCTTCTCCCTAGCAGAAGCAAGGGTCCGTACCACCTCCCTTGTTTGAGAATTGAGATGATTGTCCAACACAGCTTGCCTTGTATAACTCTTGTTGTGCAGATCACACAACTCCTCAATGGGCATGTTGGTTAGCACAGACTTCCAGCTTGGGGGGGGGGTAATATGCAAGGCAAGGCGATGGCAGGCAGCAGCATCAGGAAGCTCTTTGGTATTAGGAAGACCTGAGGAATATACAATCAATTAGAAGGCATGTACAAATATTCTGGTCCAATTAGTAGCACATATACTTACCATGGATGTCTTCTGGTGTGTAGGGATTGCACCAGGCTTTACCTCTCGAGGGATCTCGAGAAGCTTACAACCCCCACCAGGCAGTGTACCTGTATAACACCCCCATCTTAGGATCGCAGCGGAAAGGGACATAGGATGCTATATACTAGTCACATTGTACAAATATAGTAAACAACTTTAAAACAAAGTCATTTTTAATAAAAGTTCATACTTCACATTCGATAATTTATCAGAGTCAACAAAGGTCCCAAAAGGTTTTAACATAATCCAAAGTTACATAAGTTTAAAAGTTTGAAACATTATCGAATGAAAATTTTTTATTAAAACATGAGCCATCATGTAGATATCCATTTCTTGCGCCGCCCATCCAAGCCGAAAGTCACTTACGGACCTGAGATAAAACATGCTAAAAGTCAACACAAAGGTTGAGTGAATTCATAGAGTTTAATAAGTAAGCAGTTGAATACAAGTATTATTTATCAATAGACATATAACAAATACATGTCGGGTAATCAGATTATAGTATAGAGCTCATGAAACCGAACCTTAACCTAGTTTTAACAGTTGCCCCGGTAGGGTAAGATTTGCCATTTACCACAACCTCTCAATATTATGTGACCGTTGAAAGGTGAGCGCTACTTACTCGGCCAGGCTGGTCAATGCCCAATATGCATATTCATAATACTAGCGTTTATACAAAAATAATTAACGGTTCATGATGGGGACATAATTGGCAAGAATTACTCAAGTGACTATAATCATGTAATCGGGTCCAGCATACCAAAAACTACTTGTATTCAGTTTATAAAACTAGCATGTATCCCCCTCGCGAGGTTTATAAAATGTTTAAATAAGTAAAGGCGAGGCTATGAACTCACCATGAACAAAGAGGAATAATCACAATCAAGCAAGCGTAGTTAAGATAATAACTTATATATAGCTAAGTTGCATCAATGTTTATTTTCAAAAACCTAAGACAACGTATATATGTTTAGGTTATAGAGCTCATGAAACCGAACCTTGACCTAGTTTAATAGTGCCCCGAAAAGGGTAAGATTTGCCATTTACCACAACCTCTCAATATTATGTGACCGTTGATGTATGAGCGCTACTCACCCGGCCAAGCCCGCCAAGCCTAATATGCATATTCATAATACTAGCGTTTCCCTACGGAATTAACGGTTCATGATGGGGACTTAATTGGCAAGAAATACTCAATTGACTATAATCATGTAATCGGGTAAAGCATACCAAAAACTACTTGTATTCGGTTTGTAAAACTAGCATGTATCCCCCTCGCGAGATTTATAAAACAATTGAAGTAAGTAAAAGCGAGGCTATGAACTCACCGTGAGTAAAGGAAATAGCACGGAGAAGCAAGTGAAGAAACTAGCCGCGAAAGTTCTACAACGAACCTAAATAGATATACGCTTGTCTTAGTTTTTGAAAGTAAGTGTTGATGTAATTTAGTCTCTATACTATATAAATTATAACCTTAATTATGGGCGTATAACAACGTAGCCCATCGTATTTTAAACTGATTTATCTTGTATTCAACTGCTTACTTATTAAACTCTATGAATTCACTCAACGTTTTGTTGACTTTTAGCATGTTTTATCTCAGGTCCGTAAGTGACTTTCGGCTTGGATGGGCGGCGCAAGAAATGGATATCTACATGATAGCTCATGTTTAAATAAAAGTTTCATTCGATAATGTTCTAAACTTTCAAAACTTATGTATCTTTTAACTATGTTAAAAACTTTTGGGACCTTGTTAACTCTGATAAATTATCGAATGTGAAGTTTTAAAAACGACTTTGTTTTAAAGTTGTTTACTATATTTGTACAATGTGACCAAATAGCACCCCATGTTGTATTCCACTGCGTTCCTAAAATGGGGGTGTTAAAACCTGATCGATCTAGTATAGTATAATGACAAGTACCGGGGGATTGATCGTTCAGCTAGGAATAGTGTCGCTAGGATTAGAAAACCTAAAGACTAGGTCTAGAGATGAGGGATGACTCTTTTTGTATTTTTATATATTTTATGAAAGCAAGTAAAAATATCGGGTTTGAAAGAATTGGGCGGAATTAGTTGCTTGTCAACTAACCCAATTACTAAAGATGCAATCAAAATAAAATACTAAAAATGAAAATAAACTAAATTAACTAGAGGTGTGAGCAATATATGGGAGAATTGTGTTTACTTAGATTTCACTACTCCCTAAATATCTTTTACAGGTTAATTACTTGTTACAGTTGTGTGGATGATGGATTGTATTCCTTAATACCATTCATGGGGTGGCGTACTTACTTCCCCAATCCTATAAGCGCCTACTTCACTCCTATGTCGAGCCGGCTAAGAAGCTCCTAACATGGGATCACTAGAATTTGCTCATGCATTAAATACAACCATTAAAACCTAGTGCACATCGGTTCATGTTTCTTAAGACGTTCAAGCATGTTACACAATGGAGATCTGCCAGTTTTCTTAAGCCTAACATTGAAATCATTCATCCAATACAACTATAAACAAGCAATCAACCTATAATTAATATCTAGGTTTCATTACATCTAAGCAAACACAAGATAGATCTAGCCTAGCATGTTGAAATCAAGACAAGCATAAGATATATTCAAACAACACATAGACATATTGAATGAATTGAAAGAGGACTTATCTCAATTGAACATGAAAGGTTTCAAGGGGTGAAAACCCTTGAAAATACAGTAAAAAACGACCTAGGTTTATTAGGTTCGACCCTATTATTCTCCACACAAGTTCCTCTTCTAATGAATGAAAAATAGAAAAGTATATATAGATTCTGATAGGTGACGGTGTCAAGAACAAATTTCTGACGCCGTCATCTCGCCGCCAAATAATTTCTCGGACTGCCTAGATCTGGGTCTGACGCCGTCATGTGTACTCCTTATGCAGGCCGTCACCAAAAATACTCTTGACGCCCTTCTTGTGACACCTTCAGGTTTTCACTGGGTCGTCATGGATTTTACTCCTGACACCGTCACATTTTTCTTCTTGACGCCGTCAGGTACTGTTCTCAGCATGGAAAATTAAGTCTTTACCGTTTTCTTCACTTTTATGCTCCAAAAACGTCCAAAATGCTTCCTTTTCCAGAATTCACTCCCAAAGTACCTAAATCACAAAAGGAACGATTTAGGGCAATATTTGATCAAATAAATTCAATTTCGGGCTTAAATGACCCCCTAAAAGTGGTTCATTTTTCGCCTCATCATATACCCTTACACTTGAGATTTGCTTGTCCTCAAGCAAATGCGCTTTTATTCTAGTCAAAATACAAGTTAGGGGTCATTTAACACTAATATAAAAGTAATTACAACAAATAATCGTTCCACTAAAGACCAAAGACAAGCACGGAGGTCATACACTAGCACCTCACAAATAGTGTTTAGATACTCACATCTCTCGGGTGTAATAAAGTAATATCACAATATGGAAATGGAAAACATCTCTCACTACCTGTCATAGCAAAATAGATTACCATAGGCTTGGGAAAGGATCAAACCTCCACCACATGGCGTAAGCACCTAGGATAAACTATCAAAGAGGTCTTTCAAAGAGTTGTAACGTTAGATGTAGGGATATGGAATACACGGTTTTGTTGGATATAGGCTGTCTTTACTGGTGGCGAGTTAACAATCTTGGTTAATTACATGTACAATATGGCGTTGCTAAGCTAAGACTAGACTCGACTTAAGCTAATAAATCAAAATGAACAAAAACATGAAATGAACATAGAATGAAAAGGGATGGTAGTCCGTATGTTTTTTCTCTTTTCTTTTTCTTTTTCTATTTTTTTTTTTTTTTTTTTTTTTTTTGCATACACTCTTACCCTACCATCCAAAATAATACATCATAGGGAATGACCATCCCCCTTACACTTGAATTTTTACATATTTTACAATAAACTAATCTAATGACTCGAATTAAGAAAATCAAAACACTTGGAGCACTTTTAAGATTAATGCACATATGGGGGTAATATATGATGTTCTTCCCCATTACTCCATAAAATAAGTACTTTACCCATGAGTCCCAATCGTCCCAAAGCAAAATGTACAAGGATATGACTCGACTTAGTAACCATGTAATCAATTAGATAATTAACTTAGGGTTTAACAAATAACAATAATGCACTAAAGATGAGTGCATACATGGAAGGCTAAGGCAATTTGGGTGTACATTTAAGTGGGGTATACCAAATTCTTCCTTTAAGTAAGATGCTTAAAGTTAGAAACGAAAAGATAGGCTCGGAGGGGTCTACTAGGGGTTTCGTGTACCAAAAATGAGTACAACGCTAAGGTGTGGGAAAAATTAGTTGACTTTACTAGCCAAGTAATATGACTTAAATGGTCAAGTAATTATAATACGGGTTTAACACAAGGGTGATCCTAATGCCTCTTATCATGTAGTAAATCCTACTACACGAATGTAGTCTCACTAGCGGTCTCGGGATGCATCACTAACGCAAGTTCTAGAATCTAAATGCTACCGGTACACTCATAAGCACTAATAGTAAATGCTTTTCCTATCAAATCTAAAGGCGAACCTCACATATTTGGGTGGAAAATTTTTCTGAATAGTACTGTTTTGTACTAGTCATACAATCTCCTATCCATGAGACGCTTGCTATGGCTAAAGTTTCACTCCTAAATGTTGTAAAAAAATTTAAATTTGGCGCTAAAATTACACTAACAAGTATTTCTCATAGTTTTATTACACATCTACCATCAAACAAACAATCTCAAGCGCAATTGTATCTATAAGGTGTCATCATTTACCCTCCCCTTACACTAAGGATGAACATTATCCCCAATGTTCAATTAAAGATTGTAAAAGTAAAACAGGTAAAAGAATGAAATCAAATACTCCCCTGATTCGCTCGGTATGGATACTATGGTAACCAGGTTAGATCTTCCTCCAAGAAAATGAACAATCAAAGCTTCCCTTCCAGAATATAAATCATCTTCTTGTCGTATATAACTTGTTAAACCTTAGAAAACAGACAAGGTAACCTCGCGTAAAATCGGCGGCAATCTATATATGCTAACAAATCCTAGAAAACAAAATAAGATATAATGATTGTGGAATGATGTTTGCAGATTTCCTGGAGATTATAAAACTAAAAATTCAACAAAAACTTTAAGACACCGTTAGAAAAACAAAACTGGTAAAATTTCCAGAATTTTACACGTGACGCCGTCAGGAGTTTCTTCCTGACGCCGTCAGAAGTGACCTGCAGAAATTCTTATGTTATGTTTTAGGAAAATTTCTGGAAAAACTTCGTCCTACTTCCTGGAAGATCCTGCAAAACATCATTATGACTCGATACAAGCATTTGACTCTAACAAATACGAATATACATGTTCACTTAAAATTGTAGAGAATCATGATCGAGTTTGTTTCTTAAAAACATATTTGAGGTTTCCCTTTACACTTATCTTTTGCGAAATACCTTTGGATGAAGTTAAGACTAAGCCAAACAACAAAATAAAGTATTTTCACCATTTTATTTTGAAACATGATCTATCAACAATAAAAATAAAGCATGCATATGGAAACAAATAACAATCAAACAATTAAAAATCAAACAAATAAAACGGGCTTGGGTTGCCTCCTAAGAAGCTTTTGTTTTTGTTCGAGTCACGAGCCTGACTCTACCCTTATTTAATGGAAAGAAGGGAGGTTTTCCCTACACTTAGGATTAAGTGCGGGTGGAAGTAGCGATACACACCCTTAGGGTGGAAATATGCCACTTGAGGAAAAAGTGGTGGATGGATTATATGCTCAAAGTTGCCTGCTCCTATCATCATAATCTTACCTAATTCAATTGGGTTAATGGGTGGATTAAGATTTTCTCCTAGAAAGGGATCATTTTCAATCAAATTCAAGAGATTACTAGTTGGGGATCCATCTTGACCTAATAAACCCGGTTTAAACCCATAATTTTTCTTATGATCAATCATAAATGGGTGATCTAAGCATGTAAGGTCATTTTCCACTCCTATATTGGTTTCCTCTCTACAAGGCTTAGAGTCCACTACCTTTACCCTAAGACTACCCGGACTATATGGTTTGATGGGTGGATCGGAACCTATCTCAATTCCTAAATTCACATCCAAGGATGGAAGATTAGGTAACGGTTTTGGTTGAGGCTCCGATTCATCAAAACTAGGAACTTCCCTAGAACTAAGAGTAAGGTTATCATTATAAGTATTCAAACCTACATCCTCTAGTTGTGTTTGGTCCAAGGGCTCTACCTCTATCGGGGATCCTATAGTTTCTTCTACTTCTTCCGGGTAAGTCACGAGTGGTATGTGTGCCTCAAATGATGGTAGGACTTGTGGGGTACTTAGTGAGCTTATGTTATTTACTTCATTATTCCCTATGTCACGATCAGCTATATCCTCAACATGTGTTTTATTATAATCTAACCCTAGCATTTTCCCAAGTATCTCAAGTGCTTCTCTAGGCATCGCAACTTCTATATCCGAATCATAAGGATCATCCTCAGTATTCTGACTGCTATATACAAATTGCCCAAAAGATTCATCATGTGTTTCTTGAGATTCATCATCATCGATCATAAAACCTAGGTCTTTTTTATCAATGTGATCATGTTCGGCTACATCCTCCATCACATCAAGGTCACCTATGTGTTCATTCTGTATTATGGTAGGGCCTAACCATGACATGCAGCTAGGTGGCTCATACGAAACTATCCTAGGTGAAGGCTCATATGGTGCATAGGTTTCACTAAGTGAGGCATTTTGAAGGGTTGATGGAGCTCCTAAGGTGAATTCTTTAAAAGCATTATGCACTTGGCCTCTTTTCTCAAGGTACTCAATAAAATCAATATAAGATCCTGTCCTCCTTATTTCATTCCTCCATCTTGTTATATCCAAACTAGTGTAATTATATTTTTTCTGGTAAAACTCTAGTGTCGGACTTGGTGGATTCGCGTACTCCATAATGGTGAACGGAATAGTCAATGAACTTAATTTACTAACAAAGGCACAAAGAAAAAGATAGACTAAAGAAAACCTAAAAATAAAAATAAAATCTTACTAGAAAGGAATCTAGCAAGTAGACCTAATAAAAAGAAATTCTAACCTAGACAATAACTATTCCCCGGGCTGCGGCGCCAAAAACTTGGTGTGCGTAGGGATTGCACCAGGCTTTACCTCTCGAGGGATCTCGAGAAGCTTACAACCCCCACCAGGCAGTGTACCTGATCGTTGTAGTATAGTATAATGACGGGGGATTGATCGTTCAGCTAGAAATAGTGTCGCTAGGATTAGAAAACCTAAAGACTAGGTCTAGAGATGAGGGATGATTCTTTTCGTATTTTTATATATTTTATGAAAGCAAGTAAAAATATCGGGTTTGAAGGACTTGGGCGGAATTAGTTGCTAGTCAACTAACCCAATTACTAAAGATGCAATCAAAATAAAATACTAAAAATGAAAATAAACTAAATTAACTAGAGGTGTGAGCAATATATGGGAGAATTGTGTTTACTTAGATTTCACTACTCCCTAGATATCTTTTACAGGTTAATTACTTGTTACAGTTGCGTGGATGACGGATTGTATTCCTTAATACCATTCATGGGGTGGCGTACTTACTTCCCCAATCCTAGAAGCGCCTACTTCACTCCTATGTCGAGCCGGCTAAGAAGCTCCTAACATGGGATCACTAGAATTTGCTCATGCATTAAATACAACCAATAAAACCTAGTACACATCGGTTCATGTTTCTTAAGACGTTCAAGCATGTTACACAATGGAGATCTACCAGTTTTCTTAAGCCTAACATTGAAATCATTCATCCAATACAACTATAAACAAGCAATCAACCTATAATTAACATCTAGGTTTCATTACATCTAAGCAAACACAAGATAGATCTAGCCTAGCATGTTGAAATCAAGACAAGCATAAGATATATTCAAACAACACATAGACATATTGAATGAATTGAAAGAGGACTTATCTCAATTGAACATGAAAGGTTTCAAGGGGTGAAAACCCTTGAAAATACAGTAAAAAATGACCTAGGTTTATTAGGTTCGACCCTATTATTCTCCACACAAGTTCCTCTTCTAATGAATGAAAAATAGAAAAGTATATATAGATTCTGATAGGTGACGGCGTCAAGAACAAATTTCTGACGCCGTCATCTCGCCGCCAAATAATTTCTCGGACTGCCTAGATCTGGGTCTGACGCCGTCATGTGTACTCCTTATGCAGGCCGTCACCAAAAATACTCTTGACGCCCTTCTTATGACGCCTTCAGGTTTTCACTGGGTCGTCATGGATTTTACTCCTGACACCGTCACATTTTTCTTTTTGACGCCGTCAGGTACTGTTCTCAGCATGGAAAATCAAGTCTTTGCCGTTTTCTTCACTTTTATGCTCCAAAAACGTCCAAAATGCTTCCTTTTCCAGAATTTACTCCCAAAGTACCTAAAATCACAAAAGGAACGATTTAGGGCAATATTTGATCAAATAAATTCAATTATGGGCTTAAATGACCCCTTAAAAGTGGTTCATTTTTCGCCTCATCATCTTCATCCAATGCTTCAGCAGTCTTCTTGGTAATGACCTGACCTTTCTGCCCGGTGTTCCTGGAAGGAGGCGTTGGTAGAATCAATTTCCTTTTGGGAGTAGGCTTTACTGGTTTGGCACTCGTACCCTTCCTGTTTCGAACCCTGTCAACTATGCCAGACGATGAGCCAACGATGGTCACCTGGTCATCCTCGGAGAGAGGGTCATCGGACTCAGCAACATTCTCCACCAACTGTGAAGTCTCCTCTACAATCACTGGCTTCTATTTTTTCTCTGGTTTTGAAGGCTGCATGGAAGCTATGGGCTCCACCATTTGGGCATCATCTTCCTGATTGTTAACTGACACGGAGGGTGAGCCAACCCCATAGCTGACTTCCTCAGGATTCTTTGGAAGGAAGCTCGTCTCCCTGGCACCATCGGCAACAACAAAGTTTCGGAAAGACATTCCTACAAAACGAAAGAAAAAAGATAAATATCATCAGATAAGTTGTTCAAATTTATTTAGATAAGAGTGTAAATACTTTTTCCATCACAAACTATTTCAGGCTTCATGGGGGAACCCTCCCAATTGTCAACAATACCAGCCATGTAAAGAATGGCCTCAGGGAAAGACTGAACATTCACTGGATGGCGAACAAGACGCTGATACAATGGATTCCTTCGAACAGTATAAGGTAACTCATCGTTGAAACGTTTTTTATCAAACCTGTATGCTTCGTTCACTAAAGCAGGGTACTCTGGAGGTATTATTGTATCTTGAATGTAAAAGAAACTCCCTTTCCAGTCCGTAATGTTTGTAAAAGGCTTTAACAATATGGTTGGAACATCAGGGGTCACCTCTTTTTTCCAAAGTCAACCAATCCCCACTCGGGTACAAGTTTGTAAAACCCCTAAGCACTGTTAGTGTAGGCTCATATCCATAGGCTTTACACATCACAATGAATGTTTTCAACTTAGCCAGGCCAAATGGGTTGAACCTAGGGATGTGTACTTGATAGTATTGCATAAACTCTAAAATCAAAGGGTGGATTGGTATTCTAAAGTTTGACAACTTAAATGCATGGGTGTACAGACCTACATATCCCTTAGGGGCGTCAAATATAGTTTGATTTTTACTAGGGAGCATAATCTTAAACTCTTTTGGAATAGCATAATCCTCAAGAAAAGCACGTAATTCATCTTTTGATAAAGTACATTTTTGTTCCTTAATCACAAACTTGTTATTTTTGGCCATATTGATTAACGAAGAATGATACTTCTACGATGAAATATAGCTTAACGAAGAGAAAATTTACCTTTTTTCTTGCAAGGGATAATGACAGATGATACTATGTGTGTTTTGATTGCACGTAGTGAGGAAGATGATAATTTTGGGCGCAGTGAAAAGTAAATTAGGGTTTGGATGAAATGAATTTATATCGCTTTTTATTTTGTTACTCACCGTACAGGTGTCCCTTATGTTCTAATCTATTCGGATTTCAAATTGGGCTTAAAAAATGATGGGACGTATGGGATTACCAATGCATTGGCAAGTGGAGATAAACTGCAAGTTAGTTAGAGGGTATTTAAGCGCATTTAATGCGTACTTTGCGACGTTAACATCTTTTGCAGGATCCTACGAGCTAACACGGTTAGTTCATTTGATGATGGAGTTGAAAGCCACATATTCTTGTGCGCATATTTAACTTTCAACTGGGGGCCTTGATGATGTTCCCTCCGATTAGCTCGAAGGAACCCCCTTCGAGTCTGATCGTAACCTACATAATCGAAGGCTCTGGCTAGCCTCCTAAAACTTTGTTTGGCGTAAAACTAATCATCAATGATCTAGCTACCAAGTGGGAATTCGTCAATCAAAGGATTAAGCCCTTCGGGGTATCTCTCGATAAGTTTTAAGGACGGAACAATGCCAAGTCCAAACATTGGTAAGACCAAGTCTTACCCACGTCTCCTCTTTCTCTTTAGCTCCCCCGCTAAATCAGGAGGAGTGGGACACTAACCCCTAGCGGTTACCACAAATCATGGGACGCCCCCATGATCTTCCTCAAACGTGTGACCACTCTTCAGGACCGTTTTCTTCACCTATAAATAGTCATGGACGATGACAAATCTGGTATGCAATCTTTCTCACCTTACTTTACTACGCTTACACTTAAACTCTCATACCGATCACTTATTCACACGCCGGAGCTGGTTCGCAGGGCTCAACCCCTGCGCAATCACTTAACGTAGTGTTTTAGTATTTCTTATTTCAGGTTATATCCAAGCTTGGCGTAATCACAACACCCCTCATTTCCTTTGATCACCATCGAAGGCCTGGTAGTGCAAATTATTGTACAATCAATCATCTTCCTCTTTCACAAACACAAACAATGGCAAACCGTCCAACAATTAGCAAACACAACATGCTTGCCAACTTGGAGAAGTCGCAAAAAAATGTTGCTTTTCATGGCATCATTGATTTTCTTACTGGGTCATCCATAAATTATTCTCTTTTAGTCAATCCAGAGATCATTGGTCCCTGGATTCAAGAGTTTTGGGCAACGGCTAGATCTGGTTAGGAAGAGGGAGAAGATATTATTGATGCGTGGGAATTGCACCAGGCTTTACCTCTCGAGGGATCTCGAGAAGCTTACACCCCCCACCAGGCAGTGTACCTGATCATTGTAGTATAGTATAGTGACAAGTACCGGGGGATTGATCGTTCAACCCAGGAATAGTGTCGCTAGGATTAGAAAACCTAAAAACTAGGTCTAGAGGTGAGCGATGATTCTTTTTGTATTTTTTATATTTTATGAAAGCAAATAAAAATCTCGGGTATTGGAAGAGTGGGCGGAATTAGTTGCTAGTCAACTAACTCAATAACTACAAATGCAATCAAAATAAAATAACAAAAATGAAAATAAACTAAATTACTAGTGGTGTGAACAATATATGGGAGAATTGTGTTTAATTAGATTTCACTACTCCCTAGATATCTTTTACAGGTTAATTACTTGTTACAGTTGCGTGGATGACGGATTGTATTCCTTAATACCATTCATGGGGTGGCGTACTTACTTCCCCAATTCTATAAGCTCCTACTTCACTCCTATGTCGAGCCGGCTAAGAAGCTCCTAACATAGGATCACTAGAATTCGCTCATGCATTAAATACAACCATTAAAACCTAGTACACATCGGTTCATGTTTCTTAAGACGTTCAAGCAAGTTACACAATGGAGATCTGCCAGTTTTCTTAAGCCTAACATTGAAATTATTCATCCATTACAACTATAAACAAGCAATCAACCTATACTCAACATCTAGGTTTCATTACATCTAATCAAATACACAAGACATCTAGCCTAGCATGTTAAAACCAGGACAAGTGTAAGATATATTCAAACAACACATAGACATATTGAATGAATTGAAGGAAAACTTATCTCAATTGAACATGAAGGGTTTCAAGGGGTGAAAACCCTTGAAAATATTGTTACAAACGAGCTAGGGTTTATTAGGTTCGGCCCTAGAATTCTACACACAATTTCCTCTCTTAATGAATGAAAAATAGAAAAGTATATATAGATTTTAGGAGGTGACGGCGTCAAGAGGAAAAATCTGACGCCGTCATCTCGCCGCCAATAAAGTTTTCGGACTGCCTAGATCTAGAGCTGATGCCGTCATGTGTAATTCTGCTCTGGGCCGTCACCAAAATTACTCTTGACGCCCTTGTTTTGACGCCGTCACATTTTCTCTGGGCCGTCATCCATTTTGCTCTTGACGCCGTCATAAAATTCTTCTTGACGCCGTCAGGTACTGTTTCCAGCAAGGAAAATTAAGACTTAAATGACCCCCTAAAAATGTCTAAAATGCTTCCTTTTCCAGAATTCACTCCCAAAGTACCTAAAATTACAAAAGGAACGATTTAGGGCAATAGTTGATTAAATAAATTCAATTCTGGGCTTAAATGACCCCCTAAAAACGGTTCATTTTTCGCCTCATCATATACCCTTACACTTGAGATTTGCTTGTCCTCAAGCAAATGCGCTTTTATTCTAGTCAAAATACAAGTTAGGGGTCATTTAACACTAATATAAAAGTAATTACAACAAATAATCGTTCCACTAAAGACCAAAGACAAGCACGGAGGTCATATACTAGCACCTCACAAATAGTGTTTAGATACTCACATCTCTCGGGTGTAATAAAGTATATATCACAAAATGAAAATGGGAAACATCTGTCACTACCTGTCATAGCAAAATAGATTACCATAGGCATGGGAAAGGATCAAACCTCCACCACATGGCGTCAGCACCTAGGATAAACTATCAAAGAGGTCTTTTAAAAGGGTTGTAATGTTAGGTGTAGGGATATGGAATACACGGTTTTGTTGGATATAGGCAATCTTTACTGGTGGCGAGTTAATAATCTTGGTTAATTACATGTACAATATGGCGTTGCTAAGCCAATACTAGACTCGACTTAAGCTAATAAATGAAAAATAACAAAAACATAAAACAAACATAGAATGAAACGGGATGGTAGTCCGTATGTTTTTCTCTTTTCTTTTTCTATATTTTTTTTTCTTTTTCTTTATTTTTCCGTTTTTTTTTTTTTTTTTTTTTTTTTTTTTTTTTTTTTTTTTTTTTTTTGCATACATTCTTACCCTACGATCCAAAAAAAATACATCATAGGGAATGAACATTCCCCTTACACTTGAATTTTTACATACTTTACAATAAACTAATCGAATTACTCGAATCAAGATAATCAAAACACTTTGAGTACTTTTAAGATTAACGCACATATGGGGAGTAATAATATGATGTTCTTCCCCATTGCTGCATAATAATAGTACTTTACCCATGAGTCTCAATCGTCCCAAAACAATATGTACAAGGATATAACTCGACTTAGCAACCATGCAATCAATTAGATAATTAACTAAGGGTTTAAACAAATAACAATAATGCACTAAAGATGAGTGCATATACGGAAGGCTAAGGCGATTTGGATGTACATTTAAGTGGGGTGTAACAAATTCTTCCTTTAAGTAAGATGCTTAAAGTTAGAAATGAAAAGATAGGCTCGGAGGGGTGTACTAGGGGTTTCGTGTACTAAAAATGAGTAAAACGCTAAGGTGTGGGAAAAATTAATTGACTTTACTAACCAAGTAATGTGACTTAAATGGTCAAGTAATTATGATACGGGTTTAACACAAGGGTGATCCTAATGCCTCTTATCATGTAGTAAATCCTACTACACGAATGTAGTCTCACTAGCGGTCTCGGGATGAATCACTAACGCAAGTTCTAGAATCTAAATGCTACCGGTACACTCATAAGCACTAATAGTAAATGCTTTTCCTATCAAATCTAAAGGCGAACCTCACATATTTGGGTGGAAAATTTTTCTGAATGGTACGGTTTTGTGCTAGTCATACAATCTCCTATCCATGAGACGCTTGCTAAGGTTAAAGTTTCACTCCTAAATGTTGTAAAAAAATTTAAATTTGGCGCTAAAATTACACTAACAAGTATTTCTCATAGTTTTATTACACACCTACCATCAAACAAACAAACTCAAGTGAAAGTGTATCCTATAAGGTATCATCATTTACCCTCCCCTTGCACTTAGGATGAACATTGTCCCCAATGTTCAAGAAAAGAATGTAAAAGTAAAACAGGTAAAAGAATGAAATCAAATACTCCCCTGATTCGCTCGGTGTGGATAGTATGGTAACAAGGTTAGATCTTCCTCCAAGAAAATGAACACTCAAAGCTTCCCTTCCAGAATATAAATCATCTTCTTGTCAAACATAACCTGTTAAACCTAAGAAAACAAATAAGGCAACCTCGCGTAAAATCGGCGGCAATCTATATATGCTACAAATCCTAGAAAACAAAGTAAGATATAATGCTTGCGGAATGAGTGTTTGCAGATATCATGGAGATTATAAAACTAAAGATTTAACAAAAACTTTAAGACTCCGTTAGAAAAACAAAACTAGCAAAATTTCCAGAATTTTACACGTGACGCCGTCAGGAATTTCTTTCTGACGCCGTCAGAAGTGACCTGCAGAAATCCTTATGTTAAGTTTCCGGAAAATTTATGGAAAAACTTTGTCCTACTTCCTGGAAAATCTGCAAAACATCATTATGACTTGATACAAGCATTTGACTCTAACAAATACGAATATACATGTTCATTTAATATTTTGGAGACTCATGATCAATTTTGTTTCTTAAAAACATATTTGGGGTTTCCCCTTACACTTATCTTTTGTGAAATACCTTTGGATGAAGTTAAGACAAAGCCAAACGACAAAATAAAGTATTTTCACAATTTACTTTGAAACATGAGCCACAAACAACAAAAATAAAACATGCATACGGAAACAAATAAAATCAAATAAACAAACAAACAAACAAATAAATAAATAGAGCTTGGGTTGCCTCCCAATAAGCACTTGTTTTTGTTCGAGTCACGAGCCTGACTCTACCCTTATTTAACGGAAATAGGGGAGGTTTTCCCTACACTTAGGATTAAGTGCGGGTGGAAGTAGCGATATACAGCCTTAGGGTGGAAATATGCCATGTGAGGAAAGAGTGGTGGATGAATTATATGCTCAAAGGGCTGTGCTCCTATCATCATAACTTTAACTAATTCAATTGGGTTAGTGGGCGGATTAAGATTTTCTCTTAGAAAGGGATCAACTTCTATCAACTTCGAGAGACTCCTAGTTGGGAATCCATCTTGACCTAATAAACTTGGTTTAAACCCATAATCTTTCTTATGATCAATCATGAATGGGTGATGTAAGTATGTAAGGTCATGTTCCACTCCTATGTCAGCTTCCTCTCTACAAGGCTTAGAGTCTACTACCTTTGTCCTAAGACTACCCGGACTATATGGTTTGATGGGTGGATCGGAACCTATTTCAATTCCTAAATTTTCATCCATGGATGGAAGATTAGGTAATGGTTTCGTTTGAGGCTCCGGTTCATCAAAACTAGGAACTTCCCTAGAACTAAGAGTAAGGTTATCATTATAAGTATTCAAACCTATATCCTCTAGTTGTGTTTGGTCCACGGTTTCTACCTCAATTGGGGCTCCTATAGTCTCTTCTACTTTTTCTGGGTAAGTCAAGGGAGGTGTGTACGCATCAAATGATGGTAGGACTTGTGGGGTACTTTGTGGGCTCATGTTATTTACTTCACCATTCCTTCTGTTAAGATCACCTATATCCTCAACATGTGTTTTACTATAATCTAACCCTAACATTTTCCCAAGTATCTCAAGTGCTTCTCTAGGCATCTCAACTTCTATATCCGAATCATAAGGATCATCCTCAATATTCTGACTGCTATATACAAATTGCCCAAAAGATTCATCATGTGTTTCTTGAGATTCATCATCATCGATCATAAAACCTAGGTCTTTTTTATCAATGTGATCATGTTCGGCTACATCCTCCATCACATCAAGGTCACCTATGTGTTCATCCTGTATTATGGTAGTTCCTAACCATGACATGCAGCTAGGTGGCTCATACGAAACTATCCTAGGTGAAGGCTCATATGGTGCATAGGTTTCACTAAGTGATGCATTTTGAGGGGTTGATGGAGCTCCTAAGGTGAATTCTTTAAAAGTCTTATGCACTTGGACTCTTTTCTCAAGGTACTCAATAAAATCAATATAAGATCATGTCCTCCTCATTTCATTCCTCCATCTTGTTATATCCAAACTAGTGTAATTATATTTTTTCTGGTAAAACTCTAGTGTCGGACTTGGTGGATGCACGTTCTCCATAATGGTGAACGGAATAGTCAATGAATTAAATTTACTAACAAAGGCACAAAGAAAAAGATAGACTAAAGAAAACCTAAAAATAAAAATAAAAATAAAATCTTACTAGAAAGGAATCTAGCAAGTAGACCTAATAAAAAGAAATCATAACCTAGACAATAACTATTCCCCAGGCTGCGGCGCCAAAAACTTGATGCGTGGGAATTACACCAGGCTTTACCTCTTGAGGGATCTAGAGAAGCTTACAACCCCCACCAGGCAGTGTACCTGTTCGTTGTAGTATAGTATAGTGACAAGTACCGTGGGATTGATCGTTCAACTCAAGAATAGTGTCGCTAGGATTAGAAAACCTAAAAACTAGGTCTAGAGGTGAGGGATGATTCATTTTGTATTTGTTATATTTTATGAAAGAAAATAAAAATCTCGGGTATTGGAAGAGTGGGCGGAATTAGTTGCTAGTCAACTAACTCAGTAACTACAAATGCAATCAAAATAAAATAAAAAAAATGAAAATAAACTAAATTACTAGTGGTGTGAACAATATATGGGAGAATTGTGTTTACTTAGATTTCACTACTCCTTAGATATCTTTTACAGGTTAATTACTTGTTACAGTTGCGTGGATGACGGATTGTATTCCTTAATACCATTCATGGGGTGGCGTACTTACTTCCCAAATTCTATAAGCTCCTACTTCACTCCTATGTCGAGCCGGCTAAGAAGCTCCTAACATGGGATCACTAGAATTCGCTCTTGCATTAAATACAACCATTAAAACCTAGTACACATCGGTTCATATTTCTTAAGACGTTCAAGCAAGTTACACAATGGAGATCTGCCAGTTTTCTTAAGCCTAACATTGAAATCATTCATCCATTACAACTATAAACAAGCAATCAACCTATAATCAACATCTAGGTTTCATTACATCTAAGCAAACACACAATAGATCTAGCCTAGCATGTTAAAACCAAGACAAGTGTAAGATATATTCAAACAACAGATAGACATATTGAATGAATTGAAGAAAAACTTATCTCAATTGAACATGAAGGGTTTCAAGGGGTGAAAACCCTTGAAAATACTGTTACAAACGAGCTAGGGTTATTAGGTTCGGCCCTAGAATTCTCCACACAAGTTCCTCTCTTAATGAATAAAAAATAGAAAAGTATATATAGATTTTAGGAGGTGACGGCGTCATGAGGAAAAATCTGACGCCGTCATCTCGCCGCCAATAAAGTTCTCGGACTGCCTAGATCTAGAGCTGACGCCGTCATGTGTAATTCTTCTCTGGGCCGTCACCAAAATTACTCTTGACGCCCTTGTTCTGACGCCGTCACGTTTTCTC
This sequence comes from Artemisia argyi, assembly GCA_030686995.1. Lineage (NCBI taxonomy): Eukaryota > Viridiplantae > Streptophyta > Magnoliopsida > Asterales > Asteraceae > Artemisia > Artemisia argyi. Next base: position 101,738,233 of record CM060704.1, on the reverse strand, counting down.
TGGGCCGTCATCCATTTTGCTCTTGACGCCGTCATAAAATTCTTCTTGACGCCGTCAGGTACTGTTTCCAGCAAGGAAAATTAAGACTTTGCCGTTTTCTTCACTTTTATGCTCCAAAAACGTCCAAAATGCTTCCTTTTCCAGAATTCACTCCCAAAGTACCTAAAATCACAAAAGGAATGATTTAGGGCAATATTTGATCAAATAAATTCAATTCCGGGCTTAAATGACCCCCTAAATATGGTTCATTTTTCGCCTCATCAATTATTCAAGCTACAGTTGCAAGGAGACCTATTCGTATCACTGAAGCCACAATAATGGAAGTCTTATTGTTTGATGATGAAGAAGGTACTGTTCTTTTTGACAAACAAGTTATTTGGGATGAACTCAGAGAGATAGGCTATGAAGGTGCTTTCAATAAGCTTACTTTTCAAAAGGCATTGGTTAGTCCGCATTGTAAGTACCTTATCCATGTTTTACTTCATTGTCTAAGTCCCAAAAGTACTTCTTGGGATCAATTTGGACATAACATAGCCTCTGCATTAGTTGGGTTAACTACCAATCAATCCTTTAATTTCTCATATATGATTCTTGATGGTATGCTTGCTCACATCAAAGCTGGTTCCCCATTTTTGATGTATCATAGGTTTGTTCAGTTATTCTTAGACAAACCACTTGAGGGTGTTCCAAAACCTCAAGATTTTATACCTACTGTTGTACTTCCACCCAAGGTGTTCACTTTTATGTCTAACAAGGGTGTTAAGTTTTCTGGCCACAACACACCTTTGACAACTCACATTTGGAAGTAGCACAGGCAGTTAGGGATGCAGCTGATGAAGCAAGTGATTCTGCACATTCTAAGCTTTCTGCATCAGAACATACTTCAACACCACCTCTAGTATCACCTCAGCAAGTTGCTTCAAGTGAAAGAACTACCTCTTTGTCAGTACCAGTTCATGTTTCAAAGGAGAAGACTATTTCCATTAAAAGTACTTCTCAACATCCTGTTTCCAAGGAAATTACTTCTCTGCAAGGTACTGCTTCAGAGCAAAATGTGAATCCACCGCCATCTCCCAATGATTATACTTCCACAGATGGGCCTCAAACATCTGGAGGAGATGAGGGAGATGAGGGCATACTGGATATTTATGCTTTGACTAGAGAATTCAGAAGGCTAAAGAAGGTGATTACTGTACAAGCTGATCAGATCAAGAGATTGAAAGATAAGTTCAGGAGATTGAAGAAATTTGTTTGGCCACTTGTTAAGAATCAAAGAATACGGGTCAAGCAACAGAAGAGAAGTGCTCAGAAATCCAAGAAGGCTTCTAAATCTAAGAAGAGCAAGAAGAGGTCATCATCATTCAAATTGGGGAGGAATCAGAATGATAATCTGAATGAAGATGATGTTGTGCCTCAAGATCCAAATAAAGAAGCTTATGCTATGGATTTTGTAGATATTGCTCAAAGTACTACTGAAAGAAAACTTGATAAAGTTGAGCAAATTGTTGCAGAAGAGAATAAAGCACAAAGTACTGATGTTGAAGGTGCTGATATTCAAAGTACTGCTGATCAACATATAGATATCCAAGGTACTGATCCTCAAAGTACTGGTGTGCAAAGTACTTTGGATCAAGGTGATCAAGGTACTGCTACCTTAAATATTGATGAAGCTGGACCTTCTACAAGAATTTTTGATAATGAAGCTAGTCCTTCTATTCAGCAAGAAGAGATAAAGGAGAACACAGCTAGTGATGATGAGAATATTGCTCATATTATGGTTAATATGTCAAGACCAAGAGGGATAAGTATTTCTGGTGTTGAACAAACTCAAGTCTCACAAGCTTCTTCTGAATATGAAGAATTGGATCCTAATGACAAGGGAAAAGGAATTATGAAAGTTTCCAAGAAGAAGAAGAAGTTTACACTGGCACAGCTAAGAGCTTTTAAAGTAGCTAAGAATGAAGAAGCTGCTAGAAAGTATCAAGCTGATTTAGATGCTGAATACTTAAGGGAATCAAGAAAGCCAGTTGTTGAAACAAGAAGGCCACTATCCAAAGCTCAAGAAAGAAATTCTATGATATGTTTTCTGAAAGGCAGAGGATTTAAGAATCTACAAAGGTTAAGACATCCACAGGTGAAAGAACTATATGACAGTGTTCAAGAGTCAATCAAAAGAGAGTTAGATAGTTTTGTGCCTATGGATTCTGAGAAAGAAAAGAAGCTGGAAGAAGAAAGAAAAGAAATAGTTGAGAAAATAAAGTTAAAGAGGAAGAGAGCAACTCAAGATGATCATTTATCAAAGAGGCTCAAGATGCTGAGATCGGATATTATTGATGAGCTGAGGAATTATCTTAGGGTTGTGGATTTTGAGAATCCAAATAAGACAGAGAATGCTGAGAAGAAGTCCAAGATTTCTACATTTTCTGTGGTAGAATCATCTGATGGAGATTATCTCATTTTTCATAGAGAGGATGAAAGCTTTACAGTATTCAATATGCTATGGGATATACTGCACAAGATAGATAGAGAAGATTTAAACTATTTTGTATCTACAAGTGCATGATTACTTTGAGAATACTGAGCCAACAGGAGTGGGATTGATCTTATTGGGTGATTTAATAACCATCTGGGAGACTAATGAAACAAGTAGTGATGCTCTGTGGAATGATCAAGAGAATTGGGAAATAACAAGATGGAGATTCTTTGAGTCATCAGGGGTACACACACTTGAAATGGAAGATGAAGCCATGATTCATATGTTTGCAGAGAGAAGATATCCTCTAATAAGGGAAATTATGGTCAGAATGTTGGATCATGGTATGGAAGTTGAGAATGAGACTGAAGTAGCATTAATGGTGATTGAATTGTTCATACAGTGGACTACTTCAGATGATGATAATGCATAAATACTGGTATGATTTGTGATGAGGCGAAAAATGATCCGTTTTTAGGGGGTCATTTTAGCCCGAATCCGACTTTATTTGATCAAATATTGCCCTAAATCGTTCCTTTTGTGATTTTAGGTGTTTGGAGAGTGAATTCTGGAAAAGAGGCTATTTTGGACGTTTTTGGAGCATAAAGTGAAGAAAACGGCAAAGTACCAAAAATCCAAGCTGAGGATACAAGGTGACGGCGTCAAGACTTGCCTCTTGACGGCGTCAGACATGGAGAATAATTTACCGTATCTGGTGACGGCGTCAGATGGAGAGGTGACGGCGTCAAAGTGGCCAAGAATAATTTACCGTGGGTGGTGACGGCGTCACATAGGCCGTCATAAGTGGATCAAGGCCGTCCGAGGAAGTTTATGGCGACGAGGTGACAGCGTCAGAATTAACTCTTGACGCCGTCAGACTGTTTTTCCTATATATAGTTTTCTAGTTTTTTCATTAAAAAGAGAGAAGTTTTGGTGAAACCCTAAAGACGATTTTGGTGCCTCTTTCACAGGTTTTTCAAGGGTTCCAAACCCTTGAGACCTTGCATTGTAATTGAGATAAGTGTACTTTCAATTCAATCAATATGTCTATGTGTTGGTTGTTTATCTCTTGTTCTTGTCTCAATTCCATTATGCTAGGCTAGATCTCTCTTGTGTTTGCTTAGATCTAATGAAACCTAGATGTTGATTATGTGTTGATTACTTGTCTACTCTTGTTTTGAATGAATGATTTATATGTTAGGCTTAAGAAAACTGGCAGATCTCCAAATGGTAACATGCTTGAACGTCTTAAGAAACATGAACCGAGGCGTACTAGGTCTTTATTGGTTGTTTTTAATGCATGAGCCACTGTTTACAATCCCTATAGTTGTGCTGGGTCATGGTGTAGGAGGAGATAAGAGCTCATAGAGTTGGGGAGTTATGTATGCCACCCCACGAATGGTATTAAGGAATACAACCCGTCATTCATACAAGTGTAACAAGTAATTAACATGTAAAAGATATCTAGGGAGTAATGAAGTCTAAGTAAACACAATTTCTCCAATTACTGCTCACAACCTTAGTTTAAATTAGTTTAATTTCATTTTTATTATTTTATTTTGATTGCATCTTAGCTTTGGGTTAGTTGAATAGCAACTAATTCCGCCCACTCTTCCAAAACCCGAGATTTTAATTGCTTTCATAAAATATAAAAATACAAAAATAATCATCCCTCACCTCTAGAACTATTAATTAGGTTTTCTAATCCTAGCGACACTATTCCTAAGCTGAACGATCAATCCCCCGGTACTTGTCACTATACTATACTACAACGATCAGGTACACTGCCTGGTGAGGGTTGTAAGCTTCTCGAGATCCCTCGAGAGGTAAAGCAAGGTGCGATTCCCACGCATCAAGTTTTTGGCGCCGCAGCCCGGGGAATAGTTATTGTCTAGGTTAGGATTTCTTTTTATTAGGTCTACTTGCTAGATTCCTTTCTAGTAAGATTTTTATTTTTATTTTTAGGTCTTCTTTAGTCTATCTCATTTCTTTGTGCCTTTGTTAGTAAATTAACCCCATTGACTATTCCGTTGACCATTATGGAAAACGCGAATCCACCCCTTTCCCCTGAAGAAGTGGCTGTGTTACGTGAACAGATTGAGAGTGAGATTAGAGAGCTTAGAGAGCTTAATAGGTTGGTTAAGATTGAACTCGAACATACATTTAGTGACCTAGCAACCGCCTTGTATTCAAATAAGGACCTAGGGCCTAATGACTTTGTGAATATTGTTGAGAGACTAGAAGAGGAGGAAATGGATCCGAGGCTTAACGACTACTTTAATCTATACCCCACTAAGGAGGAGATTGCATACTATAATAATCTTATTGATAACCCGCGATCTCCTTTCACCATAATTGAACCTAAGATCAAGAGAGGCGATCCTAAGAGTGCTAAGATACCATGTATGATTGGATATAAGCACATTAACAATGCTTACATTGACTTTAAATCTCCAATCAACATTATGTCCTCAACGGTTTATAATGATATAGTGAACACAAGACTTGAACCTAGAAGGGATCCCAAGTACCCCGGTGGAGTTTGTAACTTTGTCGGGAGAGTTAAAGGTTTACGTGTCTTTGTTGGTAATTTCACTTTTGTCACCGACTTTATGATTGTGGAGGATCTTGCTAATGTTATTGATTGTCGATTATCCAATGTTGTGTTTGGCCAACCATTTGTTGAGGAGTCTAAGTTAGAATATGATGAGGTAGAAGGCACGATTCGATTTGCAAGTAACACCGATAGTATCACTTATAGGATGCCCAATAGGATGAAAGAATTTCGCTTTATATCTCGTTTGGATAAGGACAACGTTGGTGCTTTTGAGGATATTGATGAGAAGGATAAGAAAAAGGGCATGGACTATGTATGGGAAAAAAGGAGTCTTTACTACAAGGATTGCTTGGCCCTTGGACCAAGGTATAAAGTCGATGAAGAATTTGTCCAAATGATTATGGGGGCGATTGAGAAAAAGGTGATTGGTTTCTACAAGGAATATCTACAATCGGAGAGTGAAACCAATGATGAGATCACGTAGTAACCCACGACTTTGAGTCTAGCTACAAGACTCGTAAATAAAGAAAAGCGCTTCTTGGGAGGCAACCCATGTTTTGTGTGATTTTTATTTGTTTAATTGTTATTTGCTTCCGTATGCATGTTTTATTTTTATTGTTGGTTGATCATGTTTCTCTACTAAAAAGTGGAAATACTTTATTATGTTGTTTAGCCTAGTCTTAACTTCAACCTAGAGGTATTTTTGAAAAAAGATAAGTGTAAGGGGAAACCCCAAATATGTTTTTAAGAAACAAACCGATCATGATTCTCCACAATATTTAATGAACATGTATATTCATATTTGTTAGAGTCAAATGCTTGTATTGAGTCATAATGAAGTTTTGCAGGATTTTCCAGGAAGTAGGACAAAGTTTTTCCAGAAATTTTCCGGAAACTTAACATAAGAATTTCTGCAGGTCCATTCTGACGGCGTCAGGGTTTGCTCTTGACGGCGTCAGGAGTTAAAATCTGGAAATTTTACCGGTTTTGTTTTTCTAACGGAGCCTTATGGTTTTTGTGAATTATTAAGTTTTATAATCTCCAGGAAATCTGCAAACTTCATTCCACAAGCATTATATCTTACTTTGTTTTCTAGGATTTAGTAACTTATATAGGATGCCGCCGATTTTACGCGAGGTTGCCTTGTCTACTTTTGTCAGGATTTACAGGTTATTTGTGACAAGAAGATGATTTATATTCTGGAAGGGAAGCTTTGATTGTTCGTTTTCTTGGAAAAAGATTTAACCTGGCCAACTAAAATCCATACCGAGCGAATCAGGGGAGTATTTGATTTCATTCTCTTTACTTTTTAACTTTTACATTCTTTACTTGAACATTGGGGACAATGTTCATCTTAAGTGTAAGGGGAGGGTAAAAAGATGATACCTTACATATGCACTTTCGCTTGAGTTTGTTTTGTTTGATAGTAGATGAGTAATAAAACTACGAGAAATACTTGTTAGTGTAATTTTAGCGCCAAATTTAAATTTTTTTACAACATTTAGGAGTGAAACTTTAGCCATAGCAAGCGTCTCATGGATAGGAGGTTGTATGACTAGCACATAACCGTATATTCAGAAAAGTTTTCCACCCAAAAATGTGAGGTTCGCCTTTAGATTTGATAGGAAAAGCATTCATTATTAGTGCTTATGAGTGTACCGGTAGCATTTAGATTCTAGAACTTGCGTTAGTGATGCATCCCGAGACCGCTAGTGAGACTACATTCGTGTGGTAGGATTTACTACATGATAAGAGGCATTAGGATCACCCTTGTGTTAAACCCGTATTATAATTACTTGACCATTTAAGTCATATTACTTGGCTAGTTAAGTCAACTAATTTTTCCCACACCCTTAGCGTTGTACTCATTTTTAGTACACGATACCCCTAGTACACCCCTCCGAGCCTATCTTTTCGTTTCTAACTTTAAGCATCTTACTTAAAGGAAGAATTTGTTACACCCCACTTAAATGTACACCCAAATCGCCTTAGCCTTCCGTGTATGCGCTCATTTTTAGTGCATTATTGTTATTTGTTAAACCCTAAGTTAACTTTCTAATTGATTACATGGTTGCTAAGTCGAGTCATATCCTTGTACATATTGTTTTGGGACGATTGGGACTCATGGGTAAGTACTTATTTTATGGAGTAATGGGGAAGAACATAATATTATTACCCCCATATGTGCGTTAATCTTAAAAGTGCTCCAAGTGTTTTGATTTTCTTAATTCGAGTCATTAGAATAGTTAAATGTAAAGTATGTAAAGATTCAAGTGTAAGGGGAATTCTCATCTCCTATGATGTATTATTTTGGATGGTAGGGTAAGAGTGTACGCAAAAAAAAAAAAAAAAAAAAAAAAAAAAAAAAAAAAAAAAAATCGAAAAAAAAAAAATATATATATATATATATATATATATATATATATATATATATATATATATATATATATATATATATATATATATATATAGAAAAGAAAAAAAAAAAAAAAAAAAAAAAAAAAAAAAAAAAACAAAGAGAAAAAAAACATACGGACTACCATCCCGTTTTTATTCTATGTTTATTTTATGTTTTTGTTATTTTTCATTTATTAGCTTAAGTCGAGTCTAGTCTTGGCTTAGCAACGCCATCTTGTACATGTAATTAACTAAGATTGTTAACTCGCCACCAGTAAAACTTCCTTTATCCAACCAAACCGTGTAATTCATATCCCTATACCTAACGTTACAACCCTTTAAAAAGACCTCTTTGATAGTTTATCATAGGTGCTTACGCCATGTGATGGAGGTTTGATCCTTTCCCAAGCCTATGGTAATCTATTTTGCTATGACAGGTAGTGAGAGATATCTTCCATTTCCATAATGTTATATTACTTTATTACACCCGAGAGATGTGAGTATCTAAACACTATTTGTGAGGTGCTTGTGTATGACCTCCGTGCTTGTCTATTGGTCTTTAGTGGAACGATTATTTGTTGTAATTACTTTTATATTAGTGTTAAATGACCCCTAACTTGTCTTTTGAGTAGAATAAAAGCTCATTTGCTTGAGGACAAGCAAATCTCAAGTGTAAGGGTATATGATGAGGCGAAAAATGATCCGTTTTTAGGGGGTCATTTAAGCCCGAATCCGACTTTATTTGATCAAATATTGCCCTAAATCGTTCCTTTTGTGATTTTAGGTGTTTGGAGAGTGAATTCTGGAAAAGAGGCTATTTTGGACGTTTTTGGAGCATAAAGTGAAGAAAACGGCAAAGTACCAAAAATCCAAGCTGAGGATACAAGGTGACGGCGTCAAGACTTGCCTCTTGACGGCGTCAGACATGGAGAATAATTTACCGTATCTGGTGACGGCGTCAGATGGAGAGGTGACGGCGTCAAAGTGGCCAAGAATAATTTACCGTGGGTGGTGACGGCGTCACATAGGCCGTCATAAGTGGATCAAGGCCGTCCGAGGAAGTTTATGGCGACGAGGTGACAGCGTCAGAATTAACTCTTGACGCCGTCAGACTGTTTTTCCTATATATAGTTTTCTAGTTTTTTCATTAAAAAGAGAGAAGTTTTGGTGAAACCCTAAAGACGATTTTGGTGCCTCTTTCACAGGTTTTTCAAGGGTTCCAAACCCTTGAGACCTTGCATTGTAATTGAGATAAGTGTACTTTCAATTCAATCAATATGTCTATGTGTTGGTTGTTTATCTCTTGTTCTTGTCTCAATTCCATTATGCTAGGCTAGATCTCTCTTGTGTTTGCTTAGATCTAATGAAACCTAGATGTTGATTATGTGTTGATTACTTGTCTACTCTTGTTTTGAATGAATGATTTATATGTTAGGCTTAAGAAAACTGGCAGATCTCCAAATGGTAACATGCTTGAACGTCTTAAGAAACATGAACCGAGGCGTACTAGGTCTTTATTGGTTATATTTAATGCATGAGCCACTGTTTACAATCCCTATAGTTGTGTTGGGTCATGGTGTAGGAGGAGATAAGAGCTCATAGAGTTGGGGAGTTATGTATGCCACCCCACGAATGGTATTAAGGAATACAACCCGTCATTCATACAAGTGTAACAAGTAATTAACATGTAAAAGATATCTAGGGAGTAATGAAGTCTAAGTAAACACAATTTCTCCAATTACTGCTCACAACCTTAGTTTAAATTAGTTTAATTTCATTTTTATTTTTTTATTTTGATTGCATCTTAGCTTTGGGTTAGTTGAATAGCAACTAATTCCGCCCACTCTTCCAAAACCCGAGATTTTAATTGCTTTCATAAAATATAAAAATACAAAAATAATCATCCCTCACCTCTAGAACTATTAATTAGGTTTTCTAATCCTAGCGACACTATTCCTAAGCTGAACGATCAATCCCCCGGTACTTGTCACTATACTATACTACAACGATCAGGTACACTGCCTGGTGGGGGTTGTAAGCTTCTCGAGATCCCTCGAGAGGTAAAGCAAGGTGCGATTCCCACGCATCAATTTGTATTATATAAATATTTTTTTAATAATAAAGTACTTTATTCAAAGTACTGCAAGACAAACAGTACTTTCTCAAAGTACTGCTTGCTGCATAAAACTAGTAAAGTCTTTTGATATTGATTAAGTTTTAAAAGAAAAATTTTGTGAAGCATAAGATGATATCAATAAAGGTTTTGAGAAGTCACACATGGTGTTAGTACTTGTACTACACAGCAAATGGTAATCAACTCACCATGTTTAACAGACAAGAAAGAGTTTGACTCATCATGAGGGTACGACTCTGATGTGATAATGAAATCCGTTTTTAGTTGACAATTTACTAAAAATTGTATGGTTTTCAACTCACCATATCTGTAAAAGTGAAGAGTTGGCTAGCCCACGAGAAAATGGCTTGTGGTAAAGGCTGTGGAAAATCCATTTATATGGTAATTAATTCACCATGGTTGTGATAAAAGAACTAACTAGTCCAAAAGCAAACGGCTCTTGGTAAAGACTAAACAAATCCGTTGATAGCTGATGATTTGCTAAAAATCAGATGGTTATCAATGTACCATGGTTGTTCTAACCTAAACATTGGCTACTCCAGAGTTAATGGCTTTGGTAAAGAGACATCAAAATCCATTAAATTTCAATGATTCACCTCTTACAGGAGTTTACACACCTGGAAGTGATGAGAATAGTATGAAACTTTAAAGATTTGATGTACACTTTGTCAAAATATTGCTGAGTTGCTGAAAAGATTTGTTGCTGTGAAGATATCATCTGAAGCTAATGAAGAGTACTTTGACACACAAGTCAAATAAAAGTTAAAGACACAATTTTCCTTGAAGATAAGGATGCTGAAGATCAAAAAGATAACAAAGGAACTTGAAATCAAGCTAGTAGAATTCAAGTTAGGGGAGGATTGTTGGGATATGATGATCAAAGTACTGCTTGTGTCAAAGTGCTGCTCATGGTCAAAGTACTGCTTGTGCATGAAGAATATTCAAAGTACTTCTAAGTTAAAGGACTAATATGCAATATTGTTTAAGGATTGTTATGTAATATTATTAGAATATTCTAGAATTAGTTAGAGATAGTTTACTTGTCGTTCAAGTATTGTAAACCGACTTAAGGTTTTCCTTGTGCCTATAAAAGGAGCCTTAGGATGGTATTAGACATACGAGTACTTGCATACGATTTCATAGATTAGAGAATGCGATATTAGAGAGTTAGGGATTGTTAGTGAATCCGTGTAAGATAAGCAGGTTCAAGTTTGGTTTTAATATAATAATTCAAAGTTCTTCTTAGCTTTGTGTTAGTAGATTCCGCATACTTTACAAGGTTATATCAGCGTTTCATTGTTAGTAGTTTTGAGGTATTCAAGATTGCTAAGACCATTACAAGTTATAGTTAAGTTTGGTCAGAGTATAACGATCCAACAGGCAATTTGATTTTTTTGCGGGGTGCACTTTAATAAAAATGTCAAAAAAAAAATTTACACTAAAATCTGATATTTTTCGGCGAATCGTGGAGGGCACCGCCCCCCAAACTCAACACTTGGGTCCGCCCCTGTTTATCATTTTGATCTTGTTCAATATCTTCAACATGCACATGTGTTTAGAGATGAAAAGAGTCGAGATACTCATGTTTACAAATGTGCACAAAATATAATCTTTAGCGCCAATTTGTCTTTTGAGGTTGAACGTTTATATCTTTAATCTTGAGGTATATTCATGCATATACGTCGTGTGCGTCATCTTTATCTCCATCGTCATGTTTCAAGAATCTGATTCAATAGCCAACACAATAATCACAATTAAACATGTTTTTTTTTCCATAGAACCTATTTCTCCCACCAATATGCCTTGTTTCTAGACATCATACATGTGCATTCGTTTCAAATATTTGATTTCAAGAAGTAAACACATGTGCACACGTTCTCAAAATCTCGCGTTCATACGTAAATACATGTGCACCCCCTTGTCAAATTCTTTGTTAGATACACTCGTCTTAAACACATACGCATCGTTCTTCTTCATCGTCATTACCTAACAAAATAAAAATAAAAGAGATAAGCATAACATGAATAAACACACATATGCACTTATTGGCACACCATTAGTTGGTTAATCCACCAAAAAATCATCCAAACATGCTCGTATATAAAGTCAAAACTCATTCGAGCACCCAACTTAGTACAAAAACAATTTTTCAAACTAACGTATTATATCAGTTAGTATCTCAAAAGAAAACATGTTAAAGGTATTTTGTAATAAATTATTCTATTTCATAACATACAAATCAATCCACCATTCGTCATATCAAAAGATATTTTAAAGTAAAATACCATTTTTTAGTATCAACAATTCACATAAAACTGAATAAACTAACAAAATTTACCTTTGCCTTTAACTGATCGAAACAAACAGTAGATCGATGTAAAAAGTGGGACCTTAAATCAAATACGAAGCATTACTGATAGAATCGGCCTTTTTTTTTTTTTTTTTTTTTTGGTGGTTATCAAAGATGAACTAGGGTTTGAAAGGGAAACATGTAAGATAATAATATGTAATAGTTGTGAGACGGTTTTATTTAGGAGATTAACGCAAATTACACTAATGCCCTCCTTTCACTTTTAATTATTTACATTTATGCCACAATCCTTGATATCGATTGATCAAATCTCCTACGGTCTAGATTGTTTCTCGCAGTTCTCGCAATTTATTTGGTTCTGAAATAAATTGCGAGAACTAATCTTATCCTTCTATTTTTTTAATCAACGGTTGTAAGAGATTGTGGCATGATGGTAATTAAATGAAGAATGAGGGAACATATTATTAAAGAAAGAAGGGTAATAAAGTAATCTTAGATTTATCTAACTATCTTATATCGTTCAAAAAATCTAACTATCTTATAATGCATAAAGGACTACTATAATTAGAATACTTAAAATTAAGCCTTACAAGTTTAGAAGCTTAAAGTACAAGTGATTCGAACACAATTAGACAATTAATACCATAAATGAAATATAATTAGACATTTACAAGTTTAGAAGCTTAAAGTACACACCACTTTGTTTTTGCCATTAAAATTTAAAATTAATGATTTAAATTGAAAATTAATGACTTAAAATTGATCATTATGTATATTAAATACAATTAATTAAATAGTCAATAAATACAATTATTAAAACACCTCTTACATAAGAAATATAAATTATCAATCATATTGTACAACTAACTTAAACACAATTCCTGCATTAAATGTCACTAATACAAATAATAAAGCATATTATACAAATTTTTAAGCCCGAACGGGCACGGGTCAAACGGGCTCGAGCTCGAACGGACACGAGCTAAACGAAATTTTTGATATCCATAAATTTATTGTCAAAAAGAACATAATAAACTAAAATATGTTCACATATTGTACAAACAAAGCAAACTACTAAACAAAAACATAAAATAAATAATAAATAAAATAATACAAATAAAGCAACATTTCATCAAACTTTTGCCATAAAAAACTAATCAGTAAAGCTATTGCCAAAAAACATACAAATAAAATAAATTATTAATTGAAAAAATTAAATTACAGGGTGCCCACAGCTACATCGCGCGAGAACCCTGCTAGTTATTTCCTAAACCGTTTTGTATATTATGTGTCAACCACCCATTAAATACGTATCTTCAATTTCAGTTTCTCTCTCAAAAAAAAAAAAAAAAAAAAAAAAAAAAACCTAGCTGCTTCTTTTCTATTTTTTGTGGGTCTGATGAAAATCATGACAAACAATAGAATAGAGATTTGATTCGTTATGTATATGAATGTTGAGTCCTAATTTGGCTATAGAATTGTTTCGAGTAGAAACAAAAAAACGAGTATGAAGAAAATATTTGAGTAAACTACACCATTCGTCCTTGTGGTTTGCGTTTAACCGCAGCCTGTGGTCATTTGACCAAAAAAATTGCACCGTTCATCCTTAACTCAGAAACGTTATACACCATTAGTCCCTCCCTTTAACGGGGTGGACTAACGCTCGTTAACTTGTTTGCCTATGAGGGTATAACAGTAATTTCGCACTATAAGGACGAACGGTGCAATTTTTCGCTTTTAGTCCCTTTTTTAACGCTTTGTTCCATTTTTTACGTTTTTGCCTGTTTTCGTCCTTTTTTTTTGTTTTCGCCCGTTTTCATCTGTTTTTTTACGTTTTCATCCCGATTTATACGTTTCCATCACTTTTTTTACGTTTTGCATGTTTATTTTACGTTTTCGTCTGGTTTTTACGTTTTCTTCTGTTTTTTTTACGTTTTTGCCCGTTTATTTTACGTTTTCTTCCGTTTTTTTTACGTTTTCTTCTGTTTATTTTACGTCTTCGTCCATTTTTATGTTTTCTTTCGTTTTTTTTACGTTTTCGTACATTTTTTACGTTTTTGTTTGTTTTTTACGTTTTTGTCCGTATTTTTACGTTTTTGTCTGTTTTTACGTTTCCGTTCGTTTTTTTTACATTTTCGTTTGTTTTTTTAAGTTTTCGTTTGTTTTTTACACTTTCGTCTATTTTTTTACGTTTTCATCCGTTTTTTATATTGTCGTATGGTTTTTTTACGTTTTCGCCCGTTTTATTATGTTGTCGACTGTTTTTTTACGTTTTCATTCGTTTTTTTATGTTGTCGTCTGTTTTTTTACGTTTTCGTCTATTTTTTATGTTGTCGTCTTTTTTTTACGTTTCCCTCCGTATTTTTACGTTTTCCTCTGTTTTTTTACGTTTTCGTCTATTTTTTTTTTTTTTACATTTTCATCTATTTTTTTACTTAAAAAAAAGACGAAAATGTTAAAAAACGGATAAAAAAAAGGTGAAACGGATAAGAATAGATAATAACGTAAGAAAAACGGACAAAAACGTAAAAAAAATGGATGAAAACGTAAAAGATGAAAACGGATGAAAACATAAAAAAAGGGATAAAAACGTATAAGATGAAAACGGAAAAAAAACGCACAAAAGGGATGAAAACGTAAAAAAAAAATGGACAAAAACGTGAAAAAAACAGACGACAACATAAAAAAACAGACAAAAACGTAAAAAAGCGGGCGAAAACGTAAAAAAACAGACGAAATCGTAAAAATACGGACGGAAACGTAAAAAAAGGGCGAAAACGTAAAAAATGAACGAAAACATAGAAAAACGGATGAAAACGTATAAAAACGGATAAGTAAAAATAAAAACGGATGAAAACGGATAAGTATAGATAAAAACATAAGAAAAACGGACAAAAACGTAAAAATAATTGGCGAAAACGTGAAAAAATAGACGAAAACGTAAAAAATGGACGAAAACGTAAAAAAATAGACGAAAACGTAAAAAATAGACGAAAGCATAAAAAAAGGGCGAAAACGTGAAATAAACAGACGAAAACGTAAAATAAACGGGCGAAAACGTAAAGAAACTGATAAAAACGTAAAAACCGAATGAAAACGTAAAATAAACAGGCGAAAACGTAAAAAAATGGATGGAAACGTAAAAAACGGGATGAAAACGTAAAAAAAAGGATGAAAACGGACGAAAACGGGCGAAAACGTAAAAAAAGGACAAAAACGGGCGAAAACGTAAAAAACGGAAGAAAGCGTGAAAAAATAGACTAAAAGCGGAAAATTGCACCGATTGTCCTTGTACCGTTTGTCCTTATAGTGCGAAATGACGATTATACCCTCATAAGCAAACAAGTTAACGAGCGTTAGTCTACCCCGTTAGAGGGAGGGACTAATGGTGCATAACGTTTCTGAGTTAAGGATGAACGGTGCAATTTTTTTGATCAAAGGACCACAGGCTGCGGTCAAAACAAACCACAAGGACGAACGATGTAATTTACTCAAAATATTACTACATGGATTGATCAATCCACCAAGCCAAATGGTCAGTCAAGGTAACAAAATTATGTATACAAATTCAACCAATTATAGCTGTTTATTAACTATTCTTTTCGTTCGTATATGTAGGTTATTAAAATATACAAGCCATTTGTTTCTTTTTTTCTTATTGATGACGTATAGTCTATATATGGGCAACGAGCCCAAATATTAAACATTACTAAGACCCAAAGCCACCATGTGTGGGCTATTATAACTTGGGTCGCATTAATAATGGAGTGGGCTCAAGCAAGCCCAACCAAACTATATACGGAATAGATAGATATCTTCTATCTATGGAATGGATATCCTTAACCCGGATAAGCACCATGTGTGCGAAACGTAAGGAGCACGAACCCTACAAGGATTCTGCGCCTATATAAGGAATGACATAATTCTTATTAAAGGTACGATTCAAAACCCTAAAACTCTTTACGAGAACCCTAAATCGATTACTTACTCTCACGCCGGAGTCTAATCGTGGGAGACAATCCCACGATAAGCCTAACGGTGTTGTTTATTTTCTTAGTGCGCAGGTTTCAAGCATTAAGAAGCGAATTGGTACGAGAGCAAGAGCCCATAATCAGGAATGCCCAACTTTTGTATCAACAAGTGACGCCATCCGTGGGACCCCTACTAAGAACTAAGGAACTAGAATGACGAAGAATAAGAATTCAAGCCAGCGGACTCCGCAGTTAGAAAAAACACGTGACCCTCAGAGGAAGAATCAACAAGATTCGACCCCTAGGCAAGCTGCTGGGACAACCAGCGCACCTGGTCACCAAGAGGCGGGTACAACCCAACCTCTTCCAGTGGTAGAACTGCCTATAAGGACTACCCAAACCGCAGTGGTCCCAAGCATTGAAGAACTCCAGCGCACCCTCTTCATTACTCCTCACCAAACCGTACCTACAGTGGACAACACTGTACCACCAGACGCGCCTAACCGAGATAGGGCGCCCAATACTGAGGCAAATATTCTTGCAGCAACTGAGGACACACCTGACCTAACATTGGGAAATTTTGTATCCCAAAATTATGAAACTCTAACTGCCCTCATGCAAGAAGAAGCAAGAAGAAGGTCGAGTGCGAGCCTTCAAGCCCGGCTCAATTTTGGTCCTGAACGCGAACCATCACCACCGCGCCACCCGCGAGGAAGACACGCAGATAACGAAAAACGTACTACTATCCATGATAGGTTGGGGACGACATCAGATTCACAATACTCAGAGGAATATGAAGGCAACGAACGGCGCACTAATGTTCACTCCAGACTTGGCAGCCGAGGGATACAAGACCGATTAGGACCTCAGCATTCACCAAGCCAAGGGTCCTCCAAATCCGGGAGCAAGAGAATTCACGAAAGATTAGGAAAAAGAATATCCCCAAGTGAAAGCCCCTCAAGCTCCTCCTCTGAAGGAAGTCGGCGCAAGCGCCGAAAAAGAAACTACTCTTCCTCCAGCGACTCCTCAGACAACGAGGATAGGGAAACAGGACACTGGAAATCAAGAGGAAGACGTCGTGAAGAAGAAAATGAGGACTTATCTCTTCCATGGCGACGCCAGAAAATTGATGCGTTTAGACGACGCATCAGCGATTACTCCGACCACAAAAGGAGGCGCATGCCCACTAACGTGAAAACATATGATGGAACAGGTGATCCGGATGATCATCTAAAGGTTTTCGAATCAGCAGCTACTATCGAAAACTGGCCGCAACCTGTGTGGTGCCATATGTTTAATTCTACATTGGTAGGGAATGCGCGCACATGGTTTAGCAAACTCCCACGACGGAGCGTCGGGGGGTTTGAAGAATTACGGAAAGCATTCCGTCTCAACTTTACCCAAAGAAAGAAGTGCGCTAAAAACCCTGTTGAACTTGCCAAAGTAAAACAGCGCCAAGGGGAATCAACCAGTGCTTTTATGGAACGCTTCAAGGATGAGTGCATACAGGTCAAAGCGTGTCCTAAAATTCTAAAAATTTCAGGGTTCATGAATGGGATTAACAACCCAGAACTTATCCGGAAGCTAAATGACAAAGTTCCCCAAACTTTCGATGAGCTAACAAAGCGCACAAGATCCTTCATACAAGGAGAAGCAGCCGCTGCGGACAGCAAAAAGGGTTACTCGAATTATAGGCAACCAGAACAGCCTAAGAGACAATCCAATGATCAGAATAACAACCGCAGCAGGAATTACCGCAGCGGAAGAGACAACGACAAATATACCCCTCTCACAAAAACTCCGAGGGAAATATTTGTAATAGAAGGTGCAAATTTCCTAAAACCTCCACCAATGCGTACCGCAGAGGAAAAGCGCGTGGGGAATGGATACTGTGAATACCATGGTCAAAAAGGCCATACAACTAACGAGTGCGTCCAGCTACGACAACTAATTGAAAAGTTAGTAAGTGAAAGCAGAATGGACCACTTTGTAAAAAACATCAAAGAGGGAAAGGACAAACAAAGGAGTGGGGGCAAGAAAGAACCTCCCAAAGAAAAAGCCGACACCATATACATGATACAGTCATGGCAACGTAAGATAAAACAAAAAGTCAGCCAAAAATTCTCTCCAGAAAAAGAGATATCCTTCCCTACTTTAGATGCGGATAACGCAGTAGTAGAACCCCTAACTATTGAAATACATACGGGGGGACATGATATCCACCGCATGTACATTGATGGAGGAGCATCCAATGTTATCCTATACGATCATTGTTTCAAAAGACTGCGACCTGAAATCCAAAGTCAATTGATACCAGCAACAACGTCGCTGACTGGATTCACAGGAGAAAAGATTTGGCCAATGGGGCAATTACGCTTGCTAGTGGTCGTGGGAGATGAGCAACACTCAACAGCAACATGGATAAATTTCATGGTAATAAAGTCTCCTTCACCATACAATGGCATCATTGGGAGACCTGGAATATCATCCATGCACGCTGTGCCATCCACAGCGCATGGGATGCTCAAATTTCCAGTAGAGGGAGGAGTTGTTACCCTCTATAACACAACAGTACCACCAAAAG
The DNA here is from genome assembly GCA_030686995.1 of Artemisia argyi. NCBI lineage: Eukaryota > Viridiplantae > Streptophyta > Magnoliopsida > Asterales > Asteraceae > Artemisia > Artemisia argyi. The sequence goes on along the minus strand of CM060704.1, from coordinate 101,719,806 downwards.
AATGCAACGCAGTAACCACTGAGGAGGGGAATATTCCAGAACAGCGCACAGAAAAAATACCAAACCTAAAGGTCGTTATTCACCCCGATTACCCAGACCAACAAGTTTCGATTGGAGGATCTTTATCCGATAAAGGTAAAGCATCCGTGTGCGCACTCCTGCAGAAGAACCTAGATATCTTTGCATGGGAACCAAAACACATGACGGGAGTGCCATGCTCTATCACAGAGCATAAGCTATAAATCCGACAAGGATATCCCCCAATACGACAGAAGAAGCGCGGCCAGGCCCCAGATCGTGCAAAAGCTATTCTGGAAGAAGTACACAAACTCGTAGACGCAGGCATTATGCGCGAAGTGTACTATCACGACTGGCTCTCTAACCCAGTAATGGTAAAGAAGAGCGATGTCAGTTGGAGAATGTGCGTTGACTTCACAGACCTTAACAAAGCATGTCCACAGGACTGCTATCCACTGCCAAAAATAGACTGGGAGGTAGAATCCCTGTGCGGATACCCTTTCAAATGCTTCCTAGACGCATATAAAGGGTATCATCAAATCCAGATGGCAGTTGAAGATGAAGAAAAAACAGCTTTCCACACCAGTCAAGGAGTTTACTGCTACACAAAAATGCCTTTTGGCTTAAAAAACGCAGGCGCAACATACCAACGATTGGTGGACGCAGCTTTCGAGAAACAAGTGGGTCAAAACTTGGAAGTCTACGTGGACGACCTTGTCATCAAAAGCCACACAGAGGATGAATTGGTGCGCGATATCGAGGAAACGTTCAAAACATTGGGACAAATAAACATGAAGTTAAATCCCAAAAAATGCACCTTTGGCGCAACTGAAGGCACGTTCCTCGGATACTTAATAGAACCTGATGGAATTAAGCCTTGCCCAGAAAAAACCAAAGCTGTTATTGATCTTCCCTCACCGCGCACACTCAAAGAAGTCCAGTCGTTAAACGGAAAACTAGCAGGGCTAAACCATTTCCTATCTAAGTCAGCAGACAAATCTCTCCCTCTCTTCAAAACACTCACGAAGTGTACTAAAAAGGGAGATTTTCGCTGGACTGAGGAAGCAGAACAAGCTTTCCAACAGCTAAAACAGCACCTAGCATCACTCCCCAAACTTGTCGCACCGCGACCAGGGGAAGAGCTAATCATGTACTTATCTGCAACCCATGGAGCAGTTAGCGCAGTGCTATTGACAGATAGAAACTCCATCCAGACACCCATATACTTCGTTAGCAAAGCATTGAAGAAGACAGAGACTAACTACAGCGCCATGGAGAAGCTGGTCCTAGCCTTAGTATTCGCAGCTAAAAGGCTACACAGATACTTTCAAGCGCATCCAATAGCTGTAATAACAGACCAGCCAATCAAACAAGTTATCTCTAAACCTGACGTATCAGGACGGCTACAAAAGTGGAGTGTCTTGTTAAGCGAGTATAACATCTCATATAGACCGCGCACTGCAATCAAGGGACAGATATTAGCCGATTTTATTGTTGAGAAGCCAGATACGGATAGTCCAACCTCAACAACCAAAACAGATCTGCAAGAACCATGGATCCTATTCACAGATGGATCCTCATGCGTGGATGGATCAGGCGCAGGCCTTATTCTTACAAATCCAGAAGGCATGAAATTCACCTATGCGCTGCGCTTCGAATTCACAGCCACAAACAATGAGGCGGAATACGAAGCCCTACTTGCTGGACTGCGTATTGCAATCCAAATGGGTGTGCGCAACCTGGAAGCAAACGTAGATTCTCGGCTAGTCACCAACCATGTGTTAGGTGAGTATGAAGCCAAAGACGAGCACATGATCCAATACCTAGATAAGACTAAGTCCTTAATCAAGAACTTTGATAAGTTCACAATAAAACAAGTGCCTAGAGGGGACAACAGGAAGGCTGATGCGCTCAGCAAAATTGCATCCACAAGCTTTGCGCACCTATCAAAACAGGTATTGGTAGAAACTTTACAAAACAAGTCAATCTTGGAGATGGAAGTATCTACAGTGATAGAAGAACAAGACCCTACATGGATGACACCTATCGTTGAATTCATTAACAAAGGAGTCCTGCCACAAGACCATAAGGACGCTCGAAGAGTGCGGCGCACAGCGCAGCGATTTGAACTACGAGACAACATACTTTATCGACGCTCTTTCTTGCAACCATGGCTCAGATGTGTTGGACCTCTTCAAGCAGACTATGTACTCCGAGAAATCCACGCTGGATCATGTAACATGCACTAAGGGCCGCGATCTATGGTAGCAAGCGCTCTACGGTCGGGGTATTATTGGCCAATTATGCACCGCGACGCAAACGATCTGATAAAGAAATGCAGCAATTGTCAAGTACACAGGCCAATTCCGCGTCGACCACAACAAGAGCTAACACCCATTACCTCACCATGGCCATTTTACAAATGGGGCATTGACATCGCAGGACCTTTTCCAGTCGCAGCAGGAGGGCTAAAATTCCTCATCGTAGCCATAGATTACTTCACGAAGTGGATTGAAGCAAAGGCGGTGGTAAGCATCACGGGCAACCAAGTTAAACGCTTTGTATGGGACAACATTGTCTGCCGCTTCGGACTACCTGGAGAGATTATATCAGACAATGGGAAGCAGTTATGCGACAACCCATTCAAAGACTGGTGCGCGCAATTAAACATCACGCAACACTTCGCTTCAGTTAAACACCCACAAACCAATGGTTTAGTTGAGCACGCAAATCGCAGTCTAGGTGAAGGAATAAAAGCGCGCCTTGACAGACACAAAGGAAGATGGGTGGACGAGCTCTCACATGTCTTATGGGCGCATCGCACCACAATCAAAACCAGTACTGGCGACACGCCATTCTCCCTTGTCTACGGAATGGAAGCTGTCATTCCAGCTGAGATAGGAATGCCAACCATACGCACAGTAGAGGTCAACGTCACAACAAATGATGAGGAGCGGCGCATAGACTTGGATTTACTGGAAGAAAGACGTGAACGCGCAGCTATACGCGAAGCAAAGGCTAAGGCAAAAATGAAGAAGTATTATGATGCAAAAGTCAAACACACTTCCTTCAGACCAGGAGACTTTGTATACCGCGCCAATGACGCAAGCCATGCAAAAGACACAGGCAAGCTCGGACCCAAATGGGAAGGACCCTACGAGGTCACTGAGGCGCTAGGCAGTGGTGCATACAGGTTGCGCGACATGAAAGGTCACGACTAGCACGCACCTGGAATATCTGCAATCTCAAAAGATGTTATCTTTAAGACAGGCTATGGCTCATACACAGACAACTTTGCACTCTAGAATGTGCCCAATAAGTGTTTGTTTTTCTTTTCTTTCTTAGGAATTATTTTTTACTTTTTCTAATGAACTTGCAAGTATCAATAAAAAGTTATGGTTTCTAGCTAACTCCATAGCGCAGTTTACTTTATCGGGATGAAAGCTTACAAACGGACACAGATGATTTCAGATTGGATGTATGCTTCGCTTAAATGGTGACTGAAATTGTTGTAAGAGTTTAAAGAAGAGCAATGTCCCTAATTCAATTCCAAGGGAACATCAACAGATAACAGGATATAATGATATGTATCATAACTAACAAAACTAAAACCTTGGAACAATTTGGAACTAACTTTGCATTCTACATGGCACCGAGTTAATCAAATTTGATATGTTGGAAGAGTTTATTAAGGTATTCATCTTTCAAGTTGAGCTTAAAGAATGAATTGAAGTGACAACTAATTATTCCAAAGAAATCAAAAAGTTGAATGAGCAAGTGAAGGTCATGATTGAGAAAACAATTGGAGTGTAAAAAGCCAGGGTACACTTATAGGAGGAGGATACTGTCAAACTATATATTTCCCATAACTCAACGTAATGTCATGTGACAATATAAATACATAACAAATGACGGGCTTGGCGGACTATAAACTAACATAACAAATCACTACTACACAAAAGGCCATTTAGATCACCTTAAAAAGAACAATTTTCCTAAAACCCGATCTATTTAGTGAAAATGGGCGGGCCTTAAAAACCAAAACTTATTTTGGAACAAAATAGTGATGTATTTGACAAATAAAAACAAAAAGATCGGCTATTTAGCAAAAAGACGTTCTAAATAAGTTAAGGGGATTTATCCCTCCCTTTCAACCTTTTCACTTTTCATTGCCCGCTCATTATCATCACACATAAAATAAAAAACACCAAACCCTACCTACCATTGTTCTTCACCAATTTACAACACCGTCGTTCCACCACAACCTAACCCCGACTATAGCCCTCCTCACCATTGTCACTCGATGTAACCATCGATGTAACCACCATCTACGCCGCTGACATCACCAACAAACCCCCACAGTTATCACTAAACCACTATTATATATGCTATAAGGTTAAGTTCTTATTATTAGCATTTTTATTTGTTCACTTTTCATTTATATGCAATGATTAGTTTTCTTATCCTAGCTTCTGATTTGATTTTGGTTAATAAGTGTATTAAAGTAATAATTTGGGGCTTTTGTGATTGTGTGACTTTTTTGTGCTTAAATATCTAATCCTTGTTATGACTTACAAAATTTATGAAATTGGAAAAAAGTACTAACAATAATCTTTGTAGGCAATTGGATTATAACCTGCTGCTGCTGTATATGTTTAACTCTAGCAGAAAGGAGGTGGAGGTGGTTGGGTTATAAATGGTGAGGTAGCATTGGTTTAATAAGCTTAAGTATTGTTGAGTTACTTGCTTTGGGGTGTCAGTAGGGTCAGGTTGACCCTACCCGAACCGAACCCGATAACCTGATAGTGTTATCGGGTCGGGTTAGGGTTAAATAAATAATGTTATCGGGTTATCAATCACTTTTTGATTTATTAGTTATATTACTTTTTAGAACATACAGTAGCTGTTATCTTAGAAGGTATGCAAAATTTGTTGGTGGCCTGCTGAACACTTGCCAACTATTGGCTTAAAAACATGGGAATTAGGCAAAAATGACATTTTGGAAATTAGATACTGTATATATTTTTAACTAATAATACATGACAAAGATGAGTAAAATATTTGAAATGCATTAGAAATGCTAACAAGGCATCAGAGGAAAAAAAATCCATTTTTTCATCATTCTCATACGTCAAATATTTCTAAGAGCATAAACTGTGAATTGAATTCACATGCCCATTCGAGTTGTTGGTACACATATGGGGTCACCTAGACTTTTTGGTTTCATCAAGACTGGAGGAAAGTAGTTCAAATCATCATGTTTGTATGGTTATGCACTCATGTTAGATGATATATATGCCTCTATACCAAAACAAATATTTGTTATTTAGTTGTGCAGCTGAAACATACAAAGAAGAAAGCCAAGCGGAATTCAGGTTTTTTTTATTGTTTTACAGTATGTCGGACTTTAGGTTTTTTATTTTGATTTTACGGTCTCTCGGAATACAAAAGGTTTTTTATTTTCATTGTGCAGGTGTCTCCAATTGACTGCGTTACCGATTGTTCGAAAAGAAAAGCGTGTGACTATGATGATTTACCTACGCCACCTGTTGGAAAAGGTTAAAGCAGTGCCAAAAGGTGCCGGGAGAATGTTTTGGTAAGCTTTAACCCATTTATTTCCATTTATTTTTTACTTAAACTTTTTTTGAATGTTGGTGTTTACATGTGCTTTGTGTGGACTGTAGGGGCTAACCATGATGCATGCCAACCTGATGTCACGGTTGAAAATATTTTGAGCGAGCAACCTCCACAATGTAGCACCAACATCAGTCAGCTCTCCCGAGGTAGTCGTTATATTCTTTTTTCCAACACTTTCGAACGCCCATAATTATCTGACAACTTATACAACATTTTTTTTATAGCGACGTATTTAGTAGCACGATGTGGGCAGGTGAACCTGGACTCTGTCTTGGGGACCACTCGACAAGAAACTATGGATGTAGCCACTCCATCAGTTGGACGACTGAATAGCCACGATTTAGTACAAAATGCTCTCGAATTTGAAAACCTTCCAGGTTGGTCTGACCATTTGTGCCAAACAACAGCTGACACAGGGAAACAACAAACGCAAGGTAATATGATGTTGCCATACCGTAAACTTATGAAGGTTTGGTGTCTTAATGTGTGGCTAATGTATGTCCCTTCTTGCTGCAGATACGCCATCAGGGATTCCATCGCCTGTCCTTTCAGTGAATATGTGTACAGCTTCCATTTTGGCTTCAGGTACCCCTGCTTTTTGTTGTCGCATACTGTTGTGACTTCTGATTCACCTGCCTGTATACTTACATTTTTTAATAAAAGCAGCTCTCCATACCGCATCCACTTTTCGCAAAATGAGAAACCATCGAGCGTACGTAGCTGGTAGGTTATTTTAAGATGTATCTAATTAACGACTGTAATCTGTTGTTACCGACACCCTTATTAAATATCTGGTCGTATTGTGCTTTTAGGTATGCATTATTCATCTTCAGCGCCTTGAATAGTAGCTGGTGAATCGACAACAAAACATCAGCTGGCAACCAAGGTCAGCCATATACAGTTAACTAACCACATTCGACAAACACATTTGGCTATCCGTGACGTAATATGACTTTTATGTATTCTGTTTTTAGTTACTGTAAAGTACATTTCTGGACACAACGTTGTCACTGTTGCAGCGTTACTTTTTTTTTATAAAAGCCTTCTACTTTGGTTTTGGTTAAGCCCTCAGTAATGATATACTTCAGCATTTCAAGTCAGAGGTGTTAATCCCATGTTTTGTTTTTATTTAATGAGAACTGCATGTGCATCATAAAACCGTACTATGTCTGGAATGCCTTCTTATTTGACGTTTTATGTCATTGTCGTTTTAGGCAACGATGCTTCACATATGACCCATCCAATAAGACGTGCTGCAAAAAAGTAGTCCAACGCCATCACCGACTGCAGGAACAAACGATGCGGGGATGCTACTCACACAAGCCGTGCGTACAGGAGAGCTGCATACAATTGACTCGCTAATGGTAGCATTTCAACTGAGAGTTGCAAATCCCATGTGTTAATTATGTTTACTGTCAACTGCATGCGCATCATAATGTAAAAAGCTGCACTTTTTTGTATTGGACAGGAGCTGCAATATAAGTCCTAAGTTTCCTACATGTGCTCCGTTTGCCATTTGTAAAGTTAAATGTTGTTTTTGTCGAAGTCACTTGCATCGGTAATTCTGGATAAGTTGTGCGGCAAGATTGAATGAAAATTTTTAGTTTTAATGAAAAGTCAAAAACCAATTTTTTTTAATAACAAGTAGAGTAAAAAGATCGGCTATTTATGTATAAACTGATCTTATTGTATGCATAAAAAGATCGGTTGGGAACTGATCTATTTAACTTTTGCTCAAATAGATCACCCTTAGTTAGAGTGGTTCTAGACCGTTCTTTTTGAGGGTTTTCAACCGATCTATTTAACGATTTCTCTAGTAGTGAATGTTAGTGTGATTATGGTTTTTTTCGTGACATATTATTAGAAAATAATGAGTAGTGATGAGTCAATGTGTTACTACGTGAACTACCATCATGAACAAATTTACAAGCCACGCCATAACGACAATAACCATTAGCATAGTTACAACATAAAGAAGAGGACTAGTTTGTTCGATTATCAATTTGTCATGAGGCTTAGTCCCTTGGTTATCACAAGTTAGACCCTTGACCAAAAGAACATTAATTAGGTGCCGAGGGTGTAGTGGGTGCAAGAGTGGGACTAACTTTGCGCTCTAAATGAAGTTCTTCCGTCGTTACCATGGAGCGGACAATGTCGAGGTCGGGATAGGGGTCACAATAAGCGGTGATGCCCGCGACGTGGTTGATCTTATCACTCATACCGTTAATGGCGTAAGTAACAAGATCCTCGTCGTGCATGGGAGAGCCAATGATATTCCATAACGTAGCAGCGGACTCGATTTTGCCAAAATAGGCGTCAACACTCATGTCTCCCATTTGTAGAAGCCGTAGTTCGCCTAGAGCAACTGTTTTGGTACGTTTATTGTCATGAAAGATTTTTTCAATGAAATTCCCAAGCTTCTTTAGCTGTTTTCGGATTCGCCTTCACGAGGCGAGCAACAAGGGGTCCGAGGCTATTAGAAAGATCCATGATTTAATTTTAGAGTCGAATTTGAGCCATCAAGTCGTTCACAATGATTGGAAAAGAAATAGCACCAGGATGAGTAGTTTAATTTATCTAGGTCTACTTTACAGGTATGAGATTGGTGATGGGTGGAAGGGCATACAGTTTATAAGATAGAGGTATTGTTGGTATTGGTGATTGTGTGTAGAGGTGTCAATTTGAGATCAATTAGTTAAATATAGGTCTAGTTGGTTAAATATTTAATAGGCATAATTACATGTATATCCTTGAAAATTTCAAAAATTACATATATATTATTTTTACTAGTTTTTAATGCATAAAGTACAATGCTTTTAATGCATCAAAAGAATATATGTGTAATTTTTGAATTTTTCAATGATATATATGTAAATGCCCCTATCTAATAAATGACGAGTCTAATTGAGCATTTGAAAGAAAGTGAAATTATATAACACATGATACACCGGTCTTTATTTATTATTTTTTTTTACAATATTTTTTTTTCTTGTCAACCCGATCAAAACTCTCGGACCCAACCTATCTAGACCCGGGCTCATTTAGACCCATGTTTTTAGAAAACGCGTCTAGACCCGAACACTCTGAACGCAAACCAATCTTGACCCGTGACTCGATCCACCTATTTTGCAACCTCTAATTGATAACCATGGTGAAGAAGAAAATATTAGGTGATGGTTGATTAATGATACAAAGTATGTGGGATTCCTTGTATCAAAAAGAAAAAGAAACAAAAAACAAGTCGACATATGTAAGATGGCTCACACACCAATGATGTTTCGATTGTTCGAGCTCTGAAAACATAAGATATGGACGGACATAGAAATCAAATTCGAATGTTTGACATAAAAAAATTGAATGTACTAATGATATCCAACAACTTATTAAGTAGATCCGAGATCAACCCGAATAAAGAAATTAAGAGCAGCGTTCCCTATGAGATACATAATTCACCACTCAAAGATCTCGCTGAGCAAAAAACCAACTTTGAAAATTTCGTTACAGACGTACCACGAGATTCCAAATCAGCTTCCAAGATCACATCCTAATTATGCCAAAAACTAGGATAGCAATGGATTAAAACTATCTCTAAACAAAGAGAAAGAGTTTTATGAAAATCAACAACTGTAAGAGAAAGAGTTTTAGGAAAATCAAGAATTGTCGTTCTCATTCATGAGTGTTTTCATTACATACCAGAGAAAAAGGAAAATAACCACCCACATAGCTACAATTATGCTCAGTTCCCGAGTTGGAAAGGAAGAGGAAAGGAAAGGAAATTGATAGGTTTTTGTGTTCTCGAGTTTTTTTTTAAGGGTGGAAAGGGAAGTGGAAAGGAAATAGGGAGGAAGTTTAGTTAAGTAAATCTTCCTCCCACTTTTGGGATGAAAGAGAAAGGAAAGGGAAACTTATTTTGTATAAAGACTAATATACCCATTTTAAAAGATGTGACATTAATAACTAAAGGGCATATATGTGATTTAACCAAGTTATTTTCTTTTTCCTCCCACTCAAGAACATGATTATCATTACTTTCCTTTTCCTTTCCTCTATCTCAAGAACATAACAACTAACACTTACTTTCCTTTTCGCATTCTTTTCCCTTTCCTATTCTTTTCCATTTCCTTTCACTTAAAACTCGAGAACTGAGTGTTAAGGAAAGTAAATTACTATCTTTAAAATGTCAAATAAAGGAAAATAATAAACATAATAAAAGGACATGGAAATTAAATTGATTGGGAATTATAAGTTGACTGGTATGTAGCACACGTGGAGGCGAAAGCCTGCGATCAAATGATGGAATCTGGCTTGAAATCAAGCCGACCCATATATCCATGTCCCACTTAACTCGTATCTTGAAACGGGTATGTATCTGGTACATCAATCAGGTCTCGAGGAGGGTTCTACCTATCAACTAATGCAACTAACTAAGATAGTAATCAACTTAACTCGATTGTTAAAGCCATATTATAGGAACTTAAAACACATAATGCGATAAAACTTACAGGATACGATCAAGGAGAGTGGATCTTTTTAGTCGTGCTTAGTTGAAATTTTTTGGTAAATTGTGAATATTGGAACGGGGATTATATAGGCCTCCGATATCAAAGACGAGGTACACGCCTTAAACCTCTACAAATGATTAGAAATGATAATTATAAATATTATTAAAAGGCATACTAAACAACGTCGTTTTGTACTTGAAAAAACAACTGAGCTATAGTTGACTTTTCTACAGTGCCACATTATATCTACAGTGCCCACTTGGACAACGTCGTTTCAAAAGTTTGGAGAAATGGCAAAAAAATACCTTTGAAGTCGACGACTCTTTGCAAAAGGAGTCGTTTTTCACAAAGTCTGAAAAAATTGCTAAAAGTAATCCCGAAATATGTGACACTTTGCAAAAGCAATCCTGTTTATATGTTTAGCATAAAAATAAACGCAAATAAACCGTCGCAACGTGAGGATGCATTACCTCGTTTAATATTAAGTAACAAAAATAAGGGAACATGAAGTTGAATAATAAGAACAATTAGGGTGCGTTTAATTGGGAGAAAACACTCTTGTTTTCTATAAAATGTTTTGTGGAAACAAGGAAAACAGATATCGCGTTCAAATTAATGTTTTCCAAGAAAATGTTTTGCAAAACACAAATCCCTTATTTCCTAACTTAACAAGGAAAATTACAAAACAAATTTTAGTTGTTTTCATTTGTACCCACAACCTCCCTCCCTTTCTTCAAATACAGAAAAAACAAACATCAAATAAACGCGATTTCTATATTTTGAAATGTTTGTGGAGATAAATTTCACTTCCATTTTTTTATAAAACTAAAGATAGAAAATAAGAAAAAATTTTCTCCAACTAAACACACCTTTAGCATTGACACAAATAAAATCTAACTTTGACAACCTCCAACCACGATAGGAGTTGCGATCCTTTAAAAAGTAAAAAATAAAAAAACATAAAAATAAAAAGGCTAGAAAGCCTATAAGTGAGTGACAAGTGCCCAACCAAAAGAAACTCCCTCCTTCATATTTTTTAATAATTTTCAGTTAAGAGGGCAATTTAGTCCTTTTTGTTTTTTAACTTCACCCCGAACTTCAAATGCACATATCTTTCAAACGACAAACTTTAAAAAAAAAAAAAAAAAAAAAAAAAAAAAAAAAAAAAAAATTCATCAAAAATTTTAAAATTTCATTCTCTTTAATTTGATATGCATTTTGATATAGAAATCGAAGCTTTTTTTCTTTTTAATTTCAAGTGGGTTATTATTTTCTTGAAATTTTTGGCATATTCGACCCTACTTTTGTCTAATTTAAAGGTAGAATTATGCAAAACTTAAAACATAAAAGTTGTAGATTTTTGGTCATTCTTTAACTAGAAATTTGAATCACTCAATTTCGATGTGATATGAATGAGATGTCGCATTTTAAAAATGACTTTTTACACATATTTAGTGCATACAAAGTGTTTAATAAAATGACTAAAAGACATTTTTCATATAAAAATACATTTAAATGCACTAATTGGTCAAGTTATTTTCAGTTTAACAAAACTATCAATTTGTTATGTTAAATAGAATTGATGAACCCAAACATTTGATCAAATTGATGAACCTGAAATTTGATGAACCTGAAAAGAATTGTGATCAATTTGATGAACCTGAAAAAAGTGATCATTATAAAAAATATATATAAGTAAAATTTGATGAACTTGAAAAGAACTTTGATCAATTTGACGAACATCTCTTAAATAAAATTGATGAACCTAGAAAAAGAACTTTTATCTCAATTTTATAAGTAAATTGATGAAACTATGATAACTGATGAGACTAAGATAACACAAGACAATAAATTGATGAACCTAAACACATAACACATGCCGAATAAATTGATGACCCTAAACACATAACACATGCTAAATAAATTGTTGAACCTAAACACATAACATAGGACAAATAAATTGATGAACCTAAACTCTAATTGATGAACCTCAGTAAACTGATGAACATTACCTGTATTTAAAAAAAAAAAATAACAATTAAAAACATCACTTTTTGAATATTACATTAATAAAACGATTAGTGATGCGTTGTGGTACAAAAATGAGTGTATTTAACGCAATTTTAACACTAAAAATCTAAGATAGACATTTCATCAAACACATTGTGTGCAACAAATATGAGTAAAACGTCAACTTTCACGTGTGATATCTTACTCATATGACATCGGATTTGATTGATTCAAAAACCTGTGTAAAGATTTAACCAAAATCAAAAACTTTCATGTTTTAAGTTTTTAACGATTCGACATTTATAAGGGTAAAAAATAAGGCCGAAAATGAGAAAAAAAATCAAGAAAATCAAAATCCATTTAATATGTAAAAAAAAAGTTTTGAAATTTTTGACAAAATTTATACCAAATTAAAGAGGATTAAATTTTAAAAATAATGGTGAAATCGGTTTTTTCTAAAAATTTGTCGTTTAAGAGTTATTTGCGTTTGAATTTTGAGGGTGATTAAAATAAAACGGGTCAATTTACCATTATACCCTTTGACCGAAAATAATACTAGTAATTACAGTAAAAAAATAATGTGTTTGACCAGATCTAATCCAACGGTTATAAATACTTTTTACACTTTTTAAAATCTTACCCTTTTTAAATGATCCGCAACCACCACGATATATATTAAATCAGACCATTAGTGAATTTAAATCGTTACATACACAGTTACTAAAATCATCAATGATTACAAAATGACATTTTTGCTTTGTGAGTATACTTAATTAGACTCGAATTTGTTATTTACCCCGCAAGAACCCCGACAATGATGATGGAGATGAAGAACGTTCTTCTTTTGTTAAACTTGTTGCACTCAGTCGACTTGATAAGTTCTCGTTTTCATCGACCTTTGGCCAAATCTTCGGAATCTCTAAATTCCTACAAAAAGTTTAGAAAGTGAAAAAAATAAACTCCTTAGTTAACTTGGACAAATGCTGTCCATTCAGACAAACTATCAACATACGAGAAAAATAAAAATACATTGGAAAGTACATACCCATCATAGTCTTTTGGGTTAATGGCATATAATAGCAACGAACTTTTTCATTTGTGCAATTATTAGATATGAACCCAAAAAATTACAACAATCAGATACCAACTTTTAAATTTTGTTTCATTATCAGATACGAACTTTAAAAAAATACCACAATAACCATCCAACTTTCAAATTTTTTTTCATTATCGTACGCAACGAGATGAGATTTTTACATTGATAAAACAAAATTTGAAAGTTTGTATCTGATTATTGTAATTTTTTTTGTTCATATCTGATAATGGCACAAATGAAAAAGTTCGTTGCTATTATATGCCATTAACCCTAGTCTTTTTCTTGGCAGCGGTTCATTGTTTCGTCACTATATTCCTGATGTAGCATGTTTATACGTTGTATTACATGTCGCAGCTTAAAAGTACCTTGCAATAAACCCCAAACCTTCAAAACCTGAACAGTTTGCATGTGTTCCTCCATGATGTCGATGCTCCAAACTAGAGTTGCCTTACTATTCACTCGGTATGTTTTGATCAATGCAGGATCTTTGCTAGCTTTTTCAGGTTGGTAGTAACGTTGTCCACCCGAAAGCCTCATTAATAGAGAATGTACTTCCTTTTTAGTCTCCAGGTTTTCTATATCGCCCACTGACTTCAAGAAATCATCATCAAAGATGACCTATTACATACGAAACAAGTAGTTAAGTTCTTTTTGCAAAAATTATCGTTAAAGCTTAAAAGTATCAAACTTATTGTATAGAAAGAGAACATGTCATTAAACAGGAACCAAACCAAAGGCTTGTGTCCCACTAGTATATCATGTTGTGTGAGAAACTCCTCAACCTAATAGTTGTGGGTTCAAGTCATACTTATGACATTTGAGATAAATTTGTGTAAAAAGAATAAACAGGAACCAAAGTTTCCCTTGCTTTATTTTAACTAAAATAACGTTGTGAGTTTTGTGTTTAGAAAATTGACTTAGCAAATTACGCTGACTTGACATGCCATTTGTGTACGTGAAATGCTGACTTGACGTACGTGATGGTAGTATGGTGTCATATCGTAGCACATGTAGCATGCCATATTGCCATGTCAACAATTCAGAATACCTGCAGGTTGCAAGCTAACTTTTCAAAGAGTTCCGCAAATTAATACAAAACGAGCGGGGTACCCGTGCGTTGCTGCGGATATGTTGTGGTTAATATAAATTTGAAATAAAACGTTTGAAAAAAATTATTGTTGAAATATTGTGGTTAATCTAAACTCGAAATAAAACGATTGAAAAAAATTATTTTTGTTATTAACGATTAAATTTGCAAAAGATCGATAAATGTAAGTACTATTTTTTTAAGACTAACTTTGAAATTAAAAATTAACCTTAGGTGGTCTAAAAATAAAATTAAAAGGAAAAAAAAAACGGATGAACAGTACACGCTACAAAAAAAAAAAAAAAAAAAAAAAAAAAACGGATGAACAGTACCATGCTACAGTAACCGACACACACAAAACCACTGTTTCGTCCACTGTAGCTGCTACAGTAAACGTTCCCCTTTTAGTATATATAACAATTGACATTTGACTGGTTCATTTTCATTGACAAATTTGAATGACATAGGTGAAACTTGATTACTTTTTGAGATTTTTTGTAGGAATCGACAACCTACAACCCCTGGTTACTAGCACGGATAACTCGACCGCGTAGATAAGATGTCGACAAAAAAGAATAGCTTTGCACAAGTAAGTAACCCTAATCGTTTCCTTGATTAGTTATTGAAAGAATACGTACCAAATCCGTCCCCCCCCCCCCCCCCTCACCTCCTTTTATAGAGATGAGGGGGAGGGTAAACCGACTCTAACAAGAGTCCTAAGTCGGCTATTACAATGACACGGGTTGGGCTTGAGACACAAGCCAACCAAACCGACTCTTTAAGCTATGAAGACTAAACATTAACACTAAGACCCGTGGACTTAACAATAAGCTAATATAGAGACTAAACTTGTAACATTTTTCTATTGAGAAATTTAAGGGTTTAAAATCTTGCCTTCCACTCACTGACGGAGCCAGTAGGGGGGCTGGAGGGTGCTCGGCCCCCCTTAAGCGGCCAAACTCTACCTTGTATCACTGTGGATCCTGGAAACAACCTTAGAATGAAAAAATGTTTAGAAGTTATTTATTACGAAGTAATTTTTTAAGGAACTTATCTTAGATTTATGCAAGGAACCACCTTGGTGAAGGTTGTGGTAGTGTTGTTGAAGATAATTTAGGCCTTGGATATAAAGGATGTAGGTGACTGATAAAGATGGGAGACAACAATGGTGTTTAGGGAAGAAAGAGTAGAAGAGACTCAGAGAGGAAAAGAAGTAAAGATGAAATATTAAAAAATTGTTTATTTTACTTTTATTGAAGAGGTTGTACTTTTTGGTTGTCTTTAACCAAGTTTTTTTTGGGGAAAAAAAAATTGAAGTACTACTACGGAGTATTTTTTATCCTATTAAATATTACTTTAATTTTTTTTTTCAAATATCTTCAAATTCAACCAACTATTTTAAGTTATACATAAACATAGATGAGTTTATTATTCAGGATTTTAGAAAAGAAAATGTGTTACAGTAGTTACGATACACTTAAAAATAAAAATTTGCTTTGTGAAATTTTTAAAAACTTGATTGTAAGAACTTTAACTAATGAGAGGTGATTGGGAGGCCAAAACCATGTGCCTATATCTATGCCTAAACCTATGTGGCTTCATCTTGTTGGCCGCAGTCAAGGGACCCACTTTTTCACAAGCCAACAAGTCATGCCACATAAGTTTAGGCATGAAATTAGGCATACAATTAGCAATTAGGTCTCTCCATCATTTTCCTTAACTAATATAGTATGTATATGTTCACAGATCTTTCGTCCCTTAATGAATTATATGTTAATACAGAGACCCAATTTGAGCCCCCCCTAATATATATTCCTGGCTTCGTCCCTGCTTCCACTTAGCCTCCTTGAAAAGCAGAGAGTTCATATCGAGTAGACCATCAAATTGGCCAAGCTCAACCAATGTGTTAGTGATCACTAGAGCCAGAGACTTGTCTTCGTGAATCTCATGGAAGCAAGATCGTTTCTTGGCATCGTCTACTAATTGCCTCCAAATTGGGATGCTATGCTTCAAAATGTCTTCATTTCCAAGGATCCACAAGCAATGCCTTAAAAAGTTAAGATGTTCCACAGGTTGTTTGAGAGGTTTCTCCAGGATCGAATAATCATAACAACAATCATGTGATTATGCATACAAAGTTGTATAAAAATAGAGACAAAGAAGATTTGGTTTGAACCCTATAACTGATATTGAATAAATGAAAAGGGTTTATGTTTACAGCAAATTCTAAACCTATATATACAAGATGAAACGCTGCCTTTGATACATCATAACTGTTAAAGAAGAGGCATACCGTTTCAATAAAAGTAAAAGACACAACCTAAACTAAACGTTACATATCTTAAAACCTAAACTAATAACCGTTTACTAATCCTATTGTGTTTGTTGGCCTATGGCCCAAACCAAAACTATCTATAGGCTTTATGTTTTGACCCATCTTGTTCTCTTTGGCATGTTAGACATTAGAAACGTCCAACAGTTCCCCCCTAATGTCGATATGCCAAAATATTCTTCAATCTTCAAACCTGCAATCTTTCATCTTCTTTGTCACAGCCTCCTTCATTCTTTAAACTTGATCTTCAAACTTTAATCTTGATATCTCCATGCTTTAAACTTGAACCTTGAATCTTATAAACTTAAAAACTTGTTTCTTATCATAAACCTAATAAGAAAATCTTTAAAAAAAAACTTGTTTCCTTATCGTAAACCAAATAAGAAAATCTTAAAACTTGTTTTGCACTTCGACATCTCTTTTTCTTCAATTCTTGAACATGTTTTTTTCTATTCCTTCTTCTTAGTTAACCACCGGGTTGATGGTGTAACTATTATTTCTTTTCTTCTCCTTCTTCATGGTTGCGTTTATTAAAAAACAGGATTCTTGAGTGATGATTGTAAAACATGATTTTGGGTGTTGTTTGATCCCTTGAAGCTCTGATACCAATGTTCCACAGGTTGTTTGAGAGGTTTCTCCAGGATCGAATAATAATCATAACAACAATCATGTGATCATGCATACAAAGTTGTATAAAAATAGAGACAAAGAGGATTTGGTTTGAACCCTATAACTGATATTGAATAAATGAAAAGGGTTGATGTTAACAGCAAATTCTAAACCTATATATACAAGATGAAACGCTGCCTTTGATACATCATAACTGTTAAAGAAGAGACATACCGTTTCAATAAAAGTAAAAGACACAACCTAAACTAAACGTTACATATCTTAAAACCTAAACTAATAACCGTTTACTAATCCTATTAGGTTTGTTGGCCTATGGCCCAAACCGAAACTATCTACAGGCTTTATGTTTTGACCCATCTTGTTCTCTTTGGCATGTTAGACATTAGAAACGTCCAACATAAGATATTAGACAACATAACTAAACAAACTCATCACACAAATTTCAAAGTTTTTTGTAGGTTACCTTGCTCGGGTTAGAGCCACGTTTGCTCTTTGAGAAGTAGAAAGGAAACCAATCGAGTCACTCCCTTTTGCGGCGACAGTTGAGATGATTATCAGATCTTCTTCACAACCTTGGAACCCATCAACAGTTCTAACATTCACCGAAAAGTCACATCCATCTTCTCTGGTTTGATAAATCATGTCCTTAAGTTTACTTTCTATTGCAACAACTTGAGCCGTGTAAGGTGTTATGCAACCCACACTAATATTTTGCTTATTCGCAACACATACTGTGTATATAACAAAAAATTAAAACCTATAGAAGTTTTATGGAAAATAGATGTAGTAAAAATTTGAAGAAGTACCTTCATGAAGTCTTTTAACCAACTCAGCGATCAAAGCTGCTTCCACCATGTTTTTCCTACTTTTATTATGACCAAATTCGACTTTTCCCTGGGATAAATTAATGAAAGAATATGATCCAAACATGTCTCCTTCAAGAAACTTTTTTTCATAGCTTATTTCTCCTACACTTCGACCATTTTCTATCCTGTTGCCATAAAACGTTTCGTTTGGAAATAAGCTTATCTTCCAATGCATTCTATATTGGACCTGTAGTAGGTGGGTCGTATGTTTCTGAGACACCAATCGTTCAAATAAACTCCTTCTAAACTCCGCTTCCACACATATCTACAACAATTCTCGGGTCAAATACTAGATGGTGCATAATATATATACTTGATGTTATGATAGTAAAGATGGATAGAATCTATAAACCTTGCTTTGAAGCGTTGCAGGGAGTTGCTTCTCGTCTCCAACGAGTATAACATCACGAAGACCAGAGAGTTGCAACGGGATAACAGATTCACATTCTCTAAGTTGAGCAGCTTCATCAATTAATAATAGTTCAACATTTGTTTCAAGGGTGTGCAATCTACTTGAGCTTGAGGCAGTGCAAAAGATCAGACGAGCGTTTATCAAACAAAAGTTTCCAATTTCTTGATTATCCGTGAATTTAGGGAAAGAAACGGTTTCTCTAAGGACTTCCTCAAGTACTTGAAGGAGCTCTTTCCTCATCACTTTACACTCGGGCCAACTTTCGATAGATTGAAACAAGCTGATAATGTTAATCAATTTCTTGGCTAGTTGTGATGTAACGACAGAAGTTGGCATATGTGTGTACAAGTTTATAACCGAAGTTGTTAATTTTTCTTTATCCTCATTGAACCTTTTTGTGATAAAATCACCAAAAGGTAATGCATTCTCTTTGCTTTTTGTGTTTAGCGGCACCATTTCTCTTAATTTAGTTGTTCTCCACGTGCTTCTGCTTTCGAAACTTTTGATTTCAAACTTTATTTGATTGATAGCTTCTCTGTATTCTGCTTCCGGGTTTCTAAGTAAACGTATCATTGTGACTGCATTCTTTCTCCAACCAGAAGTAGGAAACAAACAACAAGCAAGAACAGATATGCGATGCTCAAGAAACACTTGCTTGAGTTGTTGAAAACCATCAATCTTCATTCATTCCCTGTTTCCAAATAGAACTATGTCTCCAAAACCATAAGTATCATATTCAAGTGAATCTCGTACATGACTCACCAAACGTGCTACAACCTCTAACACCGCGTTATTAGTAGGGGCACAAGTTAGTGCGCAGCATTTCAATTTCCAAAGAGCGAGTAGAAGACAACCAACTGTCTTTGTTTTTCCTGTCCCTGGTGGGCCCCATATGAGGTTAACAGACTCCTGATGACGACATTCTCTTGCTGTAATGCAACTCCATATGGCGGTTTGCTGGTATGTATTTAGATCTAAGGCGCTTATGGCGTCTTGCAAGTTCAGTGAGTCAGATTTCTTGGTATTTTCGATGCAGCAGAGTGAACATCTCTCACTACCCTGAAATAGTCACTCCACTATCTTAGCTTCTTGGTTTTAGGTGGTGTTTAAATGTGTATTTTAAAAATGGTTAAGAGGGGCTTTTATATTAGCTTAAAATCAGTAAACAACGGGTGTTTGGGATTGCGTATTAAATTTTGTTTTCTGCAACACAACGATCAGACGATTAATCCGCAAATAAGTGTAAGCAATTTAATTCACCCTTGCATAATCAGCTTTAATATGAAACTGATTGTTTGGAAACTAACTATATATAAACACATAATCTGAAGCAGAATTTTTTTTACCCAAACATTAAAAGCTAAGTAGTTTGGCTTCAGATTGCATTAATCAGAAATCGCTAATCATCAACGATGCAAATTTAAACATCCACTTAGTCTTATATGAAATCGAATTAAGAGAAAGGAACTAAACTTACCTTCGAGTTACTCTGGATCACTTTATTGATAATTTTCATGTTCTTCCCATCTAGTTTAGAGTGCAAAGCTTGCCAGATACGAGTATTCGTAGTCATGTTCATAAGATGAACTGCAAACAACACGAATTTCCCTCCATTAATCGGCTTTGAGGATAGAACTTGGATTGTATCAGAATCTTCATCCTTGACCTTTTGGACATAAGCAATGACATGATTGTGATCATTGATATAACTTAGTTTTTCACTTGTCAACGCGATGAGATCACCCACCTCGGGCTGGTAAGACCCTTTCTTATAACTGTTTTTTCTTTCTAAAGATACACTATACATGTAACCTTTAGAGATCTTATAATCTGTTGGTTCACTGATGATCCCACGAGTAGGTGCACTAGAGATACTTTTCATTTTAGACATTAACTCATAACGTGTTTCCTCAACTAGTGGCTTGATGAATGACTTGGTGTAATCAGCTGTTGATCGAAAATTTTCTGGTATTTTCGTCACCTGTTCCTAAGTTTAGAAGAAAAAGTAAAGTGAATCATATCTTTTACGCATTTATCAACTGTGAAGCTGTCATCGATGAACCATAAATTCCGAAAAAATATTAAATTGAAATTGAGTGTATTTATTAACTAACCTTGTAAAGATTTTGGTTGAATACATTCTTAAGTGACCAAGAAAACACCACATCGATTAGTTCTTGATCGTTTGTTTCATGTTGTCTCCAGCTACTACTGGATGTTGCCATTTTAAAAATGGAAATTATATTTCTGATTATGAGAACTCACTTGCTTGATCACTGGCTTGCTAAAATGGCTGGTATGTGTGAGGCATAGCAAATAGACACCAGATTAAGCTTTATACACGTTTTCAGATGCGCGAAAGGTAAAAAATTATATAATTAAGGACAACTGGTACAAATTAATGACTAAATAAATCAAAAGCTAAATGATGTTGTTAAGGAAAGAAGATATCAAGTTGACCCTTAGTCAATAAGATAAATATATATTAATCTTATTTCCAAACAACAATAGTGTCAGTTAGAGTAAAAACAACCCAAATGTCTTAGCAAACAACATTACATATTGTGAAAACACCAAGTAAATGACTAATGAACAAATTTCGTGTGACTATCTTTAGAGTTTAAAAAATTATATTAAGAATTTATGAATTCTGGAAACTGGACTCTAGCGGTTGAAAAGAACGACCGAGACAGAAAGCCGGCCTGTGTAGAATCTCCCCAATACTTCCTATATAAGTTTCTTCTCCAGCAAGCTACGATTAACAAGTACTTGTCTTTGGTTTCTTTGACCATCTTTTGTTTTGAGGTAGTTAGAATACACAACACATATGCATGTATACAAGGATATGTGTATTTTAATAAAGAACCAAAGCGTTGGTTCTAGACTTCTAGCTTGGAGGGAGGAGACATACATATGATCTATCAATTGATAACTCCAAGTCATTGTAAATTAGCTTTTTTTTTTTTTTTTTTTTTTTTTTTTTTTTTTTTTTGCCCATTCATCTACTCTATGAGAACACTAGTGTGCAATAATATCATACTATAAACTTGTAAATTATTCATTGTCCAACCATCTAAAAGTTGTTAATGCATCATAATTTTAGAAAGTCACATCTGAAACTGAGATGGAGGTTTTCTAAGATAGATAAACAAGTAGAGCTGGTGAACTTTCCTATTACAACCCACTTTCCATTAAAAACTATAAAACAACTCAAATTATTGAGCAAACAAATGGTCTTGTTTCAATTTAGACTAAAGTTAAATTAAATAGTTCAAATATTTTATTTAATTAATTTGGTAATTTATATGTAGAAGTATAGAAGTTTATTTACAAAGGAGGAGTTTCGCATATTTTAGAGGTGATTATACAAACATCAGTATCACATAAACAGCAAAATAGGCTGCAGAAAACAATATTGTTTAAAACACAAAGTTGTAACTAAGAAATTACTCCATACGCATTATTGTATTTCCTATTTTGTACCGAAAGTTATGAATCAAATTGGGATCAGTGGACGGGACCAGGATTTTCAGGCCAGTATTAGACTATGCCAAGGACCTGTCTTGGTATTAAGCGCCAATGAGCGAGGTGTGGTGAGTTTCTGTAGAGTAGAGAACACTTAAAACAAGAATTATAGTGACACCGTTGATACAATATAATTATATAAATTATATTATCAATGATAATATAAATACAAACTTACAAGCTCAGTTAAGCATAATATTAAACAAAGTTTCGTGTAACGTCAGCATTTTCATAAACTTATCATATGTTGAAAAGGAATATAAGTATAATTTGTGCCCTTAAGTTTAGCTTGGGGCCTTAGACGATGATGATGATGATGATATCGATCCAGCTTCTTTTACCAAACTCATTTCAGCCATTCGTTTTGATAAATTCCCATGCTCGATTAAATTATTCGTGATCACTTGATCCAAAGTCTTGTCCTTATTACCCTCATGGAAACAACATCTAGCCTTGGCATCGGTCACTAATCGCTTCCATATCGGGCTGCTACGCATCAATGTGTCTCCATTTCCCAGTATCCACAAGCAATGCCTTACAAAACATTGAAAGATTAAAACATTATTCAAATAAATCACCACACATTATCTGAAAGTTTTATAAAGGTGATAAAATAGGAAAGTTATGTGGGTTGGGTAATGGGTTAAAGTTGGTCATACATGTTATTTTTTGTACGGACGGGTTGGGTAGACCTGAAGCACGATTTATCCAGAGTTTTATTTTTTATTAGATAAATAGCGTGCGGTATAGGATCATGAAAATTTAATGTTTCAGGAATATTTTACCTCTTTGACTAAAAATATACAAGTTGTTATATGCATTATAAGTACACTTTGAGCGACTTGCAACCTCGTTTGACCCATTTTACTAGTTTCAGTTTTAGCTACCTTATATGGTTCTACACATATGACCCGTTAAAAATCAGCTGTAAGTTACCTTGCCCGGGTTAGAGCAACATTCGCTCTTTGAGGCGTTGAAAGAAAACCAATTGATCCGTTCCTTTTTCCCGTCACAGTTGAGATGATTATCACATCCTCTTCACAACCTTGGAACCCATCAACTGTTCTAACGTTTACAGAAAATTTACTTTCTACTGCCTCCCTGGTTCTGTAAAGGTCCCCAAGTTTTCCTTGTATGGCCAAAACTTGAGCCTTGTATGGCGTTATACACCCCACACTAATCTTTTGGTTTTTCATGATAGATTCTGTATATAATAGTAAGTCGATGAAAGTTAAAACATGAAGTAGTTTACAAAAAGTTGCTATAAAAATGATACCTTTATGAAGTTTTGTAACTAACTCAATGACCACCGCTACTTCGACCATGTTTTTCTTGCTTTTAGTTTCGTCAAATTCAACTTCCCCCTGGGCTAAATGAATAAAGGAGTACTGTCCAAACATTTTCCCTTTAAGAAATTGCTTTTTGTAGCTTCTTTCTTTTACATTAGGACCATCAAGTATCTTCTTGTTATAGAACTCTTTGTTTGGAAACAAGCTTATCATCGGATGCATTCTGTATTGGACGTTTAGTAGGTGTGTCGTGTGTTTTAGCATCACCAATCGTTGAAATAAACTCCTTCCAAACTCTGCCTTCTTGCATATCTACAAAAAATCTAGCATGAGACTTCTTTTCATGCTAATATGACAGATGGTGAAATAAATATAGTTATAAAGAATGCATTTACCTTGCTTTGAACTGTTGCAGGGAGTTGCTTCTCGTCTCCAATGAGTATAACATCACGAAGACCAGCGAGTTGCAACGGGATAAGAGATTCACATTCTTTTAGTTGGGCAGCTTCATCAATTACTAACAATTCAATATTCGTCTTTAGGGTGTGTAATCTGATTGAGCTTGATGCAGTGCAGAAGATCAAACATGCGTTTTCCAAGCAAAAGTTTCCGATTCCTTGATCATCTCTGAACTTAGGGAAGGAAACAGTTTGAGAAAGGACTTTGTCAAGTACTCGAAGGAACTCCTTCCTCATCACTTGAATCTTGGTCAAAGTCATTGTCTTTTCTTTAAAATTGTCAACACCTTGGAGGATGTTTTGAATCCCATCATTTCCAGGAACCAAAGTTCCAATGGATTGAATCAAGCTGATGACTTTCATCATTTTCTTTGCTAGCTTTAATGTAACAAAAGAAGTCGGCATATGTGTGTACAAGTTTCTAACTGCAGTTGTCAGATTTTCTTCAAGAACATTGAATCTTTTCATGATAAACTCTGAGAAAGATTTTATCGTTCGCTTCTCATCATTTCTATTTTCATCATTCTCCTTTTTTTCTGCGTTCAAGTATGAATCATATTCATCTTTGGGGTATTTTAGTAAATGTATCATTGATTCTGCATTGCTTCTCCAACCATAAGCGGGAGATAAACAGCTAGCAAGAACAGATATACGATGTTCAAGAAACACTTGATTGAGTTCGTGGGAACCATCAATCTTCATTCGCTCATTATTTCCATACAAAACTATATCTCCAAAACCATAAGTACCATTGTCAAGTGCACTTCTTACAAGACTGAGTAAACGTGCTGCAACTTCTTTGACCGCACTATTTGTAGGGGCACAAGTCAGTGTGCGACATCTCATTTTCCAAAGAGCGAATAGAAGACAACCAACCGTCTTTGTTTTTCCCGTCCCTGGTGGGCCCCATATGAGGTTTACAGACTCCTGATGATGACATTCTCTTGCGGTAATGCAACTCAATACCGCTCGCTGTTGCGATGCATTGAGATTTAAGGTGCTCATGACTTCTTTCAAGTCCGATGAATTAGTATCTTTATTGCAGCAATGTGAACATCTTTCAGTACCCTGAATTGATAAATCTATGCTTAGTCTCATTTGAAATAAAAATTATAAAAAGGGAATCTTAACTTTTTTGTACCTTGGAGTCACTATGGAGCACTTTATTGATGACTTCCATATTCTTCCCATCCAATCTAGAGTGCAAAGCTTTCCAGATTCGGGTGTTGGTTGTCATGTTCATAAGATGAACTGCAAAAAACATAAAGTTGCCACCTTTGTTCGATTCTTTCCTAGAAAACAAAATGGGATTTGAGGATATAATTTTGATTTCTTCATGAACTTCATCCACCCATTGGACCAGAGCAACGACATATGGACTTTCATTTGCCCTACTGAGATCATGAGCGAATGTTGGTTTGCCATACGTCAAAGCAATGAGATCTCCCACCTCTGGCTCATAATTTTCATTTCTGCTCATCGTCTTTAAATCCATGCTATAAAAGTAATATTTTGAAGACTTGTTATCTTTTATTATTCTCGATACACTGAGGATCTCACGAATAGATGCACGAGATATTAGTTCCATTGTGGACAGCAACTCAGCATGTGTTTCCTCAAGTAATGGGTCGATGAACGACTTGGTGTAATCAGCAGTTGACGAAAATGTTTCGGGGATTCTTCTCACCTATTCATAAATTTGTTTTTTAAAAAAACATAAATAAATCAAGGGACGTTTTGATCAACTGATGATAAGCTATATATGAAAATGAAACAACTAACCTTGTCACTGTACAGATTTTTGTTAAGTACATCATCAACAGACCAAGAAAACACCACATCGATCAATTCTAGATCCTTTATTTCCGGTTTTCTCGAGCTACAAGACGTTGTTGCCATTTGGTCGACAGAACTCCCGCCTATGATTTCGAAAACAGACAAGTCTTGAAATAACAAGTTATATTTGTGATTGGATGATCTCACTTTCTTAATGCTAACGACTAGCAATAGCAATGGTGTTTCAGCCTTATATTTTCAAAAGTGCTAAAGAATAATTATTAAAGGGTCGTCGGGTACAATGTAATGCATAAAAAACACAAAAGCAAAATGGTAATGTTAAGGAAAAAAGATACCAAGTCGACCCCAAGTCAATAACATAAAGATATTTAATCTACTTTCCAAAGAGCAACAATTTCTTCGAAACTTTCAGTCTCATGTTTGCTTGCTACCTACGTAAAGTATGCAAACTCCGTTAACACTGCTTATGACGTATGGTCTAAAATGATTAGGGGGTTGGCAACACTTGTGGCACCATACCACCATCCCTCACTCCCAACCAATCCCCTTGTGCCACATCATTCACCCATTTTTTCCATCCCTCACCTTGTTTTTTGTTGGCATCACTTGTGGCACCACAACACCATCACTCACTTCATTTTTTTTTCTTTTTTATAATTCCTTTAAAATAAAAATAAAAACTAAAATTCCATTAAATATCATAAAACATTACATAATATTCCTAAAAAAACATAAAATAACATTACATAATATTAAAATACAAAATTTCATTTACACACCTCTCTATTCTCTTCCACATTAAGCCCGGTAGTTAATTAGTTACATATAAAACCACACAAGCCTGAAATTGTGAAATACAGTAGAAGCCCAAGAAGCAAAACCCTAATAAATTTAACCCTATATAATAAGCTCATCCTCCTTCAACAATCAGCCACCATCTCATCCTTTCACCCAAACCCACTTCTCTTTCTGTATACCTTTTATTTTTTATATATATATATATTTTTATAAAGATCGCATGAAACGGTCGAATGAAACGGTCAAAATGGATTCCAACGTTCGAAAACTAGCTCCTTCCCGTGCCAGAAGACTTCCCGTGCCACAAGCTTACCGTGCGGTACCGTGGGGATGGCGGCGGTGTACCCGCACGGTACCACGGTACCGTTCTCCTCTTACCGTGACCGTTGCCGACCCCCTTAGTATTGCTCATGGTCTTTTTTTTATGGGATATATCCACCCTCCCTAGTTTTATATTCGGACCCCCCCTCCCCCCCCCCCCCCTTTTTTTTTTTTTTTAATTTTGTTTATGTCAAAAAAAACTATAAACTTGAAAGTACGGAACAGAAAATATGAAGTTTAATATGTCAAACGCTTAAAACTGTCAAAAATACGGAACATAAATTAACAAAAAACTGTAATGTACTGAAATAAAAGAGGGGACAAAAGGTACAACCCTCCCTAATAGGGAGGGTTAGTATAACACAACCTTTTTTTTTGTAGGGCTGAGTTATAAAGACGGGGGCTATTTGGTTAGATTAACCCTCTCTATAAGAGAGGGTGTATATATATATATATATATATATATATATATATATATATATATATATATATATATATATATATATATATATATATATATATATATATATATATATATATATATATATAGTGTATCTTTATTTTCAGAACTCTATTAAGTGCGGGAACTACGAGAACTCCAATTTTGCATTAGAAAACATGCATGTTCATATAAAACATGTCTGTTTTCTTACATACACCTTAATACACATAATACATGTTTATATAAAAACCTGTTAAGTGCAATAGATTAATGCAAAATGGTTTTATTTTTAGAACCCTTTTAAATGCGAGAACTCCAATTATGCATTAGAAAACATGCATGTTCATATAAAACATGTATGTTTTCTTACATACACCTTAATACGCAGGCATGTGTATTAAGGTGTATGTAAGAAAACATACATGTTTTATATGAACATGCATGTTTTCTAATACAAAATTGGAGTTCTCGCAGTTTTCGCACTTAACAGGGTTCTCAAAATAAAGCCCCATATATATATATATATATATATATATATATATATATATATATATATATATATATATATATATATATATATATATATATATATCTTAACTACATATAATGTAAAAATGGTCAAAGGTGAAAAGTGAAATAATCAAAGTTTGTGAAATGTTGAAAATTTGTTTTGCCTATTCTACCCTTGAAACTTTGAAAGTTAAAAAGGCATTTAGGGTTAATAAAGGAAATCTATACTAGCTATAAAGGAAAAAAGAAATATTAAGAATTACACACGGTTTCATAATGGAATTGAAAACTTGAAACACATGAATTCAAAACATGGTTTCATATTTGTAATCGAGGCAAC
This sequence comes from Artemisia argyi, assembly GCA_030686995.1. Taxonomy (NCBI): domain Eukaryota; kingdom Viridiplantae; phylum Streptophyta; class Magnoliopsida; order Asterales; family Asteraceae; genus Artemisia; species Artemisia argyi. The sequence goes on along the minus strand of CM060704.1, from coordinate 101,691,736 downwards.
TTTGAAACAAAAAGTTGACTTTGAAACTTAATATAGGAAACTGCCAATCGTAAGGAAACATATTCATATATGAATATATGATAGTGAAACTTACAATCTTTTATAAAGAGCACATATAACCTTCATAACTCCTACCCTAAATTTAAAATTCAGACATATATTGGATATAAAATCTCTCTCACATGCACCTCGATCACCCCAGATAAACCAACACACGAACACAAGCCACAATCTTCACTTTCATCTTTCTTCTCTATCTAAAACCTAAAACACAAACCACCCAGTTCTTTGCCTAGGTGTACTCATCGCCGCCAACAACATCATCTAAATCTGCCGCCACCACTCCCAACAATACGTGTCTTCTCTACCACCTGTTTACAAGGTTTAGGTAGTTTTGGTCGGTTGCTTTGGACTAGGTGGTTTTGGCTGGTGGTTTTGGTTGATGTGGTTTTTGTTACGAGGGTTCCTTTTGGTATTCGGCTGCTGGCTCCTTTGGTTATGTGATTGTGGTTTCCTTGGTTTTTGTTTATGTAGTATTGGCTTGGGTGTGACACTGGAAAAACAACTTTGACATTACAGGAGCAATAGCAAAAAACTTAGATAAAGTAAGGTATGTTCTCCATATAACGGGAAATCTCCCAAGACATATACCATATAATTTTGTTAAATACGCATGTATTTAAGCTTCCGGTTTACCTATAGTGTAAGTCACTACAAGTAGAGAAAGTGTCTGAGTATAATAGGTAGACCGTCGTAGTTTCCGTCCAACAAACAACTACGATTAAAAATGCATTCGCTGCAAATAGCATCAATGCCGACCCCATTATTCCTCAGATGTTGTTGTGTGTACGACGTTGTGAACCAACCTAGGTGTTTAAAGTATATTTGATAGCGATATTTTTCTATAACTATGATTTTGTGTGCTTAATATTTGGATCTAAAAATTGTTCAAACAAAAGCAATGGGTTTTTTTTTTTTTTCTGGGAAATTTAAATTTTGAAAGGTGGATGACAAGTCATTGTAGTAGGTGTACTTTGTGTGAAAAGTTTATCAAAAATGAAAAAAGAATATAGCGGTCCACATTATCTCACGGGTCTTGATGCAATTCTATAGCGTCACAATAATACACGTGAAAATAGTGAAAAGTAAACAACTAAATAATATTAACATCTTTGTAAAAAGCAGATTGCCATCCAAATTTTAGGAAGACACTTTGAATTTGATCTTGACATACTACAAGTATTATTTATTAATATAAGGTTGTAAACTTCCCTTCAACAAGTTTTAATATTCTACTTTATATTTTAAAACAATTTAAATTTACACGGTCGCTTTGTTGTATGTTAAAAAAAATCAATTACATTTTTATTATTTTACCTCAAAAACTTAACCAAAATATCCCTACTATAATTATCTGCCGATATAAAGTACCGTCGCTATGCACGGGTACTCGTCTATAAAGGAAAAATAGTCAACAATTGAAAATTGACTTTGTTGAAATGTTAAAGTTGAAATTGTTGAAATCTTGAAAATGATATTAAAGGAAATGTTGAAAATGTTAGTCATCAATGCAAATGTTGAATTAACGAGATGGAGATATACAACAATGCAAATCACATTTTTTAGGATACATGCAAATAGGAAACATATTTCATATTAATGGAGATATGTGATATTATGGAGATATTACAAATTAATGGAGATGCAAATTACAAATAGGAAACATTATTTAGGAAACATTATTCATGTAAACGGAATGTCAATACAAAAAAAATTACATAAGCGGAAAAATTACATATTAATTAATGCACATGCAAAATTACATAATTTCGTCTGTTTATCTTAATGGAAACATAATTTCGTCCGTTTATTCTTAATCACATATTACAGCTTTTGCAATTACATTTTGATTGTTTTATGTTTTATGTATAAACATTACATAAAATACTTAACCACAATATCACACCTATAACTATTTGTCGCTAGAAAATCCGTTGCTATGCACGGGTACTCGTCTAGTATATATATATAGGGGGTCATTCATGTGAGAAAAATTTTTGTGAGAACGCGAGAACTAATCCTAGCCCTCTTTCTAATCACTCCCTTTTTTTACATCTAATGGCTATGATGAATCCCAATATTTACACAAAAACTATACTAATGTCTGGTATTTCCATCCTTTTACTTTCAAGTCTACTATATAAATAAATAAATAAATAAATAAATAAAAAAAAAAAAAAAAAAACACACAGACCTCACTTTTAAAGTGTGAAACCGACAAAAACTCTCTCAAATTACCACCAATGTGTTCATCACTGTCACAACAAAACCACCACAGTCTTCACCCCGTTCACCATTATTCACCACAGTCATCGCCGATCACCACCATACACCGCCGTAATCATCACCGATCACCACCATCCACCACATATAATAACCATCACCGACACCACCTTCCACCACATATAATAATCATCATCATTTAAAAATAAATACTTTCACAGTTAACTGTTAAAATCGTTCTTAGAACTGTTTTAAAAACGACAATTACTATCCAAGAATGTATACAGAGGTATTGAGAAAGTCTGAATTAAGCTTTTGATTCATATATTTTTTTATTCAATGATTATAGATAAATTCTTTCTTGTGTTTTATGTGTTTGATTTTAGTTATCAGTCATGTTGATGATTAAATAAACTGGATGAAGAAAATGAAAGATGAACATGTCTTTTGCTGATGGTTTGTCAATGTACACTACGTGTTTGATGAAATGCTAGTTGTTTTCACATATGAATAAGGTATTGAGATTTGAGAGGCTTTAAATCAGGTATCGAATACCTTCACATGTGAAGAAATAAGGTATCAAATACCTTCACATGTGAAGAAATAAGGTATCGAATGCCTTCACATGTGAAGAAATATGGTATCGAATACCTTCACATGTGAAGAAATTTGCTTATAACTCGATTTGTGTCTATGTCTTGAAATAAGGTTTTGAGGTTTGAAAGGCTTTAAATCGGGTATCGAATACCTTCACATGTGAAGAAATAAGGTATCAAATACCTTCACATGTGAAGAAATTTGCTTATAACTCGATTTGTGTCTATGTCTTGAAATAAGGTTTTGAGATTTGAAAGGCTTTAAATCGGGTATCGAATACCTTCACATGTGAAGAAATAAGGTATCGAATACCTTCACATGTGAAGAAATTTGCTTATAACTCGATTTGTGTCTATGTCTTGAAATAAGGTTTTGAGGTTTGAAAGGCTTTAAATCGGGTATCGAATACCTTCACATGTGAAGAAATAAGGTATCAAATACCTTCACATGTGAAGAAATAAGGTATCAAATACCTTCACATGTGAAGAAATTTGCTTATAACTCGATTTGTGTCTATGTCTTGAAATAAGGTTTTGAGATTTGAAAGGCTTTAAATCGGGTATCGAATACCTTCACATGTGAAGAAATAAGGTATCAAATACCTTCACATGTGAAGAAATAAGGTATCAAATACCTTCACATGTGAAGAAATTTGCTTATAACTCGATTTGTGTCTATGTCTTGAAATAAGGTTTTGAGATTTGAAAGGCTTTAAATCGGGTATCGAATACCTTCACATGTGAAGAAATAAGGTATCGAATAACATCACATGTGAAGAAATAAGGTATCGAATACCTTCACATGTGAAGAAATAAGGTATCGAATGCCTTCACATGTGAAGAAATAAGGTATCGAATGCCTTCACATGTGAAGAAATATGGTATCGAATACCTTCACATGTGAAGAAATTTGCTTATAACTCGATTTGTGTCTATGTCTTGAAATAAGGTTTTGAGATTTGAAAGGCTTTAAATCGGGTATCGAATACCTTCACATGTGAAGAAATAAGGTATCGAATACCTTCACATGTGAAGAAATATGGTATCGAATACCTTCACATGTGAAGAAATTTGCTTATAACTCGATTTGTGTCTATGTCTTGAAATAAGGTTTTGAGATTTGAAAGGCTTTAAATCGGGTATCGAATACCTTCACATGTGAAGAAATAAGGTATCGAATACCTTCACATGTGAAGAAATTTGCTTATAACTCGATTTGTGTCTATGTCTTGAAATAAGGTTTTGAGATTTGAAAGGCTTTAAATCAGGTATCGAATACCTTCACATGTGAAGAAATAAGGTATCGAATACCTTCACATGTGAAGAAATTTGCTTATAACTCGATTTGTGTCTATGTCTTGAAATAAGGTTTTGAGATTTAAGAAGCTTTAAATAAGGTATTAGTAAGTAATGGAGTTTTGAAGTGGATGTAAGTTTAGTTAGAGTATCTTCGCATGTGAAGATTATCGGTTAGGAATGAAGTTTTGACGTTATTAGCGGTCGAGTTTGATATTAGTATAGACTATAATAATGTTTTTAAATTTTGATATTAGTTAGTTTGTGTAAATAAGAGATTACGACTAAAATTCTAGGTGCGATTGAAATGAGTAAATGCACTTCAAAATTAGTGTCGAAAAGTGCTAAGTTTTAGGATAAAACTAGGATTGGAATTATGGTTAACGTAAGCGAAAGATTGGGGTAGTTGAATGGGTAGGATGCACATACATGGTCTGCTATGCAATAGCATATTCTTTTCGTACTGCATATATATCAACTATATTGTAAGGGGATTTCTTTATTTCTATTTGTTAGAATAATGCATTACCTGGTCGAAGTAATGGCGTCAACTAGAATTTAGTTTTGAAGTTTAGTCCAACAAATGTTTTGAAATTGAGTGCAAGCATGTTAATGAGATTTGTAGAGGTTATAGTTGATCAGTGTTAGACTTGAATTTAAGTCTAAGTTATATTGCTAATTACCAATACTACTTCAGAGAGTTTAAGGATCTTGTGAACACTTATATTATTGAATGATTGATTAATATGATTACATTTGCCCCAATTTACGATTCTGTTTTTTTAGTTATTTATTTCATTTTAAGTGCTACTTGTAATTGGTGACTGAAATAGGGTTTAATATGTTACTTTTCATGATAATTAAAGTGATGAAAACATTGTGTTGATCTATAGCTATAAGTTGTTACGAAATCGGGTGATATATGAATGTACATTATGTTTAGGGTTTGAGGAACTGCACAATTTGAATGCCGTTGTAGTTGCTATTTGTATAGTAGTTTGAGCAATATATCTACTTGATTGATTGTTCATGCATCGGGTAGCAAGCAAATTGTTGTTAATCTGAAATTTGGCAATACTTTTCAAATTGTGCTCGTTGATCAGTGGCTCAAGGATGATATGTGGAAGCTTATACTTTACACTGACTTGGCGGCTTGATCAGGAGAGTGTATGTGACTTGTGGATTAAGGAAATTATTTGAATTTTAGTCCAACAAGTATTTTGAAATTGAGTGCAAACTAGAAGCCACGTCAATCAGACTTGTAGAGGTTGAGGTTGAAGCTGCTTGATGAGAAACTTGAAAGTTAATTGGAGTGATTGCTAATTACCATTAGTTTAGATGATTCAAGGATCTTGTGTAACTGCCTTCCTTGTTGAGGTTTAGAATATTCTGGACAGAGCACATACTTGATAGGCATTTTCGTAGTTAATAATTAGCTAGAACTTAGAAGTTGTGTCATAGTATAGTCGTGAAATGTTGATAACTTGTAGTGTCGATGGCCCCTAGGACCAAACACTATATGTGGATGCAATGTTGAGGTTATGTTTTAGACTGACTCAATGTCTGATTAGGAGAGCGTCATGTGCTCATGTAGGTTAAGGATGTTATTTAATTCTGTTTTGTATTCCGGTCCAGCAAATGTAATATAGCTGCTTGATTGTACATACTTGAAATATATGTTGACATGAGAACGTTGTGGCGCTACTTGTCAAATTGTGCTCATAAAACGTTGCTAATTAGCAATGCTGACTGGTATACCACTCCTCGAAAATGATATGTGGAAGGCAATGTTAGCTGTATGATTAGGAGTGCGTCTTATCACAGTGTGCTCATGTAGATTCAGGAAATCATTTGACTTTGGTTTTTAAATCATAATAGATAGGTAATACTTTTATTTGTACTATAAAGAAGTTCTAGTTGCTATTTTACCGGGTATCCAAATATATCAAAACTTGAGTAGTGTTCATTTCAACCCATAACAGAAAGTGAGATTGTAAGTTGCTATTTTACTGGGTGGAATACTCTTTACCCAAAACAGATTGTAAGTTGCCTACTGTAGAGGTGTTCATTTCAACCCATTTAGTTACGAATAGATTTTGTTATATCTCTAACACATCAAATTGGTAGAACATTAAAAAAAAAAAAAAAAAAAAAAAAAAAAAAAAGGTTGCTTAACAGGAAACGGTTCAAAATGGGTCAAACGAGTCGAAAGTCACCCAAAGTGTATTTATATGTTTAATCATATTGGTACTCCATTTAATGTTTAAAAAATAAATAAATAAATAATTGCATCCAGGTAATCGCTACCTGCCATATTCAGCTATACAAAATTTACCCTTTTTGACGTGTTACCAAACCTGTTCATTTTTTAATATAATAGTAAAAAGTAGAAGAAACCTGTACCTTTATTTACCAAGTTCAAATAAAAAACCAGTTGCAAGCAAGCAGTTGCGACATTACTCTGCTAGAGAGTTGGATATTCTTTCAACCAAAGAGACAATCACTGCCACATTGTCGGGCTTGCCGCCAGCATAACCTGTTTATCCAGCTGTCTAAGCAGCATCTGAAAATGGACTTCTTACAGATGTAGACCTCCCAACCTCTTGTGCTCTTGTCGGGCACAAGAGCACATTGTCGGGCTTGCCGCCAGCATAACCTGTTTATCCAGCTGTCTAAGCAGCATCTGAAAATGGACTTCTTACAGATGTAGACCTCCCAACCTCTTGTGCTCTTGTGGCCAATATGTTAGCAATTTCCTAATAGTAGGTCACATAAAGCACGATTCAGCATAATTACCAAGACAACACAATGGGTATGGTACAAACCAAAGTGTCATAACTGAGGAAGCTTATGGTACTGCATGTAGAACACAAACTAGCTGGATTTTTTCAATTCTAGATCAATAAAACATAGTAGTATAAACTTAACACAAAACTGAGACACTTTCTATTATGAGTTGTTCCAGAAAATGGAATTTTCCTTTTTCTAGGAAGACTCCTTTGCATATTTACCTATCTGCTAGTATTAATCAAATAAAAGTGCATTTTCTGCACATGTGAATTTAAATAGCCTGTGAGGTTCAAGCCATGTCCTACATGTGGTGAGCAAGTGACTATCGCTTGTTTGATAGCAGCCTTTTCAAAGTTTCCTAACATTTGGTTGAACATTTTTCCAATACATCCCCTATATATTTCTCTAGAATTTTTTCTTTGTTTGTAGTTTTCTGGTAACAAATGTGTGCTTTCTTTTCTCAGGTTCTAAACTTGATACAGCCCGTCGCATCAGTCAACAGATTGTTAGAGAAGGATGTCCATATCAATGAGATGGGTGAATTAAGAAACCTAAACAGAATAGATGCAAATAAGTTGAAGGTTTTTGATATGCTCTTATGGCACTGATGGAGATTCTTGTGTTTTACAAGTGATTTTTGCAGGCTTCTTCAGATGTTACTGACTGAAACTACCCGTGAATGAAATGTTACACATGTCAATTCATTCTAAATCGTCAAGGATCTTTAATTGCAAGTCAGTAGTTATCACTTACAATTATTATATTACATAAAATGTAAATATTTTTAAATTTAGATTGAGAGGAATTATTGGTTATTGATTTTTTGATCCAGTTGTAGCTGGAAAATTAATAAGATAATTAAAGAGTTTGTTTTTAATAGCAGATACCAGAGTACGCACAAGGTAATGCTTAGGCATCGTCTAATAAGCCAATGATGATAAGCCTAGATCATGAAATAACAAACATTTGTCATCAAGGAAGATGTACTTATACTTTGGGGCATGTGAGGTTTGATACTAGGTACGTAACTATTTTCTAATTGACGTATCTTTAAGATTCTATATAACCATACTTTAAATTGCTCATGATCGAGAGGATCAGGAAAACGTTGTTAATGAGTTGAAATGCCTCGAGAAAGATGGGTCATTATTGAAAGTTAAAGGTCTGTTTCATGATTCTCTTACAAAATTTCTATTTCAATCATATTACCGATACACTTGTTATGTTTGTTTACATTTCTGAGTATGTGGTCATTTTTTCAAGTAGTTGATGAGTTGCTCCTCGTTGATGTGGAGTTAAAGAAGGCTTCTTGTAGGGTAGAAGCTTGGAAGGTAATTCTCGCATATGTAATTTAGTTATATTTTGCAAGAGTCCAAATAGGCCGACTTGAGTTCGGTTGGCTAGATACACTTTTTATCCAGATTTTTTACTCATATATAGGAGTAGTTGTCAAATATGATTGCAAAATATATCTAATAACATGATTTTTTGAATAAGGAGTTTTTATGCATAAAAATTACATTTTCGGAAACTATAATGCGTTTTCTGTGGGATCGTAATCTTATCTACTCTGTTTCTATTTCTACAGGTGCTTTGCAGTAAAATGCCTTTGGAATCAGTACAGCAAGTCATGGTTGTGGCCACTGAGTAAGAGTTCTTGGCTTGATACTAGCAGCATTTTTTACTGTCATGGAGAGGCGAGGCCATTATTGGAATAAAAGTTGGTGATGATAGTATGTTACTTGATGGTCTATCTCAGGTACAGTTTTCTTCAGTTTCTGTAGTGTATGTTTTTAACGTTCTCTAGATAAAGAACTCCCTAGAGATATTTGTACATCTTAATATTAGCCCTCGCATGATATCTTTCTTGATATTTTATATCTGCAGATATTAAGTAGTTTAGACAGATCTTTGTATGTGCATAACAAGCCGGATGGATGCAACCAGAGAAATGTTTGTATGTTCTGATTAAATGAATCTCGGGACCAGGAAGTCTCGACTTGCTCTGTATGCCTTGATTGGTAAGCTATCATATTCTGTACTTCATTTATTATCAGTTTGTTTATTTGTTTCATTTTCCTGTTATATTTTTTATTTGTTAAACTTTTATTATGTTTATTTATTTACAGCTACCATATGCAGTGCATCATTCCAGCTTCAGGGACAAGTCATGCAGCAACTTACATGTGTCCTTATTGCAATAATATTGAGAGCGGCAAAATCTCTCGGCTGGTAAGATTTAGTTGGCTCATAGATACTCGAAATATTTGATTTTTTGCTTGACTTGCAATTCATATTTTCAGAAGATCGATGCAAAACATCCCAAGATGGATATGTTTACGAAGCTTCTATCTGATGCTGATAACCTATGTGTGGAGTATGTACCTTCCCTGACTTCTTCCAATTCCAATTGCATGCCTTAAGCTTTAATTTCTCTTTTCATCGACCATTATGCTCTAAGCTTATATGAATTCCTTTTATGTTTTTGCAGGATCGAGGAAAAGGCTGTAATATATAAAATTATCAAGAAAGCTCTGACATACAAAGCTTGCTTAATTCAAATTGTAGAATTTTCCTTGGCTTCTTTAGGTGAAGACCCAAGTGTGGTCGTAAGGAAACAGTCCAATGCTTTAAAGGTGAATTATAGTTTGGATTTTGGGTCGGGTTGTCGGGTCGGGTTTTGAGTTTTTAAAAAGTGACCCGCAACCCGACCCGATAAGAAATCGGGTTATCGGGTTCGGGTGTTTATCGGGTCGGGTTAAGTCGGGTCGGGTGATTCGGGTTGTCAGGTTATAAGATAAATCCAACTCTATATAAATAAACTAGTAGATAGACAACATTATATAGTTTTCCAACAAAATGTCACTGTATATTTACTCTTCTAGATGACCAATGCACACAAAATAGCATTTTATATCTTGTAATTCTTTGTTGCATACATGTTTTCTTCATGCTTATCACAAAAGGACTCCTTTCTGGTTGATTGGGTATTAGGGTGTCCTTCAAATAAATGTTGAATGGCACCCTCCACAACAGTTCCAGGTGCAGCTAACAATACTTCAATGTGTACATATATGAGAGTAGTAAACATGTTCACAGTTTGATTTCAAAATAACGTTATATCCTCATTTTTTCTTCAAAATTTTTACATAGAAGATTAGAAGTCTATTGAGTTCTTGAGCATTGTGATGCAAAAATGAAGCACAACCAAAAGACTTTCTCAAGTCTATCGTGTCGAACTGTCGATGCTTGACTCACTTCATTGGTTTATAAAATAAAGTCTGCAAAGCCAGAGCCATGCTTCTAGTTTCACTTGTCGGCATATGATATACAGTCTAATTATCAAGGTGAAGTGTAACTTCTCTTTTTTACTATGACAGTGAGAATTTGTGATTTAATTTCATATAGTAACATCACCAATCTTCATGAAAAAAGGGATGTTTTATAATGTCTATATCATGTAGTTCATATAGCCCGTATTATCTTCATATTTAAGCCTGGCATAACTAATTGCCTTCTTTGAGTCAAGTCTTAATGCACTTAGACACATAAATGATGTGTTATATAGTGTTAATAGCATGTGTAATGTATTTGTTTTCTCATGTAATGCAAAAACTAGTTTGGCTTACAAGGTATTATTTAAAAAATAAATTAATTATATTTTTCGGGTCTTATCGGGTTGACCCGATAAGAAAAATAATTCAACCCTAACCCGACCCGATAACAATATCGGGTTATCGGGTTTGGGTCAAAACCACCCGATAAGTTTTTTTAACCCGATTTAACCCGACCCGAAAAGCCTTATCGGGTTCGGGTTCGGGTCAGGTCAACCCGACCCTACTGACACCCCTACCTGTGATGATAAATAATTCTAGTGTCTTACTATTGCAAAGGGATGTACTACATTAACGGGGGACAAGGGTGTCAGCCCCTTGTCTCCTCTTTTGTCCCCCTTTTTTTTCCAGCGCAGCCCAGTTTCTATTCCGTATTTCTGACAGTTTTAACAGTTTGACTTATTAAACTTTATATTTTTTGTTCCGCACTTTCAGGTTTATAGCTTTTTGATATAAAAAAAAAAAAAAAAAAAAAAAAAAAAAAAAAAAAAAAAAAAATGTCACAAAACGCCAAAATAGGCATAGCCCCCGTTAAAATAAAAAAGTTACCCCGTCCTTATAACTCATGCCATTGCAAATACTGAACTTGCAAGTTTTTTCTATTGAATGTTTAAATTGATTTTTAGTTTTGGTCTCATTAAGTGTTATAAATTTGCTATTATGACCAAGATTGAAGCATTGATGTTACCAACGAATTTTTTATACTAGAAATGCAAAAATAAGATATATTGATGTTTAATAGAAGATTAGTTAAGTTTTGTAAGAATATCTTTGCGCATGAAAATTATGAGCAACGGTTAAGCTTTGATCTTACTAACGTATTTTTTTTATAGTCGATGCACCAAAATATGAGATATTGATGTTTAATAAACTTTGTAAGAAATATCTTTGCGCGTGAAAATAATGAGCAAGGATTGAAGCTTTGATCTTACTACCATACTTTTTATATTAGAAGTGTTAAAATAGGAGATGTTGATTTTAATAGATGATTATTTAAGTTTTGAAGTATAGGGGGTCATTCATGTGAGAAATCTAATTTTTGTGCGAAGGTAAGAACTAATCTTAACCACTCATTTTATCCTTCTTTAGTTTTGGAAAAAAAAAAATCACATGTGAAGAAAAAAAATTAAAAAAAAAATCGAAAAAAAAATTCGGAAAAAAAAAATTTCGATTTTCACATGTGATTTTTTTTTTCATTTTTTCCACATGTGAAAAAAAAATTTCACATGTAATTTTTTTTTCATTTTTTTCACATGTGAAATTTTTTTTTCACATGTGAAAATTGAAAATTTTCACATGTAAATTTTTTTTTTTTTTTCACATGTGAAAAAAAATGTTCACATGTAAAACTTTTTTTTCATTTTTTTCACATGTGAAAATTTTCAATTTTCACATGTAAATTTTTTTTTTCATTTTTTTCACATGTGAAAATTGAAAATTCACATGTGAAAAAAAATTTTCACATGTAAATTTTTTTTTTTCATTTTTTTCACATGTGAAAATTGAAAATTTTCACATGTGAAATTTTTTTGACATGTCACGAAAAATTAAAAAAAAAATCGGAATTTTTTTTTCACATGTGAAAAATGACTGAAAAAAAATCGAAAATTTTTTGAAATTTTTTTTGAAATTTTCAGAAAAATTAGTTAACTAGTATTAGGCATTAGATCAAAATTAAAGAAAGATAAAATGAGTGGCTAGGATCCCTTCTCACCTTCTCACAAAAATATGACTTCTCATTTGAACGCTTGACTTGAAGTATATCTTCATATGTGAAAATATGAGCAAGGATTGAATCATTGGTCTTAGTAGCATATTTTTTATACAAGAAGTGCAAATATAGGAGATATAAATGTTTAATCGACGATTACTTAAGTTTTGTAAGAATATCTTCACTTGTGAAAAATTATGAGCAAAGATTGAAGCTTTAATCTTACTATCGTATGTTTTATACTAGAAGTGCAAAAATAGGAAATATTGATGTTTAATAGACGATTATTTAAGTTTTGTAAGAATATCTTTACATGTGAAAAATTATGAGCAAGGATTGAAGCTTTGATCTTATTAGTATATTTTTTTATACTAAAAGTGCAAAAATAGGAAATATTGATGTTTAATAGACGATTATTTAAGTTTTGTAAGAATATCTTCACATGTGAAAAATTATGAGCAAGGATTGAAGCTTTGATCTTACTAACATATTTTTTTTATACTAGAAGTGCAAAAATAGGAATTATAGATGTTTAATAGACGATTATTTAAGTTTTGTAAGAATATTTTCACATGTGAAAATTATGAGCAAGGATTAAAGCTTTGATCTTACTAGCATATTTTTTTATACTAGAAGTGTAAGAATAGGAGATATTGATGTTTAATAGACGATTATTTAAGTTTTGTAAGTATATCTTCGCATGTGAAAATTATGAACAAGGATTGAATCATTGGTCTTACTAGCATATTTTTATACTAGAAGTGCAAAAATAGGATATATTCATGTTTATTAGATATTATTTAATTTTTGTGAGAATATATTCACATGTGAAAATTATGAGCGATGATTGAAGCTTTTTAAGAATATCTTCACAACTTGGTCACATGTGAAAATATTTATGTCTTAGATTTTTAAGACGTGTAAAAAACTTATTTACATGTGAAAATATATGTCTCGTAACTTAGTCACATATGAAAATATATTTTCACATTAAAAATATGTCTTGTATATGTCTCTATGTCAACAAAAATAACCTGTTATAGAGCCCGATTTTATATCAAAGAACATGGCTCTATGTTAACAAAAATAATTAAAAAAAAATGTCCTTCTAAACATGAAATCAATTCCTTTTGACAAAATAAACATTTTATTGAATTCAGATAAAGGAGATCGATTCATATTACAAATTACTGTCTATTGATACATTGAGATTCATCTTGCGACTGCCCTTGCAAACAACACATTTGAAAAAGCTACAAGCTAACATAATTGACTACTTAAACGAAAATGAAAGTGAAATTTAAACCATTTCATTAGTGTGAAGTCTTGTTATTATGCATTGCCTTTAAGTAACCTGACCGAAAGATATGGGGTTGATGAAGGCCGTTCGAGCTTTTCTATTTCTTAGAGAGAGTTGTCTCGCGCTCCTAGGTATCCTTTTGTTGAAGGCCGTTCGAGCTTTTCCTAGGAGTATGGCATTGGTTACTTCAACGCTACTTAAACACATGTACATTTATACATGAGCATATACATTTATCTTCGCATGTGAATAAACGTTTTTCACTAGTAAATCCACATACATTCACACATGCGCGTATTTCTTATTCTTCGCGTGTGAATAAATTTTATTCAATAGTAAATAAACGTATTTTTATACATGAGCATATAGTTTTTTTCTTTGCGCGTGAATAAACCTTTTTCACTAGTAAATACATGAATATTTATAAATGAACATATACATTTATCTTTGCATGTGAATAAACTTTCTTCACTAGCAAATAAATGAACATTTATAAATGAGCATATACATTTATCTTCACATGTGAATAAACTTTCTTCACTAGTAATTACACGTTCATATGTACATTAGCATACTTTTTTTTCGCGTCTGAATAAATATTCTTCACTAGTAAACACATGCACATTTATAAATGAGCATATACATTTATCTTCGCATGTGAATAAACTTTCTTCAGTAGTAATTACACTTACATTATACATGAGCATATTTTTTTCTTCGTGTTTGAATAAATTCTTCATAGTAAACACATGGACATTTATATATGAGACTATACATTTATCTTCGCATGTGAATAAATTTTCTTCACTAGTAAGTACATGAACATTTATAAATGAACACGTACGTACATTTATCTTCACATGTGAATAAACTTTTTTTTTACTAATAAATACATGAATATTTATAAATGGGCATATACATTTATCTTCGCATCTGAATAAACTTTCTACACTAGTAATTACACGTAAAACAGGGACATTTATACATGAGTATATACATTAATCTTCGCATGTGAATAAACGTTTTTTACTAGTAAATACATGAACATTTAAAAATGAGCAAATACATTTATCTTGGCAAGTGAATAGATTAACTTCTTCACTAATAAATACATGAATGAACATTTATAAATAAGCATATACATTTATCTTTGCGTATGAAAAAACTTTAATCACTATAAATACATGAACATTTATAAATGAGCATTTTTTTTCTTCATGTGTGAATAAACTTTCTTTAATAGTAAATACATGTACATTTATACATGAACATATAGTTTCTTCCTTGCATGTGAATAAACATTCTTCACTTGTAATAGACGTACATTTATACATGAGCATATACATTTATATTCACATGTGAATAAACTTTCTTCACTAGTAAATACACGAATATTTATTAATGATTATATACATTTATCTTCGCATGTGAATAAATTTTTTCACTAGTAAATACACGTACATTTACATATTTTTTTTCTGCACGTAAGAATAAACTTTTTTCATTAGTAAGTGCATTTATATTTATATATATTTTTTTTCGCGTGTGAATAAACTTTTTTCACTAGTAAATACATGTACATTTATACACAAGCATATAGTTTTTTCTTTGCGTGTGAATAAAATTTCTTTACGACTAAATACACTTACATTTATACATGAGCATATAGTTTTTTTTTCGCGTGTGAATAAGCATTCTTCACTAGTAAACACTTGTACATTTAAACATGAGCGTATACATTTATCTTCGTATGTGAATAAACTTTCTTCACTAGCAAATACACAAACATTTATAAATGAGCATATGCATTCGTCTTCGCATGTGAAAAAACTTTATTCACTAGTAAATGCATACACTTAGATATTTTTTTTCGCGTGTGAATAATTCTTTTTCAGTAGTAAATACATGGATATTTATATAGTTTTTTCTTCGCATGTGAAAAAAAACTTCTTTACTAGTAAATTCACTTGCATTTATACATGAGCATATAGTTTTTTCTTCGCGTGTGAATAAACCTTCTTAACTAGGAAACACACGTACATATATATATATATATATATATATATATATATATATATATATATATATATATATATATATATATATATATATATATATATATAACTTTTTCCCTATTTTGTCGTTTTCTTTTTTTTTTTTTTTTTTTTTTTTTTGTGTGTGTTAAATTAAATGTATTGTATATGTATAACGTTTTGTATAATTATTTTGTTTGTATAATAGCACGTTAAATATTACCACATTAAATAACTACAACAACAACTGTTATTATTAAATTAAACAACAACGTTAACACATTATTTATAAACAACAACATCTATGAACAACAATGTTAACACATTATTTAAAAACAACATCATCTACGACATATGAAGATTATTCATTTCATTTAAAAGATCATGGAGCCTTGCACCCGACTGACAAGCGTGATCCTCAGGATTCCTTGCCAATTCTAACTCCATCTCTAGCGTCTTTATTCTTGTCAACAACAGCTTGTTTCTTGCTTTAAGCTCGTCAATCTTATTATCTTTCGCAACGCAGTTTGAGCACTGCGCTGAAGAAAAGGCTTGATTAAAGTACTTCCTTTCAAATTCATCTTTTCACATAAAGTATCGACGCCCATAGCTATCTGTACTTGGCTGTTACATGTTACTAAAATTATAAGAAATTTATTTTTAACAAACAAATTATTTACATATTTACATAACTAAGCAAACGTATAATTATTTACCACTGAATCAGGACATGTATAATACAGTTGCCCACGAGTAGCTAGTTTCTAGGATTGCCGTTCTATAATGAATCCTCTCTCACATCGACAGAAGAAAGGATTTCTTCGTTCCACCTGGCCAAAGAAAGGACATGCATAATACATAAATGAACATTTGAGTTCAAAGGTTTCTCAAACAACATACTCTATAACATAAATCAATAATCATTTACAATGTTTTGTCGGTATAATTACTTAAAATATAAATTAGTAATCATTCACTATGTTTTGTCGGTATCTCTATTATTTACAACATAAATAAGTAATCATTTACAATGGTTTTGTCGGTATAATTATTTACAACATAAACTGACCGCAACTTATGGCTACATTTTGCTTCAACTTTAATGTGACCATACAATAAAGAAGGTACTGCTGAAAGAAAAATGGTACTGGTAGAATTAAAGAAGGTACTACTATAATCAAGGAGTAAAAAGTAGCAACCATTCCATTCAATACCCATCTAAAATTATGCCCTTGTTCACTGTTTAAAAAGTTATACGCCATTGAAAATATTTTATTTGTTGAAGTTACTCCAACAATTTCCAACAACGGCAATTTAAACATCGTGGTATTGTACGTGGAGTCCATCAGCATGATTTCAGGGAATGTACACCATAGAGCATACGACGTGGGGTGCACAAAAAGTAGCTCCTCAAGCTCGTTGGTATGCTCATTTACCCTCGGGTACCATGTATACCCTGAATCCCTCAAATGCGAGTAAAGGACTTGAATTGGAGTTCTATCACCTACTATGGCTCTCCGAAACTTATTTTGTGCATTATATATAGTTCTAACGCTAGACACGTTATCCGGATTACGACCCTGTATTGTAAAAAGTATATTAAGTGGTCGTACATTAAAATCTGTCAATTCTTTGACCAAACCCAACTCATCATCCTTTAATCGCATTGCATATGCCACACCATGCAACGACTCTAGCATATCATGATTATGCGTATCATCCTTCACCCTCAAAATCCAATAATTTGTTGTTCGATGATATTTCGCAACTAATCTGAATGGACAATTGATTTTACATGTTTTGGTTTTTCGTTTTCCACTACCTTGAGGTTCATAGTTCCCACCCTTTGTACACCTATAATTGATTTCGTTCATCTGGCCATCTTCTGATTTGGTTCTATTTTTAACAATTACAAAACCGAGCTCACGAGCTATATTTTGCACCCACTCAGTTACTTGCTCGTGAGAACCGAAAACCTGAAAATACATAACATTTTTTATAACATACTTTTTTTAACTAATACTTTTATAACTAATTTTTTTTACAACTTTTATTACAACCACATTTTTACAACTTTTACATTTTTACATTTTTAAACTTTTTTTTTACAACTTTTACATTTTTACATTTTTAAACTTTTTTTTACAACTTTTACATTTTTACATTTTTAAACTTTTTTTTTACAACTTTTACATTTTTATAACTTTTATTTAACCCTTTTTTTTTACAAATATAACTTATAACTTTTTTTACTAATGCTATATAACTTTTTTTTACAAAATATTTTTTTTACAAATATAACTTATACCTTTTTTTTTTTTTTTTTACAAAATACTTAAATTTTACAAGAAATAAAAAAAAATAAAAAATAAATAAAAACGCGTTTATACGCTTTACTCTCTCTCTCTTTATCACACATCACACACACACACACACACACACACACACACACACACGAGCGCGCTAATCTGTCTCTCTCTATCTCACATCTGCTCTCTTTTTCTCTCTCTATTTTAGATCTAAAAACGTTTTTAGATCTAAAAATAACTCTTATTTGTGAGTGGTGATGTGGTATGGGATGGATTTTATGGTGAGTGCTACGTGATTATCTAATTTTGGGTTTGAAAAATTAGGGGTTCATAAAAAAAATTGGGGGTTCTGTGGTTCTGTGGTGATGATTTTTTGATATTACCACCAACAAAGGTTAGTGCATGATTTTTTGATACAAATTTCATAAAAATTGGGGGTTTGAAAAATTAGGGTTTTTAAAATAATTTTTTAGATCTAATTAGGGTTTCGAAAAAAATTGGGGTTTTTTAAAAATTAAGTAGTAATCTTTCAATTAACCTACGTTAATTGAAAGATTTACTGATTAATTTTAAAAACCCCCAATTTTTACGAAACCCTAATTAGATCTAAAAAATTAGGGTTTGGTATTTTTTAGGGTTTTTGAAATCAGCTTGTCTTCTGTGGTGATTGGGTGGGGGTTAGAAAAATTAGGGTTTTTAAAATAATTTTTAGATCTAATTAGGGTTTCGTAAAAAATTGGGGGTTTTTTTTATGATGGTTATCTGTGGTGATGGTGGTTAAACTTTAACAGAATACTTTTTTAGATATTCTTTTTTAGATCTAATTAGGGTTCAAAAAAATTGGGGGTTTTTTAAAATTAACTAGTAATCTTTCAATTAACCTACGTTAATTGAAAGATTTACTGATTAATTTTAAAAACCCCCAATTTTTACGAAACCCTAATTAGATCTAAAAAATTAGGGTTTGATATTTTTGAGGGTTTTTGAAATTAACTTTTCTTCTGTGGTGATTGGGGGTGTTTTTTTTAACAATGATTAAAAAAAATAGATCTAATTAGGGTTTCGTAAAAAATTGGTGATTTTTTTATGATGGTTATCTGTGGTGATGGTGGTTAAACGTTGACAGAATACTTTTTTAGATATTCTTTTTTAGATCTAATTAGGGTTTCGTAAAATATTGGGAAATTAACTAGTAATCTTTCAATTAACTTATGTTAATTAAAAGATTTACTGATTAATTTTAAAAACCCCCAATTTTTACGAAACCCTAATTAGATCTAAAAAATTAGGGTTTGGTATTTCTGGGGGTTTTTGAAATTAACTTGAAATCTTTCAATTAACCTATGTTAATTGAAAGATTTACTAATTAATTAATTTTAAAAACCCCCAATCTTTATGCAACCCTAATCGAATGTCATATGTTATTATGTTGGTGGTTTTGTGGTGATGAATACATGTGGTTGTGGGTAGGTTAACACCTTGATCTGCCACCAATGAGTGGTATGAATACCTGCTCTGGCCTACCCCACAGTCCACAGGTATGTGAATGATGTGATTATGTTGTGATGAAACTGCTTATCAAACTGCTTATAAGCAGTTTGATTTGAAACTTGGTTTAAGCAGTTTGCTTTCGAAACTTGATAAGCAGTTTGATTTAAGCAGTTTGTTTTAAAAAAAAAAAACTGAGATACGGCGATGATGATTTTAAAAAAAGGTTTTGATTTTGGTGTGGCATTACCAAATGGACAGGCAAAAAAAAATTTTTTTTGCAACCTTTGAAGTTGCAGCCAAATATGATAAAACTTGCTTATGTTGCACCAATATATAATCTGAGCCTAATGTTACCTCGGTTGTGTTAAATGGTGAATTAGACATTTCGGCAGCCTAAGATCTTTGTTGTGTTTCACTTGCGGCTTTCACTTGCGGCTTTCACTTGCTGCTTGTGTTTCACTTGCGGCTTTCACTTGCTGCTTGTGTTTCACTTGTCTGCAATCTGCAAAAAAATGGTTTGTTAGAATATTTAAATAGTGAGGGTTAATCTAACCAAATACCCCCGTCATTATAACCCACCCCTTTACTAATTGCGAGTTGCTTTCACTTGTGCAATTTGCTTCTTTGTGGTGTTTGTTATTTTTGTGATATTGATTGTGGTGAGAGTAGCTTTCACTTGTGCAATCTGCTTCTTTGTGAGCCTTGTTTATAATGGAGCCTTTCTTGTGAGTAATTGTAGTGAATCTTTACTTTCTTGTGAGCAATTGCAGGAATCTTTACTTTTGTGTGTACTTGCATTGAATCTTTACTGTTGTGAGTACTTGCAGTGTGAACCTTGTGTAACATGTGTGGAATGTGAGACTTGTATCTCACTTGTGGTTCACTTGGTTTGGGTGCAATCTGTGCACGTTTGGGTGCAATCTGTTTCACTTGTGTAACTTGGGTACAATTTGCTTGTGTGCAATCTGTGCACTTGGGGGCAAATCTGTGCACTTGGGTGCAATCTGTTTCACTTGTGTGCAATCTGCACTTGGATAAAAAAAAATCAAAAATAGCGATGACGAATGGTTTTCTAAAAACCGAAAGGATAGCAAAGTGATATTTTTATCACTTTGCAACCTTCATATCCGAGCCTAACACTTTTTTATCACTTGTGCAAATGGTTTTCTAAATCGGCGATGATGATTAGGTGTTAATCTGAGTCTGTGTGCAATCTGCTTGTGTGCTAAATGCTTGTTGGAAATTACATTAACAGTTACCACGGCTAGTATGGAAATTACAACTGCTGAAGAATGCACTAGCAGTGGAAACTCATTACCACTGCTAGTACATATTATTACCACTGCTGATAGGATAACTGTTAGGAAACTTGTATAGATAAATATAGAATAGATCTTGTGTATATCTTATTCTATTATCATTATACATATCTTGTAGAAGAGGACTCCTTGTGCTATAAAGGGAGGTCCTAGGTTTAGGGTTCATATACGTTTTTCTTAAAGCTTCAAGGTTGTAATCCTAGTGATAAAAAGATCACTCGTATTATTATTCTTAATAATATTGGAGCAAACAGTTTGGTTCACTCATTTTTCTCATTCATATACAATTGTTTTATTCACAAACAAACTTCTAAGTATTACTAAGTAGATTCCGCATACTTGGTGGTATAACTCAAAGTATCATTCTAACACAAATCAAGGTGTGTAGATCCATCAAGTGGTATCAGAGCCAGGCTTTGATACTTTGATTTAGAAAATCCGAAGTTCACTCACAAGATTCAATGGAGACAGAGACCAGTCAGTCCAACATTGCTGCTAAGCTTCCTAAGCTTAAGTTGAATGACTATGAGATGTGGAGACTAATGATTGAACAATTCTTCATGGTGCAAGACTATGCCCTTTGGGAAATCGTTATGTTTGGTGATTCTTTTAAACCTGGTACTACCTCAGAAACTATTGATGGCAAGGTAGTGCAAAAGATAAACACTGGACCAGTCACAACTGATGAAAGACTTCAGAAGAAGAATGATCTGAAGGCCAGAGTTTTGTTGCTATTGACCCTACCTAGGGATCAAGTGTTAGCCTTCAGCAAGTACAAGACTGCAAATACTTTATTTGAGGAGATCTGCAATGTTTTTGATGGTAATGATTCCACCAAGAAGACACAGAAGACCTTGTTGAAATAGACTTATGAAAACTTTGGTTCAATAAGTAATGAATCAATTGACAGCATCTTCACAAGGCTTCAAAAGATTGTTACTCAACTCACAGTGTTTGGAATTGAGGTGGAAAGGGAAGACCTCAATTTAAAGTTTTTAAGAGGTCTACCCTCTGAGTTTGGTACAAATGTTGCAGTGTGGGAAGACAAGCCAGAACTGGAGAATATGAAGCTTAATGATTTATACAATAACTTTAAAGTTATTGAACAGAGGTTGAAGAAGGCTGGCAAACTAAGTTCAGGATCAGGGAACTTAGCACTTATATCATCATCTGTTGATGATAGCTCAGATGAAGAGAGTGATAGTGATGATGATGTTGCTAACATTGTTGTTTCCACTGGCAGTGGAGGTGTTACCACTGCTAGTTCAAAAAGGCAGGTTGCTGGTCTTGGAGATTCTACTTTTTATGCCTTTCTTTCAAGTCAAGCAAATGGTTCAATTCTGACACATGAAGACTTGGATCAAATTGATGAAGATGACATGGAAGAGATGTATATTAAATGGCAAGTTGCATTGCTAAGCTTAAAGGCAAAGAAGTTCTAGAAGAAGACTGGTAGGAAGATCATCATTAATGGCAATGAAACTGTAGGTTTTGATAAGAATAAGGTGGAGTGCTACAACTGTCACAAGAAGGGGCACTTTGCCAGGGAATGCAGGAAACCAAAGAAGCCTGATAATAGGTCAACTTGGTACAAGCAGGACAAGAAGAAAGAGCCCACAGTTGAAGAACCAAAGGTGCTTCTGGCCATTGATGGAGTGAGCTATGATTGGAGCTATATGGCCGAGGATAAAGAAGAAGATCCAGAGTCTGCAATGATTGCTACAGAGCTTGCACTTATGGATTTTTCTGACTCTGAGGTACATATTAATAATGCTTGTTCTAAAACCTGTAAGGCTTTAAAAGATTATGAGAAACTTAAAGATCAATATGATGAACAATTTTTAGAGTTAAATCAAACTAATTATAACTTAGCAAATCATAAAAGAGGTCTTGCTGTTTTAGAGGCACAGTTAGAGCACTATAGAGCCAATGAATCTAAGTTCAATGATGATATTGCTGTTTTAAAAAGAGACTTAGATTATAAGATAGCTGTGAATGAGGCTCTTAGGGAATAGTTATAGAATATTAAAAAGGCCAATGAAAACATACAGATAACTTGTAATACACTAGATCATCAATCTAAGTGCATTGACAAAATTTGGGAGGCCCAAGTTGTAAATAAAGCCAAATCAGGAGTAGGATATAAATCAGTTCCACCACCCCTAAGAGGTGTTTCATCACCTCCTGGTATTGACTTAGCACACACAGGGTTAGAAGAGTTCCAGAAACCAACCATGACCTATGGCCCAAAATTTGTTAAAGAAGTTGCTATTGAGAGGGTTAAGGTTGAGGTTGATACATTTGATAGTGCTAGTGACTCATCTCTTAAAGATGAAAATATGAATGTTGAGTCTAAAACTAGTGTTCCTGAGAGTGTTCAAGTGGAAGTTAAAAAGAGTATTCCTGAATTTGACAAAGAGAAGCCTTGGACACAAGCTAATTTCACTAGGCCCACTACTAGATATGCTGAGATGTACAGAAGCAGGTCAACAACTCCTAGGGGAAATAAAAGAAGTTTGAATCATGTTAAATCTAGACAATTTGGTAGTAACTTTGTGTTTAACAACAAACCTTGTCACATATGTGGTAGTTTAGAACACCTTCATTATAATTGTAACTATCACATGGGTAGAAGGGAAGTGTTTGGGAATACCAATGTGAATGAAATCAATGTCAATAAGAATACTCACCCAAATCCACTAAGTAAAATGATTCCCAGGTCTGTTTTGTTAAACTCTAGCATCAAATCTCTTTCCACTGCTAAACCAGCAGTTGCCACTGCCAGAAAAATGAACAGAGTTTACCCTAAGTCTCCTATTAAGAGTGCAAAACCAATTACAACTTTTGTTAAATCTGCACAAACAGGGAAAAAGACCTATTATGAAAAGAAAGTTTACAATAACCACAAGTGGGCACCTAAAATTTCAAAACCAGCAGTTGCCACTGCTAGGCCAAAAGTTTCCACTGGTGGTTCTGTGAACAACAAAAGGGTAAATGTGGGAAATGATGTTAAGGCCTCAGCACGTTGGGAGTGGAAACCAAAAGGAATTATCACCTCAAACAATCCCAATGGTGTATCAATGACCTTTGACAGATATAATTATATTGATACACGAGGCAGATCCAAGTCATTTGTGGCTTGGGTCCCCAAAAGGAACTAATTCCTTTATTTTATGTGCAGGGACATTCAAAGCCTAAATAAGATCAAGGATACTCAGACAGTGGATGTTCCAGGCACATGACTGGCAATAAGTCCTATCTCTCAGATTTCAAACCTTATGATGGACAGTTTGTCAGCTTTGGAGGTGGTATTGTTGGAAAGGTTTCTGGCAAAGGAACAATCAAGGCTGGAAACTTGGACTTTGAGAATGTGTATTATGTGAAAGAACTCAAGTACAATCTCTTCAGTGTGTCACAGATGTGTGACAAGAAACATAGAGTTCTATTCTCAGAAGATGAATGCTATATCCTGTCTAAGGATTATAAGCTACCTGATGAAAGTGAGGTTTTGCTTAAAATCCCTAGAAAAGGCAACTTATATAGCATAGACATGAAGAACATAGTGGCTAAATATGATGTTACTTGCTTGCTTGCAAAAGCCACTTTGGATGAATCCATGCTTTGGCACAGAAGACTTGGTCATGTTAACTTCAATACCATTAACAAGATTGTGAAAGATGGTCTAGTCAGAGGTCTACCAGAGAAGAGATTTGAGAATGACCAAACATGTGTTGCCTGTCTTAAGGGCAAGCAACATAGAGCTTCATGCAAGACCAAGGCATATAACTCTATTGATCATCCACTTTACATGCTGCATATGGACTTGTTTGGTCCTACATATGTGAGCAACATAAATTTGAAGAAGTATTGTCTTGTTGTAACTGATGATTTTAGTAGATTTACATGGGTTTTCTTTCTAAGAACTAAGGATGAAACCACTGGCATTCTTAAGACTTTCATCACTGAAGTTGAAAACCAAGTTGATAAGAAGATCAAGATCATCAGGTTTGACAATGGGACAGAGTTCAAGAATAAAGTTATGGATGATTTCTGCAGAGACAAAGGTATTAAAAGAGAATTTAGTGTTGCAAGAACACCTCAGCAAAATGGTGTTGCTGAAAAAGAAACAAGACACTAATTGAGGCTGCTAGAACCATGTTAGCTGATTCCAAGCTACCAGTGACTTTTTGGGCTGAAGCAGTTAACACTGCTTGTTATATTCAGAACAGGGTTTTAGTGGTGAAGACAAAGAACAAGACACCTTATGAGCTATTCAGAGGAAGACCCCCAATCTTGGATTTTATGAGGCCATTTGGATGTCATGTCACAATTCTCAATACCATTGATCATCTAGGAAAGTTTGAAGAAAAGTCAGATGAAGGCTTCTTTGTTGGATATTCTATGGCTAGCAAGGCTTTTAGAGTCTACAACTTGAGAACAAAGAAGATTGAAGAAAATTTGCATGTTGAGTTCCTTGAAAATAGAACTAACTGTGGAAAACTAGAAGAGGGGGGGGGGGGTTGAATAGTTTTTCCCTTCTTTTTGATTTTATAAAAACTTGGTTTCAAAATGTTGATTCAAATTTATTCAATTGTTTGTTTGAAAAACCTTCAATTAGAGTTTAGTGTGAAAACAACATATAATCGATATGATCGGTTATATATGTACACTTATGAATTAGTTTTCGAAACTTAGTTTTGTGAATGAAGCTTTGGTCGATCTTTATGTGAATACGTTTTCCTTTTGAAATCTTAAAACGTTTTGTGTCAAATTATCGTTTAAGTTAAACTTGATATGAGAAGTGTTAATAATATATATAAGTCCATTAGACAATATCATACAATTTTATATCCTATCATAATATTAACTTGTAACTACATCACAATCAATCATCATGATAATATAAGCAACAATCAACACATATTTGTAAGCATAGATATAACGCGATAAATGCAAGAATGAAAGTAAAAAGATAGGAGAAAGAGGATGCAAACCGGACACGATGATTTATAGTGGTTCGGCTACAAGGACACCTTCCTTGCCCTACTCCACTCTCCGAGTCACCTACTCGAGAGTTTTCTTCACAACTAAACAAGCTCCCTTTTGGCGGAGAAAACCGAACACAACTTTTGCTTACACCATTTAACGACACTAAGCTAAATGTCGAGTTCTAATAGTAGCTAGAACCAATCTCACACCACAACACACCTTTTTCACAACACTACTACTACACTACTTATCACACCTTCACTACTTCTTCTTCACAACACACCTATTTCTTCAAGGCTTCACAACTTCACGACTTCTTAACTACTTCACAACTTCTTCTATACTCCACTACATACTCACACATCTATTACTTCACACCTACATAACTTCTCCACACTACTACTTCTTCACACAACTTCTTACTCACTCATAAACTCACTACTAAGTAAGATCATCTTGATCTACTTATTACATATACAAAGCTCACAACTTATCATAAGCACTAACTACATCTTTGGCTTTATGATGGGGAGGATTCTTCTCTTGCACTTTGAGTTATGAGAGATTGGATCACTTGAAACAAAGATTAATAATCTTATGATCAAAGGGTTTTAGAAGGATGTTTTAGAGAGAATTGGATCTGAAAATCTTTGTGCAAAAGGTCAGAAAAATACCAGGTTTGAGGTGGTATTTATAGAAGAAGATTTCTGACAGAGGAGCGTGCCGGTCCCCTTAATTGTATGGCCGGTCCCCTTAATTATTAAGGGGGCCGCCCATAATTAAGGGGGCCGCCCTATTGAAACGGCCAGAAATCTTTGTCTTTTATGGTGAAAGTTTATTTGGTGAAAAACTAACTGATTTTGGTTAAAAATTTGAATTCATATATTTGTTATGAATTAAACATTTTCATTTAATTACCAAAATTGTTTTTCAAAAAAATATATAACATGTTTATATCATTTTATAAACTTTGTAATGTTTAAATAAAATCCCTTTGTTCATAAAATGTATTAGACATTTGTTTGTACATACCTTAAGTGATTGTTGAGGCAAACTCGAGACGTTGAGATGTCGAGGCTTGTTGACGTAAGAATGCAAAGATGAATTGTGATCACAAGTAACTTAAGCACTTTACGTTATATGTTGTAACTTACATCTTTGTCATCATCAAAACATGAAGAGAATGTTTAGATTAAATATCGTAATATTCATGCCAACAATCTCCCCCTTTTTGATGATGACAAACTATGTAAACTATAACTCATAGTAAAATGTATAAGTTACTTGTTTACACTTCTTCTCCCCCTTTTGTCGAAGCAAAAAGGTGGACACTTAGACGAGACTTCAACTACGCTTGAACCCTTGAGAAAGAATGTAAAAGGCGAGCTTGCATCATCGTAAGTGAAGCCTTGATCCAATCAACCTTAATGCTCCCCCTTGGTGTATGCTCAAAACTAAAAGAATCGAGCGATGAAGTAATCCTTCAAAACAAAGTTAGTAGACAAGTGCAAATATATATAATGATGATGATAGGTATATGCATGATACTAATAGGGGAACAATATATGGACGTGATAGGTATATGCGCTAAAAATATGACACATGTAATTATTGTTTTAAAAACAACAACCTAACTTCTCAAAAAAAATTACCATGACCAAAGCTTAAGACATGATAATGATTGGAACCTAATGCAAATATTCTACCGACATATTTTGGCAAAAGATACCAAAATATATATTCTAAAAGAGAAAAAAAATGATAATGATGCCTTCTTTTAAAGACGTAGAAAAATAAAGAAGGATGAGCGTGAATGAAAAGGGAAGGTAATGACAAAAGGTTGACAAATATGGTTTAGATTAATATAACATTTGACAAGGGTGGATGATTTGGAATCAAGGGATTTTTAGGTGTTTTGTTGGTTGAAGACCGAAAATGGATATGTGAATGAGGTGGTGATGGCTTGACAACACTTGAAGCATGGATATCTTCTTTGTGTTCTTCACTTGCTAGGAAGTGGAAAAGATGCATTTCATAAAGAAATTCACTTGACATTTAGGGGTGTAGATTTAGGAGCGGAAGAGGTTGATTGAGAGTTTGGATGTTGTTCAAGTGATGATGTTTGTTGAGATCTTGTAAGAAGATACTCAATCCAAGTGAGGTGCTCATTCTAGGCAATGGTTTGTTGTTGAAGGAAGATGCAACAAGGGCAATTGTTGACATGCTTCTCAACTTGGTTGATGTTGTGTGGTGATGATGGTGAGCATGATTGGGTTGGATCCAAATTGCGTTGCGCAAGATGTAATGCTAAAAGAGCACTAAGCTCATGAGCCTCTTTTAGCTCCTCAACGAACTTCAAGTGTTCGGAGGAAGGTGATGATGGTGGAACATGATGGTTGTCTTGGGTGAAGGTTTGAACATGCAACATAGGAATGGCATGTGAGGTTGTAGGATGTGGTGGTGGTACTCTTGGTGGTGGAGACTTGGTTGAGCTTGGGTAGTCATGAAAACATGAAATGGGTGGAAGAGGTTCTCCAAGAGTGAGTGGTGTTTTTGTTGAATGAGCAACATGTGAAGTATTGATTGAGAGGTTGGGATTGTTGTTTTGGGATTGAGCATGCTCATCATAAGAAGAAGCATGAATGAGGGAATGAGTGGGTGATAGGTTGTGAGATGAGTCATTATTGTGGGTTTGAGGTTTAGTAGTTGGTTAACTTGGAATAACATCACTTGAGTTATGACAAGAATCAAGTTTCCTCCTCCAAACGGGTTTGATGGAGATCCTTGCGGTTCTTGAAATCTTAGGTTTTTGGTTGTTGGGAGATGACATGTTTGGGTGTGATGGTATTAATGATGGGAAGAGGGTATTTATAGTGTAGGAAGGATGTGGTTTAGGAAGGTAAATTTTGAGGGCATGGAAATGGTGGATGACTCGAGATTGGTAGTATAAAGGATGATTCGGTTTTTCATTTCACATGGGTGGTTTGAGGATGTACTAAAGAAGGGTTATGAGGTTTGAGTGTAAGGTAGAGGGATATATGTGAGTGAGTGTGTTTTCCCTTCCCATTAAATTCGTGCTCATCTGGACATAGAGTTAAGCATGTAAAGGCATACAATCAAATCATATAGGAGCAAATAAACATCTAGAAACAACATATATGCGATATGCCATAAATCTAGGAATAAAAGAATCTAATGAGAAGCAAAGTTCATAAAAGTAAACTAGCGTTAGGTATATATAGGAAGAGCAATTTAATCAAGTTGGAGAATGAGTATGAGACTATTACTAGTGGTGCTCAATTCAGGCTAAACACGACCATTTTTACGGGTTACACACACCCAACTTCTCACATAGAAGCAATTCAACCATTAGGTTAAATTGAATTTCTAGTCAATAGATTCTCCAGTAGTCATTCTCTTTTTAGAAGAAATTGAGTTCCTAAATTTACCTATCGAAGATTACCAAACATGAAGTTTGCTTGATTCACTAATACTTGGCTTAATGTGACTCAAACATCATGTTTTAATGAAGGTAAATCTAGATGATATATTTTATTCACGATCCTAATAGAGACGTGTTGAATGTTTAGATAAGAGTAAACAAAAAGTTTTAATCTTTTCTTCATGATTTACCGGTTGTTTGGTTTTGATGACATATTACTTGATTTAATAACTGTGCTAAACTTAAGAGTACACCTTAGCATCTCTTGTGAAATGAATCTCATTAAGATTATTTATCTTAAATGAGTTTGTGATTCTCAAATGATATCAAAACTAGACATTAATATATTTTTTAAACAAATATTATTTTCTATGATTTTTGTCAATGTTATATATCATACTTTAACAAGTATTTAAAAAAAATTATTTGTTTATGGATTGTGACAAGTTATTTTTCACTTCTAATAACTTATATTATTTCAAAAAGGAAAGTGTAGTGCATTATCTTGTAACACAACCATTCATGCTACAAAGAAAATGAAATACATAGAATATATAGTGTGTATTATTCTTAAAAATGTATTTTATCTTGAAGTGACGATTTTAAGTAGTGTGAGCAAAGTTTACATATGTTGTTAGTTTGCTCATGTTTGGTTTTTCAGATATGACACATTTATTCATTGCATTGCAATGTAAATTGCTTGAATATTTCGGACGAAACATCCAAGTCGTCAATCCTACTTCATTGTATATTTTATAAATGTGTTTAAAATGTTATTATAATATTTGGAACACAATTATTGGACAAGTAGATTCAATTATGACATTATCAACACAAGTGTGAGTTATAATCCAATGCACACTCTTTTCATCTACAAAGGATGTAACTATTTCATATCAATCTAGTGTGATTGAGTATGTAGATTCAAGACTATATCTTTTGTTGTAATTTGATATAATATTGAAGCTAAACAAATAGCAATCCAATTTCTTGTCCACACTCAAAAACACGTCAATTAGATTTGATGAATATATCAACCATAATTTGAATAATGAATTGATATAATATCAAGATCTTTCTTGACCCTCACGGACACTCATTTGAAATAAATAAATATTTTGATAGTGTGTTCCATTAATCCTAAGATTATTTATTAGTGAATGATTGAAAGTTGACTTATTATTTCATGATTGTTATATGCTTTGTTTTTATGAAAGACTCTTCATTTTTTACTTATTATGAACACACTTAGATTTTAAAAATACATTTTCTTTTATATAACTATTAATGTTTTACAATGATTCAATTTCTCTTATTAAACATCTTAAGGTAAAACAAGCTAATTTGTAGAAAATATTTAAGTGTGTTGTGAAGAGTAGATTAAATTGTTTGAAATGTTTAGATGACTAGATTGAACTCATTTACAAGATGTTTGAGTAACATTAAGCCATCTATACCTATATGCAATGCAAGCATATTATAACAATCCTAACACAAGAAATCTAGCTTAAGATCTAGTTAAGTATAAATCGGCAAACTAGCTATACACTAATAGGGCACATATGCATAGATATATACATAGCTAAACTTCAAATAGCAACAATCATTTAATATATTCAATTAAGAAAATAAAATCACAAAGAAGTTCAAATAACACATAAAACACTTGTCGTCGTTTTGTGTATTATATACACTAACGTTTACTTAGCTCGAATTTATTTGAAAATAAAATAGTTTCCTCTCATTCTATAATTTAATTAAGATCAATATTTTGAAAACATAAATACTTAATTTTTCAAAAGTATATCAACTAGGAATACCCGACTTGAAGGAAAAGGTAAAACAAAAATTTTACGTTAAAACGAAACACAAATTTTTGGCCACCGTATAGTATTTTGACTTTCTTACTTATTTAAGTTTGTAATGGTTACTTGTAAGTATTTTTAAATAAAAGTATACTCAATTACCTTTAAAACGCCGGGTGGCACGACTTCTACGGAGTTACGGTTAATTTTATATGATTTTTCAAAGTTTTCGAAAAACTGTCGAACAGACAGGCGGACCCCTTAAATAATTAAGGGGACCGCCCAGTATTTAAGGGGGCCGCCCAGACAATTAAGGGGGGCGCCCATCTGGTACTCAAAATTTCATTTTTTTGTAAAAAATTGTTTTCTGACTTTTCGGAAAGGTGTGTGACTTTCTGATTTTGATACCGAACATATAACACTTATTTTAAGCATAATATTATTTCGAGCTAGTATAATTAGTGTATATATCATCAAAACTAATACAAGTTAATCAACAAAACACTTTTCAAATTTAATCCTCCTTAATGGATAATTTGATACATGGATCGTACTCGATTTTTAAAACTATTGTTTTGAAAATTTGAGCAACGTGGCTCTGGTACCAATTGTGGAAAACTAGAAGGGGGGGGGGTTGAATAGTTTTTCCCTTCTTTTTGATTTTATAAAAACTTGGTTTCAAAATGTTGATTCAAATTTATTCAATTGTTTGTTTGAAAAACCTTCAATTAGAGTTTAGTGTGAAAACAACATATAATCGATATGATCGGTTATATATGTACACTTATGAATTAGTTTTCGAAACTTAGTTTTGTGAATGAAGCTTTGGTCGATGTTTATGTGAATACGTTTTCCTTTTGAAATCTTAAAACGTTTTGTATCAAATTATCGATTAAGTTAAACTTGATATGAGAAGTGTTAATAATATATATAAGTCCATTAGGCAATATCATACAATTTTATATCCTATCATAATATTAACTTGTAACTACATCACAATCAATCATCATGATAATATAAGCAACAATCAACACATATTTGCAAGCATAGATATAACGCGATAAATGCAAGAATGAAAGTAAAAAGATAGGAGAAAAAGGATGCAAACCGGACACGATGATTTATAGTGGTTCGGCTACAAGGACACCTTCCTTGCCCTACTCCACTCCCCGAGTCACCTACTCGAGAGTTTTCTTCACAACTAAACAAGCTCCCTTTTGGCGGAGAAAACCGTACACAACTTTTGCTTACACCATTTAACGACACTAAGCTAAATGTCGAGTTCTAATAGTAGCTAGAACCAATCTCACACCACAACACACCTTTTTCACAACACTACTACTACACTACTTATCACACCTTCACTACTTCTTCTTCACAACACACATATTTCTTCAAGGCTTCATGACTTCTTCAAGGCTTCACAACTTCACGACTTCTTCACTACTTCACAACTTCTTCTATACTCCACTACATACTCACACATCTATTACTTCACACCTACATAACTTCTCCACACTACTACTTCTTCACACAACTTCTTACTCACTCATAAACTCACTACTAAGTAAGATCATCTTGATCTACTTATTACATATACAAAGCTCACAACTTATCATAAGCACTAACTACATCTTTGGCTTTATGATGGGGAGGATTCTTCTCTTGCACTTTGAGTTATGAGAGATTGGATCACTTGAAACAAAGATTAATAATCTTATGATCAAAGGGTTTTAGAAGGATATTTTAGAGAGAATTGGATATGAAAATCTTTGTGCAAAAGGTCAGAAAAATACCAAGTTTGAGGTGGTATTTATAGGAGAAGATTTCTGACAGAGGAGCGTGCCGGTCCCCTTAATTGTATGGCCGGTCCCCTTAATTATTAAGGGGGCCGCCCTACTGAAACGGCCAGAAATCTTTGTCTTTTCTGGTGAAAGTTTATTTGGTGAAAAACTAACTGATTTTGGTTAAAAATTTGAATTCATATATTTGTTATGAATTAAACATTTTCATTTAATTACCAAAATTGTTTTTCAAAAAAATATATAACATGTTTATATCATTTTATAAACTTTGTAATGTTTAAATAAAATCCCTTTGATCATAAAATGTATTAGACATTTGTTTGTACATACCTTAAGTGATTGTTGAGGCAAACTCGAGACGTTGAGATGTCGAGGCTTGTTGACGTAAGAATGCAAAGATGAATTGTGATCACAAGTAACTTAAGCACTTTACGTTATATGTTGTAACTTACATCTTTGTCATCATCAAAACATGAAGAGAATGTTTATATTAAATATCGTAATATTCATGCCAACACTAACATAGCAGGTTCAGGACCAGAATGGCTATTTGATCTTGAGGCTTTATCAAATACAATGAATTATGTACCTATTTCCTCAGGTACAGGAGATAATAATCTTGAAGAATCAGAAGAATTCATTGATGAAGATGAATCTTGCAAAGATGATATTCCTAGCACATCACAGACTTCAATTCACAAAGTGCATCCACTTGAAAATGTAATTGGTGAGCTACAATCAGGTGTGAAGAAAAGAAGGCAGACAAAGATGAATGATGTTCATGGATTCATTAGTGAAGTTTATGAGTCCAAGAAGCATACAAACAAGAATGAATGTTTGTTTTTCTGTTTTCTATCACAAGTGGAGCCTAAAAATGTTTATAAGGCTTTAGAAGAATCAAGCTGGGTTGAAGCAATGCAAGAGGAGTTACGTTATTGTGCTCAGTGATTATTGTCAAGAGATTGCGATCTCCCTATACATTGGTTTTGGTATACGTTTGGAGTCACGTGGTTAGTAAAAGACATAAGACACAAGTTTGGGAAATTCTACTTCTTCCTCAAGTTTAATATATTTGGTTTTCTTCACATGTGATCATTACAAGGAGCCTACTGATTTGAAGAATCATGAAGATGATTAACACATTGGTTTCAGGGGAAGTATCTTATTATGTGTTTAATCATTTGATGTTCATGCACCATTCAAGGGCAAGTTTTTATTGCATATATTTCCTATTTGTTGATAACAAAAAGGGGAAGAAATTTTGGAGTGGCATGGCATGGCTTAAGCGGAAGACATAATTGTTTCATTCATGGTGAGATTTAATTATCTCAATTTCTCTACTTCGTCTAGGGAAGTTCGTACAAGATTCGTGGTTGTTTTGTCATCATCAAATGGGGGAAGATTGTTGGGTCTATTAGATTTGATGATACAAAACAAGAAAAAATGAAACAATTGGGACTTAATATGACAAGAAGGAATTCTACAAAAGATGGAGAAGGAATTGCTTGTAAAAGAAGATTTATATTTTAGTCCTTCGTAGTATTTTGTAAACCCTAATTCTCTATTATATAAAGAGTTTAAGAGGTTTATATTATTAAACTTCAGAAGGTTTGGGTTCTTTGTGATTTACCTGATGGAATGAAGGTGATTGGTACTAAGTGGGTTTTCAGAAACAAGAAAGATGAAAGAGGTATTGTTATCATGAACAAAGCTAGATTGGTTGCTCAAGGATACACTCAGGAGGAAGGTATTGATTATGAAGAAGTTTTTGCTCTTGTTGCAAGGATTGAGGCTATTAGATTGTTTTTAGCCTATGCATCCTTTATGGGCTTTACTGTCTATCAAATGGGTGTCAAGAGTGCCTTCCTGTATGGAAAGATTGATGAGGAGGTTTATGTCTCTCA
The DNA here is from genome assembly GCA_030686995.1 of Artemisia argyi. Classification (NCBI taxonomy): domain Eukaryota; kingdom Viridiplantae; phylum Streptophyta; class Magnoliopsida; order Asterales; family Asteraceae; genus Artemisia; species Artemisia argyi. Next base: position 101,657,049 of record CM060704.1, on the reverse strand, counting down.
ATCTCCAGGCTTTGAAGATCCTCAACATCCTAATAAAGTGTATAAAGTGGTTAAGGCTCTTTATGGGTTACATCAAGCTCCAAGGAAGTGGTATGAAAACTTAGCTACATATTTGTTGAACAATGGGTTTCATAGAGGAAAGATTGATCAAACTTTGTTTATCAAGAAAGACAAGGGTGATATTATACTTGTTCAAGTGTATGTTGATGATATCATCTTTGGAGCAACTAGACAAGAGATGTGCAAAGAGTTTGAAAAATTGATGAAAGATGAATTCCAAATGAGTTCTATGGGAGAACTTACTTTCTTTTTGGGACTGCAAGTACAACAAAAAAAAGATGGCATCTTTATCAGTCAAGACAAGTATGTGACTGAAATTATAAGGAAGTTTCACTTTACTGATGCAAAACCTTCAAATACCCCTGCAGATAAGACTACTCATCTATTGTTGAAAAATGCTAGTGGAGCAGATGTTGATGTGCATACTTATAGATCTATGATTGGTTCCTTGATGTATCTTACTTCATCAAGACCAGACATTATGTTTGCTGTATGTGCTTGTGCAAGATTTCAAGTTACTCCAAAGACATTACATATGACAGCAGTAGAGAAGATTTTCAGGTATTTGAAGAAATATCCTAATCTAGGATTGTGGTATCCAAGAGAATCTCCTATGGAGTTGATCACATACTCAGATAGTGATTATGCTGGTGCAAGTTTGGATAGAAGGTCAACTACAGGAGGATGTCAATTTCTTGGGTGTAGATTGGTGTCATGGCAATGCAAGAAATAGACAATGGTGGCTAATTCAACAACTGAAGCAAAATATGTAGCTGCAACAAGCTGTTGTGCTCAGATCTTATGGCTTCAAAATCAATTGTTGGATTATGGGTACAATTTCATGAACACCATTATATATATAGACAATAGTAGTACCATATGCATTATTAAAAATCCTGTGCAACACACTAAAACTAAACATATTGAGATTAGACATCACTTTATTAGAGATTGTTTTGAGAAAAAGCTTATTCAAGTTGTCAAAATTCATACTGATGACAACTATGCTGATTTGTTAACAAAAGGGCTTGATGTGGGTAGGTTTCAGTACTTGGTAACAGGTATTGGAATGTTAAACCCATAAATCTTTGATGTCTAATGATTTTTAATGTTGCAGGATAGTTTTTAGGTACTAATATTGTTTGTATATGTTTGTATGGTTTTCTACTAACTTGTATGCAGAAGAATTAAAGCACAGTGGAAACCATGGAACAAACAGTGAAAATATTTGTTCTCTCAGTAGTAAAAGCAAAAGATAAAAAGTACTTTTATTCAACCATGATCAAGAGACAGAGTACATCAATAGAGAGACAAATACATAAACCATATCAAAACACACAAAAGCTTCACAACCTAACACCCTACTCTTCAAACAAGCTACTCCATGGGCTTCTTGCCTTTCCCCTCATAGTCATGCTTGGCCTTAGAAGCTGTCTTTCTCTTGTTATCAAAGGAAAGTTTCCTCCTTAGGCAAGCAAGGCCCAGTACTTGTTTTGGTGGCTTTTGGAGTCTTGAAGGCTTTTCAAGTGTAGGCCACTTCATGTTCACTATGGCTGACTCCAGGGCTGTAGTAAGGGCCTTTGGAATCTCCTTGGATAGGGTGTAGGAAGGATCATCATCATCTGAAGAAGAGCTCGAGTAAAATTCCAGAGATGGAGCAGGAACAGCTGAGATCTTTTTGTTTGGCTTCATATTGGATGATGTAGTTGTTGCAGCACTTTGAGGAAAATATCCACTCCATCCAGATGATAGTTCTTCTGAATCAGAACAGTAACTGATTTCTTCATCAGATGTGTCATCAGATGAGATATAGATCAGTGGAAACCAACTCATGATGCTTTTTAGGGTTTGTGATATTGAAGATTAGTTTTGATAAAAACTTGTGTTGTTTTGAGCCCCTTTTATATGCAAAGTCAAGGCCAAGGGTTAATTAATGAGGGATATTTACTCTTATCTATTTTGGTAGGTTGAAGGAGTAAATTTGGATATTATCGGGTTGACTTTGGAGAGATATTTTGTGAATAGTAACTTGGTCAAAAAGTTACTTTGGGTTAAAATATATTGGTTAGGTTTGGTGTTTACTACTTATGCTGAGTACCAACCAATATTTGCTGAGTGATTGGAGTTATAAGGTGTGTATCTAAGACACACAACAAATGGTTATTGATTTACCATGTTTAATCCACATAAGAATCAACTAGTCCAGAGCAAACGGCTGCTGGTAAAGACTTATCAAATCCGTTTATGGTTGATAGTTTACCAAAAACTATATGGTCATCAACTCACCATATTTCAAGTGATGAAGAGTTGGCTAGTCCATAGCAAACGGCTCATGGTAAAGACATATCAAATCCGTTGATAGCTGATAGTTTGCTAAAAACTATGCTTAGAGCAGCTGAATTTTACTTGCTTTACTTACCACTGCTCTTGAAAATTTTGTGAAAAATTACCACTGCTAGTTCATAGTTACCACTGCAAGATTTATTTTTACCACTGGTGAACTAGCCGTTACAACTGTTGTGTCAGTAATCTTATTTTTTAACTAGCCGTTGTAAATAACCGTGTTTCCGTATTAATAGGGTAAATTTTTGTGAATTATCCACTTACATATTTTAATTTATTCTTTTACCAAAGATAAATTTATTCTAAAGATAATTCACATTACGCTTTATTCTCAAAACCCTATTAGTATATATTCATCCTCATACGGCTTGATTATCATTCACGATTACTAACACTTTTATATTTTTCTCACAAAATTATGGCGATTCTAAACTTTGCTGAGGAGCACAACCAAGTGGCTTATTTACAGAAGTCTAACGAAAAGAGTGGCCATGTTTTTCATCAGATTGTGGATTTTCTCAACACTACCCAAATAAGGTATGCTTTAACTGTCAATCCCACAATCTATGTTTCTCATATCAAACAGTTCTGGAACACTGTGGAGTCCATAACTATTGAACAGCGAGACACACATGAATCTGTGGAAGCTCTTAGAGCCATAGTGGATGGGGTAACCATTGATGTTACTGAGTCATCCTTGAGGAGAATTCTCCAATTGGATGATCTCAATGGTATCATCACATTACCTAATTCAGACATTGACAAATATATTGCTTTCATGGGGTATGATACATCTGATAAAAAGGTGACTTTAAGAAAAGGATTTTTTTGTCCCCATTGGAGATTTTTCATACATACTCTTTTACATTGCTTAAGTCCTAAGAAAACTTCTTATGAACAATTTGCATCTACCATGGCTTACCCTTTGGTTTGCTTAGCAACTGATAGGACTTTCAATTTTTCAAAGTTAATTTTCAATAATATGAAACGCAATGTAAAGAGTTCATATAAATTTTTTATGTATCCAAGGTTTGTACAAGCAGTGCTAAATGAATTTCCACTGCAAACCCACAAAAGAGTTTATCAAACCCCCTGTCTTAAGCCAAAAGTTTTTCAAAATATGAGTAAGGCTTCAGAACTTTGGAATGGGGAGGTTAAACCACTTTTTCCTGAAATGCTTTCAAAGATTTCACAGGTACAGGGTGAAGATGCAACAATCCCTGTTGTATCCCATCACAAACCCACTATTGTTGTTCCACCTATTCAACACACCCCTGCAGTTACTAATACTTATGAGAGGAGGCACAAACAGCCACCTCCTCCCATTACAACATTGCCTGATTCTGAGCCTTTTGGTTTAGGAACAAGCAGTGGTAGTTCTAGGCTTCATTATAGTCCAACTAGAGAAGAGCCTGAATCAATGCCCTATGATTCACCTCTCCCAACAGGTAACACAGTTGGAAATTTTGAGGGCAGTGTGCAACCTAATGAATTGATGGGACTTTGTACCAATTTAGTCAAACAGGTTCAAGCTCTGGAGAAAGAACTGGCACAGACTAAACAACAACATGCCACAGAGCTTGCTCAGATGAAAGCAGAGATCAAGAATTTACAGGAAGAAGTTGAGGGGCTAAAGAAGCACAGATCTGCCAACCTTGTGCTTTCATCTTCCTCTTCACCTCATGAGGAAGACTCAGCATATTTTAGTGAAGATTTGGGAAATTCTCCCAAACAGGGGAGGATTAAAACTGATGCTACCATTTAAGGGGAGGAGACTTAACTTTGAACAAGAATTTGCTGAACTTGATGATGTTGATGATGTTCAAGAGAAGGAAGAAGCAGTGGGATCTAAGGAAATATTTGCTGAAGCAGTTGAAACTAATAAAGATACAGTGGAAACAAATCAAGACACAGTGGATGTTGCTGATGCAGAATTTCAAAGAAAGAGAGTTGAAAAAGGAAAAGTTCACATTTTTGAAGAATCATCTGAGCAACAGTCAAGGAAGATTTCCAAAAGTGAGCAAGCTCAGATAGATTATGATGCAAACTTGGCACTGGAATTAGAAGCAGTTGAAATTGTAAAGAAGAAAAAGCAAGAAGAGTTAGATATTGCAAGTTTCATGGAGGCTCAGAGGTTGGATAAGTTGGAAATAGTGCTTGAAGAACCAATTTCCATTGTTCCACCAACTGTGCTAAAAGAGAAACCTCCAATGTTTACTTATGTGCCTACTGAAGAAGAGATTGAGTTTATGATTGCAAATGATCCAGTGATTAGGAAGAAGGCAGTTGAACTCATTGCAAATACAACTTTGACTGAAGATCAAAGGTCTGCTCAATTAAAGGATTTTATTCGGATGAAGAATCAACAGGCTCTTGATGATATTATTGGCACAGTAAGAAACGGTCAAAAGAAGTCAAGACAACCTACAAAGGCACAGATTATTGCTGAGATGAAGAACTATTGCTGTCATGTTGGCAATTGGAAAATGGCACATTTTAAAGGAATGTCACATGATCAGATTGAAGGAATTTATTACATGGTTAAAAGTCAGGATAGTAATTTCATTCCTAATGGATAAAGAACCAGAAGCTAAGAAAACAAAAAGGTCAGGTGTGAGTCTTGAATCCAAAGATGCTAAGCAATTAAAGACTCAAAAGTTATCTCAAGCAATGGAAGGTGTTAGCAAGTTAACTGAAGAACAAGTCACAAACATGGTATTTATTGAAACTGATGTGCTGAATGTAGAACCTTTACAATCAAAATATCCAGTAGTTGGTTGGGAAGTTTATTCTGATGATTTTGGAGTTGCATGGAAGATTATCAGAACTGGTAATATCACAAGCATTTGCAGAGATTTTGAAGATGTTGTTAGATCTTGTGATAGAGAAGATCTAGATACTTTGTGGAGGATAATACAAGATCAGTTCAAGAAAGATGAACTTGTTGATGTCAAAGCTAAAGAGTTGTGGGTTCACTTCAGAAGATTATATGAACCTGACTCTAGTGACAGATATTGGAGATTTGAAGCTCATAATATGAATACATTGTGGAAATTCTATGATTCAAGTGTTGTACATCATGTTTCTACTCAAGATGGATTTGATGTGTTTATGTTAGCTGAAAAGGAATATCCATTGAGAGCAAGTGTTCTTACTGTTATGATGTCTGTTAAGCTTAGATGTTGGGAAAGAAGTGAAATCATAGAAGATTTGCTACAAATGATTTATAATCAAAGTGTGAAAGCTGATAAGGAGTTGAGAAAAAGGAGATAAGTGTTTGGAAGAATTCCCATATCCTCACATATGCTGACAACTGGGAGAAACTTATTGATTTACATAGTAATCATAAGTTTAGGGGAGGATTGTTGGGAATTAAATTAACATTTACCACGGCTAGTATGGAGATTACAACTGCTGAAGAATGCACTAGCAGTGGAAACTCATTACCACTTCTAGTACATATTATTACCACTGCTGTTAGGATAACTGTTAGGAAACTTGTATAGATAAATATAAAATAGATCTTGTGTATATCTTATTCTATTATCATTATACGTATCTTGTAGACAGTGTTGCAAAAATCGGCTGAGGCGGCCGATTAATCGGCGATTAATCGGCCTCGGCGTTGTAACTTGTAGACAATTCCAAGGTAATCGGCCGATTCAAGAAAATCGGCCGATTAATAGGCCAAAAATCGCAACTCGGCCCCCGACCGCCTCGGGACCGAGTTACGATTTTTGCAACATTGCTTGTAGAAGAGGACTCCTTGTGCTATAAAAGGAGGTCCTAGGTTTATGTTTCATACACGTTTTTCTTAAAGCTTCAAAGTTGTAACCCTAGTGATAAAAAGATCACTCGTGTTATTATTCTTAATAATATTGGAGCTAACAGTTTGGTTCACTCATTATTCTCATTCATATACAACTGTTTTACTCACAAACAAACTTCTAAGTATTACTAAGTAGATTCCGCATACTTGGCGGTATAACTCAAAGTATCATTCTAACACAAATCAAGGTGTGTAGATCAATCAATGCTTGTGTGCAATCTGCTTGTGTGCTTATGCACTTGGACAAAAAAAACTTGGACTACTTGTGTGCTAATGCAATTTGCTTGTGTTCTAAATCGGCGATGATGATTATGTTAATCTGAGCCTGTGTGCAATCTGCTTGTGTGCTAAATGCTTGTGTGCAATCTGCTTGTGTGCTTATGCACTTGGACAGAAAAAAAACTTGGACTGCTTGTGTGCAATACTGCTTGTGTGCTTATGAACTTGGACAAAAAAATACTTGGGACAAAAAAACTTGTACACAAAAATACTTTAGGACAAAAAACAGTTAATGTGGGACACAAAAAAAATAATAATAATAAAAATAAATAAATAAATATACAAAATCTGCAAAAGTACCCCTAGTGCAGGGGGTTTGCAGAAATAAGGGTAGACCCCGTTTCCCTAACACAACCCTATTTGTATAATGCTGAAAGGAGAATTCACACAACTGACAACATGCCCATTCTCACACAACCACAACATTTGTACTTACGTCCCTTCAACCCACAAACTCATTTTTAACGTAACTATCTCAAGTATATCGCTGGCCAAATGCCCGCTGGTTTAAATCGTTCCCCTCTCGTTCTTCCTTTCGGTTAAATTTAATTATATTGAACCGGGCCTTTCCTTCTTGTTGTGCTTGTTAAAGATGTTAGACTGCTATCTATACTACTATATAAAACATTTAAGTTGTGGGCTCTATCAAAAATTAAGATAAAAAGCTCTAATTATGAAGTGACATGTGTCACTTCTTAACGAAAAAATCACATTTATTTTCAAATTGAAATATCTTTTGATTTATTTATTTTTTTAATAATTTAATTTTACTATTTTTTCTAAAATTTTGTGCTCTTTAATTGAATATTCATTTCGATATATTTTTATAATTTTTAGTTTTTGCATTTTTAATGGGTTATTTTGATTCAAATTTTTACAACTTTAACATTTATTTGAATTAAGACAAACTTTCGTCAAAATTATAACTTTTGGGGGAGATTTTGACGGGTAAAAATTTGTGAGGGTCTTTATGCGAGAATAATTGTCACGGGAAAGTTACGAGAAAACCAATCAAACACATACAACGAACACCTATACTTTCAGAGTGTTGTGTAACGAATTCACTAAGCGGGTACGAAATTGTGGGAGAATTGGATTAGCAATTCATTCATTATATTTCAATTATAACTATATTTTTTCGCCGCCGCTACGCGCGGGTATTCAACTAGTATATTATAATTGATGTGTTAATGAATGACAAGTCAAATTACAATTCTAATATGATATCTAAAATTGATCCTCCATAGTCCCTACAATCTTTTTGTTTAGTACGTCTCAATAAATTTCTTTTCTTTCCATTTTCTTTTCTTTTTTTTAATTAATTATTTTTTTCTTTCACATCTCTTAAGCACCCACTTCTGGCGAATAATAATAATAAAAAAAAAAAAAAAAAAAAAAAAAAAAAAAAAAAAAAATCATGTTCGGTCCATACAGGGCAATAACTATACAAATTCTTCAAAGATAATTAAAAACAATTGGCAACCATGGTACATAATTCTACAAATTTCTTAAGTGGTCTACAAGGACATGACATACATGGCAATAATTCAACGCAACAACTATGGGTTTCACCTGGATTAATTCAACAACGAACTCAGCCTTCTATATTATTTGGAAGTGTGGCTCAACAACAACCACCAATTCAGTGAAACATGTTTATTATAGAATTTACAACGAAATGAAGAATAAGTTTCAATGGCAACAAACTATTAGGAATCTATCGAAGAAAAACAAGATTCGAAATGATTTGTTACAGATTAATGTGTTGTTATTGAAACATTTATAGACGATTTAGAAAGGAAACTAGTTTACAATTTAGAATGGTAAATGAATTACAAGTACAAATGTGTATTTAAGTAAGTTTTGGGCTTAACTAACTTTCCCACCCGAAGCCAATGTAACTAAGTTTTGACTTTTGTTGAATCTTGCTTTGAGCTTGTATAAACTCCATCCCTCTTGAAAGCTTTCTTGTCCTCAAGAAACAACATCAGAGTCAAGGAATCTTGCAATCAAATCAACATAAACCTCCCATGTAGCTTCTTCCACAAGCCTGTTACTATTAGTCCACTGAGTCAACACATACATCACTAGTTTTTTGTGTAGTTTTCCCAAACGCCTATCCAAAATGGTCAAAGGTCTTTATGCCAAGAGTCCATCCTCTTTTAACTGAGGCAAACTTCCCATATGCTTCTCTTTTCCATGGCATTTCTTAAGTTGTGAGATGTGAAACACCGGATGAATTTGACTGTGACTTGGTAATTGCAGTTTGTAGGCTACTTCTCCAATCCTTTCTTCAATCATAAAAGGACCATAGTATTTAGAAGATAACTTGTGTTTTTGACCTTGTCTAACAGACACTTGCCTATGTGGTTGTAGCTTCAAATAGACCAAATTTCCCACCTCAAATTGTCTATCTATACTAAGCTTATTGACTTGACTTTGCATCTTGTACTGAGCCCTATTTTAACAACCCGAATTCAAAATCAATATTTAAACCAACCTCTTATTCTATTACTAATTTTTGTGGAATTCATTATTCTTGTTTCTAGCTATTTTATCAAAAATTGTCATTTTTAACAAATTTCGTGTCGTGCCTTGAATATTTATTCGTTAAAACGTTTGAGAAATGAACAATTTCATATTTTTAGCTTCGAGAACTTAATTATTTTATTTTAGTGTCTCCCTAATTTTCCCGCGTTTTAGCCGAAACCATCTCAAAATAGTATATTCAAACTTTATAACATTTTTAATTAAGTGTTTTAACACAAAATAATATAAAGTAAATATTTAAAAAAATAAATACATATAGTTAGCCAACACCCCTTTTATAATTGTTACTTCTCCATCAAAACCAAAAACCAAACACTCCCTTATATTATTAGCTCCTACAATATGCTCAAACATGTTGGGGGTTATAAGAGCCCAGAACAGGGTGAATATAATCAATAGCCTAACTACGTACCAATTGAATGGTTACCGGATATCACTTGAAATCGTGTTATCACTTTCCAAAGCAAACTATTCGACCCTATTGCCTGGGTATCAAGAATATCTACTTGGGATAAGACCAAATGTTTGTTATTGAATTAGGCACAAATCAATAACCCTTTGTGTTTAAGTGTTATATGTTTTCTGTGTATATCCTCATGCATAATTGATCTCCTATATATAGGAAAATACTCATGGCTAGTCAAAAGAAATTATGAGAATTAATCGGACCATTAATCTCTACATAATTACCCCCATTATAGCCAAAAATAGTGGTTACATGACCAATAAATGTGGTCATGAGTGCAGATGTAACTATCATTTAAATAGGGCAAATCAGTTACATATTCAATCAGTACTCTAGCAGCAGAATCATACTACTACCAGCAGAAACATACTACTAGCAGTAGTATCACTGCTTAACCACTATTTCAGTCAGGGCAATCAGGGACTTAATGGGTGTACACTCCGTACCTGTAACAACCTACAAAATCTCATCACTATCATTCCCATTACAAATACCTATAGTAGGTATTTCAAAGGTAAATGTTTGCTTTTTATGTGCATTCATTACTTGCATGACTCTCTAGACCTGCTCACGTACCCACACAAGCCAAATGACTCAACACTCACATCCTATAAACCCCTGGTATGTCAAGCATAAGATCACAACAACACCATAATAAATAATCTATCAATCTAACATACTAAGCATATCACAAAACTCTAATGAACCCTAATTAAGCCCTAATTAGGTCTATGTGCTTACTAAACCCTATATGCTTAACTAAACTAGTTTGAAAGTGTCCAAGGCTTAAGTATAAGTTACCTTAGGAACATTAGGATACCTTAGGACCCCATAGATGCTATTACAACCCATTAGAGCTTAGGTACAAGTCCCTTAGGCACAAAACCATAATTAGGTTATAACTTCCCAGAATTAGGCTTAAACTATCTCAAAACTTCACCATAAGCCACCACCACTTAGTATAAGCTTCTTAAGACCTAGGATTAGTTATTAGGCACTCATAGGACCATAACCTAGGCACTAAATCCTAGGATAAACCCTAATCTCTTACTAAGTAAAACTAGGTCATTTAGGTCCCGAAACTAGGTCAAACCTTCCCAAATCTTTCCCATAAGCTACCATCACTTATTATAAGTCCCTTAGGACTTAGTATTAGTCACTATACACTCTTAGGAACCTAACCTAGGCACAAAACCCTAATTATAAACCCTAAACTCTCACTAGACAAAACTAGGTCTAAACTTAACCTAAACAAGTAAAACCTAAACATAAGAACCTCAACCTAGCACTCTAGCACCTTAGTCACCCTAAGCACACACCCTAGCACCTCTAAGCTAGCAAGAAATGAGGTAGATCACCTCCTTCTTGTCGCGGCTTCATAACCAACACAAACACCCCAAACCGCCTTCTAGCCTAGCCTTGTCACCACCATAGCTTGTGTTAGTCACCACCTATCTTGTCTTAGTCACCTTCCCCCCCCCCCCCCTCGAGACCTCCTTCTTGCTTTGCTTGCTCGCTACTCCTCATGCACCATATAAATAGCTCGACACCCTCTCATTTCAAAACCACACCTTCTCTTCTTTATCCACCTTAAACTTCTGTATCTAGTAGTAGTACTCGATCTATAGTAGGCCTAGGATTCGATCAAAGCAAGCCAAGGACCCTTGTCGAGTTGTTTTCCCATCGCTAAAACCCTAAACCTAGGAATACCCCACGTTAAACCGTAACTAGTCAAGTAAGCCTTCCATTTTGAATCTATTAGCTTTATATCAATACTAGGTTAGTTATAGGATGCCTTAGAATACTTATCTAAGCCTTGATCACTAGAACTAGCTCGTTTTCTTTTTAAAACCCTAAATAGAGTCAAATTGCCTTTAACATGCTATAAGCCCTTTACATAAGCTATAATATGATTTAGGTAACTTAGATAAGCTAATATTAGTTAAGCATAAGCTAGGAAACTTAGTTATTACCTAAAAATATAGTTTACTTGAATTTAGGACTAGTTTTGCAAAGTTTTCCATGCATAGGGGTATATATGGTGACTTTCTAAAAATATTAAGTCTGGGGACTATTTTTGACATTTCTTAGAAGTTATAAGTATAAGGACCATTTTTGCAAAGTTATAAAACCCTAGGATAAAAAGTTAAATAGTTATAAACTTAAAAGGACTAGTTTTGCAAAAGTTATAAAATTAAGGGTATAAATGGTAAATATAGAAAACTTGTAAGTCCAAGGGTTATTTCTGTCATTTTCTAAAAATATAGAAGTTTAGGGACTAATTGTTTCAAGTATAGATAGTTATAAGTATAAATAATATAAGTGAAAATATTATATAAATATAAAACTTAATTAAAGTTAGAAACATAACACAATAATAGGGAGCTTCATGTGAGGAGTACTGATAGGGTCATTGTGGGGCCCACCAAAAAATATTTATAAAGATGAGGGAAAGATACAAATACGAACCTAAATACCTAAGTATCGCGGTAAGTATTGATCTCCCGGATTGTCGTTCTAAAGGAATGATGAATTTGAGACTCACGTTAAAGTTCTCGTCGAACGCTTAGATAACTTAATTTTAGGATTTATAACAATTATAGACTAAGGAAAACTATAGGGAATCCTAAGGCAAATAATAACTAAGGCAAGTTAACAACTAAAAGGAAAACTAAAAGGAACTAAGGCAAAATAAAAATAAGGAAAGCTAAAGAATAAACTACGAGATAAGCTAAAATGATAAGGACAAAAATATAAAGGGGGAAATATACTTGTTTGGATTATGGTTGATTCTTAGTGATGACTAATTGGTAATTTGGATTGAATGATTAATAATTTAAGATAAGAAATTTGACCCTTGGATTAAACTAAATACTAAATCAAGTTTATTGGTCACCGGTTCCGTTTACTCAATAAACTCGAAAAAGAACGTAATTTAATTCAAACAACGATAATCCACAACGCTCTTTTTAAAGCCGATTTTTATAAAATTCTTTTAAGTTACTTAATTACTTAAAAAGCTTTTGACTTTAAAAAATAATAAATTTCTAAAATCTTACATGGTTCCATTTTTCAATTTTAGTTAAAACAAATTTTATAACTTTTTAAAACAACATTTTTGGGATTATCATTTACATCAAAAGTCCTAACTTAATTCATAATAATCCTCTCCAAATCACAAATTAATCACCACCTCAAATCAACCCATCACCAAACAAGTATATCAATAAATCTACTCTAACATCCTAAATAAAACTAAAAGACATAATAAAAAAAAAATAAACATGACATAACTAATTAAACAAAACATAGCAATTAACATAGTAAAAAGAAGGTAAAGAAAAGGACGAGAGAGCACCGAATATGGTTTAAGCATGACGAATACGATAAGAACACTAAACTAAAAGCCCCATCCATAGCTCATAAATAACCCAAAATACTCCTAAATCTCCTTTATAACCCCTTAATCTTCGTCAAATCTTCAAAAGGTTGAAACTTTAAGTGAATTTGAGGTGGGGAAATAAATAAAGTTGCAACTTATAAGTAAAAAAAAAAAAAAAAGCTTAAAGATTTATAAAACTATTTTAATACTAAAAAATTATAAAAAGATTGAAACTTTAATAAAAAGACTTGACGAAAATGAGTTTTATAACTAAAAGATTCAAACTTAATAAATTTAAATGACTAAATTTGATGATTTTCATAAAATGATTTAAGACTTTATAAAATTTAAACAATAAAAGTGCTAAAGATGTCAACTTTATTAAAAATAAGCAACTAATAAGATGATGATAAAAGTAATTAAGCTAAAACATTAATTAAATAAAAAGTTAAACATGAACCACACTTATAACACTTAAGTGTGTTTTAATACAAAAAGTAAATTGGTACAATTACATCTTTAATTAAGAGAGTAAATGAAATTTAATATCAAAGTAAAAAAATTGCGTAGATGAAAAAAAATGGAATAAGGCCCTCGTGTGCTACTCTCTCCATTTATAACCTCCTATTACATTTAATAGCTGTTAGACAAATTCTGCAGTTGGAGCTTTAATAACGTTTGAATTGGAGGCTGGCCAATTTTTGTATCACAATCCCTCATTTGCTCGCTGGACCACATGGGAATTAATACCTTTTAATTTTTTTTATTCTCCTTTTGCTGCCACTTTCATTTGTTGATTGCACAAAAAGAGTAGCCAGCTCACGTGTCCTTTGGCTTTGAAATTGTAACATCATAATTTTTTTCTTCTTTTGCAATTCACTTGTTCGAAAAGACAAATAGGAGGATAATGGTCCACGTGCCTCCAAAAATACAACAAAGAGCATATTTTATTTCAACAAGGTTGGCTGCAGGCTGCCGCGTTGCGGCGGGGTGCCGGTCATGCCTTCGAGTGGTGACATTTTTTCATAGCACTTACCTATTAAACTGCCCCGGTTATTCTGGTAACCCCTAAGCAATAATCATAACGATGATTAACATTTGATGCTATAAAGTGCAATTTAATTTTTTCAGTTACATAAACCTATAGTTATTAGCATAAAGCGTTTTAAAGAGAAGTTTGTTCAGATTCTAAAGTTTTAACCCGCTTTGTTCAGATTGTAACAGAATACATATTAACACATAAACATGTAGATCTATGATGCATTCAACTTGCAAAACTAAACATAAAGTTGACATAGTATTATTTAAAGTTACAACAATATAAGATGTTTAGTCCAGAATCGCTGCAAACTAAGATGAATTCATCGAATCATTCAAAAAAATTTCTGGTGCCCATTTTTAAAACTTGTTATTGAGAATTGTGAGGTACCGGATCATGCTATGCTACGAACTCGGCAAGCAATAGATTCACCACGTTCAACTTTATTAATATGGATATTTGCTCCTGTAATATGAATAGTACGCATCGGTCAAATGGCTGTAAATATCAAAAGATCAAACAAACTTAGTTCTGCATATTAATTATACCTTTAACATCTGAATTTGTTGTTGAAGTGCCATAGGTAACCTTATGCATCTTAACTTATTTTTTCCTGAAGAAATACATGAAAATCAAGCAAGATATATTCTGCCTCCAAAACAGCAAGATTATGTTAATGATGGTATCTTATGATTAGGGGATGATTCACGTTCGTCTTAAAAATTATCATGGTAAATAAAAAATCATGAAGATAACACAGTGAATCAGAATAACATGAGCATTCAAAGTTAATTATTTCACCAACAAATGATCATATACGGAGTGTGAAGATCCTAAAAACATCAAGGGTACTTATGTATTGCATCAAATATAGTAAGCAATACGCAACCCCTTGTATACGCAATAATTATACATTCGGTTTTAAACTGCAACGACACACATTCTCTTAAAATTATACTGTATTTAAAAAAAATTGGAAATAGATATCTTACCAATCCAAAGGTGCAATAAGGACACCAACCCAAATAGGCCCGACACCATTGCTCAAAATCTTGATTGCAATGGCAGTTCCAATCACCTCTTGAATATCAGCCGCAATCAATGGTATATCTGCCATAAACAAAGGTATACTGCTCCAATGAATTAAACCTCATAAGCCCACTAATAATACAAACACCCGCTTACCTTTACTTTTAATAAACTATGTGGATCCATAACACCATCACACCACCGCCGTGGATTATCAGTAAAGAACCATCACCGCGCTGCAATTTAGACCCCAAATCCATGAATCTGAACCTGCTTCGGAGACCCAAATCGCCACTAAAATTTGGAGCCAGATTTTCCACTCCGCAATCAAGCACGTAACCATAACCAAGTCCTTTACCAACGCCATGAATTGAAGTTCCGATTTTCTTTGCTTTCTAGATATTTGTACCGAATAGTCGAGAATGGTGCCAGAGTTGTGGCATGCTAGATTCCAGTAAGTGTACTGAGCCAAACTGATCAGGAGAGGGCCTGTTTATCAATATCAAGCGTCAGTGTAGTTTTTAGCGTAAGCAATCAAATTTCTAAGCACATTGCACATCTATGCCACATAGGTACTTATGCTTTATACCAATTTTAAAAACAAAATGTGATGTAATGATCTTGATTGAATACCCTATATAGTATGTGGGAAATTTCTAAAATCTGATTTTAGTAATAGTTACATATAAAAATAAGAAAGTATTAGTTATGAATGAAAACATAGCAAACAAAATCATTATATACAGTTTCTTTATGAACTTTACACACCGAAAATGATGCAATCTAACCTTATACGACGACACCGGCACAGGACATAAGAAGCCTCTACCTGCTAACAGCTGTAACAAAATAAAGTTAAGAGGATCAGAGATACGTGTTCAACATTTGTATAAACAAATTCCAAAACAACGTAAGAATAGATTGTTTCATGGAAGTAGCTCATTCCCGCTCTGACTTCATCATTTTCCTTAATTGATACCTGTGAACTGTCGCCGTATCAGTATCAAGTGAAGCATCAGCTATATGTTTTCATAATTGTACACTTTAAACACTCTTAATTCATCACCCAAAATGGTAAATAATGGACACACTACCAGCTTATTTAGTTCAAAAACCCGCAAATTAATCGACACGAAATTTTTACTTCACACCACAATTTCAAAAACCCCATATATTTTTTCTATAAAAAAACTAAAAACGAACCTCACAAATAGTAGCCGAACGCCTAGCCTCTTGCTCAATCCTTCTCATAATTTCTCAGGCACTTATCTCAGTTGAACTGTAACACATTTTCAATATGTATAAGCTATAACTATTAAACCTGAAAAAAAATAAGAATGAATTTTGTATAAAGAATTTGGCACCTTTTTTTTGTGTTTCTGGATTTGTTTGACCAAACCGATTCCCCATCTTCTGCGTGGCGGAGACATGAGAGACAGAAGGAAGAGATATGAGATGTCTGTAGAATAAGGTATGAAAGACAGAATACGAACGTTGAGTCAAAATAATTTTTGTTAACGTATGAATTAAATTAAGGGAAACAACTACCATGTACAATGAACGTGTGCCCTGATTGACCTATCATTGTTGAAAGATTTGATGCTGGATCCCCTGAAACAAAAGAAATACTAATTGTTAAAGATATTACCAATAGGAAAATCATGGTTTCACAGGAACATACAGATTATTAAAACTTGAGGCTTCAACAACAATTACGGCAACTGAACCAAATTCATTAACTCGAAAATATAATCGATCACAGGAGACGACTGATAGCACAACGTCTTTTGCTCCATTCTCATACACCTGCCTTGTGGAGCAATCACAGCTGGAAAATCTGTGTACACAAATCACATGCCATAAGTAACATAAGAAAATCATATTAAAATCCAAAAAACTGAACGTTTACACCATTGAAACAACACCAACACACGAAAGTAAGTTTATTTTAAAAACTAACGAATACCCACGTCATAAAATCATCTTACTTGCATAAGTCAATAACACCCAATATCTTTAACAAAAAATACGTTTAACGAACCTGGATTTAACTCATTGGAATTCAAAGAAAAAAAACGTGGACACTTGCGATATAGATACTTAATAATAAAAGATACCAACAACCAATTTGCATACCTTTTTTATTCATCTTCAAGCACAAAAAAACCCCAGAAAACTGAAACACTAACTCCCTGTGAGATTAAACATGAGTCGAGCATTAACTCTTGTGCCCCAAAACTGAAGCCCTACCTAAAACTAATAATACAGTATACTACTATCGAAAACCAAAGGATAGTAATATGTAAATAGCACTAAAATTAAAATCACAATCATGTACAGCTCACCCGAATCGCGGAGTAGGTAACTCGAGCTCTATCATCGAGTTCCTTCATACCTTCTAACTTTTAAAGTACCTAATTGAAAATTAAAGAAGCGAATTTAAGCTCATCTTAATCATCAATAAACGATTTTATGTAGCATAAATTGATATTTACAGAATTAAAACCATCGAACTGATTACCTGGCGCAAAAATCAGAAGCAGGCAGCAATTGGTAAGGCGGTTAGGGAATATTTGTGTGTGTCGAAGGTTGTGGAAGAGGGAGATAATTGTCAGTTTCATAAACGGGCTAAGATACGGGTGGAGCTAAGGTGGACAATAGCAATGGACCGGCCCAAAAACCTGCGAGCCCAAAACGACATGTGGTGCGTCGTTTCATGACGCAAAATTATATATATAGTAATATGGCTGGGCTTCAATTTGTTACTCCTCGATGGGCTTCAGTTCATTGGGCCTTCATTTTCCCAAAATTGAGCTTGGTTGTATCTTTCTTTGGTTTGGACTTCAAAATTTTGAACATCTCTTGGGCTTCTACTTAAGCTTGATATTAAGGTTTATATTAAACTACCTTACATACGGTGCCGTTTTGGCACCCTTTTTCCCGCCAAAATATCAGGCCCAAGTCTTGGCCTATTTTATGTAGCCCGTTTACTTATTTGCTGGCCCAGAGCCCAGAGATAATGCCCATATGCTTAATAACTATCACACATCTCTAATCGCTACACACACGCCCTACCTAACCACACGCACACCTCTGCTGCTGATGATGATGATCTTGAGCTATACTGGGTTTGGTTTTCCATGCCGTTTTTCGTATCCGGAATGAATCAAGGTATGTTTGCTGTTGCGTCAATCAATTATGTGTGTGTCTTTTGTTAATTAGGGATTTTGATAGTTGGTGTTTTGATAATTAGGGTTTGATAGTTGTTTGATTTTTATAATTATAATTAGGGTTTAATTGGGGGGTTTGGTAACTGGGGTTTGATAGTTGATTAATTAGGGTTTTGATTATTGGGTTGAACTAAAAACTGTCAGATTTTATGATCAATTATGTGTGTGTCTTTTGATAGCTGGGGTTTTGATAATTAGGGTTTGATAGTTGATTGATTTTTACAATTATAATTAGGGTTTAATTGGGGGGTTTGATAGCTGGGGTTTTCATAATTAGGGTTATGATTATTGGGTTGAACTAAAAACAGTCAGATTTTATGATCAATTATGTGTGTGTCTTTTGATAGCTGGGGTTTTGATAATTAGGGTTTGATAGTTGATTGATTTTTATAATTATAATTAGGGTTTGGGGGGTTTGATAGCTGGGTTTTTCATGATTTCAGTGGAAATTATTTTAGTGGAATACTTTTTTTAGCTCTGTTTGTTTTCAGATTCGAAGAGCAAGTGCAGGCGATACGATATAGAAGTGGATCGGATGACGAAACAAGAGCTTCGTACGGCTCACCCTTTACCTGTAAAAATGGAAATTTGCTGATGAAAGGGTGAGCTAAGCGTTTAAAAGGTTCGTAAAGTCGAAGCCTAAACCTTTTCCTATTCGATAGACAAACGTTAGTCATGGTTTATGTGCTGCAGTTTTTGAGACAAATTTAAGTATATATTTGTTTTTCGTGCTGCTGTTAAACATTTGGATTGTCTTATGTTAGTGTTAAATGTGGGTTTGATCCAGTATACAGATGTGTTGGAATCTCGCAATCAGGCACATTCCATATGCATGTCAGATTTCTTTGTACTGACAGTGTGTAGAAGTAAGGTATTTTCAATTTCAGATACTTACCCATACTCCATATGCAGTGATGGTAGTGGAATATGTCTCACTAACACTTTTGATTGTTCAATCAGAAACTGAAGATGGAAGTGACGAGTGAGCTGTTGAAGGGGAATATTGTAACGTGAATAACTCAGAGAAGAAGGGAACGAAAGAAAGAGGCGTGCCAAGAAACGCGTAAGGTCAGTAGAACCTGATTATGTGTGAGGCTGTCATTTGAAAATGCAATAGACACATAGTACTCAGTTATATAATGCAATGACTTTCTATACGATTTATTTAGAAGGTTAGCCATACACCACCTTAGGTTCCATCTTAAGCTTTACTATACGAAAATTTGTTGTCCAAAAAAATGTTGAAACTGTAAACATTAGCTAGGAAGATCTCTTTAGTATCATTTTTTTTGTTGTTTGATGACTGAAATGCTCTGTATTGTAGGGACTATTGCCATGGCAGACCAGCATTACCTGTGTCTGTGAATGTGTGATGATCAAGATGTATGATGATGATCGAAGATATGTTTCCCGTTTTTCGATGGGAGTGTCACCAACTGCATTGGAAGTGGCCCTGTGATAATGATCTTGGCAATCATGATGGATCTTAAGTGTGGAAAGGAGCAACTGCTGCTACAATGTGTGGACTCGATTGCCGTTAATCCAAACATCATGGTAAAATAGCCACTTTTAAGACGTTTTGCTCAAGGTGTAGTACGTGACCCGCTCGCATCTGTTGTAACAAATTGGGGGCGAGCCCCGTTAATGATTCTTTATACGCGCATATTTACAGATTCTTAAATGTGCTTCAGTGTTATGTCATTCACAATCCAAATGATCTTTCAAATCAACCTATTAAAGCTGAAATACTTTTGTAAATTGTATTTGGGCTAAATTATTGGTTTCCCTTATTGTGATTGTGTCATTTGCTTTTATCGTTTAAATGTTATAAACGCACTTTCATGTTGTTGCAGAATGTAGTTCCGCGCCCAAAATCCTTAACATCGTTGATGGGGCAGTCTGACATAAAACCAGTGATTCTTCCAGTCTGACATATAACATTTAGCGTTATGGATTGGCAATTTTAGAGACCCATCTTACATTACATTTAAAGTAGATGGCCACTCTTAGTAAGCAATCCCAAACACTCCCTTAAGTTGTTTTTCTTTTTCTAATTTTGTATTCATCTTTTTGTTTACTTTCCTACACAGATTTTGAACTGCAGATTTTTCATAAGGTCAGGCAGCGATTTTGGATGGTGCCTTGGCAATGATGATGATCTTGGCAATGATGATGGATGGTACCTTGGTGAGGCAGCCTGTAGGTGTATATTCCAATCTGAACCTAATTTTTTTTAGCTTTACATAGTACAGGTATCTTTCATGTTCAGCTTAAACTTTTTTGTTTTGTCTGAACCAACAGGTCTTCTGTATACGCAAACAACATTTGCTCCAAAAGAGCCTTTAAAAAAAATATCTAACTGAGTTGTTAAATGTTATTTTGTGCGACATAAATCTACTAAAGCATGCGATCTGTGTGTCACAAAGTAGCCTTTAATAGCCCAGAAAGATTTTTTTTTAAAGCAAAAACAGTTACCCTTTATTTATTACTGGTATGTACAGCCTGCCACTTTGTTACTTTCATATAATCATTCATGTGTGCAATTTGTTTTTGAATATCTTACAACCAAACCCATTGTTACTGATTGGCATAAACATGGACTCATTCCTTTTCAAACGGTGCAACATTTATCTATCTTTTATGTCTTTTAAGCACCTTTCCTTTTTATAAAACACTTTACATGTACCTAATAACAGTTGCCACTTTGAACTTCTTCAGTTTTACTAAAATTTCGAACATTCTTTACATTCAAATTTAAAACCGTCTTATGATTCTGATGAAGAGCTCAGTTTTCAGTCTTATGCTTCTTGCAGAAAACCTACTTTCCAGCACTGCCGTAACAAATCATCTCATGCACAGACGGAATTAGCAATGGATGCGCATAAACCAATCATGGGGTTGCACTGTAATGAGATGACAATAACACAATGGAAGATAATTCAGAAGTCGACCGCTGAAATAATCCAGTTAACTGTTCTACTGTTCCAGCTTTGCTGATAAAATGGCATGTCAGACCTGGAATACTCCAGCCAGCTATTACCAATCTGACATGCCATTCTACGGCAAAGCTGGGTTGCATTTGCATATATGATCTCGATTGATCATAGCATCTCTGCTAATGATACAGTGTTGCCTATGCACCCACTTTGTGTGTGTGCTTTGCCATTTTTATTCGACCTTTGGCTATTTACAGATAGGATTCGCCCAGCCAGCTGGGATCATCAGGTGCGACTAACTAAAACCGAAATCCCTAAGTTTTTTGGTGATTATTATACTTGCATTCATAGATTGATTACTTGGCCTCAGGATTGTCTCAAACACATGGAAGCCTACAACACGCGTGTAGTATGCGGCAATCAAACTGTCAATTTGCTAGCAATCGTACAGCAAGGAACAGAGGAAATTTTGCTCTCTTTAAATATATATATATATATATATATATATATATATATATATATATATATATATATATATATATATATATATATATATATATATATATATATATATATATATATATATATTTAAGTTATTATACGTCTGAGATGATTTCATGATGTCTTTCCCATTCACTGTATGTTGCAGGCTTGCAGTAAGCAATCTGATATCCTCCATCACCAACCAAGGTAATTTCATACTTGTTTGTTTCGTTAACGCTTATAAATAATTCATAACCTCGGCCTTGAAAAAGGATTCTTTCATGCGCTTTTTAAATTGTCGCATATGGTAATGACAGTTGTCTTATCTCTTATGCAGGCCTTATGAAAACTTTCTGGCATGTTCCGTTACATCTAAGTTCCATATCACCAGTCGAGGTAATTTCACAGTTATTTGTTTCGCTCTTGCTTATAAATGTTTGACACTCTTTGGGTTAAAAAAATTGTTTGATACTGCTTTTTAAAAGTGAGCGTTCTTTTTAAACTTAACTGCGTGAATTTGCAGATTCCAAACTGCTTATTTAACTTAAATATTATCGCGTGAGCAGTTTGGATGACTAATCGCAAACACTCTGAAAAGACGTCTTTTCTATATTGAACCATAATGATCAACTTTTATAATCAATCCCATCAATATGTGAAAACACATCCTTACACAATTATGCATACTTTTTTCAGGGATTGCAACAAATCATGTCATCTTGACTTCTTACATGAATCGTCTACACAAGCAAAAAAAACAACTATATGTTGTAAGTGTCTTATAACATGATGGAGTTGTGTGAGATGTTTGGAATTCATGTTCACTTTATAATATGTGATAGAGGATACGGAAGAATGATGAGCAGTCCTCATGGTGTGAGTTTTTAAACATCGGTATTGACCACATTCAGGTTTATATATTAGCTTTGATTATCAGTTTTATTCTAACAAAGGCGCTCTGCTTATGTACTAGGTCACACAGTGCGCGTTTATATCAAATAGCTCCAGCAAACAAATCACATAATACCATGCTGTTCGCTAAAAAATAGGCGCTCTGCTTATGTGCTAGGTCACACAGTGCGCGTTTATATCAAATAGCTACAGCAAACAAATCACATAATACCATGTTGTTCGCTAAAAAACAGGTACGTTACGAGAATGCCTTTTCATTGATTAGATAACACTAGACATTATATGTAATTAAGCTACTGTTTACATGCAAAGTATCCACAAAATTAGACCATACTTAGATTCCATTACAGGATACCCCCATACCTAACCAGACCAGCAAAAGACTATGCCCAAAAAACTAAATTTGTGAATACCAGCCAACAAAAGCTTAATATGGTTGCCCATTCAGCCATTCGATGAACTTCCGGACCTCAGCTACCCGGGTCTGTTTCTTCGAAACAGTTGCCATAATCTCTGCGATTTCTGCTGAGTCCTGGATCTGCATGTTTGTCAGCTTCGCAATGCTCATCACAGCAGAATCAAAAGGGAACAACTGTTTTAGCTCTTCAATCACAAAGTCCCTTTCAGTTATACGAGACCTGATTTCTTGCCCTTTCTTCTTGAGCTCAAGCTCATCCAGCAACAAAGCACTTTCCTCTCTTTTAAACTTTTCGATCATCATATCCTTCACATAGCTTGACCCAGCAACATCAGCAAGCTCTTTGCAAAATGGCAAGGGAGTTGTCATCTCTCTTTTTCTTTTTCTTTTTTTTTTTTTTGATTATGAAACAGTTAGGTTTTTTTTTGTGTTTGTGTGTTTAAATAGCAGCTGCAAGTGTCTTAAAATTCATGATTGGCTATTAATACAGCATTTAAAAGGCTGAAATCTTTAATTGCAACTCTTGAGCCACTCCCCACGAATAGTAAACCATCATTGCTAATGCATGAATATAACCCAACCTTTCACATCTCCAACAGTTTGACCAGTACATTTGAAAAAAGGTAATTAATGAACCAGAATATACAATCATGCCAAGCAAAACAGGTAGATAGATGCATGCAACCTGTTTCTGAAAATAAGCAAGAAACTTTTCAGCTGTTCCAACACATTTATAACCTGTTCTCTTTTTTTTTTTTTTTTTTTTCCATCTAACTGTTCAAACTTCAATTGCAGCAGAGTGGTGTCTGAGTGTTTGGATTCGGCAGGAAAAGTATGGCAGCGAGATTATTCAATGTAAGCCTTGAATGCTATTTTTATATTTGTGCAGTTTAAAATTATTTTGTAGTTCTCATATAGTATATACGAATACAGATATTGTATAATAGTTAAAAGAAAATTGTGATGATAGCCTCAATGACTGAAATTGTATTTCCTGTTGCATGTTGACAAGGATGATAGCTGATGACTTAAGGGAAAGCTGCCAACCATTCTCAAGAACTGTTGAATCAGGATCAAGCCTATCTAGGATATAATAACAATGATTGATTGCACAGCGGAATAATAATAAAGAACACAATCAAAATTACCACAAGGTTTTTCTATTAAGAACAATGATCCTCTATGGATCAATATCACACACACTAAAGGTGTTTTTTTTTTTAATAATAGAAGGAAGAAAGAAAAAGAAATACAAAATATGGAAAATATACCATCAAGCAGCAGCAGAAACCAAATAAATATGTAGTGTCAGCAGAAACACTAAGCCTCCCCTTAGGCTTATGAGGATCCAACAGCTGCAAAAATGGTTAGAATACAAAGAATACAACAATAAGCCTCCCCTTAGGCTTATGCCTCCCCTTAATCAGTGCACCTGACAAAGACTATTGTTCTTGGGTACCAAGAATGAACCTCTTATTTTATTTGTCCAAGAACAACCTGTTGAGGGCTTAACACCAGTATCCCATCTTGTCCCCCACCCCATATACATTGGGTCAAAATAACTAGGCCAAAAACCATTCTGAAAGTAAGTGCTAGTAGGTCTATAGAATGGTCTAGCACCATGTCTTTTCCAATGAGCTGAAAAAGATCTACCAGCATAAACTGGCTTATCAGAAGGTTTGGGTCTGCTGGTTTTATGTGTTGCTTGTGGAACATATGGGGGAATATCATTAACATTGGTCCACATTGGTCTAGGTCTCTTTTGGTCAACACACACACCCATTCTCTTCTCATGAAAATCACAATCTTTAATGAGATGAGACTTACTACCATACACAAAACAAGATTTCTTTTTAACATTACTTGCCTTTTTATTAAAACAACCATTCTTATTACAAGAAGTCCTAGAATTGTATGTATTCTTATCAGATTTAGTACAAGTGAAACTAGGTAAATCTTGAACAACAATGGGTTCTTGTTTAGGTGCCCTAACTGTGGATTCAATCTCAGCTTTAATCTTAGATGTAGAAACACTAGAAGCAGATGCAAAGGAGGTAGACTCAGTAGAATTGGACTCTGAGCTTTTTACACTAAAAACACTGGGGGAAGGGACATTGACCTTTGAAGACTTGTCACTTGAATCATTGTCTGGTAAGTCAGTAGACTTTTTGCCATAAAGATGGTGTGATCCATCAAAGTCTATAGAAATGGAAAGGTCGGTGGGCATATGTTCTCCTCTAATAGGTCCAGGTACAACATGTAATTTACCTTCTTTTACATAATTAGCTAATCCTGCTGGTGTTGATTTACCTAGGTCATTCCTAGCTTCTAAACCAACATATTTTTTAAATCCTAAACCTATTCCAGAGTTCACAGCCTGACTACCATAAAGTACACTAGCTAGATTATCACCTGATATTAACCATTGTTTATTTCTAGCTATCTCTTTATCTAGTTTCTCTTTCAGCACTAGATTTTCTGAAACAACATAAGCTTTTTCTTTCTCAGTACGTCTTAAATCAATCTTAGCACATTCTAAGTCACTTTCTAAGACTCTTATCTTTTCTTCATATTTAAGCTGATTCTTTTGAAACCATACCTTTTGTCTTTCTAAAGTTTTTAAAGCCTTTTTATAAGCCTCAACTTCTACATAACACTCATTGTATTTAGGTTTCAATTCATCATATTCTTGTTTAAGTTCATTATATCTTACACTACAGCCAAAAACACAGTTATGTACCTGAGAAGGGAGTCCCATCAGTGCAAATTCTTCAGTCTTGGATATAGTGCAAACTTCCTTTCTCATCTTCTTGGATTCAGCCCTTCCACCATACCTTGCTTTGATTGCATTCCATATATCACTTGCCTCATCCATATAATGGAAATCTGCTACATGATCAGCAGGAATAGATTTAAGCAAGGTAGTTCTTGCCTTTGATTCCCTTTGTACAGCAATGTGTTCATCAGCAGTCGTTGGAGGAAGAATAATGACATTTCCATCTTGATCTCTTCTATGCCTCTTCAAGCTGTTGCCATTTTGAATCACCTTTCAGATATTCATATCATTTTTTATGATCCAGTGTTCCATCTTCTTAGCCCAAACCTCGTACTCATCATTCATCAAATAAGGAAACATTGCATCATCCCTTTCATAATCAAATTCTGCCATTTTAAAGTCAGCAGGAACGAAACCAACTATGAGGAACAGACCAGTATGAGCGAGCAACCAGTATTAATTTATTCTGGTAGCACCAGTTCCAAATAGTGCAGTAGACAACCAATCAATCAGCAGCAACAATTGAACTATAAATATTCGACCCCCAGAATATAACTACCACTGCTTCACGTGCAATCTTCCTACCAACCCACTTAGAATATAAAACAAAACAGCAGCAACAATATTCGAAAGTGAATATTAGTATGCACCACTTCTGAACAATATTCGAATATAAGAAGAATTAATTATTAATTAATAACCATCCCCACATCTCTTGCAAAACACTACGGACCCATGATTGTAATTAATGCAAGGTTATGCATTGAAGTAGTACTAGGTTTAAATATTTGAGAATAATCGACAACAGCAACAATTTTGATATCTCACCATTAACTAATTCATTATTACACATTGATGATTCATAACTAATTACCACTAATCGACCAATAAATAACCCAATTGCAATGAATAACTCTTACCCCACAACGAATCACAATATAATCAATAGCATTGACCCAAACTTTAAACGCAGCAACACAATTAAATCCCACAATAATAAATATCCTTTGACCAATCCCACTAACAATTCGTATGAGATTTAATTATTGTGAATCGACAAGAAAATTAAATCACTGATTCGTAATTATATGTAGTACGAGGTAACTTATGGTGGAAAACGACAGATCACGAATATGAAAATGACAACTCAAATTCACATGCGTTAACAACACATCCGATCCACTTTACTTATGCAGAAGACGACAATAATCACATCAGCAACACTAATTGTTTTTGAGAGCAGCCCCACGTGAAGAATTACTAAAAACAAATTCCTTTAAACAATTCACCTATCACGTGCAAACTTATCCCCACTTTGATGATAGCAAAAAGCAAATCACTAGAATCTCTTAATTGAGTCCACCGGCACCAATTCGAATAAGTTATTTAATAGCAGTACAAGACAAATCAATAACCCAATTCACGACAAATCAATTCAGTAAAGCAATTGTCCAAGAGTCCTATCTTTTACACACCACCCATATAACACAACACTGACACAACACATGTTTCAAAAAGAGTGCTATGATACATACACCATCATCTATGATCACTTTTACCATTCTATCTCTTACATTGTCCTTTATTAATTTTATATTATCTTTAACATCGTCCTTTATTAATTTTATATTAAATGACAGCTTTCACTATCATCAAAAGTCCTTCAATGAAGGTTTCAACCCATCAGGGTTCGAATCTGGAGAAGGCAGGGTTTACTTCAAATTAAGTGTCGTGCCTTCGGGCGGCTTAAGTTGAAGGTTTTCCCCCCATCGGGTTTCAAATTGGACATTGATTTCCCTTAAAGAAAGTAACCGTTCAAAAAAACAAAAACTTATATCAAAACAAACTTATTTTTTCTTTCTTGTACTAACACTTTTAAAAATTCTGTAACACTCATGCCTAATATTCCGATCAACCATCACCATATCAAAACACACTTGTATATTCCGATCAACCATCACCATCGTCACCACAAACACCACCACACCGCTGCCATCAACTCCGGTCAAACCTCTATTGGCGTCACAAATCTGTCTTTAAACCCGCCACCGCCGCCAAAAAAGCATTTAAAAAAGAATCCAGATCTGAGGAAAAGAATCCAGGTCCGGCCACCACCGCTGATCTGCCACAAACGTGGTGGTTGAAGCGCCGGAATATATAAGAGGAGAAAGTTATACAGTTTTGGGTTTTAAAAGTTATTAATTTGTTCTAGGAAGATAACAAGAATTGTGTTTATGGGTATATGAACAACTACTTACGTTGTTTATGAAATGATTGAAGATATATAGATGTTCATAGATGAAAGAAAATGGTGAAAAATGATAAAATGATGATGATATCAAGTAAATATAAAAGACAAAAAATCACACTGACAAATGTAAATAAAGTGTTGCAGTGGTGTGTGGATGCTAAATAAGTGGTGTGTAAAGACACAAACCCATTTTCCAATCACCAATATATGCGAGGAACCATCCGACCAATTAATTGCATACGAAAATAAATTCTTAATATTTATGCAAACTTTAATTGTATCAATTAAATCAACGGTACCTTTTATCACAGCAACCAAAAACTACGAACCCCTTTATTCGGATCTGCTTTTCAACGCCAATAAAAACCTTGTAAATCCACTAGATCGAGAGCCACCCACTCTGATACCAATTGTTGAATCAGGATCAAGCCTATCTAGGATATAATAACAATAATTGATTGCACAGCGGAATAATAATAAAGAACACAATCAAAATTACCACAAGGTTTTTCTATTAAGAACAATGATCCTCTATGGATCAATATCACACACACTAAAGGTGTTTTTTTTTCTAGAGTTTTTTATTCAAGAGGCATCCATAAAATAAAAGCCTAGTGTTCCTTTTATACACAAGGAACCCTAATACAATAAAATATAAAATAAATGCATATCACTACCTAAAATAGCTCATGCATATCCTAACAAACTAATAAATAACACGGAATAACTATATCCGTAGAAACATAATATGCTGAATCTCTACTTCAGCAGATTCACTTCTTCAGCAGAATTTGTCTCTTCAGCAGTATCCTTCAGCAGAATTCTCTCTTAGCAGAATTCCCAACAAGAACCAAAAATACTTAGCTGAGGGGAAGCCTTATGACTCACTGCTGGAGAAAGTTATACGGATGTATATTTATTTACAACCATGTAAAAATTCTATTGCAAGTTTTTCGATTATTACTACCTGTAAACACTTTGGTTTTAGTACAATACAAACATCATTATGTATTTTAATAAATGACTAAAATTGTTGCTTGGTACTGTATGATTGCTAGATGATGCAGGAAACATCTAGCTTTTTCTGATTCAATAAGATCCTAAATTTCATTTGGTCTGGCCTTATTTTAATTTGTAATTCTTTTAGTTTACTTTGATTCTTAATGGATCTTTCACTTATAGCCTCATAAGATAGATTAACACCAAACCGATAATAGTTTTTGAAAGTTCTATTTCCTGTACATGATCAACAAGATGAAACTTAATACTTTACCTATGATACAAAAAAAAGTGTAACATAAATACCACACAAACAATAATACGCAACGAATTGTAGTGACTGAGAAACTAAAGTAAACATTACTTTGCCTGACCGAATAAAAAATTTACGAAATTAACAGCCGTGTAATCACTGAAAAAACATTTAGCCGGATAAACAGGCACGCCGGCAACGCGGCGACCGTCGCCAATCTTGTATTCATTAAGTAAGCTCCAAAAATTCTTCAAATCATTTAATATCTTCTAATTTTCAAATAATCATCAGTTTGCTTCACTTTTGCTCCAATAATTCTCCAACGATACCTTGATAAATAAAATAACAATAGACGTAATATTTGCAATAAAAAGTACAATATTGTTAAATATATTAGCATAAATGGGGGCATTTTTGGTAATAAAACATGTATAATCGTGATTTCATCAAGTACCATGTGGATATTTCGTTTTGACGAGTTTTCTTGGGTTACGAATTAAAGTGCCCTGACTCCTCAAACGATTATTGCATGTACTTCTGAATTATGATAGCCCGAACGGTGTTATGTTATAACTAAACTTAATAACAATATAGCTCAATAGTATGGAGCTTCACGTGAGGAGTATTAACTTCTGAATTATGATGGCCCGAATGGTATTATGTTGATAACATAATACAATAGTAGGGAGCTTCATGTGAGGAGTCTTATACTTCTGGATTGTGATGGCCCGAATGGTGTTATGTTATATCTAAAACATTAACGAACCTAAGAATGATTACTTAAGAAATGTAAACAAGATAACTAAAGCTTGACATACATCCAAACCTACAACACACTAGGATACGTGAGTAAGGCAGTCTAGTTCCCGAGTCACTTTTTGCATCAATTAGATTTCCCTAAGCCCAGGTGAGTTCATAGCCTCATACTCTTTTTCTGTGAGTTTTCATAGCATCACTCTTTTAAATGCTTTACAAACCCTGTGAGGGGGATACATGCTACTTGCTTTACTTAAAACCGAATAAAAGTCTTTTTCTTTGGTTGTTGCACGAGTAAACTATCTGCCACCACTACATAACTAAAATTCATGAATCTAATCGTTTGAGATATTTTACCCACGCGAACGCGAATATAGTTGATAGATCTATTGGAGTTTGACAACTCCCGTTGATACTACATCTTTCTGGATGGTATCAATAAGTACTATATTTGAACCCACTGAAGGATTAACTTTGGCAAGTTATCCTTCCCATCCCCTCATGGTTGGGTCTGCAGCCCCCATGACCCGGATTGTTAACGTGTGCTTCATGAGCTTAGTGCAACACACCCCATTCTTGATAATTGTGCATGCATCACAATTATCACACACACACAACATTTTCCTAGATGGGTGTAACAACGGAACCCAGGGAACTTGTATTCACTAACACTTAAACCTATGATTCTCACTCAACACCTAGTGTTGACTTTTAAACATGTATTCTAGGTATATCACTTCTACGGAGACATGGCAGAAGGAGGCACTGAACTCGGGGGACTTTCAAACCAGTTATCATTCAAACATAACTTAACACCTAGACTTTGGGACCTCATCAAAAGTAAAAGTATCTTTTACTATAAAAACTCTAATAATTAAATGAATGATAACTAAATTTCTAAAAACGTCTCTTTTCGAGTCGTTTTCTATTACTGTAACTGTGATTCCATGGAGTAATACCCCAACCCTAAATCCGCTGCGAACCTTGAAAATGGGTGAGTTACAGTACCTCCAAACCCATTTCCAAGTATGATTTGATCCCTCAAGTGCACTAAATTTTCCAACAATCCTCCTCAAATTTAGTTCACTTCCTTTGCATGAAAAACAAACATTAGACAAAACATATGCATAAACGAAAATATCCTGAGGATTGAATTTCCATCTTAGTACATTACACGTTCAAATATTCAAGAATCAAGGTGTTCCTAAGAATTGAACCCTTTAACCCATTTGAATAACTGAAGATAACATACACATACATTTTCAAACACTTAAACACTCCTGACACTATACAAGCCATGTGTCCATATCCAATTCATAAATGTTGTAAGAGCCAAAAGTCCTAAGCTCCCTGAAGCGGCAAAACTTCAACATTCACATAGGTGGTTCCTCTTTATTCATGCTCATGCCATGCACCTTTTCAAAGAAAATTAACCATTAAGAAATAATGTCTTCGTCCTCTTTTCCAGCAGGTTCCAAGCACAAACCTTGGGATGATTGTAAGACATGTGCTTCAGTACACTGAATGTTCAGCTTTCCACATTGAACTCACCTCCCAAGTTTCCTTAGGAGGGAGTTGGGTGTCTTAGTATTCAGTGACGAAGTTGGACTTTGAACCCATCCCTTTAGCAAACTTTATAACCAAGTCTCTAGCCAACCCCTTCGTCAAGTGATCAGCTAAGTTTTGTTGAGATCTTACAAATTCTATAAATACCACCCCATTTATGATAAGCTCACGAATCATGCTATGTCTGACACCTAAGTGTCTAGACTTCTCATTATACGTCAGGCTATAAGCCTTTGCCAATGTAGCAGCACTATCACAATGGATAGAAATAGGTGCTATAGGTTTAGGCCATAATGGAATCTCAAGAAGCAGGTTTTTCAACCATTCAGCTTCTTTACCAGCACCTGCTAAAGCCACAAATTCAGATTCCATTGTTGAACTGGTTATGCAAGTGTGCTTCTTGGAAGCCCAAGAAATTGCACCTCCACCAAGTAGGAATACCCAGCCACTGGTAGACGAATTGTCTTCAGTGTTACAGATCCAACTTGCATCAGTGTATCCTTCCAACACCGAAGGATAACCAGTATATGAGAGACTATAATCTATAGTTCTCTTCAAATACTTCAGTACCCTCTGAATTGCTTGCCAGTGTTGTACACTAGGATTACAAGTATACCTGCTCAGTTTATCTACTGCAAAAGCAATATCAGGTCTAGTACAAGTCATGGCATATATCAGGCAGCCAATCACCCTGGAATACTCAAGTTGAGATACAACTTTGCCAGTATTAGGCATTAGCTTCTCAGTTGTATCCATAGGAGTACTTACTGGAGTGCAATCAAAGTAATTAAATTTTTTCAGAACCTTCTCAATATAATGAGACCGAGAAATCGATATACCATTACTTTCATGTTTGATCCTTATACCAAGGACAACATCAGCCTCCTCCATGTCCTTCATGGAGAACTGATGCATGGTTTTGCAACCTTGTAAAAGGTTTTACTTCTCAAGGAATCTTGAGAAGCTTGCAATCCCCACCAGGCAATGTACCTGACCGATGTAGTATAGTGTAGTGGCAAGTACTGGGGGATTGATCGTTCTCTCGGGGAATAGTGTCGTTAGGATCAAAACTTAATTAAACTAGGTCTAGAGGTGAGGGATGATTCTTTTTGTATTTTTATGGTTTTATAAAAAGCAAGTAAAAATCTCGGGTTTTTTAAGAGTGGGCGGAATTAGTTGCTAGTCAACTAACCCAAGTATCTACTAATGCAATGAAAATAAAATAACAAGAAAGTAAATTTGGAGAAAAACAATAATAAGAGAAACATGTTTATTTAGATTTCACTACTCCCTAGTTATCTTTTACTAGTTGATTAGTTTGTTACAATTGCATGGATGACGGGTTATATTCCTTAATACCATTCGTAGGGCCGTGTATGATCTTCCCCAACTCTACAAGTTTCTACCTCTTCCTATGTCGAGCCGACTATTAGCTCCTAACATGGCCTCCTTAGTAGTTACTCATGCATTAAATACAACCAATTAATCATAGTACACATGATGAGGCGAAAAATGATCCGTTTTTAGGGGGTCATTTAAGCCCGGAATTGAATTTATTTGATCAAATATTGCCCTAAATCGTTCCTTTTGTGATTTTAGGTACTTTTGGAGTGAATTCTGGAAAAGGAAGCATTTTGGACGTTTTTGGAGCATAAAAGTGAAGAATACGGCAAAGTCTTAATTTTCCTTGCTGGGAACAGTACCTGACGGCGTCACAAAATTCTACATGACGGCGTCAAGAGTAAAACAAGAGGTGAAGTGGATAGAGTCCGTGACGATCCAGAGAGTTTTTACACAAGGGGCATGACGGCGTCACCATAGGCTGTCATGGTCCCATTACATGTGACGGCCCATAGGAAATTTGCACTTGACGGCGTCAGATCTGGATCTAGGCAATATGATATTACTATAGACGGCGAGTTGACGGCGTCAGATTTTTCTTTTTGACGCCGTCACGTTGGAAAATCTATATATAGTTTTGTAATTTTCATTCATTGAGAGAGGACAATTAGATGGATAACTTGGAGAAACCCTAGCATGATTTTTACAGTTTTTTCAAGGGTTTTTACCCTTTGAAACCTTTCATGTTCAATTAAGATAAGTATCCTTTCAATTCATTCAATATGTCTATGTGTTGTTTGAATATATCTTACGCTTGTCTTGATTTTAACATGCTAGGCTAGATCTCTTGTGTGTTTGCTTAGATGTAGTGAAACCTAGATGTTGATTATGGGTTGATTGCTTGTTTATAGTTGTTACGGATGAATGATTTCGATGTTAGGCTTAAGAAAACTGGCAGACTTCCATAGGGAAACATGCTTGAACGTCTTTAGAAACATGAACCAATGCGTACTAGGTTTTTATGGTTGTATTTAATGCATGAGCGAATTCTAATGATCCCATGTTAGGAGCTTCTTGCAGGCTCGACATAGGAGTGAAGTAGGAGCTTATAGAGTTGGAGAAGTACGTACGCCACCCCATGAATGGTATTAAGGAATATAACCCGTCATCCACGCAATTATAACAAACTATCAACCTGTAAAAGATATCTAGGGAGTAATGAAATCTAAGTAAACACAATTTTCCCATTTATTGTTCACACCACTAGTTTAATTAACTTTATTTTCATTTTTGTTATTTTATTTTGATTGCATCTTTAGTCATTGGGTTAGTTGATTAGCAACTAATTCCGCCCACTCTTCCGAAACCCGAGATTTTAATTGCTTTCATAAAAATATAAAAATACAAAAAGAATCATCTCTCACCTCTAGACTTAATTTTTAGGCTTTCTAATCCTAGTGACACTATTCCTGAGTTGAACGATCAATCCCCCGGTACTTGTCACTATACTATACTACAACGATCAGGTACACTGCGTGGTGGGGGTTGTAAGCTTCTCGAGATCCCTCGAGAGGTAAAGCCTGGTGCAATTCCCACGCATCAAGTTTTTGGCGCTGCAGCCCGGGGAATAGTTATTGTCTAGGTTAAGATTTCTTTTTATTAAGTCTACTTGCTAGATTCCTTTCTAGTAAGATTTTATTTTTATTTTTAGGTTCTCTTTAGTCCATCTTTTTCTTCGTGCCCTTATTAGTAAATTAAATTCATTGACTATTCTGTTGACCATTATGGAAAACGCGAATCCACCCCTTTCCCCTAGAGAAGTAGCTTTGTTACGTGAACAAATTGAGAGTGAGATTAGGGAACTTAGGGAGCTTAATAGGTTGATTAATGTTGAGCTCGACCATGCATTTAGTGACCTAGCGACCGCCTTGTATTCAAATGAGGACCTAGGAACTAAAGATTTTGAGGATGTTGTTGAGGAACTTGAAGAAGGGGAGATTGATCCAAAGCTAGATGACTAATTTAATCTATACCCCACTAAGGAGGAGATTGCGTACTATAATAATCTTATTGATAATCCTCGACCTCCTTTCACTATAATCGAACCTAAGATAAAGAGAGGCGATCCTAAGAATGCTAAGATACCATGTATGATTGGGTATAAACACATTGACAATGCTTACATTGATTTTAAATCCCCAATCAACATTATGTCCTCAAGTGTCTATAATGATATTGTGAAAACAAGACTTGGACCTAGAAGAGATCCCAAATACCCCGGTGGAGTTTGTAACTTTGTCGGGAGAATTAAAGGTCTACATGTCTTTGTTGGGAACTTTACTTATATCACTGACTTTATGGTTGTTGAAGACCTAGCTAGTGTTATTGATTGGCGCTTATCCCATGTTGTATTTGGTAAACCATTTGTTGAAGAGTCCAAGTTAGAATATGATGAGATAGAAGGGACAATCCGATTTGCTAGTGACACCGATAGGATCACTTATAGGATGCCTAATAGAATGAAAGAATTTCGTTTTGTGCCTCGATTTGACATGGATAACATTGGTGCTTTCGAGGACATCAATGAAGAGGATAAGAAAAAGGGCATGGACTATGTGTGGGAGAAGAAGAGTGATAACACTCAAATTTAACATATTTTTAGTCGCGTTATTGTTTGATTTATGAGTGGAAATTAGTCATATTTGTATATATTTGTTACTTAATCGTGGAAAAGTGTTTATACATGCAAATATAGCCAAAAGCAGTTAAAAATGATTAAAAAGATGAAGAAATGAAGTGGACATGCATTTTTGGAGAGTTTCAAGAGGATCAAGGAAGAAAGAAACGTTGCATGGACAAGAGGATTTGATAAAGACAAGTTTACTATACGAAATTATCAAGGAAATATCAAGTTCTAATGGACAAAGTCATGACACGAAGAAAAATATCGCATGCAACGTAATACGACGAAGAAAAGACATGAAAACATGTTCAGACTAAATCCAACCGATCGGTTGCAACCCGCAACCGGATCGGCTGGAAACGTGCCAGAATTGACCAACCGATCGGATGGCGAGAAACCGATCGGTTGGTGATAACTGAAGTTACAAGTTTTGCATTAATTGGCGAATTTTCTCCCCATAATCAATTGTGGCTGATCATTTCTGCTTATTTACTGAGAAGGGACGTTTTTACTTGAAGCATAAGTGTCATTAAGCTATATAATGAGCACTTAGGGCCTAGAGATACTTGTACCACCATTATCTAACTTAGTATTACACCAAATCTTGTTAGCTTATCTTATATTGCCTGAAAGTTTACTAAGTGTTGTAAAAACGTCCAGAACGTGTTGAGTTAAAGTCTCAAGCATTGGTTCGAGTGTGGAGTTGTTTACTTACATTGGTGAGCAATTGGAGGAGTGTGGTTTCTATAGTTCCACAAGTTTACTCATTGTAATTTTCAAGACTAGGTACACCTTGATACTTATAATGAACAATTGTTACTTTAAGTTTTATGAAAGTTTTCTTATTTACTTGTGTTTTATTATGATTGCTATGGAGTAATTTGTGATATACTTGTGTATATGATGTGATTGGTTATTGGAGTATTATTTTATGAAAAAGGTGATGCATGAAAACATATCTATTTTTATGAGTTTGTTGATATAACATCTTTTCTTGCTTAATTTGTCGGTAAAAACAATTTCTTGAAAAATAGGTCTGAAAGGATTTTCAACTTGTTTTTATTCCAAAATATTAATGCACCAGATTAGTATGGAATAGGATGCTTGACAACCATTCTATTTACTTATTAAAATAGATTTGAGACGATTTCATCACGAAAAAGGACCGAAAGGATTCGTAGGAATTCATAAGAAAATAATTGATTTTCTAAACAACCATGTGTTTATAGGATTGTCATACTAATTTGATATGTCCGAAAGGAGTCATTTAGGTGATAGGATTCTTAGTAGTAGTGAAAACATGACATACATCATAGATTGTATGACTACTCATTTTTAGTTGCGCATCATAACAAGTTTTACACCAAACTTCGTACTCAAATTGTTACGATACTCCTAATTACCAATCAAGGAATTATACACAAGTATATGTTTAGTTTTTATTGAGTTTCTTTTAAATTAATATTTTACATAAATTTGGATTGACAACCCTTATTTAACAAACGTTTTTCTTATTACTAAAATCACCAAATCCCTTGGGACGATCTCGACTTACCCACCTTTATTACACCGGACGAGTATACTTGCTCGTATGTGCTAGATAATAATTGGATAATTCGTGTTTATAAATTTTAAAACTTGTACTAATAAAACGCACATCAAGTTTTTGGCGCCACTGCCGGGGATTTGATTAATTTTCTTAGTTTTTAGTAATTAAATTGTTTGTAATTTGTGAAATTTTACAGTTTTTAGAGTAAAAAAAAAAAAAAAAAAAAAAAAAAAAAAAAAAAAAAAAAAAAAAAAAATGACCAACCAAATCGGTTGGGTAACCAACCGATCGGTTGGTGGTCACGGTAAAATTATAGGATTCTGTTTTTGAGTAATTAATTTCTATTTTTCTGTTTTTAGTTAATTAGTTTTAATAATTATATAATTAATGTTAGTTTTTAATAGTTTTAAGTTGCAATTATTAGTCATTTTAATGTTTTAGAAGTTTTAATTTCAATTAATGATTTAGTAATTCTTAAAGACACCTTAATTAATGCTTTTATTGTTTTTAATCTCATAATTAAAGTTTTATTAAATATTAGTTTTATAAAAAAAAAAAAAAAAAATTAGTGTAAAAACTCCAACCGATTCGGTTGCGAGTTCCAACCGATCGGTTGGAGGAGGTCATTTGTGCTAACCGATTCGGTTGGGTTACAAACCGATCGGTTGGGCATCTCGGTAAAATTTTAGACATTTTTAATTCTTAATTTATTTTCAATTCTTAGTGTTTAATTTAGTTAATTTACTTGTTCTTATTTCATATTAAGAGTTTATTTGATTATAACTAACCCTCATGCTAATGATTTGGATTTTTTTTATGGTTATGTTATAGTTAGTAAGTGCTTAAGTTGAAATGGAGAGTTTGAGCCAAATTTCTGCGTATTTGAAAGACTTGGAAGATATGTTCAAGGATTCCGGTGAATCCTTGGAAAAATTGGAGAGCATGTTGGAAAAAGCAAAGTTGGATTTGGAAGGAGAGGAAGTTGTTTGTGACAATGTTTCTTATTTGCCACATGAAATGTGTTATCCAAAGAAAGAGAAGGAGAGAAAAGTTGTTGTTTTCACTAGAGCACCACCTAAGAAATATGATGCTCCACACATGAGGTATTTTACACCTTGTGCGGTGGAAGGAGTTAAAGCGTGAGATGCAGAATTGAATATGGAATATGGAGACAATTACATTTCGGAAGAAATGCTTGACAAACTTGGTTTTGTTAGGCTTGATTATGGAAGTTATGGTAAGAAGGAAGTGAAAGGAGTTAGAGTGAATATTCATGGTCACATCTTTAAAGTTGATTTTGTTGTTTTGGAGTATACTAATAAAGATGAACCGGAAGTGATTTTTTGTAGAGATTTTTTAGTAAATACCAAGTGTAGTTTGGATTTTGCACTTGGGGAGTTGAAAATTAACATGAGTGATTTGGAAGAAGGGAAGAGTGTGAATGATATGCTTGTTGATGTTTGTGAAGGAATGGAAATGATGAAGGAAGGAACGGATGAAGTTTGTAAGATGGGTAAAGCTAACCGAAACAAAACACCATTGAACAAATTAACCCAACCCTCCACCCAAAAAGATAACAAATCATCATCATCATCATCATCATCCAAAACACCACCTAGCTCACCAAAAAGTACCAAACCTTTAACCAAAGAGCAAAAACAAGCTATTTTGGAGAATCTTGAAGCAAAAATTAGTGAATTGATGGAAAACAAACCAGTCATTGAAGTATTGAGGAATTATATGGAGTATAGGAAGAAGTTAGATGGAGTTATGTTGGCAAAGTCTAAGTTGGAAGATAATAGTTTTGATGAAGTAGAGGAGAGAAGGATAATTGAGAATGGGCTTCCAAAGAAAATGAATGATCCCGGAAATTTTGTTTTACCGGTTAAAATTAATGGGACAACTCCTTTATATGCATTAGCCGATACGGGTTCTAGTGTGAGTATTATGCCTTATCCATTGTATCATAAGTTAGGATTAAGAGACCCTACACCTAACAATTCTAAACTCACTATGGCGGATAATTCTAAGGCAAAAGCAATGGGAGAAGTAAGAAATGTGAGAGTTCAAATTGGTTATCAAGCATTTTTGGCGGATTTTCTTGTGTTGGATGTTGCGGTTGATAAGGAACTACCTTTGTTGTTAGGTAGGCCATTTTTAAGAACTTGTGGAGCTATAATAGATATGGGAAAAGGTACCATGACAATTGATGATGGAGTTCTTAAGAATACTTACTATCCAAAGCCTAGAGGGGGTAGTAATGGAGATGATAATGATGAGGACCAAGAGGAGGATTACCTTGGTTGCTTTGAAATAGAAAGGGATGAAGATGGTAGGCCAAAGTTTGGTCCATGCACACCTAGTTTCTTTGATATTGAAGATAAAATGGAAAGAGCTCTAACAATGGAGGCTTTCTTTAATCCGTTTAAAAATATTTTTGTGTTTAACAAGTTGACAGATTTTCTTGGATCTTTACCGATCCAATTGAAGAACTTGGAATGGGGTTCCGAAGGTCATAGCATTTACAAAAGAGAAGAAGGAGATGGTGATTGGCATTGCAAATTTGATATCACATGTCCTAGTGGAAGGAACTTTGCAAGAACTTTCAAAACACAAAAGACTACTAGGAAGTTGGCAAACAAGTATCGTGGAGAAGACATTCTTAGGAATGAATATTTCTATGGATGAAGAAGAATGATCACAAGAATAAAGCACATCTTGTGCTAGTTTGTTTGTTTCGTACTTTTATTTTTCATGCATTTTATTTCATGTTTTTAGGTTTTATGCATTTCATGTTTAAATGAGACTATCTATCTATCTATTTATCTATCTATTTATTTAGCTATTTATCTTTTTATTTAGTTTTAGTTTTAGTTTTTAGAGTTTAAGTTATGTTTTAGTTTTAAGTTTAGAAGTAGAAGTAGATGACCAAAATTTTTTGGTAGACAAAGTGTGTTTGGAATACATACAAGATAATAAGTTTGAGAAAAGAAAAAGCTACTAGCACTTGTGTCAAGTTTAGTAGTGGAGAAAAAAAAACTTTGAAAAATCAATTTCATACCAAACCGAAGGGATGGATTCACAACTGATCGGATGGAGTTGAATATATAAACCAAAATTTTCAAAAACTTAAGAAAAACACATACACACAATCCACCAAAAATTGGGGTTAAAAATTCGACCATAAGAAGTTGTTAGAAGGTTGCAGGAGTGATAATTAATCATCAATGGCATCAAGTCAAGTAAGTTATAACATTAATTTTGTTCAATTAAGTTTTAATTCGGATGATTGAAATTAGGTCACGAATTGGGTATTTTTGAATTAGTTCGAATTGAGATATAATATTTTGGGGATAAGTGATTAGATGATAGGAGAAGGTATTGCAAAAAGAATTAGATCAATTGGTTAAGTTTTGAGCAAGAATTCATTGATTGAATTTTCGGATTGAATTGGGTATAATCTTTGGAGCTAGTTTATTTGCAATTGATGAATCCCAGAAGTTATATGATTGATAATTAGTGATTTTAGGTTATTGCATTGTTGATTAGAGCACTAATTGGAAGATTTTAGTAGATGATGTTCTTGGTTTTTATAGAATCATTAGGTTGATGATTGGAAATGTTAAGAATCATTGATAGGAGAGTTTGGATGTTAGAAGTACTCAAGAATGAGAGATTACAAGTTAGAAAGAAGTTCGGATTGATTGGGAAACGTTTAGGATGGATTGAAGAAGAATATGGTTTGCAGAAAACTCCAACCGAATCAGTTGCGAGTTGCAACCGATCGGTTGGAAGTGTGTCAAAATAGCAACCGATTCGGTTGGACCTCAAACCGATCTTTTGGTGTCCTCGGAAAAATTTTTGACAATTTTTGAAAATGTGTTTTCTAGTTTCTAAATTAATTTGAGATTTCTTTCAGGGAAATGTTGGAAGATTGGGACGAAATCCGATTGTTAACAAGTATTTGAAAAGGAACGAGAGGAAGAGGATTACTTTCAGTGTGAAACCGGAGTCTAATGAAAATGTCAAGTTTTCTCATGTGCAAAACAAGGATGAGAATAATGCGTATAGAGAACGTCTTTCAAAACTTCAAAAGAGGAAGATTGCTAAGCCTAGGTTGATTGATTGGGAATTGCTTGAGGAGTATGAATGTGAGGATCAATTAAGGAGCATGATGACTATGGTTTACGTGTATCCTGGTGATGGAGATAGGTTTGAAGATTATTCTTGGGAAAGAGCTTTTAGTATTCGTGAAGATGTTTACAAGGAATGGTATTTGGAGTTCTTTTCTACGTTCTACTTTGATAGGAAGGTAAATGATGTTCTTGGGGATGTTTGTGTTTGGTTTAGATTGTGTGGTCGCGAACATGCTTTATCTTTGCCAAAATTTGCAGTTGCACTTGGTTTGTATGAGGAGAGTGAGATTCAACATAGGTTGTTTGGACCACATTTTGTGAGTTTAGGTAGAGGTAATGATCAATACACGGGTATTGATGAATATTGGAATAGAATTGGTGATCCAACTTGTCTTAGGAGAAATTCTTCTAGGATTAGGAATCCATTGTTGAAGGTTTTACAAAAGTTGATTTCTTGGGGATTGATACATAGGAGCGGTGGATAAGACAAATGTAGTCAACCGGATCTATGGGTGATGAAGTTGTTGGAGGAAGACAAGAATGGGAATGTGGCATGGATTATTGCCGAGTATCTTTCGAAGAGAGCACCGGGGATTAAGAAACAAAGTGATGTTTGTGGTGGTCATTATGTGACCATGTTAGCTAAAAATCTAGGGTATTTTGATGATGATGAGTTGAGGAAGTGTAGAGTGAGATTGGAGAGTGAGATATGGGATGCTTTTAGTTTTGGGAAAGCATTGTATAGGATTAACAAGACTTTGGGCCCTTGGATCGAACCAAATGTGGGGGCACAATCCGGAGCTTATGCGGGAGCGCCTTCACAACCTCAAATGGGGAGTTTTCCGGGTAATACCCAAAGTGGTTTTGATTCAGGATGGGGTGATTGGAACCGTGAATTAAATGCTATTAAGTGTAGGGATGTTTGGAGAGATTCAATGCAAATGAGGAATAATTACAACTATGATTATTCCATGCCTATGATCCAAAATTTGGCACGAGATGCCAATTATGAGGTACCTCCCTACAACCCACCAAATGTTCCATCATACCCTTTACCGTATTCTCCATATCCTGGACCATACCCCTATCCTTATCCTGGTTATTCACCATTTCCCGAGCCATATCCTCCATATGGAAGACTTCCCGAGTATGGTAGCTCAGGTGTTAATGTGGGTGGACCAAGTTTTAATCCTAGAGGATCGAGTTATGATGTTGGAGGTTCGTCATCGAGAGCTGGAAAGAAGAAGAGACGAGTGGCGGACGAGGACGATGAAGAATATGTTGATGAGGATGAAGAGGAAAGCGTTGACGAGTTCATTCGTTCCGATGTGAGTTATTGATGGTGATCACATGGATTATGGTTGGTTTTAAAAAAAACAATTATGTGTC
Source organism: Artemisia argyi (assembly GCA_030686995.1). Taxonomy (NCBI): domain Eukaryota; kingdom Viridiplantae; phylum Streptophyta; class Magnoliopsida; order Asterales; family Asteraceae; genus Artemisia; species Artemisia argyi. The sequence goes on along the minus strand of CM060704.1, from coordinate 101,614,394 downwards.
GAACAATTTCTATTTCTATTATCTTTAACTATTTCTAGTAGGATTTATAACTTAATTTTTTATTTATTTGGTTTAGATATGTTTTTGTTTGTGTTTGTTTGGTTGTTTCGTATATTTTGCAGTTTTCTTGCAGGAGTTTTATTACGGAAGCATATAGTTGATCAACTTTTGGAGTCGGTAAACTCATTTGCTTATTATGATTAAATATGCATGTTGCGTATTTAACTCCGGTATTTTCTAAATTTTTCCATTTCCTTTACTTTGAAGTTATTTTTTTTTATTACATTGAGGACAATGCAAAACTTAAGTGTGGGGGAAGGAAGAAAATAGAAAAATTGCATAATTTTTAATTTTTTAATTTCTAAATTTTTGTTTTAAAGTCGTGAACTTTAGTAACTAGTAGTAGTTCGCCCTTCATATTTTAGTTAAAATAAGGTTGATTTCATGGTATATAATAATGATATTTTTTTAAGAATAAATTCAAGTTTTAAAGAGCAATTTGTCTCGGAATTGATAACATTTGCTAGCACAATTTTATACCTTTATTACTTTAAATTGTGAGGATTAGTTTTTTTTTTTTTTTTTTTTTTTTTTTTTTTTTTTTTTTTTTGAGAATAGTATTTCTTATACTATTTACATATTTCATGATGAGTGTGCCGGTGGTTGTGTTAATTCTAGAACTTGTACTTGTTATGCATTACGGTTAAAATCATTTTCGAATAATAAGGATATATTCATATGATAAGAGGCAAACTTAGGAATAAAACCAAATGGCCATCCGTTTACAAAATAATTTTTGCTAACCACATTGGTTAGTTAACCTCGTATTTGGAACCCATTTGTTAGCGTTCATCTTTAGCGCTAGATACCCTTAGTTTCACCCTTTGAGCCATCATTTTCATTTTGTTAAATCCAGAAAAAAAAAATACAAAAAGATTTTACACTTTAAACCTTAGCCTAACCCTTATCAAAGTCTAAATGGTGGATTGCTAGTTGCTTGGTTGTTGGTTAGTTTTTGATGATTATTAGTTAGCCACACTTCACAATCCATGTGTGTGTCATTCCAACAAAGCTGAAGGATGCATGCTTTTTATTTGTATTTTTTGTGGTGTATGCTTATGCGAAGTGTGGGGGAGTTTTCTTATTTAAAAAAATAAAAAATAAAATAAAAAATAAAAAAAGTCATTGCAACTATAAGGTGACAAATATAGCCAATGTGTTATATTATTATGAATAAAGAAAGTCATGAGATATGTTATTAGCCGATGTGCTAAGTTTGAAGAATATTTTATGGTGAATCGATGTATCAACATGTGGAGTTCGAAGAGGAGAAGATGGTAACTATTATCACTTTTGGGTTTGTGAATTATTTGAGATTAGCAACTATGGGACTTAGATTTTGATTTTATTTTTCTTTTAAAACTAATTTCATAAATATTCCCATGCCATATCCTTACCTTTTTGACTTAGTGTAATTATTTTACACGAAAGTTTATACAACCCTTAGCCTAAACATTACAACCCGAATAAAAGACCTCTTTGATGAATTATTCTATTGTTTTGATACTTGTACAAGCTTATGGTAAGAAACATAAATCATGACTGTGCAATGAGTGATCTATTAATCATTACACATATTGAGTGACGAGTGAATTTCAAATTATTTTCGTGAGGTGCTTAGAATTGTTATCAAGCTCTTTATTTACTTGATTGAGTTCAAATAAGATATTTGCACTATTACCATTGAATTCAATTTTCTTTTGATTAAGACTTGCTCGAGGGCGAGCAAAGCTCAAGTGTGGGGGATTTGATAACGCTCAAATTTAACATATTTTTAGTCGCGTTATTGTTTGATTTATGAGTGGAAATTGGTCATATTTGTATATATTTGTTACTTAATCGTGGAAAAGTGTTTATACATGCAAATATAGCCAAAAGCAGGTAAAAATGATTAAAAAGATGAAGAAATGAAGTGGACATGCATTTTTTGAGAGTTTCAAGAGGATCAAGGAAGAAAGAAACGTTGCATGGACAAGAGGATTTGATAAAGACAAGTTTACTATACGAAATTATCAAGGAAATATCAAGTTCTAATGGACAAAGTCATGCCACGAAGAAAAATATCGCATGCAACGTAATACGACGAAGAAAAGACATGAAAACATGTTCAGACTAAATGCAACCGATCGGTTGCAACCCGCAACCGGATCGGCTGGAAACGTGCCAAAATTGACCAACCGATCAGCTGGCGAGAAACCGATCGGTTGGTGATAACTGAAGTTACAAGTTTTGCATTAATTGGCGAATTTACTCCCCATAATCATTTGTGGCTGATCATTTCTGCTTATTTACTGAGAAGGGACGTTTTTACTTGAACCATAAGTGTCATTAAGCTATATAATGAGCACTTAGGGCCTAGAGATACTTGTACCACCATTATCTAACTTAGTATTACACCAAATCTTGTTAGCTTATCTTATATTGCCTGAAAGTTTACTAAGTGTTGTAAAAACGTCCAGAACGTGTTGAGTTAAAGTCTCAAGCATTGGTTCGAGTTTGGAGTTGTTTACTTACATTGGTGAGCAATTGGAGGAGTGTGGTTGCTATAGTTCCACAAGTTTACTCATTGTAATTTTCAAGAGTAGGTACACCTTGATACTTATAATGAACAATTGTTACTTTAAGTTTTATGAAAGTTTTCTTATTTACTTGTGTTTTATTATGATTGCTATGGAGTAATTTGTGATATACTTGTGTATATGATGTGATTGGTTATTGGAGTATTATTTTATGAAAAATGTGATGCATGAAAACATATCTATTTTTATGAGTTTGTTGATATAACATATTTTCTTGCTTAATTTGTCGGTAAAAACAATTTCTTGAAAAATAGGTCCGAAAGGATTTTCAACTTGTTTTTATTCCAAAATATTAATGCACCAAATTAGTATGGAATAGGATGCTTGACAACCATTCTATTTACTTATTAAAATAGATTTGAGACGATTTCATCACGAAAAAGGACCGAAAGGATTCGTAGGAATTCATAAGAAAATAATTGATTTTCTAAACAACCATGTGTTTATAGGATTGTCATACTAATTTGATATGTCCGAAAGGAGTCATTTAGGTGATAGGATTCTTAGTAGTAGTGAAAACATGACATACATCATAGATTGTATAACTACTCATTTTTAGTTGCGCATCATAACAAGTTTTACACCAAACTTCGTACTCAAATTGTTACGATACTCCTAATTACCAATCAAGGAATTATACACAAGTATATGTTTAGTTTTTATTGAGTTTCTTATAAATTAAGATTTTACATAAATTTGGATTGACAACCCTTATTTAACAAATGTTTTTCTTATTACTAAAATCACCAAATCCCTTGGGACGATCTCGACTTACCCACCTTTATTACACCGGACGAGTATACTTGCTCGTATGTGCTAGATAATAATCGGATAATTCGTGTTTATAAATTTTAAAACTTGTACTAATAAAACGCACATCAAAGAGCTTTTTCTATAAGGATTGCTTGACTCTAGGACCGAAACACAGAGTTGATAAGGAGTTTGCCAATAGAATCATAGGAGCAATTAAGAAGAAGGTGGTTGGTCTCTATAAAGAGCATTTACAATCGGTGGATGAGACCAACGATGAGGTCACGTAATTTCCCATGACCTTGAGTCTAGCTACAAGACTCGTAAATAAAGAAAAGCGCTTCTTGGGAGGCAACCCATGCTTTGTGTGATTTTTATTTGTTTGATTGTTATTTGTTTCCATATGCATGCTTTATTTTTATTGTTGGTAGATCATGTTTCAAAAATAAAATTGTGAAAATACTTTATTTTGTCGTTTGACTTCGTCTTAACTTCATCCAAAGGTATTTCGCAAAAGATAAGTGTAAGGGGAAACCCAAAATATGTTTTTAAGAAAAAAATCGATCATGATTTCCCACAATATTAAATGGACATGTATATTCGTATTTGTTATAGTCAAATGCTTGTATCGAGTCATAATGATGTTTTGCAGGATTTTCCAGGAAGTAGGACATAAGTTTTTCCAGAAATTTTCCGGAAACTTAATGTAAAGATTTCTGCAGGTCACTTCTGACGGCGTCAGGAATTAATTCCTGACGGCGTCATGTGTAAAATTCTGGAAATTTTGCTAGTTTTGTTTTTCTAACGGAGTCTTAAAGTTTTTGTTAAATATTTAGTTTTATAAACTCCAGGAAATCTGCAAACAATCATTCCACAAGCATTATATCTTACATTGTTTTCTAGGATTTGTTAGTATATATAGATTGCCGCCGATTTTACGCGAGGTTGCCTTGTTTGTTTTCTCAGGTTTAACAGGTTATGTATGACAAGAAGATGATTTATATTTCTGGAAGGGAAGCTTTGATTGTTCATTTTCTTGGAGGAAGATCTAACCTTGTTACCATACTATCCACACTGAACGAATCAGGGGAGTATTTGATTTCATTCTTTTACCTATTTTACTTTTACATTCTTTAATTGAACATTGGGGACAATGTTCATCCTGAGTGTAAGGGGAGGGTAAATGATGATACCTTATAGGATACAATTGCACTTGAGTTTGTTTGTTCGATGATAGGTGTGTAATAAAACTAACAGAAATACTTGTTAGTGTAATTTTAGCGCCAAATTTAAATTTTTTTACAACATTTAGGAGTGAAACTTTAGCCATAGCAAGCGTCTCATGGATAGGATATTGTATGACTAGCACAAAACCGTACCATTCAGAAAAAATTTTCACCCAAATATGTGAGGTTCGCCTTTAGATTTGATAGGAAAAGCATTTACTATTAGTGCTTATGAGTGTACCGGTAGCATTTAGATTCTAGAACTTACGTTAGTGATGCATCCCGAGACCGCTAGTGAGACTACATTCATGTAGTAGGATTTACTACATGATAAGAGGCATTAGGATCACCCTTGTGTTAAACCCGTATCATAATTACTTGACCACTTAAGTCATATTACTTAGCTAGTAAAGTCAATTAATTTTTTCCCACACCTTAGCGTTGTACTCATTTTTAGTACACGAAACCCTAGTACACCCCTCCGAGCCTATCTTTTCGTTTGTAACTTTAAGCATCTTACTTAAAGGAAGAATTTGTTACACCCCACTTAAATGTATACACAAATCGCCTTAGCCTTCCGTGTATGCACTCATCTTTAGTGCATTATTGTTATATGTTTAAACCCTTAGTTAATTATCTAATTGATTACATGGTTGCTAAGTCGAGTCATATCCTTGTACATATTGTTTTGGGACGATTGAGACTCATGGGTAAAGTACTAATGTTATGGAGTAATTGGGAAGAACATCATATTATTACACTCATTTGTGCGTTAATCTTAAAAGTACTCCAAGTGTTTTGATTATCTTAATTCGAGTCATTAGATTAGTTTATTGTAAAGTATGTAAAAATTCAAGTGTAAGGGAATGTTCATTCCCTATGATGTATTATTTTGGATGGTAGGGTAAGAGTGTATGCAAAAAAATAAAAATAAAAAAATAAAGAGAAAAAAAAAAAGAAAAAAAAAAAAAGAAAAAACATACGGACTACCATCCCGTTTCATTCTATGTTTATTTTATGTTTTTGTTATTTTTGATTTATTAGCTTAAGTCAAGTCTAGTCTTGGCTTAGCAACGCCATATTGTACATGTAATTAACCAAGATTATTAAACACTAATTGTGAGGTGCTAGTGTATGACCTCCGTGCTTGTCTTTGGTCTTTAGTGGAACGATTATTTGTTGTAATTACTTTTATATTAGTGTTAAATGACCCCTAACTTGTATTTTGACTAGAATAAAAGCGCATTTGCTTGAGGACAAGCAAATCTCAAGTGTAAGGGTATATGATGAGGCGAAAAATGATCCATTTTTAGGGGGTCATTTAAGCCCGGAATTGAATTTATTTGATCAAATATTGCCCTAAATCGTTCCTTTTATGATTTTAGGTACTTTTGGAGCGAATTCTGGAAAAGGAAGCATTTTGGACATTTTTAGAGCATAAAAGTGAAGAATACGGCAAAGTCTTAATTTTTCTTGCTGGGAACAGTACCTGACGGCGTCACAAAATTCTACATGGCGCCGTCAAGATTAAAACAAGAGGTGAAGTGGATAGAGTCCGTGACGATCCAGAGAGTTTTTACACTAGGGGCATGACGGCGTCACCATAGGCCGTCATGGTCCCATTACATGTGACGGCCCAGAGGAAATTTGCACTTGACGGCGTCAGATCTGGATCTAGGCAATCCGATATTACTATGGGCGGCGAGTTGACGGCGTCAGATTTTTCTTCTTGACGCCGTCACATTGGAAAATCTATATATAGTTTTGTAATTTTCATTCATTGAGAGAGGACAATTAGAGGGATAACTTGGAGAAACCCTAGCACGATTTTTACAGTTCTTTCAATGGTTTTTACCCTTTGAAACCTTTCATGTTCAATTAAGATAAGTATCCTTTCAATTCATTCAATATGTCTATGTGTTGTTTGAATATATCTGACGCTTGTCTTGATTTTAACATGTTAGGCTAGATCTCTTGTGTGTTTGCTTAGATGTAGTGAAACCTAGATGTTGATTATGGGTTGATTGCTTGTTTATAGTTGTTACAGATGAATGATTTCGATGTTAGGCTTAAGAAAACTGGCAGACTTCCATAGGGTAACATGATTGAACGTCTTAAGAAACATGAAGCAATGCGTACTAGGTTTTTATGGTTGTATTTAATGTATGAGCGAATTCTAATGATCCCATGTTAGGAGCTTCTTGCAGGCTCGACATAGGAGTGAAGTAGGAGCTTATAGAGTTGGGGAAGTACATACGCCACCCCACGAATGGTATTAAGGAATATAACCCGTCATCCACGCAATTGTAACAAACTATCAACCTGTAAAAGATATCTAGGGAATAATGAAATCTAGGTAAACACAATTTTCCCATTTATTGTTCACACCACTAGTTTAATTAGCTTTATTTTCATTTTTGTTATTTTATTTTGATTGCATCTTTAGTCATTGGGTTAGTTGATTAGCAACTAATTCCGCCCACTCTTAAAAAACCTGAGATTTTAATTGCTTTTATAAAAATATAAAAATACAAAAAGAATCATCCCTCACATCTAGACTTAATTTTTAGGCTTTCTAATCCTAGCGACACTATTCCTGAGTTGAACGATCAATCCCCCTGTACTTGTCACTATACTATACTACAATGATCAGGTACACTGCCTGGTGGGGGTTGTAAGCTTCTCGAGATTCCTCGAGAGGTAAAGCCTGGTGCAATTCCCACGCATCAACACATCTGATTCATGTTTCTTAAGACGTTGAAGCATGTTATCAATTGGAAGTCTGCCAGTTTTCTTAAGCCTAACATCGATATCATTCATCCAATATAATTAATAACAAACAACCAACCAATAATCAATAGCTAGGTTTCATTACATCTAAGCAAACACAAAGAAAATCTAGCCTAGCATGTTAAAGTAAAGACAAGCATAAGATAGAATCAAACAACACATAGACATATTGAATGATTATTGGAAGACTTATCTTTATTGAAACATGGATGATAAAAGGGTGAAAAACCCTGTAAAATTCGACCTAGGGTTTCTCCACAAGTTCTCCCAGAAGTCTCTCAAAAAATTCTCCTCTTAATACACGAAAATTAGAAAACTATATATAGATTTTGTGGTCTGACGGCGTCACGTTATGATTCTGACGCCGTCAACTCGCCGTCAATATTCTTCTCGTATTGCCTAGATCCAGTTCTGACGTCGTCATGTGTTAATTCATTCTTGGCCGTCACGTGTATTTTTGCTCTTGACGGCCTTGGTGACGCCGTCATGTGTTAATTCCTAAAAACGTTCTGGCGCGTCTCGTTATACTTTCTATCCACCTCTTTGCCATAACGTGAAGCCGTCACATGTAATACGTGACGCCGTCAGGTACTATTTCCTGCTTGATTTGGAGACTTTGCCGTTTTCTTCATTTTTTGCTCCAAAGACGTCAAAAATGCTTCCTTTCCAAATTTCTTCTCCAAAGTACCTAAAATAACAAAAGGAACGATTTAGGGCAATATTTGATCAAATAATTTCGACTTAGGGTTTAAATGACCCCCTAAAAGCAGTACACTTTTCATCTCATCAAATACCCTTACATTTGAGATTTGCTTGTTCTCAAGCAAATGCGCTTTTATTCTAATCAAAATACAAGCTAGGGGTCATTTAACACTAATATAAAAGTAATTACAAAAAATAATCGTTCCACTTCAACTAAAACAAGCACAGAAATTATATACTAGCACCTCACAAATAGTGTTTAGATACTCACATCTCTCGGGTGTAATAAAAGTATATATCACAATATGAAAATGGAAAATATCTCTCACTACCTGTCATAGCACATAGATTACCATAGGCTTGGGAAAGGATCAAACCTCCACCACTTGGCATAAGCACCTAGGATAAACTATCAAAGAGGTCTTTTAAAAGGGTTATAACGTGAGGTGTAGGGATATGATAAACACGGTTTTGTTGGATAAAGGCAATCTTTACTGGTAGCGAGTTAATCATCTTGGTCAATTACATATACAATGTGGCGTTGCTAAGCCAAGACTCGACTCGACTTAAGCTAACAAAAAGCATAAAAACATAAAATAAACATAAAAGGAAACAGGATGGTAGTCCGTATGTTTTTTCTCTTTTTTCTTCTTTCTATTTTTTTTTATTTTTCTTGATTTTTCGGATTTTTTTTTCATACACTCTTGCCCTACCATCCAAAATAATACATCGTAGGGAATTTGCATTTCCCTTACACTTGAACTTTTACATACTTTACAATTAACTATTTTAATGACTCGAATTAAGATAATTAAAAAAAAATACAAGGAAAAAGAAGCAAACAAGCAAAAACAAGAAAGCAAACAAAGCAAAAGACAGACCACACAACCCAAAAACCACACCAAAAGAGGGACCAAAAAAGAAAGCGAAAAAAGCGAGCATACAAGCCAACAAAGCAGACATGCAAGTAACAGAAGAAGCGCTAAAAAGACACATAAAGTAAAGGCAAAGCAAACAGGGCAAGTAAAGGGTAAAGCAAGGGGCCAAAAGCCAAAATACAAAGCAAAAGCAAAACCAAAGACAAGCAGTAGGCACAAAAAAGAACCTAGCGCCTAAAGGGGTAACAAGCAAAGTGACCCTAAAAACAGAAAGCAAAGGGCAAGACAAGAAAGAGGCACCAAAAAGCCTAAAACTCCACGGCAAACCCAAGCCTAACCACACATACTAATCCTATTTCTCCACGCCTTCCTATCTGAGATCATGTCCTCGGACAAGTGAAGCTCCTCCAAGTCGAGCTTAAGTCTATCCTCCCATCTAAGTTTAGGTCTACCCCTCCTTCTCCGCCCGTCGACTATAAGCGTTTCTACTCTTCTTACTGGCGCAGACTAGCTAAAAACGTTTCTACTCTCCTTTTGGTGTGTCGACCGACTAGCTAAAAACGTTATATATATATATATATATATATATATATATATATATATATATATATATATATATATATATATATATATATATATATATATATATATATATATATATATATATATATATATATATAAAATACTCATGTTTACAAATGTGCACAAAATATAATCTTCAGCGCCAATTTGTCTTTTGAGGTTGAACGTTTATATCTTTAATCTTGAGGTATGTTCATGCATATACGTTGTGTGCGTCATCTTTATCTCCATCGTCATGTTTCAAGAATCTGATTCAATAGCCAACACAATAATCACAATTAAACATGTTTTTTTTCTTCCATATAACCTATTTCTCCCACCAATATGCCTTATTTCTAGACATCATACATGTGTATTCGTTTCAAATATTCGATTTCAAGAAGTAAACGCATGTGCACCCGTTCTCAAAATCTCGCGTTCATACGTAAATACATGTGCACCCCCTTGTCAAATTCTTTGTTAGATACACTCGTCTTGAACACATATGCATCGTTCCTCTTCATCGTCATTATCTAACAAAATGGAAATAAAAGAGATAACTCGATAAGCATAACATGAATAAACACACATATGCACTTATTGGCACGCCATTAGTTGGTTAATCCACCAAAAAATCATCCAAACATGCCCGTATATAAAGTCAAAACTCATTCGAGCACCCAACTTAGTACAAAAACAATTTTTCAAACTAACGTATTCTATCAGTTAGTATCTCAAAAGAAAACATGTTAAAGGTATTTTGTAATAAATTATTCTATTTCATAACATACAAATCAATCCACCATTCGTAATATCAAAAGTTATTTGTAAAGTAAAATACCAATTTTTAGTATCAACAATTCACATAAAACTGAATAAACAAACAAAATTTACCTTTGCCTTTAACTGAACGAAACAAACAGTAGATCGATGTGAAAATAGTGAGACCTTAAATCAAATACGGAGCATTACTGATAGAATCGATTTTTTTTTTTTGGCTATCAAAGATGAACTAGGGTTTGAAAGGGAAACATGTGAGATAATAATACGTAATAGTTGTGAGACATTTTTATTTAGGAGATTAATGCAAATTACACTAATGCCCTCCTTTCACTTTTAATTATTTACATTTATGCCACAATCCTTTATATCCATTGATCAAATCTCCTACGATCTAGATTGTTTCTCGCAGTTCTCGCAATTCTTTTGGTTCTGAAAAGAACCTCACACTATATATATATATTGATGCGTGGGAATCGCACCTTGCTTTACCTCTCGAGGGATCTCGCGAGGCTTACAACCCCCACCAGGCAGTGTACCTGATCGTTGTAGTATAGTATAGTGACAAGTACCGGGGGATTGATCGTTCAGCTTAGGAATAGTGTCGCTAGGATTAGAAAGCCTAATTAATAGTTCTAGAGATGGAAGATGATTATTTTTGTGTTTTTATATTTTATGAAAGCAAGTAAAATCTCGGGTTTTGAAGGAGTGGGCGGAATTAGTTGCTAATCAACTAACCCAAAAACTACTTTATAACTAATTAACTAATGAAAATGAAATTAAACTAATATTAAACTAAGGTTGTGAGCAGTGGTTGGAGAAATTGTGTTTACTTAGACTTCATTACTCCCTAGATATCTTTTACATGTTAATTACTTGTTACACTTGTATGAATGACGGGTTGTATTCCTTAATACCATTCGTGGAGTGGCATACATAACTCCCCAACTCTATGAGCTCTTATCTCCTCCTACACCATGACCCAGCACAACTATAGGGATTGTAAACAGTGGCTCATGCATTAAATACAACCAATAAAGACCTAGTACGCCTCGGTTCATGTTTCTTAAGACGTTCAAGCATGTTACCATTTGGAGATCTGCCAGTTTTCTTAAGCCTAACATATAATATCATTCATTCAAAACAAGAATAGACAAGTAATCAACACATAATCAACATCTAGGTTTCATTAGATCTAAGCAAACACAAAGGAAATTTAGCCTAGCATAGTAGAATTAAGATAAGAACAAAAGATAGACAACCAACACATAGACATATTGATTGAATTAAGAGTATACTTATCTCAATTACAATGCAAGGTCTCAAGGGTTTGGAACCCTTGAAAAACCTGTAAAAGAGGCACCAAAATCGTCTTTAGGGTTTCACCAAAACTTCTCCTTTTTAATGAAAAAAACTAGAAAACTATATATAGGAAAATCGTCCTGACGGCGTCAAGAGTAAAATCTGACGCCGTCAACTCGCCGCCATATACTTCCTCGGACGCCCTAGATCCAATCGTGACGGCCTATGTGACGCCGTCACCACCCTCGGTAAATTAATCTTGGTCATTTTGACGCCGTCATCTCTTCATCTGACGCCTTCACAACCTTCGGTAAAATATTCATCCTTTCTGACGCCGTCAAGAGTAAATTCTTGACGCCGTCACCTTGTAATTCCAGCTTGGATTTGGTACTTTGTTGTTTTCTTCACTTTATGCTCCAAAAACGTCCAAAATAGCCTCTTTTCCAGAATTCACTCTCCAAACACCTAAAATCACAAAAGGAACGATTTAGGGCAATATTTGATCAAATAAATTCGGATTCGGGCTTAAATGACCCCCTAAAAACGGATCATTTTTCGCCTCATCATATACCCTTACACTTGAGATTTGCTTGTCCTCAAGCAAATGAGCTTTTATTCTACTCAAAAGACAAGTTAGGGGTCATTTAACACTAATATAAAAGTAATTACAACAAATAATCGTTCCACTAAAGACCAATAGACAAGCACGGAGGTCATACACAAGCACCTCACAAATAGTGTTTAGATACTCACATCTCTCGGGTGTAATAAAGTAATATAACATTATGGAAATGGAAGATATCTCTCACTACCTGTCATAGCAAAATAGATTACCATAGGCTTGGGAAAGGATCAAACCTCCACCACATGGCGTAAGCACCTAGGATAAACTATCAAAGAGGTCTTTTTAAAGGGTTATAATGTTAGGTGTAGGGATATGAATTACACGGTTTTGTTGGATAAAGGGGATTTTACTGGTGGCGAGTTAACAATCTTAGTTAATTACATGTACAAGATGGCGTTGCTAAGCCAAGACTAGACTCGACTTAAGCTAATAAATGAAAAATAACTAAAAACATAAAATGAACATAGAATGAAAACGGGATGGTAGTCCGTATGTTTTTTCTCTCTTTCTTTTCTATTTTTTTTTTTTTTCTTTTTCTTGATTTTTTTTCGATTTTTTTTTTTTTTTTTTTTTTTCATACACTCTTACCCTACCATCCAAAATAATACATCATAGGGGTTTGAGCATTCCCCTTACACTTAAATCTTTACATACTTTACATTAAACTATTCTAATGACTCGAATTAAGAAAATCAAAACACTTGGAGCACTTTTAAGATTAACGTACATATGGGGGTAATAAGTGTTGTTCTTCCCCATTACTCCATAAAATAAGTACTTACCCATGAGTCCCAATCGTCCCAAAACAATATGTACAAGGATATGACTCGACTTAGCAACCATGTAATCAATTAGAAAGTTAACTTAGGGTTTAATAAATAACAATAATGCACTAAAAATGAGCGCATACACGGAAGGCTAAGGCGATTTGGGTGTACATTTAAGTGGGGTGTAACAAATTCTTCCTTTAAGTAAGATGCTTAAAGTTAGAAACGAAAAGATAGGCTCGGAGGGGTGTACTAGGGGTATCGTGTACTAAAAATGAGTACAACGCTAAGGGTGTGGGAAAAATTAGTTGACTTAACTAGCCAAGTAATATGACTTAAATGGTCAAGTAATCGTAATACGGGTTTAACACAAGGGTGATCCTAATGCCTCTTATCATGTAGTAAATCCTACTACACGAATGTAGTCTCACTAGCGGTCTCGGGATGCATCACTAACGCAAGTTCTAGAATCTAAATGCTACCGGTACACTCATAAGCACCAATAATGAATGCTTTTCCTATCAAAACTAAAGGCGAACCTCACATTTTTGGGTGGAAAATTTTTCTGAATATACGGTTATGTGCTAGTCATACAACCTCCTATCCATGAGACGCTTGCTATGGCTAAAGTTTCACTCCTAAATGTTGTAAAAAATTTTAAATTTGGCGCTAAAATTGCACTAACAAGTATTTCTCATAGTTTTATTACTCATCTACTATCAAACAAAACAAACTCAAGCGAAAGTGCATATGTAAGGTATCATCTTTTTACCCTCCCCTTACACTTAAGATGAACATTGTCCCCAATGTTCAAGTAAAGAATGTAAAAGTTAAAAGTAAAGAGAATGAATTCAAATACTCCCCTGATTCGCTCGGTATGGATTTTAGGTTGGCCAGGTTAAATCTTCCTCCAAGAAAACGAACAATCAAAGCTTCCCTTCCAGAATATAAATCATCTTCTTGTCATACATAACCTGTAAATCCTGACAACAATAGACAAGACAACCTCGCGTAAAATCGGCGGCATCCTATATAAGTTACTAAATCCTAGAAAACAAAATAAGATATAATGCTTGTGGAATGAAGTTTGCAGATTTCCTGGAGATTATAAAACTTAATAATTCATAAAAACTATAAGACTCCGTTAGAAAAACAAAACCGGTAAAATTTCCAGATTTTAACTCCTAACGCCGTCAAGAGTAAACCTCTGACGCCGTCAGAATGGACCTGCAGAAATTCTTATGTTAAGTTTCCGGAAAATTTCTGGAAAAACTTTGTCCTACTTCCTGGAAAATCCTGCAAAACTTCATTATGACTCAATACAAGCACTTGACTCTAACAAATACGAATATACATGTTCATTTAATATTGTGGAGAATCATGATCGGGTTGTTTCTTAAAAACATATTTGGGGTTTCCCCTTACACTTATCTTTTGCAAAAATACCTTTAGGTTGAAGTTAAGACTAGGCTAAACAACATAATAAAGTATTTCCACATTTTAATTGAGAAACATGATCAACCAACAATAAAAATAAAACATGCATACGGAAGCAAATAACAATCAAACAAATAAAATCACACAAAACATGGGTTGCCTCCCAAGAAGCGCTTTTCTTTATTTACGAGTCTTGTAGCTAGACTCAAAGTCGTGGGTTACTACGTGATTTCATCATTGGTTCCATTCTCTAGGTCATCTTCTAAACCAGTTTTGTATTCTGGACCTAGTTGTAAGCACTCTTTGTAGAAACCAAGCATCCTATTTTTAACATACTCTACTCCTCTACGTCTATCCTCCTCATTCCTATAATAAGCCGCTTGCTTACGTTCCTTTTCGAAATTAGAGAGAAGGCGGTATTGCTCAATCTTGTAGGGCATTTGATAAGCAACCTCATCATTCTCTTCCTTGAATCTAACTATCCCTAACGTCGGATCATAACTCATCCTAGTGGCCTCAACAAATGGCTTCCCGAATACTACTTGACTTAGGCAAGCATCTATCACCGGACGAATGTCTTCAACTATCATAAAATCAATCTCATAGGTTAGATTCCCTATAATGACATGCAATCCCTTCACTCTTCCCGCAAAATTACTTATCCAACTTTTACCGGGCATTATCCTAAAATTGAGTTGCTTCTTCATCACCCAATTGTAATAAGTCCTAGACATGATGTTCACGGGGGATCTAAGATCTATGTAAGCTTTCCATACATGCATGTGCCCGATATTGCATGGGATGTTAATGTTAGAGGGGTCTCCCATTTTGATCAGGGGATCGCCAAAGATATATGTTGTTTCGGGACTATCGAATAAATACTTATGGTATTCCCGTTCTTCCTTGGTTGGCAACTTATCAAAATATTCCTCTATAGGTTCTACCTCCTCTAATTCCTCATCCTTATTAACCTCAACTTCCCTACTCTCATCCTCACTATTGGCTTCTACTCTAACTTCATCTTTGTCACTCTCCTCTATTTCCCTATCTATCGGCTTGATAGTGACAACATTGACAAAGTGGACATGTTTGGATGATAAGGGGTCCTTAGCTTGGATTCCACTATTGGTGTCCCTAGTGTCCTTCCTAGGTGTGGCTAATGTTTGGTTGTTGAGGGCTTTCAACAAGTTGTCGATTTTGTTGGTCATCTCCGTTTGTTGTTGGTTGAATTCGGTTTCAAACCTAGCTATGCGAGCTTCTTGAGATGCCATAAATTTCGACATCAATCCTTCAAGATTGTTGGTACTACCATAGTTGTTAGAAGGATTGTTGTTGAAGATACGGTTGGATGGTGGACCGTTTGATTGGTAACGATTAGGTGGGTTGGATGAATTTGGTTGATTTTGTTTCCACCTAAGGTTTGGGTGATTTTTCCATGAGGGGTTATATGAATCACCGTATGTGTTTGGCTCGGGCTTGAAAGTGTACCACTTATCTCCCGCTTCGTCGGTACGCGTGGATGCGTAGTCCGCAAAAGCTGTTCCGGGGAGTTCCACACAATCACGAGTGTCATGGGGACCACTACATAATTCGCATGAAGAAGTGATTTTGTTCACTTGGCTTGAATGCTTCGGAGCTTCGTAAGATTTCATGAGAAACTTGACTTGGTCCTCAAGTTCCATGATCCTACGGTCGGGAGTGCTTGAATTATTCGAAGGCAAAGATATTGCCTTGACCGTTTTGTTCAAATCACGGGGATCATTCCAACTTTCGTTGTCATAGAGAGCAAGATCTTCTATGAGTTCCCATGATTGTTCCGCACTAAGATCACGTAGCTTACCACCGGCCGATTGGTCAATGGTTCGCCTCGTGGGGATATCGATATGGTCATAAAAAATTTGGACTTGGAGCCACAAATCTATGCCATGATGAGGGACTTTTTGGAGTAAGTCCTTGAAACGAGTCCATGCTTCATAAAGAGATTCATTTTGACGTTGTTGGAACATCAAGATGTCATTCCTAAGTTTAGTAGTTCTCCCCGGTGGGAAAAATTGAGCAAGGAAACGAGTGGTGAGATCATCCCATGTGGTGATGGATCCCGCGGGTAAACGCTCAAGCCATTGACTAGCTTGATCCCGTAGAGAGAATTGGAATAGGCGTAAACGGGTAGTCTCTCTAGTTTCAACACCTAGGTCTATGGAATCTACAATTTTGAGGAAGTCCTTAAGGTGTTGGTTTGGATCTTCGGAACGAAGTCCATGGAATGCACATCCGCTTTGCACCAACCGGATGGTGTCGGATCGCAAGGGGGTCACATTGGCTCCGGTGAGCTCAATGGTGTTTCGGTAGCCTTGGTGGCTAGGTCGGGAATACTCTCCTAAGGTTCGGGGCCTAAGGGGTTCTAGTGGTGGGTTTTGTTGTGGTGGGATGATGGGTTCAAAGATGTCACCACCTTCCATGATGTCGGATGGTAAAGAGTTACGAACAAAAGCACGAAGAAATAAGATAGACTAAAGAAGACCTAAAAATAAAAATAAAATCTTACTAGAAAGGAATCTAGCAAGTAGACCTAATAAAAAGAAATCCTAACCTAGACAATAACTATTCCCCGGGCTGCGGCGCCAAAAACTTGATGCGTGGGAATCGCACCTTGCTTTACCTCTCGAGGGATCTCGCGAGGCTTACAACCCCCACCAGGCAGTGTACCTGATCGTTGTAGTATAGTATAGTGACAAGTACCGGGGGATTGATCGTTCAGCTTAGGAATAGTGTCGCTAGGATTAGAAAGCCTAATTAATAGTTCTAGAGATGGAAGATGATTATTTTTGTGTTTTTATATTTTATGAAAGCAAGTAAAATCTCGGGTTTTGAAGGAGTGGGCGGAATTAGTTGCTAATCAACTAACCCAAAAACTACTTTATAACTAATTAACTAATGAAAATGAAATTAAACTAATATTAAACTAAGGTTGTGAGCAGTGGTTGGAGAAATTGTGTTTACTTAGACTTCATTACTCCCTAGATATCTTTTACATGTTAATTACTTGTTACACTTGTATGAATGACGGGTTGTATTCCTTAATACCATTCGTGGAGTGGCATACATAACTCCCCAACTCTATGAGCTCTTATCTCCTCCTACACCATGACCCAGCACAACTATAGGGATTGTAAACAGTGGCTCATGCATTAAATACAACCAATAAAGACCTAGTACGCCTCGGTTCATGTTTCTTAAGACGTTCAAGCATGTTACCATTTGGAGATCTGCCAGTTTTCTTAAGCCTAACATATAATATCATTCATTCAAAACAAGAATAGACAAGTAATCAACACATAATCAACATCTAGGTTTCATTAGATCTAAGCAAACACAAAGGAAATTTAGCCTAGCATAGTAGAATTAAGATAAGAACAAAAGATAGACAACCAACACATAGACATATTGATTGAATTAAGAGTATACTTATCTCAATTACAATGCAAGGTCTCAAGGGTTTGGAACCCTTGAAAAACCTGTAAAAGAGGCACCAAAATCGTCTTTAGGGTTTCACCAAAACTTCTCCTTTTTAATGAAAAAAACTAGAAAACTATATATAGGAAAATCGTCCTGACGGCGTCAAGAGTAAAATCTGACGCCGTCAACTCGCCGCCATATACTTCCTCGGACGCCCTAGATCCAATCGTGACGGCCTATGTGACGCCGTCACCACCCTCGGTAAATTAATCTTGGTCATTTTGACGCCGTCATCTCTTCATCTGACGCCTTCACAACCTTCGGTAAAATATTCATCCTTTCTGACGCCGTCAAGAGTAAATTCTTGACGCCGTCACCTTGTAATTCCAGCTTGGATTTGGTACTTTGTTGTTTTCTTCACTTTATGCTCCAAAAACGTCCAAAATAGCCTCTTTTCCAGAATTCACTCTCCAAACACCTAAAATCACAAAAGGAACGATTTAGGGCAATATTTGATCAAATAAATTCGGATTCGGGCTTAAATGACCCCCTAAAAACGGATCATTTTTCGCCTCATCATATATATATATAGGATTCCTTCCTTATAGAACCACCTTATCTACAAGAACTGCGAGAACCCTTCTAGACCAATGAGATTCTTTAAAATATTAAAGATTTTTAATTAATTCATAAAGGCATAATAGTAAATTAATGACATTTTTTTATTTTATTTTTATTTTTTTATAAAGTTTCGTTTTTTTAAACATTTAATTTTCGGATTCAACTTTTTTTTTTTTTTTTTTTTTTTTTTTTTTTTTTTTTGAGATTGTTAGAAATAGAAGTGACGATCATTTATTAAGTCATTTAGTCTTGTAATAATATTGTAATAGTCTTGTAGTTTAGTTAAGGGTAAACGGGTTTGATTTAATATAATATTGTATTAGTTTAGGTCTAGTTTATTACAAAAGCCCAAGCCCGGCCCATCTTCTTATCCTACCTATATATACCTCCAAATGCTCCCATTTGGAGGTGGTGCTTCTATGTGTGTTTCTAGGTGTATTCTCTATCTTAATCTAATACATCTTTCTCTCTCTATAAGTTACCACCTCTCTCTCTCTCTCTCTCTCTCTCTCTCTCTCCCTCTCTACTTATCTCTTTTTTATCATTAATAAACTTGTGTTAGATATAGTATTCTTGGGTCCTACAAGTGGTATCAATCGCCTAGGGATAATATTAGGTTGTTTTAGATCGATTTAGGTGAAAATTTTGGATTTCGTTACTGTTCATACGGGTTTTATCGAGTTAGCAGATTTGGCTTATCGAGTTTGAGGGTACTTATCGAGTTTGCAGGGTACTTATCGAGGTAGCAAGGTTCTTATCGAGTTAGTGCTTGATATCGAGTAAGAAGTGTGATATCGAGTAAGGGTTTCATATTTTTTGCCGAGTTAGGCTGGTTCAACCTTATCGTTTATCGAGTAAGGATTTCACTTGGGATTTCCTAAACGAAACTCTGCCGAAATTTCTTTAGGTTATCGAGTTAGCCAACCTATCGAGTAACATAAACTGTATCGAGTTAGTATCTTTACCGAGTAAGCAACAACCTTATCGAGTTAGAAACTTTTGTATCGAGCAAGGACTTATTGTGTAAGGTTTATCGAGTAAGCTTATTCCGAGATCGAATTTTTCAACTTCACCAAAACCATCTAATCTATAACGACAACCTTTGTTATCTTTCAAAAGATCCATTCATCTACACAAGTTTAAAAAAAAAGTGAAGAGTTTTTTGGCGGGAAAAGTTGAGTAAAATTTATATTTTACAGGAGATTAAACGTTCAATTTTTACGCGAAATTCAAATTTTGGTATAACTGTGAAAATTTTGGCTCAAAATTCAAATTTTTATGCCAAAATTCGAATTTTTTCGGTAAAATTTGGCGTCAAAATTTTTAAAACTCAACTTTTTCTTGGAACCTTAGGATTGCATTTTATAGTGATTTTCAAAATTTCGAGAGAGAATTTTTCAAATTAAATTTTGGAGGGAAAAGAATATCCTTACTATATCGACTTTATAGTCAATCAATGGCAACTCACCATGACAGTTTCACAAGTGCTTTGTCAAATGGTTTTGCCTTATTCTTCAAGGCATTAAACATCCAACAACCCAACAACAATCAGCAAGGATATGCTTCGAGTATACAGATGGGGAATCAGATGCAATATGTAGGGCAGTATGTAGGAAATCAAATGGATCAGATTGTGAATCAGAATGTGCTTAATCAAAATGGGATTGATTGTTTTATGACTTCGATTCAAAAACCTACATCTGAAATTCACCACAGCGATATTGGTAATAACTACAATGTCAATGCAATGACGAAGGTTGAAAAGATCCAGTACTTGTTGATGCTTGCCAATAAAGAAGAATCGGGAATACCGTTGACTGCTGAGGAAAACGACTTCATAGCTACAACAAGAGTTAATGAGAATTCCAAAGATCTCAATGAAACCTACAACTTTATGGCAAATCAGCAGGCAACAACATCTAGCAGTAATTCTGATCTTCCTCCTACTTATGATTCAGATCCATTCCATGAGGTACCAAATTTTGGTAATGATGCTAATCCGTTTACTCATGAGAAGCCACATTATGTACCATCTAAACCTAATTATGATACATATGTGGGGGAACAAGTTAATAGCAATGTTAACTATGAAACTCTAGATATGGATCCTAATGGAGCTCAAGTTGCACAAAATGGTGCTAACGATGAGGAAACCCGTGCTTTCTTTGAATCTTTATTGAAGAATCGCAACATTGAAATTGAGAAAGTGAAAAAGGTCAATCGCGATGTTAAGGCTGCGAATGAGAAACTGACCACTGAGCCTGAGAGATACAAGGAAAATTCAGAAAGTTTTCAACTTCACAAAGAACGCGAGTCAGAACTTGAAATTGGTTATAAGAAGTTACTTGTTAAAGATAGGGAATGGAAAAACAAATTTGATACTATTGAAATTAGTTCAACAAAAACCATTAACTCTCTAAAACAAGAAATTTCTGAATTAACAAACCAAATTTCAAAACAAAAATCAGCTTATACCAATCTTGAAAAAGAACGGGATGAGTTGAAAAAGGACTTTGCAAAGAAAGAAGATAAACTTTTAGATGAAATCATAGAGTCCGAACACAAGATTGCAAAACTAGAAGAATTAGTGGTTAAGTCGGGTCAGTCAAGTCAAACAATGAAAATGATTTCAAATCAAACTAATCCGATTTACCATACGAAACATAAAATGGCTCTTGGTAACAACAATCCTTGCAATCTCAAGAAAGCTCAGGAAGAACAGAATGTTTTATATAATGGAAAGGTTATATATGTTAAACATGATCCTCCCGTCGTTCGGGATTCTGTGAAAACGATTGAACTTGTTGAAGAGAGCATAACAAAAATGAAACAAAAGAATCCGGATTTGAAACCAATCGATTACAACAAACAGAACAAACTTTCTGGAGTTACTTTTGTTCCACAAAAAGAACCACCAATGTTTTCCATAAAATGACCTTTCTCAAAAATAGTTTCTAAAAATGTAGTTGCTTCCAAATCGCTTTCAAACATGGAACAGATGTCTTCAAACAACACTTTTAACACAAGTGCTGCCAGAGGATATCTTGATGATCTTAAAACCAGAATTGGGCAACTTCAAACGCTTTTAGAATCTAAAATGAGACTCAATGAGATCAATTGGAATTCCACAGTTCATTTACAGCTGAAAAAAGATTCTTGAAAAAGACTTTGCTCCTCCAATCAATATGATTAATGCTCGGGTAATTCATTTTGAGCAAGCATTTTTGAAAGAAACAACTGACTTTGTCAAGGACCACAAATCCCTGGTAAAGGAAGCTAATTCAAATCTTCAAAACATCAAACTTTTGGAAAATCTAAATGATTCTCTTTTCGTAGCCGTTATGACTACTGACATAATGTCCATCATTTTACAATCATATTCTGTTGAGGACACTGAAAGACTGCGAGCTGAGACATCTGAAATTGTTTCAAAATATGAAAATGCGCTTGTAAAACTTGAAAAAGAAAACATGTCATTTTTCAAACAACTTGATCGAAAATCAGAGGAATGCAAGTATGACAAATTGTCGTATGAGCATGCCTACAAGGACATGAAAAAGGAAAATGATATTTTGAGAGCTCAGCTTGAAAGTATAAAAGGGAAGGGTGTGGATACTAAGTTTGCAAAACCATCGACTTCGGAGACACCAAATGTTTCAAAAACGGTTGAAAAACCAAAAATGTCAATTTCCCGGTTTGCTCCAAAAGTCGATGCAAAAAAGGATTTGACAAAACCAGTCACTCCACAACCCTTGCCCAAGCAAAAGGAAATTGAAAAGATTGTTGATAAACAAAAATTGGTTGTTGAAATAAACACAAATGTGAGTGCACCTAGCCCTTCTAGGAATAGTACACCAAATGTGACTACAAAAACTGTTAAAGAGTCTGTTGGTTCTAATGACATGGTCCAAAATCACCATCTAGAAGAAGCTAGGAAAAAGGCACAACTTCGATATGACGGAATTTTAGCTACAAAACCTAGTGTGATGAATTCTACAAGATTCCAAAGCACTGCTAGTAGTAGTAAACCATTACCTAGGAACAATCAACAAAATACTAGGGATTGGCTTACATCTAAGAGTAGTGGCACAAAAGAGAATGCTAGGAATGTAGAATGCAACACAAAGAATTCCCTTCCAAAAGACTGTAGTGACAAAGTTAAAGTTGCTGTGTTAAACAAGAATGTTCAATTTGTCTGCCCTACATGTCAAAAATGTGTTTTTTCAGCTAATCACGATGCATGTATTGCACAATTTATCAAGAAAAGAAATTCATGTGACAAGACACAATCCACTAAGACAACAAATCGAGGCAAACCCGTTGATAAGAAGCAAGCGGTTAAGAAACCTAATAGGTGGATATCTAAAGGATGTAGTTTGGCAAAAACTGAGACTTCCGCTGCATCTGATAAGAAAACTACGTCCTGATCTTACCTTAGGTGGATTCCCACAGGAAAAGTTTTTAATACAGTTGGTCTTAGATGGATTCCCACAGGGAAAATTCTTGATAGTTGCACCAAGACAAATAATAGCGATACTCAGTAACAGGAAGAAGAAACCACTACAACCATTGATAGTGAACACCCTCAATGTGAGGAAACATGTACTTCTAACACTGTTATTTGTGCAAATTCTTCTTCTATGGATGCAGGTAATTGTGAAAGTGTTGAGAGTTCATACACCCAATGTGGTAAAGAAGAACTTTACGCCAACATCGCATATGGAAATCCTTTTCTTATTCTACTTTTAACTCCACTTTTACTTATCCAAGCTTAATTTTTTCTTTCTTCAATTCTTCTTTGTATATATTTTTGAAAAACAAAATAAAAAATTTGAAAATCCATCAAAAACAAAATAAAAAAATATAAAATTTTCAAAAATCCAAAAACATTATAAAATTAAAAAATCCAAAAATATTCTTCTCACGTTATGTCTCTTATATAATCAATATTTTGTACGTTTCTAGAAATGTCATTCTAAAATGATATGGATATGTACAGATGCTTGAGCGAGAGTTCTCGAAAATGTTTTCTAAAACATGTCGTTTCTCAAAATTTTCTTCACAATGGCTTTCGTATACTTCAGTACGAAACCCGGACTTAAATAATGACTTCTTAGTATTTCAGCTAAGGAATCGTTCTTCATAGAAAGGAAAGTGCTTAATCAAAAATGAAGGTTTCAAATATCTTTCGAGCACTTATCCTAAAAACAAAAATTCTCTTACATCATGAGCACCACATTTTCAAGATTTTTCAAAAAGATTTTCAAAATCTATCAAAATCGTTGCTCATCATCAAAATGACTTGTGTACACCTTACAGTGCACAACTCAAGTTTTCAAAGAAAGGAAAGTGCTACGCAAAATGATTTTTATCAACAAAGTGCACTTATCCTAAAAATGGACACTGTTGTACGCCTCAGTGCTACATTCCTATTCAAACAAAGAGAAGTCTTTGTTTTTCAAAAAACCTTGATGCAAAATTCAACAAATCTGAAACTTTTTTCTCTTTCAGAATTTTGCTACAAGAAGACTCCTTCCCTCTAAACTTTAAAAAGTTTAACATTCTCAAAAACATATGCGAGTTTTGAGGGGGAGTATTTCACTAAAACAAAAATGTTCCGATTTCATGCAAAATCAAATCTGTCTATCTCTCCAAAAGTTTTTTCTCAATTAGTTGATATCAAAAATATCACGATATGCTATTTTTAAGGGGGAGAAGACATGATTAAAATGTGATCAAAATGTTTAATGATCGGTGTTGAATCTCAAAAGAGCTCGACTCAGATATAACCAATGAATTGACGAAGCTTAAAATGTCATTAATCGAAAAGACTTGTCCTGGACGGGTAATAATTTCAAGCTAGTATAACTAGTGATGTAAGCGTGTCTCGAATAGGACTTGTCTGAATCGAGTGTACCGTATCGAGAGACTTTCTTTGGACTTGACCAGGACGGGTAATAATTTCAAGCTAGTCTAACTAGTGATGTAAGCGTGTCTCGAATCGGCCATGTTCACTGAAAGTGGATCAATTCAAAAGTGCAAACTTCTCCCGCATGTGCAAATTTCTTGAAAAACACATGAGCACATGTGAAGGGGGGGTCCTTCATAAGAAATCAAAACTTTCAAAGTGTTAACAAAATATGTTTCATTATCATAAACACTTTGAGAAGATTTTCAAATGAATGGTTTTATGGCAACAATAGGATAGTCATGAAGATATAAGGTGACTAAGGTTAGGAATAACCGTCCTATGATCCGCTAGAGCCGGAGGGATCTACCCAAGGACAATTCCAATAGATTAGAATTAGAAGTCCTTAGGTATGATTGAAAAAAGGAGAAAATGTGAAAAGAGAAAGAAGGGGTTGAAGAATTAAAAAGAAAAGTTATGAAAAAGGATGAAAAGAAATAGCCCTCCATGTGTTCAACCTTAGGGCAGACACCGGGTTCAATTCGTATGCTACTGGTTGTTGCTAAGGTGACATCGGTATTGAAGATAAAGACGTCATGGACCCAGTGACGCACTGCACTTAACCTTCTTAACCACTCAAGTTCTCTTAAAAGAGCTTGTTTCATTCTCATGGGGAACCGGTGTAATCTATCGATCTGTCACTTAGAGATGATTGATATTGAAACAGGAGACCTCTCCCTAATCTCCGCATAGGAAACCAAATGTGCACTTATCGAGTCTAGAGCCCCAAGATTCATCAAAAGATCACATAGGAACACATGATATTTCTACACTGGTTGTTCATCATTAAGAACGCCATATGTAAACTTTAAGAGTCCTACGCAGATCTTAGCAATCTGCCAGAACATTTATGAGAGGATTCACATTTGTGATTCTCAAAGATTGAATGGAAACTCCTGCCAGGGTCAACATCAAACAGCCCTGACAGCAGGTCACTTCGGTAATTCTTTATGGGTTACGCTTAGTGTTCGCGGTGGTTTCAAACGGTCTACAGTCGTAGGGTGATCTCCAACGACTCACTCATTCGTTGATCTACTTATTAGGTCTCTTAAGCTCTCTCGGGAGTACCCGAAATAGGAACGGCCTTGGTAAGGGTTAGAAGGAGTCTTTACACTATGCTATTGACAATCTCTGATTCCTTTCCTGTAAGTAACGGTTGATTTATTGCTAACTCTGCAGCTATACATCATTTCCATGGTGAAAGATTCCACATGCTCATACATGCATCACAAAGTCAAAGTAAAGTTCTCACAAAGATCAAAGCAAAGAAAAGCTCAAAGAATCTACAGCAGTAAAGTGACAAAGATCAAAGTGTAAGAACGGGAACAACAAATGCATGTATCACAAAGACTAAAGACGTATGAGCATGTTGGAATCAGTGGCGTAGCTTTTAAGGGGCCGGGGGGGGGGCGCCCGACCCCCCGAAATTTTTTTTGCGATGTAGGGGGTATATAGTTTTCGTATAGAAAAATTTCGGTATATTCGGTTTCGACCCCCCGAAAATTTCGGTATACCTGAAATATAGCCTTAGGAAAAAAAAATTTAGATCCCGACCCCCCACTTAAAAATTCCAAGCTTCGCCACTGGTTGGAATGGCGAACAACCACCACAGACGCAGAAGTGACGAAAGGCAGATGTCTTCACCACAACATCAAAAGAACAAAGAACGAAGATAAGTCAGTTATCAAAGATCACAATGCATGAAGGAACAAACACTTAAAACTATTCTATAAAGACTCAAAGTTCAAGACAACAAGCTTCAAATTTCAAAGATCAAGATCACAAAGAGAGATCTCAATCATCACCTATTAGGGGGAGATTGTTAGCAATAGAAGTCTTGATCATCAATGGAATCAAAGAGAGATCTCAATGATCGCCCCTTAGGGGGAGATTGTTAGAAATAGAAGTGACGATCATTTATTAAGTCATTTACTCTTGTAATAATATTGTAATAGTCTTGTAGTTTAGTTAAGGGTAAACGGGCTTGGTTTAATCTAATATTGTATTAGTTTAGGTCTAGTTTATTACAAAAGCCCAAGCCCGGCCCATCTTCTTATCCTACCTATATATACCTCCAAATGCTCCCATTTGGAGGTGGTGCTTCTATGTGTGTTTCTAGGTGTATTCTCTCTCTTAATCTAATACATCTTTCTTTCTCTCTCTAGAAGTTACCATCTCTCTCTCTCTCTCTCTCTCTACTTATCTCTTCTTTATCATTAATAAACTTGTGTTAGATATAGTATTCTTGGGTCCTACAGAGCTTTTCTTCCAACATGCTTTGTTTTTTTAAATTACTAGTGCATATGTGTTTTTACGAATTGATTTTTTTATTTTAGTTTGTGCAATAATTTTTACAACATACATGTTTTTCAAAAAGTAAAGTGAGTACGTATTTTTTTGATAATGTAAATTTATAACAAACCAGGAACATATATGTTAAACACAAAAGCCGATGTCGATTGAAATACAATTAAAATACAAATTTCTAAAAAGAAAAAAAAAATACATGATTATAATCGATCTATAAATGTACGCACTAATATTTAACCTAAATAGACATATGTGTAACTCATTGTTAAACATTTTTAGAAGTCGAACATATATGAGCGCCTTCAATAATCGTATTTCTTCAACTGCCGCATATTATCATCATGTATCTATGTGTGCATCCACTTCTAGATCTTCATTGCTATTACCATCTTCATTAATCTGGTACAAACATACCAGAAAACAATTAAACCTCAACTAAATAGGAAATTAACTTTTTAATCATATTTGTAAAACATACATGTTTATAGGCAATCATTTTTTAAATAGACCTGTTTAAAGCATACATGTTTAAAAAATCATGTTCTCAAACATATATGGAGAAAGCCTCACATATATGTTTTGAACACGTATGTTTTGAACATACATGTTTTACACATACATGTATACATGTTTTACGCATACATGTATGTTTTGAACATACATGTTTTAAGAAAGCCTCACATATATGTTTTGAATATGTACATTTTGAACATAAAACATATATGTTTTTCATTAGTTATACACCCCTCTTAATTCATGAATCATAACAAAAAGGCTATGGCCGATCTATTTACTCCTATAACATATTCAAACAACAAAAGATTAAAAGAGAAAAATATAAGTTAATTCATGAATCATACAGGGGTCTCCATATTAATGTATTTGTTTTAATTTAACATATTCAATTTAAACAAACGGAACCACCTGTACACTTTCATATAAATTAATTCATGAATCATACATAATTGTGTAAAAGCAAAATACTTGATTAATATAATACACTAGCAATAATATATATATATATATATATATATATATATATATATATATATATATATATATATATATATATATATATATATATATATATATATAAAGAAAAAAAAACATACACATGATGAAATAACCATGATGTTGACTAGTTTCGTATACCTATGTCACAATCAAATACATCTTTTAGATTTGTTTATAAAATAGATACTAAACCAACAATATGGTAATAAGGATATTTATTAATCGTAAATGAATTTGTATGAATGAAACTGGACAAACAATACACTTTAGTTTCACAAAATCTTGACAGTAGATAAGCGCCGGATTTGTTCCCTTTTTTTATTCTTAGGCAGGTGATAGAAACGATCTAGACCATGAATAATTCAAACGATCTTTCAAGGGAGATGGCGAAACAAGATCATGACCGTCGGAGTGGGAAAGTAGAGGGCGGCAACTAGGGTTTTTGGTTCAACCGATGAGAAGAATACAGGGGGTAGGAGGATTTTTGGGAAAGGGGGAAAGAAAATAGAGAAATAAAAGTGGCATGCCACTTATTTTTTAACTGATTCAAATCTGATGCTATTTTTATGGGAAATCAAAATACCTAATTTGCCCTTGATTTATTTATTTTTTCTAAAATAACTTGTAGATATTTTCAAAACTGCCATTATGGCATGATGTATCTTATGTATTATTAGGAGTAAAAAAGGTTGTTCTCGCAGTTCTTCTAGATAAAAATGGTTCTTGTAAGAAAGTTACAATATATATATATATATATATATATATATATATATATATATATATATATATATATATATATATTTGTTCTGTATCTTTTGACTTTTACTATTTTTAACTTGTCAAACTTTAAAATTTCTGTTCCGCACATTTTTCGGCAGTTTTACCCACTTTATTAACATTAAAAGACATTTTTTTATGGTTTTATGCTCAGTATTTTTTGTGTTTTACTACTTTTGACTTATCAAATTTTATATTTTATGTGTTTTTTATTTCGCAATTTTATAATATAAACAAAATTATTTAAAAAGAAATTGGGGAGGTATCACTTGCAATTTAGAGGTTACCAATAACCAACCTCGAAAACTTCACAATATATTGCAACAATAGATTGATTTTCTGACAATACTTGTCCCATTGGTGAAGATTGATTTTCTGACGCCTTTGTGTCATTAGAACCTCTATCACTAAATGTATAATTCTTGTAGTGATTCTTATTGTGTCTTATGTCAAAACCATTTGCGTGTAGAATCTAAATCTATATATATTTAAATTATAACATTACTTATATTATTTATTTATTTTCTTTGTCAGGATTTAATTAAAAACCCTTGTGTATGATATGATAATGGAAAGCTTTCACATTTATTAGGTTTATTTAATTTATGCATTCGTGATCAACATAATTTTGAGTACATAACTAAAAATAACTAGCATTCATGGCGCACTTCCTATTGATATTTTGATCGACGCCTCAATTGATACTAGGATTTGACGTATGTGCTTGTAGATCGGTCTTCCTAATACAAACACAATGATGCTTGATGCAAAGAGGAATTGATATCCATGGACAATAGTCTGGCCAACAATCTCCAACCTTATTACATGGAGGATAATCATCTGCATGTGAAACTTGAGGAAAGTTCATCATACCTGTTAAGCAAGGCAAATAAAAATCATTCTTAATTAACATTTACAAATTGTATCAAAACATGTGTGCTTCAATTAATAAGAGCCTCATTTGAGATTTTTTAGAACGAGTGCATAAAAAAAGAGAGTTAGACATTTGCACCTGTTACTTGTAGCAAAACACGGAAATGAATTTACATAGTGGTGGAAGGCAAGCGAGCAACAAGTTGCGCCGTTAGCCCTTTTTGAATGGCAAAACTAATTCTCTTAAAAACGACATTTGTGCATAAATAAACTTAGTAATGTTTTATACAAATTCATATGTTTGTTTAGATAAATACGGTAATAATCACACACAAAGTAATAAAGCTCAAACGTGAAAAGATTGGATTTACCCAAAACGAAAATGAACAAGATGAAGAATGATGTCATCTTCATTGATACCATCTTCATCTTCACTTGAAAGAAATTGAAATGTTTCTTTGTTGTTAATTAGATATGAAAGTTTATGTTATTTCGTTTGCCATTTATACACAAATCCTAGTCATATCAAATCACATAGCATTTAATGATTTTGACTTTGTTGAATAAAATCAATGAATTGTAGTATTTAATTCAATGGTTTCAACTTTTAAGACTATTTATTTATAGACTATACTATACTTTTTTTATTGTAATATCAATGAATTGTAGTATTTAATTTTTTTATTGTAATCACATAGCATTGATTTTATTTATTGTTCATTCCAAATTAAGTTGCGTCTATCTTTTCATATTCATATCTTTTCTTTTTTACATGTTTTAATTATTGTTCATTCCAAATTTCAGATAACGAAACAAAATTTTGAAAAATAAAAATAAAACTTGAAAGATGGAACAATGTAAAATTCACTTTCTCTTAAACCATGTGTTTTGTTTACCCACTATAATTTCAAAACCGATAAAATAAAATATTGTAACAATTGAATGCAATTTAATAGCTTTAATGAACTGTGTGATTACATAGTAAACAAAAACAGTTTT
This sequence comes from Artemisia argyi, assembly GCA_030686995.1. Classification (NCBI taxonomy): domain Eukaryota; kingdom Viridiplantae; phylum Streptophyta; class Magnoliopsida; order Asterales; family Asteraceae; genus Artemisia; species Artemisia argyi. The sequence continues at coordinate 101,583,919 of CM060704.1, read as the reverse complement.
AACACATAGTTATGCAACTCATATTACTTGGCGAGTACTGCGCCTAGCGACAGCGGTTTCTAGTAGTAGAAAATTAACGATATGCGATATTGTGATAAATGTTTCATATAACGTTCAAAATAGAACGTGAAAATATCAAAATGAAATTGCAAACGGTTGTAACATGCGATAATTCAACTCTAGCAAAAATTCATAACATGTATCAAACGACATATAAGAATATTTAGTGAGACTGAAAAAAGAAAAAATTGCGTCAATTATGAGATACTAACTGACAATGCATGTTACTCGTCGCGTAAAACTTCTTGGTAGACAACATTTGATGTGTAGACTCCTTATTGACCAAACTCTTTGACTGGATTCACTAATGCTCAAGAAGTCGAGATTCATTAAACGAAACACCGTAGTACAACTAAGAATCAAATGTTACTGGATTAACATAACAAATGCTACCAATATAGGCAAAAATCAAACACGACTATAACACAACACAACACATCAATAAATATTGTGTATTTTATATATTTTAAAGATCAGAAACTGATATGGAAAAGTGGTAACTTATTTTTGGAGATGATTGTTTGAATGTGTCAACATTAATTGATGGATTGTAACCGGCTATAACTTTGCAAGAGATTAAAGAAGAAGCGTATAAAGGAAGAATCGTATTCAAGAAGCTTTTGACTTGTGTGTGTTTTAGTGGTGTTGTACATTCCTTATTTTCAAGTTTCAACCCATTCATTTTATCATTTTCATTTTACTAGACGAGTATCCGGGCATAGCAACAGGATTTTGTAGCGGTAGATAGTTTTAGTGATAAAAAAATTAAAAAAAAAACTTATGGGTTATAAACGAAAAATAATAAAAGTTTGAGTCGAAAAACGGGTCAATATAAACCGGGTCAACCCGACAGGTTAGGTCGAAAACGGGTCAAATTATACCGGGTCAACCCGCCGGGTTTGTAGTGTTTGGGATGTGTATTAATAGTTTCCTTTTAAAACCTATGTGTGATTAATAGTTGAAATTGCTTATAATTAATTGTTTCAATATTTCCTTTTTAATTTTTTCAACATTTTACTTTCTTTACTTTTCACTTTTACCATTTTTGTTTTATAAATCTTTACTACTTATAATGGAAAAATAGTCAACAATTAAAATGTTGAGTTTTCAACAATGGTCAAATGAGAGAGAAAAGTGAAATGTAATTAATACTCTTATTAAAATACCTCATTACTTAAAAGTACAATGATTTATTCACATTGTACAACCAATTAAAAACATATCTACCAAATTAAATGCAACCAATTAAAACACAAACCAGGTTGACCCGGGATGCTTCAAACCCGGCGGGTTGACCCAGTTTAATTTGATCAATTTCTGACCCAACCTAGCAAGTTGACCCGGTTTAAATCGACCCATTTTTCGACCGAAATGGTTCAACCGGTTGAACCACTCGGGTTGAACCGGGTTTCAAAACATTATCCATTACTTAAAAGTACAATGATTTATTTACATTGTACAACCAATTAAAACAAATCTATCAAATTAAATACAACCAATTAAAACACAAACCGGGTTGACCGGGGACGCTTCTAACCTGGCGGGTTGACCCAGTTTAATTTGACCCGTTTTTGACCCAACCTAGCAAGTTGACCCTGTTTAAATCGACACATTTTTCACCCGGAACGGTTCAACCGGTTGAACCACCCGGGTCGAACCGGGTTTCAAAACATTATGTTTAATTCCTAAATCTTCAAACTTTTATTATATTTCGTTTATAACCTATAAACTTTTTTTATCAATAAACTATCTATCGCTATAAAATCCTGTTGCTATGCACGGGTACTCGTCTAGTAGTATAGATATGTAGTTTAGATTCAATTAAGCTTGATTTTCAACATTCTAAATTTTTCACTTTGACCATTTTCTTTTTAGATGTAGTTAAGATAAGCTTGAACTGAAATTAAACTTCCAAATATACGTCTACGGTCGGTCAAGACCAAATCTACTGAAGAAATGTCAAATTTCTTAATGAAAGTTGGGAGCTGAATTTCACTATTCAGTAATGAAATTAATCAGTAAATCACATTCACATATAAATTTTGACATTTTGTTGTCAACCCAACCAAACAAGTTTAACCTCCTCAATCCCTTAAACGCCGTATCTTTCACCTTTACATTTCTTTATGTTTTTAGTTTCAAAAAACTTTTAATATTTATATTTTGATTTATCTATTTTATCTAATAAAATAGAGTTTTTTACAACTCTCTGAAGCACCTTTGTACAACCATCTTTAGCACATTCAATTAATTTTTTCTTAAAATAATTTTTAACCAAGTAGTGCCACGTGGCTTTTGAAAAGCAGCCCCTTTGTACAAATCTTCTTCAATACGCTTTCCTCACAAATCAAAAACCAGTTACACATCACCATTTAATGTCCATTCAATTTTTACAAATGATTTTCACAATTAAGGTGACCAGTTACAATCATCTCCAAAATAAAGATATCTATGCTGTGTTTTCAAATCAAATCGTGGACTTTCTTCAACAACATGGAAACGCGTTTTCTTCACCATGCTTTGAATTTGGTAATGATCTTGATTTTTTTTAGTTATATTGTTTGGTTTCTTATTTTATTTGGTACCGATTAGCAAATTAAATTAAGATAATTAGAGGAACAAAACCCTAAATATTAGATGAACAAAACCCTTTAAAAAATTGGGGGAACGATTATTTGTTGTAATTACTTTTATATTAGTGTTAAATGTCCCCTAACTTGTCTTTTGAGTAGAATAAAAACGCATTTGCTTGAGGACAAGCAAATCTCAAGTGTAAGGGTATATGATGAGGCGAAAAATGATCCGTTTTTAGGGGGTCATTTAAGCCCGAATCCGAATTTATTTGATCAAATATTGCCCTAAATCGTTCCTTTTGTGATTTTAGGTGTTTGGAGAGTGAATTCTGGAAAAGAAGCCATTTTGGACGTTTTTGGAGCATAAAAGTGAAGAAAACGGCAAAGTACCAAAATTCCATGCTGAAGATACAAGGTGACGGCGTCAAGAGTAATATCTTGACGGCGTCAGACATGAAGATTAAAATACCGAAGGTGGTGACGGCGTCAAACGCCTTCATGACGGCGTCAAAGTGGCAAGAATAAAATACCGTGGTCGGTGACGGCGTCACATAGGCCGTCATAAGTAGATCAAGGCCGTCCGAGGAAGTATATGGCGGCGAGGTGACGGCGTCACATGTAACTCTTGACGCCGTCAGCCTACTTTTCCTATATATAGTTTTCTAGTTTTTTCATTAAGAGAGAGAAGTTTTGGTGAAACCCTAAAGACGAATTTGGTGCCTCTTTTACAGGTTTTTCAAGGGTTCCAAACCCTTGATACCTTGCATTGTAATTGAGATAAGTGTTCTTCTAATTCAATCAATATGTCTATGTGTTGGTTGTCTATATCTTGTTCTTGTCTCAATTCAATTATGCTAGGCTAGATCTCTCTTGTGTTTGCTTAGATCTAATGAAACCTAGATGTTGATTTTGTGTTGATTACTTGTTTATTCTTGTTCTTGGATGAATGATTTATATGTTAGGCTTAAGAAAACTGGCAGATCTCCAAATGGTAACATGCTTGAACGTCTTAAGAAACATGAACCGAGGCGTACTAGGTCTTTATTGGTTGTATTTAATGCATGAGCCACTGTTTACAATCCCTATAGTTGTGATGGGTCATGGTGTAGGAGGAGATAAGAGCTCATAGAGTTGGGGAGTTATGTATGCCACCCCACGAATGGTATTAAGGAATACAATCCGTCATCCATACAAGTATAACAAGTAATTAACATGTAAAAGATATCTAGGGAGTAGTGAAGTCTAAGTAAACACAATTTCTCCAATTACTGCTCACAACATTAGTATAATTTAGTTTAATTTCATTTTTATTATTTTATTTTGAATATATCTTAGCTTTGGGTTAGTTGAATAGCAACTAATTCCGCCCACTCTTCAAAAACCCGAGATTTTACTTGCTTTCTAAAAAATATAAAAACACAAAAATAATCATCCCTCACCTCTAGAACTAGTAAATTAGGTTTTCTAATCCTGGCGACACTATTCCTAAGCTGAACGATCAATCCCCCGGTACTTGTCACTATACTATACTACAACGATCAGGTACACTGCCTGGTGGGGGTTGTAAGCTTCTCGAGATCCCTCGAGAGGTAAAGCAAGGTGCGATTCCCACGCATCACCTTAGCTTCCTCTCGAATACTTTATGTGAAAAGTGCACAGATTTTACCGGATCAAGACATGGGTTTGTCTTCCGACCCTTCAATACCATTACTGAGCTAACAAAAGAGGAAGATGGCCAGTTTGGTATGTAGTTTGTTCATTTATTTTACAACTTCAGATCTTTAGCACCATTTTAATTTATGATGAATCAATATGTTATATGAAGCAAGTGACAACTATTTTTTACAAACATTATTCAGATGTGGTCGGCCGTGTCGTTGCCTGTGACGAGCTTGACAATTATGACAAGAACGGAAGGGCTGGGAAGAAGAAGCCACTTACCCTTATTGATTCTGAGTATGTCATTCTAATACCATTAGTTTATTTGATATACAAAATAAGTAAATGTAGATGTGTATTGTAAATTACTCCCGTTATGTTGAGCAGGGGAACTGAGCTAAGGTGTACCTTGTGGGGTGTGTACGCTCAACAATTCTCTGATTTTCTAAACACATGCTCTGATCATGGTAAGATCATTGCTGTGTTGCAACTGGCAATGACAAAAATATGGGATGGTAAGTTCACCCACCATTAGAATTATAGACACGACATGGTTAATTTTGTCACATATATAGCCACGTCATGGGTCTTGATGGTAATATCTGTTTTTGCATACATAGGAAAAATGTGCATCCAGAATGGATTTCATGGCACAAGGTTGTTTCTGTTCAACGGGCACACTAGCATCAAAATTGATGAATTTCCTGAAGTTGAGGCTTTTAGGCAAAGGTACCTCAAACATTATTTTCAACATTATTTTCAATACTACATATTATTTGCCATGTCTTCCTATGTTCATAACTTTGTAAAACATCTATTAACGGAAGTTTAATTTATTTCATTGGTAGTTTGGTTGCTGTTGAAGGAGGTGATGAGTCGGAACATACCGCATCCCGTATATCCACTGCCTCAAAGAACTCGACGAAAGACGATTTCGTCACAAAGTTTCCATTGAAAAATATTGCAGAGCTACTAGATGTCGAACAGGTAATAAATATACTGCCGTAAAAACAGATAAAATCTTAACTACTATTACACGTTAGGCTTTGTGTCATCTCCTAAATATATTCATCCATGCATAGCCGATACTAGACATAACATTATTATGAAATGGTGCAGGGTGTTCCTTCCATTATTGTTGGAAGTATCCGTGCAGTTCAGGAGGAAGAAGGGTGGTGGTATCTTGGATGTCGTTCATGCAGAAAGAAGGTTGTCAAGTCTTCAGATATCGTGGACCTCGAATCCGATACGCTTCAAAACCCTTCTACAGGGGCTAATGAATGGTGGTGCTCAAAATGCAAAGCTACTGTCACATCCATTAAAACTCAGTGAGTTTAAACTTTCCGTATAAATGGATTTTCCTTTCTTTGTATAAGCGAATAAATTATTAGTTTTTTTTGCTAACTTCTTTTAATAATCGATGTATTTAGGTTCCGCCTGCAGGTGAGGGTTCAAGATGAAACTAGCACCGTATCGGTTTCCCTTTTCAATGATGAAGTCCAGGCTATTCTTGATAATATAACCACTTATCAGTTGGTGGAGAAATATGGAAAGGTATTGGCGATCATCAGAATATGCAAATTTAATGAAATATTTCTATACAAAGTCGTAACATCCATTTGTTTGCTGATATTATGTAGGGTGACGGTTTCTTTCCACCAGAGATTATGGAGATGGTGGATAAGAAATTTGTGTTCAAGGTCTCAATTGATGGCAAAAACAAGGAGAAGGTAATGCCTGTATTCAATGTCTTGCGGTTGTCTAATGATCCAGATATCATACAATCTGTATGCGCAGCTGCTACACCCGCGAAGGTAATAGTTAAATTTTGATATGTTATAGAATATTAATTTACATGTGTGTCTATGTAACCTACATTCAGAAGCAATCATTTACACATTCTTTATAATTTGTTTCTTAGCCTGAAAATGAAGCTACAAGCTCAAAGGTTGCTGATGTGATGCCATTTGTAAGTATTCTGAATTATTAAATAACATTAGTCAAGGATCATGCCTTTTTATAGATAAGTTCCTGATCAATCCGAGCATTTAATCATCCTTTATTATTATTTACAGGATTTGGACTCACAGACCGATGAAAATGCTACGCCGGAAAATGGGCTGAAGAATGGGATTGCGAATGTGGAACAGTCGCCTACTAAGACGACTTCTCATGAAAAGAGGAAGGCTGAGGCACCTGGGAAGCTTGTGTTAGCGTATCAAGAAGAAAATAGTGCTACCAAAAAGCCAAAGTCTATGCTGGAGAAACCGTGAATCCAACATTACATTATTTAGAACATTTTCCTTTCTCGCTGAGTAAATGTGGATGCATTTACACCCCAAAAAACATTTTTTTAAACGTGTTTGCTAAGAACTTTTGTTACGCCTCGCGTTTGCTAGGTCGTTGGAACTTATTTGGTATTTGGACTATTTGCTATTATGAATAATGCACCACTGTTTGGTGCTTGAACAATGTTTTGTTTGGATTTTGAAGTTTGAGGTTTTTTTTGTTGCGTATACCTATTCTTGCTTCTATTTTATAATGCAGGTTTTAACATTCATATTGCAGTTGTGTACATGTTTTGTGGAGTTTGATACTTGCAGGTTACGATTTTGTACTGGGTCGTGCAAGCATATGTCAAAAGGGGAAGATGGATTAAGTGGAAAAGCAAACATTTGGCCAAAGGAGAAGAAAATTGTGCAGCAAAAAAGACCCCAAACATGTTTAATTGATTAAATGAAATGAATACTTTGGGGTGAATCATGTACTTTGTAATGTTCATATTAATGAAATGTATTCTTTCTAATATTTGCATATCTTCACTAATAATAGTATTTTTTTTTTTTACTTACAATGAATTGTATTATTTATTTTTATAAATGAATTTGAATAGTTTCTAAAATTACCTTCAATTAAGTCATTCAATTAGTGAGTCACACTTTAAAACGAGATTAAAAGCAGGACTTTCTTATGTCAATTGATATATGAAGAATACTTTCTAAGATGGGAAACACACGTTAATTACCACCCTTTTTGGTCTTTTAACTACAATGTCCATTACAATGTTATCATCATTCCTTTTTACGGTTTGACTTTTTTTCGAACACGTAATTGTATTCAAAATGGCTTATCTTGATAAGTAACTATTGTTGCTTATAATTTACTATAGCATTAACCAAAGGAATTATACTTTTACTAATGGAAATTTTAAGTCAAGATATACAATTTAAATGCATATAATACAAAAGCCAATCAAACTATATAAAGATAATTAGTAAAACCATATCATGATTTCTTAACAAAAATAGCTACAAAATCATATTGACTCAAATAACATCAAATTAAAATCATTTAAATATACGTATAAAATAAAGTATTTGTCATATAATTTCCTAATTTTGTGAAATCATACAACTATATAAAGCCCATACAAAGTCATATACATCATACAAAAAAACAAGTAAAACATCAAGAAATGGCAGGTTCAAAATCACCCAATGCTACCAACGAAGAAGAAAGTAATAAATCATCCGTCCCTCCCGCTATTGGCACAAAAAATATACCAGTCATCGACTTATCAGATGACGATGTGGTATGCGTTGCATATTATATAGTGTAAGCTTTAACATTTTAAATATATAACTAACTTTGTTTGTTTGAATTTCAGCATGTTCCCGTCACAAAAAAACGTCGAAGATTGTTGAAGAATGGTAACTTTATAAGCAACCAGGCGTCCGCATGTGTGCAGTCCGATCGAGACTTGGAAGGTGTCCATCAAAGCGACCATGTATGAACATATTATAACTACCATGTAACATTTTAGACATTTGATCAATTAGGTACCTTTACTAAATACTATTATATGACATCGTGAAAATACTAACGTTTGTGACTCATGTCTAAACATTTTGTTAGGAAACTGATGATGAAAAACCTATGCGTATAAAGCGCACAAGCAAGGATACACAAACTTCTATTTCAAAGAAACACAAGTTTAAAATTATTGATTCATCTACTGATGACGACCAAGATGAAGCCAAGTATGATTCAGTTGATTTTAAGGCTAAAGAAGTTGGTCCAGTGGATGACAAACTAATTGATCATTCAAATGATCATATGTCCCATTTGGATGACATTAGTGATGACGAACATTTACTTGATCAAGAAAATAGTTTGGTCTCAAAAGATAAAAAGTCTGCTCTCATTGACGAAGAATCAGATGAAGATATTCATAACAACTACATTGATGATGAAGCCGAAGAAGATTTACAAGGTTCGGATATCTATAGTGTCTCATCCATATCCGATGGTGATGATAAAGACAGTTTCATTGATGATGAGTCTCTAGGGTATTATTCTACCGATGATGAAGATAACGATGATGATTTTTGAACGTTGATTTTTTCTTTGATTTCTATTTATGTTTTCATTAATAATAACTTGTGTTAGAATAATTTCTTGTGTTCTATTATTAATGTTTTTTTGGAATTTAAATAGATATTGCTTATCTGAATAACGGATACAACACAATTCCGTCATATCTGCTAAAAAAATGCAATCCCAAACACCCTCTTAGTCTATATCATGAAGTAAATTTTATCTAATTCTATTGTATCTGCTACAACAAGTTTGTATACATATGATATCTCATTTTATGCATATGCGTATAATATATATATACACAAAGAAAATGATACTTTGGTTGGTCCATTTAACTTATAGGTAAAAATAAGTCTATTCATATGATATAATAGTCAATCTTAACATTCCTACAATCAAATACGAAAACATAAATAAGCCAAATGATTACGAGCAAGCACACATCAAACCATTACCAAAATAGATAGCTCAAATGTGTTTACACATAAAAACAATTTATAACCATCCGAAGTAAATATATGTTATACCATTAACCAAATAGATAACCATCCAGTTTTATATGAGAAATTTATCCATAACAAAACCGATATACGAAGTACTTATGCCCAGAGTAGTAAGTGACGACAAACATTCTTTATTATTATTTTTTCATAAAATGAAAACACATCCATAGCAATACCACAGTAGAAAGCCAAGACACTAATATCGTCAACACTTCCATCTTCCTCCAATTTTAGCAAATATCAAACATGGGCATCATGACCGGAGAGTCTCCCTGTTGAACTTGATCCTCATCCTCAACATCAGCTACATACTTGAACCTAACCATTTTATTTCTCTCAAACCCACACTCCCTTGAGATACTGTTCCATTTGCCCTTCATGATCACATGATTCTTCAGGTGTGGTTTCTTTCGGTGTCTCACAAGGTAAAGGCTAACCTTATACTCCGCACCTCGATGGTGCAAAATTGCGTGATCATAAGTGTAGAGCTCATGCTTCATCACAAATTTTGCCGGTATTGTCTACAGGGGTTTGAATTAGCTTATAAGCATGTGTGTTACCTAAATAAAATACAAATTAATTTGTCGTCACATAATGTATAACTTACCAACACCCCCTTATGTGTCACCTTTGCTAACAATGCCCGCTAGAATGTGTTGGAATCATCAAAGTGTCGGCCATGCCCTGCCCATCTACATATCTGTAGCATCCGTGGATCTATATATACAAAGTTTACAAACTCAGATTAATAGAATAACTTTTATGCATTCTAAACATAACTATTTATGCACAAGTATAAACCGTTCTCTCCTGCCCTAATGGGTTGCAGAAAGGCCAGGTTAGTACGAGCAAGATTTTTATGAGTCAGCTCCCAACCATCGGTAGCAAACACCATCATTGCAATAGTATTTCCCCCAACGTTGGTCAACACCAGTGGCATCCCAGGTGTTAAACGAAACATGTACACGAGGTCGTCCCATCCATTTCCGAAAAAAACATTCCCATAGTTAATATGTGAACCAGGAATCAACTCTCGACGGTGCGTCACTGTAAAAATGTTACCATTTATAGTCATAGTAAACACGTCCGACTCAATGTCCGGAATGAAATCCTCGGCAAGCAACTGCATGTACATTTAGCCATTTAGTTCCAACATCAACCAAGCATCTAGACATACAATGGTGTTTCACCATTACAAGTATATATTATAAAGATGGCCTTACCGGACTTTGTGCTAAGTTCTGCCCAAGTCGAGAAAAACATCTGGTCATCCTTCCTCTGGTCCGTAACTCATCATAGCCGCCACTCTCTCATCCCGATATTTCATATCCAGTCACATAGAAAGTATCAGCACTTTCATGAATAAAATGCAGTGTTGTCAGATTTTGATAGCCACTATCTTCCACAAAACGTGACCACTCTGTATCATACAGTTCCAATTGATTTCCGGACGCCAGGCCCATCCTAACCTTATGCCGAATCCTGTTGTTGTTGATTAGATACACCAACTTTTGGCCATTGAAATAGCGATCTTTGAAGTGAAGGGGCAGAACCTGTGTTAAAAAGTTGTTACAAACAAAATTATAACTAAACAATTCATAATGTCATACTTCATACTTATCAATGCATAAATTCATGTTATGTAACACCCCAACCCGATAAGGGTAGAAGTATTACATTACAGTGACATATCAGAACAAACACAAGCATATGATTCATACATACAACGAAATTCAGGGTTACAAATGAAAATCTGAAACTACAAGGTTACAAAACAATAAATACTATGTCTAATAAAGTGAAACTTCATCTAATCGTCTCTAGTCCAAAGCATAGTCTTCTAAGTCCAGTCACACTCTCTTCCCATAACCCAGCTTCCTACTAAACCTGCCGCAGGAAAAGGAAATGCGGCTGAGCTTAAAAAGCTCAGTGAACAGATATATAAACAAGGTAATGATAATGAAACAAACTGAAGTATAGTGCATTGGGGAATATCATAAAGAATAAACAAAAGGAAATAATAGAAAGGAAAGAAAGGATAGTCATCCACCACGAGCCCAAAAACTCAAAGTCATATCTCAAAGTCATAAGCCTTCAATTCATAATCTCACAATCAGAGGGGATACCTCTCAGGCAACCAGATAATATGAGGGGTGTCCTCATGTATCATAAAGTGGAGTGATCAGCTCCCAGAAGTTGTGAAGGGCATGTATAGCACACAGTACCAATCACCTCAAAGTCAACTCAAAGTCATAGTTAAATCCACTAAGCATACATATCTAGGATTGCAATCCATACGCCCCTTACTCAAAGTCAATCTCAAAGTCATATACTCAAAGTCATAATGGCCATAATAGTAATCATAAAAAGGGACGGCGTGAGAAATCACTCACCCACACATGAGTCATGCCAGTGGTGCATCACAGACATGCCTATGGTACCTCCATAGGTAGGGAAACAGAAATGGCTCGGGTATCAAACTAAGAGTCAGGTCTCAAAGTCATGCAAAAGGTCATACAGCAAAGGTGTATCTCAAAGTCATCTCAAAATCATATCAGGTTCATAATAACAGTTCATAACAAAGGGTTCATATCAGAAATAGTATTCAAGGTCCAATCAGAGTTTATCAGGTCAAGGTTCATGTTCAAAAATCAATTCATGGTTCAGTTCAAAAGTCCGTTTCAAAAGTTTATATTAAAAGTCCAATTTAAATAATCTTTTAAAACAGTTTCCATAAAAATGGTCTTTCAAAATATAGTGTTCATGAAAGTTAAATAACCCTTCTTTTAAAAAGAAAATTTAGCATCATTTATAAACATCTTTTCAAATCGGTTCTTCTCAAGACATTTCCATGGTATCATTAAGAAGGTTTTCATAGCATAGGTTCATAACGGAGGTCATATCAAGTGGGATCAACAGAGAAGGTTCAAGCAAAGGGGATCATAGCAATGGCATCAATTCGGGAACTAACGGATCAGAATATGAAAGAGATCATGAGAAACCTTTTGAGAAAGGTCAGAATATCTGTACCTTAAATCGCAAGTGCACACATGACAGAAACATAAAGGTCGAAAGCAAAATTCCTTCTTCAGCGAATCTACACGAATTAATGGTCGGCTTGTTATTAATAATTTATTCAATTCAGATTTCTCATTTTAGTCGGCTTTCCAGTTTTAGAAACTTTCCATTTAAAGTGACTTTCCACTTTTAGCAGGTTTCCATAAATAGTAAGTTTCCACTTTTAGAAAGTTTCCATAATTAGAAAGTTGAGTCATTATTAATGGAATCAAAGTATCTTTTAACATAATTACACCTTTGGTCCTTGAGGTTTCATAACTTTGCATTTTATATCCTTTACTTTCCAAAATTACACTTTAAACCTTTTAGTATTCAAAGTTACACATTAAACCCTTAACTTATCCATTTTACACCTTGATCACTTATTTTATCATATAATACGAATGGATACTCAAGTATTCATAATTTACACATTAAGTCCCTCAAGTTATCAAAGTTACATATTTAACCTTTTAATTTGCAATTCCAACTTTTAATTATCTATAATTACATATTAAGCCATTAAATTACCAAATTAGCACAAAACCCCCTGAATATATTTTATTACTCAAATCAGTCCCAAGTTTCCAGAAATTACACTTTTAGTCCCTCTACTTTAATTATTTTCAAAACAAACCCTAATTAATCATTAAATACATTTTAATCCATTTAAATGCAAAACTTACACATAGCACCCTCATCTTATATTTTTGTCGAATAGTATACAGCCCAAATAAAGTTCCAGAATTAACCTTTAAGTTTTAAAGTTTACAAAACTCACCCAAAACCTTTTAACACAAATCGCATGGCATAAAATCATGGAATTAAAAACCCTAATCAAACCTAATCCATTTTTAATCATTTCCAGAACATTAAAGATCATTAATCATTACAAAAACAAGCCCTAATTCATAAAATCAAATCGTATGGATTTTTCCCTTTTATTTATACACGTTTTATTTAAAAATCGATAAACCAAAATAATTCGAAAACACATGATTCAAGCCATGATAATTCTTCCAATAATTTTCCAGATCATATTACATTATAACAAGTGTAAATAAATTTTATTAGGAATTGTTATGGATCGGAAGGTATATTACACAATTACACTCGTTTTTAGGGTTTTAAATCACGAAAGGGATGTCGAGCATGCATGGGTCGAATCCAACAATTTATTTGATGTTTATAAGGTATAAAGGGTCTGAGAAAAATACCAAATCAATTTTGGAACGTGTGGAAACAGCAGTTCGATCAGATGTATACTCGATTGGCCAAAACACTCCAAAAATCGTCACGACTTCACCAAAGTCCTAGAAACCTTGAAACCAATTTTCGTGGGTCTTATTACATGTAAGGAACATCAGAAAAATGATATATGAATTATATAGTGGTCGATTGAAGCAGAAACATTTTACCTCTTTTCTAGGGCTCGACAAAGGAAAACAAATGCTACGATCGTGTAAGGCTTCAACAATTCGAATGGGATTTTTCTTGGCTTCTTAGGATGTTGATGAATCACAGAAAAATGCCTAGGAATGATGGGGTTGTCGAATGGAGGCTATGAGAATTCTTTGTGTGTTTATTGAAATCGGCAAATTAGGGTTTTGTGGAGAAAAGATATGGATTGACTTTTTTTAAAAGGGAAAACCGTGTGATGAGGGGGGTTTATGGACCAGAAATTTCGTGATTATAGGTGGGAGAATATTGGGTGATAATTATCTTCCATATTTAGATAATATATATCTTTTAAAATCAATTTAAATCAAAATATAACACATATTAAGTCATTCGGCCCTATGAGGGGTATTTTGGTAATTTTCCACTTGTATAAATGTTAGATGAATTTGTTAAAAATATTTGGTATCATAACTTATGCATTGTTAGGAGTTTGGGATTTATTTGGATACTTTATAAGCTTTTAATTAAATTTCAAATTTGTAAGGGCAATTTGGTCTTTTCACATGTTCTTAGATTTTAGGTGTTACATGTTAAGCTAATACCTGTCTTATTCCGTAACTGTTTGCCATCACATCGAACACAAACTGTGTTGTCATTTTTCTGAATAAACAAACAAGTATAAACGTCAACAAATATTCACCCTCTATAATAAGGATATGCAATTTAATTCTTTTGACAATTATAATAATAACCGTGTAGCACAACATCTCCTCTCAAAGACTCATTACTGATATGATATACCTTTTTCCGCACATACCCTTTTCACTTTATAATCATTTTCACTAAATTACTTCTTAAAGATGCAAGCCCAGTATATGTATGCAACAAAACTAAAGTAAATAGTATAAAAATTCAGTGGGATGTTGTGGATTTTCTTATATAATGAAGATACTGTACAACCTACTATATGAACTTGCAATCATCCTAACTAGCAACTCACATTATTTTTGTAACAACAATCATTATTAAGTATAAAGCATAAGAACATAAGCAAAGCACATGCAGATTTAAATACCAAAACTTACCTTCTTGTGAATTGTCAAAAAACTGAAATATCTAATGTTATACATTTCACTCAAAAAAAAAAAAAAAAAAAAAAAAAAAAACAAACTTAACAGCCAAGAAGATGCAATGAATAGGCGTATCACAGTGGTATGTAAACAAGTGCATGCCATCATTTCCAATTTAACTCCACATTCAAGAAATCATTTCCTAAATACATTACCCAACCAAGTTAGGATATCTATAAACGCTTATGGAATGTTAGTATATATGTAAACCTTTTTATTGTATTCAACAATTTTCATAAATAGATTAGGGAAAATTTGACTAATTCTGTTAACCCAATTGTTAATTGCGGGTCTATATAAAGATTTAACAACATACATTACAATCACTCAAAATTTATGTAGCCACAAACTAATATGCTAATATGGCATCGAGCAATCCATATCCAAATTGTATTCATCAGTCTTCACCACCAATCGCTCCCGCTGATGACCACCTAAAGGTTCTAACAAAAGATGAACATGTTGACCCCTCTAAACAAACCGAAGGTAATTTATGTGAATCATTGTATCATAATCTGATCATATGCATAGCATAAAATATAACCGTTGTATGCTACTTAAAATATTATCTTTTTTTATTTTATACAGATGTCTCCTATCAATATTTTAACGGCAATTGGCAGAAGATTGTGCGAAAGATTGACAAGGCTTGCGTAAAAAAATGATAATCATATTGTCCTGCGTTTGGTTTCTTCGATGGACACTAGAATTAGATGTTCGAGCAATCATTATCTTATTTGTACTTATCCATCGAAATAAATAAGAATACATTAATAAGTCCATTCGTATATTGTAAGCAATGATCATTTTTACATACGAAGATTGTTTCACATGTTACCTCAAACTTTTATTTACTTGTCATTACAATTATGTGAACCCAATTGATGCATAACTTTTGGTTAATGTTACCAAATATGATATTATAGACTAACTAACAACTATATGGACTTATCAAATATGACTATCTATTTTTATACCAAATCAATTATCTACAATTAATTATTGATTGTCCCATTACAAATTTTGATACTATTTTAATACTCCCATATCAAAACAAATCAGGGGCTTTAAAAGTCCTAACACTTATAAAAAGGATTCCTACATTTACATCTCAACATACAACTCACACACCTTACACAGAAACTAATGGATGAAAATAATGCGAATGAGATGAGGAAAAGAAGAATGGAAATACTAGGAAAACGCAAGGCAACACAAACCAAACGTCCAGCAAAATCATCACTTGGAAAAGAAAATGTTCTACAAGAAACACCAACAGAAACACCCGCTGCCAATAAAAGGGCATCGTTAGCCGAAATTTTGAATTGTAAGTTTTTCTTCAACACTATCTACTTTGGTTATCTCTTATCAGTATACTTGCATTACTCTTCATCTTTTTTTACATGCACGTAACACTCAACCACAAATGAAATTTAGATGATCCATTAACTACCACTATTGATGTCAATGATGGTTTCCATCATGTGCGACCGACGACACCAGTAATATCTTCTCGGAACGCTATACCAGGTGCACTTTTCAATATACAACTAATGTTGTGTATCGTTTCTATATCATCTTATGTCACTTACTAAAAAAATGTCATGCATCACACAAGATATAGTATGCATGAATTATAACGGTTAACTTTCACCTTTTCCTTATAACCACTACATTTTTATATTTTCATCTTTTTGCTAATGCAAGGATCCTTTCCCTCGCCGACAACTTCTTATCAAACACCTTTGAGAAGAACACTCCTTTCTTGCATTTCGAACGGTAACTCTACATATGTTTATTTACTTAAAAGTTATTTGAAAACTTATTTAACATGCCCGAGACACATTGTGATATGTCTTTATTAGTTTTAATTGTTAAACTTGTGTAGTTAATCCAGTACCTGCTAATGTCAACTCCAAAAGTCCGTCGCCTGCTTTGACGCCATCTTTTACACCGTTCCAAGGTAATTTACTCTTATGGTAAATAAAATTCATTTTTAGAGTAACGTTAATTTTTGTAGCTGTTTGGGCTGCAAGCTAATATTATGTCATGTGTTTGTTGTGGACTTAGGATGCGTTAGGATCAGTCCACTATAAAAATAGGATAAGGTTTGCTAGGATTAGTGTTGAAATGGGTTGGTTTGGGTGATGAAATTGGAGGCTGAAATGGGTGGGCTTGGGGACTCAAATTGGTCAGTTTGGACGGGTTAGTTTTAGACCCCGTTGATTGAGCACAATAGTACTTAATACTTAAATTAGCAACTCAATTATGTGTTCTTTGATTAGGACGGGTTAGTTTTTTGTAGCTAATTTATTTGATTTTCATGTTAAGAAGTTAAAATTGTATCTGACCAACTTCGATCAACTTCAGTAAATGAATATCTGAATATATGCTCTTAATATCATGAGTTGTTGTATAGTTATATCATGACTTTAATTTATGCATTCTGTATAGGGACAATACAACAACGGTTTGGCATGACAACATCTACAAACAGTGCCATGTTTCAAACGTCCACGCTAAATGGTTGGTTTTTCTAACTTGGTTCCTTATACTGCTTTTTACTCATTTAAATTTAGCTAATAATATCTTACATGTCATGTGCAAATTTTTATTATAGGGTCACGACATATATTTACACCAACTAATGATCTTCTACGTAACAGAACACCACTTTCGCACACATCAACATGTAAGTTACACTCGGAATAACATCTAAGATTTGATTATATCCACATACTTATTTACAAATTGTATGTAGTATCTACTCCCAAATCGAATATCCCTTTCGTAATGCATACACTAAAAGTTACACCACTTATCTATTTGCACAGTGTCAAACCGATCTAATGGTAATGACACACAAAGGAATGCAACCGCGACACCTTCAACAACTATTTCGCTTGCTACATCTACTGCAAATGTTCCTCCAAATGTATCACATCGACGAATACCTCCACTCATTACTCAAGTGTCAAATATCACAAACGGTTAGTTAATAACCATCTAATTTCTCGCTGATACTTTCATTCCAAAATATTGAATAATAGCGACAAAAAATTCAGCATTTTCAACAAAAAATTATTGCAGTTGCATCTGTTGTTGCTCCAACTACTGGAATATCACCGGAACCTATCAATACTCCAGTCAATAATGGGCAAACAAAAAATTCAGCATTTTCAACAGATAAGGGAGGTATATATTATGCATATTTTTATAACATAACATTTTTGCATTACTCTTTTCACATAATTTCATCTAACATTATAATCATTGTGCAAATTCACATAACTTTGCTAAATTGTGGTAACATCATTGCAATAACTTATTCTCTTTCTACTTTTTAAGTTTGTTACAACATATGCTTTCAGAAACTATTTTCATCTTTTCTACATAATAGGTACCACTTGTGTGACAAGTAATTCTACTCAAGTAACTCCAGTTGCAACACTACGGATTCGACAGTCTCCCCTTAGTAACGTTTCAACAGGTTCGTTTACAATATTAACATTTGGTTTTTAGCACGTTTGTCTTTTGAAAAAAACGTATGCATTATAGGCTAATCTTTTATTCACAGTAACTTTTCAAACACCTGTGGTTCGTCAAGTTAATCAACTTCCACGAAGACCCCAAACGTCCGGGTTAACAAACACCATTCCTATGTTATCAACACAAAAATCAATATACGAAACAGGCGAGTCGTCAAGAAAAACAAAAAAGTCTAAGAGGCCAACGTTACAATCTCGCTCTCCAATTGTTTTTGATCTTGATGATGACGGACATGTAAGAAAAGTGTATAACAAGTACGTCGGTATATCTGAAAGTATTAGTGAATATTTTTTTTGCTATCATTGCACAATATTCATGATTACTATCACTCATAACAAAAAGTTATGCTTTTAATTTTTCAGAGTACTACGACCATGGCGATCCAACATTCGAGTGTAAGGAATGTCATGCCCTCTTATGGGAAGCAGAAGCAAGAACGGGAAACTCTAATCCAACAAACAAACCTTATTCCATATGTTGTAACAAGGGGAAAGTTCATATACCACAAGCACCTCCTACTCCAAAACCGTTACTTGATTTATTTATGAATGATGACACCAAAAGTGAAAATTTTAAAAACAATATTAGAACATACAATAGTATGTTTTCCTTTACTTCAATGGGTGGGAAGGTCGATGATTCAATTAACAAGAAAGGACGTGGTCCGTATGTTTTCCGCTTACATGGTCAAACGTACCATAGTATTGGTAGTTTACTACCGAAAAATGACAAACCTCCAAAATTTGCACAGTTGTATATATATGACACGCAAAACGAAATCGATAATAGAGCATTAGCATTAAGGTAATGTCCATTTCATTTTTGATTATTGTGTATACAATTTTTTCAAACACAATTCATATATTTACAATGTTTCTCACTCTTTGTCCCATTATTGTATTAACCAGTGGTTCTGCTTCTGCATCGTCCGGTCGTTCTAATTCAAAGAATCCTATACACCGAAACATTATCAATGAAGTAAAAGATGTTTTAGATGAATCAAGTGATTTGGTAAAAATATTTAGAAGGGCACGTGATCGCTACACAGAAGACAATGAGCAGAATATTAGAATCAAGTTGGTAGCAAAGCGAGGGAAGGATGGATGGCAATACACTCTTCCAACTGCAAACGAGGTTGCTGGTCTTATTGTAGGAGACTTGGATTGTTACGCAGAAGATAGAGATATTGTGATAGAAAAGTTTGGTGAAGGTTTGCAGCGTATAAACATTTTCCATCCAATGTACCTCCCTTTGCAATACCCTTTGTTGATGCCGTGTGCGCAAGATGGATATTATTTAGGAATACCACATAGAAAGACATCGGGTAAACAAACCACTCGAAATACGTCGGAACAACATGACGATGAAAAGAAGGACAAAACAGTTAGTATGCGGGAGTGGTTTGCCTATCAGATACAGGACCGTCCTAATAAAGAGAATTTATTCGTACGTGGAGGTCGTTTATTTCAGCAATTTCTTATGGATGGTTACGCTATGGTTGAGACAGAGCGTATGTTTTTCCATCGGGCCAAGCAATCTAAACTTAGGTGTGATACGTACTCAAATGTTCGACAAAACGTTGCATCTGGAAATACTGACCCGTCCACAATTGGAAAGCCTATTATTTTGCCTTCTTCGTTTACTGGTGGACCAAGGTACATGCAACAAAATTATATGGATGCCATGGCATTGTGTAGGTGGTATGGTTGTCCGGATTTGTTTATAACGATCACATGCAATCCAAAATGGCCGGAGATTGCAAGATATATGCGGGAGCATAACCTTTCATCTACAGACCAACCTGATGTTCTAAGTCGAGTATTTAAAATGAAACTCGATCAGCTGATGAAGGATGTCAAAGAGTTACGTTTGTTTGGACGTATTCAAGCAGGTATACTTTGAATTTATATCACATTTGACATACATAAGAGTAGTCTTATAAGACAATGTATATAATGATTCTTTAAACTGATTTCATGTTAACTTGAACAATATTTTGCAGCCGTGTACACGGTTGAATTTTAGAAAAGAGGTCTTCCGCATGCACATGTATGTTTGTTTTTACATAAAGATGACAAGGTGCCAAACGCTGAACATATTGACAAACACATATCTGCTGAGATACCAGATCCAAATGAGGATCCCGACCTGTACAAATTAGTTTCTGATTTTATGATGCATGGTCCATGTGGTGTTGATGATCCAAATCAGGCTTGCATGGTTGATGGAAAATGTACCAAGCACTTCCCTAAACAGTTCATAGAAAACAGCTCTGTTGACTCGGAAGGGTACCCTGTGTATAAGAGACGTAATAACGGGAACCATGTTGTTAAGAGTGGCCATAAGTTGCATAACGGTTATGTTATTTCGTATAATGCTACACTGCTGAAACGTTATCAATGCCACATCAACGTTGAATGGTGCAATCAGACGGGATCAATAAAATATTTGTTTAAATACATAAACAAAGGTCCTGATAGAGTATCGGCACAGTTGTATGAACCAACAAGTACGGAAGACAATCAAGAAAATGCTAAACCTGTTGACGAGATTAAGGCGTTCTATGATTGTAGGTACCTATCTGCTTGTGAGGCTGCATGGAGGATATTTGGATTTGAGATCCATTACAGAACACCATCTGTTGAACGTCTCTCATTTCATCTTGAAGGCGAGCAGCCAGTTGTATTTACTGAGAATTCTGACCTTGAAACTGTTATTCACAAACCAACAGTTGGTGCATCTATGTTCCAAGCTTGGATGAATATGAATGAAAAGTATCCACCAGCAAGAGAGTTAACATACGCTGAGTTTCCCACGAAATATGTATGGAATGCTCCAAAAAGAATTTGGACACTAAGGAAGCAAAGATATGCAATTGGCAGAATTCATAATGTCCCAATCTCATCTGGTGAAGCTTACTATTGTAGGATGCTGCTAAATACTCAAAAAGGTTGTAGAACACACGATGAGATTAAAAAAATTAACGGTGTGGTTTATCCAACTTACAAAGATGCTTGCTTCGCAGCTAGCCTTTTAGAAGACGACAGGGAGTATATTGAGGGTATTAAAGAGGCAGCCCATTGGTCCTCCGCTGAACATTTACGGGACCTTTTTGTTACATTGCTTTCCCAAAAGGAACTTGAAACACCTTTGAGTGTTTGGTTACAAACTTGGCATTTGCTAGACGAAGATGTCGAGTACAAAAGAAGTGTTCTTTTAGGAATTCCAGGTATAACCAACACTTTTAGATTCTTAGTTTTTTTTAGCCAAGCTGTCTTATTATGTTATTTTCAAATTTTATAGTTTACTGTTATATGCTAATCTGACTTCTTAGTTAATGTATGTAGTTTACTCTTATAGGCTAATCTAACTTCTTAGTTAAATAAGGCTAAATTGATGTCTCTGTGATATTACTCCACTTGAGATTTTAGTCTTTTTAATATTTGTATACACTTTCTTTTAATGCACATTACATTTCATGAAAGATTGTGACCTTTATCTGATAGTCCTTTATCTGAAAACTCAATAATCTGATAGTCCTTAATCTGGAAACTCAATTAACTGAAGTTCCAGAAAGATTGTGACCTCATGTACTGTTTAGAGTGGGCTTACGATACGTTAGGATCAGGCCATTATTTAGAGTGGTGATATATCTTTTGTTCAAAGAAGTTTATTTTGTTTTGTTTTGACACCTAAAGATAGTACTGTTTTCATCTTCGTTATCACTTTTTTAAGTATGTCTTCAACTTTTGAAAAAAATGTATAAGGCCAGAGGTTGTGGTAACTGGTAATACTTTTGTTAGATATCCAACTTAATGTTATGTTAACTTTATACTAGAGATGATGAAGTGTTCAGTAAACTTTTACAAAAAATACCTTCGTAGAACAAGGTTTTGCTAAAATTCATATTAGATCTCTGATTATGTTTGATACTAGGTATACTTCTTTGAAAGTTTTTCTTGAACAACCACTTTGAGTTGTTTATCTTTATAAAACATTCTTTTGTTTCTGCTTATATAGCCGGGTTATGGCTTATTTAATTTTGAGCTTATGTTTCATAAGCTCACTTTTTGTGGTTTTGAATCTCTTCAGCTAATAAAAGTTTTTTTTGTCATAATAAACTTATATGAACTGAACAATCTCAAATAAAGCCACAAAAAATGAGCTTATGAAACATAAGCCCAAAACCAAATAAGCCATAAGTCGACTATATAAGCCAAAACAAACACCCCCTTATCTATATCTCTATACAAATTAAAAAATACTTATGCAAGCTAACTCTATGAATATACAAAGTTAAGAGAAGAAAGTGAGTATGTAAGTATAGATGATCACCGTGATCCTTACTTGACTTTGTTAATCTTGAAAATCGAATTAATATGTCCAAACAGATTTATACCATGCACAACACTAATACACTAATAGGCTGTCATGTGTTTGTTGTGGACTTAGGATACGTAGGATCAGGCCACTATAAAAATAGGATAAGATGTGCTTGGATTAGCGTTGAGATGGGTTGGTTTTGGTTTGGGTGATGAAATTGGAGGCTGAAATTGGGGGACTCAAAATGGTCAGTTTGGACGGGTTAGTTTTAAACCCTGTTCAATGAGCACAACGGTACTTAATACTTAATTTACCAACTCAATTATGTGTTCTTTGATTAGGACAGGTTAGTTTTTTGAGTGTTTGGTTCAAAATTTAACAACTCAATTGTGTGTTCTTTGATTAGGACGGGTTACTTTTACCTTTGAGTATTTGGTTCAAGATTTATAGTTTGGTTCAATTATGTATGTAGTTACTCTTCTGATATGTATGTTACAATAAAAATTTCATACAATATTTTCTATTTTCATAACTATTATTTGCATGTACATGGTACTGATAATATATAATGGATTTCATGCAGGTTTGCGACTCTCTGACGACGAGAAAAAAAATGTTTGTTTGTTCTTTATCGAACAACTTATGCGATCCAGGGGCACCACTTTGAAGCGTTTTCCAGAAATGCCTTATCCAGATGATACATACATGGCTGAATTTGGTAACCGGCTAATATTTGATGAGAGAGATTATAACCAATCAGAGTTACAATCTGAATACGAATCTCTATATGCTGCCTTAACGGTGGAACAGAGAAATGTCTATGACACCATCATGACCTCTGTCGAAAAAGGAACAGGAGGCACTTTTTTTGTATACGGATACGGAGGTACTGGCAAGACATTTTTATGGAAAACGCTTGCTGCCGGGATTAGAAGACATGGTGATATAGTCATAAACATTGCATCAAGTGGTATTGCATCTTTATTGATGTCAGGTGGTAGGACTGCTCATTCAAGGTTCCATATTCCGATAAATATTGATGAGACTTCTATTTGCTCAATATCTGCTCAAAGTGACCTTGGACTGTTGTTAAGGAAATGCAAGCTTATTATTTGGGATGAAGCTCCAATGACAAATAAGCTATGTTTTGAGGCGTTAGATAGATCTTTGAGAGATGTGTTGCGTAAGAGCAGGTACGGCACTTGTGAAACCCCATTTGGGAACATGACTGTGGTATTTGGCGGTGACTTTAGACAGGTGCTTCCCGTTATTCCAAAAGGTTCTCGGCAAGACATTGTCGGTGCATCTTTAAAGCAATCATACTTATGGGACCACTGCAAAGTTTTAAAATTAACCGCCAACATGCGTCTAACTGTTGGATCACGGCCCGAAGATGTAGCTGAGATAAAGGAATTTGCGGATTGGATATTAAAAGTAGGAGACGGAGACATTGGAGGACCACATGACGGAGAGGTTTTGATTGATATACCCGAAGATATTCTGATACATGAATCTGATGATCCGGTACAATCTGTTATTGATTTCACTTATCCAAATCTTTTGAATAACATAGATGATCCGTCTTACTTCCAAGAAAAAAGCCATTCTTGCTCCGACAAATGAAGTTGTTGATACTATTAACGATCATTTGCTGAAGTCGTTTCCTGGTGACGAAATGGTTTATCTTAGCTGCGACAACATAGATAAAACTGAGCGTGGTGGTGCTATAGATCAGTCCATTTTTTCACCAGAATTTATCAACGGATTAAAATTCTGTGGTGTTCCAAACCATAGGCTTGCATTGAAGGTGGGTGTACCAATAATGTTGCTTAGAAACATTAATCAGTCACAAGGATTATGTAATGGTACAAGGCTTCAAGTCACTAAATTAACAAGATCTTCAATTCAAGCCCAAATAATTAACGGAACACATTTTGGAAATACGGTTATACTACCAAGACTGAAAATTTCTCCGTCGGATAAACGTTTACCGCTCAAGATTGTCCGCAAACAATTTCCTATATCAGTCTCATTTGCCATGACGATAAACAAGAGCCAAGGTCAATCACTTTCTAAAGTTGGTTTGTACCTGCCACGACCTGTTTTCACACATGGACAGTTATACATGGCTCTTTCACGCGTCAAAAGCAAAAAGGGTTTGAAGGTTGTTATTTCGGATCCGAATGGTAATTTATCAAACACTACAACAAATGTAGTCTACAAAGAGGTTCTTTATGGTCTATGATCACGTATTGAGAGGTATGTACCAAGTGGAGAATGATGTATTCATGTCGTTTTCCAGATTTTACATATATTATCGAATCACACAAAATCTATTACTTACACTTTCTTCTTATTCTTATTAGGTTATCAACGAATGCTCATTTCCTTACAAAGGTTGTCAACATTTGCTTTTCATCTACATTATCAAGATTGGAGCACATGTGCATGGCCGTTTATTACATTCTTAGTTACAAGCATTGTACACTATATTATCATTGACTTATTAGTTGATATTCCAAACGAATAAATATTCATCATGTATACTTTGCGGATTTTTCTTTCTTTGTTTACACACACTAACTTTTTTTTTTTTTTTTTGCATAATCTCATCTAAAAACCCGTGAGTTACCACGGGTCTATAAGCTAGTAAATTATATATACGTGCTATTTCTTAATAAATATAAAAGAATTTACCATGAAGTTTATACCTTTTGACTTTTGTATAGGAGGTCTTTATTCAAACGAAATTGCCCCTACCAGTCCACGGTACTTTTACCATATTTTAATGCTAGTGGTTTATTTATTAGGAATTGCTTAACTGGATGGATTTATGTGTTTAAATAAAATATTGATCATGCCAAAGTGCGAATGTAGTAAACTTGAGCAGAAAGAGAGAAAGTTAGAATGGTCATTGGCCCCTCTACTTTGTGTAAAACTCCTTTTGTTTCTTACAAGTTACAACACCTGGTGTTTCATGTCAACTAAATTTAGGAGAAAGACACAAGTGAACATCGCTACAGCAAACACTCACTTAACAAACAAGTCATACTTATGCTCCATTTGTTTTAAAAATAAATGTTCACTTAAATTTTGCACAAAGTTTTAATACTTTTCATTAACCATATTTTCTACCAATCAAATATTATCTTTACAATCTAAATTCTCGTTTGATTTGTTAAAACATAAAGTAATATTTAATTGGTAAAAAATATTATCTTTAATACCAATTTTCTATCATATGAACTACTTAATGTGAGTTCAATCTTTTAATCTCACTTAATAGAGAGACCCATCAAAGCTTTGTCATCTCCTTTTAAGAGACTTTTTTTCCCCTTAACTAAAGGATAGGGACCACATGGGTTCACACAAACATTTAATAATGTTTATTTTTTATGTAGAGCACACAAATTTTCACTAATCCCTTTATATCCACAAGTCATAAAATATGTCCCTCTCTCCCATATAGAGGCATTAACAGACATGAGCCTATGTAGGACCCACATGGTCCCTTAGCTAAGGAAAAAAAAACACCCCTTAATTAAGTGATTCATATGAAACCACTTAATTTGGTAAACATCCCTTCAATTTTAGTACATGAGGCTATTTTTTTTCTTCAGAAAATCTGTTCTTAGCCGAGTCGACCCAAAAAAAATAAAACCGGAACCAAAAACTATATTCGGTCCAATTCTTGATTCCTACTTTCACATAATTTGATTCTCGGATCCATCGGTTCCGGTTCCGGACCATGCTCATCCCTAACATTTTGCCGATGTTTGAATGCATATTGATTTCCAAATCTAAAAAGAAATACGGAGTAATAAAGTCCGAGGTAAAAACATGTGAACAAACCAAACTAAAAGGACTTTAAAAAACACCGTAATAAGAAGAACACTACAAAGAGAAGGTATTAGTTCATGTAAAACGTGTTCACACATCCTTAAATCCTTTTGCCAAATTCCTCCTTTATCAACCGACTTACCCTTTCTCAGATCTTCATCCCAAAAGAAATACTTAAAAAAAAGAAAGAAAAGATGAGCGGAATAGTTGAATTATTGCCAAAAGAGTATGGATACGTCCTGCTTAATCTTGTTGCTTATTGCTTTTTGAATTTCTATATGCAGATTCAAGTCGGCAAGGCCCGTAAGAAGTAAGTTGTATTAATTCCCTTATTACTTATTGTTTCTTCAGTTTTTAGATAACTTGTCTGCTTATTCAAAATGGGTAATCATTATTAAGCCTGATGGTTGAACTTTTTATACTCTTTCTAATTGTAGACTACAACTGTAGATAAGCACTTTAAAACAACTTTTTATTTTGCTGAGTTATGTATGATATAAGGTTAGATATTAGTAGCTTTTGCAAAGAAGCTGGCAAACAGCTTAAATAAGTTGATTAGCAGAAGCTGATAAGATGTTTAGATAAGCTTGATTAACAATTGGAATAAGCAATTCAAAATGATGAAGGTACAAGGTTTTTTACCCAACACTGTATGCTACTGAAGCTGATACCAAGGATTTCAAACTCTTCAACTGTGTTCAGGTTTGTTCGCTTTCTGCAGAGTTTCGATAACAATTCGTTTGATTTGCTTGTTTCCATTTGAGTAACTTTAGTGTTTGTTTCTTTGTTTGTTTGCAGAGAGGACATCAAAACTCGCTCGAGACATTGCCGATATTCTTTGTTTTGATGGTTGTTGGTGGGCTTAAACACCCACTAATTTGCTCTGGTCTCGGATTAGGGTACACAATTAGTAGGTTTTTCTATTTCACTGGTTACTCATCCGGTGATCCTAAAGGACGTCTTCCCATTGGGTATGTCAACTCAACCTTTGAACACTTGTATATCCTGACTACTTTTGAGTTTTGACTGTGATTTGATCATCTTTAAGCACGGTTCTGAATTCTATATTGAGAGTTGTTTGGTTTGAGGGTTTTTGGTATATGCTTATTGTAACTGTTTCTTATTATCACATGTAAAAACAAGACTAAGGGGGGTGTTTGAGGCATGTTTTAGGTGCTTAATGGCTAATTAATCATTGAAAAACTACCAAATACTTTGGAGTTGTTTGAATTAGCTTCTTTCATAAGGCTTGTGTATTTTATTGGGGAAATAAGCTAATAAGCTTATCCCCTGGATAAGGGATTTCTTTAAAGTTAATACGCTTGTTAGGCTTTTAGCATAAGCTTACCCAAATACGCCTCGAGTATTTCAGAAAGAACAATCCCAATTCCCCAACACGTGTTTACTTTATTATTGAGTATATGGTTCTAAGATCTGAGTTGAGTTGACTTTTGCTGAACACAAAACACATTTTTTGGGTTGACTCCACTGTGTAATCTAGTGTTGATGTTTGCAAGTGTGAGTTAGTGGCATGTATCTTTATGTAACGGAGGTTGATAGCAAGATACATTTCAGTCACCACCACTTTATTAAACCGTGTTTATGGATTAGTACTCAAGTAGATAAGCATTCAATCTATTTTTGGTAAGAGATAATCACCCATAATTCATGGTTGTATACAGCTAATTGATTGAATGCTTATCTACTTGAGTACTAATCCATAAACATGGTTTAATACACTTATCCAATTGGGCTACTCTAAGCAGGAAAATGGTAGATATGTATGATCAAGTTAGTTAAGACTTAAGATCGATGATAGACCCTAATGATGAGAATAGCCAACATATAGAAATCAAACCATTAAAGTTGTGATCTTCATCAGTTTTCTCCATTGGCATGTGGCATACACGAAATAACTGATTAGGCTCACAAAGTTTATATTTTTTGGGGGAAAAAAATGGAATTAAAGATATTTTGCATAGATGTAATTAAGATAAACTCTGCCTAGCTGTTGCTGTTGCGCCATCCTGTCTGGCAAGCAGTGATGCTTCTCTTTGTGTTCCCGTCAGGGGGTGTTTGTTTTTCAAAAAATACTTCTTATTGCCATGAGGCGGTAGGAGATTAGGGTGTTTGTTTTTTCATTTTCAGTAAGAGGCATAAGGCATAAGATGTATTGGGTCTTACTCATTAAGAGGTGGAGGGGGTATCTTATTGCCTATTAATGGCTTATACTTTTATTTCTATATTATGTTTTTGTTTATTTGTTTATTAATTTTGTTATTTCGTGAATTATACTTATACTTTTTTTTTGTTAGTTATATATATTCATAGATTTTTTTTTTTTTTTTTTTCCTTTCTTGTTTTACAAATATGTAACGAAAAGTGTGTTACAAATTTGCGACCTCAAGACACATATATGTATAATAAAAAGCATTTACACACATTTATTGATTTGACATAAATATACTATTGACGTTGTTGAAACATTTAGTGCTTTTTTAAAATAAATGCAATGTTTTTCATATTTAAATTGCAAAATTTGGCACCATTCATTTACCATATCAAAAAACAAACAATGTTATTTGATTCAGATTCAGACTTCTCAAACACCTCTTAACAGTAGAGAGATGGTGCATGTTTTTCATTTCTCATCTCCATTGTGGATGTTGTATTGCATATATTACCTTTACGTGATGTAAATAGGACCTATAACTTAAATAGTGAAGTTGTTTGTAAGGATGGTACTCACTTCCGCTTGCATGTTTTGTTAACAGGGGACTGAACAGCGTTGCAATCCTTGGTCTTATATTGGTCAATCTTACATTTGCCGTGAGTCTCCTCAAGGCATAAATCAAAAGAGCATTGTGAACCAAACCATACCTGTAAACTGGATTAACTATGTTTTTTCCTTTGTTGTTGAACTTGGTTAATTTGTATTGATGGTGATGGGTTTAGGTTGCTTTTAATACAGAAACAATTAGAGTTTCTTGGAATGATGGTTCTTAAGAGCTCTCTTTATCAAATGCAAGCAATAATATTTCACATTGTGTATGGCTATGGATCCTTATCCTTTATGACCTCCCGTTTCCGTTTTTCTTTAGTTCCGATGTTATCTTTTCAGAATTTGTTTCTTAAAAACTGTAATTCTCATATATATGATATCATGCTAATGCTATAAACAGGTATTTAATTTTGAATTATAATAAGATGATTGATATCTTTTAGATAAATATATGTTATGTGTTACTAAAAATTAGGTAAAAGATGAGTTTTTTCTGTTTGAGTTATCAGAGGACATAGATAGATGTATGCAGCGGCTTGACAAACCCGAAACTTCTTGTGAGGACATTAAAGTACCTGGCCAGTGACCATTATGTCACCTTCGTGAGGACATCAAGTGTTATCTAAAATGGGTAAAAGATGATTTTTCTTTTCCTTTTTTTGTTTTTTTTTGTTTAAGTTAATCGGTAAAACCAAAGGTTCTTTTTTTTTTTTTTTTTTTTTTTTTTTTTTTTTTTTTTTTTTTAATCTGTAAAACCGCGTCTTTAACTTGGGTGTACTTGCCTTATCATGGTATTTTTGTGATAGTTTTCGGCCCTTTCCATGGCTAATTAAGTGTCATCTAGTGTTGTTATATACAAATTCTTATAAAAATACATGCAATATGATGAGACTCCATTCGAATGCTAAATTGGATATATGCAAATGCTTTTTAGGAACAACAAATAGGTTAGTTTTGGATACTCATATGGTAATGTGGTTATATATTTGAGAGCTTTTTATGTACTATGTTGCTGCCAAATTAAAACGGGTTAGGATTGTCCCAAGTTACTTGAGTCAAGTTAGAGTATTATGAGCCATTGAATTTGATCCAGTGGCTCAAATCAAAAGAACTTTTTTTGATTTGAGCCAATGGATCAAATCTAATGGCTTATAATGCTCTAACTTGACTCAAGTTGTGTTTACAACTTGAGAGAATCCTTGTCCAATTAAAAATGCTTCTATCTATAGGGTTGGACAGATTATGTACCTTGTCAAAATGGTAAAAACTAAAAACAGTTGCAAAAGTAGAAAGGTCTGATACTAACTAGGCAATGTACTATATACTAAACAAGGCAAACAAAATCTACATGGAACAAAAAACAAAAGAACAATCAAAATTCTAAACTAGAGAATTTATGAAAAAGTAGGATGCCTTATATTATGCCATTAATGGAACTAATTAACCCAACTACCATCAACCCATTCTTGATGAACCCTTAATGAACTTAATGGGTAAGCATTCTCTTCCTCAGAGCCTTCAAAATAAACAAAGTACTTCGACCCGATTATCCCAGTAATCTTCCCGAACCACCACCCGTCATTGTCGTATGCATCAACCTCGTCACCCACCGAAAATCCTTCAACCACAACATTGGGTGGTTTAGGCCGGATTTGATCAGCGGGGACGACTTCTCTCGCATACGCGAAACGGCCTTCATTGAGTAGCGTTTTGTACTGGATGATATAGTCTTCGTTGACAAGCCATGTGATTATGCTTGCGGGGTAGTATGATCCCTCGAATCCTTCATCGTTACTTACTATTTCGACTCTATCACCTCTTTGAAACAATGTCGATGATGCCTTTTCCTAATATAAATAAATAAATAAAAAGTTGTAACAATGTTAAAAAGCTATGCCGAAACATAATAGTATGGTTATACATTAGGAAATCACACAATCATTAAGCAACTAGAGAAGTTAAAGAAAATAATTAGGATAAGAGATCAAAACCGTACTTTGCATGTAGGGGACCTCATGATCGATATTGGCGATTTGGTGGCGTCTATACTTGCTTGATTTTGACAGTAAGGAAAAAAGAAAATTACCCTAATTAAAGCGACGAAGGTAAATGCAGCGTGAATGTTGCCTTACAAAGTTATTTGTATTGATATTTTTCATTAATAACACCATCAATACTCATTAAATACCCAAACTACCCAAATATTATGTTTTTCTATAAATTCACGTTTTAAAGATAGTGGTGGAGTCTAAACTATATTAGTGTAAAAACTTGATATTTTATTTCAATTAATTTGAATTTACGTAGAGTTGGAAGGCGAATGAGCAACAAGTTGCGCTCTTAGCCTTTATTAGATTGTAAAACTAATTCTTTTAAAAACAACATTTGTTGATCTAGGTGTCATAATATTAATATGTATAACACGTAGACCTGTGGTGAGAAGTTTTACTGCTAGCTTTAGGTGCAAGAAAATCAAAAATATCAAACGGGAAAGAAATAAGAATATGTTGATTTTCAATGCACGCTTTCTTGTGTTTTGCCACTTTGTACGAGGCGGCTTTCAAAGTAGTTTATCCTACTGTAAAACCCCGGCTACTCAAACCCAGGAGAGGAGAACCCCGGTTAGATCCACACACGCATGTTTTCCTCCAACCTATCTAAAAACCAAAACGTCCGCCGGTCTTGGCGTGAATCTACCATCCAACGGGTTAGTCAAAAATTTCGCAAGTGCTTCTTCCTTGGCACTCAAGCTGGTACATGATTCAAATCGATTTTACTAATTCTCTGTGATATGTTAGATACAATTGTTGTACTATGAATAATACTAGACGTGCATTGTTGGGGCATATATGATCTCATAGTACACCAATGATATGAGATCATAACACCATGATATGATAACAAGATCATATATGATCTCATAATTACATGTTATATGATAACAAGATAATATAACATGTAATTAATTAATCAATAATAAATAGTAAACGCACCTTTGTGATTCTAGTCTGAACAAGAATCAATTAAAGTAATCTTCAACTTATGAACCCTAATTAGGGTTTATGTGGATTGTAAGAATAACCCCTTACCTTTTTGTTATTTAATCTAAGATATAACCAATAGTGTGGTTATATCACGTTCTTGTACACACGTACTATTAGCGATTCGATGTGAATGCTGATTCTTGATCACAATAGATTTACCAAACACTTTGTAATGTTCAAGGTTACACGCAAATCCCATTTCTTGGGGTTTCACTCGTTGTCCTATGAACAAGAGAGGAAAAGAAGAAGTTTGGCCTTCTATTGAAATCAAGTGTACCAAAGGATGAATACATGGGGATGTATTTATACCCTTATGATAGATATCAAGTTTGCTATGGTTTCCAATGTGGGATTCCATAGTTTCGACCAAAACAAGCTCAAGAGAGGATTTCTAGAAACTTCTCTATTCTTGTTTTACTTTCTTCGTATCCCGTTGACATTTACCGACCGTTAGTCAATTCCATTAATTACCTAACGCTCTTTAGTCGTTTATTGTGAATTAAATAATTAAATATAACATTTTATATTAATTATTTAAACATCGAGTCTCATACGTAAAGTGTGCAATCCCGTGATCTCGAGTTCGATCCTAACATACACTACTAAAATAATGTCCATAAACTAACAGCTCCCACTTGGACATATTTTAATAGTGTAATCACATCGATTAGCGTCTAGCAACACTTCGATGCCTCTAGTACAACTCGAGTAAGGCTCCTGGAAAAACCTTCTAATGATTTATCATTATTATTATCCTTTTGTTTCTAATACCACGTTAATAAGGATATGGATCAAAGTCATTCCTTAATTAACCATTCTGTTTCTCGTTGTTTTTTATTGATCAAGATTGCCAAATCTTCTGAACATATTCAGGGAAGATATTGGGCACGGCCATGCAAACATCTTGACAACCCTGCGAGGGGCCCAGCAGTATTAAACTCCAAAAATAAATTTGAAGGAACAAATTTTATCTTGACTACAAGCAAAACCCACAAACTTTGTAACACTTCCGAAAACAACCCTTATGACTACCAGTTACGTATAGCGTTAAGTTGTTCCACAAATATGTACTACATTTATGACACTTATCTTGCATCTCAAGTCTGAGGATAACTTCTTATGATTTAATTAATGACAAGATCCATAAGTAACATCATATAGTTGGGATAAGTCCTATATTCGGTATCATTGAATATCATCTGAAATGGCATGACTACGCATCAATATACTTTAAGTATATTATACCAACCTTCAGATTTGTCTTGATTTAATAATATTCACATATTATTAACTGACAACGGACAATTTAGAATAACATTTATTCATAGATTAATCATACAAATATAGGATACAATTTATTATAAATTAAACATACCATGTATTTAAATTTATTATAATAATTGTTTAATATCTCTTATCCAAATACTAAATAGATCAATGCATGATAACTCTTGTTGATGAATTATGTCTCAAGTAATGGCATTCATACTTGTTGACAAGGCATAAATCATCCAACTTTGATCTATCAGAATTTTAAGAATACTTATTTCAAGAATTCAACCATTGAAGTTCTTACATGTGCATACTCAACAATTTTGATTATGCCATATAATATTTCATAAAATGTGTGACATCCTTAACCACCAATTTATGATAATCAAACTTTCAAACATTTTAAAGTTTAAAGTATTCTTATTCTTTTAATGTATAATACAACTATGCTCTTAGTAAGTATAACTAGTAATAGCCAAGGATGAAATCCTTACCATAACCAGTATTGAGTGTCATCTGAATTTCATTAGCATCATTGTATGCAACAACAATATGCTATTAAAACTTCCCGTAAACATTAATATCTATTGTGTAATGTTTGATGCCCTTCAAACTTTCAAGTTTGTTGGCTATGACAATTTGCACAACAATTGACCAATTGTTCATCTATAGAATTTGGAAGCTGTTCCAGACTTAGGGTGTGATTCTATAATCAAACATATTCTTACAGAATATTACACAAGTTATCTAATAACTTTTTAATTAGATATTAATATCGCCAAATCATCTTATAATCAAGCATGATACAACAAAACATGATGTTCATGAAAAATCTTTGAGTCATACTTAGATTTTATTTGATGCGTGGGAATTGCACCAGGCTTTACCTCTCGAGGGATCTCGAGAAGCTTACAACCCCCACCAGGCAGTGTACCTGATCGTTGTAGTATAGTATAGTGACAAGTACCGGGGGATTGATCGTTCAGCTAGGAATAGTGTCGTTAGGATTGAAATTAATCTAACTAGGTCTAACTAGGTCTAAAGGTGAAGGATGATTCTTTTTATGTTTTTATATTTTATGAAAAGCAAGTAAAAATCTCGGGTATTGGGAGAGTGGGCGGAATTAGTTGCTAATCAACTAACCCAAATGCTACTAATTAAACTAATAAACAAGAAAATAAACTAAGGTTCTACAAGATAAGTGAAGCATGTCTACCTATGATATGTTACTCTTTGCTAGCTATCCAATTCTACCTATTGAATTGTTACACCTTGTTTTAATTGACGGGTTGTATTCCTTAATACCATTCATGGGGTGGCGTACTTACTTCCCCAATCCTATAAGCTCCTACTTCACTCCTATGTCGAGCAGCCTAAGAAGCTCCTAACATGGGATCACTAGAATTCGCTCATGCATTAAATACAACCATAAAAACCTAGTACACATCGGTTCATGTTTCTTAAGACGTTCAAGCATGTTACCCTATGGAAGTCTGCCAGTTTTCTTAAGCCTAATATTGATGAGACATTCAATCAAAACAAGAATCAATAGGAAACAAGAATTATAAACTAAATCAACTAGATCTATTGAAATTGTCACGCCTTAATTGATGGAGATAGACACACACATCAACAAGCCCTCATTGATGGAGATAGACACAAACATCAACAAGATATCAATGAGATCTAATCAATTATACATAAGTTTCACACAATCATAAGTAGACACAAGGTGAATTAGCCAAGCATAGTTAATAAAGAACAAGCAACAATAATGATAATTGAAGACATGAATTAAGATAGAATCATCAAACCATTACAAGATGTTTATAGAGTGATTGAAACCCTCTAAGTTGCTGGGAAAACACCCACCTAAACCCAGGAATCGACCTTAGGGTTTAGGGCTTACAAAAAGTGAAGTTATGATGTTATATTTATAGGCTATTTTCTGCCCGGCCCGATCATGACGGCGTCAGCCAAACCTTGACGGCGTCATGAACAATATTTCTTCACCAAATCGTAGATCTTTTCGTCCCAATCGTTTTCTTTTTTGAATCGCTCAAATCCGAGTTCGTATGCAAAAGTTATGGCCAAAACGGTGTCAGCTATCGCGCGCAAGTTGTGACAATTTACACGTGACGGCCTACGTGACACCTTCATGAAGTTTCTGGGCCGTCACCAACACACGTGACGGCCTTGGTGACGCCGTCAGGTACTGTTCCAGCAAGGAAAATTGAGACTTTGCCGTTTTCTTCACTTTTATGCTCTAAAAACGTCCAAAATGCTTTCTTTTCCAGAATTCACTCCCAAAGTACCTAAAATCACAAAAGGAACGATTTAGGGCAATATTTGATCAAATAAACTCAATTCTGGGCTTAAATGACCCCCTAAAAATGGTTCATTTTTCGTCTCATCATATACCCTTACACTTGAGATTTGCTTGTCCTCAAGCAAATGCGCTTTTATTCTAATCAAAATACAAGTTAGGGGTCATTTAACACTAATATAAAAGTAATTACAACAAATAATCGTTCCACTAAAGACCAAAGATAAGCACGGAGGTCATATACTAGCACCTCACAAATAGTGTTTAGATACTCACATCTCTCGGGTGTAATAAAGTATAAATTACAATATGGAAACGGAAGATATCTCTCACTACCTGTCATAGCAAAATAGATTACCATAGGCTTGGGAAAGGATCAAACCTCCACCACATGGTGTAAGCACCTAGGATAAACTATCAAAGAGGTCTTTTAAAGGGTTGTAACGTTAGGTGTAGGGATATGAAATACACGGTTTTGTTGGATATAGGAAGTCTTTACCGGTGGCGAGTTAACAATCTTGGTTAATAACATGTACAATATGGCGTTGCTAAGCCAAGACTAGACTCGACTTAAGCTAATAAATCAAAAATAACAAAAACATAAAATGAACATAGAATGAAAAGGGATGGTAGTCCGTATGTTTTTTTCTCCTTTCTTTTTCTATTTTTTTTCTTTTCTTTTTCTTGATTTTTCGATTTTTCGATTTTTTTTTTTTTTTTTTTTTTTTTTTTGCATACACTCTTACCCTACCATCCAAAATAATACATCATAGGGAATGAACATTCCCCTTACACTTGAATTTTTACATACTTTACAATAAACTAATCTATTGACTCGAATTAAGAAAATCAAAACACTTGGAGTACTTTTAAAATTAACGTACATATGGGGGTAATATATGATGTTCTTCCCCATTACTCCATAAAATAAGTACTTTACCCATGAGTCCCAATCGTCCCAAAACAATATGTACAAGGATATGACTCGACTTAGCAACCATGTAATCAATTAGATAGTTAACTTAGGGTTTAACAAATAACAATAATGCACTAAAGATGAGTGCATACACGGAAGGCTAAGGCGATTTGGGTGTACATTTAAGTGGGGTGTAACAAATTCTTCCTTTAAGTAAAATGCTTAAAGTTAGAAATGAAAAGATAGGCTCGGAGGGGTGTACTAGGGGTTTCGTGTACTAAAAATGAGTACAACGCTAAGGTGTGGGAAAAATTAATTGACTTAACTAGCCAAGTAATATGACTTAAATGGTCAAGTAATTATGATACGGGTTTAACACAAGGGTGATCCTAATGCCTCTTATCATGTAGTAAATCCTACTACATGAATGTGGTCTCACTAGCGGTCTTGGGATGCATCACTAACACAAGTTCTGGAATCTAAATGCTACCGGTACACTCATAAGTACTAATAGTAAATACTTTTCCTATCAAATCTAAAGGCGAACCTCACATATTTGGGTGGAAAATTTTTCTGAATGGTACGGTTTTGTGCTAGTCATACAATCTCCTATCCATGAGACGCTTGCTATGGCTAAAGTTTCACTCCTAAATGTTGTAAAAAAATTTAAATTTGGCGCTAAAATTGCACTAACAAGTATTTCTCATAGTTTTATTACACATCTACTATTAAACAAACAAACTCAAGCGAAAGCGTATCTGTAAGGTATCATCATTTTACCCTCCCCTTACACTTAGGATGAACATTGTCCCCAATGTTCAAGTAAAGAATGTAAAAGTGAAATAAGTAAAATGAATGAAATCAAATACTCCCCTGATTCGCTCGGTATGGATAATAAGGTCGCCAGGTTAGATCTTCCTCCAAGAAAATGAACAATCAAAGCTTCCCTTCCAGAATAATAATCATCTTCTTGTCAAACATAACCTGTTAAACCTGAGAAAACAAACACAAAAACCCAAAGCATCAATCCGAACAACGAAAACTCACAACCAGATGTAATTCCAGACTTAGGAATAGAAACAAAACAATTAAAGATATAATGCTTGTGGAATGAATGTTTGCAGATTTCCTGGAGTTTATTCTTTTTTCATTCTTTAGGCTTTATTTTTTTTTTTTTGAACGGTTACTTTCTTTCAAGGGAAATTCATGTCCAATTTGAAACCCGATGGGGGGAAAATCTTCAACTTAAGCCGCCCGAAGGCACGACACTTAATTGAAGTAAACCCTGCCTTCTCCAGATTCGAACCCTTGTGGGTTGAAACCTTCATTGAAGGACTTTGAAATCGTACCGACAGGGCAGTGGTCCACAAGGGAGGACTTTCCGGTTTGGTCACCCAAACCGGTACTACTCTCCACTAGGCACGCTTAACTGAATAAGATATGTCCAGTGGACCACAAGCCCATTGGTATTCTATAGGCTTTATAACCTTAACCAAGCATGACCTTATTACATAAGTAAATAAAATAACGTGCCCACACATATATATGGTTGCTACTCCCTCTGTTTCAAAATTATTGTCCAGTTTAAATTTTCAAAGTTAAACTGGTTCAACTTTGACTATAAATATATATTTTTTTATTATATAATACTTGATGAAAAATTATATCATTGAAAACTATATTTAAAACCCAATTCATTTATATATTTTGCAGCAAATATTATATAACACTCACAAAAATATTTAAGGTCAAAGTTGAAAAAAAAAAAAATACTTAAAAAATTTGACAATAAATTTAGGACGGAGGGAGTTCATTTTAGAGTTATGTTGACGATTTTATCCTCGAGGAATACACGTGACACGTCACGTAGTGTTGTTAAAGTTACTTTAGCTTCAACTTTTTAAGATACTTGACATTAATTGGTGATTTGGTGAAGCTTTAGCTTTAATATAAAGTTACTTTGATATTTGAAGTTTTGAACAGTTACTTTGATATTTGAAGTTTTGAACAAGTTTTGAACAGTTACTTTGATATTTGAAGTTTTGAACATTGAAATCTCTTTCTCTGTCTCAAATATCAATTATAGGAAAAGAAAAAAAATAAATAAATAGATAAATAAATAATAATAATAATAATAATAATAATAATAATAATTAAAAAAAAAATCAGTGTTTATTTCAACATCTTATTTGAATTTGTGGACAGTGCTTAAAAAGAAATCTGATGATATATATAAATCGCATTTATTTTCGTTCTTTGCTTCACCTTTGGTGACATTGAGTATTTGAGTTTATTCAATACCAGTATTTTGCCAGATAAAAAAGTATTAGGATACATTTTAACATTTGAAATACACTTGAAAAAGTTGTGTATCACAATGCTATCAGTGATTTACAACAAACTAGACATATACCCGAGCAAAACGACAATGTATACATGGCCAGATATTAGCATATGTGGGCTGCTCCATCAGGGCCCAAAACTTTTTGGTACCTCCAATGTTTAGTAAAGCCCAATAATAAGATTATATTTTAGACATGTAAAAGACCTATTGCATATTGGCTTTATAACCATTCAATAGGGTGTGCACGGTTCGGCTTGGGTCGGTTTTTGGCTAAAACCGAAACCGAACCGAAATGTTCGGGTTTTATAGAACCCAAAATCGAAACCGTTCGGTTTTTGACGGTTCAGTTTTTTCAGTTCCTTATCGGTTTCGGTTCGGTTTTTCGGTTTCTAACCGTTTATATTTGGGCGTGGAAAATTTATAACAACAAACTTGTATTACATAAACATTTTTTTTGTCAATCTAAGCATAATAATGTTTATGCATATATCTATAATTAAACACATATAGTCATATAGATGAGACATACACATGCACGTGAACATACACATAGTATGATCATCATCATGTATTTATTAATATATTGTCAAGTAAACACACGACACGATAAAACACGCATATAAACATAAACGTTAAGATAAATATATTATAAATCTACCATAAAATGAATATGAATTTATAAATTTGATTTATTTAGTTATTTATTCATATTATATATTATTATATAATAAAATCAGTTCGGTTCGGTTTATGAATGAAAACAGAAACCGAACTGTATTTTTCGGTTTTTGAAAAATTAAAAATCAAACCATCGGTTTTTAGTTTTGGCCGGTTTTTTCGGTTCAGTTTTTTCGGTTTTGTTTACTCACCCCTACCATTCAAGCAGTTATAAGAAAATCAAACTTTAATGCCAAAGACGAGTTATGGATACAAAAGCTGCAAAGAAAAAAATCGAATTACTTGTTAAAGATTTGGTTTCAAATGGCCTCTTTTGTAATCATGCCACAGGGCCTCCAAAATTTATTGAATAACCCTGCAGGGTGTATAGCGGCAAATACTTATATTTTTAAAATCGTGATTATAGTTTGACCCTTAATGCAAAGTGTGTTTTTTCAATGCAAAGTTTTTTTTTTTTTTTTTTTTTTTTTTTTAGTTGTCAAGTTTAGAAATGATCAAGAAAATACATAATTTAAGTTGTCAAGTTTTTGAAAAATTGCAAAGTTTAATAGCTACTAAATGTCTGACCGATTCAGACATTTAGCCTATTAAGAGGCTGTTAAGATATTTAAAAAAAAAAAAAAAAACAAACACAACTTTAGTGTTTCAAGATTTAAGGTTCAAGATAATAGATGCACTTTTTATAAATAATAAAGATTACTATAATTAATTTGAGTAATATGTTTATAAAAATTAAAGATTACTATAATTAATTTGAATAATATGTTTATAAAAAATAAAGATTACATTTAAATATCATATTATATTTAAATTTGGTCAAAAAATATTTGATTATGAGGAAGATTCAGGTTATGGCATAAAACAGACCGAATACCAAACCAGATCCACGACCCACATGCCTTTTGATTCCTTTTTGCTTATCCCAAGTTGGATGACCGTTGCATTCCTCATATCTGTTTATTTAAACGATCAAAGTTACACTTACACTCCTTAAAGTCTATGCTCTTCGCAGTTTTTTCCTTTCAATTAATTTGTTTCCAGTTGTGCCCACGTATCATGTTGCATTCAATAAAAGTGAGGTATGTGTTTCTTTTAAGAAGGAAATGTTATTACTATGTCTATGCTATTCATTATCAAGTTTACTTTAAGCACTCACAAATGGTAGCACATTGATGAAATTAATAAACATAATTATTTATGAAAATAAGTTTATTTCTATATAAACAAATTTTAATTTGGTAATTAATTTAAAATTAACAAGTAAATATGATCATTTGCATTTACTAAAATCAACTAACAAGTAAATATGATCATTTGTATTTACGAAATTACATATAACTATGGGGAAAATGACACAAAAAGGTACTAACTTAAAAGTTATTTTTAATCAAGGTATCACACTTTTTTTATGTCACAAAAAGGTACCCAACTTATTTTTTTAGCCAGTTTAGGTACTTTCGTTAAATACTTAACGATCATCCATTAAGTTTTACACTTCAAGTCCACTGCCGCTGCCACTACCACCAATAATCATCGCCACCACCAACCCTGCCTACCTCCACCATTACCAAGCAACCCCTCCACAACTAACCCCACACACCACCACCGCAAATCACCAACCCCACCCACCACCGCCGTAAACGATCAACCTCAACCACCACCACCAACCACTGATGGCGGTGGTGGTTGGGTATGGTGGTGACGGTGGCGGTGGGTTAGGTTGGTAATGACAACAATGCTGGTTAAGGGGTGACAGTAGTGGTGACGACAGTACTGGGTGGTGTTGGGGTAAAATGATGCTAGGTGGGGTCGGTGGTGGCGACGATGGTTGGTGGTAGTATTGGTGGGTGGGTGGGGTTGGTGGTGGCGACGATGGTCAGTGGTGATGGTGGGTATGGTTGGTGGTTTGCGATGGTGGTGGGTGCGGGTGGTGGTTTGCGGCGGATGTGGGTGGGGTTTATTGTGGAGGCAGTGTTTGGTAGTGATGGTGGTGGCATGGTTGGTAGTGACGATGATGATTGGTGGTGGTGGCAACAACGGTGGACCTTAATTGTAAAACTTAAGAGATGGACCCAATGCCTTTGGTCTAGTGTTACGTGGGTTGCTTACCAACCTAGAGGTTGTTAGTTCAAGCCTCGTTGGAGGCATTTTGTGAGATAAATGGTATAGAGTGTCAAAAAATTATCGTTAAAAAAAAAAAAAAAAAAAAAAAAAAAAAAAAAAAAAAAAAAAAAACTATTGGTCGTTAAATATTTAACGAAAGTACCTAAAAATAAGTTAGATACCTTTTTATGCCACAAAAAGTGCTATACCTTGATTAAAAATGGCCATTAAGTTGTGTACCATTTTGTGGCATTTGCTCTATAACTATGTGGTATGGTACTATGACACAAATTTGAAAAACTCAAGAATCATTTCCACTTGCAACATGTTTTAGTGATTTAAAAAAAAAAGTAAATTCATTTTGACACAAACTACTACCGTTTTCTTACAACCTGACATAAATTCATGTAACCAATATGAAATCTGGTAATCTACTCATATAGTCTTATGTAACATCATCTAATGCTCATAAAAGCATACCAAAGTCTTCGATGAGGCCAAATTCACTAGTAATATCCACCAAACATATACCTACATATATATGTGAATTTGCAAAGAAAAATAACAAACGAGTACAACAATAAGAACAAATTCACAAATCATAATAAATTCACATCCTTAATGGGAGTACTCGTGAAGAGATAACATCTAAAATGTTGTAAAGTTTTGGCTTAATCCAGCAATATTGGTTGTTGTATGTGTCAAAAATGCAAGAAACTCGTGTCATTGAATTTTTATAAGCACGAAAGTCGTGAGGACGAATTCCAAACAAATTGGCATTTGATACAACAGAAATGTAAAACATAAAGGAACACTTGTTTACCGGCTTTTCGTGACTTAATGGTTCCATTTATGGAATTAGGAGGTCATGTGTTTGAGGTTGGTGATGTCACACCCCCAAAATACCTGTTTTAGCAGCGGAATGGAGCTCAGTAGTTTTAGAAAGATTTTCACCTTATCTAAAAAATCATAGAACTGAAGTTTGTCCATACGGGTCTCGATCATAAAAAAAAAATAGCCACGAAGTGAGGTGTTTGGGCTGTTTTGGCAAATTCTGGGTAGTTTTCAGCAAAGTTTAGAAGACCATATGTTATTCGTTATAAATCCTTTTGACAAACGGTTAGATGTTTTGAAAACTAGGCTGGGTGAACTAATTTTTTGTCATTGATGTAAATTTTCCAGAAATGGGTTTATCAATGAGAAACATGGCTCTCAACATGGTCACTTGGCGAAATGGTTAATACTTGGAAAATTTTCTAAGTGTTGTGCTGAAGCAAAATATTAAAATCGTCTAATGTTCGAAAGCTTGTATCTTTTTCGTTATAAGCTCGTTTTCTACGTTCTTTATATCCACGGTTTCGTATTAACATGTACTAATATATTTTCAGTAAGTCGGCTCCTCCAGGTTACGTTTAACACCTCGACTTTTCCTTTGAAAATCGTGCAACAACACGTATTATTTTCAGAAAATAGTTTTCGTCGTTAAACTTGTAAAAATCATAACTTCTTCATTATAAACTCGTTTTAATCCGTTCTTTCGCCCATAGCTTCGTTTTTGAAATTATTTTCTAAATCTCTAGCCCAATGTTACCCGGAAACCCCTGAGTTTTCTATATTTGGCATTTTGGGACAGTAGGTATATATATATATATATATATATATATATATATATATGTTTTAAATTCATTTCTAGTGTTCCAAACTTGTTTCTAATCCAACCAGATCACTTTCAATCACCACCAAACTAATTTATTCCTACCGTACACCTTCCTAGGGTGTGATAGGTTCCTAAACATCATCCACCAAGTTAATCTACTAAGGGTTTCCATATTATCCATTTCTAAAACTTAAAAGATATATAAGTTTAAAAGGAGTGGTATAAACTAGCATATGCATGTAAATCTTGTATAAAAATCATAGGATTATGATAATAACTTGGTAAAATTATGAAAATGAGTTTGACATACTTACTTTGAAAGATTAGTGAGCTTTGGAGATGAAAACCTATAAAACCTTGAGTTTTTATTTCAAAACCCTAACAAGGTATACTAGATGAACTTGTTTATGACTTGATCTTGGAAAATCAATGGTGTTTGACTTCTTTTTGAAGCTTGGCCGATCACCCCAAGGAAGAAGAAGAGAAAGAAAAAAAAATATCTTGCTAGTTTATTTAGTGAGAATGAAGTAGAAAATTTGACTTTGTATACTAATAGATATTTTGTTAAATAAAAAGTATGTGCTTAAGCTAGTAGAGAGAGGGGGGGGGGGGGGGGGGGTACATGGAAAAATGAAGTGTGTTGGGGAAGCTTGGGATTAAATGTATATATTATGTGTTTTAGTTTTAGTTATTTTGTTATCGGGTACCGAGTTAACTAAAAATAAATCGTGACGAGTTGAAATAAAATATGACGAAGTTAATCGGGACATAATAAAGTCATAAAAGTGATAAAAATATGTTGGGTACAAGTATTGAGTGTTTGGATGATTATTGTTTAGTTTCTACGAAAACCGTCGTAATTATATAAAACTTACGATATAAATTAAATAAATTTCCAAAATACCGGATAAATGTATTTTAAAATCTTTGTGATGTTGTAAGGGGTGTAAAAATATATCGGGACCATTGTGGGGATTGTCGGATATGTTAGTCACTTTTATTGATCGCGTGCTAAAGTTTATTAAAAATAAACATACGTAAAACGTCAAATATACCAAAAATATTAATTTGAATATCCTACGAGTGGAATAGTATGCAAATACTATTGTGATGATATGCAGACTATTTCTAGTCCATATGAAATGTCCCTACTGATAATACATGAATTCACATCTAAACCAATGCGGTTACACGAATTTAAATACCCGTAAACTAAATTTACGATGAAATGAGTGATGC
Source organism: Artemisia argyi (assembly GCA_030686995.1). Taxonomy (NCBI): domain Eukaryota; kingdom Viridiplantae; phylum Streptophyta; class Magnoliopsida; order Asterales; family Asteraceae; genus Artemisia; species Artemisia argyi. The sequence goes on along the minus strand of CM060704.1, from coordinate 101,539,083 downwards.
ACGTGAATAGTGTTTTCCCTCCGGAAATGAATAGTGTCTTGTGAATAGTAAAATTTTGAAATACTTCTCAGAATCTCAAACTGACTCTGAAAACGATAAATAGTAAAATGATGAATAGTAAATGATGAATAGTGACTGATGAATAGTAAATTGTCGAAGTTTGGAAAATGACCTGAAATGATGAGTTGTGATAGGTGAGCGTTTATGTACGCATAATCATTTTCCTACGGAACACTTGGTTCACAAAAACATACTAAAATATTTCAAAAACTCATACCTTTATTTGTCATTTGAGACGATTAGGTTAGAATAATGAAAATTTTACTTTTACGACCATACGTGGAACTTCAATAAATGCGGAAAAAAATATCACAATATTTAGGAGTAATCCAACTTGTCATGTCATTTAATAAGAAAACAAATAGGTTTACTAAAGTCAAATTAATCACCAGTAATACACGGTGTGGTATAATTTTTTTTTTTTTTTTTAACTCAAAGCCAAGACCTATGAAACACACTGATATACATACACATATGAAAACAATGATACACACATATAGTTAAAAACAACGCAAAGCTGGTTACGGAGTTGATCAAACAACATCAAGCTATTACCACCTACACTGGTTCAGGTGGTAACACTGGCATCAACGTCAAAAATATGCTATCACATCCATTGCTTTAACAAATAATCAAATAACTTCATAATTAATGCATTATACCTTTTATATGTCAATATGTTAAGACAAGTGCAAAAAGTGCAACAAAAAGAGCAAAATGACATACGAGAGTAAATTCCAATCCATAAAATTATTGCTTGATACGAAATCACATCTAAAATGTTTACAAATCTTTGGTTGAGTCCAAATAGATTAGTCGTTTTCTTGTGCCAAAAATGCAAGAAATATATGTCTTTGAACTTTTGTAAGCATTCAAACCACGAGGATGAATTCCAAAAAAATTGCAATATGATACAACAAATTTTTAAAACACATAAATAACCAAAGAATCAAGTGATCCAACAAGTTCACTTGATTCTTTATTAGAGTAGAGTACGTGGATGCGGCTTTTTGATGCTAAAACATCCATATACACATTGACCATAACACCAAATGAATCGGGATTTATGGAGTTCATAGCATCAAAAAGCCCATCCACGTACTCTCCTCTAACAAAGAATCAAGTGAACTTGATGTTAAAATCCTAAAAGAATGCTACATACACCCTTTGAAAAGATGCTACATTTGAAATTCCCAAAAGTTGAGTGACACATAAGAAACTTACCATAAAGTTACACTCACTACCCTTTAAGAATATAAAATCTATTAACGGCTACTTTTACTCAAAATTCAAATTCCTTCACCCCTTCTCTCTCATCCAATTTAAAAACAATCACATTCACACACATACACACAGTCACCCTTTATCCCCCTTACCCATTTTCAAAACCAAACAAAAAATGGGTGCTTGTTGTAGCAAAACCAGTACTATAACCTCAACACCTACACCACCATCACAACCAGAAATCATAACCAAACATAACCCAGTTCAAATTGAAAACAAAAAAGTTGTTCCCACACCAAACAAGCAAGAAATTGTGAAGAAGGAGAATCTTTTAGTAAAAAGTCGAAAAAGTAACGAATACCCAGATCAGGAAACACGAAAATCTATCGATAGGAAGAAACCCCATGTTTCAAATCCTGTTATTGAGGTTTTTCAATCTCCGGCGACCGCAGTTTGCGGTGGTGGTGGTGTTGAGGTGGAGAAAGTGGTGGTGGGATCGGGTGTGAGGACGTCGAGCTGTACTAAGGAAGAGGTGGATGCTATTTTGATTCAGTGTGGTAGGCTTAGTAGGAGTTCAAGTGGGGTTAAGGTGGGAGGTGGTGAGACGCCGACACGTGGCAGGCGGTATTCGGGTTCAAAAAGAAGTTTTGATTTTGATATGGAGACTGGGAAAAATGATGGTGATGAGGTGGCGGTGGTGGATGGTGGGAGGAGGGCGGGTGGGTCTAGGGGCTCGTCTCCATCTTCGAGGAGACGGAGTAGGGAGAGAGATCCGGGGCAGCAAAGGTCTGGGAGTAAGGAAAGGGGGAGTGGTGGCAGTGGGGGGAGGAGAGTTAGTAGATCCCCAAATCGAAGATCTGAGTCGCCAAACCCTAGTACGAATGGTGGTGTGGTCGTTGCGACTAGGCCTGGAAAGATGGTTTCGGTCCCGGCTACTGATAAGAGTGGGAATGTAGCTGTTGGTGGAGAGGGTGTGAAGAGGATTCAAGTGAAGCGAAATGGGGGTGGTGAGGTGGCGGCTGCGGGTTCTAGGACTGCTGCGTCGCCACGTGCCAGGTCTCCAGCTAGGGCGAATCTTAGGGTATTGAATGAGAATCAGAATCAGAATCAGCAGCCTTTGACATTGAGTAGAAGCAATTCTAGGAAAGCTGAGCATTCGCCTTATAGAAGGAATCCATTGGCTGAAATCGACACTAATGCTGTTGGATCCGAGCAACCGGGCAGTAAAGTAAGTGTCTTTGTTACCTTATATGTTTCTACTTAAGTTAATTGCAATGATTTTTTGAGTTAATATAGATTGTATTGTTGGCAGAAACAAAATGGTGAGAAGACTATGAATAACAAAACCAACAATGCTGTTACTAAGAGAACTAAAGAACCACCAGTTATTGATGAGGCTAAAACCTCAGTCGAGAAAATAGTATCACGAACCAGGTCATCAAGGCTATCTCGAGAGCTAGACATCAATCCCGAAACCTTAATAAACTCAGGCCCTAACCCAACATCCTATGCTAGTTTATTGCTAGAAGATATCCAAAATTTCCACCAAAAAATCCCCATCATCGCCAGTGCCTCCACGGCTGCAACCACTCCACCACCACCAGCTTTTTCCATCCCAGCCTGTGTCAGCAAGGCTTGCTCGATTCTTGAAGCTGTAGCTGACCTCAACTCCACCACTACCTCCAATAATTTCAAAAAAGAGAATCTTGTGGAGTCTGAGAAGGCCGTTAATGATGATCTGATGGAGCCGAGTCTCCACAAGTATGTGACTGTGAGACGGGGTGGTGATGCGGATGCTGAAGAACAAGAATCATCAGGCAGCAATAGCTTTGCTGGTAGTCAACAAATGAGCTGGATGTCGTCTTCTTGGGAGCCAAATTCAGGAGACTCCACAAATTGTTTTACTTCAAGTTCAAATGCTCAAGATAAGGAAACTCAGAGGAATGTGGAGTATCATCCTAGGAATGGAATAGGACGTGGGCGAGTTGGTGTTACTGGTAGAAGTGCTTATTCATTGCCAAACAATCCTACATGTGCTTCATCTTAATTAAGCAGAACATAGTCTTGATTAGAGTTTATTTCTTTTGTTGGTTGGTTGGTTGCAAACTCGCAACGTTGTAATGTATTTGATTCTTGTTTAATCCTAAAGAACCATGGTTTTTTAGTACTTGTGAATTGATTTATCCGTGGTTATTTTTCTCGTTTGTTATTAATCAAATCTTTGATTTGTGTTAGATTATTGTCCTTGTGGAATGAGTCAGGTGTCTCTAGTGACCTGACCTTAATCTTGAGCATACATGTCGTAGCCAAATATTTGATCTGTTTTATTCTAAAATGTTCCTAGCTCGAAATGAGGAGTTGATTGCGACTCTTCAAGGTTTGGTTGGAGACAGTTTCAGACAAATATACCTTGTTTGGCAGATATTAAGATTCTATAGTAAATAATTATCATGTAAAACAAGTTGTAAACGGTCTTGCATGGTTGCATTCATCCGTTGATTGATCCAAGTCCTATATCTAACTAACCACATCGTGTCTCGGGCTTACATAGTTCCATATGTCTTCGCTGGTTGTTGCTGCTCCTTGTTTACGGGATCTTAAATTTTTTACTCAATCTCTATTGAGTCAATGAGTCAAATGCATGATGATGTATACATGGCCACATGAGCAATAAGTTTTATATGATACGGAGTAATCTAAGTATCTAAAGGCTGCAGACCTTATATTATTGACATGTCTCAGTTGCCTTTACATTTCTACATTTGCGCATTATCTAAAGGCTGCAGACCTTATAACTGATATGAACGAGGTTTGTAAAGCCCGCCTGTTGTGATTGGAATTTTTTTTTGGTTGACTCGATTTCCATCGTTCAGTTAGTTTTCAATTCTTTAAATTAATTATCCGGTCTCATTCAAAAAGTAACTTCAAATCTTTAAGGTATAATTTATTTTTCATTGTAACTGATATTTCCATATTTGATATTTGTGAAGATTTTGAATAGAAGTATAATAATAGCAGAACATTAATGAAAATAAAAGAATGTTAAGCTCACGAGTTGAAGTCAAGATTCGAACCAGCGACAAGTGTAAAGAACAAACCCTATGCTAATAGACTAGGGTAAAAGCCATAAAATACCATCGTACTTTCCAAAATGTCCCAACTTGACCAATTTACTTTTTTATTGCGGACTTGACCAACGAACTTTCAAATTTTTAGCCGACTTGAACCATATCTTCTCTAATTATCCACGTGTAATTTCTTTTTATTTTTTTTAGAGAGAACTGCAAAATACATCCCTGTGGTTTACACATTTTGGCATCTTACATCCCTGTCAGAAACTTTTGGCAAGATACATCCCCCGTTAGGCAAACGTTTGCCACTATACATCCCTCGTTAGGAATAAGGACTAACGGTGCAAATTTTTCCACCGTTATCTCTTAACGAGACAGAAAATATTGCACCGTTAGCCCTCGTTAGCCAAACATTTGCACCGTTAGTCCTCTTTTTTAGAGAAAAAAAAAAAAAAAAAAAAAAAAAAAAAAAAACTTAAAATTAAAAAAAAAAAGAAAAAAAATTCAAAAATTAATTTTTTTTAAAATGCGTATTTTTTAAAAATTAATTTTTATAAAAAAATGCGTATTTTAAAAAAAAAATTATAAATAATAAATAATTTTTTTAAAATGCGTATTTTTTAAAAAATTAATTTTTATAAAAAAAATGCGTATTTTAAAAAAAAAAAAATTTTTTTTATAAAAATTAATTTTTTTAAAAAAATTAATGTTTTTATAAAAAAATAATTAATTTTTTTTTTCGCAAACTTTTTAACTTTGTTAGGTCCTGATTATTATTTAACTCTCATGGATCTTATTATATTTCCACTTTGTTAGGTCCTGATTATTATTTAACTTTCAATCAAACTTTTTAAATAGATAGCTTTTATATAAATAGCCAACTAAAGGGTAGGAGCACCCTAAAGTCTCCTTATAAATTTTTAGGTTTTTCAAACAGAACTAATTACACTAGCATTGTACATTATGCCAGCGTATTTCACCTACAAATTAGATTCAAGCTCCAGATCCCTACACAACTCACCATTTTCCACCTCGAACGTAAGCAAAAATCAACCCAGCCCAATCAGCTTAAATAAAGAGTAAGCTACAAAAATGGCACAAACCGAGAGCATTTGCTCTCGGGTACGCCTCGACCCAACAAGAAAAGCAACAACCCGGATGCCAAACTCATTACTTCATCCATTTAATCAAAAACCCACTTGAGTTTCATGTTTACAACCATAAACCCAAACGAATATATTAAATTCGTGACCCTAGGTCACGTTTTTCACCAAAATACGAGTTGAAACTCGTCTCACCTTCGACCTCCAAGACCAAAACGTGATAAACTTCAAAAACAAGAAAGATGGTGATGATTTTTGTGATAAAACGAGGTGAAATAGGGTGGTTTAGGGCGCGTGTGGTAGTAGATCAAGAAGGAAATGAGATGTGGAGTTGATTGGTGATGGTGATGGTGAAGCGGCGGTGAGGCAGCAGTGGGGGCGGCGGCGCTTGGTTGCTAGGGTTTGGTGATGGGGATGATGAAGATAATATAGAGAGAGAGTAAAGGTTGTGTTTGTTTATGTTTGTGTGTGGTGTGAGACCAGGAAAAACCACAAGGACGATTTTTGTAGCTTACTCTTTTTATTATGAGAGAATTGCAAATATTTTTTTTAAAATTTTGATTTTTTTTAAAATATTAACTTTAAAAAAAATAATTTTTAAATTTTTTTTTATAAAAATTAATTTTTATAAAAAAAAATGCGTATTTTTTAATTTTTTTTCGCAAATATTAATTTTTTAAAAAAATTTTGATTTTTTTAAAAATATTAACTTAAAAAAATAATTTTTTTATTTTTTTTTTCCTTTTTTTTAATATTTTAAAAAAATCCGTATTTATAAAAAAAATTATTTTATTTTCGCAAATATTTTTTTCTAAATTTGATTTTTTTTAAATATTAACTTTAAAAAAAATTAATTTTTTAAATTATTTTCCTTTTTTTTTAATTTTAAAATTTTTTAATTTTTTTTTTTCTAATAAAAAGGACTAACGGTGCAAATGTTTGGCTAACGAAGGCTAACGGTGTAATATTTTCAGTCCCGTTAAGAGATAACGGAGGAAAAATTTGCACCGTTAGTCCTCATGCCTAACGAGGGATGTATTGTGGCAAACGTTTGCCTAACGGGGGATGTATATATCCAAAAGTTTCTGACAGGGATGTAAGATGCCAAAATGTGTAAACCACAGGGATGTATTTTGCAGTTCTCTCTTTTTTTTAATAAATAAGATATGGTTCAAGTCGGCTAAAAATTTGAAAGTTCGTTGGTCAAGTCTGCAATAAAAAAGTAAATTGGTCAAGTTGGGACATTTTGAAAAGTACGATGGTATTTTATAGCTTTTACCTAATAGACTAAACTATTCTTTTAACAGTATCTCTTATGAGTTATGATAAGATGAGAAAAAAAATTAAAATGAGAAACGTGAGAAAAAATCACAATTCACATTTCTGATTTCAGATGCTCATATAAACATAGATGCCTCTTTCTTTTCTTTCTTTCGTTTTAAAAAAAATAAAATCTATAGGATTTAGCTACTTCATATGGGTTCGATATACTTTTATCTTCAAAGAATGGCCCGACATTCAATGTGGGTCAAAGTATTTGGTTGATGGGTTGGTTAAATGCTATTAATGAAAATAGTAATTCACTATTTTTAACAATAGGCCATGGAGACTTTTTGGTTTATCATGTTATTGTTATGGGTTTACATACAACTACGTTGATCTTTGTAAAAGGTGCGCTAGATGCACGTGGTTCCAAGTTAATGCCAGATAAAAAAGATTTCGGTTATAGTTTTCTGTGCGATGGCCCAGGACGAGGCGGGTACTTGTGATATTTTGGCTTGGGACGCATTTTGTTTGGCAGTTTTTTGGATGTTAAATACCATTGGATGGGTTATTTTTTATTGGCATTAGAAGCACATTAAATTATGGCAGGGTAATGTTTCACAGTTTAATGAATCTTCCACTTATTTGATGGGTTGGTTAAGAAATTATTTATGATTAAACTCTTCACAACTTATTAATAGATATAATCCTTTTGGTATGAATAGTTTATTAGTCTGGGCATTGATTTTTTTTTTTTTTTTTTTGGACATCTTGTTTGGGCTATTAGATTTATGTTTTTAATTTCCTGGGGTGGATATTGGCAGAAATTAATTGAAACTTTAGCATGGGCTTATGAACGCACACCTTTGGACGATTTGATTCGTTGGAGAGATAAATCGGTGGCACTTTCCATTGTACAAGCAAGGTTGGTTGGATTAGCCCACTTTTCTGTAGGTTATATGTTTACTTGTGCAGCTTTCTTGATTGCCTCTACATCAGGGAGATTTGGTTTATTTTTTTAATTGAATGTTTTGTATCTGTGATAATCTTCTTTCTTTCGATGAAGAAGAGAATCTTATATTTCTCCATCTAGGATCCAACTTGTATCATGGATACTAATAGGAACTTAACGAGTTTTTTCTTAAAATTCTCTCTTCTCTTTAAAACGTGTGACTAGAAAATTTTCTTATTCTTTTCATTTTAGTTTATAAGAGATTTAAAAAAAACAATGAAAGAAGAGAAAATGTTAAAAACTCAATTGGATCAATGAAACTTCATCATTTTACGGTTTTTACCTACATGGCAAAATTGAGCATTCATATTCAACAATAAAAGTAAAAAATGATTTCAATTTGATTAAACTCATTTAAATTCCATCTAACAAAATATATATGTATAAAAACACATGTATCAATTTTGTATTAAAAAAAAGAAAAAAAAAGTAATTAATATATTTTCTTGAGTTTATTTTTAAGAAAGAAAAAAGAACGAGGAAAAAAATGATTTGAACTTTCTTCGCCTCATTTTTTGAAGGAAATAAAAAGGGAACATTAATATATTTTATTTAAAGATTAATATGTCATTTTTAAAGTTTTGACAATAAATATGTAATTTGAATAAGTTATTTTCTTTAAATTTAATAACACGAGTTATTGTTACTTTCATTTTTATTTCAAAAACATATGAACAAGTACTTTATTTACTTTTTCATTTTTTTTTTCACTTTTCTATTTTTTTAAATCATTTATTTTGTTTTAAAATTTGAGAACACAATGTAAAAATCATAGTGATTATTGTTTTCTTAAACTTTACTTTGTATGTTTTTTCTAGGGGATAAAAGGATTTGGTTCGGTTGGACTATAAACTTGTCAAACTCTTGTCAATGCTAGTTTTAAACATTAATATGCAGTCTAAAAAATGTGTCAATTAATTGACTAGTGTTTCTTTTTTCCTTCTAGTAGATTATTTCCTCATCTTAACTACTTATAATGTAGATTTATTCAAAGGGGAAAAGTGAAAAACTGAATTTTCAGTCAATCCTCATTTTACCCTTCTATACTAAAAGGGTGAGAGAAAATGAATTGTGTAATTAATGCTCTTATTAAAACACCCCATAACTTAAAATTACAATAATTTATTCATATAATACAACCAATTAAAAGCATCTATATCAAATTAAAAACAATCAATTAAAACACCACTTACTAAAAAAGTACAATAAAATTTTCACAATATACAATTTAAACAAGCTACAACATAATATAAAATATAAAATAATTAAACACACTAATTAATGTTATTTTTAAAACACCCTAAAATGAAAAGTATATGTTATTATACACATTATACAAAATAATAAAACACACAAAACTTTATACAAGCTAACAAGTTGATGTTGCATATAGTTTTGAAAACTGGACCGGACCAACGGGTTCAACTGGGAAAAACATATAGTTTTGAAAACTGGACACGACGGGTTCAGTTATTAAAAGCATGACTCGGTTTAAATCGACCCATTTTTCGACCGGAACGGTTCAGCCGGGTTTCAAAACATTATGTTGACATGAGCTTAAGTATCAAAGTCAATAAGTCAACAAAGTCAATAAGTCAACACATTTAATCCCTAAATCTTCAAACTTTTATTAGAGGTGGCAAAACGGGCGGGCACGGGCTAAAATGGCACGGGTTAAAACGGGCACGGGCTAAACGGACAAATTATAAATCGGGCCAAACGGGCACGAGCTAAAACGAGCAAATTATAATTCAACTATTAAAAACATTCGGAACAGTCCTAAAAACCCCTTTAATTCATCTTGTAAAAAAAGATCAAGCATCTAAGTCTTAACTATATTTAATTATTTTTTCTTAAAAAAAATAATAGAGTATTAAATGAATAAAAATGCAACTAATTAAATATATCTATCAATTAATTAGAGTATTAAATAATTATGCATAAAATAGTTAATAAATGAAATAAATTAAAATTAAAATAGTTGGAACGTTTTATAGTTACCAGTGACAAGTGAATTGGTCGGAAAAAAAATGAGAGTAATTGCTTGAAAGTTGAATTGTGTGATTCGAAAGCCCATCTAATAATATCTGTTTTTATCTTTTGCCTGTAAGAGCCCATCAAATAAATGCAAGGGGGCAAAAAACGCCCCAAACTTTTAAAAAAGTGTCAAAAATCGCCCAAAAGTTACAAATTGGGCAAGATTTGCCACCCCTAACTTTTATTATTTTTCATTTATAACCCATAAACCACTACACCACAAAAGACTTTTAGAGACGGATCGATTTGGAGACAGCAGAAGGTTGTCACTAAAGGTAAAGGGGGCCCACAATATTCAACACTTTTGCAATGCTTTGACCAAACTGTTTTGCGACAAACCCATGTTGTCACCAAAAGTGATAATACAATTTTTTATTTTTTTGCCAAAAATAAAATAAAAATCTGCCACACTTTTTGCGATAACCCAGGTTGTCTCCAAAAGTGAAAGTATATTTTAATTTTTTTTTACCTGAAAATAAAATAGACCTGAATATTTAAAAAATCTTGCCTTACTTTTGGCGACAACATGAGTTGTCTCTAAAAGTTAGTTTACAAAATTTAATAATTTTACCGAAAATAAAATAACCGCGAAATAAAATTAAAAAAATCCGGCAACACTTTTAGCGACAACATCGTCGTTGCTAAAAGTTTAATTCAAATTTTTAAATAAAATTATTTATAGTTGTTAAAGTTATTTTTTTTTAAATATGTAAATTAGTTTATTCAAAAAGTTACTATTTGATCAAGTTATGAAAATTAGATTTTTAGTTGAAGTGTGTTTAAAATTATTTATACTTGTTAAAATTAATTTTATAAGATATATAAATTTGTTTATTCATAAAAATAATATTTTATTAATGTATTAAGTGGATTTCTATTTAAAATTGTTTTTAAAATTATTCATAATTATTAAAAAAAATAGAAGATATATAAATTAGTCGAGATGATATTGATATACAATGTATGTTAAACGGGTGAGTTAAAATGATATTGATATACATTAAATGTTAAACCGATGACTCGAGATGAAATTGATATACAAGTTATGTCAAACGGATTGGTCGAGATGATACTAAGGCAGTTGTAAGAGAACTCGGATAGACTGGGGAGTTGGTTCAGATATTGAACATATAAAAACTATCTAGTAGAAGTAAGCTTGGGAGTCTAATCGAAAAGGTTGGCGTAACTATGACGACTGTGACAGAAACCAAGAGTTATGAACATTTGGACTTCCTAATGTTTTACGATATGCAACTTAAACCCGATTGAATATAAGAAGAATATTGCTTGGTGGTTGGTGTTAATGTTGTAGGTTAGTGTTGGTATTGAGTCCCTTCCCCACCCCGAACTCACACCCACAAACACTAATCAAAACAGTAAGCGAATTGATAAACTGGTTATTGGGTTTTTAATGTGTTTAGTATACTACTAAAAAGAGAAACTGAGTACACCTTAATTACAAAGAAGCCTACTGCCTATTTATAAGCTAACTAAACTAATAGTAACTAATGGAAACAAAGCAATACGTGGGTGCATGATTTCCTAAATAACATGAAAACAAAGCCCATTATCTCCTATTTTACTTCCATGCAAATAGGTATCCCACTTTCTTTCATAATACTCGGTCAAATATGTTACTAAGTCTCTTACCCAAATGCTGATCCATGACCTATAACCAAACCATGACGTGACCCATCAAGATTACCCAACAGTTAGTACAACTTTTTGGAAATTATATGTCAACTTACATTAACCTTAACACATTCAACAACAACTACTACTACAACATCAATAACCAGTGTTCTAAAAGGCGCGAGGCTTAACCTCGCCGTCATGAAATAGACCTTGGTGTCGGCTTAAGGCGTAAAAAGGCGCGCAAAGGCACACATATCGTAAGGCGTGACGCCAGTTTTAGGAGCATTTAAAGGATTTGGGGATTTGAGCTTGAATTTGTAGTATTTGGACTATTTCTTTTGGGCCTAGTAATTTTAAAACTTAATTCATATTTATGTTTTCAATCAATGTAATAGTCTAATAGTATCTACCACTCATTGACCTTGGCATTATAAACTAATAAAGTGATAAGGTTCATTTTTTACTTTTTACTTTTTTAGATCTAGGTTTTTTACTCTGAACCCTCAAGTCTCACCTGCAACTTGGAAAGCCTCTCCCCATCATCCTGCCGTCCACAGTCCAACCACCACCACTCATCGGTAAGTTACCAAGTTCAAGTTGTATATGATTTGGTTGAACTTTCATTGTAGTTATCATTTGTGTTAAATATTAATTTCCCACACTATCATTTGTGTTGCAAACATACACGTAAGAGTATACATTGTGTAAGGTAGATTTTCAAGCGATATGATGAGAATAACCCCATAAAGTATGTGTAGTACAACAATCATGTTTCGTATATGTAAAAGCTACATGCGTTTACACCATCATAGATATATATTATGTGCATAAACTTTATGATTAACTAAAGGAATTCTCAAGAAACAAGAAGAAAAGTGAGCACAAAATGGTTGTTCAGTTATGACAGATGGGTGGACAGATCGAAAGCGAAGAAGCATAATGAATTGGTGTGAACTCTAGGGAAAGTACAACTTTTCTTTATTCAGTTGAATGCTCCCTAAAATCTCATACAGAGGAGTTTATATTTGATTATGTTGACAAAGGCATTAGGATGTTGGGCCACAAAATTTTGCACAAGTTGTAACCAATGTTTTAAAACCCGGGTTTTTAATTGACCCGATCGACTCATCGGTTCACCGGGTCACCGGTTCAACCGGTTGAACCGCCGGGTCAAACCGGTTTTATGCCAAATTATAAAGATACTGGTATTTAGTGTGTTAATAATAAAGGTGTAATACACTTTATGTTTCCAAGATAAGACCAAGACAATATTATACAAAATATGCGAAGTATCCAAAGTTTTTATAAATTCAAAGATAATTATGCAAATACTTGTAGTAAAATAATTCATTTTAATAAGCATTATCAAAAAGATTATGTATATGTTATGAAAAGTCAAATAAAGAGACCACATGTTGGGTGGCTCTCTTCAAACCCACATAAAGCTTTTGAGTGTTTTATTTTCACTCACTACACACGTTACTGTAACAAATTAAAACTTATAAGACACACACTACTCCATTACTCCTCACAAACATAGTCATCGCCATTTTCAGTCGCTACCACCATCCACCACATCCTATTACTATAAGCCAACTTACAAGTAATCGAAGCAACCACCGGTCGATCTATAACAAGACGAAAAGGTGTAACAGAATTACATTAATTGCACAATCAACATCTCTATTTACATCCTCTACTAATTACACCAAAGTTATTTTTTTTCCTATCATGAGGTTGAACCGGCTGGTTTCCGGTTCGGTGGTTCAACCCGAGTCGACCAAAACCCGGCGGTTCAATCCAGTTTGAATTTAAACAAAAACCCGGCATACAACGGACCGGCCATCACTCCGGTTCTCGGTTCAACCGGCACCGGGTTTATAATTAAGTACAATTATTTTTAACATATCTTAATTTATTTAAAAAATGACAAATAAATTTTAAAATTATTTTTAATTAAAGATAATTAAATGAAACTATTTATAAAGTTAATAAATTTTTAGTGAAAATTTCATTTCCCTCCAACTTTATGCGCCAAAACTGATCCCACCTAAATATCGGATCTGGGATTTTGCAAGTGTATATCATTTACTCATCTCCCCACTCACACAACTCATCCACCTAAAAAGTAAAAACCGCCTTCACGCCTTCACCCCTTCACCTCCACACCGCCACTGCCATCCCACCACACTAGCACCCAATTAGAGGTAAATGGTTTTTGTTGGTTTTGTTTTTATTTGATTTGAATTTTATTTTTAATTTGGTTTTGGTTTATGGTTAGGTTTATGATTTTATTTACTTTCTCACAGCCACCGCTGCCGTTTACTGCTGCCGTCGCTGACCTACCGCCATTCGCTGTTGCCGTCTGACACCGCCGAACACTACAGCCACCCCAACTATTTTGTTTAAAGGTTCGTGTTTTGTTTTATTAATGTTTGATGGGTTTTTATGTTTTTGTGTTTCATTTGTTACTTTATGTTTGTGTTTGATTTTGGTAGTACCTCTTTTTTTCACTGCACCCCTTATGTCTGTTCCCATCAATGTTTAAATCATCATATAGTTTCGGTACTTTCATCTTGATAGTCTTTCTAGCCAGATGACGAGATATAATTAAGAATATACTTTGAATGTAAACTTGCAAACACCTCTTGATAAGCTACATTAGCTGTGGTAGTCAAAATCAGAGAAGATCATACAGAAACTACTGAATAAATTCTGTAACTTGATATAGTTCTCTATTTTACTTTTTGTAACCTCACTTAGTGGTCCTTTGTATTTGTCTCATTTCACTTTAGTTGGTAATATCTTTGAATTTGGAATTGCAACATGATTGTTCAAAATAGACTTTTCAAATGGGAATTAGGATAGTCTACTGCAAGGTATTTTTTTATTTAAATATGCAGAATACATATTGTGTAACGGGAAGTAGGGGTGTTATCGGGTCGGGTTGATTCGGGTTTTGGTGTCCCAAATATTGACCCTAACCCGACCCTATAAGATATCGGGTTATCAGGTTTCGGGTCAAAACGGGTCGGGTTGAATCAAGTTGGGTTATCGGGTTGTGGCAAGTTGGCTGTCCCAAACACAAAATAAACACACAGTTGAATAAAATTAGACACTTTTCAAAGATATGTATGCAAACTAATGAGCTTTTCAATGTATTATTACGTGCTTATTTCTTTCGTGAATTAGACTAACTTTTATCATTTTAAATCTTGTTACGTTGCTAGTCTTCAGCTATGACTTATGACTAATGTAAAATAATAAAGTAGTGTATAAGTAACTAAAGCTCAAGTAAAGTGGGCTCGATTATTACACATGTACACTACAGTGATGATATATCAGGTAGAAATGTTAAGTGTTTGCTTAAAATGAAAAAAAAAATAAAAATAAAATAAACCGAGGAAGGCTTATACATTTATCGGGTTATCGGGATGAACCCGAACCTGATAAAGTATGAAAAATATAACCCTAACCCGACCCTATAAGACTATCGGGATGGTCGGGTTGACCCTATAAGCCGAGTTGGACCCGAATGAACCTGACCCTATAAGGCTTTATCGGGTTCGGGTCGGGGTCGGGTCGACCCATTTGACACCCCTGTAATAATGGGAAGTCAATCATTTTGACAAAATAATTTCTAATAAAATAATATGGGGTATTATAATCTGACATTTTATCTGATTATAAATACTTAATATAGATTCAAGTTACTTGATATTAAGACTTTAAAATATGTCACCAATATGTCTCCAATTGGTGACAATTCCGCCTGTTAAATGTGTGCATATGAACGTCTTTGAAGTCTTGGTCCAACTCTTGCCACTAATATACCGATATAGCATAGGTCATGTTTGAAACTCAATTCTGACTTTGGAATATTAGCTTAGGTACTATATAGCACTCTAAAGTAGAAAACTATTAACCATATCACCATATGAAGAACAGATCCAAGAACAAAGTGACGACACACCAAGGATCGATGTCTTTCGCGCGAGGAAGACACAAATTCGTATGGTTCTTTATTTTTTAAATTATTTTAAAGGTCTTTATATTGTTTGTATATACTTTGCTGTTAATTTGTTTTATATTGTTTATTTATAGTTCTCAACAGAAAAGAAACACGAGGACTTGGTCGAGACTTGGAGGAAAAATCATACGGACAAAAAGGGCCAGTTCACGACTAAGGAAAACGAAACGATATACGTAAGCCCACTTTTTTGTCCTGTGCTATATTCTCCTCCTCTGGTGCATGTGCTATGTATTCTTTAGTGTCCTCCAATACTATTATCTGCTCGTGAATTAATAAAGGGCCAAATTAGGGGCTGCTTGGTTTGAAAATGATTAACTGATTGGTATAAGCAGATGCATATAACCACCTTTAATAAAAAGGTCTGCTCAATAGAAGTTGGCTGCTGTAAATTACAGCCTGTAATGGAACTAATTCAAGTGATGTATGCTTATTTGGTATTAATTATTTGTTAATTGACACAAAGAACTTATTCGCATATCTGAACGTATTCGTCATTTGTACTATTAACCTTCTGTTATTTTTGAACTACACAGGGAGAAATGAAGGCGATTCAAGATGCAATCAAAGATAAAAAGATGGATCCAAAGACAGACCGCCACATCATCGATAAAGTCCTGGTGTCTCAAAATCGGGGACATATTGCGGGTGTAGGCAGGGTGGTACCGGGCACGGGCTCGAGTTCTAGAAGCTCACAAGTTAGTATCATGATTGGATCTTCTTTTGTAATTTGAATTACTTGAGTTTATTACGGAAATTTTAGTATTTGTATGGATCTTCTTTTGTAACTTGTCGGTTTCGAATGAATGAATGGAAGCATTTTGTATTATTGATTTGGGTCATTTACAGCATTGATTTTGGTAGATTTTTTCCCGAAAAAAATTCCGGAATTGCAGCAATGCTGCTGCTCTTTTTTACTGCAGACACTTATAGTGACAGCCTTGTTGTCTCCAAAAGTGAGACTTGTCGTCGCAAAAGGTCACCCCCAGAAAACTAACTCAATACATAAGACCACTTTTGGTGACAAATGGTATTGTCGCCAAAGGTTTCCCGCCTTTTAAAAAAATTTATTTTAATTATTAATATTTATTTAATAAATAATTAATGATAAAAAAATATAAATTAAGGAAAATGTTTTAGCGACAAATGGTGTTGTCGCTAAATGCATGGGCCCACTTTGGTCAAAAGATTTTGGCTGAAAATTAGCGGGTCCCACTGTTTGACACCAAAAGTAGAAATATGTTGTCACAAAAACTTTCTGTGACAGACTATAGGCGACAACACTTTGAGCGACAACCTTCTGTCGCCAAAAACATCAGCGACAACAAAATCCCACTTTTGGTGACAACTCTTTCTGTGGCTAAAAGTGGTTGTTGTTGTAGTTTTCTTTTATCACTAAACGATCTGTCGTTATAAAATCCCGTTGCTATGCACGGGTATTCGTCTAGTATAAAGGAAAGAGAAAAACAAAGAAAGAAAGCAATCTTCGGGCATGGCCCGCATGGGCAAACCAAAAGACAATTACCTATTGCAACAAATAAAATATTTTGATAAAATGTTGAAAGAGATATTTTGAACTTGTTGGAAACTGTAACCTATATTGAGTTCATCTGTTCATGACTTCATGCCCTTTCATTTCCTTATCCTGCATGTGTGTTTTAGCTGATCTAAACATCTTCAACCGTGTGTAAACAAGAGGTATAATCTTTAAAGACTTATACTGTACTAGAATTTACCATGCATCTTCATCTTTCTGCATACTATTATGCAAAAAATTAAAGATTTCAGTACATGCAAATAACCATTTTGTTGTTGGAAAAGCAGCATGCAAATCACTAATATGGATCCAATGGTCTCTAAGAAACTTGTTTTAAGTTTTTAACAGCTTTGTAGGTATTTGGCTTAGCTTATTTGATAGGTCTATTGAAAATTTGTAAAGCCCATATAGCTTAATTATTTAAGTTCATATGCTCATAAGCTATTAAAAGTGAGCTTATTATAAGTTTTTAAATTTTTTAATAAGCTCATAAGCCCATAGAATAAGCTAAAACAAGCACCTTCTCTGTTCATAAAATTGTTTCTTAACTTGTTCATAATTGGTTTCTTATGAATCTAATTAGGGGGAAAAAGAAGTGTCAACAGGATTATTAAATTAAACACTGGTCAATGGCAATGGTTACGGCTAAAAAGAAACCACAAAACAATGGTCAAGTGTTGGTTGATGAGGTGTTCTCTTGGTCTCTTGCTGACGTGCTTAACCGAAATTTGTACAAGGGAAAGGTTAGTTAGAGTTTACTCATCATATCATCTTTACTCGATAACATAATGGTATCCCATGTCGTGTGAGAAGCTTTCCAACCAAATGGTTTTGGTTCAAGTCCTACTTAGGACATGTGAGCAAATCTTGTGGTGTATCTATCGTGTGATAGGAAATTGCGGTTGACAAAAAGTTAGCATAATGGTGATATAACCACTGCAAATTCCTGCAAAATGTTCTTTTTCTTACTAATTTCTTGTTGTATGTTTTGTACATATCTATGCTAAAACAGGTAGCACAGATTCCAAAGACATTTCCATCTCCCACTGGCTATAAAATGTCGTTCGTTTATCCACTATTTGAGGAGACACATGCTGACTTGCTCTCGAAGATACATGAAGTCAATCGCTGTCCTACTGCTGAGATTATTAGAGTTTTTAAGCCCAAACAATTA
The DNA here is from genome assembly GCA_030686995.1 of Artemisia argyi. Lineage (NCBI taxonomy): Eukaryota > Viridiplantae > Streptophyta > Magnoliopsida > Asterales > Asteraceae > Artemisia > Artemisia argyi. Next base: position 101,520,937 of record CM060704.1, on the reverse strand, counting down.
TCATACAACATCACGCTTACAAGGCATCCAGGATCTTATGTGCCTCAGGTTGGGGATCTCATTGCTTTGACAGATGTAAGACCAAAATGTGTTGATGATCTCAAAAGGCCAAACAAATCTTACATCATTGCTTTAGTTCAACGCGTAACGATTAAACAATTGTTTTACAACACTTTGGTTATAACATCGAAACCACTCATTAATGAACAAAATGTCGAAGGTGTTACTGTGAAAGATTTACGAGGTTATAGTGTGAATGATGTAAAACATGTTGTAGTTTTTCTTACAAACTTAACTACGAATATTCGTATTTCCCAAGCCCTTCACTCAGAGCTAGAAGGAGGAGAAAAGAAGATGATTGAAACAGTGCTGCAAGATGATGCCTGTGTAAGAATGGCATACTCACATGCATCTATATATTTTTGTCTTAAATTTTTTTAATGGGAAATAATTTGACATACATGCTCATTGATTTTAAGCACTTGCTATATGTAACAGGTTGAAGAAAGTTGTGCAGAATGCTGTACTGATAAAACTAGAGACATGCTGTTAAAGATAAAAGAAGCTCTTATAACTTTCCAGCTTGATAGTTCACAAGAAGCTGCTGTGTTGAGCTGCATTGCTGAAAGATATTGTCGTCACCGAAACACGATAAAGTTAATATGGGGCCCTCCAGGGACAGGAAAGACTAAAACTGTTGGTTCGCTATTGTTTATGCTGTTGAGGATGAAATGCAGAACTCTGACTTGTGCCCCTACAAATATCGCAGTTTTAGGTGTTACCAAACGCCTTATGAGCTTAGTGAGGGACTCCTTCATATGCGATACTTATGGCTTAGGAGATATAGTTTTATTTGGTAATAGGGAGAGAATGAAGATAGATGATCAGAAAGACCTCTTAGATATATTCTTGGATAATCGTGTCGAGATTCTTGGTGACTGTTTAGCTCCACTATCAGGATGGAAAGGTAGCAGTGAGTGGATGATTCGTTTTCTTGAGGATCCTGAGGCTCAGTATCGGCTGTACTTAACAAATAAGATAGAAGTTTATTCAAAGGCGAATGTGGGTAATGATGAGAAAGATGAAAGTGACAAGTCAAATGAATCACAGGTAAAGAAAGCACTAAAGAAGAAGAACTGGAAATCCCTCATTGTAAGTTCTTTAAAAGATGACAAGAAAAATGAGCTGCCTTCAAATCGGAAAAATTACAAAAAGAACTTTCAAGACAACATTTTGACTTTTGAGCAGTTTGTGCTGAATGGATTTAAGTATCTTGGAAGTCATCTTATATCTTGTGTTGAAAAGTTGTACACGCATATGCCGACATCTTTTGTTTCAGTTGACGCAGCTAGAGAAATGATCAGACTTGTTGGTTCTCTTAGACTTTTTGAGGAAACACTGAAACAAATAATAGCTGAGAATGTTGGGTTTAGAGGAGCGTTGAATGGATATAATGCTGACAAAATAAGAGGAAATGGTGTACATGCTTGCAGAATGTCATGTCTGAATACTGTGTGTTCATAAAATGCGTAGGCGGGATCCGATAGGCTTGAGGTTTGGTGATCTCATGAGTTTTATCGATCTCTTCACAATAAATATCATACTCCCTATGTTATTTGGAATGATATATAGTCGATCGGCAAATTGGTACTGTCACCTAAGCCAACAATTTTTTCATGATTAAAAAACATCAATAATCATTCAACTTGTTATCGTGTGCATGCAAGTCAATAAATACATATGGTGCAAATCACTTAGCCTTAATCCGATCGATGTGAACTCTGTTAGCTAGCAAGAAGCAGCAAGTGATAACCAAAGTGATTGGTGATCGTATGCACTCATTTGTACACGTGTTGAAGAAATTCATCGATATAGTCGATTTGTTTACTTGTAAAAGTATGAAATATGCTTATACATTTATAAAATGGGTTTAACTTTGAGTTAACTTAATGTTTAACAGTTTAACCGCTTAACTTTTTATCATGTCTTTAAATTTATTGGAATAAGGGATTCGGGGAAATGATTCGGAGAAAAAAAATTAAAATGAGAAAAATAAAAAGAATTCTAACCACATACGTAGTATTTTAAATAAGAAGGAAAATTTTAAAAGAAGACGTATCTAATTTTGTAATTGCATTTGAGATGTGTGCAGTGGTTATAGTTTCTTCTTACCACATACTAGTATTATTTTTTTTTATTATTATTTTTATCCTAACTCTAAGGCATTAATTTTGTTTGACAATTTGTTTATCAGGCTTTAAAAATTTTGTTCATGTAAACCCCTTTCGGTATATGTACTATTAAAATATTTGTTAAAACATTTAACGTCAAGTTCTTTCGTGTTTTATAATTCATTTCAAAGTCTATAATATTTTCAATTTTACAAATGAAACACATTCAAATTTTTAATTAAAAAAATGCACAAATAGACCCCTTTCGTTCGTATTTGTCCGACCGTTCGTCCGGTTAGTTTACGGCCCTAAGGGGATGGGTGGTGTTATCATTATATATATACACTAAACATCATTAAGATGAATAGTAAAATCACTGTTTTGCACTATTCATCGCCCAATTTTTGCTTTTAGACCCTGTGGTTATAGATCTATAGCAAAGTTAGTCCTTAACGCCCGTTAATATTGTACAGAAAAAACCCCTCAAGTTAACTTTTAATTTCAAATTTAGTCCCTAAGGACTAACTTTGCAACATACCAACAATATCATGCCGTAAAAAATCATATTATTTTCATAAACACTTAACGAAAATAGTACTTGCGGTTATCGACTTTTTGCATATATAGTCCTGAATAACAAAAATATTTTTTTACAACCGTTTCATTAAGAGTTTAGATTAAATAAAACATTCCCGCAGCAACGCGCGAGTAAACCCACTCGTTTTGTCTATTCTTAGTTTGGAAGAACTGTTGCTCTTTGGAAAGTAGATTATTTTAATCTTTATGTTATTGACTTGGGGTCAACTTGGAATCTTCTTTCCTTAGCATCACCATTTTACTTTTGAGTTCTTTACGCATTATATTGTACCCGATGATCCTTTAGTGATTAATCTTTAGCACTTTCGAAAACATAAGGCTGAATCACCATTGCTAGTGATATGGAAAGTGAGTTATCCTAGTCGATCACTAGTTACATTTTAGTTTTATGCATCATTGAATCATATAATAATATTTGGAAGCCAATTTCAGCTACTATTTCCTTACGGTACTGAAGGTTTACTAAAGCATTCAATGTGAAGTGTCTCTTCAACAAGTATTTTTTTTATACAAAATAAAACTAAGTGATTGTATATTTAGCATTATCGTTGGATTATTAAAAAAATTGGAACAACATTAGATGAATATCTTTGTTAGAATTTGATACTTTTTTTTCACAACTGTTGTTGTTTGGAAAGTAGATTAAACAATAGTTACGTAATTGACTAGGGATCAACTTTTGGTATCTTCTTTACTTGATAGCACTAGTTTACTTTTGATTTCTTTATTCATTAGATTGTACCAGTTTACCTTTTAATGATCAATCTTTGACAGTTTTGAAAGAATAAGGCATAATGACCACTTCTAGTGATTAGGAAAGTCAGTTCTCCCAAGTCCCACACTAGTCTGTTTTGGAAATCATAATACGGAATCTGTTGAGGAAATGGCAACGGCATCTTCTAGCACGAGTAAACCGGGAACAAAGGATCACGGATTAATCGATGTGGTGTTTTCTTGGTCTGTTGGTGACGTGCTTAACAGAAATCTTTACAAGGATATGGTTAGTTATATTTGGCTATTATCAAAGACATAATTAATAGTTGAACTGATCATTAGTTTAATAAATACAATTTTACATTAATTTAGCCCAATTAGTTGCGATAATAGTTTATGGTCTAAATTTATTAACAGGTACGGAAAATCCCAGAAACGTTTTCATCAACAGATGATTACACTAAGTCGTTCATCGAGCCACTACTCGAGGAAACCCATGCTTTACATTAATTTAGCCCAACACGGCTGCCCTAAATTTAGGCTCATAATAATCAAGCTCAAGCCTGAGCTTTATATAAAAAGATTAACTAGGCTTGCGAGCCTAAACGAGCCCTTAAAATATATACCTATACATACATATAACTATGTATAAACGAGGTTAAAGGAAATAAACGAGCTCGAGCCTAGTGTTATTAACGAGTCGAGCTTCTTCTGAGCTTTGTTTCCTTCAACACATCATATAAGTTAGTCGGGTCTGAGCCGAGCTCAAACTTGTGAAACTTTTCACGAACGGAGCTCGAGTTTAAAATATGAGGCCCGAAACGTGCCGAGCCTGAGCTCGAGCGCAAATATATAAACAAACCGAGCTTGAGCTCTGACAGGCTCGACTCGTTTTCATCCTTAAAAATAACTAGTTTAAATTACTTGTATGACCTTTAATTGTAGTGACAAATATTTTAAAAGAGTCATATTAGTCTTTACACAAAGTATATTCACGTTTCCTTTTCATTTCCTGTCCGAAAATAAGATGAAGGATTAAAAAAAAAAAAAAAAAAAAAAAAAAAGTTCCATTAATTAGGTCTTTTCATTTTCTTATCAACTTATTTTTTCTTTCTTTAGTAGGATTAGCTTTTCTATAGCTAAAAGAGTGGGAGCCCAATTAATATATCGGCTTACCACTAACTTCTTGTAAATGTTATAAGTTTACAATAAAGTGATGTTATAATATATATATATATATATATATATATATATATATATATATATATATATATATATATATATATATATATATATATATATATATATATATATATATATATATATATATAAGGGTAAAGTTAAAATAAAAAGACAAATATCCGTAAAAAGAATAAAAAGAATTTTTTTTTTAAAAGTTCTCGAAAAATTCTACAAGATCGGGTATGTTGGTGCAAAAAACTTTTGTTAAAGAAGTTTTTCTAATTTTGAGTTTTTATACGTTTTTTTTAATGCACAAAAAACAAATTTTAATGCGCAAAAAAATTTTAATGCACAAAATTTTCAACTTGTTTTAGAAAGATGCACAATGTTATTTTGATGAAAAAAGTTAAAAGAAGTTGGGTCCAAAAACGAATTTTTGATGCACAAAAAAGCAATTTAATGCACAAACGTATTTTTTTATAATTTTTTTTCGGATAAAGTATTCACTTTTAGAAAAACTTCCTTTACAACTTTTTCATGCACCAACATACCCGATCTTGTTGAATTTTTCGAGAACTTTTTTACAAAAACTTTTCTTTTTATTCTTTTTATGAAAATTTGTCTTTTTATTTGATCTTTACCATATATATATATATATATATATATATATATATATATATATAATAATAATAATAATAATAATAATAATAATAATAATAATAATAATCGTTTTTCTTTAATATTCTCTCAAATTGTAACTTAAGAACAATGTTAGTTTGGAAGAAACTGTTGCTCTGTGGAAAGTAGATTAAAATCATTAAATAATACTGTATTTAATTATTTATGTTATTGACTTGGAATCTTCTTTCCTTAGCATCACCATTTTACTTTTGAGTTCTTTAGGCATTATATTGTACCCGATGATCCTTTAGTGATTAATCTTTAGCACTTTCGAAAACATAAGGCTGAATCACCATTGCTAGTGATATGGAAAGTGAGTTATCCTAGTCGCGATATTCCCTAAATTAGTTGGAAAATCAATGGAGTAATACTTTCCAAATGCCACAAGCTTTTAAGTGTATTCATTTTTCATGTTTGATCAAATTAAGTTTTTCACTTTTCAAGATCGATCATTTTTGCATTATAAATAGTATAGATAATAATAAAAATACACACAACAAATTGACATTACTATATATGATCGTCGCTATGCGCGATGAATGATCTAGTATTATTAAGTGCCTAGAAATAAAAATTGCTTAGGACTTAAAGTTGTAAAGAAAAGTTTTGTTACATCATATATTCTACGTGCGAATGAACCGTGTAAAAAGTTGGGGTAAACTTTTTATTTCCATTACAACTTTGATTTTGTACGTCCTTTAGCAAAGTGTGTCCATTTTTTCTAGGAATAGTAAGGCCACCCAACCATTTATTTATTTTCATTTATATTACTTAAGGTGAAATTTGATTTGGATAATTATCTAATGGCAAAAATGAACTTAATACTAACATATTAAACTAACACGAATAAAAAACTTGTTGTGGAGTTTCAGTTTTATCCTTCGAATTTACTTTTAATAATATAAATTTACATGTAAATTAAAGATATAATCGTTATTTCACATAAAACATTTCATTCTTATTGCATGAATAAGTTGGAGCTAGGTCGATTCATTGTTTATGTTTATAGTTTTTAAGCATAAATTTGACCAAGATCGTTGAAATCGTGAACGTTTATGCTAAGCACATTCAGAATTCATAACTTTATCTTCTTGACTCTTTAAATACTTTACCTTCTTTGTTGTCTCTCGCACTAAATTAAGATTTTCATATTAGTCGTGTCACATTTATTATTGTGGAGTTGCTTATTATCATCCATGTCATTGTGGATTTCTGGGACTCAGTGAGTTCGGTCTCACGACTTTGGCCTACACTCTACGCATTCGAAACTTTGGGTTTTGCTTCAGTTCGGACTAGGAGCGGCTCATCTTTTACGGAGCATAAAGCGAAATTTCAAAATGAGGCTTTATATATTAAAGTTATTTGCACAAAAATTCGTTAATATAAAATTTATATTTTTACATTTTTTAAGATAAAATTTTTCGCTTAAGTTTTATATACAATTTCGCATAGTATCTCATGATCGTTCGAGAAGTGAGCTAATTTATCTAATCTCTTTTTGTGACTTTTTTTTATTAAAACATTTTGGATTTTTAGCACGGATAGATGAATTTAATTGAATATTCAAGTAAGGCTATTTGAAAATAAAGATAAAAATAAGAAAAAAAAAAAATTGGGTTAATGTGTATCGAGGCCATCAAATTTTTTAGTTTTTAACATATATGTCGTCCATTTACTGAAAAATGAACTTATAGGCTATATGTTTGTTTTTGTTTAGGGATAATATATAGGGAGACTACCCAACTTTTAGTTTTTTCACACATATATGCCATCCGTTTATTGAAGTAGCATATAGGCCGCCCAATTATTTATTTATCTTCATTTACATTAATTCCTGTCAAATTTAATCCGGATAATTATCTAACGGCAAAAATGAACCTAACACAAACATATTAAACTAACACGAATAAATAACTAGTTGTGGAGTTTCATTTTTATCCTTCTAATTTACTTTTAATAATATAAATTCACACTTAAATTAAAGGTATAATCGTTATTTCGTTAAAAAAAATACTTTTCATTCGCATTGCGTGGATAATTTGGAGGTTGGTCAATTGTTTATGTTTTGTAGTTTTCAAGCATAAATTTATTCAAAATTGGTGTAAACGAAAGGGTTAATGTATGTGGAGGCTACCAAAGTTTTCAGTTTTTAACATATAAGTCACCCATTTACTGAAATGAACTTATAGGTCGCCTTATTATGTTTGTTTTCGTTTGCACCAATTTTGACCAAATTTATGCTTGAAAACTACAAAACATAAATAATAGACCAACCTCCAACTTATCCATGCAATACGAATGAAAAGTTTTTTTTTATTAAATAACGATTATACCTTTAAGTTAAGTGTGAATTTGTATTATTAAAAGTAAACTACAATGATAAAACTCAAACTCCACAACTAGTTTTTTGTTCGTGTTAGTTTATTATTTTAGTGTTATGTTCATTTTTGCCGTTAGATAATTATTCGGATTAAATTTGACCGAAATTGATGTAAACAAAAGATAAACACTACTTTCAATATACGGATGCATGAGAGGTATAATAACTAAAGAAAAAATAAGAGTAAATGGTACAGGAAAAAGAAGAAAAAAAAAATGCTCCGTAATTCGAACCTCTAGGAAACTGAAACGTTTACACGCAAGAGATATTCTTGACTAAAGTATACACCTATTCATTTCCTGACCCTGACCCCTCATTTCCTGTCTAATAAGAAGTGCATGTGTGTTAGGATCCTAAACACCAACTGTGTGCAAGTCTGAGGTATAAACGCATTTCTTTCTTGTTCTTCTACTATATTTTCTAGATAAATTACCAATGCTGCTAGCCAAACAACCGTAATTAATATAATTTAGAATGGTCTCTCTTAGTCTCTATTCATTTTTAGTTAACTTGTTTCATTTACTTGTGCATTTTTCTTGAGTTTTCTCTAGGAGAACTAAGGATCATGGTGAGAGATACGGATACAAAGAAACAAGAAAACAAGGGTAATCAGTTGGTTGATGAGGTGTTTTCTTGGTCTCTTAAAGATGTTCTTAACAGAAATCTCTACAAACAAAAGGTTTGTATAAGAATGTTTATGCATGTCAGTTTTTAGTAAATGATGATTGTTGCTTGTTTGCTTTCTGAACTTAGAAGTTTGATGCTAATGCATGCATGTATTTTTTATTCGTATACTAGTAAACTCTAGCATTTTCAATACACATGTGAGATTTTTGTGTTTGAACTTTTAATGTGTTAGTAATTAACAAGTCTCAGGACTAATATTGTAGAAATTAAATAGAAATTGGAAAAAGTCCATACTAGCTAGAAACTAGAGAAGTTAACAAATACAGTATCTTTTACTAACTTAAAATGTTGGGATCAAAGGACTTGTGGTCTAGTGGGTGGGGCTTAACTTGTTAAGCGAGCCACAAGTGGGAGTAGTACCGGATTGGTGACCATCTGGGAAGTCCTCACTTGTGGTCCACTTGTGGACCATATGTTCCGGAGATATCAGTCAATGAAGAGGAGAACCTGTAAGCCATTAACTGCGCAGGTTCGAATCCAAGCCGGCCCCGGTTTTCATCCGGCCGTTTCTCCAGCGAGTAATCTCGTGTGGAGGCGGTACGGTTTCCGGGCGAAAGCCGTTTAAATCCCCACTGCGCCAGCGTGGGCCCGGTTCAGACAACATAGTCTGGGTATGTGGTGGATGAGGGCCTGCTATTTGGCAGGTGCGACTCTAAACCATTTATGGAAAAAGTCACCTTTCAAAAAAAAAAAAAAAAAAAAAAAAACTTAAAATGTTGGGATTGATTTAAGAAATTTGTCACGTATTGGAGATTTTTAAAAATGACATGACGAACCTAACTTTAGACATAAAAATTTGATTGGTAGATTTAAAAAGATGGTTGGTGTAAAATGATAAGAGAAAATAAATGTATTACACTTGCGATGAAATTAATAGATTAACTTTATGTCTATTTGTTAGCATATATATCAATACTCGTAAAAGATTAATATGTTGCGTCACATTCATTGTTCTATGTCACAATTCTGCACACTTTCTAAGTGTGAGGTGTATATATTGAGTTATATATATGTTGCGTCACACTCTTTTTATGTCACAATATACGTAGTCGTTAAAAGCCAAAAGTGTCGTAGCGAGGGATTTATGGAGACGAGGTTTGTAGCGGCTACATGTCATCGCTAGGTTATAGCAACACCTCAGGATTTATAGTAACGACATGTATCATCGCTATAGGTTAGTGACACTTCAGGACTTATAGCGACGATATCTGTCGTCGCTATATATAACCGCAAACTGTAGTAGTGAAAACAGACACCGCAAAACCTACGAAGTGTTTTCTGCTCGTGTGTCCTTGTCACAACTGACATATCCATTAATTCAACAGGTGGAAGAAATTCCCATGACATTTTCTAATGTATCCAACTATACCAAGTCATTTATTTATCCACTTTTCGAGGAGACACATGCAGACTTGCTCTCAAAGGTTCTAGGAGTCAATCGTGCACCTACTGCAGAAATAGTTACAGTGAAAACGTCTAAAGGTTTTAAACTGCCCAAATCATTATTATACACCATCTTGCTTAAAACACGTCAAGGATCCTATGTACCCGAGGCTGGAGATCTAATTGCTTTGACAGATGTAAGGCCAAAATGTGTTGATGATCTGAAGAGACCAAACAAATCCTACCTCATTGCTATAGTTCAAAACATGAAGAAGGTGAACAAATCAGTTTGTAAACTGTTGGTTTTATCATCAAAACCATTCAACTCAGATTATAATGGGAATGACATAAAACATTTTGCTGTTTGTCTTATAAACTTAACAACAAACATACGTATATCACAAGCCCTTCACTCTGAGCTAGAAGGGGACACAATGAATATGATCAAAAGCGTGCTTCAAGCTGACCCTTCTGTAAGAACAATTAACATGCATACTGCTTATTTCTTTAGTTTTTTTAGTTATTTTTTATACGGCAGTAACTCTAGTACTTCCTTTTTTTTAAAACAGGGTGGAGAAAACTGTGCTGAATGCTGTATTAGTAAAACTGGAGGCATGAGTTTATTGAATATCAAAGAAGCTCTTAAAAATTTCCAGCTTGATAATTCACAAGAAACTGCTGTTTTGAGCTGCATTGCTGCAAGAGAATGTCGTCACAGAAATACGATAAAGTTAATATGGGGGCCTCCAGGAACTGGAAAGACGAAAACAGTTGGTTCGTTGTTATTTATGTTGCTGAGGATGAAATGCAGAACTCTTACTTGTGCTCCTACAAATATTGCAGTTTTAGGAGTTACCAAACGAGTTATGAGTTTAGTGAGGGACTCTTTAGTATATGATACTTATGGTTTAGGAGATATAGTTTTATTTGGGAATGGAGATAGAATGAAGATAGACGACTGCAAAGACCTTTCAGACATTTTCTTAAGTTTACGTGTCAAGATTCTTTATGATTGTTTAGCTCCATTCTCAGGTTGGAAAGGTAGTTCCGAGTGGATGATTCACTTCCTTGAGAATCCACATGAACAATATCGTTCGTACTTGATGCAAAATATAAGTGGTGATGATGTCGAAAATGATAGCAACACAGATGATTCTAGAAATGAAGATAACGATGAGGATGAAGATTATGTCAGCATTGATAGCAGCATTGAAACTGACAATGAGGAGAATTTGTGTATTGAAAAAGACGAGTCTAATGACTCACAGTCACATATGAAGAAAGCGTTGAAGTTAAAAAACTGGAAAAACATCATTGTTAGTACGGTAACAGTCAAAGAGAAAGGTAGTAACAATGAGACAACAAATGAGGATGAAAATGAGCAGTCTTCAAAGAAAATTTCGGGTAAAAAGAAGTTTCAAGAAAGTGTTTTGACTTTTGAGGAATTTGTGATGAAGGGGTTTGACTTTCTCGGAAATCATCTTGTATTTATTGCTGAAAAATTGTACACACATATGCCAACATCTTTCATTTCGGTTGAGGCAGCAAAAAAAATGATAGAGCTTGTTCGATCTCTTAAAAGTCTTGGAGAATCACTAAAACAAACAGTTGAAATGAATTTAGGGTTAAAGGAGGCCTTGAGTGGATTAGACGATTCTGGTACAAAAGGCTATAATAGATTACATACTTGCAGAATGTCAACTCTAAAAATACTCAAATACCTTCAAGAAACACTTTCTTTTCCTGAGTTTAAGGAAGAATATGAAACTAAAAGATTTTGTTTGGAAAATGCTTGTTTAATATTTTGCACAGCATCAAGCTCCATCAACTTGCATACAGAAAAAACGAAGCCTTTGGAATTTCTTGTGATCGATGAGGCAGCTCAGCTTAAGGAATGTGAATCTCTTTTACCTTTAATACTCGAAGGTCTTCGTCATGCTATTCTTGTTGGAGATGAAAGACAACTACCAGCCATGGTCCAAAGCAAGGTTTTGAAATTCTTCTGTACATTTTTATTTGTGAATCTTTGTTTATATTAAATTTTTGCTTTGGTGTTTCTTTATTATTAACTGGTTGTAATGTTTAAGATTTGCGAGGAGGCTGAATTTGGAAGGAGCTTATTTGAAAGGCTTGTGTCGCTAGGACATAAGAAGCAACTTCTTAATGTACAATATAGGATGCATCCGTCTATTAGTTTGTTCCCTAATAGGGAGTTTTATGACAAACAAATTTTGGATGGTCCGAATGTCAAGAGCAGCACTTATGGGAAGAGGTTTCTTCAAGGAAATATGTATGGCTCCTACTCGTTTATAAATGTAACTTCTGCCAAAGAGGAGTTAGATAGGAGTCATAGCACCAAAAATACCATGGAAGTGGCACTTGCTGCTGAAATCATTGCAAGTCTCTTTAAAGGTACCTCTTGCACACTTTTTTTTTTTTTTTTTTTTTTTTTTTTTTTTTCTAGATTTGGCATTTTACTTTGGCTGTTGTCTTCGCAGAAGCTGTTGCAAGAAAGCGAAGGGTGAGTGTCGGTTGCATATCACCTTACAAGGCTCAGGTTAATGCGATACAGGAAAGACTAGGTAACAAGTATAGTGGCTCTGAAAAGTATTTCACTGTGAATGTCCGGTCGGTTGATGGCTTTCAAGGGAGTGAGGAGGATGTTATTATTATATCCACAGTGAGATGTAATGCAAAAGGGTCTGTTGGTTTTCTTTCAAATCACCAACGAGCAAATGTAGCATTGACACGGGCCAGGTAAGATAACCATATGAGCTAATTAAATAATTAATACTCCGTTTCTTCTTTCAAGTCACATTTTTTTTCGTTAATTCTTTTATCTATATGCAGATACTGCTTGTGGATACTGGGGAATGGGTCAACTTTAATAAGTAGTCGTTCGATATGGAAGCAATTAGTCATTAATGCTAAGGATCGTGGATGCTTCTACGATGCTAGTGAAGACAAAAACTTGGCTCAAGCTGCCATGGTTGCTATGGCTGAAGTTAACCAACTTGATACCCTATTTAATACAGACTCTTTACTTTTTAAAGAAGCCATATGGCAGGTACATATGAAGCAAAGCTTGGTACCTCTAAGTTCTTTCATATATAGATTACATTATTGAACTTTTCTTACAGATAATTTTATTGTCTTTATTGTAGGTGAAGTTTAGTGACACGTTTTTGGAAACAATTACAAGACAATTAGACAGTGATATTCGTAAGGAAGTTGTATCTCTTCTGATCAAGCTTGCGGCTGGATGGCGTCAACCAGAAGAAGATGGAAACACTAAAGTGAGCATAGAGGGAACTTGTTCACTCCTCGAGGAGTATAAAGTCACGAAGGACTTGTGTTTAGTTTGGGCAGTAGACATTTTGGCAGAAAATTCTGTGTGTATCCAAGTGTTAAAAATCTGGGATGTTCTACCCGCCACCAAGGTGAAAGAACTAGCAAAGATAGTAATGGAAAATGTGTACGGGAACTATACCGTCAATATGATGAACCGCTGCAAGGAAAAACGTGTTGATGGGTATGGTTGATTTGGGATCTTTTGGTTATTTACAGACTTTACTAATTAGCATTTCACGAACAGAACTAACTGACTTGTAATTATGAACAGTGATCTGACGCTTCCCGTTACATGGCCTATGAACTCAGACGCTGATCAAAGTTGGTGTTTGGCAAATCAATTAGCAGCACTGAGCTTGAGGAATCATAATGCGTCAACGTCTGCGTCATCTTCATCAGGTTCAAGTAAATGGTGAGTTAGTGACCATGTTTTCTAAGTGTTGTTAAGATAATTGTATTTTGCGGAAATCTGAGTCTTTTATGTTTTTGTTGATGTGTTTAGGGGTTTTAGTAATCGGAATTCCAACAAGTATGGTGATTCAAGATCTCGTGGAAGGGGAAATAGGTGGTAAAAGAAACGTTTCAATTTCCTCAACGACCAAATTTGAAGAAATCGAAGATGGTGTTTTGGAATTCTATCTATGTGTTATTGTGTTTTGTGCCTGCCCAACAGATTTGGAGTAACCTGTTTGTTAGTGAAAACATAACAATGGTTATTAAACACTCTGTATCTTTTGCAAGTTGTTATCCTTGTCTCTCAAACGTTGGATTTGAATTCCCATCTTCATGGCGTCTTGAAACCAAGTAAAATCTAAATCTTTGCAACTCCATTATATATTCTCAATTTCTCATTAATTAAACTATATAAATACATTTAAAACAGTTGTGATGTTTTTATGTAAAGAACAAGCTTAGATCATGAAATTAATGCAACAAGGCAAGTTCAATAGACAATATTGGTTCTTTCCAAGAAAAAATTGGAGTAAATCTAAGTTAAAGATCTTTTTGTTTGACCTTGAAAGTCAAATCATACCAAACATTAATCCCAATTACAAAGCCATGAAATTTTCTACAATTTTTTTTACCAACATTGTCTAATCTGTTGTATATGTTCAACGTGATCACCAAAATGTTCCCAAACTATCACCGGTAATATCAATTTTCTTAATATAAAATCTTTGTTGTCCCTATAAGTCAAACTATCCCAAAGTGCAACAAATGTCCTCGGAGTTTCATACATCTGGTTGCTAGAGAAATCATCCAAGCTTCACATTGCTCTTCACATTATCGCTATCAAGCGAGTACCAACTCAAAAGTAAGTTTCTACATTGGTGTTACGACATATATAAAATACTCTTGTATAGTTGCATTGATAAGCTTCAATTTTCTAAACAAAGAAAGATAGTTGTCTTTTTACACTCACAGATTTTGTTCTTTAACTTCTATTAAGAATTACTACAATCTATTAAGAAGTCTGGATTAAGTTGTATACGGAAGCGAACCTATAGCAAGATCACACAGCTCAACTCACAAGGTAAAACACCAAACACAAAGCCGTCTTAATAACAAGAATTACTGATACAAGTCAATTTGCACATCATTTACACGTTCAAACAAACAATGCCACCAAACTGGAGCATTTTAATCTATCACAATCTTTGTCAGACAATGAAGTATGCCCAGATTCCACGAAATTGTAGCGGCTCCCACGTATGTACCATAACTACATATAAAACACACATGACATCAGGATCATATCCGAATCACGTTATTTATAGTTAGTGGTTTATTTATGTTCAGTCACTCGAGGTTTATGGAGAGAATCAAAAATCACAATAACCAACAAACAAACTTGCAGCTTTAACCTTTTATTGATACCAAATTTCCATGCTATTTCAAACAAGTTTCAAACACAAATATGCATTAGAAAAAACCAACTACAGGGTACATCAATTGAAAATTGAGATATTACTTATGAACAGCATGATGCAGCACGAGCTCCTTCTGCGGGTCTGTCAACAAGAACCATACCGGCAGGATTTTGGGTAGGCTGAGCTCTAGGCAGTCTCTTGGCTGTTTCAGACAGAACAATGGTCTCAGATGCTATAATTACAAGAACCCAAGAATTTGAAAAAGCCAAATTCTAGAAATATATTAAATTAGCTACGACAGTATTTAGGAATTGTAGAAAACTACCCAACAGACAAGTATGTGTACCTATTTCATGAAACACATCATTGACATTCGCAGCAGTTTTGGCAGATGTCTCCATGAAGAAAAGACCATTCTCCTCGGCATATATACGTGCCTCCTGCAAGGTCAAAGATCCAAAAGATAAATATAGGCATACACTTATTTGTATACAGAAAAAAATATTGCTTATATTTATAACTGCAAGCAAAAGAAGATTGCTCATTGTAAACATTTGAGACATGTAAGATGGAAACCTCTAAGGTAACCATCAGCATATACATAGTGGGCCAGCATATCATTCTAAATTAGCTAAGCATGTACTTATTTTTATCTCTTGCAACGTCCACAGTGCCCCGAAGTTAAGAACTAAACAAGCTTACACAGTGCCCCGAAGTTAAGAACTAAACAAGCTTACTTCTAAGACATGATATACATACTTCCTAGTCCCTCCACCCCACAAGCATTTAAACTGACAAAATTCCTAATCTATCTACTTTTTTGGTAAATTTTAAGCTAAGCAACCAATATACCCAGATAATAACCATAGCAAAAGCAGCTTATGAACCATGTGGTCCATAAGACGTACTTGATACAATACACACATGGCCATTCTTTAATTGCATGGAATGTACAATGTTGCAACTATCAGTGCACTGATAGTGTGGTACAACTTATACAAGTTAGGACTGACCACAAATAGAAGTCAAATTAAACATGCAACATAAAATAAAATTTGCATGGAACGGAAGCATTTTATTTCAAAAAACAATCTGCTATTTTACTTTCAAAAAATGTGAATTTCCCCACCACCCAGGCCTTTCTTTTTTTATAAGTTGTCTTTCACACAGATCAAGAATACAATGCAAGAAAGGCACATCTGAGACATTCATAGATATTTTTGGAATTCCGCTACTCAATCTAGTTGTTCTGTTGACCATCATAAATTTTTCTGAGACATTCATCAGATTTCGTGTAATTGGTCTCCAAAGGAACAGGTAGGTTTTTGCTGTCACCGATTAGGTGTATGATGGATGTAGATACTACTCGAGAAAGGTTCTTTGGACAGAAAATATGGGAATAATAATAATGGCAAAAGTCCAGCATTATGTCATTTTAGTTTAGGTCCACGTGAAGTGTATTCACAAACATAAAGAGAAGAAAATGCTGGAGTGTTTCACCAGTACGTAGAGCAGCAAACCAAATATAGTTTAACAGATATCAACAAAAAAAAGGATAAGATACATACATCTGCTGTCACTTTCCTCTTCTCTTCCAGGTCAGCTTTATTGCCAGCAAGTGCCATAACCATGTTAGGATTACCTGTAAGAGCCACACAAATATAGTTTTAGATTACCTTAGACTTCTCTTCTACTATTAAAAAGCTTTAGTTATAAAACCAAAAGCAGACGAAATATGCTCACCTTGTTTTTGAAGTTCTTGAACCCACTTTTTAGCTCGAGTAAACGAATCCTAAAATAGTCCGATAAACAGCAAGTGAATTCAATTTCCAAACACAATAGAAGAAAAATAAAACAAAACCATTACATAATAATCCAAAACTAAACCAGTTTGTACCTACCACTAAAAATATTGCATTCATGATAACTTATAACTATTTACTTTAGTTAGCATTCAACAAGCAACATGCAATACTTAAGCAAAACTTAAACACAGCCAATCCAACTAGGCAATTGCACTTTCCAAAAGTGGAAATCCAAATATATATTAAAAAATTGTTTTCCCCACGTGAAAGTCGAAACTCAAAATCATAACCGAAACACTCATACAATATGTTCAAATCACGTAACTAATAATTACATCCTTGTTAACCAAAGTGGGCATAATTCTTTTTTGAAGTAGTTGAACCCACTTTTTAGCTCGAGTAAACAAATCCTATTAGTAGTAAGATAATCAGCAATGCAATTGTTTCAAAAGTCGAAATCTGCCACACATAACTAGCACAACAGATTCAAATCATTAAAACTATTACCGACATCTGCATAAACCCGTAGAAAGTAAATCAGTTACAAACTCAAACATGATCCATATTAAGTACCTACTACACTAAGAAGCAAAGTTTACTACATTTAACAACTATACGAAATAAAAGGATCAAAATTCAAAACACATAAAAAACACGCAGTAAGTGATCATACCGCGCTAGTGATATCATAGACGATAATCGCAGCAGCAGCACCTCTATAATACATAGGAGCCAAACTATGATACCTCTCCTGACCAGCAGTATCCCATATCTCAAATTTCACAGTGGCGTCATTCACCGCCAACGTTTGCGAAAAAAACGCAGCCCCGATCGTCGATTCCTTAAAATAACAAAAACCACACAACATAACATCAAATTCAAACCTTTAAAAACCAAGTAAAAAAAAAAAAAAAAAAGTCAAAAGATGAAACCCTAAAAAGTCAAAGTCAACGGACCTGAAATTCAAGGAATTGGCCTTTAACAAAACGCAAAACAAGGCTGGATTTACCAGCTCCCATATCACCAAGCAAAACCTGTATTAAAAAATTAGGGGTTTGATGAAAATTGAAATTAAAAAAAGGGTTGTGAAATTAAAGGTACCAATTTAGCGTTGAGATTGTTGTGAGATCCGATTGTGGAAGCCATGGTGATCGATTGATGGGATCAAAATTGGGGGTTTTGGAGCAAAGAGACGTGACAAGTTGGGTTAGATGATGATAGTGAAAACGAACGCGGTTGAAGGAGGACAGATGCTTTGTGGTGTGGTGATATAAAAAATGTGGCGCAAGAATACTACCTAACAATTAAAAGGTCTTTGTATTGGAATAGGATTTTTCTATTTCTTTTATTATAAGTTATCTTTGGAATTTATTTGAGTGTTAATCTAGTTGTGTTTTGACACGTATAATTAATACTGCCTATTTAAAAAATAGAGAAATACTACCGCTCACAAAATTCATACAAAAAATTCAATCACTGTGTTAGCGGGTGATTGGTTTAATAAGAGAAATTAGAGAGAAAAACTGTCAGAAAATGTACCAATCACCCGCTGACATGTCAGCATTGTACTAAAAAATAATGGTTTGAAAAACATAATTGTTACTGTTGTATTTTATAGTATTTTGTAGAGAAAAGGCCTTATGGTTAATTGAGTATTTTTTAAAAGCTTTTAATAATAATTTAAGGTAATTTGACAATTTAAATAAAATGTCTTAAAAAAATGGGATTCTTATTAAATATAAAAGTATTTTTATATTTTACGAAAATTGAGAATTTTACACTTAAGTCAATAAAAATAGATTAAAGATTAGATTTTTTTTATTTTATTTTTTTTATTATTACTTTTGTTTTTTTTTTTCTTAAGTTTAAGGTTGCTTGTAAATTCTATATAACGTTTATTTACACTCAATTCTTAAATCAAAAAAATCTCACAATGTCATGCATATTTTATTATTTTCATTTTTTTTTCCTTCATCGGATTTTTCAAAGTTTGACCAAACTAACTTAATTTTGACTTTTATTAGCCAATAAGAAAACTCAATTTTACAATTGTTCTCTCCTATTAATAAAATGAGAAATCCATTTATCCAATATTTCTCTTATTATACAAGAGATACGTCTGTTTATTTACTTATTCACACAAAATATAACATGTATTTTCTACTCCATATATGTTATCTTTGTTTATTTAAACTTTTAATTTTAACACATAATTTCATGAGTAGAAACATAGGAAGTAACACAAAGTAAAAGAATATATCATTTCTCATAATTCAGTGTCATTCACTCATTCTTACTGTTATTTTGATGTGGCATAAAGTACTAACATCGTATGCAATGCTCTAAAAGGAATTGTTTAATGAGCAGTATTTTGATGAATGTCAAGGAAAACATATTCCGTCAGCGTGCATTTTGGGCCAACACATTTGTCGGCAAAGTGGCAACCCCATTCTTCGTTTCTAGAACAAGGTTGGCCCATTTTATACTTTTTCTATTTGTTAGTTTAAGTTTAGAACATCGGATCAATTCGAGAATTTATTTTTCATAGTAGATTTGCAATTTTTACCAAGATCCTATGTGAGTATTAAAGATCCTCATATAAAGATTAGCAGATTGTTTGTAACTACTTACCTAGAGTATTTACTAAGAACTAAGAATTTAAACTTTGTTTAACAACCTTACTCACCATAATAAAATAATTCATTTGCTTTTGTTGATTCAATATAACAATGTAAATTTTTCTAAACATGATGATAAAAGTTAATTACGAGTAACTATATGTTAGCTAAATCTTCAAACTGTTTACAAAGTATCAAGTTGACATTGTTGCTAAACAAGTGGATGACCAACTCAGAAACATTGAAACTCACAATTCATTCAATCAAGTTGTTTAATAGATTCACTGAGTCATTTATATAAAGGAGGTGATTTGCACACTCTGTTTGTGTTTTGACGTTTATATCTTTACATAGGTGAATATGAATATAACTAAAAGTGATTAAGGGTATAAATATCAAAATATAAACAATTTGAATGTGCAAATCATTTAATTGAGTGTGCAAATCACCTAAAATTTGGTTAAACATAATGTTTTGAAATCCGGTTCAACCCGGGTGGTTCAACCGGTTGAACCGTTTCGGTCAAAAAATTTGTTGATTTAAACCGGGTCAACTTGCTAGGTTGAGTCGAAAGCGGGTCAAATTAAATCGGTTCAACCTGTTGGGTTTGAAGCGTGAACTGTTCCAGTCGAAAAATTTGTCGATTTAAACCGGGTCTACTTGCTAGGTTGGGTCGAAAACGGGTTAAATTAAATCGGTTGAACCCGTCGGGTTTGAAGCGTCCCGGGTCAACCCGGTTTGTCATTTGTATTAATTGTTTTAATTGGTTGTATTTAATTTGGTAGATATAAAGTTTGAAGATTTGAGAATTAAACATAATGTTTTGAAACCCGGTTCGACCCGGGTGGTTAAACCGTTTGAACCATTCCGGTCGAAAAATTTGTCGATTTAAACGGGTCAACTTGCTAGGTTGGGTCGAAAAAGGGTCAAATTAAACCGGTTCAACCCCGTCAGGTTTGAAGCGTGATCCGTTCCGGTCGAAAAATTTGTCGATTTAAACCGGGTCAACTTGCTAGTTTGGGTCGAAAACGGGTCAAATTAAACCGGTTCAACTCGTCGGGTTTGAAGCGTCCCGGGTCAACCCGGTTTGTCATTTGTATTAATTGGTTGTATTTAATTTGGTAGATATATTTTTAATTGATTGTACAATGTGAATAAATCATTGTACTTTTAAGTAATAGGGTGTTTTAATAAGAGTATTAATTACATTTCACAATTTCCTTTATTAAGATTTTTCAAGTTTCAATGTTTGACTAACTTTCAAGATTCCACTTTCAAGATTGACCATTTCTCTATTACTAGACGAGTACCCGTGCATAGCAACGAGATTTTATAGCGACAAATAGTTTATTGATAAAAAAAAAGTTTATAGGCTATAAATGAAAAATAATAAAAGTTTGAAGATTTGGTTAAACATAATGTTTTGAAACCCGGTTCGACCCGGGTGGTTCAACCGGCTGAACCATTCCGGTCAAAAACTTAGTCGATTTAAACCGGGTCAACTTGCTAGGTTGGGTCGAAAGCGGGTCAAATTAAATCGGTTCAACCCGTCGGGTTTGAAGCGTGCACCGTTCCGGTCAAAAAAATTGTCGATTTAAACTGGGTCAACTTGCTAGGTTGGGTCAAAAACGGCCGGTTGAACCCGTCGGGTTTGAAGCGTCCCGGGTCAACCCGGTTTGTCATTTATATTAATTGTTTTAATTGGTTGTATTTAATTTGATAGATATAAAGTTTGAAGATTTGAGAATTAAACATAATGTTTTGAAACCCGGTTCGACCCGGGTGGTTCAACCGATTGAACCATTCCGGTCGAAAAATTTGTCGATTTAAACCGGGTCAACTTGCTAGGTTGGGTTGAAAAAGGGTCAAATTAAACCGGTTCAACCCGTCAGGTTTGAAGCGTGAACCGTTCCGGTCGAAAATTTTGTCGATTTAAACCGGGTCAACTTGCTAGTTTGGGTCGAAAACGGGTCAAATTAAACCGGTTCAACCCATCGGGTTTGAAGCGTCCCGAGTCAACCCGGTTTGTCATTTGTATTAATTGTTTTAATTGCTTGTATTTAATTTGGTAGATATATTTTTAATTGGTTGTACAATGTGAATAAATCATTGTACTTTTAAGTAATGGGGTGTTTTAATAAGAGTATTAATTACATTTCATAATTTCCTTTAATAAGATTTTTCAAGTTTCAATGTTTGACCAACTTTCAAGATTCCACTTTCAAGTTTGACCATTTCTCTATTATAGATAGTTAAGATAGATAGTTAAGATAATACGAAAACATGAGGCCTTTTTTTTGGTATTGTTTCAGAGAGCTGGGAGTACCTGCGGGGAAGCACGGTGAGGGGTGGAACCCCGCACGGGAACACCGCCGCCTCTCGGTGTACCCCGCACGGGGAGGTGTTTTGGGTGACCGCAAACCGCACGGGAAGAAGAAAGAAAAAGAGCCGTTGCATTAATATTCGACCGTTGGCAACGGTTGTGTTTAGTTTTAAATCTCGTTTTTATATAAACCCACATATTCTTCATGTTTTTAGTCAAAATAAATCAAGAAAACCCAAAACCCACGGATCGATGGAAACCAAGACAAGTTTACACTTGTTTTGGCACTTGCTCACCTTCTTGAACCTTGTAACTCACGAATCTCACAAAAACAACAAAGATGGAATCGGATTTGTGATGAAAAATGATGTTATAGGAGGTTTTAGAGTGCGTATATTATATCAAAAGAAAGAGGGCGAGATGGGGATTAAAGTGGTGGTGGTCGTGAGTGTTGATGGTCGGTGGTGAGGCTGTGGTGGCCGGTTTAGGGGCGGCGGCTAGGTAATATTTATGGTTGGTGATGATAATGATAATGTAGATAGAGAGAGTAAAGATGATGTTTATGTTTGTGTGTGGTGTGAACCAGGGAAACCACAAAGGACCAAATATGTAGTCACTCTTTATTTTTAACAATAATAATAATAATATTAGTGTAAAGGGATGTGAGTGAAGGGTGAGTGAAGTAGCGCCTCCAAAAATGAAGTGAGTGAAGGGTGAGTGATGAAAAAAGTAGAGAATGATGTGGCGCAAGGGAATTGGGTAGGAGTGAGTGAAGGGAAGGAGGTGAGTGATGTACTCCCACCTCCCTCAGTTTTAGGTTGATCACCAATTATTATTGATATACTTATTAACTTATCAGCACTTTTTAAAGCGCGAGCTTTAAGAAGCTTGGTGTTTTCAACGCATCAAGTTGTCATTGTTGCTAAACAAGTGGAAGACCAACTTACAAGTTACAACCATTGAAACTCGCAATTCAATCAAGTTGTTTGGTAGATTCACATTCACCGAGTCATATTCAAGTCTACCATCTCAAATTTTGTTTGTCTTTGATTACCAATCAGTTATTCCAGATCACTTTTTTATGGAAAGAGATACTACCCCTCACATGGGCCTCATATATGATCAACATTGACCAAAAGAAGTCACCAAAACGTGTTTTATGGACAGAGATACTCCTCACATCACATGGGCCTCATTTAAGATCATCAATGACCAAAACGTGTTTTGTTTTCTATAACAAAAGTCACCAGACACCACAAACATTATTGGAACTTTACAACTTTGTGTAGCAAAAACACATATAGTACCGATGCTACTTAATCGACAACAACAATACTAGAGGTATGAGGGAGGTGAGATGTAGACGTCACATCCCCTACCCGAGGGTAAAATGACTGCTTCCAAAAAGACCACTAGTAAATGTGTGTACGAGCAAATAGACTATATGTGAGGTGTGTGTGAGGAAAGAAAGACATATAAAATGAAGCATATAAAGCATAAAACATACAAGCTTGCAAAGACATAAACGCATATAAACTTCATATGTTTTGCTCGTAACTTCAGCAAATTTTTCATGGTATGCAAATTCTTGTGTTTCATCTCTTTCCATGTTTCCGGAAAGAAAAATAAACGGATTTCTAAAGGCGAGCGACAGTTTCCATCATGTTAAAAGAATAATCCAACTTACGATCACGAGCAGAGTTGGCTATTCTACGCTGATATCATTAATCTTCGTTATTCATATTACAACAATGAACATGAAAATTTACAAATATTCACTGTTTCCATTTCCTAGAGCTGTAAATAAATAGTATATCATGTATCTACGCGTCCACGGTCTTTGAAAGAGTTCCACTTCTTGATGGAGGAACAAGAGACTTAGCATAAGCAAGTGGCAAAGATACTAGCTTCTTCGGTTTACTTACATATGCTCTTCTAGTAAAGTTGTTATAGTCATTTGCTTCAATCTCGTCCAAGATTTGACGATACAATAATAGGGACGCCCACACCTGATAACACCAACAGTTCATATTTAGTTGAGCTCATGTAATTATTAAATTTATCTTTATTTTGAAACCAAATTAAGTGGTCGAATACTTACTGGCCATCTGCTAGCTGAGCTTAGTTGAGTGACGCCTTCTTGTGCTTCATCAAAGAATTTTCTTGCCCGTTTAATTTGCCTTTTCATAAAAATCCTCCATTTATCGGTTACTTTTCCAGCAAATATATCCTCATCTGATAGTCCGGCTTGTGCTAGTTCATCTTGCGGTAGATACACTCTTCCTCTTCTTGCACTATACCAAAAGCAAGCACGTCATAAGAACTATGCATACTTTTGAGGTTACTCTAGTACTTTAAGTGTGCAAATGCTTACTATTTACAGTATTTTCTACTATAACTGTAGCATGGCAAAAGTATTTCTCAAGAGTATAAGAGTTTCGTACTGGAATTAGTAATTGGCTCCAAAAGTAAAAAGTTACATCCTATAAAAATTGACATATTTGTCATCGAATGTCCTATTTCTAGCAGGCAGTCATTTACTATTTGTTGAATTCGCTACAACTTGAATGTTGTCATCAACAATTTGTTGAAAAATGTCTGAAATCAATATTGGGATTTGTTTGCTAGACCATAAAGGCCAAAACTTTTGTCATACAAGCAGTTACGGAGTACTATTTATGGTACTTGCTATAAATATCAATGAGGCAACCAAGATTTCCTTGAATTTGTTTGAAACTAAGATTGAATTGTCTGTTAGATCTCAAAGATCAAATTTGAACGGTTTCTTAGTATTATAAGTTTTTAACATCATTTTGATGCAGACTTGATGCATACTAGTTACGTAGCATATTCATGAATATAATACTAAAATATTGACTGTTAAAGAAAAAGTTTGTGTTCTTACTCTTCTCCCACATCTCGGAGTATGTTAGTGAGTTGATTAGCGATTCCTAAAGCCAAAGCAGCATTGTATACACTTTCTGTTGATGCTTGGGAATCGGGAGCAATTCCCATTATAGGAACACTCATCAATCCGACTGTACCAGCCACATAATAGCAATACAAATAAAGCTCATCAAAAGTCTTGTATCTTGACTTTCTAAGGTCCATCCTCATTCCTTCAATCATATCCTTAAAAGGCTGCGAAAACCAAAAACAGAAACGTTGAAAACGTCAATAACAAATGCAAGAAACAGCCCAACTTATTGAATTAATTTGATGCTTAATTGGAAAATGTTTCAATAGGTTTAGTGATTTTTTAATTTGACCTGAATGTCAACTGGGAACTTGGAGACAGTGTCTGATAAAGCAGCATCAAGCATATCAAAAGGGCGACCGTTGAAAAGATCTTCTAGCCTTGACTCCCATCTATCTAGAGCTTTTGGTGTTATATGTGATGCATTAGGCCCATCAACAAGTTCATCGGTTCTCCTACACCATACTGTTTGACACAGAAATAAGTCAAACATGAAACATGAATTTGTTTTATCATTTCCTACTTTCTGATTACATCATCAGCAAATCAATTCATTTATCATAAGACATTAAATAAGTGGAAGAGTATCTAGGAGTGCAAAAGTTCAAGATGCAATTTCAACTTCAATATTGGTAGGAATTTGAAAAAACAAATTGCGTAAAATTTTACAAGTAGTTGACATTTCATGACCCGTAATAGAAGTAAGATTGAATTATATGTTGACTGTTTAGCACCCGTATACATTTTGTATATCGAAAGTATTACAATAGAACTCAACAGTCAAAGATTCTAAAGGAAGAGTTAGGCCAGGTTTGAACTTTTCAAGCCTAAAAGTCAAAAGTTGAATCAAGGAGGTTATAGTGTGTTACTGTTAACTACTAATTAGTGGAGTACTGGAGTAGTATCATGGGACAATTATACTTAAAGTTGACTGATAAAGTAGCAATTATCTTGATAATGACTAAAAATAATATAAAAAATGATCACATGTAACTAACTAACTACCTACCTAGCATTACGATTAAACATTAAACCAGAAAAAGTTATCTACTAAACCAATCTCCTTTCTTGAACTCGCTAATGGAGTAGCATGATCGGGACCCACAAATACCGAGTTATTACCACCACAGACCAGATTTTTTCTAAGTTGATAATGTTCATATTTCATAAACTACAAAAAACAAAATTAAGCAGAAATCCCAAGAATCAAACTAATATTTCATCATAATACATGAACAAGATATATGAAGATCCTCACCATAAATCGCCCATATAGCTTTTCGCCTTTCTGGTGTCATTAGCAATGTTCCTGCAAATAAGGATTAAAAAAACTTCATAAGATGAATATCTAAATGCAAGTGGTGGCTCTTAAACTAAAAGAAATCGGATTCTGTGCAAGATTTAGAAAAGATTCAAAACTTTTTGCAAGATTCATGTAAATAAAAAAAGGCTAACCAACCTAAATAAAATGTCTTTGCATACTCTGCACAAACTTCACCGCATCTATCATAAGCTTCACTCAATAAACCAAGCGATCCAGGAAGCACAATATCCGGTTTCACTTCCATATCTTCTTCTTCTTCTTTATCACGCATCTGTTTCTTAACCAACGCAGCTTGCTTTAAAACCACATCATAAACCAATTGCTCTGACGAAATAGCCAGTTCACCAGTTGGATTAGCCACCACCCTCGAAACATCAAATTGCGATTTTCTCCCATTACTTAAACCCGAATAACCAAACCTCAAATCTGCATTAACATAAGATGACTTGCACTTGTGCTTGTACTTCTTACCAACATTCTTGATTCTGCTAGACTTCAAAACGCTTCTCGATTTTGATGCATCAACTAACTTTGTTGTATCCAAGAATCCCAACCCATTACTAAGCTCAGAAGTTGGTGAAACAACCCTTATCAAAGCAACAGACATGGTATCTACTTGAACTGAAAAAAAAAGATAGAATCTGTTTGTGCTCTTAATAAATCTTGTCCCCTAGTTCCTTAAGTGTTGAAAACACACACTAAAGTGCTAAACAAATACCCCACTAAATAACTTGTCTCCTTTTTACTATATCAAAACCCCACTTCAAATTCAGTGGAAAGCTGATAAATTTTCCACAAAGGTAGCAAACTTAATCAAAATGTGTACCTAGTTTAGACCATTTCCTGTTGAATGACAATTGGTTGATGTTAATAATCAAAACAATAAAGCAACAGTGGAGAACAAACTCAAAGACAAATGTGGATCTCAATGGTGAATATTTATATTTTTATATATAGAGAATAAGGACATGGATTAATATAAGAATGAACAAGAACAAAAATTCAATCTAATTGTGGAAATGGTGTTGCTTATTTTTAGTCCACTCATTATATAAAAAACTCAAGTAGGACACTTCACCACATGTTAGGTCTCATGATCTTTCTAGCACAAAAGCAGTATGAGGTGTGCAATCCTACACAATCTTAAACTTTAGAGGCCTTATATATGTTATTCTGTTTTATATAAAGATAGTAACAATATATGATGTAATAATATATTTTTGTTCTATGTTTAGCTATTACATACCTCTTGCATAAAGTTTCTTTGCGGCAAATTGACGCACTTCTTTACAAACCAATTAAATATTGATATTTTTTTTTTTCATATTTGCTACACAGGTTTAGCCCAAAATTAGTTACATCTTTATTCCTTAAAGTCATTTCTCTATAACTTAAATCCCTTCAATGAAGCATAAAAAAATGGTTTATACTTTTTTTATATAGCTACAAAATGATATAAAAAATAAAGAAAATAGAAAAAGGACATATAAAAATACAAAGAAGTGAAAGCCATACCTGTGTTAAAAGGTTATGAGCCATATATTAAACAGAAGCTACAAAAATATGAACATCACCAGCAGAGCAAAGCAAAACAATGGGTGCCAAAAATAAGACTGACCCACCAAAAAATTTGCACCCACACACACACTTTTATTGTTTCCTTTTTTTAATGTTTTTGTTTTGTGTGAAAATGATTTAATGAGTTTGTTTCCTGGGGATTTGGTAATCTCAGTTTTTTGTTAGGTTGTTGTGTTTTTTTTTTGACAGGTAAATTTCCAACTTAGGTTTACCACCCCGAAGACCAGGGCCCTAACCACCATTCTGACCAGACTATGTTGTCTTAACCGGGTCCACGCTGGTGTACAGAATGTGGCTCTACGGTGTCGCGAGGAAACCGTGCCGCCTTTACACAGATTTTACCCTGCTAGAGAAACGGTCGGATAAAACCCCGACGCTGCTCGGATTCGAACCCCGGTCTACTGACCCAAGGCTCGAATCTTCATCGCATTGGATATATCTCCGGAACAAATGGTCTGGCAAATGGCCCACAAATGAGGACTTCCCGGGTGGTCACCCACCCGGTACTACTCCCATTTGTGGGTGCTTAACTTAATAAGCCCCACCCACTAGACCAATTGGCCATTGATATTAGGTTGTTGTGTTGGACACTGGTTTTTTAACTTTGTTTTGCTTTGGTATTTATTGTGAGGTGAGGGTTTGTTATAAAGACATACTCCTATAGTCCTATACTCCTATATGGCAGGCGTTTAATCTAATCAACTTTAGGTTTTTGTTATTAAAAAAAAAACAACAACTTTAGGTTAATTGATTGTAAATATTTTTCACTTTAACTCTACAATAAACATATAAAATTTTTATTTTTCAAATTACTCGAGAGAGACGAGTCTTCTAACTTAAATGTGTGCAATGTAATTGAGATATTCTTGTAGCTGTTTGTAACTCTCATCTTAGGTGTTTATCTAGTGCTAACACTATGTTCTCAAGTTATTTTTTAGAGAAGAAAGTGAAAGAAAGTGGATGAAGTAAAGTGGAGATCATTTAATATGTTTTGTATTAACTTACTTTACCAAATTGCCCTTATTATTTATTAATGTCAATTATGTCACTTCACACATTACTTGGATATTATGGTAAATATGGCATATCAAATTCTTTCATTACCTTTTCATTTTGTACAACTTGAGAACACAAATATGTAAGTTAGTTTCATTTTCTTTCATCTCATATTCTATATTTTACTTTCATTTACTTTACTTTTCTCTTAAAAAAAAACTTAAGAACATAGTGTAAATCTCGACAAATGATTATTTACAAAATAAATATCTTGACAAACATAATTCTTGTAATTATGTATAAAACATTTATAAATGTTAATCATAAATTATTAAATCACAATACACAAAAACACGTCATAACCTAATAAGCATATAAATTTAAGGAATCGCCGAAGTAGTTTAAGTTGACAACAATTTGTGATTATTATCACTACATATGAATGTTTCAAATTTGAATCAAGCTTGATGCAAGTAAATCTGAACTGCGTATGCTTACTTCCCAAAAGGAAGGAACTTTAAGTACTTTAATTTTGCAGTCGAGAAACTTAGGCTTCGTGAACTCGTCAGCTTAAAAGATCATAAACCACAATTTTTGAAAAGTAAACCCAAGAGGCTTGTTTGTTTAAACTAAAAAGTAAGTTTTACTTGCTATTCCAAATATATTACTCTGTATCAGTTTAGTTTTTAGCTTTATCGAGTTTGATCAAATGTTAAATTATAATTTTAAAAAGTTACTTAATTATATTTATGTAACTTTATGATGATCAAGGTTTATGTCTGAATGGTATCTCATAAAGTGTGAGAAGCTTTTCAACCTAGTGTTGTCGGTTCAAGTTCTGTTCAAAACTTGTAAATGCATTCGTGATATATATTATGAAATAGTTAGTCGTCGTAAAAAAAAACTTTGCGATGGATACAATAATAGTATTTGAAAGAAAAAGATGATAAAGTACTGTTTGTGACCATTTTAAGTGATGGTTATTAGCCTCTTGAATCTTGATAATGTAGAGACCAAATCAACCCAAATGCACATAATCAACAGGTTTTTAGCGGACATTTAGTAAGGGTTAATAACACAATTTTTAAAAAGTGAATTCTAAGTTTGCATTACATTTATTTTATTAATGTAGTCACTATAAAATTTTTATATGCATGTTACTTTATTTGTTTCAAGTTATGTGTTCACTTATAAATAGAGATGATCACCATGTGATACTGGTACCGAATGGTATCGGTATCACATATAACGAATCAAAAACAAGCGACAAACGACTTACCAAACAATGTACTGACTGAGTTTCGCATTACTAGTTTTGGTTTGTTACCGGTGTTTACCAGTATTTCCTGCCAAGTATCAAAATTAAGAAGAAAAAGATAGGGTGTATAGTTCTTTTTTTTTTTTTTTCTTTTTTTTTTTTTTTAAATATAACTAGGGTGTATAGTTACAAAATACAAATAGTACGTATACAACTATACAGTTAGTTTAGTTTTCATCTAATACATTTTCTTTTTTTCTTTACTGAGGCGCACAAGAGGAGGGTGGGCACTTGAGTATTATAAATACGCTTAGATTTTTGGTTTGTAACCAATTAATTTTTTTTTTCCTTTCCGCTGAAGTATTAAATTTAACAAACTCAAGCCATGTTTAACTTAATGTATACTATTTGTAACAACTAGCTACTAATCTAACATATTCCTTGGAATTTCATTATATTGAACTATACTTAAAAATAGCAAGGTATCCACGTATTGCAACGGCGAGTACTCTGAAATTAAATTTTTCGGTGAATCATGTATTTTTAGTTTATTATGTTCTTTTTGACAATAAATTTACGGATATCAAGAATTTTGTTTAGCCCCTGCCCATTCGGGTTCGATCCCGTTGGCTCGTGCCCGTTCGGGCTCGAGCCCGTTTGGCCCGCACCCGTTCGGGCTAAAGCCCATTTGACCCGTTGCCCGTTCGGGCTTGAATATTTGTATAATGTGCTTTATTATTTGTATTGATGAAATTTAATGCAGGAATTATATTTAATTTGGTTGTACAATATGCTTGATAATTTGTATCTTTTATGTAAGGGGTGTTCTAAGAACTGTATTAATTGTATTTATTGACCAGTTAATTAATTGACTACATTAAATTGCATTAATGTGTTGTTTTTTTAATATGTGCATAAAAGTGGTGTACACTATGTTTCTTGTCTTGTAAGTCTGAAAATTATGTACATTAAAGTGGTGTACACTATGCTTCTTTTCTTGTAAGTCTTAAAAAATTAAAAGCATTCAAAACTATACTTGAAACAACCCAGACTTTTTAAAGACACTTAAATTTTTATGCTTTTAATTATATGTGTATGCATTTTTCTTATTAAAGAAATGTTTTAGGTCTTAAACATTTTAAAACTTTTAAATATAGATATCTTAAATACATTATAAGATATAGTATAAATATACAGCTTATAGTCGTATAATATAGTATTATGTATACCATATCTTAGGTTCAACAAAATTATGTTTGTTTGGTGGACTTCGGTTTTTGTCGTATGTTTATCAAATTTTTAGAGGTTTAAGTTTCAACATCCCGTTTTCATGTCTTCCAATTATTTATTTATTTATTTATATTTTCAGAAAATACGTGTTTGGCGATTTGTTAATAAATGTGTGCTATTGGGTTGGTCCTGACGTAACTTCACCATCTTAGTTATTAAGTGCAAGCTCAATAAACATGTTATCCTTTTTCAGTTATAAAAGTTTGGTATACAAAGTTTGACAGCAACCAAGCAAGAAAAATAAATAAATAAAATAAAAAATAAAAAATAAATAAAAAAATCTTCATAAATACAAGTCAAAAATTTCAATGTAATTAGTTACATATATTTACATTGGTGATATACAAAGGTACGAGAATAGTCATCATTCAATATTTCAATGGTCGTAGGATGATTTGTACGAAATGATAATATTTGTGGAATGATTTAAAGTATACCTTTTCGTCCACAAATGAATGTTCAATTTTACTAGATGTTTTCAACTATGAACGTCATATTTGATGTTAGCCAATCATGAATGATTCGTTATGAAATGTTATAAATAAAAATTCGATCACTAAATAATCTTATATAAATAATAATATAATAACAATAATTAAATAAAGAGATAAAAATTTGTTCATTTCTATTTTGTAAAAGAGTTGATTAGCAATTATTATTATTATTATTATTATTA
Source organism: Artemisia argyi (assembly GCA_030686995.1). Lineage (NCBI taxonomy): Eukaryota > Viridiplantae > Streptophyta > Magnoliopsida > Asterales > Asteraceae > Artemisia > Artemisia argyi. The sequence continues at coordinate 101,489,075 of CM060704.1, read as the reverse complement.
TTATTATTATTATTATTATTTTGCATACTCCGGTTTACAACATGGAAAAACAGCATACAACAAATATAAAACTCTTTGTAGCGAAGAATAAAATGTACAAATAAAAAATAAAAGTGTGCAAATTGCAAATCACTTCTCATTCTGAAAGGTTAATGTTGATGTAGTAAGGTATGATAAACCAAGTGTGACGGAGTGATAAGGTCTTTTTGTTTAATCTCATTACTAGTAGTATTATAGTTGAGGAGGATATTTTAATTATTATTATGTTATTGAGTGTGTTCTAAAGTGATGAGTTATTGATGATAAAGTGCAGTTAGCTCTCTAATCCTCACCAAAGTTGAATAGCATGAGCTATATCTTACAATGTGTGCACTCTTTTGATAAAACGGGAAAAGTATGCATTTTATGTTAATATTTTACAAAAATATTCTAACATACAAAATTTCACGATACCGATAATTGCTCAATTATAGTGGCCTTTGGTGAACAACTGAGCTGGTTTGTTTCTGAACAAGTAATTAACGAAAGGATTATAATTAATCCATATTCACATGTAAACATAATCTGGTTGGATATGGACACGTGGATTGTCCACCAATAAGAAGGTGATAACCTTATCAAACTGGGATCCCAAATTATGCTGACGGCAGGACCAATTGACACGTGGCAACTTTTCATTAGCTAGCTAAAAGTACATTATGGCAAGTGCATTTAATGGACCTACACAAAGAATAAGGTCAAAGTATTACCAGTATGTCGGAAAAAAGGCTGCTTTTTGGGACATAAATTTCATGTTTGATTATCTTAAAATAAGTTTAAACATTTTATAATGTACAAACTTCATGATTTAGTTATGTCGGTTATTAATTTTAAATTTGTAAAATGCGTTGGATTATTGGATGATCATCACTAAAAAATAAAATAACTAATAGGAGGACGGTTTCCACTAGCTTTTTGGGTAGAAAGGTGGGTCAACAATGTGACACGTTTCATATATTTTGAATTTTAACTCTATCTATGATTCTAAGAGCTTCGAATTCGTTGAATACAATTGTCATCATATTTTATATGCATATACTTTTCATTATGTTGATATTAGGCACAAAATGCGATCTTACTAGATAGTTCAAATGAGATCAAGGCCTAAACCATAAGTTTAAAATAAAAAACATGTTAAAATGAGTCATGAATTCCATATTTTCATAGATGAGGTCTAGTTTGGTTTTTTTGTTTATAGAATTTTAATTATTATCTTAACAGGTGATTAAATTAAATTAAATTTATCACAAACAAGATACACTTTTAGTAATTTGCTTTTCTTGTTTTACAAACTTCATATTTAATGTGGAGTGATTTATGTTGGATAAATACCTTTACAACAAACACGAAGTTCGATCGCGGAACGCTAGATCGCAAGTTGTATCGAGCACAAGTAGCAAATACGAGAGACTACAAAGAATAGACAAGAATATGTACACGATAAACCCCAACGAATCCTTTATTAATACCAATAAAGCTTTTACAATTGAGGAAGAAGAATGAATAACTAGCATCCCCTCATCTCTATTTATAGAGTTGAGGATGTGGAAACCTAAGCTTGTCTTGCATTTCAAGCTACCTAATCCTAGTTCTAGTCTACTAACTAATCTAATTACAAAAGTACACTTAAGTCCCTAATCTATATTTAAGTTTACTACTAAATATATAACAATTTATTCAAGGTAAACTTATCCATATCCTATTATTTTCATATTTGCACCCTGTTTTTACTTTTCTTTTTGGATTTTACTGTCAGTTTATTTCAGGAATAACAGTCGGTAGATATAATTTTTTTGTCACTTTGTTTCAAGAATAATATTGTTTGGGTAAAAGATTATTTGAGGGCTAAACTTTTTTTACATATCAAGGGACTAATCTCCACCATCCATCTTCCCTCCATCTTTATTTGATCTAATGGATGAAATTAATCCCAGCAATTTAAAAAACCCACTTTTATCATTTTTTTTTTCCAGATATTAATATCTTTCAAAACGTTAATCGTTAAGCGAAAAAAAATATACCGTTACGACGAGCATATCATATATGATATGATATGTAATATCATATATGATTTTTTCGGCCACGAAAAAAAATGTGAAAAAAACGAAAAAAAAAATTGTCGAAAATATATCAAATAGCCTATCTATAGAAAGATAATTAAATGCTCGTCGCGATGGTGTAATTATTTTCGCTTAACGATTAACGGTTTAAGAGATATTTAAATTATAAAATGCTTTTAATCTCAACCATTCATTTCTTTTTAGATGAATGGTGGGGATGAGTCCCTTGGTATGTGAGGAATGTTTGATTTTTTAAATAACTCGACTCTATTGTTATTAGCAGAATAGTATAGCCCATGCATTGTTCATTATTTACTATCGGGCTTAGCCCAAGTTACTTATCTTATTGTGCAAGACTATGATGTATATATATTGGATGATTAATAATATTTGATTATGGAGAATAAACCTATTCTAATATGGTAATCAGTGCCAACCCTAAAACCACCACCACCAAAACATACGCTTAACCTCAAAACCATCTGCCGCTTCTTTTTCTTTTTCTTTTCCATTCGTTAAATTTTTGAAGACCTACCTGCTTGCTTGCTGCCTTGCATCTCATCATATGCATAATTGACATTTGCATTTGCTTTGAATATTGTTTTGTCCGCCAACTATTGTTGACCAAATTTCAAGCACAATAAAATTTGTTTTTTTTTAATTGCTCGCCTAATATGTCTCACGTAACAGGTCCTAATTTTTTGTGCATGCCTAATGTACCATTAGTCAACTCAACGTATCCCATGCAACTCAATGCGGGGTATGTTATGGGATCTATGGTACCGGTTCAGCCGTGCTCTGTTTCTCAGCCCCAACAGGCCCAACTAATGGCACAGCCACAACAGGCCCATCACGCACCACTGGCCCTATTTTCTTTACAGCCCAACGTTGGTAACCAGGTTCCACAATCAGGAAGTCATGTTTTTGTCCCGGGGAATTATGCTTATTCGGTTCCAAGTGCTCTTCATACGCAGGCCACATTGCAACCTCAAGTGTTTCAGACGACAACTCTTCAAGATCCTGCTTGGAACATGGATACTGGTGCATCCTCTCACTTGGCTGACAACACAGGTATTCTTACTACTGTTAGTAATTCTTGCATTTATCCATCTGTGTATGTTGGAAACGGCGACTCTATACCTGTTACACATACTGGACATAGCTTCTTGTACACCTCTAATAAACCGTTGCACCTTAATCATATTCTTGTCACACCCCACATCATTACAAATCTAATTTCTGTTCGTAAATTTACGCGTGATAATGATGTGTCTGTTGAATTTGATGCATATGGTTTTTCTGTGAAAGATTACCAGACAGGCCGCCTTTTGCTCCGTTGTGATATCACGGGTGATCTCTACCCGGTTACACAACACTCATCCACGCATCATCCTTTTGCTTTGCTTTCATTTAGTCATATTACGTGGCACAGACGCCTCGGGCATCCTGGGGAAGATGTGCTTCGTCGTTTGGAGTCTAGTAATTTTATTTCTTGCAACCGGTCAAAGTCGTCTGCCTTGTGTCATGCGTGTCAATTAGGCAAACAAATAAAGCTTCCCTTTTATACTTCAGAGTCAAATGTTGAGTCTATTTTTGATATTGTTCACTCGGATGTATGGACATCCCCTATTCCGAGTGAGAGTGGTATCAAATATTATGCTATTTTTTTGGATCATTTTTCGCATTATGTTTGGGTTTATCCGTTACATAAAAAATCTGACTTGTATGATTATTTTGTTCTGTTTCGTGCTTATGTCAATAAACAATTTGGAGTAGATATAAAGGCTTTACAATGTGATCATGGAGGTGAGTACGACAATGCCCGATTCCATGACCTTTTTCAAAAAAATGGCATTCAATTTCGTTTTTCTTGCCCTCACACATCACAACAAAATGGCAAATCGGAACGTATGTTGCGCACCCTTAACAATCTCATTCGCACTTTGCTTTTTCAAGCACACATGCCACCCTCTTATTGGGTAGAGGCTCTCAACATGGCAGCTTATATTTTGAATATCCTTCCATCAACCGCTATACAAAATGAAATACCCTTTACCAAGCTTTACCACAAACCACCCACTTACGACAACTTACGTGTTTTTGGGTGCCTATGCTATCCTTATATACATGTTACACACAAACTTGAACCTCGCTCTACTCCTTGCGTGTTTCTTGGCTACCCCGCCAACCACCGAGGATATAGATTCCTTGACTTATCTTCAAATAAAATAATACTCTCACGACATGTTAGATTTGACGAAGATGTTTTTCCTTTTCAAAATTTCCACAAGCTTACCAACACCACCTACGAGTTTTTAACTCCACCTATCCCTGTTGAACATACACCCACTATTCCATCCTCCAGCCCATTGCCACACGCTGCCCAACCCAATATTCCTACACCGCCCGTTCACATTCATCAGCCCGCTCCACCTCCATACGTTCCTCCACATCAGTGTGTTAACCTTGGCCAACCCAATAACGCGTTGCCCAACCATGAGCAGCCCCATACACCACCAACACCAGTTACACATCCACAACCCAATACACCACAATCCGCAAATACACCACCCGTACAAGCAAATGTACCCGCTCCTACCGTCAATACTCATCCTATGGTCACACGTGCTAAAGCCGGTATATCTAAACCTCTTGAGCGTATGAATTGTCATGTCACAACCGTTTCTCCGCTTCCTCGGTCTCATGTTCATGCTCTTCGTGTTCCTCAGTGGAAACAAGCTATGTTAGATGAATACAATGCTTTAATTACTAACGGTACGTGGGTACTTGTGCCCCGCCCAGCTAATGTGAATATTGTTCGTTCTATGTGGCTTTTCAGGCATAAGTTTCATGCAGATGGTACTTTAAGCAGGTATAAGGCACGACTTGTTGCAAATGGTCGTAGTCAGCAGCAGGGGATTGATTGTGATGAGACTTTTAGTCCTGTGGTCAAACCAGCTACTATTCGCACCGTACTTAGTCTAGCAGTGTCTCGTGATTGGCCTATTCATCAGCTTGATGTGAAGAATGCTTTTCTTCACGGTCACTTATCAGAGACAGTTTATATGCATCAGCCACCCGGGTTTGTCGATCTTGCTCACCCAGATTATGTTTGTCATTTGCAACGATCATTGTATGGGCTTAAGCAAGCCCCTAGAGCTTGGTTTCAGCGGTTTGCAGGATTTGTTACTAGCATTGGTTTTCAGCATAGCAAAACTGATGCGTCGCTTTTTGTGTTTCATCGTGGATCTGACACGGCCTACTTGTTACTGTATGTGGATGATATTATATTGACTGCTTCTTCTACTGCATTTCTACAGCGTGTTATCACTGCTCTTCATGGTGAGTTTGCAATGACAGATCTTGGCTCTCTTAATTATTTTCTTGGTGTTTCTGCTACTCGCACAGCATCCGGTATGTTTTTATCACAGTCCAAGTTTGCTAAAGAAATTCTTGAGAGAGCACATATGCAGCAATGTAATCCGTGCCGCACTCCTGTTGATACAGAGTCCAAGCTTGGACCTGATGGTACACCATTTGATGATCCTACCTTATATCGGAGCTTAGCTGGTGCCCTTCAGTATCTTACATTTACGCGCCCTGATATTTCGTACGCGGTTCAGCAGGTCTGTCTGTATATGCATGACCCTCGTGATACACATTTTCATGCTTTGAAGCGTATATTACGCTATATTCGTGGTACTCTTGATCATGGTCTCCAGCTGCATGTTTCTTCTACTACTCAGCTTATTGCTTATACAGATGCGGATTGGGCTGGTTGCCTGGTCACTCGCCGATCTACTTCTGGTTATTGTGTTTTTCTTGGTGATAATTTGTTATCTTGGTCTGCTAAACGACAGGTGACATTATCTCGGTCCAGTGCTGAGGCCGAATATCGAGGTGTTGCTAATGTGGTGGCTGAGACTGCTTGGATTCGAAATCTACTACGTGAGCTTAACCACCCCTTGTCTACTGCTACTATTGTTTATTGCGATAATGTTAGTGCCGTATATTTATCTACCAATCCCGTTCAACATCAACGTACGAAACATATTGAGATTGACATTCATTTCGTTCGTGATTATGTTGCATCGGGACAAGTTCGTGTGCTTCATGTTCCGTCTCGTTTTCAGTATGCGGATATATTTACTAAGGGACTTCCTGCTGCTTTGTTTCTTGATTTTCGTTCCAGTTTAAACGTTCGAAGACCTCCCGCTCAAACTGCGGGGGTGTATTAGCAGAATAGTATAGCCCATGCATTGTTCATTATTTACTATCGGGCTTAGCCCAAGTTACTTATCTTATTGTGCAAGACTATGATGTATATATATTGGATGATTAATAATATTTGATTATGGAGAATAAACCTATTCTAATAATTGTTTGATATATATATATTTTTTTGTTGTATGTTTCTATTAGTTTTCTTCGTCGGAATAACATGCACCGGAAAAAAATTATTGCCAATTATTGTATTTAGGGAGGGTGTACATCAATAGATTTAAGAGAAAAATAAAAAAGAAACGAGTACAGAAATAGTAATAATAACATTTTTTGTCACTTAAATGATAAACACCATCCTTTATTCAGTCCTTAATGTTATCGTTCTAGTTCCTCCAGGTGGAGGTGTGTATAACATAATGCCCCAATAATGTTGATAAGACGAGTACAAGGCCCACAAAAGAAAGTGAGTCAAGTTTCGTGTAGAATGATATGAATTTAAAAGTACACCTACGTTGTTTCGTTTTGAAATTGTGTACCTTATTTGATGGTAGAAATCCATGTGAAGTGTAAATGTGCCTGATTTATCGTCCATGAATAAATCATTAAACACGTATATGTTATGAGTATGCTATCAATATTCAATGTGTGTTTAAGTTGGTGTCACTACAAAATAAATGACATTTGCTCACTAAAGCAAAAGTGAGCAAAAGACAAGAAAACAGTAACTAAAAGTTATTTTATCAACTCCCACTAAAAAGAAAATAGTGAGTAATAAAGGGATCACTAAAAGTATTTTGTTACTAAACTTTTAGTGAGGAAAAGTCCAAAAGATTCAGTTACTCAACCTTTTTAGTCACTAAAGGATACACCCAGTTTTATAAAAATCACTAAAATGACAGAAAGTTATAGCCAATTTTCAGTCAGCAAAAGTCCCTAAAACCATTTTAATTAGGATGCAGTTACATTTTACTTTATTTCAGCTATCATACACAAATCTGGACAATTACAAACTCAACAATATAATGAAACTAATAAATTTATTGCTGGAAACACATGTTCATAATCTGATACAGCTTCTATGCAAGATTATAAACAATTGTGCTACATCAGTAAACATCCTATTATCCTATCAGATGCTCATAGCCATTCCTCCATTAGCATCAAGTAATCCATCAACAGAAAGACTTGATACTGGATGCTCTAGCGAACCAATCACTGCACATAACATTTTGGAGTATACAAAGAAAATTAAAATATAAAGTAAAAACAATGTGATTGAACGACTAGCACACACCTTGAACACTACCGCCAGCAGTTGAGTCATTCCCACCCCCACTACCAAGTTGAAAAGGCAGTTCAACATCACACCGTATGGAAGACCTGACATAACACAAGAAAACACCCACCCTTGATCTAAGCGCCCACCTGACATAACACAAGAAATACCTTTTGTTGCAAAATAAATGCCATTTCATTAATAATAGACCTTTTCAATCTACACTTTGGGCAACTTTCAACTGTTTGAATCATTTCACATGTTTCTTTTAACCCCAGAGTCTCTAAACTGACCCATCAGAAAGAAAATGGGTCAAAATGGTCATCTATAAGTTTAACTATATATAGTGAATGCCAAAGGATTTGAAGACATCCCGAATACAGAAAACTAACCCTCATCAAGAGATAAACCACCTAAGCCAGACTGTTGGTGCATCCGTGCATAACCATGTATTAGTCGACTCATTATCATGTACAGATGTACATAAAAGTCAGACAAAACTAAAAGATTTAGGTCATATCTTTAAATGGTGAAGCGGTACTCACATAGATAAACCTCACAAAAAACTGACCCTCATCAAGAGATAAACCTCCCGTACAACCTGTTCACAAACTCAATCCTCAGTTTACCATCATTTTACTACAAAAGGAGAAATTGCAGTCTGTTAGCATACATACCCATCCTAGATGTGCTGACTCTACCCGTTAGGGAAACAGTAACAGTCCTCGCCCTATGAAAATGCACAACAAACCCTTGTATAACACCTTCAATCAGTATATCTTCAACACAACATATCTGAAAAAAAAACATATATTTATATCAAACCTGACATAACTCAAGAAAACGCCCACCTTTCATCTAAATTAGTAACAGCTAAAATCACCTGAAGAGTGAAGGACAATAAAGCATTCACATTGCAGCCATCAGGTGGACGAAGAAGTTCCTCCGGACATACCGGAGAATTACTATTCAATTTCAGGTCCTGGTATCATATCCAATAATAGAGTAGATTCAGTAAAACACCAATAAATCATGCTTCGGTAAAGCAAAGATCATAAAAGAGTAAAATTGGCAAGATGGGTGGATTTAGACATTTTTGTAGAGTAAACAGATAGAACGGGAAGGGTTGACCTGCAAACAAATTTTTGTCCATATTAAAATTTATATACATAGATACATTAACAATAGAATCATATAGTGTCAACCTATTTAGGACAAATCAGAACAAAAACCAACCCATTAACAAGTAAATGGGTAGATACCACCTTTATGAAAGAGCAACCAACTTTCATAGCGTCATTTGTAGCAGTTTCTAAGGGACCACGCAGAACAGAACCTTGACAGACCTTCAAACCACAAGAGGCAACAGGATCAGTTAATGGGAGGATATCCAAAACATGAAAAACTGTGAGCACCTTGAAAGCAACATGATTGTCGGTTTTATTGATCAGCTAAACAGAACATGAACTTTGCTTCTTCAGTTCAACTGATAGAGCAACAAAACAAACAATTAGCTCAAGAGATCTACTGCTGTCTGCTTATTGCGTTCCTATAAGGCATTTTGAGGCACTTTTAGATTTACTACAAACCAAATAATATATTTGATCCTCAGTAGGGAACAACCATGGGTTTCCTTCTATTATAAAAATTTTAGCGATTAGTCCAACTACCTATGGGTCAAAGCTTACAAATCCAAAGATGCACAAAGAGAATAAATAAACTCACTCAGTAGCAATACGATAGATGGAGATAATGTTTCCAATTTCCATAGCTACAACAGTCACTCTCTGTTTTTCTCTATTTGACACATCAACTTAAGCATTTTCTAACTCAATTTGTAGCCAGCTGCAATACGTATTTCACTACAATCAGTATTTACATTTGTGCCATTCAACAAGTTTCTATTATATAGCCATTCATCATCTTGAATTACTTCTCAACGCATGTATCAATATCATAATAAGTAATAAAAAACATCACCATTTCCTCTAGGATCATTATATACTATCTGCATACATTGCGCGAAACTGAATCTCACAAATACATGTATAAAGCCCAACACATTTGGCACTCAAATAGATAAATAGGTGCATAGCTGTTTAAATGTATAGTTACATAAAATAGGTTACATATATACGAACTATTATTTTTATAGCAGATCACCTAAAAGTTACTCTAGAGATGATTTTAGCATCGCTAACTCAAACATTGAAGGATGTATAATCGCTAAATGCAAAAACGTTATTGATTGGCTCCAAACGGTCAGCCTAAATTTGACCAAAGGATGGTCAACTAGGTCAAACAGCCTAGAGTCAATCTCCGCGGAATATAGGGTTTCCCCGGGTCGTTATGTCCTGACGAGGTGTGAATGGTTATCAAACGGATCTGTGATTGGGTGAATTTGGACAAGAAAGGGTTTTGTGATTAGTTAAAGGATGGAATATACAAGGAAATAGCTTAAATAAGCTATATGAACAAGACTGGAATTTTAGAAAAACCATAAACGTTTAAAACATAAAAACGTGTACGTTCAATTTAAATTTACGCGAACGTACAAAATAAAACGTGAAAACTAAAATCTGAAAACACCCAGGGGGTGAAAATGACTTTTTTACAAACCTAAGGATAAAAGAAAATTTTTAGAAAAAGAAAATAAATTTTTACACTATTTAATTATTTATTATTAATTAATTACTAATTATTAATTACTTAACTAATTTTAATTAATTTAAATTATTAAAAATAACAAACTAACTTAGAAATTTTTTATAAATCTACTTAACCATCACAGGAATCCTAAAAAATTATAAAAAGTTTGTTTTATAAGTTTTTACACTATTTTACTAATTATTATATTAAATGTTAATTAATTACTAGTTAAACTATTTAAATTATAAAAATTACAAGATGAACAGTAATAATTCTATAAAAATTACTAAAATTAAATTATATTATATAAAAGCTAGAAAAAATATAAAAACTAGGTGTTACTATATAAAAACTAATTATGCTATTTAATACTTAATTATTAATTAAGTATTAATAAACCTAATATTAAATCTAATTAATACTAAATGACAAAATAAAAATCTGAGAAAATTACTAAAATTACTTTAATATAAAATGAATTTAAGAAAAATATAAAAATGCTAAGTGCTTAATAAAAATCTAAAAAGGAAAATTAAAATTTAAATTACATTAAATAGAAACTATCACTTGAAATTAAATTTATTTTTTCTGGATTTATCTTTTTGAAAACTAATTTATACCTAAAAACATTAAAATTTTACAAAAACAACTTTTTTGGAACTCAAAAATAAGCACTGTGGATGCTTATTTGCACCACAGTTGACTTTAGTTGACCAAAACAAGAAATAAGCTCAAATGGACTTAAGTGGGACCCACAAAGGTAGATTCTGGTTCAAATGAGTTAAAGGGACATGTTTAAGCAAAATTCAAGCAAAGAAGCTAACAGAATAAGCAAATAAGCCACAATAAGCACTTGGCTTATTGGGTGACTGAGACAGAAATGGGACAGACTTTGGGACTGTCTAGGGGGCCCACAAGGGTGATTGGGGGCACAAGCTTGGGTGCAATGGATAGCCTACCAGCTTGGGAGTTTAAAGAACCAAGAATGAAGCATTGGGGCCCACTGTGGAGGTCTGTAGCAACCACCAATGGTGGTGGTGTGGGATGGTTGTCTGCTGCAGCAGGGGAAGTCACTCCCCCTGCAGGTGTGTTTGGAGATGTGTGGACCCCACAAGAAAAATTACAAAAATGAAAGGAGGGTGGGATCTTGAAGATGAGGTGTTGGACTACAAATCCTAACAATTTCAAGCCCTGAATCCTACTACTAAATTCTATAAAATTCTTGGAGTTTTGGAAAAAAAAATACAATGCAATTTTGACTTTTTGATGAAACTTTGAAATGCTGACTTAAATGAAATACTACTGGATGCTAATGACCTATTATGTTGTTTTAAGTGAAAATGAAACTAGTTAAAGTGATCTAAACAACTTATGCTACAATTTATATGATTATGATATCTAAATCCTATACAGTGAACACCTAGATGAGATTAGAAGCTGATTTTTGACTTTTTACAAAAGGACTACAAGTTTTTATGTTTTAGTTACTCTAACAAGACCTATTGTGAGCTATAACAAACAAAAACAACAACAAACTCAAACTGAAACTCAGCAAACCTAGTAAATCCAAACACTCCTTTAAGACCTAGATTACACTACAACTACAAGATTTGAACCATAATACCCACTTTTTAAGCTTTGAACAGATTAAGCACATGTAATAGAAGCTAAAGATGCAAAAATTCCACACTTAAAGCTACAACAACAAGCAGATGCAATATAAGCCATTTCAAGGCAGTGGGATCCATAACTTGATGCAGCCATAGATTATATGCACAACTGAGAACCATATGACATCTAGGCATTCCATTATACTTAAATAAACATAAAAACACAGATAAACATAAATGAGAGCAATGTGAACAGTAAATGATAATAAAAGTGAATGCTTACAAATGGAGTCCAAGCAGAAACACATGAACCAGGGAACCAAATTTACATCCTAAAGACTCCCTTGAGTCACTAATACCATGAAAATCACACAGCAACCCTGCTCCTTGCTTGTATCTTCACATACACTGAATTTTTGAATTTTTCTCTATTTAATTTGGATTTTTGAGTATTTTTCTGTTTTTCATTTCCTTTCTGATTCCTTACTTCCTTTTGATTCAATATACTTTAATAAGCTATAAACAACTTACTGAGATCAATTAAACAACCTTGAATAACTTTTGAAAAATTGAGCAAAAATGCAAATTTTTATAAACTGGATTGAACTTTTAATTTGAACTTGGAATTTAATTAATTGAAACTTGAGATTACACTATTACAATGAGGATTACAAAGCTTGAATTTAAAATATTACATTAATTTAAACCTAATTTACATTAAAATCTAAACTAACTAGTTGCTTCTTCCTTTTTTCTCTTTTTTGATTTATAAGGGTCTTGGAGCATCATAATCTCTTTCCCACTCTCATTCACAGCCATTGGATGAGAGGTATTGATCCTAGCCGTTTAAACATGTTTGGCGGGAAAAGTGGGTTTTGGCAGTGAGATAACTTGGATGAGTTTTTGGATCATTAATTGTACCTTGGAAGTATTTGTAAGTTAGGGGACAAGGAATGGGGATGGTGATGTGGAGGAGGGGGGTTTGTGGAGTGTGGCAGAGGAGAAACAGGTGCAAGTGGTGGGAGGAAGGAGGTGGTCAAACTTTGGGGTTGACTGGGGTAAGATATAAAAACGGGGGAGTTTATTTGTTTTAGTTTTGGGCTGGGAGTGAATGGGCCAAGGATTAAACAAGGTGGGCTAGGGTATTTGGTGGATTGGTGTTGGACCAGGTTGGTTTTTAGATAATAAAGGGTCTGTTTGTTTTGTAACTTTAAAATACCACAAGGACCAAAGTTGTAATTATTGCAAAGATGAAGGACCTGTTGTAGCAAGATTCAAAAGTTATCATAAAGTCCATTTATGCCACATGTGAATAATAGAAGGACCAAAGTTACAATTTTCCAAAATTTGAAACCCCGAGGACCAAAATTGCCAAATTACCAAACTTGAGGGACCAAAACTGACAATTCTCCAAACTTCACACCAGGGACTAAAATTGACACTTGTGACTTTCCAGGGACCAAAAGTGACTTCTTATCCAAAAATATTTCACAAAGGACCAATTCTGTCAATTTCTGAAACTCCAGGGACCCAAATTGTAAATTTCCAAAACTTTTTACCCAAGGACTATTTTTGATAAATTTTGACTTTTAAAGGACTTGGGTTGATTTTTCTTGCAAAATAAATGCTCAGGGACTAGTTTTGACATTTATGAAAGTTGGGGGACTGAAACTGCCAATTTTGCAAACTTTGTACGTTTTTCATCTGTTTTTACTCTTTTTGCATCTAAAACATATAAAACACAATTTTGAAATATTTTTAGTATTTTAATGCATTTCTGAGTGTTTTTGTATGTTTTGCAGTTCAGATTTGACCAAAAATGATGAGTGTTTAAGCACTCTTCAATCCTCCACACTAAAATATTGCTTGTCCCTAGCAATAACTGTTTTGAAAACTCAATGGATTTTAAACTCTTTACCAAAAGCCATTACTTCTGGAGTAGCCAAATGTATCAGTTCAAGTAAGAACTATGGTCCACTTGATAACCATGTGATTTTGAGCAAACCACCAGCTGTCAACGGATTTGATTCGTCTTTACCAAAAGCCGTTTGCTTTTGGACTAGCCAACTCTTGATGGAATAGTCAACATCTTGGTGAGCTGATTACCAATTATGGTTTTTCCACTGCCTTTACCACAAGCCATAATCTTGCGGGCTAGCCAACTCATTCACTTTTTAGGATATGGCGAGTTGATATACCATACAATTTTGGGCAAATTGCAAGCCGCCAACGGATTTGAGTTATCTTTACCAAGAGCCGTTTGCTCCTGGATTAGCCAATCCTTTTGTCGGTTAGAAAAGGCGGACTGATAACCACAAAAAATTTTGAAGCACGAGTGAAATTTTTTTTAAATTTTTGAAATTTTGGCCAAAAACGGGGGTACTAGATAGTAAAATGTGATAGAATTCGCTAGAATACCCCCCCCCCCCCCACACTTAGAATGAATATTGTCCTCAATATTCAAAGTCCCGGCTATTATGCCGACTCTTTGAACGTAAAAGGGCAACATTACTAGCTAAATGTGGAAACACCAGTTTGTATTTTCACTTTATAAGTAACCACAGTGGAGGTAACTCCCCCACACTTACCCTAAGTACATGCTACTGTTTTTGTTTACCGAGTCGCTAGCTTGACTCGACCCCGAATTCATTTGTCCTTGGGGAAGCATGATGTGGAAGAAGCAATCTCCATCGGACTTTCATTCAAGATGTTTGGACAAACATTTGAAGCACGTGAAAGTTCCACACCGATGAGATAAGTACCCGGCTCAAGATAATGATACATGAAAATGCCGGGGTCAAAGATGGTATCCTCACTCCCGAAGGAGTGAAGAAGAGAAGAAGTCACCTTATAGGTGAAGAAAAGGAAGAAAACCATGATGAAAATCATGATTTGATCTTCTTCCTCGAGATCAGGCTCATTAGCCTGAATTTGGATTTCAAGGGTTAAGCTCAAAAACATCCCGGGAGGGTGGGTGGGAATTTGCAAATCATCATGATTGAGTGCATCTCTCCCCGGGCTATCAAACTCTATAGGAGTCATGATATGATGTGTTGATATAAATAAATGACTAAAAACGTTATTCATATCTTTCGATATCTCTATGTTTTGATAATCACAAAACGAAAACTCATCAAACCAAAGATCATGACATAAACAAGTATTTAGTAGTAAATACTCATCTTTACCATTAAATCACTTAAGGTGTGGATAAATAAAGTGTCTAATGTATTACAAGATCAAAGGAACATTTTTGTTAATCACTAGATATTTATAAAATGTCACAAAACATTTTATATCTTTTGTAAAACATTTTTGGAATTAAAAGAATATGTTTTATTCATTACAAATTTGTGAATTCAAATTTTCAAACAAAAATGGCAAATCTAATCCAGAAAAATTCCCCTCACAAAAGGACAAGAAAATCCAACGTTCAGGAGGGCGGCCCCCTTAATTATACTAGGCGGCCCCCTTAATCATTAAGGGGACCGGCACGCTCCAGAACAGTATTTTCTGGCCCTATAAATATTGGATCATTCCACATATTTTTCTCACCTTTTTGCACTAAAAACTTTCTGATCTAAACATCCCTCTCCATCCTCTAAAAATCCTTTGATCTTATATACTTTGATCTTTGTTTCAAAGTGATTCAAGCCTCAACACTCAAGTGCAAAGAGAAGAATACTTCTATTAGAAGTATTACAACTTAGTATCATCTTGCTATCTAAGTTGTTTGTTTGTTTCATCTTGTTGATCTTTCATATTTTGGTGAATAAGGTGTATGTATTAGTTTGCTATTTAGTTGTAGAATCTAGAATTGTTGTAAGTGTGAAGTGGAGTTTGAAGTGAAGAAGTAGTGTTGGATAGTAGTGAAGATAGGATAGAGTGGCAATAGTGACTAGTAGTGAAGAAATTGAAGCTTCTAAGTGGAGAAGACTTGAAGACATTAGTAGACTAAAGTTGTGAAGACTCTAGTGGCTTGAAGGTGCAAAGATATTATTGATTTGAAGTTGTGAAGACATTGGTGCTTTGAAGTTGTGAAGTAGCAAGACATTGAAGTCGTGAAGTATTTTGTGAATGCGTGAAGATACTCGTGGTGTGAAGACGTATTGAAGAAGTAAAATGTGTGAAGAAGTTGTGGTGTGTTATTTGGTGTGAGATTGGTTCTAGCTACGATTTTTGTGTCGTTAATTGGTGTAAGCATTTGGTGTGTACAGTTTTCTCCGCCATAAGGGAGGTTATTGACTTAGTGAAGAAAACTCTCGAGTTCGGTGCTCGGGGAGTGGAGTAGGCAAGGAAGGTGTCCTTGTAGCCGAACCACTATAAATCCTTTGTCTCTCGGTTTGATCTTTCCAACTCTCATTCTTTACTTATTTACTTACTTGCTTCTCGTACATTATTATTATTGTGTGTTGTGCATATATTGGTTTCACATAAAGATCAAACTAGGTTCCATTCAAAACATTAATTATACATTAGTAAATTAAAAGTATAGACAATCATTAAAACACATATACATATGTAAATACAAACTTATAATCAAGTGAGATACATGAAATTATAATTTCTATTCAACACTTTAAATAAGTAGTATATATGTGACATATGTGAATTAATTTGTATCTATACTATAGCTTCAAAGGTTTTTACAAATTATTATCAATTCTTTGAAAGTGAACTTTTATTAAACGAAAAAGACGCAAAACTATTCAACCCCCCTTCTAGTTTTCCACAATTGGTATCAGGAGCCACGTCTAGCAAGATTTTTAAAATAGATTGTATTTTAAAACTTGTAACGATCCATGGAATTTGAAAAATATTTAAAAGGGAAATTTGCACAACAACCACTTTTATTTGAAAATGATCATTTTCTTGAATGGAAAAACAAATTTGAAAATTATGTGAAATCAATAGATCTTGATCTTTGGCATATCATTTCAATTGGTGATCTTAAACCAACCAAAATAGATTTTGAAAATCAATATAATAATCTTCAAACCAAAATTGATAAAAACACTAAAGCCAAATTACTTATTTTTAAAACTCTACCAAGAGTTAAATATGAAAGATTATTTCGTTGTAAAACGGCAAATGATATTTGGAAATGTCTTTTAAAGTTTCACCAAGAGAAATGTAGAATCAAAGATGATAAACTTG
The DNA here is from genome assembly GCA_030686995.1 of Artemisia argyi. Taxonomy (NCBI): domain Eukaryota; kingdom Viridiplantae; phylum Streptophyta; class Magnoliopsida; order Asterales; family Asteraceae; genus Artemisia; species Artemisia argyi. The sequence continues at coordinate 101,472,060 of CM060704.1, read as the reverse complement.
ATATTGCACAAGAAATAGTTAATCTAGAAAATTTAGTAAATAAATATTTAGTTGAAACAAACACATGTACTACTAGTTCAAATGTGATCATTGAAAGTATCTATAACGAAGAATACATGAGCCAAATCTGAAGAAAGAGCGTGAATAAATCATGGTGCAACAAGTGCAAAGATGACGATGATAATACGACTTATGAGAATATTCAAACAAATGCGAACACAAGTATTGATGGCAAGAACTACATGCTTCTAGATCCAAGCGAAACTACAAACAAAACTTGGAGCAACATGGACAATAGAATTGATCACCGTATAGCATGTGAAGAATGTAGAACCAAAAATAAGGTACAATCTAAAACCAAACATTTTTGCTATGATCAATTTATATTAGAATTTTCAAAAATGGAAAACAACTTCAAACATTTTTGCAACATTGACTCAAAAATTATTTTTAAAAATGAATCTTCAACATCCGCTGAAAACAACTTTGAAAAAGAAATAATTTTAGAAGATAAAATGTCTAGACTTGAAAGTAATATTGAAATTGATCTTGAATGTAAAAAATGTCAAGACTACAAACATGAAATTAAAATGGAAAATCAAAGAGCAAAAGCATTGGCAAAATTCGAAAATAGTTCTAAATCTTTAAAATATCTTCTGAACATTCAAAAGTCATTTTATGATAAAACCGGCTTAGGATTTATCGTAAATAATCCTTCAACAAATGTATCAAAACAAATAAAATTTGTTAAACCTAGTGAATAAATTTAGAACTAATACTATTAACACTCATTGCCTATTGCTCTAGTCAAGAAAGTCATTGTTTGTTAATTAAAACAAACTATTGGTGAATTCTTGTACTTATCGACGACATCCTCATCATGTGCATTCAAATGCAATGGATGTTCTCATCTAACCAACTAGGACCCATGAGAATCTGGGTACCAAGCTTTTTATCATGTTTAGGTAATTAACAAACGAAGAGTCTATTACGTGTTGATTTACTCATCTCGATCTATTACCTTTGACGGCTATTGGTTTCTATCACGTTATTTCACATTCTGCAATCGTTTCGCCTATGACGTTGTTGCGGGAATCTTCTTGTCTCGGCATTTTGTTCTTCGCTCTTGGAGTATTGGTATCATGATGTGTCCGTTACTATTTCAAGATGAAGCCTCCAAATTACAATTTTTATTAGCCTTCACGACTTGTGATGATTGATGTGATCGATTAAGCATCTCGGATCTAGCTCCCTTGATTTCTATTGCGTTGGAATGTTACTTGGCTACTTTGACATGTTTTGGACAATCTTCTATGATTTCTTCCGTTACCCTCATGCCCACTCTTAAAAAAAAGCTGGACCTGAGATAAGTTCTCTTTTCAAAAACTTGCCAATATTACATTATATTTTAGAATGCTTCAATTAGTATGTGAATATGATTTAACTGATAAGTTGCCATGTGTCACACCCTCGCCGAAGGCGGAAACACGAGGTGCAACGAATCAATATACATTGCCAAAGAGAAATAGAACAATACCATTACAACATTGTTATAGCCGACCTTGGCAATTTAAAACATAAAGTTTGGTTTCCAAAAGATAGCATTTTAGTACATAATGATCCGTAGTGACATGTGAAAACTTCATTATGCAAAGACCTTGAAGAAAAGCTTACTGACGATCACCTGAAATGCACGAGAGAAAACGGGTCAACTATGAAAATAGTTGGTGAGTACACACGTTTTATATAATATGAGAAACCATTAGAGAAATTTCACAAGCCAAAGGCGTTGTCAAATATTATGTCTTGTAGTCAAGCACCCGCGGTCATAATAGTCACAATATAAGCACCACATATATAATAATGTATGCCAGGCAAAGCCCCTAATTAAATAATATGCGTCCCGTAACATAGTGAACGAGAGGTTGGCTGACCTCTAATAGCGCTATCCATACTACTAATAGGTGTCGAACAATGCGAATGTACGAACAGTACATCATACAACTATTATATACGATTAAGAACGCTCCAAACGTGGGAGACTTAGCACGCTCCACCAATAAGGTGAGACTTTAGGTCAAGAATGCTCTACCAATAAGGTGAGAGTTTGCACGCTCCACCAAAAATTGCGAGACTTTAGGGTTAAGAACGCTCCACCAAAAATGGCGAGACTTTAGGTCATAGTACGTATGGTACATTAAGTTCAAAAGTTTAAGTCAAGTTCAAGAGTTCAAAACAAGTTATAAGGTCAAGACAAGTCAAAAGAGTTCATAATAATCAAAGGGTTCAAATCAATGTTCAAAGAGTTCAAGTAATAATTCATGCATCCACCCCAAAGCGCTTAAAATAGTTAGAAAAAGCGGTTCGTGGATACTCACCTGCTACAAGCGATATGATGACAAAATGTATGAACTGAAATAAGGCGCGTACACTAACCGCAACCTAATATGAATGATATGATCTAAGGTAAGCAATGATACAATGCTATACATGCAAGTACGTATGTTATCGATACCACTCGTTAGTTTTGAAAATAACGCTTATCGTCGAAAAATACGTTTTTGACGTCTCGTAAGGTTAATAAACACTTTCCATGAAAATAGGTTGAAACGGTTCTCCAAGATCCTCGTTTAGTATTCTATCGGCAAATATAAGGTTTTCGACGTAAAAATAACATTTTCATTACTTTGAAAATATGACCAAATGGTCTCGCAAAACTAGTTGCAAAATGGTGAATATTAAGAGTTAGGAAATAATCTCAGTATTTTTAGGAAGATTTTCACCTTATCTAAAAAGTCATAGAACTGAAGTTTGTCCATACGGGTCTCGATCATAAAGATAAATAGCCACGAAGTGAGGTGTTTGGGCTGTTTCGGCAGATTCTTGGCAGTTTTCAGGAAAGTTTGGAAGGCCATAAGTTATTCGTTATAAATCCTTTTGACAAACGGTTAGATGTTTTGGAAACTATGCTGGGTGAGCTAACTCTTTGTCAGAGATATAATTTTTCCAGAAATGGGTGTATCAATAAGATAAACGGCTCTCAACATGACATATTACAAAAACTGTTTCTCTATACTTAGTAATATTTCGCTAAAAAGCTGATGAAAATAAATAGAGTTTCGTCGATTTTGAAACGTGTATATCTTGGTCGTTATAAGCTTGTTTTCTACGTTCTTTATATCCCCGGAATCGTGGGACAACATACTGATATATTTTTGATAAGTGGGGATGGCTAGATCAAGTTTTACACCTCAGATTGGCCCTTGAAAATCGTGGGACAAGTACAATTTTCAGAAAATAGTTTTCGTCGTTAAACTTGCAAAAATCATATCTCCTTCGTTATAAACTCGTTTTAATCCGTTCTTTCGCCAAAAGCTTCGTTTTTGAAATTATTTTCTAACTCCTTAGCCCAAAGTTACCCGGAAACCCCTGAGTTTTCTGTATTTTACAAAATGGGACAGCAACTATTTATATTGTGAGAAAAATAGATTTTCTAGTTTAATACTTGTCCAAATCCACTTCAATCAACTTCAAAACAACTCTTAACCTACCATACACCTTCTTAGGGTGTCATGGGGTCCTAAACATCACCAACCTTGGTGGGTTTCATGGGGATAATCATAGGCTCTATATATACTCATATAATTAGAAAAATACTTGAAAAGTGGTATGAATAACATAAATACTTGTATGCTTTGCTAATAAAACTTGAAAATACATCATGTAACTAGTGAAATGAAAGTATGAGATGATGAAAAATAACACTTGAAGCTTACTTGAAGTTTTGATGATTTTTGAGCAAGAAAACTTAATAATCTTGAGGTTTTTATTTCAAAACCTTAAACTAGATTACTAATACTTGTTTAGACACTTGATTCTTGAAAAACTTTGGTTTCTTCTTCTTGTGTTTTTGGCCGTGCACCATGGAGAGAGCAAGAGAGAATTATTTTGGTGAAAATAATGAAATGTAATCTAGTTATAACTTTATATAGTCCAAGGGTATTTTTGTAATATCATTGAAAGGGTATTATGGTAATTTCAAGTGTTTAACAAAATATCTAGATATTTGTTAGATATTTAGGATGAGTATGAAGGAAGTTTGATAATATCTCGTTTACGGAGTCAGTTTTGGTTCCGATAATCGCTAACCGTAAAGTGTTAAACCACGAAACGTAAATCCGGGTATCGTAAAAATATGAAACTTGAAACAATGACTAAACTTGTCAAAATACTCCATAATAAAATATAAAATGAATGGTAAGTTCCATCGGGTTGCTTAAACGTTGTTCAAACTGGAAACGCGAGTTTAAACGGCGTAAAACGCTGAACTGGAAAACGTAAAATTCCAAAACTTTTAAAATTGTCGTAAAATGAGAGAAAATCATATTTCTATCGTTTATAGTGTTTTATGGACATATCGGGATGCTGGAATGACGTTTAAACCTAAAAGTAAATCTCGGACACGGCTTCGTGATTTTTGCAGAAATGATCCGACGAGCGCCAAACTCTCGGATTATCATTAAAATAGTTTAACTTACGAGAATATGAAATAAAATTTTTCGAAAATGAATAGTGAAATGATGAATAGTAATCAATGAATAGTAAATTGTCGAAGTTTGGAAATAACTGAAGACGTGGAAAATTACGGGTTGTTACACCATGCTTTTAGATTATTAACACTAATATATGCATATATGATATTAGCATTATTAACCTTCTTGTTGTTTAGTCTATTATCATTTTTCTTAATCTTCTATGATCTATAGTAGAACCCTTCCACTTAAGCTATATGATCTTACTAGTTGCATTAATAGATGTATTATAATTGAGATTTGTTTGCAACTTGATATTATGATGTTCTTTGTATACATATATATATATATATATATATATATATATATATATATATATATATATATATATATATATATATATATATATATATATATATATATACACACACACACACACACATGTCTATCTTGTATCCATGAACTATTTACCTTGCTCCTTCCTGTCCCATTGCATTTAGATCATAAGTATCTATCATTTCACTTTAATATCTTTAGGTGTCATTAAAGATGATTATGTGTGACAATGGGCTTAATTAATTCTCTTGAGCATGATAAGCTTTCATTTCAAATCCTTCACTTGCAACTTCTTGATTATCATGATCAAAACATCATGTTTAAAACTTCTCTTTTTTTGAATGAAATATTTTTTTATTTTTCTTGAAACAATTTACTTAACTAAAATTTCTTTCATAACCATTATTTTAATCAAAAACAAGATTGAAATTTTTTGTTACACGCTATGAAACAAAATTCAATCTATGTTATTGTAATGCACACTTGAATTTACTTCAAAACATTGTTGAATAAAACTAAAAACGTTTTGCTTAAAACACATTTAACTTTCTCACATGTGTCATACACTTCTATTGGAAATGACATTCACAATTTAATCAAATCATTGCATGAGAATTATGGCTTGCCCATATGGATCTTGTTTGTAACAAGCCTTGAAGTCCATATAATCATGTCCACCTATTTGTTACTTGTTAACAATCATCAATATGTTTGCTCTAGACTAAATGTTATCATCTTCATATAGTTACACATTTAACTTATTTGTCTTATTGTCTCCTTTGTTGCATATCTTAATTGATAAATTAATAGATAGCATGATTATTAGAAATTAATTGCCTATTTTAATTAATTCTATATCACTCTCTACATTCATGAATAGTATGCCCTATATTGCCTCAAAGAGTTGAACTTACTTGAATCCAAATCCAAAAACACAACCTTTTTGAAAATTTTCTGCCAAAAACCCATTTCTGGCATTCTGGGAATCACCAGATGGGCGGCCCCCTTAATTATATAAGGCGGCCCCCTTAATGATTAAGGGGACCGGACCTTAATTAAGGGGACCGGCCATCTGATGGTCGGGGATACTGTTTTCTTTCTCACTTTTTGACCCATTTCAGCCTATACTTCCCAAAATTCACAAACATATTTTGTCCCATGCTATCCCTCAAAATTTACCTTCCTAAACCACATTTCTCATACACTATAAATACCCACTTCCCATCATTAATGCCATCACACACAAACATGTCATCTCCCAACAACCAAAAACCTAAGATTTCAAGAACCGCAAGGATCTCAGTCAAACCTGTTTGGAGGAGGAAACTTGATTCTTGTCATAACTCAAGTGATGTTGTTCCAAGTCAACCAACTACTAAACCTCAAACCCACAATAATGACTCATCTCACAACCTATCACCCACTCATTCCCTCATTCATGCTTCTTCTTATGATGAGTATGCTCAATCCCAAAACAACAATCCCAATCTCTCAATCAATACTTCACATGTTGCTCATTCAACAAAAACACCACTCACTCTTGGAGAACCTCTTCCACCCATTTCATGTTTTCATGACTACCCAAGCTCAACCATGTCTCCACCACCAAGAGTACCACCACCACATCCTACAACCTCACATGCTATTCCTATGTTGCATGTTCAAACCTTCACCCAAGACAACCATCATGTTCCACCATCATCACCTTCCTCCGAACACTTGAAGTTCGTTGAGGAGCTAAAAGAGGCTCATGAGCTTAGTGCTCTTTTAGCATTACATCTTGCACAACGCAATTTGGATCCAACCCAATCAAGCTCACCATCATCACCACACAACATCAACCAAGTTGAGAAGCATGTCAACAATTGCCCTTATTGCATCTTCCTTCAACAACAAACCATTGCCTTGAATGAGCACTTCACTTGGATTGAGTATCTTCTTACAAGATCTCAACAAACATCATCACTTGAACAACATCAAAACCCTCAATCAACAAACCCTATCTCTAACCCACCACCTACAAGTTCCACATCTCCAAACTCACCAACATCCATGCAACCAAAAGTTTATCTCCACTAAACCACCAAGCATTTTATATGCATATGTTTCTCATTTTCAAATAAAACCTTTCAACCATTTTGGGATTCAAGAAAGTTTGGTGACACACCTTGTTAGCACAATAGGATGCTATACTTAGTCTTAGTATTCTATATTTATGGCTTTTGTAACAATGATTATGGGTTGACATAATCATTTTCTATCAATGAATGACTTAATATGTGTTCCTTATTATCTTTTGCCATGATTATTACTTGTTGGTATTATGATATATGTGTTTGCTTGTGCTATGCTTGTGCTTCTAATATTTTTCTTGCAAGAATCCCAATTCTCGAACCCTTGGTGCCCTCAAACGAGGGGGAGCTTCCTTTCTTTTGGCTTAAACCTTTTTGATTTTACAAAAAGGGGGAGAAGTGAAAATAAACTCACTAAATACTTGTCTAAAAATTAATTTTTGGATTTAATGAGTTTAGGTTTTGTAATCATCAAAAAGGGGGAGATTGTTGATATAAATAAATGACTAAAAATGTTATTCATATCTTTCGATATCTCTAGGTTTTGATAATCATAAAACGAAAACTCATCATACCAAAGATCATGACATAAACAAGTATTTAGTAGTAAATACTCATCTTTACCATTAAATCACTTAAGGTATGGATAAACAAAGTGTCTAATGTATTACAAGATCAAAGGAACATTTTTGTTAATCACTGGATATTTATAAAATGTCACAAAACATTTTATATCTTTTGTAAAACATTTTTGGAATTAAAAGAATATGTTTTATTCATTACAAATTTGTGAATTCAAATTTTCAACCAAAAATGGCAAATCTAATCCAGAAAAATTCCCCTCACAAAAGGACAAGAAAATCCAACGTTCAGGAGGGCGGCCCCCTTAATTATACTAGGTGGCCCCCTTAATCATTAAGGGGACCGGCACACTCCAGAACAGTATTTTCTGGCCCTATAAATATTGGATCATTCCACATATTTTTCTCACCTTTTTGCACTAAAAACTTTCTGATCTAAACATCCCTCTCCATCATCTAAAAATCCTTTGATCTTATATACTTTGATCTTTGTTTCAAAGTGATTCAAGCCTCAACACTCAAGTGCAAAGAGAAGAATACTTCTATTAGAAGTATTACAACTTAGTATCATCTTGCTATCTAAGTTGTTTGTTTGTTTCATCTTGTTGATCTTTCATATTTTGGTGAATAAGGTGTATGTATTAGTTTGCTAGATTTAGTTGTAGAATCTAGAATTGTTGTAAGTGTGAAGTGGAGTTTGAAGTGAAGAAGTAGTGTTGGATAGTAGTGAAGATAGGATAGAGTGGCAATAGTGACTAGTAGTGAAGAAATTGAAGCTTCCAAGTGGAGAAGACTTGAAGACATTAGTAGACTAAAGTTGTGAAGACTCTAGTGGCTTGAAGGTGCAAAGATATTATTGATTTGAAGTTGTGAAGACATTGGTGCTTTGAAGTTGTGAAGTAGCAAGACATTGAAGTCGTGAAGTATTTTGTGAAGGCGTGAAGATACTCGTGGTGTAAAGACGTATTGAAGAAGTAAAATGTGTGAAGAAGTTGTGGTGTGTTATTTGGTGTGAGATTGGTTCTAGCTACGATTAGAACTCGACATCTTGCTTTGTGTTGTTAATTGGTGTAAGCATTTGGTGTGTACGGTTTTCTCCGCCATAAGGGAGGTTATTGACTTAGTGAAGAAAACTCTCGAGTTCGGTGCTCGGGGAGTGGAGTAGGGCAAGGAAGGTGTCCTTGTAGCCGAACCACTATAAATCCTTTGTCTCTCGGTTTGATCTTTCCAACTCTCATTCTTTACTTATTTACTTACTTGCTTCTCGTACATTATTATTATTGTGTGTTGTGCATATATTGGTTTCACATAAAGATCAAACTAGGTTCCATTCAAAACATTAATTATACATTAGTAAATTAAAAGTATAGACAATCATTAAAACACATATACATATATAAATACAAACTTATAATCAAGTGAGATACATAAAATTATAATTTCTATTCAACACTTTAAATAAGTAGTATATATGTGACATATGTGAATTAATTTGTATCTATACTATAGCTTCAAAGGTTTTTACAAATTATTATCAATTCTTTGAAAGTGAACTTTTATTAAACGAAAAAGACACAAAACTATTCAACCCCCCCCCCCTCTAGTTTTCCACATGATGAGTGAGTTCACCGGAGAACTCCTCATGAAGAGAATTATTCACAAGATGTGAATCTGTGAACTCTTGTTCCATTGTGATCTCATATCAATCCTCATTCTGAATATCAAAGAGTGGATTATCAAAAATCATCGTGAATTCAGATTCGAATTCAAATAGAGGATTGGTGAGAGTAGTATTGAATGCTTTGGGAACAAAATGATTAACATTCTCAATTGGAGTGTTGGGATCAGAAGTGAGTGACAGATCATGATATAGGAGACTTTCAATTTCTCCTAAATCGGCTACGAAATCGAGGAAACCATCATCACTTTCCAATGAAAGTGGATTGATGTGAGTAAGTTCATCAGCGAACTCCTCAAGAAGAGGATCAGCATCAAACTGTGGGAGTGATGCCTCAATATACTCAATGTCTCCATGAGATGTACAATCATCATTAAAATCTGAGAAGGTCTCAAAATGATTGTTTGAACACTCAAGAGGGGAAGGAATATCACACATATGCTCAAGAGTTCCCTGTGACTCTCTTAGGATTGGGACAAGGTTCTCAACACTAGACTTTATGAATTCGGCTGATTCCTTTTTAGGAACAGTGTCAAGATGCTCATCCCCCATGATCAAAGAGTGAGTGGGAACCTCGGGTGTGATAGCAGTTGTTTGAGATGGAATCTCAACTGTTGGGGTATCAACTGATGAACTTGATGAAACTTTATAAAATTGAAGGATATCAAGTGTATCTTCATCATCACTGTCATCAGGGATGAAACGGAACTGAGAGCTAGATCTGGCTGCTTTTTCTTTTGCAATTGATTCCCTAACAGATTTTTCATAGGCATCTTGAGAATTTATTCTAGCAGCCTGCTCTTCAGCCAGCAATTCTTCCATGGATTTTTTATGAGTGTCTTTTTGGGCAAAGTCTTTAACTAAACCCTTAAGCTCATGAAGTATTTCCAGTACATTTTGAATTTCTGGAAGAATTGCTTGATTCGTTTGGTACTGTGGAGGTTGGTCATAATAAGGTGTGTCAAAATTGTCACAAGGATATGGATTCCCTGTTTGACAATCAGTGTGGACCTCCACAGTAATCACAACAGTAAAACTGTTGAGTCTGGACTGGTGAATCATATGGGTATTGATCATAACCAAAGTTCTGAGTATCACCGAAAAACTGTTCATAGACAAACGTGTTTCCAGCTTGACACTCAAATCCTTGGTGAGGACCTCCACAAAACTCACACAGATATGTCAGTATCTCATGATGTGGTGGCTGGTAGAATGAATCAGATGTGTCATGGTAAGGAAAGGGAGCTTGGTTATAGACAGACCCATCTCCTGACTCTACCATGCTACAGCCGAGACAATTCCCGCCATTATGAGGACCACCACACTATTGACAACCACAATGGTGTGGATACGACATAGAAAGAATCAAAGGTTTATAGAGGGGTAAGGATGAAGAATCAAAGATGTGAGAGGGTAAAGGAGAATGTTTTTGGATTTTTGGATAAACATTTTGTACAAATAAGAAAGAAAATGTTTTTGTGTTTTTTTGTGTTCGTTGAAAACTGAGTTTCAAATGTTTTCGGGAACAGTTTTGTTTTTATATGAAAATAAGAAGATAATATGAACAAGGGTGGTAAATATACAATGGGTGTATATCCCGATTCACTAATCTGAAAACCGTTTTAGAATAACGCGCACAACCTCCCCGGCAGCGGCGCCAAATTTTGATTGGCTCCAAACGGTCAACTTAAATTTGACCAAAAGATGGTCAACTAGGTCAAACAGCCTAGAGTCAATCTCCGCGGAATATAGGGTTTCCCCGGGTCGTTATGTACCGACGAGGTGTGAATGGTTATCAAACGGATCTGTGATCGGGTGAATTTGGACAAGAAAGGGTTTTGTGATTGGTTAGACTAAGGAATATACAAGGAAATAGCTTAAATAAGCTATATGAACAAGACTGGAATTTTAGAAAAACCAGAAACGTTTAAAACGTAAAAACGTGTACGTTCAATTTAAATTTACTCGGACGTACAAAATAAAACGTGAAAACTGAAATCTGAAAACACCCAGGGGTGAAAATGAATTTTTTACAAACCTAAGGATAAAAGAAATTTTTTGAAAAAGAAAATAAATTTTTACACTATTTAATTATTTATTATTAATTAATTATTAATTATTAATTACTTAACTAATTTTAAATAATTTAAATTATTAAAAATAACAAACTAACTTAGAAAATTAAGAAAAATTTTATAAACCTACTTAACCATCACAGGAATCCTAAAAAATTATAAAAAGTTTGTTTTATAAGTTTTTACACAATTTTACTAATTATTATATTAAATATTAATTAATTACTAGTTAAACTATTTAAATTATAAAAATTACAAGATGAACAGTAATAATTCTAGAAAAATTACTAAAATTAAATTATATTATATAAAAGCTAGGAAAAATATAAAAACTAGGTGTTACTATATAAAAACTAATTATGCTATTTAATACTTAATTATTAATTAAGTATTAATAAACCTAATATTAAATCTAATTAATACTAAATGACAAAATAAAAATATGAGAAAATTACTAAAATTACTTTAATATAAAATGAATTTAAGAAAAATATAAAAATGCTAAGTGCTTAATAAAAATCTAAAAAGGAAAATTAAAATTTAAATTACATTAAATAGAAACTATCACTTGAAATTAAATTGATTTTTTCTGGATTTATCTTTTTGAAAACTAATTTATACCTAAAAATATTAAACTTTTACAAAAACAACTTTTTTGGAACTCAAAAATAAGCACTGTGGATGCTTATTTGCACCATAGTTGACTTTAGTTGACCAAAACAAGAAATAAGCTCAAATGGACTTAAGTGGGACCCAAAAAGGTAGATTCTGGTTCAAATGAGTTAAAGGGACATGTTTAAGTAAAATTCAAGTAAAGAAGCTAACAGAATAAGGAAATAAGCCACAATAAGCACTTGGCTTATTGGGTGACTGAGACAGAAATAGGACAGACTTTGGGACTGTCTAGGGGGCCCACAAGGTTGATTGGGGGCACAAGCTTGGGTGCAATGGAAAGCCTACCAGCTTGGGAGTTCAAAGAACCAAGAATGAAGCATTGGGGCCCACTGTGGAGGTCTGTAGCAACCACCAATGGTGGTGGTGTGGGATGGTTGTCTGCTGCAGCAGGGGAAGTCACTCCACCTGCAAGTGTGTTTGGTGATGTGTGGGCCATACAAGAAAAATTGTAAAAATGAAAGGAGGGTGGGATCTTGAAGATGAGGTGTTAGACTACAAATCCTAACAATTTCAAGCCCTGAATCCTACTACTAAATTCTATAAAATTCTTGGAGTTTTGGAAAAAAAAATACAATGCAATTTTGACTTTTTGATGAAACTTTGAAATGTTGACTTAAATGAAATACTACTGGATCCTAATGACCTATTATGTTGTTTTAAGTGAAAATGAAACTAGTTAAAGTGATCTAAACAATTTATGCTACAATTTATATGATTATGATATCTAAATCCTATACAGTGAACACCTAGATGAGATTAGAAGCTGATTTTTGACATTTTACAAAAGGACTACAAGTTTTTATGTTTTAGTTACTCTAACAAGACCTATTGTCAGCTATAACAAACAAAAACAACAACAAACTCAAACTGAAACTCAGCAAACCTAGTAAATCCAAACACTCCTTTAAGACCTAGATTACACTACAACTATAGGATTTGAACCATAATACCCACTTTTTAAGCTTTGAACAGATTAAGTACATGTAATAGAAGCTAAAGATGCAAAAATTCCACACTTAAAGCTACAACAACAAGCAGATGCAATATAAGCCATTTCAAGGCAGTGGGATCCATAACTTGATGCAGCCATAGATTATATGCACAACTGAGAACCATATGACATCTAGGCATTCCATTATACTTAAATAAACATAAAAACACAGATAAACATAAATGAGAGCAATGTGAACAGTAAATGATAATAAAAGTGAATGCTTACAAATGGAGTCCAAGCAGAAACACATGAACCAGGGAACCAAATTTACATCCTAAAGACTCCCTTGAGTCACTAATACCATGAAAATCACACAGCAACCCTGCTCCTTGCTTGTATCTTCACATACACTGAATTTTTGAATTTTTCTCTATTTAATTTGGATTTTTGAGTATTTTTCTGTTTTTCATTTCCTTTCGGATTCCTTACTTCCTTTTGATTCAATATACTTTAATAAGCTATAAACAACTTATTGAGATCAATTAAACAACCTTGAATAACTTTTGAAAAATTGAGCAAAAATGCAAATTTTTATAAACTGGATTGAACTTTTAATTTGAACTTGGAATTTAATTAATTGAAACTTGAGATTACACTATTACAATGAGGATTACAAAGCTTGAATTTAAAATATTACATTAATTTAAACCTAATTTACATTAAAATCTAAACTAACTAGCTGCTGCTTCTTTTTTTCTCTTTTTTGATTTATAAGGGTCTTGGAGCATCATAATCTCTTTCCCACTCTCATTCACAGCCATTGGATGAGAGGTACTGATCCTAGCCGTTTAAACATGTTTGGCGGGAAAAGTGGGTTTTGGCAGTGAGATAACTTGGATGAGTTTTTGGATCATTAATTGTACCTTGGAAGTATTTGTAAGTTAGGGGACAAGGAATGGGGATGGTGATGTGGAGGAGGGGGTTTGTGGAGTGTGGCAGAGGAGAAACAGGTGCAAGTGGTGGGAGGAAGGAGGTGGTCAAACTTTGGGGTTGACTGGGGTAAGATATAAAAACGGGGGAGTTTATTTGTTTTAGTTTTGGGCTGGGAGTAAATGGGCCAAGGATTAAACAAGGTGGGCTAGGGTATTTGGTTGATTGGTGTTGGACCAGGTTGGTTTTTAGATAATAAAGGGTCTGTTTGTTTTGTAACTTTAAAATACCACAAGGACCAAAGTTGTAATTATTGCAAAGATGAAGGACCTGTTGTAGCATGATTCAAAAGTTATCATAAAGACCATTTATGCCACATGTGAATAATAGAAGGACCAAAGTTACAATTTTCCAAAATTTGAAACCCCGAGGACCAAAATTGCCAAACTTGAGGGACCAAAACTGACAATTCTCCAAACTTCACACCAGGGACTAAAATTGACACTTGTGACTTTCCAGGGACCAAAAGTGACTTCTTATCCAAAAATATTTCACCAAGGACCAATTCTGTCAATTTCTGAAACTCCAGGGACCAAAATTGTAAATTTAACAAACTTTTTACCCAAGGACTATTTTTGATAAATTTTGTCTTTTAAAGGACTTGGGTTGTTTTTTCTTGCAAAATAAATGCTCAGGGACTAGTTTTGACATTTTATGAAAGTTGGGGGACTGAAACTGCCAATTTTGCAAACTTTGTACGTTTTTCATCTGTTTTTACTCTTTTTGCATCTAAAACATATAAAACACAATTATGAAATATTTTTAGTATTTTGATGCATTTCTGAGTGTTTTTGTATGTTTTGCAGTTCAGATTTGACCAAAAATGATGACTGTTTGAGCACTCATCAGTTATTACAGTTGAACTATCCGCAAAAAAGTCCAAGACACTAGTGACAGACCTACCATTCGATACCAAGTCTCCTAAGCTAAACTGAAATGCGCCATTTTTCAGGGCAGTCCAAATCGTATACAAAATTCGTATCTAGTTCCTTACATATTCAAATTCCTTATTAACGATACATTTCTAAGCTCTTCAATTAGACCAATCAATAAAATAACAATTCATCAATTATAACAATAAATAGTTCACAGATAATTGCACAATTAGGTTAAACTCAATTTTAAAATTATAATCAATTATAACAATAAGTAGTTCAAAAATAGAACCAGATATTAACCAAATGGATGTATCAAAATCGTCGGCGATGACTGAGAGAAGACGGCGATGGTGACGGTGACGGAGAGAAAACGGCGATGATGATGGTGAAGGAAAGAAGACGGCGATGGTCACGGTGTGACGATGGACTGACGCCGTTAACATCCGGTAGAAGATCGCCGGAGATCATCTGTTAGGTTTTTTCAATTTTTTTATTTGAGATGAAAATGAGAAGTTTGGGTGAGTGGTGTGAGACTGTGAGCTACTATTTGTTTTTTGTATACAAATTATATACGGAGTATTTTGTTTTAATTTTTTGTTTATTATTTTTATTTGGTGACTTTTAAGGGTATTAGTAGGCAAAAGTTTTAGTGAGTAAATGTCATAAATTTTGTAGTGTGTCATCGTGTGGGCCACACGGTATCGTGTAATTCTTGGAACACAGTCAGTACTCAGTAGAACAATAAGGCCATGAAAACGAGGTGATGCATGAATATGATTATAAATAGTCAAAGTTATCAACAAATTTAGCTTTTTGTTTTTGTCTTTGATTGCACAATACTACTCGCAAGGTTTATGTTTCAAATCAAATGCGGGAAATACAGAGTTTAGAGATATCTATAGTTATATAGAGTTGCGTATATCTCTGGTAACGACTTCATTTCTTAAATTCGAACTCCGTCTAGAAATTTTGTTTCACTACATAAACTTGCTATTTAGAGTTGAATTACTTAACAATTACAAACTTTACAAGTGAGCCATGCATCTCAATCAACCCTCATGCAAAAAAAGCTAGAGAAATGTGTGCATGCACAAATTCGTATGAATGTATCTAATCACAGGACAAACAAAAAACTCTTAAATCCTTGATGCATTTGCGGATGTCCACTAAGTGTGTGCTATGTCAAACACCAACATTAAAACATGTATTAAACATACGTGTGGACGTATGGTCCGGACTGGGCCAGGAATGGGCCAGGCCCGACAGACAGTGGCCCACTCTACGCCTAAACCCTAATTCCATGCCTATAAATATAGGGCTGGGATTCCATTCACAACAGAATACAACAGGTTACCCTAAACCTAACTATTATATGCTATATCGCATCGACACTAACTTGACCGTCGGAGGTGGATCCCGGGGCTACGGCCTCGGGTCCACTCCTAACGGGTTCTCTTTGTTGAACAGGTCTACTCAGGGCTCGAGAAGACGACTAACGGCCAAGGAGAGTCGTCAAAATCCAGCCCGCGCCAGATTATGCATCAACAAGTGGCGCCATCCGTGGGACCACGAATAAACTATGTTTCATGCTCTCACATCACCGGAAAGCAACCATCGAGTTCAAAAGCCGGTAACTCTAAAACTGTGAAATTCGTTAACAAATAAGTGCACGCTATCTTTTGTTAACAAAACAAATAAAGTCTTAAACTACTGTATATAAATGATTCCATAGACCGTTTTGTTTTAAGATGTCAGCTTAATCAAACAACCTCAACAATATGCAATGATACGTCATATGTATTATCACTTTGTTTTAATATGTTTTGAACAAACTACTGGTTGCGCATGTCTTTTTTGTGCATGTCTTTTCAAAAGGTAAGATATCTAGTTATACCATATTAACAGGTTCTCTAGTTATACCCAGATATTCCAATATTTTTTGCATGTCTTTTCAAAAGATATGTTATCTTTTAAATATTTAGAAGATTTTATGTAAATCTTTAAACATGGTAAACACGATTTTACCTATAACGTACTCAGTCCGCACGATCGGACCTACTTTATCTTTTCACCGTGAATTACTTCGCGCACATCTTTTAGCCGTGAACAACGCAGTCATGATAAATCTACCCGTGTTAGGCCGTGCGTTCGGACATCTTCGCAGATTGGCGCCATGCGCGCACTGTCACGTACAGGCACCACGATGCTAGTCAATCACCATGAGCGCACGAGACAAAAAGCCGTGGTCATCTGTGATCATCCACAAACGTTAGAGTCTATGCGGTCACGATACATCCATCTGCGTCTATACGTGCAATTGACATTATTAGTCGCGGTCACGGTGTGTCCATCCATGCCATTGTTTTTATTTAAAAAAAAAAAAAAAAAAAAAAAAAAAAAAAAAAAAAAGATCAATTAATCGCCATGAGCGTACTGCGTTCATAGATTAGCTACGTGCTACTTCTCTTATATAGTTTGTAAAACCTCACGCTAGGCCTAATTCGCACTAATACTTCTCTTATATACTATGTGCTTGATGAGTGTGTAAATACTCATCATTTTTATCGTATCTGAACTGCCAAAACATCCAAAAACACTCAAATACGCATCAAAATACAGAATTTATCCCAAAAGTGTGTTTTATATGTTTTAGATGCAAAATGTTTAAAAACAAATGAAAAACGAACAAAGTTTGCATAATTGGCAGTTTCAGTCCCTCAAGTTTCAAAAATTGACAAAACTAGTCCCTGGAAGTTTGAAATGAAAGAAAAGTCAACCCAAGTCCTTTGGAAATCAAAAATTGTCATAACAAGTCCTTGGGTAAAAAGTTTGAGAAAATTACATGTTTGGTCCCTGCAGTTTGAAAAATGATAACTTTGGTCCCTGGGATTTCAAATTTTGGAAATTAACTAAAATGGTCCTTTGGTAAATAAAACTTGACGAGATAAACCCTTATAACTATTTTGGAAAAATTACACATCAGCCCTTGAATTTTGAGAATGTTACAAAATGGTCCTTGTGCTTAAATTTCAAACAAACCAAACGGATCCTTAATAATACTACTCCCCCCCCCCCCCCCCCCAATCCAAAAATAAACCCAAGCCCACTCACTCACCTTTGCTGGCCCAAACCAACCATCAGCCCACCACTTCCCCCGTTTTTTTTAATATTACCCTCAGTCAAACTCACCCTTTGACCACTCCCTCCTTCCACCTCACTCCTCACCATCTGCTACACTCCAAACAGCCAAACTTACCCTCATCATCACCCCTATACTTCCCCTGCGACACTCAACATCCCACCCCCTCCTACACACCAAACAAACACTAAACTCCAATATTCCACCTCTGGCTTCAATTTATAAGAAAACTCCAAAAGAGAGTTTTGGCGCCAAAAATGAAGGAACGGCTGGGATCAAATTTCATCATCCAAGGGTCAATTTGATTGCTGGGAAATGCATAGTGGGTCTCACAAAACCCTAATTCATCAATATAAAAAAGAGAAGAGGAAGCAGACAAGCAGTTAGCTAGATAGTGGGTTAATTAGTTTTTCTAAAAGTGTAATTTAGGCAGAATGTAGTTAAATTAATGAAACTCAGCTTTGTATTTTTATTTCCATTTGTGTAAGCATCTTTAAAAGCTAATGAAACTTAGTTCTCTTTTGAATACTTTGCAACTCTTTCTTTTCATGTTTAAGCTTAAGAGTTCATTTATGTTAGAACAAATTTCACAAAGCTTCAACAGGCCTGATTTTGGTTCACATAGGCTTATTATAGCTCAATACAGCCATTGGTGAGTTTTTTGTTTCATAGTTACTAAGTTATTTCAAAAACTCATTTGGTCAACAAAAGGGTCAACAAGCTGCCTCAAAGGTACCAATGATGGAGGCCATTAGGAGGGTCTTACCCTAGCTTGTGATCAATCCAGGTTCTTGTAGCAGCTACCGGTTACACTTGTTCAACCAAGGCTTAAAGGTTATAAGTTTTATCTTCTAGTTTTCAGATTCTAGTGCAAATCTTAGTGTAACTTGTTGTGAGCAGTTGTTGTCTGTATTTACTGTTTGTATCTGTTTGTTTATGATCAATTTAGAATAGCTTAAGCCTAAGATTCAGTTTCATGGTGTAAAAGTCCCTATTGGTTTCTAAAACTTCAACTCAGTTCCCATAAAGGAATGTTTGGTTTAAGCTTTATCTGAGTACTCTGGTTGTTTATTTGCCATGTTTGTAGCATCACTAGTTGCATTAGGTTACAATAAGCTAGTTTGGTTATTAGATGTATAGTTTAAACAACAAAAGTCAAAAAATTTGTTTATAGTTTTTATTGCAGTTAACTGTTGTGATTTGGTGACACCAAATCAACATATTTGTTTTGAAACTTGTTAAACTCACTTAGTTTGGGCTCATTTAGTCTCAGCAAACCATTTTTAGTTTAATGGAAGTGATCCAAATTCACAAAAGTCAAAGTGGTGCAAATGTTCAAA
The DNA here is from genome assembly GCA_030686995.1 of Artemisia argyi. Taxonomy (NCBI): domain Eukaryota; kingdom Viridiplantae; phylum Streptophyta; class Magnoliopsida; order Asterales; family Asteraceae; genus Artemisia; species Artemisia argyi. Next base: position 101,452,830 of record CM060704.1, on the reverse strand, counting down.
AGTCAAAAGGCATGGTTCAGGAAAAATCCAAATATTGCAAGAATTTTTATGAATTTTATACTGAGAGTTAGGGTCTGAAACTTTTTCCTAATTGAAGCCTATCAGTTAAACTATTGATTTCCACTCTCAACTTATTTTTGGAAATTTTTTCTAGTGGTTAAATCAGTGCTTAAAATACCTTGCAGGGGAAGTATCTCCCCTGTGCATCAATACATCATGCTTGTTGATTTCTTGTTCCAATTTGATCCAGTGTGAGTTTGTTGTTGTCCTTAGTTATTTTGAATTGCTTGAGTAAATAAGTGATTGTGTTAGTTTATTACCTGAGTCTTTGTGCTTATTGCTCATTCCAAATCTCACTTCAAAGTTTCAACTCCTTCACTGTTTGTGACAATAAGCTTGTATAAGCTTTTGAGTTTTGTAACTTGAAGCTTATACCACTGTCTTATAGGATTTTTTGTACCTTTCAATTAGTAGTTTAAGTTCATTTGAACCTTTGTTAGCTTCTGAGCTTTTAAGCTCACACTGAATGGTTACACCTTCAGTGTGCTTCAAGCTCACCCCATAAGCGCTTTTTCTTGCTTAGGTCTTGAGTTCTTGGATCTATTTGAGAAGCTCTTTTATTAGACTCTCAGTACCTGGCTCAAATTGACCACCCTTGCATTGTTTTGGAGGCCTGCTTGCAGCTTAATTAAGCTTGGTTCACTGATTCATCAGTGTGATTAAGCTGGTTTCACAGGCTCAATTTGAGCTAACCTGTGGACCCCAAGGCCTGTAACTTGGTTCATTTGAAAGCCTGCCACCCCTACTTCTTGGACTAAGCCTTGCTTTTGCTCCTTGATCACCCATGTGGGCCCCACCTTGAGCTGCAGTTGCCTTGCAAGGCCTGTTTGGCTAGTTTGGAGTGGAATAGCTTATTTGCAATTTTAAGCTTGTTCTGTGTTTTTTATGGTTGATCAAACTTATTTTTAGTGCATTTTACTTGTTTACATCTTAGTTCACCCTTGGTTCTCACCTAGCAGCTTATGCTAAGCTTGCATAAGCTTATTTGACCCAAAAAAGTCAACTGTTGAGCTTAATCAAGTGCATTGTGCTTATTTTTGAGTTTCACCAAAAGTGCCTTCATAAAAGTCTCTTATTTTAAGTATTTTAACAGGTTTGTAAAAGAAAATTTAGAAAAAACCAAATTTAAATAAAGTAGCTTCTATTTAAGCCATTTTGGCTTATTTTCTGCTTATTTATAAGCACTTTTTATTTTTAAATTTTTCCCAGGTTTCTTTTTAGATAAAATAATTTTAGGAATTTTTTCAGATTTTTCCTTGGTCATTTAGTATTTTTTATAATTAATTTTAGTTTAAATTAATTAAATAATTAGTTTTAATTAATAATTAATAATTAAAAAGTAGAAAAATTAGGTTTTCTATTTTAAAATTAGTTTTATAATATTTTAGATTTTTCTAAATTTAGTTTTCATTTTTCTAGTTAATTTTCATAATTAATTAATAATTAGTGTAATTTAGTTAATTAAAAAGTAATTATTAATTAGTAATTAATTAATAGTAATTAATTAAATAGTGTAAAAATTATTTTTCTTTTTCTAAAAATTTTCTTTTATCATTAGTATTGTAAAAATATAATTTTCATATCCGTCGGTATTTTATTTCACAAAAACTCGCGTTTTATTTCGTACGTCAACGTAAATTTAAATCAAACAAACGCGTTTTTAGACTTAGCTCACGTTTTTAGTGTATCTGATTATCAGTAAATGTTAATATAGTGTTTCTAAGTTATTTTCATTCCTCATATCTTAGTGTAATCATACAAATCACTCAAACCCCTTTTCTGTCCAAATTCACCCGATCACAAACCCGTTTTTGATTACCATCACACCTCGTCGGGACATAACGACCCGGGGAAACGCTATACTTCCACGGAGATTGATTCTAGGCCGTTTGACCTTGTTGACCATTCCCTGGTCAATTAGGTTGACCGTTTGGAGCCAATCAAATTTTGGCGCCGTTGCCGGGGAGGTTGTGCGCGTATTCTAAACGGTTTTACAGATTAGTGAATCTGGATATACACTCATTGTATATTTACCATCCTTTGTTCATATTTTCTTATTATAAAAACAAAACAGTTCCTGAAAACTTTTTAAAATTAGTTTTCAACGAACACAAAAACACAAAAAGATTTTCTTTCTTATAAAATGTTTATCAAAAATCCCAAAAATATCCATCTTTACCCTCATACCTTTTTGATTCTTCATCCCTTTACCCTCTATCCTTTTGATTCTAACTTCTTCCACTTGTCCTGTAATTGATTCTAATGGCATCTCTCGATGACGATTTCTTTGAACAAAGGGCCTTTAAGAGCAAAATTGACAAAATTCAGGCCTTATCAAAAATGTCGAGATGTCGTGTTGATTATGATGGACCTTCGATCCCTATTCCCTCTCCGGTGAGGGAAATAGATCAAGAAACCGAGGTGACAAAGGACCCTGTACTTCCCTCTAACGATGGAAGTGCTAACTACGTCCAACCTACGGTTGTCCAAAAATCTAAGCTCACAATTGCTCCTAAACCGTCAAGAATTGATCCTAACCTTTCACGGTTTACGGTTAAAAGTTTGTCAAGCAAACGTCCAGAGCTTAGGGCAGTGACTGAAAAGAACAACTTGCCCAATCTTCACGTTTATCAAAAACAAAAACCCGAGACCATAACGGAAGTGGTGGAAATTCCTAGCTCTAAGAGCACACCACTTGTCCCACCTCCGGATTTTATTCCTTGTGTTGGTTGTGGTGAGCCGCTTTTTGGTTTACCATGTCGTTGGTGTACATGTGAACAATGAGGTAATGATATTCGCGACGGGAGTTGTTTGTTTTGTGGTTCGAGGAATTCATTTTCTTATGATCCTAATCAGAACTCATTCAATGACTCTTCAAATTTTTCCAATTACCCATCACATTCATACGAGCAAGAATCGTATTATCCAAATCATAATGATGCTTCATATCAAAATACACCAAACATTTCTTGTGAGTATTGTGGAGGTCCTCACCAAGGTTTTGATTGTTATAATAGTCAAAATGTTGGTTACGACCAATATCCATACAACTCACCGAACCAGACTCAACAGTTTAACTGTTGTGAGTACTGTGGTGTCCCACACTACAGTTCTGATTGTCAATCGGGCAACACGCTTGTCTATGAGCAGTTTCCTGATAACAATTATGACTCTAGCACATACGAATCACAGCCACATCAGTTTTACTGTTGTGAATACTGTGGAGGTCCTCACTTTAGCTCGGATTGTCAAACAAGGAATCTATTTCCTTGTAACAATGATGACTATTCAATTCAAGACCAACCTCCACAGTACCAAATGATCCAAGCAACTCCTCATGATACCGAGCAAGACCTTTTACTAGAGGCTCGTGAAATTTTGCAAAAACTTAAGGAGGAGTTTGCCACTACATCGTTTCAAGATTCTCGTGAGAAATCAATGGCAGAATTACTTGCTGAAGAACGAGAGGCTAGAAATGAAATGAGCATGGAAGAATTACTTGCTGAGCAAAGAGCGGCTAAAATACGTGCCAATCTTCGCTATGCTGCTCTATATGATGATGATGATGATGACAGTGATGATGATGAAAATAACATTGTTATTATTCAAAAAGATTCATCAGATTCATCAGTTGTAATTCCTTCCACTGAAAATCAGGGAGAAAATAATGTGACAAAGTCACTAGCCGTTGATCAAATGGAACTTGAAAATTCCATAACTGCTAGTACTTCTAAACTCCCTCGGTCTATTGATATCATACCCGAAGTTCACACTCACTCTCTGAATATGGGGGATGAGCATCTTAGCACTGTTCCTCAAAAGGAATCGGACGAATTCATAAAGTCTAGTGTTGAGAACCTTGTCCCAATCCCAGGAGAGTCACAGGGGACTTTTGATCATGTGTGTGATCTACCTTCTCACCCTGAAAATCCAAAAGATCATTTTGAGACTTTCTCCGATTTTAATGATGATTGTACATCTTATGGAGAAGTCGAGTATGAAGAGGCACCATTGCCTCATTCGGATGTTGACCCTCTTATTGAGGAGTTCACAAATGAACTTACTCACATCAATCCACTTCCATTGGGAAGTGATGATGATCTGCTTGACCTTGAAGCCGATATGGGAGAAACAGAAAATCTTTTAAACTCTAATCCCAACATCGAGCTTAGTACTTCACATGTTGATGAAAATTCTTTATCTTCTGGAGACATCAGTCATGTGGAAGGATTACCTTCTGAGCTAGTTAGCTTAGAAGAAGAGAATGATGAGACTGATACTGAAATCAAAGATGAAGCACTTCGTGCAACATTAATGAATGTCAATCTCCTCATTTCTAAAATCGAGGCTTTCAATATGAAACCTATTTCATCTCCTGTCCCGATTAAGGATAGTGACATTTTCTCCGACGATACTATTCCGGAGTTTGAAGCCTTTACTTTTGATCATATGGGAGAGAAGATTAGTGGCAGTACCACTTCTCATTCTCAAATTTCTCTCCCCGAATATGATTCATTCACCTTTGAGGAGTTCTCCGGTGAACTCACTCATATCATGACTCCTCCTAAGTATGATAGCCCGGGGGGAGATGCACTCAATCATGAGAATTTGCAAATTCCCACCTACCCTCCCGGGATGTTTACGAGCTTAACCCTTGAAATCCAAATTCAGGCTATGAGCCTGATCTCGAGGAAGAAGATCAAATCATGATTTTTATCATGGTTTTCTTCCTTTTCTTCACTTACAGGGTGACTTCTCCTGTTCTTCACTCCTTCGGGAATGAAGACATTATCTTTGACCCCGGCATCACCGCTTACAGTTTATACTATTTAAAGCCGGGATTATATCTCATCGGTGTGGAACTTTCACGTGCTTCAAATGTTTGTCCAAACATCTTGAATGAAAGTCCGATGGAGATTCCTTCTTCCACATCATGCTTCCCCAAGGACAAATGAATTCGGGGTCGAGTCAAGCTAGCGACTCGGTAAATAAAAACAGTAGCATGCTTATAAGGTTTTCACCCTAAGTGTGGGGGAGTTACCCCTGCTGTGGTTACAAATAAAGTGAAAAAAAAAAATTGTTTCCACATTTAGCTTGTAATGTTGCCCTTTTACGTTCAAAGAGTCGGCATAATTGCCGGGACTTTGAATATTGAGGGCAATATTTAATTCTAAGTGTGGGGGGGGGGGGGGGGGAATTCTAGAGAATTTTATCACATTTTACCATCTAGTACCCCCGTTTTTGACCAAAATTTTTAAAAAAAAATTCACTGGAGCTCAAAATTTTTTGTGGTTATCAGACCGCCATGTCTAACCGACAAAAGGATTGGCTAGTCCAGGAGCAAACGGCTCTTGGTAAAGACATCTCAAATCCGTTGATGGCTTGCAATTTGCCCAAAATTGTATGGTACCTCAACTCGCCATATCCCATAAAGTGAATGAGTTGGCTAGCCGGCTTGTGGTAAAGGCCGTGGAAAAACCATAATTGGTAATCAGCTCACCAAGATGTTGACTTAGTCCATCAAGAGTTGGCTAGTCCAGAAGCAAACGACTTTTGGTAAAGACTAATCAAATCCGTTGACAGCTGGTGGTTTGCTCAAAATCACATGGTTATCAAGTGGACCACAGTTCTTTCTCGAACTGATACATTTGGCTACTCTAGAAGTAATGGATTTTGGTAAAGAGTTTCAAATCCATTAAGTTTTTCTCAAAATATTGCTAGGGACTAGCAATAGTTTAGCGTGGGGGATTGATGAGTGTGTAAATACTCATCATTTTTATCGTATCTGAACTGCCAAAACATCCAAAAACACTCAAATACGCATCAAAATACATAATTTATCCCAAAAGTGTGTTTTATATGTTTTAGATGCAAAATGTTTAAAAACAAATGAAAAACGAACAAAGTTTGCATAATTGGCAGTTTCAGTCCCTCAAGTTTCAAAAATTGACAAAACTAGTCCCTGGAAGTTTGAAATGAAAGGAAAGTCAACCCAAGTCTTTTGGAAATCAAAAGTTGTCATAACAAGTCCTTGGGTAAAAAGTTTCAGAAAATTACATGTTTGGTCCCTGCAGTTTGAAAAATGACAACTTTGGTCCCTGGGATTTCAAATTTTGGAAATTAACTAAAATGGTCCTTTGGTAAATAAAACTTGACGAGATAAACCCTTGTAACTATTTTGGAAAAATTATACATCAGCCCTTGAATTTTCAGAATGTTACAAAATGGTCCTTGTGCTTAAAATTCAAACAAACCAAACGGATCCTTAATAATACTACTCCCCCCCAATCCAAAAATAAACCCAAGCCCACTCACTCACCTTTGCTGGCCCAAACCAACCATCAGCCCACCACTTCCCCCGTTTTTTTAATATTACCCTCGGTCAAACTCACCCTTTGACCACTCCCTCCTTCTACCTCACTCCCCACCATCTGCTACACTCCAAACAGCCAAACTCACCCTCATCATCACCCCTATACTTCCCCTGCAACACTCAACATCCCACCCCCTCCTACACACTAAACTCCAATATTCCACCTCTGGCTTCAATTTATAAGAAAACTCCAAAAGAGAGTTTTGGCGCCAAAAATGAAGGAACGGCTGGGATCAAATTTCATCATCCAAGGGTCAATCTGATTGCTGGGAAATGCATAGTGGGTCTCACAAAACCCTAATTCATCAATATAAAAAAGAGAAGAGGAAGCAGACAAGCAGTTAGCTAGATAGTGGGTTAATTAGTTTTTCTAAAAATGTAATTTAGGGAGAATGTAGTTAAATTAATGAAACTCAGCTTTGTATTTTTATTTCCATTTGTGTAAGCATCTTTAAAAGCTAATGAAACTTAGTTCTCTTTTGAATACTTTGCAACTCTTTCTTTTCATGTTTAAGCTTAAGAGTTCATTTATGTTAGAACAAATTTCACAAAGCTTCAACAGGCCTGATTTTGGTTCACATAGGCTTATTATAGCTCAATACAGCCATTGGTGAGTTTTTTGTTTCATAGTTACTAAGTTATTTCAAAAACTCATTTGGTCAACAAAAGGGTCAACAAGCTGCCTCAAAGGTACCAATGATGGAGGCCATTAGGAGGGTCTTACCCTAGCTTGTGATCAATCCAGGTTCTTGTAGCAGCTACCTGTTACACTTGTTCAACCAAGGCTTAAAGGTTATAAGTTTTATCTTCTAGTTTTCAGATTCTAGTGCAAATCTTAGTGTAACTTGTTGTGAGCAGTTGTTGTTTGTATTTACTGTTTGTATCTGTTTGTTTATGATCAATTTAGAATAGCTTAAGCCTAAGATTCAGTTTCATGGTGTAAAAGTCCCTATTGGTTTCTAAAACTTCAACTCAGTTCCCATAAAGGAATGTTTGGTTTAAGCTTTATCTGAGTACTCTGGTTGTTTATTTGCCATGTTTGTAGCATCACTAGTTGCATTAGGTTACAATAAGCTAGTTTGGTTATTAGATGTGTAGTTTAAACAACAAAAGTCAAAAAATTTGTTTATAGTTTTTATTGCAGTTAACTGTTGTGATTTGGTGACACCAAATCAACATATTTGTTTTGAAACTTGTTAAAATCACTTAGTTTGGGCTCATTTAGTCTCAGCAAACCATTTTTAGTTTAATGGAAGTGATCCAAATTCACAAAAGTCAAAGTGGTGCAAATGTTCAAAAGTCAAAAGGCATGGTTCAGGAAAAATCTAAATATTGCAAGAATTTTTATGAATTTTATACTGAGAGTTAGGGTCCTGAAACTTTTTCCTAATTGAAGCCTATCAGTTAAACTTTTGATTTCCACTTTCAACTTATTTCTGGAAATTTTTTCTAGTGGTTAAATCAGTGCTTAAAATACCTTGCAGGGGAAGTATCTCCCCTGTGCATCAGTACATCATGCTTGTTGATTTCTTGTTCCAATTTGATCCAGTGTGAGTTTGTTGTTGTCCTTAGTTATTTTGAATTGCTTGAGTAAATAAGTGATTGTGTTAGTTTATTACCTGAGTCTTTGTGCTTATTGCTTATTCCAAATCTCACTTCAAAGTTTCAACTCCTTCACTGTTTGTGACAATAAGCTTGTATAAGCTTTTGAGTTTTGTAACTTGAAGCTTATACCAATGTCTTATAGGATTTTTTGTACCTTTCAATTAGTAGTTTAAGTTCATTTGAACCTTTGTGAGCTTCTGAGCTTTTAAGCTCACACTGAATGGTTACACATTCAATGTGCTTCAAGCTCACCCCATAAGCTCTTTTTCTTGCTTAGGTCTTGAGCTTCTCTTGAGTTCTTGGATCTATTTGAGAAGCTCTTTTATTAGACTCTCAGTACCTGGCTCAAACTGACCACCCTTGCATTGTTTTGGAGGCCTGCTTACAGCTTAATTAAGCTTGGTTCACTGATTCATCAGTGTGATTAAGCTGGTTTCACAGGCTCAATTTGAGCTAACCTGTGGACCCCAAGGCCTGTAACTTGGTTCATTTGAAAGCCTGCCACCCCTACTTCTTGGACTAAGCCTTGCTTTTGCTCCTTGATCACCCAGGTGGGCCCCACCTTGGGCTGCAGTTGCCTTGCAAGGCCTGTTTGGCTAGTTTGGAGTGGAATAGCTTATTTGCAATTTTAAGCTTGTTCTGTGTTTTTTATGGTTGATCAAACTTATTTTCAGTGCATTTTACTTATTTACATCTTAGTTCACCCTTGGTTCTCACCTCGCAGCTTATGCTAAGCTTTCATAAGCTTATTTGACCCAAAAAAGTCAACTGTTTAGCTTAATCAAGTGCATTGTGCTTATTTTTGAGTTCCACCAAAAGTGCCTTCATAAAAGTCTCTTATTTTAAGTAGTTTAACAGGTTTGTAAAAGAAAATTTAGAAAAAACCAAATTTAAATAAAGTGATAGATTCTATTTAAGCCATTTTGGCTTATTTTCTGCTTATTTATAAGCACTTTTCATTTTTAAATTTTTCTCAGGTTCCTTTTTAGATAAAATAATTTTAGGAATTTTTTTCAGATTTTTCCTTGGTCATTTAGTATTTTTTATAATTAATTTTAGTTTAAATTAATTAAATAATTAGTTTTAATTAATAATTAATAATTAAAAAGTAGAAAAATTAGGTTTTCTTTTTTAAAATTAGTTTTATAATATTTTAGATTTTTCTAAATTTAATTTTCATTTTTCTAGTTAATTTTCATAATTAATTAATAATTAGTGTAATTTAGTTAATTAAAAAGTAATTATTAATTAGTAATTAATTAATAGTAATTAATTAAATAGTGTAAAAATTATTTTTCTTTTTCTAAAAATTTTATTTTATCATTAGGATTGTAAAAATATAATTTTCATATCCGTAGGTATTTTATTTCACAAAAACTCGCGTTTTATTTCGTACGTCAACATAAATTTAAATCAAACAAACGCGTTTTTAGACTTAGCTCACGTTTTTAGTGTATCTGATTATCAGTAAATGTTAATATGGTGTTTCTAAGTTATTTTCATTCCTCATATCTTAGTGTAATCATACAAATCACTCAAACCCCTTTTCTGTCCAAATTCATCTGATCACAAACCCGTTTTTGATTATCATCACACCTCGTCGGGACATAACGACCCGGGGAAACCCTATACTTCCACGGAGATTGTTTCTAGGCTGTTTGACCTTGTTGACCATTCCCTGGTCAATTAGGTTGACCGTTGGAGCCAATCAGTGCTATATATTGTTTCACGCTAATCTTTTACTTCATTAGGTTTTATATGTTGCGATTCACGGCATATACTTTTAATATTTGCATTAAGTATTTTTCAGGATTTGAATAACTCAGTTTAATGCTCCTACACGAGTAGCACCATCAAACTTGGGGGGCTACCAGGGTACCACTGTTTCCGTACGCGTCACGCAGGTATATTTGGAAGCAGATCGTACGTAAGAGGTATTGCAAGCCCGGTACAAAGACGGATTTAAATATTCGCACCATCTTGCCGCATGAGAGACGTCCTCTGTCGGTTGTAAAGACGAGTGTAATGTTCGCGCACAACGCGCACCTCTGTCGCGCACAGCGCGCATCCTTGTCGCGCACAGCGCGCATACTTTTCGCGCACAGCGCGCACTTTTGCCACAGAAGCACGTCTTCTGTCGCACCATGTTGCATCGCTACTGGTACAAAAGGTACGCCCTTATCCAGGACGCAGCATATGAGATCCACCTTCACCATTGTGAGACAATCACAATCACAATCCCAGTGCGCACTGTCGCATGTGGGCTACGCAGTATAGTCCTCCCATGCGCACACCTGAGTTGCGCACACATGGGCCATGTTGTCATAACATAGTTTAGCATAACATAGTCACGCACTATGTCATACTAAACTTGGGGGCTTGTGGACGTATGGTCCGGACTGAGCCAAGAATGGGCCAGGCCCGACAGACAGTGGCCCACTCTACGCCTAAACCCTAATTCCATGCCTATAAATATAGGGTTAGGATTCCATTCACAACAGAATACAACAGGTTACCCTAAACCTAACTATTATATGCTATATCGCATCGACACTAACTTGACCGTCAGAGGTGGATCCCGGGGCTACGGCCTCGGGTCCACTCCTAACGGGTTCTCTTTGTTGAACAGGTCTACTCAGGGCTCGAGAAGACGACTAACGGCCAAGGAGAGTCGTCAAAATCCAGCCCGCGCCAGATTATGAATCAACAATACGTTTATCACATAGAAAAGTATACAATTTTGCCATCTTTTCAGAATATTTTGAGATGTGTGTATATGATCATCAAAAGAAAAGTTTCTTTTGCCAAACAACAACCGACAAAGGTGATAATAAACCACAATCACTTGAACTCAGAGATGGAGCCAGGAATTTTAGTTAAGGGAGACCGGTCGTGCTTAATGCAAATAGTCATAGTAGTGATAAATGTTGCTTCAAAAATTAATTTATAGTGTTGTCTTTTGTTGTTCAAGTTATTCATTTATAAACTTTGTAGACATGTCTATAGAATAAGGTGGCTGAACGTAAAAACTAATGGAAAAGCGGCTTGTAATTTAAATAACTAATGAACGAAGTAATTTGATTAGGTGGCTCAGTAACCATTAGTCACCCTACTACCTTCCCTTCTGCTTGAACTTACTTGTTGTATATTAACACCCAAGTGGCCAATTCGCAAGACTTAGGGGCCGTTTAGTTGGTGAAATTTTTTTCTGTTTTTCCATTTCTAAATTCCTAGAGAATGAAAAAAAGTGAGAAGAGTAGAATGGGCTTTTCAAACCTTTAGTTAAAATTTAGAGAATGAGAATTTCACATTTTTTTGAAAATTGTTGAAAAAAAGTTGAACTAAACGGATTTTCAGTTTTTCTCTTTTCATATGAAAAATTTCCTAAAAAAATAGGAAATTTTTCACCAACTAAACGGCCCCTTATCTTCTGCTAGATGCATCTTCACTCTTCACGCATCATTCTTTTTAGCATGCTTCCCATCAGTGTAAATTGGTTAGCCTAAAAGTCAATGTTATTAAATCAAGTTCAGATAACAAATGAAATACAATGAAACATAACAAGTGATGCATTTCTAAAAGTATTGGTGTCAGGGCGGAGGTGTGGTCACCCTCTTGGAGTGCCGTCTCTATATTTATGGAGGGCAAGTGCAAAATTACAAGAACAAAGTGTCTAAACAAAAGTTCAACAATCTTGTAAAAAGACAAACACAATGATAATCAATGTAAAAGAAGCCATTCTCCTAGCATTTTTTGTTACAAATTCTTCAATCAAATCTTTGTAGTCAATTGTTTCTAGTCCATTAATTAAGCTATTCCTCCGACATTTTAGAACGCAATAGATTTAATCAACTTCAATTAATAAAAGTTTTTTTTTCGGATGAAGCAGCAGTGACGAGAATAGTTAACAAAATCTTACACATGATAGTTGTGTTAAGAACTTTCCAAATGTTTAATAGATTGTAAAATACAGGTAGGTCCCATTTTCTATACACATTGAATGGACTAGTAATTTTAAGGGTTTAAGTCATTAAATTACAACGTATTTTTCTAAATGTACTGAGTAACTAAGTTAGTACTTGAACTACAAAGTATTTCAAATTATGTTATAGACTTTCAAATTATGTTCTAATATGCACACATAATACTTTTTTTACCTTAAACATTTTTGTAAAATCATAGATTTTGTGATTTACATTACTCGAAACATTGCATAAAACATAAAAATGTATACACCTTACTATTATCGTGTATTGTTATAATTTTTGACCGTCAATTTTTGTAATATGTCATGATTCAACGTTAAACCTTGAAAGGGGTAGATTTTGATCGGGTAAATAAGAGTTAAGTGAAATAAGTATATAATAAAGTGAATGTGTAGCGCATATCTACTTTAAACCTTACCTACCTAAATCACGTCAAATTTTGCGTATTTATAGGAGTTTACAAAAATGTTTGGGGTAAAAGTATTGTGTGTGCATATTAGAACAAAATTTGAAAATTTGTAACATGATATGAAACACTTTTTAGTTCACGTACTATGTGGTACATTGAAGAAAGTACATCGCTAGTTAATGACCTAAACCCTAATTTCAATTCCACGTATAAGTCAATTTCGTCGATATATCTTTTTTAGTGAAGCCTCGAGACGTGGGCAACATGATTTTAAATCATTATCTTTCCATAACCGCAACTTATCAGAAGTAAACAAAACACCAAAAGTTTTTTTTCCTACTTTTGAAGTGACAATATTGCTCGAACCTAACATTAAGTGAAACAATTGCTTGATCAACAACACATAAAAAATAGTTTGTCTTAAACGATTCATTTGGATATTGCCCAATGACTATGAGCATATCATTTTGGTTCTTACTGGAATGCCTCTTTCTTATAATTTCACGCTTCGATATAAATATAGATAAAAACTAGAACTATGTTCATTTCTAGATAATCTTGCTAGGGTCGCCGGACGTCAAAATTTTAAGATAAAAAGTGTTAAAACTATCTATGATTTTAACGTAATATCTGTTAGTTTTATAGACATTAAAATAATAGTTGTGTGTTAGGATCGAACTCGAGATCGCGGGATTTCACACAATATGTATGAAGAGTAAAAGAATAATTATTTATAAATGTTATATGTAATCATTAATAAACACAAAACTAGTAACGACCGTTAGTATTTAACGGAGAATGACTAACGACCGTTAGACGAAGATTATGAAAGTAATACTTGTGAATAATTGGAAACAAGAGAAGGTTCCGGAATCCCTCTTGGGGATGTGTGACCGATCGGCCAAGGAGGGAATCCCACCTCCTTTGTGCCTTGAGCTCCAAGTATTCACTAGTATATAAACACCTCATGGGTTATTGTTTTCTCATAACTTGTACACACATAATAGGTGTTTTCTTTCTCTTCTATTGTCCCTAAATCGATCCATCAACAATCCCTACAAGGCATTCGATTTTCTTAAAGCTAAAAAGTTTTGTGTTTAATTTATTTGCATAAACTTTTACTTGAATTAGTACGTGTGTACAAGAACGCGATTCAAACACATTATTGTTTGATTCTTGGATTGAATTACAAAAGAGGTAAGGGGTAATTCTTATAATCCACATAAACCCTAATTAGGGTTCTTGATTTGAAGATTGTATTTGATTCTTGTTCGGGCTAGAATCACAAAGATATGTTTACTTTTTTATATTTGATTAATTAATTACAGATTATATGATCTTGTAATTGCTTCCGCTATGCTCACTTGATGTGTTTGGTTTATTTTATATGATTGTCATGATATTATAATTCCAACAGTGGCATCTAGAGCCGTTATAATGTGTAATTAATTATCGAAACACATAAAAATTGAATCTTGATTCGTTTAATTACATGTTTTTTAGGGTTTTTCGATTCCTAACCCTATTTTTTTTATTAGGTCGATTGACCTATTAAGGTTTTTAGGGTTTTGTTTTTGAATTTTTAATATGATTAGAAACCCTAGGATGTCATGTAATTGGTTATGCGTTTTAGTAAACGATCTTGGTGCAATATGTTAATTGTTAAGCATAATCCATGAAAAGTGTATGTTTGCATGGATTTTATTATGTGATAATTTAAATGGTTTAAATTGGATATATGAACTAATTGTTAAGTTATATCGAAACATGTAAATATATTAATAGATGTCGAATTGGGGAAGACTCCAATATTAAGTAATCAATTACATGCTATGTGCTATTTGTTTAGTTTTGCCTTACGCAATCGATTTATCGATGTATGTGGTTCTTTTTTCTTTGAAGAAGAAAGCCCTAATTGATTAAATACGTTATACACCTAGTTTGATTATTAATAGGATTATTGAATATATTTTGCATGTGGCTACATGTTTATACATATTTCATTGTTATGTTATGTATATGTTTATTTGGTTGTTTTATTTTTTATTATGTATTACTTGTTTTTTGTTTATTTTTATGTAAGACATGTTTATAAACGAAAAAGGGTCATTTTGAATAGAAAAATAATATGGACTAAATAAATGGCGAAATTGTTTTGTTTTTTAAGAGCTTAAATTTCAAAGGATTTGTTGATTGATGTTTTTGTACGTAATGGTTAACTAGGCCCGACCGAAGTTTACACACTATAAGATGGGTATAAGGTTGGCTTCGCATTAAATTGTGGCCTTAGATAGACAACATTCTGTCTTAACGCTCGTTTGTGTAAATTAGACTTACCAAACAACCATTATATGTACACTGTCATCTTACGGGTGAATTCACCACAATTCCATAATGATTATCCGAAACACTAAGCCTTAGGGCTTATGCAAAAGTACAATATAGTGGATGATAATTGTTGTTAATTCTTTAATTGGTGAACCCGATACCTCAATCAAAACTTTGCTATTTTACTCTTAGTTAATTGGTAATAAAAATGTTTTATAAAACCAATGTTATGAAGTTGTATGCATGCTTCTTCATACATTATTTTGATCACACGTCAAAATTAATACCCTTATAAAATTAAGTCAAATGCCATCTAATTAAGAACACTTGAAGTTGTAGTTTACGTCATGTGAGAGCTTGGCTAGATTGCAATGGAGAGGTAAATTTCATAAATTCATTGCTAGCAGATCAACTGATGTAATGGATTTATGAGTTTGCAGTTTTTAAGTTAGACGACTTAAATTGAGTAGAAAGTGAGATCTTGGACTCAAGGCATTAAGATGGGGATTAAACATGCTTACAATACAAATGTTTTGTGATTGTAAATCCCATAAATCTAGGAATTGGACAAATGTTATGCCAATTATTGTACGACAAGTTACCTCATATTATACTTTCATTACTAGCAAATCAACTGATGTGATGAAACTATGTTTATGGAGGATCCTAGTTTTCAATATTATTCTATGGATATGATTTCCTTGGGTATTTTATTTTCTTGAAAAATTGTATTATCAAAAATACTTATGTTTTGAACTTTCTTTATCTATAGAAATGGCTCAAACTGATAACACCAACTTACGTTCTGCGTTCAAGGCTTACTTTGAACGAGAAAAATTGACTGGCTCAGAGAATTTCAATGATTGATATCGTTCACTCAGGATTATCTTGCGAGTGACTGATCAACTTGAAATCTTGAAGACGCCTTGTCCTGCTGAACCAACTGGTCCTGAAGCTACTGATGTAGCTAAGGTTGATTGGAAAATAGTTTGTAAGGAACATATTGATGTGGCCGCAATGATGTTAGGGGCGATGTCATCTGCTTTACAAAGGCAGTTTGAAGAATTCTTCCCCATGGACATGATTGATGAACTAAAGAAACTATATGAGAAACCATCAAATGTAGAGATTTACGATTTAATGGAGTCTCTACATGGTTGTAAGCAGGGTGATGGTGAACCTGTGAGTGCTCGTGTGTTGAAAATGAAGAGTTTCATGGATCAACCACAAACACTTGGTAAAACCTATGACAATGATATGGCTGTGAACTTAATCAATAGATCCCTTAACAAGGAATTTAGTGGTTTTGTGAGGAACTTCAATATGCATTGCGTGGGGAAGACTGTAAGTGAATTGCACGCACTGCTCATTGATTATGAGAAAGGGTTACCACAAAAGGCTCCTACACCCCAGGTACTAGCTATTCAAGGGGGTAGAATTAACAAGCCAAATGCGAACAAGAAGAAGGGTAAGGGTAAGGGTAAGGCTGATAAGAATAAGCAAGTTATGGCTTATCAACCACCTCAACCTAAGAAGAACCCTCCTAAGAAGGATAATCCGAAGAAGGATCAAGGATGCCATTACTGCAAAGTGACGGGTCACTGGAAGAGGAATTTTCCTCTTTATCTCGATGACTTGCGAAATAATAAGGTTAAGAAGACTAGGCACATGGGCGCCAGTACTTCAGGTAACTTATTTGTCATTGAATTATTTACTTTATCTCGTAAATTAAAAATTCCTGGGTATATGATACTGGATGTGGTATTAACATATGTAATACACTACAGGGGTTTAGAGAGGAAATGAGACTAGCTTATGGGGAGCAATTTCTGCATGTGGGCAATGGAGCACAAGCAGTTGTTGAAGCCATAAGTGTGTTTAATTTAGTTTTACCTTCTGGTTTAGTACTGATTTTAAACAATTGTCATTATGCACCTTCTATTGTTAGAGGTGTTTTTTCCTTTTCATGTATGTTGGATCTTGGTTTTACTCATACTATTGATGGCAATAAAATTTCTGTTTCTTTAAATGGTGTATTTTATTTTAATGTTGTTGCTGTAAATGGTGTGTTTGAAATTGATATGAATGATTGTATGTCCAACAATAATAATAATTCAATGTACAACATTAGTAAGAGAATGAAGTATGACTTGAATTCTTCTTACCTTTGGCACTGTAGACTTGCCCATATAGGCAAGACTCGCATGCAAAAGCTGCAACAAGATGGTCTTTTGAAAAATATCAATGATGAGTCATTTGATAAGTGTGAGTCTTGTATTTCTGGGAAGATGACTAAGAAACCTTTTAATAGCAACATGGAAAGAGCTTCAGATCTACTTGGTTTGATACATACTGATGTGTGTGGACCACTTAGACATGTGTCAAGGAGAGGTGCTGTTTACTTCTTAACTTTTACAGATGATTTCAGCCGCTATGGTTATGTTTATTTACATAAACATAAACATGAGGTGTTTGAAACATTTAAAGTTTTCAAAGCAGAAGTAGAGTTGCAATTAGGAAAGAAGATTAAAGCTCTTCGTTCTGATCGAGGTGGTGAATACCTTAGTCAAGATTTTAAAGATTTCCTAACTGAGAATGGAATTGTCCAGAATCTCACATCTCCATATACTCCACAACAAAATGGTGTATCTGAGAGAAGGAATCGTACATTGTTGGACATGGTTCGATCAATGTATAATCTTACTAATCTTCCTTTGTATTTTTGGGATTATGCTCTTGAATCAGCTGTTCGTATTTTAAATATGGTTCCCACAAAGAAGGTTGATAAGACACCATATGAGATGTGGACTGGAAAAGCTCCGAACTTGTCTTATTTAAAGGTCTGGGGTTGTGAGGCGTATGTTAAACGTGACTCACAAGATAAACTCCAACAAAGATCTGTAAAGTGCATTTTTGTAGGATACCCAAAGGAAACAATGGGTTACTACTTTTACTACCCACCTGAGAACAAAGTGTAGGTATAGAGACTTTCTTGAACGTGATCTTGTATCTCAAGAAGTCAGTGGGAGAGTATATGATCTTGAATATGATCAAGATAATGCATTACCTTCAGAAAACACTAGCACACTTCCTGTAGAACCTGAAAGTCTGGGTCCTCCACCGAAAGTTGAAGTAGTTCCCATTCGCAGATCTTCTAGACCTGTGAAAGCTCCTGACGGTCTATGTCTTAATGTAGATGTTGAGGAAAATTTACTAGGGGATCTTAATGAACCTACTAGTTATAGAGCTGCCATTAATAGTCCTGAAAAGGAAAAATGGAAAGCTGCTGTGAATGGGGAAATACAATCCATGCATGATAATGAAGTCTGGACAGAAGTAGACCTTCCTCCTGGTGCCAAGGTAATTGGGAGTAAATGGCTCTACAAGATTAAGATTGACATGGATGGAAATGCACACACCTATAAGGCTCGTCTGAGTGCTAAAGGTTTTACTCAAACTTTTGGAATTGATTACGAGGAGACTTTTTCTCCTGTAGCAGACATAAGAACTATTAGGATTCTCATAGCTATAGCAGCGTACTATGACTATGAGATATGGAAAATGGATGTGAAAATCGCTTTCTTAAATGGTCATCTAGATGAAGACATCTATATGGCACAACCAGAAGGGTTTGAAAATCCAAAGTTTCCAAAGCGTGTATACAAACTTCAAAGATCCATTTATGGATTGAAGCAAGCATCACGACAATGGAACAAGAGATTTGATGCTAAGATCAAAAAGTTTGGATTTACTCAGAATCTTGATGAGCCATGTGTGTATCACAAAGCTAGTGGGAGTGATAATGTAATTTTCCTAATTTTATATGTTGATGACATATTGATCATGGGAAAAGACATTCCAAGTTTGCAAAAAGTTAAGGCATATCTTGGAAAATGCTTTTCTATGAAAGATTTAGGAGAAGCTGCATACATTCTGGGAATCAAAATCTATAGAGATAGATCAAGGCGGTTAATTGGATTAAGTCAAAGTGCTTACATTGACAAAATATTGAAAAGGTTCAATATGCAAAATTCCAAGAAAGGATATTTTCTGATGGAAGTAAAACATGGCTTATGTGATGAGTTTTGTGCTTCAACACCTGCTGAGGTGGCTCGCATGAGTAAAGTTCCTTATGCTTCGGCTGTAGGATCTATTATGTATGCGGTAAAATGCAAAAGGCCAGATGTGGCGTTTGCTCAAAATATCACCAGTCAATTTCAACAGAATCCAGGTGAAAAACATTGGATTGTTGTTAAGTATATTCTTAAGTATTTAAGAAATACAAAAGATATGTTTTTGCTTTTTGGTATATGGTGGAGAACCAGCTGCAGAACTTGGTATTACAAGTTTCTGTGATGCGTCCTTTAAAAGTAATAAAGATGATTCGAAGTCTCAGACGGGTTATGTCTTTGTTATCAATGGAGGAGCAGTAGACTGGAAGAGCAAGAAGCAGAGTACAATTGCGATGTCTGCAACAGAAGCTGAATACATTGCTGCTTCAGAAGCTGCTATGGAGGCTGTTTGGATTAGAAAATTCATTTCAGGGCTTGGTGTTATGACTTCAATTGAATTACCTATTAATATGTATTGTGACAATTCTGCTGCAATCATATTTGCCAATGAACCTGGAGTCATGAGAGGCACCATACATTTTCTACGGAAGTATCACTTTGTTCGTGAAAAGGTTAACGAAGGTGAAATAAATATGCTGAAAGTTCACACAGATGATAACTTAGCTGATTCATTCACTAAGGCTTTGGCGAAAGAAAAGCTTAATGAATTAACCAAAGGAATTGGGCTTAAATTAGCTAGTAGTTTCATGCATAACTGTGATTAGTATTTGGATAAAGGATATTGTAAATAATTATTATTTTAATAAAATAAAGTATGTTGGTATGTTTATTTCCATTGTTAATTATTGTTGTCCTATTTTTGCATGTTTATATCCATGAATAAAAGTTATTCTAAATTGTCCGTTGTCAGTTAATAATATGGGAATATTATTAAATTAAGACAAATCCGAAGGTTGGTATAATATACTTTAAAGTATATTGATGCGTAGTCATGCCATTTCAGATGATATTAGATGATACTGAATATAGGACTTATCCCGACTATATGATGTTACTTTATGGATCTTGTCATTAAGTAAATCATAAAAAGTTATCCTCAGACTTGAGATACAAGATAACAATCATAAATGTAGTACATTTTTGTGGAACAACTTAACGCTATACGTAACTGGTAGTCATAAGGGTTGTTTTCGGAAGTGTTACAAAGTTTGTGTGTTTTGCTTGTAGTCAATATAGAATTTGTTCCTTCAAATTAATTTTTGAGGTTTAATACTGCAGGGCCCCTCGTAGGGTTGTCAAGGTGTTTGCGTGGCCATGCCCAAGGTCTTTCCTGAAAGGTTCAGAAGATTTGGTAATCTTGTCGATCACTAACAACGAGAAACAGAATGGTTAAATAAGGAATGACCTAGATCCATATCCTTATTAACGTGGCATTTGAAACAAAGGGATAATAATAATGAGAAATCATTAAAAGGTTTTCCAGGAGCCTTACTCGAGTTGTACTAGAGGCATCGGCGTGTTGCAAGACGCCAACCGATGTGATCACACTATTATGATATGTCTAAGTGAGAGCTGTTAGTTTTATAGACATTAAAATAATAGTTGTGTGTTATGATCGAACTCGAGATCGTGGGATTGCACACAATATGTATGAAGAGTAAAAGAATAATTATTTATAAATGTTATATGTAATTATTAATAAACACAAAACTAGTAACGACCGTTAGTATTTAACGGAGAATGACTAACGACCGTTAGACGAAGATTAGGAAAGTAATACTTGTGAATAATTGGAAACAAGAGAAGGTTCCGGAATCCCTCTTGGGGATGTATGACCGATCGGCCAAGGAGGGAATCCCACCTCCTTTGTGCCTTGAGCTCCAAGTATTCACTAGTATATAAACACCTCATGGGTTATTGTTTTCTCATAACTTGTACACACATAATAGGTGTTTTCTTTCTCTTCTCTTGTCCCTAAATCGATCCATCAACAATCCCTACAAGGGATTCGATTTTCTTAAAGCTAAAAAGTTTTGTGTTTAATTTACTTGCATAAACTTTTACTTGAATTAGTACGTGTGTACAAGAACGCGATTCAAACACATTATTGTTTGATTCTTGGATTGAATTACAAAAGAGGTAAGGGGTAATTCTTATAATTCACAAAAACCCTAATTAGGGTTCTTGATTTGAAGATTGCATTTGATTCTTGTTCGGGCTAGAATCACAAAGGTATGTTTACTTTTATATTTGATTAATTAATTACATATTATATGATCTTGTAATTGCTTCCGCTATGCTCACTTGATGTGTTTGGTTTATTTTATATGATTGTCATGATATTATAATTCCTACAATATCTGCTCAAGCTCAAATTAAAATATCAAAGGCGTAATACTCTCTGTTGTATAACAAACTAAGAATGATCGATAAACAAATAGTTACGGGTTCAAGTACTTCTTAAGAGATGTGAGATGAGATATATTTGTGATTGTATATATTGCGAGATAATTATTACTCCCTCCGTCCCAAAATTATTGTCCCCCGACAAAAAACACACAGTTTAAGAAAAACATAATTAATACAACTTTCTCTCTCTTACTTTTTTACCAAATGATAAATTTACCCTTAATCAATTAAGAGTAAACTACACCGTTCGTCCTTGTGGTTTGCGTTGACCGACGTCCTTCGTCCTTTGACCAAAAAAATTGCACCGTTGGGCCTTAAGTCAGAAACGTTATGCACCGTTTGTCCCTCCATCCAACGGGGCCACTAACGCTCGTTAACCATAAGGGTATATTCGTAATTTCACATCCATTTTAATATATAAACCATTTAATTACTTATTTATTTCATTTTTACACTAAACTCACACACACACTCTTTCTCTCTCTAAACCCACCGGAATCTTCATATTTTCCAGCAAACACCAGCAGATTCCGGCACCGCCGTCGCCGGAGAATTTTCCGGCGAGACTTTTTATTCGCCAAATTGATAGATCGGGACATCCCCATTCTTTCTGGAGCGTTTTAGCTTTTCCAGCTACTCCCCACCGCCGGTCTCACTTCCGGCCACAGCAGCAGATTCCGGTCGCTGGAATAATTTTTCGGCAACCCTTTTTCTTGTCCCACTTTGTAGATCGGATAAAACCCTTCACCCCCGTGCTAACCACGCACCACCACACCCACCGTATCACCTCCACGCGCCTCCCACCGTCACCACAGCCGCCGCCACTATCACCGAAGACCACCACCACCACACCCACCGTTCCACTATCATCGAAGACCACCATACCCACTGTAATCCTACTGAAACATGCAGTCACTTAAATCCTTTACCAAAAGATATATACGCGCCTCCACTTTGTCTTCTTCTTCTCTTGTGATACGCAGCCTCAACAAACACAATGGAGTTGGTGATGGGGGGTGGCCGTCTGATGTCATGGAGATGGTGATGGGGGTGACACTTGGCAGTGGTGGTTGGTGTGAGGCTTGGCAGTGATGGATTGTGTTAATGTGTTTATGGCTGTGTTTGTGTGTTTGTTTTTATTAAACAAAAAACTTGAAATGACTGGTAACCGGAAGAGGGGATGCAAAAATACTCACTTATGGACAAAATACTCGACTTTGACCCACAAACAAGGAAAAAATTAAGTACGCTACTCAGAAGAGCTTTTTTTTACAAGTATAATGCTTTATTTTGGTATTAGGCCATTTTGAAACTATTTTTATTAAGTTTTTTTTTTTTTTTTTGATAGATTTTTTTATTAAAATTTTTGAAAATGAAAAGTGATCATAATATTTACTAGTAAAAATGTGAATATAAAGTTTATTTAAGAATGGATAAAAACGGGTGACAATGTAAAAAAATGGACAAAAACGGGTGACAATGTAAAAAAATGGACGAAAACGGGCGAAAACGTAAAAAAACGGAAGAAAGCGTTAAAAAGGGGACTAAAAGCCAGACGAAAACGTAAAAAAACAGACGAAAACGTAAAAATATGGACGGAAACATAAAAATACAGACGAAAACGTAAAAAATGGACAAAAACGTAAAAAAACGAACGAAAACGTAAAAAACGTAAAAAAAAATGGCGAAAACTTAAAATAAACAGACGAAAACATAAAAAAATGAAAGAAAACGTAAAATAAACGGGCGAAAACATAAAAAAATGTGAAAACGTGAAAACCGGATGAAAACATAAAATAAACTGGTGAAAACGTAAAAAAAATGGATGGAAACGTAAAAAACGGGATAAAAACGTAAAAAAAACGGACGAAAATAGGCGAAAACGTAAAAAAAGTGACGAAAACGGGCGAAAACGTAAAAAAACGGAAGAAAGCGTTAAAAAATGGACTAAAAGTGAAAAATTGCACCGTTCGTCCTTGCACCGTTCGTCCTTATAGTGCAAAATGACTATTATACCCTCATAAGCAAACAAGTTAACGAGCGTTAGTCCACCCCGTTAGAAGGAGGGACAAACGGTGCATAACGTTTCTGACTTAAGGGCGAACGGTGCAATTTTTTTGGTCAAAGGACGAAGGTCTGCGGTCAACGCAAACCACAAGGACGAACGGTGTAGTTTACTCATCAATTAATTAACATTTATTTAAAGTTTGTAATATTAATTTCAACTAAGGGTAGTATAGTAAACTTGACCAAACTCCCCTATCTATTTTTAGTATTGAACAATTAATTTAGGACGTATCAAAAAGAAAAGATGGACAATTAAATTGGGACGGAGGGAGTAGCAGTTAAGGGGTGTTTGTTCAAGCTTTTAGGTGGGCTTACGAGCTTATTTAATTTCGTCTTATATTTCATAAGCCTCAATTTTTCGGTTTATTTTAAGACTTTTGGGCTTAATATAAGTTTATCATATAATAATAAACGTATATAAGCCCACAAGTGTCAAAACAAGTCAGAAAATTAGAGCTTATAAAATTTAAGCCGAAAGACAAATAAGCTCATAAGCCACATACAAGTTTAAACAAACACCCCCTTAATAGACAGTTATTCATTTTCATATTTCAAGTAATCAAATTCTTTTAATGTTCAAAAAAAAAAAAAAAAAGTAATCAAATTCTTTTTTAACAAACTATAAGTAATACGAATTGGACAAGCGGTGACTTTGGTTGTAAACAAAAGCCCAGTCTAGCTGAGCCCAAAGCTAGAAACGTTATAATTCAGTGCCGGAGAAATAACAGCGGCAGTTCCGGGCGATGGATGAAGAAGCAAGAAAGCTAGAAACGTTCTTAAAATGGGCGACCACTCTCGGAATATCAGACTCTACTACCTTCAACTCACAGTCATGTTTAGGACACTCTCTCTCTATATCTTATTTCCCTAACGCTGGCGGGTATATATATTAATCATATCTTTTTTTCATTGCTTATTTATCTGCTTACAAATAACTACTTCTCCTTTGGATTTTTAAGAAATGATATGCAAACTAATTTATGTTAAAACTCAAATTCATACATAAAATGTGTTAAGTTAGTTATTGTTGGTAATTTTAGTGTTATCAAGTATTTTAGGTGATTGTGTTTACTTGAGACCAACGACCTTATACAAGTTTAGCTCAAGACTAGTTAGGAGGTGAGCAATGCACACTCGTTATAGTTAGCTTGATACCACCACGACAAAGACGCACCCTCTTGCACGGTCAAGGGGCTGCCCCCTTGTTGGGGTCCCGCTCCTAACAGAGCAGGCAGGGTCGAGCGGAAGCCTCCCCTCGCGGTGTTTGCGGCAGTGCCCCAAAACCTAAACGGTTTTACTAATGTTGTTAACAGATTTTCCCTCCAAAACCCAACATACAGTCTTTTACTAACCAACACAATGGTTGGTAAATAACCGAAAATATGGTGGTTATAACCACATTTTTGGTCTCATTTGCTGAAAATAACATCAAACAATACTGACGTTTATGATTGATTTCTCGTGCCTTAGATTTCAATTACCAATCTGTCTTATCCGGTTAAGGATTTTGCCAACCCGAGGCATATAGGGTCGAAATACTTTAATCTAAAAGTGATCACATGATTCAGATTGATATCCAGATTATAAATCATTCAAGCACAAGTAAATTTCCTACAATTATGTTTGTAAGAATGTGAGTTTTAAGTTCAGCTAAAGTAAACACTTTGAAATAAGCCCGCTCCGTACCTGCTTGTCTGAATATGCTTATTTTACCTTAAAATCAGCAGATACGTAGAATCAGTTTGGATAAAACAAAAATGTTTATGCTTAAAGAAAAGAACATAATCACAAAAGCAGAAAAAATAAGCAATGCCAAATAGGTAATGTTTTTTTGTGTGTGTAATGTGTTTTTGTTGGTGTTTTAGGAGAGGATTATGTGCAGCACGTGATGTTGATAAAGGTGAATTGATACTTAAGGTTCCCAAATCAGCTTTGATGACTTCTCAATCCTTAATGTCCAATGATCATAGCTTGTCCGTGTCTGTCTCAAAAATGCATCTTTCATCTACACAGGTTAAATTTAATGTATTTAAGGCTTAATTTTCAACTTAAAACTTACTTAGGTGTTTAGGATTTGCTTATTTTTAATGTTTATGCAGTTATGCTTATAAGCGGAAGAAGCAGATATGTACCTTTAAAATAAAAGCACTTCGACAAATGGTGTTTGGATTTTCTTATTTTGTAAAAAAAAAAAAAAAAAAAAAAAAAAAATGCAGCAAGACGTTATGTATAATGGGTTTTATGTTAAATATGATGGTAATTTAACATCAAATAAACACTGTTTATTTTTGCCTAAAAATAAGGAAAACATAAGCAATCCCAAACACCCTCTTAGTGTTAGCTGAATAGTATGATTCAAAGTTTATGCTACAATTAATAATAAACGTGTTTTGTAGAGCAGATATTGGCTGTTGCATTGCTGAATGAAGTGGCCAAGGGAAAGCGTTCTTGGTGGTATCCGTATTTGACACAGTTTCCTACTAATTATGATGTCTTGGCAAGTTTCGATGAGTTTGAGATACAAGCTTTGCAAGTAAGAATATATTTGTTTGATGTATTATTTGTTTATGTTTTAGTATATAAAGAGTCAACTTCCTCGAATGACAGCTGGATGATGCTATTTGGGCTGCAGAAAAGGCATTGGAGAAGGCGAAAATGGAGTGGGAAGGTGCTAAGACCGTTATGGAAGAACTGATGTTTAAGCCACATTATATGAGCTTCAAGGCATGGATTTGGGCATCTGCATCTGTAAGCGTATTTGACATGTTGTCGTTTATAATCATGTTTAATACTTGATTGAGATGTAATGATATTTTTCACCTTGGTGTGAAGATATCTTCCCGCACAATGCATATTCCTTGGGATGCTGCTGGTTGTTTTTGTCCTGTCGGTGACTTTTTCAATTACGCTGCACCCGACGAAGAACAAGTTCTCTCTGAAGATTCAACAAATGCTGACATGGATGCAAAGTCACTTAGGCTAACAGATGGCGTATTTGAAGAAAAGTATGATGCATACTGCTTCTACGCTAGAAGAGACTACAAAAAAGGAGAACAGGTATTGCTCAGCAATCTTGCTAAACTCTAAAGTATAATTTTTTTCGTTAAAAGTTTTTTTCTTTCTTTCTTTGAATTGTAGGTTCTCTTGAGCTATGGAACATACACAAATTTGGAGTTACTTGAGCACTATGGTTTTATTCTAAACGAGAACCCAAACGACAAGGCATATGTTCCGTTACCCTCTGATATTCATTCTCTATGTTCATGGCCAGCAGACTCCCTGTACATTGATCAGATAGGAAAGCCATCTTTTGCTCTGCTTGCTGCTATGCGATTATGGGCAACACCAACACACCTACATAAATCAGTGCGACATGTTGCTTGTTCTGGATCAATTGTATCCAATGCAAATGAAATTATCGTTATGCAGTGGTTAATAAAAGAATGCTATTCTGTTTTGAAGATTTTTACAACTTCTATTGAAGAAGACAACTCATTATTATCTGTTTTGGACAAAGAGTTTGAGTCAGCCACAGAGCTCAAGAGTGCATTGTTGGAGTTAACTGGTGAGAGTTTTGCCTTTCTGAAAGCCAATGGTTTATTAAATGACGAAATCAGTGGTAACATAGCTTTAACAAGAAAGGTAACAAGGTCGATGGATAAATGGAAGTTGGCGATTGGGTGGAGGCTTAAGTATAAAGAGATGCTTCGCAATTGTATTTCACATTGTACAAGGGTGATAAATGATCTTTCTTAAGAATCCGATATAAAAAGATATGGCAATTGTTTTTGTGGCTTTAAGGTCGTTGATCAAGTAGCAGCGAGCCCGACATGGTGGAGATGTTGAAGTGACAATTAAAGTTCAGATTGTGAAATATTCGAAGAACTGTGGTGACATCTATAAGCAACATGATTTACTTCAGTCGGTCAAAGATCAAACACTGTTCAGCGCTCATAGTTCTGTCCCTAACCAGGTACCATTTCATGATCATTATGGATAGCCACACATGATCCTTTTATCATACACCAACAAATCGGTAAACCTTTTATGACAAGCCGCTAATGTTTTTCTAGATAGCAAGTTAAGTTAAACACACGTGTCTTCTAAAGAAACTCGAACTTACAATTCGTAGTTGTAGATTGGTACCATTGATTAAAGATCAATACTGTTTCCATCAAGCTAGTACCATTGATTCGTAGTTGCAGTGTTGTATAATTTATGGTAAGGTATCTGGTAAGAATTATCTTTTTGGGGAAATCAAACCATATTGATGTTTTAGAATCAAAAGGTACATGATACATTGAGCTAATATGTTGAAATTGACTTGAACAATTAATTGAGCAGGACTGTTAACCCCTTGAATAGTTACTCTTATCATGCTTGGAGTTTAATATTTCATAATACTCACTTAGGGATGCCTAACGATATGCTTAGGCTTTAAGCGTCCATCTACTATTTTTATCAGTTAAGACTGCTCGAGTCACCACTAAGCTTGTCTTTTAACACTTTTTAGAAACTGCATAAAAGTCAAAGGACGCATGGATTGCTATATCTGCCCAAAGGAAAAACCTGAAGATAATCCTTGTTGAAATTTCTGTATAGAGTTAAAGCGCCAAATATTGCTGATTTATTTGATTGTATAATGTGTACACTAGAGGAATCAAAAGCCTATATGTAGGGCTGGCCTGCTGGGACTCATATTGCATTGATTTGAAGAATTCAATTATACAAACGGTTGAATGATTCGGTTGCAATGAAATAAAGGATAGATGATTGATTGATAAAAGCTTAATCAATCTAATCACACAAGAACAACTTGTGGATTCATCTCCGTTGAGAGCAGCTTTCTAACTGTTCAGTTTTACTTGAATGATCAGATGATACAACTTACCGACTCTTTTCCCTCTTTTAAACGAAGTCTAAACTAGTTATTAAAAGTTGAAAGAAATGGTTTCTGAACTATGAATGGGAAACTGTCTAGCCCTTGTACTAAAATGACCCATAACAAGTTTTTGATTGTTTCGTGGTCCTTCATAGCATGTTTTTGATTGTTTTTCTGGAATGTGTCGTGTTGAGGTTCAAGTTCATGGTTGTTTCAGCTAGAGTAATATAGTTCATAGTTGTTTCAGGTAGTTTAGTATAGGTTGGGACATGGTTTAGATGTTCACGTTACGTCGTAGAGTATAAGTGTTTTGTGTTGAGATCTATGGTTATGTTTGTGGTTGGTATAGGGTGTGGAGGTGTTTGTTTGCTAAGGGTCGGGGTCGAATGGTCATGTGTGGTGAAGAAAGTTGAGATCCGTGAAGGGTCAAGGGTCAAAGAAGTTAAGCTGTGTGTCCATAAAGGGTCGAGGGTCATGGAAGTTGAGGTGTATGTCCGTAAAGGGTCTAGGGTCAAGGAAGTTGAGGTGTATGTCCGTAAAGGGTTGAGGGTCAAGGAAGTTGAGTTGTGTGTCCGTAAAGGGTTGAGATGGAAGGGTCATGGATCGTGTGATGAAGGAAGGTGAGGTAAGGGCCGATGTTTCAGCAGACATGTTTTGCTGGTGGTATCCGTATACTTTTTCGTGGTGCCACCACTCGGTCGTACAATGTAGCTGAAATTGTTGAGTTTATATGTTTCAGTTTACACTTAAAGAAATACAAGCCCAAACTTTACGTTTACAAATACGACTTATAACAAGCTAATTTCAAGTAGTGTCGTAGTTGAGTTAGCGAAGACCCTGTGCAAAAGTTAGCTAAACATGACAATAAATATATGTTGTAACCAACTAGCTTTTATTTTTTACGAGTTCTTTGTTATTTTCGACCACTTGAAGTAGAGTTTA
This sequence comes from Artemisia argyi, assembly GCA_030686995.1. Classification (NCBI taxonomy): domain Eukaryota; kingdom Viridiplantae; phylum Streptophyta; class Magnoliopsida; order Asterales; family Asteraceae; genus Artemisia; species Artemisia argyi. Next base: position 101,423,696 of record CM060704.1, on the reverse strand, counting down.
AATATATATTTTGAGGCCCATAAAACTTTGAGATTATGTGTAGTTACACATTTCGAACACCTTCGAATACCTTGAATACGACTCTATCCCAAGTCGAGCTTCAAATGCAACGCGAGGGATCGAATAACCCCATTACAATTGTACCCCGACTACACCACAACGCGAAGAGCCAAGAAAACTTTGAAAATTTGTATTCTTTTGTGTTTTTGGTTTTGGGCCAGCGATATAAAAGTTGTTGGTTGTATAGCTGCAAAACAGTTCCCAGATTAGGGTTAAGATAATCAATAAAGGTACCGGATATTCACTTGAAATCGTGGTATCACTTTCCAATAGAAACTATTCGACCCTATGCCTGGGTTACACGAATATCTCTATGGGATAAGACCAAGTGATGTTCTTGCTTTAGGCACAAACCAAGAACCAGATGCGTATAGAAGTGTTTAGGGTTTAGTGTTTAGTATATCGTATGATAACTTATTCTTCCATGCAGAATGATGTGACCTCTATTTATAATAGAGAATACTCAAAACCCTAGCCCATGGAATTATGTATAATTAACGGCCCATTAATGATAACATAATAATTTCCATAATTATAGGATCTGTGGTTATCAGTGGAAACAGTTACCCTTGCAGTGGTAACAATAACCCTTGCAGTGGTAACGTTAACACTTGCAGTGGTAACAACAACCCTTGCAGTGGTAACGTTAACACTTGCAGTGGTAACAACAATCAGCAGAATCATGCTATCAGCAGATTCAATACATAACCACTATTGAGTCAGGGGATTCAGCGACCAAATGGGTGTATACTCCATACCTCCAAGCCCATTACCAGGTGTGAATTGATCCCTCAAGTGCACTAAATTTACTAACAATCCTCCCCAAATTTAGTTCACTACCTTTGCATGAAAATTCAAACACAAACCAAAACAAGTGCATAAATGAAAATATCCTGAGGATTGAATTTCCACATTAGTACATATACTTTCAAATATTCGAGAATCAGGGTGTTCTAAGAATTGAACCCTTCAACCCATTTGAATACCTGATGATAAATACACACAAGTTTTCAAACACTAAAATACTCCTGACACTATACAAGCCATGTGTCCATATCCAATTCATAAATGTTGTAAAAGCTAAAAGTCCAAAGCTTCCTGAAGCGGCAAAACTTCAACATTTACATAGGTGGTTCATCTTTAATTCATGCTCCTGCTTAGCACTTTTTCAAAGAAAATTAACCATTAAGAAGTGAAGACTTCATCCTCCTTTCAGCAGGTAACAAGCACAACCTTGGGATGTTTGTAATACATGTGCTTCAGTCCACCAAATGATCAGCTTTCCACATTGAACTCAGCTTCCAAGTTTCCTTAGAAGGGAGTTGGGTATCCTTGCATTCAGTGACTAGTTGGACTTAAACCCATCCCTTTAGCAGACTTCAAAACCAAGTCTCTAGCCAAACCCTTCGTCAAGTGATCAGCTAAGTTTTGTTGAGATTTAACAAACACTATAGATACCACCCCATTCATGATAAGCTCACGAATCATGCTATGCCTAACACCTAAGTGTCTAGACTTCCCATTGTACATCTGGCTATAAGCCTTTGCCAATGTAGCAGCACTATCACATCGGATAGAAATAGGTGCCATAGGTTTAGACCATAATGGAATCTCAAGAAGCAAGTTTTTCAACCATTCAGCTTCTTTGCCAGCAGCAGCTAAAGCCACAAATTCAGATTCCATGGTTGAACTGGTAATGCAAGTTTGTTTCTTGGATGCCCAAGAAATTGCACCTCCACCAAGTAGGAATACCCAGCCACTAGTAGACGAATTGTCTTCAGTGTTACTGATCCAACTTGCATCAGTATATCCTTCTAATACTGAAGGATAACCAGTATATGAGAGACTATAATTCATAGTTCTCTTCAAATACTTAAAGACCCTCTGAATTGCTTGCCAATGATGAGCACTAGGATTACTAGTATACCTGCTCAGTTTACCCACAGCAAAAGCAATATCAGGCCTTGTACAAGTCATGGCATACATCAAGCAGCCAATCACCCTAGAATACTCAAGTTGAGATACAGCTTTGCCAGTATTAGGCATTAACTTCTCACTTGTATCCATAGGAGTACTCACTGGAGTACAATCAAAGTAATTAAATTTCTTTAACACCTTCTCAATGTAATGAGACTGAGATATAGAAATTTTGTTACTTTCATGTTTAATCCTTATGCCAAGGATAACATCTGCCTCCCCCATATCCTTCATGGAGAACTTTGATGACAAAAATTCTTTTGTAAGATCAACTTGATTTTGGTCAGTGCCAAAGATCAACATGTCATCAACATATAGACAAATGACGACTCCTTTACCAGATTCATCAAATTTGCTATATACACATTTGTCAGCCTGATTAAGTAAATAACCACTAGACAAAACCACTTCATCAAACTTTTGATGCCATTGCTTAGGTGCCTGTTTTAGTCCATAAAGAGACTTAATCAGTTTACACACCTTGTTTTCATTGCCAGGCATGATGAAGCCCTGAGGTTGGTTCATGTAAACCTCCTCATCTAAATCACCATTCAAGAAAGCTGTCTTCACATCCATCTGATGAATAATCAGATTGTGAATTGATGCCAAAGCAATTAGCAATCTTATGGTACTGATACGTGCCACTGGAGCATAAGTATCAAAGTAGTCTATTCCTGACTTTTGTTTAAAGCCTTGAATAACTAATCTTGCCTTGAACTTTTCAACAGTTCCATCTACCTTCATCTTCTTTTTGAAAATCCATTTGCTACCTAAAGGTTTGCAACCAGGTGGTAGATCAGTCAACACATAAGTGTTATTGCCCATGATGGAGTCCATCTCATCATTAATTGCTTCTTTCCAGAAAGCAACATCCTGGGACTTCATTGCTTCTTCAAATGTTTTGGGATCATCCTCAACAATGAAGCAATAAGAGTATTGGTCAGAGACCTCACTCCTTGTACCTTCAATTAAGTATAATTGAAACTCAGGTCCAAATGACTTTGGAGTCCTCACCCTATTGCTCCTTCTGAGCTCAGGTTCAGGTTGTTGTTCCACAACCTCAGTAGGAACCTCATCAGCAGGAACCTCATCAGTAGGAACCTCATCAGTAGGAACCTCTGAAACACCATTGTCATTGGTTCCATTTGGAATCCTTTGACTTGGTCTAGGGATAGATGAGAATCTATTCTCATCAAAGATTGCATCCCTTGATTCAATTATTGAGTTAATTGAAACAGACTCATTAGGTTCTATAACATAAAACCTATATGCCTTGGAATGCTCAGCATATCCAACAAAGATGCATTCAATGCCTCTTTCACCCAAAGTTTTCTGCTTTGGATCAGGGAGTCTTACAACAGCCCTACAACCCCATATCCTAAGATAATTAAGGTTAGGTTTCTTTTTAGTCCAAAGTTCATAAGGTGTAACTTTGTTCCTTTTGTTGGGAACCCTATTTAATAAATAGCAAGCTGTTAACATAGCTTCACCCCAGAACCCTTGACTCAGCCCTGAATAGGACAACATGGAATTAACCATCTCCTTCAGCACCCTGTTTTTCCTTTCAGAAATACCATTTTGCTGAGGAGTATAAGGGGCAGTCGTTTCATGGATTATACCAACAGACTGAAAATACAGAGTATCCATGTACTCACCTCCCCTATCAGTCCTTAATCTTTTGATCAGGGAACTTTGTTGCAATTCAACTTCAGTTTTAAATACTTTAAATTTATCTAATGCTTCATTTTTAGAATGTAATAAATAAACATGACAAAACCTTGAAGCATCATCAATAAAAGTCACAAAGTATTTTTTATTCCCCAAAGAGGGAGTAGCATGTAAATCACAAAGGTCACTGTGAATTAACTCCAAAACTTTAGTTTCACGTTTTACTCCTTGAAAAGGTTTCTTAGTTATCTTGTTCAACATACAAGTTTTACACTTTTCAGTGTTCACATCAAAGGCTGGAATTAACCCATCCTTAGACATATCTTGCATTCTTTTAAAATGTACATGGCCAAGTCTTGCATGCCATAGGAATCATAAAGTTTAGATGTAGATATAAAAGCAGAATCAATATTTTCATGAACAATATTAAGTCTGAACATTTGATTACATAAATAACCAAAACCAATAAACACACCATTTTTAGATAAAACAAACTTATCAGATTCAATAACCTGTTTATAACCACAATTATTCAAAACACTACTAGAAACCAAATTCTTTCTAATATCAGGAACATGTAAAACATTAAATAAAGAAACACTCTTTCCAGAACTAAACTTCAACTCAACACATCCTTTTCCATGCACCAGGGCAGTTGACTCGTTTCCCATATGAAGAATAGAACCATCATTCATTGACTCATAAGTCTTGAACCAGCTTCTATCTTTACACACATGAATTGTTGCTCCAGAGTCAACCCACCACGCAACATCATCATCCTGCACAAAGTAAATATCAGATATATATGTAACATAATAAATCTTAAAAGACTTATTAAACACATTCTGACCTTTCAGAGAATTGGTGTTACCATTCCCTCCACTTGTGCCTGATCCATTGGATTTGTTTCAAACTTTACCACCCTTGCAATCTTTCCTGAAGTGTCCAGGTTTCCCACACTTCCAACAAGTCACCTTAGGTTTCTTGTTAAGATCAGATTTGGTGTTATCTTGATGCTTACGCTTGCCCTTGTTGTCATTGTACTTGGTGGAGTTGTTATGCTCTACCATATTGACAACTGATGGACCAGTAGCAGTGCTACTCTTTGGCTTGTCAATGTCTTGAGCTTTGAGTGAATCCTCAATGCGCAAGTGACTGCCCAACTCAACAAGAGTTAACTCCTCCTTCTTATGCTTAAGCATATGCTTGAACTCTTTCCAAGAAGGAGGTAGTTTATCGATGATACAAGAGACTGAAATAGCCTCATCCATGTTCATCTTGTGTTGTGTGAATCGACCAAGTATACTAAGAAGTTCATTGTATTGTTCCATGACAGGTCTAGAATCAACCATTTTGTAATTGTTAAAATTACTTACAAGGAACTTCTTACTTGATGCATCCTCAGCCATATACTTGGCTTCCAAGGAATCCCATAGTTCTTGAGAAGTTTCAACATTCTGATAAATATCAAATAGAGAATCAGACATACCATTGAGAATTAAACCTCTGCATATGTAGTCATCATTCTCCCACTTGCTCCTTGCCCTCATCTGATCCATAGTAGCATCATCTCCATGATCTTCTGGAATCTCAGTCGTGAGAACATACACCACATTCATACTTGACAACAAGAAGTGCATCTTCTTTTGCCATCTTCTGAAATCAACACCTTCAAACTTTTTCAACTTGGAAAAGTTAGCAGCCATTTGTCTCATAGCAGCAGCCATTGATTATCACTAATAGTTTCTATTGATTGTTGGTTGTATAGCTGCAAAACAGTTCCCAGATTAGGGTTAAGATAATCAATAAAGGTACCGGATATTCACTTGAAATCGTGGTATCACTTTCCAATAGAAACTATTCGACCCTATGCCTGGGTTACACGAATATCTCTATGGGATAAGACCAAGTGATGTTCTTGCTTTAGGCACAAACCAAGAACCAGATGCGTATAGAAGTGTTTAGGGTTTAGTGTTTAGTATATCGTATGATAACTTATTCTTCCATGCAGAATGATGTGACCTCTATTTATAATAGAGAATACTCAAAACCCTAGCCCATGGAATTATGTATAATTAACGGCCCATTAATGATAACATAATAATTTCCATAATTATAGGATCTGTGGTTATCAGTGGAAACAGTTACCCTTGCAGTGGTAACAATAACCCTTGCAGTGGTAACGTTAACACTTGCAGTGGTAACAACAACCCTTGCAGTGGTAACGTTAACACTTGCAGTGGTAACAACAATCAGCAGAATCATGCTATCAGCAGATTCAATACATAACCACTATTGAGTCAGGGGATTCAGCGACCAAATGGGTGTATACTCCATACCTCCAAGCCCATTACCAGGTGTGAATTGATCCCTCAAGTGCACTAAATTTACTAACAAAAGTTTCTAAAAATGGAGTAATAAGCCTTGATTTATTAGTTTGAAGAAGAATCCAATTTTATAACGCCTCCACTCTGTCTTTACACTTGCATACAAGTAGTAGTTAACGAAAAGAGACGACTTGAATGGTTACGAGAAAAAACACTAAAAAATGACATATAAGTATATAACATAACTGAATTTTTTCCTAAGACGACTTACATTTAAATTTTCGATTTTATATTATGAACGTTTTCCTCTTGCTATTGCTGTAACGCGCGCGGCCTCAAAAAAGCCTCCTTTACAAATGCAAGCTCGAACTTTAAGTTTACAGATATGAATTATAACAAAGCTAATCCCGAGTCAAGCTCCATCTCATTACACCCTATGATTAGGGGTGTCAAAAAAGCCGACCCAACCCGAAACCGATTAAGTTTAACTCGGGTTCAGGTCGACCTGATTGACCCAAATAATGAACATTATTATTATTATTATTATTATTATTATTATTATTATTATTATATATGTACACTTATTGAGTGAAGCAATTTTTTTTAATCAGTTTACTCATATTCAGGTTGATCCGAACTTGAGTAGGCCCGACTCAATTAGACTTGGCCCGACTAACCTGAGTTTTTAATAGGTCCGGTTCATGTATATTTTTTAGCCGCAACCCAAGTTTGACCTGACCCAAATCGACTCGAACCCTACCGACTCGACTAACGCGATTCATCCAAATGACCCCATTACAATTGTACCCCGACTACACCACAAGGCGAAGGGTCAAGAAAACTTTTTCAATTTGTATTCTTTTGTGGTTTTGGTTTTGGGCCAACGATATAAAAACTTGCTAAAAATGGAGTAATAAGCCCTGGTTTATTTTTTCTGAACGAAGCCCCCTGATTTATAAGTTTGAAAGAAGAATCCAAATTTATAACGCCTCCACTCTGTCTGTCTTTTTAGACTTATTACTTGCATGGTCCTGACCTGACACTAATTTTCATTTGATTAATTGATTGATCGAGATGTGTGGTATATTGGCTGTGTTTGGTTGTGTTGATTGCTCCCAAGCTAAGAGAGCCCGTATCATCGAGCTCTCTAGACGGTATCTACAAACTTTTTCTTTTTCATCTTTCTTTATAATTGCTGTTACTTTCTATATTATCGAAGAATGGGTTGTCTGATTCCCAATCTGGTGTGATGAAAATATGCTTGCTGGTGTGTTTAAATCAAGGCTAATTGCACGAAAATGTAGCTTACTTGCCACCTTTTATAGTTCTGTGCAACTATCTATTTTTTTTTCTAGATCGATGTACATACTTTTGAATTTCATCCTTTTGATGCATCGCGTGACGAGGCGTGTGTATTATTTGACCGATTTACCCCTCCCCTAGTTAAATAGGAGTGTGTAACTTGAAGGGTAAAATGGTCAAATAGTACACAAAGACCGAATTCAAAAGTATGCTAGATGGCTAGTGCCTAGTGGCTACACATAACTATATAAAGTGGCAAGTAAGCTATATTTTCATGCGATTAGCCCTTATAAGTTATAATAATCAATTTTAAGCATTTCAAATATGTTTTTCTGTGCAGGTTGCGTCATAGAGGTCCCGACTGGAGTGGGCTGCACAGTGAGGGAGACTCTTTTCTTGCTCATCAACGATTAGCTATTGTTGATCCTGCTTCTGGTGATCAACCACTTTACAATGAAGACAAGACCATTATTGTCACGGTACTAATAAAAATCATCATGTTTTTCTAGTACTATATCAGTTAAAACGTGTGTCTCATCATGTTCTCTGGGTAACATGTGTGTTCATATCTGGAAACTCTCGATGCCCAAAACAAAACAAATAAACTAGTTAAATAGAACGTGTACCTTAAATGTTTAAACAAATAACCCATGTAATGAAAGGGTGTGTTTTTTGCTTCTTTGTGTTTCTGTTCTGCATCTCTTTTCTACTATAGAAATATTTGATTTTCCGAATATGTGGTCACCTTTTATAATTTTTGTATAACGGGGTTAGCCAAATGTTGATTATGTCTTCAGGTTAACGGGGAGATATACAACCATAAAGCATTGAGGGAACAGCTCAAGTCTCATAAGTTCAATACTGGAAGTGACTGTGAAGTGATTGCCCATCTTGTAAGTACATATTATAACCTTTGCAAACAGAGATACACAGCGTCCACATTGATTTATGTAGCAGTAATACCAGAAGAATGTTTTGTTTCTGTTGTATTCTATTTGTACAGCTGCTTTTGGTTCCTACTTGCCACTTGGAGTCTCTTCTTTATAATATCCAGCTTTTCAAAAAAAAAAAAAAAAAAAAAAAAACAAAAAACAAAAGGTAGTAATACCATAAGAATGGACCATATAATAACAGTATACATTAAATACATGCCAAGAAATATATAAATGATGTTAAAATCTGTAGAAGAGCTGCACCTTTGTGCAGTGCGTAATTTTTTTTTTATGTCTTTTGTCCTGTTTAGACTCTATTAACATGGCTCTTTGATTTATTAGTATGAAGAATATGGAGAAGACTTTGTTCATATGTTGGATGGAATGTTCTCTTTCGTGCTTCTGGACACTCGTGATAAAAGTTACATAGCAGCTAGGGATGCTATTGGGATCACCCCACTTTACATGGGTTGGGGCCTTGATGGTACGTATAAAAAAATATATAGATGAGTGTGTATATAATTTTAATTGAAATTTATGAAGTTGCTACTTGCTTTACCTGAATACGAGCCATTTTGTTATGTCTGAAACTATTGTTTTCTAGAGAGTATCTCAAGCTGTGCAATTCCTTTGAATCCATTAGATGTATTTAATTAGTCTGGTTTGTGGGTAAAGTTTTTCTGCTAGCGTATGAATTGACATTTGGGCCATGAAGATGACCGGTGAGGTTCTCAGATACTACATCTATTTTGGGTCACTTTTCGCACTATCATTTTCTGTTCAAAATATTTTCTTAGTTTCTGATATACGGGTATGTTGTTTGCCTGCTTGAAAGTTGCATTGACGTTGTATAATTCTTTCCCATTGCGTATATGCTATATATGTACATGGTATGTTTGACAGACTAAATTTTAGCACTATACACTTATTTACTGTTACAAGACGCTAGAAATTGTGCATCTGCTAATTAGTGCTTAAAATGTCACTGTAGCGTTTTAAGATTCTGTTCTTTTGTTTGGGAAAGAAATTGCTATTGATGAATTTTGATACACTTGAAAGTTTTGAATGTTTTGTGCAGGTTCTGTGTGGTTTGCATCAGAAATGAAAGCGTTAAGTGATGACTGCGAACAGTTTATGTCATTCCTTCCCGGGCATATATATTCCAGCAAAACTGGTATGCATAGTCTATCAGTGTTTTTATTGTTTTGAATTTTTAGGCCTCAAATTCACACACTTTGACATGTATCATCTTTTCCAAACTAGCTTCACTCAGGGGTCTATTGGCAATAACATATTATTTTGTTTAATCACACCAAAATATGGTACCTAGCTTTTATATAAATCTGAATTGCCTCGTGGTATACTTGCGTGTTTCATTGTTAGTGGCTCAGTATTGATCTTAATTAGTATACCATCTCAAGTTTCTGTTCTAATAATGTGGATGCAACATGAATGAAGTTAGTGTAGAATTACTAAACCATGTATTTAAGTTAGAATATATATCAAGTAAATTTGCAATCCACTTTGCTGCCAAAAGATGACACGGAATTTCTCATGTAATCAACCACAATAATAAATGTTTTACCACATCAAATGGAACTTGATATTTAGTCCGAACTTAACATTCCGGGTTTTTATTAAATAAAGGTATTTTATTGATGTTCATGTGACAGGTGGGCTAAGAAGGTGGTATAACCCCTCATGGTACTCAGAACGCATTCCTTCAACTCCATATGATCCCCTGGTTCTCCGTCATGCCTTTGAGAAGGTTTGTCAGTTCCAGATGTGTCACACATTTGCAGTTTTTTATAAGCTTATTTACATTTGGATATGCATATAAAAAAGTGTCACTACATGATTACACAGTTATTGTACTTTGAGATAAGGAGTCATATATGACTTTGTTTTCTATTGTTTTTTATTTAAACCAACTTATAGGCTGTGATTAAAAGGCTTATGACGGATGTCCCGTTTGGTGTGCTTCTTTCTGGAGGCCTTGATTCGTCTCTTGTTGCTGCTGTTGCTTCACGCCATCTTGCTGATTCGGAAGCTTATTGTCAGTGGGGATCACAGTTGCATACTTTTTGCGTTGGATTGAAGGTCAGTATTATTTTAGTATAGAAAAAGTTATTATGTTTTGATGAGTTCAATTATCATCATCAACCTTCTAATTCCCATCAACTATACATACTTTTATGCTTGCATGACCATATTTGCCTGAGGTCTTTCTGGAAGTGGTCCTTTACCCTCGGGCAGGGGTGTGACTTTCTACATCCTACCTCCACCATACTCTGCTTCAGCGGAATTGGGTATTGTTGTTGTTGTTGTAGTAGATATCAGGATCCAATAACGATATGATACTTATCAACAGCAGTGTCATGTTTAACTATATGATCATGTTCTTCATTATTACTATCGAAAATAGCACTTTGTGTATGGGATTACATTGTTCTGAATGCTACAGAGATACTGACTATAACAACAATTTTATATGTTAAAAGTGAGTGATATAAATTTCCGCAAACCTGACAGGTATAGATTGTTTTTGGATGCTGATCATTTCACCAGTTTTTGTACCAGGCTGCCATGCTTAAGCTACTTCTTGATCGATTGTTTTCCCAACTATTTTCTTGATATACGATCACTCATCAAAGCTATTGTCTCTATATAAGTTTTGGAGCCAAAAAATTATAAAAGAATCTATGTTAATCATTAGTTTAAAGAAATTATTAAATTTGAATTTTCAACGTTAATTGGACCCTAGTTGTTGGATGATGAGACTTTATGTCCAACTTTTATGCTGTTGTAGCTTACTCTATGGGATCCATTTTCATATGATACAAGTTTATGTCAGCATGTTTAATGCTTCAACAAAACAAATGTTGGACCATGGTTTTAGTGTAGATTCATATACTCTAAAGTATAAAGCATTAACCCCTTTGGGGGTGCTTGGTTGGGGATAATGGGGGGTGGGAAATGGGAAAGGTAATGATTAAACATGCCTGTTTATGACTAGGGAATGCAATCATTGTTTAGTATGGGGTAATGAGGCATTACCCAGTAAATTGGGAGGTATGGTAATGATTACCCACCACCACCAGTAGCCACGACCACCACCAACCACCACCACCACCAGCCACCACCATTAGCAGTCACCACCACCACCACCACCACCAGCCACCACCACCACCACCATCACCACCAGCCACCACCACCACCACCACCACCACCACTACCAGTCACCACCACCACCAGCCACCACCACAACCACCAGCCACCACCACTAGCCACCACCACCACCACCACTAGCCACCACCACCACCAGCAACCGCCATTAGCAGCCACCACCACCAGCCACTACCACCAACCACCACCACCACCACCAGTAGCCACAACCACCACCACCACCACCAGCTACCACAACTAGCCACCACCACTAGCCACCACCAGCAGCAGCACTAGCCACCACCATCAGCCACAACCACCACCACTAGCCACCACCACCACCACTAGCAGCCGCCATCACCACCAGTAACCACCACCACCAGCAGCTACCACTACCACCACCACCACCACCAGCCACCACCACCACCAGCTGCCACCACCACCACCACCACCACCAGCCACCACCACGACCAGTCGCCACCACCACCAGCCACCATCACCTTGGAGGTTAATGTGTTTTTCTTAAACCAAGCACCATCAAAGATAATGATAATCTTCATTTCATTCCTTTGCATTCCCTTTGCCTTTCCCTTTCCCATTCCCCATTTCGAACCAAGCGCCTCCTTAAATGTTGAAATTTTAAGTAAGAATATTACTAAAATACTTTCTAATCCTAAAAGATGGAAATATATAAAAGTCCAACAATAATATTATTACAAAATGAAAGCTTATAAAAGTTAACTAATTTATACATCTTCCGAAAATATGTATTCACTTCCTTTGTCTATTCTTCGTTGTCTTCCTATTTGTTTTATTTTGAACAACCGGAAAACATTGCTTGCTAAAAAACTTAATTAAATCTTTGTCCGCTGGGTGCTATACTATATACTGTACTATAATCATTGGGCTATCTATATACTGAATTTCATGTCCTTGCCCTTTGTGATTGATTATTAATCATGCTTTCATTTCTTTTTTCAGGGTTCACCTGATCTAACTGCTGCCCAAGAGGTAGCTAAGTATCTTGGCACTCGCCACCATGAGTTCTACTTCACTGTTCAGGTTATCTTTTAACAGCTTAAAACTAGATACTTGCATTAGTGTGTGTACCTTCAGATGCTCAACCTGTAAAAACTAATATCAGGAAGGAATTGATGCACTTGAAGAGGTTATTTATCATATTGAAACCTATGATGTGACGACTATTAGAGCTAGCACACCAATGTTTCTCATGTCACGGAAAATCAAGTCTTTGGGAGTGAAAATGGTTCTTTCAGGGGAAGGCTCAGATGAATTATTTGGTGGATATTTGTATTTTCACAAGGCACCTAATAAGGAGGAGTTCCATGAGGAAACATGTCGAAAGGTTCTTCCACATTATCATCTCACCTTTATAATAGATGCTCATTATGCATTTCCTAACTGACCTACCATTTTTTTGGTTATTGTGCCTGCTTTCTCATTTAGATCAAAGCTCTTCATTTGTACGATTGCTTAAGGGCAAATAAGTCTACTTCAGCATGGGGCCTTGAGGCTCGTGTTCCTTTTCTAGACAAGGAGTTTATTGATGTTGCAATGAGCATTGACCCAAAAGAGAAGATGGTAAAGTGACTTCCATTTGCTCTTTTTTTTGCTATCAAATTGGATATATTGTATACTCTATAATAGAAGGAGGAAAAAAAAAAAAAAAAAAAAAAAAAAAGAAGCCAAAAGTGATTATCGGGAAAGTTGGAAAATAATTTTGAACGACTTACCAATCATACACAGCTCCATTTAGTTCAAGTTTAGCAAAGCCATCGTGTCACGTATTTGGCTTGCCAATCACAAGTAGTAGCTAAAAGATATATTGATGTGAAGAAAACTCATATTGTTATTAAATTAGTAAATCTGGATCTTTCACTTATTACTTTCCTGTAAGATTATGAATATAAAAACTGCTGAGGGCTATCTTAGGTAGATTTAGGCTTTCATTAGATACTTTTTATGTTTTGAAAGTTAATCTTTTCTACCTTATTATAGATTCAGCGTGATATTGGAAGGATTGAGAAGTGGGTCTTGCGCAAAGCATTTGATGATGAGGAGAAACCTTATCTGCCAAAGGTATTTTGCTTCGTGTATAAACTTCAATTTATATTATAACGTCGAGAGGTGATAATTTAACCCATTTACTTCAATTCGGGTTATGTTTTATCTCAAATGGAAATGGGTTTATATGGGGAAAACCAGAAGTTTCTTAATAAAAAGGGAAACGGTCAAAAGTGCATTTTTACTGCGTACAACCTAGGAAACTATAGGTTTCGTTCAAAACGCTAAATAACTCGAGAACACTTCTTGTACCCGACTTTTATAGACATCAGATCATTATTTTATTTATTTTTAATTAAAAATCACATGTGATTGATAAATTAAAAATAAATCACATGAATTTTTAAAGCTGAACAATCCATAACGTAAGTTACATGTGATCTATATGGAAAAAAAGTGTGCACTCACATTCTCAGTTTTTTTGAGTTCTTTTAGAAACCCCGCTCGACCTATGAAATCGTTTTACTCAAAATGTTTACTTATTGTTATTTTGTACTCTTTTTTTTATTAATCATAAAACTAGAACACAAAGCTTGCGAAACTTCACCTGTTGTGAATGTTTTATGAAAGCTAAAAGTTATTTATTCTTTTCCCCAGCACATATTGTACAGGCAAAAGGAACAGTTCAGTGATGGAGTTGGATATAGTTGGATCGATGGTTTAAAGGATCATGCAAACAAACTGGTCTGTAATTCTCAAAAGTCAACTTCTGGCTATTTCATATTTTCTGATAAAAGTTGAACCTTTGTTAATACTAAGACACTTATTGTTGCAGGTTACTGATTCAATGCTAGCAAATGCAAACTTTGTTTATCCTGAAAACACCCCTACAACAAAAGAAGCATACTACTATCGAACAATTTTTGAAAAGTTCTTCCCGAAGGTCGGTTTTCTAAATTTTATTGGCTTTTTATATGTTTCAGTCTTGTGGCTTCCCAAGATCTGTGATGTGGAACATTCCAAAAAAGTAATGCCCAGACACAAGAGGTGGCGAGATGGGATGGTCAGGGGGGTTGGATAGTGGGCCAATATGAGTCGGGCTGAAATGGGGCATTTTATAAGTACCGCTGGGTTGGGTGGCATGCAAACTCCTTGTTTCCTTCATAGAGTAGATGTTTACAGTTATAATTTTATTCTTTAATTTAAGCGATTTAGGATTCTGAATGCGCTAAAGAGAGATGTTGAATGGTTTTTAGATTCTTTCAACCTCCCTCTGGCGTGATGAGGTATTGTTGTTCTATTGTTGGCCAAATCTAAGACAAACACAATCCAAATCGAACTAATCATAAGTAAATGGGTCGAATTACCTCCTCTGAGACCATTTGCGACAGAGTGCTAGTGTGTTTGTTTAATGACCCAACTGTTATTCATTAGAAGATTATCTTCTCATAACGTATACTTTTATGTTTTGCATTGCAAGCAGAACGCAGCAAGGTTAACAGTTCCAGGTGGTCCGAGTGTGGCATGCAGTACTGCTAAAGCGGTGGAGTGGGATGCATCTTGGTCCAAAAATCTTGACCCATCTGGTCGAGCTGCACTTGGTTGTCATGAAGCAGCGTATGAAGAAGATGCAGTGGACACCAAGTGAACCCTTTCACATAATAAACCAAACCACGAGCAGCAGAGAAGATTGTGGTCGTTTCACCATCTTTAGGTTGTATGTTAATTATTGGTTTCATACCGTGAAGTTTGCTTTTGTGGTCCCATCTACGTTTCTCTTCTTTATTTAAGTTTCCCTCAGTTTTATTCTATAATATAATAATGATAATCTAAGCTATCAACGGGAGTATTTTTACATTTTTGTAGAACCTTACCTCAGAAATTCTTTCTTTTTATAAAAAGTCTTGTTAGTATGGGCGGATATAGAATGTGTTTATGATATAACCAAGTATAACGTAAACACCGTTTTGTGGATTTTCATAGTGAATTTTATATATATTATGCTGAACAAAAGTTGAAAGTTGTCTGGAAATGTGGTTTCACCGTGCAACCGCAAGTATAGTTGGAACTTGAAACTTGTACAGAAATGTGGTTACATTATCACCGTGCAACCCAAGTGTATAGAAGAGAACGCTTTATTTATTAGGAATTTCTGTGTTTTGAGTTACAACATTTAGTATGCCATAACAGAAAGTTTGACACAAATATGTACACTCTATAAGCAGTTGACAACAGATTACGTTCTTATGGTTTAATATCCTTTACAAATTCTATATTATCTTTGCATTAGCATATGACATCTGGTTCTTGGTTTTCATGCTTGCATATTGATTCAAGTCCATTACAATTTAGGGTTAATGACATGTAATAGCAACATACTTTCCCATTTGTGCCATTATCAGATACGAATTCAAAAAAATACAAGAATACCCATCCAACTTTAAAAATTTTGTTTCATTATCAGATACGAATTTTAAAATATCAGATATCAGATACGAACTTTAAAAAAAAATCTTTCATTAGCAACGTATTTTCTCATTTGTTCAAATATCAGATACGAACTTTAAATTTTTTTTTGTGATATTTGAACAGATGAAAAAGTACGTTGCTAATGAAAGATTTTTTTTTTTTTTTTTTTTTTTTTTTTTTTTTTTTTTTTTTTTTTTTAAGTTCGTATCTGATATCTGATATTTTAAAGTACGTATCTGATAATGAAACAAAATTTTTAAAGTTGGATGGGTATTCTTGTATTTTTTTTGGGTTCGTATCTGATAATGACACAAATGGGAAAGTACACTGCTATTACATGCAATTAACCATACAATTTACAAGTATCAACTCATTGTCTATTGATTTTTACCAAAGTTCTATGATATAAGATCATTTGAGGATCAAACTTTTTTTACATACCAATGGACTAATCTCCACCCTCCATCTTTCCTCCACCTTTATTTGATATAATGGATGAGATTAATCCCAACAATTTAAAAAACCCACTTTCATTTTTTTTTTTTTCAAATATTAATATCTTTCAAACCGTTAATCGTTAAGCGAAAAAAAAATATACCGTTACGACGAGCATTTAATTATCTTTCTATAGATAGGTTAATTGATATATTTTCGACAATTTTTTTTTCGTTTTTTTCACTTTTTTTTTGTGACCGAAAAAATCATATATGATATTACATATCATATATGATATTATATGTAATAACATGGTTATGTTTGGCAAAACTAGCTGTGAGCAGTAGCAATGAGCTGTGAACAGTAGCCGAAAAAGCTCACAGCTTCATAAAGAAGCATTGGGAAAATGAGTTTTCCTAAAAAATAGCAAAGCCCACAGCTCTCATGTCAAACGAACACTATAAATCAAAAAGCTCATTGTTCACCACTCATTACCTAAAAAAACTCCAAAAAACTTTGTGCCAAACATAACTCATATATGATATTATATGTAATATCATATATGATATTACATATCATATATCATATATGATATTACATATCATATATGATATGCGATATCATATATGATATTTTTTCGGCCACGAAAAAAAAAACGTGGAAAAAACGATTTTTTTTTTTTCGAAAGTATATCAAAGTGCCCGTCTATAGAAAGATAATTAAATGCCCGTCGCGATGGTGTAATTATTTTCGTTTAACGATTAACGGTTTAAGAGATATTTAAATTATAAAAAATGGGTGAAATAATAAAATGTTTTAATCTCAACCATTGATTTCCTTTTTAGATGGATGGTGGGGATGAGTCCTTTGGTATGTGAGGAATGTTTGGTTTGTAGAATAACTCGACTCAGATCATTTGAGGACCAAACTTTTTTTACATACCAAGGGACTAATCTCCACCCTTCATCTTTATTTGATCTAATGGATGAGATTAATCCCAACAATTTAAAAAACCAACTTTCATCATTTTTTTTTTCAAATATTAATATCTTTCAAACCGTTAATCGTTACGCGAAAAAAAAATATACCGTTACGACGAGCATTTAATTATCTTTCTATAGATAGGCTAATTGATATATTTTCGACAATTTTTTTTTTTTCGTTTTTTTCACGTTTTTTTTCGTAGCCGAAAAAAATCATATATGATATGTAATATCATTTATGATATTATATGTAATATCATATATGATATTTTTTCGGCCACGAAAAAAAAATGTGAAAAAAACAATTTTTTTTTTCGAAAGTTTATCAAAGTGCCCGTCTTTAGAAAGATAATTAAATACCCGTCGCGATGGTGTAATTATTTTCGCTTAACGATTAACGGTTTAAGAAATATTTAAATTATAAAAAATGGGTGAAATAATAAAATGCTTTTAATCTCAACCATTGATTTTCTTTTTAGATGGATGGTGGGGATGAGTCCCTTGATATGTGAGGAATGTTTGGTTTGTAGAATAACTCGACTGTAGTCAAGTCATGAAAAATGCGCAAACACAATTCGCGCTCTTGCCAACTTGTGTCTTGTGTGCACATTATCATGCACATCGTAGTTTTGGGTGCTAACAATCTGCTTCAAGGGCAGTTGTAACCAACCCATATTACTACATTAGGTTTCCCATTTTCTTGTTTATATCAGATTTTGGTTTGCACTATTTAACTTAATCTTGCCAGTTTCTGCTGCTATCCTATATTTAATATTCATTAAAGAGAGAAAAATGAAATAAATAAATTTGCAAAGTTGAAAATCTCTTATAAAAGAGATTTTAGTAGGGGTGTGCACGGTTTGGTTTTGGTCGGTTTTTGGCTAAAACCGAAACCGAACCGAAACATTCGGTTTTTATAAAATCCAAAGGCGAAATCATTCGGTTTTTGGAGGTTCGATTTTTTGGTGGTTCAGTTTTTGACGGTTTGGTTTTTCGGTTTTTAACCGCTTATATTTGTATGTAGCCAATTTATCAAACAAACTTGATTTTTGTTGAAAATTGGTTATTTTTCTTTACTTTTTTCTTAAGATAAGCCCAATAATGTTAATCTTATAATTTCACAATTACACAAAGTATAGATGAGATACACAATGCAAGTGAATTTACACATAGTATGATCATTGTCACATAAGTATTGATATATTGTAAAGTAAACACACGCACACAAAAAAAACAAACGTGTAAATGTTAAAATAAACATATTATAAATCCACCTACAAAATTAATATGAATTTATAAATTAAATTTGTTTAGTTATTTATTTACGTAATATTAGTTATATAGTATTATTTAATAGAAGTGGTTCAGTTCGGTTTTTGGACAAAAACCGAAACCGAATCAAATATTTTGGTTTTTGAAAAAGTAAAAACCGAACCACCGGTTTTTAGTCTCGGTCATTTATTTCGGTTCGTTATTTTGGGTTTTCGATTCGGTCTTGATTTTTTTGGTTTTTTTTGCTCACCCCTAGATTCTAGCCTAGCCAACTTTGGTAAAAAAAAGAAACCCCTTTTACTGGAGCACCATTCAAAGGTTTGTGAAGATTTATAATCCATAAATATATTTAACTGTAGGGATAATTCCATATTTACCCAATATAAACATGAAATTGTCATATATACCCAAAATACAATTTTTGATAGCATGATGTACAATGCACTTAAAGCATGTTTTGGGTAAATATGGCATTATCATGTTTTAGTTGTGTAACTGTAAACAATTATGTATTTAGTTACAGTTTTTGAAACCGGACCGAACATCAACCATTTTCCATTCTGTTTCCATTTTTTCCTCAAAAACTATATACTCGGTCAATTTCTTCATCCTATAAAACAAAAATATATTTCCATAAGTTTTTTTGTTCTAAATCAATTTCAAAAAACTTTTTTTACAAACATTTTAAAGTAAATGGAGGTGGATCAGATTCCTTACAAATTTTATGATTACAAATTCTATATTATCTTTGCATTAGCATGTTACATCTGGTTCTTGGTTTTCATGCTTGCATATTGATTCAAGTCAATTACAAGTATCAACTCATTTTCTATTGATTTTTATCATAGTTCCATAATCAAGTCATGAAAAATGCGCAAACACACTTTACGCTCTTGCCAAACTTGTGTGCACATAATCATGCACTTAGTAGTTTTGGGTGCTAACAATCTGCTTCAAGGGATTTGTAACCAACCCATATTACTACATTAGGTTTCTCATTTTCTTGTTTATATCAGATTTTGGTTTGCACCGGAAACCCCTTACTTTGTTGCTGCAAATGTGGATTATTGATTTTTAAATTTAACACGACCCGCACTTCGTTGCAGTTTTACTTTTTATCCAATTAGTTGTAAGTTTTTGGTAAAATAATGTTTATCTTTCATTCATTTGCTTAATAAAAAAAGAAAAAATGGAAAGAAAAAAAAAAGTTTGCAATTAGTTTAATATCTATACTACTTATAAAGCATATAAGACCTTCTCTCTTATTTATAATTTTAAGATTTCCTAAATTAGATTTTAAGTAAATACTACTAATAAAACATAATGTACAACTATGTAAAGCACAATTGATTTAAAGCAAAAATACTATTTCTTACATATAATTAATACATAATTTAAAACACCCCATCACCAATATATACAACTACTTAAGTACAATTAGCAAAAAGGCAAATACAAACTCAGGTTGTTGATGCAGGTAACCTTCAGGTTTATTTGTTTCACTTGGGCCAATATGGACAGATAATTATATTCTACATATATTATTCAACTCATTTAAAGTGATAGGCAGCCTGGTAGCAAATTCATGACATTCTTGATGCTTCTGAGCTTGCGATGGCAAGCACTTATAAGTTCAACAAACATAATCGTAATTTAATATTTAGACTAAAACCACCTTTACTAACAAGATATGTAGGATTTCGGACTCAATTTACTTATTAATGGGTTTAATTGCCTTGTGATTTATCTCTAACTGGGTCAAATGAGTACTATTTATAAATCTAAGAGTTAAGTACATTTTTGGTCCTTGTGGTTTGTCGGGTATAACACTTTTAGTCTAATAGTTTCAAAAGTCCCGGATCCTGTCCTGAATCCGATGACCCGTAACACTTTTGGTCCAATTTTCATGACTCCGTTAAATTGACTATGTTTGACCGTTAGATTTAGAGGTATTTTTGTCATTCACATATTTTCTTAAACATCAGAGTATACACAAACACAAATGCATAACAAACAAAAAGACACAAACACTTATCTCTCTCTATACTTTACCTTCAACTAACACCATAACAATCACCATCAACCAACAAACACCCTACCACCACCGAACCACCACCACCAAACAACCACGACATCACCACCAACCACCTCACGTCACCTCACCTCCACCCCACCTTCGACAACCATCTCCATTAAACCATCACCACCTGCACCAAAATGTCACCACAACAGTCCCAACCCTCGTCCCGTCAACCACCGACAACCACAAGCTGGATCTTGACCAGATCCGACATAAGCCGCCACACCAGATCTGGTGGTGGCTTCGAGTGTATCTTTGTGTTTTAACTTTTGATTTTTTTTGTGGACCACAGTTTAAATTTCAAGATATTGTTTTCTTTCAAAGATTTGTTTGTTATTTTGAAGGAATGATACCATCTCCGCCGCCTAACTGTCATGACTGGTGGTGGCTTCGAGTGTATCTTTGTGTTTTAACTTCTGATTTTTTTTTGTATGTGTGAATTAGCAGTAGAAAAATGAGTAGGGTGTTGGTTGTAGTTTGATTTTGCTGTGTGGTTTTTTTGTTACATTAAGAATGCTTCTTTAAGGGTGTTTGATTTGGAAATGGAAAAGATGAGTAGGTGTGGCTTAGATAGAAAACATGACTTGTGATGATTAAGGTTTAGTTTATTTTGGTTTCGATTTTGTTTTAGTTTTAGTTTTAGTTTTTGTTTTTGTTTCTGTTTCAGTTTTGGTTTTTACAGTTTTGATTTTGGTTTTAATGGTTTTGGGGTGATGGTACTGGTTTTATGATTTTGGGTGGTTGATTTGAAGATAAGATGGACAAGATGATGTTTGAGTTTTAATAATAATAATAATAATAATAATAATAATAATAATAATAATAATAATAATAATAATAGCAATAATAATAAAGGAAAGGGCATTTTAGTCACTGCATCACATCATCTGAGGGTATTTTAGCCACTTCATGGTTTTATAACAAGTCAAACTAACAGTTAACGAAAAATGGACCAAACCCGTTACGGGTCACTCAATTCAGGACAGGATCCGGGACTTTTGAAACTATTGGACTAAAAGTGTTATACCCGGCAAACCACAAGGACCAAAAATGTACTTAACTCTAAATCTAAAAGGAAAGCTCTCATTTGAGTTTAACTTTGTTGCCCCAATTTCGTCGATTAGAAAAAGTCTTCAAGTGCTCTATAAGTTTTCTTCATGTCTTTCTTCTTCATCTTCACTTTTTTCCTTTTTTATTGTTGCGATTTTTAAGCTTTGATGGTGACTGCAAAAGAATGATCAGTTGTATCTTGCTATTCTATTTTTCATCATTTGTTGTAATCATCGCGCTTTGATGACAATATTTATCAAAAAGTATTAAGTTTTTATCCATTCAAGAGTAAGAAGAAAAGAACCCTTTTTCGATTACCTATAACATACATTTGGGTGATTTGTATCTTTATTACTAACATTTATTTTAATTAATTTGCAATCAGGTTTAAGCGTAGTAGATGGTACTCCAACGTTTAGTCAAATTCATTTGGTAAGTACATGATATTTACCATGAAAACTTCCAGAAACTTTAAATGGCCTCAAATTTTTTTTTTTTTTTCCTTTCTGAGTATGTTATTGCTGATGAAGCTATGTTCGGAAAAGGGTTTATAGATCGTGATATGGACTTCTGGAACACTATTGGTGCTGGTAACTGACTCGCCCATTTTGGATTATCCTCCAAGTTTTTAGCACTTTGTCATCTGTATTTTCCTACATGTTTTTTCATGTATGGACTGCCCCAAGTCACACAATTCATAGCTATTTGCACAAAAACTATTCATGATTTATGTACGAAAAGTATTTTGGTATATGAATCACTAACACTTTGATGCTCTTCTATTTATTAGGTGCAATTTTTGTTATTACATATACTTTTACTTATTTCCCTATTTGTAACAGGGAATAATATTAATAAATGAAGATGCACTAGGCTTGAATAATATTAATAGGCAATTGCGATGAACTGTCAACAATTAATGTTTGACCATTAAAGTTAACACAACATTTAGAATTGTACGAGGTGGGAAACTCGCGCGTTGCGGCGGTGTGTTTTACTAAAGGAGTTCCTAAAGTGAAATCAAAGAATGGTCACAGAAAATCAAAATATAGTCCACAAAATGAGTGATAAACAATCCGAAAAGTGCCCCCAACAGTTACTGAATTATCCCCGATACGCCATTTAAATTCATAAAATTCATTGATATAAAAGTACTACAAACGTAGTTTTCCATAATAAATTCATTGATAGACAATGCTTAATTACAAAACTGAACCGATATACTGGTGACACATCTAAATGTAACAGAAAATCTACAGTAGAAAAAAGATAAAGGACCTTGAGTTGTGGCGTCCAACATTTATATTTAAACCCGTAGAACCTGGTAGCATTCGTCCTGGCCTTCTTGCACCAGTAACGGTTGCTAGTGTATTAGTATCAGGTAACCTGTAATACAGATAATGTTTAAAAAGAAGGTACATATCCAATATTGACAACACATGTACTCAAGTACGCTCTAGTAAATTCAAATCGTAAATATGATGATGGTAAGAGTTGAAGTAGATATGGATACATGGAATGGTATAATTTACCTGATAATCAACAATGAATGTATAGCTTAATTCGACCTTTCATGGTCTTCCGTTTTTTAGTGAAGTTCCTCTACGTCATGCAACATTTCTTTTTCCAGTGGCAAAGATTAGATTGCAGAATCTGTAAAAGAAACCAAAAATAGTTAGAAACCAAGTAAGTCGCAAAGGATTCACATATTACACAGTAAACTCACTCGTGAAAAAACCAAAATTAGAACATCCATGTATAAAAGTATATATCTATTAGAAACATTGATGTTATCAATTACACATACCTACAACAACAACAAAACCCAATCCCGCCGGGGCAGGGTATGGGGATATCAATTAGACATACCTGATATAAAAAAAAAAAAAAAAAAAAAAAAAAAAAAAAAAAAAAAAAAAAAAACTATGCATTCAAGTTTTCTTCATTTGGCAAATTTATGTCAGATATAAAAAACCATACATCAATTAGACATAAAAGCATAAATAGGATTTCTATATTACACACCAAAATCATGCGCGCAATGATTTAAAAAAGCATACAACAAAAGACTTTTCCTTTTAATCTTAAGTTTTTTAACATTAATAATTGTGCATACTTTTAATGAACCAGACGCTAAATTCACGTGACCACACCATATGATATAAAAAATATAATTAAAAAACCACACAAATTGACTCATGTATCTTAACATCTGTGCACGCATCACCTGCAATAGTTATACAAAATGTGACAAAATGCATACTACATAATATGGCAACTACAAACTTCGTCCGCTTAAAAGACCATGTAGTCATCAGTTTCTGTCATGATATAGCAGCGGGCCAACTACAATAGAAGTATGACCAACAGAGAGAAAAATAAGCTATTCGAAAGACCCCTTAACAAAACAATAAAATTTGCATGATTAAACCTTAAAATCTTGAACCTTTTTCACATACGGAAAAATCAGAAATCCGAATTCAAGCAATAAAAACTATTAATTAAATAAAACTAAACCATACCCACAAAAATAAACTTACATATCTGTTGCTACTTGAACCACCAGTCCCAGCTTCTCCTTTAGTCGTAACAACAATATTATTCGGATCATTATTCAAAGTTTATTCATAGATGTGTCATTTGTGATAGAGCTTGTCCGTAACACCTCAACTTAACAGCATACTCCAAACGTCCTAGCAAATCAAATTTTATCCGAGCATATGCTTTTGACTTTGTTGCTTTGTGTTCGTGGTTTGCCACCTGATAACATAGAAAAAAAAAGTTATTAGAAGCATAAAATATATTAGATTGGAATAATTTGTTGGTAACAATTGTTATAGGATTCTAGTCACAGAAGGATTGGAATCCTATAAAAAAGGCTTCGGTTACGGGCACTCTACATGACAAACCAAGATAACTCACAAAGCAGTGAAGCACACATCCAAACACCCTTAAGCTCACCTTATCGTTTCTTAAATTTTGGCTTAACGCAATAATACAAAACACTTGAGCCTAGGGCATCTGCATCCCAAACTTCAGATAATACAAAACACACAATAATATCAAATTACAAAACACTTGAGGCGAGCACAACACGGTGTTATACATAGTTTATAACGACTGGTAAAGTGACTTTCCCTTCAACTTATTTTGCGCCTTATGAGCATATTTAAAAAGTAACAAAAGTGGTTTTCGCTTTTGAGACACCTTTTTCGTACCCACCCCCTCTACAACAATATATGTAGTGAAATAAGCGAAATCAGAAAGCAATTTGACACTTACCATTACCGAACCCAATATTTATAATCCTGAACCGCCATGGCTGCAAACATGACGTCGTGCTGCCCCGCCAAGATACAGCCTGCTTCCACCCATCACGATCCAGAACTGGCTCCACAACTCACTTTCTTTCTAAACCGATCTTCCCTTTTCAGATTCTAATCTGAACCGTGGCCACTATGTTAAGATCCACATAAGGAGGATGAGGTCAACAATTGTGGAAGCGGTACACAAAACCCGCCATGGCTGCAACCGCATGGCTGCCATGCCAAGATACAATTTTTGGCAAACAACGCTTACCCAAGTCTAATACCTGTAAATAGCAAGCAACTCGGATCAAATATTATGCAATGAAACATTTTTATACACTAACATAATCACATAAAGCATAGTACTACCAGGTTTACCAAACCAATTAAAAGTAATCACAGCCTTTAGCTCAGACATACATACTGAGAATTAAATGGATTCAAACATCCCTATAACGAAAGCCACAACGCAGCCAAATTTTCTTGCTTTTGGTTTTATATGTATAATGATTTGTCATAACATCATATAATCACTCTTATTAACTACTGTACCCAACACTAATTCTACTTATTACACATCTCTACTCTAAAATGCAGCCCCAAACGCGTCTAAGTGTTAAGGATAAAAAACAACTTTAGACTTCGCAAAAAAACGCCTTTTATTTAAAAAGGCGCAAATTCCTTTTGATACCAGTATCTTGTTTCTTATAACTTGCACTTAGTCATTGCCTTTTATTTAAAGACACGCAACCCCAAACACCCTCCAACGACAATCAAAGCCCCCCCCCAAAAAAAAAAAAAAAAAAAAAAAAAAAAAAAAAAAAAACCTACCTTAGACGGATTAATAATCGATTCGGGACCCATCTTTAAAATAGCTGCAAACATCATCAGCAACCCAACCTTAAAAACAAATCCAAAAAAAACACCCAAATTAACGAAACCCTAATTTGGACGAAAAATAAAAATAGAAGAAATATCTAAATTAAATGATGAATTCGGCAAAAGTAAACCATAATGAAGCATAAAGAGTAATGAAAAAAATTACACATGACCAGAAAATTAAAACCCATAAAAATCTAAAAACCCTAAATTTAAAAGCTTTTATACCCGTTTTTCAGATGGCATAACAATGCTGCGCTCTTCTTCATCCGATTAACGATTCATCATCATCAGGATTTGTTTTCCTCATCTTTTTGATCCGATCATTTGTGGGTATGTGTGTATCTGTTTGTGTTTTGTGGATAGAGAGCGAGCGAGAGAGGGGGGTCAGATGGTTTTAGAGAAGCCGAGAGAGACACAGATATGAGGGTATGTGAGGGGGGGGGGGATTTTTGCTAAAGAATTTTGGGGAGCAGTACTGTTGACAAGCTCTTGCTAAATGTAATATAGTATAATATAATTTGATGGTAATTAGATAGGGGTTCTATTCGGCTTAATCATCACATGTTTTGTTCGGTTCATATATTTGAACAAAGTTTGATTTTGGATTTTTTTTTTTTTACTTATATTTTTTATTTTCATTTATTTATTTATTTTTTACTTATAAGGTGTTCACGGAATGAACATTGGGTTGAAGTGTTACAATGCTCACTACATATATTTGCTTCTCAAACCCATCAAGATTGGAGATCACGAGTCAATGAATGTTTATTACACAGATATTTACAAGCATTGTATTTTATAGTATTAGTCACTTATAATTTATTATTCAGTTACAAGAAAATTTCATAGCGTTTACTTTCGTTGTTCTTTTTTACTTTATTCACGTACTTACATTTTTTAATCAAAAACTCTCTAAAATCACGTACTTGCTTATTTCATTTTTTATGTGGTTTATTAAAGATATCTAACTTTAAAACGATAAATAGTTGGGGTTGGCTTTCTTTTTCTTCTTAACAAATACTAAAATACATCCATGTGAGTATTTTAAAATTAGCATGCTTTGATTGAAAAAATTATAAAATTTGAATACATGTTTAACAATTTATATGTGTTCTATTTTAGGTCATTTTTTTCTTCTCCTAAGCTAATAAACGGTTACCACTCTACCGCAACTAAAATTCACCTAAGCCCATAGCATAGTGTTTAGCATAGTGTTCACGGAATGGATCTTTTGTTGAAGTGTTAGAATGGTCACTACATGCTTTTGCTTCTCAAGACAAACATATTGGAGAACAAGAGGTAATAAACGTTTATTACACATATATTTACAAGCATTGTAGTTTATATTTACAGTCACTTATAACTTAGTGTTCCGTTACAAGAAAATTTTACAGCGTTTATGTTCGTTGTTATTTCTTACTTTATTCACGTAGTTACTTTTTTTTAATCAAAAACCCTCTAAAATCTCGCGGGTCTATAAGCTAGTGTACAAAAAAAAAAAAAAAAAAAAAAAAAAAAAAAAAAAAACATTATTCAACACATACAATTAATACACAATTTAATTCACACCTTCACAAAAATATGTAACTATTTAATCACAAAGTATAATCTAATTAGGCTTACAAAACAAAATTCTGAAATCCTGCATCCCATAACAAAATAGTAGTAACAATTATTCACCAGAAAATTTAGTTACAGGCTACCCGCCGTCGCATCGCGCGGATACCCTGCTAGTCTTTATAAAATAAGATACATGTCCATTCATTTCTTGGGAAAAAAAAGGACACAACAATTGCTGAAGTAGGAATCGAACCCAAGCGACAAAGGATGACCATATTACCACTCCAACAATAATGTTGTATCTTGTCATATTTCATCTATTAACATAGTTATCCACAACTTTCGTGAAAAAAAGCATTTACCTGTGCACCCTTAAAACGTTTGTGAATATTTACAGTTTACTAGCAAAAGGAAATTAAATAATATTATAAATTAAATACTTTCAAAATACTTACTTTGTTAAATTTATTTTAAAAACATAAGGGTCTACTAAAAAACTCCCTTTTAAGGAGTTTTTCTTAAAAGATGGCCTATTGGATAAATGACTTGTATAGTTCCTGTACAAGTTATTTATGCATCAAGTCATTTTTTAATCTTTTATATATAAAATAAAAATAAAACCTCTATTGGGAATTTTTCATTTAAAAAAAATAGATTTATACCTTATTTAGTAATAATTTTATTCAAAAAAAAAGATTATTTTTTTATTAGGTAACATTTTATATTTATTCATAATACAAGTATAAGATAAATACAAAAAATATAGATAAGATGCAATTAATAATAAGATTAAAATTTTTAAATAATTATCTTTAATAATAAAAAAACTATAATTAACATCAAACAAAATAAAGATTAAATTATTTGTTTTTTAATGAATAAAAATATATGATTCAAAAAAATTTTAAAAAACCAGCGCGTGCGCGAGCATTATAACTAGTTAAGTCCCTATATCAAAGCTCAAACGTAAATAGGCTTTATTCAGGTTTAAAAAATCAGACTTTCAACCATTTTC
The DNA here is from genome assembly GCA_030686995.1 of Artemisia argyi. Lineage (NCBI taxonomy): Eukaryota > Viridiplantae > Streptophyta > Magnoliopsida > Asterales > Asteraceae > Artemisia > Artemisia argyi. The sequence goes on along the minus strand of CM060704.1, from coordinate 101,395,186 downwards.
TATTCGAATCCCGTTTTTCCAGGTTGAACCAATATACAGTATTTGTTACCTCAAAAACTATATAATTTCTTCATCTTATAAAACTAGAATAGCTTTCCAAAAGTTTATTTGTTCCAAACCAATTTCAAAATACTTTTTTTACAAACATTTTAAAGTAAATGTACTTGTAGATTTGAACATATGGTGGATCAGATTTCTAGCTTGGATTCTCTCTGTTTGAAGAGAATCATAAATTGCGCTCAGTTATTTCATATTCGATCATCTGGGGAAATAATCATCACATCCAACCTCTATTCAAATACAGTTTTATATAAAACATCTAACTATATAAACACAAAACTTATTTGCAAACTATACAAATATATTAAAAAAAAAAAAAAAAAATGATGGATCTGATTTCTGGCTTGGTTTTTCTCCCGGAAGAGAACAAAAAAAAAAAAAAGAGCGCTCAGCCTATTTAGGAACATCAAAAAATGGAATTTTTATAGCTAAAAGAATCCTCCACTTTCAGTGGACGCTTTGAGTCGTACTGAAAATTATATATATATACTAAATGTAGGAGGTTGATGGGTGCCGACCACTGTAGCTGCTACAGTGGTTGCTACAGTAACATTTTTTTTAAGTACTAACGGTCGTTAGCTATTTAACGGTTGTTAACTAACGACCGTTATCTTTAACATTAAAAAAAAAATTATACGCACTTTGTCCTTTATCTCAGCGGTTCATTGTAAATTTAGTCCTCACATAATTAACATAAATGGTCCTTCATGTTATACATCAATTGCAAATTCAGTCCTATTTGTACAGTACTAACAGCCGTTAGTTAACGGCTGTTAACTAACGACCGTTACTTTAACATTTAAAAAAAATTATGCACTTTTTCCTTCATCTCAACGGTTCATTGCAAATTTAATCCTCACATAATTTACATAAATGGTCCTTCATGTTATACATCAATTGCAAAGTCAGTCCTAGGTAACTAACTTCACGTTAAGTAGCTAACGGCAACAAAAGAATTCCGCAGCAACGCGCGGGTATCAACACTTGTTCTTTACTATATAGAATAATTATTCATGAGAAATAAAGGAGGCACAGACGCTTGAACTGAGCTTTATGAGTTTATATAGAAAACTAGCTTCATAACCTGCCTGATGGGCGGGTTCGCTTCATAATAATATAGATAATATTAAGAGGAAGAAAATAAACATTGATAAGCGCAAAATATAATAAAAAAATATAAAAGTGTTTAAAGAACATGTCGGTTTTATAAGTAACAATGCATATGTTTAATGTACAAAAAATTAATGGTTACTCAAATCTGACCTAAGACTTCTTTATAAACGACATTTGAAGTGTAGTTGCAATAGTTTTCGTCTTTATCTAAACATAGAACCTTCTATCCTTGCTTGCTCTTGACTCTTGACATAGCGACATACAGTTGACCGTGTGAGAATACAGGCTTTGGCAAAAACAAACCAACCTGTGACAAAGTTTGTCATTGGCTTTTATTAATCGTCATACCAAAACAAATTTGAATTAGAAACTGCCTTCTATTCAATTTGAACGGCATCTTAGTCTCTGAAGGGCTAATAATCATACGTGGAATAGCGCAAATCTTACCAATGTTGCCACCAGATATAATCTTTGCTTCAATTACATTGACTCCCAGACGTTGTACTTGAAGCCTTGTTCCATTGCACAATCCTGCTTTTTGATCAATGTTTCGCATTAACATTACTGGAGTACCAACCTTTAGCTTTATTGCATTATGCGGAAGACTAGACATCCTTATACCGTTAAGGAAATCTGTCGTGTATATAGAGTCAACAAAATTGGTATCTGCATCGTCCAAAGCAACAGAATCTGATGATTCGTATATAGTCTCGTCTCCTTCAACTAAATCCAGCATCCGGTCATTAATCCTATCAACCATTTCATGAGTTGGTGCAAGAATGGTGTCACACCCCGCCACGGCGGAAACGCGCGGGTGTAACTTCATGGATATCATCACAACACCTGGTGTCTACATAGAGAACAATTACATGCACATAAATAGAGCAATGTACAAACACAAAGTGTTGTAACAATACCCCAAGATAAAATAACCAAAACAAAACATAAATCCAAACATAGATGATAAACCACTTCCAATGCAACTAAGGTCTCGTCTATCCACATCCTTCTATCTTATCCTTAGAAAGCTCACCTGAAAATGATGCTTAAAACGTCAACATAATGTTGGTGAGATTCATAGGTTTGAGACTCAACACACAAGGCAACCGAATTTACTGTGATTACAAAATATAGCTGGACAAATAATTATAGTTATCATATAGCTACATGCATTTGCAAGTTAATATCCACACATAAAGGCAACAACACTCATAAGGCAACCATTAGGACGGCTCGTGTCCTCCGATCCCATAATTAGTACCACATCAGGACGGCTCGTGTCCCCCGATCCCATAATCATTACAATATCAGGACGGCTCGTTTCCCCCGATCCCATAATCATCAATTAGGTCGCATGTGCGAGCAACAGGGTAAGCACCCTCCCAATTGAATCCCAAAATATATCATCAATTAGGTCGCTATCCTAATTGAATCCCAAAACATCCACGCAAGCAAATAATCACACATAGCATACATACAATAACATTATAAGTCCAAGCTCTTTAATACCACACACATAATCACAGTAAACCAAAACATTTAAGACAAGCATCATTCCCATCCCAAGTTTAAAACAAAGTAAAAATATGGGACTATGAACTCACCTTAAACTCCGCAGCTTCCATAAAAACAATACACAATCTATAGCACACAAAAATAATCCACATTACACATGGTCAAGCTAAAAGCCACAACCCATGTAATACTCATATGATGTATGTCTAAGACTCATATGACCCACCATGGATCTCCTAGTCACCATACTAACCACCACCATAACCTAACACTCACTAAATCCCTTGCACTCTAAAACTCAGAAAATGCAGAATTTTTTAGTACATTCACTCACATGAAATCATGACAAATAAAGCTCAACAACTCACACCAAAAATTTACCATGGTCTCTCATAAGCATAGAAGCTAATCCCAGAAGGCCATGGACCAATAACACACACAAGTATTCATAGAAAATTCAAACTTGTCAACTACTCAAATTCGGATCTGAACGCACACCAAAAAATTTTGATTTTTAATAATTACTTCCACAAGTTTTTATCGCGAATCCTCTTCGTGGTAGTCTAATATAACCTAAAACTTAACTATTCCAGAAGACCAAGTCAAAATACCACTTTTACAACCACATGCCACCCTCAAACTTTTACCCAAAATCTGTCCCGGTTTGACAGCTTTGACACCTTAACAAAGAAAAATCAAAAGACCGACTTCCCGACCTCAAAATTGATCGTGGCTGGACTTTTTGGAAAGCTCTTTCATTATAATTCAATTTAGACTTAAAATTCGTGACTTAACTCATCACCATCTGTTATATACACTCACATATTTACAGCCTTACAAATCTGTCCAAACCCTAACTCAATAACTAGCATGTTTTACGCTCAATTCTCTTAACCAATCATCATACTATTATCATTAATTGATCCTAACATGTTTAATAACATTAATTTACAGAAGTTAACCCAAACCCTAATCCATCATATTAATTATTACATGAATCATAACAATAATTGATTAATTACACATAAGGGTTAAAGATTTTACCTTGATTCTTGATTATTGCTAGACAATTATGAAACCCTAATTTTCCCCCTCTTGATTCTCCATGTCTCGACCCATAATTGCAGAAAAAACGTTTTAGGGGTGTTTGGTTTGGTATATATATTAATTATGGATAATCGTTGGGCCTAAGAGTCATATTTGGACTCAAATTGGGTTTCCTTTTTCCCCCTTATCCCTTAAATCCGAATTTTACATATATAAAATATATATTTTTATTTTTTTTATTAAATTTATTTATTACACTCAAAACCTCATACTTTTCATATTTTATAAACACTCGTAGCTAATCCTAGCGTCTTACACGATAAACCTCAATTTTACGATAAACCGGAAAAATATCATTTTCAAAACAAAGTTTCCAAAAATAGAATTTCACACTCTTTTTGAAATATAACTCATAAAAACAAATCCCACGTAACTTACTAACACTCAATTACTTGAACGAAGCCTCGTTACGCAAAAACATAAAAACACAAAAACTACACAAGTCATTTCTACACCACAAAGGTGATCAAAATGAACTTTCCCAAATTCTAAACTTTCCAAATCACAATAAAACCACTCACGCAAAGGGATTTAGTGCTAAAACTCACCTATATCACACTTATATAAATTCAAACACCTAATACACACCAAACACGTCAACCGAGTCAAGGCTATTAGTCAAACTAACCTGCTAAAACCACGGTTATTACATCATCCCCCACTTAGGGAAATCGCGTCCCGAGGTTTCAACTTCTATAGTCACCACTCACAACAACAAAAGGAAATTTATGGATTTTTAAGCGGATAAATACCACCCCATAAAATCACAGAGAAAGAATCACAAAAATGTGAACCGACTACATACTCGAATTCACACGATAGAAAATATACCAACACTCCAACAATACACGCAAATAGATACCCTCTCCGATCAATAACACCAACAACCCAAACGACTTCTCACAGGTAGGTACGATACCCCCGAACCAAATGAAAAGCCAAATGGTAACCGCAAGACGCACTCACAAATACCAAATACCCATAAAACAAAACATTAATTACATCTGATCCTCACGTTCTCAAGTAAGCTCAGGATCATGCTTAGAATCCCGCCATACCTTTAACAACTCTATCTCACCATACTTCAACACCCTTAACATCTCGATCCATAATCTCAATAGGTTTCTTGACAAAACGGAGAGTCATGTCAACCTTAATCTCATCTAATGGCACATCCAGACTATCATCTGTCAACCACTTCTTTCCATTAGATACGTGAAACGTATCATGCACTCTACTAAATTCCTCAGCTAACTTCCACCGGTATGCCACAATTCCACTCCTTTCCGTAAATCTCAAATGGTCCTACGTATCTCGGTGCTAGCTTGCCTTTCTTACCGAAACGCACAACACCCTTCCAAGGAGATACTTTTAACCTCACAATATCACCAACACCAAACTCTAAGGCTTACAGCAATAATCCGCATAACTCTTTTGGCGATCTCTTGCCGCCTTAAGTCTTTCCTTAATCGGAAAACCTTATTCGTAGTCTCTCGTACCAGTTCAGGACCAATTAGTTGGCTTCTTCCAACCTTTGCCCACAGAACAGGTGACCTACATTACCTTCCATACCACTTTTCACACGACACATACTCCACACTAGAATGATAATTGTTGATATAGAAGAACTCAGCTAAGGGTAAATGTATACCCCGGCTTCCTCCAAAATCAAACACACCCATACTCTCAGCTTACCATCCAACGCCTGATTTGTACGCTCACTTAGTTCTCTCATTAGAGAATGATAAGTCGTACTCCTCTACATACGCGTCCTCAAGACTATATAACACGTTTACCACTATCGCGAAGTAAGTATTCCATCACTTTCTTTGATGATCACGCGGCACCCCATGGCTCTTTCCCAACTCACCGAGCGAAAAAGTCTCGCCTACTCCTCTATTCATCTCTTGCTAAGGTAATAATACGTCTTATCCTTTCTCGGATGTATCAAATACCTTTCATGATTGATGTCCTTACGCTTCCTCTCAATGGAACCAATAGCTGGAACGCAAAGTACTTTCCTCCATCTTTGTTCCTTTCCATTTACTGGTCTAAACCAAGTAATCATTCTTCTTACATGTTCTCATCCTTGAACCCCTCTCTCTATGCTGTCAATATCATCCTCTCAACTCCAAACTGAATTATCATAATCACTGCTCACAAACATCTAAGTTTCACTCGTTCACTCCCGCTCAGCGCTCTTACCACGATGTCCGCTCTTCCTTAACGGTAGCGAATAAGACAATCGTAGTCACTGAAAAATTCCACACCCAACTTCTCTTCAACATATATTAACCTCTTGTCAAATATATGCTAACGGTTCTTACGATCTGTGAAGATAACACTATTTGCTCCATACAACCATCGTCTCCAAGTTCTACTCCCAAACTCTAAGTTATGCATCACATAGTTCCTCTTATGGATCTTCTACCTCCGCGATGCCCACACAATTTGAAGAACGTATATCTTAAAGCTAAACCTCTCACTTGAACAACTTGGCAAACACCCTCTTCTTCTTATTCGAACAAATTGATAATCAAAACGACAATCTATCCTAAGTAAACGACGCGAACCATGAAACCGGTCGAACTAAAACGTATATTAACGAACTCAAAAGGGGTACGAATTACCGACGAACGAAGTAACGAATGTCAAAATCAAAGCTAGAAAAACGCAATGAGAAATTTTTCCCAATAAAAGTAGACACGGATAAAATGTTCATGAAAACCCATACAAAGAAAGTATAAAATACACGTACCCATAAAACATCCACAAGCGTATCTCAACGAAAGAAACACTCGATGAACCAAATACATAACAAGTTTGGTAAATGAGAACCATAGACAGTTCTTATTCCCGTACTTGACCTTCCCAAAAACAAATGAACACCGTTTTTCACAAGACATACCTTAAACTTATACATTTTTTTTTTAAATATATATAAACCATTTTTTGTAAGACATCAATCATAATCATTTTTTTTTCACACTTCATTTCCCATAAAAATATTAGTTTCCCACAAATGACCTTGAAATACCCAAAACGAATTTTAAAATACCATAAGGACTTTAACTCAACCTCTTATACGAATGCGAAAGACATGGAGAAATCACATAATCAAAATAATCCTCAAACGAACTCATACCAGTGAACACTCACGCAAATACATTGCAACCCAAGCGAAGAACGCAAAGACTCATTCGTACAATAATCAAACCAAAATCATAGAGAAACACTGATACTAACAGGTCACAAAACATGTCACGAACTTCAATTGGTGTGTAAATGAGGGATCAAATATCCACACCAACTCATCACGAACCAACAATACTCGAAGAATAGTATAACATTCATCCGAGGAATGAATGTATGGAATAACCAAAGAAACTAACCAGTATCCAACAAAAACGAATTCGATTACCCAACACCTATCACGACGTCAAATAGAAAGAATATGGCATATGTACCATCATGGTACGAATAGGAATGCCAACCAAAGAATTAGGTATACAAACAGAGCGTCTAGCAAACAAATCAACTTAAATACCACAACATAAGTACCCATCGATATTTGAGGTATCAACATATGATAGGTAGGATGGAATCGTTCCACCTACACACCCCAACATATAACGACTGCCCAAACGGTTAAGAGAATACTTCTCTAACCATACAGCTATCACCAACATGATATCACATACCATCTTCCACAACATATAACAACAAACATCAATCAATGCGATAATGGTCACAAGTCCACATGTGTGATACCCTTATAATTATGTTCGCAACCATAGTTATAAGCCTATTCCACACGCATACTTACTTCCAAAACCACACATCTCAATGATAACGTACATATGCCACATAGCACCTAATACACCATGCAACCCATGCTATCATGCTTGCAAGTCCACTTGTGTTGTGACACATGTATAATTATGTTGGCCACCATAATTATCTATGCCCCCTTTCATAAGTGTACTCCCTCCCATGACAACACATCATGCAAACAATCATACAAACAAAAACAAAAGACGTCGCAAACACTCATCTCGCACGAAACAATTTCAACGATCACGTAAACTCTGTAATCAAATCGCTTGGATAAGGTCGATCCAATATCCAAGAGTAATCACGCTCCAACGTGGCTCCAGACGGCAAAAGACAATATACAAATTCCAAAACATGACACAAAACAAAAGACGTCGCATAACGGCTCAAACTCCACTCTCACACTTATCTCCCTACTCAGATCAATTCAACTTACTATTCGCTGTGGACTCTAGATCCGAATCCACACCATTCCATCCTAACTCCCTTTCATCTATACTCAACCAACCATTCATGTTTCCTACATGTTGAGGTAGTCGACAACATGCAAAACCATCTCTATTCTTTTCTTCCAATTCTACATAATTCACAAGCGCATACAAATCACGAGGTTTAGACTAAACCACATCTCCTTCCTATGTGAAGTGAGGACACTACCAAGGGTATTTGGTAATGGCTCCATCTCTAGAAGTCACCGTGGTTCCAAACCTCTCCACTTCTTCTCCACCAACGTTTTCCATAAACATCCTCTCCTTGTCCAAACATAGATACATGCTATCGGAAACTCGGATTCTGCGGTTAGTCCGCTTCATCCTACCACCTCTCTCGCATCCGATAGCAACAACGGTTGTCCAACGAAGCATCTTACGCGCGGAAGACGATATAATAAAGTCGATATATATAATACAACGTATAGGGGATAGAATAGACGTCCGAAACTCAATAAAATAACTCATAAGTTAAGAAAATAGACATATAAAAGTATTATACTTACACATAGGTCCTAAATGCAACTATATGAGGGACTCCTAAGCTATAGTCTAGGTTAAACCACCTAATTCTCTATAACCAAGGCTCTGATACCAATCTGTCACACCCCGCCACGGCGGAAACGCGCGGGTGTAACTTCATGGATATCATCACAACACCTGGTGTCTACATAGAAAACAATTACATGCACATAAATAGAGCAATGTACAAACACAAAGTGTTGTAACAATACCCCAAGATAAAATAACCAAAACAAAACATAAATCCAAACATAGATGATAAACCACTTCCAATGCAACTAAGGTCTCGTCTATCCACATCCTTCTATCTTATCCTTAGAAAGCTCACCTGAAAATGATGCTTAAAACGTCAACATAATGTTGGTGAGATTCATAGGTTTGAGACTCAACATACAAGGCAACCGAATTTATTTTATTTATTTATTTTTTATTTTTTTATTTTTTTTAGAAAGGCAACAATATATAGAAGCACAAAAGAAAGATACAATACAAGGCATCCCACCTCACTTAACAAGCTAATTAAGAGAGGAAGGGACCCAAAAACGAAAGCTCAAGAAACAGTAGAGATACTACAAAACACTAACCTCAAACTGAATACTTGACAACTAAAACAAAGAAGAGTCTAACGACCAATTAACACCGACAATTGTAACCAATGCCCACATGGGATTTATAGAATTCCCATATGAGAATAAAGGCCAACAATGTCCAGTAGATACTAAAACACATCAATCTCAAACATATTAAAAAAAACTACTGACCCATCTGAGCATGATGACGAAAAATACCACTTGAAACCACACTTCCATAAGGCTACATTGTCCATTGCTTAGCCAGGCCCATGTTGGAACTAAAGTTCACAAATAGAACCATGGCTACAAGGAGCACTAACAGCATATGAAACCTTTACTAATCCAAAATGTACTGTTGGAGCAACTAATACTGCAGACGAACTGACCACTTGTAGATAATACAGACATATAAATCTCCCATAAAACCAGGTCACGAAGTAAATAGATCTGCCATAAAACAAGGCAACCGAATTTACTGTGATTACAAAATATAGCTGGACAAATAATTATAGTTAGCATATAGCTACATGCATTTGCAAGTTAATATCCACACATAAAGGCAACAACACTCATAAGGCAACCATTAGGATGGCTCGTGTCCTCCGATCCCATAATTAGTACCACATCAGGACGGCTCGTGTCCCCCGATCCCATAATCATTACAATATCAGGACGGCTCGTGTCCCCCGATCCCATAATCATCAATTAGGTCGCATGCGCGAGCAACAGGGTAAGCACCCTCCCAATTGAATCCCAAAATATATCATCAATTAGGTCGCTATCCTAATTGAATCCCAAAACATCCACGCAAGCAAATAATCACACATAGCATACATACAATAACATTATAAGCCCAAGCTCTTTAATACCACACACATAATCACAGTAAACCAAAACATTTAAGACAAGCATCATTCCCATCCCAAGTTTAAAACAAAGTAAAAATATGGGACTATGAACTCACCTTAAACTCCGCAGCTTCCACAAAAACAATACACAATCTATAGCACACAAAAATAATCCACATTACACATGGTCAAGCTAAAAGCCACAACCCATGTAATACTCATATGATGGATGTCTAAAACTCATATGACCCACCATGGATCTCCTAGACACCATACTAACCACCACCATAACCTAACACTCACTAAATCCCTTGCACTCTAAAACTCAGAAAATGCAGAATTTTTTAGTACATTCACTCACATGAAATCACGACAAATAAAGCTCAACAACTCACACCAAAACTTTACCATGGTCTCTCATAAGCATAGAAGCTAATCCCAGAAGGCCATGGACCAATAACACACACAAGTATTCATAGAAAATTCAAACTTGTCAACTACTCAAATTCGGATTTGAACACACACCAAAACATTTTGATTTTTAATAATTACTTCCACAAGTTTTTATCGCGAATCCTCTTCGTGGTAGTCTAATATAACCTAAAACTTAACTATTCCAGAAGACCAAGTCAAAATACCACTTTTACAACCACATGCCACCCTCAAACTTTTACCCAAAATCTGTCCCGGTTTGACAGCTTTGACACCTTAATAAAGAAAAATCAAAAGACCGACTTCCTGACCTCAAAATTGATCGTGGCTGGACTTTTTGGAAATCTCTTTCATTATACTTCAATTTAGACTTAAAATTCGTGACTTAACTCATCACCATCTGTTATATACACTCACATATTTACAGCCTTACAAATCTGTCCAAACCCTAACTCAATAACTAGCATGTTTTACGCTCAATTCTCTTAACCAATCATCATACTATTATCATTAATTGATCCCAACATGTTTAATAACATTAATTTACAGAAGTTAACCCAAACCCTAATCCATCATATTAATTATTACATGAATCATAACAATAATTGATTAATTACACATAATGGTTTAAGATTTTACCTTGATTCTTGATTATTGCTAGACAATTATGAAACCCTAATTTTCCCCCTCTTGATTCTCCATGTCTCGACCCATAATTGCAGAAAAAACGTTTTAGGGGCGTTTGGTTTGGTATATATATTAATTATGGATAATCCTTGGGCCTAAGAGTCATATTTGGACTCAAATTGGGTTTCCTTTTTCCCCCTTATCCCTTAAATCCGAATTTTACATATATAAAATATATATTTTTATTTTTTTTATTAAATTTATTTATTACACTCAAAACCTCATACTTTTCATATTTTATAAACACTCGTAGCTAATCCTAGCGTCTTACGCGATAAACCTCAATTTTACGATAAACCGGAAAAATATCATTTTCAAAACAAAGTTTCCAAAAATAGAATTTCACACTCTTTTTGAAATATAACTCATAAAAACAAATCCCACGTAACTTACTAACACTCAATTACTTGAACGAAGCCTCGTTACGCAAAAACATAAAAACACCAAAACTACACAAGTCATTTCTACACCACAAAGGTGATCAAAATGAACTTTCCCAAATTCCAAACTTTCCAAATCACAATAAAACCACTCACGCAAAGGGATTTAGTGCTAAAACTCACCTATATCAGACTTATATAAATTCAAACACCTAATACACACCAAACAAACGTCAATCGAGTCAAGGCTATTAGTCAAACTAACTTGCCAAAACCACGGTTGTTACAAATGGCTCTTTCTTGAAAGAATTGAGGGTTCCATAGGTTTTGGTGCAGATTTGGGTATGTTTCACCTATTATTGATCCAACATGATCATCGGACTCTGGAATCAACATTGCATCTGGAAATACAACTGTGGCGTTATCTTCATTCTTGCCACCATTTTTTCCATTACCAATGTCTAAAATCCAATCCGCAAATTCTTGTATTTCCTTTTTTTTCAGATTCAGTAGATCCAGAGCTCAATCTCATGTTCACTCTCAACCTCATTACTTTGTAGTGTTCCCAAAGATAAGATGAGTTAATTGTGGCATGTACGACTTGATTACGGCTGGCATTAGGAATGACTGGAAGAGTCTATCTAAAATCACCACCAAACAAAACAACTTTTCTGCCAAAAACCTGTTTAGATGGTTCTCCTTGGTCTGACCTGCAAATGTCTCACAATGTCCTATCAAGTGTTTCATAGCAATATGACTGTATCATAGGAGCCTTGTCCCATATTATGAGCTTTGCCTGGCGTATCAAATCAGCAAAGGTCACTATCACCAGGTATGTTGCACATTGAATCTTAGAGTATATTAATTGGAATTTCAAACTGAGAATGTGCTGTCCTTCCGCCTTCCAACAAAAGAGCTGCAATATCGCTTGACGCCACATTTAATACTATATCACCTTTTGAACGTAAAAAATCAGACATAGTTTTGTAAAGGTATGTCTTCCCCGTGCCACCGTATCTATATACAAAAAACATTCCACCATTGTTTTTGTCTACCGCGTCCATAACAGTTGAATAAATACCCTTTTGTTCCGATGTCAAGCTACCGTACAATGTCTTATGTTGCTCTTTTAATTCATCTTTATTGTACGCTGTCTCGTCATATATCAATCGGTTATAACCTTCCATCGTATATTCGTTATTCGGACATGGCATTTTCAAGAAAGACTTTAAACTCTTATTGTTACACAGTAGCATGTGTTCAATATAAGTTAGACATATATTGTATTTCTGAGTGTCTGAAAGCTGCAACTCTGCAATGTTAAATTACTAAAAGTTAATATACAAATGTGTTATATGTTATGCATCTAGTTATTATCTACTCTTTAAAACTTGCAAGGGTAAAATTGCTTTTGAACTTTTAGTTGTAATGTCAATTCTATCTAAGTTATCAAGTGAGCATGCTACTGATCTAATAATATAATAACTTAATTAAAATGCAGGTGAGGATCATGGCAGTGTGCTTGAGACATGAGAATTCAGTTGGAGCAATTACAAATATTCTATTCAAAAAAAGTTAATTTATTTGAATTCAGTTGGAGCAATTAAGAATTCAGTTGGAGCAATTTTATTTAAATGCAGGTTAGGAGTATGCAACTGATCTAATACGGAGTAATATAATAACTTAATTTATTTGAGATATGATCTAATAATATTCTATTGAAAAAAGTTGAAAAGGATTTAACATCAAGCAATGGTGATTTAGTAGCAATTAAAAAGGCCATTATCTCAGGTTGAACACAAATGTGTTATATGTTATGCGTATGCTTATGTAACTATGAGGTGTTATATGCATCTGTTTATGTGAAGTATATAAGGTGGTATAAATTAATAGAACATACCAGGGTTATTCTGCTTTCTGCGCTCAACATGCTCCACGTCCGCAGCCAAAACATGCCAAGTTTTTTCCCATACGATCTCCGGCCGAGACATACTATCTGTCATGAGTAGCATGACAAAGAAAGATCTCAAATAATCGCCCATTCCCCATTGACTCGCTTCCAGAAGTCCATCAATGTACTCCTTGTCATCTTGCAAAAGACCACGAGCATAACATGCATATCTATATGTTGGATACTCCACATCATCATATGTTCTGATCTCTTCAAAACTACGCGCACCTCTCAGCTTGTTTAGCAATACACGTAAGTAAAAATATTCACCCTAAGAAGGCGGGACGTGATGAATCCTCCTAAACTCTCACCTCTTTGTCTTAGAGTCCAAATTCTTTTTTGCGCATTTGATAACGCTCAAAGTTAACATGTTTTTATAAGCGTTATTAGTGTTTTTGTGTATGTTATTTGGTTGTTTTTATATGCTTTTGCCACTAAATCGTATCAAAGTATGTTTTTGTAGCATATGTAGCCAAATGTAGGAAAAATGGAGAAAAAGTGAAGAAAATGAAGTATATGCGATTACACGAAGATTCCCAAGCTCAAAAGTCCAATCTGTGAAGCATTTCATATGGAGAACCTAAGTTTTTTCATCTCAAAGTTCCAAGTTCAGAGTTAATCAAGTTTGGATAGTGCATAAAGCACTACACAAGGAAAAGTCAAAGTCCAAAGCAACCAGAATCTACCATCCGATTCGGTTGGAGTCTAACCGATCGGATAGCCATAATGACCTCATCCATCCGATCGGTATCAACCCGCAACCGATCGGATGGTCATTTCTGCATGTTTATACCAACTTTTGTGCATGAATCTTGGTCTTTTGTTCCATGGTTCCAGGCCCTTCTTAGTGTCTTATTGTCCAAGTTCCAACATTTAAGTCCCTATTCATTACTAGGAGTATTGGACAAGCCTATAAGGATCCCAAGAGTGCACAATTGAAGACACCATTCAAGAGATCATTTACTCTCATTACTACTCTCAATTATTATCATCATCTAGCTCTCAAAGGAGGAAAATTCGTGCAGAAAGAACCAGGAACTTTGGAGGACCAAGGAAGCAACATTTGGAGTCCGAAAATCTCAAGAAATCATCACCAACACTTAGGTTATCAATACCTTGTCATTTGTTATCAATTCCAAAGCATTATAAGACTTAAAACCATGGATTCTAATATAAATATTCTGAGTTTATTTGCATGTTTGCTATGAGTGGCTAGTAATCTTTTTACACTTGTTTTGATGATGTTTTATACTTAGTGATAGTTATGATTGTAATAACATGTTTTAATTCAATTTCAAGTCAATCCTAAGAACCAATTTTATCTTAAGTTTCATCGTGACATTTTGTTAGGTCATGATTTTAATAACATAATCACTAATAGATCTAGAGAGAGAAGGTAAGTAGAGAGAGAGAGTGGAAGGAACCCTAAGTAAGATATGAAAGACTAATAATATTATTAAGAGAACCAACCACCTCAAATGAGGTTATACATTACTATTTATAGGTAAGGATTAGGGCTTCACCACACTTAGACAATATTACATACTTAGCCCTTAGACTTTATCCAAACCTATAAACTAAGCATAAAACTTAATAATACATATGAAATAACTAACGTATTAACTGAATAATGCAACCTATAATAAAATACAATGACCGACACTTGAAATAATAAAGTCTATTCCCAACAATCTCCCCCTAAGTGTTGGTCATCAAAGGTTGCTCGACGTCGTCATCTTCTATACTTTGACTTTGTAGTTGACGTCTTCAAAAATAGTAAGCAAAATCTTTCATCGTTCTTGGTACTTAGTTCTTTGTTGATGTGTTGGTGATCATGTTATGAAGTTGTCTGCCTATCGTCACTTCTGTGTCTGTGGTGGTTTTTCGCCATTTCAACATGCTCATACATCTTAGGACTTAGACTTTCGAAAGCACGAAGTTCCTTTGCATACACTTTGATCTTTAGTCTTTAAACTTTGTAGATTCTTCTTTTCTTTGAACTTTGTTGTGCTAAGATCTTTGGGGGAGCTTTCATTTGCTTCAAGATGTATATATGAGCATGCTGGAATCTACCATCATGGAGGTGATGTACCTGCAAGTAAACAGTTAGCAATAAACAACCGGTACTTACAGATAAGGAATTAGAGCTCATCAACAGCATAGTGTGAAGACTCCTTCTAATCCTTATCAAGGCCGTTCCCATGTCAGATACTCCCGAAGGAGCTTACGAGACCTACTAAGTAGCTCAATGACTGGGTGAGTCGCTGGGGATCACTCCATGACTGTAGACCGTTAAAGAACCACCGCGAACACTAAGCGTAACCCTTGTAGGGTTACCGAAGTGACCTGCTGTCAGGGCTGTTTGATGTTGACCCTGGCAGGAATTTCCGTTTAATCATTGAGAAATACATTTGTAATTCTCTCATAAACGTTCTCGGCAGATTGCTCAGATCTGCGAAGGACTCGATAATTTACAGCTGGTGCCCATTGATGCAGAACACCAGTTGTAGAAATACTAAGTGTTCCTAAGAGATCTTTGATGTATCTCATGGCTCTAGACTCGATAAGTGCTCACTTAGGTTTCCTATTCGGAGACTAGGGAGGGGTCTCCTGCTTCAATATCAACTATCTCTAAGAGATAAGTCGATAGATTACATAGGTTCCCCGTGAGAATGAAACAAGCTCTTTTAAGAGAACTTGAGTGGTTAAGAAGGTTTAGTGCATTGCGTCACTGGGTCCATGACGACTTAATCTTCAATACCGGTGTTGTCTTTGCAACAACCAGTAGCATATGAATTGAACCCGGTGTCTGCCCTAAGGTTGAACATATGGAGGGCTATATCTTTTCACCCTTTACTTTACTTTTCTTTTTAATTCTTCAACTCCTTCTTTCCCTTTCATTCTTTTCTCCTTTTTTCGTATGATACCTAAGGACTTCTAATTCTAACTATTGGTGATGTCCTTGGGTAGATCCCTCCGGCTCTGGCGGATCATAGGACGGTTTTTCCTATCTTAATCACCTTATAACTCCGTGATTATCCGACAATAGCCAAGAAACCTTTGAAAATCTCTCAAAGTGTTTGTGATTATCAAACATTTTGTTTAACACTTTGAGAGTTTTGTGTTTATGAAGGGCTCCCCCTTCACATGTGCTCATATGTAATAAATAAATTTGCACATGCGGGAGGAGCGAACACTTTTTGAATTGATCCACTTTCAGTGAACAAGACCGATTCGAGACACGCTTACATCACTAGTTAGACTAGCTTGAAGTTATTACCCGGCCTGGTCAGTCCACAGAAAGTTTCTCGAAACGGTACATTTCTACTAAGACAAATCCTTTTCGAGACACGCTTACGTGGCTAGTTAGAGAGTTCCATTGTCAGCTTTTAGGTGACAACTAGCTCTAGTAACTAACTTGATGTTATTACCCGTCGAGGAAAAGTCTTTTCGAATTTACTAACGTTTATGTTTCGTCAATTCCTGGGTGAATCTGAGTCTAGCTCGCATGAGATTTGACTTTTAAGCAACATTTAACTTTCATATTTTAATCACTTTCACTTTTCTCCCCCTCAAAAATAGCATATTAGATGTTGTTTTTGATAAACTTTTTGATTAAAATATGCTTTTTGAGTCTTATGGGGAGATTTCAACAAGAACTTTTGGTTTTCAAACGATGAATGTTTCAAGTGCTCCCCCTCAACAAGTGAATACTCATTGAGGTGAAATACTTGCCTTTTGAGCAGAATTATGAAAATCAGAAAATGTTTGATTAATTCTACTCAAAAGTAAGAAGCCTTCGCTCCTTATCTAAGGATTGAGGCACTGCTGCGTACCTCAGGGTCCTTTAATTACAAGCACGGGTTGTACACTGTAATGTGTGCACAAACCATAAAACATGATTTTGACAAAGCATTTTGATTTCAAAATACTCCCCCTCAAAACGAGCATGTGTTTTGACATTTTTTTAAACCGTGGATTGAATTGGGGAGTAAAGATTTGAAAAATCTTGAGCAAAATTTTGAAAAGTTTTGAAAAACCTTTTGAAAAATTTTGAATAAATTTTGCTCAAGATTAAGAGAGTTTTTAGATAAGCTTTGCATGAGAACTTCTTCTTGTTTTCAAGGAAAAGTGCACGTTTGGTTTTAATGAATGGTTTAGCAAGGCACTCTCCTTTCTCTGAAACCCGAGTTGTACACTGAAATGAGTGCACAAGTCGTTGTTTTTATACAAAATTAGTTTTCTTTAAACAAAATACTCCCCCTCAAATAATGAACATTATTCGAGAGATAGTCTTCTTGAGCAGAATTTAGAATCGTATTAAAGAAATACTTTTTGAAAAATTCGAGAGATGATTCTGCTCAAGGTTTTAGAAAACATAATCAAGTATTGTACAACAAAGAATGCATGAAAATCAGATTAGACAACAACCTCGAGACTGAAAATCTTTGTTTACCAAAATTTGAAATCCATTTGTAGGTTGTGTCAATCTGATTAAAAGATGTTGAATTCCAACGAGGATTGAAAAATCTTAGTTTCATTATGATAAAACACTCGTCGAATCAATGGAAATCTAAAACTCTTTTACTTTAAAAAGTTGTTTGAGACCCGGAGTCTCTCTTTTGAGTTTTAAAATCTGAAGAAGAAGATTTCCATCTAAAGTTGAACCTCTTGGGTTATTTTTGAAATTTTTTTTTTTTTTTTTTTTTTTTTTTTTTTTTTTGTGATGAATGGAAAAACTTCCGGTATTTGGGATGCCTAAATCAGAGACATTCTTTTATTGTAGCCAAAGCATTCCAGATTATGAGAATTTGAAAGGTTTTGAACAACTTTGCTTTGGTCTTCACACTTGCTTTACCGGTGTAAAACAAGAGTGTAGAGTTTGGAAAAATTTGTTTCTCACCATTTTGAATTCATTTATCAGTTTAGCCTTTAAACACTTTTTGCCCTTTGACTTCAAAATATGTTCCATAAGAAACATTTTGTCGAATGTTGAAATTTTGACTTTCAATGGGATGACATGTACTTACACACAGAGAAAAATGCATCAGGCACAAACAAGTATACAGATGAATCAAAAAACTCATTATTTGGAATCATTGCAGAAAAAAATTTCTTTTCACCCCCTCGAATTAGCATATTTTGTGAAACTTTTTGTACATTTTAATTCGAGAGATCATAGAAGTTTTTGAAAATGAGTTCTTAATCCGAATGATGAAGAAACATTATATCCTTGAAGAATTATGATGAGGTGTGCAAACTTCATGATAATGTGAAAAGTTTTCTCCCCCTCAAAACATGTTCCATTTTGACAGAGTAAAGCAATTTGTTTTAATGAAGGAACATAGTTTTGAAGTACGAAGTTTGTACACGGAGAAAGATTTTTTTTTTTTTTTTTTTTTTTTTTTTTTTTTTTTTTTTTTTTTTTTTAAATGAAAGGAGTTTTGATGTTTGACTCACTTAGTTTTAAAGAAAATTTTTCAAATCATCTGGAGTCAAACATCGCATAGCAATATGGTGAACTAAATCAACAAACCTTGATGGAGGGAATTATCTCGCATGTGAGCAGGATCCAAATTGCGTGTAGACGACTCAGTAATGTCAGAAATGAGTTGAGCCGGTGCAAACGGATTAAAGAACGCTTAAAGAACGCCTCTGGGTCATGCTCTGCGGTTTGTGGAACTGATTTAGGTATGGAGTCTTCAGCTGATTGTCGTGAGTTGGAAATGGTTTGTTTTGCCGTTGTTGGAGATGCAATTGGAGGACCGTCTCTCTCAACAGTTGTTGTAGTTCGTTGAGGTGAGTCTGGTACTGGAATGTTATCAGGTTGAGCAGCGGAATTAGGTGAGACCTCAGTAGAACGGTATTCAATTGTATCATCAAATAGTGGAGCAAACAAGGTTTCCAATTCTTTGCGGTTGAGTGGCAATTGTTCAGCCGAAGAGTCCGGAGAGTTAAGACGGTTGAATTCGGGTCCTAAGCTGTGTTGCTCAGAAGCCATAACATTAAGCTCGGGTCCGAAACTGATTTGTTCCGAAGCCATAACATTAAGCTCGGGTCCGAAACTGATTTGTTCCGAAGCCATCCCTGTTGAATCTGTAGAAAAAGAAAGAAGAGACAAGAAAACAGAGAACAAGGATTCCCAAGAGTAAATGGGTTCCAGATGTTAGAAGCATAAAGATTTAGTGTCAATTATCTTCTTGACACTCGAACACACAATACCGATGGTTTTCATTCTTGTCTCAGAGGTAGATGTTGTGGAGATCACATTAGTTTTGGTGCAAATGTCTAAAATCTTTCCTGTAGGAATCCACTTAAGACCAATTGATTTGAAAATTCTACCCGTGGGTACCCACCTAGTGTTAGATCTAGGAGAAGTTTTCCTTTTAGATGCAGTTGAATGAATTGTGGGAGCATCACTTCTTTGTGAAAACCTACGTCCTATGTTGATCCACTTCTTAGGTTTCTGACTTATGACTTTTGGTTCAACGGGTTTGTTTGTCTTAGTCGATTGAGCCTTTTCAAGTGAATTTCCCTTTTGAAGATATTTTAAAGCACAGACATCTTGATTATTTCCGCAACTACTCTTAGATGCTAGCCAATTCCTATTAGTTTGTTGAGAACTCCTAGGTTTTGGTTTGCTACTACTAGTAGTGTTTTGTACTATAGTGGAAGGCATCACATGAGGTTTTGAACCTAGAATTCCATCCTTTTGAAGTAGTGCCTTTTTCCTAGCCTTTTCTAGATGATAGTTCTTGTACATGTCATATTTGTCATAAAACTCTTTACTTTTAATGCTCGTTTTAGACACTGTTTTCGAACTAATCCTAGAAGAGCCAGGTATAATCACGTGTTGAGATTTAGCAGACACAGATGCATTTTTCTTAGGCCAAGAATGTGGAGTGACTGGTTTTGTCAAATTGTTATTCTCAACAACTTGGGAGTCAAACCGAGGTTTTGAAAATTTAGGTCGTTCAGATTTAAATGCAGTTGGTTGTCTAACCACTGATTGTTTTCTGTTTGTTTGAGAAGGTTGTTTCCCCAAGATTGATGATTTTGCAAACTTAGTATCCATACTCTGGCCAGTCAGTCTTCTTAATTTGTTTTGTAATGCAGCATGTGAAAACACCTTTTCTTGAATTTGACCTTTTAAAAGCTCATTTTCTTTCACTAATGTATCCACACGTTTTCTTTGTTCATTCAAAAATTGACCATTGTTGCCCGAATTTAGAGATTCGTTTTGCATTTGAAGTTCAAGTGAGATGCAATGTGCCTCTAGTTTTGAAAAATCTTTATGACACTGGGCAATGGTCTTTTTGAGAAGAAGGTTTTCAGACTCAAGAGTTTGGTATGATGTTTCAGTAATTGGATTATCAGGTAAGGACTCAGACTCAGAATGTATTACTAGACATTGAACAACATCCTGGTCAACCTCTCCTTCATTACTGAAGTTAGGTTGCTCAGATTGTTGTTTCTCATATGCAGGCATAATATGATCAACAGTAGATTGTACCTCAACTATTTGCTCTTTGTCAAAGTTCGGTCCTTTGTCATAGATGGGTATGAAATCTTCCTCATCCATCTGTCCTTTGTCAAGGTTGGGCTCTGAGTCATAGAAGGGTATGATCTCTGCACAATCTGCATCTTTATCATTCCCTAATCTGCTGTTGTCATCCTGCACTTCTGATTTTGTCCCTTTGCTTTCCATGACAACCACATTAGCTTTCAATGAATCATCTTTATGAACTTGCTCTTCTTGAATCTGCAACTTCCTTTTATTTACCCTTTGTTCATACTCTTCTTTGTGAAGTATTCTTTCGGCAATTGACTTCTCAATTGCATCCATGTGTTGGAGCAAGACATCTTTGAAGGTTTGAGCCTTGATTCGTGTGAAATCAAAAAAAATTCTTGCTTACATCTTCACAGTCATAATTGATGAAATGTTGAAACCGTTCCTTGAGCACTCTGAAGGCAGCCTTGGATTCATTCTCGTGAAATTCTTCTGTAGTAAGTTGTTTTTCAAGTTGGTTCACGTTGTTAAACATCGTATTAGTGAAAATATTAACTTCTTCTCCAAAGACGTCTTCAAATAAGAAATTGAGTACACGCTCGGAACAATCTTCAGCAAAGTTATTGCGAGTAAGGAGTTTAAGGTGTGTCTGAAGTAATCTAAAAGATGTCATGTATTTCTCAAATGGATCTTCAGAATCATTAGTATCATTTGTATCGTACACTGGGTCTGTATCATCCATGTGAAGTTCCTGCATGTTTGCCATTAACATCACATCTGCTGTATAGGCTTCCAAATCTGCTGTATTGGAATCCAAATCTGCATATTCATCATCAGATGGAATATCTCCCATGACCCTTTGCAAAACAGCATTAAGATTACCCCCTTCAACTTCCATTTGACTAAGTGTGGCATTGTATTCAACGTTATCGTCAAAGAGTGGAGTTGAATCATAATCTTGATCTTCCACATCTGCAATATTTTTTGTATATGCCAAAAATGCCATGCTTGGTTCGATAAGATCTTCTTCATCATCAGAATCTTTCATTGTGTTTAAGAATTCAGAAGTTGAGGTCTTAGCGCCATTTCCTTTCTTAGAAGATACTTGACTAAGATTCACAAGATTTTGCAGATGAGATTGCACATTATTATGTAGTGTTGCAGGATGGTACTGTGGAATGAAGAAAGGCTCAGGTGCATTCAGAGGATTGAAGAAGAGACCATTTGGGGTGTAAATTAAGGATCCATGGTCAACAGCTGGAGATGGTGGAGCAGGGAGAATGGTCTTCAGAGGATTCATGCTTAAACAGGATTCAAGAATTTGCTTCATTCTGATGTGATGAAGTTCTTCTGTACGATGCATAGCTTCAAGATATTTCCACATTTCATTAGCACTGGCTTGAAAGTCCATATTCATGTAAATTGAGTTGGGAAGTGCCAACGTTATGAACCATACAGCCTGTTGGTCAGCATCGTACTGAGCAAGTTCAGTTGCATTCAAATCTTCATCAGTTTGTATTCTGATAATCCCTGTTGAGTCAGCAAGAAATATCATTTTGTATGGACCATCTTGAATGGATTTAAGCATGAGATCTGCAGCAGGACGATCTATGAGCCATTGTATAAATCTCCGTTTCCAAACAATATACGTTCCTGGTAGCAATATAGGAGGCCTTGATTCATTGCCAAAGAGCAGAACATGATCAATGAGGGAGCTGTGACTTTGTTGTTGATGATACTGTTGCTGATGAGAATATTGGTGAGGAAGGTAGTTGGAAGAAGGTCCTGTTGCTGATGACTGTTGCTGATGAGAATATTGGTGAGGAAGGTAGTTGGAAGAATGTCCTGTTGCTGATGAGAATATTGGTGAGGAAGGTAGTTGAAAGAAGGTCCTTGAGACGTTGTAGATGACATTGCTCTCCCCCTAAGTGTTGGTCATTGAGGTTGCGCGACATCATCATCTTTGTCTTTAAACTTTATCATTCATAGCTCTTGACGTCTTTAAGAATCACTAGATGAATCATAGTTCCAGTTCATCATGCTTCATAGTTGTTGAAGTGATCTGATGATGTCATCTGCCTCAAATGATATAACCAAGAAACACCTTCTGGAGGTCGGGGATGCTCGAAATAAAGAGTAAACATGGTATATTATTAGCTTCAAGAAAGGGGAAGGTGTGTGTGTTTTCTAGAGAGAGAAAGAAGGAAACCACACACACCTTGAAATACAATGAGAAATCCAACCCTTCTAGTTGAGACTAGGAGGGGTATTTATACTAGAATTCAAGCCTAATCTTAGCACTATTGTCTAAACTAGTCCTTGTACATAGAAGGAGATGCTATTCCCGAATATAACATTACTTTTAAGGCTAACAATCTCTCCCCAAAGTGATGTTATATGGGAATAGCTTACAACGTTCCCTACAAGTAAGATTGAATACAAAACATAAGCGCAGTAGCTCCGAGAGTGGTCTTCAAACTTCATCGATTCATTCAGCTTCCTGAATCTTCTCAGCTGCCATCTCTTTACTTGCAGAAGAACAATGTGAGCAAATCTAATTAGGGATTAAATCTGGCTTGACACTCTCCCCTAATTAGTGCTCTCCCCCAAACTGACAACCTTTCTGATGAATGCCCTGAAACAGAAGAAGTCTTTTGATACTTAAATGCAAACCGTCTTTAGTCTTCAAACACGCAGCGGAAAATGTAGAACAAACTGTAGACTCGACCTTCTTCAAGATTGTCCATTCGAGGGAACTGAATATCAACATCTTTATCTCACCAAATGCATTCCAGTTATCTTGCGTAAAGCAAATCAGTCCATAACGTACACATGAAATGATAACACCAAAGTAACAAGTTGAAACACCGATCATCTTGAATTTGTTGCCCGAAATTAGTGAAGGTGGATAAGGTAGAAGTACGTAGAAAAAGTTGAGAGGATAAGGATATAGAATCAACCAATCTCCGACACAAATCATTTCATAAATCATTAAGCCCGATCACGTGAACTTGTTGTGCGTCCTCGATGTACACATTTCTCTCCCCTGATGATTGCGATCTCATCGGAATCAGCATAACATTGTGTACATGAAGTATTAACTGAAAGCATTTAATAAATCTTTAAGCCCGTATAAGCCCGTGAGAAGATGTCGATAAACCCAATCTACTAACAATACCATTTGAAATTGTCTTACTCTTTATCAACCTCTGAATCAACAACGACTCTTGTAGTAACCCCATATGAAGATAACCCGATATGACGAACTTGAGAATGAAGTAAAATCCCTCAGACTTGTGACTTAAGCTTGTACTATCCTTGTGACTAAGAACGGTGTACCATATACCCCTAAAAAAGTGTAATAAGCACAATCCATCTTGAATAATCCTCAACTACGTGAGACACTGAGCACTACAACGTAACTCCTTTAAGTGATAGTTATCTAGGTCTTCGTCCATCCACCCCTTGACCTATGAAAACTAGATAATCCAAGTCTTCGTCACCATTAATATATGCCCAAACAAGTCATCTTCGCAGAAGTGAAGAAAGAAAGAAGATGAAATAAGTACATGCCCGTAAAACGTTACTTCAAACCTGAATAGATAATAACGAATTATCCCCATATTAACAAATATCTGATACTAGCCGTTGTCATTTGATTGTGATTCTTGATCGGGATCGTTTAAGCAAAACGTGGTGTGTTTTTGGTGAAGCATGAAATTCTATATCGGGTGATTCGTAGTGATTTCGTATTTTCCATCCAAAAATAAAATTAGAAAATTTTCTCGCCCATAATTTGAAAATCACTATGAAATACAATACAAAGGTTACCTGAAAATTTTGAGTATTAAAAATTTTTACGCAAAATTTCACCAAAAAAATTTGAATTTTGGCCTAAAAATTTGAATTTCGGGCCAAAATTTTCAACCTTATACCAAAATTTAAATCTCGCGTAAAAATTGGTCGTTTAGTCTCCTCTCAAAAATAAATTTTACTCAAATTTTCCCGCCAAAACTCTTTTTTTTTGGTCTAACTCGATAAACCATGTAACTCGATAAAGCTCCTAACTCGGTAACCTTCCCTAACTCGATAATACCTCAAACTCGATAAATGCTCCTTACTCCCTAACTCGGTAACCATCTCAAACTCGATAACCATTCCCTAACACGGTAACCATCAAACTCGGAAACATTCTTGTAACTCGATAAATCTCCCAAACTCGCAAACATTGCATAATGTCTCCCTAACTCGATAATACCCTAACTCGGTAAGTTCCCTAACTCGGTAACCTCAGAAAAATTTGGCAGAGTTTCGACTAAGGAGTACCCAAGAGAGGCCTTACTTGACATGCGATAAGGTTGAGCCATGCCTAACTCGGCAAAACATAAATAACTTGATAACATGTAGCCCTAACTCGATATCTAACCAAACTCGGTATCAAAAAATTGTCTTCCAAACTCGATAGCCATGTATCCAAACTCGGTAAACATGTATCCAAACTCGATAGCCTCTGAAAATCAGGATCCTAACTCGATAACAAAACATGCTAACTCGATAGAAAATGGATCCAAACTCGATAGACACCATACTAACTCGATAAAAAAAAATTTCTTAACTCAAAAAATTTTTCTTAACTCGACAAGAATTGCTACCTAACTCGATAACCACCAAACTCGATAATCATCAAATCCAAACTCGATAAAATATCGATGAACAGTACCAGATTCATTTTTTTCACCCAAAAACACCACGATTCGCCCCCGGTTAGCTCTGATACCACTTGTTAGGTCATGATTTTAATAACATAATCACTAATAGATCTAGAGAGAGAAAGTAAGTAGAGAGAGAGAGAGTGGAAGGAACCCTAAGTAAGATATGAAAGACTAATAATATTATTAAGAGAACCAACCACCTCAAATGAGGTTATACATTACTATTTATAGGTAAGGATTAGGGCTTCACCACACTTAGACAATATTACATACTTAGCCCTTAGACTTTATCCAAACCTATAAACTAAGCATAAAACTTAATAATACATATGAAATAACTAACGTATTAACTAAATAATGCAACCTATAATAAAATACAATGACCGACACATGAAATAATAAAGTCTATTCCCAACACATTTGTTTAGCCAAGGTTAACTAATTGATAATAGTTTCAAGGGTCGAAAGATTTGTTATTATTCAACTAGTTATAATCATTTGTCTATGAATAATTGTTTTTCACCATAATTATTCTTGACTAAACAAAGAAACGAGAAGTATGATTGTAATGAGAATGCTTTTATAACATCAAATCGGATTGTTTGTAAACCTTTAGTTGGACGAAAGTTTAAATGTTTATAAACAATTGTAACCTTTTTGTGTATGAATGGGTTACCTTTTGTAATGACCATTTTCTAAGAGTATTTGATTTGTAATAAGAGTTTGTTCTTGTGTTTATGATATTCACCATACCTTATGAACCTTGGATAGATCTTGAATTGATTGGTTTACACCTAAAGCTTGTTTTTATGAACTAAAATCTTGACGAAGGTTTAACTTGTAGAAACAATAGATTAGACCACCATCTAATTATCTCAACCTACATGTTATCTAAAGTTATCACAATCATATGTGTCATTAAGTAGAAAACTAGTCTAAACAAGTGTAGTTTTTAAATTATTGAATTTGCTTATTATCTTATTTGCGTACATTAGAGATTTACTTTTAGACTTATATTTTGATTCACCACAAATCCCTGCGAACGATCCCGACTTACCATCATATCTTGCTATAACGGACGAGTACACTTGCTCGTATGTGTTGTTTCTAGATTTGGTAATTCACCCTTATAAATTTAAAACTTGCATAATAAAACGCACATCAAGTTTTTGGCGCCGCTGCCGGGGATTTTGATTGTGTTTCTTTTAAGTTTTAAAAGTCCGTTTTTTTTCGTGTTCGTTTTCTAAAAAATAAAATAAAATAAAATAAAATAAAATAAAATAAAATAAAAATCAGTGTCATCCATCCGATCGGATAGACTTCCAGCCGATCGGTTTCCCAGTTTTTCCAAATTTTTTAATTTTACCGTAGCATCCATCCGATCGGTTTGGTATCCAACCGATTCGGATAGACTTTTCTGTTTTCGATTTTTTTTTTTTATTTTCTTGTTCTTTTGTATAGGTAATTGACTCGATTCTTTTGGTAGTTGTATGAACACTCGTTCTACTACTAAAAAGCTTAGTACACCTTTATCCGATCCCGAAAGTTTGTTTCGTAAGAAGAGATCTTCATCTATTCTTAATTGGTTTGATAATCTTTCTGAAGAACATCTGATTTCTGATGTGTGGGGTTTTGCACCAGGCTTTACCTCTCAAGGGATCTCGAGAAGCTTACAACCCCCACCAGGCAGTGTACCTGATCGATGTAGTATAGTATAATGACAAGTACCGGGGGATTGATCGTTCAGCTAGGAATAGTGTCGCTAGGATTAGAAAACCTAAAGACTAGGTCTAGAGATGAGGGATGATTCTATTTGTATTTTTTTTATATTTTTTAGAAAAGCAAATTAAAATCTCGGGTTTGAAGGATTTGGGCGGAATTAGTTGCTAGTCAACTAACCCAATACTAAGATGCAATCAAAATAAAATACTAAAATGAAAATAAAACTAAATTATACTAGAGTTGTGAGCAATATGTGGGAGAAATGTGTTTACTTAGATTTCACTACTCCCTAGATATCTTTTACACGTTAATTACTTGTTATAGTTGCGTGGATGTCGGATTGTATTCCTTAATACCATTCATGGGGTGGCGTACTTACTTCCCCAATCCTATGAGTGCCTACTTCACTCCTATGTCGAGCCGGCTAAGAAGCTCCTAACATGGGATCATTAGAATTTACTCATGCATTAAATACAACCAATAAAACCTAGTCCACATCGGTTCATGTTTCCTAAGACGTTCAAGCATGTTACACAATGGAGATCTGCCAATTTTCTTAAGCCTAACATTGAAATCATTCATCCAATACAACCATAAACAAGTAATCAACACATAATTAACATCTAGGTTTCATTAGATCTAAGCAAACACAAGATAGATCTAGCCTAGCATGTTGAAATTAAGACAAGCACAAGATATAGACAACCAACACATAGACATATTGATTGAATTAAGAGAAGACTTATCTCAATAGCACATGAGAGGATTCAAGGGGTGAAAACCCTTGAATTCACTGTAAAATACGAGCTAGGGTTCACAAAGTTCGGCCCTAGGGTTTCTCCACACAAGTTCCTCCCTAATGAATGAAAAATAGAAAACTATATATAGATTTTGGAAGGTGACGGCGTCAAGAACAAATGTCTGACGCCGTCATCTCGCCGCCAAATAGTTCCTCGGACTACCTAGATCTGGGTCTGACGCCGTCATGTGTACACCTTATGCAGGCCGTCATGATTTTAACTCTTGACGCTCTTGTTGTGACGCCTTCACGTTTCTTCTGAGTCGTCATGGATTTTACTCTTGACGCCGTCAGGATTTCCTTCTTGACGCCGTCATACACTGTTTCCAGCATGGAAAGTTAAGTCTTTGGCGTTTTCTTCACTTTTATGCTCCAAAAACGTCCGAATTGCTTCCTTTTCCAGATTTCACTCCCAAAGTACCTAAAATCACAAAAGGAACGATTTAGGGTAATATTTGATCAAATAAATTCAATTCCGGGCTTAAATGACCCCCTAAAAGTGGTTCATTTTTCGCCTCATCAATTTCTGATCTTTTTGAACCAATACCCATGGCTGACAATCAACCCATGTGGGCCGCTAATCGAACCGTAGAACCTACTCCTGGAGCTGCTATTGTTGTTGGCGACCTTGGTGAAAACTTTACCGTTAAAGGTCACCATCTTTCTATAATCAAAGACTGATGAGGCGAAAAATGAACCACTTTTAAGGGGTCATTTAAGCCCGGAATTGAATTTATTTGATCAAATATTGCCCTAAATCGTTCCTTTTGTGATTTTAGGTACTTTGGGAGTGAATTATGGAAAAGGAAGCATTTTGGACGTTTTTGGAGCATAAAAGTGAAGAAAACGGCAAAGACTTAATTTTCCATACTGAGAACAGTACCTGACGGCGTCAAGAAGAAAAATGTGACGGCGTCAGGAGTAAAATCCGTGACGACCCAGTGAAAACCTGAAGGCGTCAAGAGTATTTTTGGTGACGGCCTGCATAAGGAGTACACATGACGGCGCCAAACCCAGATCTAGGCAGTCCGAGAAATTATTTGGCGGCAAGATGACGGCGTCATCAATTTGTTCTTGACGCCGTCACCCCACAAAATCTATATATACTTTTCTATTTTTTATTCATTAGGAGAGGAACTTGTGTGGAGAATTCTAGGGCCGAACCCTAATAACCCTAGGTCGTTTTTTACTGTATTTTCAAGGGTTTTCACCCCTTGAAACCTTTCATGTTCAATTGAGATAAGTCCTCTTTCAATTCATTCAATATGTCTATGTGCTATTTGAATATATCTTATGCTTGTCTTGATTTCAACATGCTAGGCTAGATCTATCATGTGTTTGCTTAGATGTAATGAAACCTATATGTTAATTATAGGTTGATTGCTTGTTTATAGTTGTAATGGATGAATGATTTCAATGTTAGGCTTAAGAAAACTGGCAGATCTCCATTGTGTAACATGCTTGAACGTCTTAGGAAACATGAACCAATGTGTACTAGGTTTTATTGGTTGTATTTAATGCATGAGCAAATTCTAGTGATCCCATGTTAGGAGCTTCTTAGCCGGCTCGACATAGGAGTGAAGTAGGCGCTTATAGGATTGGGGAAGTAAGTACGCCACCCTAAGTAAACACAATTCTCCCATATATTGCTCATACCTATAGTTAATTTAGTTTATTTTCATTTCTAGTATTTTATTTTGATTGCATTTTTAGTATTGGGTTAGTTGACTAGCAACTAATTCCGCCCAACTCTTTCAAAACCGAGATTTTTAATTGCTTTTATAAAAACTAAAAAAATACAAAAAGAATCATCCCTCATCTCTAGACCTAGTTTTTAGGTTTTCTAATCCTAGCGACACTATTCCTAGCTGAACGATCAATCCCCCGGTACTTGTCATTATACTATACTACATCGATCAGGTACACTGCCTGGTGGGGGTTGTAAGCTTCTCGAGATCCCTCGAGAGGTAAAGCCTGGTGCAATCCCCACGCTACCAAGTTTTTGGCGCCGCAGCCTAGGGAATAGTTATTGTCTAGGTTAGAATCTCTTTTTATTAGGTCTACTTGCTAGATTCCTTTCTACTAAGATTTTATTTTTATTTTTAAGTTCTCTTTAGTCTATCTTATTTCTTCGTGTTTTTGTTCGTAACTCTTCGCCACCCGACATCATGGACGATGGTAACATCTTTGAACCCATCATCCCACCACAACAAGACCACCAACAAAACCCGCCACTAGCTAACCAACCTCTTAGGCCCCGAACCCTAGGAGAGTACTCCCGACCTAGCCACCAAGGTACCGAAACACCATTGAGCTCTCCCAAGGAGCCAATGTGACCCCGTTGCGATCCGACACCATCCGGTTGGTGCAAAGCGGATGTGCATTCCATGGACTTCGTTCCGAAGATCCAAATTAACATCTCAAGGACTTCCTTAAAATCGTAGATTCTATAGACCTTGATGTTACAACTAGAGAGTCAACCCGATTACGCCTATTCCAATTCTCTCTACGTGATCAAGCTAGTCAATGGCTTGAACGTTTACCCGCGGGATCCATCACCTCATGGGATGATCTCACCACTCGTTTCCTTGCTCAATTTTCCCACCGGGGAGAACTACCAAGCTTAGAAATGACATCTTGATGTTTGAACAACGTCAAGGTGAAACCTTTTACGAAGCATGGACTCGATACAAAGACCTACTCCGGAAAGTCCCTCATCATGGCATCGAACCATGGCTCTAGATTCAAATCTTTTACGATAAGGTTAACTATCAAACAAGAAGGGCTATAGATTACGCAGCCAAGGGCAGGCTAAATAGACTTAGCATTGACGAATGCCAGAAAGTTCTTGAGGGGTTGGCACAGTACGAAGAAGAAGGATGGGAGGACCCGATGTTTTCAAGTAAGGGGAAACTTGATTACGCACACGCCACCCAAGAACAATTATTAGGGAGTATCAAGAAGCAGGTAAAAGAATTAACGAGAGCTGAAATACCTGCTGCTGAAACCACAAGGAATCCTAATATACATAGGAATGCGGTTATCAACCATAATTTTCCTGAACGTTCACGACAAGAGGAGTTCGAAGGGATAATGGTAACTTTCATGAATAATCAGGAAAAACAAATCCGGCACGTAGACGCACGCATGGAAAGCACTCGCAATGCTTTTATGGATTTAGCAGACAAATTCATATCAAGGATTAAAGAGAAGATTAAGAAAAAATCTGTACCAAGAAAAATTAAAAAAATCTTTGAGGTTTCAACCCCTTTGGTGTTTGACCAAGAGGATAATGAGAAATCCTTTTCAAGTACTTCGCCGTCAATCACCTCCTACTTTTGTGAACATCCTCAGGAAGAGAAGAATTCGCAATTTCATAACATTTTTGTTGGATGCTTGCAAACCACGCTCCCAAATTTGTGCAAGAGACGTTCCTTTGGATTTAAACCCGGTGTGAAGAGGTTGCACCTCAAAAACACCACAGCTTTGAGACCCTCTATGGAACAATACCTCTTTGTACCCACCGTTGACCAATGCGAAGGTTACAACTTAACTAAAACCTCACCCACCCCTTTCTACAACCACACCTCTTTCCGTGGCAGTAATGAAACGTTCGACCCTGGTGGACTTCACTAATGGGATAACTACCCATAGTTTTTACTTGTGTTTAGCTATTCACAATAGTGCAGGGACTGAATGTGGAATTACCACTTTTTAATCCTGATGCGGGCATCTGACGGCGTCAGATGTTAACTCTTGACGCCGTCACCTCGCTATCTCAGCAATAATAGCCTAAACTCCATCACTTTCAACTCATACCCCACAAATCACACCCAAATTGCTGCTCCACCTCCGAGTCTCCATCATCCAATCAAACATCTTCCGTGACAAATCTCCACTTGGTAAGTAGTTTTTCTTCACTCTTTTTCGTTCAATTATCCTTAGGTTCAACCAATTTTGAAAACCCCCATCATCCGAAACCCTATTTTTGACCCATCTTTGATAAATCGTAATGCCTTCCCTTTGGTGATTTGTAATCATGAGGTTACCATTAAATGATGTTGTTCTACATGAATCATGCGTTAATTAAGGAAAAATCTTTCATACCACGGATTTTTTGACCCCCCACCCATGTTTTCTGCGTAAAGGAGTGTTTGGGTAATGGGTTTAGAGTTTGAAAATTGATTTTTCCCTCGTAATTGCATGGTTCGATTTCTGCTGGGTCTGACGGCGTCAATATCTCCTTCCTGACGGCGTCAGATGTGTCTGACAGCATAATCCAATAAAATTCTCATTCTAATCATTTTCGTCCACTCTATCTTTTTCCAAGAAAATGAGCAAGCGATCACGACAACACCGTGGCAGCTCATCTAGGTCCCAACAAGTTAACTATGGGGAAATGGTCCACAGTTGGGGTGAATTTGACAATGATGCCGCTACAACTAAGTACGCGGAGCTTGTTAATCACCACATTGATGCGGGTGCTGTGATTGATTAGGAGTTTCTGAGATCCCAAGGTCTGGAGGCTGAGTTTTTGGGGAGGATCCAAACCGATGGGTTTACGGGTCCTCAATGGGAAAGATTGTTCAGGATGAGGGAGACTGTGTATAGTGAGTTGGTTAGGGAGTTCTTTGCGACCTTTCACTTTGATTTGGCGGAGGCCAGGACGGATATGGGGGGTACCACTATTTACTTTAGGTTAGGGGGAGGTTCGATCATGTTCGGTTACTGAGTTTGGGTGGAGGATTGGTTTGTACACTAGGGAGGAGGCTGTTGAGGGAGGTTTTATGCAGAGGTTATTGCATGAGGAGACTGTGAGGAACGAGATGACGTGCGCCACTTTTTGGCCGAGTATTGGGAACGGGGTGTACACCTCGACTACTGGGGCAGCCTCGATAAGGGACCCCATGATCAGGTTAGCCCACAGGTGCATCACATACAGCTTGTCGGGGCGTCATGGCACCACTCACCGTGTCATTGCTTCAGATCTTTTCTACCTATATACCATCTTTTCAACGGGTGTTTACTGCAACATCCCATTTTGGGTAGCCAGCTATTTGAAGACCAGTGTGGGGGAGAGGGATATTGACAAGGTGTATGGGGGGATGTTCGTGACCCGGTTGGCTCGATCTTATGAGCTGCTTGCTCCCTAGATCATGGGATACTTGAGCGACTGCGGGGCTTGTAGGGTAGTGAGGTCTAAATCCCTCAGGCAGATGAGCATCGTGATGCAGCTGGTGGATGGGTCCTATACCTGGTACATGGCAGGAGGACCTGATGGTGCTGAGGATGATGATGATGATGATGATGATGATGATGATAATGAGGGAGCGCCCCGGCAGCATCTGTTCAGGGATTATGAGGTTGGGTCCGCTGATTACTACCGACACATGAGTCGGGGAGACTGGCAGGCACACCAGGGGGCCTGGATGGGTCAGGTGGACGCATGGCGGACCACCACTGACCAGCGCTTTGATTGGATGTATGATCATACCATCCGCCAAATGCAGCACCTCTCCACCCGTGATCAGATCGAGCCCCAGCTGCAGATTGACCCATTCCCCGGTCGTGAGACGGATTACCCTCCCTACGGGTACACTGGGCACCTCCCTCCTGGTTATGACTACCGTTATGGTCCTCCTCCCCAATGATCTGTCTTGATGTCTGTTATGTTTGAACAATTTATTGATGGTGATGTAATTTGAAATAATTTGAATTGTAATAGTTTAGGTTATGGCCTTTGTTGGCCTTGGATAATTTTTATTTTTATTTTTATCTTTATGCTAACGTTAATTAGTAATAATATAATGTGCTTATGGTTTCATCCTTTGTTTTGTGTGATTTTTATTTTTGTTTGTTTGCTTCCATATGCATGTTTTATTTTTATTGTTGGTAGATCATGTTTCAAAAAACGGTGAAAATACTCTACCTTGTTGTTTGGCTTAGTCTTAACTTCATCCAAAGGTATTTCGCAAAAGATAAGTGTAAGGGGAAACCCCAAATACGTTTTTAAGAAACAAAACCGATCATGATTCTCCACAATATTAAGTGAACATGTATATTCATAATTGTTTGAGTCAAATGCTTGTATCGAGTCATAATGATGTTTTGCAGGATTTTCCAGGAAGTAGGACCAAGTTTTTCCAGAAATTTTCCGGAAACTTAACATAAGAATTTCTGCAGGTCAAATATGACGGCGTCATGAGTTTTACTCTTGACGGCGTCACGTGTAAAAATCTGGAAATTTTACCAGTTTTGTTTTTCTAACGGAGTCTTAAAGTTTTTGTTGAATTATTAGTTTTATAATCTCCAGGAAATCTGCAAACATCATTCCACAAGCATTATATCTTATTTTGTTTTCTAGGATTTGTTAGCATATATAGATTGCCGCCGATTTTATGCGAGGTTGCCTTGTCTGTTTTCTCAGGTTTTTACAGGTTATGTATGACAAGAAAATGATTTATATTCTGGAAGGGAAACTTTGATTGTTCATTTTCTTGGAGGAAGATCTAACCTGGCCACCTTATTATCCATACCGAGCGAATCAGGGGAGTATTTGATTTCATTCGTTTTACTTATTTCACTTTTACATTCTTTACTTGAACATTGGGGACAATGTTCATCCTAAGTGTAAGGGGAGGGTAAAATGATGATACCTTACAGATACACTTTCGCTTGAGTTTGTTTGTTTGATAGTAGATGTGTAATAAAACTATGAGAAATACTTGTTAGTGCAATTTTAGCGCCAAATTTAAATTTTTTTACAACATTTAGGAGTGAAACTTTAGCCATAGCAAGCGTCTCATGGATAGGAGATTGTATGACTAGTACAAAACCGTACTATTCAGAAAAATTTTCCACCCAAATATGTGAGGTTCGCCTTTAGATTTGATAGGAAAAGCATTTACTATTAGTGCTTATGAGTGTACCGGTAGCATTTAGATTCTAGAACTTGCGTTAGTGATGCATCCCGAGACCGCTAGTGAGACTACATTAGTGTAGTAGGATTTACTACATGATAAGAGGCATTAGGATCACCCTTGTGTTAAACCCGTATCATAATTACTTGACCATTTAAGTCATATTACTTGGCTAGTTAAGTCAATTAATTTTTCCCACACTATTAGCGTTGTACTCATTTTTAGTACACGAAACCCCTAGTACACCCCTCCGAGCCTATCTTTTCGTTTATAACTTTAAGCATCTTACTTAAAGGAAGAATTTGTTACGCCCCACTTAAATGTACACCCAAATCGCCTTAGCCTTCCGTGTATGCACTCATCTTTAGTGCATTATTGTCATTTGTTTAAACCCTTAGTTAATTATCTAATTGATTACCTGGTTGCTAAGTCGAGTCATATCCTTGTACATATTGTTTTGGGATGATTGGGACTCATGGGTAAAGTACTTATTTTATGGAGTAATGGGGAAGAACATCATATATTACCCCCATATGTACGTTAATCTTAAAAGTACTCCAAGTGTTTTGATTATCTTAATTCGAGTCATTAGATTAGTTTTCATGGATGACTTTTCAGTATTTGGTGATTCTTTTGAAACTTGTCTTTCCAATCTCGATAAAATGCTTGAGAGATGTGAAGCTGCGCATCTAGTTCTTAATTGGGAAAAATGTCATTTCATGGTAACTGAAGGAATTGTGTTAGGACACAAGATATCAAGTTCAGGAATGGAAGTAGACAAAGCTAAAATAGATGTTATCACCAAATTACCACCACCAACTAACGTTAAAGCCGTTAGAAGTTTTCTAGGACATGCCGGTTTTTACCGCCGATTTATCAAAGATTTTTCAAAAATATCACGTCCTATGACTAAACTTTTAGAAAAGGATTCTGTATTTGATTTCAATGCTGATTGCATTAAAGCTTTCGAAACATTGAAAAGTCAATTGACTAGTGCCCCAATTATGGTTGCACCTAATTGGTCACTACCATTTGAAATCATGTGTGATGCAAGTGATTTCGCTGTTGGAGCTGTTTTAGGACAACATGAAGGAAAACATTTTCCTCCTATATACTTTGCTAGTAAAACACTCAACAATGCTCAACAAAACTATACGGTTACGGAAAAGGAATTATTAGCCGTAGTTTTTGCATTCGACAAATTCAGATCTTATCTCGTGCTTTCAAAAACGATAGATTTTACAGATCATTCCGCACTCAAATATCTGTTTACCAAACAAGATGCAAAACCGCGTCTTATCATATGGATTTTACTACTGCAAGAATTCGATATCGAAATAAAAGACAAGAAAGGAGCAGAAAATCTTGCAGCAGATCATTTGTCACGTCTCGAGAATCCGAATTTGGAAGAATTAAAAGAAAATGAAATTAATGATTATTTTCCAGAAGAAACTCTCATGACGATAGATAAAGATGATGATGAGGAAATACCATGGTTTGCAGATTACGCAAATTATCTTGCAGGAGATATTCTTAAAAAAGGGATGAGTCACTACCAACATAGTAAGTTCTTTTCAGAGCTAAAACACTATTATTGGGAGAAACATTACCTTTTTAAAATGTGCAAGGATGGAATGATACGAAGATGTGTTTCGGGTGCCGAAACAAGAAAAATTCTTGATGAATGTCATCATGGCCCAACTGGGGGACATTATGGTCCTTCCACTACAACTAGAAAAGTTTTTGATGCTGGATTCTATTGGCCTGTAATTTTCAAAGAAGCGTATACTCTCGTTCAAAATTGCGATGCGTGCCAAAAATCCGGTAACCTTTCTCGAAGAGACGAAATGCCTCAAAAGAGCATTCAAGTCTGCGAAATATTCGACATTTGGGGAATTGATTTTATGGGACCCTTCCCTAAATCACACAAATACGAATATATCCTCATTGCAATCGATTATGTTTCCAAATGGGTTGAAGCTGAAGCTCTTCCTACTAACGATGCACGAGTTGTTGTCAACTTTCTCAAAAAGCTTTTTGCTCGCTATGGAATTCCTAAAGCTTTAATAAGTGATAGAGGATCCCATTTCTGTAATAAACAAATGGAGAACGTAATGAAACGATATGGAGTTCATCATCGTTTTGCTACAGCTTATCATCCACAAACTAGTGGTCAAGTCGAAAATACCAATAGAGCTATAAAAAAGAATACTTGAAAAAACGGTTAAGGGCAATCCTTCCGTTTTGTCAAGAAAATTAGACGACGCTCTATGGGCATTTCGTACGGCATATAAGACACCAATTGGTACAACACCATACAGACTCTTGTATGGGAAAACATGTCATCTACCGTTCGAACTTGAGCACCGTGCTTACTGGGCGTTAAGAAGTTGTAATCCTGATCTAAAAATAGCTGGAGAAAAGAGATTTTTGCAATTTCATGAACTCGATGAGTTAAGACTTCAAGCTTATGAGAACTCCAAGCTATACAAAGCAAGAACCAAAGCATACCACGATAGAAAGCTGAGAATTTGAAAACAATTCAAAGCTGGAGATAAAGTTCTGCTCTTCAATATGAAATACAAGTTTAAAGCTCCGAAACTCAAACCAAAATGGTTTGGACCATATGTAGTGAAACATGGATTTCCATCAGGTTATGTTGAACTTTATGACAAACATGGTGGAAGTTTCATTGTAAATGGGCACCGAATTAAACTCTATTATGATAAAGAGCAATTAAACGTAATTTCTAATGAAGAAATTTCATCTGAATTTGAATATGAAGCTATTACATTCATGGCTCCACACAAGGGAATGGTCCCTTGGGCACACATAAATGGTTTTATCTATGATGCTCTTCCTAGAGCATGGGAAAATGTTACATTGGAAAACATAGATGAAACAGGGGAGGGAATTGTGATAGGAAATGTGTTGTATATCCCTAAAAGGAAATATAACACCACAACTACATAATCTATTCGAAGTTTGAGTCCGGCTGAGGACTCGTTAATAAAACAAGCGCTTCTCGGGAGGCAACCCGTGTGTTTAATTTTTGATTTATTTTATTTTTCAGTGTCTACACCCCAAAGTTTTACCACTTGGTTAAACTTAAGTGTGGGGGTGTACCACTAATTTGAATAAAACTGCAATGCTTTTTGTTTGTTTGTTTTTGTTTCTAATAATGCAAGTGTTGATTGCAAGAAAAAACAGAAGATTGGATAGGAAGATAACACTGGATATCATGGTTTATTTTCTCATTTTCCCTACTTTCATACTTTTAAGTTCGTTTATCACATTGAGGACAATGCTTAACTTAAGTGGGGGGGGGGGGGGGGTGACTAGGTAAAATAAGAAATTAAGTCTAATATCGATTTAATTTTTAAATTTTGTTTGTCCTTATAATCTAGTTGCTTTCACACTTTTAGGAGTACTTATTAGAATAACTGGATCTATCCACTAGAAAAATTAGTAATTTTGAAAAATTTGAGATGTGTCCCGATTAATATTGCAATCCATTTTTGGATCGATAACATTTGCTAGCACACATTATATCCCTTTCCACTAAATTGTGAGGATTTTAGCCTGTTCATATCTAGCATACATCTTATATGCTCGAATCTTTTGTTATGAGTGTGCCGGTGATTTTATTTATTCTAGAACTTGTACTTGTAAATCATTACGAGACCGTTGTGAGATTACATTTTTGTAATATAAGTATACATACGTGATAAGAGGCAACCTTAGGATTTTAACCAAATAGCCTTCCTTATTGATTTTTAACTAGTCACATTGATTAGTTAATTTCCAATTTTTGACCCTCTTGTTAGTGTTCATCTTTAACGCTAGATACCCCTAGTTTCACCCTCCGAGCCATCCTTTTCGTTTTTGTTACATCCAGAAAAATACAAAAATTTTCACTTTAAACCTTAGCCTAACCCTTGTCGAAGTCTAAATGGTGGGTTGCTAGTTGCTTGGTTGTTGGATTGTTTATGATGATTATTAGTTAGCCACACTTCACCAATCATGTGTGTGCCATTCCGACAAAGACGGAGACTGCAGTTTCTTATTTGTATCGTTGTGGTGATGCTTATGCGAAGTGTGGGGGTATTTGCAAAAAAAAATAAAAATGAGAATAAGTCATCGCAACTATAAGGTGACAATTATAGCAAATGTGCTATATGTGAAGGTAAAGTTATGTGATATGTTGTTAGTCAATGTGCTAAGTATGAAGAATATTGTTATGGCGAATCGATGTATCGATATGTGAAGAAGAGAAGATTGTAACTATAATCATTTTTGGGTTCGTGAATTGTTTCGGTGACTAGCAACAATGAGACTTAGACTTGACTTTATTTTTCTTTTAAAACCAATTTCATAAATATTTCCATGCCTTATCCCTACCCTTACCAAATTACTTTATCTATCCAGATATAGTAATGGCTTTGTGAGAATATCAAGTGCAAGAATATTGTAGTGACCATCCGGTTTTTGAGTAATCAAGAATTCGCGCCAGTAATCTATTATGTTTTTGTATGAGATGTTTGAACATGAGCCTGGTACAACCCGAAGCCTAAAATATTACAACCCGAATAAAAGACCTCTTTGATATGTAGACTTGGTGCTTATGCCATCGGTGTAGTTTTTTTTCTTGTACAAGCCTGTGGTAATAATTAGATCATGACTGAGCAATAAGTGTGATTTCTCTTATATATACTCCACTACCAAAATAAATGAGTGATTGAGTGAATTATACTTCGTTCCTTTTTCGTGAGGTGTTTAGAAATGTTAATCAAGCAAGAAAATCATTGGGTATTGTCAAACATCTCGGTTTTTCACCACTTAAGCTTAAAAATGATGAATCTTATCTTGTACTTGTACCTGGTGGATTTGCATCACATTTTTCTAATCATTCTTGGTTACCATGTGGATATTTAGTTTTCTTCTAGATTTGCTTGAGGAGAAGCAAAGTTTAAGTGTGGGGGATTTGATAACGCTCAAAGTTAACATGTTTTTATAAGCGTTATTAGTGTTTTTGTGTATGTTATTTGGTTGTTTTTATATGCTTTTGCCACTAAATCGTATCAAAGTATGTTTTTGTAGCATATGTAGCCAAATGTAGGAAAAATGGAGAAAAAGTGAAGAAAATGAAGTATATGCGATTACACGAAGATTCCCAAGCTCAAAAGTCCAATCTGTGAAGCATTTCATATGGAGAACCTAAGTTTTGTCATCTCAAAGTTCCAAGTTCAGAGTTAATCAAGTTTGGATAGTGCATAAAGAACTACACAAGGAAAAGTCAAAGTCCAAAGCAACCAGAATCTACCATCTGATCGGTTGGAGTCTAACCGATCGGATAGCCATAATGACCACATCCATCCGATCGGTATCAACCCGCAACCGATCGGATGGTCATTTCTGCATGTTTATACCAACTTTTGTGCACGAATCTTGGTCTTTTGTTCCATGGTTCTAGGCCCATCTTAGTGTCTTATTATCCAAGTTCCAGCATTTAAGTCCCTATTCATTACTAGGAGTATTGGACAAGCCTATAAGGATCCCAAGAGTGCACAATTGAAGACCCCATTCAAGAGATCATTTACTCTCATTACTACTCTCAATTATTATCATCATCTAGCTCTCAAAGGAGGAAAATTCGTGCAGAAAGAACTAGGAACTTTGGAGGACCAAGGAAGCAACATTTGGAGTCCGAAAATCTCAAGAAATCATCACCAACACTTAGGTTATCAATACCTTGTCATTTGTTATCAATTCCAAAGCATTGTAAGACTTAAAACCATGGATTCTAATGTTAAATATTCTGAGTTTATTTGCATGTTTGCTATGAGTGGCTAGTAATCTTTTTACACTTGTTTTGATGATGTTTTATACTTAGTGATAGTTATGATTGTGATAACATGTTTTAATTCAATTTCAAGTCAATCCTAAGAACCAATTGTACCTTAAGTTTCATCGTGACATTTGTTTAGCCAAGGTTAACTAATTGATAATAGTTTCAAGGGTCGAAAGATTTGTTATTATTCAACTAGTTATAATCATTTGTCTATGAATGATTGTTTTTCACCATAATTATTCTTGACTAAACAAAGAAACGAGAAGTATGATTGTAATGAGAATGCTTTTATAACATCAAATTGGATTGTTTGTAAACCTTTAGTTGGACGAAAGTTTAAATGTTTATAAACAATTGTAACCTTTTTGTCTATGAATGGGTTACCTTTTGTAATGACCATTTCGTAAGAGTATTTGATTTGTAATAAGAGTTTGTTCTTGTGTTTAAGATATTCACCATACCTTATGAACCTTGGATAGATCTTGAATTGATTGGTTTACACCTAAAGCTTGTTTTTATGAACTAAAATCTTGACGAAGGTTTAACTTGTAGAAACAATAGATTAGACCACCATCTAATTATCTCAACCAACATGTTATCAAAAGTTATCACAATCATGTGTGTCATTAAGTAGAAAACTAGTCTAAACAAGTGTAGTTTTTAAATTATTGAATTTGCTTATTATCTTATTTGCGTACATTAGAGATTTACTTTTAGACTTATATTTTGATTCACTCACAAATCCCTGCGAACGATCCCGACTTACCATCATATCTTGCTATAACGAACGAGTACACTTGCTCGTATGTGTTGTTTCTAGATTTGGTAATTCACCCTTATAAATTTAAAACTTGCATAATAAAACGCACATCAGCATTCCACACATAGAATTTAGGAATCTCAACATATAGCAATGTTTGTGCAAATGTATCTGTCTTGTTTAATTCCATCCATTGTAGAAATTTGGTCTTGTTAACTGATGATTTTTCAAGTGTGTAATCAATGCTATCGCTTTCATCAAATAAGACGGGTTGTTCATTCTTCAAATGAAATGGCAAACGTTCAACACTTGGAGTCCTATAGTGAATGTCAAATCCATAAATACGCCAAGTTGCTTCACAAGCCGAAAGATATCTACAATCATAGAAATCCTTAATTTCATCGATTTCTTCGCCATCTATAGC
This sequence comes from Artemisia argyi, assembly GCA_030686995.1. Taxonomy (NCBI): domain Eukaryota; kingdom Viridiplantae; phylum Streptophyta; class Magnoliopsida; order Asterales; family Asteraceae; genus Artemisia; species Artemisia argyi. The sequence continues at coordinate 101,352,979 of CM060704.1, read as the reverse complement.
AGCAGTAACCCTGTCAGGACCTTTGTTGATATACTTGAACAAATACTTGATTGACCCAACCTGGGTGCACCATTCCACATTGATATGTGATTGGTACCGCTTGAGCAAGCCTGAGTTGTAAGGAACAACGAAACCGTTATGCAAATCTTTTCCACCTTTCTTGATAGTATTTCCGTCATTTCTTCTCTTATATATTGCATAACCATTGTCATCAATGACTGTCATTTCGTTAAATTTCTTAGGAAAGTTCTTGGTACATTTGAAATCAACAGTGCAAGGACAGCTTGGATTATCAACACTACATGGGCCATGCATCATGTGATCCGTAACAATCTGATACAAGTCAGGGTCCTCATCCTTATTTGGTATTTCCGCTGATATATACTTATCGATATTTGCTGTTGTGGTTATCTTATCTTCCGGTTTAAGCCATAGTAAGATGTGAGCGTGCGGTAGTCCTCTCTTTTGAAACTCAATCGTGTAAACAGCTGCAACGTTAAAAAATACATTATGTAATTAATCAATAAGATACGAAAGTAAAATATGTGAGACATAAAGTAAAGATGATCAAGATGTATACTGAGGTTACCTCCTTTAACACGTCCAAACGTCCGTCGATCCTTTAAATCATGCATAAGACAGTCCAGCTTAATTTTGAATACGCGTGTAATTACATCCGTTCTGTCCTCGGATTTCAAACCTCTCTTAGCCATAAAACGATTGATCTCAGGCTAATTAGGGTTGCATGTAAAGGTTATGAATAAGTCTGGATAGCCATAAAACTTGAAAATAGTCATTGCATCTAAATAGTTCTGCATCATATACCTGGGACTCCCGGTAAATGACGACGACAACACCACTTTTTTGCCACGCAATTTAACCCCAGACTCTGGATTCTCTGCAACTTTTGCAAGCTTAGAGTACGTTTCACTTCTAAGTTTCTTATTATTCTTTTTATTAAATGACATCCTTTCAGACTCAATCATTGTGTAACCATCTACAATAAATTGCTGAAATAGACGTCTTCCGTTTAGCATCATAGATAATTCGTTTGGCCTTTCCTGTATGCGATAAGCAAACCACTCTTTCATTGTAACACGTGTACCTTTGTTTTTTTCATCATAGTCCGTTATGCGGAAATGGAATATATTAGATTTCTGTAAAATATAGTTGATTTGAATAAAGATTAAACTTATATACTTAAAATTTTAAAATGAGATAATTGAAAATGAAAAGTTACTGCATTAAAAGATTTTTAAAAGTATTGGATTACAAAATTAAAAGTACTGAGATACAAAATAAGAACTGGAATACAAAATAACAATTTCTTAGAAGCTAAAAGTCATTAAACTTTGGAGATTTCTCCGGGTCAAAAGCCAAGTGTGCTTCTTTGTAATCAAGCCCATCCAAATCATCAAACTTTTCATCATCATCAGTTTAAAGTTTAACAAAACAATTTTGATAGAAGAACAACAAATAAATATGAAATTACTTAGAACAGATTATTCCAATCCATAAAAAGAGAAACAGCATCAACATTGTTTAACAAATAACATCAAATAAAAAAATAAGATAAAAAGTGATAACATTGTTTAAGAAATACCATCTCCATGGCTTTTAAAGGATAACAATTATTTCATGAAGGATAAATACATGTAATCCTTCATTAATTATTACAAAAACAACCTTGTTTTTTGCAAGACAAATGGAACACATAAAACTGTAAAAAGATAAACCATGGAGTGTTGAATGAGACTTAATCCTCAGGTTCAATCTTGACTTGAACCAGCTCTTGATTGTATTTGCCTGCTTCACCCTCGGGTTCACTGTCAATATCATCAAGATCAACAACCACACGTCTCTTTTTGTCTGCCTTACCTGATGCTTCACAATTTGAAGTAGGTGACTCCAAATCAACCACACGGCTCTTCTTTGGACCGGAACCTAATGAACTTTCAGCTGATTGCAATGTTCCAGAAGGTGACTGCATATCCAACACACGGCTAACACTTGGATCATCCATGTTTATCTTTTTTGATAAGAGTAGCAGGTGTGTTGAACTCCTGAGTTGGAACATAATAAACAAAGATGTATACTCAAATGTAAATTGGGATAAAAATCTATAATGGTTTAAATAAATTAAAATGATATATATAAAAGATTACCTCATCAGGCACAGCTTCCGTGATTTCTTTTTCAAAAAAGTCTTTTTTAAAATGGTTGATGAACTCAACATTTTCCGAAAAAGCATCACAACGGTAGGTGTGATTGTTGTAGTTGACGTTGTATTCGGAAAAGTATATCTTAAATAGACATTTTTTTTCCAACTAATGCATCCAACTCCTGTGGCCAGTACTCATCAGGGTCCATTCCGTGTTGTTCCATCAATGCCCACGCAGTATGGCCGGAAATCTTGCAAAAGTTGTTGTTAAAGAACACCACCGGTGCAGAGCTGGTCTCATCAATTAGCCTTACAATCACCTTAAACCTGATTCAGCGTGTATGAAATATATGATATACTTTGTAAAATAAGCAAATGAGTTAACCTTAAGTTCAATGAATGATATAGATTTTTGGACAAACAATACTTTATGATTGTTACCTGGATGCAACTTGCACACTGCCGTGATCCTTACAAACAAATGCAGGCTTCCTATTCCTTCCCTTAACAATGTCAACCCTTTTGTTACACTGTTTACATGATGTATAAGCCCAGCCATGCTCCCTATGGAGTCTATGAATTGTTGTGTACACTATACAGTGCGAATCCTACATTTTAAAAATAATAATGCGTATAAAATAGTATCGCAGGAAAAGATCCTTTGTCATTAACATACATAAGCGGATTTATGGTAACTAACTTACCGGATCACAATCACGAATGCCACCTATCATCTTTTTCACACTGCCGTGAAAAAACTCAGCAACAGTCACCAACTTCTGTTCGGGTGCGAAAAGTTCAATCTTAACCTGGTTGGCATCATAGCCATCATGCTGTTGAACCCTAAAATACAAATACAAATAAGAAATATATAAGTAATGTCACTAAAAATGTTAATTTATCAAGAAATGTAATAGTACTATATAATCAAATCACATAAAAACCTTGTTCTGAATTCCACAATTTCAGGTATGTCCTGGTTTATATATATCTTTGTGCCAAACAGAGCATTGTGAACGGCGGCATCTCCTGAAAAGTATATTGAACAATATAACAAAACATATAGTAAGTAAAGAATTGGTGTTTAATAAATCATAAAAGTAATAATAATATGAAAACATTGCACTTACCATCCCAATACTTGACCTTTCCAAGCTGAAGTATAACAACCAAATGTCCAATTGAATCTCGCTTGCTTGCATACTGATCCCACATGGTCGCCCATGCATCCCAAAAAGTAAGGTTCAACGGATCACCCCTGTATAATGAAATAGATCACATATTAATGAAATTGACTTTATAAACATCAAATGGGCTAAAATGTATAAATAAAGAATTATTATAAAAATACTCACTCAGCGTTCTCAACAACAATTGTACGACGTATCTTTTTGCCTGCAGCGGACATGACAGGGACAATGTCCCCGATACCGATCACCGAACCAATTACATCTGTTCAATTTATTATGTTTGTACTATATAAGTTAGAGGATTAATAGTCTAAAAATATAGTTATCAAATAATTACTAAACTACATACCAACGGCATCATTATCATAATATTGGTGATTCACCGGATCGTGCAAATGGTTGAATGGTTCAAAAATGAACCCATGAGTGTTGTTGTCAAAAGGTTCCACTCGAGTGACAGTGGTATTTTTGTAGAAACTAATTTTATACCTGTGAGGCAACAATGGTAGTTTGCCTCCATTCTCGGCTATTCCAAAATTGGAAATGATGTAGCACTTCCCTTCCTCAAAAAGAGGTTTGAAGCGGAACATAAATTCTTTGTTTATGTATACCTAGATCCTTGAATTCTGCGAAACAATACATTTTATAAAGTAAACAGAAGGAAACAAAATAGGAAACATAATACTATATTGTAGTTTAAATATCAATTAGGTAAATGATAGGCGCTATCTAATGGTGAATTTATGCAATTGAATGATGGATATATTGTGGAATGCTCTGTTCTTGCTGGAACAGAGTTTACTTTTGTCAGAGATATAAGTTACTATTGGCCGTTATAAGAGAAAGCTTGTTGTCTGATTTTAAATGTATAGTGCAGTATGTTGTGTTCTGTTTCAAGATTTGGGTGGGTCAAAATACTTGTGTTTATACTAATAAGGTACCAAAAAAAAAAAAAAAAAAAATTGTAAAGATCAAAGTCGATTTCATTATTTGGCATAAATATACATGATTGTATGGTTACAGAATATGTCAGATATCATACCTGGGCATCTTGCAAGACAAGATCAAGGCTGTATGGATCGTGAGCAGCATTCAACCTGTGCGAATGAAATATAGATATGCACCTAGCTTGAACAGATATGTCATCCAACATAGGATCCACATCTTTGATAGGGGTGATCTTTTTATCCTTGCCATTTCCTGATATACAATAACTAAATAACATAAATTAAAATGTTTTATGAATAACAAAATAAAGTTCATGTATGAAGAGAAGTTTATAAAATCAATCTCATTATAAGAATTTTTAAAAAAATATAAAACATTGTTATTAATTTGACTAACAAACCTCTTGATCCACCAGAACCTCCAGCACCCTTTGAACCTCCAAATCCTCCAGAACCTCCAGTACCTCCAAAACCTCCATTCTTTCTAAAACTGCTACCTGGAACAGTTTGTGACTTTTGGTAGCCCATGTTACCATTTCTTTTGCCTGAAAACTTATTCAACATGATGCAATTGATTTTCAAATCGATATTGATTATGTGGTATGAGAAAGATGACTGGGTAGACTGATTAGGCAAGTTATTTATACTGTGAAGGTAGGGTTTTGAAATGCCAAAATCACTATGATTTCGGGGTAATATTGATATTTGAAAATCATATGTGATTTTGTTGATACGATTTTCAAAACAAACCAAAATCATAGTGATATACAGGATATTTATGGAATGTTTTCAAAATTTTGTTGAATGTTATGGAATGTAAATTTCGATTTCAAAGAATCCTGGTGTCAAAGGGAGAGAATCACGGGGTTAACGTTATTGATTGAACAAAAAAACCTTCCAAATTATAATGAAAATAATTTGTGATGAATTTGTTCATATTTTTGAATAAAACTTTGCATAAGTAAAAATGTAATGAAAATAATTGAAAAAAAAATCTAAAAAAATGTTCATATGGTCAACCCTAAACTGAAAGTGAAGAGTGAATATTTGATATGAATGTTTTTTTTTTTTTTTTTTTTTTTTTTTTTTTTTTTTTTTTTGGATTGGATCCGTAATATGGTTTTGTGTTTGTGTTTTGGAAAGTGGATGAAATTATAGCATGTTATCATTGTTCTGTATGCTTTAAACCAAAAGACCAAATTGCTCCGTTGGTTGAGAGCAAGTTGAATTACTCACCATGCCCGGGTTCAAATCCCACTTGTGACATGTTTTTCTAGATGAAGGTCGAAATATAGCTGCCACGTGGAGCTGCCATCATGTACAAAGATATATATATATATATATATATATATATATATATATATATATATATATATATATATATATATATATATATATATATATATATATATATATTATGACACATCATATATATATGTAAAGATATGACTAGGGTTTCTCATAAACCCTAGTGGCCACGTGATTTCCGCATGTTCTTTTCTTATCTTTTAGACCATGCATGGCCCGGCTTTGTTTAGTCTTGGATTGGCCCATATATACTGGGCTAGACCAGCCTGACCCTTTCTTTAAAAAAAGTTATGGTATTTAACCATAAAATCATAAACATTGCAAATTTTCAAAGAAAAGAATTGGTTCCTTATTAGGGAGGAGGAGGGGGGAATCATATGAAATTTATAAATGCAAACTTGTTATATGCAAATTATATTGCTGCTACTCTGTTGGCTACTTGGCTTGTTTGTAATGTTTTTCCGAGTTAGCATTAACAAGACCTAACAAGGGAATTGAACATACATTGATACCGTTGGTATTTGTTGATATTGGTCGCAGAGGATTTCATGACAAAATAATATGGTAGAATTTTTAAAATTTTGGGGTTGTACTTTCTCATGATTTTGTTAAAGTTTACGAGCTATAATCTCATATTAATTAGCATGTATTTTTAGGGGATAGTTTGGTTACAATTTTTGTAGCTAATTGGTTGCAATTCTTCACAAAAAATACACAAAAAATAACTCAGGGACTCACAATTGACAATTGTAGCACAAAGTTGTAGTCAATTGACTGCATAAAAATTGTAACCAGTATATTCCCAATTTATTTTTTACAAAACTTGACAAATATACAAAGAAAAATTAGCAACTAGTTTTTGGGTCATCTCAAAGACATGTACGTAGAAAGCAATACTTATGTCCTTGTTAGGAAACTAGGAATCAAACATAATTCTTCCCCACAACAAAATTCCTTCCTTTTCATAAACACTTCCACATTATCTTTGACCCTCATCATACATTTTTGTAAACCATTCTTCCTAAATATGCCAAATGTTGACAAAACCATAAGCAAAGCAATGTCTTAAAGATTAACCAATTTGGCAAATACCTTTGCCTATAAATACCATGAACTTCCACGAAATGAAACATAATCAAACGGTACACTTGTCGTGTGTATCTATACTCTTAAAAAACTCAAAAAATCAACATGGCTTCTCCAAGTTTCGTTATGAAACGGTCCGAATCAGCAGTTGACAACATGCCAGAAGCGTTGAGGGAAAGCCGTTATCATATGAAAAAATGTTTTCTGAAATACGTAGAAAAAGGCAAACGGATGATGAAAATCCATCATTTGATGGAAGAAATGGAGACTGTCATTGAGGACAAGGACGAAAGAGCTCAAGTCTTGGAAGGCTTGCTCGGCTACATCTTGTGCACAACTCAGGTATATATCTAGTCCTATACATACACTTATACGTCTTCCCTTAAAAAAAAAAACACTTAAAACATATCTCAGCCTTCATAAAAGCATAAATGTTTAACTTTTAACATGACCTCACAGGAAGCAGCCATTGTTCCTCCTTATGTCGCCTTTGCTATTAGGCCAAATCCTGGGTTCTGGGAGTATGTTAAAGTCAACTCTAATGATCTATCGGTTGATGGGATCACTGCCACTGATTACTTGAAGTTCAAGGAAAAGATCGTTGATGAGACATGGTATGACTAATAATTAGTTATACTTATGGTTTGATAAATGTTTGTCGAAATTTATACAAGCACTAATAGTATTCAAAAATATTTCAGGGCTAATGATGAAAACGCATTGGAGATTGACTTTGGAGCGATGGACTTTAAATCACCTACCATGAGCTTACCATCTTCAATTGGAAATGGAGTTAACTTTGCCTCAAAGTTTATTACTTCTAAGCTTTATGCTCAAACTAGCAGCCAACAGATGCTTGTTGACTACTTACTCGCGTTAAATTATCAAGGAGAAGTATGAAATGTTACGAATAAACATCATTTTTCAAAAAGAAAGGTTTGTCTTACAAGAATCTATAACTAATTTAAATTCAAATGTGCAGAACCTTATGATAAATGATACATTAAACACAATTTCAAAGCTTCAGAGTGCTCTGATAGTTGCCCATGCTTCCCTTTCTTCCGTGCCCAACGATACACCATATCAAAGCTTTGATCTCAGGTAACTTCTCTTTACCTTTATTTGTCTATTAACTTATATAACTTCATTTGAAGTCCTGGAAACTTAAAGCCATTATGTATACAGGTTTAAAGAATGGGGTTTAGAGAAAGGATGGGGAGACAATGCTGAAAGGGTGAGGGAAACAGTTGGATTTCTTTTGGAAGTTCTTCAAGCGCCTGATCCCGTAAACCTGGAGAAATTTTTTAGCAGGGTTCCAAGCATATTCAATGTAGTATTATTCTCGATCCATGGGTATTTTGGTCAATCTAACGTTCTTGGCTTGCCCGACACTGGCGGGCAGGTAGTTTATGTTTTGGATCAAGTTGTGGCTCTAGAAGAAGAATTGCTCCTCAGGATTAAGCAGCAAGGGCTCAACTACAAGCCGCAGATTCTTGTGGTGAGAAAAATTTATCATTTGTTACCCTTTTTTGAATGAGATGCATTAATGTACGTACGTTTTAGTTAAGTGAGAATGTTGTTGATCTGAATTAGGTGACTAGACTTCTTCCGGATGCTACAGGGACCAAGTGTAATCAGGAGATAGAACCAGTTCTCAGCACAAAACATTCACACATTCTTAGAGTCCCATTTAGGACAGAAAAAGGCATTCTTCGTAAATGGGTTTCTCGGTTTGATATTTATCCATACCTTGAGAAGTTCACCCAGGTACGATCCCTTTATTTTGCTTCGTGTTTTTGCTCATTTGATGGGATATTAATCACCTGAACTAAATTATTCAATAGGATGCAAGTGAAAAAATCATTGAAATAATGGAAGGCAAACCAGATCTTATCATTGGAAACTATACCGATGGAAATTTGGCAGCATCTCTTATGGCTAACAAACTTGGAACCACATTGGTACATTCTATGTCCATCGTACTAAAATAGCTCAATCCTAGAAAATCTCTATGAATAAATTATCCGACTGATAATTCGTTTTTGTGAACTTTCAGGGAACGATTGCACATGCTTTAGAGAAGACCAAGTACGAAGAGTCGGACATGAAATGGAAGGAACTGGACCCAAAATATCACTTTTCTTGTCAATTTACAGCTGATATGATTGCTATGAATTCAGCAGATTTCATCATCACAAGTACTTTCCAAGAGATTGCTGGAAGGTTTGTTATCATGTCGCAACCACATTACTTCTTAAAAATTTTTAAACACAAACATGGTTTTGAGTCTTTTTGATGTTTGATTTCAGTAAAGATAGACCTGGACAGTACGAAAGCCATCAAGTATTTACACTACCAGGGCTATATAGAGTTGTTTCAGGCATAAACGTGTTTGATTCCAAATTCAACATTGCCTCACCAGGAGCTGATCAATCTGTCTACTTCCCATACACTGAAACACAGAAGCGGCTAACTGCATTTCAGCCTGCCATCGAGGAACTTCTCTTTAGTAAAGTCGACAATGACGAACACATGTAAATTTGATGACCTTGAAACTTTTGTGTTATGTGTGTTTAATTAGAAAATTTATTTGACATATAAGTTTTATGGAACAGTGGATACTTAGAAGACAAAAGTAAGCCAATCATCTTCTCAATGGCAAGACTAGACACCGTGAAAAACATCACAGGATTAACAGAATGGTTTGGAAAGAATAAGAGGCTTAGGAGTTTGGTCAATCTCGTCATTGTGGCTGGTTTCTTTGACCCATCAAAATCAAAAGATAGAGAAGAAATGGCGGAGATAAAGAAGATGCACTTGTTGATAGAAAAATACCAACTTAAAGGTCAAATTAGATGGATAGCAGCACAAACTGATCGAAACAGAAACAGTGAGCTTTACCGTTTCATTGCTGACTCAAAGGGGGCGTTCGTTCAACCTGCTATATACGAAGCGTTTGGACTCACGGTCATTGAAGCAATGAACTGTGGTTTGCCAACTTTTGCCACAAATCAAGGCGGTCCAGCTGAGATCATTGTCGATGGGGTATCTGGATTCCTGATTGATCCAAACTATGGTGATGAGTCGAGCAACAAGATTGCTGATTTTTTCCAGAAATGCAAAGAGGATCCTGGATATTGGAATACAATTTCAGACGGTGGTTTGAAGCGTATATACGAATGGTAAAAATATACAGGTTTTGAAACACATTGGAGTGGAAATATTCATTACTCAAGAGTTTTTTTTTTTTTTTTTTTTTTTTTTTTTTTTTTTTTTTCAGCTACACATGGAAGATTTATGCAAACAAAGTGTTGAATATGGGGAACATTTATTCATTCTGGAAGCAGTTAAACAAGGAACAGAAAGAAGCAAAACAAAGATACATCGAATTGTTTTACAATCTACAGTACAAGAACTTGGTACACATCTTTGGTTATAATTATCTAGTAAAAACACCGATATGATCATTGGAGGAAGTGTGTCTGAGAAACTGTTTTGAATGTGAATGTCGCAGGTGAGGACTGTGCCAATTGCTAGTGATGAAGTTGTACTTGCACCAAAGCACGTTAGGCCTAAATTACCGACAGAAAATAGGCAAGCCATGTAAAGATTTTATTAGCTAAAATCCATTAACCTTCTTCTTTTTCTTGGAATTTATTATAAGGACAACTAATTCATAAGTTCTTTCTTTTTCTTTTTTCCAGCAGAGATACACAACCCAAGTCACAAAGGTAAATATTTGAAATTCTGTCTTTTAACAATTGTGGATTTGGGACAGCACACCTTAATTTTAAAAGTGTTATTTCTTGCTTAATTTCAGTCTCGCTGTAGCTAAAAGAACTGAGGGCAATGCAACTCAAAAGTGCAACATCATGTGATCTTGTAGCCTTTGTTCTTCCAAGTTCCCGTATCTAGTTTGATCATATTGCAAGGATACACAAAGTGACTTGTGTACAGGAAAACACATATCTATAGATAATAATATTGTGATTAAATTTCAATGAATTGTTTTACAGCGAGAGCTAACATGTAAAAGTTGATGGAAAAACGAGAAATTCACATTCTTAGTCTATGTTGTGTTTTCTGTAAAAATTGCTTCAAATGAATAATTTTAACCACCATTCTGTGCGAGGCTTGAACAAAGTCTAAATCTTAAATCTAAGTATCAATTCAAAAGTCCAAACCATGGTAAAGTTTGGATGACTTAAGTTCTTTGGTAACGTTAAAATACCGAATCACTGCAAGCCATTGATCCCATCTTTTGAGCCTATGAACCGCTATTGTGTCTGGAATAAGCTCGTGCGAGCATCTTCCATTCATGCCTGGATAATCATACATGGCAGGCTTATTAGAAAACCTGTTTCTTGCCTTCCGGCCACGATCTAACCATCTTCCAACCAGTTTATCCTCAGGACCAATAGTGTCGTTTCTAGGAATATCTGAGTTTGCGATCCATTCCACCATGTCCCATGACAAAATATACCCCATTCCTGACATATACGACACAAAAGGATTCATACTTTGACAAGGAATCACAAATCCATAGTACAAATCTGATCTTGGAAGTGGTTGCAGCGATGTTGCAAGTGGCATAAGCTGTAAAAAGACATCATCATCCGCTTTCATGACATAGTCATAAGATTGAGATAGAATGTGAGGAAGGGAAGAGAAGTATGTATAAGTTTTCCCATTGTTCATGTTTTCGGAGCAATTGAGAATGATAATGTCGTTGAATCTGAGGATCTCTAGGGATATTAGAACACGTTGTTCTTGTTTTGTGAGGTTGCAAAATACAAACTTTACGTCTATTTGGGCTAATGGAGATGATTGGATTCCATAAATGAGACGAAGGAAATGGCGATGAGCATAGTTATCTGCTCTAGTTAGAATTCCTATAAGCAGACTGAATTGCTTTGTTGATGTAGAGTTTTGGACATTTGACGAATTTAGTAATGGGGTCTTTACACAAAGATGGTTGAAGATAATGAAGATGACAACGAGGAGAGCGGAAGCCATTAAAGGCAACATAGTAAAAACATGGCGTTTCTGGTTCATTTTCGACATGGATTTGTGTGGTTTCAAAATGCATGTATTGATACATTTGAGGTTCATGTAAGAAATAAGTAGATATTGTGAAAATTAAGTTTTTTTTTTTTTTTTTTTTTTTTTTTTTTTTTTTTTTTTTTTTTTTTTTTTTTTTTTTTATGTGTTATGCTCATGTTGTTTAAACATGATTAGTGTTGTAGAAGCCTTGCAGCTCACAATTTTCATGATTTATGCATATGGAAAATGTATTAAAGGGAGGGTTTTCTGGTGCAAAAGTGAATCTTAAAGTATTGTGTCTCTTGTTCCCACATTGATCTTGTGAAGGCTTGAAATCATTTAAAGTCACAATGTACACTACCTTTTCAGAAAAATCATACAAATACCAGTAGAACCTTTTTTTTTAACCATGAAAAGCTGTTAATTAGAAGGGTGGTCTTCTCATGACAAAATCACATATTCTGCATTTCTGATCAATTTTAGTTTGGGCTTGAATGACATGGGCCTAGCTGAGTTTGAGGCTTCGCTTTGCTATTTTTTCAACAAAAATAAAAGATAAAGTGGGATATATGGGTCATATCCTAGAACATCAAATACAAGCCATGGAGCTCTGAAAAAAACATGGTTAGGCTATGCATCTTCAATTAATTTTTTTTCGCAAGAGTAACGTCAACCACTAGTTAACTAAGATGTCTTCAGCATTGCACTCCTATATAGTTATAGCGGGATGCGAGGGCCTAAAAAATAACGAACCGTTTAAAAACTGGCGGCTTTGTAGTCTTGCTCAAGTCCCCTCTGGATAGCGAATAGCAATGCCATCAAATTTTAGAAGGATTTTGCTATATTAAATATAAGCATAACTTAAGGTTATATTTTTAATCATGGGGTTTAAATTTGATATAATCACGAAGAATATATTTGTCAACGAGAATATGTGACAAATTATAATGTCTGTTGGCATCGATTTAATCAAGAAATCATAAGTCTTGAAAGCCAAAGGGCTAAACATGTTAATTAGACAGTTAATAACCGTATAGTTAGTTAAATGGCGGTTAGTAAGTTAGTTATTTCTGTAAAATAGTGAAAGGTTGTGTTGCTTGGAACATAACTCTTAGAATAGACACATTGGTTCATGGTGTCGATTAGTAAACTATAAATAGGTATCAAATATAAACGTTTTAGTGTGTGGTTAATAATAATAAAGTGTGTTTACATTAAACAAACCCACCCTCTCTGTTGTAAACGAGTCCCTGCAGATTCATGTGCATACTCATATTGTTTCTTTATGATGTTCATCCATGATTGATCCAAGATCCGTAGGACCTCAACATGGTATCAGAGCGCATGGTTACAATGGATCGATCATTGCAGTCAAGAAAGATATTGCCTTTGAAGAAGAAGAAAACCCCGAAAACAAAGCATGAAGATGATCATGGAGACGTTACAGTTTTGGGCAGAAAAGAAAGAAGGATGTTGCAAGAAGAGAAGTTCCAAAAGAAAGATGTCTTATGCAGATGGCAAGAAGAAGACACGGTGAAAAGGTGTACATAGGCATGGTGAAGTTACTATGAGGGAACACAAGAGAATGCAAGGAAAACCAGTTGTGGCAGGAAATGGCAGAGGTACTGCAGACATTGAAGGACCACAGGTTGATGCAAAGATAAGTGTTGAAATAGAGGAAGAACTTGGAAGCACCGGAAAACATATGTACAAGGACGATGATCAAGAAGATTATGATGGAACAATGAAAGGCAACAACTGAACATGGGACAAGTAAAGGCGATCAAAATGTAGATGAGGAGACAAGGAAAAAGGAACAAGGCTGCAATCAACGATGAACAAGAACAGAGTGAAGATTATGATGTCTTGATTAGGGGAGTGAATGTTAGCATCGATTTAATCAAGAAATCATAAGTCTTGAAAGCCAAAGGGCTATGTAACAACCGTGGTTTTAGCAGGTCAGTTTGACTGATAGTCTTGACTCGGTTGAAGTTTGTTTGGTGTGTCTTAGGTGATTGAAGTGTTATATGTGTGATATAAGTGAGTTTTAGCACTAAATCCCTTTGCGTGGTGTTGTTTTGTGAGTGAGTAATGTTGATATTTGGGAAAGCTCATTTTGATCGCCTTTGTGGTGTAGAAATACTTGTGAAGTTTTGGTGTTTTTGTGTTTTTGCGTAACGAGTCTTTGTTCATGTATTTGAGCGTTAGCAAGTTACGAGGAGTTTGTTTTGATGTGTTATGCTTATATAAGAGTGTGAAAATCTATTTTTGGAAACTTTATTTTGAAAATGATTATTTTCCGGTTTGTCGTAAACTTAAGGTTTATCGCGAAAGACGTTAGGATTCGTTATGGGAATACATAAAATATGAAAAGTATGAGGTTTTGAGTGTAATAAATAAATTTAATACTCCCTCCGTCCCAATTTATTTGTCCACTTTTGACTTTTTGAGTCTTTCTTTGTCAACTTTGACCGTAAATATTTTTATTTGTATTATATAATACTTGATGAAAATTATACAAATTAAAAATACACTTAAAACTCAATCTATTCATATATTTTGCATCAAATATTAAATAACACAAACAAATATATTTAAGGTCAAAGTTGACAAAGAAAGACTTTGAAAATCAAAAGTGGACAAATAAATTGGGACTGAGGTAGTAATATATATATATATATATATATATATATATATATATATATATATATATATATATATATATATATATATATATATATGTGTGTGTGTGTGTGTGTGTGTGTGTGTGTGTGTGTGTGTGTGTGTGTGTGTGTGTGTGTGTGTGTGTTATAAAAATCGGCTAGAAGGGATAGGGGAAAAAGGAAACCAAATTTGAGCCCAATTACAACATCTAATGATAAGGATTATCCATAAATAATATATAAACAAACCCAAACACCCCACAAACGTTTTTCTTGCATATTGAGTCGATCCAAGGAGCAAGAGAAGGGAGAAAAAAATTAGGGTTTATAATTGTGAAACAATAATCAAGAATCAAGGTGAAATTCTTAAAATACATGTTCAATTGTTTGATTAATTAATATAATTCATGTAATAATTATATGATGGATTAGGGTTTGTGTTAACTTCTGTAAATTAATGTTATTAAACATGTTGTGAATCTGCTGATAGCATCAGCAATTCTGTTGCTCGGTTTTAACCACTGATTCCTACTATTATGGAAAGTATTATGATATAATTAATGGGCCGTTAATTATATATAATTCCATGGGCTAGGGTTTTGAGTATTCTCTATTATAAATAGAGGTCATAACACATCTGCATGGATATACGAAATCACAAAACCCTAAACACTTGAATACGCATCTGGTTCTTGATTTGTGCCTAAAACAAGAACATCACGTGGTCTTATCCCATAGAGATATTCGTGTAACCCAGGCATAGGGTCGAATAGTTTCTATTGGAAAGTGATAACACGATTTCAAGTGAATATCCGGTAGTCATTGATTATTTTTACCCTAATCTGGGAACTTGTTTACACATATTAACCAACAAGTTAGATCACGAATTTTTGGTCTAAATTGAAGTACAATGAAAGAGCTTTCCAAAAAGTCCAGACACGATTGATTTCAAGGTCGGGAAGTTAGTTTTTTGATTTTTTTTTTTTGTTAAGGTGTCAAAGCTGTCAAACCGAGACAGAATTTAGGTAAAAGTTTGATAGTGAATTGTGGGTGTAAAAGTGGTATTTATACTAGCCTTTCTGGAATAGTTAAGTTTTAGGTTATCTTAGACTACCACGAAAAGGATTCGCGATAAAAAGTTGTAGAAGTATTTTATTCTAATTAAAACTTTTTGGTGTGCGTTCAGATCCGAATTTGGATAGTTGACAAGTTTGATTTTCTTTTGAGTACTTGTGTGCGTTATTGGTCCATGGACTTCTGGGATTAGCTTGTATGCTTATGAGAGACCATAGTAAATTTTTGGTGTGAGTTGTTGAGCTTTAATAGTTGTGATTTCATGTGGGCGAATGTACCTTAAAATTCTGTGTTTTCTGATTTTAAAAGTGTAAGGGATTTAGTGAGTGTTAGGTTATGGTAATGGTTAGTATGGTGTCTAGGGGATCCATGGTGGGTCATATGAGTCTTAGACATCCATCATATGTGTATTACATGGGTTGTAGCTTTTAGCTTGGCCTTGTGTAACGTGGACTTATTTGTGTTGTTTAGATTTGTGATTTGTGTTGTGGAAGCTGCCAGGTTTGAGGTGAGTTCATAGTCCCATATTTTTACTTTGTTTTAAACTTGGGATGGGAATGATGCTTGTCTTAAATGGTTTGGGTTACTGTGATTATGTGTGTGTCAAAGAGCTTGGACTTATAATGTTATCGTATGTATGCTATATGTGAATGATAATGCTATGTGGTTAATGTTATGTGGTGATGATGTGTGGTTCAATTGGGAGGGTGCTTACCCTGTTACTCGTGTATACGACCTAATTGGAGAGTAGTACTCCTACTCACTTTTATTCTGTGTGGTCCGATCGGAGGGTATTAATTACCCATTATTTGGAGCGGGGTCACGTTCTGGCCCGGATGTTGTGAACTTGGATCGGTGGGCACGTTCCGCCCGATGGTTGCCTTTTGTGTGATGGTTTGTTTATGAACATATGTAGCTTGTATGATAACTATAATTATTTGTCCAGCTATGTTTTATAATCACAGTGAACTGGTTGCCTTGTGAGTGTATGTGTGTCTAAACCTATGAATCTCACCAACATTATGTTCACGTTTTAAGCATCATTTTCAGGTGAGCATTCTAAGGCCAAAGTTGAGGAATAGACGAGACCTTAGTTGCATTGGAAGTGGTTTATCTGTTGTGTTTGGAGTTTATCATGTTGTTTCCTTTCGGGTATTGTTATGACAATTTGTGTCTATACTTTGCCATATTTATTTGCATGTAGTTATTCTCTGTATAGACACTATGTGTTGTGATGATATCCATGAAGTTACACCCGCGCGTTTCCGCCGTGGCGGGGTGTGACAGGCTAAACATGTTAATTAGATAGTTAATAACCGTATAGCTAGTTAAATGGCGGTTAGTAAGTTAGTTATTTATGTAAAATAGTGAAAGGTTGTGTTGCTTGGAACATAACTCTTAGAATAGACACATTGGTTCATGGTGTCGATTGGTAAACTATAAATAGGTATCAAATGTAAACGTTTTAGTGTGTGGTTAATAATAATAAAGTGTGTTTACATTAAACAAACCAACCATCTCTGTTGTAAACGAGTCCCTGCAGATTCATGTGCATACTCATATTGTTTCTTTATGATGTTCATTCATGATTGATCCAAGATCCGTAGGACCTCAACAATGTCGACGAGAATATGTGCAATATCATAACGGTATGTTTACTCTTCGAAATAACCAACAAGTCACACGCCAATCCTAAAATCATGAAAGAGGTTGTTGCATTGTAAATAAGAACATAATTTTTCTAGTTTTTGAGTTGACTCAATACTAAATCAGATTTTATATAACACAGGTTGTCTATGAATCAGATAAATGATAAACAAATGGACGGGTATACGTATCCTTCTCTTTGTTTGTCATGGGTTAAAATAAGTTACTATATTCTAGTCCCCACAAATGTAATAAACAAAGAGTAATAAGGAGACCGACGCTCCTAAAAGTATCAATAGATCCTATAAAGAAGACTTCTATGGGCATGGCACTATCGTTGGCTCCATGGCTGTTAAAGTATCGCGAATGCAACTTTCAGGGCCAAGGCGTAAAATTGGTTCATCCTGCATTTTGGAGGCACGGAAACATACTTTAAGTTCATATGCAACACAACATTACAGTAGTTTGCAGTTCAGAAAGAAGTTCAAATACCTTTATAAGGTTTCTAAAGTAAGTAGTTGCATAATTCCCCGTTGGAAAGAGAATTTCCACTAGGTCTGCTAGGACTAATTGTGGTTGCGGCACTGCTCCATCGAACCAATCTTGGAACACAAAATGAGAAAATATTAATCAAATATCTGGAATTCCTTAGGTTCAATGGGTCAAATGATACTTTTTAGCAAAACACTGTAGACCAATTAGTTAACCGTTACATAAGAAGCTTTAGTAGTACTTACCAAGAGCCAAATCAGTTGAAAGGCGTTTGTCGTATCTCCACAAGTTTTGAAATGAAAGAAAACCAAAACAAGTTTGATCCTCTATATGAAGGTTTTGCAGAAAGAAGGTTGAATTGTAGGTCACTGGGTCTGAAGTAAATGTTTCATCAACCACTACATCGACAGTCTAAATTACAAGAATTATGTAAGATTCCAAGGACAAGTTTAGGAATGATTTGATTAAAATCGAGTGAAACTTACACATAAGATAGCATGAAGTTGTTCCAAATCATCGATAGAGGATGTGTTGTATATCTTTTTGTTTATGGACGTATCAATATTCTCTCCGCCCGCATCTTCTACATACTGTTATACAAGCACCAATGTGACATTTCAATTTTGTCATAACTTTATTTTGTAAGTACTACTTAGTTTTATGTTATTATGTATATATAAAATTACAAATAGAAAATAACCATTCAAATGATATAGGCCTAAATCTTTTTCTTTTCTAGCATTTGTTGATTAGCATCTTTAACAAACAATCTCACACGAGTGAATAGGTTAACTTTTTATTTATGATGTTCGTTGTAACTCTTAGTTATACTCGTTAAACAGAGAGCACTAATGGATGCTAGAGTAATAAAAGATTCTAAAAGCACAGTTCTGCTTTTACTACCAAAGTACACATCTCCCCAGTGGGACTTGAACCCACAACCCTTATTTAGAATAGTTAATCTGCAATAGCATACCTTTAGCTTGTATCCATCTTCTGTGAAAGACCAGACACCCTGCGCCAACAGAAAGACGCAGATGGAAATATAAGCTTTAACTTCTCAAAGATTAATTCATTCGTTCTAAGTTTCTAACAACAATTTGAAAATGAAATGCAAAGAACGGTCTAAAACCGAAGTGGCCAAAATGTTACTTACACATCGAAAAGGATTTCATAGCTAAAACTTGTAACATTTTAAAGTAACAACAAATGGTATAGATACTTACATCATTAAACTCCATCCATGCCACTATTGGATGGATCTTTTGGCTTTTATTGGCCACAGAATTAGACAAACACAAGTAATTGCTTTTCACCTGCATATATAACCAAAAACATCAACAACGATCACAAAAATATTGATTTGCAGCTTGTAACTAGAATATATTCAGAAAAAACATGTGCACGCACAATTTAAACAAATTCAAACAATGGAACACTTTTGGACTTACGGCATCATAGATTTGATTTGCTCTGACTTCCATGTTTGCAAAAACTCCCAAGAACTTGATCCACTCTGCCCTCTGACATTCAAACAATTAATGTCGAGAGATATAGCTAGAGACAAACTAAGAAATATCTAGAAAAGTAAAGGAAGGTAAGTACCTGAAGGGGAGCTTGTTCGCCCATAGGGGCATAAGTAACATAATTGCATAATTGAGTTTGCTGATTGGTGTTAGAGCCGATGAAATGTGCAGTATATTGAGAAAACTGCTGTGGCTCACTCTTATTGAGCATATCAATTTGTCCATCATTGTACATTTTGAGTAGACATGGAGAAGCTACTGTTGCTGATGTCATGCCTTTCATGTCTGGCAAGAGACCTAGAAGCTGTTCATGATTTTGCGAATCGACCCAATGATTGTTAAACTAGCTAGATGCATATATAGCTCAAGGAAAGATGATTAGAACTGATTTAATAGTGGTGGCAAAATAAATGGGTCGTCTGGTTGAGCAACGGACTCGCAAACAACTTATTTTTACACCCTTTATTTTTTTTATAAAAGATTAATGTGTACTTACTAAACTACAATACATAATTGCAATAACTATATTTTTTTTTCAAAAACAATTTTGTGTAGCTTTTCACATCTATGAATTAATAAAATTTATTAATCAGTAATCACTTATACTTATACTTTTAGTTTTGTATATAGATTTTTAGCCATTGATGGCCATAGAAACTTATCTAATTATCATCATTAATCTGTTTTGCGCACGTACTCTATCAGTAATTTTAGCATTTGTCAAGTTGAAATCATTTTCATTTGTCTCAAATAATGTTAATTACATTAATACTAATATGCAACAAATCAATTACAGCTATATTTGCAGAAAGAGTACGACTAGACTTACAAACAAACGCATAATCTCACCTCGAAGTATGAAACTGCATAAATTCAAACGAAAACAGCGATAAGAAAAGAGTCTCAAGATCATAGATTACTCATAATATACAATCGTCTTAAATCTGAATGTTCTCTTTTAGTATTTCCGACATACAAATCGTAGATATTTGCTTAGAACATGGCACATTTTGAATTAGAACGAACCTGGAAAATAATTGACATCCAAGGAGTAGTTTGTTATTGGGATGACAAATGATTTGATCCTGGCTGTGCAATATTTGGTCCTTCCTGCCATCCTTGAGGTATTCTGCAATATTTCATAATGATCAAAGTGCAAAATATATATGCTTACTAAAAATTTATAGTTGTTAGTAATGATCAAAGTGCAAGGCATGAGCTAAAAATTTATGTTTTTTTACGTATAAATTTGTAAGCAAGACATGAGCTAGTAGACAAGTGATTCAAATAGAAAACCACAAGTATCTTTTAACTAGACAGACAAATTCACGTACTTTAAATATTACAGTAAGAGATTGACACATCACTGTTTTTACTATTCTTTTTTACCATTGTAAGATGTCCAGTGTATGATCTAGTAACCTTAGGATGAATCTATATAAATTAAGTTTTAAGTATTATAGTGCATGGTTCAAATGAACAATATAAATGTAAGTGACATATGCAATATTTTTTCTAATTAAAATTTTAGCATCTTACCAACACCAAATCTACTAGCTACCATACATTGTTGGTTCAAATCAAAGTGTGTGTGATTAATTATCGTTCAAAACATCAAACTTGTCTCATATATATTTTTTAATTTTATTTATTTATCATTAAATGGATTTGGAAGTTGCTCAACCAATTACACAAAAGACTACTGATTTCTTATGAAAAATTGAGAACCACTTTAAACATTTTTGGAGCAAAAATCTAGGCAATGATCTCTCCCTTGAGCCCGTGACTATTACATGCTTTGTAAAGTTTTAAAACCCGTGACGAAGTAGTCGACCAAGTGGGGCAACTACAAACCAATAAAAAAAACATTAGAATGACACTACTACCCTCATACATACTAGTAGTTGAGGAAGTAGTAGAACATTAATTTTAGATGGATCATTAACGTGCATTTATATATTCTAAAACGCTATTCCAATAATCCCTAATTACAATTTATGCAAGTAATCATAGTCTCTAAAATTTTGTTGTTCAAAAGAAAGTACCACACTTGTATTCTCACGTCATAATCTTTGTTGCTGATATTAGTTTCATCAACTATCGTAGGTGATTGTATTTGAGTAGTGCTATTTAGACCTACAACACAAGCCTAAAAACATACCTAATGCATAAATCACTTGTACAATTTTATTATGTACTTTCTCTCTCTAAATTTCCACCAATTATTTTTTGAAATCAACTAATCAAATCATTAGGTACATTTGTAGGCTTGATTAGTAAGCATAACAATCATTTTTCATTGTATTTTTCTAAAGAAAATTATGTTTTTTTGCCCGACCAACATGTCTGTTGGATTTTCTCAACCGCCATAACTTACATAATAAATATCTACTCTTCTATAATCATATCTCGGTCATTTAAGATCGAAATACTTTATTTGATAAATGAATAAACACTTTTAAAGCATAACACAACCCTTACCCCAAATTCTAACAGTCTTTTGGGCATTAATTATTCGATATAAGCAGGGTCTACCCTTAGGGTATGTTAGACGAAAGTAACTATTGCTGTAATTGAAGATGTAGTTGTACATGGAGATAAAGCGGGAGATTAAAATTTGAGGTTTTATTTATAAACTACATTAAGCAACATTTGATTTTAAAATATTACTTTTCAAAAAAAATCTCCTATAAGTTCTTTTTGCCAAATAAACATGCTCTAAGTACGTTACTACTATTTTTTTTATTTTTTCATTTTTAATCTCAATGCAAATCAACGTAGATAAACTTCTTGAAAAAAGTTAATAACCGCCAGATAAAGTAAATTAAAAAGATTAGACATCAGATCAATTACACTAGACAAATCACCTTATGGATCGAAAAATGACTTAAGACAACTTGGCAATGATTAAAGGTGGTAGTTAAAAACCTGGATGAGAAGATAGCTCTTGCCATCAAGCAAGTTTCTAATGACTTTGAATGTGTTACCATAATACAACTGAAAATAAGCAGCATCTTCTACCCTCGAAATGTTAGTCACTTTTACGGCAGCTCTCTCCATTATTCCTTCGCTACCGCGAAGCAAAAGAGCGCCCAATGCCGATATTATAAAAACCGTATACCGTAACATTGTGTACGTAATATGTTTGAGTCTCACACTCTTTACAAAAAATGTGATAAAATGTGATGTCAAGAGAGAAATATAGGTGTGAAAGAAGTTGCAAAGCTTGGAACTTATGTGATACTGAAAGATGGAATGACAATAATACTAATATGGGTTCATTTTTCATAGTGGGGTTGGGCCTTTTGTGTGAATGCATGTTTATATTTTAATTATTGGTACAAGTATTTTTATGAGTCAGGCAAAGGAGATGGCAAAGGGAAGTGGGTGATATATGATCCGTGATCTAAATAATATTATTATCCTTTTTTGAAAGAAAAATAATAAGAGGTTGTCTTTATGTTCTGAACCGTATTTTGTTTGTTTTATACTTTTCATATATTCTCTTTTCACGTTCTCTAAAACAAATACTCATGCATCTAAGCTTCATTTAGCGAAATTTCTCAACTTAAGTGTATGTTGTTAGTTAGAAAGATAATATACTTTTTTATCCAGTGACAAATTAAAGTGAATTGAATAATGATGCATTCCTATATATATATTTTTTGTTTGTCTACTTGAAGAGGATTGACAATAGTTGCCTTTATTTCCACTTTATGGAGTACCACAAAAGTGGTATTTCTACCTCCCAAATCAAGCCAAATACGGAAAAATAAGATACCGAGTCTTGAACTAAAGAGCTATTGGGCCAATTCAAAGCCTAATAGTATCTGATTAAGAGTTAAACATAAAATATCATAAGTGTAAATTAAATATCTGAATGAATGAACATTCGATGAGTCATCTTCAAAGTTCATCATAGATTAAGAAAGTCTCACTAGTCCCTGAGGTGAAACTCGGTAAGTAAAGTCCTTAACATAAAAGAAGATGATGGAGTTAGTAAGTAATGACAATAGCTCACTGACTCCCCCTGATCTCCTCAAGTCCTCAACAATCTAAAGCATTCTGACCTAAAAAATTTAGGAAAAATAGCTAGGTAAAAGTTTAGGCGGGAACTTTTTTTGAAAAGATAAGTAGAAAAGCACTTATCAAAGAAAATCAAATAAAGTATAATAGTTGGTAGAAACGGGCAAACAGTTGAAAGCTCTACACGTCACGTCCCTATTACCCCAAAGGTATCTACCTCAATCTTTGTCTATATAAGAGAATGTTGTAAAGAAGTAAAAGATAACTTACAGTTAATGTGAAATTCATTCAAGGGCATTTACTCCTCCATAGAACTAAGTCTCTGAGTGTATTCAGTAGTTAGCATAGTTCTTACTTAAACATTAATTTTGGTTTATGTTTAAGTTACTGAATGAACATATATAAACCAAATCCCACACCTTCCACTCCCTGATACTCACACCAAATGCCCACTTTTAACACCCTAAGGAGGGAAGTTATCTCTCCTCGGGCTGTGTGATTTAAAAATAATATCTTTACTGCAAAAGGTAATGATTTTGGCAGTTGAAAATATGTGTGACACACAAATAAAGGATGTCTTTCAGGTTTTACGAGTACAATGCATTTAATGCGGCTGTCAAACTTTTCAAATCTTATTTCATCATCTTTTTAAATTTCGGTTAAAGCATGTATTAACCAACCTATATAAACCCTTTTTCACACACAAATTAAAACACCCCAAGCTTTTAAAATCTTTAATCTTCTCAAATCTTTCAAAAAAACCAAATTCTTTTCAAAACCTGTATTCAAAACCTTTCAATGGCTTCTTCATCAAGTATTGAACTTCTAAAAGCTCCATCGGTTACACTCTTTGACTTATAAACCATGGATATCTCTGCAAACAACGTTGTTGCTTGCTTTGATTATACCAAAAAAATGCACAAGTTATAAACCGATGATAAAATTTATCAGCGTTATTGCAGAAGCTTTTGTTAAAACACCAAAATTTTCATACCCAAACCTTCTCATTGAGGTTCTTTTATTATTATTTATTTATTTTTGGGTAACATGGGTTTCCGACTCGACATTGCGAGCCGACTAATCCCACGGCGACTACCCTTTTGGATAGCCTGGAGTCGGCGCAGGTGAACCTCCGTGGCCACAAGGGGATTAATTTTCTCCCCATTGGATTCGAACCCTTGACCTCCTCTTTGGAAGGTTGGTATTCTTACCGTTGGGTTTGGTAAAGGGTAACCCTAGTAAATGTACTACTCCAAAAAAGAATTAAAGTACATAGAATGTAAATGAAATCCCACATCTCAGACCGTTACATAGGCGAAAAAAAACGCACCATTTGTGCTTCAAACTAATCCTATCATAAGAATGACAAACCAAGCTTATGAATTACTATAAGGAAAACAACCACTAATTAACTATATTACATTTGACTCACAATGATACCAAATATAACCTAGTGTCTAATCTGCCCTCAGAGAGTGATATCGAGAGCATCATAATATGCAAGTTGTTCTTCCATTAAGTCTGATACCACATTTTCATATCCGTCATACTCGTCAAGTTCTCCGAGAATTTTGGTATACTCTTGCGGTTGAAAAGAATCAATATAAAACAACTGCAAAGTTCACATTAAAAATGGGCCTAAACCCCTATTTTTTTGGCTATGATGAATTTGTAAAAATCACAGGTCTTGATTACTCAAAACCATATGTCCCAAATCGAACATCTTTGATTGTAAGTACTAAACTTGATGTTTAAAGCTTTTCAATGAAAACTAATCTAGACCAAGCTCTATTGAACTTGCATGCATGACCCCTCTTGACAAATCATGGTTCTTACCACTTGGAGAATCCCGATGACTCACATCGTTCAGGTTCTGGGTGGGAACAAAAGCTATACTGATCAGTTGAATTCCAGTCAACAGATGATAGCATACGGTCTCATCACTGAGACCCCGGTCAACATAGGGAGGGTCATCTTTGATGACTTAGTTAGCTAGATATCAGCAAAGTCACGAGCAAAGACCATGACCTATCCTCGCTTTTTGTCTTTGATGATAGAAAGCTTACTTGATGAGGAATAACTCAGGAATCAGATACTGGACTAACTCCCTTCTCCCTGAGCAAATCAAACTATTCCTGAACCATCCATGAAAATGAGGTTCCACGTTGTGCCCACATGCTTAATATATGTGAGTTAGCTGAAAAGTCTCCAGCTACATCTCCTGAAGAATTTGTTAAAAAGTCAAGGAAAGTGTCTAAGTCCAAGAGAAGAGTCTCTAATACTTCTCAGCAAGGACCACAACTTGCCAAATAGGCCAAGTCAAAGAAAAACCTATCTTTGACTGACTAGCCTGAACCCCCTAAAGCCAAGGTTAAAAAAACCTAAGAAACAAACCACCTATACTTTTCCATAAAAAGTACTAAATAACTCAAAGGCCTTAACACTATAAAATCCTCATAGGCCAAGGACAATATAAACCCGAACCAGCCGCCTGTTTCCTCCAATGAGGTCCCAGGCAGTTAAAAAGGGGCACTGAAATGTAACCTCCATTAAAACATTTTTAGGAAATGGAAGTGAAGATTAGGACCACCTCTATCTAATAGAGTCTGAGTTTAATCATGTCCCTGAAAACTCTCATACATATGGAGTCTTCACTTATGGACGGTGGTTCGGGGTTTACAAAGCCTGAACTTGACCTGAACAATCCTGACCTGGTCCTTGACAAACAACAATCAGAACCTAAGGGTCACACTCATTTGGAATATGAACATCACTCAATTCCTTAGGGTTCTAAATTACAAGAACAACGAGATCCCAATGAAGGAACTAGTTTATCCCAACATTTGCCAAAGAGACGCCAACAAGGTCCACAGGATTCAGTAGACCTTACACAATTCATTGATGAGGGACTCGAACCTCTCACACTAACTTTTGCTGAAATGCAGGAAACCATGGACTCTAACTCAAAAACTTCAGCCTAGTAATATGTTTTACCAACTGAGGAGGGGGAGATAATAATGGTCGAAGAAGGGATAGAGGATGCTGAGGATTTTATCCAAAGACCTCAGATCGCTAATGCTGCTGCTAACCTTATCCATCTTCTTCATGATCTTTAGACTAAAGAAGCTGAAACCCCAACCATCACCATAGGCCATAACACACTCCCTGGCCATCTTCAAGCCAAAACAGATGTTGTTATTTACCATGTCTTAGATGATGCTCAATTGAAACACTTTGAGTTAGGAGATGCTTGTGTAGATCTCAAAGGTAAAACCAAGTAAGGCTTCAGGCAGACTAAAGATGTTGTTGGTCGTTTTGGCAAGCGGCTTGGGTCACTCATTACAGTCACTAAAATCTCTACGGGGCAGTGTCTGAAAGCAACATTCCTGAGCTAAAAACTGACATCACTGCACTAATGACCAGTTTGAAGTCCCTTGCAACTTCATCTGCATTTGACTACTATCAACATCAGCTCTGAAGACAAGTCTCCATTTATTGAGTCTCCAAACCCATCAGAACCAGCTTTCACTGAACCTAACCCAATGCAATAGTTATCTATTAGAATCCCTCCTCAACACTTGAGCGGGAGAAAGTATGGGATTACTAAGTTCCTGAACCTATCTCATCTTTCAAATGCATAACAACTGAATACGTTCCTTCTTTTTCAATTAAATAACCTTCAGAATACACCAAAGGAAATAAAAATATGTTCGGGATTGAAGATAGTATGCTCTCTGAATCCATAGAGGCTGGGGAACTAATCCCTGATACCACTATTTCTCAATCATCATTAGGCCTTGAACTAATTGACTACCAACTGGACACAAGGGTTATTATCAAGGTTACAGGAGAAAAGCTCAATGAACTTCTTAAGGTTGCTAAGGAAATTGCTAAAGTAGCTCACAAAGAAGTGAAGGCAAACAAAAAAGTTATCAGGACTACTAGAGAGTTCAAACTTCTTTAACTTTAGGAACTAAAGGAAACTAAGGGGAGCTAAAAGAAAATGCAATAAAGAGGAAGCAAGTGTGTAAAAGCTACAAGCATATGATGAAGCTTGTTAGGAAGCATGTGGTAATAACTAACATCAAGATCATGCCAAACACTAAGCTACTCAAAATAGCCATTATCAAAGATAATCATGACTCAAACTTTGAAGTCATAAGTGATTTCAAATGGGGTCACTTTGGGTACAAGGAATGGGAAATGATGTTAGATGTCGTTAACAAGAATAAAAGGGCAAGTGTTATTGAACTGAAGTCAACCTTGGGAAAAAGATTTGAAGAGATCATGGAACAAGAAGAATTCCTAGGGATTGATACAAGAAAGCATCTAACTATTTAGGATTCTCAAGACTTCATCCCAAATAAATAAGAGGAAAAATTCATCCATTCCCTCATAGCCTGAACTCGTTTCTTACTTTGACATGGTACATATATCTAAAGTTTTTATTTTTAGATACTTTTTCAGACCTGTTGCCGATACTTTTTCAGGCAGGGCTTCGATCCGTATCTGGCCAACTCCTCGAATTTCTGGGTGCGACATATTCATGGACTGGCAAAGCGAACTCTCAGTTTGATCAGGAGAGCCTAGAGAGCTCTCTATATTTCTCCAAATTCTGACTAGTGCGTTTCTTTTTCTCGACCAATTTGAATTCTAATTTTTTTATTTTAAGTTTAGTAGAGTAGTAAGTAGCTAGGCGTTTCACCGAATGCTGCATTTAGAATCTCCAAAGAAACTAGAAGCGCATATGAGCATATGATTTTTCCCATTTGTGACCGTCGGTTTCTTGCAATAGGTGGCGATCAGCAGTGTTGTAAAGCGCCACAACGACGATAACGCTAGACCGATTGCTGGTCTTCATTGCAACAGACTTCGTCTTGGGGGAGTTTCATTTAGAGAAGGTAAAGTTATTAAACAACCTGAGCATTGAATCTTCTTTACTGATGTCTTTGGTGAGCCTGCCTTTCAGAGAGTCTCTGAAATTCATATCCTTGACAAGAAAACTCTATTCATCCTCAAGATTTTGGCACTAACTTAAAAGATCCATGAAGGACTAAGACTTGTGAAGATCTTAGAGGATGAAATCAAAAAGAGGGATATCAAGCATTTCCTCATGAAAAAGAAGGTAAAGCTAGAGTTAATGGGCATAACATAAGAACAAGCCTAAAAAAGAAATTATATATTTTCCTTTTTTTATTTTTTATTTATTTATTTATTTATTTTTATGTAACCTATGAATAATAATGAAATATATTCACATTTGTTCTTAGGATTAGTTTAGACTTTACTTTACTTTATTTTAGTTAGTAAGAAAAAGTTCCTATGCTCACTTACATTGAAAAACACTTAGGCTATTTCTATATCCAAATAGGGGGAGATTATTGGGCCAATTCAGAGCCCAATAGTCTCTGACCAGGATTTGGAAAAAAAATCCTAAATGTAAACTAAGTCCCTCAATGAATGAACATTTAGGAAGTCATCTTTAGAGTTTATCATAAACTAAGAAAGTCGCACCACTACATGAGGCAGAACTTGATAAGTGAAGTCCTAAACCCGAAACAAGATGATGAAGTCAGTCAGTAATGATAATAACTCACTGACTCCTCCTGATCTTCTAAAAAATCTAAAGCATTCTGAACTTAGATATTTAGGACAAATATCCGAGTATCTGAAAGTTTAGGCGATGACTTCCTTAGGAAGATAAGTAGAAAAACACTCATCAAAGAAAGTCAAAGAAAGCACAAGAGTTGGTAGAAATGAACAAACAGTTGTCAGCATCGTTACCTAAAGTGAGATTGGACATGTTCAAACAATAGAAGCATTTAATGTAAGTGTACGACACAATTAAAAGCTCGACATGTCCCTATCCACCTCGATTTTTGCATATATAAAAGAATGTTATAAAAGAGTAAATGCTAACTCTTGCAAGTAATGTGAAACACATTCAAAATCATTTACGCCTCCATAGAAATGAGTCTCTAAGTGTATTCAGTGGTTAGTATAGTTCTTATTTAAATAGTAACTTTGGTTTATATTTAAGTTAATGAGGAGATCACCAAACAGTTGTCATTCAACTTATATTGTTATTCAATAAACAATCTTTGTAAATTTTTTGATTCATTTATATTAAAAGTTTAAACGCTGAATACCTGTGTCAATCCTTATTAAACTGTTTATCTTTGTTAAACGTATTTATACTTAATTTGTTAAGTATGAAAGTTGGTTAGTTAACATTAAATTTGGAGATTTTATGGCCGAGGACTATGCCCTCTTTAACCATGAAGTGACACTTCTCCCAATTTAGAACCAAGTTAGTGTTTTCACACCATCTTTGTAAGCAACAAAAAAGGAACAACAAGAGTATCATGCTTGTCGCCATAATATAGCTCTTTTCTTAACATAGAAATTGGGCTCTATGTGAATTGTGGTTCTAATAGTGCTCGGTTTTTTAAGATAGAAGTCAGCTCTATATGTTTCACCTCATTTATTTTTAGACGATATACTTTCCAAATTTTAGTATCTAGGCAAATAATCTTCAACTCTTAATATTTTTGCGTCGCTTTTGTACCCCTTATCGTTCATTATTTGATGCGTATGCATATCGTTGTAGGTATAGATTATCCTTTATCAAGTTGTAAATTTATATTTAGCCGACTTAACCTATAATACACACTAGTGAGCAGTGTACCCGATCAATGTAGCTAGTTGGTAAGTAGAGTGTCGAAGACTATGAGTGGAACGTTAACACCCAGAATGTCTATCAGTATTTTAATTTCTAAGTTAGTTTTACAACCTAATCTAACGCAAGGGGGTTTTCAGTCTGAGAGACTGGCACGATTTGAGTTGATTAATAAAACTAATGAGAAAGAATACAACAAATGGCGAACACGTACACAGATAGATAACATATACAGATAAGAGGCCTGACGAATGATTAAGTGGCTTGTCACTTTTTTAATTGCTAGTTTTATATGATGAGTGCTGAAATCTATTCTCTCTCGTTGGTATCTTAATTATAGGCGAGTAAACTCTTAATGATTACTTATGTCTATATTTTTTTAACCTTTTTAAGGGCTACACTAACTTATAATGCTAGTGAAGAAATCGTGGGAGGGGTATGGTAGCCCAAGCATTCCATAGCTAGACACAGAGGTTATTAATGCACATATAAAAAGAACCAAATAAAAATCATATAAACTTTAATTGATGGGAAAGTAATTTAAAAGGGAGAAATATGGCGGTCATAAGCCCATCAATCCTGATGAATTAAAGCTTACTATTATAATAAAACAAAACTACTTAACGAATTTAAAACACTAGCAGGACCTTCTTACTTCTCTGAGATCTTCAATTGGGTGTGTCTTGTATTGCCCTTTCGTTGTTATTCTTCTCCTTAGGGTTTATGTTGCGGCTTTTGTAACGTTTGGCACACGAAATTCGGCTGTCAAATGGGGTATTTATACTTTCTATCTGAGGGCACGATGCGGCGCATCAACTTAGTTGATGCGGCGTATCTCAATAGCTTCGCGTGGGGTTCAATATTATTATATTCTATAATATTCGTACACCGCATTCAGATGCGGCGTAACTTGAATCTCTATGCGGCGCATGTCCTTCAGTATCTTGGATAATCTTTGGTGAAGTCTTGAGAGCGATGCGCCGTATGTTAAGAATGTCATGTGGCGTATCTGGAGTAGATAAGTCAGATCATCTTCGTTGGCCAAGGTTTTTGAAAAGGAGAAATTTGTTACGGTTTTAAGGGGTCATTTAAGCCCTAAGTCGTGATAATGTGATCAATTATTACCTTAAATCGTTTCTTTTGTCAATTTAGGTACTTTTGAGGAGAATTCTGGAAAAGGAAGCATTTTGGACATTTTTGGAGCAAAAAGTGAAGAAAACGACAAAGTCAAGAATCCATGCTGGAAATTGTACCTGACGGCGTCAAGAAACTTAAAGGGACGGCGTCAGCTTATGTGACAAGAGGTGGAAATTTCATTTACACTTGTCGCACCAGAAGAGAAATTAAGACTTAACACGTGATGGCGTCACGTTTTACATGAAGTAGGCCGTCACGTATCATGCTAAAGCGTGACGGCCCAAAAGACCTAAAGGGGGACGGCGTCAAGAAGTTGGATTGGATGACAAGAAACCCTAGCCGCGGCGAGATGACGACGTCAGCCATCAAAAGGTGACAGCGTAAATCTATATATAGTTTTCAAGTTTTCATTCATTAGGGAGGACTTTTGGTAAGGAACTTTAGGGTACGAACCTAGTCGACTTTTGCAGCTATTTTAGGGTTTGAAACCCTCTTTTCTTCCATGTTCAATTGAAGATAAGTTATCCTTTAATCATTCAATATGTCTATGTGTTGTTTGATTATATCGTATGTTTTTCTTTCTTTTAACATGTTAGCTTAGGTTTGTTTGTATTTGCTTAGGTCTAATGAAACCTAGTTATTGATTATTGGTTGTTGGTTTGTCATTTATTGTTGTGGGTGATTGATTTTAGCGTTAGGCTTAAGAAAACTGGCTAATCTCCTATACGGTAACTTGCTTGAACGTCTTAAGAAACGTAATCGGATGTGTACTATGGTTTTATTAATTGTATTTAATGCATAAGTAACTATTAAAGAGGCCATGATAGGATTCTAAACGTGTCGTCATAGGAAGAGATAGAAGCTTATAAATCGTGAACATGAGACCTTCGTCGACATCATACAAGAACTGACCTTAAAAAACAAGATAAGCGAAGGCAATTCACTTTCGCGTGAGGACTTTATTCACATTTTACGGACTTATTACGGCTTACAGAATTCGGAGATAGTGGGGATAGATGGGCTAGGAAATATGAAAAGCTAACGGGATGCTTACCGACTGAACGTACTTAGAGTTGGGGAAGATCGTACACGGCCCCACGAATGGTATTAAGGAATGCAACCCTTCACCTATGCAATTGTGATAAACCAATTAATCAATAAAAGATAATTAGGGAGTAGTGAAATCTAAGTAAACACGCTTTTCTCATTATTAGAAGTCTCTCATATTTTATTTTATTTTATTTGTTTAATTAGTTATTTGGGTTAGTTGACTAGCAACTAATTCCGCCCACTCCTCCAATACCCGAGATTTTTACTTGCTTTCCATAAAATATAAAAGAAACAAAAATAATCATCCCTCACCTCTAGACCTAGTTAGATTAATTTCAATCCTAGCGAACACTATTCCCTGTGGAGAACGATCAATCCCCCGGTACTTGCCAACTCACTATACTACATCGGTCAGGTACACTGCCTGGTGGGGATTGTAAGCTTCTCAAGATCCCTTGAGAAGTAAAACTTTTGTGTAGACCACAATCCATGCATCAAAGTTTTTGGTGCCGCTGCCGGGGAATAGTTATTGCTTAGGTTGAATTTTAATTTTATTAGGTCTACTCATTAGATTCCTATCTAGTGAGATTTTTCTTTTTATTTTGTAGCTTTCTTGTAGTCTATCTTTTCTTTGTGCCTTTGTTTGTAATTTGCTTCAAATGGATATTTCACTTTGACTTCTATGATTGCAAAGTAGGATTGAGTGGCTAAAACACCAAGGAGTTCAAAATACCTCATTTAGGGACACCTATTAATCATATGAGCCTTCACCTAGGATAGATTCTTATGAACAACCCCCATGTTTAGGTTCTTGTTTTAGTGAGGCCAATAGGAAAAGCGACCTAGTTTGCCAAAGAATTGTGGATAGAGTCGTAGCAATAAACCATAAGTTGGATGAAGCACTAGGTTTGTTTTTATCACTACCTAAGAAAACAATTGAGGAGGATTTAGCCGAGCATGATCACATTGATCAAAAAGACCTAGGTTTTATGATCGATGACTTTGAATCTCAAGGAACACATGATGAATCCTTTAGGCAAATTGAACATAAGACTATTGAGGAAGATTCTGATGATTCGGACTTAGAAGTTGAGATGCCTAGAGAAGCACTTGAGATACTTAGGAAAATGCTTAGGATAGATTCTACTAAAACACATGATGAGGATATAGGTGATCGTGACACGAGGAATAATGAGTTAAATAATGCATGCCCACTGAGTACTCAACAATTCCTACCATCATTTGACGCACACACACCGCCCGTGACTTACTTGGAAGAAGTAGATGAGACTTTAGGAATCCCGATGGAGGTAGAACCTTTAAACCAAACACAACTTGAGGATATAGGTTTGAATACTTATAGCCAAAACCTTACTCTTGGTTCTAGGGAATTTCCTAGTGTTGATGAACCGGAACCTCAATCCTTACACAATTTTTCATCCTTAGATATACATCTAGGAGACAAATGAGGAACCGACCCACCCATCAACCCATATTATCCGGGTAGTTTTAGGATGATGGAAGCCATTCACTCACCCCCTTCACCTCAGGTGGCATATTTCCACCCTAAGGGTGTGTATCGTTACTTTCATCCGCACTTAATCCTAAGTGTAGGGAAAAGCTCCTTTATTTCCGTTAAATAAGGGTAGAGTCAGGCTCGTGACTCGAACAAAAACAAGCGCTTCTTGAGAGGCAACCAAAGCTTTATTTGTTTGTTTGTTTGATTTTATTTGCTTCCGTATGTATGTTTTGTTTTTATTGCTTATTGTTCATGTATCAAGTATTTTGTGAAAATGCTTTATTTTGTTTTTAACTTCGTCTTGATTACATATAAAGGTATTTTGCAAAAGATAAGTGTAAGGGAAATCCAAATTTGTTTTTAAGAACGGATTGAACATGAACGATAACAATGAGATATAAACATACATATTAGTATTTGTTTGAGTCAAATGTTTGTATCGAGTCATAATGAGTGTTTTGCAGGATTCCAGGAATTAGAACATAGGTTTTTCTAGAAATTTTCCGGAAACAAAATATAAGAATTACGTAAGATGAATTCTGACGGCGTCAGGCATCACCTGACGACGTCAGGTGTAATTTTCTGGAAATTTTGCAAGTTTTGTTTTTCTGCCGGAATTGTAAAGTTTCGTAAAATCTGTATTTTATAAACTCCAGGAATATGCAAACATTCATTCCACAAGCATTATATCTTTACGTGCTTTCTAGGATTTAATTTTATGTAGATTTACCATTGATTTTACGCTAGGTTTTCTTGTTTGTTTTCTCAGCTAAATTAACAGGTTATATTGGACAAGAAAATGTACATGGATAATCAAGCTTTTGGCGCTGCTTTAATCTTGGAGTTTTCACATTTTCTTGGAGGAGGATTTAACCATGTTACTACATCATCCACACTGAACAAATTAGGGGAGTATTTGTTTCATTCTTTCATTTTCTTTACTTTTACATTTTTGAATTGAACATTGGGGACAATGTTTAGCTTAAGTGTAAGGGGGGGGGGGGGGGTAAATGAAGATTCCTTAGAGATTACAATTGCACTTGATTTTTGTCTTGTCTAATAGTAGATGTGTAATAAAACTCAGAGAAACACTTGTTAGGGTAATTTTAGCACCAAATTTAAAATTTTTTGCGACATATAGGAGTGAAACTTTAGTCTTAATAAGCGTCCATGGATAGGAGTTATATGACTAGCACAAAAACCGTACCACTCAAAGATTTTCACCCCAAATATGTGAGGTTCGCCCCTAAATTTGTTAGGAAAATCCATAGTGCTTATGAGTGTACCGGTAGCATTTAGATTCTAGAACTTGCGTTAGTGATTCATTCCGAGACCACATGTGAGACTACATTCGTGTAGTTGGAATTACTACATGATAAGAGGCAATAGGATAACCTATGTTTTTAAGCCTGTTTTTTTTATAATTACGTTGACTTCATTGATCAAGTAATTTTCCCACACCTTTGCGATGTACTCATTTTTAGTACACGATACCCCTAGTACACCCCTCAGAGTCTATCTTTTTCATTTCTAACTTTAAGCATTTTACTTAAAGGAAGAATTTGTTTACAATCCACCCCTAAATGTACACCCAAATTGCCTTAGCCTTCCTTGTATGCACTCATCTTTAGTGCATTATTGTTACAACATTTGTTTTAACCATTTGTTAATTGTCTAAATTGATTACATGGTTGCTAAGTCGAGTCATATCTTGTACATATTGTTTTGGGATGATTGAGACTCATGGGTAAAGTACTATTGTTATGGAGTAATGGGGAAGAACGTCAATTATTTCCCCCATATGTGCGCAAATGTTTTAAAGTATTCCAAGTGTTTTGATTATCATAATTCGAGTTATTAGAATAGTTACATGTAAAGTATGTAAAAGTTCAAGTGTAAGGGGAGAACCGAGCCCCCTTGATGTATTATTTTGGATGGTAGGGTAAGAGTGTAATAAAAAAAAGAAAAAAAAAAGGTAAAAAAAAAAAAAAAAAAAAAAAAAAAAAATCAAGAAAAACGAAAAAAAATAGAAAAAGAAAAAGAAAAAAAAATACGGACTACCATCCCGTTTCCTTTTATGTTTATTTAAGTTTATGTTATTTTATGATTAGCCTAACTTGAGTCGAGTCTTGGCTTAACAACGCCACTTTGTACATTTAATGAACTAAGATAATTAACTTGCCACCAGTAAAATATCCCTTTATCCAACAAACCGTGTTTTCCATATCCCTACACCAAACGTTATAACCCTTTAAAAAGACCTCTTTGATAGTTTCCTCGGAGCTTACGCCGAGTGGTGCAGGTTTTCGATCCTTTCCCAAGCCTATGGTAATCTATTTGCTATGACATGTAGTGAGTGATATTTTTCCATTTCCATTAGTTATATTTAGGTTTATAACACCCGAGAGATGAGAGTATCCAAACACTATTTGTAAGGTGCTAGTGTATAATTTCCGTGCTTGTTTTGATTAAGGTAGAATGGTCATTTGTTGTAATTACTTTTATATTAATGTTAAATACTCCAAGTGTAAGGGTATTTGATAAGGAGAAATTTGTTACGCTTTTAAGGGGTCATTTAAGCCCTAAGTTGTGATAATTTGATCAATTATTACCTTAAATCGTTTCTTTTGTCAATTTAGGTACTTTTGAGGAGAATTCTGGAAAAGGAAGCATTTTGGACGTTTTCGGAGCAAAAAGTGAAGAAAACGACAAAGTCAAGAATCCATACTGGAAATTGTACCTGACGGCGTCAAGAAACTCAAAGGGACGGCGTCAGCTTATGTGACAAGAGGTGAAAATTACATTTACACTTGACGCACCAGAAGAGAAATTGAGACTTAACACGTGACGGCGTCACGTTCTACATGAAGTAGGCCGTCACGTATCATGCTAAAGCGTGACGGCCCAGAAGACCTAAAGGGGGAC
The DNA here is from genome assembly GCA_030686995.1 of Artemisia argyi. NCBI lineage: Eukaryota > Viridiplantae > Streptophyta > Magnoliopsida > Asterales > Asteraceae > Artemisia > Artemisia argyi. The sequence continues at coordinate 101,316,506 of CM060704.1, read as the reverse complement.
GGCGTCAAGAAGTTGGATTGGACGACAAGAAACCCTAGCCGCGGCGAGATGACGGCGTCAGCCATCAAAAGGTGACGCCGTCACCCATGTAAATCTATATATAGTTTTCAAGTTTTCATTCATTAGGGAGGACTTTTGGTAGGGAACTTTATGGCACGAACCCTAATCGACTTTTGCAGCTATTTTAGGGTTTCAAACCTTCTTTTCTTCCATGTTCAATTGAAGATAAGTTATCCTTTAATCATTCAATATGTCTATGTGTTGTTTGATTATATCGTATATTTTTCTTTCTTTTAACATGTTAGCTTAGGTTTGTTTGTGTTTGCTTAGATCTAATGAAATCTAGTTATTGATTATCGGTTGTTGGTTTGTCATTGATTGTTGTGGGTGATTGATTTTAGCATTAGGCTTAAGAAAACTAGCTAATCTCCTATACGGTAACTTGCTTGAACGTCTTAAGAAACGTAATCGGATGTGTACTACGGTTTTATTGGTTGTATTTAATACATAAGTAACTATTAATGAGGCAATGATAGGATACTAAACGTTTCGTTATAGGAAGAGATAGAAGCTTATATAGTTGGGGAAGACAGTACAGAGCCCATGAATGGTATTAAGGAATGCAACCCTTCACCTATGCAATTGTGACAAACCAATTAATCAATAAAAGATAATTAGGGAGTAGTGAAATCTAAGTAAACACGCTTTTCTCATTATTAGAAGTCTCTAATATTTTACTTTCTTGTTATTTTATTTTATTTGTTTAAGTAGTTATTTGGGTTAGTTGATTAGCAACTAATTCCGCTCACGCCTCCAATACCCGAGATTTTTACTTGTTTTTCATAAAATATAAAAATACAAAAATAATCAACCCTCATCTTTAGAATTAGTTGGATTAATTTCAATCCTAGCGAATACTATTCCCTGTGGAGAACGATCAATCCCCCGGTACTTGCGAACTCACTATACTACATCGGTCAGATACACTGCCTGGTGGGGATTGTAAGCTTCTCAAGATCCCTTGAGAAGTAAAACTTTTGTGTAGACCACTGATGAGGCGAAAAATGAGCCGTTTTTAGGGGGTCATTTAAGCACGGATTTGAATTTATTTGATCAAATATTGCCCTAAATCGTTACTTTTATCATTTTAGGTACTTTTGGAGTGAATTCTGGAAAAGAAAGCATTTTGGACGTTTTTGGAGCATAAAAGTGAAGAAAACGGCAAAGTCTTAATTTTCCTTGCTGGGAACAGTAGCTGACGGCGTCAAGAGTCTCCATGTAACGGCGTCAAGAGTAAACAAGAGTTGGAAGTGGTGACGATCCAGAGAAATCGTGACGGCGTCAAGCTTGGCCGTCATGGTTCAAGATATGGTGACGGCCTACAACTAAATTACACATGACGGCATCAAACTTGGATCTAGGAAATCCGATCTCATTATGAGCGGCAAGTTGACGGTGTCAGATATTATTTCTTGATGCCGTCACCTTGTAAAATCTATATATAGTTTTGCAATTTTCATTCATTATAAGTAACTTGAGAGGGGGTAACTTTGGAGAAACCCTAGCACGAGTTTTACTGTTCTTTCAAGGGTTTTTACCCTTTGAAACCTTTCATGTTCAATTGAGATAAGTATCCTTTCAATTCATTCAATATGTCTATGTGTTGTTTGAATATATCTTACGCTTGTCTTGAATTTAACAGGCTAGGCTAGATCTCTTGTGTGTTTGCTTAGATGTAGTGAAACCTAGATGTTGATTATGGGTTGATTGTTTGTTTATAGTTGTTACGGATGAATGATTTCGATGTTAGGCTTAAGAAAACTGGCAGACTTCCATAGGTAACATGCTTGAACGTCTTAAGAAACATGAACCAATGCGTACTAGGTTATTATGGTTGTATTTAATGCATGAGCGAATTCTAATGATCCCATGTTAGGAGCTTCTTGCAGGCTCGACATAGGAGTGAAGTAGGAGCTTATAGAGTTGGGGAAGTACGTACGCCACCCCACGAATGGTATTAAGGAATATAACCCGTCATCCACGCAATTGTAACAAACTATCAACCTGTAAAAGATATCTAGGGAGTAATGAAACCTAAGTAAACACAATTCTCCCTATTATTGTTCACACCACCAGTTTAATTAGATTTATTTTCATTTTTGTTATTTTATTTTGATTGCATCTTAGTATTTGGGTTAGTTGATTAGCAACTAATTCCGCCCATTCTTCCAAAAACCGAGATTTTTAATTGCTTTTATAAAAATATAAAAATACAAAAAGAATCATCCCTCACCTCTAGACCTAGTTTTTAGGCTTTCTAATCCTAGCGACACTATTCCTGAGTTGAACGATCATTCCCCCGGTACTTGTCACTATTTTATACTACAACGATCAGGTACACTGCCTGGTGGGGGTTGTAAGCTTCTCGAGATCACTCGAGAGGTAAAGCCTGGTGCGATTCCCACGTATCAAGTTTTTGGCGCCGTAGCCCGGGGAATAGTTATTGTCTAGGTTAGGATTTCTTTTTATTAGGTCTACTTGCTAGATTCCTTTCTAGTAAGATTTTATTTTTATTTTTAAGCTTTCTTTAGTCTATCTTATTTCTTCGTGTCTTTGTTCGTAACTTTTACCATCCGACATCATGGAAGGTGGTAACATCTTTGAACCCATCAACCCACCACAACAAAATCACCCACAAAACCCACCACTAGCAAACCAACCTCTTAGGCCCCGAACCCTAGGAGAGTATTCCCGTCCTAGCCACCAAGGCTATCGAGACACTATTGAGCTCACCGAAGGAGCCAATGTGTCCCCTTGCCATTCGACACCATCCGGTTGGTGCAAAGCGGATGTGCATTCCATGGACTTCGTTCCGAAGATCCTAATCAACGTCTCAAGGATTTCCTTAAAATCGTAGATTCTATAGACCTTGATGTTACAACTAGAGAGTCGACCCGATTACGCCTATTCCAATTCTCTCTACGTGATCAAGCTAGTCAATGGCTTGAACGTTTACCCGCGGGATCCATCACCTCATGGGATGATTTCACCACTCGTTTCCTTGCTCAATTTTTCCCACCAGGGAGAACTACCAAGCTTAGAAATGATATCTTGATGTTCCAACAACGTCAAGGTGAAACTATATATGAAGCATGGACTCGTTTCAAGGACTTACTCCAAAAATTCCCTCATCATGGCATAGATCTTTGGCTCCAAGTCCAAATCTTCTATGACCATATCGACCTCTCCACAAGGCGAGCCATTGACCAATCGGCCGGTGGCAAGCTACGTGATCTAAGTGCGGAAGAATCATGGGAACTCATAGAAGATCTTGCTCTCTATGACAACGAAAGTTGGAATGATCCCCGTGATTTGAACAAAACGGCCAAGACAATATCTTTGCCTTCGAACAATTCTAGCACTCCCGACCCTAGGATCATGGAACTTGAGGACCAAGTCAAGTTTCTCATGAAATCTTACGAAGCTTGATACGTGGGAATCGCACCAGGCTTTACCTCTCAAGGGATCTTGAGAAGCTTACAACCCCCACCAGGCAGTGTACCTGATCGTTGTAGTATAGTATAGTGACAAGTACCGGGGGATTGATCGTTCAGCTAGGAATAGTGTCGCTAGGATTAGAAAACCTAAATACTAGTTCTAAAGATGAGGGATGATTATTTTTGTATTTTTATATTTTTTAGAAAGCAAGTAAAAATCTCGGGTTTGAAGGATTTGGGCGGAATTAGTTGCTAGTCAACTAACCCAATACTAAAGATGCAATCAAATTAAAATACTAGAAATGAAAATAAACTAAATTAAACTAAGGTTGTGAGCAATAAGTGGAGAAATTGTGTTTACTTAGATTTCACTACTCCCTAGATATCTTTTACACGTTAATTACTTGTTATAGTTGCGTGGATGACGGATTGTATTCCTTAATACCATTCATGGGGTGGCGCACTTAATTCCCCAATCCTATGAGTACCTACTTCACTCCTATGTCGAGCCAGCTAAGAAGCTCCTAACATGGGATCAATAGAATTTACTCATGCATTAAATACAACCAATAAAACCTAGTGCATGTCAGTTCATGTTTCCTAAGACGTTCAAGAATGTTACCATTTGGAGATCTGCCAGTTTTCTTAAGCCTAACATCGAAATCATTCATCAAATACAACCATAAACAAGTAATCAACACATAATTAACATCTAGGTTTCATTTGATCCAAGCAAACACAAGATAGATCTAGCATAGCTTGATGGAATTAAGACAAGAACAAGATATAGACAACCAACACATAGACATATTTATTAAATTAAAAGAACACTTATCTCAATTACACATGAAAGGGTTCAAGGGCTGAGAACCCTTGAAAAACCTGTAAAATTCGTACTAAGTTCGGCCTTAGGGTTTCTCCAAAACTTCTCTTTTTTTTTTTATGAATGAAAATTAGAAAACTATATATAGGAAATTGAGTCTGACGGCGTCAAGACCAAATTGGTGACGCCGTCATCTCGCCGCCAAAATAATTCTCGGACTGCCTTGATCTACTTTTGACGCCGTCACGTTATAGCATTTTCCAGGCCGTCACGTATTTTACTCTTGACGCTCTACTTCGTGACGCCTTCAATTCTGTACTGGATCGTCATGGAAATTACTCTTGACGCCGTCAGAATTTCCTTCTTGACGCCGTCACCTACTATTCCCAGCAAGGAAAATTAAGACTTTGGCGTTTTCTTCACTTTTATGCTCCAAAAACGTCCGAATTGCTTCCTTTTCCAGATTTCTCTCCCAAAGTACCTAAAATCACAAAAGGAGCGATTTAGGGCAATATTTGATCAAATAAATTCAATTCCGGGGCTTAAATGACCCCCTAAAAGTGGTTCATTTTTCGCCTCATCATATACCCTTACACTTGAGATTTGCTTGTCCTCAAGCAAATGCGCTTTTATTCTAGTCAAAATACAAGTTAGGGGTCATTTAACACTAATATAAAAGTAATTACAACAAATAATCGTTCCACTAAAGACCAATAGACAAGCACGGAGGTCATACACTAGCACCTCACAAATAGTGTTTAGATACTCACATCTCTCGGGTGTAATAAAGTATAAATTACAATATGGAAACGGAAGATATCTCTCACTACCTGTCATAGCAAAATAGATTACCATAGGCTTGGGAAATGATCAAACCTCCACCACATGGCGTAAGCACCTAGGATAAACTATCAAAGAGGTCTTTTAAAGGGTTGTAACGTTAGGTGTAGGGATATGAAATACACGGTTTTGTTAGATAAAGGAAGTTTTTACTGGTGGCGCGTTAACAATCTTGGTTAATTACATGTACAATATGGCGTTGCTAAGCCAAGACTAGACTCGACTCAAGCTAATCAATGAAAAATAACAAAAACATAAAATGAACATAGAATGAAAAGGGATGGTAGTCCGCATGTTTTTTTTTTTCTTTTCCTTTTTTCTATTTTTTTTCTTTTTCTTGTTTTTTTTCGATTTTTTTTTTTTTTTTTTTTTTTTTTTTTTTTTTTTTTTTTTTTGCATACACTCTTACCCTACCATCCAAAATAATACATCATAGGGAATGAACATTTCCCTTACACTTGAATTTTTACATACTTTACAATTAACTAATCTAATGACTTGAATTAAGAAAATCAAAACACTTGGAGCACTTTTAAGATTAACGCACATATGGGGGTAATAATATGATGTTCTTCCCCATTACTCCATAAAATAAGTACTTTACCCATGAGTCCCAATCGTCCCAAAACAATATGTACAAGGATATGACTCGACTTAACAACCATGTAATCAATTAGATAGTTAACTTAGGGTTTAACAAATAACAATAATGCACTAAAGATGAGTGCATACACGGAAGGCTAAGGCGATTTGGTTGTACATTTTAAGTGGGGTGTAATAAATTCTTTCTTTAAGTAAAATGCTTAAAGTTAGAAACGAAAAGATAGGCTCGGAGGGGTGTACTAGGTGTTTCGTGTACTAAAAATGAGTACAACGCTAAGGGTGTGGGAAAAATTAGTTGACTTAACTAGCCAAGTAATATGACTTAAATGGTCAAGTAATTATGATACGGGTTTAACACAAGGGTGATCCTAATGCCTCTTATCATGTAGTAAATCCTACTACACGAATGTAGTCTCACTAGCGGTCTCGGGATGCATCACTAACGCAAGTTCTAGAATCTAAATGCTACCGGTACACTCATAAGCACTAATAATAAATGCTTTTCCTATCAAATCTAAAGGTGAACCTCACATATTTGGGTGGAAAATTTTTCTGAAAGTACGGTTATGTGCTAGTCATACAATCTCCTATCCATGAGACGCTTGCTATGGCTAAAGTTTCACTCCTAAATGTTGTAAAAAATTTTAAATTTGGCGCTAAAATTGCACTAACAAGTGTTTCTCATAGTTTTATTACACATCTACCATCAAACAAAACAAACTCAAGCGAAAGTGTACATGTAAGGTGTCATCATTTTACCCTCCCCTTACACTTAAGATGAACATTGTCCCCAATGTTCAAGTAAAGAATGTAAAAGTGAAAAAGTAAAAAGAATGAAATCAAATACTCCCCTGATTCGCTCAGTATGGATAATAAGGTGGCCAGGTTAAATCTTCCTCCAAAAAAATGAACAATCAAAGCTTCCCTTCCAGAATATAAATCATCTTCTTGTCATACATAACCTGTAAATCCTGAGAAAATAGACAAGACAACCTCGCATAAAATCGGCGGCAACCTATATAAGTTACTAAATCCTAGAAAACAAAATAAGATATAATGCTTGTGGAATGAAGTTTGCAGATTTCCTGGAGATTATAAAACTTAATAATTCACAAAAACCATAAGACTCCGTTAGAAAAACAAAACTGGTAAAATTTCCAGATTTTTACACGTGACGCCGTCAAGAGTTAACTCGTGACGCCGTCAGAAGTGACCTGCAGAAATTCTTATGTTAAGTTTCCGGAAAATTTCTGGAAAAACTTGGTCCTACTTCCTGGAAAATCCTGCAAAACTTCATTATGACTCAATACAAGCATTTGACTCTAACAAATACGAATATACATGTTCATTTAATATTGCGGAGAATCATGATCGGTTTGTTTCTTAAAAACACATTTGAGGTTTCCCCTTACACTTATCTTTTGCAAAAATACTTTTAGGTGGAGTTAAGACTAGGCCAAAACAACAAAGTAAAGTATTTCCACTATTTAATTGAGAAACATGATCTACCAACAATAAAAATAAAGCATGCATACGGAAGCAAATAACAAACAAACAAAATAAAATCACACGAAACATGGGTTGCCTCCCAAGAAGCGCTTTTCTTTATTTACGAGTCTTGTAGCTAGACTCAAGGTCATGGGTTACTACGTGACGTCGTCGTTGGTTCCACTCTCTAGGTCGTCTTCTAAACCAGTTTTGTATTTCGGACCTAGTTGCAAGCATTCTTTGTAGAAACCAAGCATCATACTCTTCACATACTCTACTCCTCTACGTCTATCCTCCTCATTCCTATAATAAGCCGCTTGCTTGTGTTCTTTTTCTATATTAGAGAGGAGGCGGTATTGCTCAATTTTGTAGGGCATTTGATAGGCAACCTCATCATTTTCTTCCTTGAATCTAACTATCCCTAGAGTCGGGTCATAACTCATCCTAGTGGCCTCAACAAATGGTTTTCCAAATATTATTTGGCTTAGGCAAGCATCTATCACCGGACGAGTGTCTTCTACTATCATAAAATCGATCTCATAAATGAGATTGCTTATAATCACATGCAATCCCTTCACTCTTCCTACAAAATTACTTATCAGATTCTTGTTGGGCATCATCCTAAAATCAAGTTGCTTCTTCATTACCCAATTGTAATAAGTCCTAGTCATGATGTTTACGGGAGATCTAAGATCGATATAAGCTTTCCATATATGCATATGCCCGATGTTGCATGGTATGTTGATGTTGGAAGGGTCTCCCATTTTGATAAGGGGTGTGCCAAAGATATATGGTCTCTCAGGACTATCGAATAAATCCTTATGGTATTCCCGTTCTTCCTTGGTGGGCATCTTATCAACGTATTTCTCTATAGTTTCCACTTCCTCTAACTCCTTTTCCTTATTAACCTCAACTTCCCTACTTTCATCCCTAGTTTCGGTTTCTACTCTAACTTCATCCTTGTCACTTTCTTCTACTTCCTTATCTATTTGCTTAATGGTGACAACATTGACAAAGTGGACATGTTTGGATGATGAGGGGTCCTTAATTTGGATTCCGTTATTGGTGTCCCTAGTGTCCTTCCTAGGTGTGGCTAACGCTTGGTTGTTGAGGGCTTTCAACAAGTTGTCAATCTTGTTGGTCATCTCCGTTTGTTGTTGGTTGAATTCAGTTTCAAACCTAGCTATGCGAGCTTCTTGAGATGCCATGAACTTAGACATCAATCCTTCAAGATTGTTGGTACTACCATAATTGTTAGAAGGATTGTTGATGAAAGTACGGTTGGAGGGTGGACCGTTTGGTTGGTAACGATTAGGCGGATTGGAAGAATTGGGTTGATTTTGTTTCCACCTAAGGTTTGGGTGATTTTTCCAAGAGGGGTTGTATGAATCACCGTAAGGGTTTGGCTCGGGCTTGAAAGTGTACCACTTATCTCCCGCTTCGTCGGTACGCGTGGATGCGTAGTCCGCAAAAGCTGTTCCGGGGAGTTCCACACAATCACGAGTGTCGTGGGGACCACTACATAATTCGCATGAAGAAGTGATTTTGTTCTCTTGGCTTGAAGGCTTAGGAGCTTCGTAAGATTTCAAGAGAAACTTGACTTGGTCCTCAAGTTCCATGATCCTATGGTCGGGAGTGCTAGAATTATTCGAAGGCAAAGATATTGCCTTGACCGTTTTGTTCAAATCACGGGGATCATTCCAACTTTCGTTGTCATAGAGAGCAAGATCTTCTATGAGTTCCCATGATTGTTCCGCACTTAGATCACGTAGCTTACCACCGGCCGATTGGTCAATGGCTCGCCTCGTGGAGAGATCGATATGGTCATAAAAGATTTGGACTTGGAGCCAAAGATCTATGCCATGATGAGGGACTTTTTGGAGTAAGTCCTTGAAACGAGTCCATGCTTCATAGAGAGATTCATTTTGACGTTGTTGGAACATCAAGATGTCATTTCTAAGCTTAGTAGTTCTCCCCGGTGGGAAAAATTGAGCAAGGAAACGAGTGGTGAGATCATCCTATGTGGTGATGGATCCCGCGGGTAAACGCTCAAGCCATTGACTAGCTTGATCCCGTAGAGAGAATTGGAATAGGCGTAATCAGGTTGTCTCTCTAGTTTCAACATCTAAGTCTATGGAATCTACGCTTTTAAGGAAGTCCTTAAGATGTTGGTTTGGATCTTCGGAACGAAGTCCATGGAATGCACATCCGCTTTGCACCAACCGGATGGTGTCGGATCGCAAGGGGGTCACATTGGCTCCGGTGAGCTCAATGGTGTTTCGGTAGCCTTGGTGGCTAGGTCGGGAATACTCTCCTAAGGTTCGGGGCCTAAGAGGTTCTAGTGGTGGGTTTTGTTGTGGTGGGATGACAGGTTCAAAGATGTTCCCATCGTCCATGATGTCGGGTGGTGAAGAGTTATGAACAAAAACACAAAGAAATAAGATAGACTAAAGAAAACCTAAAAATAAAAATAAAATCTTACTAGAAAGGAATCTAGCAAGTAGACCTAATAAAAAGAGATTCTAATCTAGACAATAACTATTCCCCGGGTTGCGTCGCCAAAAACTTGATACGTGGGAATCGCACCAGGCTTTACCTCTCAAGGGATCTTGAGAAGCTTACAACCCCCACCAGGCAGTGTACCTGATCGTTGTAGTATAGTATAGTGACAAGTACCGGGGGATTGATCGTTTAGCTAGGAATAGTGTCGCTAGGATTAGAAAACCTAAATACTAGTTCTAAAGATGAGGGATGATTATTTTTGTATTTTTATATTTTTTAGAAAGCAAGTAAAAATCTCGGGTTTGAAGGATTTGGGCGGAATTAGTTGCTAGTCAACTAACCCAATACTAAAGATGCAATCAAATTAAAATACTAGAAATGAAAATAAACTAAATTAAACTAAGGTTGTGAGCAATAAGTGGAGAAATTGTGTTTACTTAGATTTCACTACTCCCTAGATATCTTTTACACGTTAATTACTTGTTATAGTTGCGTGGATGACGGATTGTATTCCTTAATACCATTCATGGGGTGGCGCACTTAATTCCCCAATCCTATGAGTGCCTACTTCACTCCTATGTCGAGCCGGCTAAGAAGCTCATAACATGGGATCATTAGAATTTACTAATGCATTAAATACAACCAATAAAACCTAGTGCATGTCAGTTCATGTTTCCTAAGACGTTCAAGCATGTTACCATTTGGAGATCTGCCAGTTTTCTTAAGCCTAACATCGAAATCATTCATCCAATACAACCATAAACAAGTAATCAACACATAATTAACATCTAGGTTTCATTAGATCCAAGCAAACACAAGATAGATCTAGCCTAGCATGATGGAATTAAGACAAGAACAAGATATAGACAACCAACACATAGACATATTGATTGAATTAAAAGAACACTTATCTCAATTACACATGAAAGGGTTCAAGGGCTGAGAACCCTTGAAAAACCTGTAAAATTCGTACTAAGTTCGGCCTTAGGGTTTCTCCAAAACTTCTCTTTTTTTTTATGAATGAAAATTAGAAAACTATATATAGGAAATTGAGTCTGACGGCGTCAAGACCAAATTGGTGACGCCGTCATCTCGCCGCCAAAATAATTCTCGGACTGCCTTGATCTACTTTTGACGCCGTCACGTTATAGCATTTTCCAGGCCATCACGTATTTTACTCTTGACGCTCTACTTCGTGACGCCTTCAATTCTGTACTGGATCGTCATGGAAATTACTCTTGACGCCGTCAGAATTTTCTTCTTGACGCCGTCACCTACTGTTCCCAGCAAGGAAAATTAAGACTTTGGCGTTTTCTTCACTTTTATGCTCCAAAAACGTCCGAATTGCTTCCTTTTCCAGATTGCTCTCCCAAAGTACCTAAAATCACAAAAGAAACGATTTAGGACAATATTTGATCAAATAAATTCAATTCCGGGCTTAAATGACCCCCTAAAAGTGGTTCATTTTTCGCCTCATCAAAGCTCCTAAGCCTTCAAGCCAAGTGAACAAAATCACTTCTTCATGCGAATTATGTAGTAGTCCCTATGACACTCGTGATTGCGTGGAACTCCCCGGAACAGCTTTTGCGGACTATGCATCCTCGTGTACCGACGAAGCGGGAGACAAGTGGTACCCTTTCAAACCTGAGCCAAACCCTTACGGTGATTCCTACAATCCTTCTTGGAAAAATCACCCGAACCTTAGGTGGAAACAAAGTCAAAACAATTCTTCCAATCCGCCTAATCGTTACCAACCAAACGGTCCACCCTCCAACCGTACTTTCAACAACAATCCTTCTAATAACTATGGTAGTACCAATAATCTTGAAGGGTTGATGTCCAAGTTTATGGCATCTCAAGAAGCTCGCATATCTAAGTTTGAAGCCGATTTCAAACAAAAGCAAAGCGAGATGACCACCAAAATTGACACATTGTTGAAAGTTCTCAATGAACGAGAAATGGGAGCACTCCCAAGCGACACGGTCAAGAACCCGAAACTAAACGTTAATTCCATATCATCGGTTTCGTCACCCACTTCTTGTCCGCAATACTACTCAGTTAAATCAATGAGCACGTGTTTCAAGCAAAACCAAATTCTTCGAAAGGGCTAATCAAATGAAACACCCAATATCAAACCGGTCAAAAGCATAGTTGAAAAACCTCCTACACAAGACCTTGACGATGAATTCAAGGAACTCCACCTTGAACGCCCCGTCATTGATGTCTTAGCCCGTGCTCCCTACTATAGTGCCCTCTTAGAAAAATATGAGAAGTTTAAATTGGGTAAAAATGGGACCGCCTTTGTTCAAAACAAGTTGCCTAAAAAGCTTGATGATCCGGGTATATTTGTTTTGCCTTGTAGGATAGGAATATCCGAAGCTTTCGACACACTAGCCGATTTAGGATCAAGCCTCAACTTGATTCCCTTATCCCTTTTCACCACTCTTAAGCTAGGAAAGTTAGAGGAGACGGAGGTACTAATTGGTCTAGCGGATGTGAGTATTGCCCACCCGGTTGGGATGATCAAGGATGTAGTTGTTCACGTAGGGAAGTTAACAATTTTAGCGGATTTTCACGTCCTAGATATGGTTAGTGATACTACATGCCCATTGTTAGTAGGAAGAGGATTTTTAGCAACCGCTAATGCCATGATAGATTGTAAGGAGTCTAAGATAGCAGTAGGTGAGGGTGATACGTGGTCGGTATATGATGTTAAGAAACATAGCTACGATTGTGAGGACGAACCGACACCACATTGGGTAGAGATGAATAGGAGACCATCTAGATATGGACCTTGGATAGAAAGAAACTTTATAGGACCTCAACCCCCATTCTATCTAGAAAAAGATTTCATCGATAAAACACATTCGGTGGAACAACTCATAGCTAGAGATGAGGAGCTAGACCCTTTTGAGGACCCCCTAGTCTTTAGGAAAATGATTGAGTTCTTATGCGTAATACCTATTAACATAGATATGAACAAGTGGAAAAGAGAGGGGGATAAGTGTAAATGGAGGTGGGACAAGCCACCTAAGGAAGGTGACGGATCATGGCATATGAAGATGATTTTATATGATCCGGATGGAGAAAAGTGTAAGGGATATCCAAATTTGTTTATAAGAACAAAATTGAGCATGAAAAACAACAATATTAAATGAACATGTGTATTAGTAATTGTTTGAGTCAAATGCGTGTATCGAGTCATAATGATGTTTTGCAGGATTTTCCAGGAAGTAGGACATAAGTTTTTCCAGAAATTTTTCGGAAACTTAACGTAAGGATTTCTGCAGGTCACTTCTGACGGCGTCAGGAGTTAGCTCCTGACGGCGTCATGTGTAAAATTCTGGAAATTTTGCTAGTTTTGTTTTTCTAACGGAGTCTTAAAGTTTTTGTTAATTCTTTAGTTTTATAAACTCCAAGAAATCTGCAAACATTCATTCCACAAGCATTATATCTTAATTTGTTTTCTAGGACTTGTTAGTATATATAGATTGCCGCCAATTTTACGCGAGGTTGCCTTGTTTGTTTTCTCAGGTTTAATAGGTTATGTATGACAAGAAGATGATTTATATTTCTGGAAGGGAAGCTTTGATTGTTCATTTTCTTGGAGGAAGATCTAACCTTGTTACCACATCGAACGAATCAGGGGAGTATTTGCTTTCATTCTTTTACCTGTTTTACTTTTACATTCTTTAATTGAACATTGGGAACAATGTTCATCCTAAGTGAAAGGGGAGGGTAAATGATGATACCTTATAGGATACACTTTCACTTGAGTTTGTTTGTTTGATGGTAGGTGTGTAATAAAACTAAGAGAAATACTTGTTAGTGTAATTTTAGCGCCAAATTTAAATTTTTTTACAACATTTAGGAGTGAAACTTTAGCTTTAGCAAGCGTCTCATGGATAGGAGTTGTATGACTAGCACAAAACCGTACTATTCAGAAAAATTTTCCACCAAAATATGTGAGGTTCGCTTTTAGATTTGATAGGAAAAGCATTTACTATTAGTGCTTATGAGTGTACTGGTAGCATTTAGATTCTAGAACTTGCGTTAGTGATGCATCCCGAGACCGCTAGTGAGACTACATTCATGTAGTAGGATTTACTACATGATAAGAGGCATTAGGATCACCCTTGTGTTAAACCCGTATCATAATTACTTGACCATTTAAGTCATATTATTTGGCTAGTAAAGTCAACTAACTTTTCCCACACCTTAGCGTTGTACTCATTTTTAGTACACGAAACCCCTAGTACACCCCTCCGAGCCTATCTTTTCGTTTCTAACTTTAAGCATCTTACTTAAAGGAAGAATTTGTTACAACCCACTTAAATGTGCAACCAAATCACCTTAGCCTTCCGTGTATGCACTCATCTTTAGTGCATTATTGTTATATGTTTAAACTCTTAGTTAATTATCTAATTGATTACATGGTTGCTAAGTCGAGTCATATCTTGTACATATTGTTTTGGGACGATTGAGACTCATGGGTAAAGTACTTATGTTATGGAGTAATGGGGAAGAACATCATATATTACCCCCATATGTGCATTAATATTAAGAGTACTCCAAGTGTTTTGATTATCTTGATTCGAGTCATTAGATTAGTTTATTGTAAAGTATGTAAAAATTCAAGTGTAAGAGGAATGTTCATTCCCTATGATGTAGTATTTTGATGGTAGGGTAAGAGTGTATGAAAAAAAAATCGAAAAAATTAAGAAAAAGAAAAAGAAAATAGAAAAAGAAAATAGAAAAAACCATACGGACTACCATCCCGTTTCATTTTATGTTTGTTTTATGTTTTTGTTATTTTTCATTTATTAGCTTAAGTTGAGTCTAGTCTTGGCTTAGCAACGCCATATTATACATGTAATTAACCAAGATTATTAACTCGCCACCAGTAAAGATTGCCTATATCCAACAAAACCGTGTATTCCATATCCCTACACCTAACGTTATAACCCTTTGAAAGACCTCTTTGATAGTTTATCCTATGTGCTTACGCCATGTGGTGGAGGTTTTATCCTTTCTTAAGCCGATGGTAATCTATTTTGCTATGACATGTAGTGAGAGATGTTTCCCATTTCCATATTGTGATATATATACTTTATTACACCCGAGAGATGTGAGTATCTAAACACTATTTGTGAGGTGCAATTGTATGACCTCCGTGCTTGTCTTTGGTCTTTAGTGGAACGATTATTTGTTGTAATTAATTTTATATTAGTGTTAAATGACCCCTAACTTGTACTTTGATTAGAATAAAAGCGCATTTGTTTGAGGACAAGCAAATCTCAAGTGTAAGGGTATATGATGAGGCGAAAAATGAGCCGTTTTTAGGGGGTCATTTAAGCCCGGATTTGAATTTATTTGATCAAATATTGCCATAAATCGTTCCTTTTGACATTTTAGGTATTTTTGGAGTGAATTCTGAAAAAGGAAGCATTTTGAACGTTTTTGGAGCATAAAAGTGAAGAAAACAGCAAAGTCTTAATTTTCCTTGCTGGGAACAATACCTGACGGCGTCAAGAGTCTCCATGTAACGGCGTCAAGAGTAAACAAGAGGTGGAAGTGGTGACGATCCAGAGAAATCGTGACGGCGTTAAGCTTGGCCGTCATGGTTCAAGATATGGTGACGGCCTACAACTAAATTACACATGACGACGTCAAACTTGGATCTAGGCAATCCGATCTCATTATGGGCGGCGAGTTGACGGCGTCAGATATTCTTTCTTGACGCCGTCACCTTGTAAAATCTATATATAGTTTTGCAATTTTCATTCATTATAAGTAACATGAGAGGGGGTAACTTTGGAGAAACCCTAGCACGAATTTTACTGTTCTTTCAAGGGATTTTACCCTTTGAAACCTTTCATGTTCAATTGAGATAAGTATCCTTTCAATTCATTCAATATGTCTATGTGTTGTTTGAATATATCTTACGCTTGTCTTGAATTTAACATGCTAAGCTTGATCTCTTGTGTGTTTGCTTAGATGTAGTGAAACCTAGATGTTGATTATGGGTTGATTATTTGTTTATAGTTGTTACGGATGAATGATTTCGATGTTAGGCTTAAGAAAACTGGCAGACTTCCATAGGTAACATGCTTGAACGTCTTAAGAAACATGAACCAATGCGTACTAGGTTATTATGGTTGTATTTAATGCATGAGCGAATTCTAATGATTCCATGTTAGGAGCTTCTTGCAGGCTCGACATAGG
Organism: Artemisia argyi; assembly: GCA_030686995.1. Taxonomy (NCBI): domain Eukaryota; kingdom Viridiplantae; phylum Streptophyta; class Magnoliopsida; order Asterales; family Asteraceae; genus Artemisia; species Artemisia argyi. The sequence continues at coordinate 101,300,528 of CM060704.1, read as the reverse complement.
AGTGAAGTAGGAGCTTATAGAGTTGCGGAAGTACGTACGCCACCCCACGAATGGTATTAAGGAATATAACCCGTCATCCACGCAATTGTAACAAACTATCAACCTGTAAAAGATATCTAGGGAGTAATGAAACCTAAGTAAACACAATTCTCCCTATTATTGTTCACACCACTAGTTTAATTATATTTATATTTATTTTTGTTATTTTATTTTGATTGCATCTTAGTATTTGGGTTAGTTGATTAGCAACTAATGCCGCCCATTCTTCAAAAAATCGAGATTTTTAATTGCTTTTATAAAAATATAAAAATACAAAAAGAATCATCCCTCACCTCTAGACCTAGTTTTTAGGCTTTCTAATCCTAGCGACACTATTCCCGAGTTGAACGATCAATCCCTCGGTACTTGTCACTATACTATACTACAACGATCAGGTACACTGCCTGGTGGGGGTTGTAAGCATCTCGAGATCCCTCGAGAGGTAAAACCTGGTGCGATTTCCACGTATCAACCACAATCCACGCATCAGTTTCATATGCGGCGCATGAGATAATTACATGTAGCGCATTATTCAAAGTCAGGCAATGGTATTCGAATTCATCTAAGTATGATCATACGGCGTATCCGTCTAGAATGATACACCGTATCTCCTTCAATTCAGTAGACCTTTCCAACTTGATCAATTTAGCTCTATTTTACGTCCAAAATCACTAACTTTCACCAAATGCTTGTTTTTAACTGAGAATTACAAAAGTAAGCGATTAAGTATCAATTCTCGTAGATAATATAATAAAACAAGTCAAATATATAGAACAAATGATGATAATAATATGTACTTATTTGATGTCATCAGTATTTTTCTTCTTCTTTAGCTCTTTCCTACAAATCTTGCACCAAAATTTTCATGTATCTAGGTTTGTATGTAATAGACAAAGGAAAATTTAACGGAGCTCTGTCACTACTTTGTATTTCTATTAAAAAAAAATCAAAATAGGATATGTAATGTCAAGTCTTATTGCTTTATATTTCGACAAAATAAATAAGTGAATTAGGTGTTGATGATTTTAAGCATTTTTGTGAAATCAAGATTACCCGAGATCAAATGGATTTTAAGTTAAACTATAATACGAGTTTGTAGGTGTGAAGGGCACGCTTGTATAAACTAATTAACTTGCTATCGGGTACCTAATGGAAACGGTTGTGAACATAAGTCGAAGTGCGTGATAGTGACATAATTCGTGTTGTCATTAAACTGTCGCCGATGGACATGCATATGTCTTAGATGACTGCAGTTAGTGATGGTTTGAAGTTTTGAAGTTGTTACAAAATTGTTACTAGACACATTTAAATGAAGTGCTAGACTTTTAATTAATAGTGTTTATATATATGTAAACATAATTTAGGACATGCTTGGTAATGGGTTATAGGAGGTGAGGAATGGAAAAGACAATAAAAAAATATGTTTGATAGAGTATAATGCAATGACTCATTACCTAATAGCGGGTAATGAGACATTACCCAATAAATTGGGGGATTGCTTATCTTTACTTTTCTCTTTCCCCACCATTATCTTTCTTTTTCCTTTTCCCGAGTTTGAACCAAGCGCATCCTTAGTCTTTCATATGAACATCTATATCAACAACAAATTATCTATGATTTGCTCTCTTTCTTTTACTTAGAATTTGAGTGTTTATTCTTATCTTATCTCTATACAAATTTCTTGTAACCTAAGACAATCAATAATGTAAGAATATTTTATCACGAGAGTGGACTTTTAAATGATTTAAGAATTATCCAAATAATCTTTGATTATCACACCCTAATTCAAAAAAAAAAAAAAAAAAAAAAAAAAAAAAAAAAAAAAAAAAATTGATACAACGTGAATTAAAGAAAAAAGTTTGGCTGAAGGTAGACAAGCGTACTATTATAAGAGGCAGAAATTGGTATATAAATTTGGAGATCTTGAAAAGAACTCATTCTCAGTTAAGGTTGTAGGCATCTAGGCTTGGAATCAAGATAGGCAACAATTCCAGATTATTGAGACCCAAGTAATTGAAGGATGCGGGTACGACACTATGACATTATCTCTTGCTTTCCCATTAAGTAATTGGCTTTGGCAATCTTCTTCCATACCCCTTGTTTTATATTGTGTTGCCTTCAATCTACCTATATATTTTAAAGGAAGTGATACTTACACCATTTTTTTTTATGCATGCATCACAATGTTACATCATTAATGCATATGTTACAACATGCTATATGCATAATTGTGGTGTGTGCATAAAAAAAATGGTGTAAGTATCACTTCCCATATTTTGATGACTTCTTTGCTTCATTGTTGTTTAGTACCGCTAGACCATGATAATTAACAACCCTAGCATTACAACTTTTATTCAAGAAATCACCTGGTCATCTTTCAAGAATTGACCTTAGTTAAATGGTGTTTGTTTTTTAAAAAGTGCCTCTTAACAGCCTTTTAATCTAACTCGTTCAGACGTGGTCAGATATTTGGGTCAGTAAGTGCCTTTTTTTTTTTTTTTTTTTTTTTTTTTTCGTTAGGCAGTTAGAGGCTCAAACATCTTAACCAACAAGATGTGTAAGGGATGTCTTGTTGCCTCTTAATGTCTTTTAATATTTATGTGTCGTAAGAATAAAATTGCATCATATTCATATCATTCACATATGTTTTTTAAAAAAAACAAACAATATTATTTCATTCAGATTCAGACATTTACGCCTCAGATTCAGATGTGCGAATCAGATTTAGAGCCTCTTAATAAACAAACAGCACCTAGTCCTTAGAGATCACTAAGAGTAGGGTTCGTAAGTAGATGATATTAACAAAAATTCTCTAGAGTTTAAAGGGAGAATTTGATATCTTTTTTTTTCATGGTATAATTTCATATATACCCAGAATACAACTATTAAAAGCATTTTATACAATGTTTTTAAAGCATACTTTAACTAAATATGAAATTTTCAAGTTTTAGTTTGGGAGATATGATACTGCCCCAAAATCAAAAGATCAAATCTCCACCACCCATTTTCTCACCAAACTAAAAAAATCACTTCTACCCTTTTTTTTAGATTGTTAATTGTTACGCGAAACTAATCATAATATTGCGATGTGATTTAAATCATCTTTCTATAAAGAGACACTTTTATATACTTTTTTTTTTTTTTTTTTTTTTTTTTTTTTTTGCCATTGAAATTTACACACTACAATATCGCATGTGCTTTGTAAATATTTTGATTGCGTACCCTTTTAACATAGACCCTAATAACTAAACGCTAAAAACCCTAACCCATAAACCTTAAAACTTTAACCCCTACAAATGCCTAACCTCTAAAAACCATAACCGCTAAGGTGAACCGGCGTTAAGAATACCAGCATTCCAAAGTGGATGTCAAGGGTTCGAATCCAACGAAGATAATATCAATCCCCTTGTGGCAACGGAGGTTGACTTGCATCAACTCTGAGCTATCCAAAAGGTAGTCGCATTGAGATTAGTTGGCTCACAATGTCTAGTCAGACACCAGGGTAAATAAAAAAAAGGCATAACCCGTAAACCCATAAAACCCTAATCCTTGAAAAAAGCCTAATCCTTAAAAAAAAAAAAAAAACCCTAAACCCTAATGAAACCTAACCCCCAACCCCTATAAAAGCCTAACCTCTAAAAACCTTAATCTCAAAACCCTAAATAGGGCATAACCCATTAACCTTAAACGCTAAAAACCCTAACCCTTAGTCCCTAAGCTCTAAACCTTAAAACCCTAAATCCAGAAAACTTAAATCCTAACCCCTATAAACCCTAAACCTCCATTAAACGCTTAATGCGTAAAATTTAAAATTTACGTTATAAATCACATATAATTTTGTAGCGTGTCATTTGAATACCTAAAAAAGCTCAAAAAAAAGTTCGTCCAAAGTAAAGTGTCCCTCTGTAAGAAAATGATTTAATTCTCGTCGCGATTATATTTTATTTGTTTCGACGTAACAATTAACGGTTTTGTGAGATACACCCACGTCCCAAATTAAATGATTATTACTTTCATATTTACAGAGCTATGAAAATTGGACTACATACAATATTAACCAATAAAATTTTATTGTCACGCACTAAAAATCAGTTTGATTTGTTAAACTTGAAAGTGAACATTAATTTTAGGACAACAAAAAGTAGCAAATAAGACTTATATTTTAGGTTGGACGGAGTTTTTAATTTTTAGAAAATGGGTGAAACTGAGCTTTTTTTAGTTTGATTGAAAATGAGTGATGGAAATTTGATCATTTGATCTTTAGAAAGTTCGTAAGTTTGTAATGTATGGAAATTTGATCATTTGATCTTTGGAAAATAAGACAAAATGAGAACTGTTTCTATATCCACTAGCTACGTATCCTCTACTTCGATCTTAAATACATGCTTTCAGATTTGTTTCACATAACAGATTCAATTATTGTTCGAAATGAAATATAATTTGCATGTTTCAGAATGTTACACGTACAATCTGCCACAATGTATGTTTAGCGTCGGATATGATTGTATATCTCGTGAAAAATGTTACGAAATTAGTAGAATTGACTTCCTAGCACTGTTGTGAACGTAGATTAAATTCCTCTTGACGAAATACATAATTAAAACTGTCGTTCTTTATCGTTTTTAAGCGCTCTTTACATTTCCATAGCCATTTTTGTTGTGTGTGCGGTTTATACCCAACGTTACAAACAATCGAATTAATTTACGCCCCATTTTAGCAAAATGTAATGTGTTCATTATCACATTAAGAGATTTTATACCGGCCATTCATTTAAAACAAGGTGCATTACCGAACAAATCTTGATATATTGATGAAGACCCAAACTATGATGTGTGTATTGTTAGAGCAATATTTGATACAGTCCGTTACATTAGAAATCAGCTTTGTTGCTATATTTGAATGTAATTTCTTAGATCTCTAAAACCCTTAGCAATTTATAATACTGAATCAACCAAGTATGACCTGCCCCCTTGTATGATTACACTTGGAACCAACCAAAAAGAAATACAAATAGTATATAATTAAACAACCCCGGATTAAATCCAGGGAGACCTTAGCTTTATCTGTCCTATAAGTAAACAAGTTCACTTTGTATGGTTAGAAAAAATTAAGAAAAAAAAAAAAATTAAAAAGACCATTGTAATTAGTAATTTTGATGTACCCATATGGTAGATATTGCCAAAGCCAATGTCACACATGGCCATATCACATTCTCCAAAACCACACTTGATATGCTCCATCCTTCATTCTTTTCCTCATCTTCAATGTTCATGTGTTTGTTGTATCCATGTGAATCATCATCATCTTTGTACTTCATGTGATCACCATCATCTTGTGTTGATTCCTCTAGATAAAAGCAACATATCAACAGAAATGAAAACAAGTTGACAATAGGGCTTATTGTCTTCTTAGTGTTCTCCTCAGATGTCTTTGAACCCGCATATATTTTGAACTCATCATATAGCATTCCAGGGTTCAGTTGGACCTTGACAGTTTGGGAAGGGACAACTTGGTGAAAATAGGTTTTTGAAACCTGCCGTGTTGAAACAATTAGCCCATGACTGACTTTAGTTTTCTCGAAAATTTCGAAGCTTGGAGTTGTTGTGAAGTCATCCAGATCACTTTCGTCTAAGAAGTTTTCATTCGAGTTGTTGTGATCTTCGGCTGTAAGTCCAAGTGAGAAGTGATCTTCACTATTTTCCAAATTGTTGTGATGGCTGCTTTCTCCTGCAATTGTTTTCAGAATATTTAGTAAATTGAGGTCTAGCTATTTAAAATGAAGATGTGCATAGACTACTTAGGATAGTAACTAAGGCTTAGTCTCTTATACCTTGAACGTCATGCTCCTCGCGCTTGAAATTTGGTGTGTTTTCTACTGGAACACTCTTGTAATCGTCCCAAAAGGTCTGTATATATCAAGAAATTCAAGTTGACTTTTGGTTAAAAAGATTAAATTAAACCAAAGATTCACAATAACCGCGTGTATTTCCTTGTATGTATTAATGCATCAGATAAGAAAATTTGACTGAGTTTGAAATTGCTTAAAAACTGCTTGTTTCAGACAAATTTACCTAATTTTATGGTCCTTGTTTCTTAAAATAAATTATGAACTACTAAATAAAATGATACTTACCATCTCAAGATCCTTATTAGACATGCCAACCCATCTCAAATTCTCAACCATCCTATCATTTCCGAGCTGCTCATCAACACCACCAACCTCAATAGACCTCATATTCTGATCATCTCCCATGAACCTATTGGAGACGATATCTTGCATCTGATTGTTGCTATTATTATTAGTCAGAAACGAGAAATCATCTTCATGATGACTGGTATAACCTCCACCCCAAGTGTTCTGATTGATGAGATCCTGAGAAACTTGAGCGACTGAAAGGATTTCTTGTACTATGTCCTGCTGAGGGCCATTTGATGTTGTGAATTCTTGCATGTTGCTACTTGTCTGTTGCATATTCATCAAATTCACATAGCTAGTGGACCCTTGTTGTGGCAGATCTTGTACTTGCAATTGAGGCATTGATAGCCTTTGTTGCAACCTTGCGCATTCAAAAGCTATATCAACCTGAGAAGATAATTGAACATGTTAGACAATAATGTGTTAAACATATCTGCTATGCATGCATGAGTAAAAAAGAAAAGAAATTTTGATGTTTTTTTCTAGATAGCAAGAACTGAATTTGCAATAGGCAACACTTTAGATACCAGTATGAATTCAAATTATTTAAAAGCCAAATGAACTAATGATCTAAGACGTGTATTTTAACATTTGTACCTTCGACGGTGGATAATTAGAGACATTTCCGCTGTTTGTGAAAGATGGATTGGGGAAACTGAAAGCTTCTTCTGATAAGTATTGCATCCATCTTCCATCACTTGTTTCACTTGGCATATATGGAGATCCATGATTGATATTAGATGAAGATGAAGCCAATGGTGTAGGATAATTAGAAGTCTCCATATCTTCACCACCTCGTCCTCCCTCTAAATAAACATCCATACTTGATGAGTGATCACTAACCGCAGCAGCATAATGCACTCCCACGGTAGTCTTTGGAGCATTCAAACTCTTCTTAAAAACGCGGCAAAGTGAATAAGCATCCTGCAACTTTTGAAGTCACAAAAAGAACCAAACTCCGTGTTAATATTATGATAAAACTTTGACATGTTACTGGTAATTATATACGTTAGTTATTATGAAGAAGTTTTACCTTGAGCCCAGATTCACTCTCACATTCTTTCTCATCAAGGCGGTACTCATGCATAACCCAATCGCTACGAGCACCATGTGGTGCTCTTCCTCTATAGTAAACTAGGGTCTTTTTCATCCCAACAGCTCGTGATTGTGAGTTTACGTTCCTATCCTTACCTGTTGCCTTCCAATACCCCCCTTTGGTGGCTCGGTTAGTCCTAGATCCATTCGGGTATTTACGGTCTCTTGGACTAAAGAAGTACCACTCTAGATCTTTGCTTGGCAATAGTGATTTCCCTGAATATGATTAAAAATGTTACTGTACAATATTCATTCTCTGTCCAGTGTTTACGAAAATCATCAGCATATATAGGAGTATTAAAGACATGTAAAAGCATAGTCACTGCAAGATCCTAAAAAAGAGACTAATGGTTTGATAATCCTTTGATTTCATTACTTCTTTATCTACTAAACATGTTAAAATATATAGAACTATGTATGTAATGGGAACATATAAAAACATGCTTATTTCTAGAATTAATAATAATTCAGGAACTAGATTTGGTGTCAGAAAATTAATAAAGAAAAGAAAAGTTGGTAATCATATCTATCTTTGAAAGAACAGGCAAGTGTAGTCAAGTTCTTTCCTCTTTAGTTTGCTTTTTGACTTCATTCTTATTAGCTAATCACTAAAATTTTGTTCTCATACGAGTTTAAAAGATGTAGGGGCCACCTTAACTTCCTTTAAATATGAACTTTTTCCCCAAGTAAAAATCATCATGGTAATCTTATGTCTTTTATCTTTAAAGTTCCAATAATATTTTGACTAGCCTTGTATATATCTATGCTACAAATATATGTATAGACAAAAATCATCAGAATGACCTTATGCTTAGTTTTCTATCTTAGAAGCTAATTAATTACTATTATTTATTAATTCATTTTTTTTAATGGCGGAAATAAGCTAATTAGTTCTAATTATATTCGACTGATATGTAATCCTAGTCCCCCTATTAGCAGTTTTGTACTAATATTTTATCATTCTTCATTGTCAAGAATAACCTAAATATATGTATAGATGTTTATATAAGTTTATGAAGTGGTTTTTATACATAAATTAAAACCAATTCCTGTAACCCTAGAAATTTGGAAAATGATATAAATTAATATTCAAAAAAAGATTTGATTTATGCTAAACCTTTCATTTTCATGTATTTTTATAGTCCTAATCAAGAACAAAGTTGATGCACCCATAAGGAACATTGAAGAACCTTCATTTTTGCCTTTAACAACAAAAATTAGAGATGAAATCGAAAGAGTATGTATGTAATTAAAGACCCTTTGACAAGAATCTTGATTTTGTGATCACTTCCATTACACATATAGACTGTTCGTGATCATGTTCATATTGCCTTTTTCTCTCTATGCTTTTTTCTTTACTATATATTTTTGTAATCCAAATGCGGAAAAATTGTTATAGCTGATATGTATAAACGTTTAAAAAAATAATTCAGTGTATTAGCATTTTATATGCATCAGACTACATATGATGTAGTTGATAAAAATAGATATAAATGCTATAGAATTACTACGATTATGTTGTTTTGATTTTGCATGAACTTCATAAACAGTACTATTATAGACTATTTTTTTTTTAATATATATACTTGCATAAACCAGAAAGCAATCTAAATTCCTTCAAAATGATTCTTTTTTTAGAAGTAGCAATAAAAAAGGGAAATTTGCGATGGGTGCATCATATCACCATGAAGACATGCATGCATATCATTTTATTAGACATCAAGATTTATTAAATTAAACATGCACATATATAAATACCTGGTAAATCCCAGGGTTCACACTTGTAGAGATCAACTTCAGCGATAACTTCGAGTTCTATTTTGCGACCGTTTATTTTTCTCTTGAGATAGTAAGCAACAAGCTCTTCATCGGTGGGGTGAAAACGGAAGCCGGGAGGCAATGAAACTGGTGCCATTTATGTATATATGTATACGAATATTGAAATCTTGATCTTCTAGCTAGCTTCTCCTTATAACGAGACCAACAATGGCGTCTCTGCTGGGTATATATGTATATATAAGCTTGTATTGTTGTTCCCAAAGGATAAAAATATATGGGACACTAGCCTTGAGACGCCAATAAACTGCACAAGAAGTTGATATATATATAATAAGTCATCATCTGGCCATTGTACTTCATGCATATATAATCACACACACACACACACACATACCTTAGGAGAAGAAGAAGAAGATCTTGAGGGAGATATGAGCAGGAAGAAAGAAAGAGGGAGAGAATGAATGGGGTGTTCTGGGGGGTTTTGATAGGAGAACAAAAAGAGAAGATGAGAAAAAGCAAATGTGGGGGTAGGGAACACTTTATCTTTAAATAAATTTGTTTTTCTATCACCTTGATTCTTTCTTTCTTTTGTGAGTCTTCTTCCTCATTCATTCTTTCTCTCTCCCCAAAATGAGTAAATGATAATCTATGTTAAAATACTATTTAATGATCTTTGCTATAGTATGGACTATGGACAGACTGTTCACAACTTAATTAGTTATATGAATATATTCATCTATCATGTTGTTTTTCTTTACCTAGATCATAATCTATGTTTGTGTCAATAAACTTTTTGTTGATTTGAAACTATCCATACTCATACGTGAGATGATTTTATGACTTGTTGGTATCTTAACTTATTCAATGATTCAATCAACCAAAATGTCATAACGAGATTCGATGTTACAAAAAAAAAAAAAAAAAAAAAAAAAAAAAAAAAAAGGTGGTATTTTCCGTATAATAAACTGGAATAGGAATTTATGATTATTAGCGATGATTACACATATCTACCCCCAAATCTCTTCTATGATTTGACGCGGTGATTCAAACAATTTTGTGGTCCATGTATGTGGAACCAACGAAACCGTACATGTTCAATTGTTATCCAGTTTGTAATCCCTTTTTTCGAGCTCCTAGCTCTATTAAATCGCCTTTCGGAAGTAATATTTTATTGTTGTTAGCAACCAAGTGCCCAAGTGTACATAAATTTTCTAAGCAATAAACATTGTTGTGTACGCCAGGTTATAAGATTATTTGTCAATTCGGGGTAAGCTATTATTATACGCAGTGCCTCTATATAATGCATGACTATTGTGTCAAAGTTTCATGCAAGTCCGCGTCAAATTAAATTGCTGGGCTCCGATATCAGACATGTGGATTCATCACAACATCAAATTAAATCGTATATGTGATTTGAGATTGTAAGGATCATTATGGAACTCTGTGAGCATTCCAAAAGAAAGGCAACAATGTCACTGGAGATTGTCGGGAAAAATAAATAAAAATTGTCTTTGCAAGATGACTAGCCTTATTTACTTTGATCATGTATATATTAGTTACTAGTTTGATCATTCTCTCCAAGTTTTCACATGCTTTACGTTTTGATGAAAATAAATTTATATACTTGGTTAAGGTATATATATCTTATTAACGCCTAAAGGCGTTAAGCATAGTTATTAATAAATCTAATGTTATACGTATAACAGTTTTAAGTGACAAGTTATTAGTATCCCTTAAAATGATTCTAATATTCCTCTTTGCTTTATTTATTAGTTTTTAGCTTTTTATTTTTAGAATTTTATGTTTCTTATAAATTTACTGAAAGTATGAAACACTAAATATAAAATTTGAAGAGAAATACAACAAAAAATGCAAAACTAGAAAACGATAAAAGTGTAAGTAGGATTATTTTAGATAACTAACTAATAAGGATGTGTACAATATAAATAATAATACAAAGACTATTTGGGCTTGCCTTAATACAAACTATGCTAAACACTAATAATGCTCCACTAATAGCTCCTCGCAGTTGGAGTGTGATGACGCTCGAATTATACGTATTTTATATAGCGTTATTTGTTAGTTTCTATATGATTTATAAGGACTTTCGATACTTAATTGCATGAAAATATATTTCAGATCCTCTTGGCAACGATCTTCAAGAACTAAGGAAAAATTTGCAAATTCAAGCTAATCTTATGATAAAGCCTATTCCTAGTGAAAGAGCGCCGAGTTTATATTAAAAAAGCACCGGTTACGGGGACGAATCTATTCCTACACAATCTAAGTCGAATCAAGTTAAGAGCGGCGATCTTATATCTGAAGTCCGCCGACCTTCAAACTCTATTAATGACCCTTTGGCCCCAAGAAATTATCTGAAGGTCGCCGTAGTTTATCTTCATGATCGCCGGTATTCAGTACAAAGCCCGCCGACTTTTTCCTGAAGAGCGGCGTATTCCAGTGCCTGGCTAGTCACCCTCACATATAAATAGAGCCTCATTTCGCCTCATTTTCAACACACCAATACACTAACACTCTTCCCAACAACCAACATAACTCTGATAATAATCCATCCCTCGTTCCAATTATTGGGGTGATAGAAATAAGTCAAAGTTCTAAAAGCGTTGTAATACTATCTTGATATTAATTGTGGTGATCGCTAGTGACTGTAGCTTCTTCATTACATTAATTCAGAAAGTATGTTGATCATTTCATACGATATTACCACTGTAAGCATGATTATTAAAGCCATGTTAGGCTAAACTCCTTATGGTTGCTTAAATATGTTAATATAATAAAGTGTTTGGTTATGATTATGATCTCTTGTTGATTTCCTGTTTATGTCACGATCTTGCTGTGTTCTAAACTATTCACCATTGTTTATCTCTTTGATTATAACGATTTAACTAGTATTTTATGGTTTTCAACATATGTCTATGTATGTTGATCAATTGAAGGAGAGATCGCTTTTGTATTGAAATAAACAATCAAGTTTGAAACATTGCAACTAGTACTTATACTTGTCAACCACTAGTGTAAGGACTAGTAGACATAAGTCTTGAATAATTTTTATTAACTAATGAAAGTTATTTTGACGAAAACAACTACTCGTTTGTTGAACCTACTGAGATCACTATCATATACCATCACTGAGTTATACGAACTATCCAAGTAATCATATTTGTCCCATATCTGAATTTCAAATCATTTGCATAAATTTTCTAAATCATTTCGATTAAACTGATTGATATATTAGTGCATACCATAGTCCCTATGGAACGACTTGGTCTTACCAAAACTCTTTACTATAAACGAGGGTTATACTTTTACCCGTGTGTTTTGAGTAATGAGGAATCAGTAAAATTAGTCTTATAAATTTAAAGCCTTTCGAAACACTTCATAGCGCGAGGATGAAGGACGCTCAAACTGGTCTGAGATTTATCAAACAATGAAGACGAAAACTCCTTACACTAGTACAAAAACTGGTATTCGTCACACATAGGGTTTTTCGAACTGTCACATGGTAACATATGTACGTGACTAAATGTACCAGAATAAAATAACCAGCCACACTTGATCCGATTTATGTGACCATTTCGAAATTCTATTGTCACACATTTGAATATTTATGTAACTAGAGGTAACTGAGAAAAAAATGGGATTATTTAGTCACTTATAATTTATGATATGTGACAGATACAAATGAGTTTGAGACATTAGTCACACTATATATATACGTATGTGACAAATATATGTCACACAATTGAACAGTGTGACCAAAATAGATATATGGTCACATGAAGAAATTGTGTATGTGGCTAAATTATATAGTCAAGTTTGTCACACATTATTTAAACGTGACTGCTATTCTTTGTTGAATATTTAGCCACATATGAATTTGAAATGTGTGACAACTGAAAAGTAAGTTTGAAGCGTTAGTCACGATACGTAATTAAAAGTGACAAATATATATGTCACACACTTGAAGAGTGTGACCAAATGTCATATATGGTCACACTAAACCATAGAAACATGATTAAGTGTAACGAAAATTCGATACATATGGTCACGTAAGTTAATATGTGTGTCTAAAGTTTTGTGTGTGTTTGCTTGCCAAATCCTAATGTGTATAGTCACACTTAATTGAAGCACGATCATGTGACTATAGGCTTTACAATATATATATATATATATATATATATATATATATATATATATATATATATATATATATATATATATATATATATATAAAGTTACATTGTAACTATAGGCTTTACAATAGTCACACCATATCAGAAATGTGTATCTAAATGATGTTTATAGCCACATTATAAAGGTATTATATGTGACCAATACATTCAAAATAGTCACATTGTGAAATATTCATGACTGTTATTTATAGCAAAATATGAAGTCAGTTATCATTAACATTGATATATATTAGTTACATTGAGTTTTTGGCTCTTTCATACATTTTGAAGATCTAATCATCTGAGTATCGCTTTAATTGAACAAGCTTCCAACCCTTCATATTGTTTAGGTAGTACTTCCTCTTTTGCTTAACTGTTGGACGACTGAGCACTTTTCTCTTCTTTCTTTAATTGAGATAAAATTTCTTACTTTCAGCTTCATAATTCCTTTTCCGTTCATCTTTTTGTTCTTGAGTGTACTCTTGCACTTCTTCTTTTATATGTTTCATCAGTGCAATATCAGCATCACCTTTAATCCTTTCTTCATCCCAAGAATCCAAGAGTGCTTTTGTTTTGGCCTGATCTTCAGCGTGTTTCCTTCTTTGTTCAAGTACCATCTGATTGTCCTCTACAAACTCAGCAGCCAATTTTCTTGCAGCAGCTTCATCTACTTCAAGTTGCTTGTGTTTGGGCCAGTACTCAAAAGGAATATCCTTTAAAGGATCATGCTTAGGCTCTTCAGCCATAATACCTTTGCCTTTGCCCTTATAACTTGACTCTTGTACACTCTTATTGATTGGTTGAGTTCAATGTTTTAAAAAGCGCGCCTAAGGCGCGCCTACTCCCTAAATCTCACGAGGCTCTAGCCTTTGGGATTTTTTCAGATTGAGGCTCACAACATGCATGAATCCAGTAAAAATCTTTGCGCCTTCGGGATTTTTGCGCTTTTGCACCTTGGGGATTTTTGCGCCTCGAAGATGTAACGGGGGTTTGGCCTTTTTTTTCTAATAGTAAGACACATTTTGGGCTTAGATGTTATATGCATTGGGCCCTTAAAGTATCTAATAGCGCTAATATTTTAGAAAATAACTAAAACACACAATTAACAAAGAAATATATATTTTTTGTAATCTAATGTCTAAGAATACTAGCTTATTAACATATACAAATGTTGTTTCTTTAGTGTAAGTGTTACCAAACAACTATAGATTTTTTGTTGTTGATAGTTGATAGAGATACATGGTAATTTGTTAAATTTTATAAGTCATAAACTCATATATTGTAATGTATATTCAGGGATTTAGGGTAGTTCATGGATTCTGATATGTTGGTTGCTTGATATTTTGGGTTTAAATGCAAGCTTTGTTAGATGTAATAACTATTAAGTGGCATTATGCATTGAATATTGATATTTTGTGTTATTTAAGCTGCATAAGTTGTCACATATGTTATAAAAAAAAACCTAAATGTATATTGCGCCTCATATTTATGAATCCCGCGCCTTGGTTTGCGCCTCGACTCGAGGCTCTTTGACCCCCCCCCCCCCCTTTACGACTTAGTGCGCCTTGAGCCTTTCAGAAGATTGATTGAGTTGGTTCTCTAATCACCACACCTTTGACAGGTACTCTTGGTTGTTGTGGTAGTGGTTATGATTGTTCTGTTGATAGTGGAGATTGTGGCACTGCTTGTTTAAATTGTGTCTTCAATAGAATCATTGCTTCGGCCAAAGTTTCATCATCATCACTAGCAACAGGTACATTTTCCTCAGCAGTAGTATCCTCCTTGGCCATTTCTGCACTTGCACCAGTAGTAGCATCTCCCATGCCTTTGATTGTTGCTTCCATAACAACCTCATTACCTTGATTATTAGCAACCACATACTCATCATCATTCTCACCATAATCCACATCCATATCCATACCAATGTCATCACCAGCAGCAGCACTATCAACATTTTCCATAGCTTCCCCTGAATCCTTGTTTTCATTCCTCCCCTGTTTGGGATCATCCTCCCCCAAACTCATGCTTTCAGATGAACTAATCCTTTGTGTTGTGCCCACTTTTTTCAGTCTTTTGAATGACTTGGTTCTTGACCCCTTCTGACCTCCCAATTGCTTAACCCCCAGCTTCAAACCTTTAATTACATCCCCCTGAATATCTGTGATTTGTTGTAGGCCAAGAACCTGTTCTTTAAGTTTGGTACATTTAACCATCAATTCTTTAACAAGTTCCATGCTATCCTCACCACTTCTATCCTCATCACTTGCATTGTCCCCCTTGGTTTCTTGGCACCTGTGGTTTCCTTCACTTGAATCAGTTCCATTGGAACTTGATTCATTATAAGTTCCTGAACCTTCACCCTTCTTATGTTAACCTAGTTCCAACATTGCTTGAAACATTGGTTTAACTATAACAGGAAACTCCTTACCCTTTCTCTTCATGTTAGAAAAGACCTTTTTAATATGAGAGTGAACAGGATAAACCTTGTCGTGAACTTTCTTATTTGTAAACTGTTTGTCCATAAGAAGTTGCAAAAATCTTTGATATAAGTAATGTTGGTTTGAAGAATTATCCAAGGCTTTAACCACATTATCAAAAATTAATTTTGAAAAATTGAATTTTTCTTCATTTTTAGCCAAGCATATAAGGGCAGAATCCATGTTACTACTAAACCTATTCCAACCAGTAGTATTAGGACTAAGACACTGTAACAAAGTGTAAATTAAGAATTTCCACTGTGGGGGAAAGCCACCTTTATTAAATTTCAAAGAATCATTTTTTCTTACATACCCCATCTCTTGAAGGTTTTCAAAAATTGTGGAGTCTGGAAGATTCTCAATTCCATTAACATCTCCTAGATGAAGAACTTCTCTAACAGATGCCTCTGTAACAATAATCTTTTGCCCATCCACACGGGCATGAATCTGTACTTCCTCATCAATAGTTTTGACCATTGTAGTAGCCCAAAACTGTTTGATGTTGGAAACATATATAGTAGGGTTAACTGTTAATGCATACCTAATATGAGTAACATTGAGAAAATCAACAACTTCAGTGAACTCTTCATTCTCCTTGGTGGGCTTTTGCAAGAATGCAATCATGTTATGCTGGTTGGCAAAAGACAGAGTCGACATTGTGAAATTTGAAAATTTGTGTAGGGTTTTGCTGGGAATTGCAATTAATTGATAAAATCAAGCAATGGTTTTATGTTTGATAGAGTTTTGATCGGATAAAAACATTGGTGTGAAACTGTGAATGATTGAAGTGTACAAACCCTTAACCGTTCATATTTCTATAACAGTTCCCTGCACTCTCAAAAATAGTAGAACAACCCTTAGCCGGACTAAGTTAAGCTTAGTAGCACTAAATTATGCCTAGCAACACTAAGTCAGTTTCCACTCGAAACAGCTTATTTTTCAGGACTCCAGCACTTTTCTCAGGTTATCATGCAAAATATTAGTCCCAAAAACACAAAACCTAACTCATTACCCGAATCACAATAATCACATCATCAATTACACTTAGCAATACTATTTATAACTAGCAACATTAACACATCATTTCTGGATTTTAACAATTTGACATACTGCTTTTATCCAAGAAACCAAACACACCTTTGACAGTTTGACATCACAAGCAACCATACAAGGTCTCAAAATTTTCATTGATATTTTTAAAAAGCTACAACCATTCATAAAAGCTGCAAACATAAATATAATTATCCTACCTAAATATTTAAGATACTAAAAACATAAAAACATCATCATTAAAAATTGCTTCACTCCATTTCACACAAACTTGTTAAAACCAGAGCTCTACTCCCTGCGTTGCATCCTTTTCCTTTCCAGGAGATATTGAAACTTAATTTCAAGATCACTATTCCTGTTTTCCAGATTTAACGGGCTTGCAAATGCAAACCCATCTTGTTGACCCCCTGGTTTTGATGAACCACCACATTTTGATACTCCACCACATTTTGATGCTCCATCACATTTTGCTGTGCATCCTCTTCATTTTACTGCTCCACCACATTTTGCTGCGCATCCTGTTGTTGATCCTCCTCATCCTCTTCATCTTCTTCCTCCACCTCCACATCATTCAGTCCCCAACGCTCATCCCAGTAAAAGTTTTGTCCATGCAGCCATTTCCAAATTATTGTCCTCATCCACGTATCTACCTGCCTATACAACCCATATTCGTAAATGGCATCATACCCGAAATGATTAAACATAGCGTCCCATAGCAAACTGTTGTTTAATACCCACTCGTACTCTTCTGCATCATTTTGAAAGTTACCATTTGCTGCCATTGTTGAAGTTTTCTTTGAAAGTGATATATGTGTTTGTGTGTGTTCTTTGGTATACAATAGAGAGGTATAAATAGGCTAGAGAGGTAGATGAACGGTTCCTGTAACACCCCCATTTTTCACTGAACGCAGCGGATAAAGTGTTTGGGGTATTACTTCATAGAATCACAGATACAGTAATAGAAAACGACTCGAAAAGAGACGTTTTGAAAAATTAGTTATCATTCATAATTATCAGAGTTTTAATTATAAAAGATATACTTTTATTTTGTTGAGGTCCCAAAAATCTAAGAGTTAGGTTGGTGGTGTTTGAATGATAACCATGAGAAGTCCTCCGAGTTCAGTACCTCCTTCCGCCATAGGTCCATAGAAGTAATAAACCTAGAATACATGCTTAAAAAGTCGACACTAGGTGTTGAGTGAGAATCATAGGTTTAGGGGTTAGTGAATACAAGTTCCCTGGGTTCAGTTGTTACACCCATATGGGAAAATGCAAGTTTTTGTGACAACTGTGATGCATGCACAATTATCAGGAGTTTAGTAGGTTGAACTAAGCTCATGAATCACACCTTAAAGATCCGGGTCATGTGGGCTGCAGACCCAACATGAGGGGATAGAAGGAAAACTTGCCAAAGTTATACCTTGAGTGGATTCAAATATAGTACTTATTGGTACCACCTAGTGGGGTGTTAATACCAACGGGAGTTGTCAAACTCCAATAGATCTATCAACTATATTCGCGTTCGATTGGATAAAACCTTCCAAACGATTAGATTCATGAATTTTGTTTATGTAGTGGTGGCATTTAGTTTACTCGTGCAAACAACCAAAGAAAAAGACTTGTATTCGGTTTTAAGTAAAGCATTTTGCATGTATCCCCCTTACAGGGTTTATATAAGCATTTAGAGAGAAAGTTTAAAAAGATGTAAGGCTATGAAGACTCACCTGGGTGTAGAGTAATCTAAGTAATGCAAATAGTGACTCGGGAACTAGACCGCCTTACTCACGTATCCTAGTGTGTTGTTGTTGGTTTTGTATGTATGTCAAGCTTTTAGTTATCATGTTTTAAGTTTCTTAAGTTATTGTTTTTAGGATTGTTGATGTTTTAGATATAACATAACACCGTTCAGGCCATTGTAATTCAGAAGTGTATGACTCCTCACATGAAGTTCCCTACTATTGTATTATGTTATCAACATAATACCGTTCGGGCCATCATAATTCAGAAGTTAATACTCCTCACACAAAGCTCCATATTATTGAGTTATGTTGTTATTAGGGTTTAGTTGTAATCATATCGCTGTTCGGGCCATCATATCTCAGAAGTATATGCAATAATCGTTCGAGGAGTCAGGGCACTTTAATTCGTAAACCCAACAAACTCGTCAAAAACAAAATATCCACATAGTACTCCTCGCATGAAGCTCCCTAGTATTGTGTTATGCTTCTAACTTTATTTAGATTTTATACTTATATAATATTTTTACTTTTTACCCTTATAGTTTATATATTTACGTTTTCTACCCTAAGTTTTATTTCTGATAGTTAGCTTAGAAGAAGAGAATGATAATCACTTTGTTCCCGAAGCATTCAAGACTACTCTCACCAATCCTCTATATGAATTCGAATATGAATTCACTTTTATTTCTGATAATCCAATCTTTGATATTCATAATAAGGATTGTGATGAGTCCACAATGGGACAAGAGTTCACAGATTTACATCTTGTGAAAGATTCTCTTCATGAGGAGTTCTCCGGTGAACTCACTCATCATATCATGACTCCTCCGGAGTATGATAGCCTGGGGGGAGATGCACTCAATCATGAGGATTTGCAAATTCCCACCCTCCCACCCGGGATGTTTTCAAACCCACCAAGCTTAACCCTTGAAATCCAAATTCAGGCAAATGAGCCTGCTCTCGAGGAAGAAGATCTTATCATGATTTTCATCATGGTTTTCTTCCTTTTCTTCACCTACCGGGTGACTTCTCCTGTTCTTCACTCCTTCGGGAATGAAGACATTATCTTTGACCCCGGCATCACCGCTTATAGTTTATACTATTTACAGCCGGGTACTTATCTCATCGGTGTGGAACTTTCACGTGCTTCAAATGTTTATCCAAACATCTTGAATGAAAGTCCGATGGAGATTGTCTCTTCCACATCATGCTTCCCTAAGAACAAATGAATTCGGGGTTGAGTCAAGCTAGCGACTCGGTAAACAAAAACAGTAGCATGCTTATAGGGTTTTCACCCTAAGTGTGGGGGAGTTACCCCTGCTGTGGTTACAAATAAAGTGAAAAAAAACTGGTGTTTCCACATTTAGCTTGTAATGTTGCCCTTTTACGTTCAAAGAGTCGGCATAATAGCCGGGACTTTGAATATTGAGGACAATATTCAATTCTAAGTGTGGGGGGGAAATTATAGCGAATTTTATCACATTTTACCATCTAGTACCCCCGTTTTTGCCAAAAAAAATTTTAAAATTTTTTCACTTGAGCTTCAAAAATTTTTTGTCGTTATCAGTCCACCATGTCTAAACGACAAAAGGATTGGCTAATCCAGGAGCAAACGGCTCTTGGTAAAGATATCTCAAATCCGTTGATGGCTTACAATTTGCCCAAAATTGTATGGTATCTCAACTCTCCATATCCTAAAAAGTAAAAGAGTTGGCTAGCCTGCCAGATTATGGCTTGTGGTAAAGGCAGTGGAAAACCATAATTGGTAATCAGCTCACCAAGATGTTGACTATGTCCATCAAGAGTTGGCTAGTCCAGAAGCAAACGGCTTTTGGTAAAGACAAATCAAAACCGTTGACAGCTGGTGATTTGCTCAAAATCACATGGTTATCAGTGTACCATGGTTCTTACTTGAACTGAAACATTTGGCTACTCCAGAAGTAATGGCTTTTGGTAAAGAGATTCAAATCCATTAAGTTTTCTCAAAAGATTGCTAGGGACTAGCAATAGTTTAGTGTGGGGGATTGATGAGTGTGTAAATACTCATCATTTTTGGTCAATCTGAACTGCAAAAACATTTAAAAACACTCAATAATGCATCAAAATACTGAAAATATTCTAGGAATTGTGTTTTATATGTTTCAGATGCAAAATGTTTAAAAACAAATGAAAAATGAACAAAGTTTGCATAATTGGCTGTTTCAGTCCCCCAACTTTCAAAACTTGTCAAAATTAGTCCCTGAGCATTTATTTTGAATAAAAAATCAACCAAAGTCCTTTAAAAGTCAAAATTTATCAAAAATGGTCCTTGGGTAAAAAAGTTTTGAGAATTTACATGTTTAGTCTCCGGGGTTTGGAAATTTACAAAATTGGTCCCTGAGTGTTTATTTGTGAAAAATTAAATTTCAAATCCTTGGGAAAGTACAAGTTGGCAACTTTGGTCCTTATTACATCTTTGGAAAAATTACATTTCTGGCCCCTAAACTTTTCAATATTTACATATTTGGTCCTTGTTGTTTTTTCTAAGCTTATAACAAACGGACCCTTTGGTTATTCATAAACCCAAAACACAAAAATACCCAATCCAAAACACTCCCACCTTATACCCCCTGATCCACACCCAAAGCCCAAACCAAACCCTGGCCCAATCACAAATAATATAACACCCCGTATATCAATACCAGGTCAATACCCCCTTCCCTCCAAATACCACCACCAATACCACCTCCATTGCCATCACGTGAACCTGCCACCCACCATCATCACTCCTACCCACTTCTGCACCCTTATACTTCCAAACAAACACCCCAGTCCAACCAACACCCTGCCAATTTATCAGACCCCAACTTGCTGAATACCCAATTTTTCCCGTCAAATCCCATTCCAACGGCCAAGATCAATTGAGTCCATCCAAGGGTCAAGAATTCAAGTGGGAAAGCACAAGTGGGTCTGAAAAACCCTAAAGGATCAGATATAAAAGGAAAAAGAGAGGAGCATAGTAGTCAGTTAGATTTTTAGTAGTAGGAGTAGTCTTAAATTAATCTTAGTGTAACTTTTAATGCTTTCTAGCTTATTGAGATTTCAAAAGGAATATTATTCTCAGCTTTGTAATTTAAAATTTCAAGTCTTATTTAAATATAATTGCAATTCTAAATTCCTGGTTTAGCTTATGTGTATCTGCTTATTTAAACTGCTTATTTGTAAGATTGGAATTGCTTATTCAGTTATATTATAGCATTTTAAGTCACTTAAGTTACCAATCTTTGCTTTGAAATTACTTTTTCCTTCAAAATCCTTCATCAGGTCACCATTTAAAGGAGTGTTTGGATCAAGCTTGACTTTCTGAGTCAAACTTGGTTTAGGTCACATTTTGGATTTGATTTAGCTGTAACATGATCATATAAGTAGAATTGGAGTGATTTGAATCTGTTTCATGTAGTTTGGCAGCTTTTATATATGAAACTTAATTTTTAGGCCCTTTTATAGCTTATACTTGATCATATTGGATTGTTAGTTGTTAGATCATTTTAGTCTCTTATATTAGTTTAACATTGCATTTGTAGGAGTTCTGCATAGGTGGGTATAGTCACATGACTCATTTGGTCACTTATCCAATTAAACTAAAATTCTAAGAACTGTTCCAACCTTGCTCACATCAGATAGTTCATTTAGGATCAATAGTGTTTCAAATTGTTTACAAAATGGTTTTCTGTCATATATAGTTACTTAACTTTAGATTTAATTAGCTTTTACATATTAGTTTGTAGTTTTCCTTAGCTAAATTTTAGCCTAAACACCACCTCAGTGGGCTGCAAACTCCCCTGCTTCCCAGAGTTGAATAATTCCCTTTTGCCCATAATTTGAGCTTATTGACTCTTATTTCTGTGTTAGTACTAGTTTGTGTTAGTCTTAGCTTGTGAGAGCTTTTGCTAGCCTTCATACGCATTTGATTGAGCTGCTAGTAGTTATCATTCCACTTTAGTTTTATTAGATTGTATCAGTTGAGTATTTTGGAAGTAACTGCCTGTTTATATCTTTCCTATTGGTTTTTTGCCATGTATGATGCTTGATTTGTTCCCATATCAGTATAGATTAGCTCTGTTCAGGTCTAGGTAATTCCCCTTGGAAGTTTTAGCTTAATGCAAATTTAGGAGAGCTTGTTTGATCATTGATTTGGTGTTGGGTTGCAGAGCTTATAATAAGCTCAAAGGAAGCTGAAACTAGCTTCCTTTACTCTTTGCTAGCCTATCTTTAAGTGTTTATGTTTGCCTGATGAGTTTGGGGCTTATTTGGTTCCTTAGTCTAGGCCTGCAGTTAGGATCCTTGACTGATGAAGCTAATCTGAGTTCTGCTCTTTTTTGTGGCTTGTTGCTTTGAATTATCATTTGCTTATATAGGTTAGATAGCTTAATTAGATGGTATCTAGTACCTAGTAGCTTATTTTTGTGCTTAAAATGAGCCAGTTGGACTGATTAAGCCACATCTCAGTTAGCCATTTGGATTGGGCTTTTGCCCTGCACACAACTTTTCACCCAACTTCCCAAGCTCTTAGAGAGCTTATTTGTGGGCCCCTCCTCCTGAATCATGGCTTATTGGAAAGCTCCACACCACAGCTTTTTAGGTAAACCTTGAGATTGGGCTTCCAATCTCCCCTGTGGGACCCACACAAGCCTGCAGTTGTGCCTACGAGGCCTGTTTGGGCTATGGTATTTGGAAGTGCTTATTTGCTCCTTCTGAGCTTATCAGTGCTACTCTTTTTACCATCTTGCTTATTTCCTGTCCCTTTTACTTGTTCACATCTTATTCCACCTCTGTCTCCATCTTTTTCAGCTTATTTGATAGCTTGTTAAGCTTAAACATCCACTTTGAGCCAAAATGCCAAAGCTGATAAGCTTCCACTGAGCTTATTTCTGAGTTTCAAACAAGTTGCCTTTACAATAGTCTCCTATTTTCAATTGTTTGATAGGTTTGTAAAAGAAAAATCCAGAAAAATCAAAAATTCAATAAAGTGATAGCTTCTATTTAAGCTTTTAGCTTATTTTTTAGCTTTTTCATTAAGCACTTCTCATTTTTATATTTTTCCTAGCTTCCTGCTACTAATAAGTATTTTTAGAAAAAATTTCATAATTTTCTCTTTTCATTTAGTATTTTTAATAATTAATATTAGTTTAAATTAATTAATAATTAGTTTTTAATTAGTAATAATTATTTAAAAAGTCTTAAAAATATATTTTCTGTTTGAAAATTAGTTTTATATTATTTTAGATTTTTCCAAGTTTAAATTTTATTTTTCTAAGTTAATTTTATAATTATTTGTATTTTAGTGTAATTTAAATAATTAAACGTAATTAGGAAATTAGTAATTAATTAATAATAATTATATAAATAGTGTAAAAATTAATTTTAATTTTCTAAAAAACTTCTTTTATCATTAGGATTGTAAAAATGTAATTTTCATATTCGTAGGTATTTTATTTCTTTAAAACCCGCGTTTTATTTCGTACGTTAACGTAACTTTAAATCAAACATACGCGTTGTTAGATTTAGCTCACGTTTTTAGTATATCTGATCATCAGTAATTGTTAATATAGTGTTTCTAAATTATTTTCATTTCTCATATCTTAGTGTAATCATACAAATCACTCAAACCCTTTCTTGTCCAAATTCACCCGATCACAAACCCGTTTTGATTACCATCACACCTCGTCGGGACATAACGACCCGGGGAAACCCTGTATTCCACGGAGATTGACTCTAGGCAGTTTGACTATCTTGACCACATCCGTGCTTGACTTTAGTTGACTGCTTTTGAGCCAATCAATTACTTATACTAATAACTATCTATATTAGACACAACTAGTCCCTAGACTTCTATATTAACCTAAGACTCCTAAGTTTTCTATATTTACCTTTTTAGACCTTTAACTTTATACTATTTACGTTTTTAGTCCTTTTAGTTTTATACTTATGTTATTATCTATCCTAGGGTTTTAATATTATGCAAAACTAATCCTTACTACTTATAACTTCTAGGAAAGGTCAAAAATAGTCCCTAGACTTTATAATTTCAGGAATTTACGATATATACCCCTATGCATGTAAAATATTGCAAAACTAGTCCTAATATGCATGTAACTTATATTTTATCTAGTATTTAAGTTTTCTAGCCTATGTTTTACTTATTTTAAGTTATTTAAGTTATTTAAGTTATTTTAACTAGTGTATGACCTAATTTAACTACTTATAGCATGCATGCAAGTATATGACTCAATCTAGGGTTTCAAAATGTTAACTAGCAAGTAGAATGGTTCTAGGCTCATGCAAGGTTATCTAAGCTATCTAAGGTATCCTAAATCTATCCTAATTTCTAAGGGTGAGGTGTTTGGTTCCATTGAGGTAGAGGGTTCTAAAGAGGGATTAGGTTTAAGTGGTTTCTTTCCAAATGGTTGACTAGGTATATCCTTATTTTTAGGTGTTGTTTCAGGTTTTCTCTTTTGTTTTAGGTTGTCTATTATTACCATTATTACTATTATTATGAGTATTACTATTCCTAGGGATTTGAAACCAGCTAAGGCACTATCCATAGTGTCTCCTAAGTGAAATTTCCTAATGGGT
The DNA here is from genome assembly GCA_030686995.1 of Artemisia argyi. Classification (NCBI taxonomy): domain Eukaryota; kingdom Viridiplantae; phylum Streptophyta; class Magnoliopsida; order Asterales; family Asteraceae; genus Artemisia; species Artemisia argyi. Next base: position 101,275,345 of record CM060704.1, on the reverse strand, counting down.
ATTCTCAAAACTGTCAAATCCTAAGGTATAATCTAAAATCCTCAAATGTATAAGTATGGTTATCCTAAGGGCTAGGTATGGGTAATCTATGACCTAAATCTACTTATTCCTATGGGGCAAGTGTGTCTATCCTAAACTAAGGTTCTAAAGGCTTAGGGTGAGGGTTATCTAATCCTAGATTTTTCCTAATCTATATTCTAATCCTAAAGTCTTATCCTAGGTCTATTGGGGTAGGGGTTTTTGGTTTCTAATCCTAATGGTCTAAGGTTTTCTAATCCTAAGGTTTTCTAATCCTAAAGGTCTAAGTCCTAATGGTCTAAATCCTAATGGTCTAAGTCCTAATAGTTTAAATCCTAATGGCCTATCTAACCTCAAGTATGGAAATCCTAACTAAGGTTTTGGGGTTTACTAAAGGGGATTGGGGAAAACTAGCTCGGGTATCATAGTAATCTAAGAGGAATATGCTTATATATGAGGATCATATATTTGCATATCGAATAGTTAGGGGTAGATCTCTAACTAGAATGAAGATAGCTTAAGAAATCCATGAAAAGAAGTGAAGGTTTAGAGATCAGAGGAGAAAGAATTCAGATCTCTATGGTGAAGAATGAGGATTCTCACCATCGGTAAGGGTAAAAAGAGTTAAAAAGGGTTAGAGTAAGAGAAATTTAAAACAGTTTAGAGATTCTATTTACCTAAGACATCGGGGTAGGTTAAGGGAAAGGGTTGAGGGTAAGGGTTAAGGGTAAGGGTTAAAGGTAAGGGTTAAGGGTTTTCCTAAGGGTTTTCTAAGGTGAAGGGTAATCCTAAGTCTAGTTATCAAATCTATGCTAATTGAGGGGTACCAGGTAGTTTCTAAATCCTAACTTATTTTATTTATTTCCTATTTTACTCATCCTAAAGGCTCTAACTATTCTAAGGCACGTCTCCTAGGGTTATTTATTTACCTAAGTTTTCTAAAGTTTCCTAATTACCTAATTCCATGTGTTAGTGTTTTCTAAGTTTTCCTCGTCATTATCTATTATCTTTTCTAAAGTGCAGATCCTAAAGCGGGCAAAAGCTATTTTATGGTGATGTTTCATTTGGTTTTTCTGTATTTTAGCTATTTTAAAATGGTTTTCTTGTAAATTCTCTCTTAAACTACTATAGTTAAGTTGATTATCTAAGTTATTATCATGACCTTTTTCTATTTTCTCAAGGAGATCAAGAAAAATTTCATCTAAGTTATTTAAAATCTCCTTTAATTGTCTTCTAGAGTCAACTTAGAGGGTTTTTCTCCAATTTCATCTTTCCAAGATGGAATGGGAGGGTTTATTATGTAAGGTGTAGGGTTTAAGGTATAGGGTTGCCCAAAGTCAAATCTAGGGGTATAGGTGGGGATAGGGTGTTTAGGTATATATGGTTCTCTCGGGAGAAAGAAACCATGGGGTTCTGTTTTATGGGTAGGGAAAAGTGGATGTCTAATAGGGTTTAGGGGAGGTAGGGGTGATGTCTTAGCATAGAAATCTCTTATGTGTTTTAAATTAAGGTTATCTAGGCTATTCCTAGAGTCTTCTAAGTTATAGGGTTTAGGGGAGTAATCTAGTACATTCGGAGAGGAAAGATCATTCTTCGGATGCGGACTAGATGAGATAGGGGTAGAGTAGAGGGGAGTAGACATAACTATATAATAAAGAAAATATTGTAAATCATTTAGTAGTTAAGCAGACAATAATTATACTTACCTTAGCACATATGGTTATGGATGATAGCAGAGGTACTGAAGACTTCCTCGGGTTTAGGAAAAATTGTTTTAGTTTAGGTTTTGACCTTGTTCTCTACAACTGAAGCTCTGATACCAATCCGTAACACCCCCATTTTTCACTGATCGCATCGGATAAAGTGTTTGGGGTATTACTTCATAGAATCACAAATACAGTAATAGAAAATGACTTGAAAAGAGACGTTTTGAAAAATTAGTTATCATTCATAATTATCAGAGTTTTAATTATAAAAGATATACTTTTATTTTGTTGAGGTCCCAAAAATCTAAGAGTTAGGTTGGTGGTGTTTGAATGATAACCATGAGAAGTCCTCCGAGTTCAGTACCTCCTTCCGCCATAGGTTCTTAGAAGTAATAAACCTAGAATACATGCTTAAAAAGTCAACACTAGGTGTTGGGTAACAATCATAGGTTTAGGGGTTAGTGAATACAAGTTCTCTGGGTTCAGTTGTTACACCCATCTGGGAAAATGCAAGTTTTTGTGATAATTGTGATGCATGCACAATTATTAGGAGTTTAGTAGGTTGCACTAAGCTCATGAATCACACCTTAACGATCCGGGTCATGTGGGCTGCAGACCCAACATAAGGGGATAGAAGGATAATTTGCCAAAGTTATACCTTGAGTGGATTCAAATATAGTACTTATTGGCACCACCTAGTAGGGTGTTAATACCAACGGGAGTTTTCAAACTCCAATAGATCTATCAATTATATTCGCGTTCGATTGGATAAAACCTTCCAAACAATTAGATTCATGAATTTTGTTTAAGTAGTGGTGGCAGTTAGTTTACTCGTGCAAACAACCAAAGAAAAAGACTTGTATTCGGTTTTAAGTAAAGCATTTTGCATGTATCCCCCTTACAGGGTTGATAAAAGCATTTAGAGAGAAAGTTTAAAAAGATGTAAGGCTATGAAGACTCACCTGGGTGTAGAGTAATCTAAGTAATGCAAATAGTGACTCGGGAACTAGACAACCTTACTCACGTATCCTAGTGTGTTGTTGTTGGTTTTGTATGTATGTCGAGCTTTTAGTTATCATGTTTTATGTTTCTTAAGTTATTGTTTTTAGGTTTGTTAATGTTTTAGATATAACATAACACCGTTCAGGCCATTGTAATTCAGAAGTGTATGACTCCTCACATGAAGTTCCCTACTATTGTATTATGTTATCAACATAATACCGTTCAGGCCATCATAATTCAGAAGTTAATACTCCTCACACAAAGCTCCCTATTATTTAGTTATGTTGCTATTAGGGTTTAGTTATAATCATATCACCGTTCGGGCCATCATATCTCAGAAGTATATGCAATAATCGTTCGAGGAGTCACAATAATCGTTCGAGGAGTCAGGGCACTTTAATTCGTAAACCGAACAAACTCGTCAAAAACAAAATATCCACATAGTACTCCTCGCATGAAGCTCCCTAGTATTGTGTTATGCTTCTAACTTTATTTATATGATGTTTTCACTTTTTACCCTTATAGTTTATATATTTACATTTTCTACCCTAAGTTTTATATTACTTATATTACTTATACTAATAACTATCTATATTAGACACAACTAGTCCCTAGACTTCTATATTAACCTAAGACTCCTAAGTTTTCTATATTTACCTCTTTAGACCTTTAACTTTATACTATTTACGTTTTTAGTCCTTTTAGTTTTATACTTATGTTATTATCTAACCTAGGGTTTTAATATTATGCAAAACTAATACTTACTACTTATAACTTCTAGGAAAGGTCAAAAACAGTCCCTAGACTTTATAATTTTAGGAATTTATGATATATACTCCTATGCATGTAAACTATTGAAAAACTAGTCCTAATATGCATGTAACTTATATTTTATCTAGTATTTAAGTTTTCTAGCCTATTTTTTACTTATTTTAAGTTATCTAAGTTATATTCAACTAGTGTATGACCTAATTTAACTACTTATAGCATGCATGCAAGTATATGACTCAATCTAGGGTTTTAAAACATAAACTAGCAAGTAGAATGGTTCTAGGCTCATGCAAGGTTATCTAAGCTATCTAAGGTATCCTAAATCTATCCTAAGACTATATTAAAGCTATACTAACTAAAAGTAAGACTTACTTTGCTAGGGGGGGTTCACGTGGGTTAGAACTAGGTTTAGGGTTTTCTAGGGTTTCCTTATGCCTCGTACGACTTCAAACCATAACACAACTCAACCAAGGCCTAGCTACTCATTCCTAACAGATCCTAAGGGCTTAGTACTACAGAAATATGAGGTAGAGAGGAGGGGGAAAGGTGTGGAGAAGAAATGAGAGGGGAGGGGGTATATATAGCCTCGATGAGGCGGTTTTGGGTGAAAGGGGCTGTTTAGGTGTCACAGAGGGGGAGGGCTGAGCAAGCAAGGCTAGGAGGTGTAGTGGCAAGTCTACATAATGAGGAGGATGAGCTATGGGGTAGCTAGGAGGCTGCCTAATCCGGTTGTGGTGGAGAGTAGCCGTGGAAGGCGGTTCAAGGGTAGCAGCTTACAAGGAGGTGATGCACCTCCTTGCATGGGTGCTTGGAGGTGCTTGTAAGCAGCTTGGTGTTTAAGGGTGTTCTAGGGTGATTAGGGGTGGTTTAGTGGTGGATTAGGGAAGGTTTAGGGTGGATTAGTGGTGATTAGTGGTGGATTAGCCACGTAGGTGATGCACCTACTTGTGTGTGTGCTTAGAGGTGTTACGGTGTGTGCTTGGGTATGACTAAGGTGTTAGGGTGCTAGGTTGAGGTGTTTAAGGTACTTATGCTTAGGTTTTACTTAGTTTTAGTTAAGTTTAAACCTAGTTTCTACTTATGATGTGTTTAAGGTTTTACCTAAGGTTTAGTGCCTAATTTAAGTTCCTAAGTATATCTAGTGACTAATCCTAAGACCTAAAGGGTTTATACTAAGTGTGGGTAACCTATGGGGTAGTTTTGGGAAGGTTTGACCTAGTTTTATAACCTAAATGACCTAAGTGGGTTTAGTAAGAGGCTAGGGTTTATCCTATGGTTTTGTGCCTAATTTAGTGTCCTAAGGGTATCTAATAACTATTCCTAAGTTCCTAAAGGCTTATACTAAGTGTTAGTGACCTATGAGGAAGTTTTGGGTGGGTTTAGACCTAATTCTAGTTATCTGTGACCTAGTTATGGTTTAGGGCCTAGGGGGTTTATATCTAAGTTCTAAGGGTTCTATTCTATAACCTAATAGTCCTAATATATCCTAACATACCTAAAGATACTCTTACTTAAGGCTTGAACACATTCTTACTAGTTTAACTAAGCATATAGGTTCAGATAAGCACATAATCCTATTTAAGTTTTAGTTTAGGGTTTATTAGGGTTTTGTGTTATGTTTAGTGTTTTAGATTGGTGTATTACTTATTATGGTGTTTATAGAACCATAGAGGGGGGGGGGGGTGAATACGGTTTCTTAGGCTTTTAAGACGTTTAAAAAACTTTAAGCCTCAAAGAAACCAAGTGGTTGTGTAATCAATCCAAACAACCACAAACACAAACAAAGTATATAAAGTGAGTAAAGAAAGACACCATGATATATACTGGTTCGGGATGGGGGTTTATACCATTCGTATGTCCAGTTGCGAATCCACGACTCCGATACTATTCACTAGTATAATCCTTTCAGTGGACTACAAACCGTTACAATTCACTCCACCAATATTCACCTATATTGATGCTCACAAAGAAGGAGTTACTCACCAACGGTATTCTGCCCTCGGAAACCACCCAAAAGAATCTCACGATTTGACTTTACCTAAGGATCACAAAGATCTCTACCAAGACTTCCAACCAGAAGTATCAAACCCCAACTAAATCCCCAATGATCTAGGCTTGGTCACCAAGACTCAAGACTTCCCTTACAAACAATTGAATGAATGAATGAATGTATGTTCAATCAAGTCCAAACCTAACCTAGAGACTCGATTGTAATAGAAAGGGTATAAGAAAGAAGACCCTCGACACAATCACAAGAGTAGATTAGGTTCTTGTGATTCTTTCCTTGCAAATAGATGTGTTCTTTCAAAGATGTTAGTGTGATGAACAAGAACACAAGATTAGAGATAGAGAGATTTGAGAGAGATTGAGAGAAAGAATCTAGAGAGAAAAAGAAATGGCAAGGGGTGAGGAATACAAGAGGAAAGGGTGGTATTTATAGGCCAAGAACCCAAACTTGAGAAAATTTATCGAGGCCGGCGCGTCACCCACGCGTCAAAGCGCGGGAAGCGCGCCAGGCGTCTGTAACTTTTTCCCAAGTGTTGGGTGTTTGGATCTTACAAATACCTATCATTGCTAAACCCCCAATTGTACTTCACATTAAACCTTAACATTAATCATTCTAAGGTTTGCCAACTCAAATAGCCAATTTGGAAAATGTTTAGTGAAGTTTTTAAAGAGAAACCAAATTACCAAGGGTGTAAAGTGTAGATAGGGTAATTTGGAAGGGGTAGAAGTGTATCTCCTCACATGGCATAGAAAAGAGAGAAAGAATATGCCAAGGAATATTCCAATGCTTGGGGGGGAAGAATGAGATGGAGGGTTGAGATGAAATGGTTTGAATTGGATGGCTAGGATCAAAGGGAGCCTCCTTTGGTTTTCAAACAATATGACATGTGTGGAATGTGAATGGTTGAGATGAATTCATTTGAAATGAATGGCTAAGATCAAGCATGCCTAGGTTAGGGTTGAGAAGGATATTCCAAGGAATATGCTTTACTTGGGGGGAAAGGAGAACTGGAGGGTTGAGATGGTTTTGGTTTGAATTCAATGGCTAGGATCAAACACATGTGGTGGTATAGGGAAGAGGGATTGGATTAATGGTTGAGATGTGTTTGATTTGAATTCAATGGTTAGGATCAAGCCCATGTAGAGATATAGAGATGAGATTGGATGGATGGTTGAGATGAGTTTAGTTTGAATTCAATGGTTTAGATCAAACCCATGTGATGATATAGAGATGAGGGGTTGGATGGATGGTTGTGATGTGTTGTAATTTGAAATCAATGGCTTGGATGAGATGAGCCATATTAGGGTTTCTGATGCGTGGGAATCGCAACAGGCTTTACCTCTAGAGGGATATCGAGAAGCTTACAACCCCCACCAGGTAGTGTACCTGATCGTTGTAGTATAGTATAGTGACAAGTACCGGGGGATTGATCGTTCAGCTTAGGAATAGTGTTGCTAGGATTAGAAAACCTAAATACTAGTTCTAAAGGTGAGGGATGATTATTTTTGTATTTTTATATTTTTTTGAAAGCAATTAAAATCTCGGGGTTTGAAGGATTTGGGCGGAATTAGTTACTAATCAACTAACCCAATACTACAATGCAATCAAAATAAAATACTAAAAATGAAAATAAACTAATTTATACTAAGGTTGTGAGCAGTAATTGGAGAAAATGTGTTTACTTAGATTTCACTACTCCCTAGATATTTTTTACACGTTAATTACTTGTTATAATTGCATGGATGACGGATTGTATTCCTTAATACCATTCATGGGGTGGCATACATAACTCCCCAATTCTATGAGCTCTTATCTCCTCCTACACCATGCCCAACACAACTATAGGGATTGTAAACAGTGGCTCATGCATTAAATACAACCAATAAAGACCTAGTACGCCTCGGTTCATGTTTCTTAAGACGTTCAAGCATGTTACCATTTGGAGATCTGCCAGTTTTCTTAAGCCTAACATATAAATCATTCATCTAAAACAAGAATAAACAAGTAATCAACACATAATCAATATCTAGGTTTCATTAGATCTAAGCAAACACAAAAGAGATCTAGCCTAGCATAATGTAATTGAGACAAGAACAAGATATAGACAACCAACACATAGACATATTGATTGAATTAGAAGAACACTTATCTCAATTACAATGCAAGGTATCAAGGGTTTGGAACCCTTGAAAAACCTGTAAAAGTTGCACCAAAATCGTACTTAGGGTTTCTTCAAAACTTATCTCTTTAAATGTGAAAAACTAGAAAACTATATATAGGAAAATAGGGATGACGGCGTCAAGAACAAAGGTGTGACACCGTCATCTCGCCGCCAAATACTTCCTCGGACGGCCTTGATCTACTTCTGACGCCGTCAAGGCCTAGGCCGTCACACAAATTACTCTTGACGCCCTGTGTGTGACGCCGTCATCAACTACGGATTTTAATTCTTGGGGTTTGACGCCGTCAGGAAAACTCTTGACGCCTTCATGAACTCTCGGATTTTATTATTGAGGTTTGACGCCGTCAGGAAATTACTCTTGACGCCGTCACCTACTGTTCCCAGCATGGAAAATTGAGACTTTGCCGTTTTCTTCACTTTTATGCTCCAAAAACGTCCAAAATGGCTTCTTTTCCAGAATTCACTCTCCAAGTACCTAAAATCACAAAAGGAACGATTTAGGGCAATATTTGATCAAATAAATTCGGATTCGGGCTTAAATGACCCCCTAAAAACGGACCATTTTTCGCCTCATCATATACCCTTACACTTGAGATTTGCTTGTCCTCAAGCAAATGCGCTTTTATTCTAGTCAAAAGACAAATTAGAGGTCATTTAACACTAATATAAAAGTAATTACAACAAATAATCGTTCCACTAAAGACCAATAGACAAGCTCGGAGGTCATACACTAGCACCTCACAAATAGTGTTTAGATACTCACATCTCTCGGGTGTAATAAAGTAATATAACATTATGGAAATGGAAGATATCTCTCACTACCTGTCATAGCAAAATAGATTACCATAGGCTTGGGAAAGGATCAAACCTCCACCACATGGCGTAAGCACCTAGGATAAACTATCAAAGAGGTCTTTTAAAGGGTTGTAACGTTAGGTATAGGGATATGAATTACACGGTTTTGTTGGATAAAGGAAGTTATTACTGGTGGCGAGCTAACAATCTTGGTTAATTACATGTACAATATGGCGTTGCTAAGCCAAGACTAGACTCGACTTAAGCTAATAAATGAGAAATAACAAAAACATAAAATGAACATAGAATAAAAAGGGATGGTAGTCCGTATGTTTTTTCTCTTTTTCCTTTTTCTATTTTTTTTTTTTTTTTTTTTTTTTTTTTTTTTTTTTTTGCAGACACTCTTACCCTACCATCCAAAATAATACATCATAGGGAATGAACATTTCCCTTACACTTGAATTTTTACATACTTTACAATTAACTAATCTAATGACTCGAATTAAGAAAATCAAAACATTTGGAGCACTTTTAAAATTAACGTACATATGGGGGTAATAAATGATGTTCTTCCCCATTACTCCATAAAATAAGTACTTACCCATGAGTCCCAATCGTCCCAAAACAATATGTACAAGGATATGACTCGACTTAGCAACCATGTAATCAATTAGATAGTTAACTTAGGGTTTAACAAATAACAATAATGCACTAAAAATGAGCGCATACACGGAAGGCTAAGGCGATTTGGTTGTACATTTAAGTGGGGTGTAACAAATTCTTCCTTTAAGTAAAATGCTTAAAGTTAGAAACGAAAAGATAGGCTCGGAGGGGTGTACTAGGGGTTTCGTGCACTAAAAATGAGTACAACGCTAAGGGTGTGGAAAAATTAGTTGACTTAACTAGTCAAGTAATATGACTTAAATGGTCAAGTAATTATAATACGGGTTTAACACAAGGGTGATCCTAATGCCTCTTATCATGTAGTAAATCCTACCACACGAATGTAGTCTCACTAGCGGTCTCAGGATGCATCACTAACGCAAGTTCTAGAATCTAAATGCTACCGATACACTCATAAGCACTAATAATGAATGCTTTTCCTATCAAATCTAAAGGCGAACCTCACATATTTGGGTGGAAAATTTTTCTGAATATACGGTTATGTGCTAGTCATACAATCTCCTATCCATGAGACGCTTGCTATGGCTAAAGTTTCACTCCTAAATGTTGTAAAAAATTTTAAATTTGGCGCTAAAATTGCACTAACAAGTATTTCTCATAGTTTTATTACACATCTACCATTAAACAAAACAAACTCAAGCGAAAGTGCATATGTAAGGTATCATCTTTTTACCCTCCCCTTACACTTAAGATGAACATTGTCCCCAATGTTCAAGTAAAGAATGTAAAAGTGAAAAAGTAAAGAGAATGAAATCAAATACTCCCCTGATTCGCTCGGTATGGATAATAGGATGGCCAGGTTAAATCTTCCTCCAAGAAAATGAACAATCAAAGCTTCCCTTCCAGAATATAAATCATCTTCTTGTCATACATAACCTGTAAAACCTGACAACATAGACAAGACAACCTCGCGTAAAATCGGCGGCATCCTATATAAGTTACTAAATCCTAGAAAACAAAGTAAGATATAATGCTTGTGGAATGAAGTTTGCAGATTTCCTGGAGATTATAAAACTTAATAATTCACAAAAACCATAAGACTCCGTTAGAAAAACTAAACCGGTAAAATTTCCAGATTTTTAACTCCTGACGCCGTCAAGAGTAAACCCCTGACGCCGTCAGAATGGACCTGCAGAAATTCTTATGTTAAGTTTTCGGAAAATTTCTGGAAAAAACTTGGTCCTACTTCCTGGAAAATCCTGCAAAACTTCATTATGACTCAATACAAGCATTTGACTCTAACAAATACGAATATACATGTTCATTTAATATTGTGGAGAATCATGATCGGTTTGTTTCTTAAAAACATATTTGGGGTTTCCCCTTACACTTATCTTTTGCAAAAATACTTCTAGGTGGAGTTAAGACTAGGCTAAACAACAAAGTAAAGTATTTCCACTTTTTAATTGAGAAACATGATCTACCAACAATAAAAATAAAGCATGCATACGGAAGCAAATAACAAACAAATAAAACGAAAATCACACAAAGCATGGGTTGCCTCCCAAGAAGCGCTTTTCTTTATTTACGAGTCTTGTAGCTAGACTCAAAGTCATGGGTTAACGTGTATCGCTTATGCTCATATAACCAAGTGTGAGCCATCTAATAGTCGCCTCATCTTTCTTATAATCATCCCCTAACTCTAGGCACCCGCGATAGTATCTTTTATTCTTTTCATGAGTATACTTAAGTCCCTTTCTCTTATCATTTTCACTTAACATCTCTATAGGCGGATACTTACTACATTTTTCCAGGGAAAAATCCTTGAACCTAGGGTGTGTGCGGGGCATTTGATAAACGAAATCTTCATCCCCATCCGAGAATGTAATTAACCCTTCTATGAGTTTTTCATCGAGGTTGGTCAACCGTTTGAAAGGTCTTCCAAACACAACTTGGGTCAATTTATCATCAATAAATTCTTCTAGATTCTCCATAACCATGAACTCAACAAGATAAACCAAACTTCCTACAAACACATGCAATGGTATTGCCCTAGCCACAATAATTTCCCCTTTGTATTCTAACTCATCTACCATGATTTTATTATATTCATTGCGCGAGATTATGTTCATTGGAAGAGATGAGTTAAGATAGGCGTTAAAGCTCTTAAATCCGATCTTACAAGGAAATTGCATGTTGAATGAGCTATCACACTCAATCCTAGTCCTAGGGTCGATATACCTAAGAGGATTAATTTCTTCTTCCATCCTATTCTCATTAATCACATCACCATCATCAAGATCCTTGTCGGAGTCTGAATAGTAAAAGGGACTAGCCCTACGGTCATCATCATGATCAGACTCCTCTAACTCAGAATTATTGTCAAAGTGGTGGTTGGGCGAAAGGTTAGGTGGGTTCTCGTTCTCAACTAAAGGGAGTGGGACGGGCATTTGGAAAATCCTACGACGAAAAACACGAATAACAGGAATCAAACGATCAATGTTATTGTTATCCATCGAAATAGCTTACGAACAAAGGACACAAAGAAATTAAGATAGACTAAAGAAGACCTAAAAATAAAAATAAAATCTTACTAGAAAGGAATCTAGCAAGTAGACCTAATAAAAAGAAATCCTAACCTAGACAATAACTATTCCCCGGGCTGCGGCGCCAAAAACTTGATGCGTGGGAATCGCAACAGGCTTTACCTCTCGAGGGATCTCGAGAAGCTTACAATCCCCACCAGGCAGTGTACCTGATCGTTGTAGTATAGTATAGTGACAAGTACCGGGGGATTGATCGTTCAGCTTAGGAATAGTGTCGCTAGGATTAGAAAACCTAAATACTAGTTCTAAAGGTGAGGGATGATTATTTTTGTATTTTTATATTTTTTTGAAAGCAATTAAAATCTCGGAGTTTGAAGGATTTGGGCGGAATTAGTTGCTAATCAACTAACCCAATACTACAATGCAATCAAAATAAAATACTAAAAATGAAAATAAACTAATTTATACTAAGGTTGTGAGCAGTAATTGGAGAAAATGTGTTTACTTAGATTTCACTACTCCCTAGATATTTTTTACACGTTAATTACTTGTTATAATTGCATGGATGACGGATTGTATTCCTTAATACCATTCATGGGGTGGCATACATAACTCCCCAATTCTATGAGCTCTTATCTCCTCCTACACCATGCCCAGCACAACTATAGGGATTGTAAACAGTGGCTCATGCATTAAATACAACCAATAAAGACCTAGTACGCCTCGGTTCATGTTTCTTAAGACGTTCAAGCATGTTACCATTTGGAGATCTGCCAGTTTTCTTAAGCCTAACATATAAATCATTCATCTAAAACAAGAATAAACAAGTAATCAACACATAATCAATATCTAGGTTTCATTAGATCTAAGCAAACACAAAAGAGATCTAGCCTAGCATAATGGAATTGAGACAAGAACAAGATATAGACAACCAACACATAGACATATTGATTGAATTAGAAGAACACTTATCTCAATTGCAATGCAAGGTATCAAGGGTTTGGAACCCTTGAAAAACCTGTAAAAGTTGCACCAAAATCGTACTTAGGGTTTCTCCAAAACTTATCTCTTTAAATGTGAAAAACTAGAAAACTATATATAGGAAAATAGGGATGACGGCGTCAAGAACAAAGGTGTGACGCCGTCATCTCGCCGCCAAATACTTCCTCGGACGGCCTTGATCTACTTCTGACGCCGTCAAGGCCTAGGCCGTCACACAAATTACTCTTGACGCCCTGTGTGTGACGCCGTCATCAACTACGGATTTTAATTCTTGGGGTTTGACGCCGTCAGGAAAACTCTTGACGCCTTCATGAACTCTCGGATTTTATTATTGAGGTTTGACGCCGTCAGGAAATTACTCTTGACGCCGTCACCTACTGTTCCCAGCATGGAAAATTGAGACTTTGCCGTTTTCTTCACTTTTATGCTCCAAAAACGTCCAAAATGGCTTCTTTTCCAGAATTCACTCTCCAAGTACCTAAAATCACAAAAGGAACGATTTAGGGCAATATTTGATCAAATAAATTCGGATTCGGGCTTAAATGACCCCCTAAAAACGGACCATTTTTCGCCTCATCAGTTTCCAACAATTGGCATGTGTTTAATATGAAGGGTTGGGATGTGTTGTAAGGGAATGGATGGTTAGGATGTAGTGTGTAAGGGAATATGTAAGGGTGTAAGAGATTGTGTAAGAGAATATATGATTTAGATATGATTGGATATGATTGGTTTTGTCTTTTGTATAAATGGGATTAAGAGAGGATTAAGACATAATCTAATTGTCATTAAGAATAAAAGGTTTAGACAATTAAGATTATAAGTTGAGAAAATCATAGGTTACTTATAAGTTCAAGTAACACAACGTCGAGAATCCATAGTTTCATATCTCGTGACTTTCCATGACTCGACGTTCTCAACTAATACCTTGGTTCAAACAAGTTAAGTGCTTTGCCGTGATGTAAAGCATAACCCAAGTGGGAAAGGATGCGTTTACGCAAAGTGACCTTTGACTTAGTTTGACCAATAAGGGAGTAAACCCGTTACGTAATTAGAGAAGACGTAAGTACGGGATATGAGCATAGGGATGCTTCAACACGATGTTACATGAAATATACAAGCTCTCTAAGTTAGAAACCATGACTTGGCATTTTCCCGTAAATGGGTGTATTGAAAATGGGATTTCTCAAATCTCAAAACTCGTTTCGAGTGTTCTCAATTAAGCACATAACATATTCATACCTGTATTGAAAGATCCACATTTGTGCGGTAAGGGGAAAGCCGACTTTCAAAATTCGCCCGTAACCATACAGACTCCTGGCGCGTCACCCGCGCGTTGACGCGCGGGCAGCGCGCCAGGAGCAGACATTGGCTCCGGCGATTTTGAGCTAATGTTTGTTATTTTATGTGTTTCGATGGTTTGTTTGTCATCATTAAAACATAAAGAGATCTTGATCATGTTGCCTCAATAATCTCCCCCTTTTTGATGATGACAAATAAAAACCGAAAGCAAATAAAATTACCAAACTTAGCGAAGACAAAGCGTGCCTTTGGTGTAGCTTTCATCTAGACCTTTGTCTTGTAATTTGATGAAGCCTTTATCATTACTTGATGGTCTTCATGATAGTCTTCACGATCTTGCTTTCTTTCTCCCCCTTTTGTCGAATCGAAAAGGCGGGACCAAATGTGCTCCCTCTAGATCGTTGCTCCCCCTGGTTACAAGGCGGGGATCCATGGTTCAAGAGCCTCACCTTTGCGGTGGCCTAGCTACACATAGAAATCACAACATGCAACCAACAAGAAATCCTCACATGCGAAAATTCCAAAATGGGTTAGGTTACCATTTGGAGACTTGCAACATGGGTTAGCTCACATAATAATACATATATATGTGTATGTGTTTGTCCACTTTAATTAGCTTTTATAAGATTGTCCCTTTATGACATTTATAGACCGAATGATGAGCAAGAGCAATACTATATATTCATATGAGTATTATTATAACCAAGCATAAGCATTTTATTCCATAGAAGCAACATGGAACATACAACCACCAAAGTAACAACACTTAAGACATCCTAGAACACCTAGGACAAACTACAACAACTTATGAGTAGAACTTAAAACTCAATAGAATCCATTGTGAAAGATTCCTCCATTGGGGGGGGGGGGGGGGTCACATCATCAACTTCAATCATTCTTGAATGATCATTTGGGTACTTTCACTTAATGTTGTCAAAGATGTGTGACAAGAGTCTAGCATATGGAAGAGGCTCCTTATTGTAGTCTAAAGCTTCCATTCGTTTTGCTATAAAATAGGCAAAGTTGAAAGGAGTCTCGGTCATAATACAATAGAGCATGTACCCAACAATGATGGGTATCTTCTCTTGAAGTTCCACCTCCATAAACACATTCTTCAACAATACCTCCGCCCAAGGCATCAATTTGACATGAAGTTGATATTTGTTCCAATGTTCGAATGGAGTCTTCACACAATGGTAGTCGGGTTGTAGAATAGTATTTTGAATGATGACGGCATGAATTGGGGCAACAAGAGCATAAGTGCTCGGATGATAGTGCCTTATGTCCATGAAGTCCTCCATCTTAGTGGACCTTGTATAGAACAAGTTCCCTTTAGAGCATACATTCAAAACCTTTCTCAACTTCTTTAAGCTCCATGCACACCCATGCCCATACATACGAAAATTGAGGGTAAGAGAAGGTTGATCAAGATATAACCTAGCAAAAAAATCTTGAAGGTGCCTAGGATAAATTTCTATGGGTAGGTCACGAATTAAGGAGAAGGCATTAGCTTTGATGAATGGTTTTCTTATATCAGTTGCACACATGAAATTTTTGTCGCATTCGCGACCTTCATGATATTCACGATACTCAAATGGTTCATACACATTAGTTTCATTTGACACATCAACATGTTTCATGAAAAACTTGGTTGCCATTTTTGAAGAGAAAATAAGTGTATTTAAGGAGGAAGAAGGTTGTGATGAAGAAATGTGATAACGAAGTTACTCCTTTTATAGTCAATTAGTATGAATTAGGTATGTTTAAGGAGGAACTATAGTCCAAAGGAAAATCATTCTTAGTACTAAGAATCTTAGTACAAGATGAGTTGAAAGAAAGTGGTGTATGGGAAAGACAATTATTCTTGTATGATATGAGTGATTAGGATTGAGTTAGTTATGAGTTTGGTTGGATTGAATGCCCATGTTAGATCCTATGGTAATTGCATGCATTCTTTACAAAAGACATACATGAATTCATAGTTGATGAATGAAGATCAAGTGGCATCAAATCTTTTGAAAGAGACTTTATCAAACACCATTTTAAACCTACAACTACCCAATACATGAACCAAGTGCAAGTATTTCATGTAGGATATTCAATGAGTGTAGTTATAAGTGTTATGATTATAAAGTGCATCTTCATTTTAGGTACACAAGCTAGGTCCTATGAACCATCACACATTGTATAGAAAGATATTACACAATACATGATATCTCTGGTTCATAGTTCGTTATGTAGTGTGTCGACATAAATAACCCTTATGTGTTACTTGCATTAACACCATAAGTTCCTAAGATCTTGGACGAAGAACTTAGCTTATTTAGTCTATTCATTGAAAATTTTAGTTTGTTATGCAATACCATACCGAATTCGATTCATATGAATTCTCTTTAACTATGTAAATAGTTTGTATGTTTGCATGAAATCTTTCATTTCTCTTCTTTCCTAAACACAAAGCATGCCATATTCACATAATGGTGAACAAGAAGAATTAGATACAAGATCTTATACACAAGTGTGAATTGTGTTTCGAGATTTTATCTAATCTTGCAAACTTAACATAGTCAAAATTTTCAAGATGAATCAAGATAATTTGTGTCAAGTTTTCTTGTTCAAACACATAGTATAGACATGTAGAATCTTAAATACTATCAATCATAGTTTGAATAATGAATTGATACATATTTTTCCTCTTGGAAGATATTTGTTTGATCTTCCATCCATGCCTCCACATAATCCTTAATCACATAAGCTCTAAGAGCACCTAAAAATTGTTCTCCTAAGATGCACATTTTAGCATCAAAACCTATCCCAAAGCAATTTGGACTTTTTGAAAAATGTCATGCCAAAACTTAGACTTGTTTGTTTTGTGACCTAAGTGTCCTTTTATTCAAGTCACCAATGACTTGTTGTATAGGATGACCCCTCGCTTCTCTCAATTCCTTAGGATTGCCTTCATCCGAATCATTAACTTGTAATGTTGGCGACCTTTCTTGATCTTGAACTAAAGGTTCGTTGATCACATCATCTTTTACCGAAGGAGATGATTTAGGCTCGGGCATGCTCTAATCAAAGGTCACATTGAGAGATTCTTCAATCCTCATTGTTTCCTTGTTAAGCACTATGTATGCTTTATTATTTTGAGAGTATCCTAGGAACACACCTTCATACGACTTTGGGTCGAATTTGGTAAGATATTCTTTGGTGTTAAATATGAATACTTTGCAACCAAATACTCTAAAATACTATAGGGATGGTTTTCTATTCCTAAGTATTTCATAAGGTGTTTTATTAATTACCTTTCTTATGTAGACTCTATTAAAAATGTAGCAAGCGGTATCTAGAGCATGACACCAAAACTTTTGTGGAATGGATTGCTCGTCAAGCATTGCATGACTCATCTTTCTTAACTTACGATGTGTTCTATCAACAATCTCCTGCGATTGAGAAGTGAACGGGCCCGATAAGTTATAAGATATTCCATGTTGTTCACAAAAGATTCCAAATTGCATTTTATCAAATTCGCTACTATGATTTGTTTTAATTGAATCAATTGAACAATCAAGTAGGTTTTCAAGTTTCTTTCTCAAAATGTTGAATTTATTCAAAACACTATCCTTGTTTTCTAAGAACAATATCCAAGTGTAATTTGAATAATCATCAATGATCATTAAAGTGTAGAAGTTTCCTCCATAACTTTGGATCGGAGATGGACCATACAAATCCACATGAATCAATTCTAAAACCTTACTAGTTAACACTTCCTTTTTATTCCTATTATTGGTTTGACCTTGACTCCCTAGAAATGTAACACAATAATGCCTTTCAAAACTTAACAATGGTAAATTGCTTACTAGCTAAACGGCGAGACCTAATTTCCTAAGCCGAGGCGTTGGGTTATTTACCATATGGTAAATTGCTTACTGGCTTGTCGACAAGACCTATTTTCCTAATGTCGAGGCGTTGGGTTATTTACCATGTTTGAAATGCATATCAAGTTACACATAATCTAAGATCAACAAGTATACAAGTTGTTTTGCCTATGACCTTTAGCTAGTATGTTACCGTTTTTACTAATAGTGCAATCTACATTGGTAAACATAATACTAAAATCATCATTAAGATTACTTGTATTACAAAACTTAGAGTTTAAATCGCTACCAGGCTCATCATCAGTGAATTCTACAAAGTCACGAAGAGTGTTGTTATGAATGTTTACGCAAGAAGTTTGAGGAAAGTATGGTTTAGCGAAAGCATTTAATGATGAACCATTTTTACTCAGACATCTGGCGCGTTGATCGCGCGTTGATGCGTCAGTCAACGCATCAGAGTCTGTATCTTTTGGTTTGCAACCTTCTTTTATAAAAACAATACATTTGTCTTGACTTGTAGATGTATTTTTATCATTTTCAGAAAAACCAAGACATCCTTGTCATGAAGGGGTTTTTTCTCTTGTAAGATTTTGTTTAAGTCAATACTACTTTTCTCAAATTTAAGTAATATCAATTTATGTTCAAGTTTATTAATCTCTTTATTGAGCTCATGTTTATTCGTTGCATGAGTTTCAATATCTCTTAATATGTGTTCATTAAGTTTGATTATTTCTTCATTTTCTTTTTGCAATCTATGAATATCTAAAATATTATTTGAAGGAGAAGAGTTAGATAATACCTCAAGGGCTTCAAGTGTCTTGAGACAAGTGATCTCACAATGCGGGTGATTTTCTTCCTCACAAACACACCGAGTTACACCAACAAGTGCAATATCTTGATTTCTACAATCATCTTGTTCATCATAACGTCTAGGTTGCATTGTTGACGTAATAACTCCTTTTTCTTCTATAACATCGACTTTAGGAACAAGTGAATCGATCTCTTCATTGGTGATGGCTCTAATATTATCTAGAAATTCTTCATAAGTATGAAGACGATCAATTATCTTTTCAAAAGATAATTGTCCCA
The DNA here is from genome assembly GCA_030686995.1 of Artemisia argyi. Lineage (NCBI taxonomy): Eukaryota > Viridiplantae > Streptophyta > Magnoliopsida > Asterales > Asteraceae > Artemisia > Artemisia argyi. The sequence continues at coordinate 101,256,428 of CM060704.1, read as the reverse complement.
AACTTCTTGTTTCTTCAATCTTTGCTTCTTCAAGTTGCCAATTTTTGGAAGTAGCATGAACAAATTTTTCAATATGATTTTTGCTACAATAACTTGGATCTAATGAGTTCAAGCTTATAGTCATAGCATTGAATCTCATTAGACTAATATCAATAGTTTCATCATTTGAGATAGAGAACTCTTCATATTGTTGAATGAGAGAGTCTATCTTGTTGGCCTTGACTTGTGTAGTATCATGATGAACAAGAAGAAGTAAGTCCCAAATCTCCTTTGCGGTCTTGCACATGCACACCCTCTCAAGCTCCTCTTGAGATAGGGCATCATATATCATCATTTTGGCTTGAACATTCTTGTCGGCCATCTTCCTTTCCTTATCATCAAAATCACCATTTTGGAAAATGTACCACAAGTCATAATCCTTGGACCTAACATAAGTCTCAAATAGGATTTTCCAAAAACGGAATCCTTTCCATAGAATGCCCCTCTCTATAGTTCTCTTGAGCCATGGATCAATACTCTACTTTACCAAAAACCTTAGTTAGGATTTTAGATTTTTGGAAAAGAAGTTTTTGACTTAAAACGACTTCTCGGGAAGGCTTTAACGCTCAAAAACATGAGTATACCGCTCTGATACCAATTGTAGAACCATAGAGGGGGTGAATACGGTTTCTTAGGCTTTTAAGATGTTTAAAAAACTTTAAGCCTCAAAGAAACCAAGTGGTCGTGTAATCAATTCAAACAACCACAAACACAAACAAAGTATATAAAGTGAGTAAAGAAAGACACCACGATATATACTGGTTCGGGATGGGGGTTTATACCATCCGTACGTCCAGTTGCGAATCCGTGACTCTGATACTATTCACTAGTATAATTCTTTCAGTGAACTACAAACCATTACAATTCACTCCACCAATATTCACCAATATTGATGCACAAAGAAGGAGTTACTCACCAACGGTATTCCGCCCTCGGAAACCACCCAAAAGAATCTCACGATTCGACTTTACCTAAGGATTACAAAGATCTCTACCAAGACTTCCACCCAGAAGTATCAAACCCCAACTAGATCCCCAATGATCTAGGCTTGGTCACCAAGACTCAAGACTTCCCTTACAAACAATTGAATGAATGAATGAATGTATGTTCAATCAAGTCTTAACCTAACCTAGAGACTCGATTGTAATAGAAAGGGTATAAGAAAGACGACCCTCGACACAATCACAAGAGTGGATTAGGTTCTTGTGATTCTTCCCTTGCAAATAGATGTGTTCTTCCAATGATGTTATTGTGATGAACAAGAACACAAGATTAGAGATAGAGAGATTTGAGAGAGATTGAGAGAAAGAATCTAGCGAGAAAGAATAATGGCAAGGGGTGAGGAATACAAGAGGCAAGGGTGGTATTTATAGGCCAAGAACCCAAACTTGGAAAAATTTATCGAGGCCGACGCGTCAACACGCGGGAAGCGCGCCAGGCGTCTATAACTTTTTCCCATGTGTTGGGTGTTTGGATCTTACAAATACCTATCCTTGCTAAACCCCCAATTGTACTTCACACTAAACCTTAAAATTAATCATTCTAAGGTTTGCCAACTCAAATAGCCAATCTGGAAAATGTTTAGTGAAGTGTTTAAAGAGAAACCAAATTACCAAGGGTGTAAAGTATAGATAGGGTAATTTGGAAGGGGTAGAAGTGTATCTCCTCACATGGTATAGAAAAGAGAGAAAGAATATGCCAAGGAATATTCCAATTCTTGGGGGGGAAGAATGAGATGGAGGGTTGAGATGAAATGGTTTGAATTGGATGGCTAGGATCAAAGGGAGCTGATGAGTGCTCAAACACTCATCATTTTTGTCGTATTTAAACTGCCAAAACATACAAAAACAATCAAAAAGTTATCAAAATACTTAAATTATCCCAGGGATTGTGTTTTAAATGCAAAATGAGCAAAAACAAATGAAAAACGATCAAAGTTTGCAATATTGGCAGTTTCAGTCCCCTAAATTTCAAAACTTGTCAAAAATAGTCCCTATGCATTTATTTTGAAAGGAAAAGTCAACCCAAGCTTTTGAAAGTCAAAAATCACAAAAATATTACACTTGGGTCATAAATTTCCAAAATTACAGTTTAGGTCCCTGTACTTTCAAAAATGGCAAAATAGGTCCCTGGGAATTTTGAAAAAACGGAAAAATGAGAATTTGGTTCTTGGACTTTGGAATTGTAGAAATATTGATCCTCATAAGCAGAATGGAGAAACTACATTTTCAGTCCCTCGGGTTTGGTAAAATTGCAAAATTGGTCCCTATGATATACTAAATACCAAACCGGACCCTTTTATTAATAACACACAACCAAAACCAATCCAATTCCAAAGCTCAGTCCACCCCCTAGCCCAACTTCCTTTTTTTATATTACCCGGCCCAACACCAAACTTAAACACCCCGTTTATTAGTAAATCCCCCAGTCAAACACCCGGTCAAACCCTTCCCTAACCTCACTTTCCTTCCCCTAATAACCAGGGAGGTTTGCCCCCCCTCCACTTGCCTCCACAGCCTCCTCCACCACCTTCCTTGTCCCCACAGTACACCCCACAATTAATATTCCCACCTACAATTACCAAACCCACCCAATTGCATTTTCCCTGTTTTCCCGCCAAAACCCATTCAATGGTCAGGATCAACTAAAAGCCATCCAATGGCTCACAAGGAAGTGGGATTGACAGAGAATTCAACCAGGGTCTATTTAAGTCAAAGAAAAGGGAAAGAAATATATTAGTTTTAGTTTTAGAATAGTAGTAGTGTCGATTTCATGTAAAATTAGGTTTAAAGTTACTTTCATGTTGTAATTTTTAGTTAAAAAGATCTTGTAATCCACATTTCCAGTATAATTTAAGTTTTCTTCAATTTAAATTCCAAGTCTTTTATTGAATTTCAACAAGTTGCCATTTTTCTTAGTTAAAAAAACTCATTATTAATCTGTGATGTTATAAACCTTGTTGTGGATAGTTATTTTAGTTCACTTATGCCATTCACAAGCTTTCATAAGCTCTGAAAGGTTTAAAAATAGTTTTGAGCTTAAAAATCTCATAAGTCAACAAAAGTCAACAGATGATCAAATGGTGTGGTGAGATGATTTAGCAGGGTGGATTGTGATGGCATTTGGTTTAGAACTCCAAGGGGAGTAACAGGATGGTGTTTTGAGTTCCTGATTCACCTTTGTGCTTGAATTGTATGTAAGACTGTTTCTACTTTTTACTTGTCTTTGCATAATTTGCTCATGGTAGTTATAATTGCTTTCTGTTGTTCATTATTGCTTGTTTACGCTTGTTTCATGTTTCTGCAATGTAATTTATCAGTTTCATGCTTTAAATCTCTCCATTGCTCTTTGCAACTGCCCAAATCTGTCTTTAATGGGGTGTTTGGATTAGGGTATTTCACCCCTAGATTCTAGGTCTCAGTTGTTGATTTTGGATCATGCATGCTTAGTTGAGTCACTTTAGGTCATAAACATCATAAAAACTTAGGTCACTAAGGTAGAAAGTCAAAATCTCACCCAAAACCCCATTATCTGTCATCTGTTGTGTTTTAGGATCCCACAAACCCTCATTTCAGCTTATCATTGGTAGTTTTAGCTTAATTTAGGTTTAATATAGCTTATTACAACTATTCTAGCTTATATGGTTCATCAGAAGTTCACTAAAGTCAAAGTTTCTAGTTTCATACAAAAAGTCAAAATCCTATTTCTCAGATTTTGCCAAACTAGCAAGATTTTTGTAGATTTTTGTGTTTGTTTTCAGAGGGTGAAACTTGTTCCTATGTAAAGCCCCCCTAGCTATACTTTAAGTTCCCATGGTCTTTTGATTTTTGCAATTTTTCTATTGGTCCCCACAGCCCCCCAAAGTCAGTTGCTGGGGAGGACCCTGCCCTGCATCAGCAGGTCATCACCCAACACCACCACTTTGGTGGTGATTTTTTTGCCACCACAGTGGTCCCATAGGCCCCATTCTTGGTTCTCCCAACCCCCCTCCTAGTATTCTTTAAACTTTGACCATAAGTTTGACCTAGGACCCTGTGGACCCCACTGGTTTCACCTCCAAAATCTGTCCCAATTTCAGTTAAGTATCAAGTGATCAATGTGTTTATTCTTGCTTATTAGCTTATGCTATGAGCTTATCTAATTGAATCTTCCTTAAACATGTTTAATTAACTCATTTGAACCTGAATCACCCATAGTGGGTCCTACTTAAGCTCATTTGAGCTTATTTTCCTCTTTGGTCAATAAAAGTCAACTGTGGAGCAAATAAGCTTCCACAGTGCTTATTTTTAAGCTAAAAAAAGTTGTTTTTACAAAAGTTGTTAGTTTTTAGTTGTAAAATAGTTTTCTAAAAGAAAAATCCATAAAAAAACAATTTAATTATAAGTGATAGTTTCTATTTAATGTAATTTAAATTTTAATTTTCATTTTTAAATTTTTGTTAAGCACTTAGCTTTTTTATATTTTTATTAATTACCTTTTATATTAAAGTAATTTTAGTAAATTTCTCAGATTTTTATTTTATCATTTAGTATTAATTAGAATTAATATTAGTTTTATCAATAATTAATTAATAATTAAGTTTTAATTAGCATAATTAGTTTTTATTAAGTACGACCTAGTTTTTATATTTTTCCTAGATTTTATATAATATAATATAATTTTAGGAATTTTTCTAGAATTTTTACTATTCATTTCTATTTTTTATAATTTAAATTAGTTTATTTAGTTAATTAATATATAATTAGTAATTAATTAATAGAAAAATCACAAAAAGACAAAAATACATATTTTTAGTTTTAAAATTTTTTTTAGTTATTTTATAATTTTAGAAATTTTATTTTCACTTTTTTAGTATTTAATTAATATTATATTGTATTTAAGTTATTTAAATATTAATAATAAGTATTAATTAGTAATTAATTAATAATAAATAATTAATTAGTGTAAAAATTAATTTTCTTTTTCTAAAAATTTTCTTTTATCTTTTAGTTTGTAAAAAAGTCATTTTCACCCCCTGGGGGTTTTCAGTTTTCACTTTTTATTTCGTACGTTCGCGTAAATTTAAATTGAACGTACGCGTTTTTAGGTTTTAAACGTTTCTGGTTTTTCTGAATTTCCAGTCTTGATCATATAGCTTATTTAAGCTATTTCTTCGTATATTCCTTAGTTTAATCAAACTCAAACCCCCTTTCTCATCCAGATTCACCCGATCACAGATCCGTTTGATAACCATCACACCTCGCGGGACATAACGACCCGGGGAAACCCTATACTTCCACGGAACATTGAGCCTAAGGAGGTTGACTGTGTTAACCACATCCGTGGTTGATTTTAGTTGACTGCTTTTCCCTCAATCAAATTTTGGCGTCGCTGCCGGGGAGGTGTGCGCGCTTTTCTAAACGGTTTTGCGTATTGGTGAATCGGGATATACATCCATTGTATATTTACCACCCTTGTTCATATTATCTTCTTATTTTCATATAAAAACAAAACAGTTCACAAAAACTTTTTAAAATCAATTTTCAACGAACACAAAAACACAAAAACATTTTTTTTCTTATTTGTACAAAATGTTTATCCAAAAACCCAAAAATATTCACCTTTACCCTCTCACATATTTGATTCTTCATCCCTTACCCTCCCAAACCTTTTGATTCTTTCTATGTCTCACCCACACCTCTTGTTTGCCAATGGTGTGGTAGTTCTTATAATGGTGGTAATTGCCCCGGTTGTGGCATGGTAGAGTCAGGAAACGGGTCTGTCTATAACCAGAATCCCTATTCCTACCATGACACCAATGATTCATTCCATCAGCTACCACACCATGAGACTCAGCTGTTTTACTGTTGTGAGTACTGTGGTGGTTCACACTACAGTTCTGATTGTCAATCGGGAAACATGCTTGTCTATGAGCAGTTTCCTGATAACAATTATAACTCTAGCACATACAACCCACAGCCACATCAGTTTTACTGTTGTGATTACTGTGGAGGTCCACACTCTAGCTCGGATTGTCAAACAAGGAATCCATTTCCTTGTAACAATTACGACTATTCGTTTTCAGACCCACCTCCACAGTACCATATGATTCACACAACTCCTCATGATACTGAGCAAGACCTTTTACTAAAGGCTCTTGATTTATTAAAAGAACTTAAGGAGGAGTTGGTTACTACATCATTTCAAGACTCTCGTGAGAAATCTATGGCAGAATTACTTGCTGAAGAACGAGATGCTAGAAACGAATTGAGCATGGAAGAATTGCTAGTCTTAGAACAAGCAGCTATAACACGTGCCAAATTTCGTAAAGCTGCTCTTCTAGACTGTGATGATGATAGTGATAATGAAGACACCCTTGATATCCTTCAATTTTATAAGGGTTCGTCAGATTCATCATTTGTGATTCCTCCCATTGAAAATCAGGGAGAAAATAATGAGACGGAGATATTACTTGCAGAAGATCAAATGGAACTCGTACAATCCATGAATGCTAGCTCCTCTCCACTCCCTTAGTCTATTGATATCACACCCGAAGTTCACACTCACTCTCTTAACATGGGGGATGAGCATCTTAGCACTGTTCCTGATAAGGAATCTGACGAATTAATAAAGTCTAGTGTTGAGATCCTTGTCCCAATCCCAGGAGAGTCACATGGAACTTTTGATCATGTGTGTGATTTACCTTCCCCTCTTGAGTGTTCAAACGATCATTTTGAGACTTTCTCAGATTTTAATGATGATTGTACATCTCATGGAGACATTGAGTATATTGAGGCATCACTCCCACTGTCTGATGCTGATCCTCTTCTTGAGGAGTTCGCTGATGAACTTACTCACATCAATCCACTTTCATTGGAAAGTGATGATGGTCTCCTCGATTTCGAAGACGATCTGGGAGAAATTGAAAGTCTCCTATATCATGATCCACCACTCACTTCTTATCCCAGCAGTCCAATAGAGAATGATAATCTCTTTGTTCCCGAAACATTCAATACTACTCTCACCAATCCTCTATTTGAATTCGAATCTGAATTCACCTTGATTTCTCATAATCCACTCTTTGATATTCAGAATGAGGATTGTGATGAGTCTATTCCGGAACACGAATTCACAGATTCACATCTTGTGAATAATTCTCTTCATGAGGAGTTCTCCGGTGAACTCACTCATCATATCATGACTCCTCCGGAGTTTAATAGCCCGGGGGGAGATGCACTCAATCATGAGGATTTGCAAATTCCCACCCACCCTCCCGGGATGTTTCTGAGCTTAACCTTTGAAATCCAAATTCAGGCTAATGAGCCTGCTCTCGAGGAAGATGATCAAATCATGATTTTCATCATGATTTTCTTCCTTTTCTTCACCTATAAGGTGACTTCTTCTCTTCTTCACTCCTTCGGGAATGAAGATACCATCTTTGATCCCCGGCATTTTCATTTACCATTATCTTGAGCTGGATACTTATCTCATCGGTGTGGAACTTTCACGTGCTTCAAATGTTTGTCCAAACATCTTGAATGAAAGTCCTATTGAGATTGTTTCTTCCACATCATGCTTCCCCAAGGACAAATGAATTCGGGGTCAAGTCAAGCTAGCGACTCGGTAAACAAAAACAGTAGCATGTGCTTATAGGGTTTTCACCCTAAGTGTGGGGGAGTTACCCCCACTGTGGTTACTAAAAAAAAGTGAAAATACAAAATGGTGTTTCCATATTTAGATTGTAATGTTGCCCTTTTACGTTCAAAGAGTCGGCATAATAGCCGGGACTTTGAATATTGAGGACAATATTCATTCTAAGTGTGGAGGGGGGGGGGGGGGTATTCCGCTATTCTAGCGAATTTTATCACATTTTACTATTTAATACCCCCGTTTTTTGCCAAAATTTCAAAAATTTTAAAAAAATTTCACTAAAGTTTCAAAATTTTTGTGGTTATCAGTCCGCCATGTCTAACCGAAAAAAGGATTGGCTAATCCAGGAGCAAACGGCTCTTGGTAAAGATATATCAAATCCGTTTACGGCTTGCAATTTGCCCAAAATTGTATGGTACCTCAACTCGCCATATCCTAAAAAGCGAATGAGTTGGCTAGCCCGCAAGATTATGGCTTGTGGTAAAGGCAGTGGAAAACCATAATTGGTAATCAGCTCACCAAGATGTTGACTTTGTCCATCAAGATTGCTAGTCCAGAAGCAAACGGCTTTTCGTAATGACTAATCAAATCCGTTGACAGCTGGTGGTTTGCCCAAAATCACATGGTTATCAGGTGGACCATAGTTCTTACTTGAATCGATACATCTGGCTACTCCAGAAGTGATGGCTTTTGGTAAAGAGTTTAAAATCCATTAAGTTTTCAAAACAGTTATTGCTAGGGACTAGCAATATTTTAGTGTGGGGGATTGATGAGTACTCAAAACATACAAAAACAATCAAAAAGTTATCAAAATACTTAAATTATCCCAGGGATTGTGTTTTAAATGCAAAATGAGCAAAAACAAATGAAAAACGATCAAAGTTTGCAATATTGGCAGTTTCAGTCCCCTAAATTTCAAAACTTGTCAAAAATAGTCCTTATGCATTTATTTTGAAAGGAAAAGTCAACCCAAGCTTTTGAAAGTCAAAAATCACAAAAATATTACACTTGGGTCATAAATTTCCAAAACTATAGTTTAGGTCCCTGTACTTTCAAAAATGGCAAAATAGGTCCCTGGGAATTTTGAAAAAATGGAAAAATGAGAATTTGGTTCTTGGACTTTGGAATTGTGGCAATATTGATCCTCATAAGCAGAATGGAGAAACTACATTTTCAGTCCCTCAGGTTTGGTAAAATTGCAAAATTGGTCCCTATGATATACTAAATACCAAACCGGACCCTTTTATTAATAACATACAACCAAAACCAATCCAAGTCCAAAGCCCAGTCAACCCCCTGGCCCAACTTCCTTTTTTTATATTACCCGACCCAACACCAAACTTAAACACCCCGTTTATTAGTAAATCCCCCAGTCAAACACCCGGTCAAACCCTTCCCTAACCTCACTTTCCCTCCCCTAATAACCAGGGAGGTTTGCCCCCCCCCCCCTCCACTTGCCTCCACAGCCTCCTCCACCACCTTCCTTGTCCCCACAGTACACCCCACAATTAATATTCCCACCTACAATTACCAAACCCACCCAATTGCATTTTCCCTGTTTTCCCGCCAAAACCCAATCAAGGGTCAGGATCAACTAAAAGCCATCCAATGGCTCACAAGGAAGTGGGATTGACAGAGAATTCAACCAGGGTCTATTTAAGTCAAAGAAAAGGGAAAGAAATATATTTGTTTTAGTTTTAGAATAGTAGTAGTGTCGATTTCATGTAAAATTAGGTTTAAAGTTACTTTCAGGTTGTAATTTTTAGTTAAAAAGATCTTGTAATCCACATTTCCAGTATAATTTAAGTTTTCTTCAATTTAAATTCCAACTCTTTTATTGAATTTCAACAAGTTGCCATTTTTCTTAGTTAAAAAAACTCATTATTAATCTGTGATGTTATAAACCTTGTTGTGGATAGTTATTTTAGTTCACTTATGCCATTCACAAGCTTTCATAAGCTCTGAAAGGTTTAAAAATAGTTTTGAGCTTAAAAATCTCATAAGTCAACAAAAGTCAACAGATGATCAAATGGTGTGGTGAGATGATTTAGCAGGGTGGATTGTGATGGCATTTGGTTTAGAACTCCAAGGGGAGTAACAGGATAGTGTTTTGAGTTCCTGATTCACCTTTGTGCTTGAATTGTATGTAAGACTGTTTCTACTTTTTACTTGTCTTTGCATAATTTGCTCATGGTAGTTATAATTGCTTTCTGTTGTTCATTATTGCTTGTTTATGCTTGTTTCATGTTTCTGCAATGTAATTTATTAGTTTCATGCTTTAAATCTCTCCATTGCTCTTTGCAACTGCCCAAATCTGTCTTTAATGGGGTGTTTGGATTAGGGTATTTCACCCCTAGATTCTAGGTCTCATTTGTTGATTTTGGATCATGCATGCTTAGTTGAGTCACTTTAGGTCATAAACATCATAAAAACTTAGGTCACTAAGGTAGAAAGTCAAAATCCTACCCAAAACCCCATTATCTGTCATCTGTTGTGTTTTAGGATCCCACAAACCCTCATTTCAGCTTATCATTGGTAGTTATAGCTTAATTTAGGTTTAATATAGCTTATTACAACTATTCTAGCTTATATGGTTCATCAGAAGTTCACTAAAGTCAAAGTTCCTAGTTTCATACAAAAAGTCAAAATCCCATTTCTCAGATTTTGCCAAACTAGCAAGATTTTTGTAGATTTTTGTGTTTGTTTTTAGAGGGTGAAACTTGTTCCTATGTAAAGCCCCCCAGCTATACTTTAAGTTCCCATGGTCTTTTGATTTTTGCAATTTTTCTATTGGGCCCCACAGCCCCCAAAGTCAGTTGCAGGGGAGGACCCTGCCCTGCATCAGCAGGTCATCACCCAACACCACCACTTTGGTGGTGGTTTTCTGGCCACCACAGTGGTCCCATAGGCCCCATTCTTGGTTCTCCCAACCCCCCTCCTAGTATTCTTTAAACTTTGACCATAAGTTTGACCTAGGACCTTGTGGACCCCACTGGTTTCACCTCTAAAATATGTCCCAATTTCAGTTAAGTATCAAGTGATCAATGTGCTTATTCTTGCTTATTAGCTTATCCTATGAGCTTATTCAATTGAATCTTTCTTAAACATGTTTACTTAACTCATTTGAACCTTAATCACCTATAGTGGGTCCCACTTAAGCTCATTTGAGCTTATTTTCCTCTTTGGTCAATAAAAGTTAACTGTGGAGCAAATAAGCTTCCACAGTGCTTATTTTTAAGCTACAAAAAAGTTGTTTTTACAAAAGTTGTTAGTTTTTAGTTGTAAAATAGTTTTCTAAAATAAAAATCCATAAAAAAAAATTTTATTATAAGTGATAGTTTCTATTTAATGTAATTTAAATTTTAATTTTCATTTTTAAATTTTTGTTAAGCACTTAGCTTTTTTATATTTTCATTAATTACCTTTTATATTAAAGTAATTTTAGTAAATTTCTCAGATTTTTATTTTATAATTTAGTATTAATTAGAATTAATATTAGGTTTATCAATAATTAATTAATAATTAAGTTTTAATTAGCATAATTAGTTTTTATTAAGTAAGACCTAGTTTTTATATTGTTCCTAGCTTTTATATAATATAATATAATATTATGAATTTTTCTAGAATTTTTACTGTTCATTTTCTATTTTTTATAATTTAAATTTGTTTATTTAGTTAATTAATATATAATTAGTAATTAATTAATAGAAAAATCACAAAAATACAAAAATACATATTTTTAGTTTTAAAATTTGTTTTTAGTTATTTTATAATTTTAGAAATTTTATTTTCACTTTTTTAGTATTTAATTAATATTATATTGTATTTAAGCTATTTAAATATTAATAATAAGTATTAATTAGTAATTAATTAATAATAAATAATTAATTAGCGTAAAAAATAATTTTCTTTTTCTAAAAATTTTCTTTTATCTTTTAGTTTGTAAAAAAGTCATTTTCACCCCCTGGGGGTTTTCAGATTTCAGTTTTCACTTTTTATTTCGTACGTTCGCGTAAATTTAAACTGAACGTACGCGTTTTTAGGTTTTAAACGTTTCTGGTTTTTCTAAATTTCCAGTATTGATCATATAGATTATTTAAGCTATTTCTTCGTATATTTCTTAGTTTAATCAAACTCAAACCCCCTTTCTCATCCAGATTCACCCGATCACAGCTCCGTTTGATAACCATCACACCTCGTCGGGACATAACGACCCGGGGAAACCCTATACTTCCACGGAGCATTGAGCCTAAGGAGGTTGACTGTGTTAACCACATCCGTGGTTGATTTTAGTTGACTGCTTTTCCCTCAATCAGGAGCCTCCTTTGGTTTTCAAACAATATGGCATGTGTGGAATGTGAATGGTTGAGATGAATTCATTTGAAATGAATGGCTAAGATCAAACATGCCTAGGTTAGGGTTGAGAAGGATATTTCAAGGAATATGCTTTTCTTGGGGGAAAGGAGAAATGGAGGGTTGAGATGGTTTTGGTTTGAATTCAATGGCTAGGATCAAACACATGTGGTGGTATAGGGAAGAGGGATTGGATGAATGTTTTAGATGTGTTTGATTTGAATTCAATGGTTAGGATCAAGCCCATGTGGTGATATAGAGATGAGATTGGATGGATGGTTGAGATGAGTTTAGTTTGAATTCAATGGTTGAGATCAAACCCATGTGATGAAATAGAGATGAGGGGTTGGATGGATGGTTGTGATGTGTTGTAATTTGAAATCAATGGCTTGGATGAAAAGAGCCATATTAGGGTTTCCAATAATTGGCATGTGTTTAATATGAAGGGTTGGGATGTGTTGTAAGGGAATGGATTGTTAGGATGTAGTGTGTAAGGGAATATGTAAGGGTGTAAGAGATTGTGTAAGAGAATATATGATTTACATATGATTGGATATGATTGGTTTTGTCTTTTGTATAAATGGGATTAAGAGAGGATTAAGACATAATCTAATTGTCATTAAGAAGAAAAGGTTTAGACAATTAAGATTATAAGTTGAGAAAATCATAGGTTACTTATAAGTTCAAGTAACACAACGTCGAGAATCCATAGTTTCATATCTCGTGACTTTCCACGACTCGACGTTCTCAACTAATACCTTGGTTCAAACAAGTTAAGTGCTTTGCCTTGATGTAAAGCATAACCCAAGTGGGAAAGGATGCGTTTACGCAAAGTGACCTTTGACTTAGTTTGACCAATAAGGGAGTAAGCCCGTTACGTAATTAGAGAAGACGTAAGCATGGGATATGAGCATATGGATGCTTCAACACGATGTTACGTGAAATATACAAGCTCCGTAAGTTTAGAAACGCCTTGGCTAGAGGCGATAGTTAGAAACCATGAGTTGGCGTTTTCCCGTAAATGGGTGTATTAAAAATGGGATTTCTCAAATCTTAAAACTCGTTTCGAGTGTTCTCAATTAAGCACATAACATATTCATACATGTATTGAAAGATCCACATTTGTCGGGTAAGAGGAAAGCCAACTTTCAAAATTCGCCCGGAACTATACAGACTCCTGGCGCGTCACCCGCTCGTTGACGCGCGGGCAGCGCGCCAGGAGCAGACATTGGCTCCGGCAATTTTGAGCTAACGTTTGTTATTTTATGTGTTTCGATGGTTTGTTTGTCATCATTAAAACATAAAGAGATCTTGATCATGTTGCCTCAACAGTGTTGTTATGAGTTTATGCTTGACATACCTGGGGTTTATAAGATGTGAGTGTTGAGTTATTTGGCTTGTGTAGATACGTGAGCAGGTCTAGTGAGTCATGCAAGTAATAATGTATATAAAAAGCAAAAATTTACCTATGAAATACCTACTATAAGTATTTGTAATGGGAATGATAGTAATGGGTATTTGTGGGTTGTTATAGTTCCCAAGACTTTTGGCGGGAAAAGGGATCGACCAAAGGCGCCTAAATCATACTGTGAATTGAAGATATTTTAAAATTGTTCCTAAAGATAAGGAATTGAGTGTGGTATGCAAAAGTCTCCACTCCTTTTACCAAGTCTTGACTTACCAAGTACAATGAGTTGATGCAACAACTACCTGTATCTCATGCTTTATGAGTAATAAACTTCCAAACTCAATATTTTCAACAATTATTTGGGATCGGGTTTTGACCCGAGGGAATAAATGTTTAACCGTGACTCAAAGAAAACTTATGTTATGTTTCTTTGAAGTTTAATGTTTTTGTGTTCAAAGAAAAATTATGTTATGTTTCTTTGTTAATCAAGTTATCGATTACTATATGATCAAGTTATCTTTTTGTTGATTAATTATATTATGTTGCTTTGTTTACTATGTTATGATGCTTTGTTAAAATTCAAACAAAGATTGTCAAACTTGATTGTCATTTGCAAAAGTCAAAGAGTCTCTAAGTGAATATGGGCAATTATGGGTAATTACTATCAAAAGATAACTAATAGCCAATCATGATTGTCACTTTGGGTAATTTTTGGTAGTTTTGTGCCTGTATATTCATTTGCATAAGGTCAAACAGGATAGTCAAATTGTGCCATTTTGGTTAATTACTGCCAAAAGATATCGAGTAGCTAAAAGATCAAGATCAGTTAAATTTACAAGCAAACACTTAACCATTCACCAAAAAGATGGGGTACATGAGCCACTACAAACCATACAATCTAGCCATAAACACTATACTACTTCAGTGCAAGTACCAAAGAAACCACAACTGCAAAAACACAAAGTGTTGACTTCCAAACACTGACTTTCTTTAAGGCATTTGTCAACTCTGCCTCCAATTCTTCAATCCTTCTTTGACGATTAACTTCAATTTGAACCTCACGCCTTTTATTGGGATTCAGTTTGCTATACATCTCAAACAAATGCATCTTGTACCAATCAGGTTCCTCCTCTGGATCATACCAATCAAATTTTTCACATTTCTTCGTACCCGATTTCTAAAATAAAAAAAATGTAGTATATTAAACATTTAAACTTAATAATCTTTAAACAAAACGTATCTGATAACCTAACCATCGATTTTGGCAGAAAATGAAACATCGAGCAGGGTTGGATTGTGTCCAAGATGTTACCACCATTGTTGGCCTGTCACATTTGCAGTAATCATCACAAAGATAAGACGACATGAGTTAATTTGATTTTGATTTGGGATTTGTTATGATTTTTTAGAGTGTGTCAAATTCGGGTTTATGTAAAGTGGGGAATTGATTTGCACACTTTATAAATTGATTGGGACACTCCATCTGTGCATTAAATACTTGTATAATATTAAACACTTTGCTTCAACTACTTGTACCTTGAGTGTGCAAATAACTTTTTTGAGTGTGCAAATCATTAGCCGTATGTATAACAGAAGATCAAGAATTGACGGCCATTAATCCTTATTCGGGTCAATCGGGTCGACCCCGAACCCGAGTTAGCCAAATATTTTCAACCCGATACAGGACCCTATTTAGTATTTGGGTTACTCGGGTTGACCCGAATAACCCGAATAAAAAGGAGAAGGACGCATGGAAATGAAAAAATCGTACAAAAATGTATGAAAACGTAATAAACATTTCATAATGTTTTAATATAGAGGAAAATATTCAGAAAAGCTTAGAACATATGAAAACGAGCGAAAATTGCTGAAAACGTTCAAAATGGATGAAATCGGTCGAAAAGGTTGAAATCGGTTGAACACGATCGCAATCGTTCGTAGTCGGTCTAAAATAGTCTAAATCCGTCGAAATCTGTCAAAAATTGTCAACGTCGGTCGAAAACTAGCGAAATCGATCAAAATCGATTGAAAATGGTCAAAAAGGGACAAAAATGTTACAAACGGATGAAAACGTAAAAAATACAAAACGTATAAAATGATATATAGTATTTGTCTTAGTTTACAAAATCCAATGCACATGACCCATGACTAATGTTAATTACCCATTGTTGATCACCAATCATGTATTGGTCGATAACATATATGACACTATACGCTACTACAACCTAATGCACATGACCCATTACCCATTATGATCAACAGTCATGGATGTGTCGTAACATGACACTCTAAGCAGCTATAACCCAATGTATATGACCCATATGATGTCACATACCCATTATTGAATGTGACCAGTGATAACCTAATGCATATGACCCATGACTCATGTGAATTAGCCATTATCACCGGTCATGCATGGGTTGCACCGGCTTGGTAGGTGTATAGTTATAGTATGAATGTTATATGAATTGTATTTGAAGTTATTAAAGGCGGCCATGCATGGGTTACACCGGCTTGGTAGGTGTATACCATTTGTCACAGACACTAAGAAGCAAGTATGCAGGGACCTCCCGATTATGTTATCCGGGATCGAGAAAGTTTGAACTCGGCTTGAGCTTGATCACTCGAAAAGCTCGGTTTATTTATAAAGGTGTGTTTTCTTACACAAATTAAAATTGAAATATAACCTAATAATCGAATTCGGTTCACCTTCGGCTCGAAAATCTCGATACATTTATAAATAACTATTTACACTTAGTACCGTTACATACAAAATATATATAAAAAAAACATATGCTATATCACTTACAAGCTCAAAAACTCAACAATAACTCGAGTCGAACTTTTATAAGGTTGAGCTCAACTCATTAAACATTTAACTTCATTTGATAGGCTTGAGCTTGAGCTCAAAGCTCAATAAGAATCAGCTCGAACGAACTCTAGTTACTCGACAAAAGCTCAAATCATTTTACTGATATGATCTTGATCTTTTCAAGAGCGGCTCGGCTCATTTCTGCCTCTAATAAAAACAAAAAATTAAGATACTTCATGTGTTAAATTTATATGTAATATTTTACGTGTCCCCGCACTTAATTTCCTAAAATAAAATTTTGCTTTTAACTTTTCTAAAGCTAGCCCGCCTAAATTTTTTCCCTAAATTTAAATTGCGCCTCCACTTTCATTGAACCCGCCCATGTTTTTCAATACTCCATCCCAAATATATATTCACCAAAACTAGATCTGGTCTTCTTCTATCTCCTCAACACTCTCCTCACCATCGCCACCGCTCACACCACCACCACACTCGCACCAAGACCACCGCTAAGGCCCAATCCAATGACATGTTTGGCGGCCCAGTCCGGCTCGGTAAAAAAAAATTTCTCAGTGATAAGTACCGACATAGCATCTTCCAGAACATCAGTCTCTCTCAAAACATACACACACACACAGTGTGCACAAGTCTGGTGATGATAGTGGAAGCGACCGTCGTCTATTTGGTTTTTTCGGCGAAGCGTGCACCATCGGATCTTCCAAAGCATCGGAGCAAGATATTTTTTTAGGGTGTTGGTAATTTGGGGTATTCGGTTGATAATGAAGATGACAAAACTGGTGATGGTCTTCATCATAATCACACAAACCGAAGACCCCCAAACACTGATGCTGATAGGACATGCGTATGAACAATACGAGAGATTTACAGGGTCACCTGGTAAGGTTTTAAATGTAAACTTATGATATTTCATGTCTAAAATCTTACCATGTCTTTTCAATTCTCTCATGTAGCATAAATGTTTCGATTCCTGGATTTGGGGTCTCAATTACAATGGCGGTGATGGTTGCGACTGATAATATATGACGGTGGCGGTATTCAGCTCACTATTACAAAAAAATATGCAGAATCGATTGTTAGAAAGCCTAAAATCGGAGAAAGACCAAGATCTGACTATCAAAATATATAGCTGTTTCTAATCAAGTAGTCATGTTGGTCTATTTGATTTTTTCAGCTTATCTTTTCAATTTTTAGTTGGGTGGTTGGGACAAAGTTACTTGTACCTTTGTAAATCATTTCCAGAGTTTAATCTATACCTTATTTTACTTAATCAGGGCTATCAGTTATGGACTCAAAATGACAATAAAGGCTACTTTGAGATCAAGAAGGTTCGCCCGGGTCAGTATAATTTATATGCTTGGGTTCCTGGGTTCCTAGGTAGATCGGTGATTATATGCTTGGGTTCCTGTTTCTAATCAAGTAGTCACGTTGGTCTATTTGATTTTTTCAGCTTATCTTTTCCATTCTTAATTCATCTGCATTCTTTATAGCACCTTACTATTTTGTTTCATATGCTCATAGTTAGAGGTGGCAAAATAGGCAGGTTAGGTAATAGCTCAAAACTTGAAATTTTGGTAGGGTAGGAGTCAGGTTGGATTGGCCCAATGGTGATACACTTATATGTCCAAAGACTCCGAACTTTGTGATTTTGTTTTTAAATAGTTAATGTCAAATATATACAACTCTTTAAATATACATTAGATGTAGTAAGTTTTATACCATATAAAATCTACTTCAGATGAAAATACATTGGATCTGAAAAAAGTAAGAGCACATGTAATTGATCTTTTTTTTATGCGTTTTCCCGTCTTTTACTTTCACTTTATTAAAGGAAAATACCATAGACCTTGTTTTTGCAGAAGTAATTTTTTTTTAACAGATTGTGCAGAAGTAATTGATATGCGTTTTATTCCTATCATGTTTGTGCAGATAGTTCAACCAGTGATGCATCAAGCGACTCAAAACCACCAAAGCAGATAGTTGAATCAGTGGCGAATCAAGCAACTCAAAACCACCAAAACAGCAGATAGTTGAACTAGTGGCGCCTAACAAACTAGATGCACATGACAAAAGACAAGGCAATAGTGTCTCTATGTCAAATATCAAGAAATAGATGCACCCGTCAACAATATATATAACCACATACTTTTTAGAGAGGAAGGTTTTCTAGCATATAATCAAGAACTTTATTCCGGTATGCTCATCTAGTTCTGTTATATTGTGTGCTTTGACATGTTCTAGTTCTGCTCTCATCCTGATGTGGTTATTATTGATATGCAGCAGCCTACATTTTCAAGGCTTTTATATCCAGATGATGAGATTAGATCAATGGGAGAAAAACTGTAAGTTTAACTGCAAATGTTATCATTATGTTCATTGTTTAGGATTAAAAGTCTTCATGATGTTGTTTGAATTACTGCTGCTCATGTTTGTGTTAATATTGCTTAGATGGATTTAGTGCTGCTCATAAACTTCAAAGAAAATGTGCCAAGTATTTACTACTGCTAGTACAAAAGTTACTACTGCTAGTCTGCTAGTGAAACTTGGTACTGCTCAGAGATCAAGACCGCTCGAAGTTGCTAGCTAGTTGCTTATGGAAAAGATTATAGATACTTAGGAAACTATTGTAAGCCGACTAGAACTCCTTGGTGTATAAAAGGATGTCCAATTTTATATTTGGTTCAGTTATATACATTCCAAATTTATTATATTTGAATTTGTTTTGATATATATTGATTTTTTAAACGTGACTAAAAGATGCATATAGTCACACTTTTGGTCACTGTTTTCTTAATTCGTTGTGTGACTAAATATTACAAAAGGCCACACAAACATAAAATTCATGTGGCCAATGGATGATTGATGAGGCGAAAAATGATCCGTTTTTAGGGGGTCATTTAAGCCCGAATCCGACTTTATTTGATCAAATATTGCCCTAAATCGTTCCTTTTGTGATTTTAGGTGTTTGGAGAGTGAATTCTGGAAAAGAAGCCATTTTGGACGTTTTTGGAGCATAAAAGTGAAGAAAACGACAAAGTATCAATTTTCCATGCTGAAGACACTAGGTGACGGCGTCAAGAGTTACACCCTGACGGCGTCAGACATGAAGAATAAAATACCGTAGGTGGTGACGGCGTCAAAAGTCATCATGACGGCGTCAAAGTGCCAAGAATAAAATACCGAGGTTAATGACGGCGTCACATAGGCCGTCATAAGTAGATCAAGGCCGTCCGAGGAAGTATTTGGCGGCGAGGTGACGGCGTCACATGGTTGTCTTGACGCCGTCAGCCTAGTTTTCCTATATATAGTTTTCTAGTTTTTTCATTAAAAAAAGAGAAGTTTTGGTGAAACCCTAAAGACGAATTTGGTGTATCTTTTACAGGTTTTTCAAGGGTTCCAAACCCTTGATACCTTGCATTGTAATTGAGATAAGTGTTCTTCTAATTCAATCAATATGTCTATGTGTTGGTTGTTTATCTCTTGTTCTTGTCTCAATTCCATTATGCTAGGCTAGATCTCTTTTGTGTTTGCTTAGATCTAATGAAACCTAGATGTTGATTATGTGTTGATTACTTGTCTATTCTTGTCTTGGATGAATGATTTTATATGTTAGGCTTAAGAAAACTGGTAGATCTCCAAATGGTAACATGCTTGAACATCTTAAGAAACATGAACCGAGGCGTACTAGGTCTTTATTGGTTGTATTTAATGCATGAGCCACTGTTTACAATCCCTATAGTTGTGTTGGGTCATGGTGTAGGAGGATATAAGAGCTCATAGAGTTGGGGAGTTATGTATGCCACCCCACGAATGGTATTAAGGAATACAACCCGTCAGCCATACAAGTATAACAAGTAATTAACGTGTAAAAGATATCTAGGGAGTAATGAAGTCTAAGTAAACACAATTTTCTCCATTACTGCTCACAACCTTTGTAATAATTAGTTTAATTTCATTTTTTATTATTTTATTTTGATTATATCTTAGTTTTGGGTTAGTTGAATAGCAACTAATTCCGCCCACTCTTTCAAAACCCGAGATTTTACTTGCTTTCTAAAAAACATAAAAACACAAAAATAATCATCCCTCACCTTTAGAACTAGTAATTAGGTTTTCTAATCCTAGCGACACTATTCCTAAGCTGAACGATCAATCCCCCGGTACTTGTCACTATACTATACTACAACGATCAGGTACACTGCCTGGTGGGGGTTGTAAGCTTCTCGAGATCCCTCGAGAGGTAAAGCAAGGTGCGATTCCCACGCATCAATGATCAATAGTCACACAAAATACACATTTGTTCACTTTAAACAGCATATGGTCACACCTATTACCACTTTTGGCCACTGTTTGCGTAATTGTATGTGACTAAATACCCAAAACAAACATGCTTTGTGTGACTAAATATTACAAAAAGGCCACGCAAACATAAACTTCATGTGGCCAATGGATGATCACTAGTCAAACAAAATGCACATTTCTTCATTTTAAACGGCATATGGTCACACTTATTAAAGCTTTTGGCCATTGTTTGCTTAATTGTATGTGACTAAATACCCAAATCAAACATGCTTTGTATGAATAAATATTACAAAAGGCCACACAAACATAAAATTCAAGTGGCCATTGGATGATCAATAGTCACACAAAATACACATTTCTTCCCTTTAAACAGCATATGGTCACACTTATTAACACTTTTGGCCATTGTTTACTTAATTGTATGTGACTAAATACCCAAAACAAATATGCTTTGTGTGACTAAATATTACAAAAGGCCACACAAACATAAAATTCATGTGGCCATTGGATGATCAATAGTCATACAAAATACACATTTCTTCACTTTAAACAGCATATGGTCACACTTATTAACACTTTTGGCCACTTTGTTTTAAACTGTATTTGACTAACTCCAAAAAAACAACACTCATTGTGTGACTAAATCATCACAAACGTCACATTTATTATGTATTCATGTGGCCACAGGACGGGACATAGTCACACAAAATACACATTTACTTGAATATATCATCTCAAATGTTACATATATTATATATTTATGTGGCCAAAGATTGAAAAATAGTTACTCTCAAAAAACCTTCGTGTGACTATAAAGTGTTTACAGTCACTGATAATGACTAATTCATCAAAACTTGTGCCTAATTTGTCACACATATTCGGGGTTTTAGTCACTCTTTTTCGATGGAAAAGGCCACGAACTCAACAATGTGACCATATGCCACCTACGGTGGCAGGACCTTTGGTGACACACAACGAAAAAAATGTGTGTAACTATATTCATATCGTCACACATTTCTGGCGTGACCAATACAACTTTTTGTACAATTGTTAATAGAAATATCGGCATACTGATAACGTGGAGGAACATGCAAAACGCGAACTTGTTCAATGGCAACCTGAGCCCAAACAAAATGAATGTCAATCTCAATGTGCTTTATGAGTTAATGTGGCACGAGATTGTAAGATAAATATACCCCACTAACATTATTACAATAAACAATGGTAGCTGGATGTAAAAGATAATGCAGCTCGCAAAGAAGATTCCGCAACCAGGAAGTCTCAGTCACCGCATTGGCAACACCACGATATTCAGCCTCAGCACTAGAGTGAAACAGAGTGTAATACCTCTTGGACTACCAAGACAGTAGATTGTTGCCAAGGAAAATTCAATAACCTGAAGTAGAACGTCGAGTGGTCGGGCAACCTGCACAATCAACATCTGAATAAACAACCAGTGAAAAATTAGAGGAAGAATACAATTGAAGACCATAATCGAAAATGCCACGTACATAACATAAAATCCTCTTAAGAGCAGTAATATGAGGCTCCCGATGATCAGGCATATAGAGACAAACATGTTAAACCGCACAAGAAAAATTAGATCTAGTAAAGGTGATGTATTATAAAGCCCTGGCAAGACTCTATAAAGAGTTGGATTAGAGATTGGGGTACCATTATCTCGTAACTTGGAGTCCGTTTCAATAGGGGTCCTAAAAGAATGACAATTGCCCATACCTGGGCGCTCAATAATCTTCGATGCATACTTTTTCTGGCAAAGAAACATTCCCTTATTGGAACAGGTGATAGAGATGCCTAGAAAATACTTGAGTTGACCAAGATCAGTCATATAAAACTCTTGATGTAAAGAGGCTATAATCCTTTGTAAAAATGTTATAGAAGAAGTTGTCAACAAAGTATTATCCATATAAAGTAATAAGTAAGCAACATAAGGTCCTTGTTTATAAATGAACACGAACAAATCACATCTGCTGTGACAAAAACCATATGAGTAGCATAACTTCCAAACCGCTTAAATCAGACACGAGGTGCCTGCTTAAGGCCATATAATGATCTTAGAAGAAGACAGACATAATCAGGAGACGAGGGTCCCAAAAACCAAGAAGTTGATGCATATATATATATAGAGTCTCAGATAATGTACCACGCAAAAAGGCATTCTTGACATCGAGATGATGAACAGACCAATGTCGAGATGCAGCAAGGCTAAAAACCATGCAAACAATGGCGGGTTTAACAACCAGGCTGAAAGTCTCATCATAGTTAACACCTAGTTGTTGATTATTTCCATTAGCAATAAGACGAGCCTTGTACCTGCTCAAAGATCCATCTGCAAAATATGTGTGTTTAAATAACCACATGAAACAAACAATGTTCGCGTCACGTGGTCGGGGTACAAGAAACCAAGCATTATTTTTAATTAAAGCATTATATTCGTCAAGCATAGCATTTTTTCAATTATGATCATTCATGGCGATCATGTAAGACTTTGGAAGAAGAGAAACCGTTGGCACATGAAAATTGTAACATGGATTCTTTTTATTAGTATCAACCTGGTGTGACCATGGGATGAGTTGAAGTCGGGTTGGGGTAAGGTTTGGTGACGGTTAACGTTGGACCGGTGGGTTGGGTGTCATGAGAAAGGTTAGGCAGAGTGATATTATGTTGTAGGTTATGGGTTAGACCGGTGTCACACGTGAGAGTTGGGTCATATGTAGGACATGTGATTGGGTCGGAGTAGGTCCGTGCGGTGTTTAGTGGGTATGATTGGTGGATTGTGTGGATTGGGCCTTAGTTTGAGGGTGGGTTGAATTAGTCTGGTATATGTGTTGGTGTATTTGGGGTGTTGGTTTGTAGAAATTGCTGAGCTATTGTATTTAGTGAATTGTTGAGAAAAATGTTGGATCGTACGTCATTTGGCGTCACAAAAGGAAAAATGTTCTCATCAAACGTGACGTTGTGAGAGATAATAATTTTGTTGGTGGAGAGGTTTAAGCAGTGAAAGCCATGATGGTTAGACTGATATCTAATAAATATGCATAGGGTGGAGCGTGGGCCAAAATGCCAAACTTATGATTTGTTTGAGGTGACTATAGCACAAGCAACCAAAAATACGCAAAAAAAAATGTAGTTGGGTTTGGTATTCTATACGCGAAAATGAGGAGTATCATTTTTAATGGCGGTGGATGGTAATATATGTAAAAGGTAGGTGGCCATGAGAAAGGCTTCCACCTGAAAATGAGGGGGAGATGGGCTTGAAATAAAAGGGTGCGAACAAAGTTGCTAATGGTGCGAGACATATATTCGGATTTATCATTCTGTTGAGAGGTGCAGGGGGATGAAAAACGAGTGTGAATGCCATCTTTGGTAAATAATTGGTCAAAGATAGCAAACATATCTGACTTATTAAGCAAGTGATATACCACAAGTAATGAGAAAAATGATCAAAGAAAATAACATAGTATTTAGTACCACTTTCACTCAAGAGTGGGGAAGTTCACAAATCCGAATGCAGAAGATCAAAAGAAAAATTAACTACTTTCTCCTAACCATAAAATGCAAGTCTCGCGTGTTTGCCAAGCTGATAAGCATGTCAAAGCATGTGAGACTTCTCTTTATTACACAAGATAGAAATATTACAAAGCAACTTCATGTCCCGGATGTCCAAGGCGTTGTTGCCACGTATGATGACTAGCAAGAAAAGGTTGTGGGTAGGAGGTAGGCTTGGTAACATGATACATATCCTTGGTAATATCACAACGGAAGAGAGTCTGCCGAATCAATTAGTCGACGACGATGTGGGTTAAACAATAAGTTGTGGCCCATGTTGGTGACGGGTATGTATTTACCGTCACCAACAAATATAGATGGATAAATTCTTTTATTATGAATAGTAAAAAATTATTTGCATTTGATTTTAAATGGGAAGACGCACTTGTGTCCAAATTCCACCCGACCTCACCCAAGTCCTCAAAAGTCAAAGTGTTAAAAGCTTGCGAAAGGAGTGGTATAATGGGTTTGAACTATATTGTAGCAGATGTTGGACTTATGGCCAGAACAGATGGGCCTATTGGGTTGTCGCGGTATAATGGGTTTGAGCTATATTGTAGCAGATGTTGGGCCTAAGCTATATTGACATTTAAACCATGTTGGGCCTAAAGACTTTGTTAGGCCTGCACAAGTTGAATAAATTATGTATGTCCCATACTTTGAATATATTAGACATATCATAACGGAGGAGAGTCTGCCGAGTCAAATAGTCTTTCAAAGAAAAACCAGACTCGTCAAATCCAATGAAACTCTGTTGTCACGGGTATACTGACGAACGGAAATTAATTTGTTAACAACATGAGGGGTAACTAAAACACTGTGAAGATAAAGAGGACGATGTGGGTTAGACAATAAGCTATGGCCCGTGTTGGTGACAGATATGGATTTACCATCACTAACAAAGATAGACGGATACTTTTTTTTTATTATAAATAGTACTAAAATTATTTACATTTGATTTTAAATGGAAAGACGCACTTGTGTCCATATTCCACCCGACCTCACCCAAGTCCTGAAAAGTCAAAGTGTTAGAAGCTTGCGAAAGGAGTGTTTCTTGAATATTGTATCCTACCAAACAGTTAGAAACTTGTTGTTGGACCTGTGGCCCAACCAGATGGGCCGGCCTGTTGGGTTGTCATGGTATAATGGGTTTGAGCTATATTGTAGTAGATGTTGGGCCTAAGCTATATTGCCATTTAAACCATGTTTGGCCAAAAGCCTTTGTTGGGCATGCACAAGTTGAATAAATTGGGTATGCCCATACTTTGAATATATTAAACATATTGTTCATTCCAATGCATTTGTATTTCAAGTCTGATGTGTAAACCAAAGAGAGTTTTGGTGAGTTACAGTGTTGCTACGACCATCATTGTCATGAACGAACCTACATCCATTACCCCATTTGCATCATCCGGGTCGAGCATAGTGGTGACATACGTTTGGAGATTTGTTATTTGGTATGTCACGAGTCTTAGAATCACGATTGTCGCAACTACCACTATCAACCAACAAAACTGTTGGAGACAAGGAGGTTGTGTGAACGTTCGGAGGTGTGCTCTTGTGAATAGAGATCCTCGGTTGTCACCAATGACCTAAACGTATCAAAGTCGGGGAATACGTCACCGTGGGCAATAATGGTGGTTACATGGGCAAATCGGTCACTAAAACCATTAATGGCATAAGTGACGAGGTCGCCATCATGAATAGGAGAGCCACGATCAGAAAGAAAAGTAACAATGGATTCTATCTTAGCAAATAAGCGTCCACAGTCATGTCTCCTATGTCTAAAACACTTAATTCACCTTGTAAAGCAATAATTTTGTTCTTTTGTTGTCTAGGAAATTTTTTTTAGGAAAGACCATGCATCTAGGGCGGTTTTAGGGTTAGCCCTAACAAGACGACCAACAAGAACATCATTACACGATAAAAAGATCCAAGATTTGACAAAGGAGTCTACATTTAACCATTATGCGGTAGGAGGAACGATGATACTTGAGGATGTCGTGGGTGCTTTGATGTGATCCAAAACTTCTAAACCCTTGAAATGATTCTTGAAAAAGAAAAACCAAGAGGAGTAGTTCAACTTTGCAAGATCTAGTTTAACCGGAACAAGCCTTGTGATGGAGGGTACGGCTAAAAGCTTATTGGACTTGGAGAGAGTAGCGGTAGAAGGGACTTCGATGTTCACCATGTTGAAGGAGATAGTCGTTTATTAAGGTAAGGTAGATGACAAGAA
The DNA here is from genome assembly GCA_030686995.1 of Artemisia argyi. NCBI lineage: Eukaryota > Viridiplantae > Streptophyta > Magnoliopsida > Asterales > Asteraceae > Artemisia > Artemisia argyi. The sequence goes on along the minus strand of CM060704.1, from coordinate 101,230,061 downwards.
ACACAAGAATGTATTAAAGTTTGAATGGATACGTGATGTAAATAATCGTGTATTAATATTAGGAGAAGAGATGTAAACATTCGTTTGTTTATGAAAAAAAATGAATGGTATGATATGTGTTGATTGGACGCGAAAAATATATTACGGTTTGTATGAATGTTTGGAAGAGGATCGAAGGAGGCCGGGATATCAAGTAAGTAGGGTTATTTTCCATAACTCAATAATAAGGATGTGCACTATATAAATAATGAGGAATGATATACTAAAATAAAAATAAAAAAAAATAAAAAAATCCACAAATGATTCACAAAATGAAGTGTCACTTCCTGATTGGTGTACTTTGTGATAGTTTATCTCTCTTTTATCTTATTCATTCACTCACTCTCTCATACGTCATTTTGTAGCTTGTTTTTGTAGGTGTAACATTTTGTGTAAATAATAATACAAAGACTATACAGACTTGATATAATAATAGAACGCTGATAAATAATAATAATAATAATAATAATAATAATAATAATAATAATAATAATAATAATAATAATAATAATTGTCTTCTTGTGTTAATAAGAGATACTGTATAAAGTAACATAATAGGGGTTAGGGCTGTAAACGAACCGGACGAACACAAACGAAGCCCTGTTCATATTCGTTCATTTAATTTTAACCGGACAAATAAACAGACATGGATGCTTAAACGGACGAATTTTCTTATTCATGTTCATTTATTAAGAAAATAAGTTGTTCATGTTCGTTCATTAAGACACTAAACGAACATAAACGATCAAACATAAATGAAAATAGACAAACAAACATAAACTTTATTGAATTATTCACAATATTATGTTTTATAAGTGTTGTTTTGTTTAAACAAACCAATTTTTTAAATTATAAATTCTAACTCCATCTCCAGCGTCTTTATTCTTGTCTTCAACAGCCTGATCTCATTATCTTTAGCAACGCACTCATTATCTTTAGCAACGCAGTTTGAGCACTGCGTTGAAGATGAGGCTCGACTAAAGTACCATCTTTCAAATTCATCTTTCCAACTGAAGTATCGACACTCATAGTCAGTTGTACCTGGCTGTTACATGTTAAGAAAATAATAAGAAATGTATTTTTAACACACAAATTATTTACATAAAACCCCTAAGCAAACGTATAATTATTTACCACTGAAAGAGGACATGCATAATACAGTCGGCCCCGACTACCTTCTTTCGTGGATTTCCGTTCTATAATAAATCCTCTATTACATCGACACCAGAAAGAATTTCCTTGGCCCACCTGACAAAAGAATTTGCATAAATCAGTAATCAATCATTTACAACATAAAACACGTATCATTTACAATGTTATTATTAATTTAAATATAAACAGTAATCAATCATTTACAACATAAATCAGTAGTCAATCACTATGTTTATAATTATTTACAACATGAATCATTAATCAATTATTTACAACATGAATCATTCACTATGTTTATAATTATTTACAACATGAATCATTTACAACATGAATCATTTACAACATTAATCATTTACAATGTTTTGTATGTATATATTATTTACTAATTTGGTAGTCGATGCATATATAATGATTCCCGCTCGGATGCAGCTTCGGATCTGTTCCTCCTCCATTGTGGGTGGAGATACAGAAGTGGAGAATGTTCGTCTAGCGTCAAAACAATGAAATGACCTACTTCGTCCCCCACACGGGCTATCACAAGGGGGTCAGTTCTTTGTGAGAAGTCTGGACCACTGAGAAGCGGAAAACACATATTCCAACCCCGCAAAGATATAAATGCAACGGGTCATCTAATCAGTTCTGCAATAACCAACCCCGTGCTGGGCATTTCCATGTAGCGATTAGGCGGTGCATTTCCATCTCCGAACTAGTCTATTGTACGGCGAAGATCGTTAAAACCATCTTGCCCCCACAAACCCATGTAAACCTGCCAATTTAGGTCCATCTGTTGCAATAACATCTGCCTAACTTGGCGCCAATAATGTTGTTGTTCCCAAACACCATGGGCAACGCACCGAAACCCACAATTTCCGTCACCCACCACATTATATATACTGGTTATGTATGGATGCCAAAGGACTGGAAGCATACCCATAAGCATTTCGCTTACTGCATCTCCATCGTACAACCTGTGTCTTATTTTTTGTTGATCACTAGGACCCGTGAAAGAACTATGTCGGGCAGGTTCTTTGTTGAAGTTCGGGACTTTCGTAGATCTTGTAGCGGTGCTTCTTCGGTGATCTACAATTGGTACTTCATTCAAGTCCGGGACTTGTGAAGCCTTGCCCTTTTGGTCCTTTGCGCTCGGACGTCCACGGGTATTTTTCTTGACAGCAGGTTCTTGTGTGCCAACAGATTCAGGGTGGGTTATCTCTTTCAACTTCGTTATCATATTTTTTTTCTGACAAACGGCGATGCTTTGCTAACCATATCCGTGAATTGTCGAATGTCATTTTGAAACGAAGCATTATCATCATCATCATCATCATCATCTTCAGGCGGTGGCCTATTGTTAACAGGCCACGAAACAGACAGTGTTCTCCAGAAAATAGGAATTGATTCGAGTGGAATGGGAAGTTCTGAATTCAATAAAAGTGACTTATATAAGTTACTGTTATTAATAAGAAAAACAACTTGATAATTATAAATTTAATATACTTACCATGACATCTGTAGATATACATCATATGAAAGCATGGTAGTCCGTATATTGCATTCAACTTATGGCAACATTGGTCTGGGGTGATCCGCCGTCCGAGTTCTTTGAACATCAGATCACAAGCACAATGGGAAACTTTATACCGCAATTCTTGAAATAGTGGTATATCACATTTATAGCTCGTTGATGCTTCTATTAAAACTCTTTTTTATCCCATTTTCTTGCGAAATGAGAATCTTATCGACCATCATCAATAACTTGTCTAATTTGGACTGTGTGCCGTCCAAATATAATTTCAACAACGCGTGGTGAGCCTCAACTCTGCACGTTGTTGTTTGGCCGTATGAGCGATAATGGTCGATAATATACGAGAGAAACTTGTTTCCGTAACTCTGCACCCAGTTATCCAGATACCCTTTTATATCTGAAAAAACAATGAATTAATAAAAGGCCATTCGGGGTGCTTATTAATTAAAAAACAATGAGAAAATAACTAAGTACCCGCATGGTCGACCAATCGCTGTTGTAGGCGGTTATAACGTTCCTCGAACATTTCCTGTGTCGGAGCTTTAACCATCCAATCCCAGGCGCCCTTAATGGACTCATACTCATTGTCTCCACGACATTTGTTTTTGCAATACTGAAGCATATTTTGATTTATATGCCATCGACAGAGTAAGTGGTGAGCGTTAGGAAATTCTCGTTCTACTGCCCTAACCAACGCTAATTCTCTGTCAGTGACAATAACACGTGGGTAATATCTTTCGTCTATCACTTCCTTCACTTTTTCCAATACCCATGTATAATTCTTATTTTGTTCACAGCTTACAAAGCTATACGCCATTGAAAATGTTTTATTTGTTGAAGTTACTCCAACAATTTCACACAACGGCAATTTGAACTTCGTGGTATTGTACGTGGAGTCCATCAGCATGATTTCTGGGAATGTACACCATAAAGCATACCAAGTGGGGTGCACAAAAAAAAAGTTCTTCAAGCTCGTTGGTATGCTCATTTACCCTCGGGTACCATGTATACCCTGAATCCGTCAAATGCGAGTAAAGAACTTGAATTGGAGTTCCATCACCCACTCTGGCTCTTCGGAGCTTATCTTGTGCGTTATATATAGTTCTGAGGCTAGACACGTTATTTGGATTACGACTCTTTATTGTTGAAAGTATATTCATTGGTCGTAGGTTACATTGTGTCAATTCGTCGACCAAACCTAACTCATCATTCTGTAGTCGCATTGCAAATGGAACACCATGCAACGACTCTAGCATATCATGATTATGCGTATCATCTTTCACCCTTAAAACCCAATAATTCGTTGTTCGATGATATCTCGCTACTAATCTGAATGGACATTCGGTTTTAACTGTTTTGGTTTTCCGCTTTCCTATACCTTGAGGTGTATACTTCCCACCCTTTGTACACCTGTAATTGATCTCGTTCATCTGACCGAACAGTGATCTGGTTCTATTTTTAACAACTACAAAACCGAGCCCCCGGGCTATATTTTGCACCCACTCAGTCATTTGCTCGTGAGAATCGAAAACCTGAAAATACATAATATCTTTTATAACATATATATATATATATATATATATATATATATATATATATATATATATATATATATATATATATATATATATATATATTTAACATTTTTACATATTTACATAATTTTTTACAACTTTTACATTTTTACATTTAAAACTTTTATTTACAAATTACTTTTACATTTTATTTTAACATCCTTTTTTACATAATCTTTTACAAACTTTTACAAATTTTTACAAACTTTACAAACTTTACAAATTTTTACAAACTTTTACAAACTTTATTTTTACAAACTTTAAAAATTTATTTTTACAAATTTATTAAAACTTTACTTCTAACAACATTTTAAAAGAAAAAAAAATTATAATAACAGCTGGTGGGACAGCTGTCACACACACACACATGCTATTATCCCACCCCACCCACCCAAAACACACACACACGCTATCTGTTTCTCTCTCTATCATAACCCCTCTCTCTGTTTCTCTCTCTATTTTTAGATCTAAAAACATTTTAGATCTAAAAACAACCAATCAACAGCTTGATTCTGGTTTGAGAAACGTTATGAGATATAAAGATAGCATGTGTGTGTGAGATACGTGATTCTGGGTTTGAAAAATTAGGGTTTCATAAAAAATTGGGGGTTTTGAAGGTGATGTGATATGTGATGGATTTGATGGTAAGTGCTACGTGTTATCTGATTCTGGGTTTCAAAAATTAGGGTTTCATAAAAAAATTGGGGGTTTTTCAAAAATTGATTGATATATTTCAATTAACGTTTGTTAATTAAAAGATTTGTGGTTAAATTTAACAGATCTATATAAATTTTATGAAACACCTAATATTTATAAATTAGGGTTTTGAAAAAAAATTGGATGTTATTCAAAACTTGATTGGTATATTTCAATTAACGTTTGTTAATTGAAAGTTTTGTGGTTAAATTTAACAGATCTAAATAAATTTTATGAAACGCCTAATTTTTATAAATTAGGGTTTTGAAAAAAATTGAGGGTTTTTCAAAAATTGATTGGTATATTTCAATTAACGTTTGTTAATTGAAAGTTTTGTGGTTAAATTTAACAGGTCTATATAAATTTTATGAAACGCCTAATTTTTATAAATTAGGGTTTTGAAAAAATTGGGGGTTTTTCAAAAATTGATTGGTATATTTCAATTAACGTTTATTAATTGAAAGATTTGTGGTTAAATTTAACAGATCTATATAAATTTTATGGTTTCGTAAAAAAATTAGGGGTTTTAAAAATTAACGAGTAATCTTTCAATTAACGTTTGTTAATTGAAAGATTTACTGATTAATTTAAAAAACTCCCAATTTTTACGAAACTCTAATTAGATATAAAAATTTAGGGTTTGGTAATTTTGGGGTTTTTTTTTAAATTAACTTGAAATCTTTCAATTAACCTATTATATAAAAATTTAGGGTTTGGCAAACCTATTATTATTATTATTATTATTATTATTATTATTATTATTATTATTTTATTATTATATTATTCTTATTTATTATTTATTATTATTATTATATTAATATATTATTATTATTATTTAATTTTATTATTATTATTATTATTATTATTTTATTATTATTATTATTACTATTATTATTATTATTATTATTATTATTATTATTTATTTTTATCCTACAATGCTAGGAATTGATTTCCACTCCAAATGTAAGAGAAATAAATTCTTAGAATTTGTATGTAAACTTAACTCCCTATGAATTGTAAATCTTCACTTTTTTATTTCTTTGGCTACCAAACAAGGGAAATGAATTCATTTCCATTTCCTTGAGCTCATTTCACCATACCAAACATGCCCTAAGAGTTCTAATTCTCCACTTTCTTTTTTCATAGATGTACCAAATATTAGAAATGATTTCATTTCCATTTCTCTCATCTCAATTCCTTGTACCAAACATGCACTAAGCGCTTTAAGTCCTGAGTTTTGTATGGCCTCAAATTCTTATACATGTTAATATGTATATTGCTAATTGTTAAATAGTCAATAATATAAACACATAATACAAATAGCAACTAATTAAAGAGAAAGTCGAAGCATTAACAATTAACAATAAGGTGACAACTTATTAGAATATTGTACGGCCTTTGTCAACAAAATCATTTATTTCCTCAATTCCTCACGTAACCTTGCGACGGCCCCATGAAAGTGTAAATATCAAACTAATATTATTTCATACAAAAATTAACAATAACTACGTTTAACTAGCATAATGTTCAACAAACTATTTTTGTAACACAAAGAAGCTCTCATTTGTTCATTTTACGTTTATGAATGTTCAACCAATATTATATGCTATAAAAACGTTTTTTATTGATCCGGCCGAGCTATTGGTTCGTGGTTTAACCGTTTTTTTATTTAATTTTTTTTCTCTCAAAATCGGGTTTCAATTACTCAATAGGTTTCTGGTTCAACGGGTTCAACCAGCCGGATCAACCAAGCTTAAAAAGACTGCGTTCAACTATTGCTCTTTGATATGAGATTATTCCTTCGTTCAACTATAATTCTTTGATATGAGAATTATTTCGTAGTAGGGCAAAAGAATGTGGGTCCAGGCTTTAGGCACGTGAAGTGGAGAGGGTATCCAACGTGTCAAAGCAGGAAGAGTTGATGGTCTAGTTGGTGGGACCCACTTTGGTCTTCTTGTGTTTCTTTTCCTTTTCATCAATCCATCTTTTTGTGCTTTTCCCCTTTTCTCAGTTATATGTTTTCCTCTCTTCATATGTATTCCAAACCTCACCACCAATGTATGTATATTTCTCATACACATATGTCTACAGTGTGTACACATAAATATTAAGTACATAATCTATATTCTAGAAAGCATATTCAAGTTATCTTATTTTGGTTTTTCACATTATCTTTTTCTTTTTAATTTTTGGGTTAATTAAGTGTTAATCAATATCTTAAGACAATTTTAGTAATCATTATGAAGCATGATTTTGTATGTTTGCTCTATGCTAGCTTTTACATAATGTTGGAGTTCAGATTCAGATCAAAGTAAAGAGTTGATGCTTCCTAAACATAATAGACGTGTTAGAAATAATGGATTAAGTTAAAGCAATTACGACTGCAAATACTCATAAATTTAAGCTTAGTAAAATCTAATTAAGGGTGGCCAGATTTAAGTCATGCACATAATCTTGTGTAGCTAGTTGTATTTGTTATTATTATTATTTTTTTAACGGCAATTCATTAAAACTAGCAAGAAGCTAGAACACACTAGTACAATCGATGGCTCCCCGACGACTTTTTTATGATGTTGCCGTCGACATGTCCACGGTATTATCTGGTGCCGTCGACATGTCGACGGGAACGTGACGACAGTGATGCCCCGTCGGGAACAGTCGTCCCGTCGACAACCACCGTCGACAACGTGGGTCCCACTTCGTTTTTCAGTCAAACGGATTTGTTGTCCGTCAATTTGTTCCCGTCGACATGTCGACGGAAAAATAATAGTAATTAACATTTTAATTATTGAACGCTAATCACATTTTATATATCGCCGTCGACATGTCCACGGTAACATTAAACTATAAATATTTATTGTTTAATGTTGCCGTGGACATGTTGACGACATCATTAAACTATTATTATTTATTATTTAATGGTGCCGTCGACATGTCCACGGTACCAAGCTGTTATGCTGCTAACAGCAGGCTGCAAACCAGCAATATTCCAGATTATTTTCGAAAAAATCTACCAAAACCTATAACCAGAAGCTATTACCACTCAATATCAACATGTCTTAACACATACAACTCGACATCGGCTAAAACACTTGCAAATTATCGCTAAACACCCTTAAAATGCATTAAAACATATAAAGTCTACAAAACGGGGTGTGGTAATATCTAAACCTAGCTGTCATATCTACAAATGTTTCAATATTCGCGATGTTCAAGTCGCCAAAAGATTAAACTACAAAATACTAAGATAAGGGTCGCCAAAATATTGTTTCAAGCATAAGTACAACACAAAATAACCCAAGTATATGATTGTAAAGCTTCTATAAGGACCTCCCTGGTTCTTGTCTCCAGTTTATAGGATTTTTCCACTTCCGCAAGTGCTACGATTCCATCCTGAAAATATAATAACATATACATTTATCAAGAAGATAAATCTCAATATATACATAGTCATAACAATTGCTTAAAAAACAAATAGTATTACTACCTCAACTATATCCAAGTCTATCAAGCATGCTGTTTGCTTCAAGGAACTAAGTAGAGGAGTAGCTGCTGTGATACAGGAAATAGATATAGATCCAACCGTTCGTCTGTAGCTCTTGGATTCATTCAGTTTAAAAAAGACAGCCTCCAATTGCTCCTTTTACTTATCAGCATCTTCTTCAAGACTCGAGTGATCACCATCGTCAACTTTGTTCACTGTTTTCCTTTCCAAGTTAGACAATTCAGACTTCACGTGTTTATGGTAGGCCTCTGCTTGAGCGGGGACTGAACAAGCCTCACGATTTGAAACCTTTGCAATTTCTGCCACTGCCTAAGAAAAAAGGTAAGCCACAACATAATCGAGAATAACTACACAAATCAAATAGTCGTAAACATTTACCTTCAAAAAGGAAATGGTCAGCTTAGGGTGTTGATGCCGACCAAGAATCTACTTCTATATATAACGCAAAAATTCTAATTCTAATTCTACTCCTACGTACTCAACTAATTTTTTCAACTAATCGATTCGCAAACTAACATTTAACCAATATATCTACTTCTATCTAACTAATTTTTCAACGCGTTTGGCCTCGGTCAATCGTTTTTTTTTTGTCGTTTTCTGCATATTCCTTACGACATTGTGTCGACGGGACGACCTTCGTCGCCTGTTCTCCTGTTTCTTGTAGTGGCAATCAAAGATACAAAAGAGTGCATACAAGAATTAATATACAGGATTGTCTAACCGGCCACTCAATCCAATTTGATTTCACGATCCTATTTCGATTTAAAATCCATGAGTACGAATGCACCTTTATCTCCTCTTCAAGTGTATCTTTTCTTGGCGGCTTCAAGTCAAAACAAACTGTATGTATTTGTTATTATTGTTACACAATACTTCTACACCTCTAGTATGCCCATTTTCTATTCATGACATATAAGGGGGGGGGGGGGGGGGGGGGGGAGTGCGTGATCAGATTGTCTGCGGCACAACCTAGTACCAGATCGTTTCTTAATTTTCTATCTATCTTTGTAATCGTTTCTTTTGTATCTTTGTACATTATATATATATATATATATATATATATATATATATATATATATATATATATATATATATATATATATATATATATATATATATATATACTAGTTGTTGCTTTTCCTAAAAAATGCATATATGTTTCGACAATAAAATGCATATAATTCAATGGTTAAGTTATACAGTAGTTATAACGAGAATGGCTCTGATCGGCCGCGTTGCGGGCCGGCGGTTTTTTTGTCATTGTATTTGGTTTCCGATGTTTTTTGATTGACTGTTTAGCAGATGGTCATAACCGTCCGTGAAAATGATGGTCGGACGTTTAAGGTGCATCAGACATGCACAGTTTTAAATGTGCATACCGAAATTTTGTTGGGCTAATTCTCATCCTTGAAGCATCAGCATGCTTCTTTGTTGAACTAACAACATTCAAATAGCACAACCATTTAGTATTATAATAGGCTTCACTAATGAGTCAAATAAAGTTTATCTTCCGTATATAGTAGTTTTAGATTTTTATACCTCTTATTGAAGCTCAACTCGAGAGGTCCTTTCTCCAGCTTGTATACGACATCAGTTTGTGAAGCCTGATTGCATAATCAACCTTTTTGATGCTTAAAATTATAGCGCTAATACATACTTAATTATAAAGTTTAGAGTTAAATATATCCATAGGTAACCAACTTACAAATACTAACTTATCGCAACATAGTTGAGATTTTTTTACAACGAAAGCAAACAATCCTCTAAATTAAGTTACAAATTAGCTGCTTTCGTTGAAGCGACCGTGATAATAAAACCTTCAATATTACACTTGTTACTTTGTCATGTGATAAAAGTAAAACCAATCTATGATCAGCAAGCCGTGACTGAACCAAGCCACTGAAAATTTCAGCTTGCTACTGAAACTTCAGCTTGCCATTCAAACTTCTGCTTGCCACTAAAGCTAAACCTCCGGACAAAGTCACTGAACCAAGCCAAATGTGGTCACTGAGCATTTCGGGCATGGTCACTGAACACTTTTGCTTGCCACCGCTATTGTTTCCAGTTCAAAGTTTTATTTAGTTATGACTAATAGTTCAAACACAATTTCATATTGAATACCAGATTACTATAGACTGTAAGTTATAGCTCCAAAATGTTACACTAATATAATAAGGTAATACTGAAAAGGATCATATAAGAACGGTACTTGCTTAAATGCAATGTTACCTCGTAATTGAATTTGCGTTTATGAATGGGCTTGAATTTTCGAACATCCAGTATTGTCAGTTCATCATTGACGACTAACATGAGGTGTTTGCAACTTTGAATTTGGTTGTTGCAAGCCTGCAACAGGGGAACATATTTGTTAGCTCAATCATGTTTTCTTCAACCTTGTCTTTCTTTTGTCCTGGATGTTGTGTTGTTTTTTTTTTAACAAAGTTTAGTAGAATGAGACTCCATTTGATATGATTATAAAAAATCATGTATAGGTACCAGGTATTCAAGATTTAAGGATTTGTATATTGTTTATGAAAGAACATTGTAGACACAAATTTTAAAGTTGGTATTTTATTATTTAAGTTGTACATATTTTTATAAAGTACTAACACAAAGAGGAGTATATTATCATTTGTAGTATAACCTGATAAACCGAGTCACCCGAACCCGATAACCCGATTACTTATCGGACCGGGTTGCGGGTGAGTTTTTAAATATCAAAATCTGACTCAATTTGGCCTGAGATGTCCCAATAACACCCCTATTCGTCATATAACATACAATATAATTAAACGAATGCCCTTGCGATAACTTCCTAAGATTGCAGGAACTAAATATATGTAAACGAAGATAAAGGAAGAGCTTAATATAGGAAGTAAAAGTTTACCTTGTTCCAACAGTTACATGAGTCCCGTCTGGTTTATAAGTGATATCAATGTTATTCCCACTAAGCTCCGGTTGTTGTGAACATTTTCCACATGCGGTATTAATAAAAAAACTTAAACAAATCCTTCAAAATAAATAGAGGAAGGCATGTTTGTAACCATCAAATATATTTGGAATCGGCAAATAAAGCATCTGTGGAAAACTAGAAGGGGGGTTGAATAGTTTTCTCCTCTTTTTCGTTTTATAAGAACTTGGTTTTGCAAAATGTTGATTCAAATTTATCCAATTGTTTGTTTGAAAACCTTCAATTTGAGTTTAGTATGAAAACAATATATAATCAATATGATCAATTATATATGTAGACTTTTGGATTAGTTTTCAAAACTTAGTTTTATGAATGAAGCTTTGGTCGATCTTTATGTGAATACGTTTTCCTTTTAAAATCTTAAAGCATTTTGTATCAAATTATCGATTAAGTTAAACTCAACATGAGAAGTGTTAATCATATATATATATATATATATATATATATATATATATATATATATATATATATATATATATATATATATATATATATATATATATATATATAAGCCCATTAGACCATATCATACAACTATATATCCTATCACAATATTAACTTGTTACTATACCACAATCAATCATCAATATAAGCAACAATTAACACATATTTGCAAGCATAGATATAAAGCGATAATTGCAAGAGTAAATGTAAAAAGATAAGAGAAAGAGGATGCAAACCGGACATAATGATTTATAGTGGTTCGGCTACAAGGACACCTTCCTTGTTCCCACTCCACTCCCCGAGTCACCTACTCGAGAGTTTTCTTCACTACTTAACAAGCTCCCTTTTGGCGGAGAAAACCGTACACAACTTTTGCTTACACCATTTAACGACACTAAGCTAAATGTCGAGTTCTAATAGTAGCTAGAACCAATCTCACAACACAACTTAGATCACTACACAACTTCACGACTTCTTCATGACTTCACGACTTCTTCACGACTTCACGACTTCATCACAACTTCTTCTAAACTACTTCACGGCTTCACGACTTCTTCACGACTTCACGACTTCATCACAACTTCTTCTAAACTCCACTACTTAATCACACACCTACATCTTCACAACTACATGTCTTCTCCACACTACTACTTCCTCCCACTACTTCTTACTCACTCATTGAATCACTACTAAGTAAGATCATCTTGATCTACTTATTACATATACCTAACTCACAACTTCACATAAGCACTAACTAGATCCTAATACATCTTTGGCTTTATGATAGGGAGGATTCTTCTCTTGCACTTTGAGTGATGAGAGATTGGATCACTTGAAACAAAGATTAATAATCTTATTGTTGGGATTCTTGATTTGATGTGACAAAATAAATAAAAGAATGAAAACAAGAGGGACTTAAAGTGACAAAGGATGAAACTTCAAGAACAAGAAAAAGATTACTACGGATCTTTTTATTATTTAGAATATTCTTTGTAAACCTAATCCTCTATTATATAAAGAGGATACAGGTCGTATGTTTTAATATGTCTTTCACAATGTAGTCGACTAGAAAAGTGTGTGTGTGTGTGTCTAGGGCGTGGTTCATTGTAAACGCCTAGACTAGAGTTAGTTTGTGTTCGTATTCCTCCAAGATCTGAGAGTTCTTAGATCCCTATTACACTTAGGTAATACGTTGTATTCTGATCAAATACATATTGGAGGTGATTGGGAAAAACCTTGTGTCAATAACATATTGATTTACTCTTAATTCCGCTGCATATTGTCTATGTTATTGTTGAACCCTAGTGCTCAAAACGGTCCAAGGAGTCTAACAAACTCCACTCCACACTTATGATCAAAGGGTTTTAGAAGGATGTTTAGAGAGAATTGGATCTGAAAATATTTGTGCAAAAGGTCCAGAAAAATACCAGGTTTGAGGTGGTATTTATAGGAGAAGATTTCTGACAGAGGAGCGTGCCGGTCCCCTTAATTGTATGGCCGGTCCCCTTAATTATTAAGGGGGCCGCCCATAATTAAGGGGGCCGCCCTACTGAAATGGCCAGAAATCTTTGTCTTTTCTGGTGAAGGTTTATTTGGTGAGAAACTAACTGATTTTGGTTAAAAATTTGAATTCATATATTTGTTATGAATTAAACATTTTCCTTTAATTACCAAAATTGTTTTTAAAAAAAAATATATAACATGTTTATATCATTTTATAAACTTTGTAATGTTTAAATAAAATCCCTTTGATCATAAAATGTATTAGACATTTGTTTGTACATACCTTAAGTGATTGTTGAGGCAAACTCGAGACGTTGAGATGTCGAGGCTTGTTGACGTAAGAATGCATAGATGAATTGTGATCACAAGTAACTTAAGCACTTTACGTTATATGTTGTAACTTACATCTTTGTCATCATCAAAACATGAAGAGAATGTTTAGATTAAATATCGTAATATTCATGCCAACAATCTCCCCCTTTTTGATGATGACAAACTATGTAAACTATAACTTATAGTAAAATGTATAAGTTACTTGTTTACACTTCTTCTACCCCTTTTGTCGAAGCAAAAAGGTGGACTTCTAAGACGAGACTTCTACTACGCTTGAACTCTTGGGATAGAATGTAAAAGGCGAGCTTGCATCATCATAAGTGAGGCCTTGATCCTATCAACCTCAATGCTCCCCCTTGGTGTATGCTCAAAACTTGTTTTGGCTACCAAAGAATCGAGCGGTGAAGTAATCCTTCAAAACAAAGTTAGTAGACAAGTGCACATATATATAATGATGATAATAGATATATGCATAAAACTAATAGGGGAACAATATATGGACATATTAGGTATATGCACTAAAAGTATGACACATGCAATTATTGTTTTAAAAACAACAACCTAAATCCAAAAAAAAATTAAAACCTAATGCAAAGATTAGAACCTAGGAAAATGTAGGAGAATGAGGAGGGATGAGCGTGAATGTAAAGGGAAGGTGATGACAAAGGGTTGACAATTATGGTTTAGATTAATATATCGTTTGACAAGGGTGGATGATAAGGAATCATGGGATTTTTAGGTGTTTTGTTGGTTGACGATCGAAGGTGGATATGTGAAATGAGGTGGTGATGAGTCGACAACACTTGAAGCTTAGATTTCTTCATTGTGTTCTTCACTTGCTAGAAAGTGGAAATGACGCATTTCGTAATGAAATTCACTTGGATGAGGTGGTGATAACTTGACAACACTTGAAGCTTGGATATCTTCTTTGTGTTCTTCACTTGCTATAAAGTGGAAAGGATGCATTTCATAAAGAAATTCACTTGACTTTCAGGGATTTAAGTTTTGGTGGTGATGGCGTACTTAGTAGAATGTAGGGAATGGTGACATGGTTGAATCTTCTTGTGAAGATGGGAAATGAGGATCAAGTGGAGATGACTAGGTGGAAGTGGAAGAGTGATGTTTGGTGAGTGCTTATTCACTCACTATTTTATGACCAAATACCGACCCAAAACGACTTATTTGAGCTAACAAATGCCAAGAAAACACGTGTTTTTGTGTTTGTGATATGCAGGTACGGATATTTTACAAAGTGACGAAAAATCACACGAATACCGGAAAAACGGGCACGAGAGTAGAAGTTGGTCAAAAAGTCAATGCCGGGATCTAAAAGTCAACTACAGTCCTTCATCTATTCAGACTTGGCACGATTAGTCCCTGAAATTTATTTTGAGGAAATTACCATTCAGCCCTTAGATTTTGAAAGTTAACACTAATGGTCCTTGGATTTAAATTAACCAAATATGAAATTAGTAGATGTGCAAGCCTGGTCCAAAGTCCAATTATAAAGCCCAACACACCATAAGCCCACCTCCATTTTACCAAATCCATTACTTAACCCAGGTCAACCTTTTTTAAACCCGGTCAAATAAATAAACTCACACCGTATCCTTTCCCCATATTTTCCCCCCAATTTACCCCAATCCCAGAAAGGTACAACAAATATGAACCCTAGACCCCCAATCCCACAATTTACCACAATTAAGGGTATATTCGTACAATCAAAGGTATTTTAGAGCGTGTCAGAGTGTGTCAGAATGATAGAAAGCACAATCAGGACAGATGGCAGGCTACAATTGGAGAAGGCGCGTCATCAGATGCAATCCAAGGGTGGAAATGAAAGGATCAATGATTAAGAGGCAATCTAAGGGTTCTGGATGGACATCAACAAATACATGGTCACACGGATTACCAACCTGGCAATCCGAGACCCAACCTCACTCCTCGCCTATATAAAGAAGCTTAGAGTAGCTTAGTGAGTGTGGAGTTTGGAGTAGCCAAACTCTGCCAAAATCTTTTTAGAATTGTAATCTTTTAATTCAGTTGTAATACTTAGAATTTAATAAACATTCAGCTTAATTGTTCAATCTTTTTCAGCTTATTTCATTCTGCTTTTAGTTTAGCTTATTTCTTTTCTGTTATTCAGCTTAATCTAGTATACCTAATACTTCATTTAAGTTTTTATTTCAAAGTCAATGTTATGTTTCATTCAAGTATTTTTTTATCAAAATTCAAATAATAGAAAATGTGTTTTGATAAATCAGGTTTAAAAGTTAGTAGTTTAGAATTGTTTGTAACTCAGTTTTGAGCTTCAATTTTGGTTGAGCTTGTTGATTCAGACCATTTCAGTTCTTATTATTTTCATTCAAAGAGTTATGGTAGTCAACTGATGTGGTAAATTTGGTGATCAAAAGAGTAATTGATAGGCCAATTCAGAATAGGAGGATTGAGCCTGTCTAGAGACAGGCAAGCAAAGGGAACCCCCTCTGTTCTTGCTGAGGGGGCATTTAGTGGTAACTTTTGATTTTCATTGTTATTTCTTTGTGTCTGATTCAGTTTTTAGAATAATATTTAGATTGACTGTTTCATTGATACTCATTAGTTGTTTATCTAGGTTTTATTGCTGTATTATAGCTTGTTTGACTAGTTGATTTCAGTTGATTTGCATAGATTGTAGTAGTGTAGGTTTTGCTTGAAACCGTTTCATTTGTATTATCTGTCATAGATGTAGATCTGCTCATCTTATTTCTGTTTAATTTTTGTGTTGACTATAGTTATACTGCTGATTAATTAGTGATATTAGAAAGTTATTGGTAGTTGTAGGGTGATTCAGTTGAACATTTCAGTTAATTGTAGTGTTAGGTTGTAAGTTCAGGGGTGTTTGGATTAACTATTTTCGGTATTGATTGGTTGTTTGATTGCTGTTTTTATATATTATACAAGTTTCATTTAGGTAATATTAGAAGTTAGTTTCTTAAAAATAGTAGGATATTAACTGATTAGTCAAAATTAGATTACTATATAGCTTAACTGTAGTGTAGGATAAGTTCAGTTAGTGTTACTCAAGAGATTGTTGCATAATTGATTAACATAGCTTAATTCACTTTACATTTAGCTTAATTCAACTTATTAGAGCAGAATCAGTAGAGTTAATTTGGATTAAGTCAAAGTTGAGGTGATACTTAATAGTCAACCTTACTCAGTTTTAATTGGTTCATTAGCTGCTGATCTAGGGTCTATGTAGGTAAATAATTGGTCAGTTGTGATAGGGCTTTTGCATTTTTTAGACTCTCAGTTAGGTAGTTGATCATTATCCACCATCAGTTGTCATTTTCAAACTTATTTGGTCTAGCTTATTGTACCTGCTTATTAATGGTTTAGGACTGATTTCTGTTTTATGATATAGGGCTGCTAGTGTCCTTTTGTGCTTTCTGCTTGTGCTAATTGTCTTATCTAAGTTGGATTAATGGTTATTTAGTTGTTTCTTTCAGTTCATAGTTCCTAGCTTATTCTGTGTTTTGTTTGCTTATTCATTAGCTTATATTGGACTGCTTTAGCTTGCATTCTGTTTTTCTGTGTTTGATTTGATCATATTTGTGTTTCATTGAGCTTATTTTATCATTATTCATCTGTGTTCAAAGTTTGGTCAAGTTTCTTTGGCAAGTGCTTATTAATAAGCACTAGCCATAAGCTGTTTTGAAGCTTATAAGCACTTCTGCTTAATTTTTCTTTTCCAAAATTTTTCTTTCAGCTTTCCATATTACTTTAGAGTTTCTGTGAATTTTTTAGATTTTTCTGAGTCCATTTACTATTTTTCTTAATTTCTTTTAGTTAAAAATCAATTTTAAATACCAAAAATCAATAAAAAGTCATAAAAGGTTCTGAAAAATACAAAAAATATTTTTAGAAATTCTTTTATAATATTTTAGAATTTTATTTTTATTTTTCCAATTTGTTTTACTATTTTTCTTTATTTTTAATTCACTTTTAATTTAATAAATAGAAAATTAATTCTAGAAAATAAATAAAAACTCAAAAAAATATTTTTCTTTTTCTTAAAATTCTTTTTAGTAGTTTTAGATTTTTAGAAATTATTTTCAAGTTCGTAGAATCATTTTTTGTATATAAGTCGCGTTTTATTTCGTAAGTTACGTTAATTTTCACGTTTGAATTCCCGTTTTTAACATTTGTACATACTTAGCTTGTAAATTCTTCATATTTCACTATTTCTTATCACAACTTGAATTCCAAAATCATATTTTTCATTTCACCGCTTTTCACGACACGATTTCGCGATTCGACTATTCACGATTCCATTCTACCTTCGCTGGAAAAACGACCCGGGAAATACTTTTACGAGTATTTCTTCGGAAAATAATTATATACTACAAAAAGACTACATCAATGTTCAAGGAAGGAATTTCTTGGGTAGGAGGTGGTGGTGATACTTTTGGTGGTGGAGACAATTGTGAGTTGATATTTTCTTTGATGGATGGAGTGGTGTCGTCTTCATTAGTAAGGTCAATGAAGAGTTGTTTTGATGGTATGGAGGAGGTAGAGGTTTCTTGAGTTGATGGTGTTTTGGATGGCGCATTGGGAGCACTATGAGATGTACATAGAGGTGGTGGTGGTGATGAAGTGTTGGTGTTATCTTGTGTTAACTCAATAAGGAGTGGTTTAGGGGGTATGGTATTGATTCGTGGTTTCTTTGAGGACATGGAAATGGTGGATGACTCGAGATTGGTAGTACAAAGGATGACTAGGTTTTGGGTGTGAGGTAGAAGGATATATTTGAGTGAGTGTGATTTCCCTTCCCATTAAATTCATGCTCATCCGGATATATTTTGAGACTAATATGACCTATCGGATTATGACACTAAGGTTCTCATGAAATGAGGGTGTAGGAACTAAAGGTAAGAAAAATATACCTAGATGAATGATACATATATAGTAAACCATGTAAAGACATACAATCAAATCACATAGGAACAAATAATCATCTAGAAATAACATATATGCGATATGCCATAAATCTAGGAATGAAAGCATCTAATGAGAAACAAAGTTCATAAAAGTAAACTAGCGTTAGGTATATTTAGGAAGAGCAATTTAATCAAGTTGGAGAATGAGTATGAGACTATTACTAGTGGTGCTCAATTCAGGCTAAACACGACCATTTTTACGGGTTACACACACCCAACTTCTCACATAGAAGCAATTCAACCGTTAGGTTAAATTGAATTTCTAGTCAATAGATTATCCAGTAGTCATTCTCTTTTTAGAAGAAATTGAGTTCCTAAATTTACCTATCGAAGAGTACCAAATATGAAGTTTGCTTGATTCACTAATGTTTGGCTTAATGTGACTCAAACATCATGTTTTAATGAAGGTAAGTCTACATGATATATTTTACTCACTATCCCAATAGAGATGTGTTAAATGTTTAGATAAGAGTAAACGCAAAGTTTTAATCTTTTGTTCATGATTAACCGGTTATTTGGTTTTGATGGCATATTACTTGATTTAATAAATTTGCTTGATTTAAGAATGCTCCTTAGCATATCTTGAAAAATGAATCTCATTAAGATTATTTATCTTAAATGAGATTGTGATTCACAAATGATATCAAAGCTAGACATTTATATATTCTAAAGCAAATATTATTTTCTATGATTTTTGCCAATGTTATATATCATAATTTAACTAGTATTTGAAACAAAATGAATTTTACTTGTTTATGCATTGTGACAAGTTATTTTTCAATTCTAATAACTTAAATTATTTCAAAAAGAAAAGTGTAGTGCATTATCTTGTAACACAACCATTCATGCTACAAAGAAAATGAAATACATAGAATATATAGTATGTATTATTCTTAAATATGTATTTTATCTTGAAGTGATGATTTTAAGTTGTGTGAGCAAAGTTTACATATGTTGTTAGTTTACTCATGTTTGGTTTTTCGGATATGACACATTTATCCATTGCATTGCAATGTAAATTGCTTGAATATTTCGGACGAAACATCCAAGTCGTCAATCCTACTTCATTGTATATTTTTATAAATGTGTTTAAAATGTTACTCTAATATTTGGAACACAATTATTGGACAAGTAGATTCAATATGACATTATCAACACAAGTGTGAGTTATGATCCAATGCATACTCTTTTCATCTACAAAGGATGTAACTATTTTCATATCAATCTAGTGTGATTGAGTATGTAGATTCAAGACTATATCTTTTGTTGTAATTTGATATAATCTTGAAGCTAAACAAATAGCAATCCAATTTCTTGTCCACACTAAAAAATGTGTCAATTAGATTTGATAAATATATCAACCATAATTTGAATAACGAATTGATATAATATCAAGATCTTTCTTGACCCTCACGGACACTCATTTGAAATAAATAAACATTTTGATAGTGTGTTCCATTAATCCTAAGATTATTTATTAGTGAATGATTGAAAGTTGACTTATTATTTCATGATTGTTATATGTTTTGTTTTTGTGAAAGACTCTTCATTTTTACTTATTATGAACACACTTATATTTTGAAAATACTTTTTCTTTTATATAACTATTAATGTTTTACAATGATTCAATTTCTCTTATTAAACATCTTAAGGTAAAATAAGCTAATTTGTAGAAAATATTTAAGTGTGTTGTGAAGAATAGATTAAATTGTTTGAAATGTTTAGGTGACTAGATTGAACTCATTTACAAGATGTTTGAGTAACATTAAGCCATCTATACCTATATGCAATGCAAGCATATTATAACAATCCTAACGCAAGAAATCTAGCATAAGATCTAGTTAAGTATAAATCGGAAAACTAGCTATAAACTAACAGGGCACATATGCATAGATATACACATAGCTAAACTTTAAATAGAAACAATCATTTAATATATTCAATTAAGAAAATAAAATCACAAAGAAGTTCACATAACACATAAAACACTTGTCGTCGTTTTGTGTATTATATACACCAATGTTTACTTAGCTCGAATTTATTTGAAAATAAAATAGTTTCCTCCCCATTCTATAATTTAATTAAGATCAATATTTTGAAAAACATAAATACTTAATTTTTCAAAAGTATATCAACTAGGAATGCCCGACTTGAAGGAAAAAGGTAAAACAAAAGTTTTACGTTAAAACGAAACACAAATTTTTGACCACCGTATAGTATTTTGGCTTTCTTACTTATTTAAGTTTGTAATGGTTACTTGTAAGTATTTTTAAATGAAAGTAGACCCAATTACCTTTAAAACGCCGGGTGGCACGACTTCTACGGAGTTACGGTTAATTTTATATGATTTTTCAAAGTTTTCGAAAAACTGTCGAACAGACAGGCGGACCCCTTAAATAATTAAGGGGACCGCCCAGTATTTAAGGGGGCCGCCCAGACAATTAAGGGGGCCGCCCATCTGGTACTCAAAATTTCATTTTTTGTAAAAAAATATTTTTTGACTTTTCGAAAAGATGTGTAACTTTCTGATTTTGATACCGAACATATAACTCTTATTTTAAGCATAATATTATTTCGAGCTAGTATAATTAGTGTATATATATCATCAAAACTAATACAAGTTAATCAACAAAACACTTTTTATATTTAATCCTCCTTAATGGGTAATTTGATACATGGATCGTACTCAATTTTTAAAACCATTTGTTTTGAAAATTTGAGCGAAGTGGCTCTGGTACCAATTGTGGAAAACTAGAAGGGGGGTTGAATAGTTTTCCCCTCTTTTTCGTTTTATAAGAACTTGGTTTTGCAAAATGTTGATTCAAATTTATTCAATTGTTTGTTTGAAAACCTTCAATTTGAGTTTAGTATGAAAACAATATATAATCAATATGATCAATTATATATGTAGACTTTTGGATTAGTTTTCAAAACTTAGTTTTATGAATGAAGCTTTGGTCGATCTTTATGTGAATACGTTTTCCTTTTAAAATCTTAAAGCATTTTGTATCAAATTATCGATTAAGTTAAACTCAACATGAGAAGTGTTAATCACACACACATATATATATATATATATATATATATATATATATATATATATATATATATATATATATATATATATATATATATATATATATATATATATATATATAAGCCCATTAGACCATATCATACAACTATATATCCTATCACAATATTAACTTGTTACTATACCACAATCAATCATCAATATAAGCAACAATTAACACATATTTGCAAGCATAGATATAAAGCGATAAGTGCAAGAGTAAATGTAAAAAGATAAGAGAAAGAGGATGCAAACCGGACACAATGATTTATAGTGGTTCGGCTACAAGGACACCTTCCTTGTTCCTACTCCACTCCCCGAGTCACCTACTCGAGAGTTTTCTTCACTACTCAACAAGCTCCCTTTTGGCGGAGAAAACCGTACACAACTTTTGCTTACACCATTTAACGACACTAAGCTAAATGTCGAGTTCTAATAGTAGCTAGAACCAATCTCACAACACAACTTAGATCACTACACAACTTCACGACTTCTTCATGACTTCACGACTTCATCACAACTTCTTCTAAACTACTTCACGGCTTCACAACTTCTTCACGACTTCATGACTTCATCACAACTTCTTCTAAACTCCACTACTTAATCACACACCTACATCTTCACAACTACATGTCTTCTCCACACTACTACTTCCTCCCACTACTTCTTACTCACTCATTGAATCACTACTAAGTAAGATCATCTTGATCTACTTATTACATATACCTAACTCACAACTTCACATAAGCACTAACTAGATCCTAATACATCTTTGGCTTTATGATAGGGATGATTCTTCTCTTGCACTTTGAGTGATGAGAGATTGGATCACTTGAAACAAAGATTAATAATCTTATGATCAAAGGGTTTTAGAAGGATGTTTAGAGAGAATTGGATCTGAAAATATTTGTGCAAAAGGGCCAGAAAAATACCAGGTTTGAGGTGGTATTTATAGGAGAAGATTTCTAACAGAGGAGCGTGCCGGTCCCCTTAATTGTATGGCCGGTCCCCTTAATTATTAAGGGGCCGCCCATAATTAAGGGGGCCGCCCTACTGAAACGGCCAGAAATCTTTGTCTTTTCTGGTGAAGGTTTATTTGGTGAAAAACTAACTGATTTTGGTTAAAAATTTGAATTCATATATTTGTTATGAATTAAACATTTTCCTTTAATTACCAAAATTGTTTTTCAAAAAAAATATATAACATGTTTATATCATTTTATAAACTTTGTAATGTTTAAATAAAATCCCTTTGATCATAAAATGTATTAGACATTTGTTTGTACATACCTTAAGTGATTGTTGAGGCAAACTCGAGACGTTGAGATGTCGAGGCTTGTTGACGTAAGAATGCATAGATGAATTGTGATCACAAGTAACTTAAGCACTTTACGTTATATGTTGTAACTTACATCTTTGTCATCATCAAAACATGAAGAGAATGTTTAGATTAAATATCGTAATATTCATGCCAACAGCATCACTTACTGCGAACATCCCATAGATGAACAATCTTGTCATTTGATGCAGTCGCAATCAAATTAGAATATTTAGGATCCCAACATAACTGATCCGCGCTATCGGTATGCCCCTTTAGCTCAAGATCTCTAACCTTGCTCTGTAACAAACAACACCATATAACACACAACATCATATCAGATTGAGTAAAGGGGTGTTTGGCCGTGCTTTTTGAGAGTGATTATGGGATACAAAATAATCAGGATAATTAGATGCAATAAAAAGCACTGCAGAAGATAGTGTTTGCATGTGTGGTTGTGTTTCTTCTGCTTGAATTCGTGATGATCAGATTTGACTGCTCATGTCTTAACTCTAGGATGCACGTGCAATTATGTGATCCAGTGAGCAAAATGAAAAAGTGATTGTTATAAACTCTTGCGCAATGATGCTAACCATCTTTTACCATTCATGCCCTCAACGTGTGGCAACTAAGATTTAAAAGGTAATTTTAGGGATCATTGAAACAATTTGCATATAAGAGACAAATGAGACAAACAGTACACTGTATTAACTTTATGCAAAGAATAACTTAAAAAACTATCTAAGCGTAATGTAATATGGTGTTTGTACCAATGCATACCAATAATAAAGGGTTGTTTCTGCATGTTTTCAGGCACATAAGTTGTTAGCTGTGAATCTCTTGCTTGAATTCTCCTATTCGTGTTACATGATGAAAAATGTGGCCCTGATGAAGCCTCTATTAGATACTCTACTCGTTTAGACCTCATTTGCAATTATAACCTGCAAAGTTGAGAACTTGAGCAATCGAAATACATACATTAAGCAAACTCACATGAGATGAAACTGACCATTTATTTAGCTTGGTCAGTGGCTCCTATGACTACTTTAATTACAGGTGTAAGTTGGTGATTATGTAAATGACCATAAAATAGGCGTACCTGATCATCAAAATCCATTATTTTTCAATATTTTGAAACATAGCGTTCATAAATTAACCTGAGTAGATTGGATTAAAAGGCTTGAAATTAACTAAAGCCACATAAACATACCCAAAAAGAAAACATCAGATATGGACAGTCCTTTTTAGTGAAGCAATACCTCTGATTGTTGTCGGCACTTTTTCTTGGTAAGTTTACAACAACAGCTGAGTATCTGTCAAATATCATACGAAGTTTTGTCAACATAATTGAAACAATTTGCATATAAATTAAAGTAAAAAAAAATCATGTGGTAAAAAACAAAGCGGGTCAAACAGGTTATGATAAGGCCAAAGCGTATTTTAAATGGACAATCAGAAAGCAACTATTGTATAGGTTATCTGATTACCTGGTATTCTGAGGTGTAACGAAACCCGGTAGGAGACTTGGGCCACAACAAAATGGACAATCGTATCTAAGCGGATTTTACGGCTGACAGCATCAGATTGTAACACTAATTTTGTTTATGACGAAACATGTTCAATGAAAGCATGTTACACTGTAACAAAAGCAATACCAGCACCTTCGGCAATAATAATGGAAATATGCAACATACCTGTTGAAGACTCCTTTAGCGAGTCCTTATGAACTTCAAACCATTATGTCTTTAAGTCTCAAACAATCTGCTCCATGTAAGCCTAAAACTCTAAAAGATATAAAAAAAATGTAAAATAAGAACATGAAATGAAGGGTGAAGTGGGTGAAGTGACAGAAGATTATATAACATCAACCAACCTTCATTCATCAATGAACATGAAGGTTGTATAGCATACGATTGTTCCACCTGCTGAACATATGCCTGCATCAAAAAGAAAATGGAGTTAACAAAAATCATGAAGCAAACACGTGCATATTGCAAAACAAAATTTATATTACAAAAAGCAAGATTTATACTTTGTAACTCAATCGACTGCGTTATTAGCAGCTTATTGATTCCGAGTCAGCCTTCGTAACATTTCTTATAGCTTTTTCACATCCACCAACATCTAGTGTAGCATATATACATAAACAATCAATTGCAAAATAGCTAAATGCCACTAATTAGTGTGAAAGTTTTGAAATTAATTGATAGCTCTTTTTTAACATCCACCAACATTTTAGTGTAGCCTAGACTCGTAAACTGCCAAAACCAAAAGTGCTTAATACCAACCTGACCATCCATCTAATATTTTGATCCTACGGGAGCAGCGAGGTCTAGAAACTGAAAAAAAACAAACCCTACTGGCTTCTTGCAAAAAATATACTCATAATTAATAAGATAAAGAAGTAGATTTTGACCTGGATATTTGTTTGGGCTGTTTGCATACAACAGCTTAGAAGAAGATGGCTGAGACCCTTCAGTGTCATATGGGAATTTGTTCACGTTCTTGCACCGCGCATTAGGTTAACCCTTTATCATATGCCCGTGCCGCGTCTTCCGCTGCCTCAAATGTGCCTAACAATATACTTGTTTTCCTGTTCACACAAACATAAAAACATTAGAAAGCAATCATATTGAACCAAAATAAAACACACCTAGAAAACACTATCATCTTTCTGGTAATTGGTCACGATGATATGGTGTGTGACAATTCTCATTCACACCTGCAACTCTAAAAGTACGTCTGGTACCAATTGTCGTGCCATGGCCATGTAAAAATGCAAAGTATGTCAGAGTATAAAAAGTAGATACCTGAGGCTAGTCACTGTTTACCGTAATAAGGGAACTTGTAAAAGAAAAAATCCATAGTATCTCATTAATCTAGCATGACATTAGAGTCCACAATGCCATACTTGCAAACGCCTTTGCTTAATAAGCCACATAACGAAAGCGCAAACCATATTAAAATTGTTGATACAAATAACAAAATAAAAAGAATCTTTGTTGGTAATTATTAAATTGCGAATGACCTCGAATATTTGCGTATAAGTATACAAAGATTACAATTAAACATTATCTAAAAGGAAGCCAAAGTTGGTAGTAAATGTAAAGTTGTAGTAGTGAAATTGGAGATTAACCTACCAGCAGCTCAAGGCTTTGGATGACGAATATGGGCACGCGAATCGCGACCACCGCTTTCCAAATGTTTGGGCCCTCAGCAAGCAGTACATACATTTTATGCCTACAAAGATTACAAATAAGAAAGTTATATACCAGTATCATTGAAACATGAAGCCTACTTGTATGCTTAAAAGAACATATGTTAAAGCATATTTAATGAGCCCAAATTATCCTTTCCAACACACTTTACAACCGGCCACTTTTCTGTCCATTTCGGCCAATTTAAAAAATTAACCAAATTTCCCTGTCAACATACACGTAACCTGAGATCATACCCAGTTCACAAAAACAAAAATACACACGAACCCTAATCTTTAATTACAATAAAAACCAATACTTTAACCAAATTAGAAAAGCATACACAAAGGTTAAGTTCAAATCGAAGCAAAACTTGGCTACAAATATATCAAATTGACAGTATATAAACAAAAAGAATCCTAATAACGCAGGAAAATTAACATAAAAACACCTTACAACAACTTTTCAAGATTAAAAGGTCACTGCATAAAAACACCCGCATCTCCAATCACTGCTGCTGCAAAGAATGCAGGAACAACGATATCACCTTGTTCCACTTTGTGTCCCAAATTAATCTTTCCTGTAGTACCTAAAAAACAACAATTCCTAAAATAAATAAAAAATAAATATTAAACACACATCAAACCCCCCAAAATTAAAAACCCCCAAATTGAAACCCTAACTGCATAGTTATCACTATTACCGTGGTTTGAGATACACACCTCTGTTATTCTTTTTTCTTTCATCATTCGATCATCAACATCACCAAATCCCCAAAACTGAAACCCTAGTTCTTGTGTTTTGATTAACTGCAACCAAACATGAATCAAGCATAACCTGTCTGATTTCTTGCAGGTGTATCAAGGTTCTGGATGTGGAAGCGGCTGAAGGTTCTGGATCATTGTATGTGTGATTGAGAAAGCAGATAAGGTTCTGGATGTGGGATTGATAAATTATATGAAACCGAGATTTGGATCTGGGTAGTCTTTTTTGGGTTTCATGCGATGGATCATTGGGCTAACCACATTGGGCTTTGTTTTTGGCGGGAAAATAAGCTGGCAGGAAAAAAAATCAGACGCTATACGGCGTCGTATTGTTTCTCTTTTAAATAAACTTATAATTATGCATGCGTTAGAGACTTCAAATTCAGCACTTTCGGAAATTTCTAAGTTGTAGCTAATTCGTTATATTACAATCCAATTATTTGTTCTTATTGTATGTGTATTCAGACAATTCATATGATCTTTCAACAATTTTGCATAAATGCGTATGAAAATAAGTTTTGTCACGTTTATTTCCACGTAAAATAGTGTAATTAACCATAGTTGTAATATAATAATTAATACGAATGTAAATCCTATAGATGAGCAAAAATATAACAAATAGTCTGATTTTATAAATATATGTATGTAAATGATAATGCAGAAATTTTAATCTTGTGAATTAATCAACTTAGGAAAAAGATATCAGATTCTATAGATAAATAAACAGTAAGGAAACAAAGTTTATTTTATTGATTCATATGCCGAAAGGTTGTCGGCCCAATGTCTCTTTCTCTTAGAAAATGAACGTCACCTGAATATTTTCTCACAGAACAGAATAAAGATCACGTTTAAAAGTAAGCCATGCTAATTAAATGAACAATACTCTATTATTATACTTAAAGAAGATAATGATGAATAAAGAAGATATACTTTTTTTGACAAATATAATCCACTAGGTTAAGGCAAGTCATATCATACGTAAATCATTGATTATAACATTATAGGTGTCGATTGCATGCATTATGGGATCAAGGAGCTTAATCAGATTAGTAAATTACCATTGCATGAAATAGTTACGAGTAATTGGTTATAGATGTTTTGAAAGTTGGTGTTTTTGTTATTTAGGATGTCTTAAAGGCTTTAGAACCATTTCCGAATGAATAGGAGGTAATTCATGCAAGTTGATATTACGTTACGGGGTTCTGAACAGTAAAAGAGCTTTAGCCTTTAAAACTACAAATAATATACTAAATCACTGTTTTCAATATGAGACAACGTATGAGGCTGTTTGTTAACTTTGTGATAAGCCAATCAATCATGGATCTTGATCACGTTAGTAGATGGTTTATACTTTATGCATGATTCTTGTAATGTAAAGGTTCTGTTCTTGTCTTACACATTTGAAAACACATGGTAATTTAATATTGTAGGATAGTCTTTTACATGTCTGCTTTTTTATTTTCTAATGTCTTTCTTCTTCTTCTTCTTTTTTTTTTTGGATTTTGTTGTTGTATAAAAAATTATCTTGTGAAGTAATTACTTAAATGTAAATCAACTGGATACAAAACAACGAATATAAAAAAAATCTTAAAATCTTTAAATATAAATCTATGTGTTTGAGTAATTTGTTGTTACCTCCCAGCCAAGAATCCTGAGAGTTCTTCGGACCTGGAGACACAAGGAAAACGCGTTAGCCTCGCCTTGGGGGTTTGTCCCAGGACCAAGCTCAGGCGTGAGAGTAAGTACGATGTAGGGATAAAGGTATATGTGTGTATATGCAGTAAATGCTAAAAGACACAAGAGTAAATGAGAAGTATTTATACTACCTTAGACCTGTACCTTTCTACTGTATGATAATGTGCGTAGTACTAGTAGGTAACTGTTCCTGACATGTAGGGAACGGCGCAGTCCTATATGAGGTGTCAGTCATAGGGGACACGTGTCCATAGGGCAGGGGTTGTCGCCGATGCCAGGACTGACCGTCCGGATGTTAACCCGTCCGGTAAGATCCGTCCGTCCGGGCATATACACAAACACTATGTAAATCTAAAGGTCTTTAGCTCAGCGAAATGTAATTAGTCAGTAAGTGACCCGTAATGTTGTTGGTCCAAGTCCCTCTAGAATTATACGTGAGATCATGTTTGTGATATAGGTGGTGTCACTGAATATAAAGATGTTAGAACCATTGCATAAGGTGCATCGTATGGGCCTTTTATGTGTACGAAGCAGTACCAATGTACATGTTTGTAACATGGTTGTTGGTGTTTGTGAAGCTTAATTTGTCGTGTTGATCAATAATGATCACAATTGGTCTTTATGAATACTTTGTTCTTTCAATAGTGAATTTAGTAATGCACTTGTTATAGAAACTATTCCAACAAAATCATTGCTTCTTTCCTTCAAAACTAATAGTTCACGTTTGTTCTAATTAGAATGGGACGGACACGAATAAAACATTGTTTAATTTTAATTAGACAAATGAACTGACATGAATGCTTAACGGACAAATTTTTGTGTTCATATTCGTTCATTAAAAAATGAGGTTGTTTGTGCTCCTTTATGCTTGTTTATTAAGAGGTTAAATGAATGAACATAAATGAACGTATAAAGAAAAACAAATAAAATATACAAAATGTTACTCCCTCCGTCTCAAAATTATTGTCCAGTTAAAATTTTTAAAGTCAAACTGGTTCAACTTTAACTATAAATATGTTTTTTTTTATATAATATTTGATAAAAAAAAATTATATCATTGAAAAGTACACTTAAAATTCAATCCATCTATACATTTTGCATCAAATTTTATATAACACACACAAAAATATTTAAAGACAAAGTTAAAGAAAAAAGACTAAAAAAATTAATAGTGGACAATAAATTTGGGACGGAGGGAGTATATTTTACGTGTGTTTATTTGTTTAAGTATATCGATTTCAAAGTATATAATAAAAATATACGATATACGAACATAAACAGATAAACGAACATAGACAAACATGTACGAATGTAAAATTGGATATTCATGAATATAAATGAACGGATAAGACTTCTGTTTTCATGTTCGTTCATTTAACTAAACAAACATAAAATCTGTTCATGTTAGTTCATAAATAAACGCACGTAAATGAACATTATACCGCATGGTTCATAGAACATTCACTGAACGTTCGGTACATTTGCAGCCATACTTTTTTGTATGTCCCAATTTAATTGTCTACTATTAAAAGTAGATAGTAAAGTTTGATCGAGTTTACCATATTACCCTTTGTTGCAATTAATATTACAAATTTTAAAGAAGATATTAATTAAGTAGTTGAGGGTAAAAATGTTATTTTGCAAAAAGTAAAAGTGAAAAATAAGTAATAATTATGTTTTTCTTAAATTGTATTTTACTCTCTGTTTCAAAATTATAGTACACATTTCATTTTTGGGATCTATCAAAATTATTTGTCCATTTTACTTTTTAAGTAAAAACTAGATAATATAGTAGAAAAATATTTTATTTGAGTGGTTGAGATTTATAATGGTCTTATTTTTATTAAATTTTGTGATTTCTCTTTCATGACAATAATTTGAAACGAATGGAGTTTTTATTATTTATTTTTTTATCGAAGGACAATTATTTTACGACAAAGGAGTAACATTTATTTTTAATAAAGAACACTTTTCTATCCCTTAAATCTCAAAGTAACATCTCGTTGCAAGAAAATAGAAGACTAAAAATGAACGAATTTGGTTACATGTCAAAGCCGGGCAGCCGGCAAGTTTGGTAAAGACGTATAACGTATTAACGTAAACTGTTTGGGTCAATATATTTGGCCCAATTTATTCTAAAAATTAGCAAGAAGGTCATCTTTAATGCCCATTTCTCTTGGTTATCTGAGAGGCCCACTTGATGCTACAAACCCAATCCGCGTTTAAGTTATTTACTTATCCCTAATATTCTAGCCACAAAAGCTCATTATTCAACTATAATTTCCGTATTTTTTAGTTTTGTATCCGATTGTCTGGCCAACTAATTCATGGGCTTGAGCAAGGCTCTCAAGATCGAGATCTCACCTGAAATTGTTTTTATTTTTGTAAGATCGAGATCGTAACATTATATCGAGATCAAATCCTACCAATTTGTCATGTTTTGTAGAAAAAGGATAAATGAGTCGAACGGTTTTAAATTGCTACTCAACATCAAAGATAAATTCATATAATATCATTTTGAAAATGTCAAAATTCAAATTGCAAACAGCAAAGAAATAGTAAAACACAAAAAAATCAAATTTTAATCATTACATTGACGATTTAGCCAGGGGCATATTTTACAGCTACAGCAGGGTATGCACGCCTGTGATCTACCGAGCAATGTATAAAAATTTGGATTTTCATGTTGCACCATTATTTAGTTATGTAATTTAATAAATTCAACTAAAAGAGTAAAGGAAAAGCAAAGAAGTCGATGGCGACACTTTGGTAGTTTAGTGTTGAAGAAGAAGATGACAAACATAGGGTATTTAGGGCCCAGTTGACTTAACTTACTAATTTTCTTTTTATAAAGCCCAGCCCATTTCAGTAACACATAGGAGTACTTATTTTCTTTCATTAGTTTTTAATGTTTAATGTATAGTTTTGTAATTATGTTTTCATTTATGATTTAAGAGTCATTATTTTAATGATAACATAATGTTTAACTTGGATTTAATATTTGATTTTCTTATCTGTTGAGGTATTTTCTTTTTTGAACATTGTTATTACATTCTCTTTTACTTTGTTGTTTAGGATTTAAAACTGTAGTTCCCATTAACGTTACTTTAGTTTCTTAATATTGATAACTATGTTGAGTTAGTGCTTGAAACACATATAACATTATATTTTTAATCAGAATTATAAGACTCACTTTTGATCTTATTTTACTAGCACCAAAACCAAACAAATTGTAGTTAAGTAGCTCAAATATAAAAACCAAATTCAATCTCAAATAACTAACCTTGAAAGATTAAACCAATTTTTGAAAATTTGGATCTGTTAAAAAGAAAAAACGTGACTAACCAGATTAAAAAAAACTGATCCAAAAACCGAAATTTTATGTGAGTACTTTTATTAAAAAGTGCATACCCTACTCTAAAATTCTAGTTCCGCCACTGGATTTAGCGGAATAAGATTACATAACATGAGTCGTAAACGTCTTAAAACATACAATCCATAATACCAAAAGAATCAAACATAACATTATCATGTATACAAGTATGCTAGCTATAATCTAAAAGTTAACAACTATAATTGTTTGATCAGTAATCACAAAAGTTAACAACTATAAATTATAGTTCTAAAGTTTTATGAAGGTAACAACTTAATTACTAACCAATAATCAAGAAATAAGAAATAAGTTCATGAAGGCAAGTCTATCATGAATAAAAATCAATTAAATGGTAAGTCCAAACTTTAATAATAAAAAATGCATATATAAAAATTATCAAGAACAAAAACCAATTACTTACTCCCAGATGTTTGATTCGAGTAATGGAGAAGACTTCAATATTTCATTTATTAAAATTCTGATTTGGGGCAAAAGTGTATAATTGTATATAATTTAATAAGAAAATCAATCGTCCGTTGTGGGTTATTAACCTACCCTTAGTACAGAAATTGGTTCTTTAGGTACTTATCGCTTTTCTTTTTAGGCTTAAGCACAAATGGATGGGCTAAAAGACAGAAAAATATAAAAAAAGATATAGGCTTAGGTAAACTCAGATCGATTAGCAATCTTACGAGTTTACGTTCAATCCCACGATCTTACTTACGATCCTACCCCACATACGATCCTACACGATTTTAGCTAGTGAGCACGTAAAATCGTACTGTCTTACGAGTTTACTCACGTTCTTGACAGCCTTGGGCCTAAGTATGTCGTTACATATATGAAGTACTTTTGTTTTGTTTTAACCAAGCATTTTTCAAACTTCAAATCTATAAAATTTTAATCGCGAAATCCAGGATATTAAGTATTTTCAACTCACATTATTAGAAAGAATTGATATATTGCAAGATAGGCTCTCCAATCTTAGGCTTAGGGCCTCGGTGCAAAAGCTTTCTCATATCATGGAATTTCATATATATACGAATATCTGAAGAAGGCATTCCTTGAGGGTATGGCGAAGCCAGTGGGTTTGAACAAATTATATACCAATCTTGAATCTTAATTTAAGAACACAACAAATCTCTCACAATAACAAGATCAACAAATTGATCTTAATCAGCAACCAAAAACCAACCAATATCCACGACTACTATTCAGGTGTGGATCTATTATCTACTTTGATAATAGTTCTATTACAATCAATGTTGCAAAAATCGTGAATCGGTCCCGAGTTGGTCGAGGGCCGTGTAGCGATTTTTGGCCGATTAATCGCCGATTCCAAGGTCCAAGGCCGATTACCTTGTAATTCGCTCCAAGGTCCAAGGCCGTTCAGCTTGTAATCGCCGATTAATCGGCCTTGTAGGCCGATTTTTGCAACACTGTTTACAATAATCCAACAAAACACTGAATGAAATAACACTTGATTGTGAGAGAAGATTCAGAGAGATGAATATCTTTCTTGAGAGAGAAAACGGAAAACGGGAATATTTGATATAAAGAAACCCTAATGGAAGCTAGCTTTTATACTCTATCTCAATGACTTTCCAAACTTTACATAAGCATCCCTCCATCTTATCAACAGCTACTAAACTCAGCCAAACTTGAATATAAGAGTAAACTGCAAATAAAAACTTGGCAAAATGTTGGAAATTATTAGTTAGAACAGACTTAAGTCTACTAATGTAATAGTTAAGTCTGTTAGTTGTAGTTAGTACTGCCAGTACTAAGTTAAGTCTGGCAGACTTAGTTAAGTCTGTTAGTATTATTTATAGTTAAGTCTGTTTATGTTAAACAGAATAGATATCTTAGGAGATATATTAGAGAAGGATATGTACGTATATTAGATATCTTAGGAGAATATATGTTTATCCTTTCACACGTTTTGTAGCATTAGGGTTTCCTTGGTGTATAAAAGGAACCCTACGACATTGTATTATATGCCAATTCCAAGAGATTAATAGAAGTATTTATTAGTAAATCTCTGTATGTTCTTCATAACCATTTTTTATTAAGATTCTGCATTAACAATCAATTATACACAGTTAAGAGTTTCTCATATAGTTAATTTGGATTTATCCAAGTAAGCTATTGTCTAACAAAGGCTACTTAGATCCATAACTTTGGACCTACACAAAATAAGTCCCTCAACATTTATAACATCATAACAAGATTATACTTTTAACACCCTCCCTCAATCTTATTCTGAAACAAGTCAATAAGCTGTAATTATAAGCACAACTTATTATGTTATTTGGTATCCAACTCTTTTGTTAGAATATCTGATATCTGATCAGCAGCATCTATTTGAATAGTTTCAATCACTCAAGAAATCACTTTTTCTCTAACAAAATGCAAATCAATTTCTAAGTACTTAGTTCTTTCATGAAACATAGGGTTGGCAGCAACTTTTATTGCTGAATTATTGTCACAGAATACCTATACAAACAAAAGATTAAGAAATCTTAAATCTTTTAAAAATTTTAAGATCCAAATGATTTAAGAAGTCACAGAAGCAAGAGCTCTATACTCTAGTTTTGTTGATGATTTAAAAATGGTATTCTACTTCTTACTTTTTCAAGAAACCAGTGATCCACAAATGAAAACACAAAATCCAGTTACATACCTTTTAGTATCAATGCATCTAGCCTAGTCTGCATTTGAATATGCTTTAAGATCGATACCAAATTCAAAACTTTTAAATACATTTAAACCCATACCTAGTGAGCCTTTCAGATACCTGATAACCTTTAGAGCAATGTCCAAATGAGACTTTAGAGGGCTATGCATAAACTGACTAGAGATGAAACAATATAAGCAATATTTGGTTTAGTGGGAGTCAAGATATAAGCTTACCAATTAATTTCTGATAATCTGTAACATTTTTAAGTTTAGGATCACTAGTAGTTGATTCACCAGACAAAGCAATCAATCCAAATTCAAAAATAAGATAAATACAATATTCTCTTTGTGTTAAACAT
The DNA here is from genome assembly GCA_030686995.1 of Artemisia argyi. NCBI lineage: Eukaryota > Viridiplantae > Streptophyta > Magnoliopsida > Asterales > Asteraceae > Artemisia > Artemisia argyi. The sequence continues at coordinate 101,194,879 of CM060704.1, read as the reverse complement.
AAATCATTATCAGTTTCTAATACTTATATGCCAAGAAAATACTTCAATTTGCCAAGATCTTTAATCATAAACTCTATTTTAAGAAACTATTTAACCTTATTAATTTCATAAGCACTATTCCCAGTAATAATAACAGCATCCACATAAACAAGTAATGCGATAAACACATTATCACTAGACTTAGTAAACAAAGAATAGACACTTTTACTTTGAACAAAACCATTTTCAAGCAAAGCAGAAGTAAGTTTGGCATTCCATTGCTTAGATGCTTGTTTTAACCCATATAATGACTTATTCAACTTGCAGACCTTTTTCTCATTAACATCAAACTATCCAGATGGTAAGGTCGTATAAACAGTCTCATTTAAATCTCCATAAATAAAGGCATTATTAATGCCCATTTGATACAAAGTCAATTATTTTGCACCACTAAGTTGATTACGCATCTAACAGTTACAATTTTCACCACGGGAGAAAAGGTTTCATCAAAATCAACTCCCTCTCTTTGATTGTAACCTTTAGCTACTAACCTAGCTTAAAATTTTTCAATTTCCCCATCAAACTTATACTTTATTTTAGAAACACATTTACAACTAATTGTCTTTCTCCCAACAGGAAGATCAGTCAATTCCTAAGTATCATTTTTATAAAGAGCATCCATTTTAGCATTCATAGCATCAATCCAATGTTTATATTTCGGAAGCTTCCCAGAAAGTTTTAGGTTCAACAACTTTTTTTAAAATAAAAAGCAAAGCCAAAAATTTCTCTAGATAAATTTGAGTAATTTTAACATACTTTTCTGAACCATATTTGACTTTAGAGTCTGGAAAATAAAAGTCCTTGAATACCTTCTAACAGGTTGTAGTGGATCTTGATGAACATCTTCCTGAGGATGAATCATAGATTCATCACCCTCAAAATTATTATAATGTTTTTTAGAGGCTTTTGTCCTCTCAGCCGCACTAGCCGATGCATCAGACACCTGAGAGTGCCCCCCATCACCCCCAATATTGGTGTCTGAAGTACTACCTAGATGAGGAGGAGGACGACCATACCTACTTGAGTTGGTAGTCCATCTCTCTTCATCATTAGGCATTTCAGAAAGATCATCAAGAATGTTAGCATTAAAAAAGTTTAAATGGTTTAAGTCTTGAACAGATTGATCACTCTTTTTTTCCAAATCAAGTGTAAAAGGAAAAATATCCTCAAAAAATTTAACATCTCTTTAGAAAAACAATTTGTTTACTATCAAGACTAAACCGTTTATAACCTTTTCGAAAATTTGAATAACCAATTAAAAAACACATTTTTCAGATTTGCTTTCCAAACTTATCATGATTATTCAAAATAATAGCACATGTAATACATCCAAAAGACCTCAAATGTGTGGGAGAAGGTGGTCTATTATAAACTAGGTCATAAGGATGTTGGGTCCCCATCGGCTGTTCATGCAAACCATGAAAGATATGAACATTAGTTTTAGTAAGTGAGGAAAACTGATGAACATCAAAGTCTTGGAGTTAGAGTTTGCTTGAGAACGACACAAACATGCTAATAACACCATTGTAATTTTCACCTATTATAAATCTTTATTAATGAATAAATCAACAAGATTTACAAAGAGTAGCCTACGGAAAACTACTCCGGTTTAGACAAATAAAAACTCTCCAAAATCAAAACACAAAAGACTGCTAGCTGCTTTGTTGTTCCTAGGAGAGGAGGATTCCAACCATAATACTTTCTATTATTTTCGTTGTACGAATCTATAATTAACTTTGATTACTTCCATGGTTTATATAGGAAGGGAAACAGTGGTTGCATGTAGTGTGCATATTAAGTTGTCCACTTGCTATAGATAGGCACGTGCCTAGTAAGCTAGTCTGAATCTTACTTTCGGCTCTTCTCGATTTGACAACTTAGAGTTTCAATGCCTGTTTCACGTATATCGATATGTACTTGAGCTTATCTTCTTGTGTAAGCTTCCCCCTTCTCATTTTGAGGTTTAGCTTGTAATCAGAATCAAGTCTTCAGAGTCACAGATATATTTGTCAGATCTCAGTGACTCTGGTGTTACCTTTAACTCCTTGTAACTTTACTTCATCACTCCGCATCAGGTTATGAGGTTGCCTTCTTCAGTTGGTCTTCGACTTCCATAAAGCCATTATGGCGTTTTGAGCTTTATACAACACTAACTGAATTCTTTATCAGTGAGTCAGCTTCTGAATAATAATCAGGGATAACTCTCAGGGAGTATATCACTTCTGATAACTATCAGGTTCACTTTGATAGTTATGAAGTGACATACTCTTTGCTCGTTATCAGAGACTTGATGTTCACTGACCTTTAGAAGGTGAATTAGGCTATTTTATCTTTAAATACTTGTCGGAGACAATTGGGTTGATTTATCATACCCAACAAAGGAGTTTTCCCATTCAGCATAGAAGTTGTTAATCTGTCAATCGAATAGGTAGCGGTTAGAAGGCATTCAATCCATATATTAAAAGGGACCCCTCCCTGAAATAGAAGGGATCTGGCAACATCAAGAAGATGCATATGCTTCCTCCCAACAATGCCATTTTATTGAGGGGTGTAACTACATTAAGTTTGATGCACAATACCATTAAGTTCACAAAAAATCAGTAAACCTTTTATTAACAAATTTTGTTCCACTGTCACTCCTATTAATCTGTTAATCGAATAGGTAGCGGTTAATGACCTATTTTTAAAATTGATTTTTAATTAGATTATAAAAAACCAAAACATAATCAAAGACCTTAGTTTTAGATTTAATAAGATAGACCCAAACAACCCTAGAATAGTTATTAACCACAGTAAGAAAATATTTGAAACCATCTCTACTAGTAACCTTGTATGGACCCCACAAATCAAGATGGAAAAGTTCACCCAAATAAGTGGAAACATGATCACTGAGAGGAAATGGTTCTCTAGTTTGTTTATTTTTTGACATATATCACAGACATTTTGTGAGTTATTGTTTCAAACAATAATTTTGGTTTTAAGACATTGAGAACTTGGTCTGCATGATTACCAAGCCTGCAATGCCAAGTATATTTAGACATAAAACATACATTTTTAACAGGAGAACTCTCAAATTCTTTACCCTGATTTCCATCAAAGTAGTATAAACTACCAGATTGTCAAGCAATCTCCATAACTTTTCATGCTCTCAAATCCTGGTTTAAAATGTAGCAATTATCCTCATCAAATGCAATAATCAACTTACTATCCCTAGCAACTTTATGCATAGACAACAAGCTCACATAGTACTCAGGCACAAACCAACACATCAAGCAAGGTCATGTAATAAGTTCAAGGCATATTTCCAATTTTAGTTATAAATGCTTCAGTCCCATTAGGATGTGAGACTTTAAGTTTTAAAAGAGAAAGATCAATAACATTGACAAAAAATTATCAGTGTAAGTCATATGCTGGCTGTCCCCAGAATATATTATCAACCCATTAGTAACAAGATTAGAATGTACCATATTGTTTGAACAAAAAAAAACTTTCAAAATTTGCGTTAAAATTTTTACTAGAGTTATAAAAAGTACATGCCATATTGGCATGTGCATTCTTTCCATTAAGAGAATTATCCTTGACAAGAGTAGATAACTATTCATCTGTAAAACCTAACAATATTATTATTTGAAACATTTTTTCCTTTTAAAATTTTGCCCAGCCTTCTTTTTTTCCAAAATCGACATGGTACCTAATCAATTAAAAACACCAGTAAAAAATATGACCATTAAACCCACAATGCTTACAAACCAAAGTAGGACCCCCCAGATGGTTTTCTATTATTACTGTCATTAGGTCTAAATGTGGCAGTAGTTCTAGGTCCATTACCAGAGGTTTGAATCCTTTGGAAATTGCCTCTATTAGGCACATTTGAAGTAAAAAACAGAAGCATGTAACCTTTGGGAGGTTCCAGAACTGCTACTAGTAGAAAGAACTCTATGAGACAGTATACTACTTCTAATTTTCAAATAGGTTTCATCTACTCCCATCAAAAACTTTATTAATTTCGTTAATTGGTTATGTTAATAAAAGTCCTTTGCAGCATGCCAAGTTCATTGATAAGGATTTATTTGATACATTTTTAGGGGGTCATTTAAGCCCTAAATCGTGTTTTTATGGTCAAATATTACAGTAAATCGTTTCTTTTGTCATTTTAGGTACTTCGGACATAGATTCTGGAAAATGGAGCATTTTGGAGCTTTTCGGACGTTTTTATGCACAAGAATGAAGAAAACAAGAAAAGTCAAGAAAGTCGGGTTTTTACACCTGATGGCGTTTGATAAGGAGAAATTAGTTATGCTTTTAAAGGGTCATTTAAGCCCTAAATCATGATAATATGATCAATTATTACCTTAAAGCGTTTCTTTTGTCAATTTATGTACTTTTGAGAAGAATTCTGGAAAAGGAAGCATTTTGTACGTTTTTGGAGCAACAAGTGAAGAAAACAACAAAGTCAAGAATCCAAGCTGGAAATTGTACCTGACGGCGTCAAGCATTTCAAAGGGACGGCGTCACTCATGGAACAATAGGTGGATATCAAAATTGCACTTGACGCGCCAAAAGAAAAGTTGAAGCATAAGGCGTGGCGGCGTCACGTTATATAGAAAGTAGGCCGTCATGTGTATTTCCCAAGGCTTGACGGCCCAGAAGTCTTACAAGGGGACGACATCAAGTAGTTGGATTGGACGACAAGAAACCCTAGACACGGCGAGATGACGATGCCAACCATTAAAAGGGGACGCCGTCACCATTATAAATCTATATATACTTTTCGATTTTTCATTCAAAAGTGAGGACTTTTTGTAGGGAACTTTTGGTACGAACCCTAGTCTAATTTTGCAGCAATTTTATGGTTCCAAACCCTCTTTTCTTCCATGTTCAATTAAAGATAAGTTATCCTTTAATCATTCAATATGTCTATGTGTTGTTTGATTATATGGTATGCTTTTCTTTCTTTTAACATGCTAGCTTAGATTTACTTGTGTTTGCTTAGATCTAATGAAACCTAGTTATTGATTGTTGGTTGTTGGTTTGTCATTAATTGTTGTGGGTGATTGATTTTAGCATTAGGCTTAAAAAACTGGCTAATCTCCTATATGGTAACTTGCTTGAACGTCTTAAGAAACGTAATCGGATGTGTACTACAGTTTTATTGGTTGTATTAAATGCATAAGTGACTATTAATGAGGCCATGATAGGATACTAAACGTGTCGTCATAGGAAGAGATAGAAGCTTATAAAGTTGGGGAAGATTGTACACGGCCCCACGAATGGTATTAAGGAATGCAACCCTTCACCCATGCAATTGTGACAAACCAATTAATCAATAAAAGATAACTAGGGAGTAATGAAATCTAAGTAAACACGTTTTTCTCCATATTAGAAGTTCTTATATTTTATTTTCTTGTTATTTATTTTATTTGTTTAAGTAATTAATTGGGTTAGTTGACTAGCAACTAATTCCGCCCACTCTTCCAATACCCGAGATATTTACTTGGTTTCCATAAAATATAAAAATACAAAAAGAATCATCCCTCACCTCTAGACCTAGTTAGATTAGTTTCAATCCTAACGAACACTATTCCCCAAGAGAAAGATCAATCCCCCGGTACTTGCCACTCACTATACTACATCGGTCAGGTACACTGCCTGGTAGGGATTGCAAGCTTCTCAAGATCCCTTGAGAGGTAAAACTTTTTGCGTAGACCGCAATCCACGCATCAAGTTTTTGGCGCCGCTGCCGGGGAATAGTTATTGCTTTGGTTGAAATTTATTTTTATTAGGTCTACTCACTAGATTCCTTTCTAGTGAGATTTTTGTTTTTATTTTTATAGGTTTTCTTTAGTCTATCTTATTTCTTTGTTTCTTTGTTCGTAACCATTACCATCCGCCATCATGGAAGGTGGTAATATCTTTGAGCCTGCCAACCCACTCCAACGAAACCTACCACAACCAAACCAACCTCCTAGAGCCCGCACTTTAGGAGAATACTCCCGACCTAGCCACCAAGGTTATCAAAACACAATTGAGCTCACTCAAGGAGCCAATGTGTCTCCCTTGCGATCCGACACCATCCGGTTGGTGCAAAGCGGATGTGCATTCCATGGACTTCGTTCCGAAGATCCAAACCAACATTTCAAGGATTTCCTCGAAATCGTGGATTCCATAGACCATGATGTTGAAACTCGAGAGACGACCCAATTACTTCTCTTCCAATTCTCTCTACGTGACCAAGCTAGTCAATGGCTTGAGCGATTACCCGCGGGATCCATCACATCTTGGGATGATCTCACCTCTCATTTCCTTGCTCAATTTTTCCCGCCGGGAAGAACCACCAAGTTAAGGAATGACATCTTGATGTTCCAACAACGTCAAGGCGAAACTGTTTACGAAGCATGAACTCGTGTCAAGGACTTACCTCAAAAAGTCCCTCATCACGGCATAGATTTTTGGCTCCAAATCCAAATCTTATATGACCATGTCGACTACCATACCAAGCGCACCATTGATCGAGCCTCCGGGGGCAGATTGCGTGACAAAGACGCCAAGGAATCATGGGATATCATCGATGAACTTGCATTCTACAATGATGAATTGTGGGAAACTGCTCATGTTGTAACCTCGGCTGTCAAAGCAATTTCGTCACCGGAAAAGACTACTCAACTCTTCAAAGAAAGCCTTTGTGAACTTGAAAAAAGGGTTGACTATCTGTTTGAAAAACAAAAGAGACCTTTAAGTCCACAACGAGCAACGTTTAACTCTATCTCAGACATAAAACCTACACCGTTGTCCGAATCACCTCTTAGGGAGAACGCCGAAACCTTCCAAAAGTATGGTCGACCCTATTCACTTCCTCACGACCTCAGCCCTGAATTCGAGGCTCGAATAAGAGAATATATGTCAACCCATTCTGAAAGGTTGGCAAAATTCGAGGAGGCCGTCTATAAACAGAAGGAGGAAATGCAAGAAAAGATGGCGGAGATGATGAGCCTGTTGAAGGCGTACATGAAAACAAAAACTCCGGAAAAGGTGTTAGTAAGGAAAGAAAGCGACGCACCCACCACCAAGTTTGTTAAATCTATCTCTATTGTTCATATGGACTACAAAGAAAAGGAAGAGCAACCAATAGTCAAGGACGACCTCATTGCAACCAACGAAGCTAACGAGAGTGATTCAGTTAAGGAATCGTGCTCAGATGAAGGACAAGAGGAACCCTCTATTGAACAGCCACATGAATCCTGAACCATAGGGTATTATCTAAACCACAACATTAATAAAAAGACTATTGATAATTGGGTGAAAATCAGTGGGATAAACTACACACCAAAAGGCTCTAAAGGGAAGAAGAAGAAGGAGGAGGAGGAGGGTGAGACATTATTCATTAGTCCATTGTGTCAAATTATTCTCACTTGGAAAGTCAATAAAAAATAGGTGGTCTACGGAAACTTCGAAATATTATGTGGCATAGGAGATTTAAAATATCTGGAGACTTTAGCCGATCAAGGGTCCGAGGTGAACATAATGCCCTTATCAATTTATGCTTAATTAACCAATAAGACATAAACCGCCACCCGCATTAGGTTGTCCCTCACAAATCATTCTTATGTGTACCCCTTAGGAATTGCAGAGGATGTATTAATTAACATAGCAGGTTTCCTATATCCCATTGACTTCATGATTCTTGACGATAGGGAGAATGACTACATACCAGTAATCCTGGGAGCACCATTCCTTGCTACAACACGAGCTACCATCAAATATGAAATGGGGACAATAGAGCTCAGGTCGGGGCGAATAAGAGTTCACTTTCACATGACCCCGTGGAATGTTGGGAAGTCCAAAATGCAGAAAAGGCTCTCAACTAACCCTAATGTACCTAATAATCGCGTCTAGAGTGTGATCCTTGCTTGGGAATCGAGGATCGAGAATCCCCAAGGGCATGGAGGAGGGGAAGAGGAAAAGAGAAATATGGTGTCTAAAGAAGTTGCAACCGAATGTAATCAGCAGATTGGAGATACTGACAAGTTTATGAGAGGGGAGTTGGTACTTTTAAGCCATTCAGGGATAAAACTACCTCCTGATAAACTAAAATCTTGGTGGTATAGACCATTCACAATCAAAAGTTTATGTCAAAATGGGGCAGTAATCCTGATTAATGAAAAATGTAGTATACTCTAATGTAAGAACATGGATGATTATGTGTTTAGGATGATTATATGTAAAGATTTCTAGTGAGAGAAGTTAGAGAGAGAAAGAGATGGGAGCCTTTGGAAGAAAACTTGTGAAAGGTTAGATTAGAATGAAAGGTCCAAGGGTATTTATACTTACAGATAAACGCCCTCTGAAACGGGCTGTGGAGCGAGCTGACAGTGGGTAAAGACCCAACCCGAATCCACAAATACTAACTAATACTAAACTACGTTCTAACTAATATGATAAACACTACGAGCTACAATATGTTAAACTACACTCGGGGTGACCGAGTCTTCATATGAATAAATGTATTCCTAACAATCTCCCCCTAAGGGAGGTCACCCCGAAAAATAAATATTGAATCATAGCATTTAAGTCTTTGATGACATCCTTGTAGCTCGTAGCCTTTCGATTCTTCATTGTTGAGATCTTTGTGCTTTAAGTGGTAGACCCTAGATGACATCTTCAATGTAATGGATGATCTTTGGAAATAGTTTAGGCTTCATCATCCAAATGAATTTTTAAGGGTCATCTTCGAGCAATAACGTCTCCATGTGATATGAACATCTTTGTGTTGACATGCTCACACTTTTCAGGATCATGATCTTCTGCATCAGAGTTGTGGAAGCATAAATGAAGCCCGATCAATGATCATGATTTCTTAGATTGTGAAGTCGAAGTGTGAGCATGTGTTGATGGATCAGCATCGTTTCAGCAATCAACCGCAACCGTCAGAAATTCCTGCAAGTAGACAGTTAGCAACAAATCATCTGGTACTCATAGGTTTGGAATTAGAGATCGTCCACAGCATAGTGTGGAGACTCCTTCTAACCCTCACCATGACCGTTCCCAATCGGCAAACCCTGAAAGGATTTACACGAACTACCTAAGTAGATCAACGATTGGGTGAGTCGCTGGAGATCACTCCATGACTGTTGACCGTTAGTAACCATCGCGACCACTAAGCGTAATCCACAAGGAATTACCTAAGTGACCTGCTTTCAGGGCTGCTTGATGTTGACCCTGGCAGGAATTTCCATTCAATCACTGGGAGTTACTAAAGCAACATCCCTCATAAATGTTCTGGCAGATTGCTAAGATCTGCGTAAGACTCGTAGTTTACCACTAGTGTCCTTAATGTTGAACAACCAGGCTAGAAGTAGCACATGTTCCTATGAGATCTTTTTATGCATCTTGAGGCTCTAGACTCAATAAGTGCATTTGGTTTTCCTATGCGGAGATTAGGGAGATGTCTCCTGCTTCAATCTCAACCATCTCTAAGAGATACGATGATAGATTACACCGGTTCCCCGTGAAAATGAAACAAGTTCTTTTAAGAGAACTTGAGTGGCTAGAAGGTTTAGTGCATTGCGTCACTGGGTCCATGATGTCTTGTCTTCAATACCGATGTTGCCTTAGCAACCATCAGTAGATTATGAATTGAACCCGGTTTCTGCCCTAAGGTTGAATAATTGGAGGGCTATTTATTTTCACCCTTTCTCATTTCATTTCTATTTAATTCTTCAACCCCTTCTTTCTCCATTATCACATTTCTCCTTTTTTCATAATCATACCTACGGACATTCTAATACTATCTATTTGGTATTGTCCATGGGTAGATCCCTCCGGCTCTGGCGGATCATAGGACGGTTTTCCTAACCTTAGCCACCTTATAACTTCATGACTATCCTATGTTGCCATACACCAAATCATTGAAAATTCTCTCAACGTGTCTATGATTAAGAAACACATTTTGTTAACACATTAAGAGTTTTGTCATTTTCAAATGCTCCCCCCTTAACATGTGCTCATATGTATTGATTTGAAAATTTGCACATGTCGGGAAGAGTTTCACTTTTTGAATTGATCTACCTTAAGTGAACATGACCGGGCATTCGAGACACGCTTACATCACTAGTTAAACTAGCTTGAAGTTATTACCCAGCCCGATCAGATTCACCCAAGGTTTCTCGAAACGGTACATTCTACTCAGACTAGTCCTTTTCGAGACACGCTTACATCACTGGTTAAACTAGCTTGAAGTTATTACCCATCCAGGACTGGTCCTTTCGATTCAAGACATTTGTGTTTCGTCAATTCATGAGTCAAATCTGAGTCTCGAACTCTTAAGATGCAAGGATCCGTTATCATAAATCATTTGCTCCCCCTCAATATGTGCATTGATATACAAAACAATTTGGCACATAGGGAAGAGCATATTTTTGGATTTAAAACATCATGTTTTAATCAGTTTTTCATATTTAAATCATATCTTCTCCCCCGATCAAAAATTTCAAAACAATTGAGATTTGTGATCCCAAGTGATTTAAATAAGTTTAAAGGTTTTGGGAGAAAGATGTGTCATATATAAGAATGACTGATTTTGAGATAAAATTCGAAATTTTAGCTCCCCCTCAAACCTTGAGGGAGTGTGTTATGTGTTAGAGATGATGAGTTTATAAATAATTGTGAGGTTAGCGAGAAACTCATGAAAAATTCATATACTAACACATAACAATAGCACTTAATCCACTGTAGTTATGCACAAAGATCTTGTTTTGATGATATATAGTTTTTGAAATCATTCTCCCCCTCAATCGATGACACATTTAAAATTAAACATTTTGAACAAAGTATTAATTCTTCTAGCATCGATTGAGTGGCAAATTTTAAACAACATTTTGAGTTTGTTTGATCTTCAAAAACCATGGTACCACCAAGTTTGGAGCAAATATTTTCCCGGAGATTGAAGGAAAAATATTTGTGATGCAAAGAAGACTTATCTTCTTTTACCAGAAATGATGCACTTAAGCGTACATCAGATCGGAAAGGCACGAATATAAAGTAATTCATGCCTTTGTTAGGAACAGTAGTCTTTTTGGCGACTAACTTTCCCCAATATAAAGACCGGGTTGCTATCTGAAGTAATAGCAAACCATGTTGAAAGAATATTTTTAGAAACGACATGTTTTAGACAAGCATTATTCAAAGGAAGAACTCCTGCTCAAGCATATGTATGTTTCCATGTCATTATTGAATGACATTTCTAGAAATGTACATACTATTGATTACACAGGAGACATGTCGAGAGAAGAATATTTTTATAAGATTTTATGATTTTTATGGATTTTGAAGATTTTATATTTTTCTATTTTCTTTACTCCTCCTGATCTTCCTGAAGACTTATGAAATCCTTAGGCGTGAAACTCTTCATACCAAGACGAGGGAGGATGAAATGAAATCGGTCCCTAGAAAGTGCTTTGGTAAAGATATCAGCTAGCTGGAACTCAGTCCTCACGAAGTAAAGTTCCACAATTCCTTTCTCAACTTGCTCCCTGATGAAGTGATGTCAAATGTCAATGTGCTTAGTCCTTGAGTGCTGGACATTGTTGCAGCAGAGTGCAATTGCACTTTTGTTGTCACAATACATAGGAATCTTGTTGCATATGAAGCCATAGTCCGAAAGTTGAGATCTCATCCATAAGATCTGAGCACAGCACGAGGACATGGCAATGTATTCAGCCTCTGTAGAGGAGATTGTTGTACTCATTTGTTTCTTTGAAGACCAACTGACTAGCTTGTTACCCAAAAACTGAGCACCCCCAGATGTACTGCGACGAGTATCTTGACATCCCGCATGGTCAGCATCAAAATAGGCTGTGAGCGCCATAGAAGTGTCCTTGGAGTACTATAGGCCCATGTGGATTGTTCCTTTAAGATACCGAAAGACTCTCTTGACAGCTTCCAGGTGTTTTGATGCGTGGGAATTGCACCAGGCTTTACCTCTCGAGGGATCTCGAGAAGCTTACAACCCCCACCAGGCAGTGTACCTGATAGTTGTAGTATAGTATAGTGACAAGTACCGGGGGATTGATCGTTCAACTCAGGAATAGTGTCGTTAGGATTAGAAAACCTAAAAACTAGGTCTAGAGGTGAGGGATGATTCTTTTTGTATTTTTTATATTTTATAAAAGCAATTAAAAATCTCGGGTATTGGAAGAGTAGGCGGAATTAGTTGCTAGTCAATTAACCCAATAACTAAGATGCAATCAAAATAAAATAACAAAAATGAAAATAAACTAAATTAAACTAGTGGTGTGAACAATATATGGGAGAATTGTGTTTACTTAGATTTCACTACTCCCTAGATATCTTTTACAGGTTAATTACTTGTTACAGTTGCGTGGATGACGGATTGTATTCCTTAATACCATTCATGGGGTGGCGTACTTACTTCCCCAATTCTATAAGCTCCTACTTCACTCCTATGTCGAGCCGGCTAAGAAGCTCCTAACATGGGATCACTAGAATTCGCTCATGCATTAAATACAACCATAAACACCTAGTACACATCGGTTCATGTTTCTTAAGACGTTCAAGCAAGTTACACAATGGAGATCTGCCAGTTTTCTTAAGCCTAACATTGAAATCATTCATCCATTACAACTATAAACAAGCAATCAACCTAAAATCAACATCTAGGTTTCATTACATCTAAGCAAAAACACAACAGATCTAGCCTAGCATGTTAAAATCAAGACAAGCATAAGATATATTCAAACAACACATAGACATATTGAATGAATTGAAAGTATACTTATCTTAATTGAACATGAAGGGTTTCTAGGGGTGAAAACCATTGAAAATACTGTTACAAACGAGCTAGGGTTTATAAAGTTCGACCCTAATATTCTCCACACAAGTTCCTCTTTAATGAATGAAAATTAGAAAAGTATATATAGATTTTATGAGGTGACGGCGTCAAGAGTAAAATTCTGACGCCGTCATCTCGCCGCCAATAAAGTTCTTGGACTGCCTAGATCCAGAGTCATGTGTAATCTCGCTCCAGGCCGTCACCAAATTTACTCTTGACGCCCTACTTATGACGCCGTCACGTTTTCTCTGGGCCGTCATCCAATTTGCTCCTGGCGCCGTCATCTTTTCCATCTTGACGCCGTCATCTACTGTTCCCATCAAGGAAAATTAAGACTTTGCCATTTTCTTCACTTTTATGCTCCAAAAACGTCCAAAATGCTTCCTTTTCCAGAATTCACTCCAAAGTACCTAAAATCACAAAAGGAACGATTTAAGGAAATATTTGATCAAATAAATTCAAATTCCGGCTTAAATGATCCCCTAAAAACGGTTCATTTTTCGCCTCATCATATACCCTTATACTTGAGATTTGCTTATCCTCAAGCAAATGCGCTTTAATTCTAATCAAAATACAAGTTAGGGATTAACTTCAAATATCCATTTGAGAGCAATGATCATAGCACAATCGGGAGGTGGTACTAATTCCCACACTTCAAGTTGATCAAACTCATGAATCTCGTCCACCATAGCAGTGAACCATGAGTGTTTAGACATTGCATCCTTGAAATCTTTTGGCTCAACTTTAGAGAGGACAGAATTGAAGAAGCACCACAATGCGTCGGTTGCAAGTTGCTTACGGGTTGATACCGGACGAGAAGGATTTCCAATTATGTTGTCAATAGGGTGATCATTTGTCCATTTCCTAAGGTGTTCATGGGGTTGAGGATAGGGAACTGAGGTAGCCGTGTTAGATTCGTCTGAGGATGTAGCATTATTTGACGATTCAGGAGCAAAGATGTTAACAAACGGCTCGTTATCAGGTGGAGCGAAGGGATTAACTTCAAACGAATTATCCACAACTGCTACTCGTTGTACAAATAAAGATTGACCATTAGATGTGGTAACTGAACGACTGATGGTGGGAGCTTCAGGATCCCATGACAAAGAAGTGGATGGCCCAACATTATCATCTGGGACATTTGCTACCCCAGCTGGTTGTGGAACGACTGTGGCTTCTGGAGCATCCACGTTTTGAGGTTCAAAGTATTCATCAAACATTGGGTCAAACAGTTTCTTCCAATCTTCACTTGTATGAGGTACAAAAGGAGTAGCAGGAGTGGGATTCTGTACAAGCCTGGAGCTTATAGGTCTAGGAGACAGAAGGTTAGGTACGGGTCCAGAACTTGATCGTCCAGGAACCGGTTGCTCAGTCAGCTCATCGAAAGTAACGTGGATTGTTTCCATTATGTCTTTGGTACGTTTGTTGTAGATTCGGTACCCCTTTCGTTATGGAGCATAGCCAACGAAGAAACCAATGTCGGCCTTGGCCTTGAGTTTCCCAAGGTCTTCACTGTCATTTGTTGGATAGCACAATGCACCAAATACTCGAAGAAATGAAAGATCTGGTTTTCTGCCATGAACCAGTTCATATGGAGTTTTGCAGTGGAGAGGATGTATCAAGGATCTGTTCTGTGTATAACATGCTGTAGCAATTGCCTCAGCCCAAAGAAACATAGGAGCTTTGGAGAAGATGAGCATAGTCCTTGCAGCTTCAACCAAGGTGCGATTACGCCTTTCAACAACTCCATTTTGTTGAGGAGTACGTGGAATGCTCTTTTGATGACTAATGCCGACACCTTCATAAAATTAAGTAAGTTGTTTATTCACGAACTCCGTTCCATTATCAGTACGAATGAACCTAACTGTTTTGTTGAGTCGAACTTGCAATTGCTTGATGAGTTTGATGATGATTTCCGGAGTTTCATCTTTTGATCGTAAAAACTTTACCCACGTGAAACGAGAATGATCATCAACAATAACAAGCACATATTTCTTTCCGTTGATACTTTGAATCCTCATTGGTCCACAGAGATCCATGTGAAGAGTATGTAGGACTTCCATGATGGAATTGACAGTTTTGGGTTTATGGGTGTGCTTTTTGCTCTTGCCCATTTGACATGCGGAACATAGATGATCTTTTTCATACTTAAGTCTGGGCAAACCTCGAACAAGATCCTTACGTGTGAGTTCATTGATGGTACCGAAGTTCAAATGGTTACAACGACGATGCCACAACCATGATTTGTTCTTAGAGGCTTTTGAAAGCAAGTAAATTGGAGAGGACCGCAACATGTCTTCAATAGAGATGGTGTAAAGGTTAATGCCCCGACTCCCTTTGAGGAGATCTACACCATCTAATTCTCTAACAAAACAGGTGTGCTTTCTGAAGGAAACTTCAAGATCAGAGTCACAGAATTGACCAACAGAAAATAGATTGTGTCCAAGTCCCTCCACGTAGTATACTCTGCATATCACACTGTCTCCAAAGACGTAATCACCATAACCCATTATAGATCCAAAATGGTCGTTCCCGAATCTGACCGTACCAATGAACTTTTCCACGAAATTCTTGAGCCACAAGTGATTTCCAGTCATATGTTTTGAGCAGCCTGAGTCCAAATATCAATGGACTATTTGTACGACCTGCATTTGAAACCAGACACTGGTGGATAACTGGAAAAGCTGGAGCCCCACAAACAGTTGGGGTCCGTTTGGTTAGCACACACAAATATTGGATTATCATATGTCACGGATATATCACTGGAATTTTCACATATTGATGCATTAGACCTAGGAGTGGTACTAAGTGCTTCTACTGGGAACTTTCTACCAGTAGGTCTCCATTTCTTAATTGGCACAACTTTGGAGTTAGTGATCCAAGTTAATGGGCACTTTTCTCCTAGGGTGAATTTCCTTCCAGTAGGTCTCCATTGATAACCAACATTAGTGAACACATTTCCTGTTTTATTCCAGACTTGTTTAACCCTTTTAGCACTTGAAACATTCATGACCGGAGATTGCATAGTGGATTTTAAGAAGGACACAACACAAGCATCATGATTACCAAAAAATAAACATTCGTTACAAGTCTTACAAATAGCACCAGAATTCGAATTAATTACATCATTGTTAACACAAATGTTTGATTCAACTCGATTCCTTTCATTAATCATAACTTTATTGTTCCTAGAGGATTCTTCTACTTCCTTCATAAGTGCACTCTTAGCCGGCAAAGTCCTATCATTCTTTGTATTGCACCTAGGCTGTGACTTGTTAGCTTTAGATACACCGTTTACTCCTGTAGAAGCAATGACGGGAACATTAGTATGCTTAATTGCTACTTGTTTACCGGTGATCATGGTGGTGGATTGTGACATGGTTTGGGGATAATCAAATGTAACATGTTTGTTGCCAATGTTAGAGTGCGACGCAAACGACCTATTCGACTTGTTATCATTCTTGGGGCATGATCCTATAGCGTATTCTAATAATTCTTGGGCTCTATTAGTGAGGAAGCATGCACCAACAATAACATCATCCAGTGGTTTAGGTATCCTCTCATCTTCAATGATTTCTCTAAGTATGACCAGGCAATCCTTAAGATATCTAAGATAGTTGCTATGAACTAACTTATTGTTCCTAAGGGGAAGAGAGTCATTCAAAGCATCGCACGCATATTTCTTACAAGCATGTACATTGGAAATTGCATGATCACATGAAACGACGGGCATTTTACCCTTCAGCATAGTCTTTAGATTCTCAATTTCGTTTAACAAAGAAGTGACTCTTTCATCATTTTGGTCACGTGTTATTTTAATAGACTCAAATAACTCTTTGTAACGTTGTTTATCGTTTGACATTTCAGCACGAAGCCACTCATTTTCATGTTGTAATTCATTGATAATGCCTTGTTTATGACAGTTTTGAGAATCTATCGATTTTTGGTAATTGGTATTGGTCACGTCGCCTATGTTAGACTTTAATTGTGCAATTTGGGCCCTCAACTTCCGAATCGTGTTTGAGTGAGCTTGAATTACTTCATCCTTTTTGGCTAATTCAAAACATGTGTCAAATTCAGGAGCATCCGAAGATGTCTTGGCATTTGATATTTTTATGCTTTCTTCTAGATGATGATATTTTAGTTGCAAGTTAAGATTATCAACTTCTAGTTTTGAGAAATGCCTGACCATGGTATCATGGTCGTCGTTTTGAATTTTGTTATTTAGTTTGTAATTATCCCCCTCAAGCTCAATCACACGATTCTGGAAGACATTCAAAGTGATCGAAATTTCATGAAATTGTCGAGCAGATAATGCTGAGTCGGTGACAGTGTAAAAGACATCCTATGCAATGCAATTAGCAATCAAGTTTTCATTCATAATGAGAATGTTTTTCCTGTCAATTTCACTGTATTTGAGATCAATAGCCAATTGGTTGCCCTCACTTTCCACATCTTTAAAGACCTTTTTCATTTGAGTCACATCATTATTAATGGTATTTTTAAGGCCCTCAAAATGTTCTTTGAGAAGATCGAAAAATGGCATGACTTCAGTTAGGTAACACTGTTTTGTTTGCTCAAAACCCCTTTCCCCTTCTGTAATCCCCGTTGGTGTAATTCTTTTTTTACATGTTTTCTCAAAGTCATTAAACAATTGACCTAGAACATATAACCCAATTAGGGTATTACACTGTGTGGGAAGAGTATAAGGTACAAGGTGCCTGGGTGTGTTTAGAGGATAGATAGTTGGGTTAGCAATCCTAAAGATAGTACGTGTGTTACCTACAATTCTTTCAGCTTTCATTTTCTCCATGTCAATATTCCCAAAAACTTTGTCAGGGAGGATTTTCTTTTGAGGAACAAAAATGGCTGAATGATTGTCATTAGTATAATCATGGTGAAACACAATATTTTTAGCCATGCACAGGGGATCCTTTAATCGCTCAACAAGTTTTTCCCTAGTTCTATCCTCTGCCTCATCAATCTCGTCATAGGATCTCACATCAGGAGGGACATGGTTAGGTTCAAGCATAGTGTTTGCATCATATAACGCAGGTTGAGCACCTATACAATTTCCAAGAAATTTGGCTTTAGTCTTAGAGGCATCCCGTTTACTAAATTCATCACTTAGTTTCCTATGGTTTTGCATCATTTGAGCAGATTGAATGGTTTGGCCTTGCGTGTACAACTTATCTTCCAATTTATTTTTCAACATTTTGAGTTTTGAGAAATCATTTAGAAGTTTAGTTTCTTTCTCTTTGTATTCGAGTTTGATTGAAGTCAACCCTTTTTGAATTTCCTGTTTTTGTTTAACAGTTTGATCCGATTGTTTTTTTAAAGACACTAACTCCCTTTTCAATGTTTCTTGTTTGGAATTGTTTTCAGATATGTAAGCACGCATTTGCCATTCCATTTTCTGCTCATGTTCATTGAGCTCAAATTTAGCACGTTGCTCGTATATGGTCACCTGATCCTTAAGGATGTTAACTCTAGTGGTCAAGAAATCATCAGGGTTGTATATAGTGTGCTCATGCAGCTCAAGTTCACTAGAATCAACCGACGACATGTCACTTGGTACAACAGACAGTCTATTGTCATTCACATACCTTTCATATGGGATATTATTGGTATTTCCCATATCATTGGTGTCTGTGTTGTCAATATTCTTGTGTTGTACAGAGTCACACGCCCCCTGTGGATTTGTAGGATAATTCAGATTAGAATGAAGTGACGTTGGTACCTCAGAAATAGCAGAGGGAGCAGCTGCAGACAGATTAGCCATGAAGATGGTTTGAGCTGTGGGTTCGTCATCAACATCTGAGTCAAAAGCATCACAGTCTTCAACTTGAAAGATGTTCGGATCATTTAGTGCCATGTCCTGAACAGGTTGATCATCCACATCAGCATCAAACGTATTCCCGTCATCACCAGCCAGAAAGAGCAAAGCTTCTTCATCCAAAGTAGTCCCATTCTCTTGCGCCTGCATTAGCAACATCTTGTCTTTGAAGTATTCAGAGTTGTGAGGGCGCTTTGGGTGAGTGCAATTCCTAGCGATGTGGCCCAACCATCCACAGTTATAACACTTAGGCTGCCTAGCTTGTACTTGAAGCGCATTCCCAACTCTATACTGCCCATTTTCTCTACCAGCATTTCTTTGATTGAGGTTTTGTCTTCCTTGCACATTCTGCACCACCACCCTTCCATCTTCTATTACTGCCTGATTTCGTGGGTTAGACGAAGTCATGAGTTGGTTATTAGTTGGTGGAAGTACAGCTCTGAACTGTTGGACTAATAAGGAGACTTGGTTGGAGAGATTATCAATTATCATGTCAATGTGAGAGTACCCAGAGTCTAGATGGGTGTTTAAAGCAGATGGTGAGGGAGTTGGTGATTGACCATTTGTTGGAGCAGACCTGGATGAAGGTTGTTGTGGTTGAGGTTGATCATTTGAAGGTTGAGTGAGTTGTTGAACATTAGAGACAAAGGCAAGAGAGTCATTGGTTGTTGAAGGATTGAGCTTTTCTCGCATTAACCGATCATAAGCAGCATGTTTCTCATGTTGTAGGAGATATGCATAGAGTTGTTCATGATTAGTATGCCCGAGACCTTTATTGAGTTTAACTGCTGTCACAAATCTATCCCATTCCGGTGCCATGTTATTCACGAATTTAGAGTTAAGCTGAATGTTGGGCATGGTCATCTTGATGGATCTCATATCATTGACCAGTTTGTGAAATCTGACATAATAGTCAGTGATGCTTTCACCTGGGTTCATCTTGAAGTGCTCAAATTCATCATATAGCTGAGACTCCCGATCTTCTTTGGTTAACTCAGACCCTGCAAGAAGCATTTTCACATTATCCCAAACTGCTTTGGCTTCTGTGTTGTAGTTGATAAGTTTGTAGACATCTTTAGGAAGCCCTTGAATGACAATATTAGATGCTCTGATGTCGGCATCATAGCGTTTCTTTTCTTCATCTGACAGCTCATTGTAGGTGCGAGGTCTATCTGGACCGACTGCAGCAGGTTGGTCATCAGTAGCTGCGATCGTATCTCTAGTGGTGCCCATTCGAAAAGGTCCTTCATCAATGGATTTCAAGATGTTAACACCGTTTTCCTTTCCCAAGCAATAGAGACGAATCCTTTGTGCCCATGATTCATAGTCAGTTCTGTCCAGCATTGGAGGACGAGTATCCGACCCTGCAGCCTGAATGTCATCAGAGGAAGTACTTGCCATGCTATTGAAAGTGAGTAAGTCCAAATGTCAAGTTGTAAACACAAGTGTATTTCGTGTTTTGTTGCAACAAGTCGAATTACAACCGTTCCACAGAACACAAGTCAAATCGTAAGTTTAGTCTCACAACGTCAAGTTACTATTAAAATAACAAGACAAGTCGTAAGATTAACCTCACAACGTCAAGTAACTATAGAGATGGTGGTAACAACTTAAGTCGTAACAACGCACAAGTTTCACTAATGCACCTAAACCAACTCACTAAGAATACCACAACTCACTAGACTTGAACAACTCGCTAGAACGTATCAACCCTCTGACAACACCAACTCGCTAAATACTGGAACTAACTCGCTAGAGGACAACTCGCTGAATATAAGCAACTCGCCAATACCAAATCGCTAATCACCAACTCTCTGGATGGAATCAACTATCTGCTCAACTCGCTAATACCAACTCGCTAGTTCCAGAACCTGACAACTCGCTAGTAATGAGACAAAGCTGTCACTATCGTAGCGATTTGTCCGTATATCCCAAAATGGCAAAACGCCAACACGCTAACGTCAACTCGCTAGTAAGAACCTGCCAACTACTCCAAATGCTAACATCAACTCGCTGGTATGAATAACACCCTAAATCACACTTTTTTCCAAACAAATGAGAAATTCAACTACTCCAAATGCAAACCTAGGAACTAATGACTCATCTAATCAAGAAAGTACAAGAAACAAGCCAATACAAACACCTAACGAGATCAAACTCGTGTGAAAACCACTATAAAAACTTCGAACCAACCTAAAACCACAAACCAAGCTATAACTTCGAGCATACCACAAATCCTAGGATAGAACCATGGCTCTTGATACCAATTGTAGTATACTCTAATGTAAGAACATGGATGATTATGTGTTTAAGATGATTATATGTAAAGATTTCTAGTGATAGAAGTTAGAGAAAGAAAGAGATGGGAGCCTTTGGAAGAAAACTTGTGAAAGGTTAGATTAGAATGAAAGGTCCAACCCCTTTCAAGCTAGGGAAGGGGTATTTATACTTACAGACAAACGCCCTCTGAAACGGGCTGTGGAGCGAGCTGACAGTGGGTAAAGACCCAACCCGACTCCACAAATACTAACTAATACTAAACTACGTTCTAACTAATATAATAAACACTACAAGCTACAATATGCTAAACTACACTCAGGGTGACCGAGTCTTCATATGAATAAACGTATTCCTAACAAAAAAGGTGGAGAGATGACTGTGAATGTTGAACGATTGAAACATTACCACCATGATAGCAAGGATTCTATCAACAATGGATACATCATATTACGAGATGAGGTCACGTAATAGGGCGTGACTTTGAGTCTAGCTACAAGACTCGTTAATAAAGAAAAAGCGCTTCTTGGGAGGCAACCCAAGCTTTATTTGTTTGTTTGTTTATTTGATTTTATTTGCTTCCGTATGTATGTTCTGTTTATATTGTTTATTGTTCATGTATCAAACATTTTGTGAAAATGCTTTATTTTGTTTTTAACAACGTCTTAACTACATATAAAGGTATTTTGCAATAGATAAGTGTAAGGGAAATCCAAATTTGTTTTTAAGAATGGATTGAACATGAACGATAACAATGAGATATAAACATGCATATTAGTATTTGTTTGAGTCAAATGCTTATATCGAGTCGTAATGAGTGTTTTGCAGGATTCCAGGAATTAGAACATAGGTTTTTCTAGAAATTTTCCAGAAACAAAATATAAGAATTCTGTCAGATCAATTCTGACGGCGTCAGGCAACACCTGACGTCGTCAGGTGTAGTTTTCTAAAAATTTTGCAAGTTTTGTTTTTCTGCCGGAATTGTAAAGTTTCGTAAAATCTGTATTTTATAAACTCCAGGAATCTGCAAACATTCACTCCACAAGCATTATATCTTTACTTGCTTTCTAGGATTTAATTTTATATAGATTTACCACCGATTTTACACTAGGTTTTCTTGTTTGTTTTCTCAGCTAATTAATAGGTTATATTGGACAAGAAGATGTACATAGATAATCAAGCTTTTGGCGTTGCTTTAATCTTGGAGTTTTCACATTTTCTTGGAGGAGGATTTAACCATGTTACTATATCATCCACATCGAACGAATCAGAGGAGTATTTGTTTCATTCTTTTATTTTCTTTACTTTTACATCTTTTAATTGTACATTGGGGACAATGTTCGGCTTAAGTGTAAAGGGGGTAAATGAAGATTCTTTAGCGATTACAATTACACTTGATTTTTGTCTTGTCTAATAGTAGACGTGTAATAAAACTGAGAGAAACACGTGTTAGGGTAATTTTAGCACCAAATTTAAATTTTTTTGCAACATATAAGAATGAAACTTTAGTCTTAATAAGCGTCTCATGGATAGGAGTTATATGACTAGCACAAAAAAATTGTACCACTCAAAAATTTCCACCCCAAATATGTGAGGTTCGCCCCTAGATTTGTTAGGAAAAGCCTTAGTGTTTATTAGTGTACCGGTAGTATTTAGATTCTAGAACTTGCATTAGTGATTCATTCTGAGACCACAAGTGAGACTACATTCATGTAGTTGGATTTACTACATGATAAGAGGCATTAGGATAACCCATGTTTTTTTAAGCCTGCTTATATAATCACATTGACTTCATTGGTCAAGTAATTTTCCGACACCTTTGCGATATACTCATTTTTAGTACACGATACCCCTAGTACACCCCTCAGAGCCTATCTTTTTCGTTTCTAACTTTAAGCATTTTACTTAAAGGAAGAATTTGTTTACAATCCACCCCCAAATGTACACCCAAATCGCCTTAGCCTTCCTTGTATGCACTCATCTTTAGTGCATTATTGTTACAACATTTGTTTAAACCCTTTGTTAATTGTCTAATTGATTACATGGTTGCTAAGTCGAGTCATATCTTGTACATATTGTTTTTGGACGATTGGGACTCATGGGTAAAGTACTATTGTTATGGAGTAGTGGGGAAGAACATCAATTATTACCCCCATATGTGCACAAATGTTTTAAAGTACTTCAAGTGTTTTGATTATCTTAATTCGAGTATTTATTTTTTATTCACGTAAAAGTTCAAGTGTAAGGGGAGAACTGAGCCCACTTGATGTATTATTTTGGATGGTATGGCAAGAATGTATGCAAAAAAAAAAAAAAAAAAAAAAAAAAAAAAAAAAAAAAAAAAATGGAAAAAACATACGGACTACCATCCCGTTTCCTTTTATATTTTATTTATGTTTATATTATTTCATAGTTAGCTCAAGTTGAGTCGAGTCTTGGTTTAGCAACGCCGTATTGTACATGTAATTAACTAAGATAATTAACTTGCCACCAGTAAAATATCCCTTTATCCAACAAACCGTGTATTCCATATCCCTACACCTAACGTTATAACCCTTTAAAAGACCTCTTTGATAGTTTTCCTATGTGCTTACGCCAAGTGGTGGAGGTTTTCGATCCTTTCTCAAGCATATGGCAATCTATTTGCTATGACAGGTAGTGAGTGATATTTTTTCATTTCCATTAGTTATATATAGGTTTATAACACCCGAGAGACTAGAGTATCCAAACACTATTTGTGAGGTGCTAGTGTATAATTTCCGACCTTATTTTGATTAAGGTGGAACGATCATTTTTTGTAATTACTTTTATATTAATGTTAAATGACCCATAGCTTGTATTTTGATTTGAATAAAAGCTCATTTGCTTGAGGACAAACAAATCTCAAGTGTAAGGGTATTTGATAAGGAGAAATTTGTTATGCTTTTAAGGGGTCATTTAAGCCCTAAGTCGTAATAATATGATCAATTATTACCTTAAATCATTTCTTTTGTCAATTTAGGTACTTTTGAGAAGAATTCTGGAAAAGGAAGCATTTTGGACGTTTTTGGAGCAAAAAGTGAAGAAAACGACAAAGTCAAAAATCCAAGTTGAAAATTGTACCTGACGGCGTCAAGCATTTCAAAGTGACGGCGTCACTCATTGGAACAAGAGGTGGATATCACAATTGCACTTGACGCGCCAGAAGAAAAGTTGAAGCATAAGGCGTGACGGCGTCACGTTATACAGATAGTAGGCTATCAAGTAGTTGGATTGGACGACAAGAAACCCTAGACACGGCGAGATGACGACGTCAGCCATTAAAAGGGGACGCCGTCACCATTGTAAATCTATATATACTTATCGATTTTTCATTCAAACGGGAGGACTTTTGGTAGGGAACTTTTGGTACGAACCCTAGTCAACCTTTGCAACAATTTTAGGGTTCCAAATAGAGCTGGCAAATTGGATACCTGTTAGGAGCTGTTAAGACCTGTTAAGAGAAAAAATGTACTATGCAATTTTTTTATTTTTTAAAATAATTGTTTTTAGTATTCTAGGGTTCAATATTTAACTTTTTTGATACATAAAACGTATAACTGTCATACTCAAACCACCAAAACCAAGTGTTAACTGAGTCGTTTTCATGTTTGAAACTTATGTTATTCGCACGCTCCGAACCTGTTAAGACCCGTTAAGACACGATTTGCCAGCTCTAGTTCCAAACCCTCTTTTCTTCCATATTCAATTAAAGATAAGTTATCCTTTAATCATTCAATATGTCTATGTGTTGTTTGATTATATGGTATGCTTTTCTTTCTTTTAACATGCTAGCTTAGATTTACTTGTGTTCGCTTAGATCTAATGAAACCTAGTTATTGGTTGTTGGTTGTTGGTTTGTCATTAATTGTTGTGGGTGATTGATTTTAGCGTTAGGCTTAAGAAAACTGGCTAATCTTCTATATGGTAACTTGCTTAAACGTCTTAAGAAACATAATCGGATGTGTACTACGGTTTTATTTGTTGTATTAAATGCATAAGTGACTATTAATGAGGCCATGATAGGATACTAAACGTGTCGTCATAGGAAGAGATAGAAGCTTATAGAGTTAGGGAAGATCGTACACGGCCCCATGAATGGTATTAAGGAATGCAACCCTTCACCCATGCAATTGTGACAAACCAATTAATCAATAAAAGATAACTAGGGAGTAATAAAATCTAAGTAAACACGCTTTTCTCCATATTAGAAGTTCTCATATTTTATTTTTTTTGTTATTTATCTTATTTGTTTAAGTAGTTATTTGGGTTAGTTGACTAGCAACTAATTCCGCCCACTCTTCCAATACCCGAGATATCTACTTGCTTTCCATAAAATATAAAAATACAAAAAGAATTATCCCTCACCTCTAGACCTAGTTAGATTAGTTTCAATCCTAACGAATACTATTCCCCGAGAGAACGATCAAT
This sequence comes from Artemisia argyi, assembly GCA_030686995.1. NCBI lineage: Eukaryota > Viridiplantae > Streptophyta > Magnoliopsida > Asterales > Asteraceae > Artemisia > Artemisia argyi. The sequence continues at coordinate 101,169,431 of CM060704.1, read as the reverse complement.
CCCCCGGTACTTGCCATTCACTATACTACATCGGTCAGGTACACTGCCTGGTGAGGATTGCAAGCTTCTCAAGATCCCTTAAGAGGTAAAACATTTTTTGTATACCGTAATCCACGCATCAGCGTCACGCTTTGGAGCTGACGCCGTCACCTTATGATCAAGATGATGGATTTTTTACACTAGACGGCCCAGAAGAAAAACATGAAGTTTGCACCTAACGGCGTCAGGTGAATTTGAAGCAAGGCCGTCTCGCCTTGTGCTTACACGAGACGGCCCAGGACCCCTACAACTAGACGGCGTCAGAAGCTATCTTGGGTGATACGAAACCCTAAAAGCGGCGACCTGACGGCGTCAGAAATTATAACCTGACGCCGTCATACTTATATATATATATATATATATATATATATATATATATATATATATATATATATATATATATATATATATATATATATATATATATATATATATATATATATATATATATATATATTTGATTTTTCATTCATTAGTGTGGAACTTTTTAGAGTGTATAAAACCCTAGACGAATTTCATAGCAACTTTAAGGTTTCCAAGCCCTCTTTCCTTTCATGTTCAATTAAAGATAAGTCTTCCTTTTAATCATTCAATATGTCTATATGTTGTTTGATTAATCGTTTATCTTTTCTTTTCTTTAACATGCTAGCTTAGATTTATTAGTGTTTGCTTAGATCTAATGAAACCTAGTTGTTAATTATTGATTGTTGAGTTGTTATTGATTGTTTGGTTGATTGATTAGCGTTAGGCTTAAGAAAACAGGCTAAATCTCCTATTCGGTAACTAGCTTGAACGTCTTAAGAAGCGTAATTGAATGTGTGCTACGGTTTTATTGGTTGTATTTAATGCATGAGTGACTATTAATGAGGCTATGTTAGGATACTAAACGTGTCGATATAAGAAGAGATAGAAACTCATAGGGTTAGGGAAGGTTGTACACACCCCCATGAATGGTATTAAGGAATACAATTCTTTCATCCAAACAATCGTGACAAATCAATAATTCAATAGGAGATAACTAGGGAGTAGTGAAATCTAAGTAAACACATTTTCTCATTATAAGAAGTTCAACAAATTTACTTTTCTTGTTATTTTATTTTATTTTGTTAACTAGTAATTTTGGGTTAGTTGACTAGCAACTAATTTCACCCACTCTTCCAAAACCCGAGATTTTATTTGCTTTCATAAAAGAATATAAAAATACAAAAACAATCATCCCTCACCTCTAGACCTAGTTCAAGTAGTTTTCAATCTTAACGACACTATTCCCCTAGAGAACGATCAATCCCGTGGTATTTGCCACTCATTATACTACACCGGTCAGGTACAATGCCTGGAGGATTGCAAGCTTCTCAAGATCCCTTGAGAAGTAAAACTTTTGCGAGTATTGTAATCTCGCATCATACATCTAGAAAGTTGAACCAATGCATCAAATATTTTCCAAAATGTATTAATTTTATGTTAGTAATCAACAATAGATGAGCCATTTTGATACAATGAATTGATTTTATGATGCAAATTAAAAGTCATAGACCATCAACCTTATCATACGGTTATTTCAATTCTTGCCAAACATGAGAAGCCCTTTTTGAAAAAATTTGACTAAGATAAAGCTCCTAAGATATAGAGTTTAAAATCCAACCTAAAACAATAGCATTGACTCTATCCCATTGTCTACCTAAAACTACATCAGTATTTGACCTTCTACATGTGCCCTCTACAAAACCGGTTTTATTGTTTCCTTCCAAAGCAAGCTGCATAGCACTTGACCAAATGCGATAATTTTCTGTTCCTTTTAGTTTGATAGAAACAATAGTTAAAGATGCAGAGTCATCATGATGCAAATATAAAGGGTGACTAAAATCCAGTCTACTAATTAAGGTCACATATTCATCCTCACCACCATTTTCAGAACCACCACCAAAATCATGATAAAACTCATGCTCCATAATAACAAACCAAAATAAACAAGAAGAAAAGAAAAAGAAAAAAAGTAGTTCCTAGGAATTCTTACCACTCACGGTGGTAGATCAAGGGCAAGACGAACAAGCGAAAATAATAAACTGTAATAAATAACCACCACAACTCCACAAATAACAACTAATCCACCAATAACAATCCACAACTTCTCAATAGGGTCAGAACCTATCCTCCGGCCGTCTATTACAGAAAAGTAAAGACATAAATTAAAGAAAGTGTGAGTGATGTTACAGTGCAAGTAAACAACAAAAGCAACAAAAACAACCTCTCTATGCTCTTGATTCATTTAGTCAAGGAACACAGAAAACGCTAACAAATCCAACATACCCAGATCCAAGAATCAACAAACCCTAATTTTCAATAATTAGGCATTTTCTTCTCAAACCTCTTCAAGAACCATAAGAAACCACTATCGATTAAATGATCTTGATCGACCATAAGAAGCTTTTGAGATTAAAAAAAAAAAAAAAAAAAAAAAAAAAAACCCTAAATTACCCAAACCCTACTTTTTCGAAAATTAGGCGTTTTTGAAAACCTTTTGAATCTGGTCAATTAAACACTAGGTCTATTAACTAACAAAGGTTAATTGATCGTAAACTTAACAATTTTTGAAAAAAACCCAAAAAAAAAAAATTGTAACCCTACTTACTTTTTTTTCTTTTTTTTTTTTTCAAAAAAACCGATATAAAGCAGATTTAGATCCTACTCTGATACCATGAACAAATTATAAACCAAAACCACAATAGTTCTTGAATCTTAATTCAAGAACACAAACAAATCTCTCACAATAACAAGATCAAGAAACTGATCTTAATCAGCAACCAAAAACCAACCAATATCCACCACTACTATTCAAGTGTGGATCTATTATCTACAATCTACATTGATAATAGTTCTATTAAAATAATCTAGCAAAACACTAAATGAAGTAACACTTGATTGTGAGAGAAGACTTAGAGAGATGAATATTTTTATTGAGAGAGAAAACTGAAAACGAGAGTATTCGATATAAAGAAAACCCTAAGGGAAGCCAGCTTTTATACTTCATTTCCGTGACTTTCCAAACTTGACATAAGTAGTCCTCCATCTTATCAACAGCTGCTAAACTCAGCCAAACTTGAATATGAGAGTAAACTGCAAATACAATTTTGGGAAAATAAATCCCTATTTATAAATCATAATAAGATTATACTTGGGCTCTTTGCAACATTCCATTCAGCGGGATATTATGGATGTTCGTATGAATTTATTTATTCAAGATACAAAGCAAAGCAGTAGAAATTCAAAAATCTAATGTGAATTCTGCTTTTAAATTTGCTCGTAGCGATCTCCCCACAGAGGCAAGTGAAGTTAGTGAGCTATGATGAACAACTATCTCCAACGATTCAATTACAGGAGCGTATCTTTCTTATTTAAATCTATATTCTTGATCGCATCATATTTATCGATAAGAGTACAACTTTTTAGGTCGACTACTACATAGACGGAGCTTGAACATTATTTTTGGAGTGGCTAAAATTACAATAATTTAATTTCCGGGGGGGGGGGGGGGGGGGGGGGGGACCTTTAGTTGTCTTGTATTTACATTATTTTTGCATATAAAATACACAAAATTATACATAGTGGTCGTAAAGTTTAAGGAGGGGGGGGGGGGGGGGGGGAAGGAGGGGACCCCCTCTTGCCCCTTAAAAGATCCGTCCATGCTAATGGTACATTTTTTTTGGTGAGCTAAGCGTGCCTCAAAACATGATGAATTTTCCATGCCTAAATCAGTTTCTTGCTTAAATCACATACACCGTTGTCTTTCAGGTATGTGTTTCGCGTGAAGTTTATAAGAGTTTCAGTATTCAAAATAAGCTTCATTTATCGAGCTCTTAATTTTCATAAGAGCTAATAAAAACTCATTTAAGGTAGCTTTTAATTGAGCTTGAGCTTTTAACGTGTTCATTTACTAAAATACTCTTATGCATTCATGTTGTGAATTAAATGTTTGTCATATTTTATCATTTTGCAATAATAAGCGAACTACTTTGTCAAAAACATATATGAAAATAAAACTCTTGCTATCATAAGTTGCAACTCTTTTATGATACTCTTATATTTTAAGTTGAAAGTTAGAGTTTATATTTTAAAAAGTTGTTTGAAAAATTAGTTAGAGCTGAACATTTTTATTATAAAATCACAAAAAAATATAGCAAAATAAATTCACATATATTTCATACTTGTTCGTGTTATAAAACTTTTCATAAACTTGTTTGATAAACCCGTTTTAAGATCTACTCATTTTTTAAAACCCATTTTAAGTGGCTTGAGTTTATGAAAAATTATAAATTATAAATCTTTTCATAAACTTGTTTGATAAACAAAGCTTATTATATAAGCTAACTTATTTAGAAACTTTGGCAACCTACGAGTGTCGATTTTGTGACACCATTGGCACCACCTCATCAGTAGTGCGTCAGTTGAGTGTTCTTCAGTTTAGCGATGAGCAAGGGACGTGGAATGCGGGACCCATTTGTGTTTTGTGTGAGTGATTTATGAGGTATATTTGTATAGTGACATAAAACGAGACACATCATCATTGACAGTGATGTGTTATATTGTGTGTTAGTTTTGGAAGTGCTGATGTGACGTTAAAGTGCCGCTAATGACACAGAAAGAGACGCGTGAATATCGATAGTCGTGTTAGTTAATTTTAATTTATTTTATTTTATTTTATTTTATTTTTTTAGTTAGAATTTCATTTGAAAGAGTAAAAAATAGTAATGATTTGAGTTAAGAAAGTGAAGGTTGAAAGTAGGGGTGTCATTCGGGTCAACCCGACCCAATAAGCCTCTATCGGGTCGGGTCTATCGGGTTTTCGACAAATAAAAATTAACCCGCAACCCGATCCGATAAGGAATCGGGTTATCGGGTTCGGGTCTATCGGGTTATCGGGTCTATCGGGTTCGGGTTATCGGGTCAAGTTCAAAAATTATAAAACTTTTAATGGGTTGACCCGATAAGGTATATTGGACCCGAATCAACCCGACCCTATAAGGCGTTCGGGTCGGGTTCGGGTCGGGTCGGGTCGACCCATATGACACCCCTAGTTGAAAGAACAAAAGTCGGTGATCACTTCTTAACTCATCTCCAAGATTCACAAACACACCAACAACAAAAACAATAGAATTCACAAATCTTGTTAAACCATACCAATCACTTATTTGACCTCCCTTCATTCACAATCCAATCCCAAAAACACCTCTTCAACCAATTCAAATGCCCCCAACAACAACATCAACCCAACCAAAAACATAAAAGAAAACCAAAAAACATGTTTTTTGGTGCAGTACAATTAGGAATCATTGCTGCTTGTATTGTTTTATTTGTACCAATGGGTATGGCTGGTTGGCATCTTAGCCGCAATAAAGTTTTATTCTTTAGTGGTTTTCTATTCATTTCACTTGCTGTTTGTATTCATCTCATTCCTTATTTTCCAAACATTTTTATACACCCTAATAATATTAATAATCTTACATCATTGCAACAACAAGAACAACAAGATCCTAGTCTATCATGTGTTTCTTTAGTTAATTCAGTTTCTTTTAGTACTAGCTCAAATGGGTTTTCTTGGAATTTTGAAAACAATACTAAATCTTTAGAATTTTGTGATTTTCAGAAGATGGGTCGGGTTGATGTTTCGGATCTTTTAAATGGGTCATGGGTTGTTGTGGCTGGTGATTCACAAGCTAGGTTGTTTGTTGTGTCTTTGTTGGATTTGGTTTTGGGTGAAAATGAAATGGGGCTGATTCATGAGGATTTGTTTAAAAGACATAGTGATTATCATATTGTCGTTGAGGATATCGGGTTGAGGTTGGATTTTATTTGGTCGCCTTATGTTAGTAATTTGACTGAGGTTGTGGATGGGCTGAAAAGGAATACTACTTTACCAGATGTGTTGGTTATGGGTTCGGGTTTGTGGCATATGTTGCATTTTACGGATTCTGTTGAGTATGGTGTTTCGTTAAGAAAGTTGAGGGATTCGTTGGGGAGATTGCTTCCGGTTGTGAATACGGATGGGAGTGATGTGGGAATGGGGGTGGGAGTGGGACCGGATTCGGGACGTGGGTTGCATTTGTTTTGGCTTGGTTTGCCGACTTTGATAAATGGGTTGTTGAATACTGAAGAGAAACGGGTTAAGATGACTAATGAGATGCGTGGTTCTTATGATCAAGAGCTTTATAATAGTAAGATATTGAGGCAAGATGGTGGGTCGTTTTTGTTGCTAGATGTTGAGATGATTACTAGTAAATGTGGGGTTGATTGTTCGTTTGATGGGATGCATTATAAGGATGTTGTATATGAAGCTTGTGTTCAGGTTATGCTTAATGCATTGCTTATCGAGTCTCATCAAAAGCTATGATATGGGATGGTTTTTGTTATTGTTCCACTTGAAGTAGCGACCCTCTTGAAGATCATTCAAGCTGTGATACTAGTTACATACCATCAATATGAGCATGTCGTTTGTTTTGGATTAGATGGGGTATGCCAAAAGCGAAACCCAATATAGTTCTATTCTTTTCGGCACGCATTAATGTTATAAAATTGCAATTTTTTAGATGCATATAGAGTTTCCTTTTTTCTTTATTTTGGTAACATTTGATAGTATAGCTTTACACCAACTGTATTCAGTAGAAAACATCTTTGGATTTGCAAAATTGTTGAGGTGAAAGTATACAACGTTTTTCCGTGAAAAAATTGTACTTATTTTCACTTATGTCCGTTGTTGTTTTGATCTTCTTATATAACCGTGTGCTTCTTGATTAATTTCTTTTTTAACTAGCATGCTAAATATTCTCTAGTTGGGGTGTTGGATGCATCTTCTGATCCTTATTTCTCACATACCAATAACTGTGTACCCTGGGATTTCTTTATACAACGAAGGAAGATTCTAAAAAGCTTACAGGAGAGGTAACCCTCTTCCATCATTTTGAGTTTACTTCTAATATGATCTGTATTCTCTAAAGCTGTATATGTTTGATTAGTGGTGGAGAACTGTGTGCTTCTTGGAATAGATATTACATAAATGTGTGTGAGCGAGCATAGGCCTTTAAGTCGACCTATTTAAGATCATAGGACTAAAGGTTCAAAACCATATAATTATTCAAGGAGTCAAGCTTAGCAGTCATGTACTGTACAAAGGGGTGTTTGGGAAAGCTTATTTAAAGAGCTCATTAACTGATGTTGTATCGAAGCACAGTTCAAGAGATAAGTGTTACTTCACCGGGTAATCAACCCTTTACCCAAAAAAAATTCAAGAGATAGTGTTTGAAATTGCTTTATCAACTTATTACAAATAAACTAATTCTAGTGTGTGTATAGATTGCTTGATTATATGCTTATTGAATCGTTTTAAAGCAGATTACCTATCACAAACACTCAATTAATTACTTCTGTACTTATTTTAAAAAGTAAGCACTTTATTAATAAGCAGGGTGGTACCTGCTCATTGTCAATGCCCAAACACCATAAGCTGGTCCAAAACAGCTTCTTAAAACATCATAAATAAACTGATGATCATAAATAACTGCATTAGCTTTTTCTGCACCATCCAAACACATACAAGGGCTTATTAGTTGTACCAGAACACTGGTACACAGTTAGATGTGTAAATAAGCTAAACCAAACACCCCCTAAAGATATTAGTGTCAAAGCATGGTACAGGGTCAAGCCAGGGGTTTGAGTCATTATCTTTTTGCCTTTAGCTATGTATGAGTTTCCAAACAACGAAGAGGATTATGTTCTCGGGTGGATGCTTTTCAGCTCTGATGTCATGTTCTACAAGGCAATGCCAGATTTTAACACAAAATTGAAGATTTTGAGGAACATCAAAGGTCCTTGATTAAGCTGGACTAATACAAAGGACATGATATGCAACATGATGCAGTATTTGGAGTTTATATTAGCAGCGTTACCTTTTCTATTAGTTTTTTTGTTTTGTTTGTTTGTTTTTTTGTTTGTTTGTTTTTGTTTTTGTTTTTGTTTTTTGTTTTTTTTTTTTTTTTTTTTTGAAGGAAACCTTTTCTATTAGTTCACCTTGACACATTCTGATCAATTCATTGCTAATCTGTTGTAGCTAGTTTGTAGTAAAAGAAGCTCGTTGAAATATTGTGGATGATAACTAAAATTGAACATCTATTATAATTTTAGATAATCATTTGTGCAGCACAAATGATTTAGTTTAGGAGAGACAGCTCTTATTTAAATTGTTCTCAAGCCGAAAGTGTTTTTTGTGCCGGTATTAGAATGTTGAGCTTTCAAGATTCCCAGCACATTTCTCATGACCATTACATAGTTACATGTTGTTATCTAATTTGTCTGCTGCATTGCCATAGCAACTTGTTAATACTTTTATGTTAGCAAATTGAACTTGCTCTTCATTTTCTTAACTCAAGTTCAACATAAGCTTTTTCATTTCATCAAGATTTCATCATCCTTGAATGTTCCGCTCACGAGACTTCTTGGGAACATGCTGCTTTATAGTGTCATCATCCAAAATTTGAATTATTCCTTTAATGGGAACTTTTTTTATAGCTAGGTTTACCTCTTTTTTGCTTGCAGAGTTAGAAGTCTATTTATTAATCATTGATGTTAAGTCTCTTTTCATCCAAAATGATGAATGAGCACTTGTTTTGATAGTTCAGGAAGGCCTTTTGTGCAATTGGTTAAAAACTAAATATTCAGACTCTTCCATGTTAACCCAAGCTCATGGAGTAGTTTATAATTTCAGATTTTAACATGTAGCTATCTAAAATATATCTGGGTCGCGGTTAGTTGGGTGAAAGACTTATCTGCACTTGTTTTCTTGTCAAATACAAAGTAAATGCAATGGTCGTTTCTTAAATGCACCACAATAAGCCCTGCCAAATAGTCTCGACCAACTGAATGTGAGTATCAACAAACGTTAAAACACCGGAACTTTTCATAAATGTTATCTAATTTATACAATTAACAAAACTGAAGAATAGTCAAAGACCAGGTCCAAAAGGCAAACCAAAAAGACTAGGCTCTATGCTTAAGATCAAGTATATGAAAAGTGGAAAATTTCCTAAGATTGGAACTGCTTGCCCTCAAAGCTCTGTCCAAAATTCCAATCCTTTGGAGCAACATTATAAGATGTAACAGTTAGGCCATCACTGGTAGTGACTTCAAATGAGAGGGGTTGATTTTTGAGGTCCGAATTTATATGCCAATTCTGTCCCCAGTTTCTGTTCATTGGAAGCCAGCCAGTTCTTGAACCCTTAATCTTCACAGCCAATACATCTCCTGCACCAGCAACATTGTTGATGAGTACCGATAAGAATACTCCACCCCCATCAATAGTGAAACGAATCCCTCCTTCCTTTCTGCACTTGATCCTGTCAACATAGAGGCAATACTTTTAAGAAAATAAGTATATGAAACCAATGTTCATCTTGATGGGCATCACAATTAAAGTCCAACATAAATGAAACAAAATGACGCACTAAAGGCGGGAGCCTTGAGCCTCAATCTATTGTGCATATAGATTCAGTTGTGCTCATGGGTTGGTTAGCTAATCTGTAGGGCTTATCGACTTACTGAAAGTTGGAAAAGATGATAAGTTCAGTTAACAGCTTATGGCCTTATCAACTTCCCCATATGGTGTCTATCCATATGCTCAAACTGATAAGGTCATAAGCAGATGAAAACAAGCTTATTGGTTTTCCCAATTTTCATCAAGGCAATAATCCCCCACATATCAGCTAAACCAAACACCCCTTAAGCCCATCCAAGCTCTTTGCCACTACGAGATAACTTATACCATGTGTTTAAAAAGCGCGCCTCGCAGCGCCTGAGGCGCGGGCGAGGTGAGGCAGTGGCCTGATCGCATCAGACACCCCGAGGCGAAGTAATCACGAAAGGCAGCGGGCACATGCTTCAAGGCCGCCTTAGCCGAGGCACGCCTTGGACGCTTTTTGGTGCCACTGTATATTGGGCCTTAAAACATAAATTCAAACTTATGATGTATAGCATGCTTCTTGTTTTTTTTGGGTAAAGGGGCTTACAGTGGTAAAATATACGTATATATAATCACAAAACGTTGAAGAACAAAGGATATCATGCTTCTTCAGATGTGCTTATTCTATTATAAGTTAAATTGAGAGCCAATTTAGACTAATTAGCTAAAAAAACGTATATGACTTTAAACCTAGATATAAATTGATTACTTTTGGCATGAATTCGGCTAACTATGAGAAGGTTGGGTTCTTTTTGATGTTAATGTGGTATCTATGTATCAAAATGTAGTAAGATATATATTGAAAATGTGTACATAAAAAGTATGTGCCTCGCATGCGTTAGGCGTGCGGTTTCGCCCTATCACTTTGCACTTCGGCTTTTTGACCCTTAGCTCACGGAGAGCCTCACGCTTTTTAAAATCCAACTTATACCTAAATTCCCTGTAATAAAGCTCCGTGCTACTATATTATATCATTATAATTGTATGCCAGAGCATCAAAGAAGCAGCATTCAACTAAAAGTAACTGGTTCTACATGGGCAACATGTAGTTCTCTGTAGCTAACCTTGGTACAACTCGTCTAAATAGACTCGAAGCGTCTTCAAACAAACTAACTCGTCTAAATAGACTCGAAGCGTCTTCAAACAAACTAACTCGTCTAAATAGACTCGAAGCGTCTTCAAACAAACTAACCCAATTACTAAGATTACTACTCATTCGGTCTCTTTTAAGTTTTTACACACATATATGCTGCACACCTAACATCAATAAGTACCGCAAAATGCTTAAAAAATATATATATATATAATAAAAAAATAAAATAATAAAAAAAAATAAAAAAACTAGTCCAATTACTTCCATAAATCAACACTAGTGTGCAAAACATGATTAAAATCACCCACCCAACCTTACTCATACTTGCATGAGGCCTTAAGCCAAGGTTTCCGACCCTTTGGCCAACTAATTCATGGGGCATGAGCCCACTGCCAAACATACTTTAAACCGGGTAAAGCCCTCCACTTAGGGGAGTTTGGCGTGGCCAGTTCCGGTTTGTAATGTCTGCACCTAGCAGAATTGGAACTAGATTTTACCAACTTGGCCACCTCTATGTGATTGTGCACCACTTTTAGTCTCAACCCTAAATGTAGCTTTTAGCATCTATTTTCTTTTGAAATCAAGGGGTTGTTTGGAGTTGCATTTTCAAAAAGTTGCCTTTCAAAACTGCATTTTCTCTTAAGGAAATATCATGTTTTCCAATTGGTTTGCCACACACTATTCTCTAACTATCTACGTTTTGAAAAGGCAGTGATTTCTATATCAAGCAATTTCTAACACAATACAAAACAATAAACAGAACATTAAAACAAAAACCATTATACTCCATAGATGCACATACTCCCTCATCCTAAAATAATTATCTCCCAATAAAATAACAAACGGTTTAACGAAAACATAAATCATTACTGCTTTCTCTTTATTACCTTCTGCAGAATGACCGACAGTTTTATGCTTAATTGGACTTTTGCTAACGACAACCCTAAGAGCTATCCTTAGACCTTAATAGGTTGTTTTTTTATACAATCGGTTGTAATAAATCATTACATATAATCACAATAAATAGTTGGTTATCTATCCATATTTTTTGGGATTATTGTGCTATTTATCCGAGTTTTTAGGAACTATCATCCAATCACAATGACTCATACTTTTTTGTGTAATAAAATGTATCTTCTTAAAGAACTATCATTAGCAAAACCCAAATTAAGCATAAAACTGTCATTCTGCAGAAAGTAAGCACAAAACCGCTTATTAACCAATGCTTTATTTAAAATTTGTAATAGTAATATCTGCAAGGGCAATATGTTAAACTCGATTATTATCAACAACAACAACAACAACCAATCCCGCCGGGGCAGGTATGGGGGAGGTAAAATGTAGACAGATCCTACCCCTACCCCTACCCCAAGATAAACCCGAAGGTAAAGAGACTGCTTCCAGAAAGACCTCCGGCAAAATATGATCATTATCCCTATCTATATTTAGTACCGGACAATTAGTTTGGGATAACATGAAATGGAAAGGTGAAAAACTAGTATAGTACCTCCGATACTGAATAGGCATATTAGAAGCTTTCCAAATAGCAATCTTTTCAAAAATCTCAATAGGCAAAACAAAATGCTCATTAGGGGGGTTACATTTCCCACCACCTTCACTCGGAAACCCATAATTTGGAGCACAAAAATTAGTAGCAGTGACAATAATAGAAGTGCCAGGAATGCACCACCTGATATCCTCAACACATTTCACCTCAAAACACGCCCCACAGATCTGTCCTTTTTCAAACAACACTGTACTTAGTCCTGCTGTTGCTTTTCCGTACCCTGCTTTTTCCAAGTCCCCGTATCCACACGCGCCACCGACAACGTCGCGTGGGTCCGCTGCTGCGTAGTAGGTGGCGCGTGCGGACTTCCATTCGGAGACGAACTCAGGTGGTGATGAGGGGAAGTAGTGTGCTGAGGTTAGGAGAATGGTGTTGAGTGAGAGTATGAGGAATGTGAGTGATGATGACGTCATCTTTAAGGATGTTGTCTGTGTTTTTGTGTTTGTGTTTTTGTGTGTTTTGGTGCTTTAGTGGGAGCTTCCACTACACAGGTGATGGGAGAATATTGTAGTGTAAGCATAAAAAGAAGAGTAGAAAATAAGATACAACTTTGGACCTACAAATATATTCTTTGATGTATTATTGACTTGTTTTGTGTAGATAGGAGGAAAAATATTGGACCATGTTTTCACATGGTGATGGTGTATGCTTGACAAGAGTATTTTAACTTTCTAAGTGCAATTTTTGTGAATGAGTCATGTGGTCTTTCACTCTATATGATGAAGAGAAATTGGGTTCGGTGTTGGGTCGGCACGGAGCTTGTGGCCGGAGTCACTATTGAAGTTGGATTGTGGTCGGCTCATGAGTGGGAGGGTTGCTCGTGGTGTTAACGTTGAACTTCTTTTCATGTTTCTGTTTTTATTTTCTTGTATATGTATGTGCAAGGCCCGATATTGGGCCGTGCCAAATGAGCAATTGCACATGCCCAATATCTCATAGGGCCTCAAATCCTAGATTATTATGGAGCCCAACCCACTTCAATGTAATAAATCTTGAATAGTTGAACATGTACTGTTGTTAACGTTGAATTTCTTTTCATGTTTCAGTTAAGTATTTCGCTAGTAACATATACATATCACATGCCACAATAATCAAATTGGAAACAGTATTATCTGAGTATCAGTATTTCAGTTAAGTATTTCGCCAATAACATATATATATATATATATATATATATATATATATATATATATATATATATATATATATATATATCACATCTTAAGTAATAAACCATATTAGATAAATATAAATTAGGAAATTGATTTGAATCATGTAATTTATTCATATACTTATATAATTATCAAAGTATATGTAAGCATGTATCTCCCCCAATGAGTTAAAAACAAGTATTGAAAATGGGGCTATGACTCACCTTGATTGATGTTGGGATAATGAAAAGTAAAGTAGGATGAGATTATGAGAATGATTATGGAAACGCCTTTGATACGGAACCTGATAAATAAATTTATCTGAGAATCTAACCAAATACTATTTGGTAAACGAATAACGATAAATCGTTAAGATGAAAGGATGATATGCGAATGGAATTATTATGTTTATAATAATGTGACGAGATATACTATTATTTCTAAAGTTTTTCCTTTTTAACCATGATGATAACAGTATGTTATGATAGTTAGTTAAAAAGTCGGTATATATATTATTAACGTAAAAATAAATAATATATAAATAAAAATGAAAGTTTGAATGCATATGAAATAAATTTACGAAAATAGAAATTAAATAAGAATGTTAAATAGAATATGTTTAGTCCTTGTCCTTTTCCAATTTTACCATTTTTTTACTCTAACGACGTTAGCGTTACATCGTTAGTCCTTTTTATATATAAATTACAATTATAGTCCTCTAATTGTCCAATAGTCAAACCTAGGCTTAGAATATTAACTATTATCAAATTTTACCCTTATGTTTCTGTTTTTACAGTTTTAGTCCTCACTTTTCAATATTTACAATTTTTGTCCTTCTAGGTGTCGTCGCGTTACATTTTTAATCCAAGGTTACAAAAATGATTAGAAAAATTATATAAAAATTTTCCGTGGCTTATTAAATAAATGATAAGCTTATTTTAACTGCTTATTTGGTTAAAAGCTTATTTTTCAGCTTATGGGCCTTTAACGAGTTGAAATCAAGGCCCGTTAACGTTTTAAAATCCGTACATCGTGAGACGAGTTGAGCTCATCAAAAATATCATTTTTCTTGTTCTATTTTCATATTAAAAAGTTTAGATAAGCTAGCTTATCAGAAGAGCTTATTTTTAGCTTATTGGGCTTTTAGGCCCGATCGTTAAAAATCATATGTTTTAAAGGATATCGATAGCGATTTACTTTGGGGAAAATTATGTGTCGATATCAAGTTATTTTTACAAGTTATGTATACGAAATCGTTTGCTAGCTAGGTGGTCTAATAGGTCGTGTAATAATATGATACGCTTGTTACGTGATATTTAAAGTTATACGAGGGTTTCTTAGCATGTATGGGACGATTATATATATGTGAAAGACTTAGAATTATTTCTAAGTGTTTATATAGTTTTCATCCGATTGAGCATGGTTCAAAAATAGGTTCGTTTGATGAATGTAGAGTGAAACTAACGTGAAATATGTGTGTGTCGTGACTCCTAGGCCTTCCAAGATAGAGGCTAGCCATGTTTGTTGTTCTATATATGAATATGTACGAAATAAATATTTATGAACTATATACGATCGATATGATATAAATATGATGCATGAAACATTTTGAACGTGTAACTTGAATGGAAATGAGTTTGAAACAACTTACTACACCTCTTGGGTGGTAGAGAGTCGAGAGTGGAAGAAGGAAACACAAGGAACAATTAAGTTCAACTATAACCCAAAATCACAAACGAATATATTAAACCCGATAATCCTTTCTTGCTTCCAAACGATCTTGTAACAACTTCTGGTCTTCAAGGGATAGTTTTTAGGAAGAAAGGAAGTTTGAAAGTGTATGATAATTGATAGAATCGGATGCATGCACAAGAAGTATATATGGTGACTTTTTAGAACACGTAAATGTAATATTTTTCAAGAAAACCAAAGATACTATGCAATGTCAGTAACAATAGGTTCTAGGCTGAGTTATATATCATATAATAACACTTGAGAGTGCTTGAAATAAGGTGGATGTCTTGGTGATTCACCTAGATGTCGACCACTATATTATTTTGTACACGAATTGAGTAATCGTGTACCATTTGAACATAGCTGATCATGAATGACATTTAAACATGAAATCATGCTAGGAATGTGATTAGGAACACTTAGGAACAAACAGGAAGTAAAATGGTTGAGAAATGAATTTGTTTACATGTTGATTGGGTTGAATATTTGTCAATCACTTCGCCTCTTAAAAATGTATCAAACGTCGACCTATGAACTTGGGATTTGACACACTAATAGTTGGCTAGGTGGTGAATGGGGTGGTATAAAAATATAGATATGTCGTGTGTAAGAATCGAGCGTACAAGAGGCGTTTTGTAGGCATGAAGCTAGTCGAATACATGAAATATTAAGATTTGGAGTTGGGCTTTGGCCTTGGGCCTGCTGAATAGTAACGAGGCATTGGGCTGAAAATTGATTAAGGGCCCGTTTGATTGTAATTTGTTATTAATTAGGATTAGTAAGTTTTTAATATTTTGTTAAACGTGTCGAGAACTTGTTTTGTCGTTTGGTGAATTTTGCAATATCGTAATCATGACCATTTAATATAATAAGAAAATTTCAAATTTTCCTGTAAAAATGGTGATTAAAATAATGACAGAGATTAATATATAATTAAACGTTGTTAAATTTTATGGATTTTTGCGAGGTTTCACAGTACCCACATATCATTCTGAATTTCGTCCCGAAATTCAAATTTAACGTGATTACTTGAGTAAAGAATTTTTGAACAGAGGGTTGTCGAGAGATTTTTATTCCTAAAATTAAGGAAACGTGATTCAGTTAAATTTACCTGTACTAGACAAGACAAGGTAACTGACGTATTTAAGGGTTGTGAATATTGAAAATAGTGGTCATGAATAGTGAAATAACGGCTAGTGTATAGTGTCCAACGGGCGGGAATAGTACCCAACGGCTTTATTCTAGCCTATAAATACCACTTCCAAATTTCCACTTCTTCCATCAACCATTTTCCTCTCATTTTACATCTCAAAATGCCGCACCTCATCACCATCTTAGCGATTGTGTATGTCGTCCTTGTCGCTATCTACTTAGCGTATGTTCCAGATGAAGACTTTGGATTCTTGGTCGTGATCTTGATGTGCGCCGTACCCCTCACTATCCTAGCCATTACCGTAGACAAGATATGGGGGTAAAATCTTGAGCTAGGGTTGTTTTAAATTAAGTTTTCGTTGTGTTTCTATGTACTTTTAACGAATAAGGAATAAAACTCGTTTTGTTTTTATGTTTAGGAATTTGTTCTCATTATTGTTTTTAATGTTTTGTTTATATTTATTTTTCAGCATAATTAGGGTGATTCATCCTGTGGTGGCTCTTGCTATTGTTTTGTTGGTGGGAGTCTTTGTTGCCATAGCGGACCAACCTATTGAAGATTCCATGATTTATATTGTAATAATTGTAACGGTAGCACTTCCGATGCTAATTATTTGTTTATGTATTAATTTTCATGGATTTTAATAAAATTTTCGCTATTTAAGTTTTCTATCAGTTTTCGTGAATTATTTAGGTTCTCTTACTTGTACTTTTGTTGGTTTCCCATCATAATGGTGATGAGATAAGATAGGTATTTATTGTGGTTTGTTCAATGTATTATTTATAAACAGTTCATTTTAGCTCTATATTTTGCTTTTGAATGAAGATTGCCTAAAAATTTGAAAATATCATTGTTCCCTTCATAACATAATTCTTCCTAAATTAGACATAGTTGATCAGGCTATGTATAATTGAGGACCAAATGATGTGATGTTTGGCTCAATCATATGTTCCTATAAATTGTTTTAGATGGTGTTCAACGTGTTGTTTTCATAATATAACACGTAATTCCTTTTAAAATAAAGTAGAAAATTTTAGGGTTCATACTCTGAATCAGAAATTTATGGAGTAAATATAGTATATTGTCATTTGGTAAATGGGACAGAAATTGAAATTAACGTAGATTATCATTATTATGGAAATTTTATAAAGTAGATTTTTCGATACGGTAGAAAGATAGTTGTTATACTTAAGTTACATCCATCGTAACTTAAAGTGAAATACAGGAAAGAGATACAACTTAGGAAATTCTTAAACTAGAGTTTATTTGTTTACAACAGGAATTTATTCATCTGCTTAACTCTAGTTGCCATTCCTTTGATACCATCGAAGTCTTTAAAGATTCTTCATTCTCTTGTAAAAGTCTTGGCTTTCCAATTGACATTGTAGTTTGGACATCGGCTCTTGTAGTGCCCTTTTCCACCACATCCGTGGCATACTACAGTTGTTGGTTGTCTTTCCTGTCCTGAGTCTTACAACTAATTGCCTTGTGACCTGTTTTCTGACATTTCATGCACTTAACCATGCAGATTCCTGTGTGATGCTTGTTGCATTTTTGATACAAGGGTTGACTTCCACGATAACCACTTCCAGTAACAGGTGTGATGAGGCAGTTTCTATTAGCTTTCTGGTTGTATTCCAGCTGACGTTGATAGTTCATACGATCTTCTAGATGTTTACGATAGCGGTCTTGAGCATTGATGATGTTGCAGTAGATGGGGTTGATGGTTCATATTTCGGGGAGTTTTCACTTTTGATTATTTCCATTAGGTATAACCCCGTGCCTAATTCCTTGATTATGGTTGATGGTAGGGTTGATCATTCCTTCTTGAATTTTTAAGTGAGGTGGCCTATACTTCATGAAACTTGTAGGGTGGTGCTTACCAAGTATACCCATCTCTCTTCTCGAATAAATTACGGTAGTCCCTTCTACTGGCACTATGTCATTTACCAATTTCTTGATAGCTCCAGGAGTCATGGTGATTTCTGATGATGATGAAGAATATGCATTGTTCATGTTGTCCATTTTCTGAAATCATTAATGAAATTCAACATTAGAATCCATATAATATCAAAATAATTCAAATAATGAAGTTAATTATTTCATTGATGATAGACTGAATTGACTCCCTATTGTAATCTAATTTCAAGATATGTCTGTGTTGTATCATATATAAATGATCAACTCTTGATATGGGATTACTAAGGAACAAACCGACTTGTCTACTAAAGCTGAAATTTAATAATCTTTTCTCCATTCTTTAAATTCCCTTTCAAAAATTGATATTTAGACAATTCTTAAGATTTTGGGTTAATTATAGTAAGTTTAAGAAATCTTAACAATTGTAAGAAATCTTACGGTAGATTTGAATAATATTACAGAGGTAAACAGAATATTAATAACTTGACTGATTGTTTTTGCAAGATAAACGATACAAGATCTTTTATTAATACTCCATTAATCTGTGTAGAATCATTTGGTTATCAAAGAGAATAACAAATGATGAGATTTTTGCATGAAGATATGAGGATTCATTACATGCATGATTGATATGCAAGAAAAGATCGATTCATAACATAGAGATATAACAGAAAGGATATTATTATACATTATGATTTGATTACAAGTTCTGAAGTTTCAGATTTATTGAACATTACATGAAATATTAACCAAAACTATTTGGTTTAGTAGGTACAACAAGGATACTTGTAACTTAAGATTCGTTACACCTCTGACGTAAATATCTAACTTCTTTCTCAAGTTCAAGTTGTGCAGCTTCCATGTTTGAGAAACGTTCTTGACACATGTTCATTTGATTTGCCAACATAGTCTCTAATGCGGAAATCTTTTGACCCTGGTTTCTGGCTGCATCTCTGGCCATCCATAGGGTTCTTTCAATATCTTCAACTCTTCCATGTGTATGACCGTGTTCTCTTCTTGCACAACGGACCCTGGAGTCCAAGCTTCCAAGCTCCTGGTTGGTGTTGTCCTTTATCTCATTAATCTTTATTCCTAACTTACACATTGTTCGTCTCTCAGCATCCGCCCTTTTGAACAATGCGTCAAGGTTACGGTCGTACCATTCAAATTGAGTTGGCCGTAACCCTTTTAGCTGTTCAGTGTGAGCATCCAATATGCTGGCTTGTCGATAAATAAGATTCCATATTGTATCAGGAGTGCTTATATTGTAGTCAGGTGAGTTAGGTGAGGATAAATTATTTGGAAAATCTGGTATTGAGGAATCTGAAGTATAAGGTAACGGAGAATTTGACTCAACATTCTTCCACGGCATCCCTTGGCTTGAACTTTGTCCAACTTCGAATGTTGCCTGGCCACCAATCAAATCTTCATATGATTTGGTAGCTCTCCTGAGTTTTTGACGTAAAGGTGAACGAATAGGTGACGATGGAGGTGATCTCTGAGTGAGTTCTATATCAGGCTGGGGTTGTGATATTTGTACGTAAGGATCTTCAGTATTCGGAGAATTTTGATTGATAGGTGAGGTATTAGTATTATAGAGAGTAGTTTTGATATTCACGGGAGTTTCTGAAGACATATTAATGTATTAACCGAGAATAATATTTTATGAGGATTTTGTATGTTAAAGATGTAACAATACTGATGAAATAATTATTGTGTAAGAGTAATTTCTAAACATGTAAGATATTCTTAACAGATAAGGTATTGAGCACGGCAGTCTGCAGACACGGAGGGCATAAAATAGTGGTGTAAAATCATTTATTTTGAAAGTGTAGTTATAGTTTAATGTTTGAAAACATTTAATTCTCTATAACTCTAGCTCTGATGCCAATCTGTAACACCTACAAATTTAAGTTTGTAGCAGCAGAAAAATAATTTGGGTGTTACGGGGAGGATCGAAGTTATAATCTCATAAAACGGTTTAAAAGAAACGTTTTGAAAGTTATTTGTCATTCAAATAATATTTTTAATAAAAGATGAACCGTTTAATTTATAATTTTATTAAAAGATATAAAGGCTTGTAAAAATGACATATTTGATTTTTACACCATTTTAATTTATCAGAGAAATAAATTCCCACTCCGTGTCTTGTCCTGCTCCGTTAAATTACCTTAGATACATATGCTTAAAAGTGTCAACACAAAGGTTGGTGAGTTCATAGAGTTTTATGGAAAACCGTTTATTTCAATAGACTTCAGGAATATTTGGTAATGATAAATACAAAAATGATGGAACAAGTATTGAGTAATGTTGATTATAATCTCAGATAAATCATATAGATATTCAATCAAATTCAAATAAGGGATCAATAATCCTAACATGAGCTGAAAACTCATGATGTTAATTTAATAAGATATACAATTCAAGTATGGTCAAATTCCTATACAGCTGTATCTAAATATATGTTGAAAACATACATTTCCTTATGGATATTGCACCAAGCCTCATGACACGCAAAACATTAACAAAAGAGGTGATTTATCAAGTCAATGATAAATTTTGCCCTCTTATAATAGGTGATTTGTCAATTCCTATTATTATTCAAATATAGTGTATCACGACTAATACGACTAACCATATGCATATGGCATTTCGTCAAGTATTAGTGGGATAGGAGGTCAATCCTTAACAGGTTTTGAAGCTGTTCACTATATTCGCGCTCACATACAAGTGATTAATGGCTCATGATTGAGGGACTTTATGGCGATGAAGGTAACTTAGGCAATATCAAGGTAATAATGTAACTAAAATATTTATGTCCTTCTTAGCAATTATTTCTGTTGAACATAGAAATATCATATAGAGATAATGGAATCATTCAGGATGTTATAGCATAGTCAAGTATCATGCCACAATAATCATTTTGGAAACATTATCATCTGAGTATCAGTATTTCAGTTAAGTATTTCGCCAGTAACATATACATATCACATGCCACAATAATCAAATTGGAAACAGTATTATCTAAGTATCAGTATTTCAGTTAAGTATTTCGCCAATAACATATATATATATATATCACATCTTAAGTAATAAACCATATCAGATAAATATAAATTAGGAAATTGATTTGAATCATGTAATTTATTCATATACTTATATAATTATCAAAGTATATGTAAGCATGTATCTCCTCCAATGAGTTAAAAACAAGTATTGAAAATGGGGCTATGACTCACCTTGATTGATGTTGGGATAATGAAAAGTAAAGTAGGATGAGATTATGAGAATGATTATGGAAACGCCTTTGATACGGAACCTGATAAATAAATTTATCTGAGAATCTAGCCAAATACTATTTGGTAAACGAATAACGATAAATCGTTAAGATGAAAGGATGATATGCGAATGGAATTATTATGTTTATAATAATGTGACGAGATATACTATTATTTCTAAAGTTTTTCCCTTTTAACCATGATGATAACAATATGTTATGATAATTAGTTAAAAAGTCGGTATATATATATATTATTAACGTAAAAATAAATAATATATAAATAAAAATGAAAGTTTGAATGCATAGTAAATAAATTTATGAAAATAGAAATTAAATAAGAATGTTAAATAGAATATGTTTAGTCCTTGTCCTTTTCCAATTTTACCATTTTTTACTCTAACGACGTTAGCGTTACACCGTTAGTCCTTTTTATATATAAATTACAATTATAGTCCTCTAATTGTCCAATAGTCAAACCTAGACTTAGAATATTAACTATTATCAAATTTTACCCTCATGTTTCTGTTTTTACAGTTTTAGTCCTCACTTTTCAATATTTACAATTTATGTCCTTCTAGGTGTCGTCACGTTACATTTTTAATCCAAGGTTACAAAAATGATTAGAAAAATTATATAAAAATTTTCCGTGGCTTATTAAATAAATGATAAGCTTATTTTAACTGCTTATTTGGTTAAAAGCTTATTTTTCAGCTTATGGGCCTTTAACGAGTTGAAATCAAGGCCCGTTAACGTTTTAAAATCCGTACGTCGTGAGACGAGTTGAGCTCATCAAAAATATCATTTTTCTTGTTCTATTTTCATATTAAAAAGTTTAGATAAGCTAGCTTATCAGAAGAGCTTATTTTTAGCTTATTGGGCTTTTAGGCCCGATCGTTAAAAATCATATGTTTTAAAGGATATCGATAGCGATTTACTTTGGGGAAAATTATGTGTCGATATCAAGTTATTTTTACAAGTTATGTATACGAAATCGTTTGCTAGCTAGGTGGTCTAATAGGTCGTGTAATAATATGATACGCTTGTTACGTGATATTTAAAGTTATACGAGGGTTTCTTAGCATGTATGGGACGTTTATATATATGTGAAAGACTTAGAATTATTTCTAAGTGTTTATATAGTTTTCATCCGATTAAGCATGGTTCAAAAATAGGTTCGTTTGATGAATGTAGAGTGAAACTAACGTGAAATATGTGTGTGTCGTGACTCCTAGGCCTTCCAAGATAGAGGCTAGCCACGTTTGTTGTTCTATATATGAATATGTACGAAATAAATATTTATGAACTATATACGATCGATATGATATAAATATGATGCATGAAACATTTTGAACGTGTAACTTGAATGGAAATGAGTTTGAAACAACTTACTACACCTCTTGGGTGGTAGAGAGTCGAGAGTGGAAGAAGGAAACACAAGGAACAATAAAGTTCGACTATAACCCAAAATCACAAACGAATATATTAAACCCGATAATCCTTTCTTGCTTCCAAACGATCTTGTAACAACTTCTGGTCTTCAAGGGATAGTTTTTAGGAAGAAAGGAAGTTTGAAAGTGTATGATAATTGATAGAATCGGATGCATGCACAAGAAGTATATATGGTGACTTTTTAGATCACGTAAATGTAATATTTTTCAAGGAAACCAAAGATACTATGCAATGTCAGTAACAATAGGTTCTAGGCTGAGTTATATATCATATAATAACACTTGAGAGTGCTTGAAATAAGGTGGATGTCTTGGTGATTCACCTAGATGTCGACCACTATATTATTTTGTACACGAATTGAGTAGTCATGTACCATTTGAACATAGCTGATCATGAATGACATTTAAACATGAAATCATGCTAGGAGTGTGATTAGGAACACTTAGGAACAAACGGGAAGTAAAACGGTTGAGAAATGAATTTGTTTACATGTCGATTGGGTTGAATATTTGTCAATCACTTCGCCTCTTAAAAATGTATCAAACGTCGACCTATGAACTTGGGATTTGACACACTAATAGTTGGCTAGGTGGTGAATGGGGTGGTATAAAAATATAGATATGTCGTGTGTAAGAATCGAGCGTACAAGAGGCGTTTTGTAGGCATGAAGCTAGTCGAATACATGAAATATTAAGATTTGGAGTTGGGCTTTGGTCTTGGGCCTGATGAATAGTGACGAGGCATTGGGCTGAAAATTGATTAAGGGCCCGTTTGATTGTAATTTGTTATTAATTAGGATTAGTAAGTTTTTAATATTTTGTTAAACGTGTCGAGAACTTGTTTTGTCGTTTGGTGAATTTTGCAATATCGTAATCGTGACCATTTAATATAATAAGAAAATTTCAAAATTTCCTGTAAAAATGGTGATTAAAATAATGACAGAGATTAATATATAATTAAACGTTTTTAAATTTTATGGATTTTTGCGAGGTTTCACAGGATTACCCCATTAACTATATTCACACCAAAAAAATGAATAAATATATCTGGAATATGGCTGAAACACCACATTAACCTCAAGCAAAAGCTTGGTAAAACCTATATTTATGACGTGCCATAAATATTAAAACTCTAGCTACATATTAATAAACAAAACTTCAATATAGCTAAAGAAAAACCCATCACGGCAACCATCCAGGAGAAACCACACCACCAAGCCAACACATTAGCATCAAACAGGGAATATAAATGAACCAAGTGAGACTGCCTTTTTAAAAACCTTCCTAAGTAAAACCCAGTGGGAAAAACCTTGGTGAATGAAAAAAATAGTACAACTCTTAAATGGAACTCCCAAGCCAAGAATAGCCACAAATGCCGACAAACCATAACCATAAAACGCCACCGGACTTCAAGAAGGAGAAATCATCAAACTAAAATATCATTGGACTGGTCATACCCGGATCTTGAATTAAGAGAGAGCTAGGAATCTTCCAAGTATCAATCAACAATCGAGCGCGAGGCGAAACTTTCTGAAACCCAAAAAGAGACCAACTTCAATCGAACTGTAGAAACAATAACCTCAACCAGTTGCGTAGCAGACCTTGACTTATTCTTGAACAATCTATTATTGCGTTCTTGCCATATATAATAAGTCGTAGCAGCAACGATTAATCTTGAGATAACACTAACCACAAATCTTCCTTTAGAAAAAGAAATGATATGTGAAACCACAACTTCCATAATTGGAGGAATAACATCCATAATAGATCGATCACGAACACTAAGCCAAACCTGCACAGAAGAGGAACATTCAAAAAGTAAATGGTTATGAGAATCCGGAGCACCATTGCAGAATAGACACCGACGCAGGTTTAAGTTGGTCTTTGGACCAACATCCCATTTCCTCAGTAAATCTTGAGTCTTCAACATTCGATTCATCACAAGCTACAGATGGATAGCATGTCTTGGAATATAATGAGGGAACCACCCAATATTAAACCGACTAACATCATTATCCCTCAACCCAATAGAATCCCAAGCAAGAGACACCAAAAAAGATCTTAAATTTCCTTAAATATCCCACCAAAACAGCTCATTATTACGATCATCATGTAAAATCAGAATTTGTAGTTGATATAACTCTGGGTAGCTAGTGATCCAGTCCATAGGCCATCTCTACGTACCATTGCTAATAAGATCATACACCGAATCATAAAAGGAGAAACCAAAATGTGTAATAATCCTATTAGTCAACACACATTTAAGGGGACACAAATCATTCCATGTGTCAAACCACATAGACGTAGTCGTACCATTATGAATTATTTGCCATATAAATGGACGAATAGTCGATCGAATTTGAAGCAATTTGCGCCATCCCCAACGTATATCAGTAGTACACAGAACATCCCAGAAACTACGGTCGTCAAGCATGTAAGCATGAATCCATTTTACCCATAAAGACTCGTTACGAGTTATAATGTTCCAAATATGGGTAACCATAAGCGCAACATTAAAGGTGACAAAGCCCTAAACCACCCTCAGATTTTGGTTTACAGATATTATCCCAATCAACTGTCTCCTTAACTTTCTTCATCTCACATTGACACCAAGGAAAACCCCTCATAAGTTGTTCAAGGTCATGAACAATACAAGCTGGAAGGATAAACACATAAGCCAGTAAATGTGCATAAAGAAAGAACCGAAGCCACAAGTTGGAGTCTTCCAACAAAAGATAAAAATCGGTTCTTCCAATCAGAAATCCGGCTTTCTAGCTTCTCCACAAGAACCTTACAATCTCTGTAAAGCAGGCACAAAGATATTAAGGGAACACCAAGATACTTAATGGGGAGCTTACCTTCTTCAAAAGGCAAAGAACTCAGGATCTCCAATTTCACTGTATGATGAATATTACAAAAATAAGCGGTGCTCTTATGAATACTAGGAAGCAACCTCGACACGTTCTTAATTCATCTAAAGCATCTATAATACTCCCTCCATCTCAAATTTATTGTCCACATTTATTTTTTGGGATGTCTCAAAATAATTGTCCACTTTCTTTTTTAAGTAAAAACTAGAGAATATTTTAAGGGAATATTCTCATTTAGTGGTTGAGATTTATAGGGGTCCCATTTTTATTAAACTTTGTAATTTCTCTCTCATGACAATTAATTTGAGACGGATATCACCATGAGCAAAAAGAAATATGTCATCTGCAAAACAAAGGTTAACTATCTTTTGCTTATCACAATGATGGTGATATGTGAAATCATCCGCATTAGAGACTTCTCCTATGGTAGTTTCGCATAAGCTCTTGGGTAAGAAGAATATTATCATAGATTCTACAACCCTGGAAAAAGAAGATTGGTTGATAGTAACAACGTTACCCAAACCTTCTTTAATACGATTAGTAGATCTTATTAACGCATTTATAAAGGACATTACAACATGAAATAGGCCTATAATCAATAACTTTAGATGCGGTACTAACCTTGGGAATAAGAGCAAGAATAGTATGATTGATCTCCTTTAGGAGCTTACCATTAGAAAAGACATCCCGAACCGCGTTAGCCACATCAAAACCCACCACATCCCGCGTCTTCTTAAAAAATGCAACAGTGAAACCATTTAGACCTAGAGCTTTATCATCCCCAATAGAGAACATAGCAGCCTTAACCTCATCGTCAATAACCATACGGACCATAAAATTAGCTTTATTAGTAGTAAGTACATGAGTAAAAAGATCTTGGTTGGCAAGGTGAATGGTACTTCCTTCCACACCAAGAAAGTTCTAGTAGTGATTAACAAAAACCCTGGGAACTTCATTACGTTCACGCATAACATTAAACGAGTCACGAACCATTTCAATCCAATTTCGAGAACACTTACTCTTGACAACCTTATGAAAATAAGCCAAGTTAGAGTTACCCTCACGAAGCCACTCAGCTTTCGACTTTTGTTTCAAAAACCTCTCCTTATCAAGTAAGGCATTTTCGAACGCTAGCAAATAATGGGCCGCCTCCTCACTTAAAATAGAAAAAGTAGGATTCATATCAAGGGAATTTTGAACTTCATCTAATTCAGTACGAAGTCTATTCACATGTTTATGGAGATTACCTTGATCTTTTATGAGCATCGATGGGGCGACTTAAGCAATTTGAGACATTTGACCACCCTAAACATGGTATAACCTTTAACTTGCTGATTCCATCGTGCCTCAACAATGCTATAAGCCTTCTTTGTGAACTAAGAAATTAAAGAATTTAAACGGCTTTGGTTTAGGGTTTGCTAACCGTAGGTATTCTTAGCAAACACGGAGAATGGTCAGAAATTTGGTACAGTTCAAATACTGCAAAAGAACCAGGAAAATCATCAGTAAACTTCAATTTTCCCATAACACGATCAATCTTCTTTAGGATACCCGAACCACCTTTCGGTTTTTGATTCCTAGTGAAATGAAGACCAGTGCTATTGTCCATAACCTCAATCTTTTAGACATACTCTTAAAACTCACGCATAGTAATAGTTGGCTCATAACCACCACACGATTTATCCTCCAGAGTAAGCGATGTAATAAAAATCCGTAAGAAGAACCCACGGCTTACCACGCATCAGCCGACTATGCATATCCAAATTAATCTACAGATCCCGATGATCAATGTAATAATTATAAGCAAATATAAAAGAACAAAAAAGCGCTTTATTATCAGCCTTTACGTTAACATGCACATGCATAACTTGATTAATTTGCGACATAAGAATAACATCAACCACATCATCATTCCAACCAAGGATAATACATGAACCCTTATCACATAGGCTCCCATTAAAAGTCCATTTCTATCTCGCACAAACCTTTCTACATGTTTCATACACACCCGAAGCATCTACATGCGATTCTAGCATGCACACAAACTTAAAATTGTTCTCATGCACAACATGACGAACCTCTCTTTGTTTAGGGGATAGGTTTATCCCCCGTATATTCCATGAAGCAATACTAAACAATGAGAACATTTGCATCAGGAGTGCTTGCCCCTATGAATGGATCCATACCTTTTGAAGAAGACGCCAAGTATGTACAGGTTTCATCATAGACATGTTGAACCTCACCCTCTTCATCACTATCAACATCATGCAAACCTTTGGTAGAATCAAAAGCTTAATTCAAATACATCAAATCCAAATCCGAACCAAAATCCTTGTATAAACTAAACGGCCTCTTAGTTTATTAGATAGTTAGTTTAAAGGAAATAGGATCTAATTGGATCTAAATCTTATAATCCTATGAGAAAATCGAGATTCTACTTAATATCGTATGTGTTTTAAGATCCTATGAAAAATTAACTCGTTTTTGCTTAAAAAGATCATAAAATCAAAAGATCTTAAAAGTAGATAGAGATTTTAACAGCTATATGTAAAACTACAATAACTCGTCTACATAGTTTTTAACATTCCCTATACATAAAACACTAGCTTCACTTCTAACTTTTTCAATATTTACCCGTTTTATAAAAAAATATGCATTATTTTGTCGCACCAAAATTAAACACGATGTGAAATTCAACTGACAAAACCAAAGCGGTGTCGTACAATTAAAAAAGAACACCACCCACCTGTCCAAGTCTCTCCTTCATTCTCAGCCATATATTTCCACCCAATTTCTATACTCCTCCTTAAAAAAAACCAAAAAAAAAAATATCCTTGTCTGACGTGTCAACACTTTTGCACTTTTTCTACTTGTACATCAACACTTTTTCATTTCCTTAAACAACACAACACAGAACTCCCTTGTTCTGATTTTTTTCCCCTCTTTTAAGGTTGTTTTTCCAGTAGAGTTTGGATCTTAGATATTTTCGTGTCGGTATCGAGCTGTGAAATTTATTGCTAGTGAAAATATGGTTGAGGTATGTACTATAACTCTTTTTAGATAATTATTGTGTATAAGGTGTTTCATATTTGACTTTTTTTGCTTGGCTTGATATAGTTTTGAGATCTTTTGAGATCAATAGTGGTTGAATTTGTTGATGGCGTGTGTATGTATTTAATATTGTTATCTAGTTTAGATAAATAAGCTAAAAGATAAGTTTCGGATTATTGCTAGAACGATCAAGTATTATGTGGAAGATGGTCTTTCCTCATGTTACAAATGATTTACATATGCTAATTGATTAGTTTTTATACTTGTTGTACTGTTGGGCTTTTTATCTTGTAAGGTGAACGGGTAAACTCATGAGTTTTTCCTTATATGAGGAGGGTGGGTCTTCTTGACTCCGATGTACCTGGCCTCATCGGGTTAATCCCGGGACTTATTTCCGTCCCTTCCCTGGCAGTACACACCCAGCGATGTTAATATTTTTACGAGTTCTATACAAACCTTAGGGTCTTACTTGTTCTGTAACTTGGGTGATGTTAATGTCAGGTCCTTGTGTTCTTGTGTTTGTTTGCCTATTTGTTTATTGTTCTTTTTGCCTTATACTAACTAGAAACTTTATAAACAATTATCGATCTTACCTTTATCATCACATTTCATTAATATTTTAAATCCGAAAAGAAAAAAAGGGGCACTATTGATTTAGGCTACAAAAGGGGATATGATCTGTGAACCAGGAGTGACGTGGATACTATTGATTTTTTTGGTGCTCGTATAACTTTTGGGAAAAAAGACTAGTATTTGATATGCAAAATGTAGAAACAAGGACAATATTTGTGGAAATTAGAAGCTCATTGCAATATTTATTCTTTATCTTAATATCAGTCTCCATTCTTTTGTTATTGAACATAGGATCAAAGTGAATGTTTCAAGTCAAACACAGGCACAAACAATCAAATCGAAGATCAATTTACTCCATGTGAAGACTATGCTCTCAAGGTTTTTATCTGCTCGATGATTCGCTCTAAAGATTAATCAAACCCTTTTTCAAAATCTTGTAATTTTGAACTCTACTTTTGATGTTTAATAGTCTCGGAAGCCATACACAATCACAAAACAAAGGGAAAAGTGGACGCACGAAGAGCACAAAAAGTTTCTTGAAGCTCTAAAGCTATACGGACGAGCTTGGCCCCAAATTGAAGGTATGGCTGAATTATTCACTCTTTGTCATATATAAGCATCACTGGGAATGCAGTCACGCACCAATCATGCAACAGAAATCTAAAGTCCATGCCTTAAAACATATTTATTTAGAAGATTATTTTCTGTTTTACTATTATTATGTTAAGTTTCAGATATTAAACTAATGTTAACATCACCCAATTTTGCAGAACACGTGGGCAACAAAACCGCAGTTCAAATAAGAAGTCATGCTCAAAAGTTTTTTTCCAAGGTTTGTTACTCTAATCCAAGTGCTTGATCAAAGTAAAATAGACAAAGGTACATATTTTCTGATCAAATTTTGCTAATCTATCATTTTATTTTGAACGTCTAGGTTGTCCGCCAGTCAAGCGATATCGATGGAACAAAGGTGGACCACATTGAAATACCTCCTCCTCGTGCAAAGAGGAAACCAGCACACCCTTATCCTCGTAATGTTTATATTCCATCAAAGAAAGGACATCTTACCGTCGTACCAACTTCTCCTTGTTCAGAAGAATCAAATCATGAAAACATGTCCCCTGATTCACCAGATCAATATGCATCTATCCAAAGTCTAAAGCTTTTCGGGAAGACTGTCTTCGTTATGGATTCTGCCAGACCATCTTCCCCTGATACCGTAACACCACCGTCATTAAACCTGATGCTTAGCCAAGAACCAGAGTGTCCTACAACACCTATTTTGAGTAGTGATGGAATATTCGGTAAAATGGGAGATAAGTATGCAAAGGGGTTTTTAGCGTACAAGAGATGGTTAGCAGAGACAAAGATTACTCATTCCTTCATGTTAACAAATGAGGAGAGGGAAGACCTAAGAGTAAGGCTTTGCCTGTAGCTTTTTAGATGGTATTTTTGATGAAATGATAATGGTATGTAAACTTGTTTTAGTGCTTACAGCTACTATTGTTGATATTCCAATTCGGCTTGTCGTTTAATGAACTATTCTGGTACGTCAATGGATATGTGATGAAAGTTTCATTTGAGATTGAATATGATGGTATCTGGTTGGGTATAATATGAATTCAATACCAAGACAATGTGATTGAGGATCAGGCTCCTATGTTCATGATTATATTTGGTTTATTTAAGGAGCTGAGCTAGCGGCTAAGGCTAAAGACTACGTTTTGATATGTCTTTAGTTGAGTAGAAAAAGTGTCCTAACAATTTATTGTGTATAGATCATAGTCACATGAAACGCGGGTCGCTTCGGTACGGGAACGGGAAACTCTAGGTCCCTAAAATATGGTACGACGGGGGTAGGCTCATTTCGGAATGCTACGGTACGCTTTGGTTCGTTGTACCATAAAGTTTGGTACGATGTACCCAATTCGATACAATGTACCATATTAATAATAATATTAAAATTCTAAATTACGATAAGTATAAGCTAAATATCCATATGATATATTAATAATCAAAAGATTATTTGGGATTTTAATATAAGTGAATAAAATTAAATTAGTTGAGTAATTATTGGTTAAAAGTTGGTTTTTTGTACCAATTTGTTTAGGTACGCTGTACCAATTCATTTTGGTGCGCTGTACCGATTTATTTTGGTACGCCGAACCAGTAGACATCGGTACGACGATTGTTGATGTTTGGGAACGCCGAAAATAACGATCCGGAACGCGATTCCGAGCGATCCGGATCGCGATCGTACCGCGTTTGGGTACGAACGATCCGGAACGTGGAACGCGGCCGAGTCAGCATTCCATGTGACTATTGTATAGATAGAAAAACATCGGACCATGTATTCACATGACGTATATCCTTAGGGGTTGGCAATGGGTACGTGATGGCACGGCAAGGGAAGCATCCCGTGCGGGTACACCGCCGCCGGCTACATGTGAAGGCACGCGGGATCGTTTTTGCGTGAAACTTTCACGCACGAGATGGGGGAAAGAAATTCGAACGTTGGGTGTTTTTTTTGAACGTTGGAGACTATCAACGGATCTTTGTTTGAACGTTGGGTGTTTTTTATATATTGGACAAAGAAAACCAATAGACAATTAAAAAAAAAAAAAAAAAAAAAAAAAAAAAAATACTGAGCCAAATAAAAAATGGAGCCTAAAAAAAATAGAGATCCTAGAAAAACCAATCGAGTATCGAAGGGCGCAATTCGTCCTCGAGTTCAATCACAACCCGGTTACCTCCCCAATTTTACGAATCATCTTCTCAATCACAACCCGTTTACTGCCCCCAATTTTACGTACCTCAATCTCCACCATTTTTCTACACCCAACAACCTCTCCCGCAATTGCCAACTCAATTTGACCCGTTTGAGCCGCGCTATACCCAACAAAAAAGGTGTGAACAGGTGAGTGAACCGTTACCCATTCGTGGTGATACCGTCGATGATGAAGATTTCGACCATGTTGACATGGTACCCGAGACACAACCAATTAATGAAGAAGCCGTAGAAGTTGAACAAGATGTAGAAGTCGAAGAGGTGGTGGTAACGCGGCCTAAAAAAAGTCAATAAGATTTGGACGCCCGAGGTGGAGGAGGCATTAGCTAAGGCTTGGATTAAAATTTCAGTGGACAAACA
Organism: Artemisia argyi; assembly: GCA_030686995.1. NCBI lineage: Eukaryota > Viridiplantae > Streptophyta > Magnoliopsida > Asterales > Asteraceae > Artemisia > Artemisia argyi. The sequence continues at coordinate 101,136,902 of CM060704.1, read as the reverse complement.
AGTTGGCGACCGTCAAACAAAGGAAGGATTTTGGAAGCGAGTTCTAAAGCATATTAAAACCCTTATGCCGAGAAGCCAACGACGAAAGATCAATTGAACTCGAAATGGACTCCTATGAACGCGTCTATCGTTGCGTTCAACGGTTACTTCCAACAAGCGGTATATATTTGTGATGGTATATATTTGTGATTTTTTGAAGTTTTAAATAAATACATACATTATATATATATATATATATATATATATATATATATATATATATATATATATATATATATATATATATATATATATATATATATATATATATATGGTAAATATCAAATAAAAAGACAAATTTCCGTAAAAAGAATAAAAATATATGAAAAAATTACACGGATGGTCCTTGTGGTTTACACAGATTGCATGTTTAGTCCCTATTTCATTTTAATTACACCAATCGTCCCTATTTTGTGAAACCTTGCACATTTTAGTCCCTAATTTGGATGGGCCATTAGTTTGGCCGTTAAGTTATTTGCACCGTTAGTCCTCATTTTCTAAAACAGTTCTCATTTTTTGCACCGTTGGTCCCTCCGTTAATATTTTCCACCGTGGTCAATCTTTTCACGTTTTCGTCCATTTTTTAACGTTCTCGTCCGTTTTTTAACGTTTTCGTCTATTTTTTTACGTTTTTGTCCATCTTTTTACGTTTTCATCAATCTTTTTACGTTCTCGCCCGTTTTTTTTTTTTTTTTTTTTTTTTTTTTTTTTTTTTTTTTTATGTTTTCGTCAATTTTCTACGTTTTCGTCTATTTTTTTACGTTCTCGTCTGTTTTTTTACGTTTTCATCCGTTTTTTAACGTTTTTGTCTATTTTTTACGTTTTTTTTCATCTTTTTACGTTTTCATCCATTTTTTCACTTTCTTGTCCATTTTTTTTATGTTTTCGTCTGTTTTCTTATGTTTTTGTCGGTTTTAGCTATTTTTTACATTTTCGCCTAATTTTTGTGATTAAGTAAGTATACTAAAAGAAAATTTGACATTTGATAAAAATGTGTCTGTGTTGATTTTAAATCACTATTTTAACCCATTTCTGGTCTGAATCATCAAAATTGTAAAACACGAAAGTTGTCCGAAATAATACTTTACATCAAGACCCGCAAGATTTTAACTAGAAAATGTAAAACAAGGGATGTTTACTACCCAAACTTAAGCCATTTTTTAACAAGACTCGCGAGTTTTGGTAGTAAACATCCCTTGTTTTACATTTTCTGGTTAAAATCTCGCGTATCTTGATTTAAAATATTATTCTGGACAACTTTCGTATTTTACACTTTTGACGATTCAGAGCAGAAAGGGGTCAAAATCGTTATTTAAAATCAACACAGACACATTTTTATCAAATGTCAAATTTGCTTTTAGTATACTTACTTATTCACAAAAAATATGCAAAAACGTAAAAAAAAAATGGGAAAAACCGATAAAAACATAAGAAAACAGGCGAAAACTTAAAAAAATGGACAAAAATGTAAAAAGATTGACAAAAACGTAAAAAAGTTGATGAAAACGTAAAAAAATGGACGAGAACGTAAAAAAATGGACGAAAACGTAAAAAGATGGACAAAAACGTAAAAAAATAGATGAAAACGTTAAAAAAACGGACGAAAACGTAAAAAAAAAGACCAAAACATAAAAAAACAGATGAAAACGTAAAAAAAACAGACGAGAACGTAAAAGAATTGATTTAAACTTAAAAAGATTGACAAAAATGTAAAAAAGGGACGAAAACGTAAAAAAACGAACGAGAACGTAAAAAAATGGACGAAAACGTATAAAGATGGATAAAAATGTAAAAAAAATATACGTTAAAAAAATGGACGAGAACGTTAAAAAAATGGACGAAAACGTAAAAAGATTGACAACGATGCAAAATATTAACGTAGGGACCAACGGTGCAAAAAATGAGGACATTTTTAGAAAATGAGGACTAACGGTGCAAAAAATATTAACGGAGGACTAACGGTGCAAATAACTTAACGGCCAAACTAATGGCCCATCCAAATTAGGGACTAAAATGTACAAGGTTTCATAAAATAGGGACGACTGGTGTAATTAAAATGAAATAGGGACTAAACATGCAATCTGTGTAAACCACAAGGACCATCCGTGTAATTTTTTCAATATATATATATATATATATATATATATATATATATATATATATATTAAAATTCTCGAAAAATTTCAAAAAAATTCCACAAGATCGGGTATGTTGGTGCATGAAAAAGTTGTGAAGGAAGTTTTTCTAAAAGTGGATACTTTATCCGAAAAAAAAAAATTATAAAAAAATACGTTTGTGCATTAAATCGCTTTTTTGTGCATCAAAAATTCGTTTTTGGACCCAACTTCTTTTGACTTTTTTTCATCAAAATAACATTGTGCATCTAACTAAAACAAGTTGAGAATTTTGTGCATTAAAAGTTTTTTGCGCATTAAAATTCGTTTTTTGTGCATTAAAAAAAACGTATAAAACTCAAAATTAGAAAAACATCTTTTACAAAAGTTTTTTGCACCAACATACCTGATCTTGTGGAATTTTTTTGGGATTTTTCGAGAACCTTTTTTGAAAAAAATTTCTTTTTATTCTTTTTACGGATATTTGTCTTTTTATTTTAACTTTACCCTATATATATATATATATATATATATATATATATATATATATATATATATATATATATATATATATATATATATATATATATATATATATATATATATATATATATATATATATATATATATATATGGTGGGGTTATTATAAAAAGTGTATTATAATAAAAAGGGTAGGAAGTCATCTCCTCCGTTGGATCATATTTGGTAAGATCAAAAAGGGTGGTGTCATTATTGTAAATAATGCAAACTTCAAGGGCAAATCTATAATAATGCTTTTAACACAAAGATACATAACCATTTATTCCACCCTTAAATCATTCATACGATCTTATTTTCTCTCTCTAATTTTTCACACTTTCTCTCTCAAAAAACACACATACACCTTCATCATATTTCTTTTTAATCAAATCATGAATGCATATTCTCATCGCAATCGAATCATAAACGAATTTATCACATAGAATCGATACTGCATCAATGTGATGATGATGATGAAGATGAATCTACCCTATCTTTAACGAACTCGTAAGTTTTTTATGATCCTTAATTTTGTTATTGCATTATTTTGTTTATTAAATCGTGTTTTGTTGGTATTTTTTTTTTTATTAAAATCGTGTTTTGTGGATCTAAGTATGTTATATTCAGATTTTGATTCAAATTCATATCATGTTTTCTTTTAGATCTGGAACAAAATGTAGAAAAATATAGATAAAAAACGTGTTTAATAAAGTTGCATAAAAGGTGTTTGATAAAATGTCTCATCCAGATTTTATAACTGTGATGCACTAAATTTACATTATGATGCAGTAGGTTCTTATTTTAACTATAATGCAGTAGGTTATTTGTGTTTGTATGTTTGGTTATTTGTTCGATGTACTTGATTTTGTAATGTGATGCACTAGGAGCTGAGTTGTCATGTATAAGGATGGATTAGGTTAAGCATAGGTTGCGTTATGTGGGTAAATGTCTTTTTTTGGTTAATTGTATGTATGATGCATTCGATTTTGATCTATGATGCAGTAGGTGCTGACTTGTCATGTCTAAGGATAAATTAGGTTAAATGTAGCTTGCTTTATGTGAGTAAATGTGTTTGTATGGTTGATTATATCTCTGATGCACTTGATTTTCTACTGTGATGCAGTAGGCGCTGAGTTGTCAAATATAAGGATAAATTAGGTAAAGCGTAGATTGTGTTATGTGAGTAAATGTGTTTGTGTGGTTGATTATATGTCCGATGCACTTGATTTTGTACTGTGATGCAGTAGGTACTGAGTTTTCATGTATAATGATGAATTAGGCTAAGCATATGTTGCTTTATGTACGTAAATTTGTTTGTATGATTGATTGTATGTACTAAATTCACATTGTGATGCAGTTGTATTTCATATTATAATGCAGTAGGTTTTTATTTTAACTGTGATGCATAAGGTTATTTGTGTTTATATGTTTGGTTATTTGTGTGATGCATTTGATTTTGTACTATGATGCAGTACGGGTTCAGTTTCCGTGTATAAGGATGCATTAGGTTAAGCGTAGGTTGTGTTATGTGCGTAAATGTGTTTGTATATTTGATTTTTTGTGTGATGCACCTGAAACTGAACTGAGATACAGTACGTTTTAAGTTACCACGTATGAGCATCAGTTAGGTTAAATGTAATTTGTGTTAGTGCATCCCAGTGTATGTATTCTTTTAAATCTTTAATGCACTAAATATAAAACACGTGAAACTTTGATGCACTATATTATGAATTGTGATGCAGTAGGTCCAGATTTTCGCGTGTATAGCTTCTAAGGATGAATTAGGTTAGGTGTAGCAGACATTATGTGTCGAAATGTGTTTGTTTGCTTGGTTGCATGAACGATGTAGGTGGTTTTGAACTGTGATGCAGTATAACTTGAATTAGTGAATTTGTTATGCACTTGTAAGTAGAATTTGAATTAGTGAATTTGTTATGTTTATATTAAGTGCATCAGTTCGTTTATAAATAGTGCATCAGTTTAATTATCTATCTTGGTACTCACAGGTTAAAATGTTTGTAACAACTTGCTTAGGAAACATCATGTAAAAGGAGACGAGATACGCAAGATTCTAAATCCTGAAAATGGAGTGAAGATCAACCTAATATGTGAAATAATTCAAGTATCAATGAGAGATATTTGAAGTGCTGTCATTCGTAGAAGAATATAAATTGTTGTTTCAAACCAATGTTTTTAATTCTATTGGATGTTTCAAATTTTTAGTTGTAATATTTTGGATTACTGAATGCTTAATACTAAGTATTCTACCTCTTAATGAGCATAATGTTTGTTTAATATTAAGTAATTTTGATTACTGCTGATTCTGAATGAACATATATGCAATATATTATAAACTGTGATGCACTGTATTGTTAACTCTGATGCACTTAAAATTCTAGTGCATGAAAGTATACAACTTATGCATCATAGTGTATACAACTGGTGCATCATAATGTATATATCAGGTGCATCTCAGTGTAAAAATCTGGTGCATAACATTGTATATATTGACTTAAGTATAAAAAATATTTAATGAACACTTAGATACTGTTCGATTGATTTTTGTTAATAAACTCTATACGTTTTATAACTGAAAACTTGTCATGTAAGTAATGCTTTAATAACTACAGAGTACAAAAATGTATATATCTACTGTAATTCAATGTTATACATCTACTGCATTACAATGTTTATATCTACTGCATCACAATGTTATAAATATACTGCATCACAATGTATAGATCTACTACATCACAATGAATATGTTTATTATATCAGAATGTTATAAATCTACTGCATGAAAATGTACAAATCTAGTGCATCATAATGCATACATATACCACATCACAATGTACAAAAACTTCACTCTGCTAGCTCAAATCTGATGCACTAATAATTCTATGGCATGAGGCGTGCCATATGCTCGTCAGGTAGGTATGATGGGATCAATCTTTCCCTCATCTCAAACATATCTTTTAACCACTTGTAGTCATCAAGTTCAAATTCAATGATCATAGATTCCCACTCTCTCAAATTCTGCAGACAAAGTCTAATCGGTCCACACTATATCACATCTACATCTGCAAAAAACAAAGTTTTATAACAGACCCAATCTGCAAAAAACAAAGTTTTATTGTTACTACTGCATAACAAGAATAAATCAACTGCATCAGCTTGTAACAAACAATGCATTATACGTATGAACTAAACGATCGACTTTTATAATCAACTGCATCATAGTCCATTAAGTATTATACTATCAACTTATAAAAAAATGCCCTTATAGTCACCTCTTGCACGATATCAAAGCGCATCACAAAAAAATAATAATAATAAACAAAACTGAGAAGATACTAGCAGTTTAAACATATGTATTGTTAGTGCATGAATGTGTTAAATAAGCTGCATCACTATGTTATATCAAGCACAACTGAACTAAAAATTGACAAAACACAAATGGAACCTTATTCACCTACTACAACAATGTTTTAAATCAACTGCATCACAGACTTGCGATTAGTAATTCACTCTAGATAGACTTGCGATTTAAACTCAATACTCCGAGATTATATTGGTAAATTACTAACCAGCTGAGCAAAAGTGATGGTAACGTTGCAATCACTCATCCATCACCAACTCACAATATCTCTAGTTAGTAATACTAACAAAGGCATAAGATCATTCACATATTCACATGATAACCAAAATCTATTAACTTTAATTGAACAATAAGAAACCACAAACAAAAACCTACTATATCAACATTTCTATTCCCATTCACCATACATATAACTACACATATAAGCCTTTTCCACTAAAAATTAACCAAAAAAATTAAAGCATAACAGTTGATGCATCACAGTGTAAACTCAGTGCATCACAATTATAAAATATCAGATATACATTTTAACAAACATCTTGTGTGCAACTTTCCAAAACATGTTTTGTATCTATTTTTTTTCTCAATTTTGTTTCAAGTTCAAAAAGAAATATGATATAGTGTTGATCAAACTTCAAATATTGCATAACTAGATCAATAACAACACAAAAAACTACTAAAAGCAATAGAACATAAAAAAGCAAACACCTTTGAAATAATCAACAAAACTGAAGAAAAAAAGAAAATGACCTTGAAATAGGTTCTTACTATCATTAATTGTGGATGAACAACAATCATTACGGTTTGAT